>CM066196.1:9768929-14568929 GCA_033675215.1 Rhodiola kirilowii
GTCAAATTCTTGACTAGTATTCCTCTACTTTTATTAGATGATTTGATTCGTTCTTCGACACTTTCATTGCCATTTAATCCTCTTCTTGGCCTTGTAGGTGCAAAATTGCATTCGACCTCGGTGAGAGCCTCAATGATCAAGTTTCGGTAAAAGTTGAAGTTCGGAGCAAAATATGGAGTTTTGAGCAAAGCATGACAGATCGACCTTTACGGCTTATTGTGAATGCACAGATCGCATATGGTGTCCAAAATGGTTGTTCTATAGCTCTTGGAAAGCTAACTCAAAGGACTACAACTCTCTAATTTACGTTAAGACCAAATTCGGATGTTAATACCTCAAAAAAGCCACAGGAAGTTAGACACGGTTAGCAGAACTCGGGTACAAGCTCCATGTTCAACATTGCTCTCTGATGCTCTTAAACCGACCGGCTTAGATTTCCAACCAACCGGTTGGGCACCTTCATACCGCAAAGATATCTCTAAACATGTTCCAACTGACCAGTTGAGTGTTGGGATCATTCCCAACTGACCGGTTGGACGCGAAACCCAAAAATTTCAGCTTTGGGATATAAATAGAAAGAGATGGTTTTGATCCAAAAAGCCGGGGAGTTTTTGAGAGAAAAGATCAAGGGTTTCTAGAGAGACAAAGATGAAGGCTTCTAAGGGAGGATCATCCATTGAAGATTGAAGATTGAAGATACCAAGGGTGGAAGAAGATCATCTACACTAGATTGGTTCATTATTTCCTTGTATTTCATATTTGTGTACTCAACACAACTTGTGTTTGTCTATTGAACATGAGTTGTGAGTAGTCCTTTGTATCCTAAGGTCCTATGGACCTCATATGTGTTAAGACTCTCATTTATTATGAATAAATTCTAAATATCATGTTTGGGTGATTGTGGTTCACTTTGATTGAATACTCAAACTATGCACTCCTAGGTGGTTTGAGAAACTGTCTAAGTGTATGATTTTGGTATATGGCTTGAGAAAATGCATAGATGATTAATTTCTTATGGTTCTTTGGTCAAGTAGCCGAGAGGTGGATGCCAAAGTATCTAGATATCGAGTCATTGAGGAATCCTAGGCTAAGTAACCGAGAGGTGGACACCAAAGGTTCTTGAAAGCAAGTAAATCACCCTTGTTATGTGGTGTTCACTAGCATGACCCATCCTATCACTGAGATAGGCTAGAGCGTAATAAATTAACATGACTTGGTCGTTCAACGAAAGTTGATGATTGTGGAGTGTGAGTTTACGCGAGTCAAAAATATCGAGAGATTGAGACTCGCGTGTATAAGGTATATCTTCCTCAAGCCGGAGATGGAACCGAGAGGTGGAATCCAACTTGATAGATATACGAGCTTTAATCTAATCATCTAAGACAAGTATCTTGCATGAATTGAACTCTTGGAGTCTAAAAACACATATGAGTGAAGTAATTCCATAGAGTACACCTTTAGCCTTGGTAGTGACATTATCTATGGATTCCTCAGATTGTTTATATACATTAGTCTTAATAACCTCATCAACACAACCTCTTGCAACTAGAATAGACAAATCGGAACACAATCGAATAGTGCTCATAAGTTTAGACTTGCTCCTTGGATGACCCGGTACTTACCGGTTGTAAACTATTTTTGGCTAGTATTTACATTCTCAATCACGTTGATTTAAGTGTGCAAATATTACAACGTCAAAATGGCGCCGTTACCGGGGAGCAACGCATTAACTAGAGCACTAGAGTAGATTTTGTGAGATTTGGACTATTTATGTAAATATTTTTCCTTTTCTTTTGTATATTCTTTACACTCATATCCCTTGGTAACTTTTGTTGTTTTTGTTTTGCGAGGATGGACTCATACAACCAACAAGTCTCTTACAATGAAGAATATTATCAAGAGGAGGAGCAACAAAATGCCTTTGGGAAGATCATGGCTATCCAACATATTCGAACTCTCCTTATTGGAAAGATAGCCAATGCTCATTCGAAGAAGACTCCTACCCTCCCTATCCTCTAAATCTACAACCTATTGGCAATGAACTCTTCTACATGGAATTGCTAAACTCCTCGAATGAAAATGAGAAGATTATACAAGCCAAGGTTACCCAAGACAATCTAGACACGCTACAAGCTTTCCAAGATTAGAATCACCGCATGGATGAACTTATTGCTCAACGAAAAGTGTTGGAAAGCACATTAGCACAACAAGTAATGGAAAATGGGGACTTGGATGATGAAGAAGAGGTTTCCAAAGAAGAAGTTCTTGAATCTAATGCCTCAAGGCAAGAATGGGATCAAGCAATGGAGCACGAGTTCATGAGAGCCCCTCGCCAAGCTTTTGATGAGGCGTGGGATGGTGAATCTTGTACCGAGGATGAGTTGGAACAAGAAAGTGCATCACCATTCACCACTAGCACGTTTCAAGATTATTCGGTTGGGAACACACACGATTTCACCACTCCATCAACGCCTTGGCTCTGCAACGAGGAATTCTTCAACGATGACGACTCATGCATAGAAGAAATATCTTTTTCAAATGAAGAAGACCTCCTCCTTCCCGCTACATGTGAGAATGTGAGCCCGAGTCTCTTGTTGAGGATGATATAGAGGAAGAGCATATTAAGCCACCAGAACGTCAAGTGTACAAAAACTTTGTTGAGATTTATATGGATGCAACTAAAGAGCAACCTCGCACGTAAAAAGACACAAGTTTAGAAAGGGAGATCGAGGAATGGGCACCAAAGGAAATAATTGAAAAACTAAAGGAGTGTGTGCCCATCAAACTAAAGGCTAGCATTTAAGATCCTTTCTTTGTCACAAAGCCTCGGACAAGTTTTGGAGCTTCCTACCATATTTTGCAAGATTATTCAAAAGGAGCTCCAATGACCCCTTGATTCTAAATGGTTCAACATTTATGAAGGGGTCAAACTTGCAATTGAAAGTCCATCGTAGGCTTGATGGACGAGAATTTAAATGGGATTCAAAGGTGGATTGACATCTCAATTGTCTAAAGCCCCGTGAGAAGGGATCCTAGTAAAGGACTTCTCACGAGTGATTCTATGGGGCGCTTTGCTACGTCTTTGCCAAGACATGAAAAACTAGGCCCTCGCGGGAGGTAACCCGGTTGGTAAGTTGTCTATTCATGTTCTTAATGCTTAATTATTTGGCATAATCATTGCATGACTTGAGTGTGACTTGAATATTAAGTGTGGCGTGTGCTATGTCTTCAGAGAGTGAGATCTTAAGTGTGGAAAGAGTTCCACTCACTCCCATCTCAATTCACATGGCCCATGCCTCTTTACCCCTAGATTTCTCTATGAATAATGATGTCGCCCTTTAGTGTTCATGTGGTTTTTATGACTTTGTTGTATTGGAACTATTTTGTTAATATGACTTTAGACACTTTGTGCATTAAGGAAGATGTAGTATACTCTCCTTGTGTAAATTCTATTACACTTATGACATGATGTCATCGTGTCACTTGTGATGCTCTCTTACTCATACTTGAGTTTTGCATGATCTTGTATGTCACTTGTTGCTTTTAACCTCTCATGTGTTCTTGTCATCTAGGGAGTTATTTGCATCCTGTACAATCAAGCTTAGCACAATGGCATCTTTTCTACTAGTGGGGCACATCTACAAACGAGGGGAGTTTCTATGCGCCCTTATCTCATTTCCTTTATTGTTTGCGCTTAGGGACTAAGCTAGCTCTTAATTGTGGAGTGGGTAGTCGCATAGCTCACTCATATCATGCCATGCCTATCATTTTTGAACGGACACTTGCATTCATGTACTTTATCCCTTTTTCATAAGTGTTTTTATTACTAAAGGCTTGTGACTAGCATTTCTCAAACTTCTATAAGTCACATCTAGCTCACAAATCCCTTTTACTTGATTTAGAGTCTAGAAACGAAATAGTTCTAATGAATTCACATTCTTTTGAATCAATATTTGAGGAGTCTTATTTATACGACTTGTCAAATCGACTAATCCCATTTATTTTGACACTTTTATATGCAAACATTTACTTTTTAGTATGGTTTTGCATTTCACGTGTTTCGGAAGCTCTAGGAGTGAAAGCGCAATAAAAGATGGCATTTAGTGCCAAAAAAACCACAATGGCAGATCAGACCTTTGGAGGTTCGACGGAGTGCTGGGAATCGACAATTGATCAGAAAACTACGACCTACATGCTGATTCGTAGCTGACTCAATTCCCTACAACTCTCTAGTTCACACCGAGAGCAGCCGAGGTCATTTGACAGGTCGAATCGAGAGTCAAAGTCAGAACTGGTGCGCAGAAAGGATAAACCAAGTCAGTGTGGATCGCGCCCAATGAGGACATTAGTCACTGAGCTAACGTCAACTCTGCGCACGGCAAGTACCGATAACGTCAATGCTGGAAGCATCGATGACATAATCCGTGTACTTGATGATGTCAGCAGTTCCGAAAAGTGGCAATTTGGGCCAAGAAACAGATTTAGAAACCCAAAAACTGATAAATTAAGGTTTTGGAGAAGGGTTTCCATCCTCCCATCATTCAGAAGTCCTCGCTTTCGACGGGAGAACATATTATCTTACTACTTTTCATTATGTGTTTTCCATGATTATGTGTAGCTAAACTCTCAATTCAATTTAGGCTTTCGGTTATTGTGACATATGTTTTGAGACTCTTTTCTTAATTCTATTTCATGTTTCTCTAGTTCTTGTGCTTTATCCCATGAATTGAATTGTTAGGTTCAGTGGAAGCTTTGTCGCAAAGCTTAGTTTGACAACCAATTCTTATCGTTAATATCTAATGGAAACTTTGTTATAAAGGTAGATTGTAACACCTATACTTAATAATACCTTTGTTGGATTATTGTGTTTAGCAAATAACTAGAAGTCTAACAGCTTTATCGGGTTAGATTGTGGTGTATCACCTTTGTCGGGATACTTTAGGATATCACCTTTGCTGGAATTCCACACTTAGAAACTTGAGATTTGATATTTAGCAGTCGATGATTAACATGTCACAATAGAAACCCTAAGCTGAATATTCTCTCTGATTGGAATCTTTTTGCTATTTTTCTCTTTTTACTCATCATCACTCACAACCCCCCTTTTCTTTAATTGTCTACAGTTACAAATACAGTTTCAACAACACCAGCTCCCTTGGGTTCGACCCTACTTGCCACTACATTAGCGGTTTGTAGGAGAAATATAAATATTAAACTTGACGCGTCAGATTTTAGCGCTGTTGCCGGGGAGCTGCGCTTTATTGAAGTTGTTTCTTTTTTTAGTTATTTTTGTGTGATTCACTATGTCTTCTTATTGTAGTGGCACAATATGTGACGATGAAGACGATGAGGAAGATGATGGTTTTGGGGTAAAAAGAGGAATGATTTGTCTTCTCTAAAAAATTTCTGGAGCCCCCGAAGAAAATCCTATAATGCACTTGAAGGAATTAAACTATATTTGCTGGACTTTCAAGCCGAAAGGAGTAACACTAGATGAGTTTATGTTGAAGGCTTTCTATTTCTCATTAACTGGCTCTACAAAATCTTGGTTTCTTTTTTCATTCACAGATTATATGGGCACTTGGGAGCAACTACGAGATAAGTTTTTAGGGAAGTATACTCTACCATCTACTCCTGAAATTTACAGAGAGATTACTAGCATTCAGCAGTTGCAAGGGGAGACATTGTACAATTACTTGGAGCGCTTCAAAGATCTTATTGAAAGATATCCGAATCATAAATTAACAGAGCTGAGACTTATTGAGAGCTTTCTTAAAGGAAAGCTTCCACTAGAGAGTTGTATGCTTGATGCTGCAGCAAGAGGCTCGATTATGAATTTTTGCATCAGGGACGCATGGGAATTGATCAAAAAGTTATCTGAAGGCAGGAGATGGTATACGATACAACAAAGAACCCTTGAAACAAAGATGATGAAAGTTGATTCTATGCCCAATATCACATGCAACAACATAGTTACATCATTAGCCGCAATGGAAATTCAAGCTTTTGATGCAAAGGATAACTTCACCGCTATCGACGAGCTGCACGCAGAGAAAGAAACAATAATGCCCGTGATAATCTCTAACCACCTCAAATTATTCAAAATTTTGATACACCTCTTACACTTCATGTGCAGGATAAAATCATACAAGATGATCATAAAGAGCCAGAAGAAGAAGTAGGAGAAGAAGAAGAAGAAGAGAATAAATTCAGCCGAATAGTGTCAGCCACATACGAGGAGGAAATATGTTCTAGAGAAGAAAACTCCACTCCTTACCTTTGCACATACTTGATTACTAAAAATTCTGAGGTAAGCACTGAATTTAATATGGAATTAAATATGACTCATATTCCTCTTGTGTTGTACTTGCAGGATGGTGAACCTAAAAAAATTATAAGAAAAGGCGTTTGGTTCACTTTACAATTTGGCTGCTAGTATCCCATTGTGCAAGACTAAAAATTGGATCACCAACTACAAACTGTCATTCAAAAACACATTCGTGAGTTGGAAGCATCATAAGGAGAAAAATCAAGCTAGGTCTTGCAAGCATGTCTCTACAGTAGTTTCATTCGAGCTACCGAGACAGACACATGTGGATGGAAACCAGGATGGAGTGACATGAGAGAGATATTCTATGAAGGCTATGAGTAGAACGATGGACTAGGTGAGGCGAAGTTTGACCTCACACGCCCATGGGATCTTAACTTGGGATCCCTAATGAGGTATCGTTGAGCCAACGACGTAAAACAAAGGCGCTCGCAGAGAGGTAGCCCGACAAAATTTTTATTTTTTTGTTTTTATATCGTTTTATGCTTGTTTAGTATTTTGTCATCTAATCGGACTATCTTGACTTGGTTTTTATGGGAAAGAAGTTATTTTGCAAGTAAATAATAGGTATGACTCAGTGCAGGTCGCCCTGAGCACATACTTTATGACCGCGCTCACAAGAAACATTAGTGCCGCGCCGAACATTGACATTAAGAGTTGACCGCGCCCCTAATGTCTACACAGGGCGCGGTTGACCGTTAACCAAAGTTGACTGACTCATTTGACCAGAATTTATACCATCAAGCAACGAGACGAGGGAGTGCCTGTTCACTTTTACTTCTATTTTCAACATACATGTGTGTCTTGCATTGTTTGTGTCTTTGAACTTAAGTCATACGTGAAGACATGGCTTGGTTAAAAAGTGATGGGTGGGAGAGCAGTAAGTTAGTCAGTTGTGTCAGCATATTTATTTTTCTTGCATATTGTACTGTGTCATCACATTTTTTTTGCAAAAGTATGAAATTTCTCTTTATTTTCTGGATATGCAGTAATGGATGTTGATGATGTGAAATAGATGATGTTGATTATATTGAATTTCTCCCGTGAAATTTGAATTGTGCTCTTACATGTGAATTTAACCCACTACGTGTCCTTTTGAGTTGAGATAAACAGGGATGTGGAGTTAATAGAAATGTCCTAGAGAGACTTGACGAAGCATTCAAAGGACCGAACTTCCAGTTATATGGTTATATGGATTTTGTGGAGGCTAGCACTTCGAGACTTTATGGTTCAGAGTTTCCTCTGCCGCTGCAACGTTTATGTAGGTAGGCGGGACGAGAAAACAGACCATCCTATCTCTAGTCCAAAGTAACCGGGAAAAGGTGAGTGGCCCTCATCTCGACTCGCGTCAAAAATGGCTAGGATGAGAAAGAGCGGGGAGGTATTTACATATGCTTGCGGGCGATGACTGGACCTCCTTCAAAAGAAAAAAAGAAAAAAAGAAGAAAAGAAAAGGACAAGCTATTCACAATAAAGAAGCAAAGCTCAAGAAAAATCAGCCAAGTTGTGAAGGTTTATACCGAAAAGTGAAGTACATCATTCATACATCAAGAGCCAAATGCCAAAGAAAGTTCACCACATCAAAAGATATCCAACAAAAGAAGAAAGAAAAGCTGAAAACTTTAAAGCTCGAATGAATTATGTGCCAGAGAAAGCAATGAAGTGCAACCATATAGCTAGAGTTCGCGAATGCAGATCATGGGTCTAAAGAGGACTAACCCCATTCATCCGAATTGATTTGAATTTCAGCTCAAAGGTAACATGTATCAAGTTAATTCTGTGTTGAGCATGATGATTTGAGTAACGATTGAGTTATGCGTAGAAAAGTTGAATCTAGACTAGCAACTCATATTCATGTGCATCTATTCAGGACATCGAAGAAGTTGTGGTGTTATATTTGTTTTCCTTCTATGACTTAGTTCTTGTTTGGGACGAACAAGTTTAAGTTTGGGGTGGTTTGAGGAGTCGTATTTATACGACTCATCGAATAGACTAATCCCATTTCTTTCGACACTTTTATATGCAGCCATTTAATTTTTAGTATAGTTTTGCATTTCAGGTGTTTCGGAAGCTCTAGGAGAGAAAGTGCACAATGGTAGATCAGCACAATAAAAGACGGCATTTAGCTCCAAAAACAGCACAATGGCAGATCAGACCTTTGGAAGTTCGACGGAGTGCTGTGAATCGACCATTGATCAGAAAAAAACGAGCTACATGCCTATGCGTAGCTGATTGTGGCATATGTTTTGAGACTCTTTTCTTAATGCTATTTCATCTTTCTTTAGTTCTTGTGCTTTATCCCATGAATTGAATTGTTAGGTTAAGTGGAAGCTTTGTCGCAAAGCTTAGTTTGACAACCAATTCTGATCGTTAATATCTACTGGAAACTTTGTCGTAAAGTTAGATCGTAACACCTAGACTTAATAATACCTTTGTCGGATTATTATGTTTATGAAAGAATTAGAAGTCTAACACCTTTGTCGGGTTAGATTGTGGTGTATCACTTTTGTCGGGATACTTTAGGATATTACCTTTGCTGGAATTCCACACTTAGAAACTTGAGATTAGATATTTAGCAGTCGATGATAAACATGTCACAATAGAAATCCTAAGCTGGATATTCTCTCTGATTGGAATCTTTTTGCTTTTTTCTCTTTTGCACTCATCATCACTCACAACCCCCTTTTCTTTAATTGTCTACAGTTACAGCTTCAATAACACCAGCTCCATTGGGTTCAACCTTGCTTGCCGCTACACTAGTTGTTTGCAGGAGAAATATAAATATTAAACTTGACGCGTCAGACGACGCGCGTCAATATTCATTGCTATCTTTTGCCTATCTAGCAATCTAAGCATTTTTCGCGCATGCCTTGAACTTAGTTTTTAGCAAGCACACTTTGAAATCTTCATGAAAAACTTAAACCTCTTGATTGCTTTTAGGTGACTTTAATTTTCTTGCTTAGTGCCTTGGTTGTGGTTGTTTCTCACACATTCCATATTCACATTGGGCATATTGTCAAGTTTTAAGTGTGGAGTTAAAAGAGGGCAAAAAATAGGCCCTATTCAAAAAAAAATTAACATGGTCAAAGAGGCCAAAGCCCCGACTAAGAACTCTCTCGATGTACACCAGAAGTTTTGCTTTAAAAACATACAAATGCCGGGGGTTAGTAAGAAAAGTTCCCCTTCGAAAGCATTTGTAGGCCAAGGGCCAATAAAAATCCACTTAAGACTTGACTTTATGCTTTCCACCATTTCCCTTGTGTGTGAATTCCATTTGCACTGTGTGCTAGTGAGTTAAACTTTAGAAAGATCCTTGTACTTGCACGAAAGCTATCGATTGGTTTATGCTTGTTTTTAAGAACTCCTGATGTCAAGCTTCTCTTTCCTTATGTATGATGACTTTAGCGTCTAAGACTTGGAAATGAGTTTTATATCGTTTGCATGCGAACTAGCCCTAGCTAGCATAGGTGAGTGATTGACACTTTTTGTGCAAACTATCAATCATGTTTCAAATGCCTTACCTTGAAAATGAATGGTCTCCTAGGTTAGGCGCTCGACAGCTCTAGTATTGACTTCTCTGAATGTGCACCCTCACATGAACTTAAATGGTTTGAAAACTATTTTAAAGTATAGTGATTGTGGTGCTAGTTTGGGATGTGAAGTTGGTTTTGAGAAATCCTTGCCTTAGTAGTTATACACTCTTGCTTTCACTCTTATGGGATAAATGCATTTGAGATTTGTGAGTTTCCCTTCTTTGAAAACTCTCACGAGACTATAACTCGTCCACTAGGGTAGCCTCGAGGTTTAAAGGCTTAGTGCATATGCTAAATGCACTTGTAACACCTACGAAAATGAGTTAGATTGTGAATATGTCTTAGAGTAGTTAGAAATAAAATTTTGAGACTTTAAATGGATGTGGAGAGAAAATGGGAGACAAAATATAATAACTTAGCTTATTGAAATTTGTTTCTCTTTGGCTTGATCGTACTGTTTGCTCGAGACGGTCAAACTCTAACTGTGGAGTGTTTTGATAAGTCAAATTCTTGACTAATATTCCTCTACTTTTATTAGATGATTTGATTCGTTCTTTGACATTTTCATTGCCATTTAATCCTCTTCTTGGCCTTGTAGGTGAAAACTTGCATTCCACCTTGGTGAGAGCCTCAAAGATCAAGTTTTGGCAAAAAGTTGAAGTTTCGGAGCAAAATATGGAGTTTTGGGCAAAACAGAACATAGCTTATTGTGAATGCACAGATCGCATATGGTGTCCAAATAGGTTGATCATAGCTTGTTGGAAAGCTAACTCAAAGGGCTACAACTCTCTAGTTTACTTCAAGACCAAATTCGGAAGATACCAAGGGTGGAAGAAGATCATCTACACTAGATGGGTTCATTATTTCCTTGTATTTTCATCTTTTGTGTACTCAATACAACTTGTGTTTGTCTACGAACATGAGTTGTGAGTATTCCTTTGTATCCTAGTGTTGGAGTACGATTACCCTGGAGTAGGCATACGTCTGGAGGATGTATACTCCGATGTGTTTTGATGTAACAAACATCCTACTGATGTGTTACTTGAGTGCGCAGGTTTAAGTATAGGTACTCTGGAAGTAACGGCTACTTGAGTGTGTAGAGTATTACACGGATCTCTGAAGGTAGCAGTACCTCGGATTGAGGACGCGAATATTTCCATAAATATTCTCGGTGGATCTTTGCTCCCAAGATCGGTTATAGCATAGATATGTTGGAAGATTGCCCAATATTAGTTTAGATACTTGTAACGAGATTTGGAATTGGTCTAGATATGGGAATATTGCATGAGAGTTTTTAGGAAACTTTATCTCAACCCCATATCCAATTTGATCGGTATGGGACGATCTAATTGGAAAGCTGATGAAGTCATTATGGGATGAACGAATCTGCTGGAATATTTTGTACAAACTTGTCATGCAAGATGAGAGATTTTTAGCAAGAAAATCTAGGGCTACCCGGATTGATACCCTCTATATAAAGGATGCCTTTCAGAAGGTATCTTTCAAAGTCTGGTTTAAACTGGAAATCCTTGGCTGCGTAATTTCAGAAGTAAGAACGACCGGAGATCGCTGTTTCAGAGGAGCTTTGAATAGAAGGATCAAGAGCGTACTTTGGAGGGAGTCAATGGGCGACCTGAGCCAAAAGTTGAAGATCACTTGTGGTGCGATTACAATTGGATTGCTTCATCACTAAGTCGGCCTGAGAGAATGACAGAACACCAATGAGTGTGGTTTGGGTGAGCGATACAATTCTTGTAATCGAATAACATCTATACAAGTGATTGTTTCGAAATCCTTCTAGTGGAAACTAGAAGGTAGTGGTTTTTCCTGGATACTTGCTTTAAGTATCTGGGTTTCCACTATATATTACTGTCACGCATTTACTATTACGGTTTTACTTATTTCCAATGCATACATACTTGACGAATATTGATGGACCATATTTATATGATTCATTGAGATAGTTAAACCCACCAAATTAGACTCTTTGTCTATTTAACTTTTGCTTGTTAGTTCCGATATTTATCTACAGGGTATTTTGAAGTCTAGAGACGATACGAGATAAAAAGGAGTTTTAAAGCTGAAAATGAATTACAAGTCACTCCAGGACACGACCAGATTCTGACTGTACAACTTTCATGAACCTGACATGGAATCACTCAAAACAAGTCCAACCGAAGAGCAACCAGAGTCAGACCGGAGCTGAAAGGGAGCCGATGGCTTTTGGGAAAAAGATCTCAACTCACACTCACCCACTCCCCTCCACCTAGCCGGTGGCTTTGGCCATGGAAGTGACACATGGGGGGGCGGCTCCCCTCCCCTCCACCTCACCCCGGCGGCTTTTGAAGCCTCCTCTCATCCCTTGCCAAGTGTTGCCTCCTCCTTGCTCCTCCATGCCTATAAAAAGAGACCTCTCCTCCTTGTATCATCATCCCACAATCTCATTCCAAACCATTATCCATAAGCTCTCACTTCTCTCTAGATTTTGGCACAATCCTTGTAACACTTTCCTTTGATATCAAAAGCTTTAAGTTTGTTCTTGAGTACTCTTGTCGGTTCTTGTAGTACTCAAGCTTTTCTTTTACTGTTCTTGAGTTTACTCCTGTTGGTTCTTGAGTATTCTCCTTTTACTTTCCTTGTCTTTACTTTCCAAAACCTTTACTTTATGTCTTTCAAAACCTTAACTTTTCCAAGTACTTAGCTATGGTATCCACCTCTATGGATATTCGTAGCTAAACTCTTCATTCGGTTGAAGGGGTGTACTTGTATCATACAATGTTTTAGACCCTTCTCTTAGTGCCTCTTTGTGTTCAACTTGTTCTAGGTGCCTTATATTAGGTCAGAATTCCATTGGTTGAGTGGATGCTCGGAAGAGCAAAGCTCTGCCATGGGTTCGTGATCTTCTGTGGATAAGTGGAGGCTCGGAAGGGCACAGCTTATCTGTGGAAGTCAACCTCTTTTAAACACCATTTGGTTTATCAGGAATGATGATCAAATGGATGCACATACTAGAACAAGAGTTCTTTGTCTTGCAAAAGACTAGACGGTGTGGCAAGTCATGTGCTAGGAACAGCCTTAATTCACTTTTGAACACTTAGTATGATCATTAGAGGTCAATGATAAACGGACTATGATACAAGGCCCCTGATACCGAATCTTTCCTTTGATTCAAACATCACCTGTCATTTACTTTCAGTCTTACTATCAACTGCTTACTTTCCAGTCATTTACTTTCAGTAACTTTACTTTCAGTCCATATCAACTGCTTACTTTCCGCAAGTCTTGTCCTTCAAGCAATTTCTTTCCGCAAGTCTTGTCCTTCAAGCATTTACTTTCAGCAAGTATTGTCCTTCAAGCACTTTATTTTACGCACTTATTTTTCAGCAAGTCTTGTCCTTCAAGCACTTTACTTTTCAGTATTTACTTTCAGTCTCGTATTTACTTTCTTTACTTTCAGTCATTTACTTTTCAGTACTAAAATCAAAACCAACCCCCCAACTGTTTTATTTACTTTTCCTTTTCGAAAGAACAACTATCCACTAATTCCCTTGGGTTCGACCCGTACTTACCACTTACTACCCAAAATAGTAAAGTTGCGAGTATCGGAGATATAAATTTATTTTTGCACAGAGAACATCGCACCTTAACGACAGTGCGGTGGGCTCCGTCAAAATTGGCGCCGTTGCCGGGGAGTTAGCAATCGGAATAGTTGTTCTATTTGTTTTTCTTTTTTTTTTTGTTTTGTCATGCAATTCACAAAGTCTTTCTACTACGGATGCGAGCCTTGGAACAATGAGGAGTTTTCCCCACCACCTTTTGAACGTCCGCGAGAAGATCAACAACATAGAGCAATCCCGGGACGAAAGTTTGGACGAGTACTTGGCGTACTTTGACTCCCTTGTAACGAGCTGCCCGCACCATGGATTCACCAACCACGATCTTCTTCAAAGGTTTCTCAATGGGATGATGCCACAAGAGTGGAATTGGCTTAATGATGCAGCAGGAGGTTCGGTGAACAACTTTGACTTGGATGATCTTTGGAACTTAATAGATGATTTGGCCGCGAGGTCAAAACCAAGACAAGATCAGGCCGAGCCGCTCAAGGACGACATAATGGAGCTGGCAGCTAGCACCCAGCAGTTGGCCACAGACATACAACAATTGAATGCCACGATGCACCAAAATCAAGCCAGATCCGAGGAAGCATGGGCAGAAATAGAGGCGGCTATGAAAGAAACTGATTATCTTATCAATAAGATGCACAAGCCAAGGGTCATCAAAGAAGAGCCTACATGGGAGCCCACGGAGCAGACCGAACCACTAGAACCGGTCCTCGCTTCCGACCAGCCTAATTCAGACCCGGACTTCTGTGTGATTGCCCCCGGAGACCATATAAATGACGACGATGAGGACCCAAGGTTGCTTGAAGAAGAGCTCCACTCAGATTACCCTTGGAAGTTAGAAGAAAAACTACCCAATTCAGGCCTGGTCCATATCACCAATCTGCCCGAGGAAATCACGCCAGTCCAACACCTCATTGCCAAACCACCCGAGACATGCCCGGACCTCACTGCCGAACTAACCGAGAAAATCACGGCAGGCCCGGTCCTCACTGAAGTGCTGCTCGAGAAAGACCCGATCCTTATGGCTTAGAAGCCCCTACATAACCCTTCATATTTTATACAGATCATAGCCACCGAAGATCATTTATTCAATGATGATGAGGTGCAAGGGGAGTTGGAGGCAAATCAAGGGCCAGAAGAGCCGGTGGAGCACTCACTCGTCATGAGCCAAGAAAAGCCGGCTGAAAACTCACTCGTTCTAGGATGGCCAATCATCTCTTCCACAAAGAAAAGGCTTGGCATGGGAACAAGCTCAAGGTCGCTCGTGTTCAATGGCACAATACTAAACTTCCAGAATTGCAATGGTGCCACCCATTCAAACATGAAGAAACGGCTAAGGCATGGACCAAAGGAATGGAAGCCGGGAAGGAGGAACAAGAGAGCTCGACTTGATGGACCAGCAGCTATGGTCAAGGAATACTCGCCTTCTCGGGGATATGTGAAGAAGAAGCCTCCGGATCAAGGAGAGCAGAACTGAGCTCGCTGCCATATGTGTTCTTTGGGCAAATCAAAAGAGCTACCGAGAAGAAGTTCGACTTCAAGCACCCATGGGATCCCACCTTATGATCCATGAGTGAGGTACTGTCGAGCCAACGACGTTAAACAAAGGCACTGGTCGGGAGGTAACCCGACACTTATCTTACTTTCAGTCATTTAATTTCTGTCATTTAGTTTTTTGCCTTAAATCATTCCCACCTTTCCTGTATATATTTGCTTGCATGACTTTTGAACTAAGTCGTGCTGTGAGGCACGCCTTCGTTCAAAAGTGTGGGGTGAGAACCGCCTTTGTATATAGTTAATTAACATGCTTTCTTTTTTCCTTTTCCCTTAATATTATCTTTTTGAAAATATGAACTTGAGAATGTAAAAAAGATAGATCTAAATTCATGCAGATACCTGGTGAAATCTCAACTGTATAAAAACTTAGGATGTAACTTCTCATTTGTCCCTTTGTGCTGAGATATACAGGGGATGTGGAGTTGACATAAAATGCCCTAGAGAGGTTTGGCAAGCAATCGAAGGACTGAATTTCACTATATGGTTTACGAAGTCTGTGGAGGCTGTACTTTGGGTTTCAAAGAAGATCAGAGTCATCTCCGCCGTGCAGCGTTTATACAAAAGGTGGGACGGGAATCAAACCGTCCTATCTCTAGTCCTAGTAGCCGGAAAAACAGATGAGCGACCCTCATCTTGACCCGCGCGAAACGGCAAGGATGAGAAAGAGCGGGGAGGTATTTCCATATGCTCTCGGGCGACGATTGGACCTCCCAAAGAAAGGTTGAGAAAATGGACTAGCAAGTCACAAAGCAGCAAAAGCTCGAAGAAGCTAATCAAAGGCCAAAAGCCAAAGTTGTGAAGGTTTTAACCGAACAAAAGTGAAGAAACTCCAATTCAACATCAAAGGCCAAAGGCCAAAGGCCAATTCACTTCAAAAGCTGTCCCTCACCAAAAGGAATCAAAGTGCTCAACTCAGTGAAACCCGAACCAAGTCACGTGCTAGAAAAAGCTACAAGTTAAGCATATAGTGCGAGTCGGTCCAGAGAATGCAGTCCAGGAGCCTGAAAAGGGCTATCTCCCGAAACATCCAAATTAAATTGCATCTCGGCTCAAAGGTATAAGTATCAAGTTTCTTCTAAGTATTTACACTATTTAGTTTGGTAATAAGTAAGTAATGTATGAATAGGATAAATCTAGTCCCATATTCTCACTTTCATATTTAAAAGTTTACTTATATTGTGTTCCACCCTTAAAAAGAATTGTTCGGGACGAACAACTAAAAGTGTGGGGTGATCTGATGGACCATATTTATATGATTCATTAAGACAGTTAAACCCACCAAATTAGACTCTTTGTCTATTTAACTTTTGCTTGTTAGTTCCGATATTTATCTACAGGGTATTTTGAAGTCTAGAGACGATACGAGCTAAAAAGGATTTTTAAAGCTAAAAATGAATTACAAGTCACTCCAGGACACGACCAGATTCTGACTGTACAACTTTCATGAACCTGACATGGAATCACTCAAAACAAGTCAAACCGAAGAGCAACCAGAGTCAGACCGGAGCTGAAAGGGAGCCGATTGGCTTTTGGGAAAAAGATCTCAACTCACACTCACCCACTCCCCTCCACCTAGCCGGCGGCTTTGGCCATGGAAGTGACACATGGGGGGCGGCTCCCCTCCCCTCCACCTCACCCCGGCGGCTTTTGAAGCCTCCTCTCATCCATTGCCAAGTGTTGCCTCCTCCTTGCTCCTCCATGCCTATAAAAAGAAACCTCTCCTCCTTGTATCATCATCCCACAATCTCATTCCAAACCATTATCCATAAGCTCTCACTTCTCTCTAGATTTTGGCACAATCCTTGTAACACTTTCCTTTGATATCAAAAGCTTTAAGTTTGTTCTTGAGTACTCTTGTCGGTTCTTGTAGTACTCAAGCTTTTGTTTTACTATTCTTGAGTTTACTCCTGTTGGTTCTTTAGTATTCTCCTTTTACTTTCCTTGTCTTTACTTTCCAAAACCTTTACTTTCTGTCTTTCAAAACCTTTACTTTTCCAAGTACTTAGCTATGGTATCCACCTCTATGGATATTCGTAGCTAAACTCTTCATTCGGTTGAAGGGGTGTACTTGTATCATACAATGTTTTAGACACTTCTCTTAGTGCCTCTTTGTGTTCAACTTGTTCTAGGTGCCTTATATTAGGTCAGAATTCCATTGGTTGAGTGGATGCTCGGAAGAGCAAAGCTCTGCAATGGGTTCGTGATCTTCTGTGGATAAGTGGAGGCTCGGAAGGGCACAACTTATCTGTGGAAGTCAACCTCTTTTAAACACCATTTGGTTTATCAGGAATGATGATCAAATAGATGCACAAACTAGAACAAGAGTTCTTTGTCGTGCAAAAGACTAGACGGTGTGGCAAGTCATGTGCTAGGAATACCCTTGATTCACTTTTGAACACTTAGTATGATCATTAGAGGTCAATGATAAACGGACTATGATACAAGGCCCCTGATACCGAATCTTTCCTTTGATTCAAACATCACCTGTCATTTACTTTCAGTCTTACTATCAACTGCTTACTTTCCAGTCATTTACTTTCAGTAACTTTACTTTCAGTCCATATCAACTGCTTACTTTCCACAAGTCTTGTCCTTCAAGCAATTTCTTTCCGCAAGTCTTGTCCTTCAAGCATTTACTTTCAGCTTAAGAACTATCCTTCAAGCACTTTATTTTACGCACTTATTTTTCAGCAAGTCTTGTCCTTCAAGAACTTTACTTTTCAGTATTTACTTTCAGTCTCGTATTTACTTTCTTTACTTTCAGTCATTTACTTTTCAGTATTAAAATCAAAACCAACCCCCCCCCCAACTGTTTATTTACTTTTCCTTTTCGAAAGAACAATTATCCACTAATTCCCTTGGGTTCGACCCGTACTTAACACTTACTACCCAAAATAGTAAAGTCACGAGTATCGGAGATATAAATTTATTTTTGCACAGAGAACATCGCACCTTAACGACAGTGCAGTGGGCTTCGTCACATATCAATACTTGGCAAGTACAGCTAACTAACGATCCTAACAATTGGAATCAGAGCATGGTCTCTAGATATTAGTAAGCGTTGGGGGTAAGATGACAACAATCAACGACTCCTTCAGAAAACCTCCTCAACTGAAGCCCGGAGAGTACAATTGGTGGGCTGAGCCGTTCGAGTCACACATATGCTCCCTGGATGGATATCTATGGATGACTATCATGTAGGGACCAGTACCTATCTTGGATCCTATGATGACAGAGAAGAAGCCAGACGACTATGATGACAATGACTACAAGGTACTAGAGAAGAATAGAAGAGGGAAGAAGGTCCTACACTCTTCACTTGGCCCGGATGACTTGAAAAAGATGCTCCGCTACAAGTTTGCTAAAGAAATTTGGGACGCACTAAAGAGACTGTACTCTAAAAGTGCCGATGTGAAGAAGAATCGAATCCTAGCAGCAATGAGACACTATGACAACGCCATGCAAGGAAAGAACGAAACACTGGAAGAGTTTCACGCTCGCTTCCAGGGGTATGTGGGGCAAATTGAGTTTCTCGGGAGAACATCGATGATTTGAAGGTTACTCACCACTTCCTCCTCCAGTCGCTGAATCACAATTGGGATGATGTGACCCTAGCGCTTCAAGCTCAGAAAGACATCAAGGACATAACCCTTGAGGAGCTAGTTGCCCGACTTTAGAGTAACGACAGTATCCAACGGAGGAAAGTTGCTAGGCGTGCCCCTGAGAAGGACCAGACCTTGGCTCTTAAGGTTGAAAAAGCATTGAACTCGCCCAGACTGATGAAACTAATGAAATAGTGGAAGAGGACACTGCGATGGTAACTAGAGCCCTAAGGATGGTAGGAGTTAAAGGGATGGGATCCTTCAAAGGGAAGAAGTCACCAAAGCAGATGATTTGCTACCACTGTCAGAAAAAGGGACATATGGCTAAAGAGTGCTTCAGTAAGAGAGCAGGCCAGCCTTCGGCTCAAAAGAGCACCAAGGCCATGCTTGCAGCTTGGGGTGAATCAGAAAGAGATAGCGAAGGAGACGACCCAAGTGAAATAGTGTGCATAATGGCAAAAGATGAGGTAATAAGTCCACATACTCTTACAAGTTTATCTGACCTTTCTAATAAATAGGTACTGGAGTTGCTGAGGAAGTTGACTGAGAAGAACAAAGAGCAGGAAGAACAAATTGATGGGCTTGAGGAACATGGGGACCAGTGGTCAGAGAAAGCAATAGGACTTGAAGAGCAGCTATGTAAAACTGAGTACAAAGTAAAGAAAAGGATTCGCTCTCTATAAGGACAACTGTCAAAGCTTCAGACAGAGGAAGATATCCCTCATGCGAAGAAGCTCACATAAATGAAAGAAAGGATAGCAATACTAGAATCTGAAAATACCAAGTTGCTATCTGAACTGGAAGATATCAAGACCGCCAAGGAAAATGATAGAGAAGCCCTGCTAAAGGAAATTAGGGAGGAGAAGCTCAAAGATATCAAAGAAGACTTCCTGAGAAGGTTTGTGGTTAAACAAGGGTTAGGATACGAATCGGGAAGTACTGATACGACCTCAGGAAAGGATGAGATAGCTAAGGAAGCAAGTGAGCCAGCTAAGTGTAAGTGTCAATACAGAAAGAATTTGCATATGGATATGGAAACAACTATACCCTTCAGTGGAAAGAAGGCATACGCATTATGGCTCAAATAGGTCAAGAGTACGAAGTCGGCTCGTATTGACTTTGACTCCCGAAAGGCCAAGAACTCTATCCCTCCACTTGGATGGAGCAAGTACGTTGATCTTAAGCACCATAAGGTATGCTGGCATTGTGGACATGCAAGACACCTCAACAAGGACTGCATACGTAGAAAACATAAGGATGAGACGAACCAAGTTAGGTATGGCAAACCAGAACTAATATGCTGGCACTACAACCAGAAAGGTCACCATAGGAAACACTGCCCCCACCGGAAGAAGATTAAGGGTGACACTCCAAAGAAAAATGGGTTGGCAAAGGATAATTCCAAGGGAAGACCTAAAAATAAGAACTACAAGGATCAGTAAGCAGGACACAAACAAAACAAGCCTAACATTGTTCAGGTATGTAAAAACTAACATATCTTTACTTGCAGGGTGGAAGGAGGAGCGGCTCCTGGTACATGGACAGTGCATGCTCCATTCATATGACAGGGAATGCAGGATGGTACACCTCCCTTCGACTGTACTTAGGCGGACCAGTCACTTTTGGAAACAAAAGTAGAGGTGAGATCATTGGGATAGGAAAGGTAAAACTCAATAATCCAATTCGTATCAATGATGTGAGTTTGGTAGAAGGTATTAGTTATGATCTGCTCAGTGTTTCCCAATTATGTCAAAATGGAAAGAATCGAGTACTGTTTACTGCTAATGAATGCTATGTTGATTGTGTTAGTACATGGAAGACACTTCTGAAAGGAAAGTGAACTGGTAACATTTACACAGTTGATCCATCCTTTATCCCTGAGACGGAGCTGTGCCTTGCCTCACAATTAGAAGATACATGGTTGTGGCACAAGAGAATCGGACATGCAAGTGTACGCCTCCTCTCAAAGCTACATCGGATGGAGTTGTTAAACGGACTCCCACATGTAGGAAGTGAACTTGACAGTATGTGTGATGCATGTGTAAAAGGTAAGCAGGGGGAAGGTCATCCTTCAAGTCCAAAACTGAGGTAAGTTCCACCCAACCTCTTGAGTTAATTCATATGGACTTGTGTGGACCTATGAGGACCAGATCCCTTGGAGGTAATCGCTATGTTTTTGTAATTGTTGATGACTATTCGAGGTATACTTGGACTATCTTCATCACCTCTAAAGATGAAGTGTTTGCAGAAATTGAAATCTGGATGAAGGCCGTGGAAAGAAAATTAAATCTATCCCTATCAAGTATGCGTACTCACCATGGAATAGAATTTGATAACTCACAATTTTTATGCTTGTGCAGGTTGACAAGGAAGTCGTTAGGACCTTGCAAAAGTATATTTATAAGTCCACTACTTTAGTGACTTCACTACTGGATTAGTAAAGTGGTAAGTAGGGGTCGAACCCAAGGGAATTAGTGGATAGTAGTTCTTTAAGGAAAATGTACAGAAATTAATTGCGATTGGGGTTGGTTGCGGTTTTAGTACTGAAAGTAATACTGAAAAGTGAGTTGTGGGAACAACCGAATTCAATATCAACCATACAACATACTTTTGGTTTGTCGCACGCTATATTTCAAGCGCAATACGTGCCAAAATATTATGTTGGATTGATGTTGAAAACTGCTGTAATGAAATTAACAGTGCGGAAAGTAATGGTACTGAAAGTAAGACTGAAAGTAATGGTACTGAAAGTAAGTGCGGAAAATAAAGACTGAAAATAAAGGTACTGAAAATAAAGACTGAAAGTAAATGTGCTGAAAGTAAAAGTTAGGTACTGAAAGTAAAGTTAGTGACTGAATGTAAAGTTAGTTGCGGAATGTAAAGTACTGAATGTAGAGGGTACTGAAATTAAGCAGTTGAAAATAAGACAGAAAGTAGAATGAAGAGTTGGTGTTTTAATCTAAGGAAAGGATTCGGTTTTAGGGGCCTTGTATCACAGTTCCGTTTATCATTGACCGCTAATGATCATACTAAGTATTCAAAGGCGTGGGTTGTTCCATTTCAAGATACAACCCGTAACAAGGCCATTTCAAGCGCTCGCCACACCGTCTAGTCCATTTCAAGACATAGAGCACTTGTTCTAGCTAGACTAATACCCCATTTCAAGGTGTATTAGCTTAAGTGCAGTCACTTGATCTCTCATTTCCGATCAAACCAAGCGACTTATAGCACCTAGAACAAGCTTGAACACAATAGTAGCACTAAGAAAAGGGTCTAAAACGTTTTCATGATACAAGCACACCCCTTCAACCGAATGAAGGGTTTAGCTACGAGTATCCATGGAAGTGGATATCATAGCTAGTGCAAGAAAAGTAAAGGGTTTTGGAAAATACTTAAAAGGAAAATAAAGGTTTTCGAATTGAAAGACAAGAAAGAGTAGAGAGATGTTGAACCAGTAACAAGAACAAGAACAAGATCAAACTCAAGAACAAACTTGGAGCTTTTGGTATTGAAATGCAAGTGTTTACAAGGATTTGTGCCTAAAGGAAATTATAGAGAGATTTGAGGAGTATGAAGTAGTGATGATGGATTAGGACTAATGGATATGGATCATATTCAAGGAGGGGTGCTTGACAGCGCGTTGTTGTGCGTGACAGAGCCTTGTCGCGAGGCAATGCAAAGATAAATTTGTAAGTCCACTACTTGTGACTTCACTATTGGGTAGTAAAGCGGTAAGTAGGGGTCGAACCCAAGGGAATTGGTAGATAGTAGTTCTTTGAGGAAATTGTACAGAGATTAAGTGCGATTGGGGTTGGTTGTGGTTTTAGTACTGAAAGTAATACTGAAAAGTAAATTGCTGGAAAGTAAAGTGCTGGAACAGTCGAGTTCAATATCAACCGCAACACACTTTTGGTTTGTCGCACGCTGTATTTCAAGCGCAATACGTGCCAAATGTTATGTTGGATTGACGTTGAAAACTTCTGCAATGAAAGTAAAGTGCGGAAAGTAAATTGCGTAAAGTAAATACTGAAAGTAAAGTGCTGGAACAGTCGAGTTCAATAACAACCGCAACACACTTTTGGTTTGTCGCACGCTGTATTTCAAGCGCAATACATGCCAAATGTTATGTTGGATTGACGTTGAAAACGTCTGTAATGAAAGTAAAGTGCGGAAAGTAAATTGCATAAAGTAAATACTGAAAGTAAAGTGCTGGAACAGTCGAGTTCAATATCAACCATGCAACATACTTTTGGTTTGTCGCACGCTGTGTTTCAAGCGCAATACGTGCCAAATATTATGTTGGATTGATGTTGAAAACGTCTGTAATGAAAGTAAAGTGGGAAAAGGTAAAGGTACTGAAAGTAAGTGCGGAAAGGTAAATGTACTGAAAGTAAGTGCGGAAAGGTAAATGTACTGAAAGTAAGTGCGGAAAGTAAAGACTGAAAATAAAGGTACTGAAAATAAAGAATGAAAGTAAGTGTGCTGAAAGTAAAAGTTAGGTACGGAAAGTAAAGTTAGTGACTGAAAGTAAAAGTTAGTTGCGTAATGTAAAGTACTGAATGTAAAGGGTACTGGATGTAAGCAGTTGATAATAGGACTGAAAGTAGAATGAAGAGTTGGTGTTTTGATCAAAGGAAAGGATTCGGTTTAGGGGCCTTGTATCATAGTTCCGTTCATCCTTGACCTCTAATGATCATACTAAGTGTTCAAAGATGTAACAAGGCCATTTCTAACACTTGCCACACCGTCTAGTCCTTTTCAAGACATAGGGCACTTGTTCTAGTTAGGCTAATTCCTCCTTTCGAAGTATCTTAGCCTATGTGCATCCACTTGATCAATCATTTCCGATCAACCAAGTGGTGTTTAAAAGAGGTTGAACTCCACGGAAAAGCTTTGCTCTTTCGAGCCTCCACTTAACCGTGTATGTTCACGAACCCCATGGAAGAGCTTTGCTCTTTCGAGCCTCCACTAAACCATGTATGTTCTACCCGAATATGAGGCACATAGAACAAGCTTGAACACGAAGAAGCACTAAGAAAAGGGTCTAAAAACGGTTTTATGATACAAGCACACCCCTTCAACCGAATGAAGGGTTTAGCTACGAGTATCCATAGAAATGGATACCATAGCTAAGTGCAAAAGAAAGTAAAGGGTTTGGAAAATGAAAGACAAGGAAAGTAAAAGTTTTGGAAAGTATTCTCAAGAACAAACTTAAGAACATACAAGAGTACTCAATAACCAACAAGAGTACTCAAGAACACTCTAGAACAAGAGAGAAGTTGGAGATTTTGATTCCCAAATGTAAAGTGTTTACAAGGATTTGTGCCTAAAGGATTCTAGAGAGCTTCTCTATCTAAGTAACCAAGGATATGATTCAAGGAGGGGTGACGGAGCCCACCGCACTGTCGTTAAGGTGCGATGTTCTCTGTGCAAAAATAAATTTATATCTCCGATACTCGCGACTTAACTATTTTTGGTAGTCTGTGGTAAGTACGGGTCGAACCCAAGGGAATTAGGTGATAGTTGTTCTTTCGAAAAGGGGGGGATTAAATAAAGCAGTTGGGGGTTGTTTTTGGTTTTTGTTACTAAAAAGTAAGGTGCTTGATGGACAAGACTTGTCAGAAAGTAAGCAGTTGATAAGTGACTGAAAGTAAATAACAGTTGATATTACAATTAAAGGAAAGTATTCGGTTTTAGGGGCCTTGTATCATAGTCTGTTTATCATTGACCTCTAATGATCATACTACGTGTTCAAAGATGAATCAAGGCTATTTCTAGCACATGACTTGCCACATCATTTAGAACACTTGTTCTAATTAGACTAATTCCTCCTTTCGAAGTATCTTAGCCTTATGTGCATCCATTTGATCTTCAGTTACGAGCAATCAAATGGTTTTTAAAAGAGGTCAAACTCCTCAGATAAGCTTTTCCCGTTAAAGCATCCACTTACCCGAGTATGTTCACGAACCCCACGGAAGAGCTTTGCCCGTTAAAGCATCCACTCAACCTTGGAAGTTCTAACCTAATATGTGGCACATAGAGGCACTAAGAGTACGGCCTAAAACATTGTATGATACAAGCACACCCCTTCAACCGAATGAAGGGTTTAGCTACGAATATTCATGGAATAGGACATCATATCTAAGTGCGTTGAAAAGTAAAGGTTTTTGAAAGACAGTAAAGTAAAGTTTTCGAAAGTAAAGACAGAAAAGTAAAGTTGTTGAATTGAAAAGACAGTAAAGTAAAGAAGAGAGTACTTACAAGAACTGATAAGAGTGCAAAAGATCAAGCTTCGATTCCAAAGTAAAGTGCTTACATGATTGTGCCAAAAATCTAGAGAGATAAGTAACAAGTGACTTGTGCTTCTTGCACACAAAATGGGATGATGATACAAGGGAAGGGGAGTGTCTATTTATAGGCATGGGGGAGTGAGAGATGTGGAGGAGAGCTCAACACATGTCACAAGGGGAGAGGGAAGCTCAAAGCCGCCGGCCACATGTCTTCTCCATGGCAAAAGCCGCCGGCCATGTGAGGAGGAAGAGAGGAGTAGCCGCCCCCATGAGGTGGATGGGAGTGGTTGAGTGTGTTTTGTGATCTTTTCCAAAAGCCATCGGCTCTCTTTCAGCTCCGGTCTGACTCTGGTTGCTCTTCGATTGGACTTGTTTTGAGTGATTCCATGTCAGGTTCATAAAAGTTGTAGAGTCGGAATCTGATCGTGGCCTGGAGTGTTGATGGACCATAATTGTATGAATCATAAACACAGATAATCCCACCAAATTAGACGCTTTGTCTATTTAACTTTTGCTTGTTAGTTCCGATATTTATCTACAGGGTATTTTGGAGTCTAGAGAGAATACGAGCTAAAAAGGACTTTTAAAGCTGAATATGAATTACGAGTCATTCCAGGTCACGACCAAATTCTGACTTTCAAGAACCGGACGTGGAATTACTCAAAACAAGTCCAACCGAAGGGCAACCAGAATCAGTCCGGAGCTGAACGAGGACCGATGGCTTTTGTGAATAATCACAAACACACATCTCTCACCCACTCCCCTCCACCTAGCCGGCGGCTCCCCTCTCACAAACTCCCCTCCTTCTCTCCTTTCATGCCACCTAGCCCGTCGGCTTTCCTCCATGCCACCTCCCCCCGGCGGCTTTGAAGCTCTCCAATCCCCTTGAGCCAAGTGTCGCATCCTTATGGCTTCTCCAAGTCTATAAATAGAGACCCTTCTTCACTTGTATCATCATCCCATCTCATTCCAACATCTCATACCACAAGTAGTGAGAGAAGCTCTCACTTCTCTCTAGATTCACAACACCATCCTTGTAATCACTTTACTTTGGAATCGAAGCTTTAGCACTTTCAACAGTTTTTTTGTAAGTATTCTCGTCTTTACTTTACTGTCTTTTCAATTCAGCAACTTTACTTTCCTGTCTTTACTTTCGAAAACTTTACTTTACTGTCTTCCAAAAACCTTTACTTTTCAAACGCACTTAGCTATGATGTTCTGTTCCATGGATATTCGTAGCTAAACCCTTCATTCGGTTGAAGGGGAGTGCTTGTATCATACAATATTTTAGACCCTACTCTTAGTGCCTTTATGTGTTCAAGACCTGTTCTATGTGCCACATATTAGGTCAGAACTTCCAAGGTTGAGTGGATGCTTGAAATGGCAAAACTCTTCCGTGGGGTTCGTGAACACACTCGGGTAAGTGGATGCTTGAAATGGCAAAGCTTATCTGAGGAGTTCGACCTCTCTAAAACACCATTTGGATTGATCGGAAATGATTGATCAAATGGATGCACACAGGCTCGTATACCTTGAAATGCGGTGCTAGTCTAAATAGAACAAGTGCTCTATGACCTTGAAATGGGCTAGACAGTGTGGCAAATCAAGTGCTTGAAATGGCCTTGATACACTTTTGAACACTTAGTATAATCATTAGAGGTCAATGATAAACAGACTATGATACAAGGCCCCTGCAACCGAATCTTTCCTTTAATTGTAATATCAACTGTTACTTTACCTTTCAGTACTAAAAACCAAAAACAATCCCCCCAACTGCTTTATTTAAATCCCCCCTTTCGAAAGAACAATTAATCACCTAATTCCCTTGGGTTCGACCCGTACTTACCACTTACTACCCAAAATAGTCAAGTCGCGAGTATTGGAGATACAAATTTGCTTTTGCACAGAGAACATCGCACCTTAACGATAGTGCGGTGGGCTCCGTCAAAACGGGCGCTGCTGCTGGGGAATTAGCCTCCGATTAGCTGTTCTTTTCTTTTCTTTCTCTCTCTTGATTCTCGAAATCACTTATACGCAACCATGTCTCGTGAAGAAAGTCACCATGACTATCAGGATGATGACGAGATGAATCTGTTCGATCGAAATAATGAAGGGCCGCCTCAATTTGTTGACGATCCGGAACAACTCATGCAAAACCATAGAGCTCGTAATAGGGAGACCATTCGAAGAAACCAAGGACCACCTAAGGACCAAAATGGAGCTGGTCCAGTACAGCCCCCTAGATATTCCCCACCCCCTCAATATCGACAAGTGCCAAGGCGAGAACCCGTCTTTGATGACTTCTACGGGGATAACAACAACTTCCGCGAACCTACTATGGGAGAACTATCGGCACCAGATTTCAGAAACCAGCCGTTGTGCATTTACGAAGGCCCTGAACTAGAAAACATCGCAATCAACACTTTAGTGGCCCACAACTTGCCCAAGTTCTCAGGAACTCGTGGAGAATCAGCAACGACTCATCTCCAACGCTTACATGGCACTTGCCAAAACCTAAAATCCAATGGCGTGAACGTAGACGACTTCAAGCTAAAAGCGTTCTACTTTTCCCTCACTGACTCAGCGAACAAATGGTTCCTTTCATTGCCTTCTGGTAGCATCAGAACATGGGCTCAGATGCAGAAGAAGTTCTTAGACAAATACTACCCAGCAGGAAGAGCAATGCAAGTAAGAAGGCAATTGCAGGACATCAAGCAAGGGCCCAATGAAACCATGTACGACTACCTGGAAAAGTTCAATCGCCTGGAGAGAAGCCGATGTATCCTTGGACTGCCCTAGAAACTCATCATCGAATACCTCATTGATGGATTGAGACCGTTAGACAAAATGCTTCTGGATGCCTCAGCTGGAGGATCCATGATGAATCTATCACTGAGTGGCATAAGGAATCTCATCACCGGCGTTGCTGAAAATGCCCGATTCAGAGAAGAGACAACTCGGCAAGAAGAATTCTCCCGAACAAAGAATGTGGCAAGGGCTGAAGAAACACCGATGAACTCTATGCCAGAGGAGATGAAACAAATAAAGGAAATGATGATTCAAATCCTACGAAGGCAGCCAGTTCAGATAAAGCCTTGTGAATTCTGTAATTCTACGGACCACAAGACTGACGCATGCCCAACACTGATAATAGAGGAACCGGAAGAAGTGAATGCAGTGGTAGGATACCAAGGATACAACAACCACAACAGCAACGATAGAGCAGGAACAATCCGGCAGTATAATCAAGCAACCAACCCGAGCTGGCAAAACAACAGCTATCCTCAGAAGGAAACACAACAAGCCGCACCACAATTAGCTCAGTCATTTTACCAACCGTCCCACCAACAGTACAACCAGAACACCCCACCAGCAAACCAGTACCAAGCAAGCCCGAGCAATCATCAAGAACCGAACAAGCCTCTTGAGGACATGATGATGCAATTGTCAAGAACTGTGCAGCAGTTGAGAACTACCATGCATCAAAACCAAGCCGAAGCAAAGGGAGAATTATCGGACTTGAAGAAGCACATATCCCAACTCGCTGCCTCAATGTCCACACTCATTAATGAACTCGGCAGACCTCCTTCACAAACCATCCGAGACCGGATCCTCACAGACGGACATGATGAGACAGAACCAAGCCTTAAGATGCAAGCTTCCCAACTTTTCTCTTTGATCAATAGACAGATTGCAGAAAACTATGTGATCAATGAAGAGGCTGAAAGGAGGATGGAAGAAGGGCCGAAGCAGAACGACTCCTTGATGGAGCATCTTCTCACAACTAGACAAGGCAGCCCGAAACATAAGAGAACCCAATTCAAGAGGCTAGTAGTGAAAGGTCCCTCGCCTTCTCAGAGACGTATGAAGGAGAAACCACCAGAACCATGGGAACAGGACCCAAGCACATCATCTCACAAGAAATCAAGGAAAGGCAAGGCAAAAATGAAAGTAGGCACTCCACAACACTATGACCTGAGCTGCCCATGGGATCCAAACCTGTGATTCCCATGTGTCGAGCCAACGACGTTAAACAAAGGCACTGGTCGGGAGGTAACCTGACACCTATCTTACTTTCAATAATTTTCTTTTCTATCATTTAGTTTTTATCGTAAGTCGCTCTCACCCATTTTTTGTATAGAAGGAATGTCTAACATGTAGGAATCAGTTTTTGGAGCAAGATCAGATCAGCCAGGTTGCTTCCGAGAATTACCGGGCCTGCGCTGAGAGTTCAAGGCCCCAGCCGAACTCCCTCGATTATCTAGCTCCGAGGCATGTCGTTCCACGACACGACACAGTAAAAGGGAGTTCAGTTCTTTTCTTTTCCTTAATGTGATTTCCTTCTCTTGTATATATTTGCATGACTTTTGAACTAAGTTGTGCTGAAAGGCACGCCTTTGTTCAAAAGTGTGGGGTGAGAACCGCCTGTGTACATAACATGTTTTTCTTTTCCTTTTCCCTTAATATTATCTTTTTGAAAATATGAACTTGAGAATGTGAAAAAGATAGATCATAATTCATGCATTTACCTTGTGAAAATTCAACTGTTTAAAAACTTAGAATGCAACTTCTCATTTGTCCCTTTGTGCTGAGATATACAGGGGATGTGGAGTTGACATAAACTGCCCTAGAGAGGCTTGACAAGCACTCGAATGATCGAATCTAACTATATGGTTTTCAAAGTCAGTGGAGGCTGCACTTCGGGTTTCAGTGAAGATTGAAGTCATCTCCACCATGCAGCGTTTATGCAAGAGGCGGGACGGGAATCAAACCGTCCTATCTCTAGTCCTAGTAGCCGGGAAAATAGAGGAGCGACCCTCATCTTGACCCGCGCGAAACGGCAAGGATGAGAAAGAGCGGGGAGGTATTTCCATATGATTGCGGGCAACGATTGTACCTCCCAAAAAGGATGAGAAAATGGACTAGCAAGTCACAAAGAAGCAAAAGCTCAAAGAAGCTAATCAAAGGCCAAAGGCCAAAATTGTGAAGGTTTTAACCGAACAAAAGTGAAGAAACTCCAACTCAATATCAAAGGCCAAAGGCCAAAGGCCGATTCACTACAAAAGCTGTCCATCGCCAAAAAGGAATCAAAGAGCTCAACTAAGTGAAACCCGAACCGAATCACGTGCTAGAGAAAGCTACAAGGAAACCATATAGTGCGAGTCGATCCCGAGAATGCAGTCCAGGAGCCTAAAAAGGGCTATCTCCCGAAACATCCAAATTAATTTGCATCTCGGCACGAAGGTACAAGTATCAAGTTTCTTCTAAGTATTTACACAGTTTAATTTGGTAATAAGTAAGTAATGCATGAATTAGGATAAATCTAGTCCCACAATCTCACTTTCATAATTAAAAGTTTTTACTTGGATTGTGTGTGCCGTCCTTCAAAAAGCATTGTTCGGGACGAACAACTAAAAGTGTGGGGTGATCTGATGGACCATAATTGTATGAATCATAAACACAGTTAAACCCACCAAATTAGAAGCTTTGTTTATTTAACTTTTTCTTGTTACTTCCGATATGTATCTACAGGGTATTTTGGAGTCTAGAGAGAATACGAGCTAAAAGGGACTTTTAAAGCTGAATATGAATTACGAGTCATTCCAGGTCACGACCAAATTCTGACTTTCAAGAACCGGACGTGGAATTACTCAAAACAAGTCCAACCAAAGGGCAACCAAAATCAGTTCGGAGCTGAAAGGGGACCGATGGCTTTTGTGAAAGATCACAAACACACATCTCTCACCCACTCCCCTCCACCTAGCCGGCGGCTCCCCTCTCACCAACTCCCCTCCTCCTCTCCTTTCATGCCACCTAGCCCGGCGGCTTTCCTCCATGCCACCTCCCCCCGGCGGCTTTGAAGCTCTCCAATCCCCTTGAGCCAAGTGTCGCATCCTTATGGCTTCTCCAAGCCTATAAATAGAGACCCTTCTTCACTTGTATCATCATCCCATCTCATTCCAACATCTCATACCACAAGTAGTGAGAGAAGCTCTCACTTCTCTCTAGATTCACAACACCATCCTTGTAATCACTTTACTTTGGAATCGAAGCTTTAGCACTTTCAACGGTTTTTTTGTAAGTATTCTCGTCTTTACTTTACTATTTTTTCAATTCAGCAACTTTACTTTCCTGTCTTTACTTTCGAAACCTTTACTTTACTGTCTTCCAAAAACCTTTACTTTTCAAACGCACTTAGCTATGATGTCCTGTTCCATGGATATTCGTAGCTAAACCCTTTATTCGGTTGAAGGGGAGTGCTTGTATCATACAATGTTTTAGACCCTACTCTTAGTGCCTCTATGTGTTCAAGACCTGTTCTATGTGCCACATATTAGGTCAGAACTTCCAAGATTGAGTGGATGCTTGAAATGGCAAAACTCTTCCGTGGGGTTCGTGAACACACTCGGGTAAGTGGATGCTTGAAATGGCAAAGCTTATCTGAGGAGTTCGACCTCTCTAAAACACCATTTGGATTGATCGGAAATGATTGATCAAATGGATGCACACAGGCTAGTATACCTTGAAATGGGGTGCTAGTCTAAATAGAACAAGTGCTCTATGACCTTGAAATGGGCTAGACAGTGTGGCAAATCAAGTGCTTGAAATGGCCTTGATACACTTTTGAACACTTAGTATGATCATTAGAGGTCAATGATAAACAGACTATGATACAAGGCCCCTGAAACCGAATCTTTCCTTTAATTGTAATATCAACTGTTACTTTACCTTTCAGTACTAAAAACCAAAAACAATCCCCCCCAACTGCTTTATTTAAATTTCCCCTTTTTGAAAGAACAATTAATCACCTAATTCCCTTGGGTTCGACCCGTACTTACCACTTACTACCAAAAATAGTTAAGTTCGGAGTATTGGAGATACAAATTTGCTTTTGCACAGAAAACATCGCACCTTAACGACAGTGCGGTGGGCTCTGTCAAGTGTCTTGTAATCTATTTTCAGCTTTAAAACTCCTCCTTAGCTTGTATTCTCTCTAGACTTCAAAATACCCTGTAGATAAATATCGGAACTAACAAGCAAAAGTTAAATAGACAAAGAGTCTAATTTTGTGGGTTTAACTGTGTTTATGATTCATACAATTATGGTACATCAAGGGGTGATCCTCCTTTTATAGACATGAAAGGCGGTGGAGAGGTGAGTGGAGGAGGATATTTTGTCCTCCCACCACCTCTAGTTCTCCCTCAACTCCGGTTGGTCTTGGTTGCTCTTCGGTTGGACTTGTTTTGTGCCAAAGGGCGAGGCACATGGGAGCATGATGGAGCGTATTTATACGACTCATCGAAGCAGTTAAACCCACCAAATTGGACACTTTGTCTTAACAACGTTTACTTGTTAGTTCCATTTTTGTTCTACAGGCTATTTTGAGGTCTAGGGAAGAAACAAGCTTAAAAAGGGAGATTTATGCTAAAATGGATTACAAGTGGTTTGTGCGAGCGCATGGCCCCAGCCGAGAAGGACTAGGCCCCGGCCGGGCCTCCAAGGTCCAATTTCAAGTTATCCGGGCCAAACATCAAATCCGACAATTCCGCCTCGACCAAAATGTTCCCAATGGAAAATAAGGTGGAAGATGTCGAGATACCAAGAGCGACGCACGATCCATTTGGCAATTGGCTCAGTTCCAAGCAAAAGCCCCGCGCGCTGATGGACCAAGACCGAGTTGCTCGAGCCAACCTTCACATCTTCAAATTCTGGCTCGACCAACTTGTTCCAAATATCAAAGGACTCGGACAATATCAAATTCCAGACAAAACGACCGAGGAAATTCGACCATGGCCCAAGAAAACCAACAAGAACCAGTACCGGACGAGGTACGCATTTTACCGGACGAGGTACGCATTATCGCCCAAGCACGCCCGAGACCAGCGCTGGACCCCAACTTCAACTCAGGCCACCACCTTGCTCCGACCACCATGCTCCGGCCAGTCACCACCTTGCTCCGACCACCAAGCTTCGGCCAAGTCAAACCAAGTAGGAGAAGACTAGTTGCCCTTTGGGACAATCTAGTTCAACTTCAACTAAGTGTCCTTTGGCTCAAACCAACAAGTGCAACTTCAACTAAGTGTCCTTTGGCTCAAACCAACAAGTGCAACTTCAACTAAGTATCTTTTGGCTCAACCAAGGCTCAACTAGAGGCGGTGGAAGAGAAGAGGAGAGCTTGAGGTGGCAAAAACCGATCCAAAGGGTTTCCTTGGGATATTTTCAAGTCCAATGCCTTAGCCCCTAAGTTCCCTCCTCTATAAATACAAGGCTCATGCCTTAGAAATCAATGTCTTCATGTCCCTTGTTCGAAGTCCATGGTCCTTAGTCCCTTGTTCGAAATCCACACCACAAGTTAGCTTAGTTTTCTCTTGTTTCGCATTATCATCACCATCATCTCGAATCTCTCTAGAAATCCATACACAAACCTTGTAAACACTTTGCTATTAAAGATTCCAAGTTGTTCTTGAGTTCGGGTTTGATCTTGTTACTTTCAACGTCTTTCTACTCATTCTCGTATTTACTTTCGAAAAGCTTTGTTCTTACTTTTGTTGTCTTTCAAAATCCTTTACTTTTATTGTCTTTCAAAACCTTTGATTTCGTACACTAGCTATGGTATTCTCTTCCATGAATAGCCGTAGCTAAGCTCTTCATTCGGTTGAAGGGGAGAACTAGTATCATACAAATGTTTTAGACCCTTTTCTTAGTGCTTCTTTGTGTTTAAAACTTGTTCTATGTGACATTACATGGTTGAACGACAAGGCTAAGTGGATGCATCGAAAGGGCAAAGCTTAGACAGGTAGTTCAGTCCAGATTAGACAACAAAACCAAGTGGATGCATCGAAAGGGCAAAGCTTGGTAGAGTAGTCTAATCCTACTTTAAAACTGCTTGGTTGATCGGAAATGATTGATCAAGTGGATGCACATAAGCTAAGATATTTTGAAAGGAGGAATTAGCCCAACTAGAACAAGAGTTCTATGTCTTGAAAAGGACTAAGACGGTGTAGCAAGTCAGGTGCTAGAAATAGCCTTGATACATCTTTGAACACTTAGTATGATCATTAGAGGTCAATGATAAACAAGTTGTGATACAAGCCCCCTAAACCGAATGCTTTCCTTTGATTAAACATCAACTGTTACTTTCAGTCTCATATCAACTGTTACTTTCAGTCTCATATCAACTGCTACTTTCAGTCTCATATCAACTGCTACTTTCCGCAAGTCTTGTCCATCAAGCATTTACTTTCCGCAAGTCTTGTCCTTCAAGCAATTACTTTTTGCAAGTCTTGTCCTTCAAGCACTTACTTTTCGCAAGTCTTGTCCTTCATGCACTTACTTACAGCACTTTATTTTCAATACTTACTTTCAGTCTTGTATTTACTTTCTTTACTTTTCAGTAATTTATTTTCAGTACTAAAAACCAAAAAAACAAAAATCAACCCCAACTGTATTTACTTTTGTGACATTTCCACTAAAGAACTGCTAGCCCCTAATTCCCTTGGGTTCGACCTCTACTTACCGCTTGCTACCCAGTAGTAAAGTCGCGAGTAGCGGACTTATAAATTGTATTTTTTGCAGGCCACGACGACTGGCACCTATCAAAAATTGGCGTCGTTGCCGGGGAGTTAGTTAACAATCGGGTACAATTCTTAATAACCATGTCTCGTGCAGGAATTCACCATGACTATCGGGATAATGACGGGATAAATCTGCACGATCGAAACAATGAGGCACCATTTCCAATTCTTGAAGATCCAGAACAGCTCATTTGAAACCAAAGAGCTCGTGATAGGGAGGCTGCCCGAAGAAACCAAGGACCACCCGAGGGCCGAAATGAAGCTGGCCCAGTGCAGCCCCCTAGACATCAAGTCCCCCCTCAACATCAACAAGCACCAAGACAAGAACCCTTCTTTGATGACTACTATGGGGATAACAACTATCACGACCCAACTATGGAAGAACTCTCGGCCCCAAATTTCAGAAACCAGCCGTGGTGCATATACGAGGGCCTTGAACTAGAGAACATTTCTGTCAACACATCCGTGATCCACAACTTGCCTAAGTTCTCAGGAGCTCAGGGAGAATCTGCAACTACTCATTTGCAACGTTTACATGGCATTTGCCAAAATTTAAAACCTTATGGAGTAGATGTAGATGACTTCAAATTAAAGGCCTTCTATTTCTCACTTATCGACTCTGCTAATGATTGGTTCCTTTCATTACCTTCAGGTAGCATCCGAACATGGGCTCAGATGCAAAAGAAATTCCTGGACAAATACTATCCAGCAGAAAGGGCGATGCAAGTAAGGAGACAACTGCAAGAATTAAAGCAAGGGCCCCACGAAACCATGTACGACTACCTAGAGAAATTCAACAGACTTGAGCAAAGCTGCTGCAACCTTGGGCTACCAGAGAAACTCGTTCTTGAGTACCTATTAGACGGACTCAGGAAATTGGACAAAATGCTCTTGGATGCATCAGCTGGAGGAACCATAATGAGCCTGTCCCCAAGGGGCATAAGGGAACTAATCTCAAAAGTGGCCGAGAATGCCCGATTCAGAGAGGAGACAACTCGGCAGGAAGGATTTACACGCACCAAGGACGTGGCAAGAGCTGAAGCACCAATAAACACAGTGCCCGAGGAGATAAAACAAGTGAAAGAAATGATGATCCAACTCCTACGAAGGCATCCAGTTCAAGCTAAGCCTTGCGAGTTTTGCGGTTCTACAGACCACAAAACTGACGCATGCCCAACATTAGTAGAGGAAGAACCAGCATAAGTAAATGTACTAGGAGGATACCAAGGATACAACAACAACAGAGCCGGACCAAATCGTCAGTATAGTCAATCAACCGGCCCAAACTGGCAAAACAATAGCCATCCTCCGAAGGAGACACAACAAGCTGCACCTCAACCAGCTCAGTCATTCTACCAACCGCCCTACCGGCAGTACAACCAGAATGTTCCACCTAAAGGCCAATATCTGCCAAAAGGACCAAATCAATATCAGGCAGGCCCAAGCAATCATCAAGGACCAAGCCAGTACCAAGCCGGTCCGAGCCAGCAACGTCCAAGCAAACTGCTCGAGGAGGTTGTGAAGGATTTGTCCAGCACAGTGCATCAATTCATGGTGAAAACTGACGAAGCAATGGCAGATTTGGGCAAACAAATGTCCCAATTTACTGCCATGTTCTTTGAGCAAAAAAATGAACATGGCCGGCTCCCTTCACAGATCATCCAGACTCCAAGGGGAGACGTAAATGTCGTGACTCTTAGGAGTGGGAAAAAGCTTGCCATCCAACCCATGGAGCAAGAAGATGAAGGCCTGAAGTTACCCGAAGAGATAAGGGGTGTGCCCGAAGAAAGCAGGGACACAACCGAGAGGAGCAAGGACGTAACCAAGGAACACATGCATGGCCAGATACCAGCAACCGAAGAAGCCATGGAACGCCCGGTGCCCAGAACCGAGACCTCCAAGATCAACGCCGCTCTTCCATTTCCAGTGCCGGCCCGAATTCCTAAACAACAGGTCATGGATAAGGAAGTGTTTGAATTATTCAGCAAAGTCGAGATCAACATCCCCCTCTTGGAGGCCATCAAGCAAATCCCTCGATATGCTAAGTTTTTAAAGGATCTTTGCACCAACCGGAGGAGGAGTACTCAGATTGATCAAGAGCTGATAAGTAGAAATGTGTCGACTGTCATGCAACGAAAAGTCCCCCCAAGTGTGGTGATCCGGGAACTTACACCATTCCATGCACAATTGGCAACATCCGGATCGAGAACTGCATGCTAGACCTTGGAGCATCGATTAACGTCTTGCCCTTCTCTCTCTACTCATGCCTTAGGATTAGGCCGCTAGAACCCACCAGACCGATCTTGCAAACAGCCCGAGGGCAAAATAGAAGACGTTCTGGTTCAAGTAGGTGAATTGGTGTTCCCAGCAGACTTCTACGTCCTAAAAATGGAGAAAGGCGGGCCGACTGACCATGCACCCATCCTTCTCGGCCGTCCATTTCTCAAAACATCAAAAATGAAGGTAGACTGTGGAAGTGGGATGCTCTCAATGGAGGTGGAAGGAGAGACCTTTAGCTTCGACATATTCAGAGCAATGAAGCATCCCATGGAGTTCGAGGAGGTACACGCTCTTGACACTTTGGATGACCTAGTCCAAGAAGTTCAACCAGAACCAAGAGCAGATCCCTTGGAACTCGCACTCAATGGAGCCAAGAGCTCCTATCAATTAGCTGAGGGCTTGCATGAAACACTAGCCCACTTGACGATCTCGGAGCCTCTCACACCAGAATATGAAGTCAATGAGGTAAAATTATTCAAATCCAATACCTTTTTACCCTCAACTATACGAGCTCCCGAAATAGAATTAAAGCCTCTGCCCGGACATCGGTAATATGCATTCCTGGAGGAAAATAATATGCTCCCAGTAATCATCAAGAGTGGCTTGGAAGCAGACCAAGAGCATCGATTGGTAAAAGTGCTGAGACAACACAAGTTGGCTATTGGATGGACTCTAGCGAACTTAAGAGGAGTTAGCCCGGCGGTATGCATGCATCGCATCTTACTCGAGGATGGAGCTAAGCCGTCAAGAGAACCTCAGCGACGACTCAGCCCAATTATGATGGAGATCGTCCAGAAAGAAATACAGAAACTACTGGATGCGGATGTCATCTACCCAATCTCGAATAGCCAGTGGGTAAGCCCGGTCCACGTGGTCCCAAAGAAAACTGGAATCACAGTCGAAGAAGATGCCCAAGGAAAAATGGTAACAACAAGAATCAAGAACGCCTGGAGAAGGTGCATTGACTACAGAAAATTAAACGCCGTCACAAGGAAGGACCATTTCCCTCCACCATTCATCGATCAAATGTTAGACCGGCTGGCGGGAAAGCCATACTTTTGCTTCCTGGATGGGTTCTCGGGATACAACAAGATTCCCATAGCACCTGAGGACCAAGAGAAGACTACATTCACCTGCCCATTCGGTACATTCGCCTTCAGAAGAATGTCGTTCGGTCTATGCAATGCTCCGGGGACTTTTCAAAGAGTAGTGACCAGCATTTTCTCAGACATGATCGGGATATTCATTGCAGTCTTCATGGACGACTTCACCATCTATGGAGACACATTCGATGCTTGCCTAAACAACTTAAGCACGGTTTTGGCACGATGTGTGTCAATGAACTTAGTACTCAACTACGAGAAGTGCCATTTTATGGTAACACACGGAGTGGTCTTAGGGCATGTCGTCTCACAAGAAGGCATGAAGGTGGACAAAGCTAAAGTAGACCTAATCATGACTCTACCATACCCCTCCACTGTTCGAGACATCCAATCTTTCCTTGGGCATGCAGGATTTTACCGACGATTCATCAAGGACTTCTCAAAAAGGGCGTTGCCTCTATCCACTCTTCTCCAAAAAGAAGTCCCTTTTGAATTCACCAATGCATGCAAGGAGGCCTTTCATGATCTGAAGAAAGCCCTCACAAGCACACCCATCATCCAAACACCGGATTGGAAACAACCATTTGAAATCATGTGCGACGTAAGCAACTTCGCTGTAGGAGCAGTTTGACAGACCGCTCGTCGTCAAAGCAATTTGTGGAAATAAATTTATAATAGTCCGCTACTCGCAACTATACTACTGGGTAGTACTTGGTAAGTAGGGGTCGAACCCAAGGGAATCAGGGGAATAGATGTTCTTTGAGGGGGTTGTCCAGCGAGAGAGCGTGTTTTAGGTCAGTTGGTTGGTTTTAAAGCTACCAGCTAAGTGATTAATTGATTGATTGGTTGGTTGGTTGGTTTTAGTACTGGAAAGTAAATTGCAGTTTATAATTAAAGAGAAATGTTCGGTTTCAGGGGCCTTGTATTATATCCTGTTTATCATTGACCTTTAGTGAATCATCTAAGTATTCAAACATGAATCGAGGATATTCCTAGCTCAAGACTTGCAACATTGCCTAGCCTTTTTCAAGGTTGTAGAGCACTTATTCTACTTAAACTAGCACCAGTACCCATTTCAAGGTACGCTAGCCTGTGTGCATCCATCTGATCCCTTTGGCCCAGTTTTCAAATGGTTCTTAGGATAAGTCGACCTCCTCGGATAAGCTTGTCCATTTGGTCCCTTTGGCCCAGTTACAAATGGTCCACTTACCCGAGTATGATCACGAACCCCCAAGGACAAGCTTACCCATTTGGTCCCTTTGGTCCAGTTACAAATGTCCACTCACCCTTGGAAATTCTAACTTTATATATGGCACATAGAATAAGTTTTGAATACTAATACGAGACACTAAGTTAATAGTCTAAAACATTTTATTATACAAGTGCGCCCCTTCTACCATACTACTAGTTTAGCTACTATTCATTGCGCTAAACATTATAACTAAGGAAATAAAAACAGTTGAATAAATACTAAGAAATACTTACAACCGTTGAAGCGCCAAGGGAGCAATCCTTTATTTCCAAAGCCAAACTTACAAATACATAAACTTAGAGAGAGAAGTGAATTATGGATGATTTGAGGTGTGTTCAAATGAGGGGAGGAGCTCCTCCTTTTATAGCCATGGAGGGTGGAGATGGAGGGTGGAGATGGTTGCATGTGGAGGCCATCCTTGGAGGAGGAGAATGGAGGGTGGAGGAGCCACCACATGTCTTTTGATCCAAGGGAGGAGGAAGGAGGAGCAAGGAGGAAGAGACATGTGGAGGAGCAAAAAGCCGCCGGTCACCATGGGTGGAGGAGCCGCCGGTTGCCGGTGGTGGAGGGAGGAGGAGGGGTGGCTTTGGCCACCTCTTGCCCAAGTGGCCGGTCATCTTGCCCAAATGTGAATTTTGTACAGTTTTGTGCAGTCTTTTCACAAAACTGTCAGTGTGTTTCTTTCCCGGGCTGTCTTGATTCCTCTCCTGATTCTTCTGATTAATTTGTTATGAGTGATTCAACGTCAGGATCCTTGATATTTCTTCAGTCGGCATATGATCTTGACCTTGCATTGACTCGTAACATCTTTTCTGCTTTAAAAGCTCCTCTTTAGTGTGTATTCTCTCTAAGCTCTGAAATACCCTGTAGAAATATATCTGAACTAACAAGCAAAAGTTAAATAGACAAAATGTCTAATTAAGGGGGTTTTACTATGTTTTTGATTCGTATAATTATGGTCCATCAGATCATCCCACACTTTTAGTTGTTCGTCCCGAACAATACTATTCAAGGGCTGTACTCTAAGTTGGCTTTGAAATATGAAAATTAGACTGTGGTACTCGATCTATCCTAATTCATGCATTACTACTTATTACCAAATTAAACTGCGTAAATAAATAGAATAAACTTAATACTTGTACCTCCGTGCTGAGATGCAAATTATATTGGATGTCTCGGGAGATAGCCCTTTTTAGGCTCCTGGACTGCAATCTCGGGATCATCTCGCACTATATGTTTTTCTGGTAGCTTTCTTTAGCACGTGATTCGGTTCGGGTTTCACTGAGTTGAACCTTTTTTATTTCTTTCTTTTTTGGCGAGGGACTGCTTTTTTGTAGTGAATTGGCCTTTGGCCTTTGATTTGACTCTTTGAGTACTTCACATTTTGTTTGGTTAAAACCTTCACAATTTTGGGCCTTTGGCCTCTTGATTTGCTTCTTTGAGCTTTTCGCCTTTTTGTTGCTTTGCTAGTCCATTTTCTCAAGCCTTATTGGGAGGTCCAATCATCGCCCGCAAGCCTATAGAAATACCTCCCCGCTCCTCTCATCGTTGCCGTTTCGCGCGGGTCAAGAAGAGGGTCGCTCATCTATTTTCTCGGCTACTTTGACTAGAGAGAGGACGGTCTGATTCCCGTCCTCGCCTTTTCTTTTCTTTTTTGCATAAACACTGCATGGCGGAGATGACTTCAATTCTTCACTGAAACCCAAAGTGCAGCCTCCACTGACATCGAAAACCATATAGTTTGATCTGATCCTTTAATTGTTGCCAAGCCTCTCTAGGGCAGTTTATATCAACTCCACATCCCTAGTTATCTCAGCACAAAGGACAAATGAAAAGTTACATTCCAAGTTTTTAAACAGTTTGAATTTTCACAAGGTTAATGCATGAATTGTGATCTATCTTTTTCACATTCTTAAGTTCATATTTTCAAAAAGATACTACTACTAAAAAAGAAAATAGCAAGCATGTTATTTATGTACACAGGTGGTTCTCACCCCCCACTTTTGAACGAAGGCGTGCCTTAGTTCAAAAGTCATGCAAGCTTAAAACTAAATTACTGAATTTAAATGATAGAAATTAAAGTGCAGAAAAGTAAGATAGTGTCGGGTTACCTCCCGACCAGTGCACTTGTTTAACGTCGTTGGCTCGATAGTACCTCGTTGTGGATTACTGGTTTGGGTCCCATGGGTGGCTCAAGTCGAACTTCGTCACCGTTCCTGTGTTGCTTCTTGCTTTGACTCGTCCTGACTTCTTGCTGAAGTAAGAGGTCCATGGTTTTGGTGTTTTCTCTTTCCATTGTTTCTGAGAAGGCGGGAGACCCTTGACCATAGCTGCTGGTCTTGTTACTTTTTTGGTCTCCATTGACTGGTCAGAAAGCTGTGCACCGTGATAATGTTTAACTCGCTGCCCATTCACAGTGAATTTTCTTCCATCGTCCGGGCTTTCCAATTCGATCATTCCATGGTTGTACACTTTAGTTATGGTATAAGGACCGGTCCATCTTGATTTCAATTTGCCTGGCATAAACTTCAATCGTGAGGAGAAGAGTAATACTTGTTGTCCTTCCTCAAATGAGCGCCGGAGGATGAATTTGTCATGATATAATTTTGTCTGCGCTTTGTAGTTTGTTTGCTCCTCATAGGCTTCAAGCCGCAATTCTTCAAGTTCGCATAGCTTAAGCTTTCTATCTAATCTGGCAGCTTTTAAATCTGGATTGCACTGCTTGAGCGCCCAATAGGCTTTATGTTCTAATTCCACCGGAAGATGGCATGCCTTCCCATAAACAAGCCGAAAGGGGGAGGTTCCAATTGGTGTCTTGTACGCTGTCCGATAAGCCCAAAGAGCTTCGTCCAGTCTCTGACTCCAATCTTTCCTACCTGGTTTCACCATCTTTTCTAGAATACCTTTGATTTCGCGGTTGGAGATCTCTGCTTGACCATTGGTTTGGGGATGATATGCCGTAGATGTTCGGTGGTGGACATGGTATCGTTTTAAGGTAACAGCCATCATGCGGTTGCAGAAATGAGTTCCTTGGTCACTTATTATAGCCTTGGGTACCCCGTACCTACAAAATATATTAGTGCGCAAAAATTCTATGACAGTCTTTGCATCATCGCACCTTGTGGCCTTGGCTTCTACCCATTTTGACACATAATCTACAGCAACTAAAATGTAGGTATAACCGCATGAAACTGGAAATGGTCCCATAAAATCAAGACCCCACACGTCAAAAACATCGTTGACTAATAAGGGCACTTGAGGCATTTCACTTCTATCTGACACATTTCCTACTCTTTGACACTTATCGCATTCTCTACACTTTTTATTGGCATCCTTAAATATACTTGGCCAGTAAAAACCGCTATCTAAGATTTTTCTAGCGGTTCTCCTAGGCCCGAAGTGTCCTCCACATGCAAACTCATGGCAAAAGCTAATAACAGAAGCTATTTCGTTATCAGGGATGCATCTCCTAAGTATTTGATCTGTTCCTATCTTCCATAAATAAGGATCATCCCATAAGTATTGTTTAGCATTATGTCTAAGTTTCATGCATTGTGCTTTAGTGAAAGAAGGAGGAAATGTACCTCCTACAAGGTAGTTGACGATTGAGGCGTACCAGGGCACCTTGGTTGAGACGCTGTATAGGTGCTCGTCTGGAAATGACTCAATTATGTGCCCTTCTTCTTCCTTTTGGACAATCCTGCTTAGGTGGTCTGCTACAGTATTCTCGATTCCCTTTTTGTCCCTTATTTCCACATCGAATTCTTGTAGTTGTAATATCCACCGAATAAGCCTTGGCTTAGCCTCCTTCTTCTTCATTAGGTAACGGATGGCAGCATGGTCGGAATAAACTATTACTTTTGCTCCAAGCAAGTAGGGTCTGAATTTTTCCAGAGCGAATACTACTGCAAGGAGTTCTTTTTCGGTGGTGGAGTAGTTCCGTTGGGCAGGATCTAGGGTTCGTGAGGCGTAATAGATCACACCTGCTTTCTTTTCAATTTTTTGGTCGAGAACTGCCCCTATAGCGAAGTCGCTTGCGTCGCACATGATTTCGAATGGTAGTTCCCAATTTGGTGTTTGGATGATGGGTGTGCTAGTGAGGGCTTTCTTTAGATCATCAAAGGCCTTTTTGCATGCGTCGGTGAATTCAAACGGAACTTCTTTTTGTAGAAGGGTGGATAGGGGCAATGCTTTCTTGGAGAAGTCTTTGATGAATCGTCGGTAGAATCCTGCATGGCCAAGGAATGATTGGATGTCTCGGACCGTGGATGGGTATGGTAGAGTCGTGATAAGGTCGATCTTTGCTTTGTCCACTTCTATGCCTTCTTTTGAGACGACATGTCCTAAGACTATCCCGTGTGTTACCATGAAATGGCACTACTCATAATTCAGCACTAAGTTCATGGACACATGATGGATGCACAGTCGTTATGTGCAAACGTCAAGAATAAATTTATAATAGTCCGCTACTCACGACTTTACTACTGGGTAGCAAGTGGTAAGTAGGGGTCGAACCCAAGGGAATCAGGGGAATAGATGTTCTTTGAGGGGGTTGTCCAGCGAGAGAGCATGTTTTAGGTCGGTTGGTTGGTTTTAAAGCTACCAGCTAAGTGATTGATTGATTGGTTGGTTGGTTGGTTGGTTTTAGTACTGGAAAGTAAATTGCAATTTATAATTGAAGGAAAGCGTTCAGTTTCAGGGGCCTTGTATTATATCCTGTTTATCATTGACCTTTAGTGACTCTCTTAAGTATTCAAACGGTGTATCAAGGCCATTCCAAGCACTCGATTTGCGTACACTGTCTAGCCTATTCCAAGGACGTAGAGCACTTATTCTATTTAGACTAATACTCCATTCCCGGTTATATTAGCCTATGTGCCTCCATTTGATCAATCATTCCCGATCAACCAAATGGTGTTTAAGATAAGTCAAACTTCTCAGATAAGCTTTGCCATTCCAAGCATCCACTTATCCGTACAAGTTTACGAACCCCGCTGTAGAGTTTTGCCATTCCAAGCATCCACTCTACCTTGGACGTTCTAACCGAATATATGGCACATAGAATAAGTTTTGAATACTAAGGAGAGACGCCAAGTTAATAGTCTAAAACATTTTATAATACAAGTGCGCCCCTAAGACCGAACTACTAGTTTAGCTACTATTCATCACGCTAAACATTATAACTAAGGAAATAAAAATAGTTGAATAAATACTAGAAATAATACTTACAACCGTTGAAGCGCCAAGGGAGCTATCCTTTATTTCCAAAGCCAAACTTACAATTACAAAACCTTTAGAGAGAGAAGTGAATTGCTTATGGGATGATAAAAATGAGGGGAGGAGCTCCTCCTTATATAGCCATGGAAGGAGGAGGAGATGAGGACACTTGTTGCATGGAGATTGGATGAGCAAATCAAGGGAGGAGAAGCCACCACATGGAGGAGCAAAAAGCCGCCGGTCACCATGGGTGGAGGAGCCGCCGGTTGCCGGTGGTGGAGGGAGGAGGAGGGGTGGCTTTGGCCACCTCTTGCCCAAGTGGCCGGTCATCTTGCCCAAATGTGAATTTTGTACAGTTTTGTGCAGTCTTTTCACAAAACTGTCAGTGTGTTTCTTCCCTGGGCTGTCTTGATTCCTCTCCTGATTCTTCTGATTGATTTGTTATGAGTGATTCAACGTCAGGATCCTTGATATTTCTTCATTCGGCATATGATCTTGACCTTGGATTGACTCGTAACATCTTTTCTGCTTTAAAAGCTCCTCTTTAGTGTGTATTCTCTCTAAGCTCTGAAATACCCTATAGAAATATATCTGAACTAACAAGCAAAAGTTAAATAGACAAAATGTCTAATTAAGGGGGTTTTACTATGTTTTTGATTCGTATAATTATGGTCCATCACAGTTCTAGGCCAAAAAGTTGATAAGAAGGCGGTGGTGATCTACTACGCCTCAAGGACCTTAGATTCAGCCCAACAAAACTACTCCACTACCGAGAAGGAGCTCCTAGCCGTGGTGTTCGCTCTAGAGAAGTTCAGAGCCTACTTGCTTGGAGCAAAAGTTATAGTCTACTCGGACCATGCTGCCATCCGGTACCTCATGAAGAAGAAGGAGGCCAAGCCGAGACTCATACGATGGATCTTGCTACTGCAAGAGTTCGATGTGGAGATAAGGGACAAAAAGGGTATAGAAAACACAGTGGCCGACCATCTGAGCCGGATTGTCCGAGAGGAAGAGGAAGGGCACATAACCGAGTCATTTCCATATGAGCATCTCTATGCAGTCTCAACCAAGGTGCCATGGTATGCTCAAATCGTCAACTACCTAGTAGGAGGTACATTTCCTCCTTCTTTTACTAAAGCACAATGCATGAAACTTAGGCATGAGGCTAGACATTACTTATGGGATGATCCTTATCTATGGAAAATAGGGGTAGATCAAATACTTAGGAGATGCATCCCCGATAGTGAAATAGCTTCTGTTATTAGCTTTTGCCATGAGTTTGCATGTGGAGGACACTTTGGGCCTAAAAGAACCGCTAGGAAAATCCTAGATAGCGGCTTCTTTTGGCCAAGTGTATTTAGAGATGCTTATGAGAAGTGCAAGAAGTGTGATAGGTGCCAAAGAGTTGGGAATGCGTCAGCAAGGAATGAGATGCCTCAAGTGCCCATCTTGGTCAATGATGTCTTTGACATCTGGGGCATTGATTTCATGGGGCCATTCCCAGTTTCGTGTGGTTTTGTTTACATACTTGTTGCTGTAGATTATGTGTCAAAATGGGTAGAGGCTAAGGCCACAAGGTGCGACGATGCAAAAACTGTCATAGATTTTTTGCGCACTAACCTGTTTTGTAGGTACGGAGTACCAAATGCCATAATCAGCGACCAAGGAACTCATTTCTGCAACCGCATAATGGCTGCCACCTTGAAACACTACCATGTCCACCACCGGACATCCACGGCATATCATCCCCAAACCAATGGGCAAGCGGAGATCTCCAACCGCGAAATCAAGGGTATTTTAGAAAAGATGGTGAAGCCGGCAAGAAAAGATTGGAGTCAAAGGCTAGATGAATCTCTTTGGGCTTATCGTACGGCATACAAGACGCCAATAGAGACCTCCCCCTTTCGGCTTGTTTATGGGAAGGCATGCCACCTTCCTGTGGAATTGGAACATAAAGCCTATTGGGCGCTCAAGCATTGCAATCCGGATCTGAAGGCCGCTGGACTAGATAGGAAGCTTCAGCTATGCGAGCTTGAGGAGTTGCGACTTGAGGCCTATGAAGGGCAAACAGACTACAAAGCACGGACCAAATTATATCACGACCAATTCATCCTCCGGCGCTCGTTTAAGGAAGGACAACAAGTACTACTCTTCTCCTCACGATTGAAATTGATGCCCGATAAACTAAAATCATGATGGACCGGCCCCTACACCGTGACTAAGGTATTCAACCATGGAATGCTCGAGTTAGAAAGCTTGAAAAATGGGAGCCGAGTCAATGTAAATGGGCAGCGAGTCAAACACTACCATGGCGAGGTCGACTTAACAACTCAATGCTATGACCTAGCTAAGCCACCAGACCCCTCCTGAGGGAGGTACTGTCGAGCTAACGACGTTAAACAAATGCACTGGTCGGGAGGTAACCCGACATCTATCTTACTTTTCAGTCATTTAATTTATGTCATTTAGTTTTTGCCTTTAATAGTAATTACCCATTGCATCTTCTTGTGAATATTTGCTTGCAATTAACTTTTGAACAAAGTCATGCTGAAAGGCACACCTTCGTTCAAAAGTGTGGGGTGAGAACAGCATGTGTACATATTTGTTTAAGCATGTTTTCTTTTTTCTTTTCCCTTAATATTATCTTTTTGAAAATATGAACTTAAGAATGGAAATAGATGGATCCAATTCAAGCATAACCTTGTGAAATCTCAACTGGGTAGAGACTTAGGATGTAACTTCTCACTTGTCCCTTTGTGCTGAGATAAACAGGGGATGTGGAGTTGATATAAACTGTCCTAGAGAGGCATGGCAAGCACTCGAAGGATTGGATTTCACTATATGGTTGACGAAGTCAGTGGAGGCTGCACTTCGGGTTTCAATTGAATTCAGAGTCATCTCCGCCATGCAGTGTTTATGCAAAGGGCGGGACGGGAATCAAACCGTCCTATCTCTGGTTCTAGTAGCCGGGAAAATAGATGAGCGACCCTCATCTTGACCCGCGCGAAACGGCAAGGATGAGAAAGAGCAGGGAGGTATTTCCATATGCTCTCGGGCGATGATTGGACCTCCCAAAAGGTTGAGAAAATGGACTAGCAAGTCACAAAGAAGAAAAGCTCGAAGAAGAAAATCAAAGGCCAAAGGCCAATATTGTGAAGGTTTTAACCAAAACAAAAGTGAAGAAACTCCAATTCAAAATCAAGGGCCAAAGGCCAAATCACTTCAAAAGCTGTCCCTCATCAAACGAAATTCAAAAGAGCTCAGATCATTGAAACCCGAACCGAATCATGTGCTAGAGAAAGCTACAAGAAAACCATATAGTGAGAGTCGGTCCCGAGGATGCAGTCCATGAGCCTAAAAAGGGCTATCTCCCGAATCATCCGAATTAAATTGCATCTCAGCTCAAAGGTACAAGTATCAAGTTTCTTCTAAGTATTTACACGGTTTATTTTGATAGCAAATAAAGTAATGCTTGGATGGGATAAATCTAGTACCACTATCTCACTTTCATATCTAAGAACTTTAGCAAGAAGTATGTATACCTCTTTCAAATAGCATTGTTCGGGACGAACAAGTATAAGTGTGGGGTGATTTGATGGAGCGTATTTATACGACTCATCGAAGTAGTTAAACCCACCAAATTGGACACTTTGTCTTAACAACGTTTACTTGTTAGTTCCATTTTTGTTCTACAGGCTATTTTGAGGTCTAGGGAAGAAACAAGCTTAAAAGGGAGATTTATGCTAAAAATGGATTACAAGTGGTTTGTGCGAGCGCATGGCCCCAGCCGAGAAGGACCAGGCCCCAACCGGGCCTCCAAGGTCCAATTTCAAGTTATCCGGGCCAAACATCAAATCTGACAATTCCGCCTCGACCAAAATGTTCCAAATGGAAAATAAGGTGGAAGATGTCGAGATACCAAGAGCGACGCACGATCCATTTGGCAATTGGCTCAGTTCCAAGCAAAAGCCCCGCGCGCTGATGGACCAAGACCGAGTTGCTCGAGCCAACCTTCACATCTTCAAATTCTGGCTCGACCAACATGTTCCAAATATCAAAGGACTCGACAATATCAAATTCTAGACAAAATGCCCGAGGAAATTCGACCATGGCCCAAGAAAACCACCAAGAACCAGTACCGGACGAGGTACGCATTTTACCGGACGAGGTACGCATTATCGCCCAAGCACGCCCGAGACCAGCGCTGGACCCCAACTTCAACTCAGGCCACCACCTTGCTCCGACCACCATGCTCCGGCCAGTCACCACCTTGCTCCGACCACCAAGCTTCGGCCAAGTCAAACCAAGTAGGAGAAGACTAGTTGCCCTTTGGGACAATCTAGTTCAACTTCAACTAAGTGTCCTTTGGCTCAAACCAACAAGTGCAACTTCAACTAAGTGTCCTTTGTCTCAAACCAACAAGTGCAACTTCAACTAAGTATCTTTTGGCTCAACCAAGGCTCAACTAGAGGCGCTGGAAGAGAAGAGGAGAGCTTGAGGTGGCAAAAACCGATCCGAAGGGTTTCCTTGGGATATTTTCAAGTCCAATGCCTTAGCCCCTAAGTTCCCTCCTCTATAAATACAAGGCTCATGCCTTAGAAATCAATGTCTTCATGTCCCTTGTTCGAAGTCCATGGTCCTTAGTCCTTTGTTCGAAATCCACACCACAAGTTAGCTTAGTTTTCTCTTGTTTCGCATTATCATCACCATCATCTCGAATCTCTCTAGAAATCCATACACAAACCTTGTAAACACTTTGCTATTGAAGATTCCAAGTTGTTCTTGAGTTCGGGTTTGATCTTGTTACTTTCAACGTCTTTCTACTCTTTCTCGTATTTACTTTCGAAAAGCCTTGTTCTTACTTTTGTTGTCTTTCAAAATCCTTTACGTTTATTGTCTTTCAAAACCTTTGATTTCGTACACTAGCTATGGTATTCTCTTCCATGAATAGCCATAGCTAAGCTCTTCATTCGGTTGAAGGGGAGTACTAGTATCATACAAATGTTTTAGACCCTTTTCTTAGTGCTTTTTTGTGTTTAAAACTTGTTCTATGTGCCATTACATGGTTGAACGACAAGGCTAAGTGGATGCATCGAAAGGGCAAAGCTTAGCCAGGTAGTTCATTCAAGATTAGACAACAAAACCAAGTGGATGCATCGAAAGGGCAAAGCTTGGTAGAGTAGTCTAATCCTACTTTAAAACCGATTGGTTGATCGGAAATGATTGATCAAGTGGATGCACATAAGCTAAGATACTTCGAAAGGAGGAATTAGCCCAACTAGAACAAGAGTTCTATGTCTTGAAAAGGACTAAGACGGTGTAGCAAGTCAGGTGCTAGAAATAGCCTTGATACATCTTTGAACACTTAGTATGATCATTAGAGGTCAATGATAAACAAGTTGTGATACAAGCCCCCTAAACCGAATGCTTTCCTTTGATTAAACATCAACTGTTACTTTCAGTCTCATATCAACTGTTACTTTCAGTCTCATATCAACTGCTACTTTCCGCAAGTCTTGTCCATCAAGCATTTACTTTCTGCAAGTATTGTCCTTCAAGCAATTACTTTTTGCAAGTCTTGTCCTTCAAGCACTTACTTTTCGCAAGTCTTGTCCTTCAAGCACTTACTTACAGCACTTTATTTTCAGTACTTACTTTCAGTCTTGTATTTAGTTTCTTTACTTTTCAGTAATTTACTTTCAGTACTAAAAACCAAAAAAAAACCAAAATCAACCCCAACTGTATTTTCTTTTGTGACATTTCCACTAAAGAACTGTTATCCCCTAATTCCCTTGGGTTCGACCCCTACTTACCGCTTGCTACCCAGTAGTGAAGTCGCGAGTAGCGGACTTATAAATTGTATTTTTTGCAGGCCACGACGACTGTCACCTGTCAGAGCACATGGGAGGCTAGGCCTTGGGTGAGCCAAGAGGCATCCACTTGATCACTTGAACTAGGTTGAGCCAAAGGCAAGTCATTTGGACTTGGTTGAGGCTTGGTTTCTTCCCAAAGGGCAACCAAAGTGAATAGTATGGCCAACCGGACAAGAAATAGTTTGGATTTGGTTGGTCTTTGCCGGAGTGTGGCCGGAGCAACAAATGACCGGAGCATGTTGGTGAGGATATGGGCTTGATCGGAGCCTTGCCGGAGAGTCGCCGGAGTTTGGCCGGAATCTGGACGGAGGTTTGGCTGGCGGTCCTTATCCATGAAGGGTAGGGGTGGGCGTTTCGGACCGAAAACCCGAAGACCGACCTGAACCGAACTGAAAAAAGCCCGAACGGGTCAGTTCTTATCGGATCGAAAACCGGACCGAAAAAAACCCGAACCGAATGGTGAGATTCGGTTCGGTCTCGGTTTTGATTTTTTGTCGGCCCGAAAGCCCGAACCAAACCGAAATATGTGTTCTTTGTCATTTTTCAGAAAAGCCCGAAAAAAGCCCGAAAAAAGACCGAAAACCCGAAAAAAGCCCGAAAACCCGAAAAAAGATCGAAAACCCGAAAAAAGCCCGAAAAAAATCCGAACCAAACCCTTAAAAAAAGCCCGAAAAGGCCTGAAAATGAACCGACCCGACCCGAAACCCGAAAATCGGGCTTTTTCGGTTTTCATTTTCTAAAAGACCGAAACTGACCCGAACCGAAATTTCGGGTTTCGGGTCGGTTTTTACAAAAAATAGGCCCGAACCGACCCGTGCCCAGCCCTAATGAAGGGTGCTAAGCCAGATTCTGCCCGGAACATGGTCGAAATCCCAAAACGGCCGAAATTGCCCTAGTTTGGCCTTGATCGGGCTTGAGCTGGTTTCACTTGGGCGTTTTGTCTGGAAAGTGAGATTGTTGAGTCATTTGGCATTTAAAATACTTTGGTCGAGCCAGAATTGCCAGATTCCATGGTTTGGTCGAGCAACTTGGTTTTGGTGCCTATGCACGTGGGGCCTTTGCTTTGGAACTGGGCCAACTGCTAATCTACCCGGGCGTTCTCCTTGGTCATACGACATTGTCCACCTTATTTTCCATTTTGATCACTTTGCTAGAGGTGGATTCGTCAGATCAGCTCGTTTGCCCGGGCAACTTGAATTTGGACCTGAGCAGCTCGGCTGGTGCGCGGGGCCTGGCCTGGGCGATGCCTGGGCGGAGACCAAGTTTCTCGGACGCGGACCTCGGCACTCCCGGACGCGGGCCTCGGCACTCCTGGATGTTGACTCTCGGTCAGGGACCTGGTCTTCTCGGTTCTGGTTCCTGGGCCTGTGGTACCCGATACTTTCTCTCGGTCCTGGGCCTGCGGTACCCGGGTGATGGACCCTAATTGTATGAATCATAAACACAGATAAACCCACCAAATTAGATGCTTTGTCTATTTAACTTTTGCTTGTTAGTTCCGATATTTATCTGCAGGGTATTTTGACGTTTAGAGAGAATACATGCTAAGGAGGACGTTTAAAGCTGAATATGAATTACGAGTCATTCCAAGTCACGACCAGATGCTGACTGAAGAAATATCATGAACCTGACATGCAATCACTCAAAACAAGTCCAACCGAAGAGAAACCAGAGACAGTCCGGAGCTGAAAGGACCGATGGATTTTGTGAAAACCTCACAAAACTCACAACCCACTCTCCTCATGCCACCTAGCCGGCGGCTCCTCCCTCACAACTCCTCTCCTCCTCTCCTTGCAAGTCACATGGCCGGTGGCTTTGGGGAAGAAGACAAGAGGACCGACGGCTTTTGCTCTCCTCCATGGATATCTTGCCATGTGGTGGCCTCTCCTCCACACCTCTCACTCCTCCGTGGCTATAAATACCAAGCCATTCCCTTTGTAATCAACATCCCATTCTCATTCCAATTCCATAAGTTTTCTGTCTAGATTAGGGCACCACTCTTGTAAACACTTGTTTCAATCTATAATACTCATGTTGGTTCTTGAGTATTCTAGTAGTTCCTGAGTTTACTCATGTTGGTTCTTGAGTATTCTCTTTACTTTACTGTCTTAGCTATGATATCCACCTCTATGGATATTCGTAGCTAAACCCTTCATTCGGGTGAAGGGGTGTACTTGTATCATACAATGTTTTAGACCCTGCACCTAGTGCCTCTCTGTGTTCAAAACATGTTCTATGTGCCACATATTAGGTTAGAATTTCCAAGGTTGAGTGGATGCTTTAACGGGCAAAGCTCTTCCGTGGGGTTCGTGAACATACTCGGGTAAGTGGATGCTTTAACGGGCAAAGCTAATCTGAGGAGTTCGACCTCTCTTAAAAACCATTTGGTTGATCGTCACTGAAGATCAAATGGTTGCACATAAGGCTAAGATACTTCGAAAGGAGGAATTAGTCTAAATAGAACAAGTGTTCTAAATGATGTGGCAAGTCTTGTGCTAGAAATAGCCTCGATTCATCTTTGAACACATAGTATGATCATTAGAGGTCAATGATAAACAGACTATGATACAAGGCCCCTGCAATCGAATACTTCCTTTTAACTGCAATATCAACTGCTGACGTTCCGCAAGACTTGCCAATCACGCAACAACCGCTGTAAGTCTTTCCTTTTATTTTCAGTATTTACTTTTCTGTTATTTACTTTTCCACACTAAAAACCAAAACCAACCAAAAAGTCACGTAGTTATTCGCGCTAAAACCTCAATCAACCCTAAAATCACGTTCCCCGCCTGTACAATCCCTCAAAGAACGACTTATCCCCCTAATTCCCTTGGGTTCGACCCCTACTTACCACTTGCTACCCAGTAGTGAAGTCGCGAGTAGAGGACTTATAAATTTATTCTTGACTTTCGCACACGACGACAGTGCGTCCGTCAAAATTGGCGCCGCTGCCGGGGAATTAGCCATCGGATTAGTTATTCTTTTCCTTCTCATCTCTTCATCGCACTATGTATGCATGGACAACACGACATCTTCCTCTGTTCGGAGGTACGGATGGAGAAGACCCCGTGATGCATTGCTAAAACTTTCACCATAATTGCCGCCGCATAAAACCTGAAAATGAAATGTTAGAGGAATTTAAGTTAAAATGCTTCAAATTCTCTTTAACTGACTTCGCGACAATTTGGTATTACACGTCAACCGCTATGCATGCTGAATATTATGTGGACCTTTGCGCTCAATTTCTGAAAGAATTCTCCCCCCATCCTTACGACCTGACACCCGCGAGAAGATCATGTGCCTTCAACAATCCCGGGATGAGACTTCGGACGAATACTACACGTACTATGACACCATCGTCTCACGCTGCCCGCACCATGGATTCACCGAAATATTCCTTCTTCAAAAATTCCTTTGTGGAATGAGACAAGATGAGTTCTCAAGGATCAGTAACGTAGTGGGAGGATCAGCCATGCACTTATCCCTGACTCAAATGTGGGATGTTATAGACGACTTGGCCGAAGCCACAAAACGAAGGCCAATGCCCCGACCTAATAGAGGAATACAGAGGATAGAGGCTAGTCTGGAAAACAATGAAGAAGACATTGCAGAGGACGAGATGGACGAATCAGATGCAGAAAGCTCTGAAGAAGAGCCTACATTGGAGATCACACCCGAGCCATCAGAAGAAACTCCCGAGCCATCAGAAGAATTAGATACAGAAAGCACCGGAAGCAACGAGGAACCTTCATGGGAACTCAAGACCATACCGGCAGAGGAGAAAGTCCAGAACACCACTGGCGAGCTGCCCGAAACGTACACTGCCCTCACCACTGAAGCAGCCGAGGAAATCAACCAAGACCAGTTCCTCACAGACAGTCTGGCCAATATGGATCCAGCCCTTATAATGAGAGCTTCCCAACTTTTCCCATTGATCAATATGCAAGTCGCAGAAAACTATGTGATCAATGGAGGGGCGGAGGAAGGGCCTGAGCAGAACGACTCTTTGATAGAACATTTTACCACTACAACCAGACAAGGCAGCCTAAAACACAAAAGAGCCCGACTCAAAAGACCTGTAGTGAAGGGTCCCTCGCCTTCTCGGCGACAATGGAAAGAGAAAAGACCAAAACCATGGGATCTGGACCCAAGCACATCATCTCACAAGAACTCGGGAAGAGTCAAAGCTAGAATCAATGCAGGAGCTGCGGCAAAATTTGACTTGAGCCTCCCATGGGATCCCAACTGGTGATCCCCATGTGTCGAGCCAACGACGTTAAACAAGTGCACTGGTCGGGAGGTAACCCGACACCTATCTTACTTTCAGTAATTTTATTTTCTGTCATTTAGTTTTTACCGTAAGTCGCTCTCACCCACTTTTTGTATAGAAAGAATGACCCCTTGTAGGAATCGATTTTTGGAGCAAGATCAGATCATCCAGGCAGCTTCCGAGAATTTACCGGGCCTACGCTGAGAGTTCAAGGCCCCAGCCGAACTCCCTCGATTATCCAGCTCCGAGGCATGTTGATGGACCAAAGTTATACGAGTCAGAAACACAGTAAAACCCCCTTAATTAGACTGTCTGTCTATCTAACGTCTACGTGTTAGTCCCGATATATTTTCACAGGGCATTTTAGAGACTGAAGTGAAAACACGCTAAGGAGAGGATTTTAAGCTGAAAAGATAACAAGAGTCAATCCAAGGTCAAGATCATATGCCGACTGAAGAAATATCAAGGATCCTGACGTTGAATTGACCAGAACAAATTAATCAAAAGAATCAGGAGTGGAGTCAAGACAGACCGGGGAAGGAACACATTGACAGTTTTGTGAAAAGACTGCACAAAACTGTACAAACTCACACATTGGGCAAGGATGACCGGCCACCACTCAAGGAGGTGGCCAAGGGAGGAGCTCCTCCCCCTTGGACCTCCGGCAACCGGCGGCTATGGGAGGAGGGACCGGCGGCTTCACTATTCCTCCACATGTCACCTCCTCCTCCTCCTCTCTTCTCCTCCCTTGGATCAAATGCACATGTCCACCATCTCCACCACCCATCTCCTCCCCTTTGGGCTATAAAAGGAGGAGCTCCTCCTCCTCATTTCACACACCAATTCTCAAATTCACTTCTCTCTCTAGAAGTTGTAATATTTGTAATGTTATAATTTTGCTTTGGAAATAAAGGAAAGCTCCCTTGGCGCTTCAACGGTTGTAAGTTTCTCTTAGTATTTATTTATTTAACTGTTGCCTTTAATTTCCTTAGTATAATGTTTAGCGCGATGAATAGTAGCTAAACTAGTAGTTCGGTCTAAGGGGCGCACTTGTATTATAAATGTTTTAAGACTATTAACTTAGTGTTTAGTCTTAGTATTCAAAACTTGTTCTATGTGCCATATATAGTCAGAGTTTCCAAGCTTGAGTGGATGCTGTAACAAGCAAAGCTCTTCTGTGGGAATTCGTGATCATACTCAGGTAGTGGAAGCTGTAACAAGCAAAGCTATCTGAGGAGTTCGACTCATCCTAAATCCCATCTGGTCGAGCGTAACTGTGAGATCAGGTGGATGCACCCAGGCTAGCATACCTTAGGGTATTGGCGCTAGACTGAAATAGAACAGGAGTTGCTTTAAACCGGTGTTGCAAGTCTTGAGCTGTAACTAGCCTCGATTCACCGTTTGAATACTTAGATGATTCACTAATGGTCAATGATAAACAGGATATAATACAAGTCCCCTGAAACCGAACATTTCTCTTAATCATTAAAATAGTAATTTACTTTCTAGTATTAAAATCAACCAACCAACCAATCAATCAATCAAAATAGCTGGTAGCTTTAAAACCAACCAACCGACCTTAAACACGTTCCCACGCTGCGTAATTCCCCCCGAAGAACAATTATTCCCCTAGTGCCCTTGGGTTCGACCCCTACTTACCAAGTACTAACCAGTAGTATAGTTGCAAGTAGCGGACTATAAATTTATTTGCACAATCGCTTTGACGACGAGCGGTTCTGTCAAATTGGCGCCGTTGCCGGGGAACTAGTTATCGGATAGTTGTTCTTTCCCTCCCCTTTCTTTTTCTTTCTTTTTCCTATGTCATTACCCATTACGTATGAAGGACGCTGCAACCTTATGTTTAAAATGCGTGACTGTCTCGCCAAATTCGGAGGAGCTCTTGGAGAAGATCCCGTGAAGCATACACAAACGTTCTACTCCATATGCAGCCACATGAGGCCGAAAAATGAATCACTAGAGGAATTTAAACTTACATGTTTTAAATTTTCTTTAACTGACTCTACATTAGAATGGTATTACTCATGTGGTGAGTATGAAAATAATTATGGGTATCTACAAACCAAATTCCTAGAGAAGTTTTGCCCTCCATCTCTCCGACTTGAAACCCGCAAGAAGATTCTCAATCTTGAACAATTCCGAGACGAAACATTGGACGAGTACTTGGCGTACTTTGACTCCATTGTGGCAAGCTGCCCGCACCATGGACTCTCCAGAGTCAACCTTATTCAAAGGTTTCTCGGTGGAATGATGCCACATCAGCGGAAAAGACTTAACGATGCAGCGGGAGGCTCGATCGCGAATTTAACCATGTCTCAAACCTGGCGACTCATAGACGATTTGGCAGAGAGCACGAAACAAGGACCAACGCACATAACTGAAGATAAGGCACCAACAATGGAAGTGGACTCAGTTCAAAACAAGCCCGACACCACACCCATTACGAGCCTGCCCACAACAAAACCGGAAGAAGACATCAGTACAAGGGAAGTAATGGACGTGGAAGCAGCTCTAAAGGAGCCAATATTGGAGCCCACGGAGCCGACTGAGGACGAGGACTCGCAAATAACTGAAGAAGAACCGGCCAAATCAGGCCCAGTCCTCATTGCCAAACCAGCCGAGCCACTTGAACCGGTCCTTATCACCAATCTGCCCGAGAAAGTCCCGGAACTCATTGCCGAGTTGCTCGAGACAGTCCCGATACGCGCTGCCATAATGCCTGAGACGTGCCCAGACCTCCCTGCCAAGCTGGCCGAAGCGCTCGAGTTGCCAGAGACAGACCTGGCCCTTGTGGTGAAAGTCCCCCAACATGTCCCCTCGATTTATACGCAGATCACAGCCCTTGAAGATGAAGTGATCAAAGAGGAGGTGCAAGGCAAGTTGGAAGAGAAGCTTGAGTTCAAAAAACCATCAACGGAGCTCTCACTCAGCACGACTCAACAAAGCGGCCCTGAAAACTCGCTCGTTCTAGGATGACCATTCGTCACTGCCACAAAGAAAAGGCTTCACATGGAGACATGCTTAAGGTCACTAATGCGTGATGGCACAACACTGAATTTCCAGAATTGCAAAAGTGCCACCCATTCAAACATGAAGAAACGACCAAGACATGGCCCGATGGAATGGAAGCCCGGATGGAGAAACAAGAAAGCTCGGCTCAACGAATCAGCAACTATAGTAAAGGGTTCCTCACCTTCTCAGAGATGTTGGAAGGAAAAAATACCAAAACCGTCATCTGCCAAAAAACCAGGAAGACTCACCGCTAGAATCAAAGTCGGTGGAATCAAGAAGTTTGACCTCAGCCACCCATGGGACCCAAACCAATGAACCACAAACGAGGTATCGTCGAGCCAACGACGTTAAACAAGTGCACTGGTCGGGAGGTAACCCGACACTATCTTACTTTTCCGCACTTTAATTTCTGTCTTTTAAATTCAGTATTTAGTTTTAAGCTTGTATGACTTTTGAACTAAGGCACGCCTTCGTTCAAAAGTGGGGGGTGAGAACCACCTATGTACATAAATAACATGCAGCTGTTTTTTCTTTTTTAATAAGTACCTTTTTGAAAATATGAACTTAAGAATGTGAAAAAGATAAATCATAATTCATGCATTAACCTTGTGAAAATTCAACTGTTTAAAAACTTAGAATGTAACTTTCCATTTGTCCTTTGTGCTGAGATAACTAGGGATGTGGAGTTGATATAAACTGCCCTAGAGAGGCTTGGCAAGCAATCAAAGGATCAGATCAAACTATATGGTTTTCGAAGTCAGTGGAGGCTGCACTTCAGGTTTTCAGTGAATAATTGAAGTCAACTCCGCCATGAAGCATCTATGCAAAGGCGAGGACGGGAATCAGACCATCCTCTCTCTAGTCAAAATAGCCGAGAATATAGATGGGCGACCCTCATCTTGACCCGCGCAAAACGACAAAGACGAGAGGAGCGGGGAGGTATTTCCATAGGCTTGCGGGCGATGATTGGACCTCCCAAAAAGGCTCGAGAAAATGGACTTGCAATCACAAAAAGACGAAAAGCTCAATGAAGCAAATCAAAAGAGGCCAAAGGCCCAAAATTGTGAAGGTTTTAACCGAGCAAAAAGTGAAGCACTCAAAAAAGTCAAATCAAAGGCCAAAGGCCGATTCACTACAACAAAAAAGCAGTCCCTCGCCAAAGAAGAAAATCAAAAAGGCTCAACTCACTGAAACCCGAATCGAATCACGTGCTAGAGAAAGCTACCAGAAAACCATATAGTAAGAGACGATCCCGAGGTTGCAGTCCAGGAGCCTAAAAAGGGCTATCTCCCGAGACATCCAATATAATTTGCATCTCAGCACGGAGGTACAAGTATTAAGTTTCTTCTATTTATTTACGCAGTTTAATTTGGTAATAAGTAAGCAATGCATGAATTAGGATAGATCGAGTACCACAGTCTAATTTTCATATTTCAAAGCCAAAATTAGAACTTACGCCCTTTAATAGCATTGTTCGGGACGAACAACTAAAAGTGGGGGGTAATCTGATGGACCAAAGTTATACGAGTCAGAAACACAGTAAAACCCCCTTAATTAGACAGTTTGTCTATCTAACGTCTACGTGTTAGTCCCGATATATTTTCACAGGGCATTTTAGAGACTGAAGTGAAAACACGCTAAGGAGAGGATTTTAAGCTGAAAAGATAACAAGAGTCAATCCAAGGTCAAGATCATATGCCGACTGAAGAAATATCAAGGATCCTGACGTTGAATTGACCAGAACAAATTAATCAAAAGAATCAGGAGTGGAGTCAAGACAGACCGGGGAAGGAACACATTGACAGTTTTGTGAAAAGACTGCACAAAACTGTACAAACTCACACATTGGGCAAGGATGACCGGCCACCACTCAAGGAGGTGGCCAAGGGAGGAGCTCCTCCCCCTTGGACCACCGGCAACCGGCGGCTATGGGAGGAGGGACCGGCGGCTTCACTATTCCTCCACATGTCACCTCCTCCTCCTCCTCTCTTCTCCTCCCTTGGATCAAATGCACATGTCCACCATCTCCACCACCCATCTCCTCCCCTTTGGGCTATAAAAGGAGGAGCTCCTCCTCCTCATTTCACACACCAATTCTCAAATTCACTTCTCTCTCTAGAAGTTGTAATATTTGTAATGTTATAATTTTGCTTTGGAAATAAAGGAAAGCTCCCTTGGCGCTTCAACGGTTGTAAGTTTCTCTTAGTATTTATTTATTTAACTGTTGCCTTTAATTTCCTTAGTATAATGTTTAGCGCGATGAATAGTAACTAAACTAGTAGTTCGGTCTAAGGGGCGCACTTGTATTATAAATGTTTTAAGACTATTAACTTAGTGTTTAGTCTTAGTATTCAAAACTTGTTCTATGTGCCATATATAGTCAGAGTTTCCAAGGTTGAGTGGATGCTGTAACAAGCAAAGCTCTTCTGTGGGAATTCGTGATCATACTCAGGTAGTGGAAGCTGTAACAAGCAAAGCTATCTGAGGAGTTAAACTCATCCTAAATCCCATCTGGTCGAGCGTAACTGTGAGATCAGGTGGACGCACCCAGGCTAGCATACCTTAGGGTATTGGCGCTAGACTGAAATAGAACAGGAGTTGCTTTAAACCGGTGTTGCAAGTCTTGAGCTGTAACTAGCCTCGATTCACCGTTTGAATACTTAGATGATTCACTAATGGTCAATGATAAACAGGATATAATACAAGTCCCCTGAAATCGAACATTTCTCTTAATCATTAAAATAGTAATTTACTTTCTAGTATTAAAATCAACCAACCAACCAATCAATCAATCAAAATAGCTGGTAGCTTTAAAACCAACCAACCGACCTTAAACACGTTCCCACGCTGCGTAATTCCCCCCGAAGAACAATTATTCCCCTAGTTCCCTTGGGTTCGACCCCTACTTACCAAGTACTACCCAGTAGTATAGTTGCAAGTAGTGGACTATAAATTTATTTGCACAATCGCTTTGACGACGAGCGGTTCTGTCACATGTCGTTCCATGACACAACACAGTAAAAGGGAGTTCAGTTCTTCTCTTTTCCTTAATGTCATTTCCTTCTCTTGTATATATTTGCATGACTTTTGAACTAAGGCACGCCTTCGTTCAAAAGTGTGGGGTGAGAACCGCCTTTGTACATAAACATGTTTTATTTTTCCTTTTCCCTTAATATTATCTTTTTGAAAATATGAACTTGAGAATGTGAAAAAGATAGATTTAAATTCATGCATTTACCTTGTGAAAATTCACCTGTCTAAAAACTTAGAATGTAACTACTCATTTGTCCCTTTGTGCTGAGATAAACAGGGGATGTGGAGTTGACATAAACTGCCCTAGAGAGGCTTGACAAGCAATTGAAGGATCGAATCAAACTATATGGTTTTCGAAGTCAGTGGAGGATGCACTTCGGGTTTCAGTAAAGATTGAAGTCATCTCCGCCATGCAGCATTTATGCAAGAGGCGGGACGGGAATCAAACCGTCCTATCTCTAGTCCTAGTAGCCGGGAAAATAGATGAGCGACCCTCATCTTGACCCGCGCGAAACGGCAAGGATGAGAAAGAGCGGGGAGGTATTTCCATATGCTTGCGGGCGACGATTGGACCTCCCAAAAAGGCTGAGAAAATGGACTAGCAAGTCACAAAGAAGCAAAAGCTCAAAGAAACTAATCAATGGCCAAAGGCCAAAATTGTGAAGGTTTTAACCGAACAAAAGTGAAGAAACTCCAACTCAATATCAAAGGCCAAAGGACAAAGGCCGATTCACTACAAAAGCTGTCCCTCGCCAAAAAGAAATCAAAGTGCTCAACTCAGTGAAACCCGAACCGAATCACGTGCTAGAGAAAGCTACAAGGAAACCATATAGTGCAAGTTGATCCCAAGAATGCAGTCCGGGAGCCTAAAAAGGGCTATCTCCCGAAACATCCAAATTAATTTGCATCTCGGCACGAAGGTACAGGTATCAAGTTTCTTCTAAGTATTTACACGGTTTAGTTTGGTAATAAGTAAGTAATGCATGAATTAAGATAAATCAAGTCCCACAGTCTCACTTTCATATTTTACTTAGAGTGTGTGCCGCCCTTTAAAAAGCATTGTTCGGGACGAACAACTAAAAGTGTGGGGTGATCTGATGGACCATAATTGTAAGAATCATAAACACAGATAAACCCACCAAATTAGACGCTTTGTGTATTTAACTTTTGCTTGTCAGTTCTGATATTTATCTGCAGGGTATTTTGACGTCTAGAGAGAATACATGCTAAGGAGGATGTTTAAAGCTGAATATGAATTACGAGTCATTCCAAGTCACGACCAGATGCTGACTGAAGAAATATCATGAACCTGACATGGAATCACTCAAAACAAGTCCAACCGAAGAGCAACCAGAGATAGTCCGGAGCTGAAAGGACCGATGGCTTTTGTGAAAACCTCACAAAACTCACAAACCAGTCTCCTCATGCCACCTAGCCGGTGGCTCCTCCCTCACAACTCCTCTCCTCCTCTCCTTGCAAGCCACATGGCCGGCGGCTTTGGGGAAGAAGACAAGAGGACCGGCGGCTTTTGCTCTCCTTCATGGATATCTTGCCATGTGGTGGCCTCTCCTCCACATGTCACTCCCCCATGGCTATAAATACCAAGCCATTCCCTTTGTAATCAACATCCCATTCTCATTCCAATTCCATAAGTTAGTGAGAGAAGCTCTCACTTCTCTCTAGATTAGGGCACCACTCTTGTAAACACTTGTTTCAATCTATAATACTCCTGTTGGTTCTTGAGTATTCTAGTAGTTCTTGCGTTTACTCCTGTTGGTTCTTGAGTATTCTCTTTACTTTACTGTCTTAGCTATGATATCCACCTCTATGGATATTCGTAGCTAAACCCTTCATTCGGTTGAAGGGGTGTACTTGTATCATACAATGTTTTAGACCCTGCACCTAGTGCCTCTCTGTGTTCAAAACTTGTTCTATGTGCCACATATTAGGTTAGAATTTCCAAGGTTGAGTGGATGCTTTAACGGGCAAAGCTCTTCCGTGGGGTTCGTGAACATACTCGGGTAAGTGGATGCTTTAACGGGCAAAGCTTATCTGAGGAGTTCGACCTCTCTTAAAAACCATTTGGTTGATCGTCACTGAAGATCAAATGGATGCACATAAGGCTAAGATACTTCGAAAGGAGGAATTAGTCTAAATAGAACAAGTGTTCTAAATGATGTGGCAAGTCTTGTGCTAGAAATAGCCTCGATTCATCTTTGAACACATAGTATGATCATTAGAGGTCAATGATAAACAGACTATGATACAAGGCCCCTGCAATCGAATACTTCCTTTTAACTGCAATATCAACTGCTGACGTTCCGCAAGACTTGCCAATCACGCAACAACCGATGTAAGTCTTTCCTTTTATTTTCAGTATTTACTTTTCTGTTATTTACTTTGCCACATTAAAAACAAAAACCAACCAAAAAGTCACGTAGTTATTCGCGCTAAAACCTTAATCAACCCTAAAATCACGTTCCCCGCCTGTACAATCCCTCAAAGAACGACTTATCCCCCTAATTCCCTTGGGTTCGACCCCTACTTACCACTTGCTACCCAGTAGTGAAGTCGCGAGTAGCGGACTTATAAATTTATTCTTGACTTTCGCACACGATGACTGTGCGTCCGTCACCGGGTCCCTGGCTGGGGTCCCTCGATCCTGGGTGAATTTCCTCGGGCCATTGTCAATTTTCCTCGGGCCTTGGTTGTGATTTCTTGGCCAGAAATGTTTGGCAATCTTTTTAGCTTAAGAACCCCCTTTTTAGCTTGTTTCTTCCCTAAACCTCAAAATAGCCTGTAGAGCAAAAATGGAACTAACAAGTAAAAGTTGTTAAGACAAAGTGTCTAATTTGGTGAGTTTAACTGTCTTAATGAATCATATAAATATGGTCCATCAGTGCGCTGCAAAATTTACATTTATAGTTCCACTACTCGTGGCTCACTATTGGATTAGCAGAGCGGTAAGTAGGGGTCGAACCCAAGAGAGTCAGTGTGGAATAGTTGTTCTTTGAAAAGAAAAGAAAAATGAAAGTAAATACAGGTTGGGTTTGAGTGAGTTTTAGACAGAAAGTAAATGACAGAATTGAAAGTGCTGAAAGTAAAGTGCTAAAAATAAAGTGCTGAAAGTAAAGTGCGTAAAGTAAGTGCGAGAACAACCGAGTTCAATATCAACCATACAATATACGTTTTGGTTTGTCGCACGCTGTGTTTCAAGCGCAATACGTACCAAAATGTTATGTTTGATTGATGTTGAACACTGGTGTAATGAAAGTAAAAGTGCGGAAAATAAAGACTGAAAGTAAAGTGCATAAAAGTAAAGACTGAAAGTAAAGTGCGGGAAAGTAAAGACTGAATGTAAAGTGCGTAAAGTAAAGTGCTGAAAAGTAATTGACAAGAAAGTAAAGTGCAGATAAGTAAGGCTGAAAGATATTCAGTCTAGGGTCTCTACTTGTGAGACAACCATCATGGACGTCAAATGATGTTACTTTGTGTTCATAAGTGTGGGTATATTCCATTTCAAGATATAAACCCTAAGGTAAGGCCATTTCAAGCTCTTACACCACGATCTACTCCAAAATCAAGACATAGACTTCTAGTTCTAAAGTGCAGCCACTTAATCTCCCATTTCCGATCAATCAAGTGACTTAAGGAAGAGTAAACTACTCGGCTAAGCTTTGCCATTTCAAACATCCACTCAGCCTTGTTGTCTACTCAAGATCGAACCACTCGGCTAAGCTTTGCCATTTCAAGCATCCACTTAGCCTTGTTGTTCAACCGAATAATGGCACCGAACTAGTTGACACACAAAATAGCATTAAGTTCTAGTCTCAAGATGCATACACAAGTATGAACACCCTTTGACCGAATATGCTTTAGCTACTTGTATTCATGGCAAGGAATACAAGCACCATACTTATGAAAGTAAAGGTAAACAAAAAGAGTGACTGAGAGCTTTTGTAACCGAAAACAACAAGAAAGTAAAGGGAAAGTCGTGGCTTTGACAACAAAAGTAAAGGAAGGCTTTAGCTACTTGTATTCATGTCAAGGAATACAAGTAGCCGTGACCTTATCAAGAAAAGAAAGTAAAGGAAAGCTTGCTGAAAGTAAGAGCTTGGAGTTCAAGAACAAGTGAAGAACAAGTAAAATGTAAAGTGTTTGTATTGAAAAGGAAGAGAAGAGAGTTAAGCTCCCTTCTCTCTAAGGACTTTGGGACTTCGAAGGACACTTCATTACATGAGGCAAGCCCTCTATTTATAGGCTAGGGAAGTCGGTTTAGGGAAGGAGAAGATAAGCTTTGGCTTGAAATATCCCAAAAGCACTTCATTTTGATTGGTTGAGCCAAAAGCCACCACTTGCACTTGTCTCTTCCAAAGGGCAACGACTTGCACTTGCTTGAAGCCAAAGGGCAACCAACTTGAGCCTTAGTTGAGCCACAAGCCAACCGACTTGATGGAGGAGAAGATAAGGATTGGTTTGGAGAAATATCCCAAAAGCAATCCACTTGAGTTGTCTCTTCCAAAAGCCATCCACATGCCTTCCAACCGACTTGAGTTTGGCTCAACTCAAAGGGCAACTATCTTGGTTTGGTTGAGACCAACCGGACTTGAATAGTAGAGGTCAACCGAAATCCAAAGCAAACCGAAGTGAATAGTAAGTAACCGGAATATTTGGGACTTGTTTAGATTTTGGTCAGAACTTGGTTGGACTTGGCTGGAGCTTGATCGGAGCTTGGCCGGAGGTTGGTCGGAGTTTGCCGGAATATGGCCGGAATCTGGCCGGAGATTTGGTCGGAGCTTCTTGGCTTTTGGAGAATGGATCCTGAACGAAAAAGTCATTCTAAGATGATCTCAAGAAGGATTCTAAGCCAGATTCTACCCGGAACATGGTCGAAATCCCAAAATGGCCGGTAATGCCCTAGTTTGGCCTTGAGCGGGCTTGAGTCTTCGGCATTGCGTTCTTAGCTTTTTGGAGATGGTTCTAGAATTTTGAAGTGATTTTAAGATGAATGCTCGAGCTAGATTAGCAAGGGCCGACCGGAATTATGATTGGCCCTAGAATGGCCTAGAACTCGGTTGTTTGGCCTCGGACGGACCCAGATTTTGGACCATGCGTTCTTGGCCTTTTGATTGCGGATTTGGAATGCTGAGGCAATTCTAAGACTAATGCCCGAAGTTGTTTTGCCGGAATCTAGCCGGGACCTGGTCGTGGCCCACGTTCTCTCTATCGGGCATGGGCTCCTCGGGCACTGCTCGGGCATCGACTGGTTCCACTCGGGCGTTTTGTCTGGGAAGTGAGATTGTCTGAGTTATTTGGCATATAAAACACTTTGGCTGAGCCAGAATTGACAGATTCCATGGTTTGGTCAAGCGACTTGGTTTCCGTGCCTATGCGTGCGGGGCCTTTGCTTTGGAATTGGGCCAACTGCCAATCTGCTCGGGCTATCTCATTGGTTTTCCAACATTGTCCACCTTATTTGCCATTTTGATCACTTTGCTCGAGGTGGATTCATCAGATCAACTCGTTTGCCCGGGTGATGGACCATAATTATACGAATCAAAAACATAGTAAAACCCACCAAATTAGACTGTTTGTCTGTTTAACTTCTGCTTGTTAGTCCCGATATATTTCTACAGGGTATTTTGGACACTAGAGAGAAAACACGCTAAGGAGAGGATTTTACGCTGAAAAGATATTACGAGTCAGTCCGAGGTCACGATCTGACGCTGAATGCAGAAATCACAAGATCCTTACATTGAATTGCTCAAAGCAAATCCAACCGAGGAGCAACCAAAGTCAGACCGGAGCGAAATTGGACTGTTGGTTTTGTGAAAATTGCACAAAACTACACAAACCTCCTCTTTCCTTCTAGAAGGGGCGGCTATGGGGAGGATAAGGAGGAGGATGACTCATCTCCTCCATCCTCATCCACAAGGGGCGGCTACTTGCTCTCCAAGCAAACTTGCCATGCACTCCTCCTCCTCCTCCCTTGGATGAAAACCAAGTGCCACCATCTCCACCCTCCATCCTCCTCCCCTTTGGCTATAAAAGGAGCTCCTCTCCTCCTCATTTGTAACATCCCATCCAAAAATCACAAATGTTTTTGAGAGATAGAGGGCTTAACCCTCTTCTCTTCACTTTCAATAAATATTGTTCTTCATTTTGGAGCTACTTTTGGTGCTTGGATCTTGCCTAGGAGCTCCTCTCCTCCGCTTATTGTAAGGTATAAAATTACTTTCAGTATTATTTGTTTTTACTGTAAAGTTATTTTATTATTCGGTACCCTTGTTCAAGACAATAGTTGCTTGTATTCCTTGACATGAATACAAGTAGCTAAAAGCTTGTACTCGGTCGCAGGGGTATACTTGTATTATAAATGTTTTAGATCTTACTCTTAGTACACCTTTGTATTCAAAACTTGTTCTATGTGCCATATATAGTCAGAGTTTCCAAGGGAGAGTGGAAGCTGTAACAAGCAAAGCTCTTCCGTGGGGATTCGTGATCATACTCGGTAAGTGGAAGCTGTAACAAGCAAAACTTATCGAGGAGTTCGACTTATCTAAAACACCACTTGGTCGATCGTAACTGAGAGATCAGGTGGATGCATAAAAAGCTAAGATACTTCGAAAGGAGGAATTAGTCTGAAGTAGAACAAGTGTTTTAACAAGTGTTGCAAGTCTTGCGCTAGAAATAGCCTCGATTCATCTTTGAATACTTAGCATGATCATTTCAAGTGTTCTACGCGATGTTGGAAGTCTTGTGTTAGGAATAGTCTCGATTCATCTTCGAACACTTGGTATGATCATTAGCGGTCAATGATAAACAAATATGATACAAGGCCCCTAAAACCGAATCATTTCCTTATAATCTATTATCGACTGCTGTAATTTACTTTCAGTTCTCAAAACACACTCAAACTCAAACCCAATCGCATTTAAATTCTGCATAAGCTTCATTAAAGAACAATTAATCCACACTGACTCCCTTGGGTTCGACCCTCACTTACCACTTGCTACCCAGTAGTAAAGTCACGAGTAGCGGACTTATAAATTTATTTGTACATTTGCTCTGACGACAAGCATCCGTCAAATTGGCGCCGTTGCCGGGGAGTTGTGCATCGGAATAGTTGTTCTATTGTGTTTTTTCTTTTTTATTTTATCATGCAATTCACTAAGTCCTACTACTATGGAATGGAACCTTGGAACATTGAGGAAATTTCCCCACCACCCTTCGAACTTGAAATCCGCGAGAAGATCAACAACATAAAGCAATCCCGGGATGAAACATTGGACGAGTACTTGGCGTATTTTGACTCCATGTTGATAAGCTGCCCGCACCATGGATTCACCAACCACGATCTTCTTCAAAGGTTTCTCAATGGGATGATGCCACAAGAGTGGAATTGGCTAAATGATGCATCGGGAGGCTCGGTGAACAGCTTAGGCATAGATGATCTTTGGAACTTAATAGATAATTTGGCCGCGAGGCCAAGACAAAGACAAGATCAGGCCATGCGGAGCAAAGAACTAGACAACATAATGCACCAAATCAGGGCAAAAACTGAGTTATGGGCAGCAGAAAACGAGCTGGCAGCTAGCACCCAGCAATTGGCCGCAGACATACAGCAATTGAGTGCCTCGATGCACCAATTCACGGCCGAAACCGAATCATGGGCAATACAAAAGACGACTGAACCCGAGGAGCCAGAAGAGAATGAGGACCACCGGATGACCGAAGAAGAACCACCCTAGACATACCCGGACCTCAATGACGAGTTGCCCATATCAGACCCATCCCTCAGTATGATTGCCCCCGGAGACCATATGAATGACGAGGATGAGGACCCATGGTTGCCTGATGAAGAGCTCCTTTCAGATTATCCCTGGGAGTTAGAAGAAGAACTGCCCAAATCAGGCCCGGTCCTTATCACCAATACATCCGAGGAAATCACAGTCCTAACTGCCGAGCCAACAGAAGTCCCGAACATCACTACCAAAGCGGCCAAAGAAATCAGACCAGGCCCGGTCCTTATGCTCGGAGCACCTGATAAAGTCCCGGATCTCATTGCCGAACTGTCCGAGAAAGCCCCAGTCCCACTCACCACGACTCAACAAGGAAAACCGCTTGAAAACTCACTCATTCCAGGACAACCATCCATCACTACCACAATAAAGAGGATTGGCAGAGGTGCATGCTTGATGTCGCCTACATTTAATGGCACAAAACCAAACTTCCAAACTCGCAAAGGTGCCAACTATTCAAACATGAAGAAGCGGCAAAGACATGGGCCGAAAGAATGGAAACCCGGAAGGAGTAACAAGCAAGCACGACCCATTGGACCAGCAGCTATGGTCAATAAAGCCTCACCCTCTCAAATCAAAAGAGCTATCGAGAAGAAGTTCCACCTCAAGCACCCATGGGATCCCTACTTATGATCCAGGAATGAGGTATCGTAGAGCCAACGACGTTAAACAAAGGCACTGGTCGGGAGGTAACCCGACACCTATCTTACTTTTAGTCATTTAATTTCTGTCATTTAGTTTTTTCATTCTCACCTTTCCTGTATATATTTGCTTGCATGACTTTTGAACTACGTCGTTGAACAGGCTGTCGTCGTACCTGTGCAAAAACAATTTATATTTTCCTCACTTCGAACTGTGGATTAGAACAGCGGTAAGCAAGGGTCGAACCCAAGGGAGCTAGATGGTTACTACTTCGTTCTGAAAAGGAAATAAAAGACAATTGGGTGAAAGCAACAGTTTAAGAAACAGTAATAAGGCACGAAAATTGCTAAGGTGTATCAATTCAGAGAAGATATTCAGGTTAGGGTTTTATTCAATTGTGACTTTGTTTTATTATAGACTTCTAAATATCTAATTCGTGTTTTAAGGTGTGGTTGTCCCGACAAAGGTGACTTCCCAAGTAACCCGACAAAGGTGTTACGCCACGACCTAATTCCCCTAGGTTTAATTAACCCGACAAAGGTGTTAATTGCCCTAGTCGTACTACCTATCTAAACGACAAAGTATTAGATAGATGATTAATATAGAAATATGCGCAACTAGATTTCACGACAAAGTATACGTCTAGCCTAACAATATTTCATGGAATTTATGTACGAGAATTAGTAAAACATAGAATATAGCATTACGAACCAAGTCTCAAAAACATGAGTCACAACTATTTAACCCTAACCCGAATAATCGGATTAGTTACACATGATCATGGAGAAACAATGCATGAATGAAAGGAAAATAAGAACTTCACTAATGACCGAGATTAGGTCTTGGACGTGGCTGAGTTGCTGGCCGAGATGGGAGGAGGGACTGCCGTGTAAGGAGGAGCAACCGGTGGAGGAAGGGTGGAACGTGTGAGAGAAGAGCTCTCCACGTTGAGGGGTGAGTATTATGCCTTGTATGCTCCTCCTTATATAGAGTTTAGAAAACCCTAGAGTTCCCAAAATAAGCGCAAGATAATCATGTAAATATTTCCATAATAATCTTTGCTTAATCTTCAAGCCACCTTTGATCTTCTAGAATAATCCGAAACCCTAGCTTTTGAATGTTACCCTAATATGACAATGTGTTTTTGGGCCGAACGAGCTGGACTTGGAACTTGGACTTTTTTTTCCCGAAGTTAGTGTTCACGGGCCAGAAATCACTGTTCACGCCGGAATTACTATTCACGAGCCGAAAAACACTGTTCATCCGCGGACACTGTTTATCTATTTTGCGCATCTGTTTTGACTTCGGCTCTCGATTTGACCTTCCAAACGAACTCGGATGCTCTCGGTGTGAACTAGAGAGTTGTAGGGAATTGAGTCACCTACGCAACGGCATGTGTCTCGTATTTTTCTGATCATCGGTGCATTCCCAGTCCTCCGGCGAAGCTCCAAAGGTCAATCTGCCATTGTGATGTTTTTGGCATAAAATGCCGTCTTTTATGCACGTTTCCTCCTAGAGCTTCCAAATCACCTGAAATGCAAAACAACACTAAAAAGTAACTGTTCGCATAATTAAGTGCAGAAATTGGTGGGATTTAATGACTCGATGAGTCGTATAAATACGGCTCATCAAACCACCCCACACTTAAACTTATTCGTCCCGAACAAGAACTAGGTCATAAGAGGAATGAATAATGTAAACACCACAATGCTTCGGTCATCCTAGACGTGCTACATGGACATGAATCGATTACTCTAGATCTCGCCTGTTATGCATGCTTGCTACTAATATCTTTGTGCGAAAACATGGGTTAAAGATACGTGTTACCTTTGGGTCGAGATGCAAATCAATTCGGATGTATCTGGAGATAGCCCTGTTTAGACCCATGAACCCTCATTCTCGGACTCGAACTCGCTGCTATATGGTTATGCTTTGCCGCTTTTTCTTGCACGTGATTGATTCGAGCTTCAAAGTGTTGAGTGTTTTTCGGCCAGCTATAGTGTCATCTGATTTGGGATTTCAATGATGCTTTCACATGAGAAACGTGTGGACTATCACAATGGTGGTGGATTGTTGCCTTGAAGTGCGGATTGTGACTTGCTCGAACCGTGGTTCCTTCTTCTTTTGACGCGAGTCAAGCCGAGGGTCGCTCGTATATTTTCCCGATTACTCGGATTAGAAACCTTCCTGCTCTCACTCATCCTCGTCCTTTTGACACGGGTCAAGTCAAGGGTCGCTTGCCTATTTTCTCGGCTACTTGGACTAGAGATTGGACGATGTGTGCCACCGTCCCGCCTAACCGCAAAAGTACCGCAGTGGAGGAGCAGACTCGTACTAAGTTGCCTCGAAGTGCTAGCCTCCACGAGCTCCACATAACCATACATCCTGAGTTTGGTCTTTGAATGATCTGTCAAGTCTCTCTAGGGCATTGCTATCAACTCCACATCCCTGTTTATCTCAACTAACAAAGGCACGCAAAGATTTTAAAATCACATGTTAGTCGCACAAAATCAATTTTCACCAAAGACATGCATGTAATCGGCTCTATCTATTTCACCTAATCATTATCCAATACTGCAAGTCTAGGAAATAGTGAAGTAATCATGTACAAATTTTTTTTAAAAATGACTCGAAACGTGCTGACTCTGAGTGGTGGGCGTGCTGACTCGATAACTGACTCTCCCACCCCACAATTTTGAAATGAGCCGTGTCCTCACGGCACGACTCAAATCTAGACTCACAAATGCATGCAATAAATAAATAAGGAAATAGAGTAAGGACAGGCACTTCCCTCGTGCGTGCGTGACAATCACAGACTACTGATAATTATCCTGTGAGTCCTCGAAGAGCACCATTGGAGCTTGTATCGTAGCGTGAGTTTGTTGCACACCGAAAGGTCTGCGTCAATGACATCAAGATGAATAAAAGATTCCCAGGAGGTTGGAGGAGTCACAGCGGTCTCGCTTAAAACCCAACCTCCTTAGACTCGTAAGTCTTTGTGACAAAATCTGTAAACGCTCATGTTTCTCGACGCAACTTATTCGAGGTGTGAACTACTCATGCCGGATACAGTCTGTTGCTAACATCTCTGATACGTTCGCCTCTGTCCCTGCATAAAGATCATCTCCTTTCCCAAGTACAATGTGATGATAAGACATAATAAATAGAAAAATAAATGATGCAAATGCAGATAGTGCATGGCTGCCTCCCTGCTAGCGCCTTTGTTTAACGTCGTTGGCTCGACAGTACCTCTGTAGGGATCACAAGTTAGGGTCCCATGGGCGTGTGAGGTCATATTTGTTCTCGGCCTTTCCTTCTGTTCGTCCATAGTGCTCATCCACCTGCTCGTTCGGCTCTGTTTTCCAATGATCAGGCGGGTTCGCCTTTACATCCTTCCGAGCTGGCGAGGCCACCTTTATCCTAGTTACTGGTCTATCGAGTTGTGCTCTAGTGTTTCTCCATCCTGGCCTCCACTCAAACGTGCCATGTCTCGGTCGTTTCTTCATGTACGAGCGGTCGGCATCCTTGTGAACATGGGAGTTTGATTTCTTTTCAGCAAATGCAGATGACAACCTTTCTGCTCCCATGTTATTCTTGATCCTAATGTCCGAGATGGCCGATTGCCCCAGAATGAGTGCAAGAGGGCTGTGAGCACTGGCATCTCCCGTCTGCAAAATATAAGAATCAATGTCGCGGGTGAGAATGCCTGGGTCCTTACCTGAGTCAATGCTTCCCGCGGACGTCTCCTGCCTAACCGCCGCGGACGTCTCTTGATGTATGGGTAATTCTTCATACGTCCGCGCAGCAATTGTAGAGGCGTCCGCGCCCTTTTCTGAGGTAGAACCTTCGATGGATGTGACCTTGATTTCCTCGGTTGCCTTGATAGTGATGACCGGTTCTTCCTCGGGTGTCTTGATGGTAAGGACTGGTTCTGCCTCAGGTGGATCTGTAATGAGGTCTAAGCATGTCTCGGGCAGCTTGATAATGAGGTCTGATTCCAGTGGCTCGGTCGGCTCTTCTTCCTTTAACCATTGGTCCTCATCCTCTGCTGGTTCTATGGGCTCCGAGATAGGCTCCATTCTGTCGGCCAACTGCTGGTTGCTAGCTGCCAGCTCTTGTACTGGTTTAGATCTCTCGGCCAAATCGTCTATCAAGTCCCAAGTAGCACTCATGGTCAAGTTGTAGATCGAGCCTCCGGCCTCCTCATTGAGCCAACTCCACTCATGTGGTAACATCCCAGCGAGAAACCTCTGAAGAAGATATAAGTCTGTGAATCCATGGTGCGGGCAGCTTATCACAAGGGAATCAAAGTACCGTAAGTACTCATCCAAAGTTCCATCACAGGATTGCTCAAGGTGCATGATCTTTTCTCGGATTTCTTGTTGGGAGGGTGGTGAATGTTGTGGGTAGTATGGCAATGGTGGATATGGTGGTGGTGGATATTGCTGATATGGTGGTGGGTACTGAGGGTACTGGGGATATTGCGGTTGGGGTTGGTTTTGTTGTTGGTTTTGAGGTTGTTGTTGTTGTTCCGGGATAGCTCCCCCGTTCTCTCCATTCTGTCTCGGCGGGCTTTGCTCGTTAAGTTTCGAATACTCCCTTTCCAAGTTTCGGATGACCTGTTCGATTTCTTCTTCGCGGCGATTGCCACCAGCTCTACTTCCTGCATGAGACATGTTACGAGAATAACAAGCACCGAAATAGAAAACACCGAAATAGCAAGAACAGACTAGCAACAAAGGGTTCCCAGGAGATTGGAGGGGTCACAGCGGTCCCACTTAAAACCCAAAATCCTTAGACTCGTAAGTCTTGGTGACAGAACCCTCTGAGAGCTAGAATTGGAAATCGAATAGAATGAAAATTAAAAATCGAACAGTTGAAATTGAAATAACGCCGAGTAGCAAATTTCGAAATAAGCAGAAAAATAAACGAAAAAAGTAAAGAAGAACAAATTTCACCGTGCTTAGCTCCCCGGCAACGGCGCCATTTTGAACAGGCTGTCGTCGTACCTGTACAAAAACAATTTATATTTTCCTCACTTCGAACTGTGGATTAGAACAGCGGTAAGCAAGGGTCGAACCCAAGGGAGCTAGATGGTTACTACTTCGTTCTGAAAAGGAAATAAAAGACAATTGGGTGAAAGCAACAGTTTAAGAAACAGTAATAAGGCACGAAAATTGCTAAGGTGTATCAATTCAGAGAAGATATTCAGGTTAGGGTTTTATTCAATTGTGACTTTGTTTTATTATAGACTTCTAAATATCTAATTCGTGTTTTAAGGTGTGGTTGTCCCGACAAAGGTGACTTCCCAAGTAACCCGACAAAGGTGTTACGCCACGACCTAATTCCCCTAGGTTTAATTAACCCGACAAAGGTGTTAATTGCCCTAGTCGTACTACCTATCTAAACGACAAAGTATTAGATAGATGATTAATATAGAAATATGCGCAACTAGATTTCACGACAAAGTATACGTCTAGCCTAACAATATTTCATGGAATTTATGTACGAGAATTAGTAAAACATAGAATATAGCATTACGAACCAAGTCTCAAAAACATGAGTCACAACTATTTAACCCTAACCCGAATAATCGGATTAGTTACACATGATCATGGAGAAACAATGCATGAATGAAAGGAAAATAAGAACTTCACTAATGACCGAGATTAGGGCTTGGACGTGGCTGAGTTGCTGGCCGAGATGGGAGGAGGGACTGCCGTGTAAGGAGGAGCAACCGGTGGAGGAAGGGTGGAACGTGTGAGAGAAGAGCTCTCCACGTTGAGGGGTGAGTATTATGCCTTGTATGCTCCTCCTTATATAGAGTTTAGAAAACCCTAGAGTTCCCAAAATAAGCGCAAGATAATCATGGAAATATTTCCATAATAATCTTTGCTTAATCTTCAAGCCACCTTTGATCTTCTAGAATAATCCGAAACCCTAGCTTTTGAATGTTGCCCTAATATGACAATGTGTTTTTGGGCCGAACGAGCTGGACTTGGAACTTGGACTTTCTTTTCCCGAAGTTAGTGTTCACGGCCCAGAAATCACTGTTCACGCCGGAATTACTATTCACGAGCCGAAAAACACTGTTCATCCGCGGACACTGTTTATCCATTCTGCGCATCTGTTTTGACTTCGGCTCTCGATTTGACCTTCCAAACGACCTCGGATGCTCTCGGTGTGAACTAGAGAGTTGTAGGGAATTGAGTCACCTACGCAACGGCATGTGTCTCGTATTTTTCTGATCATCGGTGCATTCCCAGTCCTCCGGCGAAGCTCCAAAGTTCAATCTGCCATTGTGATGTTTTTGGCATAAAATGCCGTCTTTTATGCACGTTTCCTCCTAGAGCTTCCAAATCACCTGAAATGCAAAACAACACTAAAAAGTAACTGTTTGCATAATTAAGTGCAGAAATTGGTGGGATTTAATGACTCGATGAGTCGTATAAATACGGCTCATCAAACCACCCCACACTTAAACTTATTCGTCCCGAACAAGAACTAGGTCATAAGAGGAATGAATAATGTAAACACCACAATGCTTCGGTCATCCTAGACGTGCTACATGGACATGAATCGATTACTCTAGATCTCGCCTGTTATGCATGCTTGCTACTAATATCTTTGTGCGAAAACATGGGTTAAAGATACGTGTTACCTTTGGGTCGAGATGCAAATCAATTCGGATGTATCTGGAGATAGCCCTGTTTAGACCCATGAACCCTCATTCTCGGACTCGAACTCGCTGCTATATGGTTATGCTTTGCCGCTTTTTCTTGCACGTGATTGATTCGAGCTTCAAAGTGTTGAGTGTTTTTCGGCCAGCTATAGTGTCATCTGATTTGGGATTTCAATGATGCTTTCACATGAGAAACGTGTGGACTATCACAATGGTGGTGGATTGTTGCCTTGAAGTGCGGATTGTGACTTGCTCGAACCGTGGTTCCTTCTTCTTTTGACGCGAGTCAAGCCGAGGGTCGCTCGTCTATTTTCCCGATTACTCGGATTAGAAACCTTCCTGCTCTCACTCATCCTCGTCCTTTTGACACGGGTCAAGTCAAGGGTCGCTTGCCTATTTTCTCGGCTACTTGGACTAGAGATTGGACGATGTGTGCCACCGTCCCGCCTAACCGCAAAAGTACCGCAGTGGAGGAGCAGACTCGTACTAAGTTGCCTCGAAGTGCTAGCCTCCACGAGCTCCACATAACCATACATCCTGAGTTTGGTCTTTGAATGATCTGTCAAGTCTCTCTAGGGCATTGCTATCAACTCCACATCCCTGTTTATCTCAACTAACAAAGGCACGCAAAGATTTTAAAATCACATGTTAGTCGCACAAAATCAATTTTCACCAAAGACATGCATGTAATCGGCTCTATCTATTTCACCTAATCATTATCCAATACTGCAAGTCTAGGAAATAGTGAAGTAATCATGTACAAATTTTTTTTAAAAATGACTCGAAACGTGCTGACTCTGAGTGGTGGGCGTGCTGACTCGATAACTGACTCTCCCACCCCACAATTTTGAAATGAGCCGTGTCCTCACGGCACGACTCAAATCTAGACTCACAAATGCATGCAATAAATAAATAAGGAAATAGAGTAAGGACAGGCACTTCCCTCGTGCGTGCGTGACAATCACAGACTACTGATAATTATCCTGTGAGTCCTCGAAGAGCACCATTGGAGCTTGTATCGTAGCGTGAGTTTGTTGCACACCGAAAGGTCTGCGTCAATGACATCAAGATGAATAAAAGATTCCCAGGAGGTTGGAGGAGTCACAGCGGTCTCGCTTAAAACCCAACCTCCTTAGACTCGTAAGTCTTTGTGACAAAATCTGTAAACGCTCATGTTTCTCGACGCAACTTATTCGAGGTGTGAACTACTCATGCCGGATACAGTCTGTTGCTAACATCTCTGATACGTTCGCCTCTGTCCCTACATAAAGATCATCTCCTTTCCCAAGTACAATGTGATGATAAGACATAATAAATAGAAAAATAAATGATGCAAATGCAGATAGTGCATGGCTGCCTCCCTGCTAGCGCCTTTGTTTAACGTCGTTGGCTCGACAGTACCTCTGTAGGGATCACAAGTTAGGGTCCCATGGGCGTGTGAGGTCATATTTGTTCTCGGCCTTTCCTTCTGTTCGTCCATAGTGCTCATCCACCTGCTCGTTCGGCTCTGTTTTCCAATGATCAGGCGGGTTCGCCTTTACATCCTTCCGAGCTGGCGAGGCCACCTTTATCCTAGTTACTGGTCTATCGAGTTGTGCTCTAGTGTTTCTCCATCCTGGCCTCCACTCAAACGTGCCATGTCTCGGTCGTTTCTTCATGTACGAGCGGTCGGCATCCTTGTGAACATGGGAGTTTGATTTCTTTTCAGCAAATGCAGATGACAACCTTTCTGCTCCCATGTTATTCTTGATCCTAATGTCCGAGATGGCCGATTGCCCCAGAATGAGTGCAAGAGGGCTGTGAGCACTGGCATCTCCCGTCTGCAAAATATAAGAATCAATGTCGCGGGTGAGAATGCCTGGGTCCTTACCTGAGTCAATGCTTCCCGCGGACGTCTCCTGCCTAACCGCCGCGGACGTCTCTTGATGTATGGGTAATTCTTCATACGTCCGCGCAGCAATTGTAGAGGCGTCCGCGCCCTTTTCTGAGGTAGAACCTTCGATGGATGTGACCTTGATTTCCTCGGTTGCCTTGATAGTGATGACCGGTTCTTCCTCGGGTGTCTTGATGGTAAGGACTGGTTCTGCCTCAGGTGGATCTGTAATGAGGTCTAAGCATGTCTCGGGCAGCTTGATAATGAGGTCTGATTCCAGTGGCTCGGTCGGCTCTTCTTCCTTTAACCATTGGTCCTCATCCTCTGCTGGTTCTATGGGCTCCGAGATAGGCTCCATTCTGTCGGCCAACTGCTGGTTGCTAGCTGCCAGCTCTTGTACTGGTTTAGATCTCTCGGCCAAATCGTCTATCAAGTCCCAAGTAGCACTCATGGTCAAGTTGTAGATCGAGCCTCCGGCCTCCTCATTGAGCCAACTCCACTCATGTGGTAACATCCCAGCGAGAAACCTCTGAAGAAGATATAAGTCTGTGAATCCATGGTGCGGGCAGCTTATCACAAGGGAATCAAAGTACCGTAAGTACTCATCCAAAGTTCCATCACAGGATTGCTCAAGGTGCATGATCTTTTCTCGGATTTCTTGTTGGGAGGGTGGTGAATGTTGTGGGTAGTATGGCAATGGTGGATATGGTGGTGGTGGATATTGCTGATATGGTGGTGGGTACTGAGGGTACTGGGGATATTGCGGTTGGGGTTGGTTTTGTTGTTGGTTTTGAGGTTGTTGTTGTTGTTCCGGGATAGCTCCCCCGTTCTCTCCATTCTGTCTCGGCGGGCTTTGCTCGTTAAGTTTCGAATACTCCCTTTCCAAGTTTCGGATGACCTGTTCGATTTCTTCTTCGCGGCGATTGCCACCAGCTCTACTTCCTGCATGAGACATGTTACGAGAATAACAAGCACCGAAATAGAAAACACCGAAATAGCAAGAACAGACTAGCAACAAAGGGTTCCCAGGAGATTGGAGGGGTCACAGCGGTCCCACTTAAAACCCAAAATCCTTAGACTCGTAAGTCTTGGTGACAGAACCCTCTGAGAGCTAGAATTGGAAATCGAATAGAATGAAAATTAAAAATCGAACAGTTGAAATTGAAATAACGCCGAGTAGCAAATTTCGAAATAAGCAGAAAAATAAACGAAAAAAGTAAAGAAGAACAAATTTCACCGTGCTTAGCTCCCCGGCAACGGCGCCATTTTGAACAGGCTGTCGTCGTACCTGTGCAAAAACAATTTATATTTTCCTCACTTCGAACTGTGGATTAGAACAGCGGTAAGCAAGGGTCGAACCCAAGGGAGCTAGATGGTTACTACTTCGTTCTGAAAAGGAAATAAAAGACAATTGGGTGAAAGCAACAGTTTAAGAAACAGTAATAAGGCACGAAAATTGCTAAGGTGTATCAATTCAGAGAAGATATTCAGGTTAGGGTTTTATTCAATTGTGACTTTGTTTTATTATAGACTTCTAAATATCTAATTCGTGTTTTAAGGTGTGGTTGTCCCGACAAAGGTGACTTCCCAAGTAACCCGACAAAGGTGTTACGCCACGACCTAATTCCCCTAGGTTTAATTAACCCGACAAAGGTGTTAATTGCCCTAGTCGTACTACCTATCTAAACGACAAAGTATTAGATAGATGATTAATATAGAAATATGCGCAACTAGATTTCACGACAAAGTATACGTCTAGCCTAACAATATTTCATGGAATTTATGTACGAGAATTAGTAAAACATAGAATATAGCATTACGAACCAAGTCTCAAAAACATGAGTCACAACTATTTAACCCTAACCCGAATAATCGGATTAGTTACACATGATCATGGAGAAACAATGCATGAATGAAAGGAAAATAAGAACTTCACTAATGACCGAGATTAGGGCTTGGACGTGGCTGAGTTGCTGGCCGAGATGGGAGGAGGGACTGCCGTGTAAGGAGGAGCAACCGGTGGAGGAAGGGTGGAACGTGTGAGAGAAGAGCTCTCCACGTTGAGGGGTGAGTATTATGCCTTGTATGCTCCTCCTTATATAGAGTTTAGAAAACCCTAGAGTTCCCAAAATAAGCGCAAGATAATCATGGAAATATTTCCATAATAATCTTTGCTTAATCTTCAAGCCACCTTTGATCTTCTAGAATAATCCGAAACCCTAGCTTTTGAATGTTGCCCTAATATGACAATGTGTTTTTGGGCCGAACGAGCTGGACTTGGAACTTGGACTTTCTTTTCCCGAAGTTAGTGTTCACGGCCCAGAAATCACTGTTCACGCCGGAATTACTATTCACGAGCCGAAAAACACTGTTCATCCGCGGACACTGTTTATCCATTCTGCGCATCTGTTTTGACTTCGGCTCTCGATTTGACCTTCCAAACGACCTCGGATGCTCTCGCTGTGAACTTGAGAGTTGTAGGGAATTGAGTCACCTACGCAACGGCATGTGTCTCGTATTTTTCTGATCATCGGTGCATTCCCAGTCCTCCGGCGAAGCTCCAAAGGTCAATCTGCCATTGTGATGTTTTTGGCATAAAATGCCGTCTTTTATGCACGTTTCCTCCTAGAGCTTCCAAATCACCTGAAATGCAAAACAACACTAAAAAGTAACTGTTCGCATAATTAAGTGCAGAAATTGGTGGGATTTAATGACTCGATGAGTCGTATAAATACGGCTCATCAGTCGTGCTGAAAGGCACGCATTCGTTCAAAAGTGTGGGGTGAGAACCACCTGTGTACATAAACATGTTTTTTCTTTTTTAGTATTATCTTTTTGAAAATATGAACTTAAGAATGTGAAAAAGATAGACCGAAATTCATGCATTTACCTTGTGAAAATTCAACTCTCTAAAAACTTAGAACGTAACTTCTCATTTGTCCCTTTGTGCTGAGATAAACTAGGGATGTGGAGTTGATAGAAATGCCCTAGAGAGGCTTGGCAAGCAATCGAATGATCAAATCAAACTATATGGTTTTCGAAGTCAGTGGAGGCTGCACTTCGGGTTTCAGTGAAGATTGAAGTCATCTCCGCCATGCAGTGTTTATGCAAAAAGAAAAAAGGCGAGGACGGGAATCGACCGTCCTCTCTCTAGTCAAAGTAGCCGAGAAAATAGATGAGCGACCCTCATCTTGACCTGCGCGAAACGACAAGGATGAGAGGAGCGAGGAGGTATTTCCATATGCTCGCGGGCGACGATTGGACCTCCCAAAAAGGCTTGAGAAAATGGACTAGCAAGTCACAAAGACGCAAAAAGCTCGAAGAAGCAAATCAAGAGGCCAAAGGCCCAAAATTGTGAAGGTTTTATCCGAACAAAAAGTGAAGTACTCAAAGAGTCAAATCAAAGGCCAAAGGCCGATTCACTACAAAAGCTGTCCCTCGCCAAAAGAAAATCAAAGTACTCAAACCATTGAAAATTGAACCGAATCACGTGCTAGAGAAAGCCACAAGGAAACCATATAGTGAGAGACGATCCCGAGGTTGCAGTCCAGGAGCCTAAAAAGGGCTATCTCCCGAAACATCTGGAATAATTTGCATCTCGGCACGGAGGTACAAGTATCAAGTTTCTTCTATTTATTTACGCAGTTCAATTTGGTAATAAGTAAGTAATGCATGAATTAGGATAAATCGAGTCCCACAGTCTAATTTTCATATTTTAAAAACCAAACTTAGTGCCGCCCTTTAATAGCATTGTTCGGGACGAACAACTAAAAGTGTGGTGTGATCTGATGGACCATAATTATACGAATCAAAAACACAGTAAAACCCACCAAATTAGACTGTTTGTCTATTTAACTTCTACTTGTTAGTCCCGATATATTTATACAGGGTATTTTGGACACTAGAGAGAAAACACGCTAAGGAGAGGATTTTACGCTGAAAAGATATTACGAGTCAGTCCAAGGTCACGATCAGACGCGGAATGCAGAAATCACAAGATCCTGACATTGAATTACTCAAAGCAAATCCAACCGAGGAGCAACCAAAGTCAGACCGGAGCGAAATTGGACTGTTGGTTTTGTGAAAATTGCACAAAACTACACAAACCTCCTCTTTCCTTCTAAAAGGGGCGGCTATGGGGAGGATAAGGAGGAGGATGACTCATCTCCTCCATCCTCATCCACAAGGGGCGGCTACTTGCTCTCCAAGCAAACTTGCCATGCACTTCTCCTCCTCCTCCCTTGGATGAAAACCAAGTGCCACCATCTCCACCCTCCATCCTCCTCCCCTTTGGCTATAAAAGGAGCTCCTCTCCTCCTCATTTGTAACATCCCATCCAAAAATCACAAATGTTTTTGAGAGATAGAGGGCTTAACCCTCTTCTCTTCACTTTCAATAAATATTGTTCTTCATTTTGGAGCTACTTTTGATCCTTGGATCTTGCCTAGGAGCTCCTCTCCTCCGCTTATTGTAAGGTATAAAATTACTTTCAGTATTATTTGTTTTTACTGTAAAGTTATTTTATTATTCGGTACCCTTGTTCAAGACAATAGTTGCTTGTATTCCTTGACATGAATACAAGTAGCTAAAAGCTTGTACTCGGTCGCAGGGGTATACTTGTATTATAAATGTTTTAGATCTTACTCTTAGTACACCTTTGTATTCAAAACTTGTTCTATGTGCCATATATAGTCAGAGTTTCCAAGGGAGAGTGGAAGCTGTAACAAGCAAAGCTCTTCCGTGGGGATTCGTGATCATACTCGGTAAGTGGAAGCTGTAACAAGCAAAACTTATCGAGGAGTTCGACTTATCTAAAACACCACTTGGTCGATCGTAACTGAGAGATCAGGTGGATGCACAAAAAGCTAAGATACTTTGAAAGGAGGAATTAGTCTGAAGTAGAACAAGTGTTTTAACTGGTGTTGCAAGTCTTGCGCTAGAAATAGCCTCGATTCATCTTTGAATACTTAGCATGATCATTTCAAGTGTTCTACGCGATGTTGCAAGTCTTGTGTTAGGAGTAGCCTCGATTCATCTTCGAACACTTGGTATGATCATTAGCGGTCAATGATAAACAAATATGATACAAGGCCCCTAAAACCGAATCATTTCCTTATAATCTATTATCAACTGCTGTAATTTACTTTCCGTTCTCAAAACACACTCAAACTCAAACCCAATAGCATTTAAATTCTGCATAAGCTTCATTAAAGAACAATTAATCCACACTGACTCCCTTGGGTTCGACCCCCACTTACCACTTGCTACCCAGTAGTAAAGTCACGAGTAGCGGACTTATAAATTTATTTGTACATTTGCTCTGACGACAAGCATCGGTCACCGAGCAACTTGAATTCAGTGCTAGACAGCTCGGGCGTGGCCTGGGCGATGCCTGGGCGGGGACCTGGGTGCGGCTGACTTTTCTCGGTCCTTGGCTGGGCCAGAATTTTACTTGGCATGCTTTTTGGCACAAATCTCCCTTTTAAGTGTGATTCCTCTTTAGACTCCAAAATTGCCTGTATACATAAAACGACATCAACAAGCACATGTTCGTATGACCAAATGTCTAATTTGGTGGGTTTAACTGATTCGATGAATTGTATAAATACGCTCCATCAGTGCTCCTCTATTTATAGGCCATGGGAGGCGGTGGAGAGGAGGTGAGTGGAGGAGGATATTTTTCCTCCCACTTGCCTCCTGTTCTCCCTCAACTCCGGTTGGGTCTCGGTTGGAGCTTGGTTTGAGCCAAAGGGTGCACATGGTTAGCACATGGGCGGCTAGGGCCTGGGTTGAGCCAAGGGGCAACCATGCTCAACTACTTGGTGTGGCTTGGTTTTAAACCAAAGGTCAACCGGAATGAATAGCAAAGCTAACCGAAAAAGAAGTGGCCAATCTGAATAGTAATAGTTCGGTTTTGGTTTTGGTTGGACTTCGTCGGAATTTGACCAGAGTGAGGTTATGACTGGCCGGAGTCTTGGTTGTGACTGGTCAGAGCTAGGCCGGAGCTCGCGAGAATTTTTGCCGGAATTTGGCCAGAATTTTGGCCGGCTGACGGAGCCCACCGCACTGTCGTTAAGGTGCGGTGTTCTCTGTGCAAAAGCAAATTTCTATTCCGCTACTCGTGACCTTACTACTGGGTAGCAAGTGGTAAGTAGGGGTCGAACCCAAGGGAATTAAGGGGATATTCGTTCATTGAGGGATTTGTACAGCGAGGGAGCGTGTTTTAGGTTGATTGAGGTTTTAGTGCGGAAAAGTAAGTGATTGGTTGGTTCGTTTTGGTTTTTAGTGCGGAAAAGTAAATGACAGAAAAGTAAAATACTGAAAATAAAAGTAGAAGACTTACAGTGGGTGATGCGTGATTGGTAAGCCTTCCAGAACGTGAGCAGTTGATAGAGCAGTTTATACTAAGAAAGTAAATGCGAGGGGTTTTTTTAAATCTAAGGAGAGCATTCGGTTTCTGGGGCCTTGTATCATAGCCTGTTTATCATTGACCTTTAGTGATCCTTCTAAGTATTCAAATGTGTATCAAGGCCATTCCAAGCACTCAAATTGCACACACTGTCTAGCCCATTTCAAGGTCGTAGAGCACTTGTTCTATTTAGACTAATACCCCATTCCAAGGTATATTAGCCTATGTGCATCCATTTGGTCAGTCATTCCCGAGCAACCAAATGGTGTTTGAGAGAGGTCAAACTCCTCAGATAAGCTTTGCCATTCCAAGCATCCACTTACCCGAGTATGTTTACGAACTTCCACGGAAGAGCTTTGCCATTCCAAGCATCCACTCATCCTTGGAAGTTCTGACCTAATATATGGCACATAGAACACGTTTTGAATACAAAGAAAAAGCACTAAAGTATAGTCTAAAACATTTTATAATACAAGTACACCCCTTCAACCGAATGAAGAGTTTAGCTACGAATATCCATAGAGGTGGATACCATAGCTAAGTACTTACAGTTTTTGAAAGACAGTAAGTAAAGGAAAGGGGTGAGTACTTCAAGAACCGACAAGAGTACTCAAGAATAAAGAAAAGCTTGAGTACTCAAGAACCGACAGGAGTACTCAAGACCGAACTATAATACTCAAGAACCAACAGGAGTATTATATATTAAAAACCAAACTTACAAAGTGCCAAACTTAGAGAGATAAGTGTTTTATGGATTTGAGGATGGATTACAAATGAGATGGAGGCATTTATTTACAGCCAAAGGTGAGGGAAATGGAGGGCTAAGATGACAGCACATGGCTCTCATCCATGGTGAGCTTCATGGAGGTAGAAGCCGCCGGTGTGAGGTCATGGGAGGAGGGGAGCTTCCTCCTTTGGTCACCTCCTCCAAAAGCCACCGGTCACATGGGGAAAAAGGATGAGTTTTGTGAGGTTTTGTGACGTTTTTACAAAACTATCGGTGTATTTCGGCCCCGGACTGACTTTGATTGCTCTGCGGTTTGATTTGTTTTGAGTGATTCCACGTTAGGATCTTGAGATTTCTTCATTCAGCGTCTGATCGTGACCTTGGACTGACTCGTAATATATTTTCAGCGTAAAATCCTCTCCTTAGCGTGTATTCTCTCTAAGCTCCAAAATGCCCTGTAGATAAATATCGGAACTAACAAGCAAAAGTTAAATAGACAAACAGTCTAATTTGGTGGGTTTTACTGTGTTTATGATTCGTATAATTATGGTCCATCAGATCACCCCACACTTTTAGTTGTTCGTCCCGAACAATGCTATTAAAGGGCGGCACTAAGTAAGCTTTTAAAATATGAAAGTTAGACTGTGGGACTCGATTAATCCTAATTCATGCATCACTACTTATTACCAAATTGAACTGTGTAAATAAATAGAAGAAACTTGATACTTGTACCTCCGTGCTGAGATGCAAATTATTTTGGATGTTTCGGGAGATAGCCCTTTTCAGGTTCCTGGACTGCAACCTCGGGACCGTCTCGCACTATATGGTTTCCTTGTAGCTTTCTCTAGCACGTGATTCGGTTCGGGTTTCAATGGTTTGGTCTTTGATTTTCTTTTGGCGAGGGATAGTTTTTGTAGTGAATCGGCCTTTGGCCTTTGATTTGACTCTTTGAGTACTTCACTTTTTGTTCGGTTAAAACCTTCACAATTTTGGGCCTTGGGCCTCTTGATTTGCTTCTTTGAGCTTTTTGCTTCTTTGTGACTTGCTAGTCCATTTTCTCAAGCCTTTTTGGGAGGTCCAATCATCGCCCGCAAGCCTATGGAAATACCTCCCCGCTCCTCTCATCCTTGCCGTTTCACGCGGGTCAAGATGAGGGTCGCTCATCTATTTTCTCGGCTACTTTGACTAGAGATAGGACGGTCTGATTCTCATCCTCGCCTTTTTTCTTTTTGCATAAACACTGCATGGCGGAGATGACTTCAATCTTCACTGAAACCCGAAGTGCAGCCTCCACTGACTTTGAAAACCATATAGCGAAATTCAGTCCTTTGATTACTTGCCAAGCCTCTCTAGGGCAGTTTATGTCAACTCCACATCCCTAGTTTATTTCAGCACAAAGGGACAAATGAGAAGTTACATTCCAAGTTTTTAAACAGTTGAATTTTTACAAGGTTAATGCATGAATTATGATCTATCTTTTTCACATTCTTAAGTTCATATTTTCAAAAAGATAATTATTAAGGAAAAAGGAAAAACATGTTATTTATTTACAAAGGTGGATCTCACCCCACACTTTTGAACGAAGGCGTGCCTTTCAGCACAATGACGGAGGGCCACCGCACTGTCGTTAAGGTGCGGTGTCCTCTGTACAAATAAATTTATAATATCCGCTACTTGTGACTACACTACTGGGTAGTAAGTGGTAAGTAGGGGTCGAACCCAAGGGAATTAGGGGAATAGGCTATTCTTTTAGGGTGATTGAACTGGGGGAGCGTGTTTTATGGTTGATTGAGATTTTAGCGCTCTAATTAACTACGTGATTTTTTGGGGGTTTTTGGTTTTGATTGCGGAAAAGTAAATACAGAAATTAAAATGCTGTAAATACAAAGAAGACTTACAGTGGGTGATGCGTGATTGTAATTCCTCCGGTAGATCAGCAGTTGGTGATTGTGGTTTAACAGTAAAGAAAAGCATTCGGTTTCAGGTACTCTTGTATTATAACATGTATATAATAAACTGTTAGTAACTTTTCTAAGTATTCAAAGATGAATCGAGGCCCTTTCGTAGCGCAAGACTTGCAACATCGTTTAAAGCAACCCTTGTTCTATTTCAGACTAATTCCTCCTTTCGAAGTATCTTAGCCTTTTGTGCATCCACTTGATCTCACAGTTACGATTGACCAAGTGGTGTTTTAGATGAGTCGAACTTCTCAGATAAGCTTTGCCCTTTCGTAGCATCCACTTACCCGAGTATGTTCACGAATCCCCACGGAAGAGTTTTGCCCTTTCGTAGCATCCACTCAACCTTGGAAATTCTGACTATAAATGGCACATAGAACAAGTTTTGAATACAAAGAAATGAAACTAAAAGATATTACAACATTATATAATACAAGAAAATACCTTCCACTGAATAAAGAGTTTAGCTACGAATATCCATAGAGATGGATACCATAGCTAAATACTCGGGGGTTTTTGAAAACAGTAAGAGGGAAAGGGGTGGAATACTCAAGAACCAACAGAAGTATTCCTAATTCCTACTGAATACTCAAGAACCAACAGGAGTATTCTCTACAGTATTATAATACTCGAGAACCGACAAGAGTATTATAATTTCCAGTATAATACTCAAGAACAAACAGGAGTATTATTTCAAAACCGAACCAAACTTACAAGTAACAAAATGTAGAGAGAGAAGTGATTACAATTTTTGGGATGATTTATGAGGAGGAGGAGCACCTCCTTTTATAGGAAAAATGGGTGGAGATGGGTGGTGGAGATTGGTTTGATCCAAGGGAGGAGGAGGCAAGGAGGAGCCACCAAGTGGCGGAGGAGGAGTGGTGGAGCTCAGCCGCCGGTAGCCGGTTGTGGTGGAGGAGCAATGGGTTGTTTCCTCCACCTCCAAGGCAAGTAGCCGGTCACCAAGGAGGAGGAGGGGTGGCGCCGCCGGTAGTGGGTGGTGGAATGGGGAGGTTTTCCTCCTTTGGTCACCTCTTCATCAAGTCACCAAGTCATCTTGCCATATGTGAATTTTGTACAGTTTTGTGCAGTCTTTTCACAAAACTGTCAGAGTGTTCCTTCCCCGGACTGTCTTGACTTCACTCCTGATTCTTCTGATTAATTTATTCTGGTCAATTCAACGTCAGGATCCTTGATATTTCTTCAGTCGGCATATGATCTTGACCTTGGATTGACTCTTGTTATCTTTTCAGCATAAAATCCTCTCCTTAGCGTGTTTTCACTTCAGTCTCTAAAATGCCCTGTGGAAATATATCGGGACTAACAGATGGATGTTAGATAGACAAACAGTCTAACTTGGGGGGTTTTACTGTGTTTTTGATTCGTATAATTGTGGTCCATCAGAATACCCCCCACTTTTAGTTGTTCGTCCCGAACAATGCTATTAAAGGGCGTAAGTTCTAGGTTCGGATTTGGCATATGAAAATTAGACTGTGGTACTCGATCTATCCTAATTCATGCATTCCTTACTTATTACCAAATTAAACTGCGTAAATAAATAGAAGAAACTTAATACTTGTACCTCCGTGCTGAGATGCAAATTATATTGGATGTTTCGGGAGATAGCCCTTTTCAGGTTCTTGGGTTGCAGCCTCGGGATCGTTTCGTACTATATGGTCTTCTGGTAGGTTTCTCATGCACGTGATTCGGTTCGGGTTTCCGTGAGTTGAACCTTCTTGATTTTTTATTTGGCGAGGGACTGCCTTTTTGTTGTAGTGAATCGGCCTTTGGCCTTTGATTTGACTTTGTCGAGTGCTTCACTTTTGCTCGGTTAAAACCTTCACAATTTTGGGCCTTTGGCCTCTTTTGATTTTCTTCTTTGAGTTTTTTGCTTCTTTGTGACTTGCTAATCCATTTTGTCAGCCTTCTTGGGAGGTCCAATCATCGCCCGCAAGCCTATGGATATACCTCCCCTCTCCTCTCGTCTTCGTCGTTTTGCGCGGGTCAAGATGAGGGTCGCTTATCTATTTTCTCGGCTATTTTGACTAGAGAGAGGACGGTCTGATTCCCGTCCTCGCCTTTGCATAGATGCTTCTTGGCGGAGTTTGACTCAATTATTCACTGAAAACCCGAAGTGCAGCCTCCACTGACTTCGAAAACCATATAGTTTGATCTGATCCTTTGATTGCTTCCCAAGTCCTTCTAGGGCAGTTTATGTCAACTCCACATCCCTAGTTATCTCAGTACAAAGGACAAATGGAAAGTTACATTCTAAGTTTTTAAACAGTTTGAATTTTCACAAGGTAAATGCATGAATTCTGATTTATCTTTTTCACATTCTTAAGTTCATATGTTCAAAAAGATACTATTACTAAAAAAAAGAAAAACAGCAAGCATGTTATTTATGTACACAGGCGGTTTTCACCCCCCACTTTTGAACGAAGGCGTGCCTTAATTCAAAAGTCATGCAAGCTTAAAACTAAGTACTGAAAGTAAGTACGGAAAGTAAGATAGTGTCGGGTTACCTCCCGACCAGTGCACTTGTTTTACGTCGTTGGCTCGACGATACCTCATTGTGGATTACTGGTTTGGGTCCCATGGGTGGCTGAGGTCAAACTTTTTGATTCCACCGACCTTGATTCTTGCGGTGAGTCTTCCTGATTTTTTAGCAGATGACGGGTTTGGGTCCAGTTCTGATGGTATCTCCTTCCAACGTCTCTGAGAAGGCGAGGGACCTTTCACTATCAGCTTTTTGAACTGGGTGTTCTCATGTTTAGGGCTGCCTTGTCCAGTCATGGCGAAAGCGTGCTCCATGTAGGAGTCATTCTGCTCAGGCCCTTTTCCCATCCTCTTTTCAGCCTCTTCTTTGATCACATGGTTTTCAGCGATTTGCCTATTGATCGAGGGGAAAAGTCGGGAAGGCCCGGGAAATTCGTCAGTGGTGTTCTGGACTCCTACTTCGTTGCTTCCGGTGCTTTCCATGTCTGATTCTTCAGATGGTTCAGGAGTCTCTTCTGACGGTTCGGTGGTTTCTCCTTCATCAGCCTCTGGGTCAGCTTCTTCTGTCTGTATTTCCTCGTCAATTTGGGGTGCTCGTCTTGTGGCAGCGGCCAAGCCGATTATAAGGTGCCACATGTCTGCAATGGTGAAGTTTATGGCAGACCTTCTCATAGCTTCGTTAACTCTTCCCAGCTCTTCGGCCCTCATCCCACGAAGAAATTTTTGGAGAAGAATTTTCTTCGTAAACCCATGGTGCTGGCAGCTTGAGACGATGGCATCGTAGTTCATGTAGTATTCGTCCAAAGTCTCATCCCGGGATTGTTGAAGGTTCAGGATCTTCTCGCGGGTTTCTTGGCGTAAAGATGGTGGGGAGAATTCTTTCAGGAATGGTGCACAGAGGTCCACGAAACGTACCGCACTACTAGCGGGTGATGTGTAATACCAGATTGTTGCGAAATCCGTTAGAGAGAATTTAAAGCATTTAAGCTTAAATTCTTCTAACGTTTCAGTCTCGGGTTTAATGTGGCAGCAAACGTAGTGAAAGCTCCGACAGTGTAGTACTGGATCTTCTGCATCCGTTTCCCCGAACAGTGGAAGGTGCCGTGTTGTCCATGCATATGAAGGTGGTTGCGTCATGAGGTCATGGGAGGGAACGAAAGAATAGCTTATTCGATGGCTAATTCCCCGGCAACGGCGCCAATTTGACGGAGGGCCACCGCACTGTCGTTAAGGTGCAGTGTCCTCTGTACAAATAAATTTATAATATCCGCTACTTGTGACTACACTACTGGGTAGTAAGTGGTAAGTAGGGGTCGAACCCAAGGGAATTAGGGGAATAGGCTATTCTTTTAGGGTGATTGAACTGGGGGGAGCGTGTTTTATGGTTGATTGAGATTTTAGCGCTCTAATTAACTACGTGATTTTTTGGGGGTTTTTGGTTTTGATTGCGGAAAAGTAAATACAGAAATTAAAATGCTGTAAATACAAAGAAGACTTACAGTGGGTGATGCGTGATTGTAATTCCTCCGGTAGATCAGCAGTTGGTGATTGCGGTTTAACAGTAAAGAAAAGCATTCGGTTTCAGGTACTCTTGTATTATAACATGTATATAATAAACTGTTAGTAACTTTTCTAAGTATTCAAAGATGAATCGAGGCCCTTTCGTAGCGCAAGACTTGCAACATCGTTTAAAGCAACCCTTGTTCTATTTCAGACTAATTCCTCCTTTCGAAGTATCTTAGCCTTTTGTGCATCCACTTGATCTCACAGTTACGATTGACCAAGTGGTGTTTTAGATGAGTCGAACTTCTCAGATAAGCTTTGCCCTTTCGTAGCATCCACTTACCCGAGTATGTTCACGAATCCCCACGGAAGAGTTTTGCCCTTTCGTAGCATCCACTCAACCTTGGAAATTCTGACTATAAATGGCACATAGAACAAGTTTTGAATACAAAGAAATGAAACTAAAAGATATTACAACATTATATAATACAAGAAAATACCTTCCACCGAATAAAGAGTTTAGCTACGAATATCCATAGAGATGGATACCATAGCTAAATACTCATGGGTTTTTGAAAACAGTAAGAGGGAAAGGGGTGGAATACTCAAGAACCAACAGGAGTATTCCTAATTCCTACTGAATACTCAAGAACCAACAGGATTATTCTCTACAGTATTATAATACTCGAGAACCGACAAGAGTATTATAATTTCCAGTATAATACTCAAGAACAAACAGGAGTATTATTTCAAAACTGAACCAAACTTACAAGTAACAAAATGTAGAGAGAGAAGTGATTACAATTTTTGGGATGATTTATGAGGAGGAGGAGCACCTCCTTTTATAGGAAAAATGGGTGGAGATAGGTGGTGGAGATTGGTTTGATCCAAGGGAGGAGGAGGAGGCAAGGAGGAGCCAAGGAGGAGCCACCAAGTGGTGGAGGAGGAGTGGTGGAGCTCAGCCGCCGGTAGCCGGTTGTGGTGGAGGAGCAATGGGTTGTTTCCTCCACCTCCAAGGCAAGTAGCCGGTCACCAAGGAGGAGGAGGGGTGGCGCCGCCGGTAGTGGGTGGTGGAATGGGGAGGTTTTCCTCCTTTGGTCACCTCTTCATCAAGTCACCAAGTCATCTTGCCATATGTGAATTTTGTACAGTTTTGTGCAGTCTTTTCACAAAACTGTCAGTGTGTTCCTTCCCCGGACTGTCTTGACTTCACTCCTGATTCTTCTGATTAATTTATTCTGGTCAATTCAACGTCAGGATCCTTGATATTTCTTCAGTCGGCATATGATCTTGACCTTGGATTGACTCTTGTTATCTTTTCAGCATAAAATCCTCTCCTTAGCGTGTTTTCACTTCAGTCTCTAAAATGCCCTGTGGAAATATATCGGGACTAACAGATGGATGTTAGATAGACAAACAGTCTAACTTGGGGGGTTTTACTGTGTTTTTGATTCGTATAATTTTGGTCCATCACACAACTTAGTTCAAAAGCCATGCAAGCAGATATTGTACGAGAAGGAAATGACATCAAGGAAAAGGGAAGAACAGAACTCCCTTTATTGTGTCGAATGAACGACATGGCATGAGGCTGGATAATCGAGGGAGTTCGGCTGGGGCCTTGAACTCTTGGCGTAGGCCTGGCTGGCTTAATGTTGCACCCAAGTCCGATTCCTGAATAGTCATTTCTTCTATGCACCAAGTGGGTGAGAGCGATTTACGGAAAAAACTAAATGACAGAAAAATAAAAGACAGAAAGTAAGATAGTTGTCGGGTTACCTCCCGACCAGTGCCTTTGTTTAACGTCGTTGGCTCGACAATACCTCAATCATGGATCATAAGGTCGGATCCCATGGGTGAGTGAGGTCAAATTTCTTTTTGGCAGCTCTTTTATCCCGCTCAAAGAACTTGTGGAGTGATGGGCTCGGTTTGGTTCTCCATTGGTTCGGCAGGTTCTTCTTTTCATAGCTCCGAGAAGTTGAGGCTTCCTTGACCATAGCTGTTGGTCCATCGAGTCGAGCTCTCTTGCTTCTCCTTCCGGGTTTCCATTCTTTGGGGCCATGCCTTTGCCGCTTCTTCATGTATGGCCGGTTGGCATCTTTGCAGTTTTGGAAGTTCAGTCTTTTGCCAAGCGACTCAAGCATGCTCCCATGCTAACCCTCTTCTTTGTGGCAGAGATGATTGGCCCTTTTAGAACGAGTGAGTTTTCTGGGCTCGTGGCGAGTGAGTGCTCCATCTTTGGCTCTTCTGGCTCATGTTTTGTCTCCAACTCGCCTAGTACTGTATCATCATGGACCACATCATCTTCAGAGGCCGTAATATGCTTAGAGAACAAGGGGTCAAGTTGGGGGACTTCCACCACAAGGGCTAGGTCTGTCTCGGGCATTTTGGTAATGAGGACCAGTCCTGCCTCAGGTGCTTCGATAGTGAGGATCGGGCATGTTTCGGCTGATTTGGCAGTGAAGTCCGGGACTTCTCTTGGCTCGTTAAGTAGAGCCGGGACTTCTTCGGGCAGATTAGTGATGAGGACCGGTTCAAGTGGCTCGGCTGGTTTGGCAATGAGGACTGGGCCTGATTTGGCCGGTTCTTCTTCGGTTATTTGCGAGTTTTCATCCTCAGTTAGCTCCGTGGGCTCTAATATTGGCTCCTTTAGAGCTGCCTCCACGTCCATTACTGCCCTCGTACTGATGTCTTCTCTCGGCTTTGTTGCGGGCAAGCTCGTAATGGGTGTGGTGTCGGGCTTGTTTTGTACTGAGTCCACTTCCATCGTCGGTACCTTATCTTCAGTTTGGTGTATTGGCCCTTGTTTTGTGCTCTCTGCCAAATTGTCTATGAGTCGCCAGGTTTGAGACATGGTTAACTTCATGATCTAGCCTCCCGCTGCATCGTTAAGTCTTTTCCGCTCAAGTGGCATCATTCCACCGAGAAACCTTTGGATAAGATTGATTCTGGAGAATCCATGGTGCGGGCAGCTCGCCACAATGGAGTCAAAGTACGCCAAGTACTCGTCCAATGTTTCATCCCGGAATTGCTCAAGATTGAGAATCTTCTAGCGGGTTTCAAGTCGGAGAGATGGAGGGCAAAACTTCTCAAGGAATTTGGTTTGTAGACCCCCATAATCACTTTCATACTCAGCACATGAGTAATACCATTTTAATGCCGAGTCAGTTAAAGAAAATTTAAAACATGTGAGTTTAAATTCCTCTAGCGATTCATTTTTAGGCCTCATGTGGTTGCATATGGAGTGGAACGTTTGTGCATGCCTTACGGGATCTTCTCCAAGAGCACCTCCGAATTGGGGGAGACGTCTAATTATTTCAAACATAAGGTTGCTACCCCCATTTTTCCAAGGTTCTATGTCGTAGTATGAAGACATGGCGAATTATGTATAATAGAAAAAAGAACAACTATCCATTTGCTAATTCCCCGGCAACGGCGCCAGTTTTGACAGAGCCCACCGCACTATCGTTAAGGTGCGGTGTTCTCTGTGCAAAAGCAAATTTCTATTCCGCTACTCGTGACCTTACTACAGGGTAGCAAGTGGTAAGTAGGGGTCGAACCCAAGGTAATTAGGGGGATATTCATTCTTTGAGGGATTTGTATAGCGAGGGAGCGTGTTTTAGGTTGATTGAGGTTTTAGTGCGGAAAAGTAAGTGATTGGTTGGTTGGTTTTGGTTTTTAGTGCGGAAAAGTAAATGACAGAAAAGTAAAATACTGAAAATAAAAGTAGAAGACTTACAGTGGGTGATGCGTGATTGGTAAGCCTTCCGGAACGTGAGCAGTTGATAGAGCAGTTTATACTAAGAAAGTAAATGCGAGGGGTTTTTTCAAATCTAAGGAGAGCATTCGGTTTCTGGAGCCTTGTATCATAGCCTGTTTATCATTGACCTTTAGTGATCCTTCCAAGTATTCAAACGTGTATCAAGGCCATTCCAAGCACTCGATTTGCACACAATGTCTAGCCCATTTCAAGGTCGTAGAGCACTTGTTCTATTTAGACTAATACCCCTGCCAAGGTATATTAGCCTATGTGAATCCATTTGGTCAGTCATTCCCGAGCAACCAAATGTTGTTTGAGAGAGGTCAAACTCCTCAGATAAGCTTTGCCATTCCAAGCATCCACTTACCCGAGTATGTTTACGAACTTCCACGGAAGAGCTTTGCCATTCCAAGCATCCACTCATCCTTGGAAGTTCTGACCTAATATATGGCACATAGAACACGTTTTGAATACAAAGAAAAAGCACTAAAGTATAGTCTAAAACATTTTATAATACAAGTACACCCCTTCAACCGAATGAAGAGTTTAGCTACGAATATCCATAGAGGTGGATACCATAGCTAAGTACTTACAGTTTTTGAAAGACAGTAAGTAAAGGAAAGGGGTGAGTACTTCAAGAACCGACAAGAGTACTCGAGAATAAAGAAAAGCTTGAGTACTCAAGAACCGACAGGAGTACTCAAGACCGAACTATAATACTCAAGAACCAACAGGAGTATTATATATTAAAAACCAAACTTACAAAGTGCCAAACTTAGAGAGATAAGTGTTTTATGGATTTGAGGATGGATTACAAATGAGATGGAGGCATGTATTTATAGCCAAAGGAGAGGGGAATGGAGGGCTAAGATGACAGCACATGGCTCTCATCCATGGTGAGCTCCATGGAGGTAGAAGCCGCCGGTTGGAGGTCATGGGAGGAGGGGAGCTTCCTCCTTTGGTCACTGATAAGCCGTGTTTACACGACTTATTAAGTCAACAATTCCCACTAATTGACATCCAAGGTCATATGAACAGTTGCTTGCAAATGTATTTTTGCATCGCAGGTACTTTTGAGGACTTATGAGGAATCGCGCGCAAAAGAGGGCATTTATGCCTAAAAACCACCAGTTGGAGTTCTGGCCGGTCGGGGCCTCATTTGGCTCGCACCGCGTCGAGAAAGTCCGAGTGTGCCTCGTCAGGCACTCGGAAAGGCCTCCCGAAGAAGTACCGCTCAGCATCGACGTTCCGCGCCGAGAAATGCCGAGTGCGCTCCGCGCTGAGTGTCGAGCCAAGCCTCGACGTGTGCCTGCCCACCGCTCGAAGAGTTCCGAAGCGCTCCGCGCTGAAATGCCAGTCTGGGCCGCACCGCGCTCCGCGCGCATCGTCAGGCTCCTCGCCCGCATTCACCCGACCAAGACCTGGCCCTGTGCCTAGTCTGCACCGAGAATCATCGATCAAAGACCAGGCCTCCATCCGACCTCCGCACAAGTCAAGGCCGGTCAAGCACGTCAACGTCAACGGTCAATGGTTAGCATCCCCCGCGTTTCTCGGCTCGTCTTTCAAGGCGTGATGTCACTCCCGCGTTGCTTCTTCCAAGGCCAGAGTCAAGTCCGCCAAGCCCTCCAAGGCCAATGAAGGAATCCAATGTTCAAAGGGCTATTGCCACCCCACTCATGCCAAGCAACTTGGGCATCAAGTTTGGCATATTCCCTTAGCTTGTCCTATATAAGAACCACTTCATTCCCTTGGAAATTGTTCCTTCGGTCCCATAAATCTAGCAATACAATTCAAGAGTTTTTATTCTTTTTGCACATCTCTCTCTCTCTCTACCCCTTCTCGTATTACATTTCCATTTACTTATGCAAAGCTATTGTATTCACCCCATGAATACTAGTAGCTAAATCCCTCGATCTAGTTGTGGGTTCGTGATTGCAATCATGTTTTGAGGCATCGCACTTCACATTTTCTATCTCGTTACTAGTCCTTGTGCTTAATCTATGGGTCGAGAGCTACGCTAAGTGGATGTCTAGCCACAAAGTTTAGCGAAGGTTCGAGACCCTATCGTTATCATCTACCGGATGCTAGTCGCAATGGTAGATAGTAACACTTAGGCCAAGTGGATTTGTTTGGGGTAAGGTTTCGAAGTACTACCTAGTCGGAGTACGTAGACGTGACCTAGTCGGCGCGACTCGAAACCCCTAGACATTTCAGCTCGACCTAAGGGAAGGACTAGGACCGGCGCTTTCCTCAACTTGCGTTCGATGAGCTACCTTAGCCGGGGCTCAAGAACACGACCTAGTCGGCGTGTTACGAACCAACGCGAGGGAAGCCAAGGTCAAGGGCGCGTTCCTTAGCCGGAACGTCGCGCCGTGAGATAGATTTATCCACATAGTGCCAAGGATGAACATGTAGCAAAGAACCCACGACTAGATATTTCTCATATTGTACTCTACTCACGTACTTGTCATTTTTCTTTTATAAAAACCCAACCCCCAACTGTTTTATTTTCATTTATTTACTTACAAGCAGTTGAGCTAGTTTCTCACCATTGTTGCGAAGATATCCAAGAGGTTCACACCTCATAGGGAGCTAACTCTCCCTCCACGCACATTCAAGTGTGATTCGATGATCTAAGCAGATTTTGGTGGAAAAACTGTTCTTGCTTCCACAAGACCAACAAGTAACCAAGCTAATTCCCTTGGGTTCGACCCCTACTTGCCGCTCTACTATTTTTAGTGAGCCAAAAGCGAGGAGTTTATAAATATCAATTTCAAGGTCCTAACGACGCCTTGTCAAATTTGGCGCCGTTGCCGGGGAGTTAGTTGTATTTGGTGAAGTTTGGTCTTAGTTCATTTTCTTTCTTTTCATTTTTGGGGTTATTTGTGCCGGGTGCGAGTCATGTCGCACGCTGGTAGTCGCATGGGCGACAATGTCGTCGACGAAAGAGTCAACGATTTCGTGGAACACCCCGAGGACCCGCCTCCATTTTACGATGACCCCGAGCGGCTCATTCGAGAGCGCAATCGCATCGCGCGCGAGGCCGCGAGACGAGATCCGGGAGCGCCCGAGGTTCGACACGAGGCCGGCCCTAGGCCGGTACCTCGCCCATTCCCGCCTGCGCAACAGCGCGCTCCGCGACACGAGCCGGTGCACGATGCGCTATACGACGAGTTCGAGGACATCCGCGAGCCAACTATGGGCGAACTTTCGGCCCCGAATTTTCGCAATCAACCATGGTGCATCTACGAAGGCCCAGAAATGGAAAACATCATGGTCAACACGGCCGTAGTGCACTATTTGCCGAAATTCGCTGGCACTCAAGGAGAATCCGCGGTCATGCACCTCCAACGTTTTCATGGCGTGTGCCAAAATATGCGCCCACCTGGGATCGATGTGGCGGACTTCAAGCTCAAGGCGTTCTTCTTCTCGCTCGTCGATGCGGCGAATGATTGGTTCCTCTCGCTACCGTCCGGAAGCATTCGTACGTAGGGCCAAATGCAAAAGAAGTTCCTCGACAAGTACTACCCAGCCGGTCGAGCCATTCAAGTGCGGAGGCAACTCAAAGAAATTAAGCAAGGGGCGAACGAGTTGATGTACGACTACCTCGAGAAATTTAATCGACTCGAGCGAAGTTGTTGCAACCTCGAATTGCCCGAGAAACTGGTGGTCGAGTACTTGTTGGATGGGTTCCGCCCGCTCGATAAAATGCTCCTCGATGCCTCAGCTGGAGGCACGATGATGAGCTTGCCTTTGAGCGGAATCCGGGAACTAGTCACTAAGGTGGCCGAGAACGCGAGGTTTCGCGAGGAAACGACTCGGCAAGAAGAGTTCTCTCGCACGAAAAGCGTGGCCAAGGCCGAGTCACCAGCGCAACCTATTGCGGAGCAGATGAAGGAGATGAGGGAAATGAAGGAAATGATGGCCACTTTGATTAGGAGGCAGCCAGTATTGGTGAAGCCATGCGAGTTTTGTGGAGCATCGGACCACAAGACCGATGCGTGCCCGACTTTGTTCGAAGAGGACCTGGTAGAAGAGAATGCGATCGACGGGGGCCAGGCCTACAACAATCGCTCGGGGCCAAATCAGGCCTATGGACGCGCACCGCCCGGCCAGGACTGGCGGAACAATGCGCCGAGGGAAGGGCACCAGCAGTTCCATCACGCGCAGCAAGGCGCACCCCAGGCGAGCCAGGGCTACTATCGCCCGCCGAACCGGCAGTTCCAGCAGAACGGGCCCGGACAATATCAGCGAGGGCCGAGCCATGACCAGGCCGGTCCGAGTAATCGAGGCCCTGGCAAGTCACTCGAGGAAATTGTGAAGGAACTGGCCATTACAGTGCAGCAGCAGCAGATTAAGACGGACGGGGCCATTGCGGACCTCGCCAAGCAAGTTTCCCAGATCACCACCGACGTGGTCGAGCTAAAGAGCGAGCCAGGCAGGCTCCCCTCGCAAACTGTGAAAAACCCTCGAGGAAATGTGAGCGCTGTGACGCTTAGGAGTGCGGGGAGGCTAGCCGAGGATGAGCCAGGCTCAGATAAGGAAGTGGGCCAAGAAGAGCCCGAGGAGGACCAGTTGGAGCGCGAGGCGTTCGGCCACATCGGGCCAGACGCGGACGACACGCGCGAAACGAAAACGCCCGAAGTGCGCAGCGAGGACTCGGCGCGCGCGCCTGAGAATGAAGGCCCGCGCCTGGTTCCTGATACGGAAAATGCGAATACTAGCGCGACACTTCCGTTCCCCGTCCTTGCTCGAGCCCCCCAGGAAATATGTGATGGATAAGGACGTATGGGACCTGTTCAGCAAGGTCGAAATAAATATTCCTCTCCTCGAGGCCATCAAACAAATTCCCAGATATGCTAAGTTTTTGAAGGAATTGTGCACGAATAGAAGGAGAGGTCCTCGAGTTGACCAAGAGCTGAAGAGTAGGAATGTATCGGCCGTGATTCAATGAAAGGTTCCGCCCAAATGCGGAGATCCAGGCACCTACACCATTCCTTGCACGATAGGCAACATTAGGATCGAAAATTGCATGCTAGACCTGGGAGCTTCGATCAATGTCCTGCCTTATTCGATCTACTCGTGCCTTAGGATAGGGCCTCTCGAGCCAGCTGGGCTCACCATTCAGTTGGCGGACCGTTCGTTGAAGCAGCCGGAAGGAAAGATCGAGGATGTGCTAGTGCAAGTGGGAGAGCTCGTATTCCCAGCGGACTTTTATGTCCTAAAGATGGAGAACTGTGGGCCAGGAGATCATGCGCCTATTCTACTAGGCCGGCCCTTCTTGAAAACGTCGAAAATGAAGATTGATTGTGATAGCGGGACTTTGTCGATGGAGGTCGAGGGAGAAGTTTTTAGCTTCGACATTTTCCGGGCCATGAAGCACCCTTTAGAGCTCGAGTCAGTCCATGCGCTCGACACCCTCGACGATCTGGTCGAGGAGTTCCAGTCGGAACGCGCGAAGGACCCGCTCGAGATCGCGCTGATTAATGCCGTGTATGCGCACGAGGACTCGTATGAGCTGACCGATGGCGTCCGGGACGCGCTGCTAGCGCTCGAAGTTTCTCGACCCTTGACCCGGTACTACGAGGCATGCGAGGTGCGGCTATTCAAGGCCAAATCTGCGATACCGTCCATCGAGCAAGCCCCCGAGGTCGAGCTCAAGCCCCTACCTGAGCATTTAAAGTATGCCTTCCTTGGCGAGAATAACACTCTTCCAGTCATCATAAAAAATGGGCTTGGTGCGGACCAGGAGCGGCGTCTTGTCGAGGTCCTGGGCCGGCACAAACTAGCCATCGGGTGGACTCTTGCGGATATTTGAGGAATTAGCCCGGCTGTGTGCATGCATCGTATTTTGCTCGAGGATGGTGCGAAGCCATCGAGGGAACCACAGCGCCGACTGAACCCGATCATGATGGAAGTGGTCCAGAAGGAGATCCAAAAATTGCTCGATGCGGACGTGATTTATCCGATCTCGGATAGCCAATGGGTGAGCCCAGTTCATGTTGTGCCAAAAAAGATCGGCATAACAGTCGAGGAAAATGCCGAGGGGCAAATGGTTGCGACTCGAGTGAAGAATGGGTGGCGAATGTGCATCGACTATCGAAAGCTAAATGCCGTCACAAGGAAGGACCACTTTCCCCTCCCATTCATCGACCAAATGCTCGACCGCCTAGCGGGAAAGCCTTATTTTTGTTTCCTCGACGGGTTCTCGGGCTACAACCAGATTCCTATCGCGCCCGAGGACCAGGAAAAGACGACGTTCACTTGCCCGTTCGGTACCTTCGCGTTCCGCCGCATGTCCTTCGGCCTTTGCAATGCGCCCGACACGTTCCAGCGGGTCGTCACGAGCATCTTCTCGGACATGATTGGGTCGATGATCGAGGTCTTCATGGATGATTTCACAGTTTATGGGAACTCGTTCGATGCGTGCCTAGAGAACTTGAGCGCCGTCTTGGCTCGATGTGTCTCGATGAACCTCGTACTCAATTACGAAAAATGCCATTTTATGGTAACTCATGGGGTCGTCTTGGGGCACATCGTCTCGCATGAAGGGATTAGGGTCGACAAAGCTAAAATCGACGTAATATCAACTCTCCCCTATCCCACGACTGTGCGAGACATCAAGTCTTTTCTTGGGCACGCTGGGTTCTATAGGCGATTTATCGAGGACTTTTCGAAGAAAGCCTTGCCTCTCTCGACCTTGCTCCAGAAGGACGTCCCTTTCGAGTTCACGGGCGCGTGCCAAGCGGCATTTGACGAGTTGAAATAGGCGCTCACTAGCGTACCTATCATTTGCGCGCCCGATTGGACTCGGCCCTTCGAGATCATGTGCGATGCGACCGACTACGCGGTAGGCGCGGTACTCGGCCAGCGGATCGAGCGAAGGCCGTTAGTGATCTACTACGCATCGAGGACTCTCGACACGGCCCAAAGGAATTATTCGACGACTGAGAAGGAGCTGCTCGCCGTGGTCTTTGCCTTGGAAAAATTTAGATCTTATTTGCTGGGTACAAAAGTGGTTGTTTACTCGGATCACGCGGCCATTCGATATTTGATGACCAAGAAGGAGGCCAAGCCGCGCCTGATCCGATGGGTTTTGTTGCTACAAGAGTTCAACGTGGAAATTAAGGATAAAAAGGGGGTGGAAAATACTGTGGCCGACCATTTGAGCCGACTGGTTCGAGAAGAGGAACCCGGCCGGATTACCGAGGCCTTCCCCGACGAGCACCTCTACGCTCTCGCGGGACGGGTGCCTTGGTATGCGCAGATCGTAAATTTTTTGGTCGGGGCCAAGTTTCCGCCCGCCTACTCGAAGGCCCAGCGCCTGAAACTCAAGCACGATGCGAGGCACTACGTGTGGGACGACCCGTACCTTTGGAAAATTGGGTCCGACCAAATTCTTCGAAGATGCATTCCAGATGAGGAGATTGCTTCGGTGCTCAGTTTTTGTCATGAGCACGCTTGTGGAGGGCATTTTGGCCCGAGGAGAACCGCGCGGAAAATCTTGGATAGCGGGTTCTTTTGGCCTAGCATCTTTCGAGACTCGTACAACCATTGCAAGAAATGCGACAAATGCCAAAGGGTAGGCAACGTGTCCGCTCGGAACGAGATGCCCCAAGTTCCCATTCTCGTCAATGATGTTTTCGACATCTGGGGCATTGACTTCATGGTACCGTTCCCGACCTCGAACGGATTCGTCTATATCCTCATGGCAGTCGATTACGTCTCGAAGTGGGTCGAGGCCAAGGCCACCCGATGCGACGATGCGAAGACCGTTGTCGAGTTTTTGCGCACCAACATCTTCTGCCGGTATGGCTTGCCCAAGGCCATCATTAGCGACCAAGGTTCGCACTTTTGCAACCGAGTCATGGCCACCACCTTGAGGCACTACCACGTTCACCATCGAACTTCCACAGCCTATCATCCCCAAACCAATGGTCAAGCGGAGATCTCCAACCGCGAGATCAAGGGGATCCTTGAGAAAATGGTGAAGCCGACTCGCAAAGATTGGAGCCAAAGGCTCGACGAAGCGCTTTGGGCCTACCGGACCGCCTATAAGACGCCGATAGGGACCTCGCCCTTTCGGCTAGTATTCGGCAAAGCGTGCCATCTGCCGGTCGAGCTCGAGCACAAGGCCTACTGGGCCCTCAAGCAATGCAACTCGGATTTGCGAGCCGCTGGATTGGACCGGAAAATGCAATTGTGCGAGCTGGAGGAGTTGCGCCTCGAGGCCTACGAGGGCCAATCAGACTACAAGGCGCGCACCAAGCTCTATCACGATAAATTCATCCTCCAGCGCGACTTCGAAGTGGGCCAGCGAGTGCTCCTATTTTCCTCGCGCCTGAGGCTCATGCCGGGCAAGCTCCGCTCGAAGTGGACGGGCCCTTTCACCATAGTGCGCGTATTTAATTATGGGGCCCTAGAGCTGGAGAACCCGAGGGATGGAAGTCGGTTCGTGGTCAATGGGCAGCGGGTGAAGCATTACCACGATGAAATCAAGGCACCTGCCCAGGAGTTCGACCTTGCCGAGCCATTCGAGCCTCCTTGAATGGAGGTCTCGTCGAGCCAACGACGTTAAACAAAGGCGCTCGCGGGGAGGCAGCCCGGCATTTGTTTTTCTGTTTATTTTTATGTTTACTTTTGAATAACTAAGCCTGGGAAAAGAGCATTTTTGCAGGAACTGGAACCTCGGCGCAAAGCGCGCAAAACATGGAAGGGAGGAACCTACTGGGCCGACTTCTTCAAATAGAAATTCTGACTCGACCAAAGTGTTTAAAATGGTCGATTTATCGAAGGATCTGAGAATTCCATAAGTGCCCAGGCGAGGTCGCTCGCAGGCCCGAGTACCAGGCCCTGCGCGCGCGAACCAAGCACACATCGGCCACTCCCGACCCAACGTTCGTAACTGAAAAATCTGGCTCGACAGAAGTTCTTAAAACATTGAGAGGCCTCGACTGAGCAAGATTCATCGCATTCGCACGAGGGGAGTTCCTGTTCTCTCTTACCCTTGTCTTTTTCTCGCATGCATTGACCCTTACCCCGAGTCGTGCCGTGAGGACACGGCTCTTTTCAAAAGTGTGGGGTGGGGAGGTTGTTTGTTGTGTCAGCACGTTTAATTCATTGCATTTGCATGAGTCAGCACGTTTCCCTTGAAATTTTTAAATTTTTTCGAATAAGGAATGCGTTCTAGCTCCATGATATGCGAATTTGAGCATTAATGATGTGAAATAGATAGAGCCGAGTACTTGCATTTTTCCTATGAAATCTGGATTGTGTGATAATATGAGATTAACTCTTTATTGGTCCTTGTGAGTTGGGATAAATAGAAGGGATGTGGAGTTGATAGAAAAGGCCCTAGTGGAGCTTGACGAAAGCACTCGAGGGACCGGGACCGAGTCATATGGTTATACGGACTTGTGGAGGCTGCGCTTCGAGAACTATTGGATCAGTTGGCTCGGCCTACGCATCACTACACGCATGAGGCGAGACGGGAAAACAGACCGTCTTCGCTCGGGTCCGATTGGCCGGGAAAATGGGCGAGCGACCCTCGACCTGACCCGCGCGAGAAGGGCGCCCAAGCGAGAGCGGGAAGGGTATTTCCATAGCTTGCGGGCGATGATTGGACCCTTTCAAGAAAAAGGACGAGCAATTTCCAGAAAAGAGCAAGGCTCAATCAAAGAAAAATTCCAAGAAAAAGAAGCAAGGCTCCAGCAAAAATCATCATCCAAAAGAGAAATTCTTCCCGAAGCCAAGTAAGGCACCACAAATCTACATCAAGGCCAAAGGCCAAGTTCACTACACAAACCGTCCGCGCAACAACAAAAGACTCGACCAAAAAGCTCGAATCAAATCACGTGCTAGAAGAAGCAATAAGTATAACCATATGACAAGTGCCCGGGTTCAAGAGTGTAGATCATGGGTTCGAAAAGGGCTATCTCCCACTCATCCCAATTGGTTTGCATCCCGGCTCATGAGGTAACACGTATCGAGTTGATTAAATGTTTGAGCATGATTCATTGAGTAGTAGTTGAATTATCGCAAGGAAAGGTAATGTCTAGATTAGCACTCTATTGCATATCGTGGATCAAGAAGCTTGTGGTGATGCATTTGTCTTTCCTCTTATTTCCTAGACTTTGTTCGGGACGAACAAGTTTAAGTGTGGGGTGGTTTGATAAGCCGTGTTTACACGACTTATTAAGTCAACAATTCCCACTAATTGACATCCAAGGTCATATGAACAGTTGCTTGCTAATGTATTTTTGCATCGCAGGTACTTTTGAGGACTTATGAGGAATCGCGCGCAAAAGAGGGCATTTATGCCTAAAAACCACCAGTTGGAGTTCTGGCGGGTCGGGGCCTCATTTGGCTCGCACCGCGTCGAGAAAGTCCGAGTGTGCCTCGTCAGGCACTCGGAAAGGCCTCCCGAAGAAGTACCGCTCAGCATCGACGTTCCACGCCGAGAAATGCGGAGTACGCTCCGCGCTGAGTGTCGAGCCAAGCCTCGACGTGTGCCTGCCCACCGCTCAAAGAGTTCCGAAGCGCTCCGCGCTGAAATGCCAGTCTGGGCCGCACCGCGCTCTGCGTGCATCGTCAGGCTCCTCGCCCGCATTCACCCGACCAAGACCTGGCCCTGTGCCTAGTCTGCACCGAGAATCATCGATCAAAGACCAGGCCTCCATCCGACCTCCGCACAAGTCAAGGCCGGTCAAGCACGTCAACGTCAACGGTCAATGGTCAGCATCCCCCGCGTTTCTCGGCTCGTCTTTCAAGGCGTGATGTCACTCCCGCGTTGCTTCTTCCAAGGCCAGAGTCAAGTCCGCCAAGCCCTCCAAGGCCAATGAAGGAATCCAATGTTCAAAGGGCTATTGCCACCCCACTCATGCCAAGCAACTTGGGCATCAAGTTTGGCATATTCCCTTAGCTTGTCCTATATAAGAACCACTTCATTCCCTTGGAAATTGTTCCTTCGGTCCTGGAAATCTAGCAATACAATTCAAGAGTTTTTATTCTTTTTGCACGTCTCTCTCTCTCTACCCCTTCTCGTATTACATTTCCATTTACTTATGCAAAGCTATTGTATTCACCCCATGAATACTAGTAGCTAAATCCCTCGATCTAGTTGTGGGTTCGTGATTGCAATCATGTTTTGAGGCATCGCACTTCACATTTTCTATCTCGTTACTAGTCCTTGTGCTTAATCTATGGGTCGAGAGCTACGCTAAGTGGATGTCTAGCCACAAAGTTTAGCGAAGGTTCGAGACCCTATCGTTATCATCTACCGGATGCTAGTCGCAATGGTAGATAGTAACACTTAGGCCAAGTGGATTTGTTTGGGGTAAGGTTTCGAAGTACTACCTAGTCGGAGTACGTAGACGTGACCTAGTCGGCGCGACTCGAAACCCCTAGACATTTCAGCTCGACCTAAGGGAAGGACTAGGACCGGCGCTTTCCTCAACTTGCGTTCGATGAGCTACCTTAGCCGGGGCTCAAGAACACGACCTAGTCGGCGTGTTACGAACCAACGCGAGGGAAGCCAAGGTCAAGGGCGCGTTCCTTAGCCGGAACGTCGCGCCGTGAGATAGATTTATCCACATAGTGCCAAGGATGAACATGTAGCAAAGAACCCACGACTAGATATTTCTCATATTGCACTCTACTCACGTACTTGTCATTTTTCTTTTATAAAAACCCAACCCCCAACTGTTTTATTTTCATTTATTTACTTACAAGCAGTTGAGCTAGTTTCTCACCATTGTTGCGAAGATATCCAAGAGGTTCACACCTCATAGGGAGCTAACTCTCCCTCCACGCACATTCAAGTGTGATTCGATGATCTAAGCAGATTTTGGTGGAAAAACTGTTCTTGCTTCCACAAGACCAACAAGTAACCAAGCTAATTCCCTTGGGTTCGACCCTTACTTGCCGCTCTACTATTTTTAGTGAGCCAAAAGCGAGGAGTTTATAAATATCAATTTGCAAGGTCCTAACGACGCCTTATCAGTCACCTCCTCCAAAAGCCACCGGTCACATGGGGAAAAAGGATGAGTTTTTTGAGGTTTTGTGACGTTTTTACAAAACTATTGGTGTATTTCGGCCCCGGACTGACTTTGATTGCTCTTCGGTTTGATTTGTTTAGAGTGATTCCACGTCAGGATCTTGAGGTTTCTTCATTCAGTGTCTGATCGTGACCTTGGACTGACTCGTAATATATTTTTAGCGTAAAATCCTCTCCTTAGCGTGTATTCTCTCTAAGCTCCAAAATGCCCCGTAGATAAATATCGGAACTAACAAGCAAAAGTTAAATAGACAAACAGTCTAATTTGGTGGGTTTTACTGTGTTTATGATTCGTATAATTATGGTCCATCACCGGCGGTCCTTGGCTGTTGGACCACTGATTTGGAATGCTGAGGCAATTCTAAGACTGGCCCATGAAGGATGTTTGCCAGAATATGGCCAGAGCTTGGTCAGAATCCCAAAACGGCCGGAATTGCCCTAGTTTGGCCTTCATCGGGCTTGAGCTAGTTCCACTCGGGCTTTTTGTCTGGGAAGTGAGATTGTCCGAGTTCTTGGGCATTTCAAACAACTTGGTCGAGCCAGATTTGCCAGATTAGCTGGTTTGGTCGAGCGACTTGGTTTCGATGCTTATCAGCGTGCGCAGGACCTTTGGAATTGGACCAACTGCCAATCTACTCGAGCGTTCTCCTTGGTTTTCCGACATTGTCCACCTTATTTGCCATTTTGATCACTTTGCTCGAGGTGGATTCGTCAGATCAGCTCGTTTGCCCAGGCAACTTGAATTCGGAGCTAGACAGCTCGGGCGTGGCCTAGGCGAGGTCCGACATTTCTTGGACAAGTCCTGGAACGGGCCTCGGCGCTCGGGTGAGCTTCTTCGGACGCGGACACAAGCGTCCGTCTTTTCTTGGACGGCCCGGTTGAAATCCTCGGTGCGTCCGGACGCGTCCTGCGTTCCTAGGACGCGGCCCCACAATTCTCGGTCCCGGCTGGGCTCTCTCGGTCCTGGGTGAATTTCCTCGGGCCATGGTCATGATTTCTCGGCCAGAAATGTTTGGCAATCCTTTTTAGCTTAAGAACCCCCTTTTTAGCTCGTTTCTTCTCTAAACCTCAACATACCCTATAGAACAAAAATAGAACTAACAAGTAAAAGTTGATAAGACAAAGTGTCTAATTTGGTGGGTTTAACTGTCTTGATGAATCATATAAATATGGTCCATCACAGGTCCTAGGGAATCAATCATAACTTCTACGCACCCATAACACCCCAATAGAATGGGGTCGTAGAAAGAAAGAACAGAACTTTAGAAGATATGACGAGGACACTGTTACTAGCTAGTGGTCTTCCGAGAAGCTTATTGGGAGAGGTTCTCAACACATCATGCCATGTTCTGAACAGAGCCTACCTCAGACCTATTTTTAACAAGACCCCATACGAGCTACTAAGAGGAAGAAAGCCCAATGTCTCTCACTTTAGACTCTTTGGATGTAAGTGCTGCATCCACAACAACGGAAAATCAAACATTGGAAAATCTATGCAAGAAGTGAGAAAGGTGTGTTCATGGGAAACTCCATGAAAATGATTAAAAAGAAACTTACTGCAAGGGTAGGACCCTTGGGATCACACGAGTAGACTTGGGAGTACGTGGCTATATAGTGTGCCTTATCTCCCTGGGCAGCGAGTGTGGCAGCCCTCATGTGGAATAGACATTTTCTAGCACGATGGTTAATTCTATTAGGATCATTGCGCACACCTGACATCTTCTTACCCCGCTCCGGTTATAACAAAATTTAGACAAGTTAGAGAGTACTTATAAAGTTATGTCAACTTGTAATTAAATTGAATGCTTAGCCTGATTATTTGGTTCATTAAAGTGGCTCTTAAGCCATTCCCACTGATCAGGCCTATCCACAAACTCCTTGGGAGTTACATCGGGTCCATACTCCGTGTAGAAGGTTTTGCAATTTGATTTTCAGTTACAAAACCTCTCAGAGGCTTTCTTGAAAATATAGTTCCACCGCTGGTCGTCTTCTTTCTCAATAACAAAGTTTGGCTGCAAGGAACAAATGTATGGTTAAAATTTTGTGGACAAATAATGAATTAAATGCAAAGAGGAAATAGAAAGTACTCACTCTCAAATGATTAAACACAATACGCCCATCCTGTTCCTGAAGTTTCTTGAATGACAAGGCTATCATTGGAACCTTGTCCCTTACAACACTACCAATCTCATGTATAACTTCCCATAGCTTGCGAAGCAGGCCCAGTCCCGTTGGGTAAAAACTCTCCCTTAATCGGCTGCCCTTTATTATTCGCCTGTGATGGACCATAATTGTATGAATCATAAACACAGTTAAACCCACCAAATTAGACTCTTTGTCTATTTAACTTTTGCTTGTTAGTTCCGATATTTATCTACAGGGTATTTTGAAGCCTGGAGAGAATACAAGCTAAGGAGGAGTTTTAAAGCTGAAAATGAATTGCAAGTCATTCCAGGTCACGACCAAATTCTGACTTTCAAGAACCTGACGTGGAATCACTCAAAACAAATCCAACCGAAGAGCAACAAGAGTCAGTCCGGAGCTGAAAGGGAGCCGATGGCTTTTGGAATTGCCACCTTGCCCGGCGGCTAAGCTCTCCACCTCTCCCTTCATGCCACATGGGCGGCGGCTAAGGAGGAGGACACCTAAGGGCCGGCGGCTTTTGGCTTCTCCACCCTCCTCTTGCCAAGTGTCTTCTCCTCCTCCACATATCTCACTCTCCCTTGGCTATAAATAGAGCTCATCACTTCCCCTTGTAAATCATCCCACAATCCCATCTCATTCTAACATCCACAAACCACAAGTTAGTGAGAGAAGCTCTCACTTCTCTCTAGAGTTTGGGCACTAATCATGTAATCACTTTACTTTGGAATCGAAGTTTTAGCACTTTCAACGGTTTTTGTAAGCACTCTCGTCTTTACTTTACTGTCTTTTCAATTCAGCAACTTTACTTTCCTGTCTTTACTTTCGAAAACTTTATTTTCTGTCTTTGAAAACCTTTACTTTTCAAACACTTAGTTATGATGTCCTGTTCCATGAGTATTCGTAGCTAAACCCTTCATTCGGTTGAAGGGGTGTACTTGTACCATACAATGTTTTAGACCCTACTCTTAGTGCCTCTATGTGTTCAAAACTTGTTCTATGTGCCACATATTAGGTTAGAACTTCCAAGGTTGAGTGGATGCTTTAACGGGCAAAGCTCTTCCGTGGGGTTCGTGAACATACTCGGGTAAGTGGATGCTTTAACGGGCAAAGCTTATCTGAGGAGTTCGACCTCTTTTAAAAAACCATTTGGTTGATCGTAACTGAAGATCAAATGGATGCACATAAGGCTAAGATACTTCGAAAGGAGGAATTAGTCTAAATAGAACAAGTGTTCTAAACGATGTTGTAAGTCTTGAGCTAGAAATAGCCTTGATTCATCTTTGAACACTTAGTATGATCATTAAAGGTCAATGATAAACAGGCTATGATACAAGGCCCCTAAAACCGAATGCTTTCCTTTAATTGTAATATCAACTGTTACTTTACCTTTCAGTACTAAAATCACAACCAACCCACGCTACTCTCAGTACTAAAATCACAACCAAACCCCAACTGTCCTACTTAAAGAACAACTATTCACCTGACTCCCTTGGGTTCGACCCCTACTTACCCTTTACTACCCACTAGTAGAGTACGAGTAGCGGAGATATAAATTTGCTTTTGCACAGAGAACATCGCACCTTAACGACAGTGCGGTGGGCTCCGTCAAAACTGGAGCCATTGCCGGGGAGTTAGCCTTTGATTAGCTGTTCTTCTCTCTTTCTTTTCTCTTTCGAACTCGCTTCTGCACAACCATGTCTCGCGAAGGAAGCCACCATGACTATCAGGATGACGACGAGATGAATCCGTTCGATCGAAACAATGATGCGCCGCCACAATTTGTCGATGATCCGGAACGAATCATCTGAAACCGAAGAGCTCGTGATAGGGAGGCCATCCGAAGAAACCAAGAACCACCCGAGGACCGAAATGAAGCTGGTCCAGTGCAACCCCCTTTACGTCCCCAACGCCCTCAACCTCGACAAATGCCAAGGCAAGAACCTGTCTTCAACGACTACTATGGGGATAACAACTTCCGTTAACTTACTATGGGAGAACTCAATGCCCCAGATTTCGAAACACAGCCATGGTGCATTCACGAGGGCCCTGAACTAGAATACATTACCATCAACGCATCAGTGGCCCACAGCTTGCCAAAATTCTCAGGAACTCATGGAGAATCTGCCACAACTCACCTCCAACGCCTACATGGCATTTGCCAAAATCTAAAGCCCAATCGAGTGAATATAGACAACTTCAAGTTGAAAGCGTTCTATTTTTCCCTCATTGACTCGGCAAACAACTGGTTCCTTTCATTGCATTTGGGAAGCATCAGAACATGGGTTCAGATGCAAAAGAAGTTCCTAGATAAATACTACCCAGCAGGAAGAGCGATGCAAGTAAGAAGGCAACTGCAGGACATAAGGCAAGGACCTAATGAGACCATGTACGACTACCTGGAGAAATTCAACCACCTGGAGCGAAGCTGCTGCACTCTTGGACCACCCGAGAAGCTCATCATCGAATACCTGATCAATGGATTGACTCCCTTAGACAAAAAGCTCCTTAATGCTTCAGCTGGAGGATCCGTGATGAGACTATAATTGAGCGGCATAAGGCGACTCATCTCTGACGTTGCTGAAAATGCTCGGTTTACAGAAGAGACCACTCGACAAGATGAGTACTCCCGAACAAAAAACGTAGCACGAGCCGAGACGTCAGAAAACTCCATGACAGAAGAGATGAAACAAATGAAAGAAATGATGATGCAAATCGTGCGAAGGCAGCCAGTTCAAGTAAAGCCTTGCTAGTTTTACAGTTATACGGACCACAAGACTGACGCATGCCCGACACTGATAGTTGAGGAACCGGAAGAAGTGAATGCAGTGGTAGGATACCAAGGAAACAACAACCACAACAGCAACGATAGAGCAGGACCAATCCGGCAGTATAATCAAGCAACCAGTCCAAGCTGGCGAAACGACAACCATCCACCGAGGGAGACACAACAAGCCGCACCACAGTTAGCTCAGTCATTCTACCAACCTCCCCACCGGCAGTACAACCAGAACGCTCCATCAGCAGGCCAATATCAGCAGAGAGGATCAAATCAATACCCGACGAGCCAATATCAGCAGAAGGGAACGAATCAATACCAATCCAGCTCAATTAATCAGCAAGGACCAAGCGACTTGCTTGAAGACACAATGAAGGTGCTCACAGGAAGCGTAAATCAATTGGGGACTTCGATACACCAATATCAGGCAAAAACTGACGGGGCAATTTCAGATTTAACCAAACAAATGTCCCAGCTCGCCACCTCAATGTTCGCACTCATTAATGAACCTGGCAGACTTCCTTCACAAACCATCCAAAACCCAAAGGCGAATGTCAGCATGATAAGGAAGTCAAACATGAAGGTAGCACTGGAAGAAACAGCACGATCAACAACTTACAAACTTACAAACAAACACTTCACCCCTAGGCACCGTCCTGATTGGAATCAAGAAGAAGACCGACCCAATGATGGCAGAACGTGGGTCACGCATGCTGACAATGGACGCTATACATTCACGGTTAGCATGACACCTCCACCGATTGCACACTTTGATATACCGGCATCTGGCTGGGATGACAATGACTCTAATGGTCTCAGATGGGGTTCCCCAACTAACATCTACGCGTCGGAGCAAAATATTTACCTGGAAGATAAAGAATTAAAAGGACCCGATCATACAAATCCAGAGCCAGAGGATGGGCAGAATAGCCCAATCATGGAAAGATCCTTCACTTCAGATCATGAGTCACAACCAGAAAGGGATAAGGACCCAGGGGCCTTCACGGTCACTTGTGGTATTGGAGAAGCCCAGATTCACAAATGCTTAATCGATATTGGGGCTGCCGTCAATGCCATGCCTTACTCCTTATATTACTTATTGGGATCGGGCCCATTGAAACCACCAAGGTCAAATATCGAGTTGGGATACAAATCATGTATCCAACCGATTGGAATGCTTGAAGATCTAATACTCGATGTGGGAGAGCTCGTAGTTGCTGCGGACTTTTATGTAATAGAGACAAAAGAGACCAGCGAAGACGGACCTCCAACGCTTATATTGGGACGACCTTTTCTCTACGCCACCAAGGCATGGATCGACATGGGCAAAGGCTTGTTATCACTTACATTTGGTGGCAAAAATTCAGATTTCTACATCGATGATTATGATGGCTGCCCAGGAACATGGACACCGCCAGACATTGTAAATACCGCTGATCTCAGCGCACTAGTTTCTGACCTACCAAAAGAAACCGAGAGGGTGACTAAACCAGCTGCTACGATCAAAAGAACCTCACCTTCCTGGAAGAACCAAAAGAATCGGAAGAGTTGGAAAGAAAAACCACCGAAACAAGGAAGTCCTGACCCATCATCCCACAAAAACTCGGGGGAAGGTGATGGACCATAATTGTATGAATCATAAACACAGTTAAACCCACCAAATTAGACTCTTTGTCTATTTAACTTTTGCTTGTTAGTTCCGATATTTATCTACAGGGTATTTTGAAGTCTAGAGAGAATACAGGCTAAGGAGGAGTTTTTAAGCTGAAAATAGATTACAAGTCATTCCAGGACACAACCAGATTCCGACTGTACAACTTTCATAAACCTGACATGGAATCACTCAAAACAATTCCAACCGAAGGGCAACCAGAGTCTGTCCGGAGCTGAAAGAGAGCCGATGGCTTTTGGGAAAAAAGATCTCAACTCACACTCACTCTCCTTCCTCCATGTGGCCGGCGGCTAAAGCCACAAGCCACTCCTCCGTGGGGTTCGTGAACATACTCGGGTAAGTGGATGCTTGAAATGGCAAAACTCTTCTGTGGGGTTCATGAACATACTCGGGTAAGTGGATGCTTGAAATGGCAAAGCTTATCTGAGGAGTTCGACCTCTTTAAAACACCATTTGGATTGATCGGAAATGATTGATCAAATGGATGCACATAGGCTAGTATACCTTGAAAATGGGGTGCTAGTCTAAATAAAACAAGTGCTCTATGACCTTGAAATGGGCTAGACAGTGTGGCAAGTCGAGTGCTTGAAATGGCCTTGATACACTTTTGAACACTTAGTATGATCATTAGAGGTCAATGCTGAACGATGATATGATATGAAACCCCTAAACCGAATCCTTTCCTTACAGTCCATTATCAACTGTTGTAATTTACTTTCAGTTCTCAAAGCACACTCAAACCCAACCCCAATCACATTTAATTTATGCATAAGCTTCATTAAAGAACAACTAATCCACCAATTCCCTTGGGTTCGACCCCTACTTACCACTTGCTACCCAGTAGTGAAGTCGCGAGTAGCAGAGATATGAATTTATTTTTTCACAGAGAACATCGCACCTTAACGACAGTGCGGTGGGCTCCGTCAAAATTGGCGCCGTTGTCGGGGAATTGTGAATCGGAATAGTTGTTCTATTTTGTTTTTTCTTTTTTGTTTTATCATGCAATTCACTAAGTCTTACTACTGGAATGGAGCCTTGGAACAATGAGGAGTTTTCCCCACCACCCTTCGAACTTGAAGTCCGCGAGAAGATCAACAACATAAAGCAATCCTGGGATGAAACTTTGGACGAGTACTTGGCGTACTTTGACTCCATTTTGACGAGCTGCCCGCACCACGGATTCACAAACTTAGATCTTCTTCAAAGGTTTCTCGGTGGAATGATGCCACAAGAGTGGAATAGGCTAAATGATGCAGCGGGAGGCTCGGTGGATAACTTAATAGTGGATGATCTGTGGAACTTAATAGAGGATAAGGCAAGAAGCGCAAAATAAGATCAGGCCATGCAGCTCGAAGAACTGGCCAACATGTTGCACCAAAACCGGGTCAAAAACGAGGAATTCTGGGTGGCTCAAAAAGAAGCATCAAACCAGCTTTGGGACGGCATTGCCAAGCTGCCCAAATCAGTACCGGTACACATTTCCGAAATGCCCGAGGAAGCCCAGGTCCACATTGCCGAGCCACTCGAGGTCAAGGAGGAAGAATTGGCAGCTAGCATCCAGTAAATGCATGCCCCGATACACCAAGACGAGGTCGAAAATGAGGAATTCTGGGCGGCTACACAACTGATCTTGGACCCCGTTGCCAAACTGCCCAAATCAATTTCGGTCCTAACTGAAGAGTTGCCCGAGACATACCCAGACCTCAGTGCCGAATTGCCCAAAATAGACCCGGACCTCAGTACGATTGCCCCCGGAGCCATATGAATGACGAGGATAAGGACCCATGGTTGCCTGAAGAAGAGCTCCATTCAGATTATCCCTGGGAGTTAGAAGAAGAACTGCCCAAATCAGGCACGGTCTTTATCACCAATCCATCCGAGGAAATCACAGTCCTAACTGCCGAGCCAATAGAAGTCCCGAACCTCACTGCCGAAGCGGCCGAAGAAATGAAGCCAGGCCCGGTCCTTGCGCTCGGAGCACCCGAGGAAGTCCCGAACCTCATTACCGAACTGTCCGAGAAAGACCTGGTCCTCACTGTCGGAGCACCTGAAACAGACCCAGTCCTCATGGTCGAAAACCCCCAACTTAACCCTTCATGTTTTATGCCGATCATAGCCACCGAAGATCATTTAATCAATTATGATGAGGTGCAAGGGGAGTTAGAAGAGGAGCATGAGCCAAAAAAGTCGACAAAGGAACTCTCACTCGTCACAAGCCAAGGAAAACCGCCTGAAAACTCACCCGTTCCAAGACAACCATCCATCACTGCCATAATGAAGAGGATTGGCAGAGGCGCATGCTTAATGTCGCCTACATTTAATGGCACAAAACCAAACTTCCAAACTCGCAAAGGTGCCAACTATTCAAACATGAAGAAGCGGCAAAGACATGGGCCGAAAGAATGGAAACCCGGAAGGAGTAACAAGCAAGCACGACTCATTGGACCAGCAGCTATGGTCAATGAAGCCTCACCCTCTCGGAGCAAAAGGGCAGTCGAGAAGAAATTCCACCTCACACGCCCATGGGACCCAACCTTATAATCCAGGAATGAGGTACTGTCGAGCTAATGACGTTAAACAAATGCACTGGTCGGGAGGTAACCCGACATCTATCTTACTTTCAATCATTTAATTTCTGTCATTTAGTTTTTTTCCCTAAATCATTCTCACCTTTCCTGTATATATTTGCTTGCATGACTGTTGAACTAAGTTGTGCTGTGAGGCACGCCTTCGTTCAAAAGTGTGGGGTGAGAACCGCCTGTGTACATAGTTAACATGTTTTTCTTTTTCCTTTTCCCTTAATATTATCTTTTTGAAAATATGAACTTGAGAATGTGAAAAAGATAGATCAAAATTCATGCATTTACCTTGTGAAAATTCAACTGTCTAAAAACTTAGAATGTAACTTCTCATTTGTCCCTTTGTGCTGAGATAAACAAGGGATGCGGAGTTGATATAAACTGCCCTAGAGAGGCTTGGCAAGCACTCGAAGGATCGAATCTAACTATATAGTTTTCGAAGTCAGTGGAGGCTCCACTTCGGGTTTCAGTGAAGATTGAAGTCATCTCCGCCGTGCAGCGTTTATGCAAAAGGCGGGACAGGAATCAAACCGTCCTATCTCTAGTCCTAGTAGCCGGGAAAATAGATGAGCGACCCTCATCTTGACCCGCGTGAAACGGCGAGGATGAGAAAGAGCAGGGAGGTATTTCCATATGCTTGCGGGCGACGATTGGACCTCCCTAAAAGGCTGAGAAAATGGACTAGCAAGTCACAAAGAAGCAAAAGCTCAAAGAAGCTAATCAAAGGCCAAAGGCCAAAATTGTGAAGGTTTTAACCGAAACAAAAGTGAAGAAACTCAAATTCAACATCAAAGGCCAAAGGCCGATTCACTACAGAAGCTGTCCCTCGCCAAAAAAGAAATCAAAGTGCTCAACTCAGTGAAACCTGAACCGAATCACGTGCTAGAGAAAGCTACAAGGAAACCATATAGTGCGAGTCGATCCCGAGAATGCAGTCCAGGAGCCTGAAAAGGGCTATCTCCCGAAACATCCGAATTAATTTGCATCTCGGCGTGAAGGTACAAGTATCAAGTTTCTTCTAAGTATTTACACGGTTTAATTTGGTAATAAGTAAGTAATGCATGAATTAGGATAAATCTAGTTCAATATTCTCACTTTCATATTTAAAAAGTTTACTTGGATTGTGTGTGCCGCCCTTTAAAAAGCATTGTTCGGGACGAACAACTAAAAGTGTGGGGTGATCTGATGGACCATAATTGTATGAACCATAAACACAGTTAAACCCACCAAATTAGACTCTTTATCTATTTAACTTTTGCTTGTTAGTTTTGATATTTATCTACAGGGTATTTGGAAGTCTAGAGAGAATACAGGCTAAGGAGGAGTTTTTAAGCTGAAAACAGATTACAAGTCATTCCAGGACACAACCAGATTCCGACTGTACAACTTTTATAAACCTGACATAGAATCACTCAAAACAAGTCCAACCGAAGGGCAACCAGAGTCTGTCCGGAGCTGAAAGGGAGCCGATGGCTTTTGGGAAAAAAGATCTCAACTCACACTCACTCTCCTTCCTCCATGTGGTTGGCGGCTAAAGCCACAAGCCACTCCTCCTTGGACATGTGGCCGGCGGCTCCTCCCTTGATGACTCACCCCGATGGCTTTTTTGCTCTCCCTCCCATCTTGTGACAAGTGTCTTCTTCTCATCCACATCCATCCCTCTTCATGGCCTATAAATAGAGCTCCTCCTTCCCTTGTAAACATATCCCACAATCACAAGTTCTTTAGAGAGATAGAAGGGTTAGCCCTCTTCTCTTCACTTTCAATACACATTTTGTTCTTCATTTTGGAGCTCTTTTTCATTGCTTGGATCTTGCTTAGGAGCTCCTCTCCTCCACTTATTGTATGTACAAAAGCCACGACTTTCTCTTCCCTGACTTGTCCTTTACTTTCCGTATATATTGTTCTTACTTTAAAGTTATTCTCCTTTTCGGTATCCTTGTTCAAAGCCATGGTTTGCTTGTATTCCTTGACATGAATACAAGTAGCTAAAGCTTGTATTCAGTAGAGGGAGTATTTATATCATAAACCGTTCTAGACTCTATGCTTAATGCTACTTAGTGTTTCAAAACTTGTTCTATGTGCCACATATTAGGTTAGAACTTCTAAGGTTGAGTGGATGCTTGAAATGGCAAAACTCTTCCGTGGGGTTCGTGAACATACTCGGGTAAGTGGATGCTTGAAATGGCAAAGCTTATCTGAGGAGTTCGACCTCTTTAAAACACCATTTGGATTGATCGGAAATGATTGATCAAATGGATGCACATAGGCTAGTATACCTTGAAATGGAGTGCTAGTCTAAATAGAACAAGTGCTCTATGACCTTGAAATGGGCTAGACAGTGTGGCAAGTTGAGTGCTTGAAATGGCCTTGATACACTTTTGAACACTTAGTATGATCATTAGAGGTCAATGATGAACGATGATATGATATGAAACCCCTAAACCGAATCCTTTCCTTACAGTCCATTATCAACTGTTGTAATTTACTTTCAGTTCTCAAAGCACACTCAAACCCAACCCCAATCGCATTTAATTTATGCATAAGCTTCATTAAAGAACAACTAATCCACCAATTCCCTTGGGTTCGAGCCCTACTTACCACTTGCTACCCAGTAGTGAAGTCGCGAGTAGCGGAGATATAAATTTATTTTTGCACAGAGAACATCGCACCTTAACGACAGTACGGTGGGCTCCGTCAGAAGGCAAGGCAAAAATGAAAGTAGGCACTCCACAACACTATGACCTGAGCTGCCCATGGGATCCAAATCTGTGATCCCCATGCGTCGAGCCAACGACGTTAAACAAAGGCACTGGTCGGGAGGTAACCCGACACCTATCTTACTTTCAGTAATTTTCTTTTCTGTCATTTAGTTTTTACCGCAAGTCACTCTCACCCATTTTTTGTAAAGAAGGAATGTCTAACATGTAGGAATCGGTTTTTGGAGCAAGATCAGATCAGCCAGGCAGCTTCGAGAAATTACTGGGCCCGCACTGAGAGTTCAAGGCCCCAGCCGAACTCCCTCGATCATCCAGCTCCGAGGCATGTCGTTCCACGACACGACACAGTAAAAGGGAGTGCAGTTCTTCTCTTTTCCTTAATGTGATTTCCTTCTCTTGTATATATTTGCATGACTTTTGAACTAAGTCGTCCTGAAAGGCACGCCTTCGTTCAAAAGTGTGGGGTGAGAACCGCCTGTGTACAAAACATGTTTTTCTTTTTCCTTTTCCCTTAATATTATCTTTTTGAAAATATGAACTTGAGAATGTGAAAAAGATAGATCTAATCTCATGCATTTACCTTGTGAAAATTCAACTGTCTAAAAACTTAGAATGTAACTTCTCATTTTCCCTTTGTGCTGAGATAAACAGGGGATGTGGAGTTGACATAAACTGCCCTAGAGAGGCTTGGCAAGCACTCGAAGGATCGAATCTAACTATATGGTTTTCGAAGTCAGTGGAGGCTGCACTTCGGGTTTCAGTGAAGATTGAAGTCATCTCCGCCGTGCAGCGTTTATGCAAGAGGCGGGACGGGAATCAAACCGTCCTATCTCTAGTCCTAGTAGACGGGAAAATAGATGAGCGACCATCATCTTGACCCGTGCGAAACGGCAAGGATGAGAAAGAGCGGGGAGGTATTTCCATATGCTTGCGGACGACGATTGGACCTCCCAAAAAGGCTGAGAAAATGGACTAGCAAGTCACAAAGAAGCAAAAGCTCAAAGAAGCTAATCAACGGCCAAAGGCCAAAATTGTGAAGGTTTTAACTGAAACAAAAGTGAAGAAACTCCAATTCAACATCAAAGGCCAAAGGCCAAAGGCCGATTCACTACAGAAGTTGTCCCTCGCCAAAAAGAAATCAAAGTGCTCAACTCAGTGAAACCCGAACCAAATCACGTGCTAGAGAAAGCTACAAGGAAACCATATAGTGCAAGTCGATCCCGAGAATGCAGTCCAGGAGCCTAAAAAGGGCTATCTCCCGAAACATCCGAATTAATTTGCATCTCGGCGCGAAGGTACAAGTATCAAGTTTCTTCTAAGTATTTACACGGTTTAGTTTGGTAATAAGTAAGTAATGCATGAATTAGGATAAATCTAGTCCCACAGTCTCACTTTCATATTTAAAAGTTTTTACTTGGATTGTGTGCACCACCCTTAAAAAGCATTGTTCGGGACGAACAACTAAAAGTGTGGGGTAATCTGATGGACCATAATTGTATGAATCATAAACACAGTTAAACCCACCAAATTAGACTCTTTGTCTATTTAACTTTTGCTTGTTAGTTCCGATATTTATCTACAGGGTATTTTGAAGTCTAGAGAGAATACAAGCTAAGGAGAAGTTTTAAAGCTGAAAATGAATTACGAGGCATTCCAGGTCACGACCAAATTCTGACTTTCAAGAACCTGACGTGGAATCACTCAAAACAAATCCAACCGAAGAGCAACAAGAGTCAGTCCGGAGCTGAAAGGGAGCCGATGGCTTTTGGAATTGCCACCTTGCCCGGCGGCTAAGCTCCACCTCTCCCTTCATGCCACATGGGCGGCGGCTAAGGAGGAGGACACCTAAGGGCCGGCGGCTTTTGGCTTCTCCACCCTCCTCTTGCCAAGTGTCTTCTCCTCCTCCACATCTCTCACTCTCCCTTGGCTATAAATAGAGCTCATCCCTTCCCCTTGTAAATCATCCCACAATCCCATCTCATTCCAACATCCACAAACCACAAGTTAGTGAGAGAAGCTCTCACTTCTCTCTAGAGTTTGGGCACTAATCATGTAATCACTTTACTTTGGAATCGAAGTTTTAGCACTTTCAACGGTTTTTGTAAGCACTCTCGTCTTTACTTTATTGTCTTTTCAATTCAGCAACTTTACTTTCCTGTCTTTACTTTCGAAAACTTTATTTTCTGTCTTTGAAAACCTTTACTTTTCAAACACTTAGTTATGATATCCTGTTCCATGAGTATTCGTAGCTAAACCCTTCATTCGGTTGAAGGGGTGTACTTGTACCATACAATGTTTTAGACCCTACTCTTAGTGCCTCTATGTGTTCAAAACTTGTTCTATGTGCCACATATTAGGTTAGAACTTCCAAGGTTGAGTGGATGCTTTAACGGGCAAAGCTCTTCCGTGGGGTTCGTGAACATACTCGGGTAAGTGGATGCTTTAACGGGCAAAGCTTATCTGAGGAGTTCGACCTCTTTTAAAAAACCATTTGGTTGATCGTAACTGAAGATCAAATGGAGAGGAATTAGTCTAAATAGAACAAGTGTTCTAAACGATGTTGCAAGTCTTGTGCTAGAAATAGCCTTGATTCACCTTTGAACACTTAGTATGATCATTAGAGGTCAATGATAAACAGGCTATGATACAATGCCCCTAAAACCGAATGCTTTCCTTTAATTGTAATATCAACTGTTACTTTCCCTTTCAGTACTAAAATCACAACCAACCCACGCTACTCTCAGTACTAAAATCACAACCAAACCCCAACTGTCCTACTTAAAGAACAACTATTCACCTGACTCCCTTGGGTTTGACCCCTACTTACCCTTTACAACCCACTAGTAGAGTACGAGTAGCGGAGATATAAATTTGCTTTTGCACAGAGAACATCGCACCTTAACGACAGTGCGGTGGGCTCCGTCAGCCTGCTTATAGTTGGCCACCTTTGAACCATTTACGACTCCACATACCATCCTATTCTCTCCACTTTCATCCACTGTCATGTAAAATTCATTATAAATTTAAAAACTACCTAATCAACAATAACAGACACACTTCATCATCAAAAAATACAATAACAAACACACAATAACAAACGGGCTTGTTACCTGTTAGCACGAAACCAGGGCTCTTGCATCTAATGCTCGGAATATTCTGCAAATTGTCTTCATTATCATCATCATCATCATCCGATGCACTGTTGTCGAACGAGTGCATTGGTTCAAACTCTAGAGTTGTGGGTTCGGGAGCAGGGGGTGGAGGAGGAGGGTTAGAAGGTAGTACGTGATTTATGGTAGCAGGGGGTGGAGGAGGGTTAGAAAGTAGTACCAGAATTATGGTTCAGGGGGTGGAGCAAAAACTGGAATTGTGGGTTCTGGTGGAGGATGATTAGGTTGACCAGCTGACTTTGCTAAACTCCTAGGGGATCTATGATGTAGTAAGTGATTTGTTCGTCGTGTAGGGCTTGAATTGGCAGGTGCTGGAGGGTTGTTGAGTTGATCTTCTGGAGAATTTTGGGCAGGAGGAGGTTGACTGCTAGTGGTGGTAGTTTTTATTTACTTCTCAGGCCTTGGGTTATGACTTGGTGTGGCCATTTTTCTTTTCATGGGAGGAGGTGCTGGAGGTTTCTGAATTGTAGTGGTGGTCTTCCTTTTCAACTGAAGGTCTTTCGGTGGTTCTGACTTGGGCAGGGCTTGTGTCGGTAGTTTATTTGCTTTACATTTTGGCGTTTGTCGAACCGAAACAACAGGACAATCCTTTTTCTTCTTCCGAGTTGGAGTGGCTACGGGCACGGGGACTTAGTTGGTCGTCTTTGGCAGAGTTGGAGTCTTAATTGCATCCAGCTTCTTCAGGCGCCTTGACGGTCCTTCTTCTTCCGCCATTGCATGCAAGATTACCCTAGAACGCTCCATCTGCCTGACATCAGAACAAATGAAAGTCATACGCTCTTGTCGGACCACCAGAGATGAGGGTGGAGAGGAGAGTTCAGGTTACTCAGTGCATACTATTCTGGTAGTGGGCTTCGGTGGTGGAGTGTTCATGAACTACGTGGATGGGCGACGGGCGGAAGGAGACCTACGTTTCTTCGGGGGCCTCCGACTGGTTATGGTTACATCGTCGGGATGTCTACAAGCAGGCGTGTTCTTTGATTTCTCCATTGGTGTGAGTGAGATCGAGATGCGGCGGTGAGAGTGATCGGGATTTGGGGAAGGAGTTAAGGTGAGAAACAAGAGGCGGCGGTGAGAGATATTGAGATGCTAAGGGAGGAATTAGGGTTACATGCCAAGCTTACTGGGTTCCATGCCAAACGAGAAGCAGCCGTATGTTTATGCGATAAAACATGCTCATCGACGTCGCGTAAAGCGTACGAAAATTGAATTTTTGCCACCTCGAACGAAAATTTCAAATTCCCTCCAAACCCATATGGACTTTCCCCCCTAAATGAAATGATATTTAGCGACATTGTTCACCTAAGTGTGTCGCAGAAACTATACAGAACATATATCAAACACTTCTCTTCCCCTGTTTCCATTACACTTTGGAACAACACCACAAGAAATTTTTCAACACTTTTTGACAGGTTCTAATTAGACACAAAATAACACAACCACACCTGCAAATCAACCATCATCATCCGTTGCATAATTTAATTGAATTGAATCGTCACTTCGATTCATTTCATCTTCGTCCACTTCATCATCTTCATCACATATACTATCATCATCATCTTCGTTCCCTGCTTCATCATCATCTTCATCCCCTGCTTCATCGTCATCTTCATCCCTGCTTCATCATCTTTGTCCAAGTACAATTGCCTCCTTGCTCTTGGAATATGTTGATTAATATGTTCCTCAATAGAGTACTGAGTTGCGGGTTACATCACTTGTAATGTTAGTGAACATTTGCTCTTGATAAGGTCATCTTCTTCGACTGGTAGGAAGGTGTCACACATTACATTTTCATTTTCTCTTGCAAGGGAACTTTCACTATATAGTCCTCTATGTGATACAACATTTACAACCTTTCAATTGACACCCGCTTTTAGATCATCCAAGTAAAAACTTGTCTTGCGGTAGTGGCAAGACAATACGACCAATCTTCATACCAAGTTGTGGAAGTATCAACGGAAAGAAGTCCATAATCCCTCTTAGTGCTCCCCCTCTCTTTAGGATCAGTGTTAAACCATGTGCAATAAAAAACAGGCATTCCATTTGCATATTATAGCTGAATTATGTTCCAAATAATGACATAATAAGTTAATTCACCTTCTTCAACCATCACACCAAAATTTTAAGTCCTCTTCTTTCCATCGCGTTCCCAAACAACGAACTTCGCACCATTAGCATAACACTGAGAGTGGCACGCATATGATTGAGGCATCCGTGATAAACTATGCAATTCAGTTGAATATGATTCGTTACGCTCTCTTTCCAAGATGTCCATCTAGAGTTCAAAAAGATGAACATGCAACCGATATTAAAACAATGTCTCTTAGAATTATAAAAATGAATGACAAATTTAGTAAATAAATAAAATATTTAGTAGTCATACCCAGCCACAAAAATATGTAATAAAATGCTTAACACGTTCTTTCTTTGATCTGTTTGGGCTATCGCGGTCAAACTTTTCATCATGGCTTTCAATATAACGTTTTCCTTGTACGCAGTGTTCTACCACGCACCAGTGAGCCATGTCAAGTTGTTTCTTACTCAACTTGATCATGGGACAATGACCACAAATCTTGATAAGAGGAGAGTACACATTGAGGACATATAATTGGGCTTCGTTTGATGAGTCCATCATCTCCGTTGAATCGTTCATGTATAATTTACAATACAGTACACACTCATGTGTAATGTATTACTCAGCGATACGTCCCTCTTTATATATGGTATTCCGAACCGATCTCTTAGACTCGCATAATTATCTGCAAGGGGGAATAAGGCATAGTTAGTTTACAAATATATCTGTATGTGAGTGATGGACCATATTATATGATTCATTAAGATAGTTAAACCCACCAAATTAGACACTTTGTCTATACAACTTTTACTTGTTAGTTTCACTTTTGTTCTACAGGCTATTTCGAGGATTAGAGATGAAACGAGCTAAAAAGGAGTTCTTAAAGCTAAAAATGGATTACAAGTCATTCCAGGCCACGACTAGATTCCGGCTTTACAACCTTCATGAACCCAACGTAGAATCACTCAAACATGTCCCAATGACTTGTTCCAAACCTCAACAAAGATCAAGAACTCAAGTGAATGCCAAGTCTAGCCACCCATGTGCAAGGCTTGTGCCTTGTCTTTTGATTGCAACCAAGAAGCAACCATGATGCAACCAAGCTCTAACCGGAGTTGAGGGGGAACCGATGGCTTTTGGGAGACAAATATCACAACCCACTCACTTCCTCCTCCACCTCATGGCCGGCGGCTTTGGCTTGGGGAGTGACACATGGACGGTGGCTTTAGCCCTCCTCCTCTCCCCCTTAGCCATGTGGTTGGCCCTCCTCCTCTCCCCCTTTGCCATGTGTTTGGCCCTCCTCCTCTCCCCTTGCCTATAAATACCACATTCCCTCTCCTTTGTTCAATGTCCCAAGTTGTAGTCTCAAGTCCCATTGTCCCAAATTGTAGTCTCAAGTCTCATAGTCCTTGTAGAAAATCTCTCTAGATTTTAGGCACAATCCTTGTAAACACTTTACTTTGATATTGGAGGCTCCAAGTTTGTTCTTGAGTACTCTTGTTGGTTCTTGAAGTGCTCAAGCTTTTCCTTGTCTTTTACTTTTAAAAAAGCTTTAATTTTTGTCTTTCGAAAACCTTTACTTTTCAAGCACTTAGCTATGATGTTCTCTTCCAGGCATAATCGTAGCTAAACCCTTCATTCGGTTGAAGGGGTGTGCTTGTATCAAAACATGTTTTAGACCCTTCTCTTAGTGCCTCTATTGTGTTTAAACTTGTTCTATGTGCCTTATATTAGGTTAGAACACTATTGGTTGAGTGGAGGCTCGAAAGAGCAAAGCTCTTCCATGGGGTTCGTGAACATACGTGGTTAAGTGGAGGCTCGAAAGAGCAAAGCTTTTCTGTAGAGTTCAACCTCTTTAAAACACCACTTGGTTGATCGGAAATGATTGATCAGGTGGATGCACATAAGGCAAAGATACTTCGAAAGAAGGAATTAGCCTAAATAGAACAAGTGTTCTATGTCTTGAAAAGGACTAGACGGTGTGGCAAGTCAAGTGCTAGAAATAGCCTTGATACATTTTAAACACGTAGTATGATCATTAGAGGTCGATGATGAACAGATTTATGATACAAGGCCCCTAAAACCGAATCCTTTCCGTTAATTAAAACATCACCTGTCACTTTACTTTCAGTCTCATTATCAACTGCTTATTTTCAGTCATTTACTTTCAGTACTTTAATTTCCGCACATTTACTTTCCAGCAATTTACTTTTCAGTAATTTACTTTCTGTCGCTTATTACAGACCCTTTCAATATCAGTCCATACCAAAAGTATGTTGATTAGTCGATATTGAATTCGACTGTTCCAGCAATTTACTTTTCAGTATTTACTTTCCGCACTTTACTTTCACTACAGACTTGTTCAACATCAATCCAACACAACTTTGGCGCGCATCACGCTTGAGACACAGCGTGCGACAAACCAAAAGTGTGTTTGCGGTTGACGTTGAACTCGACTGTTCCAGCACTTTACTTTTCAGTATTTACTTTCAGTCATGTATTTACTTTCTTTACTTTACTTTTCAGTACTAAAATCACAACCAACCCCCAACTGTCTTATTTAATTTTCCATTTTCGAAAGAACAACTATCCACTAATTCCCTTGGGTTCGACCCCTACTTACCGCTTTACTACCCAATAGTAAAGTCACGAGTAGCGGACTAATAAATTAATTTTGTACACCTTGCCTCGCGACAAGGCAGTGTTGTCAAATTGGCGCCGTTGCCGGGTAATTAGCTATCAGATTAGTTGTTCTTTTCTTTCCCTTTTCATTTCTTCATTGCACTGTCCACTATGTATGCATGGATGATTCGACATCTTCCTCAGTTTGGAGGTGCTATCGGAGAAGACCCCGTGGAACATGAACAAATGTTTTACTCCATTTGCGGCAGAATGAGGCCCAAGGATGAGTCGCTAGAATGGTTTAAGTTGAATTGTTTTGAGTTTTCCTTAACTGGTTCTGCACTATCTTGGTATTACTCATCATATGCGGATTATGAAGGCTGTTATGGGGATCTACGAGCTAAATTTCTAAATGAGTTTTCCCTGTCAAATTATGGGACCAATCCCTGTCAAAGAGCCCAGCCATCCTTTCGACTTGAATCCGCAAGAAGATCAGCACCCTCAAGCAATCCCGGGACGAAACTTTGGACGAGTACTTGTCGTACTTCGACTCCATTGTGGCGAGCTGCCCGCACCATGGATTCACAAACGTGTTCCTTCTTCAAAGGTTTCTTGGCGGGATGCTGCCGCATGAGTGGAAAAGGCTCCATGTTACAGTGGGAGGCTCGGTCATGAAGTTAACAGTGACTGAAATCTGGGCCGTCATAGACGATTTGGCAGAGAGCACAAAATGAGGGCCGATGCACCAAATTGATAATAAAGCACCAATGGTGGAAGAGGACTCAGTGCAAAACAAGCCCGACACAACACCCATTGCAAGCTTGCCCGCAGCAAACCCGGAAGAAGACATCAGTACAAGGGAAATAATGGACGTGGAGGCGGCTCTAAAGGAGCCAACATTGGAGCCCACGGAGCCGACAGAGGATGAGGACCTATGGATGACTGAAGAAGAGCCGGCCGAGCCACTCAAACCGGTCCTCACTGCCGAAGCGGCTGAGGAACTCAAGCCAGGCCCGGTCCTTGCGCTCGGAGCACCTGAGACATGCCCGGACCTCACTATCGAAGCACCTGAGGCAGACCCGGTCCTCACTACCAACCTGTCCAAGAAAGACCCGGCTCTTATGATGGAAGTCCCCCAACTTGTCCCCTCGGTTTGTATGCGGATCACAGCCCCTGAAGATAAAGTGATCAATGAGGAGGTGCAAGGCGAGTTGGAAGCGGGACAAAGGCAAGAAAAGCCAACAATGGAGCACTCCCTCGCCACGAGCCTACCAAGCAGCCATGAAACTTCACTCGTGCTGAAACGCCCATTCACCTCTGCAGCAAAGAAGAGGGTTAGCGAAGAGCACAACCCGGATGCCAACCGTGCATACACAAAGAAGCGACCAAGACATAACAAGAGATCCCGACTCAAAAGACCAGCGACTGTGGTTAAGGGTCCTCGCCTTCTCAGAGGTGTTGGAAGGAAAAACCACCGGAACAATGGAGTCCTGACCCGAACACATCATCTCACAAAAGCCACCAAAGGGTCAAGGCAAGAATCAATGCAGGAGCCGCGGCAAAGTTCGACCAGAACCACCCATGGGACCCAAACTTATGATCCAGGAGTGAGGTATCGTCGAGCTAACGACGTTAAACAAAGGCACTGGTCGGGAGGTAACCCGACATTTATCTTACTTTCAGTCATTTTATTTTATGTCATTTAGTTTTTGCCTTAAGTCATTCTCACCTTTCCTGTATATATTTGCTTGCAATTGACTTTTGAACTAAGTCGTGCTGTGAGGCACGCCTTCGTTCAAAAGTGTGGGGTGAGAACCGCCTTTGTACATAGTTAATTAACATGCTTTCTTTTTTCCTTTTCCCTTAATATTATCTTTTTGAAAATATGAACTTGAGAATGTGAAAAAGATATATCTAAATTCAAGCATTTACCTTATGAAAACTCAACTGTGTAGAGACTTAGGATGTAACTTCTCATTTGTCCCATTGTGCTGAGATATACAGGGGATGCGGAGTTGATATAAAATGCCCTAGAGAGGCTTGGCAAGCACTCAAAGGATCGAATTTCACTATATGGTTTACAAAGTCAGTGGAGGCTGCACTTCGGGTTTCAGTTGAGTCAGGAGTCATCTCCGCCATGCAGCATTTATGCAAGAGGTGGGACGGGAATCAAACCGTCTTATCTCTACTCCTAGTAGCCGGGAAAATAGATGAGTGCCCCTCATCTTGACCCGCGCGAAACGGCGAGGATAAGAAAGAGCGGGCATGTATTTCCATATGGTCTCGGGCGATGATTGGACCTCCCAAAAGGTTGAGAAAGTGGACAAGCAAGTCACAAAGAAGCAAAGTTCGAAGAAGCAAATCAAAGGCCGAAGGCCAAAATTGTGAAGGTTTTAACCAAAACAAAAGTGAAGAAACTCCAATTCAACATCAAAGGTCAAAGACCAAGTCACCTCAAAATGCTGTCCCTCACCAAAAGGAAATCAAAGAGCTCTGATCATTGAAACCCGAACCAAATCACGTGCTAGAGAAAGCTACAAGAAAACCATATAGTGCGAGTCGGTCCCGAGAATGCAGTCCAGGAGCCTGAAAAGGGCAACCTCCCGAATCATCCGAATTAATTTGCATCTCAGCTCGAAGGTACAAGTATCATGTTTCTTCTAAGTATTTACACGGTTTAGTTTGGTAACAAGTAAGTATTGCATGAATAGGATAAATCTAGTCCCATATTCTCACTTTCTTATTTAAAGTTTTTACTTGGATTGTGTGTGCCTCTTTTAAATAGCATTGTTCGGGACGAACAACTAAAAGTGTGGGGTGATCTGATGGACCATATTTATATGATTCATTAAGATAGTTAAACCCACCAAATTAGACACTTTGTCTATACAACTTTCACTTGTTAGTTTCACTTTTGTTCTACAGGCTATTTCGAGGATTAGAGATGAAACGAGCTAAAAAGGAGTTCTTAAAGCTAAAAATGGATTACAAGTCATTCCAGGCCACGACCAGATTCCGGCTTTACAACCTTCATGAACCCAACGTAGAATCACTCAAACATGTCCCAATGACTTGTTCCAAACCTCAACAAAGATCAAGAACTCAAGTGAATGCCAAGTCTAGCCACCCATGTACAAGGCTTGTGCCTTGTCTTTTGATTGCAACCATGATGCAACCAAGCTCTAACCGGAGTTGAGGGGGAGTCGATGGCTTTCGGGAGACAAATATCACAACCCACTCACTTCCTCCTCCACCTCATGGCCGGCGGCTTTGGCTTGGGGAGTGACACATGGCCGGCGGCTTTGGCCCTCCTCCTCTCCCCCTTTGCCATGTGTTTGGCCCTCCTCCTCTCCCCCTTTGCCATGTGTTTGGCCCTCCTCCTCTCCCCTTGCCTATAAATACCACATTCCCTCTCCTTTGTTCAATGTCCCAAGTTGTAGTCTCAAGTCCCATAGTCCCAAATTGTAGTCTCAAGTCTCATAGTCCTTGCAGAAAATCTCTCTAGATTTTAGGCACAATTCTTGTAAACACTTTACTTTGATATTGGAAGCTCCAAGTTTGTTCTTGAGTACTCTTGTTGGTTCTTGAAGTGCTCAAGCTTTTCCTTGTCTTTTACTTTCAAAAAAACTTTACTTTTTGTCTTTCAAAAACCTTTACTTTTCAAGCACTTAGCTATGATGTCCTCTTCCATTGATAATCGTAGCTAAACCCTTCATTCGGTTGAAGGGGTGTGCTTGTATCAAAACATGTTTTAGACCCTTCTCTTAGTGCCTCTATTGTGTTTAAACTTGTTCTATGTGCCTTATATTAGGTTAGCACACTATTGGTTGAGTGGAGGCTCGAAAGAGCAAAGCTCTTCCATGGGGTTCGTAACATACGTGGTTAAGTGGAGGCTCGAAAGAGCAAAGCTTTTCTGTAGAGTTCAACCTCTTTAAAACGCCACTTGGTTGATCGGAAATGATTGATCAGGTGGATGCACATAAGGCTAAGATACTTCGAAAGGAGGAATTAGCCTAAATAGAACAAGTGTCTATGTCTTGAAAAGGACTAGACGGTGTGGCAAGTCAAGTGCTAGAAATAGCCTTGATACATTTTAAACACGTAGTATGATCATTAGAGGTCGATGATGAATAGATTTATGATACAAGGCCCCTAAAACCGAATCCTTTCCGTTAATTAAAACATCACCTGTCACTTTACTTTCAGTCTCATTATCAACTGCTTATTTTCAGTCATTTACTTTCAGTACGTTAATTTCCGCACATTTACTTTCCAGCAATTTACTTTTCAGTAATTTACTTTCTGTCGCTTATTACAGACCCTTTCAATATCAGTCCATACCAAAAGTATGTTGATTAGTCGATATTGAATTCGACTGTTCCAGCAATTTACTTTTCAGTATTTACTTTCCGCACTTTACTTTCACTACAGACTTATTCAACATCAATCCAACACAACTTTGGCGGGCATCACGCTTGAGACACAGCGTGCGACAAACCAAAAGTGTGTTTGCGGTTGACATTGAACTCGACTGTTCCAGCACTTTACTTTTCAGTATTTACCTTCAGTCCTGTATTTACTTTCTTTACTTTCAGTCATTTACATTTCAGTACTAAAATCACAACCAACCCCCAACTGTCTTATTTATTTTTCCATTTTCGAAAGAACAACTATCCACTAATTCCCTTGGGTTCGACCCCTACTTACCGCTTTACTACCCAATAGTAAAGTCACGAGTAGCGGACTTATAAATTAATTTTGTACACATTGCCTCGCGACAAGGCAGTGTTGTGAGTGAGTTAATTTAATTTAAATTCACAAACTGAAGGGAAAACCTCTCAATAGGATACATCCAGCTATAGTGTACGTGTCTCTTAAGCAAAACTTGATCCGGAAGATGAATCAATTGTGCACTATGATGGTGAAGAAAGCAGGATGAAAAACCGTCTCCAATTTGTATAGAATGATGACTATATCATCTTTCATTTGAATTGCGTCATTCACTGTGAACTGCTTACAACATAACTTCTGAAACCATCGTGATAATGATATAAGAGGCTCAGTTACAGAATGTGGCAAGTATGGTCGAATGAACACTAGAAGTAAACGCTGCAACATGACATGGCAGTCATGAGTTTTTAACCATTAAATTTTTTGTCTTTCACATTGATTTTGTTCTTCAAACTACCGGCATAACCATAAGGATACTTAGCATCCTTAATGAACTCAAATATCTCTGCCCTCTGTTCAGGTAAAATGGTATAAGGTGCCTGTGAAACCTTATCTTTCCCGGAAGATGACCCTATCTTCTTCCACCACAATTCCTTCTGAATTCCTTGTTGCTCCAAACCTTCTCGAGCCTTAATATCATCTTTTGTATTTCCTTGAAGATCAAAAATAGTACCAATGATGTTATCAAACACATTCTTCTCAATGTGCATTACATCTAACGAATATGGTTGTCTCAATGTGTTCCAATAAGGCCAATCGTAGAAAATGCTCATATGAGTCCAACACAACTTCTCCTTATTCAAACCTCTAGATTTGAAATCTGGATGCAAGCTAAGTGTGGGGTAGTCATGGCTAAGAACAGATGAGAAAATTTCTTCACCTGTTAATGTAGGTGGGGTACGTATCTCGTAATTCCACGTCCCCATTAAATTTAGTAGTCTGATGCTTCCACGAATGATCCCTATAAACCCATCTACGGTGGCCTTGGTAAGACATTTTCCTCGCTAAATGTTTAGCATCAATATCATCTAAACACAAAAGACAAGCTTTGTAACCTTTATACTTTAGACCTCCTGACATTCCCAAACCCGGAAAGTCACTGATTGTCCATATCAGCGCAGCTTTCATGTTAAATGTCGATCAAATGTAAGTACTCTCGTGTCCCACAAAATATTCAATTCATCTATCAAATGTTGCATGAACACATTCAAGCACTTACCGGGAGATTTGGGACCCGAGATCAATAAAGCAAGAATATTAAATTCCTTCTTCATGCACATTGGAGGTGGTAAATTGTAAGTCATCACCACGATTGACCATGTGCTATGAGAATGACCTGCTACTCCGAAGGGATTGAAGCCATTTGTAGCCAATCTAAGACGCACATTTCTAACGTCTCGTGCAAAGTCAGGATATTTTTTATCGAACTCTTCTCATGCTTCGCCAACTGCGGGATGTCTAATATGGCCATTTTTCACTTTTCTCTCCCGGTGCCACCGCATCTCCTTAGCTATATGCGGTGACATATAAAGACATTGTAATCTTGGAGTTGAGGTAAAGTAGCGTACCTTTTTTCTTGGAATCCTTCTCTCACCATCGCCATTTAAGTATCTCGACTCATTACACATCGGACAATGCTCAAGGTTCTTGAAGTCTTTATAGAATAGCGCACAACCAAATTCACATGCGTGAATAATCTCATATCCCATACCCAAATTCTTCAAAAGTCTCTTAACCTCACTATACGAACCGGGGTAATTATTTGGGCTCCGAAGGAGATCTTGTGTGATTCTCAAATGCTCGTTAAAGCTCTTGTCGGACCATCCATTGTCGACTTTAACTTTCATTGCACTTAAAATCGTACCCAATACAAATTTGTCACTCCCCACATATATGGGAGTGTGTGCTTCCGCAAGAAGACGTTGATACTTATCATATGCCTCCTTTCCCAAATACTCATTTTCTAGGTCATCTTGTGGTTATGAAAAAGGGAAAGCATCGTTAAGCATCTCTATTGTCGGATCCATGTAATAAGCACCACTTTCTTCAACCGTGCCACAACTTTTTTCCAAAACATAATGGTGTCGTTGTGTGTATAATGATGATGAAGCATCGACTTCTACTTCCCCATAAGAAGTCCAAGTCGTGTAGTCTTGTATTATACCATTGCGAAACAAATGTGTTTGAATTTCATCCAATGACAACTTCGCATGGTGCAACCTACAACGCCTACATGGGCATTTATGCGTAGTACTCCGGGGTTTTTTGGTTTGACAAAGTTTACGAAATTTGTAATACCCTGTGCAAACCGCGGATCACATTTGTCCGACAAATTCATCTAAGTCTTGTCCATAGTTCCGATCCTATATTAAGCAAATATGAGACAAATTATTAGGGAGTTAAGCCAAAGCATATTATTCCATCAAAGGAGGAGAGTTAAATAAAATGCAGCAAATGCCTAGCTAATTATACATGACTCAACCATATATGTGTAATGCACCAAACTGCTACCTGCTGCGCTCCTACACGCCCAAAACTACTGCTACCTGCGCTCCTACACTCCCAAAATGCTAACATGCTAGCACATGCCCAATTCTCTACACATAATGCAGCAATTCATTGAAACATGTTGCTGCTCCAACTCCCAGGGATACTTAAACATGCTGTTGCAAGCCCAAATTAAAACACGAGCTAGGGACACCGCAAAGTGTGTTGTTGCTCTGTACTTTTATGCAGCAAAATTAGTGCTGCTACCTCTCGTTTCTTTATTCATCAAAAACACCCCCCCCCCCCCCCCCAATATGACTGTTGCCTACTCAATTTCAACTCTCATCCCTCCCCAAAAATTTGACATGGCAACTCACCCCAACATAACATAGTTTCAACTCCAACAAAAATAGTGTGAAAAAAATGGAAACAAAAAATTACAAGTATTTATGAGAATGTGTGAGTTTATACCTTTAAAAAAGTGTGCCTTTTTACATGAAGATCTCACCAAAAACCTATGAAAACAAATATCCCTAGAGTTGCAGAGGATTTTCTCCAACACTTTGGGGTTCTCTGAAGTTTGAGGAGGTAGAACTCAGTGCAGGGGTGTACTTTGGGTGTTCTGTTTTATGCATTTAATTTTACGTTTACGCGACTTACTTCGATAAAAACGTCGCGTAATGCACAAACGGTAGGTCATCCTCTTTAATGCCGAGTAAATTTGAAACGTATAGGGGGTTCGTCATGCCTAGCACCTGCTTCAAGGATTTAATTTGTATTATTAAGTGACATACTTTGAGTTGTCGCTTAATTTAAGTCGCATGAAAGGTTTAACATGACATACATTCGGTGTCGCTTAAAAGAATGTCGCAATTAATCTATAACGTGACATATGTTACGTGTCGCTAAAAATAAAGTCGCGTTAACATTATTACGTGATAACGTGTTTCGCGTCGCATTAAATTAAGTCGCTTAAGTATGTTATTACGACAAACAAGTCAAAGCGTAGTCGTATAAACCTGAATATGCGACGAAGCTATTGCGACACGTTTTAAAGTTTGTCACGTAGGATATAAAATTGTGTAGTGATGTAATTATAGGATTAGGTTAATTTCCTCCTCTTCAGATATGTTTGTTCTCTCATGTTGCTGTACCTTCTCTTCAAATAACTAATTTTGCGAATTTGACATTAGCAAAGAAAGCTTTAATTCCAACCTTCCAGCTCTAAAACAATTTTCTTCACACACTCGGATAAAGCCACTTGTAGCGTTATCCCAGATTTACTTCGTGAATCCTTTTCCCCATAATTCAACCCACATTTGTTCAAAGCGGAACAATTTCATCTTCCCTTGACTTCTTTCCACTTTACGAATATCCGCAAATGGTTCCTGCATGGAAAACCTCACCACTCGGGAAAAGATCTGATACAGACTTGATAGTCTGCAATAGATATTACGGATGTGAGGATGGGTTTGAAGATGAGATGAGGAAGATGATGGTTAGGGTTTTGAGAAGAAGATGATACGACCAATGGATCAAGCCATTGTTTCAAGGACGCTGCCCACGCTGCCGTATCAGGCCTGCATGCCATACACCCCGACCTTTGATAGAGAATGTTGGTAGTGGGACTTGAATACGAGATGCCCACCCCTTTAGATAGTGATTTTAGTGTGCCACTATCACCAATTAAGTTGCAGCTCAATTGGTGTTTACCATCCAAAAAAAAAGTCTACCATTTTCATTTGTTTCATTTCCTATTTATTTATTCATTTTTCTATTAATGGTATTAACACAATAACAAAATCTTGCAACCAAACGTTCATGTCTTTGGTTTGCGGTTTGATTTCATTGACCAAAATCTAAATCTGTCATCGTGGTCGTCGAGCATCATCATCATCTTCTCCAATCTGAATCCTCTTCTCACCGGAACCTTAACTGCATACAATTCTACAGACTCGGCTGCTTTTGTCAATTTTATTTCATTCTTCATTGTTGGAAATTGAGATTGGAACACCACTTCATTCGATTCCATCCTCGCACGATGCTTCTTTCCCTCTAATTCTCTGCTTAAACGGTACGTCCTTTCCTCATCGTTCCAATTTTACCTCTCTCCTCACGTTTGTTTGACTTGCTGCTTGTAATAGCCGTATCCTTGCCCATGATGTATGTTGATTCAATCCTAATACTATATTTTGCTTTCACTTTCTAGCCCCTAAGTATATTTTTGTCTTAGATACTTTTCATTGGTTATTCCTTTCTTACATGTTTGTCTGGATGCTGAGAGTTGCAAAATCTTTTTGTTATACAGATATTTATGTCATTGCTTTTAGTTCATTATCTGTTTGCTAGAAGACTATATTGTTGAAATTCGATGTTTTCATGGTATGGTTGTGGGCAAGAGGAAGAATCAACAATTAATAATTTGATTAATCATTTTGAGGTTTGGAACCAATAGAAACTAATCCTCCCCTAAAAATATGAAAACTATTGAAATAAATTTTCAATTACCTTTTAGTTCCAAAATTTACAAAAAAAAAATATGTATTCTCCTGCCAAGAAATGTGCATTTTAGAAGAAATTTTTTGAGCATTGTCAATAATTGGATGAACCAAAATAATATGGGATGCAATTCATCCCTCTTGGACTTGGTAGGTAAATAAGTGGAAGTTGATAAACTTAATTTTTATATTCTGGTCTTAACCTCCAATTTTTTTTTGACCGATTAAGATTCACTCAATATATTTTAACTTTCTTGCAACGACTACGTCTTGAAACGCTTTTATTTAGAGCATGTCGATTTAAAATCAAATAATTAAAAACTCAACTTATCTTTTAACTACAATGCTCATTCTACAACAACATATTGATTTTTTAAGTGAAATTTTAAATTTAAAGGGCTCTCATCGATATACAGAATCATGAACATGAAGGGTCAAACTAGATACATAAAACTTACATAATATATATTAGGCAAATAAAGTGTTCAAAACAGATTGTGATACTAGTGCAGATGGTTAGTAAGCACATGATTTTCTTGAACCAAAATATGCCTGGTTTGATTCGCCATCTCTACATATTTTAAGATATTTTTGTTCAAAAGCTACTCGGGCCACTGCCCAAGTTGCCCTGGCCATGGCTCCGTCCCTCGTTGTGGGCTCATCTCTGGAGATTCTGTGAACCTTAAATTATATGCACTCGAGTGCAGTGTCATGAATATATGATTGTTTCCTTTGATAAATCATTCCTAGGTCCCCAGACGATGAATCAGTGAACAATGAAATGAACTGTACTGGACCAAAACACTTCGGAAAAAGTGTTAATTAGATAAATATCTTGTGCTGTTAGACCTGAACCTTAGTGATCATTAACATTGAAATAGTTCATAATATCATTGCTTTGAATCTGCAAGAGCTAAAAGTTCCTCGATCATATTTCATTCCTTATTCATTTATTTATTTTTCTAATTGTATTTTTTTTCCTTTCCTAACCCCAGGTATGGTTCTTCTTAACATCTGAAAAGATCATGGTGCAGTGCCTAGATGCAGTGAAGCATCTGTGTGCCAATGTGTTGGGTTGTTGCGATGCTGAATTAAGTAGGCAACCAAGGGGTTTGGAAGACCCTGAAATTCTTGCAAGGGAGACAGTGTGTATGTGTTTTTTCAGCTCGACAATCCAATTTCTCCAGTACTATAATTTGAGTCACTTAATGTAACTCACGGCCATGTAAATATCTCTCCATTGCCTGTTATGAGCTGTGAAAATGGTAATCAGGATTATGCCATTTCGTAATCAAACACTTTACAGTTTACTTTGTAGAAATGTAACTAAGACACGATTGATAACTTAACTAGCTACTCATTTGTGTTAAATAAGTTACTGTCATGTTTTCATCTTTATCAGTTCTTATCTGGACTGCAAATAGGTCTTCTATACACAGTGAGCCGTACATCAAAGACTTATTTAGTCTGAAGCATGTCGCGTGTGGACATCTCTAGTGTATTTCTCCATAATCGTGTAGTGTTTATAAAGTGTGTGATGATTGTGTGTGATCAAATCACTCCTGCCATTTACGACTTTCGAAGATTCTCTGGCTTCCGCCCCTATTCATTATTCATAATAACATTAAACTCTGAGGATGGAGGTTATGTTATAAGTTTACACAAAACAATGACACTGCTAGACAATAAAAGCTGTATCTATACACTTCATTCTAGATTATTTATTCATGTCCATATACCTTATTGTGCAGAGACTAGGTTCATGATTCAAAACTGTTAGTGGGAATGCGATAATTAATAAAAATTAATAAATAAAATATGCTTTTCTCCTCGTTTTTCATTATTGTTCTTTGTCAGATGCATGATTTCTCAGTTAAGGTTTGCTATCAAGGTAAACAAACTTTTTACTTTGCCTTCATGCTGTCAAACATATCTATGTTGGTTATTTGAAGATATGTGGATGGTTTTTTGTTTTATTTTTATTTTTATACATTTAAGGTCTAAAATGAGTGTCCTATTCATTCAGTGTTGTTTGAACTACGGTTATACATAGTTATCTCAATATTCTAACATCTTTACTCAGGAAGAGAGTTATGTACATACGGTTTAATGTTTAATTTGTTAATTTGATTGCAGTTAGTGTTAGCGAAATAGAAGCCCTGTATGAGTTGTTTAAGAAGATTAGCAGTGCAGTAATTGACGATGGTGTCATCCACAAGGTATATGATTTTTATTAGTCTCCTTTAATCAAATTTCTTTTTCATATTTACATAGTCCTGAGATGTAGTATCAGACCTGCTCTTGGTGTAGTAGCTTTCACTGGTTATTATAGTTGCAGATTTTCAAACAATCAAATAAGCATTACATCATTTTAACTTCCAGGAAGAATTCCAGCTTGCTTTATTCAAAACAAACAAAAAGGAAAGCTTATTTGCAGATAGGGTGAGTTTCTTCGGCATGTCATCTTGTTATTTTCGAGTTACACCGTGAACTGTTGCCCTTACTTTTTCATGTTACCCTAATGTTGGTGTTAATCATGTTTTTGATCTCACCAGTATTTTTGCGAACAAGACTGGTTCTAGAATCACATAGATGTAAAACATTTTTTGTTGGTTTTCAAATTTTAACTTATTTTGACTTGTGAAAACATATTATAGGTTTTGTATATTTTTTAAAGCTGGGATAAAAGAGAAGATTGAGTTTAGTGTAAGATGACAACTCCTTGGGGTCACATTTTCCTTTAAATTAACTGGCCTTGTAGATACTGCTCACTAGCTGTAATATCAAGCTGATAATGGGTGACGAGAAGCTTTTTCAGCTTGTTAGAATATATTTCGGAACAAACCTTAAATGATACCAATTGTTTTTTAAACAAAACATTTATTGTTCCCAATTCCTTGTAACTTATTGGTAAAATTTACCCTCTAATGTCTGATTGTGCACATTTGTAGGTATTTGATTTATTTGACACGAAGCATAACGGGATCTTGGATTTCGAAGTGTTCGCTCGGGCCCTTTCTGTGTTTCACCCCAATGCATCTATTGATGACAAGATTGAGTGTAAGTTCTGATCCTTTTTACTTTCATATCCCTATTGAGTGTGTTATATGTCCATTTGTTCATTGATGTACATGTTAGGATCTAAAGCGGTAATGAAAGAAAACAACAATAAAGAACACAAAGATTTGATACCCAGTTCGCCACCGAATGTGACTACGTCTGGGGGCACTACCAAGCCAGGAGATTTTCACTATGACCAGGTTTATATATAGGGCAAGAATGAAACCCTAACGAAACCCTAGCCGTGCTGCACAGCTGAAACCCTAGCAGCAGCTGAGACATATGGGCTTTTGATTATCAGGCTTCATAGCCCAACAATCTCCTACCTGGAGACTGATTCCAATCATAATCGCCGTCATCTCCACATTCATTAACCTTTGAACGTTTGGTAGTGCCAGGCCCTCACCTTAAGTACCAAGGCCAGTTGAAGCCTTGCATAGCTTCAACTTCTCTAAGGTCACAGCCGGCGTATGTAATGATACTTCAGCTCTATATGCTTGGTCCTCGAATGAAATGTAGGGTTCTTGGCCAAGTGGATGGCACTCTGACTATCACTGTAAAGAGTACTACCCCCTTGCTCCTTTCCCAATTCACGCAGGAAATTCTGCAGCCACACCATCTCCTTACTAGCCTCAGTCACTGCCTTAGTTTAAAAAAGCGCGCCTGAGGCGCGCCTAGGCGTGAGGCGCTGGGAGGCGCTGGCGTTGGCGCTTCGATATGTTGAGGCGCGACTAATTCCCACAGGCGAGCGCCTTTTGCGCTTTTTGGACCGCCTGTCGCCTTTGGGCCTGGTCGCCTTTGGGCCTGAGGCTATTTTTAAAATTAAAAAAACCCTAATACGTTCCTGCGAACTCACTGTCAACCTAAATATGTTTGATCGACTTCGTTCTTCCGTGTGAGTCCATCATCTGCCTGGGCTGTTTGTGAAACTCTGCTTGTGTTGGTGCGTCGATAATCTTGCTCAGATTTTCAGAATAGGTTTTTAATTATTCTGATCTGTTTGACACACTTGCAGAATCTATTTCCACACTTCAAAATCTATTTCTACACTTACAAGACTTGTGTATGCCTGTATGGCCTCCTAAATTATACTTCTAATTGATTATTATGTTATTTTTAAGTAAAATATATGATTTATAATCTAGCGCCTCGCCTACGAAAGGCGCGCTTTTTTTTTGCGCCTTGCACCTCAGGCACTATAGAGCCCTTTGCGCCTTGGTGCGCCTTGCGCCTTTTAAAACCAAGGTCACTGCAACTTTGACGCCCAAGAGATAGCAGTACCACCTAATGTGAAGACATATCCGGTTGTACTTCTCCTCTTGTCAATATCACTTGATGCCAAATCTGCATCAACATATCCTGCTAACTCAACTTTCTTGCCTTCAAAACACAAGGCATGCTCAGTGGTCCCCTTCAAGTACCTCAAGATCCATTTTACCGCTTCCCAATACTTTTTCCCTGGATTGCCTATGAACCGACTCACTACTCCCACCGCATGTGCAATGTCTGGCCTAGTACACACCATCGCATACATTAAGCTGCCAATTGCTGATGCATATGGAGTCTTCTGCATGTAGTCACGCTCTTCTTGGTCTTTCGGTGAGTCTCTAATTGAAAGTGTAATCTGATTACCCAATGGAATCTTAGCCGGCTTTGCATCTTGCATGCTGAACCTCTCCAGAATCTTCTTGATGTACTCAGTTTGCGAGAGATGCAGCTTTCCTGCCTTTCTGTCACGTTCAATTCGCATTCCCAAAATCTACTTCGCCTCACCCAGATCTTTCATGGCAAACCGTTTGGATAACTGCTTCTTCAGCTTACTCACCTCCTGAGCACTGGAACCTGCTATCAGCATGTCGTCAACATATAATAGCAATATGATATAGCCGTCATCTAACTTCTTGAAATAACAGCAATGGTCAGCCTCACTCCTCACGAACTTAACTTCGTGCATAAACCCATCAAACTTCTTGTACCACTGTCTTGGAGCTTGTTTCAAACCGTACAAGCTCTTTTTCAGTTTACACACCAGCAACTCGTTACCCTTTGACAAGTAGCCTTCTGGTTGGTTCATATAGATTTCTTCATCCAGGTCACCATGAAGAAAAGCTGTTTTCACATCTAGCTGCTGTAACTCAAGATCTTCAGCTGCAACCATACTCAACACAAGCCGTATGGTAGTCATCTTGACAACAGGAGTGAAAACATCAGTGTAATCTATACCGTATTTCTGCTGAAATCCTTTCACAACCAATCTTGCCTTGTAACGCTTACTTCCATTCGCCTCCTCCTTAATTCTGTAAACCCACTTGTTATGCAGCGCCTTCTTGCCTCGTGGAAGCTCAACTAGCTCCCATGTCTCGTTTGTAAGCAATGACTTCATCTCATCGTCCATTGCTAGCTTCCACTGATCTGTATGTTTTCCCTGAGACGCTTCTGCAAAACATTCTGGTTCACTACTATCAGTTAATAACAGATAGAAATTAGAAGGCGAATATCTATCTGGTGATCTGTGCTCTCTACTGGATCTTCGCAGCTGAACTTCTGGTGTATTCAGTTCATCCTCCTCATCAACCTCATGGTCATCTGGAACCGTCATACTCCCACCCGAGTTAGAAATATCTAACTCAATCATCTCAGTTTCTGAGCTGCCAGCTTCTGATGCACCTGACAAGTCTTTATACAGTTGCTGCTCATTGAATATGACATCTCAACTACGAATAATTTTCTTATTCTGCTCATCCCAAAGCCGATATCCGAAGTCATCACCACCATATCCAATAAATGTACACTTAACAGACTTTGCATCCAGCTTACTTCTTTCAACAGCAGGTATGTGAACATATGCAACACATCAAAAAATACGAAGAAATGACAGATTTACCTCCTTGCCACTCCAAGCCTCCTCTGGAATTCCATTCTCTAACGGAGCTGATGGTCCTCTGTTAATCAGGTAAGCTGCAGTGTTAACTGCTTCTGCCCAAAACATCTTCGGAAGTCCACACTTCAATCTCATGCTCCTAGCACGTTCATTCAGAGTTCTGTTCATACGTTCTGCGACGCCATTCTGCTGTGGAGTTCCCTTCAAAGTTTTTTCCATACGAACTCCATTCGCTGCACAATACTCCTTGAACTCTCGCAGCCCATACTCTCCACCATTGTCAGATCTCAGACACTTCACTTTAACACCTGTCTCAGTCTCTACCAGGGCTTTCCACTTTCTGAAAACATCAAACGCATCAGATTTATTTTTCAGAAAATAAACCCATACCTTCCTTGTGCAATCGTCTATGAAGGTCATATAATATGATGCTCCACCAAGGGATGTTACAGGTGCTGGCCCCCATAACTCGCTATGGACCAACTCCAGCTTCTGCTTTCTCAACGTCTTGCCACCTCTTGAGAAACTGACTCTCTTCTGCTTCCCGAAGACGCAGTCCTCACATAATCAGGTAGCAGACCCCTCGAGCATAAGACCTTCATCCCTTTCTCACTCATATGATCGAGACGACAATGCCACAAATCTGCATCACCTTTCACACTTGCAACAGCGATGCTTTCTTGGAGGTTGCTTGTCATATACAACGTCCCCTCTTTCTTGCCTCGAGCTATCACCATGGAACCCTTGGTTATCTTCCAAGTACTACAACCGAAAGTTACTGCATAGCCTTTGTCATCCAACTGGCCAACTGACAACAAGTTTCTCTTCAAATCTGGAATATGTCTGACATCATGCAGCTGCAACACTGACCCGTTTGGAGCTTTTATCTGGACATCTCCTTTCCCTACGACTTCCAATGGTTCATCATCAGCGAGATAAACCTTCCCGAAATCTCCAGATCTGTAATGCTTCATTATGTCAGCATTACTACAGGAATGAAACGATGCTCCAGAGTGTAACACCCAAGACTCCAATGGGCTGCTCACACTCAGAATTAGTGCCTCTGCAATTTCTTCAGTGGCTGCGTTTGCTGACTGTGCCTTACACTCACTCTTGTAGTGACCCACTCCGTCACACTTCCAGCACTTCACCTTGCTTTTATCTCTGGCCTGTTTGTCCTTCCCTCTGGACTTTGACCTGCCACGCTGCACCTTCGACCTGAACTCAGATCTGCCTCTGTTTTCAGCATACAAAGCTAGACCCGAGCTAGAGCCTGATTCTCTCCGGCGAATCTCTTCACTAATGATCAGGTTTCTGACTTCATCCAGCTCAAGCTTGCCTTCCCAGCTGAGGCACTAACGGCTGTAACCGTCCCGCTCCAACTTTCTGGTAAAGAGGATAGTAAAATCAAGACCTTTATTTCATCATCGAACTCAATTTTAACGGAGCTCAGTTGTGCGATCGTCATGTTGAACTCGCTCAAGTGCTTTGCCGCCGTCGTGCTCTCTGCCATTCTTAGGTTGAATAACCGCCGCATCAGATGGACTTTGTTTGATGCTGATGGTTTCTCGTACAACGCCGATAAAGTCTCCATCATCTCCTTCGTCGTCTTTGACTTCACTGTATGGTGTGCAACTTCTCTGGACAGCGACAGCCGGACCGCACTCATTGCTTTTCTGTCCAACAGCTTCCATTCTTCATCCTTCATGTCCTTCGGCTTTTCATCTAGAGGCTGATGTAAATCTTTACCGTATAGGTAGTCTTCGATTTGCATCTTCCAGAATCCGAAATCCGATCCGTCAAATTTCTCCACTGGTTGTCTTACATCTCCCATCGCGACTGCTAGAACCTCGGCTCTTGATACCAGTTGTTAGGATCTAAAGCGGTAATGAAAGAAAACAACAATAAAGAACACAAGGATTTGATACCCAGTTCGCCACCGAATGTGACTACGTCTGGGGGCACTACCAAGCCAGGAGATTTTCACTATGATGATGAGATACAATTACAATACTCAGACCAGGTTTATATATAGGGCAAGAATGAAACCCTAACGAAACCCTAGCTGTGCTGCACAGCTGAAACCCTAGCAGCAACTGAGACATATGGACTTTTGATTATCAGGCTTCATAGCCCAACAGTACATTGACGTATATCCATGAATGCAGCTTGAAGTGTATCTGATTTGGTACTTATTCTTCCCTGATAAGATTCTCATGTTTTGATGTTGCAGTTTCTTTCCAATTGTATGACCTAAAACAGCAGGGATTTATTGAGAGGCAAGAGGTAAAGTTTGCTTGTTTTTCAGTTCTTTTGCCGTTAGTATCAATCCAGAATCTAGTCTTTCATGAGTTCCCTTTTGCCCCTGAAATCGGTTTTATAATTGCTTCCGCAGCAGAATGCACAAATATGCGTAGCTTATATATTTTTTTATTGGATTGAATTTTCTGAAAATGTAGATTTGGAAACTGATTTCAAATTTCAATATATAGGTGAAGCAGATGGTAGTGGCTACTCTTGCTGAATCTGGAATGAATCTTTCAGATGAGGTTGTAGAAAGTATCATTGACAAGGTGTGGTCCTATTCCTTGCATGTATGATTGTTTACCTTCATCCAAATGGTTATATTGAACTTACTTGTTTAGCTCTTATATTATCTTAATAAGTTCCATCTCATGAAAGATATTGCTAAAATAAATTTAGAGTATCATCAATGAATATTTAAATCAATTATCATGATGATGTGTTTTTGTATCATTTCAGACTTTTGAAGAAGCTGATACAAAACATGATGGGAAGATTGACAAAGAGGAGTGGCGTAGCCTTGTTCTTCAACATCCATCCCTTCTGAAGAACATGACTCTACAATATCTCAGGTATTTTACAGCTTAGTCCTTCCTGCTTTCTACTCTTGTTAAGGATAAGGTGCCTAACTTTTGCTGAAAGCATGTGATCGCTGTTGTTTTATTGATTCTCTCTTAGACACATTTGTGTTTTTATATGACTAAATCACGTGTTTCACATGTGTGTCCCCCAAGTCCCTATGTGTTTGCATTAGCAGATGCTTGAGTTGAAACTTGTATGGCTGCATATTTGTTATCACCATATGCCGCGGCTGTGGTTGAGATACAATTCTATAAATGAACTTTAGTGCTTGGATCGAACTCCAATTACATTACTTTTAATAGGTTTAAGTTTGTTGTGTTAGAAAATGTAAGTCTCGCTTGTTGTTATCATGTCTTAAGACGTTATACTGCTCTTCATGAATCCCTTTTACAATTCTGTTTTTTTTTTTTCTGCCAGCAAGTACCCTACCTGTGATGGATGATTGATCTACTTAAATTGTTGCTTAGCAATTTTACTTAACTGTCCATCCGAATTTTAGCATTGTCAATATTGTCTCAAGTTTATCTTCCTTCTATCCGTCATCAATGTAACATGAAAGGGTTCAGCAGTATTGAAAATCTAGGATAGTTGCTGAATGTACTTTGTTATGGCCAGAAGGCTATGTGCCAATAATGACAATGATTTTTACCCATCAAGTGGTTCACTAGGCTTGTTTGTCATCTTATACCAAAAAATATGGTAATATGGTGGTTGTATCACATGCAATTTCTTTTCTTGTGTTTGCATACTTGTTTGGGCATGCTTATTCTATTTGGGAACCAGGTTGTAACTTTCTGTCTGTTTCCTTTCCACAGAGACATAACCACGACATTCCCGAGTTTTGTGTTTCACTCACGAGTTAATGACACCTGAAGAAATGATTCAAAGTCTTCTGAACATGCCATATATTTGTACTTTTATGTCAGTTTGTTTACGATGTCTGGAATTTGTTGGAACAAATTACATATTTGAGAAACTAGCTGTGGACACTTGTAAAAGTTTAGTCAGTATTTAATTCATGGGGTTGTTGGAACAGGTTTTCTGTTCAGTTTTGTTGTGTTCCGATTACATTAATAAAAATCCAGCATAAGATTTGGGACGATAGCATGGTAGACTTGTAAAGATGTTAGGGATACATCTTATACAATCGGCCGCTTCTTATTGGCTGTTGTAGAACAACAACAAATGTGTTCATTACTTGACTTCAATGCTATACCAGTCAATCTCAACCGTCCATTTTTTTCCCCTTTGTTTTTTTTAAATTGGTTGAGGCGGCACTTTTATTGATAGGATCAAAAAAGCTTGGATCGTGACAAATACAAAAGACAGTCTTTAGGCGCCAGGAGCTGATGATAAAGCTCAAACCTTAAAAACACAGAATGGATTAAGAAGAATCACAAAGAGAGACTTGCCTAAAAAAGCAGGTAAGCGAAGACCGACCTCGAACTGACGCAGTAGTCTTCATTGGTGAAGTCACGCTGGAGCAGAAAACCTGTGTTAGGGGGCCCTCTATGAGGCGTTGAAAACAAGCAAAAGACTCGCAGGATGGCGCACCAACCGTCATAAGGTAAAATAACAGATACAATATCTGCTACCCTTTCGTTAACCAAAAGATATCCGAGAAGACATAATAAAGTACACAATTAGATGTGGCAATCTAACCCGTTACCCAACCACCTGTGAAAACTTTGCCCGTTAACCGTCCATTTACTTATGGGTTGAATAAAACTCGAAATCTGCGTAAAATTCGCTTAATCAATTTAAACCCGTTTACCTTATTATATATTTTTATTTAAATAATTAAAAAATTATCAAATATATTGTATTATTTTAAGTTAGTAATATATTTTAAATAAATATTTAGATAATGTTGATAACTGATTTTTTGAAATATTAAATAGTGATACATTACAATTTTTTTAACCAATATAAAAAATATCTACGGATTTTTCCTATGGTTAAACTCGAGGATGAGAAACATGAAACATATATAATCATGTTTTAAATTAAACGAGATAAGCTCTAATCTGAATTCAATATTTTATTTTGAAACATATTTAGTCATATTTAAAACTAACTAGGTTAAACGGGTTAGGCGGGTTTACCGGGTTTGGTGGTTTAAACGGGCTAAACGGCCTAACGCTCTTAACCCACTAAACGGGATAATATCGTCTCATTTGCTTGTTGACGGTTTCTATTCAAACTCTGAGCAAGTTGACATGTTTCTTCGCTTGCATCATTCACATTGACTTGGTTCAACGATGATGCAGGTATCATTGTCATACATTGTGGAATCTCTCACATTATAATTTTATTATTTGACAATGAAACAAGAATAATCTTTTTTAGACTAAAAAGGTTAAACGGGCTAAACAGGTTAATCGGGCTAAATGGGTTAACCGGGTTAAACTGGCTAAACGGGTTAACCGGGTAAACCCGCTTAACCCGCTACCCGTTAAGAACCCGCCCGTTAAACCCGCTCACGTTAAACGGGTTTGAACGGGTTTGACCTACTTAACTCGCTAACCGTTTACAACCCGCTCGATACCTGCCCGCGCGCCCGTTTTGCCACCACTAGACTATGAAGATAGGTGAAAACAACAGATAGGTGCACAAGACCAATACCATTTTGAACATTTAGATCATTATGAACAACATTGGTGGTTTGGCAAGGAAAATCTTCTGAATCCTCACAATTGCAGAAGAATTTTTAGCCCCATCCTATCACTCCTTCGGGCCATAGCAACACTAGCAGGGACGGGATTACTATATAAGCACATCATCTACAAATAAAAGGTGATTCACATAAGGCATATTCTGACCTGTATCATAACCATAGATTTGTCCCTCCGAATCGCCTTATTTATGGCCATGGATAGTCATTCCATGGTAAGAATAAACAGAGTCGGGGCCAAGGAGTCCCCTTGCCTCAGGCCATGCGTGGACTTAAAAATGGCGTAAGCCTGCCGTGCCCACTTAACGGAAAACCAAGTATAGGAGATGCATCTGAATATTATATCGACAAAAATTTCAGAAAAACAACAGGCATGAAGCACTCCCATAATGAAACTTTAAGAAATTCTATCATATGCATTCGATATGTCAATCTTTAAAATAACATACCACCATAAGTTTTCCAGTCAAAATCAAATAGCAAGTCGTGCGCAAGGGGAATATTATCATGATTACTCCTACCCTTCACAAACCTACTTGTTCAGGCCCAATGATTTTGTGCACAAAGCGAGAGAGTCTAGAGTTCAAAATTCTAGAGATAATCTTGTGAAAAAATTGCATAAGCTGATTCGACGAGGTCAGAAATACCTGTCATAGTTGTAGTCTTCATAATAAGAGCTAGATAGATATAGGAAGTTACTTTAGGGATTTGAAGGCCATAGACTAAACGCCTCACCGCCCTCTCGAAGTCAAATTTGATAAAATTCCATAAAAAGATATAGAAGCGACCAGTGAACCCATCTGGTCCTGGGGAGCTGTCCTTTTTCATCTCCACAATTTCGCTGCAAATCTCATCAATGATTGGAAGTGTAATAAGGATTGCGTTCTCCTCCTCCGAAATCACTTAATCAACACAGGTCAAAATTTGTTGGAGCAGTCGACCATGAAAGATCCGTTAAGATGTCTCGAAAATAATCAACAACGCTCTGCCCAATATGCTCGTTGGTCGCCTTTTCATCCCCTATGTTAACATGAAAGTTACCCCTAGACCAGATTCGTCTAGCTTGAACCACTGCATGGAAAAATTTGGACTTACGATCTCCATCTTTAATCCACGACATTTAGATTTCTCGGGCAACAGAATAGCTTCTGGCCTTAGAGCATCCTCGAGACCACATCGACACTCCATAAGCTCACTTTGAATTAAATCAGTTGCTCCCCTCTGCATTTGTTCTTCAAGACACCGAATTCTCGAGACCAAATCAGACACTCGATGCAAAATATTTTAAAAGACGGCCCAATTCCATCCTTTAAGTTTGAGCCTTAGACTTTTAACTTTAGGCCGAAACTCAAAATAAGATTACTGTGCCTCTCCCCCGCCCAGACTTCTTCAACGACAATACGAAACCCAGGATGTTCTTCCTAGACTTTAGGGTAATGGACAAGCGCATTGTGCTTAGATTTGCTCTTCAGGTCAATAAGAAAAGAACAAGGATTAGATTTCACGCGGACCAAGTGGGTTACTACCATGGTAGGGAACTCAGACAACACCCAACCATTACAAAGAATTTGATCAAGCCTTTCCCAGGCTCTAGTCCCTCCTTTTTTGGTTATTGCACCAAGTAAACGGATTGTCATAAAAGCATGCATCACTAACGGCCGCATCAATTTGAAATTGGTTAAAGGCAACCGTACTACCATCATTAACTTGATTGCCTCCCTGTTTTTTTCCTCTTCATTCAAAATTTTTATGCTTAATCATTCAATGGGGATACAACGTCCAAGACATGGTCAAGATCTTGTCATTTGAAAGTTTAATGTGGTTTTTAATAGGACGGTTTTTACAATTTGTAGAGATAAGTACAACCTACAAAGATATCTAGTGATTGCATTGTATGTTCTAGTGATATAGTAACTATTGCATTGTATGTTCTAGTGATTGAATGAAATGGTATCTGAAATTTGATGATCGAATGAATAATTGGAATGACGTATGTACCCCACATTTTAATGGAAAATTATACTATCAAATGATCGTGTACCTTAATGCTGAAGCTTAAAGGAAAGAAAGTCTGCTTTGGGAGCCATATTATTTAATCCATGAGTCTTTGAACTATCATTCAATGTACATTTAAAAGATATATTTCTTTCTTGTTATTAAAAAGAAGAAGATGTATTTCTTTGTTTACAAGGTGCAAGTGATTTTCGGTCTTTCATTCTCAATTAGAGCATATCTAAAAGGATAATAACAAAAAGACTATATGCACTATCACAGTATTTCAAATCGCGGCCTTGACTATTTCAATTTTCAATTTAGTGTTTTCGACTAGAGGTCGTACCACTGCAACTGTAAGTACGAGCTTCACAAATCCCGCAAGCATATATAAACGGCCTACAAGAAGCAACGTTAAGAAAGATTTCATTCATTCGTATCCAATCTAGCTATTTCTGGCTTTTCCTCTCCCGCGTCATCACCTTGATGCGTCTCTTCTTCCGCTGGTGATGCTCCTTGTCTTCCCGAGAAAATGAAGAAATAGTTTCAGGGATCGATGAGTGATGATGACGATCTGTACCCACGGATCATTTCGCTCAATAGGCAAAATATCGGTTAAATTTTCTTTGGAACAGCAGTGAGGAGGAAATTTGTATTGTAATTTGATTGACTCTTGAATAAAAAAGTTTTTATTACAATAGGGCAGTGTGTTCACAGTTAAATTAAATAATAATAATATTTGATTAACGTTGTTAGTTGATTGTGTGCAATTTAGTGTAAAAAATACTGAATTAAAAAGGGATATCTACAAAAAGGTCACCTGGACTACCACAATATTTCAAATCGCGGCCTGTACTATTTCAATTTAGTGCTTTTGGACTAAATTGAACAAAACAAACAACACCTTTTTTGGATTAAATTACACACAATAAACTAACGCCGTTAATGAATACCATTTACAATTATTATTCTTTAATAAAAATTATTTAATCTAATTGTGAACACACTGCCCTAATGTAATATAAACATTTTCTCCACGATTCAATCAAATTACAATCACACCGTAGCTCGCTTCTTCTCAAGACTCTTCATGAGAGCATGCTCGCTCGATCAGATCTTCCCCATCACTTCACTTCCGATTTCAAATCGATTTGATTCTGGCGATAGCGACTTTGGGAGAATTCTTCATGTATCAGATGGACAAATGCCTCACCGGCTGCGACGACGTGATCGACTAGAGGTCGTACAACTGCAACTGTAAGTACGAGCTTCACAAATCACGCAAGCATAACTGCCTGACAAGCGTATTTTTAACCCTTTATAGTTGTCAAATTATGTGTTTTAGGGTCATCAAATCGTAGTCAAACAAAATTTATAAACCTTGGTAAGCCAAGGGTCGATCCAAGGAACAGGTGTGTGATTACTAGCAAACAATGTGACCTGTTTAGCTACTCCGATTAAAAGAAGTTTGTTTTGTTGTGAAAATCGCAGAAATTAAATAACATAAAATAAAGTACTTATCAGAGAAAGAGTTCCAGATTCCATACTTCACCCGTGCTAACCCCACTAATCATGCAATCATCATCATGTAATTCATCACGCTATCGAATAACGAAATAAACCGAAATAACACGAGATAAGCCGCCCAACCACGGATCATTATCTAGATTAATCTCAATCGTTGAACGCCGCCCATCCACGGATTATCAACGATCTCGATTTATTAAACTAAAGGTTTTCATACAATTTCATACGATCCGGTTAATACCTAAGACCCATCCATCTTTCGGTAATTAACCTAAATACGATCTAGCATGCAAACATCCCATTCAATGCAAATACTTGCAAGAACGATAAATTAAGCACGATGAAATTAAATATTCGATTTGCATTAATGAAAAACACTCATATGATCACATGAAGAGTTGGATACATAGCACGGGATCCGTAGGATGCGGGTGCTCGTTGAATCTTTCGTGATGACTCTGTCTTCTATCCCCAAGCTAGGGTTTCTTTACTCCAAAAAAACACTCTCTCGTATCATCCCCCCTTGAATCTGGTCGAAATCCTCTCTTTTATAGCCGACTTTCCATAAATAACTAAGGCCAAAATTAGGAAAGTTCCATGACATCTTAACTGTCACGGGCTGTCACGGGACCCAAGGAATTCGTTGCCACGGCCAAGTCCCGTGACACTTCTTATGTCCCATGACAGCAGGGAGCGTCACGGGATCTGACTTCCGTCACCTTTTTGGAGGTCTAAACCTTCGAATCTGCTCTTGGTATCAACTACACAGTTGTAGGTATTTGAATTAGCTTTACAACAAGCTTTGAATCAGTCGATTTGGACACCATATGAGATCTGTGCGTGCAAAATAAGACGGAAAGGTCAATCTGCCCTGTTTTGTCCTGTTTTCTCCCAAATCTTCACCAATTGCTTTGCTTTGCTTCGGATCAATCCAAAAGTATTAGATATGTGGTATATGATCTGAAACACTAGAAAAGAGGTCAAATGACAATAAAATATTGGGAAAACAAACATAATCCATCATCGAATGAAGTGAATAATAGGTCAAGAATTCGACCGATCAAAACACTCCACACTTAGGATTTGTTCGTCCCGAACAAGCATTAAGTTCAAGTCAATAAACTGCAGCATAGACACCCACTCAAGTATCATGTGATTAATCCTAGCTAAAATGTTAAACATAAAGATAACTCACTGTCGTAGAGGACACAAATGCATTTAGCATATGCATCAAGCCTTTAAACCCCTAGGCTGTCCTAATAGGACGAGTATAGTCTCGTGAAGGTTTTCAGAATGGGACTACCTACAAATCCCATATACAACTAACTAACGTGTATGCATGAAATGATGCTCAACTAGTCACAGTAAAGTCATGTCATACCTCGGATTCATCGTGTTACCTCAACTTCAAGTCAAACATCTTCATCAAAGTATTCAGACAATCATAGATTAAACGAGTTATGCATTCAAACGGTCTACACACGGCTAGCAATCGACTAATCACATGTTCTAAGTTCTATAGCAACGTATAAAGAACATGAATAGTTACACAAAATATGCTCGCCATTCACCTATGCTATCTAGGGATAGTCCACGGGTTCCTGGCGCAAAGCTCATACTCAAGTGTCAAGGATTAGACAGTGACCCGTAAGAGAAGAGGAGCCTGGCTTAAGAATTTTCTAAAAAATAGTACGAAAATCACATCAGAATTTGAGTGCAAGCACGAGGGTCGTCCCTTAGTTTCTAGTACATGAATTCTCAAGTCAAGTCCTGATTGCACGCAATGAGAAGATGGAATTACACTACGTCAAGTAAAATGGGGCAAAAATCGTTTCAAAAGTGTTTTCGATACACAAGGGGTGACTTTTCTCACTTTGCCCTTGGTATAATCTCTCTATTTTTTTTGTACACAAGGGGTGACTTTTCTCACTTTGCCCTTTGTATTTTTCTGCTCTCTCTCTTTTTTTCTGCTCTCACTGTTTTTCTTTCAAAAACAACTATGCTTGGGGTCAATTTTTCACCCTCCTTTGAAAATTCAGAACTTTGTTCTTGATTGAAAACATTGAAAACCAATTGTCTAACTCCACACTTAAAGCTTGACATAGTGTATGAATAAAGGCGGGTGCATGCAAATCACAACGAGTATAGAGAAACACATACTAGTACTAAGGTCGCCTAGAAAAAGAAGATGCAATTTAAGTTTTTGAAATTTTTGAACCGGTGCCTACTCATATCAAGTCTCAAACATGCTTCAAGAAATACGTAGAGCATGTGATAGTCAAAGGCTAGCAATGATACTGACTTGAGAGAATACACGCAGGAATAAAACTATTTCAAGTCCTAGACTTCGAATCCAAAAGAATGACAATCAATCAAGGAGTATCGTAGAAAACGAGGATTTCAATCGCAATACATAGACAGTTGAGCATATGCAAGAGTGAATGTGATATGCGATGTGTGTGACTATGTGCTACCCATGAATTTCTTGTCTTTTCTCCAATCTAGGTTTTCCTCCGAAATAAGCACACAACTCTCCAAAATCAGCCACCCTTGAATCTGGTCGAAATCCTCTCTTTTATAGTCGACTTTCCATAATTAACTAAGGTAAAAATTAGGCAAGTCCCGTGACATCTTAACTGTCACGGGCCGTCACGGGCTATCACGGGATCCAAGGATTTCGTTGCCATGGCCAAGTCCCGTGACACTTCTTATGTCTTGTGACAGCAGGGAGCGTCACGGGACCTGACTTCCGTCGCTTTTTTGGAGGTCTAACCTTCGAATATGATCTTGTTGTCAACTACAAAGTTGTAGGTATTTGAATTAGCTTTCCGACAAGCATTGAATCAGTCGATTGGGACACCATATGAGATCTGTGCGTGCAAAATAAGACGGAAATGTCAATCTGCCCTGTTTTGTCCTGTTTTCTCCCAAATCTTCACCAATTGCTTTGCTTTGCTTCGGATCAATCCAAAAGTATTATATATGTGATATATAATCTGAAACACTAGAAAAGAGGTCAAATGACAATAAAATATCAGGAAAACAAACATAATCCATCATCGAATGAAGTGAATAATAGGTCAAGAATTCGACCGATCACTGCCCTACAAGAAGCAACGCTAAGAAAGATTACATCCGTTCATATCCAATCTAGCTTTTTCTGGCTTTTCCTTTCCCGTGTCGTCGCCTTGATGCGTCTCTTCTTCCATTGCTGATGCTCCTTGTCTTCCTAGGAAAATGAGGAAATAGTTTCATGGATCGACGATTGACAATGATGATCTGTACCCACCGATCATTTCGCTTGATATGCAAAATATCGGTTAAATTTTTTTGGAACAGGCGTGAGGAGGAAATTCGTATTATAATTTGATTGAATCGTGAATAGAAAAGTTTTTATTACATTAGGGCAGTGTGTTTACAGTTAAATTAAATAATAATAATGGATTAACGTTGTTAGTTGATTGTGTGCAATTTAGTGTCTAAAAACACTAAATTAAAAATTTAATTAGTTCAGGCCGCGATTTGAAATTGTGTGATAGTCCAAGTAATCTTTTTTTAATTTTCCCAATTAAAAATTAAAATAGTCCAAGCCGCTATTTGATTCTTTTTATAATTTTTCCCTTTTAAAACAATACTTGATTTATTCGGCGTACGACTACGAACCCTCTTCACTCCTGTTCTCGATTAGGGCTAAATTGCAGGCAGGCAGTCAGTCAGTCATACACGAACTCCCAAGCCATGTTTACAACTCTAATTTTAATTGTGTTTGCTGCATCTTCTATCAACCAATTAGGGGCAGTAGGGATCATGGATAAGGAGTTGAATGAGTTTCAATTCGTGAATGTCGGTGTTGTTCTTAATTTGAATTCATAGGTTGGATCCATTTCTGATAAATGTTTGTCTATGGCTCTCGACGACTTCTATGACCTGAATTATGATTACAAGACAAGAGTTGTTCTACATAAGAAACACTCTGAGGATGTCAGCAGCACGGCTTTATCTGTACTAGACCTATTGGAAAGTGATCGAGTGGTGGCTATCATTGGATCTCAGAGTTTAATTGAAGCCGCGGTTCAAGTACCGGTTATCACATTTGCAGCACTTCAATTTCTCCAGCAAAAAACCCTTACTTCATCGGCACATCTCTAAATGACTCCTATCAACTTCAGGCCTTAACCGAGTTTATAAACAATTAAGGCGTGGATTTCTCAAAACTTACTTCACATCCTAAGCTAGCATCACAATCACTATACATTTCAAAAGAGTTTTCAAACCGTTTAAGTTCACATGAGGGTGCACATTCAAGGAAGTCAATACTAGTGCTATCAAGTGCCTAACCTATAAGTCTATTCATTTTTGAAGCAAGGGTTTTGAAAAATGGTTAAAGCTTTTTGCTCAAAAACGTCGTTTGATCACCTATGCTAGATAGGGCTGGTCCACGGGCTCACGATATAAACTCATTTCCAAGTTTTAGACGCTACAGTCGTAATCCATAAGGAAAGATGAGTTTGACAAGAGTTCTTAAAACAAGCATAAACCAATCAATAGCTTACGTGAAATCACAAGGGTCGTCCTAAAGCTCAAATTGCTAGCACATAATGCACATGGTGAACTCACACATGTAAGAGATGATGGAAGGGCATAAAGTCAAGTTTAAGTGGTTTTTACTTGGCCTTTGGCCTACAAATGCTTTCGAGGGGGAACTTTTCTTCCTAACCCCCGACATTTGTATATTTTTGGAGCAAAACTTCTCTTGTACTTCGAGAAAGCTTTTAGTCGGGGCTTTGCCCTCTTCGACCAAGTTTTTTTTTAAATGGGGCTTCGCCCTCTTTTGACTCCACACTTAAAACTTGGCAATATGCCCAATGTGAATATGGAATGTGTGAGAAACAACCACAAACAAGGCACGAGGCAAGAGAACTAAAGTCATCTAAAAGCAATCGAGAGGTTTAAGTTTTTCATAAAGGTTTTAAAGTGTGCTTGCTAAAAAAATTTCAAAGCATGCGAGAAAAATACTTAGATTGCTAGATAGGCACAAGATAGCAATGAAAATTGATTCACAAGAATGTGCATTCAATAGAGCTAGCTTGGTTTTAGACTCTAAATCATATAAAAGGGAATTGTAAGCTAGATGTGACTCATAGAAGTTGAGAATTGATAGTCACAAGCCTTTAATAGTATAACACTCAAGAATTGGGATAAAGCATGATGCAAGTGCTCATTTTCAAATGATATGCAAGGTGTAAACATGTGAACTATGTACCTAATCCATGCACTCCACACTTAATTGAAGCTTAGTCCCTAAGCGCAAATGATAATAAAATAAAGTTAAGGGCGCATATGAACTCCCCTCGTTTGTAGAATGTAGTTCTCCCCCAATTTTTTGACTCTTGGCAAAGACGAATATTCCTTGATGGCAAAGTGAAACAAGTAATAGTTAACTTGCACAAGACATGAGTATTTGTGGATACGGAGAATTAGAGAACACAAGTGACAAGTCAATTCCAATACCATATATGGAAGATAACCAAAACAAGGAAATGAAACAAAACAAATCATCCAAGAGTAAAACATCCCAAAATTGTGCCCAACGGCGACTTAAACATCCAAACCATCATCACAATATCAAAACATAAAAGTAAAGCATCCCAAAATAATAAAATCTGAAAGTGATCATCATGGAAGCCTAAGAAGCGTCACCATCTCCATCTCCTAATGGTGCAGATCCATCCTCGTTTGTAGTGCCTCCTTTCTCAACTTCTACACGAGCAATGATTCCCTCATCAACCTCCGCAATGGTGTGTTGTGGCTCCGTGACAATAGTAGGTGGAGGAATGATGGGCGAATGAGTGGTGGCTTGGGGACTAGAATACCCCGGGAATGAGGGAGGAGTGGCGGAAGGCGTGATGTTCATGGCACGACAAAAATCAACTAATGTAGCGGTCACCCAACGAGAGTTCTCACGCACAAACTCCTCTAAGCTCTCCACGTGCCCATGAACAGAGGAAATGGAGGTCTTCAAGCCGGCAAGGTCCGAGGAAATGGTTTCAAGCTTGTCTCTTAAGGTGACCTTCTCCGGTGGAGGAGCACTTTGGACCGAGAGCTCATGGGAAGGAGCTGCAGATTCACTTGAGGACTCGGTCGAATAGGAGAGGGAAATTTCAAGGTCCGGTTGATACATGTTCACCTGGAAGTATTTGTTCTTCTTACTCCTTGCCGCCTTTCGCAATCGGCCTTTGTGAGGTTCCATACTGTGAGACCAAGTTTCTCCATCGGCCTTAATGAGATCGAAGGCTTTTAAAACATCCATATTCAAGGCCTTCTTCGCTGGAAGTGGGCAATCATCATGGTCGAATGTAAAATTGCACTTTAGGGCGAGGTGGGTCACGAATGAACCTCCACCAAGTGCAGCCACTTTTGCAAAGGAGTTCACATACTCTTCAAACCTTTTAGCAAGGATGCTAAACCAATCAAGCGATAAACCATTATCAATGGCCAACATGATATCCAAATCTTGCATTGTTACCATCCTTCCACCATCCTTCTGCACATTAATTCCCATGGAGATAAAGCGGTGAATTACCTTCCAAATCTTATCTTCGATAGTAATGGAGGAGTAACCCGAGGCAAACCATTCATCACGAGCAGAAATTTTGGACCAAAACTTGTATCTCTTGAACTCGGAAAATTTTGGCACACCCACTCCATTCAAAGGGAACCTTAACCATTCACAAATTGTGGCCTTTGGGACTCTCTTTTGACAACCTCCCAACCTAAATTTCCAATGCGTGACCTTCTTCCCATTACTCTTAACCGCCTCGAATGAGCAAATAAATTCTGTCACGAGCCTTGGATACATCCCGGGATCATCATCAAATAATATACCTAGACCGGCGTGTAAGAGCCGGGAATGTATCTCGTCATGTATTTTTATATCATTAAGAGTATCGACATCAGGGTAGAGAGTTACCTTGGGCTTCCTTCCCCGGGTTGTGATCAAATCAAGGTTACCCTGGTATAAACTACTCTGGAAGGTTAAGGCTTCACCGAATGGGTAGGGAGTCGGCCCTGAAGGCTCAATGGAGGGTGCATGTGGCAATGCAAGCGCCAAGGGTTGAGGAGGCTCTTGGGCAGCGGAGGAGGCATTGGCTTTTTGCTTTTTTTGTGGCTGTGGAGGTGCGGCTTCGAAGGGAGGGTCTGAGGGATCATCCTCGCTTGGTGCAGCATCACTGGATGATGGGGAGCTCACTACAGCCTTCCTCTTCTTGGCCTTAGAAGATGTGGCAGGAAGGTTTTCACTCGCGGGCACTTTCTTCTTTGATTTGTAAGGGGCGGCAATGGCTTTGGATGGTGGAGCTCGTCCCTAATCTTGGGGAAGCTTGTCTTGCCCTTTTTCACCTCCTGTAGTTCTTGCCATGATATGGATTAGGGCTTTGATATGAGGATGAGGAGAAGGTGATTGGCTGGGAAGTATTGGAGAGGGGCGGGGTGAGCGAGTGGCTGGGATAGCTGGGAGTGGTCGGCGGCGGTGGGGAGAGGCAGCGGAGACAAGCGACAGACCACTCTAGGGCTTGGGCGAGCTCGAGTCGGGCCATGAGAGAGAATGGATTTGGTAATTAGGGTTTGAATTTTTGAAGAGAAGGCGATTAGGGATTTAGGTTTTTGAAGAGGAAGAGATGTCTAAGGTCAAGACCCGACCGGGTGAGCTCTGACTCGGGCAGGTGCGACTGAGAAGCCGAAGGTGGGAGGAAAACGACTCGGTCGAGTCTTATGAGACCCCGGGCGAGTGCTGAAGCGACGAAGGGCGAGGACTCGGTCGAGTGTAAGAGGACTCGGGCGGGTGCAACTGAGAAGCTGAAGGAGGAGCGCACGATACCCAGACGAGTGCGAGAGGACCCGAGCCAGTGACGGGCGTCGTTGTACCCGTCCAAAATAATATTTATATAATTTCCGACTAGCAAGTGGTAAGTCGGGTCGTATCCACAGAGATCGATATGAGAATCTGTTCACTAAGTACAAGAGTAACAATGGGGTTTTGAAATTCAAACAAGTAAATAAAAATACAAACAAGCAACAATGATGACTTATCAAGAGAGAAATCGTTGCAAAGATTCAAGTATAATATATCAAAGAGCAATGCAAGCTAGAACTTTCGACTGTGATGCAAGACCAAATCATGGACCAATTAGTTTTGATTTCTAATGTTCTACAACTTAGAGCTCCCCCGCTAAGGTTATACTCCTCGTTCTAGTTCTAGTACTTAATCTCGCGCTAGCGATGATCAAGACCCTAACTCACTAGAGTTGCATGAATGACAAGCGTATTTTTAACCCTTTATAGTTGTCAAATTATGAGTTTTAGGGGTCAAATCGTAGTCAAACAAAATGTATAAACCTTGGTAAGCCAAGGGTCGATCCAAGGAACAACGGGTGTGAATACTAGCTAACAAGTGACCTATTTAGCTATTCCGATTAACAAGAGGTTTTGGTGTGACAAAAATAATAGAAAATAAATACAGAAAAATAAAGGTGGTGACTTTATCAGAGAAAGAATTCCAGAACCGTACTTCACCCGTGCTAACCCCACTAATCATGCAATCATGTCACGTAATTACTCATGCTATCGAATATGGAATTAAACCGAAATAACAATAGACAAGCCGCCCATCCACGGATCATTGTCTAGATTAATCTCAATCGATGAACGCCGCCCATCCACGGATTATCAACGATCTCGATTATTAAACTAAAGGTTTTTCATATTAATTCATGTAAACATGACCTAATATCAATTTCATGCAATCCGATTAATACCTAGGACCCATCCATCTTTCGGTAATTAATCTAAACACGTTCTATCTTGCAAACATACCCTTTGATGTAAATACTTGCACAGAACGATAAAATTAAGCATACAATGAAATTGAATATTCGAATCGCATAAATAAAAACGTTAATTGATCACATGAGAGTTGGGTACATAGCACGGGATCCGTAGGATCCCAGAATAAAAAGACTACTCACTACTCATGGTAAGTCAACCACAAGTAGTGTAAAAATAAAGAGTAAGGACGAGTTAACCGTAAAGACGCGGCGACTCGTTGAATCCTCAATCTCGCGATGATTTCTGTCTTCTCTCCCAAGTTAGGGTTTCTTTTCTTCGAATCAGCGCTCTCCTCAATTCGTCCACACTGAAATTCGTTCTGGTTTTCTATCTTTTATAGCTTTCCAAAAGGACAAAAGCCCAAAAACGATATTAGGAAACTTCCCAAAAATCAGTCCAGAAAAGCCCAAAAATCGTTTTTAGAACTGTCTTTGACGGGGCCGTGAAACCGTGACATTTAGACATGTCACGGTATGCTCGGCATGCTCCAAAACTGCTCTGGGACAAAAAGGGGCCGTGACTACCGTGATGTTGTGTTGTGGTCACGGCAGTCACGACCATGCAAAATCGCAGAGACTTCGGGTGGATTTTTGATGGCCTTAACCTCCGAATTTGATCTCGGCGTAAACTAAAAAGTTGTAGCCCTTTAAAATAGATTTCCAACAAGTCTTGAATCAACCAATTTGGACACCAAATGAGATCTGTGCGTGCAAAACAAATCGGAAAGGTCAATCTGCCCTGTTTTTACCGAAATCTCTACTAAATGCAATGTTTTGCTTCAGATCAATCCAAAAGTATTAGGAATGTGATATATGACCTGAAACACTAGAAAAGAGGTTAAATGACAACAAAATGTCCGGAAAACAAACCTAATCCATCATCGAATGAAGTGAATAATAGGTCAAGAATTCGACCGATCATAACACTCCACACTTAGGATTTGTTCGTCCCGAACAAACATTAAGCACAAGTCGATAAATTGCAGAATAGTTACCCACTCAAGTATCATGTGATCAATCCTAACTAAAATGAAAATAAAAAGATAACTCACTGTCGTAGAGGACACGAATGCATTTAGCGTATGCATCAAGCCTTTAAACCCCTAGGCTGCCCTAGTAGGACGAGTATAGTCTCGTGTAGGTTTTCAGGAATGGGACTACCTACAAATCCCCTGTACAACTAACTAACGTGTATGCATGAGATGATGCTCAACGAGTCACAGTAAAGTCATGTCATACCTCGGAATCATCGTGTTACCTCAACTTCAAGTCAAATATCTTCATCAAAGTTTTCAGACAATCATAGATCAAACGAGTTATGCATTCAAACGGTTAGTACACACGGCTAGCAATCAACTAATCACATGTTCTAAATAGTTCTATTGCAACGAATAAAGAACATGAATAGTTACACAAAACATGCTCGCCATTCACCTATGCTATCTAGGGATAGTCCACGGGCTCTTGGCGCAAAGCTCATTCTCAAGTGTCAAGGATTAGACAATGACCCGTAAGAGAAGAAGAGCATGGCTTAAGAATTTTCTGAAAAATAGTACTAAAATCTGCATCAAAAATTCAGTGCAAGCAGAGGATCGTCCCTTAGTTTCTAGTACACGAATTCTCAAGATAAGTTATGATTTGCATGCAATGAGAGGATGGAATTACACTATATCAAGCAGAAGGGGGCAGAAATTGTTTCAAGAGTGTTTTCCATATACCAGGGGTGACTTTTCTCACCAGGTCCTTGGTATTCTTCTGCTTTTGCAGAAGCAACAAAAGCATATTATTATTATTTTTTCGTTCAAACTGGTTTTCTTTCAAAAACAACTATGCTTGGGGCCAATGTTTCACCCACTTTCCAAAATTGAGAACTTTGTTTTTTAGGGGAAAACTTGAAGGCCAATTGTCTAACTCCACACTTAAAACTTGACATAGTGTATAAGTAAAGGCGGGTGCATGCAAATCACGACGAGTGTATAGAGACACATACTAGCACTAAGGTCACCTAGGGAAAGAGATGCAAATTTCAGTTTTTGACATTTTTGAACCGGTGCCTACTAATTTCAAGTCTCAAATATGCTTTAAGAAATACGTAAAACATGTGATAGTCAAAGGCTAGCAATGATACTGACTCAAGAGAATACACACATGATTTTCACTATTTCACGTCCTAGACTTCGAATCCAAAAGAATGTCAATCAGTCAAGGAGTATCGTAGAAAACGAGGATTTCAATCGCAATACATAGACTGTTGAGCATATGCAAGAGTGAATGTGATATGCAATGCGTGTGACTATGCGCTACCCACTCCACACTTAAAAATGAGCTTAGTCCCTAAGCGAAGAAAAATAAGGAATATAAGAAAAGGTGCATAGGAACTTCACTCGTGTGTGATAGCGTGATATCCATGGAGATTAAGCGATGCTCGGGGAGTGAAATGCGACTCAAGAGCTGGTAGATAAATAGATAAAAACATAGAGCTGCACATGTGATAGGTTAGCATCAAAAATCGTGGAAAGACAGGCAAGTGATAGGGTTCTAATTTGAAATTTGGGGAAGAAGAGACAGATTTGGCCGTGACTACCGTGACAGGCGAGAGGGTCACGTCAGTCACGATACCCCTGAAAACTCTCAGCCAAAAATACCTGCCGTGACTGCCGTGACCTTTTCATTGGGTCACGGTAGTCACGACACCCCGAGAACTCTCTGCCAAATAAACTGCCGTGACTGCCGTGACCTTTCCATTGGGTCACGGTAGTCACGACCCCTGTAATTCCCAGCTGAAAATTTCTTGCTTTGCCCCGAACCGATTTCTATCTGAAATTTAAGCACTCCGCACTTGGATTCCTGCAAGGGTCACACGCAATGTACAAAATGCAACTAAATAAATACTTACAGTGCGGGTTACTCCCCGAAGAGACCTAGTTTAACGTCTTGGCGAGACTCGGCAAGGGAGGTAGTGTCAATCCACCTTCAAATCCCATTTGAATTTACATCCATCAAGAATGACACGGACGTCGAGTAGCGCATGCAGTCCCTTCAAAAATTTAAGACCCTTAAGAACCAAGGGACTGCAGAAACTCCCTAACAACAGTTTCAAGACGTAAGGCAAGAACTGTCGAAACTTGTCTGGAGGCTGTGTGTCAAGATAAATGTATTCAGGGCTAGCTCCAGCAAGAACACTTCCCTTGTACTCTTTAGCTAGGAACTCACGTTCCCATACTTCAAAATTTTCCTTCACTATCACATTCATACGTATGCAAGGATCCGTCTTAATTGAACTCAGGTACACATCAACTAAGTCTTCATATCTATGATCCTTTAATGGCTCTTCAGCGTCAAGAGAAACTGGTGGAACGATGTTCTCCTCTGTCTGCTCATCTAAATGACCTATTGTAGCAGTCGTAGTGGAGGGAGATGTATCTTCATCTTCTGAGACGTCATCAGTACAAGACTCATCATCCTCCAACTCAGTGCAAGCCTTGGCAACCATTCTAAACGCCTCAAAACCATCCTCACAAATAGGTTGTTCTGGTGTAGAGAACATTCTCGTATCCTGATCATCTTCCACGTGGATTCGAAATAAAGCTGAAGATGAATATGCTTCATAGATTTGAACTTCTTGATAATTTGCCATTGTCATCTCGATGTCCTCGTCTTCACATGCATTGGTGGCTGCAATGGCTTGTTGCTCTGGGTGATCTTTCAGTATCTTGTTCCGAATGGCTAGTTGCTTGCTCTGGATGCTGATCTGCTCAATTTTCTGCTCGAGTGCTGTCAGTTGCCTATCCTGCTCTTGAGCGCGCCTTTCTTGATCTTGAGCTCGCCTGTCTTGCTCCACCAAGAAACTAGCCATCATGGACTCTATACGTGAGTATTCTCTATACGTGAGTATTCTGGCAGCTCTCATAATACGGATCATCTTGATAGTATGGTCGATCGTAGAACTGATTTTGATTTCCTCCCCAATTTGTATCATATGAATATGTCTGACAATAAGACTCTCCCCTTGGGTAGGCGTCTTGATGACCAAAAGAGAACATCCTCGCAACATTCAAAATAAAAGTGATTAGTGAAGGTCAGAAGTATATAGAGTATGTACAATGAAGTATATAAAAAATGGAATAGTCTAAACTACACAAGTTAAATCTAATATCACACTAAACGCTGCTCCCCGGCAACGGCGCCATTTTGACAAGCGTATTTTTAACCCTTTATAGTTGTCAAATTATAAGTTTTAGGGGTCAAATCGTAGTCAAACAAAATTTATAAACCTTGTTAAGCCAAGGGTCGATCCAAGGAACAACGGGTGTGAATACTAGCTAACAAGTGACCTATTTAGCTATTCCGATTAACAAGAGGTTTTGGTGTGACAAAAATAACAGAAAATAAATACAAAAAAATAAAGGTGGTGACTTTATCAGAGAAAGAATTCCAGAACCGTACTTCACCCGTGCTAACCCCACTAATCATGCAATCATGTCACGTAATTACTCATGCTATCGAATATGGAATTAAACCGAAATAACACTAGACAAGCCGCCCATCCACGGATCATTGTCTAGATTAATCCCAATCGTTGAACGCCGCCCATCCACGGATTATCAACGATCTCGATTATTAAACTAAAGGTTTTTCCTACTAATTCATGTAAACATGACCTAATATCAATTTCATGCATTCCGATTAATACCTAGGACCCATCCATCTTTCGGTAATTAATCTAAATACGTTCTAGCTTGCAAACATACCCTTTGATGTAAATACTTGCACAGAACGATAAAATTAAGCACACAATGAAATTGAATATTCGAATCGTATAAATAAAAACGTTAATTGATCACACGAGAGTTGGGTACATAGCACGGGATCCGTAGGATCCCAGAATAAAAAGACTACTCACTACTCATGGTAAGTCAACCACAAGTAGTGTAAAAATAAAGAGTAAGGACGAGTTAACCGTAAAGATGCGGTGACTCGTTGAATCCTCAATCTCGCGATGATTTCTGTCTTCTCTCCCAAGTTAGGGTTTCTTTTCTCCGAATCAGCGCTCTCCTCAATTCGTCCACACTGAAATTCGTTCTGGTTTTCTATCTTTTATAGCTTTCAAAAAGGCCAAAAGCCCAAAAACGATATTAGGAAACTTCCCAAAAATCAGTCCAGAAAAGCCCAAAAATCGTTTTTAGAACTGTCTTCGACGGGGCTGTGACTACCGTGACATTTAGACATGTCATGGTATGCTCGGCATGCTCCAAACCTGCTCTGGGACAAAAGAGGGCCGTGACTACCGTGATGTTGTGTTGTGGTCACGGCAGTCACGGCCATGCAAAATCGCAGAGACTTCGGGTGGATTTTTGATGGCCTTAACCTCCGAATTTGATCCCGGCGTAAACTAAAAAGTTGTAGCCTTTGAAATAGATTTCCAACAAGTCTTGAATCAACCAATTTGGACACCAAATGAGATCTGTGCGTGCAAAACAAGTCGGAAAGATCAATCTGCCCTGTTTTTACCGAAATCTCTACTAAATGCATTGTTTTGCTTCAGATCAATCATAAAGTATTAAAAATGTGATATATGACCTGAAACACTAGAAAAGAGGTTAAATGACAACAAAATGTCCGGAAAACAAACCTAATCCATCATCGAATGAAGTGAATAATAGGTCAAGAATTCAACCGATCAATGAACATATAAACAAGTTGTCCTAGGGTGTTTAATCCTAGTGGTATATTACTCGTGTCCTAGTTCTCTATCCCCGCTAGGTTGCTAGTAAACTTGACAATCGGAATCAACAAACAAACAAAAGCTCCCCCGCTAGGGTTCCACTCATGCTAGCACATCAATTCCATAAACATTGCATAGTAATATGACACAAAAACACAGAAATCAATATAGGTCTCAAATAATAACATCACAATGTCGAGTTCTGGCCTACACGTATGAGTTTAGCTACTCATCGTAATGGAATACATCATCAAGTATTTGAATGGGAATGAAACGAAGTTACTGATGATGAACTGTCCACCAAGCTGCAGCTCTACTCCAACACTTGAAACCAGCACGTATCCAAGCTCAAGCTTCTTCAATTTCGTCCTCTTCAAAAATCCAATTCTACTCCAAGCTTTCTTCTCTCCTTTCTTTTCTCAAACGTGTGTGCCCAATTGATGTCCTCTCTTCTTCTTTTTCTCCCTCTTTTTCTACTCCAAAAACTCTTCTTTTCTAGCTGAAATCGAGAGCCAGCCGCCTGAGAGTATGTCCCCTCGAATTCTATTTTTTCCTTCTCGAGATTGCAAATGCCAGCTGGATTCCGCGGACGTCTCAACAATTATGCTTCGCCGAGGTCTTAACAATTATCAAAATTCTTCAGACGTAAGCGTATTTAATTCTTCAGACGTAAGTGATTTTGCGCTCGCACAGATTAGATAAGTGGCATGAAAATAGTGTGCGTTCGCATGGTTCAAACCAGTGGCATGAAAATAGTGTGCGTTCACACAGTCCAAGAACGCGCTCGCAAATCATCTTCTAATAGGCTCCTTTTAGCCGATATTCCTTCCATGGTCTCCAAATGCAGCTGAGAATGAAAACTACTCACAAGTACTAACTGAGAGATGGGGTTTTAACACAGAAAATAGTCGTACAACTACGACTTATCGGCCAGTCCTGACCTAACTGAAGAAATCTAAGGGGGAGGGTACTCGATGGAGGGAAATGAGACCCGGTCGAGTGCGATTTCTGTCTGAGCAAGTAACGTTGGAGACCCGGCCGAGTGCGGTTGGGACCTGGTCGAGTGCTGTTGAGACCCATAACAAACCATAAGACATGAAACACCCCAAATCAATTTGAAAGAAAGCAATTCATTCAAAGATATTTCGAACCCTATCACACACATTGCATGTCAATAAATTCACCAACTCAACTCTAAACCAAAACAATCATTTTAAGGCACAAACTCATTCAACCAAGCAATTCTATGAGTTTAAATTTAAAGCATACATTGCAATGATCACACCAAGCATTTTGAAAAGGATTTGAACCGAAATGAACACTTACAACGGGTTACCTCCCGAGAGGGCCTAGTTTAACGTCTTGGCAAAGACGGAGCCGATTCTCCTCATAATAATTAGAAGCACACTTGAGGAGTCATATGCAAAGATTCCTCCTCAAGTGGGTACGTCGTGCAAGGAGATTGTTGTGCTTGAAGTGTCATGAGGTGGACCATGGTAGAGCTTGAGTCGTTGGCCATTCGCCATGAAGATTTCTCCTTTTTTATTGAATAAGTTCACGTGTCCATCATCGATTACTCTTTGTACCTCGAAAGGCCCAGTCCATCTAGACTTCAATTTACCCGGGAATAGCTTCAATCTCGAGTTATATAGCAACACTTGGTCTCCTTCCCTAAAGTCTTTCCTCGAAATCCTCTTATCATGCCAAAGTTTGGTTTTATCTTTATAAATGCGGGCATTCTCATACGAATCCAAATGAATTTCCTCTAGCTCTTGAAGTTGCAAAAGTCTTGGGTCCCCCGCTGTTTTCAAATCAAAGTTTAGGGCCTTCACCGCCCACATGGCTTTATATTCAAGCTCTACCGGAAGATGGCAAGGCTTGCCAAAAATGAGTCGATAGGGAGACATGCCAATAGGAGTCTTGAATGCGGTTTGGTAAGCCCATAATGCATCGTTAAGCTTTGAGGACCAATCATTTCTAGAGCTCCCCACCGTTCTTTCCAAAATGGATTTAATCTCCCGATTAGAAACTTCTACTTGACCGCTTGTTTGAGGGTGGTATGGGGTGGCTATCTTGTGCTTGACTCCATAATTCCTAAGAATGGCTTCTAGATTTCTTTCTTTGAAATGTGATCCTCCATCACTTATAACCGTTCTAGGCACCCCGAACCTTGGAAAAATGAGCTTCTTGAACATCTTAGCCACTGTTTTGGCATCACAAGTAGGGGAAGCAATTGCTTCAACCCATTTTGAAACGTAGTCCACCGCTTCCAAAATGTATTGATTCCCAAAAGATGATAGGAAAGGTCCCATGTAATCAATCCCCCAAACGTCAAATATTTCCACTTCAAGAATCCCTTGTTGAGGCATTTTGTCTCTTCTTGATATATTTCCTGTTCTTTGGCATCTATCACACATGCGGACAAATTCATATGCATCCTTGTAGAGGCTAGGCCAAAAGAAACCACATTGAAGTACCTTGGCAGCGGTTTTGTTCCCAGTACCATGCCCACCATATCGTGATGCATGGCAATGGTGCAAAATGTGCTCTTGGTCCTTTTCCACCACGCAAGTCCTATAAATGCCTTCCCAAAAGTATAAATATGGCTCATCCCAAAAGTAGGACTTCACATCATGGAGAAATCTCTTCCTTTGATTGTAAGTGAGGTCGGGAGGAATAATCTCACATGCTAGATAATTAACAAAATCCGCACACCATGGGATGGACTCCTCTTTCACCGCTGGTAGCTATTCTCCAATGAATGTGTCCCTTATAGGCTCTTTCTTTGTGAGATCTTCCCCTTGTGTCTCAAGATGAGATAAATGATCGGCTACCAAATTTTCCACCCCTTTCTTGTCCTTTATCTCTATATCAAATTCTTGTAGCAAGAGGACCTATCGAATAAGTCGGGGTTTGGCTTCCTTTTTAGAGACCAAGTACTTGGTGGCCGCATGGTCCGTGTAAACTATAGTTTTTGATCCAATCAAGTATTGTCAAAATTTCTCAAAGGCGTAGACTATTGCAAGCATCTCTTTCTCCGTTGTGGAGTAATTGATTTGAGAATTATCAAGAACCTTGCTTGTATAGTAGATAGCGTGCAATTTCTTGTCTACCCTTTATCCCAATACCGCTCCGATAGCGTAGTCACTAGCATTACACATCAACTCAAAAGGAAGCTCCTGATAAGTCGTAGTTGTACGACTATTTTCTGTGTTAAAACCCCATCTCTTAGTGGTTGCCTGTGTATTATTTCACTACATGTGTGTAGTTTTCATTCTCAGGTGCATTCGGAGATCATGGAAGGAATATCGGCTAAAAGGAGCCTGTTAGAAGATGATTTGCGAGCGCGTTCTTGAACCATGCGAACGCAAATCAAGAGACGTCCGCGGATCCAGCTGGCATTTGCAATCTCGAGAAGGAGAAAATAGAATTCGAGGGGACATATTCTCAGGCGGTTGGCTCTCGATTTTAGCTAGAAAAGAAGAGTTTTTGGAGTAGATAAAGAGGGGAGAAAAGAAGTGTGAAAAAGAAACACGTTTGAGAAAAGAAAGGAGAGAAGAAAGCTTGGAGTAGAATTGGATTTTTGAAGAGGACGAAATTGAAGAAGCTTGAGCTTGGATACGTGCTGGTTTCAAGTGTTGGAGTAGAGCAGCAGCTTGGTGGAGAGTTCATCATCATTAACCATGTTTCATTCCCATTCAAATACTTGATGATGTATTCCATTACGATGAGTAGCTAAACTCATACGTGTAGGCTAGAACTCGACATTGTGATGTTTTGATTTGAGACCTATATTGATTTCTGTGTTTTGTGTCATATTACGATGCAATGTTTATGGAATTGATGTGCTAGCATGAGTGGAACCCTAGCGGGGGAGCTTTTGTTTGTTTGTTGATTCCGATTGTCAAGTTTACTAGCAACCTAGCGGGGATAGCGAACTAGGACACGAGTAATATACCACTAGGATTAAACACCCTAGGACAACTTGTTTATATGTTCATGCAACTCTAGCGAGTTAGGGTCTTGATTATCGCTAGCGCGAGATTAAGTACTAGAACAAGAACGGGGAGTATAACCTTAGCGGGGGAGCTCTAAGTTGTAGAACATTAGAAATCAAAACTAATTGGTCCATGATTTGGTCTTGCATCACAGTCAAAAGTTCTAGCCTACATTGCTCTTTGATAAATTATACTTGAATCTTTGCAACGATTTCTCTCTAGATAAGTGATCATTGTTGCTTGTTTGTATTTTTATTTACTTGTTTGAATTTCAAACCCCCATTGTTACTCTTGTACTTAGTGAACAGATTCTCATATCGATCTCTGTGGATACGACCCGACTTACCACTTGCTAGTCGGAAATTATATAAATATTATTTTTGACGGGCACAACGACGCCCCTCAAATTTTGGCGACGTTGCCGGGGATCGGTAACGAAGAATCTCACTAAGTATTTCTTTCTTTTAGTTTTATTTTATTGTTTTTTTTGTTTGTTATATTTTATGGTTCGCTATGTATTCCTATTATAGTGAACCAATTCGTGATGACGAAGACGATTTTGAATACGAGGGCAGCGAGGTTAAGTTATGGATGATTCGGCGTCTCCCCAAATTTAGAGGTACCATCGGAGAAGACCCCGTGGTACATGTGAAAACGTTCCACTAGTCTGCTGCCGCATAAGGCGTAAAGAAGAGTCATTAGAGAGGTTTAAGCTAAAATATTTTTATTTTTCTTTAAATGACTCTGCAAAATCTTGGTATTACTCATCAGATGCAGGTTGTGAAAGTCATTATGTGAATCTACGAGCCCGATTTCTAAAGAAGTTTTCTCCGCCATCCCTTCGAATGGAAATTCATGAGAAAATTATTACCATTGAGCGACTCCAGGGCGAAACATTATATGAGTACTCAATGCGCTTCGATGACATTCAGGGAAGCTGTCCACACCATGGATTCACAGCGTTATTTGAGAGATTTCTTGATGGGATGATGCCACTAGAGTGTTCTATGCTTGATGCCGCAGCAGGAGGGTCAGTAATGAATTTAAACATTTATGACGCATGGGACCTGATAGATGATATGGCACAGAAATCGAGACAAGGTCAACTACACAAAATGGAGGATAAGTCACAGACAGTGGAAGCTGATTCAGTGCAGATTGTGCATGATACCGCATTGGCCATGATAGACGAACCAGAGGTAGAAAATGAAGAAAACAAGTCACAATCAGTGCTAACCGCATCCGAAGGAGACATTAGCTCGACGCTTATGTCTGAAGTAGACGCGCCCATGACGTCTACAGCGGACACGACCCACACTGATGCCCAACCAGGAACTGACCATTTTCCTTCATTTTCTATGCAGGTAAGAGCTCTCGAAGGGCATGTGATCGATAAGGATGAGCTAGGAGGTAGATTGGAGGTGAGACATGAGCAAAACGACCCAACGATGGAGCGCCTACTCACTATGAGTCATGAGGCACCTCCTGGAAAGAGCAAGGCCCCAGATACTCTCACAATCACCCGTGATGTTGACTCTTATATTTTGTAGATGGGAGATGCCAGAGATAACGGTCCTCCTGCACTTATTTTGGGACGATCACTCCTCTTTGCCACAAGGACCAAGAATGACATGGGAACACGCTTGTTGTCACTTACGTTTGCTGGCAAGACATCAAACTTCCATGTTCACGAGGATCCCGACCGTCCACACATGAGGAAGCGACCGAGACATGGCACGTTTGGATGGAAACCAGGATGGAGAGACACGAGAGCACCACTCGATGAGGGCTATGAGCATCACAAGGGAGTAAAGAAGTTTGACCTCACACGCCCATGGGTTCCTAACTTGTGATCCCTAAAGAGGTAATGTCCAGCCAAAGACGTAAAAAAAAGGCGCTTACCGGGAGGCAACCCGGTGTGTTTTTACTTTACACATGTTAGGAGTAGATTAATTAGTGGAATTGGTACCCTGATAATGCACCCCAAGTGCATGTATTTTTATTTCTGGTGGTTTCAGGTGATTGAATGAAGAAGATGTCCGCGGTACATCGCAGAGCGCACCTCCACCAAACTATTAGGGGAGTACCAGTTCCTCCACTGTTTTTCTATTTATTGTCTTTTATTTATATTGGAGTCTGTTTTGTTTGTCCACCTTATCTCTTGAGTTGTACCGTGAGGACACGGGTCAATTTAAGTGTGGGGTGGGATGTTATAGAATCAGTCGTGTGTCGTGTCTGTTTTAAATTTTTATGTCCCATGTTATGTGTCTTGATGAACTCGTGACAAACTGATGATGTAATGCTATGCCTTTCTCATATGTCGAAATCTTATTTCCAGCTTTGTATGGCTATTGTGCTCATTTGACTAAAAATGCGAAATTTCAAAAAATTTCGATGCTTTGTTCTTGTGAGTTGTGATATGCAGGGATGTGGAGTTGACAGAATTGTCCTAGAAAGGTACGGCAAGTTGCAGGAAGTTCTGAGTTTTGGTTCTGATAATTGAGAAAAGTGGTGGAGGTTGACGCTTCACTAGCCTAGTCCTGAGAGTAGCTCCGTCACCAAGTTATACAAGTCTATTCATGCATTCGCAGTGGTAGCGGGACAGAGAAAACAAACTGTCCATCTCTAGTCGGAGTAGCTAGGAATGGGTGGGTAACCCCTACCTTGCCTCATGCAGAAAAGGACGAGGATGAGAAAAGAGCGGGACGCACTCCTATGTTATTATCCGGAGGCTATGATTGGAGTGGTTCAAGGGCGCAAATGATTATGTGGACAAGAAACAAATTCAAAAGCCGAAGGCAAACCATCAAGTAAGAAGAAAATCAAAATCTGATTGATTCAAGCAAGATGTGTCGTTTATCAAAGTCCAAACAACTTAAGGAATTCAAGACTCAACGGTATGAAAGCAGTGAATTAATCATGTGTCAGAGAAAGCCGCCGACTCAATCAAAAGACCAGAACTCAGAAAAGAATGCAGTGTCCGTGGTACCTATAGGGGGCTATCTCCCAAACATCCAAGGTCATTTGGATTTCAACTCACGAGGTAACAAGTATCGAAAAATTTATCTATACTCGCATTGTTAGAATCTTAAGCATGATAAGATTATTGGCTGGATTTGAGATTATGATGTAAGGATTAGCATGACTAGTACGTTGTAAATTCTTCCTATGGCTTTGTTCTTGTTCGGGACGAACAAGTTCAAGTGTGGGGTAGTTTGATAAGTGATGAGCCGTATTTATACGACTCATCGAGTCATTAAATCCCACCATTTCATTCACTTTATTATGCGAACAGTTACTTTTTAGTGTTGTTTCGTATTTCAGGTGGTTTGGAAGCTCTAGGAGGAATTGCGCTTAAAGATGGAATTTTAGGCCATAAATGCATCACAAGATGATTTTGGAGTCAAGGAACTTCATTCGGGAGCAAAAGGGCGCAAATCGGACGCTCCGGCAGATTTTTGGGCCCGGTGCACCATGACTGAGACCCCTACTTTGGAAGCCTCCCCGGCCTAAAACGTCCACACATGGGGGTGATTTCAAGGTCCAGGAATCAAGTATGCATGTCCACCTAGTGCCCCAAGTCAAGAGCCCGGCCAAAAGCTTATCCGAGGCCGGCGTAAATAATCGCCGAAGTCACTAGTCCAATCAGCGCAGATTTCAGGACTTAGCCAAATTCAGGGCCTGTTTTCCGGCTGGCTGAGATGCCAACTTTGAGAGCCGCCCCGGCCTAATCCGTCTACACAATGGGGTGATTTCAAGGTTTGGACATCAAGTATACATGTCCAGCTAGTGCTCCAGATCAAGAGCCCGGCCAGAAGAGTGTCCGAAGGCGAGTCAAATCGGCCCCAAAGTACCCAGTACGATCAGCATTCATCCGAGTTCCAGCCGAGTTGAAACTGAGTTGAGTCCGAGTTTGACCGAGTTTGACCGAGTTTAAAGCCCAAAATTCGTCCAGCCCAATGTCATATTAGGGCAAACTTACATCTAGGGTTTCGGAATATTCAAGAAGGTTTAAGGTGGCTTAATTATCAAGCAAAGGAGTAGCTTAAAGATAAAGCAAGGAAGATATGGGAATATTTCCTAAATAATCTTTTGGGATTATTTAGGGAACTTTGGGGCATTCTCAAACTCTATAAATAAGAGCTCTCCTCAGCCTTCTAAAGCATCCCAAAAAGTAGAGAGCTCCTCTCTCTACAAAATTCTCTCTTCTCACTCACGGCCGAGCCCTAGTTCTCTCCACCGTCCGCCCTTGCTCCGCCCGTTCTGCCTCCGTGCGCCGCTGCTGCTCCGCCCTCATCAGCTAGCTCAGCCGTGCCTTGTTCCCTTGTTACTCGGTTCATAGTGAAGTTCTTGTTCCCTTTTATTACTTGCATTGTTCTTCATGAGTATGTGTAACTAAACCCTCTATTCGGGTTAGGGTTAAATAATTGTGACGATGTTTTGAGATTTTGTTCTTCACTATTATTATTGCATTCTATTTAGTTCTTGTGCAAATTATCAGTTTGAATTATTAGGTTAAGGGGAGATCCGAAAGGGTACAACTTAACCTAGTAATACTTACTATCTATTCACTACTTATTTGATACTGACCCGTTAGAATAAGTAGTTGCACTAAACCTAATATAACCAGACCAGGAGTATTAGGTTTGCTAGAATTAAACGGTTATAACCAGACGAGGAGTAACCCTAAGAAAGCAAGAATAAATATTTAGAAATCAAGGATAAACTTAGTCACAATTGAATAATACCCTAACCTGAATATTTCTCTCTGATTGATAAACCCTTAGCAATTTTCGTGTCCTATTATTGTTTCACTAACAATTACTCTCACTTAGTTTCTTGTCTTTCTCCATTACAGAACGAAGTAGTAACCATCTAGCTCCCTTGGGTTCGACCCTTGCTTACCGCTGTTCTAATCCACAGTTCGAAGTGAGGAAAATATAAATTTAGATTTGCAGGTACCAACGACGCCTGTCAAATTTTGGCGCCGTTGCCGGGGAGCTACGCAAAGGTGAAATTTGTTCTCTCTTTTTTTTTCGTACTTTTTGCTTGTTTCTATTTTCGAAATTTGCTATTCGGTGATTCCCCATTCAACTGCCTCGATTTTGTTTTCCGATTCTCTCGATTTCCAATTTCTAGCTTCTAGAGGGTCCTGTCACCAAGACTTACGAGTCTAAGGAGTGGGTTTTAAGTGAGACCGTTGTGACTCCTCCACTCTCCTGGGGATCCTTTGTTGCTAGTCTGTTCCTGTTATTTCGGTGTTTGCTACTCGGTGCTTGCTATTCTTGCACCATGGCTCACGCAGGTAATGGAATTGCTAATAACGAACAATACGAGGACGAACAGTTCGAGCTAGAAAACCATGACAACCCCCCAATAATCGACAACAACAACGAAGAGCAGGTAATCTACGACGATCCGGAGCAGCTAGTCCGCGATCAAAGGTGAGCGCAACGTGAAGCAGCCCGGCAAAACCAAGCAACAGCCGGAGTACAACAACCAGGAGGACCGGTCCGAGGACAGGTCCCAGCCCGACAACAACAAGTCCCAGCCCGACAACAACAAGTCCCAGCCCGACAACAGGTTGCAGCTAGACAACCAGTCCAACAACAAGTTCAGGCTCGACCACAGGTCCGACCACATCAACAAGTTCAACATCAGGTCCAGCCCCAACCACCCATCAGACGACTCAGACAGCCAGTGTACGAGGAAGAAGCCTATTATCACGATGAGGAGCCATCTATGGGAGAGCTCTCGGTCCCCGACTTCAGAGACCAGTCATGGCCCATCTATGAAGGACCAGAACTCGAGGAAATAGCTATCAACACCTCAATCGTCCATCATCTTCCCAAATTCGCGGGAGCAAAGGGAGAATCAGCTACAGGGCATTTGAAGCGCTACCATGGCAGTTGCCACAATCTCAAGCCCTACGGAGTTTCAGTGGATGACTTCAAACTCAAGGCATTCTACTTTTCACTCACTGACTCCGCCACGGACTGGTTTCTATCTTTGCCCTCAGACAGCATCTATACATGGGAGGAGATGCAAAAATAGTTTCTCACCAAGTACTACCCAGCAGGACGAGCCATGCAAGTCAGGCGCCAGTTACAGGAGCTTAGGCAGGGACCAAACGAGACCATGTACGAGTACGTAGAAAAATTCAACGCCTTGGAGAAAAGCTGCTGCAATCTTGGACTCCCAGAGAAGCTGCTCGTAGAATACATGCTAGATGGCCTTCGCAAACTCGACAGAAAGCTCCTAGATGCCTCGGCTGGAGGCAACCTTATGGACCTATCCCCAGCAGGTGTGAGACGTAAGATTATGGCAGTAGCAGAAAGTGAACGGTTCCAAAATGAGTCCAACAAAGAGGAAGAGTACACCCGGACCAGGAACGTGTCTAAAGTCGAGCCCCCATCTAGTGCAATGGCCGAAGAGATCAGACAGCTCAAAGAGATGATGCAACAAGTCATCAGAAGGACACCAGTTCCAGTCAAGCCATGCGGCTTTTGTGCAGCCACGGATCACAAGACCGACGAGTGCCCTACCATAGTGGAGGATGACCAGGCCGAGGTCAATGCAGTGGGCGACTACCAAAACTATGGGAACAGGCCAGGGCCAGTCCAACAATACGGCACAGCCACGAACAATCAAGGAGCCAACGGACAGCCCTGGAAGAACAGTTATCCTCAGCATCATGCCCAGAAGCAGCCACAGCAGGGAGCACCCCAGCAGAATCAGCAGCCCTACCAGCCTCCTCATCGTCAGTATCAGCAAAACGGGCCTAGTCAGTACCAGCACCGAGGACCGAGCAACAACCAGCAGGGCCAGAACAATCAGAGCTCAAACAAAGCTCTCGAGGACATGATAAAGGATCTGGCATCAGCCGTGATCCAGGATCGGGCCACAACCAAAGGAGACATTGCCGAATTGAAGAAACAGATGTCCCAGCTCAATGCGACAGTATCAGACCTCGCAACCAATCTGAACGCTGGACGACTACCCTCGCAGACCATTCCGAATCCAAAGGGGAATGTCAGTGCAGTCACGTTGAGGAGTGGACGAAGGGCATCCATGCCACCCGAGGAAGAAAGCCCCCCAGAGCCTGAAGAGGCAGTGGCCGAATCCGACACCTATAGCCAGGACTTGGCCGGGCAGGATCCAGAGGACGAGACCCCAGTCTCTCGGCCAGACCCGGTCCCAGTTACCGAGAATTGTAACGTTCAGGTACCTTTGCCTTTTCCTGTGCAGGTTCGAGCTCCGAAGAAGTATGTGATGGACAGGGAAGTGTGGGAGCTATTCAGCAAGGTAGAAATCAACATCCCACTCCTTGAAGCCATCAAGCAGATCCCTAGATACGCGAAGTTTCTGAAGGAGTTGTGCACAAACAGGAGACGAGGAACCCAGCCAGACGAGGAGCTTATGAGCAGGAATGTTTCAGCGGTGATTCAGCGCAAGGTGCCACCAAAATGCGGTGACCCAGGCACATACACCATTCCCTGCACGATCGGTAACATTAGGATAGAAAATTGCATGCTCGATCTCGGTGCATCTATCAATGTTCTACCTTATTCTATATACTCCTGTTTGCGCATTGGACCTCTTGAGCCTGCAGGTCTTACTATACAGTTGGCGGACAGGTCATGCAAGCAGCCCGAGGGCAAGATCGAGGATGTACTCGTACAGGTGGGAGAGCTAGTATTCCCAGCCGACTTCTATGTGCTCAAGATGGAGAACAGTGGCCCGACCGATCATGCACCCATCCTACTCGGCCGACCGTTCCTCAAGACGTCAAAGATGAAGATAGATTGCGACAGTGGGACACTCTCCATGGAAGTTGAGGGGGAAGTGTTCAGTTTCGACATCTTCAGGGCCATGAAGCATCCCACAGAGTACGAGGCGGTCCATGCCTTAGACACCTTAGACGACCTTGTCCAGGAGGTACATCCAGAGAGAGGGACCGACCCACTAGAGCAGGTAATTGAGGAGGCAGTGTACTCACCAGAGGACTCATATGAGCATACAGAGGCCATCTTAGACGTACTGGACCAGCTAGAGATCGCCCAGCCACTCACCCCGAGGTACGAGGTTAATGCAGTTCGTTTATTCAAATCACAAGTGTGCTTGCCTTCTGTTGTGCAGGCACCTACAGTGGAATTGAAGCCTCTACCTAGTCACTTGAAGTATGCATTCTTAGGGGAGGATAGCACGCTGCCGGTCATCATTAAGAGCGGGCTCGAGGCAGATTAGGAGCACAGGTTGATTGGAGTGCTCACCGAGCACAAACTGGCCATTGGATGGACGCTAGCCGACATCAAGGGAATCAGCCCGGCAGTTTGTATGCATCGGATATTGTTGGAGGATGGAGCTAAGCCTTTGAGGGAGCCTCAGCGTAGATTGAATCCTATCATGATGGAGGTGGTCCAGAAGGAGATTCAGAAGCTTCTGGATGCGGATGTGATTTACCCGATCTCAGACAGTCAGTGGGTAAGTCCGGTACATGTTGTACCAAAGAAGACAGGAATCACAGTGGAGAAGAATGCCGAGGGCGAGATGGTGACTACACGAGTCAAGAATGGATGGCGCATGTGCATAGACTACAGGAAGCTGAATGCAGTTACGCGCAAGGATCACTTTCCTCTTCCATTTATTGACCAGATGCTCGACTGCTTGGCAGGTAAGCCTTATTTTTGTTTTCTAGATGGTTTTTCAGGCTATAACCAGATCCCCATAGCACCCGAGGATCAGGAGAAGACAACCTTTACATGTCCATTCGGTACGTTTGCTTTTCGCCGGATGTCCTTTGGCTTGTGTAACGCACCTGGTACTTTTCAGCGGGTCGTTACTAGTATCTTTTCTGACATGATAGGTTTGTTTATTGAGGTGTTCATGGATGATTTTACTGTGCACGGTGACACTTTTGATGCATGCTTAGATCATTTGAGTACAGTTTTAGCACGATGTGTCTCGATGAATTTGGTACTCAACTATGAAAAGTGTCATTTTATGGTTACCCATGGAGTAGTACTCGGTCACATAGTTTCACATGAGGGGATAGAGGTAGACAAAGCTAAGATAGATTTGATTGTTACTCTGCCATATCCCTCCACAGTCCGTGATATTAAGTCATTTTTGGGGCATGCTGGTTTCTATCGTAGATTCATTAAGGATTTTTCGAAAAAGGCGCTGCCTTTATCTAACCTCTTGCAGAAAGACATTCCTTTTGAGTTTACAGATCAGTGCAGGGCAGCGTTTGACGAGCTGAAGGAGGCCCTCACCAGCACGCCCATCATTAGAGCTCCGGACTGGACACAGCCCTTTGAGATTATGTGTGACGCAAGCGATTATGCTGTAGGAGCAGTTCTCGGTCAGAAGGTGGACAAGAAGCCCGTGGTGATCTACTACGCTTCGAGGACGCTGGACGTGGCCCAGAAGAACTATTCGACCACAGAGAAGGAGCTGCTAGCCGTGGTTTTCGCCTTGGAGAAATTTTGATCATATCTGTTATGTACTAAAGTTGTTGTCTACTCTGACCATGCAGCTATTAGGTACTTGATGACGAAGAAGGAGGCAAAACCAAGGCTCATTAGGTGGATTCTGCTCCTACAGGAGTTTGACGTGGAGATTAGGGACAAGAAGGGCATAGAGAACACAGTGGCCGACCACTTGAGCCGTCTTGTCAGAAAGGAGGATGCCGGGCAGATTACCGAGACATTTCCAGATGAGCACTTGTATGCTATTTCGGGTAAGATGCCATGGTTCGCTCCTCTAGTGAACTACCTGGTCGGAGGTAAGTTCCCGCCCTCATATTCTAGGGCACAGTGTTTGAAACTGAAGCATGATGCTAAATACTATGTGTGGGATGATCCGTACTTATGGAAAATAGGTGTAGATCAGATTCTTAGACGGTGTATCCCTGATGATGAGATTGCTTCAGTTATTAGTTTCTGCCATGAGTTAGAGTGTGGTGGCCATTTCGGCCCTAGGAGGACAGCTAGGAAGATTTTAGACAGTGGTTTCTTTTGGCCCCATGTTTTTAGAGATGCCTACGATCATTGTAAGAGATGTGATAGATGCCAGAGAGTAGGTAATATTTCGGCCAGACAGGAGATGCCACAGGTCCCCATATTAGTGAATGATGTGTCTGACATTTGGGGGATAGATTTCATGGGTCCTTTTCCTGCTTCATGTGGTTTTGAGTTTATCTTAGTTGCAGTTGATTATGTGTCCAAGTGGGTAGAGGCCAAGGCCACTAGGTGTGCTGATGCTAAAACTGTCGTAGACTTTTTGCGCACTAACATCTTTTGCAGGTACGGAGTACCTAAGGCCATTATCAGTGATCAGGGGACACACTTCTGCAACCGCATCATGGCATCCACACTGAAGCGCTACCATGTTCATCACCGGACTTCCACAGCATATCACCCCCAGACGAATGGGCAAGCGGAGATCTCCAACCGCGAAATTAAGGGAATTCTGGAGAAGATGGTAGGACCGACTAGGAAGGATTGGAGCCAGCGGTTAGATGAGGCATTGTGGGCGTACAGGACAGCTTACAAGACCCCGATAGGCACCTCGCCTTTTCGGTTGGTCTATGGGAAGGCGTGCCACTTGCCAGTGGAGCTAGAGCACAAGGCGTATTGGGCACTGAAGAGGTGCAATCCAGACTTACAGGCAGCCGGGTTAGACAGGAAATTACAGTTGTGCGAGCTGGAGGAGTTGCGCCTCGAGGCTTATGAGAGCCAAACAGACTACAAGGCGCGCACCAAGCTCTATCACGACAAATTCATTCTCAGGCGCACGTTTGAAGTCGGACAACAGGTGCTCTTGTTCTCATCTCGGTTACGACTCATGCCCGGGAAGTTGAGGTCCAGATGGACCGGCCCTTACACCATTACACGGGTTTTTAATCATGGAGCAGTCGAACTAGAAAGCCAGACAGGAGGAGACCGATTCAGGGTCAATGGACAGCGGGTGAAGCACTATCATGGAGAGGCCGACCTGACCATTCACCAGTTTGACCTAGCCGAACCAGTTGAGACAACCACTGATGAGATTGTAGTTGACGAGCCTCCTGGCACTTAGAGGAGGTACTGTCGAGCCAACGACGTTAAACAAAGGCGCTCGCAGGGAGGCAGCCCTGCACTTTTTACTTTTCAGTTTGTTAACTTATTATGTTTATCTGTGTTTTGAGTCATTATTGTCACATTGTACTTGGGAAAGAAAATGATCTTCATGCAGGGACAGAGGCGAACGTATCAGAGATGTTAGCAACAGACTGTATCTAGCATGAGTAGTTCACACCTCGAATAAGTTGCGTCGAGAAACATGAGCGTTTAAAGATTCTGTCACAAAGACTTACGAGTCTAAGGAGGTTGGGTTTTAAGTGAGACCACTGTGACTCCTCCAACCTCCTGGGAATCTCTTATTCGTCTTAATGTCATTGACGCAGACCTTTCGGTGTGCAACAAACTCACGCCGCGATACAAGCTCCAATGGTGCTCTTTGAGGACTCACAGGAGAATTATCAGCCATCTCTCATTGTCACGCACGCACGAGGGAAGTGCCTGTCCTTACTCTGTTCTTATTTCCCTTTGTTTTATTGCATGCATTGTGTGTCTTGACTTGAGTCGTGCCGTGAGGACACGGCTCATTTCAAAAGTGTGGGGTGGGAGAGTCAGTCGGTGAGTCAGCACGTTTATTTCCTGCACCCTGCACAGAGTCAACACGTTTCGGGTCAATTTTAAAATTTATGTACATGATACTTCACTATTTCCTAGACTTGCAGTATTGGATAATGATTCGGTGAAATAGATATAGCTGATTTTACATGCATGTCTTTGATGAAACTTGATTTGTGCGACTAACATGTGATCTTAAATTTTTTGCGTGCCTTTGTTAGTTGAGATAAACAGGGATGTGGAGTTGATAGAAACGCCCTAGAGACTTGACAGATCATTCAAAGACCGAACTCAGGATGTATGGTTATGTGGAGCTCGTGGAGGCTAGCACTTCGAGGCAACATAGTACGAGTCTGCTCCGCCACTGCGGTACCCTTTGCGGTTGGTCGGGACGGGAATACTTCACACCGTCCAAGCTCTAGTCCAAGTAGCCGAGAAAATAGGCAAGCGAACCTTGACTTGACCCGTGTCAAAAGGACGAGGATGAGTGAGAGCAGGAAGGTTTCTAATCCGAGTAACCGGGAAAACAGACGAGCGACCCTCGGCTTGACTCGCGTCAAAAGGAGAAGGAACCACGGTTCGAGCAAGTCACAATCCGCACTACAAAGCATCAAATACATCATCATTGTGAAGGTTTGCACCGAAACAAGTGAAGAGTACCACTGATACATCAAAACCATACACTATAGCTGACCGAAAAACACTCAACACTTTGAAGCTCGAATCAATCACGTGCAAGAAAAAGCGGCAAAACATAACCATATAGCAGCGAGTTCGAGTCCTAGAATGAGGGTTCATGGGTCTAAAAAGGGCTATCTCCCGAGACATCCGAATTGATTTTCATCTCTACCCAAAGGTAACACGTATCATTAACCCATGTTTCTCGCACAAAGATATTAGTAGCAAGCATGCATATCAGGCGAGATCTAGAGTAACCATTTCATGTCCATGTAGCACGTCTAGGATGACCGAAGCATTGTGGTGTTACATTAGTCGTTCCTCCTATGACCTAGTTCTTGTTCGGGACGAACAAGTTTAAGTGTGGGGTGGTTTGATGAGCCGTATTTATACGACTCATCGAGTCATTAAATCCCACCATTTCATTCACTTTATTATGCGAACAGTTACTTTTTAGTGTTGTTTCGTATTTCAGGTGGTTTGGAAGCTCTAGGAGGAATTGCGCTTAAAGATGGCATTTTAGGCCATAAATGCATCACAAGATGATTTTGGAGTCAAGGAACTTCATTCGGGAGCAAAAGGGCGCAAATCGGACGCTCCGGCAGATTTTTGGGCCCGGTGCACCATGACTGAGACCCCTACTTTGGAAGCCTCCCCGGCCTAAACCGTCCACACATGGGGGTGATTTCAAGGTCCAGGAATCAAGTATGCATGTCCACCTAGTGCCCCAAGTCAAGAGCCCGGCCAAAAGCTTATCCGAGGCCGGCGTAAATAATCGCCGAAGTCACTAGTCCAATCAGCGCAGATTTCAGGACTTAGCCAAATTCTGGGCCTGTTTTCCGGCTGGCTGAGATGCCAACTTTGAGAGACGCCCCGGCCTAATCCGTCTACACAATGGGGTGATTTCAAGGTTTGGACATCAAGTATACATGTCCAGCTAGTGCTCCAGATCAAGAGCCCGGCCAGAAGAGTGTCCGAAGGCGAGTCAAATCGGCCCCAAAGTACCCAGTACGATCAGCATTCATCCGAGTTCCAGCCGAGTTGAAACTGAGTTGAGTCCGAGTTTGACCGAGTTTGACCGAGTTTAAAGCCCAAAATTCGTCCAGCCCAATGTCATATTAGGGCAAACTTACATCTAGGGTTTCGGAATATTCAAGAAGGTTTAAGGTGGCTTAATTATCAAGCAAAGGAGTAGCTTAAAGATAAAGCAAGGAAGATATGGGAATATTTCCTAAATAATCTTTTGGGATTATTTAGGGAACTTTGGGGCATTCTCAAACTCTATAAATAAGAGCTCTCCTCAGCCTTCTAAAGCATCCCAAAAAGTAGAGAGCTCCTCTCTCTACAAAATCCTCTCTTCACTCTTCACGGCCGAAACCCTAGCTTGCTCCGCCCTTTCCTCCACCCATATTCAGCCGTGCACTGCCCTACTCAGCCCCTATTCTGCCCTAGCTCAGCCACGTCTCAGCCCTCACGGCCGGTTGCTCATTCCCTCGGTTTTAGTGAAGTTTCTTCGTTCCTTTTATATTCTTGCATTGTTTACATGGCTATGTGTAACTAAACCCGTTATTCGGGCTAGGGTTTGAATAATTGTGACGAATGTTTTGAGATTCAGTACTTAATTATTATTCTTGCATTCTATTAATTCTTGTGCAATTTATTGGTTCGAATTATTAGGTTAAGGGGAGATCCGAAAGGGTACAACTTAACCTAGTAATACTTGCCTTCTATTTACTACTTATTTGATACTGACCCGTTAGAATAAGTAGAGGCACTAAACCTAATATAACCAGACCAGGAGTATTAGGTTTGCTAGAATTAAAAGTCTATAACTTGACCAGGAGTAGATTGTGGCGTAGTGACTTAACGGTCCTACCTTAGGTTATAACCAGACCAGGAGTAACCACACTTAAGAAAACAAGAATAAATACTTAGAAATCAAGGATGAACCAAGTCACAATTTAAGAACCCTAGTCTGAATATCTCTCTCTGATTATTTTACACACGCAGCTTGTTTCCTTTTTGCACTGTTTCCTAATCTCTCACAAACCCAATTGTCTTTTTTTTTCTTTCTTACAGAACAAAGTAGTAACCATCTAGCTCTCTTGGGTTCGACCCTTGCTTGCCACTATACTAACCCACAGTCCACAGTAAGGAATTATAAATTTAGATTTGCAGGTACCGACGACGACCTGTCAATAAGTCGTAGTTGTACGACTATTTTCTGTGTTAAAACCTCGTCTCTTAGTGGTTGCTTGTGTATTATTTCACTACCTGTGTATAGTTTTCATTCTCAGGTGCATTCGGAGATCATGGAAGGAATATCGGCTAAAAGGAGCCTGTTAGAAGATGATTTGCGAGCGCGTTCTTGAACCATGCGAACACACACTATTTTCATGCCACTGGTTTGGACCAGGCGAACGCACACTATTTTCATGCCGTGGGTCTGATTTGTGCGAGTGAAAAAGGCCCACTTACGTCTGAAGAATTAAATACGCTTAGGTCTGAAGAATTTCGATAATTGTTAAGACCTCTGCGGAGAATAAATCAAGAGACGTCTGCGGATCCAGCTGGCATTTGCAATCTCGGGAAGGAGAAAACAGAATTCGAGGGGACATATTCTCAGGCGGCTGGCTCTCAATTTCAGCTAGAAAAAAAGAGTTTTTGGAGTAGTTAAAGAGGGGAGAAAAGAAGTGTGAAAAGGACACACGTTTCAGAAAAGAAAGGAGAGAAGAAAGCTTGGAGTAGAATTGGATTTTGAAGAGGACGAAATTGAAGAAGCTTGAGCTTGGATACGTGTTGGTTTCAAGTGTTGGAGTAGAGCTGCAGCTTGGTGGAGAGTTCATCATCAGTAACTTCGTTTCATTCCCATTCAAATACTTGATGATGTATTCTATTACGATTAGTAGCTAAACTCATACGTGTAGGCTAGAACTCGACATTGTGATGTTTTGATTTGAGACCTATATTGATTTCTGTGTTTTTTGTCATATTACTATGCAATGTTTATGGAATTGATGTGCTAGCATGAGTGGAACCCTAGCAGGGGAGCTTTTGTTTGTTTGTTGATTCCGATTGTCAAGTTTACTAGCAACCTAGCAGGGATAGCGAACTAGGACACGAGTAATATACCACTATGATTAAATACCCTAGGACAACTTGTTTATATGTTCATGCAACTCTAGCGAGTTAGGGTCTTGATTATCGCTAGCGCGAGATTAAGTACTAGAACAAGAACAGGGAGTATAACCTTAGCGGGGGAGCTTTAAGTTGTAGAACATTTGAAATTAAAACTAATTGGTCCATGATTTGGTCTTGCATCACAGTCGAAAGTTCTAGACTGCATTGCTCTTTGATATATTATACTTGAATCTTTGCAACGATTTGTCTCTTGATAAGTGATCATTGTTGCTTGTTTGTATTTTTATTTACTTGTTTGAATTCCAAAACCCCATTGTTACTCTTGTACTCAGTGAACAGATTCTCATATCGATCTCTGTGGATACGACTCGACTTACCACTTGCTGGTCGGAAATTATATAAATATTATTTTTGACGGGTACAACGATGCTCGTCGGCTCCCAATTTGGTGGCTGTATGATAGGCGCCGAGAGTAGAGCACTCTTTAGCTTTTCAAATGCCTTGAGGCATGGTTCATCGAACTTAAAATCCACATCTTGACAATGGAGGTTTGTAAGTGGCCTAGCAATCTTTGAGAAGTCCTTAATAAATCGTCGATAGAAACCGGTGTGTCCAAGAAAGCTTCTTATGCCTTTCACGTCCTTAGGAGAAGGCAACTTCTCAATAACTTCAACTTTGGCTTTACCCACTTCAATTCCTCGCTAGAGATCAAGTGCCCCAATACTATACCTTCTTTTACCATGAAGTGGCACTTCTCCCAATTTAGCACAAGGTCGGTCTCTATGCATCTTTTTCAAGACCCGGGTGTGAGATTGATCCGAGCAGGTAGCAATGGGGACCCGGCCGGGTGCAAGTGGGACTTGGTCGAGTGTTAGAATATCTGGCGAGAAGTGCACCTGGAACTCGACCGGGTGCAGGAGGGACTCGGGCGGGCACAAATGATATCCAAGTATGCTGCAATGAGGACCCGGGCGGGTGCTGATGGAACCGGTTGAGTGTTAGAATATCTGGCGAGAAGTGCAGCTGGGAGTCGACCGTGTGCAGGAGGGACTCGGGCGGGCACAAATGATATCCGAGTATGCTGCAATGGAGACCCGGGTGATGAGTCGTAGTTGTACGACTATTTTATATGTTAAAACCCTCTCTCTTAGTGTTACCTGTATATTATTTCACTACCTGTGTGTAGTTTTTGTTCTCATGTACACGCGGAGACCATGGAAGGAATACCGGCTAAAAGGAGCCTATTTGAAGATGTTTGGCGCGGAAAGAAATGAAGTCCGAAGCACTTAGGAATTTTTGTCAGTGCAAACCGTAGAGGGCTTAAGGAGTTCAGGCGCGGACGTCTATACATTTACAGTAATTCAAGAGACGTCCGCGGATCATAAAGTAAGAGACGTTCGCGGATGACAGCTGGCAGTCGAATTTCGTTATTTCTAAATTGCAATCTCGGGAAGTATAAAAGAAGAATAAGAAGAGGCAAACCCTAGGCGATCAGACCTCGAATTTCAGCAGAGAAAAGAGACACGTTTCGGGAAGAAACAACATACACGTTCGAGAGATTTAGAGAATTAGTTTTTGACCTAATTTTGGAGAAGAAAGCTGCAGCGCGGTGGAGAATTCAACATTAGTAATTTCGTTCTATTTCATTCATATAACTTCATGATGTATTCCATTGCGATGAGTAGCTAAACTCATATGTGTAGGCTAGAACTCGACATTGTGATGTTTTGACTTGAGACCTATATTTATCTTTATGTTTTGCGTTATATTATTCTGCAATGTTTATGGATTTGATATGCTAGCATGAGTGGAACCCTAGCGGAGGGAGCTTTTGTTTGTGTGTTGATTTCAATTATCACAGTTTACTAGCAACCTAGCGGGGATAGTAAACTAGGATACGAGTAATATACCACTAGGATTGACATGCTAGGACAACTTGTGGTGCAACCTAGCGGGGAGCTATAAGTTGTAAAACCTTAGAAATCATAACGGTTGGGTTAATGATTTAGTCTTGCATCATAGTCGAGAGTTCTAGCTTGCACTGTTCTTTGACATTTGAACTTATTACTTGAATTTGTGTGACAATTGCTCATCTTGACAAGTGATCATTGTTGCTTAATGGTGTTTATTTTTACTTGTTCGAAACCCCCCCCCCCCCCCCCAATTGTTACTCTAATACTTAGTGAACAGATTCTCAACCGATCTCTGTGGATTCGACCCGACTTACCACTTGCTAGTCGAAATTATAAATGTTTTTGCACAGGTACAACGACACCTGTCACCGGGCGGGTGCCATGGGACTCAACCGGATCTTGGCTGCTTTTGTGAGAAACTCCCTCATTTTCTAGCTAAAACTGAGATATTCGATAAGGATTGATCTTCCCAAGCTCCAGAGTCGTATGAGCAGTTTATAACCTAGATCATCAATAAATAGGTCAAATGGCAATGAACTAGTGTCGGAAACGAATCAAAACACCTAGTAAAAGTAGAGAAATAATAGTCACGAATTTGACTTATCAGTTGATTGTGTGCAATTAGTGTCCAAAAACACTAAATTAAAATTTTAAATAGTTCAGGCCGCGATTTGAAATTGTGTGATAGTCCAAGTAATCTTTTTGTAATTTTCCTAATTAAAAATAAAATAGTCCAAGTCGCGATTTGATTCTTTTTATAATTTTCCCTTTTAAAACAATACTTGATTTACTCAGCGTATGACTACGAACCCTCTTCACTCCTGTTCTCGATTAGGGCTAAATTGCAGGCAGGCAGTCAGTCAGTCATACACGACCTCCCAAGCCATGTTTACAACTCTAATTTTAATTGTGTTTGTTGCATCTTCTATCAACCAATTAGGGGCAGCAAGGATCATGGATAAGGAGTTGAATGAGTTTCAATTCGTGAATGTCGGTGTTGTTCTTAATTTGAATTCATCGGTTGGATCCATTTCTGATAAATGTTTGTCTATGGCTCTGGATGACTTCTATGTCCTGAAGTATGATTACAAGACAAGAGTTGTTCTACATAAGAAACACACTGAGGATGTCAGCAGCACGGCTTTATCTGTACTAGACCTATTGGAAAGTGATCAAGTGGTGGCTATCATTGGATCTCAGAGTTTAATTGAAGGACTTCAATTTCTCCAGCAAAAAACCCTTCATTCGCACATCTCTAAATGACTCCTATCAACTTCAGGCCTTAACCGAGTTTATAAAATCGGTGTTAGAGTGGTAAGAAATTGTGCTTATATACGAAGACGACATTAATGGAAATGGATTCATTCCTTATCTCACCGCTGAGCTGCTGACTTCAAACATCAAGTTGACATATAAACGTTCATTTGTCAAGGAAGCCAGTGACTCACAAATCTCTAAAGAGCACTGACAGACGCCGGGTGTCGCAGCGCTGCAAATTAATAATTTATAAGTCCACTACTTTCGCCTCACTATTGGATTAGTAAAGTGGTAAGTAGGGGTCGAACCCAAGGGAATTAGTGGATAAAGTAGTTCTTTTGAAAATGGAAAATAAAGTAAGACAGTTGGGTTTTGATTTTTGGTTTTGAACGAAAAGCAAATACTGAAAGTAAATGTACTGAAAATAAAGGTGCTGAATGTAAAGTTAGGTACTGAAAGTAAAGGTACTAAAAGTAAAGTTAGGTGCTGAATGTAAAGTTAGGTACTGAAAGTAAAGGTACTGAAAGTAAAGTTAGGTGCTGAATGTAAAGGTACTGAAAGTAAAGTTAGGTGCTGAATGTTAAGGTACTGAAAGTAAAGTTGGGGACTGAATTGAAAGTTAGGTACTTGAAAGTAAAGGTGCTGAATTGAAGTTGTTGAAAGTAAGACTGTAAGTAAATGACAAGTTGGTGTTTTGATCAAGAGAAAGATTCGGTGTAGGGGTTTTATATCATAGCTTCGTTCATCATCGACCTCTAATGATCTTACTAAGTGTTCTAAGGTGAGGGTTGTTCCTTTTCAAGACTTAACCCATAACAAGGCTTTTTCAAGCACATGCCTCACCGGCTAGCCCTTTTCAAGACATAGCTTACTAGTTCTAGCTAGACTAATTCCCCTTTTCAAGGTCTATTAGCCTAAGTGCATCCACTTGATCAATCATTTCCGATCAACAAAATGGTGTTAAAGAGGGGATAAACTACTTGGAAGAGCTTTGCTTTTTCAAGCATCCACTCAACCTTGTCATGTTCAACCCGAATTGTTGGCACAAAGAACTAGTTAAAACACTAAGTAGCATTAAGTAAAGAGTCTAGAACGGTTTATGATATAAGAACCCCTTCAACCGAATGAAGAGTTTAGCTACAAGTATCCATTGAAGGGAATACCATAGCTAGTACAAGGAAAAAGTAATGGTTTTTGAAATCAAAGACAAGAACAAGTAAGGTTTTGGAAAGTAAACTCAAGAACAAACTCAAGAACAAGTAGAAAGAAGTTGGAGCTTTTGATATCCAAATGTGTGTAAGTGTTTACAAGCCTTGTGAGTGAAAGTAACAATGATCTAACTAGAGAGATAAGTGACCAAGTGACCAAAAACCAAAAGTAAAAGAGAAGTACATGGATGGATTTTTCAAAGGCCAAGCCTCTCTACTTATAGGCCAAAAGTGGCGGTTGTTGGTTGGCATGGAACTAACCGACTTGGCTCTAGTCCCTCTGATGGCGCGTATTTATACGATTCATCGAATCAGTTAAACCCACCAAATTAGACATTTGGTCATAGGAACTTGTGCTTGTTAATACCATTTTGTGTATACATGCTATTTTGGGGTCTAAAGAGGACACACACTTAAAAAGGGAGAATTGTGCCAAAAAGCAGCCAAGGCCCGAGGACCTCAGCTAGGGACCGAGAAACTTCACCCGGGTACCGAGAGCCGTACCCGGGCCCGTCCGAGAATGCTAGGTCCCTGACTCGGGCCCGTCCGAGAAACCAGGTCTCTGCCCGAGAGAGTCCCAGGCCGCGTGATGGACCATAATTATACGAATCAAAAACACAATAAAACCCACCAAATTAGACTTTTGGTCTATTTAACTTCTACTTGTTAGTCCCGATTTATTTCTACAGGGTATTTTGGACTCTAGAGAGAAAACACGCTAAGGAGGAGTTTTTAAGCGGAAAATGAAGAACGAGTCATTCCAGGTCACGACCATGCTACACTCAAAATCAGCCTTAACATCCTTCATGGAACCGACTTGGAATCACTCAAATATTCTAGAACCGTCGGCAAATGGACAAGAACGCAAGGCAAAAGCACCGAGCCCGGTAAAGGCCAAATAAGGGCAATTTCATCGGATTTGAGATTTCGACCATGTTCCAAGCAGAATTTGGCTTAGGTTCCTTCTTGAGATCATCTTAGAATGACATTATCATTCAAAATACACTCTCCAAAATCCAAGAAGCTCCGGCCAAAGCTCCGGTCAGATCCGGTCAAACCGATGACTTTTGTGAAGAGGTTACAAGCTTCTAGAAGGGATGCTCCTCCTCACATGGAGGGACACATGGCGGCTCCTCCTCCCCTCCTCCCAAAGCCGCCGGCTGCTCCTCCTCCTCCATGGAGAATGTGACATGTGGTGGCTCCTCCACCACATCCTCCTCCCAAAGCTTGCCTTGCACTCTTCCTCCTCCACCCTTGGATGCTCCTCCACATGCCACCATCTCCACCACCCATCCTCCTCCTCCTTGGCTATAAATATGAGGCTTCTCCTCCTCATTTGTATCATCACCACCACAACAATTCACTTATCTCTCTAGAATTTTGGGCACTAATCATGTAATATTAATCATGTAATATTACTTTGGGAATCAAAGCTTGATCCTTGGCGCTTCAACGGTTTTGTAAGTCTTCTTTTATTTATTTAATTGTCTTGCTAAACTATTGTTTATTTCCAAGTTCATAGTTATGATAACCATTGCCATGATTAGTAGCTAAATTAATTATTCGGTTTAAGGGTGTGTACTTGTATTATAAATGTTTTAGACTTTACTCTTAGTATACCTTTATGTTCGATACTTGTTCTATGTGCCATATATAAAAGTTAGAATGTCTAAGGTCAAGTCAACCATTTGGAAATGTGACCATAGGGGTCCAAATTCGTAAGCTCTTCCTTAGATATTCGTGATCACACTCGGGTAAGTAGACCATTTGAAAACTGGACCAAAGGGATTAAATGGATAAACTTATCTGAAGAGGTAGACTATTCCAAAAACCATTTGAAAACTGGACCAAAGGTACCAAATGGATGCACTTACGGCTAAGATACTTCGAAAGGAGGAATTAGTTTTGCGTAGAACAAGTGTTTTAAATGATGTTGCAAGTCTTGTGCTAGGAATAGCCTCGATTCATCTTTGAACATTTAGCATGATCATGTCTTGCGCTAGAAATAGCCTCAATTCATCTTTGACCACTTGGTATGATCATTAGCGGTCGATGATAAACAATTATAATACAAGGCCCCTAAAACCGAATACTTTCCTCACAGTCCATTATCAATTGTTGTAATTTACTTTCAGTTCCCAAAACACTCAAATCCAACCCCCAACTGTATTTACTTTCGTGACAATCCCGTAAAAACAACTAATCCACACTGACTCCTTTGGGTTCGACCCCTACTTACCACTTGCTACCCAGTAGTCTAGTCGCGAGTAGCGGACTATAAATTTATTTGCACATTTGCTGTGACGACAAGCATCTGTCAAATTGGCGCCGTTGCCGGGGAGTTGTGCATCGGAATAGTTGTTCTATTTTGTTCTTTCTTTTTTCTTGTTTTATCATGCAATTCACTAAGTCCTACTACTACGGAATGGAACCTTGGAACACTGAGGAGTTTTCCCCACCACCCTTCAAACTTGAAATCCGCGAGAAGATCAACAAAATAACGCAATCCCGGGACGAAACATTGGATGAGTACTTATGGTACTTCGATTCCATTGTGACGAGCTGCCCGCACCATGGATTCACCAATTTCGATCTTCAAACAAAGTTTCTCTGTGGAATGTTGCCACATGAGTGGGACCAGCTAAATAATGCAGCAGGAGGATCAATGTGGGACTTAACCGAGGATGATCTTTGGAAATTAATAAACGATTTGGCCGCAAGGTCAAGACCAAGCCAAGATCAGGCCGAGCCAATCAAGGACGGTATAACGGAGCTGGCATCTAGCATCCAGCAATTGGACAACACGATGCAACAAATCAGGGCCAAAACTGAACTATGGGCGGCAGAAAAGGAGCTGGCAGCTAGCACCCAGCAATTGGCAACATACATACAGCAATTGAGTGCACTGATGCACCAATTCACGGCTGAACCCGAGGAGCCGACTGAGGATGAGGACCCGCAAATGACCGAAGAAGAACTGCCCCAATTAGACCCGGTCCTTATCACCAATCCATCCGAGGAAATCACTGTCCTAACTACCGAGCCTACAGAAGTCCCGAACCTCACTGCTGAAGCGGCCGAAGAAATCAAGCCAGGCCCGGTACTTGCGCTCGAAGCATCCGAGGAAGTCCCGGACCTCATTGGCGAACTGTCCGAGAAAGACCTAGTCCTCACTGTCGGAGCACCTGAAACAGACCTAGTCCTCATGGTCGAAGTGCCTCAACTTAACCCTTCGCGTTTCATGCCGATCATAACCACTGAAGATCATATAATCAATGATGATGCGGTACAAGGGGAGTTGGAGGCAGAGCATGAGCCAAAAAAGCCGACAAAGGAAATCTCTCTCGTCACAAGCCAAGAAAAACCACCCGGGAACTCAATCATTCCAAGACAACCATTCGTAGCTACCACCAAGAAGAGGCCTCACATGGGAACATGCCTGTGGTCGCCGATGTTTGAAGGCACAAAACCTAACTTCCAAACTCGCGAAAGTGCCAACTATTCCAACATGAAGAGGTGGCAAAAACATGGGCCGAAAGAATGGAAACCCGGAAGGAGCAACAAACAAGAACGACTCATTGGACCAGCAGCTATGGTCAAGAAAACCTCACCCTCTCGGAGCAAAAGGGCTGCCGAGAAGAAATTCGACCTCAAGCATCCATGGGATCCCTACTTATGATCCAAGAATGAGGTACCGTCGAGCCAACGACGTTAAACAAGTGCACTGGTTGGGAGGTAACCCGACACTATCTTACTTTCTGCACATTATTTTCTGTTTTTTTTTATTTTCTGTCTTTTAGTTTTCATCAATAAGTCGCTCTCACCCACTTGGTGCATAGAATGATTTGACTATTTAGGAATTGGTTTTTGGAGCACGATCGGATCAGCCAGGCAGCTTCCGTGAACTACCGGGCCTGCGCTGAGAGTTCAAGGCCCCAGCCGAACTCCCTCGATTATCCAGCCTCGAGCCATGTCGTTCACTCGACACCTTAAAGGGAGTTCTATCTTTCCTTTTCCTTAATAACATTTCCTTCTCGTATAACATCTGCTTGCATGGCTTTTGAACTCAGTGTGGGGTGAGAACCACCTGTATATATTAGTTAATAAATAATATCTTTTTGAAAATATGAACTTAAGAATGTGAAAAAGATAGACCAAAATTCATGCATTAACCTTGTGAAAATTCAACTGTTTAAAAACTTAGAATGTAACCTTCCATCTGTCCTTTGTGCTGAGATAACTAGGGATGTGGAGTTGACATAAACTGCCCTAGAGAGGCTTGGCAAGCAATCAAAGGATCAGATCAAACTATATGGTTTTCGAAGTCAGTGGAGGCTGCACTTCGGGTTTCAGTGAAGATTGAAGTCATCTCCGCCATGCAATGCAAAAGGCGAGGACGGGAATCAAACCGTCCTATCTCCGGTCAAAGTAGCCGAGAAAATAGATGAGCGACCCTCATCTTGACCCGCGCGAAAACGACAGTCAAAGTAGCCGAGAAAATAGATGAGCGACCCTCACCTTGACCCGCGCGAAAACGGCAGAAAAGAGAGGAGCGGGGAGGTATTTCCATAGGCTTGCGGGTGATGATTGGACCTCTGAAAAAGGCTTGAGAAAATGGACTTGCAAAACCAAAAAAGGCGAAGAGCTCGAAGAAGCAAATCAAGAGGCCTAAGGCCCAAAAATGTGAAGGTTTTAACCGAACAAAAGTGAAGTACTCAAAGCGTCAAATCAAAGGCCAAATGCCAATTCACTACAAAAAGCAGTCCCTCGCCAAAAGAAAATCAAAGTACTCAAACCAGTGAAACCCGAACCAAATCACGTGCTAGAGAAAGCTACAAGAAAACCATATAGTGCGAGACGATCCCAAGATTGCAGTCCAGGAGCCTAAAAAGGGCTATCTCCCGAAACATCCAATATAATTTGCATCTCGGCACGAAGGTACACGTATCAAGTTACTTCTACTTATTTACACAGTTTAATTTAGTAATAAGTAGTAATGCATGAATGACAGAACCGCTCGTCGTCGAAGCGATTTGTACAAATAAATTTATAGTAGTCCACTACTTGCGACTATACTACTGGGTAGTACTTGGTAAGTAGGGGTCGAACCCAAAGGAATCAGGGGAATAGATGTTCTTGAGGGGGGTTGTTTAACGGGAGAGCGTGTTTAAGGTCGGTTGGTTGGTTTTAAAGCTACCAGCTATTTTGATTGATTGATTGGTTGATTTTAATACTGGAAAGTAAATTACAGTTTATAATTAAAAGAAATGTTCGGTTTCAGGGGGCTTGTATTATATCATGTTTATCATTGACCTTTAGTGAATCGTCTAAGTATTCTACGGTGTATCAAGGCCATTCCAAGCACTCGATTTGCGTACACTGTCTAGCCTATTCCAAGGACGTAGAACACTTAATTCTATTTAGACTAATACTCCATTCCCGGTTATATTAGCCTATGTGCATCCATTCAATCCCTTTGGCCCAGTTTTCAAATGGTTTTTCTGATAGTCGACCTCTTCGAATAGTTTATTCATTTAATCCCCTTGGCCCAGTTTTTAAATGGTTTATTTATCCGAGTGTGATCACGAATATCTAAGGAAGAGTTTACGAATTTGGACCCCTATGGTCACATTCCCAAATGGTTTACTATACCTTAGACATTCTAACTTTTATACATGGCACATAGAATCAGTGTTGATTACTAATTCGAGACACTAAGTTAATAGTCTAAAACATTTTATAATACAAGTGCGCCCCGTCTACCGAACTATTAGTTTAGCTACTATTCATCACGCTAAACATTATACTAAGGAATTAAAGACAACAGTTGATCAAATAAATACTAAGAGATACTTACAACCGTTGAAGCGCCAAGGGAGCTATCCTTTATTTCCAAAGCAAGATTACAACGTTACAAGTATTACAACTTCTAGAGAGAGAAGTGAAATTGAGAATTGGTGTGTTTTACAAATGAGGTTTGGCTTGGTATTTATAGCCAAAGTGAGGAGGAATGGATGGATGAGATGGAAGCACATGTCTTTTGATCCAAGGGAGGAGAAGGAGGAGCTTGTGGAGGAGACAAGTGGCGCAAGGAGGAGGAGCCGGCCGCTTTTGGTGGAGGAGGGTGGCGCCGCCGGTTGCCGGTCACCCAAGGGGGAGGAGCTCCTCCCTTGCCCACCTCCTTGAATGGTGGCCGGTCATCTTTGCCAAATGTGTGATTTTGTACAGTTTTGTGCAGTCTTTTCACAAAACTGTCAATGTGTTCCTTCCCCGGGATGTCTTGACTTCACTCCTGATTTTTCTGATTAATTTATTCTGGTCAATTTGACGTCAGGATCCTTGACATTTCTTCAGTCGGCATATGATCTTGACCTTGGATTGACTCTTGTTATCTTTTCAGCTTAAAATCCTCTCCTTAGCTTGTTTTCACTTCAGTCTCTAAAATGCCCTGTGGAAATATATCGGGACTAACACGTAGATGTTAGACATACAAACAGTCTAATTCAGGGGGTTTTACTGTGTTTCTGACTCGTCTAACTTTGGTCCATCAGAATACCCCCCACTTTTAGTTGTTCGTCCCGAACAATGCTATTAAAGGGCGTAAGTTCTAAGTCTGGCTTTGGAATATGAAAATTAGACTGTGATACTCGATCCATCCTAATTCATGCATTGCTTACTTATTACCAAATTGAACTGCGTAAATAAATAGAAGAAACTTAATACTTGTACCTCCGTGCTGAGATGCAAATTATATTGGATGTCTCGGGAGATAGCCCTGTTCAGGTTCCTGGGTTGCAGCCTCGGGATCGTCTCGCACTATATGGTTTTCTGGTAGCTTTCTCTAGCACATGATTCGATTCGGGTTTCAGTGAGTTGAGCCTTTTTGATTTTCTTCTTTTTTGGCGAGGGACTGCTTTTGTAGTGAATTGGCCTTTGGCCTTTGATTTGACTTTTTTGAGTGCTTCACTTTTGCTCGGTTAAAACCTTCACAATTTTGGGCCTTTGGCCTCTTTTGATTTGCTTCATTGAGCTTTTCGTCTTTTTGTGACTGCTAGTCCATTTTCTCAAGCCTTTTTGGGAGGTCCAATCATCGCCCGCAAGCCTATGGAAATACCTCCCCGCTCCTCTCGTCTTTGTCGTTTTGCGCGGGTCAAGATGAGGGTCGCTCATCTGTTTTCTCGGCTATTTTGACTAGAGAGAGGACGGTCTGATTCCCGTCCTTGCCTTTGCATAGATGCTTCTTGGCGGAGTTGACTTCAATTATTCACTGAAAACCCGAAGTGCAGCCTCCACTGACTTCAAAAACCATATAGTTTGATCTGATCCTTCGATTGCTTGCCAAGCCTCTCTAGGGCATTTCTATCAACTCCACATCCCTAGTTATCTCAGCACAAAGGACAAATGGAAAGTTACATTCTAAGTTTTTAAACAGTTGAATTTTCACAAGGTTAATGCATGAATTTTGATTTATCTTTTTCACATTCTTAAGTTCATTTTTTCAAAAAGGTACTATTACTAAAAAAAGAAAAACAGCCGCATGTTATTTATGTACACAGGTGGTTCTCACCCCCCACTTTTGAACGAAGGCGTGCCTTAGTTCAAAAGTCATGCAGGCTTAAAACTAAATACTGAATTTAAAAGACAGAAATTAAAGTGCGGAAAAGTAAGATAGTGTCGGGTTACCTCCCGACCAGTGCACTTGTTTTACGTCGTTGGCTCGACGATACCTCGTTTGTGGTTCATTGGTTTGGGTCCCATGGGTGGCTGAGGTCAAACTTTGCCACCATTCCTGTGTTGTTTCTTCCTGACTTCTTGCCGGATGTTGTGTTTTGGTCAGGACTCCTTTGTTTCGGGATTTTTTCCTTCCAATATCTCTGATGAGGTGGGAGACCTTTGACCATATCTGCTGGCCTTGATACTTTTTTCGTCCCTAATGACAGGTCAGAAAACTGTGCACAGTGATCTGAGATAGGTGTTATGTCAGGTGGTTTCTTTATGTCCGGGCGGCTCTGATTAATGTAGAAGTGCGCAATTTTGCCGCCGAACTTAAGTGATAATGAGCCCTTGCCCACATCAATTCTTGCTTTAGTGGCGAAGAGAAATGGTCGTCCCAATATTATTGTTGGTGGGTCGTCTTCGCATGTCTCTTCTGTTGGTATTACATAGAAATCTGCAGCAACGACGAGTTCTCCCACATAGAGTATTACATCTTCCAGTTCTCCAACCGGGCGGATGCATGATTTATCTCCTAACTCGATGTTCGACCGGGGTGGTTTCAATGGACCAAGCCCTAGTAAGTAATACAAGGAGGAAGGCATGGCGTTGACAGCAGCCCCAAGATCGACTAAGCATTTGTGGATCTGGGTTTCACCAATACCGCAGGTGATTGTAAAGGCCCCCGGGTCTTTATTTCTTTCCGGTTGTGGCTCATGATCTGCAGTGAGGGCTCTTTCTTTTGTCGGGCTATAAGCACAAGTATTAGTTGGGGAGTCCCAACCAGATGCTGGTATGTCAAAGTGTGTGATTGGCGGCGGTGTTATGCAAACAGTGAACGCGTATCGTCCATTGTCAGCATGTGTAACCCAGTTTTGCCATCCTTGGGTTGGTCTTCTTCTTGATTCCAATCAGGTCGACGCCTACGGTTGAAGTGATTGTTCGTAAGTCTGTAGGTTGGGGACCGTGCTACTTCTCCTAGCGTAGCCTTCATGTTTGACCTCCTTATCATGCTTATGTTCGCCTTTGGATTTTGGACAGTCTGTGAAGGGAGTCTGCCAGGTTCAGTAGTTAGTGTTGACATGGCGGTGGCGAGCTGGGACATTTGTTTGGTCAATTCTGAAATTGCCCCGTCAGTTTTTGCCTGGTACTGGTGTAGCGAAGTTCCTAATTGATTAATGCTTCCCGCGAGCTCCTTCATCGTGTCATTGAGCGACTTGCTTGGTTCCTGCTGATTTCTCGGGCTGGCTTGGTGCTGATTTGGTCCTTTTTGCTGATATTGACCTGCCAACGGAGCGTTCTGGTTATATTGTCGGTGGGGAGGTTGGTAGAATGACTGTGCTAGTTGAGGGACAGCTGGTTGTGTCTCCTTCTGAGGATAGCTGTTGTTGTTACGCCAGCCTGGGTTGGACGTTTGACCGTATTGTCTATTTTGTCCAGTTCTGACGTTGTTGTATCCTTGATATCCTCCCACTGTATTCACATCAGCCGGTTCTTCTTCTATTAATGTTGGGCATGAGTCCGTTTTGTGGTCCGTAGAACCACAGAACTCGCAAGGTTTTACCGTAACTGGCTGTCTACGTATGATCTCAATCATCATCTCCTTTAACTGTTTCATCTCTTCAGTTATGGAGTTTACTGATGCCTCGGTTTGTGCTACCCTTTTTGATCGAGAGAATTCATCTTGGCGAGTGGTCTCTTCTCTAAATCGGGCATTTTCAGCAACATTGGCGATGAGATTCCTTATGCCACTCAATGATAGATTCATCATAGATCCTCCTGCTGAGGCATCCAAGAGCATTTTGTCTAATGGTCTTAATCCATCAATGAGGTACTCGATGACGAGTTTCTCTGGCAGTCCAAGGGTACAGCAGCTCCTTTCTAGGTGATTGAATTTTTCCAGGTAATCGTACATGGTTTCATTTGGACCTTGTTTGATTTCCTGTAATTGCTTCCTTACTTGCATTGCTCTTCCAGCCGGATAGTATTTGTCTAAGAATTTCTTCTGCATCTGAACCCATGTTCTAATGCTTCCGGAAGGCAATGAAAGGAACCAGTCACTTGCCGAGTCAGTGAGGGAAAAATAGAACGCTTTTAACTTGAAGTCGTCCATATTTACCCGGTTGGGCTTTAGATTCTGGCAAATGCCATGTAGGCGTTGAAGGTGAGTTGCGGCAGATTCTCCTTGAGATCCTGAGAATTTTGGCAGGCTGTGTGCCACTGATGCATTGATGGTTATATTTTCTAATTCAGGGCTCTCATAGATGCACCACGGCTGTGTCTCGAAATTAGGGGCGTTTAACTCGCCCATCGTCGGTTCACGGTAGTAGTTATCTCCGTAGTAGTCGTCGAAGGCAGGTTCTCTTCTTGGCATGTATCGAGGTTGAGGTTGTGGTCGTGGGGGCTGGATAGGAGGTTGTACTGGACCAGCTGCATTTCGGTCCTCGGGTAATTCTTGGTTTCTTCTGACTGCTTCCCTGTCACGAGCTCTTCTGTTTCTGATGAGTTGTTCCGGATCGTCGACGAATGGAAAAGGTACCTCATCATTTTGGCCGTACAGGTTTATTTCTTCGTCGTCCTGGTAGTCATGGTGACTTTCTTCGCGAGACATGGTTGCGTAACGATTCAAAGAACTCTATCCGATGGCTGATTCCCCGGCAACGGCGCCAATTTGACAGAACCGCTCGTCGTCGAAGCGATTTGTACAAATAAATTTATAGTAGTCCACTACTTGCGACTATACTACTGGGTAGTACTTGGTAAGTAGGGGTCGAACCCAAAGGAATCAGGGGAATAGATGTTCTTGAGGGGGGTTGTTTAACGGGAGAGCGTGTTTAAGGTCGGTTGGTTGGTTTTAAAGCTACCAGCTATTTTGATTGATTGATTGGTTGATTTTAATACTGGAAAGTAAATTACAGTTTATAATTAAAAGAAATGTTCGGTTTCAGGGGGCTTGTATTATATCATGTTTATCATTGACCTTTAGTGAATCGTCTAAGTATTCTACGGTGTATCAAGGCCATTCCAAGCACTCGATTTGCGTACACTGTCTAGCCTATTCCAAGGACGTAGAACACTTAATTCTATTTAGACTAATACTCCATTGCCGGTTATATTAGCCTATGTGCATCCATTCAATCCCTTTGGCCCAGTTTTCAAATGGTTTTTCTGATAGTCGACCTCTTCGAATAGTTTATTCATTTAATCCCCTTGGCCCAGTTTTTAAATGGTTTATTTATCCGAGTGTGATCACGAATATCTAAGGAAGAGTTTACGAATTTGGACCCCTATGGTCACATTCCCAAATGGTTTACTATACCTTAGACATTCTAACTTTTATACATGGCACATAGAATCAGTGTTGATTACTAATTCGAGACACTAAGTTAATAGTCTAAAACATTTTATAATACAAGTGCGCCCCGTCTACCGAACTATTAGTTTAGCTACTATTCATCGCGCTAAACATTATACTAAGGAATTAAAGACAACAGTTGATTAAATAAATACTAAGAGATACTTACAACCGTTGAAGCGCCAAGGGAGCTATCCTTTATTTCCAAAGCAAGATTACAACGTTACAAGTATTACAACTTCTAGAGAGAGAAGTGAAATTGAGAATTGGTGTGTTTTACAAATGAGGTTTGGCTTGGTATTTATAGCCAAAGTGAGGAGGAATGGATGGATGAGATGGAAGCACATGTCTTTTGATCCAAGGGAGGAGAAGGAGGAGCTTGTGGAGGAGACAAGTGGCGCAAGGAGGAGGAGCCAGCGGCTTTTGGTGGAGGAGGGTGGCGCCGCCGGTTGCCGGTCACCCAAGGGGGAGGAGCTCCTCCCTTGCCCACCTCCTTGAATGGTGGCCGGTCATCTTTGCCAAATGTGTGATTTTGTACAGTTTTGTGCAGTCTTTTCACAAAACTGTCAATGTGTTCCTTCCCCGGGATGTCTTGACTTCACTCCTGATTTTTCTGATTAATTTATTCTGGTCAATTTGACGTCAGGATCCTTGACATTTCTTCAGTCGGCATATGATCTTGACCTTGGATTGACTCTTGTTATCTTTTCAGCTTAAAATCCTCTCCTTAGCTTGTTTTCACTTCAGTCTCTAAAATGCCCTGTGGAAATATATCGGGACTAACACGTAGATGTTAGACATACAAACAGTCTAATTCAGGGGGTTTTACTGTGTTTCTGACTCGTCTAACTTTGGTCCATCAATGAACTAGGATAAATCTAGTTCATAGTCTCACTTTCATATTCAAAGTTTTTACATGGATTGTGTGCACGCCCTTGAATAGCATTGTTCGGGACGAACAACTAAAAGTGTGGGGTAATCTGATGGACCATAATTATACGAATCAAAAACACAGTAAAACCCACCAAATTAGACTGTTGGTCTATTTAACTTCTACTTGTTAGTCCCGATTTATTTCTACAGGGTATTTTGGACTCTAGAGAGAAAACACGCTAAGGAGTTTTTAAGCGGAAAATGAAGAACGAGTCATTCCAGGTCACGACCATGCTACACTCAAAATCAGCCTTAACATCCTTCATGGAACCGACTTGGAATCACTCAAATATTCTAGAACCGTCGGCAAATGGACAAGAACGCAAGGCAAAAGCACCGAGCCCGGTAAAGGCCAAACAAGGGCAATTTCATCGGATTTGAGATTTCGACCATGTTCCAAGCGGAATTTGGCTTAGGTTCCTTCTTGAGATCATCTTAGAATGACATTTTCATTCAAAATACACTCTCCGAAATCCATGAAGCTCCGGCCAAAGCTCCGGTCAGATCCGGTCAAACCGATGACTTTTGTGAAGAGGTTACAAGCTTCTAGAAGGGATGCTCCTCCTCACATGGAGGGACACATGGCGGCTCCTCCTCCCCTCCTCCCAAAGCCGCCGGCTGCTCCTCCTCCTCCATGGAGAATGTGACATGTGGTGGCTCTTCCACCACATCCTCCTCCCAAAGCTTGCCTTGCACTCTTCCTCCTCCACCCTTGGATGCTCCTCCACATGCCACCATCTCCACCACCCATCCTCCTCCTCCTTGGCTATAAATATGAGGCTTCTCCTCCTCATTTGTATCATCACCACCACAACAATTCACTTATCTCTCTAGAATTTTGGGCACTAATCATGTAATATTAATCATGTAATATTACTTTGGGAATCAAAGCTTGATCCTTGGCGCTTCAATGGTTTTGTAAGTCTTCTTTTATTTATTTAATTGTCTTGCTAAACTATTGTTTATTTCCAAGTTCATAGTTATGATAACCATTGCCATGATTAGTAGCTAAATTAATTATTCGGTTTAAGGGTGTGTACTTGTATTATAAATGTTTTAGACTTTACTCTTAGTATACCTTTATGTTCGATACTTGTTCTATGTGCCATATATAAAAGTTAGAATGTCTAAGGTCAAGTCAACCATTTGGAAATGTGACCATAGGGGTCCAAATTCGTAAGCTCTTCCTTAGATATTCGTGATCACACTCGGGTAAGTAGACCATTTGAAAACTGGACCAAAGGGATTAAATGGATAAACTTATCTGAAGAGGTAGACTATTCTAAAAACCATTTGAAAACTGGACCAAAGGGACCAAATGGATGCACTTACGGCTAAGATACTTCGAAAGGAGGAATTAGTTTTGCTTAGAACAAGTGTTTTAAATGATGTTGCAAGTCTTGTGCTAGGAATAGCCTCGATTCATCTTTGAACATTTAGCATGATCATGTCTTGCGCTAGAAATAGCCTCAATTCATCTTTGACCACTTGGTATGATCATTAGCGGTCGATGATAAACAATTATAATACAAGGCCCCTAAAACCGAATACTTTCCTCACAGTCCATTATCAATTGTTGTAATTTACTTTCAGTTCCCAAAACACTCAAATCCAACCCCCAACTGTATTTACTTTCGTGACAATCCCGTAAAAACAACTAATCCACACTGACTCCTTTGGGTTCGACCCCTACTTACCACTTGCTACCCAGTAGTCTAGTCGCGAGTAGCGGACTATAAATTTATTTGCACATTTGCTGTGACGACAAGCATCTGTCACCGCGCCCAGGTCGTCTAGCACTGAATTCAAGTTGCCCGGGCAAACAAGCTGATCTAACAAATTCACCTCGAGCAAAGTGATCAAAATGGAAAATAAGGTGGCCAATGTTGGAAAACCAAGGAGAATGCTGATGGACCATAATTGTATGAATCATAAACACAGTTAAACCCACCAAATTAGACTCTTTGTCTATTTAACTTTTGCTTGTTAGTTCCGATATTTATCTACAGGGTATTTTGAAGTCTAGAGAGAATACAAGTTAAGGAGGAGTTTTAAAGCTGAAAATGAATTACGAGTCATTCCAGGTCACGACCAAATTCCAACTTTCAAGAACCGACTTGGAATCACTCAAATATGCTAGAACAGTCGGCATTTGGACAAGAACGCAATGCAAAGGCACCAAGCCCGGTAAAGGCCAAACAAGGGCAATTTCAGCCGATTTGGGATTTCGACCATGTTCCAAGCAGAATTTGGCTTAGGTTCCTTCTTGAGATCATCTTAGAATGACATTTTCATTCAGAATACGCTCTCCAAAATCCAAGAAGCTCCGGCCAAAGCTCCGGTCAGATTCCGGTCAAACCGATGGCTTTTGAAATAAATATCTTCCGATGGCTTTTTGGAAGTGCCACCTAGGGGGAGGATGACATCACCCGATGGCTTTTGGCTCTCCTCTTCCCTTGTGACAAGTGGCTTGTCCTCCTCCACATCTCTTCATCCCCTTAGCCTATAAATAGACATCTTCCCTTCCCTTTGTAATGCATCCCAAAATGTGGAGAGCTCCTCTCTCTACAAATTCCAAAATCACAAATCACTTATCTCTCTAGATTAAGAACACAATCATGTAAGCACTTTACTTTGGAATCAAAGCTTTCGCACTTTCAACAGTTTTTGTAAGTACTCTCGTCTTTACTGTACTGTCTTTTCAATTCAGCAACTTTACTTTCCTGTCTTTACTTTCAAAAACTTTACTTTCTGTCTTTCCAAACCTTTACTTTTCAATACACTTAAGCTATGATGTCCTGCTCCATGAATAGTCGTAGCTAAACCCTTCATTCGGTTGAAGGGGTATACCTGTATCATACAATGTTTTAGACCCTGCACCTAGTGCCTCTCGGTGTTCAAAACTTGTTCTATGTGCCACATATAAGGTTAGAACTTCCAAGGTTGAGTGGATGCTTTAACGGGCAAAGCTCTTCCGTGGGGTTCGTGAACATACTCGGGTAAGTGGATGCTTTAACGGGCAAAGCTTATCTGAGAAGTTCGACCTCTTTCAAAAACCATTTGGTTGATCGTAACTGAAGATCAAATGGATGCACATAAGGCTAAGATACTTCGAAAGGAGGAATTAGTCTAAATAGAACAAGTGTTCTAAACGATGTTGCAAGTCTTGTGCTAGAAATAGCCTTGATTCATCTTTGAACACTTAGTATGATCATTAGAGGTCAATGATAAACAGAATATGATACAAGGCCCCTAAAACCGAATCTTTCCTTTAATTGTAATATCACTGTTCCTTTACTTTTAGTTCTCAAAGCACACTGAAACCCAACCCCAATCGCACTTTAATTTATGTGTAAGCTTCATTAAAGAACAACTAATCCACACTAACTCTCTTGGGTTCGACCCCTACTTACCACTTGCTACCCAGTAGTGAAGTCGCGAGTAGCGGACTTATAAATTTATTTGTACATTTGCTCTGACGACGAGCATCTGTCAAATTGGCGCCGTTGCCGGGGAGTTGTGAATCGGAATAGTTGTTCTATTTTGTTTTTTCTTTTTTTTTTATCATGCAATTCACTAAGTCTTACTACTACGGAATGGAGCCTTGGAACAATGAGGAGTTTTCCCCACCACCCTTCGAACTTGAAGTCCGCGAGAAGATCAACAACATAGAGCAATCCCTGGACGAAACTTTGGACGAGTACTTATGGTACTTCGATTCCCTTGTAACGAGCTGCCCGCACCATGGATTCTCAATGGGATGATGCCATATGAGTGGAATTGGCTTAATGACGCGGCAGGAGGCTCGGTGAACAATTTAAACATGGATGATCTTTGGATATTGATAAACGATTTGGCCGCGAGGTCAACAGAAGATTAGGCCACGCGGCGCGAAGAACTGGATAACACGATGCACCAAATCAGGGCCAAAACCAAATTATGGGAGGCAGAAAACGAGCTGGCATCTAGCAACCAGCAGCTGGCCAACACAATAGACCAAAACCAGACCGAAGCTGAGAAATCTTGGGCAGAGACAAAGGCGCTTATAAAAAAATTTGCAAATCAGGTCAATGAGATGCTCAATGCAAAGCCAAGGGTCATCAAAGAAGAGCTTACAATAGAGCCCACCGAGCCACTCCAGGACAAGGAGGAAGAATTGGCAGCTAGCATCCAACAAATGAGTGCCCCGATACACCAAGACGAGGTCAAAAATGAGGAATTCTGGGCGGCTACACAACTGATCTGGGACCGCATTGCCAAACTGCCCAATTCAATTTCGGTCCTCACTGAAAAGTTGCCCGAGACATACCCAGACCTCAGTGCCGAACTGCCCAAAACAGACCCGGACCTCAGTATGATTGCTCCCGGAGACCATATGAATGACGAGGATAAGGACCCATGGTTGCCTGAAGAAGAGCTCCATTCAGATTATCCCTAGGAGTTAGAAGAAGAACTACCCAAATCAGCCCCGGTCCTTATCACCAATCCATCCGAGGAAATCACAGTCCTAACTGCCGAGCCAACAGAAGTCCCAAACCTCACTGCCGAAGCGGCCGAAGAAATCAAGCCAGGCCCGGTCCTTGCGCTCGAAGAACCCGAGGAAGTCCCGGACCTCATTGCCGAACTGTCCGAGAAAGACCTGGTCCTCACTGTCGGAGCACCTGAAACAGACCCAGTCCTCATGGTCGAAGTGCCTCAACTTAACCCTTCGTGTTTTATGCCGATCATAGCCACCGAAGATCATATAATCAATAATAATGAGGTGCAAGGGGAGTTAGAGGAGGAGCATGAGCCAAAAAAGCTGACAAAGGAACTCTCACTCGTCACAAGCCAAGGAAAACCGCCTGAAAACTAACTCGTTCCAAGACAACCATCCATCACTGCCACAATGAAGAGGATTAGCAGAGGCGCATGCTTAATGTCGCCTACATTTAATGGCACAAAACCAAACTTCCAAACTCGCAAAGGTGCCAACTATTCAAACATGAAGAAGCGGCAAAGACATGGGCCGAAGGAATGGAAACCCGGAAGGAGTAACAAGCAAGCACGACTCATTGGACCAGCAACTATGGTCAATAAAGCCTCACCCTCTCGGAGCAAAAGGGCAGCCAAGAAGAAATTCGACCTCACACACCCATGGGATCCCACCTTATGATCCAGGAATGAGGTACTGTCGAGCCAACGACGTTAAACCAAGGCACTGGTCGGGAGGTAACCCGACACCTATCTTACTTTCAGTCATTTATTTTCTGTCATTTAGTTTTTACCATAAGTCGCTCTCACCCACTTTTTGTATAAAAGGAATGTCTAACATGTAGGAATTGGTTTTTGGAGCAAGATCAGATCAGCCAGGCAGCTTCCGAGAATTTACCGGGCCTACGCTGAGAGTTCAAGGCCCCAGCCGAACTCCCTCGATTATCCAGCTCCGAGGCATGTCGTTCCACGACACAACACAGTAAAAGGGAGTTCAGTTCTTCTCTTTTCCTTAATGTCATTTCCTTCTCTTGTATATATTTGCATGACTTTTGAACTAAGTCGTGCTTAAAGGCACGCCTTCGTTCAAAAGTGTTGGGTGAGAACCGCCTTTGAACATAAACATGTTTTCTTTTTCTTTTCCTTTTCCCTTAATATTATCTTTTTGAAAATATGAACTTGAGAATGTGAAAAAGATAGATCTAAATTTATGCATGTACCTTGTGAAAATTCAACTGTTTAAAAACTTAGAATGTAACTTCCCATTTTTCCCTTTGTGCTGAGATAAACAGGGGATGTGGAGTTGATAGAAACTGCCCTAGAGAGGCTTGGCAAGCAATCGAAGGATCGAATCTAACTATATGGTTTTCGAAGTTAGTGGAGGCTGCACTTCGGGTTTCAGGGAAGATTGAAGTCATCTCCGCCGTGCAGTGTTTATGCAAGACGCAGTACGGGAATCAAACCGTCCTATCTCTAGTCCTAGTAGCCAGGAAAATAGATGAACGACCCTCATCTTGACCCGCGCGAAACGACGAGGATGAGAAAGAGCGGGGAGGTATTTCCATACGCTTGCGGGCGACGATTGGACCTCCCAAAAAGGCTGAGAAAATGGACTAGCAAATCACAAAGAAGCAAAAAGCTCAAAGAAGCTAATCAAAGGCCAAAGGCCAAAATTGTGAAGGTTTTAACCGAAACAAAAAGTGAAGAAACTCCAATTCAACATCAAAGGCCAAAGGCTAAAGGCCGATTCACTACAAAAGCTGTCCCTCGCCAAAAAGAAATCAAAGTACTCAACTCAGTGAAACCCGAACCAAATCACGAGCTAGAGAAACCTAAAAGGAAACCATATAGTGCGAGTCGATCCCGAGAATGCAGTCCAGGAGCCTAAAAAGGGCTATCTCCCGAAACATCCGAATTAATTTGCATTTCGGCGCAAAGGTACAAGTATCAAGTTTCTTCTAAGTATTTACACTGTTTAGTTTGGTAATAAGTAAGTAATGCATGAATTAAGATAAATCGAGTCCCACAGTCTCACTTTCATATTTAAAAGTTTTTACTTGATTGTGTGCCGCCCTTTAAAAAGCATTGTTCGGGACGAACAACTAAAAGTGTGGGGTGATCTGATGGACCATAATTGTATGAATCATAAACACAGTTAAACCCACCAAATTAGACTCTTTGTCTATTTAACTTTTGCTTGTTAGTTCCGATATTTATCTACAGGGTATTTTGAAGTCTAGAGAGAATACAGGCTAAGGAGGAGTTTTAAAGCTGAAAATGAATTACGAGTCATTCCAGGTCACGACCAAATTCCAAATTTCAAGAACCGACTTGGAATAACTCAAATATGCTAGAACAGTCGGCATTTGGACAAGAACGCAATGCAAAGGCACCAAGCCCGGTAAAGTCCAAACAAGGGCAATTTCAGCCGATTTGGGATTTCGACGATGTTCCAAGCAGAATTTGGCTTAGGTTCTGATGGACCAAAATTATACGAATCAAAAACACAGTAAAACCCACCAAATTAGACTGTTGGTCTATTTAACTTCTACTTGTTAGTCCCGATATATTTCTACAGGGTATTTTGGCGCTTAGAGAGAAAACACGCTAAGGAGGAGTTTTTAAGCGGAAAATGAAGAACGAGTCATTCCAGGTAACGACCATGCTACACTCAAAATCAGCCTTAACATCCTTCATGGAACCGACTTGGAATCACTCAAATATTCTAGAACCGTCGGCAAATGGACAAGAACGCAAGGCAAAAGCACCGAGCCCGGTAAAGGCCAAACAAGGGCAATTTCATCGGATTTGGGATTTCGACCATGTTCCAAGCAGAATTTGGCTTAGGTTCCTTCTTGAGATCATCTTAGAATGACATTTTCATTCAAAAAACACTCTCCAAAATCCAAGAAGCTCCGGCCAAAGCTCCGGTCAGATCCGGTCAAACCGATGGCTTTTGTGAAGAAGTCACAAGCTTCTAGATGGGTGGCTCCTCCACTCTCCTCCCTCCAAGTGGCGGCTCCTCCTCCTCTCCTCCCATAGCAGCCGGCGGCTTTCCTATTCACCCCATGTGGCACCTCCTCCTTGCTCCTCCATGGAAAAGATGACAAGTGGTGGCTCCTCCTCCACATCTTCAAACCCTCATCCTCCACCCTTGGATGCTCCTCCACATGCCACCATCTCCACCCTTGCTCCTCCTCCTCCATGGCTATAAATAGAAGTGCTCCTCCTCATTTGTATCACACCCCAAAATGTGGAGAGCTTCTCTCTCTACAAAATCTCTCTATATCTCTCTAGCTTTTGTGGGCACAATTATGTAATATTACTTTGGAATAAAGAATCCCTTGGCGCTTCAACGGTTGTAAGTATCTCTTAGTATTTATTTATTTAACTGTTGTATTTAATTCCTTAGTTATAATGTTTAGCGTGATGAATAGTAGCTAAACTAGTAGTTCGGTCTAAGGGGCGCGCTTGTATTATAAATGTTTTAGACTTTACTCTTAGTACACCTTTGTATTCAAAACTTATTCTATGTGCCATATATTAAGTCAGAACGTCCAAGGTAGAGTGGATGCTTGGAATGGCAAAACTCTACAGCGGGGTTCGTAAACTTGTACGGATAAGTGGATGCTTGGAATGGCAAAGCTTATCTGAGAAGTTTGACTCATCTTAAACACCATTTGGTTGATCGGGAATGATTGATCAAATGGATGCACATAGGCTAATATAACCGGGAATGGAGTATTAGTCTAAATAGAATAAGTGTTCTACGTCCTTGGAATAGGCTAGACAGTGTACGCAAATCGAGTGCTTGGAATGGCCTTGATACACCGTTTGAATACTTAGCATGATCATGTCTTGCGCTAGAAATAGCCTCAATTCATCTTTGACACTTGGTATGATCATTAGCGGTCGATGATAAACAAATATAATACAAGGCCCCTGAAACCGAACATTTCTCTTTAATTATAATCTGTAATTTACTTTCAGTATTAAAACCAACCAACCAATCAAACAATCATATAGCTGGTAGCTTTAAAACCAACCAACCAACCTAAAACACGCTCTCTCGCTGGATAAACCCCCCCAAAGAACAACTAATCCACACTGACTCCCTTGGGTACGACCCCTACTTACCACTTGCTACCCAGTAGTCTAGTCGCGAGTAGCGGACTATAAATTTATTTGCACATTTGCTGTGACGACAAGCATCTGTCAGGTTCCTTCTTGAGATCATCTTAGAATGACATTTTCATTCAGAATACACTCTCCAAAATCCAAGAAGCTCCGGCCAAAGCTTCGGTCAGATTCTGGTCAAACCGATGGCTTTTGAAACAAATATCTTCCGATGGCTTTTTGTAAGTGCCACCTAGGGGGAGGATGACATCACCCGATGGCTTTTGGCTCTCCTCTTCCCTTGTGACAAGTGGCTTGTCCTCCTCCACATCTCTTCATCCCCTTAGCCTATAAATAGACATCTTCCCTTCCCTTTGTAATGCATCCCAAAATGTGGAGAGCTCCTCTCTCTACAAATTCCAAAATCACAAATCACAAATCACTTATCTCTCTAGATTAAGAACACAATCATGTAAGCACTTTACTTTGGAATCAAAGCTTTCGCACTTTCAACAGTTTTTGTAAGTACTCTCGTCTTTACTTTACTGTCTTTTCAATTCAGCAACATTACTTTCCTGTCTTTACTTTCGAAAACTTTACTTTCTGTCTTTCCAAACCTTTACTTTTCAATACACTTAAGCTATGATGTCCTGCTCCATGAATAGTCGTAGCTAAACCCTTCATTCGGTTGAAGGGGTGTACATGTATCATACAATATTTTAGACCCTGCACCTAGTGCCTCTCTGTGTTCAAAACTTGTTCTATGTGCCACATATAAGGTTAGAACTTCCAAGGTTGAGTGGATGCTTTAACGGGCAAAGCTCTTCCGTGGGGTTCGTGAACATACTCGGGTAAGTGGATGCTTTAACGGGCAAAGCTTATCTGAGAAGTTCGACCTCTTTTAAAAACCATTTGGTTGATCGTAACTGAAGATCAAATGGATGCACATAAGGCTAAGATACTTCGAAAGGAGGAATTAGTCAAAATAGAACAAGTGTTCTAAACGATGTTGCAAGTCTTGTGCTAGAAATAGCCTTGATTCATCTTTGAACAGTTAGTATGTTCATTAGAGGTCAATGATAAACAGAATATGATACAAGGCCCCTAAAACCGAATCTTTCCTTTAATTGTAATATCACTGTTCCTTTACTTTTAGTTCTCAAAGCACACTCAAACCCAACCCCAATCGCACTTTAATTTATGTGTAAGCTTCATGAAAGAACAACTAATCCACACTAACTCTCTTGGGTTCGACCCCTACTTACCACTTGCTACCCAGTAGTGAAGTCGCGAGTAGCGGACTTATAAATTTATTTGTACATTTGCTCTGACGACGAGCATCTGTCAAATTGGCGCCGTTGCCGGGGAGTTGTGAATCGGAATAGTTGTTCAATTTTGTTTTTTCTTTTTTGTTTTATCATGCAAATCACTAAGTCTTACTACTACGGAATGGAGCCTTGGAACAATGAGGAGTTTTCCCCACCACCCTTCGAACTTGAAGTCCGCGAGAAGATCAACAACATAGAGCAATCCCTGGACGAAACTTTGGACGAGTACTTATGGTACTTCGATTCCCTTGTAACGAGCTGCCCGCACCATGGATTCACCAACCCATATCTTCTTCAAAGGTTTCTCAATGGGATGATGCCATATGAGTGGAATTGGCTTAATGACGGGGCAGGAGGCTCTGTGAACAATTTAAACATGGATGATCTTTGGAAATTGATAAACGATTTGGCCGCGAGGTCAAGAGAAGATCAGGCCACGCGGCGTGAAGAACTGGACAACACGATGCACCAAATCAGGGCCGAAACCGAATTATGGGAGGTAGAAAATGAGCTGGCATCTAGCAACCAGCAGCTGGCCAACACAATAGACCAAAACCAGGCCGAAGCTGAGAAATCTTGGGCAGAGATAAAGGCGCTTATAAAAAAAATTGCGAATCAGGTCAATGAGATGCTCAATGTAAAGCCAAGGGTCATCAAAGAAGAGCTTACAATAGAGCCCACCGAGCCACTCCAGGACAAGGAGGAAGAATTGGCAGCTAGCATCCAACAAATGAGTGCCCCGATACACCAAGACGAGGACAAAAATGAGGAATTCTGGGCGGCTACACAACTGATCTGGGACCGCATTGCCAAACTGCCCAATTCAATTTCGGTCCTCACTGAAAAGGTGCCCGAGACATACCCAGACCTCAGTGCCGAACTGCCCAAAACAGACCTGGACCTAAGTATGATTGCCCCCGGAGACCATATGAATGACGAGGATAAGGACCCATGGTTGCCTGAAGAAGAGCTCCATTCAGATTATCCCTGGGAGTTAGAAGAAGAACTGCCCAAATCAGCCCTGGTCCTTATCACCAATCCATCCGAGGAAATCACAGTCCTAACTGCCGAGCCAACAGAAGTCCCAAACCTCACTGCCAAAGCGGCCGAAGAAATCAAGCCAGGCTCGGTCCTTGCGCTCGGAGCACCCGAGGAAGTCCCGGACCTCATTGCCGAACTGTCCGAGAAAGATCTGGTCCTCACTGTCGGAGCACCTGAAACAGACCCAGTCCTCATGGTCGAAGTGCCTCAATTTAACCCTTCGTGTTTTATGCCGATCATAGCCACCGAAGATCATATAATCAATAATGATGAGGTGCAAGGGGAGTTAGAGGAGGAGCATGAGCCAAAAAAGCCGACAAAGGAACTCTCACTCGTCACAAGCCAAGGAAAACCGCCTGAAAACTCACTCGTTCCAAGACAAACATCCATCACTGCCACAATGAAGAGGATTGGCAGAGGCGCATGCTTAATGTCGCCTACATTTAATGGCACAAAACCAAACTTCCAAACTCGCAAAGGTGCCAACTATTCAAACATGAAGAAGCGGCAAAGACATGGGCCGAAGGAATAGAAACCCGGAAGGAGTAACAAGCAAGCACGACTCATTGGACCAGCAGCTATGGTCAATAAAGCCTCACCCTCTCGAAGCAAAAGGGCAGCCAAGAAGAAATTCGACCTCACACACCCATGGGATCCCACCTTATGATCCAGGAATGAGGTACTGTCGAGCCAACGACGTTAAACAAAGGCACTGGTCGGGAGGTAACCCGACACCTATCTTACTTTCAGTCATTTATTTTTTGTCATTTTGTTTTTACCATAAGTCGCTCTCACCCACTTTTTGTATAAAAAGAATGTCTAACATGTAGGAATCGGTTTTTGGAGCAAGATCAGATCAGCCTGGCAGCTTCCGAGAATTTACCGGGCCTACGCTGAGACTTCAAGGCCCCAGCCGAACTCCCTCCATTATCCAGCTCTGAGGCATGTCGTTCCACAACACAACACAGTAAAAGGGAGTTCAGTTCTTCTCTTTTCCTTAATGTCATTTCCTTCTCTTGTATATATTTGCATGACTTTTGAACTAAGTCGTGCTGAAAGGCACGCCTTCGTTCAAAAGTGTGGGGTGAGAACCGCCTTTGAACATAAACATGTTTTCTTTTTCTTTTCCTTTTCCCTTAATATTATCTTTTTGAAAATATGAACTTGAGAATGTGAAAAAGATAGATCTAAATTCATGCATGTACCTTGTGAAAATTCAACTGTTTAAAAACTTAGAATGTAACTTCCCATTTGTCCCTTTGTGCTGAGATAAACAGGGGATGTGGAGTTGATAGAAACTTCCCTAGAGAGGCTTGGCAAGCAATCTAAGGATCGAATCTAACTATATGGTTTTTGAAGTTAGTGGAGGCTGCACTTCGGGTTTCAGGGAAGATTGAAGTCATCTCCGCCGTGCAGTGTTTATGCAAGAGATAGGACGGGAATCAAACCGTCCTATCTCTAGTCCTAGTAGCCGGGAAAATAGATGAGCGACCCTCATCTTGACCCGCGCGAAACGGCGAGGATGAGAAAGAGTGGGGAGGTATTTCCATACGCTTGCGCGCGACGATTGGACCTCCCAAAAAGGCTGAGAAAATGGACTAGCAAATCACAAAGAAGCAAAAAGCTCAAAGAAGCTAATCAAAGGCCAAAGGCCAAAATTGTGAAGGTTTTAACCGAAACAAAAAGTGAAGAAACTCCAATTCAACATCAAAGGCCAAAGGCCAAAGGCCGATTCACTACAAAAGCTGTCCCTCGCCAAAAAGAAATCAAAGTACTCAACTCAGTGAAACCCGAACCAAATCACGAGCTAGAGAAAGCTACAAGGAAACCATATAGTGCGAGTCGATCCCGAGAATGCAGTCCAGGAGCCTAAAAAGGGCTATCTCCCGAAACATCCGAATTAATTTGCATCTCGGCGCAAAGGTACAAGTATCAAGTTTCTTCTAAGTATTTACACAGTTTAGTTTGGTAATAAGTAAGTAATGCATGAATTAAGATAAATCGAGTCCCACAGTCTCACTTTCATATTTAAAAGTTTTTACTTGATTGTGAGCCGCCCTTTAAAAAGCATTGTTCGGGACGAACAACTAAAAGTGTGGGGTGATCTGATGGACCATAATTGTATGAATCATAAACACAGTTAAACCCACCAAATTAGACTCTTTGTCTATTTAACTTTTGCTTGTTAGTTTCGATATTTATCTACAGGGTATTTTGAAGTCTAGAGAGAATACAGGCTAAGGAGGAGTTTTAAAGCTGAAAATGAATTACGAGTCATTCCAGGTCACGACCAAATTCCAAATTTCAAGAACCGACTTGGAATAACTCAAATATGATAGAACTGTCGGCATTTGGACAAGAACGCAATGCAAAGGCACCATGCCTGGTAAAGGCCAAATAAGGGCAATTTCAGCCGATTTGGGATTTCGACCATGTTCCAAGTAGAATTTGGCTTAGGTTCCTTCTTGAGATCATCTTAGAATGACATTTTCATTCAGAATACACTCTCCAAAATCCAAGAAGCTCCGGCCAAAGCTCCGGTCAGATTCCGATCAAACCGATGGCTTTTGAAACAAATATCTTCCGATGGCTTTTTGGAAGTGCCACCTAGGGGGAGGATGACATCACCCGATGGCTTTTGGCTCTCCTCTTCCCTTGTGACAAGTGGCTTGTCCTCCTCCACATCTCTTCATCCCCTTAGCCTATAAATAGACATCTTCCCTTCCCTTTGTAATGCATCCCAAAATGTGGAGAGCTCCTCTCTCTACAAATTCCAAAATCACAAATCACTTATCTCTCTAGATTAAGAACACAATCATGTAAGCACTTTACTTTGGAATCAAAGCTTTCGCACTTTCAACAGTTTTTGTAAGTACTCTCGTCTTTACTTTACTGTCTTTTCAATTCAGCAACTTTACTTTCTTGTCTTTACTTTCGAAAACTTTACTTTCTATCTTTCAAATTTACTTTTCAATACACTTAAGCTATGATGTCCTGCTCCATGAATAGTCATAGCTAAACCCTTCATTCGGTTGAAGGGGTGTACCTGTATCATACAATGTTTTAGACCCTGCACCTAGTGCCTCTCTGTGTTCAAAACTTGTTCTATGTGCCACATATAAGGTTAGAACTTCCAAGGTTGAGTGGATGCTTTAAAGGGCAAAGCTCTTCCGTGGGGTTCGTGAACATACTCGTGTAAGTGGATGCTTTAACGGGCAAAACTTATCTGAGAAGTTCGACCTCTTTTAAAAACCATTTGGTTGATCGTAACTGAAGATCAAATGGATGCACATAAGGCTAAGATACTTCGAAAGGAGGAATTAGTCTAAATAGAACAAGTGTTCTAAACGATGTTGCAAGTCTTGTGCTAAAAATAGCCTTGATTCATCTTTGAACAGTTAGTATGATCATTAGAGGTCAATGATAAACAGAATATGATACAAGGCCCCTAAAACCAAATCTTTCCTTTAATTGTAATATCACTGTTCCTTTACTTTTAGTTCTCAAAGCACTCTCAAACCCAACCCAATCGCACTTTAATTTATGTGTAAGCTTCATTAAAGAACAACTAATCCACACCAACTCTCTTGGGTTCGACCCCTACTTACCACTTGCTACCTAGTAGTGAAGTCGCGAGTAGCGGACTTATAAATTTATTTGTACATTTGCTCTGACGACGAGCATCAGTCAAATGCTCGGGCAAATTGGCAGTTCGCCCAACCAAATCATGGAATCTGGCAAATCTGGCTTGACCAAAGTATTTTAAATGCCAATTAACTCAGACAATCTCACTTTCCAGACAAAACGCTCGAGTGGAACTGGCTAAAGCCCGATCAAGGCTAAAATAGGGCAATTTTGGCCGATTTGGGATTTCGACCATGTTCCGGGCAGAATTTGGCTTAGCATCCTTCTTGAGATCATCTTAGAATGACTTTTTCGTTCAGAATACACTCTCCAAAATCCAAGAAGCTCTGACCAAAGTTCCGGCCAGATTCCAGCCATATTCCGGCGAACTCTGGGCAATCTCCGGTGATGCTCCGATCACGCTCATATCCTCACCACCATGCTCCGGTCATTTCTTGCTCCGGCCACATTCCGGTGAAGTCCAACTAAATCCAAACTACTTATTTCCCGGTTAGCCTTACTATTCACTTCGGTTGACCTTTGGGAACAAACTAAGCCACAACCAAGTCTAAGTGACTTGCCCAAGCCTCAACCAAGTCAAGTGGTTGCCCTTTGGCTTCAACCAAGACCAATTCGTGGCTCATGGAAGAGATAAGAGCAAGTGGTGGCTTTGGCTTAAAATATCCCAAGTGGTGTCATATGGAGAGCCAATCAAATGGACTTGCTTTTGGGATATTTTCATTGCCAAACTTAGTCCCCAAGTTTCCCTAGTCTATAAATAGAGGCTTATTGATGGACCATAATTATACGAATCAAAAACATAGTAAAACCCACCAAATTAGACTGTTTGTCTATCTAACTTCTACTTGTTAGTCCTGATATATTTCTACAGGGTATTTTGGCGCTTAGAGAGAAAACACGCTAAGGAGAGGATTTTACGCTGAAAATATATTACGAGTCATTCCAAGGTCAAGATCAGACGCTGAACAAAGAAATCTCAAGATCCTGACATTGAATTACTCAATTCAAATTCAACCGAGGAATAACCAAAGTCAGACCGGAGTGAAATTGGACTGATAGTTTTGTGAAAAGACTGCACAAAACTCACAAAACTCATCCATTTGCCAAGGTGACCGGCGGCTTTAAGGAAGAGGTGAGTCATGGGGTGACTCACCCCCTCCTTCCTCCTCCCCTCCTCCTTGCAACCGGCGGCTTCCTCCCTCCCCTCCCATTGCAACCGGCGGCTTTTGTGAGCCATGAGAAGTTGACATGTGTGGCCTTCTCCTCCACAAGCTCCTCCCCATCTCCTCGACCCTTGGATGCAACACCACATGCCTCCATCTCCACCCTCCATTCTCCTCCCCTTAGCCTATAAAAGGAGAGCTCCTCCTCCTCATTTGTAACATCCCACAATCAACAATTCCTTCTCTCTCTAAGTTTTGGTTACTTTGTAAGTTTGGTTTTTGAAATAATACTCCTGTTGGTTCTTGAGTATTATACTTTAGAGAATACTCCTGTTGGTTCTTGAGTATTCAGTAGGAATTGGGAATACTCATGTTGGTTCTTGAGTATTCCACCCTTCTCCTCTTACTGTTTTCAAAAACCCCCGAGTATTTAGCTATGATATCCACCTCTATGGATATTCGTAGCTAAACTCTTTATTCGGTTAAAGGGGCGTACTTGTATTATAAAATGTTTTAATTCTTTTAGTTTCTTTTCTCTGTATTCAAAACTTGTTCTATGTGCCATATATTAGGTTAGAACTTCCAAGGTTGAGTGGATGCTTGGAATGGCAAAGCTCTTCCGTGGGGTTCGTAAACATACTCGGATAAGTGGATGCTTGGAATGGCAAAGCTTATCTGAGGAGTTTGACCTTTCTAAAACACCATTTGGTTGCTCGGGAATGAAAGACCAAATGGATGCACACAGGCTAATATACCTTGGAATGGGGTATTAGTCTAAGTAGAACAAGTGCTCTACGACTTTTGCAAAAGACTAGACGGTGTTGCAAGTTGAGTGCTTGGAATGGACTCGATTCACTTTCGAACACTTTTGCAAAAGGCTAGACAGTGTTGCAAGTCGAGTGCTTGGAATGGCCTTGATTCATGTTTGAATACTTAGAAGGGTTACTAAAATAATAAACAGGCTATGATACAAGGCCCCTGAAACCGAATGTTTTCCTTGAATTACAAAACCCTCCTGTATTTACTTTTATAAATTGCTCGATCATCTGCAATCACCAACCGCTCATCTACGGGAGGACTCGCAAATCACGCATCACCCACTGTAAGTCTTTCTTTTTACTTTTCAGTATTTATTTTCAGTAATTTACTTTTCAGCACTCAAAACCAAAAACATCCAAAAAAGTCACTTAGTCATAACCGCTAAAATCTCAATCAACCTTAAAACACGCTCCCTCGCTGTACAATCCCTTAAAGAACAACATATCCCCCTAATTCCCTTGGGTTCGACCCCTACTTACCACTTACTACCCAGTAGTGAAGTCACGAGTAGCGGAAAATATAAATTTATTTGTACAGAGAACATTGCACCTTAACGACAGTGTAGTGGGCTCCGTCACTTATGCCTTAGAAGTCCTTGTCCTTGTAATTCACAAGTCTTTAGAGAGAAGGGAGCTTAACTCTCTTCTCTTCATTTTCAATGCAAACACACTTTGTTCTTACTTTGTTCTTGATTTCCAAAGCTTTGTTCACTTGTTCTTGAGCTTCAAGCTCTTACTTTCAAGAAAGCACATCTTACTTTCCTTGTATTGATATTGATTTGGAGCTCCTCTCCCTTTACTTTCCTTGTTGTTCTCTTACTTTCTTGTCGGTTTTCTTACTTTTTTTGTCTTGTTACCATAGCCACAACTACTTGTATTCCTTGACATGAATACAAGTAGTTAAAGCTAAGTTCTTGTTACAAAAGCTCACGGTTTCATTTCCTTTACTTTCTTGTCAAAACTGAAGTCCTCTTTTTACTTTCCTTGTTCTTGTTTTCTTTCGTAAGTATGGTGCTTGTATTCCTTACCATGAATACAAGTAGCTAAAGCATATTCGGTCAAAGGGTGTTCATACTTGTGTATGCATCTTGAGACTTGAACTTAATGCTATTTTGTGTCAACTAGTTCGGTGTCATTATTTGGTTGAACGACAAGGCTAAGTGGATGCTCGAAAGAGGAAAGCTTAGCCGAGTAGTTCAATCTTGATTAGACAACTAGGCTAAGTGGATGCTCGAAAGAGAAAAGCTTAGCCGAGTAGTTTAATCTTCCTTAAGTAGCTTGGTTGATCGTAACTGAAGATCAAGTGGCTGCACTTAGAACTAGAAGTCTATGTCTTGATTTTGGAGTAGATTGTGGTGTAAGCGCTTGAAAAAGCCTTACTTTAGGGGTTAAGTCTTGAAAAGGAATAACTCCACACTTATGAACACAAAGTAAGATCATTTGACGTCCATGATGGTTGTCTCACAAGTAGAGACCCTAGACTGAATATCTTTCGTCCTTACTTACCTGTCATTTACTTTCAGTACTTTACTTTTCTGTCATTTACATTTCAGCACTTTACTTTTCTGCACTTTACTTTACGCACTTTACATTTCAGTCTTTATTTTATGCACTTTACTTTCAGTATTTACTTTACGCAATTTACTTTCTGCACTTTACTTTCATTACAGACGTTTTCAACATCAATCCAACATAACATTTGGCACGCATTGTGCTTGAAATACAGCGTGCGACAAACCAAAAGTGTGTTGCGGTTGATATTGAACTCGACTGTTCCAGCACTTTACTTTCAGTATTTACTTTACGCAATTTACTTTCCGCACTTTACTTTCATTACAGACGTTTTCAACATCAATCCAACATAACATTTGGCACGTATTGCGCTTGAAATACAGCGTGCGACAAACCAAAAGTGTGTTGCGGTTGATATTGAACTCGACTGTTCCAGCACTTTACTTTCCAGCAATTTACTTTTCAGTATTACTTTCAGTTTAAACCACTCAAACCCAACCCGTCTTTACTTTATTTTCTTTTCTTTTTAAAGAACAACTAATCCACACTAACTCTCTTGGGTTCGACCCCTACTTACCGCTCTACTAATCCAATAGTGAGCCACGAGTAGTGGAACTATAAATGTAAATTTTGCAGCGCACAACGACATGCTGTCAAATTTTGGCGCCGTTGCCGGGGAGTCGTGAAATCAGAATAGTTGTTCTATTTGTTTTTCTTTATTTTGCAGTTTGCCATGTCGTCGTACTACGAAAGCGAGCCTTGGAACAATGAGGAGTTTTCCCCACCATCTTTCGAACTTGAAGTCCGCGAGAAGATCATCAACCTTTAGCAATCCCGGGATGAAACTTTGGACGAGTACTTAGCGTACTTTGACTCCATTGTGACGAGCTGCCCGCACCATGGATTCACGAACTTCGATCTTCTTCAAAGGTTTCTCGGTGGAATGATGCCACATGAGTGGAATAGGCTCAATGATGCTGCATCGGGAGGGTCGATAATGAACTTGACCATGAATGATCTCTAGAACCTAATAGATTATATGGCCGAGAGGTCAAGACCAAGACAAGATTAGGCCGAGCCACTCGAGGACGTTACAACGGAGCTGGCATCTAGCAACCAGCAGCTGGCCAACATGATAGACCAAATCAAGCCAGATCCGAGAAAGTATGAGTAGAAATAGAGGCGGCTCAAAAAGAATGTGCAGAACTGGCCAACACGATGCACCAAATCCAGGCCAGCATCGACGGGATCAATGAGATGCTCAAGCCAAGGGTCATCAAGGAAGAGCCCACTGGGTCGGCAGAGGATGAGTACTTGCGGATGACCGAAGAAGAACCAGCCAAGGCAGGCTGGGTCCTCATTACCGAGCTGCCAAAATCAGTCCCGGTCTTCACTGCCGGACTACCAAATCAGACCTGGACCTCTGTGTGATTGCCCCCGGAGACCATATAAATGATGAGGATGAGGACCCATGGTTGCCTGAAGAAGAGCTCCACTCACATTATCCTTGGGAGTTAGAAGAAAAACTGTCCAATTCAATCCCGGTCCTCATCACCAATCTGCCCGAGGAAATCACGACAGTCCAGCACCTCATTGCCGAACCTGCCGAGTCTAACACAGTCCTCACTGCCGAGCCAACAGAAGTCCCGGTCCTCATTGGCGAGCTAGCCGAGACAGCCCCGGTCCTCACGGACGGGCTGGTCGAGAAAGACCCGGTCCTCATGGCCGAGAAGCCCCAACTTAACCCTTCATGTTTTATGCAGATCATAGCCACCGAAGATCATGGAATCAATGATGATGAGGTGCAAGGGGAGTTGGAGGCAAATAAAGGGCAAGAAAAGCCAATGATGGAGCGCTCACTCACCATGAGCCCGGAAAACTCACTCGTTCTACGACGACCATACGTAGCTGCCACAAAGAAGAGGCTTCACATGGGAACAAGCTTGATGTTGCCTACATTTAATGGCAAGATGTTGAACTTCCGAAGTTGCAAAGGTGCCGACCATTCAGACATAAAGAAGCGGCAAAGACATGGGCCGAAGGAATGGAAACCCGGAAGGAGAAGCAAGAGACCACGGCTCATTGGACCAGCAACTATGGTCAAGGGAGCCTCACCTTCTCGGATGCATGTAAAAGAGAGCCCGCCAGACCAATGGAGAACCAAACCGAGCACATCACTCCACAAGTTCTTTGGGCGGAGCAAAAAGGCTGTCGAGAAGAAGTTCGACCTCAAACGCCCATGGGATCCCAACTTATGATCCATGAGTGAGGTACCGTCGAGCCAACGACGTTAAACAAAGGCACTCACCGGGAGGTAACCCGGCATATTCAGTTTTTTTTCAGTTTTATTTTTGTATGTCATTTTTTTTCATACTCACCTCCTTTCCTTTTACTTATATTTTGTGTTTTGAACTAACTCATTCCGGGAGGAACGGCTTCGTTCAAAAGTGTGGGGGGTGAGTCTTTGCACATATTAGTCCGCATGTTTTCTTTTCCTTAAAATTTTTATCTTTTTGAAACTTTTTGAAAATATAAACTTTCATGATGTGAAAATAGATAGATCCGATTCATGCATTTCCTTGTGAAAACTAAATTATGTAAGAACATGCGAATTTAACTTTCAACTTGTCCTTGTGTGCTGAGATAAATGTAGGATGTGGAGTTGAAAGAAATGCCCTAGAGAGGCTTGACAAGCACTCAAGGGACCGGATCCTTACTATACGGTTATGTGAAAATTGTGGAGGCTGCACTTCGGGCTTCTTGGTGAAGAGTGGACTCCGCCATGCAGCGTCTATGCAAGAGGCGGGACGGGAATCAAACCGTCCTATCTCTAGTCCGAGTAGCCGGGAAAAGAGGTGAGCGACCTTCAACTTGACCCGCGCCAAAATGACTACGATGAGAAAGAGCGGGGAGGCATTTCCATATGCTCTTGGGCGATGATTGGACCTCCCAAAAGTGAAGAAATGGACGAGCAATCATCAAAGGAGCAAAGCTCAAAGAAGAAAAGAAAGAAATCAGCCAATATGGTGAAACAAAACTGAAGCAAAAGTGAAGTACTAAAAGAGTCAAATCAAAGGCCGAAGGCCAAACCTCACTACAAAATCTGTCCAACCACACAAACAAAGAAAAAGAGCTCAACCCAAGTTGCCCGAATCAATCACGTGCTAGAAGAAGCAAGTAACATTACCATATAGTAAGATCGGATCCGAGAGTGCAGTTCAAAGGCCTAAAAAGTGGCTATCTCCCAATCATCCAAATTGGTTTGCATCTCGGCTCAAAGGTAACAAGTATCTAGTTACTTTCATATGTGAGCATGATTTCGTTTGGAAGCAAGTAAGTTATGCATGCAAAAGGTGAAGTCTAGTTTTGCATCTATCATTCATATTCAGGACTTAGGGTGTTGTCGTTCCTCTTATTGACTACACTTGTTCGGGACGAACAAGATTAAGTGTGGGGGTATTTGATGGCGCGTATTTATACGATTCATCGAATCAGTTAAACCCACCAAAGTAGACATTTGGTCATACGAACTTGTGCTTGTTAATACCATTTTGTGTATACAGGCTATTTTGGGGTCTAAAGAGGAAACACACTTAAAAAGGGAGAATTGTGCCAAAAAGCCAGCCAAGGCCCGAGGACCTCAGCCAGGGACCGAGAAACTTCACATGGGTACCGAGAGCCGTACCTGGGCCCGTCCGAGAATGCCAGGTCCCTGACCCGGGCCCGTCCGAGAAACCAGGTCCCCGCCCGAGAGAGTCCCAGGCCGCGCCCAGGCCGTCTAGCACTGAATTCAAGTTGCCCAGGCAAACGAGCTGATTTGGCAAATCCACCTCGAGCAAATTGATCAAAATGGAAAATATGGTGGATAATGTCGGAAAACCAAGGAGAATGCTTGGGCAGATTGGCAGTTGGCCCAATTCCAAAGCAAAGGCCCCGCGCGCATAGGCACCGAAACCAAGTCGCTCGACCAAACCATGGAATCTGGCAAATCTGGCTCGACCAAAGTATTTTAAATGCCCAATAACTTAGACAATCTCACTTCCCAGATAAAACGCCCGAGTGGAACTAGCTAAAGCCCGATCAAGGCCATAATAGGGCAATTTCGGCCGATTTGGGATTTCGACCATGTTCCGGGCAAAATTTGGCTTAGCATCCTTCTTGAGATCATCTTAGAATGACTTTGTAGTTCAGAATACACTCTCCAAAATCCAAGAAGCTCCGACCAAAGCTCCAGCCAGATTCCGGCCATATTCCGGCCATATTCCGGCGAACTCTGGGCAATCTCCGGTGATGCTCCGATCAAGCTCATATCCTCACCACCATGCTCCGGTCATTTCTTGCTCCGGCCACATTCCGGTGAAGTCCAACTAAATCCAAACTACTTATTTCCCGGTTGGCCGTATTATTCACTTAGGTTGACCTTTGGGAACAAACTAAGCCACAACCAAGTCCAAGTGACTTGCCCAAGCCTCAACCAAGTCAAGTGGTTGCCCTTTGGCTTCAACCAAGACCAATTCGTGGCTCATGGAAGAGATAAGAGCAAGTGGTGGCTTTGGCTTAAAATATCCCAAGTGGTGTCATATGGAGAGCCAATCGGAGAACCGCTAGGAAAATCCTAGTTAGCGGCTTCTTTTGGCCAAGTATATTTAGAGATGCATATGAGAAGTGTAAAACATGCGATAGGTGTCAGAGAGTAGGAAATGTGTCAGCTAGAAATGAGATGCCTCAAGTACCCATATTGGTCAACGATGTTTTCGACATTTGGGGCATTGATTTCATGGGACCATTCCCAGTTTCATGCGGTTATACTTACATTTTAGTTGCTGTAGATTATGTGTCAAAATGGGTAGAAGCTAAGGCCACAAGGTGCGACGATGCAAAGACTGTCATAGATTTTTTGCGCACTAACCTGTTTTGTAGATACGGGGTACCCAAGGCCATAATCAGCGACCAAGGAACTCATTTCTGTAACAGCATGATGGCTGCCACCTTGAAGCGCTACCATGTCCACCACCGAACGTCCACGGCATATCATCCCCAGACCAATGGTCAAGCGGAGATCTCCAACCGTGAAATCAAGGGAATTTTAGAAAAAATGGTGAAGCCGGGTAGGAAAGATTGGAATCAGAGGCTAGATGAAGCTCTTTGGGCTTATCAGACAGCATACAAGACACCAATTGGAACCTCCCCCTTTCGACTTGTTTATGGAAAGGCATGCCACCTTCCGGTGGAATTAGAACATAAAGCCTATTGGGCGCTCAAGCATTGCAATCCGGATTTGAAGGCTGCTGGACTAGATAGGAAGCTTAATCTGTGTGAGCTTGAGGAATTGCGGCTTGAGGCCTATGAAGGGCAAACGGACTACAAAGCGCGGACCAAATTGTATCATGACAAATTCATCCTCCGTCGCTCATTTGAGGAAGGACAACAAGTGCTACTCTTCTCCTCACGGTTGAAGCTGATGCCTGGCAAACTAAAATCAAGATGGACCGGCCCTTATACTGTGACTAAGGTATTCAACCATGGGATGCTTGAGTTGGAAAGCATGGAGGATGGAAGCCGATTCAATGTGAATGGACAGCGAGTCAAACACTACTATGGCGAGGTCAACTTGACAACGCAGAAATAAGACCTGAGCCACGCATGGGATCCAAACCTGTGATCCCCATGCGTCGAGCCAACGACGTTAAACAAAGGCACTGGTCGGGGGTAACCCGACACCTATCTTACTTTCAGTAATTTTATTTTCTGTCATTTAGTTTTTACCATAAGTCGCTCTCACCCATTTTTTGTATAGAAGGAATGTCTAACATGTAGGAATCGTTTTTTGGAGCAAGATCAGATCAGCCAGGCAGCTTCCAAGAATTATCGGGCCTGCGCTGAGAGTTCAAGGCCCCAGCCGAACTCCCTCGATTATCCAGCTCCGAGCCATGTCATCCCACGACATGTGACAACACAATAAAAGGGAGTTCAGTTCTTCTCTTTTCCTTAATGTCATTTCCTTCTCTTGTATATATTTGCATGACTTTTGAATTAAGTCGTGCTGAAAGGCACGCCTTCGTTCAAAAGTGTGGGGTGAGAACCGCCTTTGTACATAGTTAATTAACATGATTTTCCTTATCCTTTTCCCTTAATATTATCTTTTGGAAAATATGAACTTGAGAATGTGAAAAAGATAGATCTAAATTCATGCATTTACCTTGTGAAAATTCAACTGTTTAAAAACTTAGGATGTAACTTCTCATTTGTCCCTTTGTGCTGAGATATACAGGGGATGTGGAGTTGATAGAAAATGCCCTAGAGAGGCTTGGCAAGCACTCGAAGGATCGAATCTAACTATATGGTTTTCGAAGTCAGTGGAGGCTGCATTTCGGGTTTCAGTGAAGATTGAAGTCATCTCCGCCATGCAGCGTTTATGCAAGAGGCGGGACGGGAATCAAACAGTCATATCTCTAGTCATAGTAGCCGGGAAAATAGATGAGCGACCCTCATCTTGACCCGCGCGAAACGGAAAGGATGAGTAAGAGCAGGGAGGTATTTCCCTATGCTTGCGGGCGACGATTGGACCTCCCAAAGAAAGGCTGAGAAAATGGACTAGCAAGTCACAAAGAAGCGAAAGCTCAAAGAAGCTAATCAAAGGCCAAAGGCCAAAATTGTGAAGGTTTTAACCGAAACAAAAGTGAAGAAACTCCAACTCATTATCAATGGCCAAAGGCCGATTCACTACAGAAGCCGTCCCTCGCCAAAAAGAAATCAAAGTACTCAACTCAGTGAAACCCGAACCAAATCACGTGCTAGAGAAAGCTACAAGGAAACCATATAGTACGAGTCGATCCCGAGAATGCAGTCCAGGAGCCTGAAAAGGGCTATCTCCCGAAACATCCAAATTAATTTGCATCTCGGCGCGAAGGTACAAGTATCAAGTTTCTTCTAAGTATTTACACGGTTTAGTTTGGTAATAAGTAAGTAATGCATGAATTAAGATAAATCTAGTCCCACAGTCTCACTTTCATATTTAAAAGTTTTTACTTAGATTGTGTTCCGCTTTTAAAAAGCATTGTTCGGGACGAACAACTAAAAGTGTGGGGTGATCTGATGGACCATAATTGTATGAATCATAAACACAGTTAAACCCACCAAATTAGACGCTTTGTCTATTTAACTTTTGATTGTTAGTTCCGATATTTATTTACAGGGTATTTTGAGGTCTAGAGAGAATACAGGCTAAGGAGGAGTTTTAAAGCTGAAAATGAATTATGAGTCATTCCAGGTCACGACCAAATTCCGACTTTCAAGAACCGGACGTGGAATCACTCAAAACAAGTCCAACCGAAGGGCAACCAGAGTCAGACCGGAGCTGAAAGGACCGATGGCTTTTGGGGAAAAGATCACAAAACACACTCAACCACTCCCCTCCTCCACCTAGCCGGCGGCTAAGCCATCATCCTCTCCTTCCTTGCCATGTGGCCGGCGGCTTTGGGAGTGGTGAGTGAGCAGACTTGTCGTCGTACCTGCGCAAAAACAATTTATAATTTCCTCGCAATGAACTGTGGGTTAGCACAATGGCAAGCAAGGGTCGAACCCAAGGGAGCTAGATAGCTACTACTTTGTTCTGTAATGGAGAAAGACAAGAAACTGGAATGAGAGTAATTGTTAGTGCAAAAACTGTAAATCACGAAATAAACTGGGTTGTAAATATCAGGGGGAAATATTCATATTAGGGTTTGATTGTGACTTGTTTTATCATAGACTTCTAAATATCTAATTCAATGTTTTAAGTGTGGTTGTCCCGACAAAGGTGACTTCCCAAATAACCCGACAAAGGTGTTATGCCACTACCTAATTCCCCTAGGTTTAATTAACCCGACAAAGGTGTTAATTGCCCTAGTCGTACTACCTATCTAAACGACAAAGTATTAGATAGATGACTAATGTAGAAATATGCGCAACTAGATTTCACGACAAAGTATACGTCTAGTCTAACAATATTTCATGGAATTAATGTACGAGAATTAGTAAAACATAGAATATAGCATTAATAACCAAGTCTCAAAAACATAGTCACAATATAATAAACCCTAATCCGAATAGAAGGTTTAGTTACACATGATCATGGTGAAAGAATGCAAGTAATAAAGGAAGAAACTTCACTAAAATCAACCGAGAATGGAGCAACTAGGGCACGGAGGAGCTGCTGCCGTGAGGGCTGAGCTACGGCGGACGGCGGAGGAGCTGGGCGGAGCAAGGTGGTGCACGGTTAAGGAGGAGAGCACACGGTTTGTTGTGTGTTGAAGGGATGAATTCTAGTGTAGTATGCACCTCCTTATATAGAGTTTGTAGAAACCCTAAAACTTCCAAAATAGGCACCAAAGATTATTATGTAAATATTTCCAAAGTAATCTTGCTTGATTTTCAAGCCACCTTGAATCTTCTAGATGATTCCAAAACCCTAGGTGTAAGTTTGCCCTAATTTCACATTGCTTTTGGGCCGGACGAATGGACTTGGACGCTATGGCTTGGACTCAGCATGAAATTTGGATTTTTCCCCGAAGTTACTGTTCACGGCCCGGAAATCACTGTTCACGCCGGAGTTACTGTTCACGCCGGAGTTACTGTTCACCAGCCGAAAAACACTGTTCACGGCCCTCTTTTGGCTCCATTCTTCCACTGCGATGTTTTTGGCTTCAAAAGCCGTCTTTTAAGCACGATTCCTCCTAGAGCTTCCAAATCACCTGAAATACGAAACAACACTAAAAAGTAACTGTTCGCATAATAAAGTGAATGAAATGGTGGGAATTAATGACTCAATGAGTCGTATAAATACGGCTCATCAGTGAGTCACCTCCGATGGCTTTCTCCTCCTCCATGGATTCCATGCCAAGTGTCTTCATCCTCCTCCACAAACCACACCTTCCTTAGCCTATAAATACCAAGCCATTCTCACTTGTAAATTCATTCCAAAATCACAAATCACTTATCTCTCTAGATTGAGAGCACAATCATGTAAGCGCTTTACTTTGGAATCGAAGCTTTAGCACTTTCAACAGTTTTTGTAAGTACTCTCTTTTTTACTTTACTGTCTTTCAAAGTACTTTATTTTCCTGTCTTTACTTTCGAAAACTTTACTTTACTATCTTTCAAAACCTTTACTTTTCAACGCACTTAGCTATGATGTCCTATTCCATGAATACTCGTAGCTAAACCCTTCATTCGGTTGAAGGGGTGTACTTGTGTCATAAAATGTTTTAGACCCTTCGCTTAGTGCCTCTCTGTGTTCAAAACTTGTTCTATGGGACACATATTAGGTTAGAACTTCCAAGGTTGAGTGGATGCTTTAACGGGCAAAGCTCTTCCGTGGGGTTCGTGAACATTCTCGGGTAAGTGGATGCTTTAACGGGCAAAGCTTATCTGAGGAGTTCGACCTCTTTTAAAAACCATTTGGTTGATCGTAACTGAAGATCACATGGATGCACATAAGGCTAAGATACTTCGAAAGGAGGAATTAGTCTAAATAGAACAAGTGTTCAAAACGATGTTGCAAGTCTTGTGCTAGAAATAGCCTTGATTCATCTTTGAACACTTAGTATGATCATTAGAGGTCAATGATAAACAGACTATGATACAAGGCCCCTAAAACCGAATGCTTTCCTTTAATTGTAATATCAACTGTTACTTTACCTTTCAGTACTAAAATCACAACCAACCCACGCTACTCTAAGTACTAAAATCACAACCATCCCCCAACTGTCCTACTTAAAGAACAACTATTCACCTGACTTACTTGGGTTCGACCCCTACTTACCCTTTACTACCCACTAGTAGAGTACGAGTAGCGGAGATATAAATTTATTTTGCACAGAGAACATTGCACCTTAACGACAGTGTAGTGGGCTCCGTCACCTTGGCTGCCATTTGTTGTTGCCTTGATATCCATCATATCTCCTTGGTGGCAAATCTCCCTTAATTATGTAGTCCACTATATTCACGTCTTCTGTTCTTTCCTGAAAACAGCGTTATCATTATTTATCGAATTAAAAGTGGACTTGTTTACCTTACACTCCACTTGTTGATTTCTTTGTGGTTGTTGCGCCATCATTTTAGCCATCATATCCTTCAGTTCCTGCAATTAAGAATGTACATTCACGTTAGCAACTGGTGCAGGTTTATATGTTTCTTCTAAATACCTTGTGCTCTCGGCAACTTTCTCAATCAACTCCCATATCTCCTCAGGGTACATGTCCAGGATAGACCATCTAGCATTTTTCTTTCCATTAGAACCATCCCATCCATGAAGTATTCAAGCAGCATCCTTTGTGGGATTCCATGATTCGGACAACTCTCTTCCAAATGCCTAAACCTCTCCAAATAGTCGAACAACGTTTCTGCACGTCCTTATCTAAGCATAGAGAGCTCCTTCCTCGTTTGAGCCGCCTTCGAATGAGAGTAGTACTTGTCAATGAATTTCCGTTACATTTGATCCCATGATGTAATCGAACCTGAAGGCAAAGACATTAACCAAGATTTAGCTTGACTTTCTAAAGAAAAAGGAAATGTCTTGGGTTATAGCTTCAATCTCGAGTTATATAGCAGCACTTGGTCTTTCCTCGAAATCCTCTTATCATGCCAAAGTTTGGTTTTATCTTTATAAATGCGGGCATTCTCATACGAATCCAAATGAATTTCCTCTAGCTCTTGAAGTTGCAAAAGTCTTGGGTCCCCCGCTTTTTTCAAATCAAAGTTTAGGGCCTTCACCGCCCACATGGCTTTATATTCAAGCTCTACCGGAAGATGGCAAGGCTTGCCAAAAATGAGTCGATAGGGAGACATGCCAATAGGAGTCTTGAATGCGGTTTGGTAAGCCCATAATGCAGCGTTAATCTTTGAGGACCAATCCTTTCTATAGCTCCCCACCGTTCTTTCCAAAATGGATTCAATCTCCCGATTAGAAACTTCTACTTGACCGCTTGTTTGAGGGTGGTATGGGGTGGCTATCTTGTGCTTGACTCCATAATTCCTAAGAAGGGCTTCTAGGTTTCTTTCTTTGAAATGTAATCCTCCATCACTTATAACCGTTCTAGGCACCCCGAACCTTGGGAAAATGATCTTCTTGAACATCTTAGCCACTGTTTTGGCATCACAAGTGGGGGAAGCAATTGCTTCAACCCATTTTGAAACGTAGTCCACCGCTTCCAAAATGTATTGATTCCCAAAAGATGATGTGAAAGGTCCCATGTAATCAATCCCCCAAACGTCAAATATTTCCACTTCAAGAATCCCTTGTTGAGGCATTTCATCTCTTCTTGATATATTTCCCGTTCTTTGGCATCTATCACACATGCGGACAAATTCATATGCATCCTTGTAGAGGCTAGGCCAAAAGAAACCACATTGAAGTACCTTGGCAGCGGTTTTGTTCCCAGTACCATGCCCACCATATCGTGATGCATGGCAATGGTGCAAAATGTGCTCTTGGTCCTTTTCCACCACGCAAGTCCTATAAATGCCTTCCCAAAAGTATAAATTTGGCTCATCCCAAAAGTAGGACTTCACATCATGGAGAAATCTCTTCCTTTGATTGTAAGTGAGGCCGGGAGGAATAATCTCACATGCTAGATAATTAACGAAATCCGCATACCATGGGATGGACTCCTCTTTCACCGCTGGTAGCTATTCTCCAATGAATGTGTCCCTTATAGGCTCTTTCTTTGTGAGATCTTCCCCTTGTGTCTCAAGATGAGATAAATGATCGGCTACCAAATTTTCCACCCCTTTCTTGTCCTTTATCTCTATATCAAATTCTTGTAGCAAGAGGACCCATCGAATAAGTCGGGGTTTGGCTTCCTTTTTAGAGACCAAGTACTTGGTGGCCGCATGGTCCGTGTAAACTGTAGTATTTGATCCAATCAAGTATTGTCGAAATTTCTCAAAGGCCTAGACTATTGCAAGCATCTCTTTCTCCGTTGTGGAGTAATTGATTTGAGAAATATCAAGAACCTTGCTTGTATAGTAGATAGCGTGCAATTTCTTGTCTACCCTTTATCCCAATACCGCTCCGATAGTGTACTCACTAGCATCACACATCAACTCGAAAGGAAGCTCCTGATAAGTCGTAGTTGTACGACTATTTTCTGTGTTAAAACCCCGTCTCTTAGTGGTTGCCTGTGTATTATTTCACTACCTGTGTGTAGTTTTCGTTCTCAGGTGCATTCGGAGATCATGGAAGGAATATCGGCTAAAAGGAGCATGTTAGAAGATGATTTGCGAGCGCGTTCTTGAACCATGCAAACGCAAATCGAGAGACGTCCGCGGATCCAGCTGGCATTTGCAATCTCGGGAAGGAGAAAACAGAATTCGAGGGGACATATTCTCAGGCGGATGGCTCTCGATTTCAGCTAGAAAAGAAGAGTTTTTGGAGTAGATAAAGAGGGGAGAAAAGAAGTGTGAAAAAGAAACACGTTTGAGAAAAGAAAGGAGAGAAGAAAGCTTGGAGTATAATTGGATTTTTGAAGAGGACGAAATTGAAGAAGCTTGTGCTTGGATACGTGCTGGTTTCAAGTGTTGGAGTAGAGCTGCAGCTTGGTGGAGAGTTCATCATCAGTAACTTTGTTTCATTCCCATTCAAATACTTGATGATGTATTCCATTACGATGAGTAGCTAAACTCATACGTGTAGGCTAGAACTCAACATTGTGATGTTTTGATTTGAGACCTATATTGATTGTTGTGTTTTGTGTCATATTACTATGCAATGTTTATGGAATTGATGTGCTAGCATGAGAACCCTAGCGGGGGAGCTTTTGTTTGTTTGTTGATTCCGATTGTCAAGTTTACTAGCAACCTAGCGGGGATAGCGAACTAGGACACGAGTAATATACCACTAGGATTAAACACCCTAGGACAACTTGTTTATATGTTCATGCAACTCTAGCGAGTTAGGGTCTTGATTATCGCTAGCGCGAGATTAAGTACTAGAACAAGAACGGGGAGTATAACCTTAGCGGGGGAGCTTTAAGTTATAGAACATTAGAAATCAAAACTAATTGGTCCATGATTTGGTCTTGCATCACAGTCAAAAGTTCTAGCCTGCATTGCTCTTTGATATATTATACTTGAATCTTTGCAACGATTTCTCTCTAGATAAGTGATCATTGTTGCTTGTTTGTATTTTTATTTACTTGTTTGAATTTAGAAACCCCATTGTTACTCTTGTACTTAGAGAACAGATTCTCATATCGCTCTCTGTGGATACGACCCGACTTACCACTTGCTAGTCGGAAATTATATAAATATTATTTTTGACGGGCACAACGACGCCCGTCAAATTTTTGCGACGTTGCCGGGGATCGGTAACGAAGAATCTCACTAAGTATTTCTTTCTTTTAGTTTTATTTTATTGTTTTTTTGTTTGTTCTATTTTATGGTTCGCTATGTATTCCTATTATAGTGAACCAATTCGTGATGACGAAGACGATTTTGAATACGAGGGCAGCGAGGTTAAGTTATGGATGATTCGGCATCTCCTCAAATTTAGAGGTACCATCGGAGAAGACCCCGTGGCACATGTGAAAACGTTCCACTCGGGCTGCTGCCGCATAAGGCCTAAAGAAGAGTCATTAGAGAGGTTTAAGCTAAAATATTTTTATTTTTCTTTAAATGACTCTACAAAATCTTGGTATTACTCATCAGATGCAGGTTGTGAAAGTCATTATGTGGATCTACGAGCCCGATTTCTAAAGAAGTTTTCTCCGCCATCCCTTCGAATGGAAATTCGTGAGAAAATTATTACCATTGAGCGACTCCAGGGCGAAACATTATATGAGTACTCAATGCGCTTCGATGACATTTAGGGAAGCTGTCCACACCATGGATTCACAGCGTTATTTGAGAGATTTCTTGATGGGATGATGCCACTAGAGTGTTCTATGCTTGATGCCGCAGCAAGAGGGTCAGTAATGAATTTAAACATTTATGACGCATGGGACCTGATAGATGATATGGCACAGAAATCGAGACGAGGTCAACTACACAAAATGGAGGATAAGTCACAGACAGTGGAAGCTGATTAAGTGCAGATTGTGCACGACACCGCATTGGCCATTATAGACGAACCAGAGGAAGAAAATGAAGAAAACAAGTCAAAATCAGTGCCGACCGCATCCGAAGGAGATATTAGCTCGACGCTTATGTCTGAAGTAGACGCGCCCATGACGTCTACAGCGGACACGACCCACACTAATGCCCAACCAAGAACTGACCATTTTCCTTCATTTTCTATGCAGGTAAGAGCTCTCGAAGGGCATGTGATCGGTAAGGATGAGCTAGGAGGTAGATTGGAGGTGAGCCATGAGCAAAACGACCCAACGATGGAGCGCCTACTCACTACGAGTCATGAGGCACCTCCTGGAAAGAGCAAGGCCCCAGATACTCTCACAATCACCCGTGATGTTGACTCTTATATTTTGCCGATGGGAGATGCCAGAGATAACGGTCCTCCTGCACTTATTTTGGGACGATCACTCCTCTTTGCCACAAGGACCAAGAATGACATGGGAACACGCTTGTTGTCACTTGCGTTTGCTGGCAAGACATCAAACTTCCATGTTCACGAGGATCCCGACCGTCCACACATGAGAAAGCGACCGAGACATGGCACGTTTGGATGGAAACCAGGATGGAGAGACACGAGAGCACCACTCGATGAGGGCTATGAGCATCACAAGGGAGTAAAGAAGTTTGACCTCACACGCCCATGGGTTCCTAACTTGTGATCTCTAAAGAGGTAATGTCCAGCCAAAGACGTAAAACAAAGGCGCTTACCGGGAGGCAACCCGGTGTTTTTTTACTTTACACATGTTAGGAGTAGATTAATTAGTGGAATTGGTACCCTGATAATGCACCCCAAGTGCATGTATTTTTATTTCTGGTGGTTTCAGGTGATTGAATGAAGAAGACGTCCGCGGTACATCGCAGAGCGCACCTCCACCAGACTATTAGGGGAGTTCCAGTTCCTCCACTGTTTTTCTATTTATTGTCTTTTATTTATATTTGAGTCTGTTTTGTTTGTCCATCTTATCTCTTGAGTTGTACCGTGAGGACACGGGTCAATTTAAGTGTTGGGTGGGATGTTATAGAGTCAGTCGTGTGTCGTGTCTGTTTTAAATTTTTATGTCGCATGTTATGTGTCTTGATGAACTCGTGACGAACTGATGATGTACTGTTATGCCTTTCTCATATGTCAAAATCTTATTTCCAGCTTTGTATGACTATTATGCTCATTTGACTAAAAATGCGAAATTTCAAAAAAATTCGATGCTTTGTTCTTGTGAGTTGTGATATGCAGGGATGTGGAGTTGACAGAAATGTTCTAGAAAGGTACGGCAAGTTGCAGGAAGTTCTGAGTTTTGGTTATGATAATTGAGAAAAGTTGTGGAGGTTGACGCTTCACTAGCCTAGTCCTGAGAGTAGCTCCGTCACCAAGTTATACAAGTCTTTTCATGCATTCGCAGTGGTGGGGGATAGAGAAAACAAACTGTCCATCTCTAGTCGGAGTAGCTAGGAATGGGTGGGTAACTGATGAGCCGTATTTATACGACTCATCGAGTCAACAATTCTTATCAATTCCAGCACTTTATTATGCAAACAGTTACTTCTTAGTGTTGTTATGCATTTCAGGTGTTTCGGAAGCTCTAGGAGGAAACGTGCATTAAAGACGGCATTTTATGCCAAAAACACCACAATGGCAGATCAGACCTTTGGACGCTCGATGGAGCGCTGGGAATGGACCTTCGATCAGAAAAATACGAGCTACATGGCGTTGCGTAGCTGACTCAATTCCCTACAAATCTCTAGTTCACACCGAGAGCATCCGAGGTCGTTTGGAAGGTCAAATCGAGAGCCGAAGTCATAACAGATGCGCAGAATGGATGAACAGTGTCCGCGGATGAACAGTACTGCCGGCGTGAATAGTATTTCCGGCCGTGAACAGTGTTTTTGGGCAGTGAACAATATTTTTTGGGCCATAAACAGTACTCCGGCCGTGAACAGTAATTTCGGCCCAAATCAATGTCATATTAGGGCAAAATTCACAAGCTAGGGTTTTGGAATATTCTGGAAGGTTCAAGATGACTTAATTCCCAAGCAAAGAGATAGCTTGAAGATAAAGCAAGAAGATATGGAAATATTGCCTAATTATCTCTTGGCTTATTTTGGGAACTTTAGGTCTTCTCAAAACCCTATATATAGAGGAGCTCACAAGACCAAATAAGCATCCCTCAACTCACACGAGTCTCTCTCTCTACACTCACGGCCGAAGCCTTGCTCCTCCGCCTTCCACCGCCTTGCTCCGCCACCGCTCACGGTTGCTCAGCCCTTGTCCGCCCTAGCTCAGCCGCCCACGGCCAGCGCTCCTCCATCCTCGGTTTTGTGAAGTATTTTCGTTCTCTTTTAATTCTTGCATTATTTCCCATGACTATGTGTAACTAAACCGATTATTCGGGTTAGGGTTTCGAATATTGTGACGTATGTTTTTGAGACTTGAATCGTAATGCTTATTTCTTTATTCCACTAGACCTTGTGCTTATTATCTCGATTTATATTGTGAAACTAAGTTGATACTCGGAAAGGTTAGACTTAGTCGAATAATATAAATCCTCTATTTACTGTTTGTTTGATACTAGACCGTTGAAAACAAATAGCGCACTAATTCAATATATCTTTGAATGGAGTATTAAATTACTAGGTTTAGTTTGTGGTGTAGGCGTCCGGAAAGACACTACTTTAGGTTATAACTTGGAATGGAAGTAACCACACTTAGGAATTAGAAATACGATATTTAGAAGTCAAGGATAAAACAAGTCACAATTAAGAAACCGTAACCTGAATATTCTCATCATATTATTCCACACGTCACTTTTTCTTATTGCTTATTTCGGCTATTTCGGTTTTACACTAACCTTTACTCTCACAAATCGTTTCTTATTTCTTTCCTTTTCCAGAAAAAAGTAGTAACCAATCTAGCTCCCTTGGGTTCGACCCTTACTTGCCATTGTGCTAACCTACAGTCTACAGCCAGGAAATTATAAATTTAAATTTGCAGGTCAAACGACGCCTGTCAAATTTTGGCGCCGTTGCCGGGGAGCTACGCAAAGGTGAAATTTGTTCTCTCTTAGTTTTTCGTTTATTTGCTTGTTTCTTATTTCGAACTCTGCTATTCGGTGATTCCCTATTCAACTGCCTCGATTTCGTTTTCCGATTCTCTCGATTTCCAATTTCTAGCTTTTAGAAGGTTCTGTCACCAAGACTTACGAGTCTAAGGAGGTTGGGTTTTAAGTGAGACCGCTGTGACTCCTCCAATCTCCTGGGGACCCTTTATTGCTAGTCTGTTCTTGTTATTTCGGCGTTTGCTATTCCGGTGTTTGCTATTCTTGCACCATGTCTCGTGCAGGTAGTATAATTAACGATGAAGAAGAAAACATCAACAACCAAGAAGACCTAGAAGAAGACCAGTTCGAACTACACAACCTTGAAAACCCCCCAATAATCGACAAAAACAACAACAACGAAGAACAGGTGATCTATGATAATCCGGAGCAGCTAATCCGTGATCATAGACGTGCACAACGAGATGCAGCTCGACAGAACCAAGGGGCGGCTGCAGATCCACAAAGAGGAGGACCGATCCAAGGGCAGGTCCCAGCTCGACAACAACAAGCCCCAGTCCGACAACAGGTTGCAGCTAGACAACCAGTCCGAAATCCAGTTCAGGGCAGACAACCAGTTCGAAATCCAGTCCAGGGCCAGCAACAAGTCCGACAACAGGCCCCACTAAGACAACAGATTCAGTATCAGGTACAACCCCAACCGCCCCTCAGGCGACTCAGACAGCCGGTATACGAATAGGAAGCCTACTATCACGATGAGGAGCCATCTATGGGAGAGCTCTCGGTCCCAGACTTCAAAGATCAAACATGGCCAATCTATGAAGGACCAGAACTCGAAGAAATCGCAATCAGCACCTCAATCGTCCATCACCTTCCCAAATTCGCAGGATCGAAGGGAGAATCAGCTACAGGGCATCTGAAGCGTTACCATGGCAGTTGCCATAATTATAGGCCCTACGGAGCTTCAGTGGATGACTTCAAACTCAAAGCATTCTACTTCTCACTCACTGACTCCGCCACAGACTGGTTCCTGTCCTTGCCCGCAGACATCATTTATACATGGGAAGAGATGCAGCGCCAATTCCTCTCGAAATACTACCCAGCTGGACGAGCCATGAAGGTCCGTAGACAGTTGCAAGAGCTCAAGCAAGGGCCCAATGAGACCCTATCCGAGTACGTAGAGAAGTTCCTTGCCTTGGAGAAAAGCTGTTGCAACCTTGAGCTTCCAGAGAAGCTACTGGTGGAATACTTGCTAGATGGAATTTGCAGACTAGACAGAAAGCTCCTAGATGCCTCAACTGGAGGCAACCTGATGAACCTCAGCCCTGCCAAAGTCAAACAGATGATCATATCAGTGGCAGAAAGTGAGCGGTTCCAGGATGAAGCTATAAAGGAGGATGACTATGCCCGAACTCGGAATGTATCACGAGTTGAGCCCTCAATCAGTGCTATGGCCGCAGAAATGAAGGAGATGAGGGAGCTAATGAAGCATGTCGTCCGAAGGCAACCAATCCAGATCAGACCATGCGAGTTCTGTGCAGCTACAGACCATAAGACAGACGAGTGCCCTACTATAGTGGAGGATGACCAAGCTGAGGTCAATGCAGTGGGCAACTACCAGAGTTATGGCAATCAGTCAGGGCCAGTCAGACAATATGGCGCAGCAGCGCCCAACCAAGGAACCAATGGACAGCCCTGGAGGAACAACAATCAGCAGAATCAGGCCCAGAGACAGAATGCACCTCAGCAGACCCAGCAGCCCTACAGACATCCGAACCATCAGTACCAACAGAGTACGCAGGGCCAGTATCAGCAGAAGGGGCCGAACAATAATCAGCCAGGCCGGAGCAACTATAACTCCAACAAACCTCAAGAAAAGGTAGTAGAAGAGCTGGCAGCCTCGACCAAGAGTGACATTGCAGACCTAAAGAAGCCGATGTCCCATCTCACTACGCTAATCTCAGACCTCACCACCAGTGTGCACGCAGGACGACTTCCCTCACAGACAGTTCAAAATCCGAAAGGGAATGTCAGTGCAGTGACATTAAGGAGTGGACGCAGAGCAACGGGACCAGCAGAGCCCAATGATGAGGAAACCGAGCCTAGTACCTTAGGCCAGGATGAGACCAGACCAGACTCAGTCCCATCAGTAGAGGCCCCTCGGCCAGTTCAAGTACCCATCATCGAAAATTCTAACGTTCAGGTACCTTTACCTTTTCCTGTGCAGGTACGAACTCCGAAGAAGTATGTGATGGACAAGGAAGTATGGGAGCTATTCAGCAAGGTGGAAATCAACATCCCCTTCCTTGAGGCCATCAAGCAGATCCCGAGGTACTCCAAATTTCTGAAGGAGTTGTGCACAAACAGACGGAAAGGGACCCAGCCAGACGAGGAGCTATTAAGCAGGAATGTCTCAGCGGTAATTCAGCGCAAGGTGCCACCAAAATGCGGTGATTCAGGCACATACACCATTCCCTGCACGATCGGTAACATTAGATTAGAGAATTGCATGCTTGATCTTGGTGCCTCTATTAATGTTTAACCATATTCTATATACTCCTGTTTGTGCATTGGTCCTCTAGAAGCTGAAGGTCTTACCATACAACTGGCGGACAGGTCATGCAAGCAGCCCGAGGGCAAGATTGAGGACGTGCTAGTACAGGTGGGCGAGCTAGTATTCCCAGCAGACTTCTATGTGCTCAAGATGGAGCATTCTAGCCCGACAGACCATGCACTGATTCTACTCGGTCGGCCGTTCCTCAAGACGTCAAAGATGAAGATAGACTGTGACACTGGGACGTTGACCATGGAGGTTGAGGACGAGAGGATCAGCTTTGACATCTTCAGGGCCATGAAGCATCCTACAGAGTACGAGGCGGCCCATGCCTTAGACACCTTGGACGACCTTGTCCAGGAGGTACATCCGGAGAGACGGACTGATGAGCCGTATTTATACGACTCATCGAGTCGTTAATTCCCACCATTTCATTCACTTTATTTTGCGAATAGTTACTTTTTAGTGTTGTTTCGTATTTCAGGTGATTTGGAAGCTCTAGGAGGAAACACGCTTAAAAGACGGCATTTTCATGGCAGAAACATCGCAGTGGAAGAACGGAGCCAAAGGAGGGTCGTGAACAGTACTCCGGTGTGAATAGTAATTCTGGCGTGAATAGTGATTTCGGGCCGTGAACAGTACTCGGAAAAACAAAGTCCAAGCCCTAAATCCAGCAGCCGGCCCATTCTACATTGTGATATTAGGGCAACATTCAAATGCTAGGGTTTCGGAAGGTTCCAAGAAGATCAAAGGGTTTCCAAGAAGATCAAAGGGTTTCTCAAACCCTATATAAGGAGGAGTCCACAATCATCTCATCATCCCTCATTCTACAATTCAGCCGTGTGCTACTCTCCTCACAATCCAGCCGTGCCTCCTTGCTCAGCCACAATTCCGCCGCTTCTCAGCCTTGCACGGCCGCTCATCAGCCCTACACGGCCAGCCCTTGCTTGCCTCGGTTTTGTGAAGTATTTCATCCCCTTTTATTATTTGCATTGTTTCATTATGATCATGTGTAACTAAACCTTCTATTCGGGTTAGGGTTAATATATTGTGACTATGTTTTTGAGACTTGGATCTTTAATGCTATATTCTATGTTTTACTAATTCTCGTACATGAATTCCATGAAATATTGTTAGACTGGACGTATACTTTGTCGTGAAATCTAGGTGCGCATATTTCTACATTAATCATCTATCTAATACTTTGTCGTTTAGATAGATAGTACAACTAGGGCAATTAACACCTTTGTCGGGTTAATTAAACCTAGGGGAATTAGGTCGTGGCGTAACACCTTTGTCGGGTTACATGGGAAATCACCTTTGTCGGGGCAACCACACGTAAAACACGAATTGAATATTTAGAAGTCTATGATAAAACAAGTCACAATCAAACCCTAATCTGAATACTTCTCTCTGATATTTACAACCTTGCAATTTTCGATTATTTCACTAACCGTTACTCTCATTCTAGTTTCTTGTTTTTCTACATTACAGAACAAAGTAGTAGCTATCTAGCTCCCTTGGGTTCGACCCTTGCTTGCCATTGTGCTAACCCACAGTTCAGGACAAGGAAATTATAAATTGTTTTTGCACAGGTACGACGACAGCCTGTTCAAAATGGCGCCGTTGCCGGGGAGCTAAGCACGGTGAAACTTTTGTTCTTCTTTATTTTTCGTTTATTTTTCTTCTTGCTATTTCGAAATTTGTTACTCGGTGAATTCATATTCAACTGTTCGAGATTTTGTTTTCCATTCTATTCGATTTCCGTTTTCTAGCTCTCAGAGGGTTCTGTCACCAAGACTTACGAGTCTAAGGATTTTGGGTTTTAAGTGGGACCGCTGTGACCCCTCCAATCTCCTGGGGACCCTTTGTTGCTAGTCTGTCTTTGTTATTTCGGTGTTTGCTATCTCGGTGTCTGTTACTCTCGTAATATGTCTCACGCAGGTAGTAGTGTTGGTCACAACAGTCACAGCAGTCACAACAGTCACAGCAGTCACAACAGTCACGTAAACGAAGAAGTTAACCAGAATGTTCAAGTACAACATGGCCAAATCAGGGGGGCTATCCCTGATCAGTTTCAACAGTTCCAACAACAACAACAACCTCAAAACCAACAACAACCTCAAAACCAACAACAACCCCAACCACAGTACCCACAATACCCTCAGTACCCACCATATCAACAATATCCTCCACCACCATATCCACAGTACCCACAACCGCTCTACCCTCAGTATCCACAACCATATCCACCACTACAATACCTTCCACAACCACCACTACAACACCCACCACAAGCTCCACGTAGACAAGCAGTTGTGGATGATGAGGACGAATATGAAGGACCCACTATGGGCGAGCTCTCGGTTCCTAGCTTCAGAGACCAGTCATGGCCAATTTATGAAGGACCAGACATGGCAGCCATCACGGTCAGTACAGCGGTCATTCACAATCTGCCCAAGTTCTCAGGATCCAAAGGGGAGTCGGCCCAGTCTCACTTGACGCGTTTCCACGGGATATGCTTGAACCTCAGGCCACACGGAGTAGAGGTGGATGACTTCAAAATGAAGGCATTCTACTTCTCACTACAAGAAGCAGCTACAGACTGGTTCCTAGCTTTACCCTCAGGCAGTGTTCACACATGGGAACAGATGCAGAAGGACTTCATCAGCAAGTACTATCCAGCAGGGCGTGCAGCGCAAGTCCGGAGACAGTTGCAAGAGCTAAAGCAAGCCCCTCACGAGACCATGTACGAGTACGTGGAGAAATTTTTAGCCTTGGAGAAGAGTTGCTGCAATCTGGAGCTCCCGGAGAAATTAGTCGTAGAATATATGCTGGATGGACTTCGCAAGATGGACAGGAAGTTACTAGAGGCCTCAGCTGGAGGCCAACTCATGAACATGACGCCAGCCAGAGTGAAGCAGAAGATCATATCAGTGGCAGAGGGTGAGCGATTCCAGGATGAGACCATGAAGGAGGACGAGTATGCCCGAACAAAGAATGTGTCAACAGTTGAGCCTTCTATCAGTGCTGTATTCGCCGAACTCAAGGAGATGAGAGAGCTGATGAAGCATGTAGTCCGAAGGACATCAGTCCAGGCCAAGCCATGTGAGTTCTGTACATCCACAGAACACAAGACGGACGAGTGCCCAACCTTACAGACAGACGTCCAAGCTGATGTGAATGCAGTGGGCAATTATCAGAGTTATGGAAACCAACCAGGCCCAGTCAAGCAGTATGGCGCAGCAGCACCTAATCAAGGCGCCTGGAGGAACAACTATCAGCAAAATCAGACTCAGCAAGCACGACCGAATGTGCCTCAGCAGAATCAGCAGACTCAGCAGCCGTACAGACATCCTAACAGTCAGTACCAGCAGAATGCACCAGGGCAGTACCAGCAGAAAGGACCGAACACTTATCAGGCAGGTCCGAGCAACCAAGGCCCCAGCAAGTCGCTAGAGGACATGGTAAGAGATCTGGCAGTTAGCGCCCAGCAGACAAATACAAACCTGAACCAGTACATGGCTAAAACCGACGGAGCACTAGCCGACATTCAGAAGCAAATAGGGCAGATGTCCACAACAATCTCAAGGCTCGAGGACAAGGCTGGACGACTTCCCTCACAGACAGTTCAGAATCCAAGAGGGAACGTCAGCCAAGTAGAGGTGGTAGATACGACATTCGAGGAGCCCACAGAGGAGCTCAGCATAGGCCGGTCAGACTCAGCCCCTAAGCCTCATGAAGACGAAACGGATAGTCACTCTTATGCTATGCAAGTAGTTGCTTCCGAAGGCCAGATAACCGATAAAGCTGAACCAGAGATAAGGATGGTGGTCAGGCCTACACAAGCAGATCAGATGATGAGGCATCCACCTACAGCGGACTATGAGACAACTCCAAGAAAGAGTAAGGACCATGGAGCCTTCACAGTCACCTGTGGCATCGGTAAGGCCCAGATCCCCCACTGCCTGATTGACTTGGGCGCTGCCATCAATGTAATGCCATACTCTCTGTACTACTCGCTGAATCTTGGACCATTGAAGCCGCCCAGGCTGTCTATTGAATTAGGGGATAGGTCCTGTGTTCGCCCCACTAGTTTACTTGAAGATCTAACCCTCCGTGTAGGAGATCTTGCTGTGCCTGCAGATTTCTATGTCTTGCAGATGGAGAAATCCAAGAAAGGCGAACCACCAGGGCTCATTTTGGGACGTCCATTCCTCCACACCACTCAGACCCAGATCGACATGGGTGTAGGCTTATTGTCACTATCATACGGTGGAAAGGAAGCTGACTTCTATGTCTATGAGGATGCAAACCGTCCATGCACATGGAAACCGCCAGACATTGTGCACACATCAGAATACGACATCCTAGTTCCAGATCCACCAGAGCAGGCTATACAGACTACTAGGCCAGCAGCTATGGCCAAGACATCCTCATCTTCTCGGGAATATGTGAAGAAGAAACCGCCAGATCATTGGAGAGCAGAACCGAGTGAACAGCCAGGTGAGCACGTTGGGCAAACTGAAGGAGAAGCTGAGAAGAAGTATGACCTCACACGCCCATGGGATCCTAACTTGTGATCCCTAAAGAGGTACTGTCGAGCCAACGACGTAAAACAAAGGCGCTCGCAGGGAGGCAGCCCTGCACGGGTTGCACTGCATTTTATTTAGTTACCATGTTTATTTATGAGTCTTATTTGTCACATTGTACCCTGGAAAGGATTTGGTTTCATTTTGTAGGGATTGGACTTAGTCGGCCGGAAAATTCACTTGCGAGCTACGCATTTTGCACTCTACGCTACGCATTTTATCACCAGACGAGTCCGGGTCGCGTCCCATTGAGACCGGACTTGGCCCGAGTTCAGCCGACCATGTCTACACCCCAGGGGAGTCTTGCTCTACCCTTCTCCTTTCCTTATCTATTTATTGCATGCATTTGTGTCTAGATTTGAGTCGTGCCGTGAGGACACGGCTCATTTCAAAAGTGTGGGGTGGGAAAGTCAGTTATGAGTCAGTTATCGAGTCAGCATGCCCACCACACAGAGTCAGCACGTTTCGAGTCATTTTTAAATTTTTTTGTACATGATTACTTCACTATTTCCTAGACTTGCAGTATTGGATCATGATTAGGTGAAATAGATAGAGCCGATTACATGCATGTCTTTGGTGAAACTTGATTTGTACGACTAACATGTGATCTTTAAATCATTGCGTGCCTTTGTTAGTTGAGATAAACAGGGATGTGGAGTTGATAGCAATGCCCTAGAGAGACTTGACAGATCATTCAGAGACCGGACTCAGGATATATGGTTATGTGGAGCTCGTGGAGGCTAGCACTTCGAGGCAACATAGTACGAGTCTGCTCCGCCACTGCGGTACCTTTGCGGTTGGTCGGGACGGGAATACTTCACACCGTCCAAGCTCTAGTCCAAGTAGCCGAGAAAATAGGCAAGCGACCCTTGACATGACCCATGTCGAAAGGACGAGGATGAGTAAGAGCGGGAAGGTTTCCAATCCGAGTAACCGGGAAAATAGACGAGCGACCCTCGGCTTGACTCGCGTCAAAAGGAGAAGGAACCAGGGTTCGAGCAAATCACAATCCGCACTACAAAGCAACAAATCCACAAACCATCGTGATAGTCCACACGTCTCATGTGACAGCATCATTGAAATCCCAAATCAGATGACACTATAGCTGACCGAATAACACTCAACACTTTGAAGCTCGAATCAATCACGTGCAAGAAAAAGCGGCAAAGCATAACCATATAGCAGCGAGTTCGAGTCCGAGAATGAGGGTTCATGGGTCTAAACAGGGCTATCTCCAGATACATCCGAATTGATTTGCATCTCGACTTCAAAGGTAATACGTATCTTTAGCCCTTGTTTTCGCACAATGATATTAGTAGCAAGCATGCATAACAGGTAGGATCTATAGTAGCCAAGTCATGTCCATGTAGCTCGTCTAGGATGACCGAAGTATTGTGATGTTTACATTAGTCGTTCCTCTTATGACCTTGTTCTTGTTCGGGACGAACAAGTTTACGTGTGGGGTGGTTTGATGAGCCGTATTTATACGACTCATCGAGTCGTTAATTCCCACCATTTCATTCACTTTATTTTGCGAACAGTTACTTTTTAGTGTTGTTTCGTATTTCAGGTGATTTGGAAGCTCTAGGAGGAAACACGCTTAAAAGACGGCATTTTCATGCCAGAAACATCGCAGTGGAAGAACGGAGCCAAAGGAGGGTCGTGAACAGTACTCCGGCGTGAATAGTAATTCCGGCGTGAATAGTGATTTCGGGGCCGTGAACAGTAACTTAGGAAAAAGAAAGTCCAAGCCCTAAATCTAGCAGCCGGCCCATTCTACATTGTGATATTAGGGCAACATTCAAATGCTAGGGTTTCGGAAGGTTCCAAGAAGATCAAAGGGTTTCCAAGAAGATCAAAGGGTTTCTCAAACCCTATATAAGGAGGAGTCCACAATCATCTCATCATCCCTCATTCTACAATTCAGTCGTGTGCTACTCTCCTCACAATCCAGCCGTGCCTCCTTGCTCAGCCACAATTCCGCCGCTTCTCAGCCTTGCACGGCCGCTCATCAGCCCTACACGGCCAGCCCTTGCTTGCCTCGGTTTTGTGAAGTATTTCATCCCCTTTTATTATTTGCATTGTTTCATTATGATCATGTGTAACTAAACCTTCTATTCGGGTTAGGGTTAATATATTGTGACTATGTTTTTGAGACTTGGATCTTTAATGCTATATTCTATGTTTTACTAATTCTCGTACATGAATTCCATGAAATATTGTTAGACTGGACGTATACTTTGTCGTGAAATCTAGTTGCGCATATTTCTACATTAATCATCTATCTAATACTTTGTCGTTTAGATAGATAGTACAACTAGGGCAATTAACACCTTTGTCGGGTTAATTAAACCTAGGGGAATTAGGTCGTGGCGTAACACCTTTGTCGGGTTACTTGGGAAATCACCTTTGTCGGGGCAACCACACGTAAAACACGAATTGAATACTTAGAAGTCTATGATAAAACAAGTCACAATCAAACCCTAATCTGAATACTTCTCTCTGATATTTACAACCTTGCAATTTTCGATTATTTCACTAACCGTTACTCTCATTCTAGTTTCTTGTTTTTCCCCATTACAGAACAAAGTAGTAGCTATCTAGCTCCCTTGGGTTCGACCCTTGCTTGCCATTGTGCTAACCCACAGTTCAGGACAAGGAAATTATAAATTGTTTTTGCACAGGTACGACGACAGCCTGTTCACGGACCGACCCACTAGAGCAGGTAATTGAGGAGGCAGTATACTCGCCTGAGGACTCTTATGAGCATACAGAGGCGATCATGGACGTACTAGACCAGCTCGAGATTGCCCAGCCACTCACCCCAAGGTACGAGGTTAATGCGGTTCGTTTATTCAAATCACAAGTGTGTTTGCCTTCTGTTGTGCAGGCACCTACAGTAGAATTGAAGCCACTACCTAGTCACTTGAAGTATGCATTCTTAGGGGAGGATAGCACGCTGCCAGTCATCATTAAGAGTGGGCTCGAGGCAGATCAGGAGCGTAGGTTGATTGGAGTGCTCACCGAGCACAAACTAGCCATTGGATGGACGCTAGCCGACATCAAGGGAATCAGCCCGGCAGTTTGTATGCATCGGATATTGTTGGAGGATGGAGCTAGACCTTCGAGGGAGCCTCAGCGCAGATTGAACCCAATTATGATGGAGGTTGTCCAGAAGGAGATTCAGAAGCTGTTCGATGCAGACGTGATCTACCCAATCTCAAATAGTCAGTGGGTAAGTCCGGTACATGTTGTGCCGAAGAAGACAGGGATCACGGTGGAGAAGAATGTCGAGGGCGAGATGGTCACAACACGAGTCAAGAATGGATGGCGCATGTGCATAGACTACAGGAAGCTGAATGCAGTTACGCGCAAGGATCACTTTCCTCTTCCATTCATTGACCAGATGCTCGACCGCTTGGCAGGTAAGCCTTATTTTTGTTTTCTAGATGGTTTTTCAGGCTATAACCAGATTCCCATAGCACCCGAGGATCAGGAGAAGACGACCTTCACATGTCCATTCGGTACGTTTGCTTTTCGCCGGATGGCCTTTGGCTTGTGTAACGCACCTGGCACCTTTCAGCGGGTAGTTACTAGTATATTCTCTGACATGATAGGTTCGTTTATAGAGGTGTTTATGGATGACTTCAATGTGCATGGTGACACTTTTGATGCATGTTTAGATAATTTGAGCACGGTATTAGCACGTTGTGTTTCTATGAATTTGGTGCTCAATTATGAAAAGTGTCATTTTATGGTTACTCATGGAGTAGTACACGGTCACATAGTCTCACATGAGGGTATAGAGGTAGACAAAGCTAAGATAGATTTGATTATTACTCTTCCATATCCCTCCACAGTCCGTGATATTAAGTCATTTTTGGGGCATGCTGGTTTCTATCGTAGATTCATTAAGGATTTTTCTAAAAAGGCGCTGCATTTATCTAACCTCTTGCAGAAAGATGTTCCTTTTGAGTTTACAGATCAGTGTAGGGCAGCATTTGACGAGCTGAATGAGGCCCTCACCAGCACGCCCATCATTAGAGCTCCGGACTGGACACAACCCTTTGAGATTATGTGTGAAGCGAGTGATTATGCTGTGGGAGCAGTTCTCGGTCAAAAGGTGGATAAGAAGCCCGTGGTGATCTACTACGCTTCGAGGACACTAGACGTGGCCCAGAAGAACTATTCGACCACAGAAAAGGAGCTGCTAGCCGTGGTCTTTGCCTTGGAGAAATTCAGGTCTTATTTGCTATGTACTAAAGTTGTTGTCTATTCTGACCATGCAGCTATTAGGTACTTGATGACGAAGAAGGAGGCAAAGCCGAGGCTCATTAGGTGGATCCTGCTCCTACATGAGTTTGACGTGGAGATCAGGGACAAGAAGGGCATAGAGAACACAGTGGCCGACCACTTGAGCCGTCTTGTCAAAGAAGAGGATGCCGGGCAGATTACCGAGACATTTCCAGATGAGCACTTGTATGCTATTTCGGGTAAGATTCCATGGTTCGCTCCTCTAGTGAACTACCTGGTCGGAGGTAAGTTCCCGCCCTCATATAGTAGGGCTCAGTGTTTGAAATTGAAGCATGATGATAAATACTATGTGTGGGATGATCCGTACTTGTGGAAAATAGGTGTAGATCAGATTCTTAGACGGTGCATTCCCGATGATGAGATTGCTTCAGTTATTAGTTTTTGCCATGAGTTAGAGTGTGGTGGCCATTTCGGCCCTAGGAGAACAGCTAGGAAGATTTTAGATAGTGGTTTCTTTTGGCCGCATGTTTTTAGAGATGCCTACGATCATTGTAAGAGATGTGATAAATGCCAGAGAGTAGGTAATATTTCAGCCAGACAGGAGATGCCACAGGTCCCCATACTAGTGAATGATGTGTTTGACATTTGGGGGATAGATTTTATGGGTCCTTTTCCTCCTTCATATGGATTTTCTTACATCTTAGTTGCAGTTGCCTATGTGTCCAAGTGGGTAGAGGCCAAGGCCACTAGGTGTGATGATGCTAAAACTGTCGTAGACTTTTTGCGCACTAACATCTTTTGCAGGTACGGAGTACCTAAGGCCATTATCAGTGATCAGGGGACACACTTCTGCAACCGTATGATGGCATCCACACTGAAGCACTACCATGTTCACCACCGGACTTCCACAGCATATCACCCCCAGACGAATGGGCAAGCAGAGATCTCCAACCGCGAAATTAAGGGAATTCTGGAGAAGATGGTAGGACCGACCAGGAAGGATTGGAGCCAGCGGTTAGATGAGGCACTATGGGCATACAGGATAGCTTACAAGACCCCGATCGGCACCTCGCCTTTTCGGTTGGTCTATGGGAAGGCGTGCCACTTACCAGTCGAGCTCGAGCATAAGGCATATTGGGCACTGAAGAAGTGCAATCCAGATTTACAAACAGCCGGGCTAGACAGGAAACTACAGTTGTGCGAGTTGGAGGAGTTGCGCCTCGAGGCTTACGAGAGCCAAACAGACTACAAGGCGCGGACCAAGCTCTACCACGACAAGTTTATACTCAGGCGCACGTTTGAAGTTGGGCAACAGGTCCTGGTTTTTTCATCACGCCTACGATTGATGCCAGGCAAGTTGTGTTCCAGATGGACAGGCCCATATTCAGTGACTCACGTTTATAACCATGGAGCGCTCGAGCTAGAGTGCCCTACAGATGGGCGGCGCTTTAAGGTCAATGGGCAGAGGGTGAAGCACTACCACGGAGAGATCGAGATACCAGCCCAGGAGTTTGACCTAGCCGAGCCCCTTACCACCACCGCTGATGAGATTCCCCTTGCTGAGCCTCCTGACACTTAGAGGAGGTACTGTCGAGCCAACGATGTTAAACAAAGGCGCTCGCAGGTAGGCAGCCCTGCACTATCTGCATTTTCGTTTCCATCATTTACTTACTATGTTTATTTATGAGTCATTATTGTCACATTGTACTTGGGAAAGAAGATGATCTTCATGCAGGGACAGAGGCGAACGTATCAGGGATGTTAGCAAAAGATTGTATCTAGCATGAGTAGTTCACACCTTGAATAAGTTGTGTCAAGAAACATGAGCGTTTAAAGATTCTGTCACAAAGACTTACGAGTCTAAGGAGGTTGGGTTTTAAGTGAGACCGCTGTGACTTCTCCAACCTCCTGGGAATCTTTTATTCGTCTTAATGTCATTGACGCAGACCTTTCGGTGTGCAACGAACTCACGTAGCGATACAAGCTTGATAGGTGCTCTTCGAGGACTCATAGGAGAATAATCAGTTGTTTCTGATCGTCACGCACGCACGAGGGAAGTTCCTGTCCTTACTCCTGTCTTATTTCCCTTTGTTTTATTGCATGCATTGTGAGTCTAGATTTGAGTCGTGCCGTGAGGACACGGCTCATTTCAAAAGTGTGGGGTGGGAGAGTCAGTCCTTGATTCAGCACGTTTATTTACTGCACCCTGCACAGAGTCAACACGTTTCCCATGATTTTTAAAATTTTTGTACATAATACTTCACTACTTCCTAGACTTGCAGTATTGGATAATGATATGGTGAAATAGATAGAGCAGATTACATGCATGTCTTTGGTGAAAATTGACTTGTGCGACTAACATGTGATTTTAAAATTTTTGCGTGCCTTTGTTAGTTGAGATAAACAGGGATGTGGAGTTGATAGAAACGCCCTAGAGAGACTTGACAGATCATTCAAAGACCGGACTCAAGATATATGGGTATGTGGAGCTCGTGGAGGCTAGCACTTCGAGGCAACATAGTACGAGTCTGCTCCGCCACTACGGTACTTTTGCGGTTAGGCGGGACGGTGGCACACATCGTCCAATCTCTAGTCCAAGTAGCCAAGAAAATAGGCAAGCGACCCTTGACTTGACTCGTGTCAAAAAGACGATGATGAGTGAGAGCAGGAAGGTTTCTAATCCGAGTAACCGGGAAAATAGACGAGCGACCCTCGGCTTGACTCGCGTCAAAAGGATAAGGAACCACGGTTCGAGCAAGTCACAATCCGCACTTCAAGGCAACAAATCCACCACCATTGTGATAGTCCCCACGTTTCTCATGTGAAAGCACCATTGAAACATCAAAACCGAGACACCTATAGCTGGCCGAAAAGCACTCAACACTTTGAAGCTCGAATCAATCACGTGCAAGAAAAAGCGGCAAAGCATAACCATATAGCAGCGAGTTCGAGTCCGAGAATGAGGTTCATGGGTCTAAAAAGGACTATCTCCCGATACATCCAAATTGATTTGCATCTCGGCCCAAAGGTAACACGTATCTTTAACCCATGTTTTCGCACAAGGATATTAGTAACGAGCATGCATAGAGGGCAGGATCTAGAGTAACCGATTCATGTCCATGTAGCACGTCTAGGATGACCGAAGCATTGTGGTGTTTACATTATTCGTTCCTCTTATGACCTAGTTCTTGTTCGGGATGAACAAGTTTAAGTGTGGGGTGGTTTGATGAGACGTATTTATACGACTCATCGAGTCAACAATTCCTATCAATTCCAGCACTTTATTATGCAAACAGTTACTTCTTAGTGTTGTTATGCATTTCAGGTGTTTCGGAAGCTCTAGGAGGAAATGTGCATTAAAGACGACATTTTATGCCAAAAACACCACAATGGCAGATCAGACCTTTGGACGCTCGACGGAGTGCTGGGAATGGACCTTCAATCAGAAAAATACGAGCTACATGGCGTTGCGTAGCTGACTCAATTCCCTACAACTTTCTAGTTCACACCGAGAGCATCCGAGGTCGTTTGGAAGGTCAAATCGAGAGCCGAAGTCAAAACAGATGCGCAGAATGGATGAACAGTGTCCGCGGATGAACAGTAACTCCTGCGTGAACAGTACTTCCGGCCGTGAACAGTAATTTCGGCCCAAATCAATGTCATATTAGGGCTAAATTCACAAGCTAGGGTTTTGGAATATTCTGGAAGGTTCAAGATGACTTAATTCCCAAGCAAAGAGATAGCTTGAAGATAAAGCAAGAAGATATGGAAATATTGCCTAATTATCTCTTGGCTTATTTTGGGAACTTTAGGTCTTCTCAAAATCCTATATATAGAGGAGCTCACAAGACCAAATAAGCATCCCTCAACTCACACGAGTCTCTCTCTCTACACTCACGGCCGAAGCCTTGCTCCTCCACCTTCCACCGCGTTGCTCCGCCACCGCTCACGGTTGCTCAGCCCTTGTCCGCCCTAGCTCAGCCGCCCACGGCCAGCGCTCCTCCATCCTCGGTTTTGTGAAGTATTTTCGTTCTCTTTTAATTCTTGCATTATTTCCCATGACTATGTGTAACTAAACCGATTATTCAGGTTAGGGTTTCGAATATTGTGACGTATGTTTTTGAGACTTGAATCGTAATGCTTATTTCTTTATTCCACTAGACCTTGTGCTTATTATCTCGATTTATATTGTGAAACTAAGTTGATACTCGGAAAGCTTAGACTTAGTCGAATAATATAAATCCCTTATTTACTGTTTGTTTGTAACTAGACCGTTGAAAACAAATAGCGCACTAATTCAATATATCTTGGAATGGAGTATTAAATTACTAGGTTTAGTTTGTGGTGTAGGCGTCCGGAAAGACACTACTTTAGGTTATAACTTGGAATGGAAGTAACCACACTTAGGAATTAGAAATACGATATTTAGAAGTCAAGGATAAAACAAGTCAAAATTAAGAAACCCTAACCTGAATATTCTCATCATATTATTCCACACGTCACTTTTTCTTATTGCTTATTTCGGCTATTTCGGTTTTACACTAACCTTTACTCTCACAAATCGTTTCTTATTTCTTTCCTTTTCCAGAACAAAGTAGTAACCAATCTAGCTCCCTTGGGTTCGACCCTTGCTTGCCATTGTGCTAACCCACAGTCTACAGCCAGGAAATTATAAATTTAAATTTGCAGGTCAAACGACGCCTGTCAGTAACCCCTACCTTGCCTCATGCAGAAAAGGATGAGGATGAGAAAAGAGCGGGACGCACTCCTATGTTGTTATCCGGAGGCTATGATTGGAGTGGTTCAAGGGCGCAAATGATTATGTGGACAAGAAACAAATTCAAAAGCCGAAGGCAAACCATCAAGTAAGAAGAAAATCAAAATCTGATTGATTCAAGCAAGATGTGTCGTTTATCAAAGTCCAAACAACTTAAGGAATTCAAGACTCAACGGTATGAAAGCAGTGAATTAATCATGTGTCATAGAAAGCTGCCGACTCAATCAAAAGACCAGAACTCAGAAAAAAATGCAGTGGTCGTGGTACCTATAGGGGACTATCTCCCAAACATCCAAGGTCATTTGGATTTCAACTCACGAGGTAACAAGTATCGAAAAATTTATCTATACTCGCATTGTTAGAATCTTAAGCATGATAAGATTATTGGCTGGATTTGAGATTGAGATGTAAGGATTAGCATGACTAGTACGTTGTAAATTCTTCCTATGGCTTTGTTCTTGTTCGGGACGAACAAGTTCAAGTGTGGGGTAGTTTGATAAGTCAAAGTTGTACAACTATTTTCTGTGTTAAAACCTCGTCTCTTAGTGGTTGATTGTGTATTATTTCACTACATGTGTGTAGTTTTCGTTCTCAGGTGCATTCGGAGATCATGGAAGGAATATCGGCTAAAAGGAGCCTGTTAGAAGATGATTTGCGAGCGCGTTCTTGAACCATGCGAACACACACTATTTTCATGCCACTGGTTTGGACCATGCGAACGCACACTATTTTCATGCCGCGGGTCTTATTTGTGCGATCGAAAAAGGCCCACTTACGTCTGAAGAATTAAATGCGCTTAGGTCTGAAGAATTTCGATAATTGTTAAGACCTCTGCGGATAATAAATCAAGAGACGTCTGCAGATCCAGCTGGCATTTGCAATCTCGGGAAAGAGAAAACAGAATTCGAGGGGACATATTCTCAGGCGGCTGGCTCTCGATTTCAGCTAGAAAAGAAGAGTTTTTGGAGTAGTTAAAGAGGGGAGAAAAGAAGTGTGAAAAGGACACACGTTTCAGAAAAGAAAGGAGAGAAGAAAGCTTGGAATAGAATTGGATTTTTGAAGAGGACGAAATTGAAGAAGCTTGAGCTTGGATACGTGTTGGTTTCAAGTGTTTGAGTAGAGCTGCAGCTTGGTGGAGAGTTCATCATCAGTAACTTCGTTTCATTCCCATTCAAATACTTGATGATGTATTCCATATGTGTAGGCTATAACTCGACATAGTGATGTTTTGATTTGAGACCTATATTGATTTTTGTGTTTTGTGTCATATTACTATGCATTGTTTATGGAATTGATGTGCTAGCATGAGTGGAACCCTAACAGGGGAGCTTTTGTTTGTTTGTTGATTCCGATTGTCAAGTTTACTAGCAACCTGGCGGGGATAGCGAACTAGGACACGATTAATATACCACTAGGATTAAATACCCTAGGACAACTTGTTTATATGCTCATGCAACTCTAGCGAGTTAGGGTCTTGATTATCGCTAGCGCGAGATTAAGTACCAGAACAAGAACAAGGAGTATAACCTTAGCGGGGGAGCTCTAAGTTGTAGAACATTAGAAATTAAAACTAATTGGTCCATGATTTGGTCTTGCATCACAGTCGAAAGTTCTAGCCTGCATTGCTCTTTGATATATTATACTTGAATCTTTGCAACGATTTGTCTCTTGATAAGTGATCATTGTTGCTTGTTTGTATTTTTATTTACTTGTTTGAATTTCAAAACCCCATTGTTACTCTTGTACTTAGTGAACAGATTCTCATATCAATGTCTGTGGATACGACTCGACTTACCACTTGCTGGTCGGAAATTATATAAATATTATTTTTGACGGGTACAACGATGCCCGTCGGCTCCCAATTTGGTGGTTGTATGATAAGCGCCGAGAGTAGAGCACTCTTCAGCTTTTCAAATGCCTTGAGGCATGGTTCATCGAACTTAAAATCCACATCTTGACAATGGAGGTTTGTAAGTGGCCTAGCAATCTTTGAGAAGTCCTTAATAAATCGTCGATAGAAATCGGCGTGTCCAAGAAAGCTTCTTATGCCTTTCACGTCCTTAGGAGAAGGCAACTTCTCAATAACTTTAACTTTGGCTTTACCCACTTCAATTCCTCGGCTAGAGATCAAGTGCCCCAATACTATACTATCTTTTACCATGAAGTGGCACTTCTCCCAATTTAGCACAAGGTCGGTCTCTATGCATCTTTTTCAAGACCCGAGTGTGAGATTGATCCGAGCAGGTAGCAATGGGGACCCGGCCAGGTGCAAATGGGACTTGGTCGAGTGTTAGAATATCTGGGGAGAAGTGCACCTAGAACTCGACCGGGTGCAGGAGGGACTCGGGCGGGAACAAATGATATCCAAGTATGCTGCAATGAGGACCCGGGCGGGTGCTGATGGAACCGGTTGAGTGTTAGAATATCTGGCGAGAAGTGCAGCTGGGACTTGACCGGGAGCAGGAGGGACTCGGGCGGGCACAAAAGATATCCGAGTATGCTGCAATGGAGACCCGGGTGACGAGTGGTTGTTGTACGACTATTTTATATGTTAAAACCCCGTCTCTTAGTGTTACCTGTATATTATTTCACTACCTGTGTGTAGTTTTCGTTCTCAGGTACACTCGGAGACCATGGAAGGAATATCGGCTAAAGAACTTTGGAATTTTCATCAGTGCAAACCGTGGAGGGCTTAAGGAGTTAAGGCGCGGACGTCTATACATTTACAGTAATTTAAGAGACGTCCGCGGATCATAAAGTAAGAGACGTCCGTGGATGACAACTGGTAGTCAAATTTCGTTATTTCTAAATTGCAATCTCGGGAAGTATAAAAGAAGAATAAGAAGAGGCAAACCCTAGGCGTCCAGACCTAGAATTTCAGCAGAGAAAAGAGACACGTTTCGGGAAGAAACAACATACACGTTCGAGAGATTTAGAGAATTTGTTTTTGACCTAATTTTGGAGAAGAAAGCTGCAGCGCGGTGGAGAATTCAACATTAGTAATTTCGTTCTATTTTATTCATATAACTTCATGATGTATTCCATTGCGATGAGTAGCTAAACTCATATGTGTAGGCTAGAACTCGACATTGTGATTTTTTGACTTGAGACCTATATTTATCTTTATATTTTGCGTTATATTATTCTGCAATGTTTATGGATTTGATATGTGAACAGGGTGTCGTCGTACCTGTGCAAAAACAATTTATATTTTCCTCACTGAAAACTGTGGGTTAGAACAGCGGTAAGCAAGGGTCGAACCCAAGGGAGCTAGATAGCTACTACTTTGTTCTGTAATGGAGAAAAACAAGAAACTGGAATGAGAGTAAAGGTTAGTAAACCAAGAGTAGAATGCGAAAATAACTGAGGTTGTAAATATCAGAGGGAAATATTCAGGTTAGGGTTTTATTCAATTGTGACTTGGTTTTATCATTGATTTCTAAATATTATGTTTCTAATTCTTTTAAACCTAATAATTCAATATTCCATTCCAAGATATATCGACTTAGTGCACTACTTGTTAATAGCTCTCTAGTATCAACAAATAGTAAATAGGGGCGTTGAATTGATCAGTTAAGCTTTACCATTCCAAGCCTCCACTTAACTTCACAATTCAATCCAATAATGAGCACAGAAAGTTTAATCGAATAACGAAACAAGCATTAAGATTCAAATCTCAAAAACATAAGTCACAATTATTTAACCCTAACCCGAATAAGGGTTTTAGTTACACATCGTCATAAGTAAATAATGCAGAAAATAAAGAGTACAAAAACTTCACTAAATAACCGAGTGACAATGGAGTAAGGCACGGCTGATGCAAGGCGGCGCTAAGGAGGAGCTTCGGCCGTGTATGGTGGAGAACCGGCGGAGGAGAGGTGATGATTAGGGCACACGGCTGTGTTGTTGTGTGATGAATGAGTGAGAGGTGTTTGGGATGATTATTTGGTGTAGTATGGACCTCCTTATATAGGGTTTTGAGAAACCCTAAAATTTCCAAAATAAGCCCCAAAGATAATCATGGAAATATTTCCATAATAATCGTTGCTTGATGATAAAGCCACCTTTGATCTTCTAGATGATTCCAAACCCTAGCTTGTGATTTTAGCCCTAATATGACATTGTAGACTTGGGCTGGACGAATTGGACTTTTTCCCCGAAGTTACTGTTCACGCCCCGAAGTACTGTTCACGCCAGAATTATTATTCACGCCGGAGTTACTATTCATGCCGGAATTACTGTTCACGAGCCGAGAAACAATGTTCACGAGCCGAAAACACTGTTCACGCCCTCCTTTGGCTATGTTCTTCAATTGTGATGTTTCTGGCATGAAAATGCCGTCTTTTAAGCGCGATTCCTCCTAGAGCTTCCAAATCACCTGAAACACGAAACAACATTAAAAAGTAACTGTTCGCATAATAAAGTGCAGGAATTGGTGGGAATTAATGACTCGATGAATCGTATAAATACGGCTCATCAATATGCTAGCATGAGTGGAATCCTAGCAGGAGAGCTTTTGTTTGTGTGTTGATTTCAATTATCACAGTTTACTAGCAACCTAGCAGGGATAGTAAACTAGGATACGAGTAATATACCACTAGGATTGACACCCTAGGACAACTTGTAGTGCAACCTAGCGGGGAGCTATAAGTTGTAAAACATTAGAAATCACAACGGTTGGGTTAATGATTTAGTCTTGAATCATAGTCGAGAGTTCTAGCTTGCACTGTTCTTTGACATTTGAACTTATTACTTGAATTTGTGTGATAATTGCTCACCTTGACAAGTGATCATTGTTGCTTAATTGTGTTTATTTTTACTTGTTCGAACCCCCCCCCCCAATTATTACTCTAATACTTAGTGAACAGATTCTCAACCGATCTCTGTGGATTCGACCCGACATACCACTTGCTAGTTGGAATTATAAATGTTTTTGCACAGGTACAACGACACCTGCCAAAATGGCGCCGTTGCGGGGGATTGGTAACGAAGAATCTCACTAAGTGTTTATTTCTTTTAGCTTTATTTTATTGTCTTTTTATTTTTTGTCACTTGATTATTTTTCTGTTTAAGTAACCATGTCACAGAGAAGTGTTGAACGTGATGGTGAAGAGCGAGGAAGTGTACTAGGAGATAACATGTAGGAACAGAGGCAAGGACTGCCCCCTGTTAATCAAAGATTACCACCCCCCAGGAATCAGCAATTTGTGAATGAGTTTGCTAGACATCGTGCAGCCAGACACGATGATTACGAGGACGAGCTGGATCGACAATAACTTGGTGGAGGAAATCTATATGGACAGTTAGCTAGGCGTCGGGATTCTGGATGCACGATGAGAGGAGTTTGTGCGCCATTTATTGATGAGGAGCCTTGGTGCATTAGGCTGGATGAGGACGCAGATGATATCGAGATAAAGAGTGGGGTGATACACCACTTGCCCAAGTTTGGATGAATGCCCGATGAGAACCCCCTAAGGTCTTTAAAGGAATTTCATGGAGTTTGCATGTCCATGAAATCAGCATCGGTTCCGGAAAATATTTTTAAATTAAAGACATTTCCTTTTTCTTTAGAAAGTCAAGCTAAATCTTGGTTAATGTCTTTACCTTCAGGTTCGATTACTTCATGGGATCAATTGCAAAGGAAGTTCATGGACAAGTACTACTCCCATTCGAAGGTGGCTCAAACGAGGAAGGAGCTCTCTATGCTTAGACAAGGACGTGCAGAAACGTTGTTTGACTATTTGGAGAGGTTTAGGCATTTGGAAGAGAGTTGTCCGAATCATGGAATCCCACAAAGGATGCTGCTTGAATAATTCATGGATGGGATGATTCTCATGGAAAGAAGAATGCTAGATGCCTCAGCCCAAGGGTCTATCCTGGACATGTACCCCGAGGAGATATGGGAGTTGATTGAGAAAGTTGCCGAGAGCACAAGGTATGTAGAAGAAACATATAAACCTGGACCAGTTGCTAACGTGAATGTACATTCTGAATTGCAGGATTTGAAGGATATGATGGCTAAAATGATGACGCAACAACCACAAAGAAATCAACAAGTGGAGTGTAAGGTAAACAAGTCCACTTTTAATTCGATAAATAATGATAACGCTATTTTTTCATGAAAGAACAGAAGACGTGAATATAGTGGACTACATAAACAAGGGAGATTTTCCACCAAGGAGATATGATGGATATCAAGGCAACAACAAATGGCAGCCAAGGCAAAGCGATGGTGGTTGGCAAAGGAACAACAATTACGATGCGGGGCAATCCTCGTACCCACAAAAGCAGTCATACAAACCACCACAGATCAGACAAGGAGATGACGACCTGATCAGGGAATTCAGGGAGGCATGTTCAAAGAACTCACTCGAAAGATGGGCCACCATGCTGGAGACATTAACGAGCTAAAGAGGCAAGTGTCTCAAATTGCCAGTGCCGTTTACGAACAGCCAGAAGACAAAGGGAAGCTGCCTTCACAAACGATCCCTAATCCAAGGCAAAATGTCAGTGTGATCGTGATAAAGGATGAAGAGGAGATGAAGGCTGAAGAAAAGAAGAAATAGAAGAAAAAGAGCAAGATTTGGATTCTGCATCAGTGGAGAACGCAGACGCCTCAACCATTAAGGCGCGGACGCCTGACGAATTACTGCTAAATCAAGAGACGTCCACGGATAAAATTCAGGAGACGTGCGCGGAATTCCCAGTGAGCAATTCCAAATTTTAAATTCTAACCCTCTTGCGCAATTGCCATTTCCCATGCAGGTTGTTGAGAACCACGAAGCTATAAATAATGAAATCCAACAGAAGGGGAATGAGGACGCGAGAACCAAAGCACAAATGCAAGAATTGGAGCAAGGGAAACAAGGAGCGTTGACCACTCGGACTAGAGACCCAGGTGCCTTCACGGTGACCTGTGGCATTGGTAACACGCTTATTCCCCACTGTTTGATTGATTTGGGAGCGTCCATTAATGTTATGCCGTATGATCTATATTGTTCATTGAAACTTGGACCGGTAAAACCGATCAAGTTAACTATTGAGTTAGGCAACAAGTCATGTGTTTATCCGTATGGTTTGCTTGAGAATTTAACCGTGAATGTTGGTGAAGTTGTTGTGCCTGCAGATTTTTATGTCTTGCAGATGGAGGACAACCAGACTAAGGAGTCGCCAACACTCATTCTAGGACGACTTATCTTGTTTGCGATGAAGGCAGAGATTGATGTCGCTGAGGTTATTATAAAGCTGAAATATGGTGGGAAGGTGGCTGAGTTTCGTGTCTTTGAGGATGACCACCAGCCTTGTGCGGGGAAACCACCTGAGATTGCTGGTAAGACTTGTGTTGATATTATAACTGCTGAATCGTTGCGTTTGATTCAGGGTCTCAGTGAACAGCTGAAGGTAACAAGGAAATCACGCCCACCAGATAAGAAGCGAGTAAAGAAACAAAAGTGTGGGGTGGGTGCGCCAAAGTGGTGGACACATAAAGAAAAGAACTGGAGAACGAAGCCACCTGATGGCGGGCGGAGCATTGAGAAACGATTAACTTGTGGACGTGCTGAGGAGAGGAGCACGCTGATCGGTAAGTTTGACTTGGAGCAACCATGGGATCCTAACTTGTGATCCCGAAAAGAGGTAATGTCCAGCCAAGGACGTGAAACAAAGGCACTTACCGGGAGGCAACTCGGTGTGTTTTCATTTTATTCATGTTAGGAGTAGGTTAATTAGTTGAATTGGGAAGCTGATAAGGCGCCTCGAGTGCATTTCATTTTATTTCTGGTGGTTTCAGGTGATTAAACGAAGAAGGGAATTCTACATCAGTGTAGTTCGCGCACGTCTCAACTATTAGAGTGCGGACGCCTTAGCAATTATTGCAATTTCTTCAGACGTCCGCGGCAGTATATCTTGAAGACGACCGCGGTGAATTTTAAGAGGTTAAAATCGCAGAATTTCAACCGGGACGTTTCCCAGAACCAGAATACTAGGGGAGTACCAGTTCCTTTCGTTTTTTATTTATTCATTTTTATTTTTATTTGGGTCTGTCTTGTTTGTCTATCTCATCTCTTGAATTATACCGTGAGGACACGGGTCCATTTAAGTGTGGGGTGGGATGTTATAGAGTCAGTCGGGCGTCGTGTCTGTTTTTTAAATTGTTATGTGGCTTGATGAACTCGTAATGAACTGATGATGCACTGCTATGCTTTTCTGATATGTCATAATCCTATTTCCAGCTTTTTATGACTATTGTGCTTATTTGACTAAAAATGCAAAATTTAAAAAAAATTTGATGCTTTGTTCTTTCGAGTTGTGATATGCAGGGATGTGGAGTTGACAGAAATGTCCTAGAAAGGTACGGCAAATTGCAGGAAGTTCTAAGTTTTTGGTTCTGATGATTGAGAAAAGCGGCGGAGGTTGACGCTTCACTAGCCTAATCCTGAGAGTCTGCTCCGCCACTGTAGTGCTTATGCGGTTAGGTGGGACGGGAGAACATCACACCGTCCAATCTCTAGACCGAGTAGCCGGGAAAACAGACGAGCGACCCTCGGCTTGACTTGCGTGAAAAGGACGAGGATGAGAAAAGAGCAGAAGGCGCAAATGATTATGTGGACAAGAAACAAATTCAAAAGCCAAAGGCAAACCATCAAGTGAGAAGAAAATCAGAAATCTGATTGATTCAAGCAAAAATGTGTCGTTTATCAAGGTCCGACTCAATGGTATGAAAGCAGTGAATTAATCACGTGTCAGAGAAAGCCGCCGACTCAATCTAAAGACCGAAACTCAGAAAAGAATGCAATGTCCGTGGTACCTATAGGGGACTATCTCCCAAACATCCAAGGTCGTTTGAATTGCTACTCGCGAGGTAACAAGTATCGAAAAATCTATCTATACTCGCATTGTTAGAATCTTAAGCATGATAAGATTAATTGATGTATTTGAGATTGAGATGTAAGGATTAGCATGACTAGTACATTGTAATTCGTTCTATGGCTTTGTTCTTATTCGGGACGAACAAGTTCAAGTGTGGGGTAGTTTGATGAGTCGTAGTTGTACGACTATTTTATATGTTAAAACCCCGTCTCTTAGTGTTACATGTATATTATTTCACTACATGTGTGTAGTTTTCGTTCTCAGGTACACTCGGAGACCATGGAAGGAATACCGGCTAAAAGGAGCCTATTTGAAGATGTTTGGCGCGGAAAGAAATGAAGTCCGAAGCACTTTGGAATTTTCGTCAGTGCAAACCGCGGAGGGCTTAAGGAGTTAAGGCGCGGACGTCTATACATTTACAGTAATTCAAGAGACGTCCGCGGATCATAAAGTAAGAGACGTCCGCGGATGACAGCTGGCAGTCGAATTTCGTTATTTCTAAATTGCAATCTCGGGAAGTATAAAAGAAGAATAAGAAGAGGCAAACCCTAGGCGACCAGACCTCGAATTTCAGCAGAGAAAAGAGACACGTTTCGGGAAGAAACAACATACACGTTCGAGAGATTTAGAGAATTAGTTTTTGACCTAATTTTGGAGAAGAAAGCTGCAGCGCGGTGGAGAATTCAACATTAGTAATTTCGTTCTATTTTATTCATATAACTTCATGATGTATTCCATTGCGATGAGTAGCTTAACTCATATGTGTAGGCTAGAACTCGACATTGTGATGTTTTGACTTGAGACCTATATTTATCTTTATGTTTTGCGTTATATTATTCTGCAATGTTTATGGATTTGATATGCTAGCATGAGTGGAACCCTAGCGGGGGAGCTTTTGTTTGTGTGTTGATTTCAAGTATCACAGTTTACTAGCAACCTAGCGGGGATAGTAAACTAGGATATGTGTAATATTCCACTAGGATTGACACCCTAGGACAACTTGTAGTGCACCTAGCGGGGAGCTATAAGTTGTAAAACATTAGAAATCATAACGGTTGGGTTAATGATTTAGTCTTGCATCATAGTCGAGAGTTCTAGCTTGCACTGTTCTTTGACATTTGAACTTATTACTTGAATTTGTGTGACAATTGCTCATCTTGACAAGTGATCATTGTTGCTTAATTGTGTTTATTTTACTTGTTCGAACCCCCCCCCCCCCCCAATTGTTACTCTAATACTTAGTGAACAGATTCTCAACCGATCTCTGTGGATTCGACCCGACTTACCACTTGCTAGTCGGAATTATAAATGTTCTTGCACCGGTACAACGACACCTGTCACCGGGCGGGTGCCATGGGACTCGACCGAGTCTTGGCTGCTTTTGTGAGAAACTCCCTCATTTTCTAGCTAAAACTGAGATATTCGATAAGGATTGATCTTCCCAAGCTCCGGAGTCGTATGAGCAGTTTATAACCTAGATCATCAATAAATAGATCAAATGGCAATGAACTAGTGTCGGAAACGAATCACAACACCTAGTAAAAGTAGAGAAATAATAGTCACGAATTTGACTTATCAGTTGATTGTGTGCAATTAGTGTCCAAAAACACTAAATTAAAATTTTAAATAGTTCAGGCCGCGATTTGAAATTGTGTGATAGTCGAAGTAATCTTGTTGTAATTTTTCCAATTAAAAATTAAAATAGTCCAAGTCGCGATTTGATTCTTTTTATAATTTTCCCTTTTAAAACAATACTTGATTTACTCGGCGTACGACTACGAACCCTCTTCACTCCTGTTCCCGATTAGGGCTAAATTGCAGGCAGGCAGTCAGTCAGTCATACACGACCTCCCAAGCCATGTTTACAACTCTAATTTTAATTGTGTTTGTTGCATCTTCTATCAACCAATTAGGGGAAGCAAGGATCATGGATAAGGAGTTGAATGAGTTTCAATTCGTGAATGTCGGTGTTGTTCTTAATTTGAATTCATCGGTTGGATCCATTTCTGATAAATGTTTGTCTATGGCTCTGGACGACTTCTATGACCTGAATTATGATTACAAGACAAGAGTTGTTCTACATAAGAAACACTCTGAGGATGTCAGCAGCACGGCTTTATCTGTAGTAGACCTACTGGAAAGTGATCAAGTGGTGGCTATCATTGGATCTCAGAGTTTAATTGAAGCCGCGGTTCAAGTACCGGTTATCACATTTGTAGCACTTCAATTTCTCTAGCAAAAAGCCCTTACTTCCTTCGCACATCTCTAAATGACTCCTATCAACTTCAGGCCTTAACCGAGTTTATAAACTCGGTGTTAGAGTGGTAAGAAATTGTGCTTATATACGAAGACGACATTAATGGAAATGGATTCATTCCTTATCTCACCGCTGAGCTGCTGACTTCAAACATCAAGTTGACATATAAACGTTCATTTGTCAAGGAAGCCAGTGACTCACAAATCTCTAAAGAGCACTGACAGACGCCGGTCGTCGCAGCGCTGCAAATTAATAATTTATAAGTCCACTACTTTGGCCTCACTATTGGATTAGTAAAGTGGTCAGTAGGGGTCGAACCCAAGGGAATTAGTGGATAGAGTAGTTCTTTTGAAAATGGAAAATAAAGTAAGACAGTTGGGTTTTGATTTTTGGTTTTGAACGAAAAGCAAATTCTGAAAGTAAATGTACTGAAAGTAAATGTACTGAAAATAAAGGTGCTGAATGTAAAGTTAGGTACTAAAAGTAAAGGTACTAAAAGTAAAGTTAGGTGCTGAATGTAAAGTTAGGTACTGAAAGTAAAGGTACTGAAAGTAAATTTAGGTGCTGAATGTAAAGGTACTGAAAGTAAAGTTAGGTGCTGAATGTTAAGGTACTGAAAGTAAAGTTAGGGACTGAATTGAAAGTTAGGTACTTGAAAGTAAAGGTGCTGAATTGAAGTTGTTGAAAGTAAGACTGTAAGTAAATGACAAGTTGGTGTTTTGATCAAGAGAAAGATTCGGTGTAGGGGTTTTATATCATAGCTTCGTTCATCATCGACCTCTAATGATCTTACTAAGTGTTCTAAGGTGAGGGTTGTTCCTTTTCAAGACTTAACCCATAACAAGGCTTTTTCAAGCACATGCCTCACCGGCTAGCCCTTTTCAAGACATAGCTTACTAGTGCATCCACTTGATCAATCTTTTTCGATCAACAAAATGGTGTTAAAGAGGGGATGAACTACTTGGAAGAGCTTTGCTTTTTCAAGCATCCACTCAACCTTGTCATGTTCAACCCGAATTATTGGCACAAAGAACTAGTTAAAACACTAAGTATCATTAAGTAAAGAGTCTAGAACGGTTTATGATATAACAACCCCTTCAACTGAATGAAGAGTTTAGCTACAAGTATCCATTGAAGGGAATACCATAGCTAGTACAAGGAAAAAGTAATGGTTTTCGAAATCAAAGACAAGAACAAGTAAGGTTTTGGAAAGTAAACTCAAGAACAAACTCAAGAACAAGTAGAAAGAAGTTGGAGCTTTTGATATCCAAATGCGTGTAAGTGTTTACAAGCCTTGTGAGTGAAAGTAACAAAGATCTAACTAGAGAGATAAGTGACCAAGTGACCAAAAACCAAAACTAAAAGAGATGTACATGGATGGATTTTTCAAAGGCCAAGCCTCTCTACTTATAGGCCAAAAGTGGCGGTTGTTGGTTGGCATGGAACTAACCGACTTGGCTTTAGTCCCTCTGATGACGCGTATTTATACGATTCATCGAATCAGTTAAACCCATCAAATTAGACATTTGGTCATAGGAACTTGTGCTTGTTAATACCATTTTGTGTATACATGCTATTTTGGGGTCTAAAGAGGAAACACACTTAAAAAGGGAGAATTGTGCCAAAAAGCCAACCAAGGCCCGAGGACCTCAGCCAAGGACCGAGAAACTTCACCCGGGTACCGAGAGCCGTACCCGGGCCCGTCCGAGAATGCCAGGTCCCTGACCCGGGCCCGTCTGAGAAACCAGGTCCCCGCCCGAGAGAGTCCCAGGCCGCGCCCAGGTCGTCTAGCACTGAATTCAAGTTGCCCGGGCAAACGATCTGATCTGATGAATCCACCTCGAGCAAAGTGATCAAAATCGAAAATAAGGTGGACAATGTCAGAAAACCAAGGAGAATGCTCGGGTAAATTGGCAGATGGCCCAATTCCAAAGCAAAGGCCCCGCACGCATAGGCAGTTAGGCACCGAAACCAAGTCGCTCGATCAAACCATGGAATCTGGCAAATCTGGTTCGACCAAAGTATTTTAAATGCCCAATAACTCGGACAATCTCACTTTCCAGACAAAACGCCCGAGTGGAACCAGCTAAAGCCTGATCAAGGCCAAAATAGGGAAATTTCGGCCGATTTGGGATTTCGACCATGTTCCGGACAGAATTTGGCTTAACATCCTTCTTGAGATCATCTTAGATTGACTTTGTCGTTCAGAATACACTCTCCAAAATCCAAGAAGCTCCGACCTAAGCTCCGGCCAGATTCCGGCCATATTCCGGCAAACTCCGGGCAATCTCTGGTGATGCTTCGATCAAGCTCATATCCTCACCACCATGCTCCGGTCATTTCTTGCTCCGGCCACATTCCGGTGAATTCCAACTAAATACAAACTACTTATTTCCAGGTTGGCCTTACTATTCACTTCGGTTGACCTTTGGGAACAAACTAAGCCACAACCAAGTCCAAGTGACTTGCCCAAGCCTCAACCAAGTCAAGTGGTTGCCCTTTAGCTTCAACCAAGACCAATTCGTGGCTCATGGAAGAGATACGAGCAAGTGGTGGCTTTGGCTTAAAATATCCCAAGTGGTGTCATATGGAGAGCCAATCAAATGGACTTGCTTTTGGGATATTTTCATTGCCAAACTTAGTCCCCAAGTTTCCCAAGTCTATAAATAGAGGCTTATGCCTTAGAAGTCCTTGTCCTTGGAATTCACAACTCTTTAGAGAGAAGGGAGCTTAACTCTCTTCTCTTCATTTTCAATGCAAACACACTTTGTTCTTACTTTGTTCTTGATTTCCAAAGCTTTGTTCACTTGTTCTTGAGCTTCAAGCTCTTACTTTCCAACAAGCACATCTTACTTTCCTTGTATTGATCTTGATTTGGAGCTCCTCTCCCTTTACTTTCCTTGTTGTTCTCTTACTTTCTTGTCGGTTTTCTTACTTTTTTGTCTTGTTACCATAGCAACAACTACTTGTATTCCTTGACATGAATACAAGTAGTTAAAGCTAAGTTCTTGTTACAAAAGCTCACGGTTTCATTTCTTTTACTTTCTTGTCAAAACTGAAGTCCTCTTTTTACTTTCCTTGTTCTTGTTTTCTTGTTTTGTTTCGTAAGTATGGTGCTTGTATTCCTTACCATGAATACAAGTAGCTAAAGCATATTCGGTCAAAGGGTGTTCATACTTGTGTATGCATCTTGAGACTTGAACTTAATGCTATTTTGTGTCAACTAGTTTGGTGCCATTATTCGGTTGAACGACAAGGCTAAGTGGATGCTCGAAAGAGGAAAGCTTAGCCGAGTAGTTCAATCTTGATTAGACAACTAGGCTAAGTGGATGCTCGAAAGAGCAAAGCTTAGCCGAGTAGTTTAATCTTCCTTAAGTCGGTTGGTTGATCGTAACTGAAGATCAAGTGGCTGCACTTAGAACTAGAAGTCTATGTCTTCATTTTGGAGTAGATTGTGGTGTAAGCGCTTGAAAAGGCTTTACTTTAGGGGTTAAGTCTTGAAAAGGAATAACTCCACACTTATGAACAAAAAGTAAGATCATTTGACGTCCATGATGGTTGTCTCACAAGTAGAGACCCTAGACTGAATATCTTTCGTCCTTACTTACCTGTCATTTACTTTCAGTACTTTACTTTTCTATCATTTACATTTCAGCACTTTAATTTCAGTCTTTACTATTACGCACTTTATTTTACGCACTCTACTTTCAGTATTTACTTTACGCAATTTACTTTCCCGCACTTTAAATTCAGCACTTTACTTTCATTACAGACGTTTTCAACATCAATCCAACATAACATTTGGCACGTATTGCGCTTGAAATACAGCGTGCGAAAAACCAAAAGTGTGTTGCAGTTGATATTGAACTCGACTGTTCCAGCACTTTACTTTCCAGCAATTTACTTTTCAGTATTACTTTCAGTTTAAACCACTCAAACCCAACCCGTCTTTACTTTATTTTTCTTTTCTTTTTTAAAGAACAACTAATCCACACTAACTCTCTTGGGTTCGACCCCTACTTACCGCTCTACTAATCCAATAGTGAGCCACGAGTAGTGGAACTATAAATGTAAATTTTGCAGCGCACAACAACGTGCTGTCAAATTTTGGCGCCGTTGCCGGGGAGTCGTGAAATCGGAATAGTTGTTCTATTAGTTTTTCTTTATTTTGCAGTTTGCCATGTCGTCGTACAACGAAAGCGAGCCTTGGAACAATGAGGAGTTTTCCCCACCATCTTTGAACTTGAAGTCCGCGAGAAGATCATCAACATTGAGCAATCCCAGGACGAAACTTTGGACGAGTACTTAGCGTAATTTGACTCCATTGTGACGAGCTGCCCGCACCATGGATTCACGAACTTTGATCTTCTTCAAAGGTTTCTCGGTGGAATGATGCCACATGAGTGGAATAGGCTCAATGATGCTGCATCGGGAGGGTCGATAATGAACTTGACCATGAATGATCTCTGGAACCTAATAGATTATATGGCCGAGAGGTCAAGACCAAGACAAGATCAGGCCGAGCCACTCGAGGATGTTACAACGGAGCTGGCATCTAGCAACCAGCAGCTGGCCAACATGATAGACCAAAATCAAGCCAGATCTGAGAAAGCATGGGTAGAAATAGAGGCGGCTCAAAAAGAATGTGCAGAACTGGCCAACACGATGCACCAAATCCAGGCCAGCATAGACGGGATCAATGAGATGCTCAAGCCAAGGGTCATCAAGGAAGAGCCCACGGAGTCGGCAGAGGATGAGGACTTGCGGATGACCGAAGAAGAACCAGCCAAGGTAGGCTGGGTCATCATTACCGAGCTGCCAAAATCAGTCCCGGTCTTCACTGCCGAACTACCCAAATCAGACCCGGACCTCTGTGTGATTGCCCCCAGAGACCATATAAATGACGAGGATGAGGACCCATGGTTGCCTGAAGAAGAGCTCCACTCACATTATCCTTGGGAGTTAGAAGAAAAACTGTCCAATTCAATCCCGGTCCTCATCACCAATCTGCCCGAGGAAATCACGACAGTCCAGCACCTCATTGCCGAACCTACCGAGTCTAACACAGTCCTCACTGCCGAGCCAACAGAAGTCCCGGTTCTCATTGGCGAGCTAGCCGAGACAGCCCCAATCCTCACGGACGGGTTGGTCGAGAAAGACCCGGTCCTCATGGCCGAGAAGCCCCAACTTAACCCTTCATGTTTTATGCAGATCATAGCCACCAAAGATCATGGAATCAATAATGATGAGGTGCAAGGGGAGTTGGAGGCAAATAAAGGGCAAGAAAAGCCAATGATGGAGCACTCACTCACCACGAGCCCGGAAAACTCACTCGTTCTACGACGACCATACGTAGCAGCCACAAAGAAGAGGCTTCACATGGGAACAAGCTTGATGTCGCCTACATTTAATGGCAAGATGTTGAACTTCCGAAGTTGCAAAGGTGCCGACCATTCAGACATGAAGAAGCTGCAAAGACATGGGCTGAAGGAATGGAAACATGGAAGGAGAAGCAAGAGACCACGGCTCATTGGACCAGCAGCTATGATCAAGGGAGCCTCACCTTCTCGGATGCATGTAAACGAGAGCCCGCTGGACCAATGGAGAACCAAACCGAGCACATCACTCCACAAGTTCTTTGGGCGGAGCAAAAAGGCTGCCTAGAAGAAGTTTGACCTCAAACGCCCATGGGATCCCAACTTATGATCCATGAGTGAGGTACCGTCGAGCCAACGACGTTACAAAGGCAGTCGCTGGGAGGTAACCCGGCATATTCAATTTTTTTTCAGTTTTATTTTTGTATGTCGCTTTTTTCATACTCACCTCCTTTCCTTTTACATATATTTTGTGTTTTGAACTAAGTCAAGGAACGGCTTGGTTCAAAAGTGTGGGGGTGAGTCTTTGCACATATTAGTCCGCATGTTTTCTTTTACTTATAATTTTTATCTTTTTGAAACTTTTTGAAAATATAAACTTTCATGATGTGAAAATAGATAGATCCGATTCATGCATTTCCTTGTGAAAACTAAATTATGTAAGAACATGCGAATTTAACTTTCAACTTGTCCTTGTGTGCTGAGATAAATGTAGGATGTGGAGTTGAACGAAATGCCATAGAGAGGCTTGACAAGCACTCAAGGGACCGGATCCTTACTATACGGTTATGTGAAAATTGTGGAAGCTGTACTTCGGGCTTCTTGATGAAGAGTGGACTCCGCAGATGGAGCGTATTTATACGACTCATCGAAGCAGTTAAACCCACCAAATTGGACACTTTGTCTTAACAACGTTTACTTGTTAGTTCCATTTTTGTTCTACAGGCTATTTTGAGGTCTAGGGAAGAAACAAGCTTAAAAAGGGAGATGATGGACCAAAGTTATACGAGTCAGAAACACAGTAAAACCCCCTTAATTAGACTGTTTGTCTATCTAACATCTACGTGTTAGTCCCGATATATTTTCACAGGGCATTTTAGAGACTGAAGTGAAAACACGCTAAGGAGAGGATTTTAAGCTGAAAAGATAACAAGAGTCAATCCAAGGTCAAGATCATATGCCGACTGAAGAAATATCAAGGATCCTGACGATAAATTGACCAGAACAAATAAATCAAAAGAATCAGGAGTGGAGTCAAGACAGACCGGGGAAGGAACACATTGACAGTTTTGTGAAAAGACTGCACAAAACTGTACAAAACTCACATTTGGGCAAGATGACCGACCACCACTCAAGGAGGTGGCCAAGGGAGGAGCTCCTCCCCCTTGGGCCACCGGCAACCGGCGGCTCCTCCACCCATGGTGACCGGCGGCTTTCTCCTCCTCCACATGGCACCTCCTCCTTCCTCCTCTTCTCCTCCCTTGGATCAAATGCACATGTCCACCATCTCCAACACCCATCTCCTCCCCTTTGGGCTATAAAACGAGGAGCTCCTCCTCCTCATTTCACACACCAATTCTCAAATTCACTTCTCTCTCTAGAAGTTGTAATATTTGTAATGTTATAATTTTGCTTTGGAAATAAAGGAAAGCTCCCTTGGCGCTTCAACGGTTGTAAGTTTCTCTTAGTATTTATTTATTTAACTGTTGCCTTTAATTTCCTTAGTATAATGTTTAGCGCGATGAATAGTAGCTAAACTAGTAGTTCGGTCTAAGGGGCGCACTTGTATTATAAATGTTTTAAGACTATTAACTTAGTGTTTTGTCTTAGTATTCAAAACTTGTTCTATGTGCCATATATAGTCAGAGTTTCCAAGGTTGAGTGGATGCTGTAACAAGCAAAGCTCTTCTATGGGAATTCGTGATCATACTCAGGTAGTGGAAGCTGTAACAAGCAAAGCTATCTGAGGAGTTCGACTCATCCTAAATCCCATCTGGTCGAGCGTAACTGTGAGATCAGGTGGATGCACCCAGGCTAGCATACCTTAGGGTATTGGCGCTAGACTGAAATAGAACAGGAGTTGCTTTAAACCGGTGTTGCAAGTCTTGAGCTGTAACTAGCCTCGATTCACCGTTTGAACACTTAGATGATTCACTAATGGTCAATGATAAACAGGATATAATACAAGTCCCCTGAAACCGAACATTTCTCTTAATCATTAAAATAGTAATTTACTTTCTAGTATTAAAATCAACCAACCAACCAATCAATCAATCAAAATAGCTGGTAGCTTTAAAACCAACCAACCGACCTTAAACACGTTCCCACGCTGCGTAATTCCCCCCGAAGAACAATTATTCCCCTAGTTCCCTTGGGTTCGACCCCTACTTACCAAGTACTACCCAGTAGTATAGTTGCAAGTAGTGGACTATAAATTTATTTGCACAATCGCTTTGACGACGAGCGGTTCTGTCAAATTGGCGCCGTTGCCGGGGAACTAGTTATCGGATAGTTGTTCTTTCCCTCCCCTTTCTTTTTCTTTCTTTTTCCTATGTCATTACCCATTACGTATGATGGACGCTGCAACCTTATGTTTAAAATGCGTGACTGTCTCGCCAAATTCGGAGGAGCTCTTGGAGAAGATCCCGTGAAGCATACACAAACGTTCTACTCCATATGCAGCCACATGAGGCCGAAAAATGAATCACTAGAGGAATTTAAACTTACATGTTTTAAATTTTCTTTAACTGACTCGGCATTAGAATGGTATTACTCATGTGGTGAGTATGAAAATAATTATGGGGATCTACAAACCAAATTCCTAGAGAAGTTTTGCCCTCCATCTCTCCGACTTGAAACCCGCGAGAAGATTCTCAATCTTGAACAATTCCGAGAGGAAACATTGGACGAGTACTTGGCGTACTTTGACTCCATTGTGGCAAGCTGCCCGCACCATGGACTCTCCAGAGTCAACCTTATTCAAAGGTTTCTCGGTGGAATGATGCCACTTGAGCGGAAAAGACTTAACGATGCAGCGGGAGGCTCGATCGCGAATTTAACCATGTCTCAAACCTGGCGACTCATAGACGATTTGGCAGAGAGCACGGAACAAGGACCAACGCACATAACTGAAGATAAGGCACCAACAATGGAAGTGGACTCAGTTCAAAACAAGCCCGACACCACACCCATTACGAGCCTGCCCACAACAAAACCGGAAGAAGACATCAGTACAAGGGAAGTAATGGACGTGGAAGCAGCTCTAAAGGAGCCAATATTGGAGCCCACGGCCGACTGAGGACGAGGACTCGCAAATAACTGAAGAAGAACCGGCCAAATCAGGCCCAGTCCTCATTGCCAAACCAGCCGAGCCACTTGAACCGGTCCTTATCACCAATCTGCCCGAGAAAGTCCCGGAACTCATTGCCGAGTTGCTCGAGACAGTCCCGATACGCGCTGCCATAATGCCTGAGACGTGCCCAGACCTCCCTGCCAAGCTGGCCGAAGCGCTCGAGTTGCCAGAGACAGACCTGGCCCTTGTGGTGAAAGTCCCCCAACTTGTCCCCTCGATTTATACGCGGATCACAGCCCTTGAAGATGAAGTGATCAAAGGGGAGGTGCAAGGCAAGTTGGAAGAGAAGCTTGAGTTCAAAAAACCATCAACGGAGCTCTCACTCACCACGACTCAACAAAGCGGCCCTGAAAACTCGCTCGTTCTAGGACGACCATTCGTCACTGCCACAAAGAAAAGGCTTCACATGGAGACATGCTTAAGGTCACCAATGCGTGATGGCACAACACTGAATTTCCAGAATTGCAAAAGTGCCACCCATTCAAACATGAAGAAACGACCAAGACATGGCCCGATGGAATGGAAGCCCGGATGGAGAAACAAGAAAGCTTGGCTCAACGAATCAGCAACTATAGTAAAGGGTTCCTCACCTTCTCAGAGATGTTGGAAGGAAAAAATACCAAAACCGTCATCTGCCAAAAAACCAGGAAGACTCACCGCTAGAATCAAAGTCGGTGGAATCAAGAAGTTTGACCTCAGCCACCCATGGGACCCAAACCAATGAACCACAAACGAGGTATCGTCGAGCCAACGACGTTAAACAAGTGCACTGGTCGGGAGGTAACCCGACACTATCTTACTTTTCCGCACTTTAATTTCTGTCTTTTAAATTCAGTATTTAGTTTTAAGCTTGCATGACTTTTGAACTAAGGCACGCCTTCGTTCAAAAGTGGGGGGTGAGAACCACCTATGTACATAAATAACATGCAACTGTTTTTTCTTTTTTAATAAGTACCTTTTTGAAAATATGAACTTAAGAATGTGAAAAAGATAAATCATAATTCATGCATTAACCTTGTGAAAATTCAACTGTTTAAAAACTTAGAATGTAACTTTCCATTTGTCCTTTGTGCTGAGATAACTAGGGATGTGGAGTTGATATAAACTGCCCTAGAGAGGCTTGGCAAGAAATCAAAGGATCAGATCAAACTATATGGTTTTCGAAGTCAGTGGAGGCTGCACTTCGGGTTTTCAGTGAATAATTGAAGTCAACTCTGCCATGAAGCATCTATGCAAAGGCGAGGACGGGAATCAGACCGTCCTCTCTCTAGTCAAAATAGCCAAGAAAATAGATGGGCGACCCTCATCTTGACCCGCGCAAAACGACAAAGACGAGAGGAGCGGGGAGGTATTTCCATAGGCTTGCGGGCGATGATTGGACCTCCCAAAAAGGCTCGATAAAATGGACTAGCAATCACAAAAAGACGAAAAGCTCAATGAAGCAAATCAAAAGAGGCCAAAGGCCCAAAATTGTGAAGGTTTTAACCGAGCAAAAAGTGAAGCACTCAAAAAAGTCAAATCAAAGGCCAAAGGCCGATTCACTACAACAAAAAAGCAGTCCCTCGCCAAAGAAGAAAATCAAAAAGGCTCAACTCACTGAAACCCGAATCGAATCACGTGCTAGAGAAAGCTACCAGAAAACCATATAGTAAGAGACGATCCCGAGGTTGCAGTCCAGGAGCCTAAAAAGGGCTATCTCCCGAGACATCCAATATAATTTGCATCTCAGCACGGAGGTACAAGTATTAAGTTTCTTCTATTTATTTACGCAGTTTAATTTGGTAATAAGTAAGCAATGCATGAATTAGGATAGATCGAGTACCACAGTCTAATTTTCATATTCCAAAGCCAAAATTAGAACTTACGCCCTTTAATAGCATTGTTCGGGACGAACAACTAAAAGTGGGGGGTAATCTGATGGACCAAAGTTATACGAGTCAGAAACACAGTAAAACCCCCTTAATTAGACGGTTTGTCTATCTAACGTCTACGTGTTAGTCCCGATATATTTTCACAGGGCATTTTAGAGACTGAAGTGAAAACACGCTAAGGAGAGGATTTTAAGCTGAAAAGATAACAAGAGTCAATCCAAGGTCAAGATCATATGCCGACTGAAGAAATATCAAGGATCCTGACGATAAATTGACCAGAACAAATTAATCAAAAGAATCAGGAGTGGAGTCAAGACAGACCGGGGAAGGAACACATTGACAGTTTTGTGAAAAGACTGCACAAAACTGTACAAAACTCACATTTGGGCAAGATGACCGACCACCACTCAAGGAGGTGGCCAAGGGAGGAGCTCCTCCCCCTTGGGCCACCGGCAACCGGCGGCTCCTCCACCCATGGTGACCGGCGGCTTTCTCCTCCTCCACATGGCACCTCCTCCTTCCTCCTCTTCTCCTCCCTTGGATCAAATGCACATGTCCACCATCTCCACCACCCATCTCCTCCCCTTTGGGCTATAAAAGGAGGAGCTCCTCCTCCTCATTTCACACACCAATTCTCAAATTCACTTCTCTCTCTAGAAGTTGTAATATTTGTAATGTTATAATTTTGCTTTGGAAATAAAGGAAAGCTCCCTTGGCGCTTCAACGGTTGTAAGTTTCTCTTAGTATTTATTTATTTAACTGTTGCCTTTAATTTCCTTAGTATAATGTTTAGCGCGATGAATAGTAGCTAAACTAGTAGTTCGGTCTAAGGGGCGCACTTGTATTATAAATGTTTTAAGACTATTAACTTAGTGTTTAGTCTTAGTATTCAAAACTTGTTCTATGTGCCATATATAGTCAGAGTTTCCAAGGTTGAGTGGATGCTGTAACAAGCAAAGCTCTTCTATGGGAATTCGTGATCATACTCAGGTAGTGGAAGCTGTAACAAGCAAAGCTATCTGAGGAGTTCGACTCATCCTAAATCCCATCTGGTCGAGCGTAACTGTGAGATCAGGTGGATGCACCCAGGCTAGCATACCTTAGGGTATTGGCGCTAGACTAAAATAGAACAGGAGTTGCTTTAAACCGGTGTTGCAAGTCTTGAGCTGTAACTAGCCTCGATTCACCGTTTGAACACTTAGATGATTCACTAATGGTCAATGATAAACATGATATAATACAAGTCCCCTGAAACCGAACATTTCTCTTAATCAATAAAATAGTAATTTACTTTCTAGTATTAAAATCAACCAACCAACCAATCAATCAATCAAAATAGCTGGTAGCTTTAAAACCAACCAACCGACCTTAAACACGTTCCCACGCTGCGTAATTCCCCCCGAAGAACAATTATTCCCCTAGTTCCCTTGGGTTCGACCCCTACTTACCAAGTACTACCCAGTAGTATAGTTGCAAGTAGTGGAATATAAATTTATTTGCACAATCGCTTTGACGACGAGCGGTTCTGTCAAATTGGCGCCGTTGCCGGGGAACTAGTTATCGGATAGTTGTTCTTTCCCTCCCCTTTCTTTTTCTTTCTTTTTCCTATGTCATTACCCATTACGTATGATGGACGCTGCAACCTTATGTTTAAAATGCGTGACTGTCTCGCCAAATTCGGAGGAGCTCTTGGAGAAGATCCCGTGAAGCATACACAAACGTTCTACTCCATATGCAGCCACATGAGGCCGAAAAATGAATCACTAGAGGAATTTAAACTTACATGTTTTAAATTTTCTTTAACTGACTCGGCATTAGAATGGTATTACTCATGTGGTGCGTATGAAAATAATTATGGGGATCTACAAACCAAATTCCTAGAGAAGTTTTGCCCTCCATCTCTCCGACTTGAAACCCGCGAGAAGATTCTCAATCTTGAACAATTCCGAGACGAAACATTGGACGAGTACTTGGCGTACTTTGACTCCATTGTGGCAAGCTGCCCGCACCATGGACTCTCCAGAGTCAACCTTATTCAAAGGTTTCTCGGTGGAATGATGCCACTTGAGCGGAAAAGACTTAACGATGCAGCGGGAGGCTCGATCGCGAATTTAACCATGTCTCAAACCTGGCGACTCATAGACGATTTGGCAGAGAGCACGAAACAAGGACCAACGCACATAACTGAAGATAAGGCACCAACAATGGAAGTGGACTAAGTTCAAAACAAGCCCGACACCACACCCATTACGAGCCTGCCCACAACAAAACCGGAAGAAGACATCAGTACAAGGGAAGTAATGGACGTGGAAGCAGCTCTAAAGGAGCCAATATTGGAGCCCACGGCCGACTGAGGACGAGGACTCGCAAATAACTGAAGAAGAACCGGCCAAATCAGGCCCAATCCTCATTGCCAAACCAGCCGAGCCACTTGAACCGGTCCTTATCACCAATCTGCCCGAGAAAGTCCCGGAACTCATTGCCGAGTTGCTCGAGACAGTCCCGATACGCGCTGCCATAATGCTTGAGACGTGCCCAGACCTCCCTGCCAAGCTGGCCGAAGCGCTCGAGTTGCCAGAGACAGACCTGGCCCTTGTGGTGAAAGTCCCCCAACTTGTCCCCTCGATTTATACGCGGATCACAGCCCTTGAAGATGAAGTGATCAAAGAGGAGGTGCAAGGCAAGTTGGAAGAGAAGCTTGAGTTCAAAAAACCATCAACGGAGCTCTCACTCACCACGACTCAACAAAGCGGCCCTGAAAACTCGCTCGTTCTAGGACGACCATTCGTCACTGCCACAAAGAAAAGGCTTCACATGGAGACATGCTTAAGGTCACCAATGCGTGATGGCACAACACTGAATTTCCAGAATTGCAAAAGTGCCTCCCATTCAAACATGAAGAAACGACCAAGACATGGCCCGATGGAATGGAAGCCCGGATGGAGAAACAAGAAAGCTTGGCTCAACGAATCAGCAACTATAGTAAAGGGTTCCTCACCTTCTCAGAGATGTTGGAAGGAAAAAATACCAAAACCGTCATCTGCCAAAAAACCAGGAAGACTCACCGCTAGAATCAAAGTCGGTGGAATCAAGAAGTTTGACCTCAGCCACCCATGGGACCCAAACCAATGAACCACAAACGAGGTATCGTCGAGCCAACGACGTTAAACAAGTGCACTGGTCGGGAGGTAACCCGACACTATCTTACTTTTCCGCACTTTAATTTCTGTCTTTTAAATTCAGTATTTAGTTTTAAGCTTGCATGACTTTTGAACTAAGGCACGCCTTCGTTCAAAAGTGGGGGGTGAGAACCACCTATGTACATAAATAACATGCAGCTGTTTTTTCTTTTTTAATAAGTACCTTTTTGAAAATATGAACTTAAGAATGTGAAAAAGATAAATCATAATTCATGCATTAACCTTGTGAAAATTCAACTGTTTAAAAACTTAGAATGTAACTTTCCATTTGTCCTTTGTGCTGAGATAACTAGGGATGTGGAGTTGATATAAACTGCCCTAGAGAGGCTTGGCAAGCAATCAAAGGATCAGATCAAACTATATGGTTTTCGAAGTCAGTGGAGGCTGCACTTCGGGTTTTCAGTGAATAATTGAAGTCAACTCCGCCATGAAGCATCTATGCAAAGGCGAGGACGGGAATCAGACCGTCCTCTCTCTAGTCAAAATAGCCGAGAAAATAGATGGGCGACCCTCATCTTGACCCGCGCAAAACGACAAAGACGAGAGGAGCGGGGAGGTATTTCCATAGGCTTGCGGGCGATGATTGGACCTCCCAAAAAGGCTCGAGAAAATGGACTAGCAATCACAAAAAGACGAAAAGCTCAATGAAGCAAATCAAAAGAGGCCAAAGGCCCAAAATTGTGAAGGTTTTAACCGAGCAAAAAGTGAAGCACTCAAAAAAGTCAAATCAAAGGCCAAAGGCCGATTCACTACAACAAAAAAGCAGTCCCTCGCCAAAGAAGAAAATCAAAAAGGCTCAACTCACTGAAACCCGAATCGAATCACGTGCTAGAGAAAGCTACCAGAAAACCATATAGTAAGAGACGATCCCGAGGTTGCAGTCCAGGAGCCTAAAAAGGGCTATCTCCCGAGACATCCAATATAATTTGCATCTCAGCACGGAGGTACAAGTATTAAGTTTCTTCTATTTATTTACGCAGTTTAATTTGGTAATAAGTAAGCAATGCATGAATTAGGATACATCGAGTACCACAGTCTAATTTTCATATTCCAAAGCCAAAATTAGAACTTACGCCCTTTAATAGCATTGTTCGGGACGAACAACTAAAAGTGGGGGGTAATCTGATGGACCAAAGTTATACGAGTCAGAAACACAGTAAAACCCCCTGAATTAGACGGTTTGTCTATCTAACGTCTACGTGTTAGTCCCGATATATTTTCACAGGGCATTTTAGAGACTGAAGTGAAAACACGCTAAGGAGAGGATTTTAAGCTGAAAAGATAACAAGAGTCAATCCAAGGTCAAGATCATATGCCGACTGAAGAAATATCAAGGATCCTGACGATAAATTGACCAGAACAAATTAATCAAAAGAATCAGGAGTGGAGTCAAGACAGACCGGGGAAGGAACACATTGACAGTTTTGTGAAAAGACTGCACAAAACTGTACAAAACTCACATTTGGGCAAGATGACCGACCACCACTCAAGGAGGTGGCCAAGGGAGGAGCTCCTCCCCCTTGGGCCACCGGCAACCGGCGGCTCCTCCACTCATGGTGACCGGCGGCTTTCTCCTCCTCCACATGGCACCTCCTCCTTCCTCCTCTTCTCCTCCCTTGGATCAAATGCACATGTCCACCATCTCCACCACCCATCTCCTCCCCTTTGGGCTATAAAAGGAGGAGCTCCTCCTCCTCATTTCACACACCAATTCTCAAATTCACTTCTCTCTCTAGAAGTTGTAATATTTGTAATGTTATAATTTTGCTTTGGAAATAAAGGAAAGCTCCCTTGGCGCTTCAACGGTTGTAAGTTTATCTTAGTATTTATTTATTTAACTGTTGCCTTTAATTTCCTTAGTATAATGTTTAGCGCGATGAATAGTAGCTAAACTAGTAGTTCGGTCTAAGGGGCGCACTTGTATTATAAATGTTTTAAGACTATTAACTTAGTGTTTAGTCTTAGTATTCAAAACTTGTTCTATGTGCCATATATAGTCAGAGTTTCCAAGGTTGAGTGGATGCTGTAACAAGCAAAGCTCTTCTGTGGGAATTCGTGATCATACTCAGGTAGTGGAAGCTGTAACAAGCAAAGCTATCTGAGGAGTTCGACTCATCCTAAATCCCATCTGGTCGAGCGTAACTGTGAGATCAGGTGGATGCACCCAGGCTAGCATACCTTAGGGTATTGGCGCTAGACTGAAATAGAACAGGAGTTGCTTTAAACCGGTGTTGCAAGTCTTGAGCTGTAACTAGCCTCGATTCACCGTTTGAACACTTAGATGATTCACTAATGGTCAATGATAAACAGGATATAATACAAGTCCCCTGAAACCGAACATTTCTCTTAATCATTAAAATAGTAATTTACTTTCTAGTATTAAAATCAACCAACCAACCAATCAATCAATCAAAATAGCTGGTAGCTTTAAAACCAACAAACCGACCTTAAACACGTTCCCACGCTGCGTAATTCCCCCCGAAGAACAATTATTCCCCTAGTTCCCTTGGGTTCGACCCCTACTTACCAAGTACTACCCAGTAGTATAGTTGCAAGTAGTGGACTATAAATTTATTTGCACAATCGCTTTGACGACGAGCGGTTCTGTCAGGAGATTTATGCTAAAAATGGATTACAAGTGGTTTGTGCGAGCGCATGGCCCCAGCCGAGAAGGACCAGGCCCCAGCCGGGCCTCCAGGGTCCAATTTTAAGTTATCCGGGCCAAACATCGAATCTGACAATTCCCCCTCGACCAAAATGTTCCAAATGGAAAATAAGGTGGAAGATGTCGAGATACCAAGAGCGACACACAATCCATTTGGCAATTGGCTCAGTTCCAAGCAAAAGCCCCGCGCGCTGATGGACCAAGACCGAGTTGTTCGAGCCAACCTTCACATCTTCAAATTCTGGCTCGACCAACTTGTTCCAAATATCAAAGGACTCGGACAATATCAAATTCCAGACAAAACGCCCGAGGAAATTCGACCATGGCCCAAGAAAACCACCAAGAACTAGTACCGGACGAGGTACACATTTTACCGGACGAGGTACGCATTATCGCCCAAGCACGCCCGAGACCAGCGCTGGACCCCAACTTCAACTCAGGCCACCACCTTGCTCTGACCTCCATGCTCCGGCCAGTCACCACCTTGCTCCGACCACCAAGCTTCGGCCAAGTCAAACCAAGTAGGAGAAGACAAGTTCAACTTCAACTATGTGTCCTTTGGCTCAAACCAACAAGTGCAACTTCAACTAAGTGTCCTTTGGCTCAAACCAACAAGTGCAACTTCAACTAAGTATCTTTTGGCTCAACCAAGGCTCAACTAGAGGCGGTGGAAGAGAAGAGGAGAGCTTGAAGTGGCAAAAACCGAGCCAAAGGGTTTCCTTGGGATATTTTCATATCCAATGCCTTAGCCCCTAAGTTCCGTCCTCTATAAATACAAGGCTCATGCCTTAGAAATCAATGTCTTCATGTCCCTTGTTCGAAGTCCATGGTCCTTAGTCCTTTGTTCGAAATCCACACCACAAGTTAGCTTAGTTTTCTCTTGTTTTGCATTATCATCACCATCATCTCGAATCTCTCTAGAAATCCATACACAAACCTTGTAAACACTTTGCTATTGAAGATTCCAAGTTGTTCTTGAGTTCGGGTTTGATCTTGTTACTTTCAACGTCTTTCTACTCTTTCTCGTATTTACTTTCGAAAAGCTTTGTTCTTACTTTTGTTGTCTTTCAAAATCCTTTACGTTTATTGTCTTTCAAAACCTTTGATTTCGTACACTAGCTATGGTATTCTCTTCCATGAATAGCCGTAGCTAAGCTCTTCATTCGGTTGAAGGGGAGTACTAGTATCATACAAATGTTTTAGACCCTTTTCTTAGTGCTTCTTTGTGTTTAAAACTTGTTCTATGTGCCATTACATGGTTGAATGACAAGGCTAAGTGGATGCATCGAAAGGGCAAAGCTTAGCCATGTAGTTCAGTCCAGATTAGACAACAAAACCAAGTGGACGCATTGAAAGGGCAAAGCTTGGTAGAGTAGTCTAATCCTACTTTAAAACCGCTTGGTTGATCGGAAATGATTGATCAAGTGGATGCACATAAGCTAAGATACTTCGAAAGGAGGAATTAGCTCAACTATAACAAGAGTTCTATGTCTTGAAAAGGACTAAGACGGTGTAGCAAGTCAGATGCTAGAAATAGCCTTCATACATCTTTGAACACTTAGTATGATCATTAGAGGTCAATGATAAACAAGTTGTGATACAAGCCCCCTAAACCGAATGCTTTCCTTTGATTAAACATCAACTGTTACTTTCAGTCTCATATCAACTGCTACTTTCAGTCTCATATCAACTGCTACTTTCCGCAAGTCTTGTCCATCAAGCATTTACTTTCCTCAAGTCTTGTCCTTCAAGCAATTACTTTTTGCAAGTCTTGTCCTTCAAGCACTTACTTTTTGCAAGTCTTGTCCTTCAAGCACTTACTTACATCACTTTATTTTCAGTACTTACTTTCAGTCTTGTATTTACTTTCTTTACTTTTCAGTAATTTACTTTCAGTACTAAAAACAAAACAAAAACCAAACTCAACCCCAACTGTATTTACTTTTGTGACATTTCCACTAAAGAACTGCTATCCCCTAATTCCCTTGGGTTCGACCCCTACTTACCGCTTGCTACCCATTAGTAAAGTCGCGAGTAGAGGACTTATAAATTGTATTTTTTGCAGGCCACGACGACTGGCACCTGTCAAAAATTGGCGCCGTTGCCGGGGAGTTAGTTAACAATCGGGTATAGTTCTTAATAACCATGTCTCGTGCAGGAAGTCACCATGACTATCAGGATAATGACGGGATAAATCTGCACGATCGAAATAATGAGGCACCATTTCCAATTCTTGAAGATCCAGAACAGCTCATCTGAAACCAAAGAGCTCGTGATAGGGAGGCTGCCCGAAGAAACCAAGGACCACCCGAGGGCCAAAATGAAGCTGGCCCAGTACAGGCCCCTAGACATCAAGTCCCCCCTCAACATCAACAAGCACCAAGACAAGAACCCTTCTTTGATGACTACTATGGGGATAACAACTATCACGACCCAACTATGGAAGAACTCTCGGCCTTAAATTTCAGAAACCAGCCGTGGTGCATATACGAGGGCCTTGAACTAGAGAACATTTCTGTCACCACATCCGTGATCCACAACTTGCCTAAGTTCTCAGGAGCTCAGGGAGAATCTGCAACTACTCATTTGCAACGTTTACATGGCATTTGCCAAAATTTAAAACCTTATGGAGTAGATGTAGATGACTTCAAATTAAAGGCCTTCTATTTCTCACTTATCGACTCTGCTAATGATTGGTTCCTTTCATTACCTTCAGGTAGCATCCGAACATGGGCTCAGATGCAAAAGAAATTCCTGGACAAATACTATCCAGCAGGAAGGGCGATGCAAGTAAGGAGACAACTGCAAGAATTAAAGCAAGGGCCCCACGAAACCATGTACGACTACCTAGAGAAATTCAACAGACTTGAGCAAAGCTGCTGCAACCTTGGGCTACCAGAGAAACTCGTTCTTGAGTACCTGTTAGACGGACTCAGGCAATTGGACAAAATGCTCTTGGATGCATCAGCTGGAGGAACCATAATGAGCCTGTCCCCAAGTGGCATAAGGGAACTAATCTCAAAAGTGGCCGAGAATGCCCGATTCAGCGAGGAGACAACTCGGCGGGAAGGATTTACACGCACCAAGGACGTGGCAAGAGCTGAAGCAACAATAAACACAGTGCCCGAGGAGATAAAACAAGTGAAAGAAATGATGATCCAACTCCTACGAAGGCAGCCAGTTCAAGCTAAGCCTTGCGAGTTTTGCGGTTCTACAGACCACAAAACTGACGCATGCCCAACATTAGTAGAGGAAGAACCAGCAGAAGTAAATGTACTAGGAGGATACCAAGGATACAACAACAACAACAGAGCCGGACCAAATCGTCAGTATAGTCAATCAACCGGCCCAAACTGGCAAAACAATAGCCATCCTCCGAAGGAGACACAACAAGCTGCACCTCAACCAGCTCAGTCATTCTACCAACCGCCCTACCGGCAGTACAACCAGAATGTTCCACCTACAGGCCAATATCAGCTAAAAGGACCAAATCAATATGAGGTAGGCCCAAGCAATCATCAAGGACCAAGCCAGTACCAAGCCGGTCCGAGCCTGCAACGTCCAAGCAAACCGCTCGAGGAGGTTGTAAAGGATTTGTCCAGCACAGTCCATCAATTCATGGTGAAAACTGACGGAGCAATGGCAGAATTAACCAAACAAATGTCCCAGCTCGCCACCGCAGTGTCCACCCTCACTAATGAGCCTGGCCGACTACCTTCACAAACAGTCCAAAACCCAAAGGCGATCATTAGCATGATAGGGAGGTCAAACATGAAGGTGGCACGGGAAGAAGCAGCACGAGTTACAACTTACGGACCTACGAACAAACACTTCACCTGTAGACACCGTCCTGATTGGAATCAAGAGGAAGATCGACCCAATGATGACAGAACGTGGGTCACACATGCTGACAATGGACGATATGCATTCACCGTTAGCATGACACCACGACCGATCTCACACTTTGATGTACCCGCGTATGGCTGGGATGACAATAATGACTTAGACTCTGATGGTCCCAACGGGGACTTCTCAACTAACATATATGCGTCAGAACAAGGTACTTACCTAGAAGATCATGTGACCCAAAAGAATGAGATAAAAGAAAGATTGGAGCCAAAGAATGAGCAAAATAGCCTGACAACGGAAAAGCGCCTCACTTGGAGCCATGAGGCGCAACTAGAAATGAGCAAGGATCCATGGGCCTTCACGGTCACCTATGGTATCGGCAAAACCCAAATTCATCATTGCTTAATAGATCTTGGGGCCACCGTCAATGTCCTGCCTTACCCTCTATATTGCTCATTGGGGCTTGGTCCATTGAAGCCACCAAGAATATCTCTCGAGTTGGGGGACAAGTCGTGTATCCAACCGGTGGGAGTACTAGAAAGCTTAATGCTCCGTGTGGGAAAATTCATCGTTCCTACAGACTTTTATGTGATACCAATCAGAGAATCCAGCAAGGACGACCCTCCAACAATCATATTGGGACGACCATTCCTTTACACCATAGGGGCAAAGATCAACATGGGCAAGGGCTCATTGTCGCTTGCATTCAGTGGCAGAATTTCATACTATAACATCTATGGTGATAGCCGCACAGGTACAAAGAAACCACTGAAACAATGGAGTCCTGACCCAGGCACATCATCCAGCAAGAAATCAGGAAGGGTCAAGGCTAGAATCAATGCAGGAGCTGTGGCAAAATTTGACTTAAGCCACCCATGGGATCCCAATTGGTGATCCCAACTGTCGAGCTAACGACGTTAAACAAATGCACTGGTCGGGAGGTAACCCGACATCTATCTTACTTTTCAGCCATTTAATTTATGTCATTTAGTTTTTGCCTTTAATAGTAATCACCCATTGCATCTTCTTGTGAATATTTCCTTGCAATTAACTTTTGAACAAAGTCATGCTGAAAGGCACGCCTTCGTTCAAAAGTGTGGGATGAGAACAGCATGTGTACATAGTTGTTTAAGCATGTTTTCTTTTTTCTTTTCCCTTAATATTATCTTTTTGAAAATATGAACTTAAGAATGGAAATAGATGGATCCAATTCAAGCATAACCTTGTGAAATCTCAACTGGGTAGAGACTTAGGATGTAACTTCTCACTTGTCCCTTTGTGCTGAGATAAACAGGGGATGTGGAGTTGATATAAACTGTCCTAGAGAGGCATGGCAAGCACTCGAAGGACTGGATTTCACTATATGGTTGACAAAGTCAGTGGAGGCTGCACTTCGGGTTTCAATTGAATTCAGAGTCATCTCCGCCATGCAGTGTTTATGCAAAGGGCGGGACGGGAATCAAACCGTCCTATCTCTAGTTCTAGTAGCCAGGAAAATAGATGAGCGACCCTCATCTTGACCCGCGCGAAATGGCAAGGATGAGAAAGAGAGGGGAGGTATTTCCATATGCTCTCGGGCGATGATTGGACCTCCCAAAAGGTTGAGAAAATGGACTAGCAAGTCACAAAGAAGAAAAGCTCGAAGAAGCAAATCAAAGGCCAAAGGCCAATATTGTGAAGGTTTTAACCGAAACAAAAGTGAAGAAACTCCAATTCAAAATCAAGGGCCAAAGGCCAAATCACTTCAAAAGCTGTCCCTCATCAAACGAAATTCAAAAGCGCTCAGATCATTGAAACCTGAACCGAATCATGTGCTAGAGAAAGCTACAAGAAAACCATATAGTGAGAGTTGGTCCCGAGGATGCAGTCCAGGATCCTAAAAAGGGCTATCTCCCGAATCATCCGAATTAAATTGCATCTCAGCTCAAAGGTACAAGTATCAAGTTTCTTCTAAGTATTTACACGGTTTATTTTGATAGCAAATAAAGTAATGCTTGGATGGGATAAATCTAGTACCACTATCTCACTTTCATATTTAAGAACTTTAGCAAGGAGTATGTATACCTCTTTCAAATAGCATTGTTCCGGACGAACAAGTATAAGTGTGGGGTGATTTGATGGAGCGTATTTATACGACTCATCGAAGCAGTTAAACCCACCAAATTGGACACTTTGTCTTAACAACGTTTACTTGTTAGTTCCATTTTTGTTCTACAGGCTATTTTGAGGTTTAGGGAAGAAACAAGCTTAAAAAGGGAGATTTATGCTAAAAATGGATTACAAGTGGTTTGTGCGAGCGCATGGCCCCAACCGAGAAGGACCAGGCCCCAGCCGGGCCTCCAAGGTCCAATTTCAAGTTATCCGGGCCAAACATCAAATCTGACAATTCCGCCTGGACCAAAATGTTCCAAATGGAAAATAAGGTGGAAGATGTCGAGATACCTAGAGCGACGCACGATCCATTTGGCAATTGGCTCAGTTCCAAGCAAAAGCCACGCGCGCTGATGGACCAGGACCGAGTTGCTCGAGCCAACCTTCACATCTTCAAATTCTGGCTCGACCAACTTGTTCCAAATATCAAAGGACTCGGACAATATCAAATTCCAGACAAAATGCCCGAGGAAATTCGACCATGGCCCAAGAAAACCACCAAGAACCAGTACCAGACGAGGTACGCATTTTACCGGACGAGGTACGCATTATCACCCAAGCACGCCCGAGACCAGCGCTGGACCCCAACTTCAACTCAGGCCACCACCTTGCTCCGACCACCATGCTCCGGCCAGTCACCACCTTGCTCCGACCACCAAGCTTCAGCCAAGTCAACCCAAGTAGGAGAAGACTAGTTGCCCTTTGGGACAATCTAGTTCAACTTCAACTAAGTGTCCTTTGGCTCAAACCAACAAGTGCAACTTCAACTAAGTGTCCTTTGGCTCAAACCAACAAGTGCAACTTCAACTAAGTATCTTTTGGCTCAACCAAGGCTCAACTAGAGGCGGTGGAAGAGAAGAGGAGAGCTTGAGGTGGCAAAAACCGATCCAAAGGGTTTCCTTGGGATATTTTCAAGTCCAATGCCTTAGCCCCTAAGTTCCCTCCTCTATAAATACAAGGCTCATGCCTTAGAAATCACTGTCTTCATGTCCCTTGTTCGAAGTCCATGGTCCTTAGTCCTTTGTTCGAAATCAACACCACAAGTTAGCTTAGTTTTCTCTTGTTTTGCATTATCATCACCATCATCTCGAATCTCTCTAGAAAACCATACACAAACCTTGTAAACACTTTGCTATTGAAGATTCCAAGTTGTTCTTGAGTTCGGGTTTGATCTTGTTACTTTAACCGTCTTTCTACTCTTTCTCGTATTTACTTTCGAAAAGCTTTGTTCTTACTTTTGTTGTCTTTCAAAATCCTTTACGTTTATTGTCTTTCAAAACCTTTGATTTCGTACACTAGCTATGGTATTCTCTTCCATGAATAGCCGTAGCTAAGCTCTTCATTCGGTTGAAGGGGAGTACTAGTATCATACAAATGTTTTAGACCCTTTTCTTAGTGCTTCTTTGTGTTTAAAACTTGTTCTATGTGCCATTACATGGTTGAACGACAAGGCTAAGTGGATGCATCGAAATGGCAAAGCTTAGCCAGGTAGTTCAGTCCAGATTAGACAACAAAACCAAGTGGATGCATCGAAAGGGCAAAGCTTGGTAGAGTAGTCTAATCCTACTTTAAAACCGCTTGGTTGATCGGAAATGATTGATCAAGTGGATGCACAAAAGCTAAGATACTTCGAAAGGAGGAATTAGCCCAACTAGAACAAGAGTTCTATGTCTTGAAAAGGACTAAGACGGTGTAGCAAGTCAGGTGCTAGAAATAGCCTTGATACATCTTTGAACACTTAGTATGATCATTAGAGGTCAATGATAAACAAGTTGTGATACAAGCCCCCTAAACCGAATGCTTTCCTTTGATTAAACATCAACTGTTACTTTCAGTCTCATATCAATTGTTACTTTCAGTCTCATATCAACTGCTACTTTCAGTCTCATATCAACTGCTACTTTCCGCAAGTCTTGTCCATCAAGCATTTACTTTCCGCAAGTCTTGTCCTTCAAGCAATTACTTTTTGCAAGTCTTGTCCTTCAAGCACTTACTTTTCGCAAGTCTTGTCCTTTAAGCACTTACTTACAGCACTTTATTTTCAGTACTTACTTTCAGTCTTGTATTTACTTTCTTTACTTTTCAGTAATTTACTTTCAGTACTAAAAACCAAAAAAAACCAAAATCAACTCCAACTGTATTTACTTTTGTGACATTTCCACTAAAGAACTGCTATCCCCTAATTCCCTTGGGTTCGACCCCTACTTACTGCTTGCTACCCAGTAGTAAAGTCGCGAGTAGCGGACTTATAAATTGTATTTTTTGCAGGCCACGACGACTGGCACCTGTCATCCGCCATGCAGCGTCTATGCAAGAGGTGGGACAGGAATCAAACCGTCATATCTATAGTCCGAGTAGCCGGGTAAAGAGGTGAGCAACCCTCAACTTGACCCGCGACAAAACGACTACGATGAGAAAGAGCGGGGAGGCAATTCCATATGCTCTTGGGTGATGACGAGCAATCATCGAAGGAGCAAAGCTCAAAGAAGAAAAGAAAGAAATCAGCCATTATGGTGAAACAAAACCGAAGCAAAAGTGAAGTACTCAAAGAGTCAAATCAAAGGCCGAAGGCCAAACCTCACTACAAAGCTGTCCAACCACACAAACAAAGAAAAAGAGCTCAACCCAAGTTGCCTGAATCAATCACGTGCTAGAAGAAGCAAGTAACGTAAGATCAGATTCGAGAGTGCAGTTCGAAGGCCTAAAAAGTGGCTATCTCCCAATCATCCAAAATTGTTTGCATCTCGGCTCAAAGGTAACAAGTATCTAGTTACTTTCATATGTGAGCATGATTTCGTTTGGAAGCAAGTAAGTTATGCATGCAAAAGGTGAAGTCTAGTTTTGCATCTATCATTCATATTCAGGACTTAGGGTGTTGTCGTTCCTTGACGGAGCCCACCGCACTGTCGTTAAGGTGCGATATTCTCTGTGCAAAAATAAATTTATCTCTCTGATACTCGCGACTTAACTATTTTTGGTAGAAAGTGGTAAGTACGGGTCTGATGTTCCCATGAATGGCATGGCTTTGGCAAAACGGCTTTAGACAGTTTGAGCTAGAGTTCAAGAAGAGTTCAACCACGGACTGGAACAGAAGAACAGCGTACAGCAGACGCAAAGATTTGCATATCCAGAAGATCAACGAGATTATCTGATTGGGATCAATTGACGAGTCATCATTAAAGACCAGATATTCAAATGAATATCTTCAGCTTGGATTCGAGAAATTAGATGGCTTGGCACGGAAGTAATCTCCAAAGATTGGATATGGAGGAGATTGAATATCTATCAAATATTTAGGAGTATCTCCGAAATATTTGACAAGATAATCAGATTGAATATGGAGTCGGTTGAAGTTGGCCAATGAAGATTTGGATATTCAGATATTCACATGAATATCTTTTCAACAGATTGGAGCTCGGTATGGCTGACTTGTCGTGGAAGAAATCATATATTCTTCACACCGATTTGATAAAGATACACATCGAAATATTTAGGAATATTTCCTAAATATTTGATGAGATATCTAGAGCAGATTTGGACATCGACCAAGCATATAAATACATGGCTAGGGCGTCCAAAATCTGCGTCGCTTCCCGAGAGAAAGAAAACTTGGGAGTTCGTGAGATTGGAGGAGGAGCGACCGCCGGCTGAATATTCCACACCGGAATATCAACGGGGAAGTAACAGTCTGTTCAGTGTGCTGTTCAAATTGTTCTTAAAGGACAACAAAGCACACACACACACGGTGATCAACATACGTCTTTGAGAGAAGGCGACTGGACTTCCGAGAAGTCCAAGACTAGGCCGAGAGGGAGGTCTCATCCTACCCATAGGGGATCGAGGTTGCTTGTTGTGAACCTCGGTTGCAAATCCGAGAGACGGAGAAGTAGAGGCTAGGCGATTACAAACAAGGTGTTGTGTAAGAGTAAGACCACTTGTAGCTCTATTCTCGTAATACGATTTGTGTCCCTTTTAGGGTGTGGGAAACCCCCCAGAGTAGGCTAGGCCGAACTGGGTAACATATCGTGTGTGCTCCTGTTTGTTCTATTTACGTTCTGTCTGCTAAGGTGTTCCAGCATCTGTTTGAACACAACCTGAAACTGTTCAACAAGTGTTCGAGACGTAGTTCGAACACCATCTAGAACTCATTTTGACTAAGACAAGTAGATTTTAGTTTGGTATCAGAGCGGGCACTCGACATACAGAGTGTGATCCGGCGACAGTTCAAGATGAATTTGAAGGAAGGACAGAGCACTAACCGACCACCATTGCTTGAAGGGCCGAATTATGCCTATTGGAAATCCAAGATGAAAGCCTTTCTGAAATCCCTCGATGAAAGGGCTTGGAGAGCTGTAATGATAGGATGGACAGAACCCATGATGGCCAACCTTGAAGGAGCTGTTATGCCAAAACCTGAAGCCATGTGGTCTGAAGTAGATGATGTAGCGGCTGTTGGGAATTCAAAGGCCCTGAATGCAATATTCTATGGAGTGGACGGGAATGTGTTCAAACTGATTGCTGAATGTGAGGTGGCCAAGGAAGCATGGGATATTCTCAGAATAGCCTATGAGGGTCCAGACAATAAATCTAACGATGAAGAAGAAGAACATGAGAATGTCCATCTTGTCGGACATATAGTCACTATTGAAGACGGCAGTGAGACAAGTGAAAATCCATATTCTAGTGCCCTGTTTGAACAGCCTATTGACGACGGTGTCAGCAGTGATGACGAAGGACTTGCTCATGAGACCTCGGCCGAGACATACAAGGAATTCTATGAGAAGTGCCTATTGGTGATTGGCCTGAACAAGAAGCTCACAGAAACAGTGGCAAGCCTGACAAAAGAAAAAGATAAAAAGTGGCAGGAGGTTGAACTTCTCGTTGCCCAGAAGGTGGGACACCAGGAGGACATATCTGCTTTAAAGCACGAGATGATTGGAATTAATCAAGAACACTCGTCACTTCTTGCACAAAATGTGAAATTGCTAGACACTGTATCGGTTCTGAAAGCTGAGATGGAGAAAAAGGGAGAAACACATCCTGGAGGCTTGGTAGGGCTAAGGAGAAAGAATGCTGGGTTGCACATCCGTAAAGAAGTCCATCTCAATATGACAGGCAATCCTCAATATCTCATCAATGTTAAACCTATTCGCAAGCGTCAGTTTGTCACTTTTGGAGATGGAGGGAAGGGCCAGGTGATCGGCTGTGGGACATTGAAGGTTCCGGATCTACCTGAGCTCGAGGATACCCTCCTAGTGGATGGGTTAAAGGTGTACCTGATCAATATCAGTAGATTGAGTGATAAAGGACAGTCTGTTACATTCACACGTGATACGTGTCAAGTACTGGCTAGGAATGGAGACACACTATTGGAAGGAAGTAGGTCAACAAACAAAAGCTACTGTCTAGGCACAGTTAGAACAGGAGCTGCCACTGTCTGTCCGACAAACACAATAAATGAGATGGAATTGCAAGGGACAGGTATGGTGTATTATTCTGGAAAGGTGAAAGATGAAGTTGCCCTAAACTCAGTCCCAGCAAATGATAAATGCAGAGGTGGGACAGTGTCTGAAACACCCATTCAGACCAAGGCTATAGAAGATAAAACTTCAGAGGAAGGTCCAGCTGATGAAGCCACACCTACTCCAGCTGGGACACTTGACAATGCACCTGCGCTGCAACCCTCATGGAGAATTAAGAGTCGAGCGAATGAGACCAAGTATCGAGAGCTGGCTGCCTGTTTATCTAGTCTGAAGAATGTCAACAAAACACTTATTGATGAGATTTGGGTGGTGGCCATTCACGTGGAGCTGGAAGAGCTCACCAGATATGAAGCATGGAAGTTATATCATCTTGTGCACAGTCACGAACTGAAGGAGACTATATATGGACTCACACAAGCACCCAGAGCATGGTATGAGACTTTCCTCATCGCCCATGGCACTGAGCGAGGGGGAGAAGAGAAGCATATGTTCGTCACGAGTACACAGAAGCTGGTTGGCCAGTTCGTGAGACAGATGCAAAAGGAGCTCCAGCTGACCTTGGTGGGAGAGATGAAACACCTTCCTGGAACACATGTTGACCAGATGTTGGGAGAGCAAGAGAGCACCACTGCAGGGAACTGCTGCACTCAGTTCCTATGTATGAAGCAGAATCTGTCTGAACACGGAATGGAACGGGTGATGAAGGTTCTGCCCAAGAACCAAGTACAACACTCTATGAGCAGATATCACTTCATCCGAGAGCTAGTGAAGAAGAAGGTCATCACATCGAAGTACATGACAACCACAACTGCCGTGCTCACCATGCCACTAGACACCGCTCAGTTTGAAACACTTAGATCCTCTCTGGGTCTGCGTGTTATCGCCATCTAAGTGTTCCAGATGGAGGTCAGCCAAGAGCAGAGCCCCAGCAAATCAGATGGGTTGACCTACCAAAGAAAAGGGCTGGAACAGATGGTAAGTGGTTGGCACTAATTACTAAGTTCAACGTATTTATAGCTTTATGAGGCGTTGGAGCATATCAAGGAGGAGAGAGGTGATTGGACAAATATCTCAAGAGATATACACATAACCATTTTTGGCAAGTGGAGGAGTCCAAATATTTGCAAATCAAAAGGCAGTCGAATCAAAGTCGGATGAGGATACAATATCAACAAACCCTAAGATCACATAAGAGAAAAAGAAGGGAGAAGAGGCGGCAGTGACAGAACTTAAAGAAGCTACTTCAAAGGCGTCAAAGGCTGATCCTAATCCAACTAAAGGGAGTGTGTAGACTGCAAAGAAAAATCAGGCGATGACTGAACCACCCCTCAATGAGGTAATCCCTTGTTCTCACTCTCAAGTTATTACACTCAATTTTGTTGAGGAGGAAGTACGGGCGACTGGTAAAGATTCAGTGAGCTATAAGGGTGACAAAGTGGTTAATGAGAAGCTGAAGGGATTGAAACCTGCTGAGATTCTGTGGCCGATGCTGCAGAAAAAGGTGAAGCCAGTAGGGCTAAGATTGTGTTGCAAGGACATTGATGATGTTGTTGATGAGTTGCAAAAAGAGGAGGTTACAATTCCTGTTGAGACAAGAGCTGATCAGTCCTCAGGAGCCCAGGTCGTAAGGGTTGAGAAGGAGGCAAGTGTGCCAGATGTTGCTGTCTCAGATATGCAGCAAGGTGGTGAGACAGTTTTACCCCAAGAGTCCTCGTGTTCTTATGCAGTCCCAGAGGGTGAGTCAATTGAAGCACTGGACGTTGTGCAAGGAGGGTTACATGATGATTTTGTGGAGGATGCACACGAGGTGGTGGATCCCCCAGCTATTCCTGATTTTGAGAAGGAGGATGCCACTCAGGCTGCCACCTTGTCAAAAAACTCATCCAGAGGATGCTCAGGACTTCGTCCCTCTTTCTGAACTAAGGAAGGCAAAGAAAGACAGAAGGAAGGAGAGCTGTGTCGACTAAGTTAGAACACCCATCTAATACAGATGTAGAGATGCGATTATCTGATCAAGAAGAGGTTGATCATGAGAACACTCAGAAGGAGGATCATGACACAGTTTCAATGGCTGAGCTCAAGAAGTCTGAAAAGAGGAAATCGAAGAAGAAAGTGATCATCCAAGCATGCTCGACTGAAGTATCTACCAAGAGGGATGATAAGCGAACAGATGCAGGGGGAGCAAGTGCATCCAAGAAAAGGAAGAGGAGTGCTCCAGGATCAGTTCCGCCTAGTGTACCAACTGGAGTGTCTAAGCATGGAATGTGGTTTGTCAGTACAGATGCAGCAGCCAAGTGGAAGGCAGTGCAGAAAAGAAAGATCATCCCTGAAAGGCTGCTTAATGAGAAGACAGTTCCATCCTTGTAGCAGATCTGACTATATTCTACTCGATGTTGTTCTTCATCGCCATAGTCAACTGGAAGCCTACATCTCATAGAACCACGGATAGCAAGACGATGGGACATGTGCTCTACCGGATTGGAAACAGGATGCTCATTGACATGGGAAGAATTATGATCGACCAGATTGCAGAACACGCCATATCTACAAGTCTCTGCACCAGATAATATTCCCATCACTTATCTATGAGCTGATCATCAACCAGCATCCAGATTTGAAGACAGGCCATGACTGACTATCAAGTGCTCCGTTGAAGTTGGTAGTTGATCACAAGTTGTTCAAGGGTTGACATAAGAATGATCTGAAGGACCTCAGGTTGAACATGAAGGACGCACCTGAGTCTTCCAGAAGGAGAGCTACTTGTGTGAAGTTATCCCGAGCTGAACGCGAATAGCTACTAAAGGAGGTGGAGATCATATTGGAGGTCGAACAGGAGCAGAGGTCAAGAATCAATCAATTGGTGCACGCTCTACTATATCCCAGTGTTGATAAAGAAGACGGAGAGAATTGAGGTCCTGATTGTAGAAAAGGCAGAACTCCTTGATGTTATCTCGTCGTTAAAGATGCAGATGGAGAAGGTCTACCATGCAGCAGTACTGGACGAGCTGAATCAGTTCAAGCAATCAGTAAAGATGATAATCTCTGGATCAAAAGACCTAGATACAAGTTTGAAGTCCCAGAGAATGATTGGAGGATGTAGAGGCATTGGCTACACTGATTGGAGCAATTCAGGAACCTATCAGTTGCTAACCCGTGGTCGAACAGCTGCTGAGACACCATGGTCCGACAGACGCACAGTATGTTTCACTGTCCCAGACTATGTTCGAGGGGGAGTTGACAAGATTCTAGATGCCGAGGAGACCAGGTTGCTCGATTGGATCCCTTGCCAGTTTGTGGCAAAAAGGGGAGTGGTTTGAAGTAACTGTTCTGGTTCCTCAAGTTGTGTCTAAAGCGTAGATTTGGTTTTGCCAAAATGCCAAGGGGGAGATTGATGTTCACATGAATGGCATGGCTTTGGCAAAATGGCTTTAGACAGTTCGAGCTAGAGTTCAAGAAGAGTTCAACCACGGACTGGAACAGAAGAACAGCGTACAACAGACGCAAAGATTTACATATCCAGAAGATCGACGAGATTATCTGATTGGGATCAATTGACGAGTCATCATTAAAGACCAGATATTCAAATGAATATCTTCAGCTTGGATTCGAGAAATTAGATGGCTTGGCACGGAAGTAATCTCCAAAGATTGGATATGGAGGAGATTGAATATCTATCAAATATTTAGGAGTATCTCCGAAATATTTGACAAGATAATCAGATTGAATATGGAGTCGGTTGAAGTTGGCCAACGAAGATTTGGATATTCAGATATTCACATGAATATCTTTTCAACAGATTGGAGCTCGGTATGGCTGACTTGTCGTGGAATAAATCATATATTCTTCACACCGATTTGATAAAGATACACATCGAAATATTTAGGAATATTTCCTAAATATTTGATGAGATATCTAGAGCAGATTTGGACATCGACCAAGCATATAAATACATGGCTAGGGCGTCCATAATCTGCGTCGCTTCCTGAGAGAAAGAAAACACGAGAGTTCGTGAGATTGGAGGAGGAGCGACCGCCGGCTAAATATTCCACACCGGAATATCAACGGGGAAGTATCAGTCTGTTCAGTGTGCTGTTCAGACTGTTCTTGAAGGACAACAAAGCGCACACACACACGGTGATCAACATACGTCTTTGAGAGAAGGCGACTGGACTTCCGAGAAGTCCAAAACTAGGACGAGAGGGAGGTCTCGTCCTACCCATAGGGGATCGAGGTTGCTTGTTGTGAACCTCGGTTGCAAATCCGAGAGACGGAGAAGTAGAGGATAGGCGATTACAAAAAAGGTGTTGTGTAAGAGTAAGACCACTTGTAGCTCTATTCTCGTAATACGATTTGTGTCCCTTTTAGGGTGTGGGAAACCCCCCAGAGTAGGCGAGGCCGAACTGGGTAACATATCGTGTGTGCTCCTGTTTGTTCTGTTTACGTTCTGTCTGCTAAGGTGTTCCAGCATCTGTTTGAACACAACCTGAAACTGTTCAACAAGTGTTCGAGACGTAGTTCGAACACCATCTAGAACTCGTCTTGACTAAGACAAGTAGATTTTAGGGTCGAACCCAAGGGAATTAGGTGAATAGTTGTTCTTTCGAACAGGGGGGATTAAATAAAGCAGTTGGGGGGTTGTTTTTGGTTTTTGGTACTGAAAGGTAAAGTAACAGTCGATATTACAATTAAAGGAAAGTATTCGGTTTTAGGGGCCTTGTATCATAGTCCGTTTATCATTGACCTCTAATGATCATACTAAGTGTTCAAAAGTGAATCAAGGCTATTCCTAGCACATGACTTGCCACACCGTCTAGTCTTTTGCAAGACAAAGAACTCTTATTCTAGTATGTGCATCCATTTGATCATCATTCCTGATAAACCAAATGGTGTTTAAAAGAGGTTGACTTCCACAGATAAGCTGTGCTCTTCCGAGCCTCCACTTATCCATGGAAGATCACGAACCCATGGCAAAGCTTTGCTCTTCCGAGCATCCACTCAACCAATGGAATTCTGACCTAATATAAGGCACCTAGAACAAGTTGAACACAAAGAGGCACTAAGAGAAGGGTCTAAAACATTTTATGATACAAGCACTCCCCTGCAACCGAATGAAGGGTTTAGCTACGAATATCCATGGAACAGGACATCATAGCTAAGTGCATTGAAAAGTAAAGGTTTTTGAAAGAAGGTAAAGTAAAGTTTTCGAAAGTAAAGACTGGAAAGTAAAGTACTTTGAACGACAGTAAAGTAAAGAAGAGAGTACTTACAAAAACCGTTGAGAGTGCTAAAGATCAAGCTTTGATTCCAAAGTAAAGTGATTACAAGATTGTGCCCACATAAGCTAGAGAGATAAGTCACTTGAGGACTTGTGATGTTGGAATGAGGATGGGATGATTTACAAAGGCAATGGAGGGTTCTATTTATAGGCTTAGAGGAGCCATGAGGAGCCAACACTTGGCAAGATGGGAGAGGAGGAGAAGAAAGCCATCGGAGTGACTCATCCTTCCCAAAAGCCGCCGGCTAGGTGGCGTGAGAGGAGAGGAGGAGGGGAGTGTGGGTGAGGGGAGCCGCCGGCTAGGTGGAGGGGAGCGGGTGAGTGTGAGTTGAGATCTATTCCCCAAAAGCCATCAGCCCTTTCAGCTCCAGTCTGACTCTGGTTGCCCTTCGGTTGGACTTGTTTTTAGTGATTCCACGTCAGGTTCTTGAAAGTCAGAATTTGGCCGTGACCTGGAATGACTCGTATATCGTTTTCAGCTTTAAAACTTCTCCTTAGCCTGTATTCTCTCTAGACTTCAAAATACCCTGCAGATAAATATCGGAACTAACAAGCAAAAGTTAAATAGCCAAAGAGTCTAATTTGGTGGGTTTAACTGTGTTTATGACTCATACAATTATGGTCCATCAGATCACCCCACATTTTTAGTTGTTCGTCCCGAACAATGCTATTTAAGGGTGTGCACACAATCTAAGTAAAAACTTTTAAATATGAAAGTGTGACTGTGGGACTAGATTTATCTTAATTCATGCATAACTTACTTATTACCAAACTAAACCGTGTAAATACTTAGAAGAAACTTGATACTTGTACCTTCGCGCCGAGATGCAAATTAATTTGGATGTTTCGGGAGATTGCCCTTTTCAGGCTCCTGGACTGCATTCTCGGGATCGACTCGCACTATATGGTTTCCTTGTAGCTTTCTCTAGCACGTGATTCGGTTCAGGTTTCACTGAGTTGAGCATTTTGATTTCTTTTTGGCGAGGGACAGCTTCTGTAGTGAATCGGCCTTTGGCCTTTGATGTTGAATTGGAGTTTCTTCACTTTTGTTCGGTTAAAACCTTCACAATTTTGGCCTTTGGCCTTTGATTAACTTCTTTGAGCTTTTGCTTCTTTGTGACATGCTAGTCCATTTTCTCAGCCTTTTTGGGAGGTCCAATCGTCGCCCGCAAGCATATGGAAATACCTCCCCGCTCTTTCTCATCATCGACGTTTCGCGCGGGTCAAGATAAGGGTTGCTCATCTATTTTCCCGGCTACTAGGACTAGAGATAGGACGGTTTGATTCCCATCCCGCCTCTTGCATAAACGCTGCACGGCGGAGATGACTTCAATCTTCACTGAAACCCGAAGTGCAGCCTCCACTGACTTCAAAAACCATATAGTTAGATTCGATCCTTCGAGTGCTTGCCAAGCCTCTCTAGGGCATTTTCTATCAACTCCACATCCCCTGTATATCTCAGCACAAAGGGACAAATGAGAAGTTACATTCTAAGTTTTTAAACAGTTGAATTTTCACAAGGTAAATGCATGAATTATGATCTATCTTTTTCACATTCTTAAGTTCATATTTTAAAAAAGATAATATTAAGGGAAAAGGAAAAGAAAAAGCATGTTAACTGACTATGTACACGGGTGGTTCTCACCCCACACTTTTGAACGAAGGCGTGCCTTTCAGCACAACTTAGTTCAAAAGTCATGCAAATATATACAAGAGAAGGAAATGACATTAAGGAAAAGAGAAGAACTGAACTCCCTTTTACTGTGTCGTGTCGTGGAACGACATGCCTCGGAGCTGGATAATCGAGGGAGTTTAGCTAGGGCCTTGAACTCTCAGCGCAGGCCCGGTAATTCTCGGAAGCTGCCTGGCTGATCTGATCTGGCTCCAAAAACCAATTCCTACAAGGAGTCATTTCTTCTATACAAAAAATGGGTGAGAGCGACTTACGGTAAAAAACTAAATGACAGAAAAGAAAATTACTGAAAGTAAGATAAGTGTCGGGTTACCTCCCGGCCAGTGCCTTTGTTTAACGTCGTTGGCTCGACGCATGGGGATCACAAGTTTGGATCCCATGGGCAGCTCAGGTCATTGTGTTGTGGAGTGCCTACTTTCATTTTTGCCTTGCCTTCCCCCGAGTTTTTGTGGGATGATGAGCTTGGGTCCTGTTCCCATGGTTCTGGTGGTTTCTCCTTCCAACGTCTCTGAGAAGGCGAGGGACCTTTCACTACTAGCCTCTTGAATTGGGTTCTCTTATGTTTAGGGCTGCCTTGTCTAGTTGTGGCGCATAAATGCTCCATCGAGGAGTCGTTCTGCATAGGCCCTTTTCCCATCTTCCTTTTAGTCTCTTCATTGATCACATAGTTTTCTGCAATTTGCCTATTGATCAAGGGGAAAAGTTTGGAAGCTTGCATCTTAAGGCTTGGTTCTGTCTCATCATGTCCGTCTGTGAGGATTCGGTCTCAGATGGTCTCTGCTGCTTGGGTAATGATAGTCGGGTATGACTCTGGCAGCTCGCTAGTGGTGTTCTGGACTTCCTCCTCTACTGGCACGGTCTCAAGTTCCCATGAAGGATTTTCCTCGTTGCTTCCGGTGCTTTCTATATCTGATTCTTCTGATGGTTCGAGAGTTTCTTCTGATGGCTCAGGAGTTTCTTCTGATGGCTCAGGGGTTTCTTCTTTTTTCGTCTCTAGACCAGCCTCCACTATCTGTATTCCTCTATTAGCTCGGGGCATTGGTCTTCGTTTTGTGGGCACGGCCAAGTCGTCTATAACATCCCACATTTGAGTCAGGGATAAGTGCATGGCCGATCCCCCTACTACGTCATTGATCCTTGAGAACTCATCTTGCCGCATTCCACAAAGGAATTTTTGAATAAGGAATACTTCGGTGAATCCATGGTGCGGGCAGCGTGAGACGATGGTGTCATAGTACGTGTAGTATTCATCTAAAGTCTCATCCTGGGATTGATGAAGGCAGATGATCTTCTCGCGGGTGTCATGTCGTAAGGATGGGGGGGAGAATTCTTTCAGAAATTTAGCGCGAATGTCCACGTAATATCTTGCACAACTAGCAGTTGATGTGTAATACCATGTTGTCGCAAAGTCGATTAAAGAGTGTTCAAAACATTTTAATTGAAACTCTTCTAACGTTATATTTTCGGGTTTCATGTGACGACTTATATGGTGGAAATGTTGGTTGTGTATTACTGGGTCTTCTCCGGTGGTACCTCCAAACTGAGGAAGATGCTGAGCCATCGATCCATACATGGTGGAAAGTGTGATGAAGAAGTGAAAAGGGAAAGAAAAGAACAACTAATCGAAGGCTAACTCCCTGGCAACGGCGCCAATTTTGACGGAGCCCACCGCACTATCGTTAAGGTGCGATGTTCTCTGTGCAAAAATAAATTTATATCTCCGATACTCGCGACTTAACTATTTTTGGTAGAAAGTGGTAAGTACGGGTCAAACCCAAGGGAATTAGGTGAATAGTTGTTCTTTCGAACAGGGGGGATTAAATAAAGCAGTTGGGGGGTTGTTTTTGGTTTTTGGTACTGAAAGGTAAAGTAACAGTCGATATTACAATTAAAGGAAAGTATTCGGTTTTAGGGGCCTTGTATCATAGTCGGTTTATCATTGACCTCTAATGATCATACTAAGTGTTCAAAAGTGAATCAAGGCTATTCCTAGCACATGACTTGCCACACCGTCTAGTCTTTTGCAAGACAAAGAACTCTTGTTCTAGTATGTGCATCCATTTGATCATCATTCCTGATAAACCAAATGGTGTTTAAAAGAGGTTGACTTCCACAGATAAGCTGTGCTCTTCCGAGCCTCCACTTATCCATGGAAGATCACGAACCCATGGCAAAGCTTTGCTCTTCCGAGCATCCACTCAACCAATGGAATTCTGACCTAATATAAGGCACCTAGAACAAGTTGAACACAAAGAGGCACTAAGAGAAGGGTCTAAAACATTTTATGATACAAGCACTCCCCTGCAACCGAATGAAGGGTTTAGCTACGAATATCCATGGAACAGGACATCATAGCTAAGTGCGTTGAAAAGTAAAGGTTTTTGAAAGAAGGTAAAGTAAAGTTTTCGAAAGTAAAGACTGGAAAGTAAAGTACTTTGAACGACAGTAAAGTAAAGAAGAGAGTACTTACAAAAACCGTTGAGAGTGCTAAAGATCAAGCTTTGATTCCAAAGTAAAGTGATTACAAGATTGTGCCCACATAAGCTAGAGAGATAAGTCACTTGAGGACTTGTGATGTTGGAATGAGGATGGGATGATTTACAAAGGCAATGGAGGGTTCTATTTATAGGCTTAGAGGAGCCATGAGGAGCCAACACTTGGCAAGATGGGAGAGGAGGAGAAGAAAGCCATCGGAGTGACTCATCCTTCCCAAAAGCCGCCGGCTAGGTGGCGTGAGAGGAGAGGAGGAGGGGAGTGTGGGTGAGGGGAGCCGCCGGCTAGGTGGAGGGGAGCGGGTGAGTGTGAGTTGAGATCTATTCCCCAAAAGCCATCAGCCCTTTCAGCTCCAGTCTGACTCTGGTTGCCCTTCGGTTGGACTTGTTTTTAGTGATTCCACGTCAGGTTCTTGAAAGTCAGAATTTGGCCGTGACCTGGAATGACTCGTAATTCGTTTTCAGCTTTAAAACTTCTCCTTAGCCTGTATTCTCTCTAGACTTCAAAATACCCTGCAGATAAATATCGGAACTAACAAGCAAAAGTTAAATAGACAAAGAGTCTAAATTGGTGGGTTTAACTGTGTTTATGATTCATACAATTATGGTCCATCATTCCTCTTATTGACTACACTTGTTCGGGACGAACAAGATTAAGTGTGGGGGTATTTGATGGCGCGTATTTGTACGATTCATCGAATCAGTTAAACCCACCAAATTTGACATTTGGTCATACGAACTTGTGCTTGTTAATACCATTTTGTGTATTGATGGGCCGTATTTATACGACTCATTGAAGCAGTTAAACCCACCAAATTAGACCATTTGTCTTAACAACTTTCACTTGTTAGTTCTGATGTTCCCATGATTGGCATGTCTTTGACAAAACATCTTTAGACAGTTCAAGCTAGAGTTCAATCAGATATTGGAACAGAAGTACAGTGTACAGAAGATGCATGATCAAGATACGGTTTATTCTGAAGATACTAAAGATCGAGAATCTTTCCAGTTGGAGTCAGTCAGCATCGACACAGATCCTTCGAGAGGTCACTCTAATATTTCTTTGCCAAAAGTGAAAACCTCCTGTCTAACTTGTCGAAGAAGATATCTTATGAAGCAGATATCGTAATTGATTGAAATCCTGAAGATGTCGACAAAGCTATTTGATGGGAGCCAAACGACAGATCTTCATCAAAGAACTGTGCGATCAAATATATGCACATTATACGCAGATTGGCTGAGGGAATATTGGATGGCTTGGGGTGGAAGTCATCTTTAAAGATAGATCGAATATTCAGCAAATATTTCGCAACATATCCGAATTATTTGACGACATACTCTGATCGGTTTAGGGTTCTGTCCAAGCATATATATATACAAGGCTAGGGCGTCCTTATATGCGCGACTCCCGAGAGAGAAAGCTAAACACGAGATTGGGGGAGAAGCGACGGCTGGCCATTCCACATCCGAATATCAGCCCTGAAGCAACCGTCTGTTCAGTGTGGTGTTCAGACTGTGCTGGAAGATCAACAAAGTACACACACACAGCTATCAAGCTACATCTTTGAGAGAAGGCGACTGGACTTCCGAGAAGTTCAAGACTAGGCCGAGAGAGAAGTCTCGTCCTACCCACAGGGGATCGAAGGGAGTAGCGACGAACCGAGATCACAAATTTGAGAGACGGAGAGTTAAAGGCTAGGCAATTACAACCACGGGGTGTGTAAGAGTAAGACCACTTGTAGCTCTAATTCTCGTAATACGATTTATGCCCCATTATAGGGTGTGGGAAACCCCCCAGAGTAGGCGAGGCCGAACTGGGTAACATACCGTGCGTGCTCCCGTTTTGTTTTACTTTGGTTCCCGATACTGCTTGATATATTGTTTAAATAATCTGCTGGAACACTCTCCGGTAGAGTTTGGTTCCTGTTAACTGTGTGTGTTTCAGTTAGCTTCACTAATTGCTGAATCGTTGCGAGAGGTGTCCAAGGGGTGTCTCAACTATACCTTGAACTGTCGGTTGAACTGTTGTGCCAAGAGTTCAAGGTCTGTCGCAACAGTACCCTGGACACAAGCTTGAACAGGGGACATATTTACAAATGGTATCAAAGCAAACACTCGACACACTGAGTAGGATCCTTGAACTGTTCAAGATGACTGCACAACAAGGACAGCTACCATCGAGCATGATTCATGACTGGAAGATAGACACTAAAACTTGCAGAAGTAAAGATATTTGCATGGTTGCGTTCAGCTCTTCAAGCCACATGGAGAAAGATCGCTGGTACTTCGACAGCGGATGCTCTGATCTCATGATAGGAGACTCCAGATTTCTCACTCAGATTCGACCGGTGATTAAGAAGCAGTTCGTCATCTTCGGAGACGGAGGAAAGGGACAGGTAATCGGCTGCGGGACATTGAAGGTTCCGGATCTACCTGTCCTCAAAGACACTCTCCTGGTTGAAGGACTGAAAGTGAACCTGATCAGCATAAGTCAACTTTGCGATGGAGGATATCATGTCAAATTCACTCACAACTCATGCCAAGTTCTCGACAAAAATGGAGGAACATTGATGAAAGGAAGCAGAGCAGCCAACAATTGTTATCTCATCGGCTCTGATGGAACAGACACTGGAACAGGTGCTGGAACAGCCTGCTTGTCAAGTCAAACAGATGAGATGTCCCTTTGGCACAAACGGTTGGGACATCTAAACCTCAAGACATTGAAGAAACTCTGCACATCTGGACTCATCAGAGGAATGCCAAATGTCAAAGGAAGTCAGGATGTGATGTGTGGAGAATGTCAGATCGGGAAACAGACGAAAGCATCACATCCCAAGATCTCACAAATCAACACCAACCGACCTCTGGAACTGATCCATATGGACTTGATGGGACCGATGCAAACTGAGAGCTATGGAGGAAAGAAGTATGTTCTGGTATGTGTTGACGACTTCACCAGATTCACCTGGACAAGGTTCCTTCGTGACAAGACCGAAGCTGCTCAACAATTCATAGAGCTTGCTACCCTTATCCAACGAGAAAGGGAAGACAAAGGAGAAAAACGGGTGTCCATCAGGAGTGATAATGGCACAGAATTCAAGAATGTCACAATGAGCACCTACTGCACGAAACACGGAATTGCTCACCAGTTCACATCAGCAATCACCCCTCAGCAGAATGGGGTGGTGGAATGGAAGAATCGTACCATTCAAGAAATGGCTCGGGTAATGATCCATGCCAAAAACATTCCTCTGAAGTTCTGGTCCGAAGCAATGAATACAGCATGTCACATCATAAATCGAGTTACTATACGCACTGGAACGGAGAAGACATGTGACGGAGCCCACTGCACTGTCGTTAAGGTGCAATGTTCTCTGTACAAATAAATTTATATTTTCCGCTACTCGTGACTTCACTACTGGGTAGTAAGTGGTAAGTAGGGGTCGAACCCAAGGTTATTAGGGGGATACGTTGTTCTTTAAGGGATTTGTACAGCGAGGAGCGTATTTTAAGGTTGATTGAGAATTTAGCGGTTATGACTAAGTGACTTTTTTGGTTGTTTTTGGTTTTGAGTGCTGAAAAGTAAATTACAGAAAATAAATACTGAAAAGTAAAAAGAAAGACTTACAGTGGGTGATGCGTGATTTGCGAGTCCTCCGGTAGATGAGCGGTTGGTGATTGCAGATGATCGAGCAATTTATAAAAGTAAATACAGGAGGGTTTTGTAATTCAAGGAAAACATTCGGTTTCAGGGGCTTTGTATCATAGCCTGTTTATTATTTTAGTAACCCTTCTAAGTATTCAAACGTGAATCAAGGCCATTCCAAGCACTCGACTTGCAACACTATCTAGCCTTTTGCAAAAGTGTTCGAAAGTGAATCGAGGCCATTCCAAGCACTCAACTTGCAACACCGTCTAGTCTTTTGCAAAAGTCGTAGAGCACTTGTTCTACTTAGACTAATACCCCATTCCAAGGTATATTAGCCTGTGTTCATCCATTTGGTCTTTCATTCCCGAGCAACCAAATGGTGTTTTAGAAAGGTCAAACTCCTCAAATAAGCTTTGCCATTCCAAGCATCCACTTATCCGAGTATGTTTACGAACCCCACGGAAGAGCTTTGCCATTCCAAGCATCCACTCAACCTTGGAAGTTCTAACCTAATATATGGCACATAGAACAAGTTTTGAATACAGAGAAAAGAAACTAAAAGAATTAAAACATTTTATAATACAAGTACGCCCCTTTAACCGAATAGAGAGTTTAGCTACGAATATCCATAGAGGTGTGAAGTTATGTCCCCTGTTCAAGCTTGTGTCTAGGATACTGTTGCGACAGACCTTGAACTCTTTGCACAACAGTTCGACTGACAGTTCAAGGTATGGTTGGGACACTCTCTTAGACACCTCTCGTATAGATCCAGTAGTTAGTGACGATAACTGAAATGCACACAGTTAACAGAACCCAAACTCTACCAGAGAGTGTTCCGACGGATTATTTAAGCAGTGTATCAAGCAATACCGAGAGTCAAAGTAAGAAACAAAACAGGAGCACGCACGGTATGTTACCCAGTTCGGCCTTGCCTACTCTGGGGGGTTTCCCACACCCCATAATGGGGCACAAATCGTATTACGAGAATTAGAGCTACAAGTGGTCTTACTCTTACACAACTTCGTGTTTGTAATTGCCTAGCCTCTAACTCTCCGTCTCTCGGATTTGTGATCTCGGTTCGTCGCTACTCCCCTCGATCCCCTGTGGGTAGGACGAGACTTCTCTCTCGGCCTAGTCTTGAACTTCTCGGAAGTCCAGTCGTCTTCTCTCAAAGACGTAGCTTGATAGTTGTGTGTGCGTACTTCGTTGATCCTCCAACACTGCCTGAACACCGCACAGAACAGACAGTTGCTTCAGGGCTGATATTCCGATGTGGAATGCCCAGCCGTCGCTTCTCCCCCAATCTCACGAATTTTCGTGTTTAGCTTTTTCTCTCGGGAGGCGCAACCATAAGGACGCCCTAGCATTGTATATATATATGCTTGGGGAGAACCCTAAACCGATCAGAATATGTCGTCAAATAATTCGCAGATGTTGCGAAATATTTGCTGAATATTTGATCTATCTTTAAAGATGACTTCCACCTCAAATCATCCGATTTTCCCTCAGCCGATATGCTATCAAATCTGCGTATATTTGATCGCTCAGTTCTTTGATGATAATTTGTCGTTTGGCTCCCATCAGATGGCTTTGTCGACATCTTCGGGATTTCAATCAAAGACGATATCTGCTTCGATCTCGTCGTCAACAGCTTCTTCATAGGATATCGTCTTCGACAAGTTAGACAAGAGGTTTCCAAGTATGCCAAGGAAATATTAGAGTGACCTCTCAAAGGATCTGTGTCGTTTCTGACTGACTCCAACTGGAAAGATTCTCAATCTTTAGTATCTTCAGAATAAACTGTATCTTGATCATGTGTCTTCTGCACGCTGAACTTCTGGTCCAATATCTGATTGAACTCTAGCTTCAGCTGTCTAAAGATGTTTTGTCAAAGACATGCCAATCATGGGAACATCAATCTCCCCCTTGGCATTTTGGCAAAACCGAATCTATCTTTAGACCGACTACTCCCCCTTTTTGCCACAAACTGGCAAGGGGTCCAACCTAGTTCAACCAGCCAATCAATCAGCACAATCAGAGGGAGCACTAACGACTCTTTGGAACTCCCCCTCGAACAAGGCCTGGGACATAGGCACATACTGTGAGGCCGTCGGACCAAGGTGTCTTAGCAGCTGTTTGAATCCCTGAATGATCTCTACTTCCTTCAGTAGAATATAGTCAGAGCTGTTAGGCAATTAGGGATGACTCCCTTGGGACTGACGACTTATTGGGTAGCCTCTTAGGGATGCCCTTCTTCTACGCTTTCATCCACTTAGTTGCTGCATCTGTACCGACTAATCACATTTCATGCTCAGATCCTTTAGTTGATACCCTGGGTGGAGCGGCTCTTGGGGCACTCCTCTTCCTTTGCTTGGATGTACTTGCTCCCACTGCATCTGTACTCGTGCTATTCCGTTGGGTGGATACTTCTGTCGAGTATGATTGGATGGTCACTTTCTTCTTTGGTTTCTTCTTATCAGTACTCCTTTTAGTTCATCCATTGACACTGAGTTCCGATTTCTAAAAAAAACTCCATTATCTGGTCTCTAGTCACGGAACACTTCTTCAACAGCTGTCTTCCCAGTAGCCCTGTCGATGTCTAACTTTTCTAAAATCTTGACAGGCTCATCTCCTTCATGAGTGATAGAGCCCTCCTTGTAAGAGTTTTGACAGTCTTATCAAGGTCCATGTATATTGAGCTCGTCATCTTTCTGAACCTTCTGATCCTCAACCATATTGAAGCATACTCAATCTCTGTTTCTCTTTGACATCAAGTTAGGAATGGCTGGGGGATCCACCATCGTATGGACATCCTCCGTAACGTCATCATGAAGCCTTCCGGTCCCTTAAAATTTGTCTCTGGATAAGAGCTATATGACTTTTGAGGTACAACTATCTCACCACCCTATACCATAGCTGAGACTGCAACATCTGGCACATTTTCCTCCAAATCTACAACCTGTGCTACTGGAGTCTGGTCAGCTTTTGTCTCAACATGCTTTGAAATCTTCTAGTTAAGCAACTCATCAGTAATATCATCAATCTCCTTTGAGCTGCGCATCCAGGTCTTCATTCTTGTAGGGTGTATGGGACTCTTCCATCACATTGCCCAATTGCTTCGCTTCCACTTGCATTCTCATTTTCCTGCTTATCAGGATCACACTCTTCGCCCTGTGGACTTACCAATCTTCTGCAGAGCCGGTCACAGACCCTGTAACAGGTTTCTATACATTCGGCTTATATCTACCGCTTTGTCACCTTTAGTTCACTCAACCTTGACCAGACGTTCGTACTTCCTTCTTGGCAGTCTGAGAACAAGCCTTGGAAGAGCAGAGGAGATTGCCTCATTTAGGATCACGAAATCGTCTTTCCTCATTTCCGGGAGATATTCCCTTCCTTTCCTTCTGTTCCAGCTTCCTGTTGATAGGAGGTCAGCCCAACTGTTTGAGCTGGTGTTCTGCCTGTGACTGACCCCTGTCTGGAACACTTATTAGTTCTTGATAACACACAAACCCAAGGAGGATCTGAGTGGTTCAAACTGGGCGGCATCAAGCGGTTTGGTGAATATGTCCGCCAATTGCTTGTCTGTTGTAACGTGCGTAAGAGTAACCACCTTCTGTTCAACCAGTTCTCGGATGAAGTGATGTCTGATGTCTATGTGTTTCGTCCTGGAGTGTTGTACTGGCTTCTTTGAGATACTGATTGCGCTCATGTGTCACAGTACATGGTCATTTCTTCTTGTTTAACTTCGTATTCTGACAGCATCTGCTTCATCCATAGAAGTTGAGTGCAGCTGCTTCCTGCTGCTATGTATTCTGCTTCAGCCGTAGACAGTGAGATGCTGTTTTGCATTTTACTGAACCACGAGACCAAGTTATTTCCTAGGAAGAAGCATCCTCCAGATGTGCTCTTTCGATCTTCAGCGTTTCCTGCCCAGTCTGCGTCGCAGTAGCCAATCAGATGTGGGTTGGTGTCCTTGGTATACCAGATTCCAAAATCAATAGTCCCGCATACACACTTTATGATTCTCTTAACTTGTAGGAGGTGACTTTCCTTGGGGTCTGCCTGATATCTTGCACAAACGCCAACGGCATATGCTATATCTGGTCTACTAGCTGTCAAGTACAAGAGGCTTCCAATCATACTCCTATACAACGTCTGATCGACCTTTGTTCCAGCCTCGTCTTTGGTTATCTTTATGTGAGTAGCGGCTGGAGTTCGTTTGTGACTAGCTTTCTCAAGGTCAAATTTCTTTATTAGATTCTTGGCATACTTGCTTTGAGAGATGAAAATGCCGTCTTCCTTCTGAGTCACCTGGAGTCCTAAAAAGTAATTCATCTCCCCAACCATGATCATCTTGAACTCCTTCTGCATCTGTTCAACAAAATGATCCACCAGTTTTTGGGTATTGGACCCAAACACAATATCGTCAACATAGATTTGTGTGATAATAAAGTCTGACCTTGTGTGTTTAACGAATAGGGTCTTGTCCACTCCCCCTCGCACATATCCATGATCGACGAGAAACACTGTGAGACGCTCATACCAAGCTCTGGGTGCTTGTTTGAGGCCGTATAATGCCTTCTTCAGGTGGTACACTGATGCTGGGTGATGCGGATCTTCAAATCCTTTCGGTTGAGCGACGAAGACTTCCTCATTCAGAAACCGTTTAGGAAGGCACTTTTGACATCCATCTGGAACAGTCAAAACTTTAAGTGGCATGCCAGAGCAAGCAGTAGGCGAATGGCTTCAAGGCGTGCGACCGGAGCAAATGTTTCCTCAATGTCTATCCCTTCTATTTGAGTATATCCCTGTGCCACAAGGCGAGCTTTGTTTCTGGTGATGTTCCCTGATGCGTCAGATTTATTTTTGAAGATCCATTTTGTGCCAATAACGTTGACTCCATGAGGTCTAGGAACCAAATCCCACACATCGTTTCTAGCAAATTCTTCCAGTTCTTCCTGCATAGCAAGGACCCAATACTCATCAAGTAACACCTCCTTTATGTTTTTAGGCTCGATTGATGAGAGAAAACACGAGCAGGCAGGCAATTCTCTGGAGTTGCTCAGAATTCTGCGAGTTTGAACTCCGTCACTAGGTGAGCCAATAACTTCAGAGATTGGATGATCCCTGGCAATTCGTCGAGACGGTTGTAACGTAGTGACATTTTCTCGGGGGTTGACCGTAATAGCTTCGTCAGAGGGATGGTCTTCAGTGGAGTTGTCAGAGGAGCCTTCAGTCGGTTCAGGCTCAGTCTGCTGGGATAATGGTTGTGTTGCAGGGGCCGAGCTAGTGCTGTCCTTAGCGTCGTCCGGGACTTTCTGTACGAACACTTCATCCTTTACTTTGACATTTATGGATTCCATGACTGACCCTGTGCGCTTGTTGAATACCCGATATGCTCGACTGTTTGAGGAATACCCAAGGAAGAACCCTTCATCACTCTTCGGATCCAGTTTTTGTCGGTACTCCCGGTCGTTCAAAATATAGCACTTACTTCCAAAAATGTGGAAATATTTGACCGTGGGCTTCTTTCCTTTCCAGAGTTCATAGCTGGTCCTCTCCGTTCCAGTGCGTATAGAGACTCGATTTATAATGTGACATGCTGTGTTCATAGCTTCGGACCAAAACTTCAGAGGGACCTTTTTGGCATGAATCATCACCCGGGCCATCTCTTGAATGGTACGGTTCTTCCGTTCTACCACTCTGTTCTGCTGAGGGGTGATTGCTGACGCAAACTGATGAGCAATTCCATGCTTCGTACAGTAAGCACTCATAGTAACGTTCTTGAATTCTGTGCCATTGTCACTCCTGATGGATATCAGTTTTTCTCCTTTATCTTCCCTTTCTCGTTGAATAAGAGTAGCCAGCTCAATGAATTGTTGAGTGGCTTCTGTCTTGTCTCGGAGGAATCTTGTCCAGGTGAATCTGGTGAAGTCGTCAACACAGACCAGGACATATTTTTTCCTCCATAGCTCTCAGTTTGAATTGGTCCCATCAAGTCCATATGGATCAGTTCCAGAGGTCGGTTGGTGCTTATTTGAGAGACCTTGGGGTGTGATGCTTTTGTCTGTTTCCCGATCTGACATTCTCCACACATTACATCCTGAGTTCCTTTGACATTTGGTATTCCCCTGATGAGTCCAGATGAGCAGAGTTTCTTCAATGTCTTGAGATTCAGATGTCCCAACCGTCTGTGCCAAAGGGACATCTCATCTGCTTGACTAGACTGGCAGGCTGTTTCAGTTCCTGTTCCAGACCCTGTTCCATCAGACCCGATGAGATAACAGTTGTTTGCTGCTCTGTTTCCTTTCATCAAAATTCCCCCATCTTTGTCGAGAACTTGGCATGAGTTGTGAGTGAACTTGACATGGTATCCTCCGTCGCAAAGTTGACTTATGCTGATCAGGTTCACTTTCAGTCCTTCAACTAAGAGAGTGTCTTCGAGGACAGGTAGATCCGGAACCTTCAATGTCCCAGAGCCGATTACCTGTCCCTTTCCTCCGTCTCCGAAGGTGACGAACTGCTTCTTCATTACAGGTTGAATCTTTACAAGAAATCTGGGGTCTCCTGTCATATGGGCTGAGCATCCGCTGTCGAAGTACCAGCGATCTTTCTCCACGTGACTTGAAGAGCTGAATGCAACCATGCAGACATCTTTACTTCGGTAAATTTTAGTGTCTGTCATCTTGAACAGTTTTTCTGGATCCCACTCAGTGTGTCGAGTGTTCGCTCTGATACCAATTGAAGTTATGTCCCCTGTTCAAGCTTGTGTCTAGGATACTGTTGCGACAGACCTTGAACTCTTTGCACAACAGTTCGACTGACAGTTCAAGGTATGGTTGGGACACTCTCTTAGACACCTCTCGTATAGATCCAGTAGTTAGTGACGATAACTGAAATGCACACAGTTAACAGAACCCAAACTCTACCAGAGAGTGTTCCGACAGATTATTTAAGCAGTGTATCAAGCAATACCGAGAGTCAAAGTAAGAAACAAAACAGGAGCACGCACGGTATGTTACCCAGTTCGGCCTTGCCTACTCTGGGGGGGTTTCCCACACCCTATAATGGGGCACAAATCGTATTACGAGAATTAGAGCTACAAGTGGTCTTACTCTTACATAACTCCGTGTTTGTAATTGCCTAGCCTCTAACTCTCCGTCTCTCGGATTTGCGATCTCGGTTCGTCGCTACTCCCCTCGATCCCCTGTGGGTAGGACGAGACTTCTCTCTCGGCCTAGTCTTGAACTTCTCGGAAGTCCAGTCGTCTTCTCTCAAAGACGTAGCTTGATAGTTGTGTGTGCGTACTTCGTTGATCCTCCAACACTGCCTGAACACCACACAGAACAGACAGTTGCTTCAGGGCTGATATTCCGATGTGGAATGCCCAGCCGTCGCTTCTCCCCTAATCTCACGAATTTTTGTGTTTAGCTTTTTCTCCCGGGAGGCGCAAATATAAGGACGCCCTAGCATTGTATATATATGCTTGGGGAGAACCATAAACCGATCAGAATATGTCGTCAAATAATTCGCAGATGTCGCGAAATATTTGCTGAATATTCGATCTATCTTTAAAGATGACTTCCACCTCAAGTCATCCAATTTTCCCTCAGCCGATCTGCTATCAAATCTGCGTATATTTGATCACTCAGTTCTTTGATGATAATCTGTCGTTTGGCTCCCATCAGATAGCTTTGTCGACATCTTCGGGATTTCAATCAAAGACGATATCTGCTTTGATCTCGTCGTCGACAGCTTCTTCATAGGATATCGTCTTCGACAAGTTAGACAGGAGGTTTCCAAGTATGCCAAGGAAATATTAGAGTGACCTCTCGAAGGATCGGTGTCATTTTTGACTGACTCCAACTGGAAAGATTCTCAATCTTTAGTATCTTCAGAATAAACCGTATCTTGATCATGTGTCTTCTGCACGCTGAACTTCTGGTCCAATATCTGATTGAACTCTGGCTTGAACTGTCTAAAGATGTTTTGTCAAAGACATGCCAATCATGGGAACATCAAGGTGGATACCATAGCTAAATACTCGGGGGTTTTTGAAAACAGTAAGAGGAGAAGGGGTGGAATACTCAAGAACCAACAGGAGTATTCCCAATTCCTACTGAATACTCAAGAACCAACAATAGTATTCTCTAAAGTATAATACTCAAGAACCAACAGGAGTATTATTTCAAACCGTTATAATACTCAAGAACCAACAGGAGTATTATTTCAAAAACCAAACTTACAAAGTAACCAAAACTTAGAGAGAGAAGTGAATTGTTGATTGTGGGATGTTACAAATGAGGAGGAGGAGCTCTCCTTTTATAGGCTAAGGGGAGGAGAATGGAGGGTGGAGATGGTGGCATGTGGTGTTGCATCCAAGGGTGGAGGAGATGGGGAGGAGCTTGTGGAGGAGAAGGCCACACATGTCAACTTCTCATGGCTCACAAAAGCCGCCAGTTGCAATGGGAGGGGAGGGAGGAAGCCGGCGGTTGCAAGGAGGAGGGGAGGAGGAAGGAGGGGGTGAGTCACCCCATGACTCACCTCTTCCTTGAAGCCGCCGGTCACCTTGGCAAATGGATGAGTTTTGTGAGTTTTTGTGCAGTCTTTTCACAAAACTATCAGTCCAATTTCGCTCCGGTCTGACTTTTGTTATTCCTCGGTTGAATTTGAATTGAGTAATTCAATGTCAATATCTTGAGATTTCTTCGTTCAGCGTCTGATCTTGACCTTGGAATGACTCGTATTATCTTTTCAGCGTAAAATCCTCTCCTTAGCGTGTTTTCTCTCTAAGCGCCAAAATACCCTGTAGAAATATATCGGGACTAACAAGTAGAAGTTAGATAGACAAACACTCTAATTTGGTGGGTTTTACTGTGTTTTTGATTCGTATAATTATGGTCCATCAGATCACCCAACACTTTTAGTTGTTCGTCCCGAACAATGCTATTAAAGGGCGGCACACAAAGTAAGTTTGTTGAAATATGAAAATTAGACTGTGGTACTAGATTTATCCTAATTCATGCATTGCTTACTTATTACCAAATTGAACTGTGAAAATAAATAGAAGAAACTTGATACTTGTACCTCCGTGCTGAGATGCAAATTATTCTGGATGTTTCGGGAGATAGCCCTTTTTAGGCTCCTGGACTGCAACCTCGGGACCGTCTCGCACTATATGGTTTCCTTGTAGCTTTCTCTAGCACGTGATTCGGTTCGGGTTTCACTGGTTTGAGTACTTTGATTTTTCTTTTGGCGAGGGACTGCTTTTGTAGTGAATCGGCCTTTGGCCTTTGATTTGACTCTTTGAGTACTTCACTTTTTGTTTGGTTAAAACCTTCACAATTTTGGGCCTTTGGCCTCTTGATTTGCTTTTTTAAGCTTTTTGCGTCTTTGTGACTTGCTAGTCCATTTTCTCAAGCCTTTTTGGGAGGTCCAATCATCGCCTGCAAGCCTATGGAAATACCTCCCCGCTCCTCTCATCCTTGTCGTTTCGCGCGGGTCAAGATGAGGGTCGCTCATCTATTTTCTCGGCTACTTTGACTAGAGAGAGGACGGTCTGATTCCCGTCCTCGCCTTCTTTTTTTTTCTTTTTTCATAAACACTGCATGGCGGAGATGACTTCAATCTTCACTGAAACCCGAAGTGCAGCCTCCACTGACTACGAAAACCATATAGTTTGATTCGATCCTTTGATTGCTTGCCAAGCCTCTCTAGGGCATTTCTATCAACTCCACATCCCTAGTTTATCTCAGCACAAAGGGACAAATGAGAAGTTACGTTCTAAGTTTTTAGACCGTTGAATTTTCACAAGGTAAATGCATGAATTTTAGATCTATCTTTTTCACATTCTTAAGTTCATATTTTAAAAAAGATAATACTAAAAAGAAAAAGAAAAAACATGTTATTTATTTATGTACTTATGCGGATCTCACCCCACACTTTTGTACGAAGGCGTGCCTTTCAGCACTACTTAGTTTAAAAGCCATGCAAGCAGACAATTAAGAGAAGGAAATGATATTAAGGAAAGGTAAGATCAGAACTCCCTTTTTGTGTCGAATGACATGACATGAGGCTGGATAATCGAGGGAGTTCGGCTGGGGCCTTGAACTCTCAGCGCAAGCCCAGTAAATTCACGGAAGCTGCCTGGCTGATCCGATCGTGCTCCAAAAACCAATTCCTAAATAGTCAAATCATTCTATGCACCAAGTGGGTGAGAGCGACTTATAAAAACTAAAAGACAGAAAATAAAAAGACAGAAAGTAAGATAGTGTCGGGTTAGCTCCCGACCAGTGCACTTGTTTAACGTCGTTGGCCTGACAGTACCTTATTCCTGGATCACTGGTTGGGGTCCCATGGGTGGCTTAGATCGAATTTCGCCACTGTTCCTGTGTTGGTTTTTGCCTTGTCTTTACCTGATTTCTTGTGAGCAGATGTGCTTGGGTCCAGTTCCCCTTGTTCTGATGGTGTCTCCTTCCAACGTCTCTGAGAAGGTGAGGGACCTTTGACCAATAGCCTCTTGAACCGGGTTTTCTGGTGTTTAGGGATGCCTTGTCCAGTCATGGCGAAAACATGCTCCATCGAGGAGTCATTCTGCTCAGTCCCTTTTCCCATCCTCTTTTCAGCCTCTTCATGGATCACATAGTTTTCAGCGATTTGTCTATTGATCGAGGGGAAAAGTCGGGAAGCTTGCATCTTGAGGCTCGGTTCTGCCTCGTCGTGTCTGTTTGTGAGGAACTGGTCATAGATGGTTTCGGCTGCTTGGGTGATGATAGCTGGGTATGGCATTGGCAGCATGTCGGTGGTATTCTGGACTTCTTCCATTGCTGACACTTCCTCGTTGCTCCCGATACTTTCTATATCCCCGTCTTCTGATGGCTCGGGAGTTTCTTCTGATGGCTCGGGAGTTTCTCCTTCGGTCTCTAGACCAGCCTCTTGCATTTCTCTATCAGCTTGGGGCATTCGTTTTGTGGCTGCGGCCAGGTTATCTATGAGGTTCCACATGTCTGCCAGGGAGAAGTTCCTGGCTGATCTCCTCATTGCTTTGTTAATCCTTGTTAGATCATCGGCCTTCATCCCACGAAGAAATTTTTGAAGCAGAACTTTCTTCGTGAATCCATGGTGAGGGCAGTTTGGGACGATGGTGTCATAGCTCGTGTAGTATTTGTCCAAGGTCTCATCCCGGGATTGTTTAAGGCTCATGATCTTCTCACGAGTTTGTTGTCGTAAAGATGGAGGGGAGAATTCTTTCAGGAATGGGACGCAGAGGTCCACAAAATGTACTGCACTACTAGCGGTTGACGTATAATACCAGATCGTTTCAAAATAAGTTAAAGAAAATTTAAAAGAATTAAGTTTAAACTCCTCTAACATTTCATTTGCAGGTTTTATGAGGTGGCAAACGTGGTGAAAGTTTCGGCAGTGTTGTACTGGGTCTTCTCCATCCGTACCTCCGAACAGAGGGAGATGTCTTGTTGTCCATACATATGAAGGGGGTTGCGTCATGAGGACATGGAAGGGAAAGAACAACTTATCAGATGGCTAATTCCCTGGCAACGGCGCCAATTTTGACGGAGCCCATTGCACTGTCATTAAGGTGCAATGTTCTCTGTACAAATAAATTTATATTTTCCGCTACTCGCGACTTCACTACTGGGTAGTAAGTGGTAAGTAGGGGTCGAACCCAAGGGAATTAGGGGGATACGTTGTTCTTTAAGGGATTTGTACAGCGAGGGAGCGTGTTTTAAGGTTGATTGAGATTTTAGCGGTTATGACTAAGTGACTTTTTTGGTTGTTTTTGGTTTTGAGTGCTGAAAAGTAAATTACAGAAAATAAATACTGAAAAGTAAAAAGAAAGACTTACAGTGGGTGATGCGTGATTTGCGAGTCCTCCGGTAGATGAGCGGTTGGTGATTGCAGATGATCGAGCAATTTATAAAAGTAAATACAGGAGGGTTTTGTAATTCAAGGAAAACATTCGGTTTTAGGGGCCTTGTATCATAGCCTGTTTATTATTTTAGTAACCCTTCTAAGTATTCAAACGTGAATCAAGGCCATTCCAAGCACTCGACTTGCAACACTATCTAGCCTTTTACAAAAGTGTTCAAAAGTGAATCGAGGCCATTCCAAGCACTCAACTTGCAACACCGTCTAGTCTTTTGCAAAAGTCGTAGAGCACTTGTTCTACTTAGACTAATACCCCATTCCAAGGTATATTAGCATGTGTGCATCCATTTGGTCTTTCATTCCCGAGCAACCAAATGGTGTTTTAGAAAGGTCAAACTCCTCAGATAAGCTTTGCCATTCCAAGCATCCACTTATCCGAGTATGTTTACGAACCCCACGGAAGAGCTTTGCCATACCAGGCATCCACTCAACCTTGGAAGTTCTAACCTAATATATGGCACATAGAACAAGTTTTGAATACAGAGAAAAGAAACTAAAAGAATTAAAACATTTTATAATACAAGTACGCCCCTTTAACCGAATAAAGAGTTTAGCTACGAATATCCATAGAGGTGGATACCATAGCTATACACTCGGGGGTTTTTGAAAATAGTAAGAGGAGAAGGGGTGGAATACTCAAGAACCAACAGGAGTATTCCCAATTCCTACTGAATACTCAAGAACCAACAGGAGTATTCTCTAAAGTATAATACTCAAGAACCAACAGGAGTATTATTTCAAACCGTTATAATACTCAAGAACCAACAGGAGTATTATTTCAAAAACCAAACTTACAAAGTAACCAAAACTTAGAGAGAGAAGTGAATTGTTGATTGTGGGATGTTACAAATGAGGAGGAGGAGCTCTCCTTTTATAGGCTAAGGGGAGGAGAATGGAGGGTGGAGATGGTGGCATGTGGTGTTGCATCCAAGGGTGGAGGAGATGGGGAGGAGCTTGTGGAGGAGAAGGCCACAAATGTCAACTTCTCATGGCTCACAAAAGCCGCCGGTTGCAATGGGAGGGGAGGGAGGAAGCCGCCGGTTTCAAGGAGGAGGGGAGGAGGAAGGAGGGGATGAGTCACCCCATGACTCACCTCTTCCTTAAAACCGCCGGTCACCTTGGCAAATGGATGAGTTTTGTGAGTTTTTGTGCAGTCTTTTCACAAAACTATCAGTCCAATTTCCCTCTGGTTTGACTTTGGTTATTCCTCAGTTGAATTTGAATTGAGTAATTCAATGTCAGGATCTTGAGATTTCTTCGTTCAGCGTCTGATCTTGACCTTGGAATGACTCGTAATATCTTTTCAGCGTAAAATCCTCCCCTTAGCGTGTTTTATCTCTAACCGCCAAAATACCCTGTAGAAATATATCGGGACTAACAAGTAGAAGTTAGATAGACAAACAGTCTAATTTGGTGGGTTTTACTGTGTTTTTGATTCGTATAATTATGGTCCATCAACATGCTATGAACTCTGGAAAGGAAAGAAACCCACTGTCAAATATTTCCATATCTTTGGAAGTGAGTGCTACATTCTGAACGACCGGGAGTACCGACAGAAGCTGGATCCAAAGAGTGATGAAGGGCTCTTTCTTGGGTACTCTTCTAACGGTCGAGCATATCGGGTGTTCAACAAGCGCACAGGATCAGTCATGGAATCTATAAATGTCAAAGTAAAAGATGAAGTGTTCGTACAGGCGATCCCGGACGATGCTGAAGACAGTACTAGCACAGCACCTGTAACACCACCATCATCCCAGCAGACAGAGCATGACCCGTCTGAAGGCACCTCCGACAACTCCCCTGAAGATCATCCCTCTGACGACGCTGTTACTGTCAACCCCTAAGAAAACGTCACTACGCTACAACCCTCACGACGAATTGCCAGGGATCACCCAATCTCTGAAGTTATTGGTTCACCTAGTGATGGTGTTCAAACTCGCAGAATTCTGAGCAACTCCAGAGAATTGTCTACCTACTCGTGTTTCCTCTCATCATTCGAGCCAAAAAACATAAAGGAAGGGTTACTTGATGAGTATTGGGTCCTCGCCATGCAGGAGGAACTGGAAGAATTTGCTCGAAACGATGTATGGGATTTAGTTCCAAGACCTGATGGGGTCAACGTCATTGGTACAAAATGGATCTTCAAAAACAAGTCCGACGCATCGGGGAACATCACAAGAAACAAAGCCCGCCTTGTGGCACAAGGATATACTCAAATAGAAGGGATAGACTTTGAGGAAACCTTTGCTCCGGTCGCACGTCTTGAAGCCATTCGCCTACTACTTGCTTTGGCATGTCACTTAAAGTTTCGACTGTTCCAGATGGATGTCAAAAGTGCCTTCCTAAACGGATTTCTGAATGAGGAGGTTTTCGTCGCTCAACCTAAAGGGTTTGAAGATCCGCATCACCCAGCATCGGTGTACCACCTGAAGAAAGCCTTATACGGTCTCAAACAAGCACCCAGAGCCTGGTATGAGCGTCTCACAGTGTTCCTCGTTAATCATGGATATGTGCGAGGGGGAGTGGACAAGACCCTGTTCGTTAAACACACAAGGTCATATTTTATTATCGCACAAATCCATGTTGACGATATTGTGTTTGGGTCTAATACCAAGAAATTGGTGGATCAGTTTGTTGAACAGATGCAGAAGGAGTTCAAGATGAGCATGGTTGGGGAAATGAACTACTTCCTAGGACTCTAGGTGACTCAGAAGGAAGACGGCATTTTCATCTCTCAAAGCAAGTATGCCAAGAATCTGATAAAGAAATTTGACCTTGAGAAAGCAAGTCACAAACAAACTCCGGCCGCTACTCACATAAAGATAACCAAAGACGAGGCTGGAACAAAGGTCGATCAGACGCTGTACAGGAGTATGATTGGAAGCCTCCTGTACTTGATAGCTAGTAGACCAGATATAGCATATGCCGTTGGCGTTTGTGCAAGATACCAGGCAGACCCCAAGGAAAGTCATCTCCTACAAGTTAAGAGAATCATAAAGTATGTATGCGGGACTGTTGATTTTCGAATCTGGTATACCAAGGACACCAACCCACATCTGGTTGGCTACTACGACGCAGACTGGGCAGGAAACGCTGAAGATCGAAAAAGCACATCTGGAGGATGCTTCTTCTTAGGAAATAACTTGGTCTCGTGGTTCAGTAAAAAGCAAAACAGCATCTCACTGTCTACGGCTGAAGCAGAATACATAGCAGCAGGAAGCAGCTGCACTCAACTTCTATGGATGAAACAGATGCTGTCTGAATACGAAGTTAAACAAGAAGAAATGACCCTGTACTGTGACAACATGAGCGCAATCAGTATCTCAAAGAACCCAGTACAACATTCCAGGACGAAACACTTAGACATCAGACATCACTTCATCCGAGAGTTGGTTGAACAGGAGGTGGTTACTCTTACGCATGTTACAATAGACAAGCAATTGGCGGACATATTCACCAAACCACTTGATGCTGCTCAGTTTGAAACACTCAGATCCTCCCTGAGTCTGTGTGTTATCAAGAACTAAGTGTTCCAGACAGGGGTCAGTCACAGGCAGAACACCAGCTCAAACAGTTGGGCTGACCACCTATCAACAGGAAGCTGGGACAGAAGGAAAGGAAGGGAGTATCTACCCGAAATGAGGAGAGTGTGCAGACTGCAATGGAAAATCAGACGATTTCATGACCCTAAATGAGGCAGTCTCCTCTGCTCTCCCAAGGCTTGTTCTCATACTCCCAAGAATGAGTTCCTGTGACCGTTTCTGTAGGAGAAGGGTAAGTCCACAGGGCGAAGAGTGTGATCCTGATAAGCATGAGAATGAGAATGCAAGTGGAGGACTGCAAGCGAAGCAATTGGGTAATGTGATGGAAGAATAAGAATGAAGACCTGGATGCGCCGCTCAAGGATATTGATGATATTAGTGATGAGTTGCTAAACTAGAAGATTTCAAATCTTGTTGAGACAAAAGCTGACCAGTCTCCAGTAACCCAGGTTGTAGATTTGGCGGAAAATGTGCCAGATGATGCAGTCTCAACTATGGAGTAGGGTGGTAAGAAAGGTTTACCTCAAAAGTCATATAGCTCTTATCCAGAGAAAATTTAAGGGACCGAAAGGGTGCATGATGGCGTTACGGAGGATGCCCATACGATGGTGGATCCCCCAGCTATCCCTGACTTGATGTCAAAGAGAGACAGATATTGAGTATTCTTCAATATGGTTGAGGATCAGAAGTTTTAGAAAGATGACGAGCTTAAGGAACATGGACCTTGATAAGCCTGTCCAAGACTCGCACAAGGAAGGCACTATCACTCATGAAGGAGATGAGCTTGTGAAGATTCCAGAAAAGTTAGACACCGACAAGGCTACTGAGAAGACAGCTGTTGAAGGAATGTTCCGGTGACTGGAGACCAGATAATGGAGTTTTTAAGGGAAATCGGAACTCAGTGTCAATGGCTGAACTAAAAAGAGTACTGATAAGGAGAAACCAAAGAAGAAAGTGACCATCCAATCATACTCGATAGAAGTATCCACCCAGAGGAATAGCACAAGTACAGATGCAGGGGGAGCAAGTACATCCAAGCAAAGAAAGAGGAGTGCTCCAGGAGCTACTCCACCCAGTGTATCAACTAAAGGATCTGAGCATGAAATGTGATTAGTCGGTACAGATGCAGTAACTAAGTGGAAGAAAGCGTAGGAGAAGATCATCTCTAAGAGGCTACCTAATAAGTCGTCAGTCCCAAGGGACTCATCCCTAATAGCAGCTCTGACTATATTCTACTGAAGGAAGTAGAGGTCATTCAGGGGTTCGAGCAGCTGCTAAGACATCGTGGTCCGGCAGTCTCAGGAAAGTCACGGTATGTGCCCATGTCCCAGGCCATGTTCGAGGGGGAGTTGACCAGATTTCAGATACCAACCAGATTGGCTGGATGAACACGGTTGGACCCCTTGCCAGTTTGTGGCAAAAAGGGGGAGTAGTTTGTCTAAAGATAGATTTGGTTTTGCCAAAATGCCAAGGGGGAGATTGATGTTTCCATGATTGGCATGTCTTTGACAAAACATCTTTAGACAGTTCAAGCTAGAGTTCAATCAGATATTGGAACAGAAGTACAGCGTACAGAAGACATATGGTCAAGATACGGTTTATTCTGAAGATACTAAAGATCGAGAATCTTTCCAGTTGGAGTCAGTCAGCATCGACACAGATCCTTCGAGAGGTCACTCTAATATTTCCTTGCCAAAAGTGGAAACCTCCTGTCTAACTTGTCGAAGAAGATATCTTATGAAGCAGATATCTTAATTGATTGAAATCCCAAAGATGTCGACAAAGCTATTTGATGGGAGCCAAACGATAGATCTTCATCAAAGAACTGTGCGATCAAATATACGCACATTATACGCAGATTGGCTGAGGGAATATCGGATGGCTTGGGGTGGAAGTCATCTTTAAAGATAGATCGAATATTCAGCAAATATTTCGCAACATATCGGAATTATTTGACGACATACTCTGATCGGTTTAGGGTTCCGTCCAAGCATATATATATATACAAGGCTAGGGCGTCCTTATATGCGTGACTCCCGAGAGAGAAAGCTAAACACGAGAATTCGTGAGATTGGGGGAGAAGCGACGGCTGGCCATTCCACATCGGAATATCAGCCCTGAAGCAACCGTCTGTTCAGTGTGGTGTTCAGACTGTGCTGGAGGATCAACGAAGTACACACACACAGCTATCAAGCTACGTCTTTGAGAGAAGGCGACTGGACTTCCGAGAAGTTCAAGACTAGGCCGAGAGAGAAGTCTCGTCCTACCCACAGGGGATCGAGGGGAGTAGCGACGAACCGAGATCGCAAATCCGAGAGATGGAGAGTTAGAGGCTAGGCAATTACAACCACGGGGTGTGTAAGAGTAAGACAACTTGTAGCTCTAATTCTCGTAATACGATTTGTGCCCCATTATAGGGTATGGGAAACCCCCTTGAGTAGGCGAGGCCAAACTGGGTAACATACCGTGCGTGCTCCCGTTTTGTTTTACTTTGGTTCCTGATACTTCTTGATATACTGTTTAAATAATCTGCTGGAACACTCTCCGGTAGAGTTTGGTTCCTATTAACTGTGTGTGTTTCAGTTAGCTTCACTAACTGCTGAATCGTTGCGAGAGGTGTCCAAGGGGTGTCTCAACTATACCTTGAACTGTCGGTTGAACTATTGTGCCAAGAGTTCAAGGTATGTCGCAACAGTACCCTGGACACAAGCTTGAACAGGGGACATATTTACAAATGGTATCAAAGCAAACACTCGACACACTGAGTGGGATCCTTGAACTGTTCAAGATGACTGCACAACAAGGACAGCTACCATCGAGCATGGTTCATGACTGGAAGATAGACACAAAAACTTGCAGAAGTAAAGATATTTGCATGGTTGCGTTCAGCTCTTCAAGCCACATGGAGAAAGATCGCTGGTACTTCGACAGCGGATGCTCTGCTCACATGACAGGAGACTCCAGATTTCTCACTCAGATTCGACCGGTGATTAAGAAGCAGTTCGTCACCTTTGGAGATGGAGGAAAGGGACAGGTAATCGGCTGCGGGACATTGAAGGTTCCGGATCTACCTGTCCTCAAAGACACTCTCCTGGTTGAAGGACTGAAAGTGAACCTGATCAGCATAAGTCAACTTTGCGATGGAGGATATCATGTCAAATTCACTCACAACTCATGCCAAGTTCTCGACAAAAATGGAGGAACATTGATGAAAGGAAGCAGAGCAGCCAACAATTGTTATCTCATCGGCTCTGATGGAACAGGTGTTGGAACAGCCTGCTTGTCAAGTCAACCAGATGAGATGTCCCTTTGGCACAAACGGTTGGGATATCTAAACCTCAAGACATTGAAGAAACTCTGCACATCTGGACTCATCAGAGGAATGCCAAATGTCAAAGGAAGTCAGGATGTGATGTGTGGAGAATGTCAGCTCGGAAAACAGACGAAAGCATCACATCCCAAGATCTCGCAAATCAACACCAACCGACCTCTGGAACTGATCCATATGGACTTGATGGGACCGATGCAAACTGAGAGCTATGGAGGAAAGAAGTATGTTCTGGTATGTGTTGACGACTTCACCAGATTCACCTGGACAAGGTTCCTTCGTGACAAGACCAAAGCTGCTCAACAATTCATAGAGCTTGCTACCCTTATCCAACGAGAAAGGGAAGACAAAGGAGAAAAACTGGTGTCCATCAGGAGTGATAATGGCACAGAATTCAAGAATGTCACAATGAGCACCTACTGCACGAAACACGGAATTGCTCACCAGTTCACATCAGCAATCACCCCTCAGCAGAATGGGGTGGTGGAACGGAAGAATCGTACCATTCAAGAAATGGCCCGGGTAATGATCCATGCCAAAAAAATTCCTCTGAAGTTTTGGTCCGAAGCAATGAATACAGCATGTCACATCATAAATCGAGTTACTATACGCACTGGAACGGAGAAGACATGCTATGAACTCTGGAAAGGAAAGAAACCCACTGTCAAATATTTCCATATCTTTGGAAGTGAGTGCTACATTCTGAACGACCGGGAGTACCGACAGAAGCTGGATCCAAAGAGTGATGAAGGGCTCTTTATTGGGTACTCTTCAAACAGTCGAGCATATCGGGTGTTCAACAAGCGCACAGGATCAATCATGGAATCTATAAATGTCAAAGTAAAAGATGAAGTGTTCGTACAGGCGGTCCCGGACGATGCTGAAGACAGTACTAGCACAGCACCTGTAACACAACCACCATCCCAGCAGACAGAGCATGACCCGTCTGAAGGCACCTCCGACAACTCCCCTGAAGATCATCCCTCTGACGACGCTGTTACTGTCAACCCCCAAGAAAACGTCACTACGCTACAACCCTCACGACGAATTGCCAGGGATCACCCAATCTCTGAAGTTATTGGTTCACCTAGTGATGGAGTTCAAACTCGTAGAATTCTGAGCAACTCCAGAGAATTGTCTGCCTGATCGTGTTTCCTCTCATCAATCGAGCCAAAAAACATAAAGGAAGGGTTACTTGATGAGTATTGGGTCCTCGCCATGCAGGAGGAACTGGAAGAATTTGCTCGAAACGATGTATGGGATTTAGTTCCAAGACCTGTTGGGGTCAACGTCATTGGTACAAAATGGATCTTCAAAAACAAGTCTGACGCATCGGGGAACATCACAAGAAACAAAGCCCGCCTTGTGGCACAAGGATATACTCAAATAGAAGGGATAGACTTTGAGGAAACCTTTGCTCCGGTCGCACGTCTTGAAGCCATTTGCCTACTACTTGCTTTGGCATGTCACTTAAAGTTTTGACTGTTCCAGATGGATGTCAAAAGTGCCTTCCTAAACGGATTTCTGAATGAGGAGGTTTTCGTCGCTCAACCTAAAGGGTTTGAAGATCCGCATCACCCAGCATCGGTGTACCACCTGAAGAAAGCCTTATACTGTCTCAAACAAGCACCCAAAGCCTGGTATGAGCGTCTCACAGTGTTCCTCGTCGATCATGGATATGTGCGAGGGGGAGTGGACAAGACCCTGTTCTTTAAACACACAAGGTCAGATTTTATTATCGCACAAATCCATGTTGACGATATTGTGTTTGGGTCCAATACCCAGAAACTGGTGGATTAGTTTGTTGAACAGATGCAGAAGGAGTTCAAGATGAGCATGGTTGGGGAAATGAACTACTTCCTAGGACTCCAGGTGACTCAGAAGGAAGACGGCATTTTCATCTCTCAAAGCAAGTATGCCAAGAATCTGATAAAGAAATTTGACCTTGAGAAAGCAAGTCACAAACGAACTCCGGCCGCTACTCACATAAAGATAACCAAAGACGAGGCTGGAACAAAGGTCAATCAGACGCTGTACAGGAGTATGATTGGAAGCCTCCTGTACTTGACAGCTAGTAGACCAGATATAACATATGCCGTTGGCGTTTGTGCAAGATACCAGGCAGACCCCAAGGAAAGTCATTGATGGACCATAATTATACGAATCATAAACACAGTTAAACCCACTAAATTAGACTGTTTGTCTATTTAACTTTTGCTTGTTAGTTCCGATATTTATCTACAAGGCATTTTAGAGACTAGAGAGAAAACACGCTAAGGAGAGGATTTTACGCTGAAAAGATATTACGAGTCAGTCCAAGGTCACGATCAGACGCTGAATGAAGAAATCTCAAGATCCTGACATGGAATCACTCAAAATAAATCCAACCGAGGAACAACCAAAGTCAGACCGGAGCGAAAATAGACTGATAGTTTTGTGAAAACTGCACAAAACTCACAAAACTCACTCTTTTCCTCATGGTGACCGGCTACCTTGTGAAGAAGGATGACTCATGGGTGGCTTTCTCCCCTCCCCTCCTCCATGACCGGAGGCTTCCCTCCATGGTAACCGGCCACCGGCGGCTCCTCCTCCACCATGGGAGCTTGCCAAGTGTCCCCCTCCACCTCCACAAGTTTCCTCCTCCCATGGCTATAAATAAGAGCCCTCCCCTCTCATTTGTAATATCCACATCAAATCCCAAAATATGGAGAGCTTCTCTCTCTACAAATTCCAAAATCACAAATCACTTATCTCTCTAGAGTTTGGGCACTAATCTTGTAATCACTTTACTTTGGAATCAAGATCTTTGGCGCTTCAACGGTTTTGTAAGTCTTCTCGTATTTATTTTACTGTCTTTCAAAACCCTTGTTTTTCCAAATTCATAGTTATGATGTCGAGTGCCATGAATAGTAGTAACTAAACTCTTCATTCGGTTGAAGGGGAATACTTGTGTCATAAAATGTTTTAGACTGTACTCTTAGTGCTTCTTCTTTGTATTCAAAACTTGTTCTATGTGCCATATATTAGGTCAGAACTTCTAAGGTTGAGTGGATGCTTGAAATGGCAAAGCTCTTCCGTGGAAGTTCGTGAACATACTCGGGTAAGTGGATGCTTGAAATGGCAAAGCTTATCTGAGGAGTTCGATCTCTCTCAAACACAATTTGGATAAATCGGAAAAGACAATCCAAATGGATGCACATAGGCTAGTATACCTTGAAATGGGGTGCTAGTCTAAGTAGAACAAAGGCTCTACGTTTTTTGCAAAAGATTAGACAGTGTTGCAAGTCGAGTGCTTGAAATGGCCTTGATTCACTTTCGAACACTTTTGCAAAAGACTAGACAGTGTGGCAAATCGAGCGCTTGAAATGGCCTTGATGCACGTTTGAATACTTAGTAGAATCACTAAAGGTCAATGATAAATAGGCTATGATACAAGGCCCCCAGACCAAATCCTTTCCTTACAGTCTATTATTGTAATTTACTTTCAGTTCTCAAAACACACTCAAACCCAACCCCAATCGCATTTAATTTCTGCATAAGCTTCATTAAAGAACAACTAATCCACACTGACTCTCTTGGGTTTGACCCCTACTTACCACTTGCTACCCAGTAGTGAAGTCGCGAGTAGCGGACTTATAAATTAATTTTGTACACATTGCCTCGCAACAAGGCAGTGCTGTCAAATTGGCGTCGTTGTCGGGGAGTCGTGCATCAGACTAGTTGTTCTTTTTTCTTTTGTTTTGTTTTATTTTGCAGTTCACCATGTCCTCATACTACGACATAGAAGCTTGGAATAATGGACGCCGCAACCTTATGTTTAAAATGCGTGATTGTCTCCCCAAATTCGGAGGTGCTCTTGAAAATCTCGTAAGGCATACACAAACGTTCCACTCCATATGCAGCCACATGAGGCCTAAAAATGAATCGCTAGAGGAGTTTAAACTTACATGTTTTGAATTTTCTTTAACTGACTCGACATTAAAATGGTATTACTCATGTGCTGAGTATGAAAGTGATTATGGGGATTTACAAATCAAATTCCTAGAGAAGTTTTGCCCTCCATCTCTCCGACTTGAAACCCGCGAGAAGATTCTCAATCTTGAGCAATCCCGGGATGAAACTTTGGAAGAGTACTTGGCGTACTTTAACTCCATTGTGACGAGCTGCCTGCACCATGGATTCACCAACCACTATCTTATTGAAAGGTTTCTTGCTGGAATGACGCCCCTTGAGTGGAAAAAACTTAACGATGCAGCGGGAGGCTCAATCATGAAGTTAACCATGGCTGAAACTTGGGACCTCATAGACGATTTGGCAGAAAGCACAAAACAATGGCTGATGCACCAAACTGATGATGAAGCGCCGACAGAGGATGAGGACTCACAAATAACCGAAGAAGAACTGGCCAGGATAGGCCCAGTCCTCACTATCAAAGCACCCAACACGAGCCTGTGCAATCTGCCCGAGGAAGTCTCGAACTTCACTGCCGAATCAGCCGAGACATGCCCGCTCCTCACTATCGAAGCACCTAAGGCAGGACTGGTCCTCATTATCAAACTATCCAAGAACGACCTGGCACTTATGGTGGAAGTTCCCCAACTTTTCCCTTCGGTTTGTATGCGGATCACAGCCCTTGAAAATGAAGTAATTAACACTGAGGTGCAAGGCGAGTTGGAGGCAAATCAAGGGCAAGAAAAACCATCAATGGAGCTCTCACTCACCACGACTCAACAAAGCGGCCCTGAAAACTCACTCGTTCTAGGACGACCATTCATCGCTGCCACAAAGAAGAGGCTTCACATCGGAACAGGCTTGATGTCGCCTACATTTAAGGGCACAAAACCAAACTTCCAAACTCGCAAAGGTGCCAACTATTCAAACATGAAGAAGCAGCAAAGACATGGGCCGAAAGAATGGAAACCCGGAAGGAGTAACAAGCAAGCACGACTCAATGGACCAGCAGCTATGGTCAAGAAAGCCTCACCCTCTCAAATCAAAAGAGCTACCGAGAAGAAGTTCGACCTCAAGCACCCATGGGATCCCTACTTATGATCTAGGAATGAGGTATCGTCGAGCCAACGACGTTAAACAAAGGCACTGGTCGAGAGGTAACCCGACACCTATCTTACTTTCAGTCATTTAATTTCTGTCATTTAGTTTTTTGCCCTAAATCATTCTCACCTTTCCTGTATATATTTGCTTGCATGGCTTTTGAACTAAGTCTTGCTGAAAAGTACGCCTTCGTTCAAAAGTGTGGGGTGAGAACCGCCTTTGTACATAACATGCTTTTTCTTTTTCCTTTTCCCTTAATATTATCTTTTTGAAAATATGAACTAGAGAATGTGAAAAAGATAGATCATAATTCATGCAATAACCTTGTGAAAATTCAACTGTTTAAAAACTTAGAATGTAACTTCTCATTTGTCCCTTTGTGCTGAGATAAACTAGGGATGTGGAGTTGACATAAACTGCCCTAGAAAGGCTTGGCAAGCAATCGAAGGACTAAATTTCGCTATATGGTTTTCGAAGTCAGTGGAGGCTGCACTTCGGGTTTCAGTGAAGATTGAAGTCATCTCCGCCATGCAGTGTTTATGCAAAAAGAAAAAAAGGCGAGGACAGGAATCAGACCGTCTTATCTCTAGTCAAAGTAGCCGGGAAAATAGATGAGCGACCCTCATCTTGACCCGCGCGAAACGACAAGGATGAGAGGAGCGGGGAGGTATTTCCATAGGCTTGCGGGCGATGATTGGACCTCCCTAAAAGGCTTGAGAAAATGGACTAGCAAGCCACACAAAGGCAAAAGCTCGAAGAAGCAAATCAAGAGGCCAATGGCCCAAAATTGTGAAGGTTTTAACCGAACAAAAAGTGAAGTACTCAAAGAGTCAAATCAAAGGCCAAAGGCCGATTCACTACAAAAAGCTGTCCCTCACCAAAAGAAAATCAAAGACCAAACCATTGAAACCCGAACCGAATCACGTGCTAGAGAAAGCTACAAGGAAACCATATAGTGCGAGACGGTCCCGAGGTTGCAATCCAGGATCCTAAAAAGGGCTATCTCCCGAAACATCCAAAATAATTTGCATCTCAGCACGGAGGTACAAGTATCAAGTTTCTTCTATTTATTTACACAGTTCAATTTGGTAATAAGTAAGCAAAGCATGAATCAGGATAAATCAAGTCCCACAGTCTAACTTTCATATTTTAAAAGCTTACTTAGTGTGCCGCCCTTTAATAGCATTGTTCGGGACGAACAACTAAAAGTGTGGGGTGATCTGATGGACCATAATTATTCGAATCATAAACACAGTTAAACCCACTAAATTAGACTGTTTGTCTATTTAACTTTTGCTTGTTAGTTCTGATATTTATCTACAGGGCATTTTAGAGACTAGAGAGAAAACACGCTAAGGAGAGGATTATATGCTGAAAAGATATTACGAGTCAGTCCAAGGTCACGATCAGACGCTGAATGAAGAAATCTCAAGATCCTGACATGGAATCACTCAAAACAAATCCAACCAAGGAACAACCAAAGTCAGACCGGAGCGAAATTGGACTGATAGTTTTGTGAAAACTGCACAAAACTCACAAAACTCACTCTTTTCCTCATGGTGACCGGCTACCTTGTGAAGAAGGATGACTCATGGGTGGCTTTCTCCCCTCCCCTCCTCCATGACCGGCGGCTTCCCTCCATGGCAACCGGCCACCGGCGGCTCCTCCTACACCATGGGAGATTGCCAAGTGCCCCCCTCCTCCTCCACAAGTTTCCTCCTCCCATGGCTATAAATAAGAGCCCTCCCCTCTCATTTGTAATATCCACATCCAATCCCAAAATATGGAGAGCTTCTCTCTCTACAAATTCCAAAATCATGAATCACTTATCTCTCTAGAGTGTGGGCACTATTCTTGTAATCACTTTACTTTGGAATCAAAGCTTGATCTTTGGTGCTTCAACGGTTTTGTAAGCCTTCTCATATTTATTTTACTGTCTTTCAAAACCCTTGTTTTTCCAAATTCATAGTTATGATGTCCAGTGCCATGAATAGTAGTAACTAAACTCTTCATTCGGTTGAAGGGGAATACTTGTGTCATAAAATGTTTCAGACTATACTCTTAGTGCTTCTTCTTTGTATTCAAAACTTGTTCTATGTGCCATTTATTAGGTCAGAACTTCTAAGGTTGAGTGGATGCTTGAAATGGCAAAGCTCTTCCATGGAAGTTCGTGAACATACTAAGGTAAGTGGATGCTTGAAATGGCAAAGCTTATCTGAGGAGTTCGATCTCTCTCAAACACCATTTGGATAAATCGAAAAAGACAATCCAAATGGATACACATAGGCTAGTATACCTTGAAATGGGGTGCTAGTCTAAGTAGAACAAGGGCTCTACGTTTTTTGCAAAAGATTAGACAGTGTTGCAAGTCGAGTGCTTGAAATGGCCTTGATTCACTTTCGAACACTTTTGCAAAAGACTAGACAGTGTGGCAAATTGAGCGCTTGAAATGGCCTTGATGCATGTTTGAATACTTAGTAGGATCACTAAAGGTCAATGATAAACAGGCTATGATACAAGGCCCCCGAAACCGAATCCTTTCCTTAAAGTCTATTATTGTAATTTACTTTCAGTTCTCAAAACACACTCAGACCCAACCCCAATCGCATTTAATTTCTGCATAAGCTTCATTAAAGAACAACTAATCCACACTGACTCTCTTGGGTTCGACCCCTAGTTACCACTTGCTACCCAGTAGTGAAGTCGCGAGTAGCGGACTTATAAATTAATTTTGTACACATTGCCTCGCGACAAGGCAGTGCTGTCAGTCATCTCCTACAAGTTAAGATAATCATAAAGTATGTATGCGGGATTGTTGATTTTGGAATCTGGTATACCAAGGACACCAACCCACATCTGGTTGGGTACTGCAACGCAGACTGGGCAGGAAACGATGAAGATCGAAAAAGCACATTTGGAGGATGCTTCTTCTTAAGAAATAACTTGGTCTCGTGGTTCAGTAAAAAGCAAAATAGCTTCTCACTGTCTACGGCTGAAGCAGAATACATAGCAGCAGGAAGCAGCTGCACTCAACTTCTATGGATGAAGCAGATGCTGTCTGAATACGGAGTTAAACAAGAAGAAATGACCATATACTGTGACAACATGAGCGCAATCAGTATCTCAAAGAACCCAGTACAACACTCCAGGACGAAGCACATAGACATCAGACATCACTTCATCCGAGAGTTGGTTGAACAGAAGGTGGTTACTCTTACGCATGTTACAAAAGACAAGCAATTGGCGGACATATTCACCAAACCACTTGATGCCGCTCAGTTTGAAACACTCAGATCCTCCCTGGGTCTGTGTGTTATCAAGAACTAAGTGTTCCAGACAGGGGTCAGTCACAGGTAGAACACCAGCTCAAACAGTTGGGCTGACCACCTATCAACAGGAAGCTGGGACAGAAGGAAAGGAAGGGAGTATCTACCCGAAATGAGGAGAGTGTGCAGACTGCAATGGAAAATCAGACGATTTCTTGACCCTAAATGAGGCAATCTCCTCTGCTCTTTCAAGGCTTGTTCTCATACTGCCAAGAAGGAGTTCCTGTGACCGTTTCTGCAGAAGAAGGGTAAGTCCGCAGGGCAAAGAGTGTGATCCTGATAAGCAGGAGAATGAGAATGCAAGTGGAGGACTGCAAGCTAAGCAATTGGGTAATGTGATGGAAGAACAAGAATGAAGACCTGGATGCGCCGCTCAAGGATATTGATGATATTAGTGATGAATTGCTAAACTAGAAGATTTCAAATCGTGTTGAGACAAAAGCTGACCAGTCTCCAGTAGCCCAGGTTGTAGATTTGGCAGAAAATGTGTCAGATGATGCAGTCTTAACTATGGAGTAGGGTGGTGAGACAGGTTTACCTCAAAAGTCATATAGCTCTTATCCAGAGAAATTTTAAGGGACCGGAAGGGTGCTTGATGGCGTTACGGAGGATGCCCATACGATGGTGGATCCCCTAGCTATCCCTGACTTGATGTCAAAGAGAGACAGATATTGAGTATTCTTCAATATGGTTGAGGAGCAGAAGTTTTAGAAAGATGACGAGCTTAATGGACATGGACCTTGATAAGACTGTCCAAGACTCGCACAAGGAAGGCACTATCACTCATGAAGGAGATGAGCTTGTGAAGATTCCAGAAAAGTTAGACACCGACAGGGCTACTGAAAAGACAGCTGTTGAAGGAATGTTCCGGTGACTGGAGACCAGATAATGGAGTTTTTAAGTGAAATCGGAACTCAGTGTCAATGGCTGAACTAAAAAGAGTACTGATAAGGAGAAACCAAAGAAGAAAGTGACCATCCAATCATACTCGACAGAAGTATCCACCCAGAGGAATAGCACAAGTACAGATGCAGGGGGGGCGAGTACATCCAAGCAAAGAAAGAGGAGTGCTCCAGGAGCTACTCCACCCAGTGTATCAACTAAAGGATCTGAGCATGAAATGTGATAAGTCGGTACAGATGCAGTAACTAAGTGGAAGAAAGCGTAGGAGAAGATCATCTCTAAGAGGCTACCTAATAAGTCGTCAGTCCCAAGGGAGTCATCCCTAACAGCAGCTCTGACTATATTCTACTGAAGGAAGTAGAGGTCATTCAGGGGTTCGAGCAGCTGCTAAGACATCGTGGTCCGGCAGTCTCTGGAAAGTCACGGTATGTGCCCATGTCCCAGGCCATGTTCGAGGGGGAGTTGACCAGATTTCAGATACCAACCAGATTGGCTGGATGAACTCGGTTGGACCCCTTGCCAGTTTGTGGCAAGAAGGGGGAGTAGTTTGTCTAAAGATAGATTCGGTTTTGCCAAAATGCCAAGGGGGAGATTGATGTTCCCATGATTGGCATGTCTTTGACAAAACATGTTTAGACAGTTCCAGCTAGAGTTCAATCAGATATTGGAACAGAAGTACAGCGTACAGAAGACGCATGATCAAGATATGGTTTATTCTGAAGATACTAAAGATCGAGAATCTTTCCAGTTGGAGTCAGTCAGCATCGACACAGATCCTTCGAGAGGTCACTCTAATATTTCCTCGCCAAAAGTGGAAACCTCCTGTCTAACTTGTCGAAGAAGATATCTTATGAAGCAGATATCTTAATTGATTGAAATCCCAAAGATGTCGACAAAGCTATTTGATGGGAGCCAAACGATAGATCTTCATCAAAGAACTGTGCGATCAAATATACGCACATTATACGCAGATTGGCTGAGGGAATATCGGATGGCTTGGGGTGGAAGTCATCTTTAAAGATAGATCGAATATTCAGCAAATATTTCGCAACATATCCGAATTATTTGACGACATACTTTGATCGGTTTAAGGTTCCGTCCAAGCATATATATATATATACAAGGCTAGGGCGTCCTTATATGCGGGACTCCCGAGAGAGAAAGCTAAACACGAGAATTCGTGAGATTGGGGGAGAAGCGACGGCTGGCCATTCCACATCGGAATATCAGCCCTGAAGCAACCATCTATTCAGTGTGGTGTTCAGACTGTGCTGGAGGATCAACGAAGTACACACACACAGCTATCAAGCTACGTCTTTGAGAGAAGGCGACTGGACTTCCGAGAAGTTCAAGACTAGGCCGAGAGAGAAGTCTCGTCCTACCCAGAGGGGATCGAGGGGAGTAGCGACGAACCGAGATCGCAAATCCAAGAGACGGAGAGTTAGAGGCTAGGCAATTACAACCACGGGGTGTGTAAGAGTAAGACCACTTGTAGCTCTACTTCTCGTAATACGATTTGTGCCCCATTATAGGGTGTGGGAAACCCCCCAGAGTAGGCGAGGCCGAACTGGGTAACATACCGTGCGTGCTCCCGTTTTGTTTTAATTTGGTTCCCGATACTTCTTGATATACTGTTTAAATAATCTGCTGGAACACTCTCCGGTAAAGTTTGGTTCCTGTTAACTGTGTGTGTTTCAGTTAGCTTCACTAACTGCTGAATCGTTGCGAGAGGTGTCCAAGGGGTGTCTCAACTATACCTTGAACTGTCGGTTGAACTGTTGTGCCAAGAGTTCAAGGTCTGTCGCAACAGTACCCTGGACACAAGCTTGAACAGGAGACATATTTACAAGTTCCATTTTGCTCTACAGGCTATTTTGAGGTTTAGGGAAGAAACCAGCTTAAAAGAGGAGTTTTATGCTAGAGATGGGTTACAAGTTAATCGGGCCAGTCGGTGACCGAGGGGACCCACTCGACGCCCGAGAAAACCCAGTCGTGGCCGAGCTTCAGTACCGCGCCACGACCGAGAAATACCGGGTCTCATCCCAAGTCGGTACCCGAGCGGACTCGGCTGTGGCCCGGGAGCCAGTACCGAAGAAAGAAGGGCGCGCCCCAGAACAGTGTCGGGCATCGCTATTGTGCGCTCGCCAGCGCGCTAAGGTTCGTGACCGAGAAATGACGAGCGCGTCCGAGACCTGCGCCCGAGCGCATCCGAGACCATCGCCCCAGCCCGATCGAGCGAGCGCCCGAGCGGGTCCGATACCTGCGCCCGAGCCATGTTGAGCAAGCGCCCGAGATAGCGCCCGACCAAGCGCCCGACCAAGCACCCGATTAGAACCTTTTTCCGACCAAAACTCCGGCAAAGTTCCAGCTACTTGCTAGGTCCGGTGCCCCTTGGAAGCACCTTGCTCTAAGAGCAGCTAGCCTTTGGAAGCACCTTGCTCAAAGGATGATACACTGGGCACCAACTAACTTAAAGGCGGCTAGCTTAAGGATGAAGGAAGCTCTTAGAGAGCTCCATTTGGCACCTACTTGCTTGGGCGGCAAACCCTTTGGAAGAGGAGAACTCAGCCGCCTCCCATGCCTATATATAGAAGGCTTGTGCCTTGTAAAAGAGAGAGCTTGGAGTGACACTTCTTAGAGAAACTCTAGAGAGGGAAACGAGAGCCTTGTGGGTCGAAAATCCTTGTAAACTTTGCACTTAAATCCAAAGCTTCAACTTCTTCCTACTCGTTCTTGTCTTTACTTTTCCTTTCAATAGTTATGGTATTCACTTCAATAAATATTCGTAGCTAAACCTTGATTCGGTTGAAAGAGTTCTTATATTATGAATCCATTCTAGACCCCTTGCTTAATACTACTATAGTGTTCTAACTAGTTCTTGTGCCATTCGGGTTGAACACAACAAGTTTCAGTGGATGCTTGAAATGGCTAAGCTTTTCCGAGTAGTTCATTCCCTCTTTAGCCGTTTGGTTGATCGGAAATGATTGATCAAATGGTTGCACTTAGGCTAATATACCTTGCAATGGGGTATTAGTCTAGCTAGAACTAGTAACGCTATGTCTTGAAAGGGACTAGCCGGAGGTGCAAATGCTTGAAATGGCTTCGCTTGGAGTTATATCTTGAAATGGAATAACTCACTCCCTAGAACACTTAGCTAGATCTTTGGTGGTCGAGGATGATTGGAGACATAATATAAGGCTCCTAAACCGAATCCCTTCTCTTAAAAAAACACCCTTTACTTTCCTCGCACCTTTACATTTATCGCACTTTACTTTCTCGCACATTTACTTATTGTCTTTACTTTACTAAGACTTGGCCCTTCAAGCACTTTACATTTCTTGCACGTTACTTTCTCACACATTTACCTTTCAAGTACTTATTTTCAGCACTAAACCACAATCAAAAACCCCAATTGTCTTTACTTTATTTATTACTTTCAAAAGAACAACTGTTTCCAACCAAACTCCCTTGGGTTCGACCCCTACTTACCGCTCTACTAATCAATAGTGAGCCTAAGTTAGTGGAAATATAAATTGTAAATTTGCAGGTCACAACGACGGCGTGTCAAATTTTGGCGTCGTTGCCGGGGAGTTAGTGTATCGGATAGTTGTTCTTTCCTTCATTTTTTCTTAGTTTTTTGCTTGTTAACCATGTCTCGTGCAGGAAGCCACCATGACGATGAAGAGGTTGCCAATGAGATGAACCAGGTCACCCAAAATAATCCGGGACCGCCCCCATTTATAGACGACCCGGAGCAGCTCATTCGGAACCGTAACCGTGCCATTAGGGAAGCGGCCCGGTTAAATCAAAGGCTGCCCGAAGGCAGACCGGGAAACATGCCGAGGCAACACCCTATACGGCCACCACCACCTCCAAATCAACAAGTGCCGAGATAACAACCCATCTTCGATGAATACTACGCGGATGAAGGCTTCCGTGAGCCTACCATGGGAGAACTCTCGGCACCCAACTTCAGGACCCAGCCATGGTGCATAGACGAAGGCCCGGACCTCGAGAACATTGCTATAAACACATCGGTGGTCCATAATTTACCCAAGTTCTCGGGAAATCAGGGAGAATCTGCTACTACTCATCTTCAACGCTTACATGGCATTTGCCAAAATTTAAAACCTTATGGAGTAGATGTAGATGACTTTAAATTAAAAGCCTTCTATTTCTCCCTTAGTGACTCGGCTAACGATTGGTTCCTCTCCTTACCTTCAGGTAGCATTCGAACATGGGCCCAAATGCAAAAGAAATTCTTGGATAAGTATTATCCAGCAGGAAGGGCGATGCAAGTGAGGAGACAATTGCAAGAGATAAGGCAAGGGCCTAATGAGACCATGTATGAGTACCTAGAAAAGTTCAACCGCTTGGAGCGAAGTTGCTGCACTCTTGGGTTACCCGAGAAACTCATCATCGAGTACCTACTTGATGGACTAAAGCCCCTCGACAAAAGGCTCCTAGATGCCTCGGCTGGAGGATTCATGATGAACCTATCATTAAGCGGCATAAGGCAGCTCGTCACTAGTGTTGCGGAGAACGCCTGGTTTAGAGAAGGGACGACTTGGCAAGAAGAGTTTTCTCGCACCAAGAACGCGGCAAAGGCCGAGGTACCAATGAGCTCCTTGCCCGAGGAAATGAAACAGATGAAGGAGATGATGATTCAGCTCCTACGAAGGCAGCCAGCTCAGATGAGGCCTTGTGAATTTTGTGGTGCTTTGGACCATAAAACTGACACTTGCCCGACGTTGATGGAGAATGACCCGGAGGAAGTGAACGCAGTAGGTGGATACCAAGGGTACAATAACAGTGGCCGAGCGGGACCGAGCCGGCAGTTCGAGCAGGCGCCCGGACAAAACTGGCCGAACGACTCGAGGCAGGATTGGCGAAATGACTCGGGCCCAAACTGGCGATACGACAACAACGCCCAGAGGAAAGCACAACAGGCCGCTCCTCAACCGGCTCAGCAATTTTATCAACCGCCTCACCGGCAATACAACCAGGGCAGACCGGGCCAATATCAGCCAAAGGGACCAAATCAATACCAGGCCGGTCCGAGCCAGCAAGGTCCGAGCAAACCGCTCGAGGATATTGTGAGGGACTTGTCCAACACGGTGCATCAATACATGGCGAAAACCGATGGAGCAATAGCAGACTTGGGTAAGCAAATGTCCCAGCTGGCTACCACGGTGTCCGAGCTAAAAAATGAATCTGGCCGGCTCCCTTCACAAACTATCCAAAACCCAAAAGGAATTGTTAACATGATAAAGGCATCGGATAGGAAGGCGGCGCTGGAAGAAGCAGCTCAACAGCCGAAACCACGGCGAGGGCCCGAAGCTTACAAACCTACGATCAAGCACTATACCCGAAGGCACCGTCCGGATTGGAATCAAGAAGAAGACCGACCCAATGATGGCAGAACTTGGGTCACGCATGCCGACAATGGACGCTACGCGTTCACCGTCAACATAACACCTCCGCCGATCACGCACTTTGACGTTCCAGCATCTGGGTGAGAAGATGAGGGTCAAGATTCATCTTACCCTATGAAGACTATTGCCTCCAAAGATCGTGCGACCCAAAAGAAAAAATTGAAAAGGAATTAGAATCGAGGAATGGCCTGATGACGAATAGGCCCCTTACATGGAATCATGGGGCACAACTGGACACAAGCAAGGACCATGGGGCTTTCACAGTCACATGTGGTATTGGCAAAGACAAGGTTCATCATTGCCTAATTGATCTTGGAGCTGCAGTCAATGTCTTACCTTACCCTCTATATTGCTCACTGGGGCTTGGTCCATTAAAGCCACCAAAGTTATCTCTAGAGTTGGGGGACAAGTCGTGTGTCCATCCAGTTGGAATGCTAGAAAAAGTAATGCTCCGTGTGGAAAAGCTAGTCGTTCCTACGGATTTTTATGTGATACCAATTGGAGATGCCAGCAAGGATGACCCTCCAACACTCATATTGGGACGGCCATTCCTCTACATCACAAAGGCGAAGATCGACATGAGCGAAGGCTCATTGTCACTTGCATTCAGTTGTAAAATTTCAAACTTTCACGTCTATAATGATAGCCGCACGGGTACAGAGAAACCACTAGAACCATCAAGACCGGGCCAGAGCACCTCATGTCACAAGAGCTCGAAGAGGGTCAAGGCAAGAATCAATGCAAGAGCCGCGGCTAAATTTGACTTGAGCCGCCCACCAGACCCCATATAAGCGAGGTATTGTCGAGCCAATGACGTTTAACAAAGGAACTTGTCGGGAGGTAACCCGGCACATTTTTTGATTTTATGCGGCATTTTATTTAGTTTAGGTTTTAATCGTACTCATTCCCCTTGCATTTCGAAGGAATTTGACTTTTTGTGCAGGAACCAGGGCCACACTCGAAATGACCGGGCTTCGCCCGAGAATAACTGGGTCGCGACCGAGAAGTACCGGGGTCGCGCCCGAGGAACCCGAGTCTCCTACTGAACTTCCTAGAGCATCAACCGAATCCGACCGGACCAGGGCCTGTCGTTTGCTCCTACATCAATGACTTAGCAACGACGCTATCAAGGGAGTCCGACTCTTTTCCTCTTATGTCATTTCCTTTCCGTGCTCCTTTATTTTTTTCGTCTTTTGAACTAAAGTCGTGCCGCGAGGCACGCCTTTATTCAAAAGTGTGGGGTGAGTCATTGCACATAGTAGTCAGCATGTTTTCCTTAACATGCATCTTTTTGGAACTCTTTGAATATAAACTTCATGATGTGAAATAGATGGATCCGAATTCATGCATGTCCTTGTGAGATCTAAACTGTGTTAAAACTTTAGAACTTAACTTTTTATTTGTCTCTGCGTGCCGAGATAAAAAGGGATGTGGAGTTGACAGAAAATGCCCTAGAGAGGTTTGGCAAGCACTCGAAGGGCCGGGTCTCACTATATGGTTATCCAAAGTCAGTGGAGGTTAGCACTTCGGGTTACTTGGGTTTCGAGTAAACTGCGCCATGCAGCGTTTATGCATGAGGCGGGACGGGAATCGAACCGTCCTATCTCTAGTTCTAGTAGTCGGGAAAATAGACGAGCGACCCTCGTCTTGACCCGCGCGAAAGGGCGATGATGAGAAAGAGCGGGGAGGTATTTCCATATGCTTTAGGCGATGATTGGACCTCCCAAGAGTAAAAATGGACAAGCAATTCACAAAAGAGCAAAGCTCGAAGAATCGAAGGCCAAAGGCCAAATTGTGAAAATCTACACAAATCAAAAGTGAAGTACTCTAGTGCCATATCAAAGGCCAAAGGCCAAAAATCACTTCAAAAAGCTGTCCAAGCAATGAACATAAAAGACTCAACCCATTTAGCTCGAATAAATCAAGTGCTAGAGGAAGCTACGAAAGATAACCATATAGTACGAAGTCCGGTCCGAAGAGTGCGTACAAGAACCTAAAAAGGGCTATCTCCCACTCATCCAAATTGGTTTGTATCACGGCTCGGAGGTACAAGTATAAAGTTATCTTCTAAAAATTAAACACACTTTATTTTGATAACAAGTGATGCATGAATAGGATAAGTCTAGACTAGCACTCTAACATTCATGTCTAGGATTTGTTAACGTTTAGTTGCCTCTTTTGACTAGCCTTGTTCGGGACGACCAAGTATAAGTGTGGGGTGATTTGATGGGCCGTATTTATACGACTCATTGAAGCAGTTAAACCCACCAAATTAGACCATTTGTCTTAACAACTTTCACTTGTTAGTTCCATTTTGCTCTACAGGCTATTTTGAGGTTTAGGGAAGAAACCAGCTTAAAAGAGGAGTTTTATGCTAGAAATGTGTTACAAGTTAATCGGGCCAGTCGGTGACCGAGGGGACCCAGTCGACGCACGAGAAAACCCAGTCGTGGCCGAGCTTCAGTACCGGGCCGCGACAGAGAAATACCGGGTCGCGTCCCAGGTCGGTACCCGAGCGGACTCGGCTGTGGCCCCGGAGCCAGTACCGAAGAAAGAAGGGCGCGCACCAGAACAGTGCCGGGCATTGCTACTGTGCGCTCGCCAGCGCGCTGAGGTTCGTGACCGAGAAATGATGAGCGCGTCAGAGACCTGTGCCCGAGCGCATCTGAGACCAGTGCCCGAGCCCGATCGAGCGAGCGCCCGAGCGCGTCCGATACCTGCGCCCGAGACAGGTGACCGAGCCATGTTGAGCAAGCGCCCGAGACAGCGCCCGAGCAAGCGCCCGGCCAAGCACCCGAGTAGAACCTTTTTCCGACCAAAACTCCGGCAAAGTACCAGCTACTTGCTAGGTCCGGTGCCCCTTGGAAGCACCTTGCTCTAAGAGCAGCTAGCCTTTGGAAGCACCTTGCTCAAAGGATGATACACTTGGCACCAACTAGCTTAAAGGCGGCTAGCTTAAGGATGAAGGAAGCTCCAAGAGAGCTCCATTTGGCACCTACTTGCTTGGGCGGCAAACCCTTTGGAAAAGGAGAACTCAGCCGCCTCCCATGCCTATATATAGAAGGCTTGTGCCTTGTAAAAGAGAGAGCTTGGAGTGACACTTCTTAGAGAAACTCTAGAGAGGGAAACGAGAGCCTTGTGGGTCGAAAATCCTTGTAAACTTTGCACTTAAATCCAAAGCTTCAACTTCTTCCTACTCGTTCTTGTCTTTAGTTTTCCTTTCAATAGTTATGGTATTCACTTCAATGAATATTCGTAGCTAAACCTTCTTTCGGTTGAAAGAGTTCTTATATTATGAATCCATTCTAGACCCCTTGCTTAATGCTACAATAGTGTTCTAACTAGTTCTTGTGCCATTCGGGTTGAACACAACAAGGTTGAGTGGATGCTTGAAATGGCTAAGCTCTTCCGAGTAGTTCATTCCCTCTTTAGCCGTTTGGTTGATCGGAAATGATTGATCAAATGGTTGCACTTAGGCTAATATACCTTGCAATGGGGTATTAGACTAGCTAGAACTAGTAAAGCTATGTCTTGAAAGGGACTAGCCGGAGGTGCAAATGCTTGAAATGGCTTTGCTTGGAGTTATATCTTGAAATGGAATAACTCACTCCCTAGAACACTTAGTTAGATCTTTGGTGGTAGAGGATGAATGGAGACATAATATAAGGCTCCTAAACCGAATCCCTTCTCTTAAAAAAAACACCCTTTACTTTCCTCGCACCTTTACATTTATCGCACTTTACTTTCTCGCACATTTACTTATTGTCTTTACTTTACTAAGACTTGGCCCTTCAAGCACTTTACATTTCTTGCACTTTACTTTCTCGCACATTTACCTTCAGTCATTTACCTTTCAAGTACTTATTTTCAGCACTAAACCAGAATCAAAAACCCCAATTGTCTTTACTTTGTTTATTGCTTTCAAAAGAACAACTGTTTCCAACCAAACTCCCTTGGGTTCGACCCCAACTTACCACTCTACTAATCAATAGTGAGCCTTAATTAGTGGAAACATAAATTGTAAATTTGCAGGTCACAACGACGGCCTGTCATGTATACAGGCTATTTTGGGGTCTAAAGAGGAAACACACTTAAAAGGGCGAATTGTGCCAAAAAGCCAGCCAAGGCCCAAGGACCTCAGCCAGGGACCGAGAAACTTCACCCGGGTACTGAGAGCCGTACCCGGGCCCGTCCGAGAATGCCAGGTCCCTGACCCGGGCCCGTCCGAGAAACCAGGTCCCCGCCCGAGAGAGTCCCAGGCCGCGCCCAGGCCGTCTAGCACTGAATTTAAGTTGCCCGGGCAAACGAGCTGATCTGACGAATCCACCTCGAGCAAAGTGATCAAAATGGAAAATAAGGTGGACAATGTTGGAAAACCAAGGAGAATGCTCATGCAGATTGGCAGTTGGCCCAATTCCAAAGCAAAGGCCCCGCGCGCATAGGAACCGAAACCAAGTCGCTCGACCAAACCATGAAATCTGGCAAATCTGGCTCGACCAAAGTATTTTAAATGCCCAATAACTCAGACAATCTCACTTCCCAGACAAAACGCCCGAGTGGAACCAGCTAAAGCCCGATCAAGGCCAAAATAGGGCAATTTCGGCCGATTTGGGATTTCGACCATGTTCCGGGCAGAATTTGGCTTAGCATCCTTCTTGAGATCATCTTAGAATGACTTGGTCGTTCAGAATAAACTCTCCAAAATCTAAGAAGCTCCGACCAAAGCTCCGGCCAGATTCCGGTCATATTCCGGCAATATTCTGGCGAACTCCGGGCAATCTCCGGTGATGCTCCGATCAAGCTCATATCCTCACCACCATGCTCCGGTCATTTTTTGCTCCGGCCACATTCCGGTCTAGTCCAACTAAATCCAAACTACTTATTTCCCGGTTGGCCGTACTATTCACTTCGGTTGACCTTTGGGAACAAACTAAGCCACAACCAAGTCCAAGTGACTTGCCCAAGCCTCAACTAAGTCAAGTGGTTGCCCTTTGGCTTCAACCAAGACCAATTCGTGGCTCATGGAAGAGATAAGAGCAAGTGGTGGCTTTGGCTTAAAATATCCCAAGCGGTGTCATATGGAGAGCCAATCAAATGGACTTGCTTTTGGGATATTTTCATTGCCAAACTTAGTCCCAAAGTTTCCCTAGTCTATAAATAGAGGCTTAGGCCTTAGAAGTCCTTGTCCTTGGAATTCACAAGCCTTTAGAGAGAAGGGAGCTTAACTCTCTTCTCTTCATTTTCAATGCAAACACACTTTGTTCTTACTTTGTTCTTGAGCTTTAAGCTCTTACTTTCCAGCAAGCACATCTTACTTTCCTTGTATTGATCTTGATTTGGAGCTCCTCTCCTTTACTTTCCTTGTTGTTTTCTTACTTTCTTGTCGGTTTTCTTACTTTTTTTGTCTTGTTACCATAGCCACAACTACTTGTATTCCTTGACATGAATACAAGTAGTTAAAGCTAAGTTCTTGTTACAAAAGCTCATGTTTCATTTCCTTTACTTTCTTGTCAAAACCGAAGTCCTCTTTTTACTTTCCTTGTTCTTGTTTTCTTGTTTTCTTTCGTAAGTATGGTGCTTGTATTCCTTACCATGAATACAAGTAGCTAAACCATATTCGGTCAAAGGGTGTTCATACTTGTGTATGCATCTTGAGACTTGAACTTAATGCGATTTTGTGTCAACTAGTTCGGTGCCACTATTCGGTTGAACGACAAGGCTAAGTGGATGCTCAAAAGAGGAAAGCTTAGCCGAGTAGTTCAATCTTGATTAGACAACTAGGCTAAGTGGATGCTCGAAAGAGCAAAGCTTAGCCGAGTAGTTTAATCTTCCTTAAGTCGCTTGGTTGATCGTAACTGAAGATCAAGTGGCTGCACTAAGAACTAGAAGTCTATGTCTTGATTTTGGAGTAGATTGTGGTGTAAGCGCTTGAAAAAGCCTTACTTTAGGGGTTAAGTCTTGAAAAGGAATAACTCCACACTTATGAACACAAAGTAAGATCATTTGACGTCCATGATGGTTGTCTCACAAGTAGAGACCCTAGACTGAATATCTTTCGTCCTTACTTACCTGTCATTTACTTTCAGTACTTTACTTTTCTGTCATTTACATTTCAGCACTTTACTTTTCTGCACTTTACTTTACGCACTTTACATTTCAGTCTTTATTTTACTCACTTTACTTTCAGTATTTAATTTACACAATTTACTTTCCGCACTTTACTTTCATTACAGACGTTTTCAACATCAATCCAACATAACATTTGGCACGTATTGTGCTTGAAATATAGCGTGCGACAAACCAAAAGTGTGTTGCGGTTGATATTGAACTCGACTGTTCCAGCACTTTACTTTCAATATTTACTTTACGCAATTTACTTTCCGCACTTTACTTTCAGTACAGACGTTTTCAACATCAATCCAACATAACATTTGGCACGTATTGCGCTTGAAATACAGCGTGCGACAAACCAAAAGTGTGTTGCGGTTGATATTGAACTCGACTGTTCCAGCACTTTACTTTACAGCAATTTACTTTTCAGTAATACTTTCAGTTTAAACCACTCAAACCCAACCTGTCTTTACTTTATTTTTCTTTACTTTTTAAAGAACAACTAATCCACACTAACTCTCTTGGGTTCGACCCCTACTTACCGCTCTACTAATCCAATAGTGAGACACGAGTAGTGGAACTATAAATGTAAATTTTGCAGCGCACAACGACGTGCTGTCACCCTCCTTAAGTGCACCGGTTTGAACTTGGATGGGGCCAAAGGGTAACCGTCTTGAACTTGGATGGAGTCAAAGGGTAACCGTCTTGAACTTGGTTGGAGCCAAAGGGCAACCACTAGGACTTGGTTGAGCCAAGGGGCAACCACTAGGACTACTTGAGATGGCTTGCTTTAAAGGGCAACCGTCCATGACTAGAAGGGGCAACCGGAATAGAAATGGCCAACCGGAAAAGCAATGGTTCGAATTTGGTTGGACTTCGCCGGAATTTGGCCGGAGCAAGGTTAGAACTGTCGCAGCTAGGTTGTGATTGATCGGATCTAGGTTGCAAGTGATCGGAGCTTGGTCGGAGCACCGTCGGAGGCTGATTGGAGCATGGCCGGAGCTTGCCGGAATCTTGGCCGGAGGTGCTTGAGTTGAGGACCATGGATTCTGAACGACAAGGCCAAAATAAAATGATTTCATCAAAGAAGTTAGGCCGGATTCTGGCGGGAGCATGGTCATGGCCTGGGTTGAAGTTTTCCTCGGGCCCTTGGTCCACCAGGCTCGGGTGCTGCTCTCGGCGCAGACCTGGTTTTCTCGGACTCGGCCCTCGGCGCTCTCAGACGCGGGTCTCGGTGCTGGCCTCGGATGGCCCGGTAGTGGTTCTCGGTGCACCCAGCTGGGATCCTCAAACGCAGTCTGGGGCCTCTCGGCGCTGGTCTTGGACGGCCCCGGTATGACTTGTGATCCATTTTTAGCACAAAACTCCTCTTTTAAGCTTGTTTCCACTTTAGACCTTCAAAATGCCTGTATAGCAAAAATGGAACTAACAAGTAAAAGTTGTTAAGACAAAGTCTAATTTGGTGGGTTTAACTGCTTCGATGAGTCGTATAAATACTGTCCATCAAATCACCCCACACTTATACTTGTTCGTCCCGAACAATGCTAGTCCAAAGAGGAACACTAAAATACCAAAAAGTTTTAAATAAGAATGCTAGAATGTGAGGCTAGATTTATCCTATCCATGCATTACTTACTTGTTACCAAACTAAACCGTGTACAATCATAGAAGAAACTTGATACTTGTACCTTTGAGCCGAGATGCAACTTAATTCGGATGATTCGGGAGATAGCCCTTTTTAGGCTCTTGAACTGCGCTCTCGGATCCGACTCGCACTATATGGTTATTCTTGTAGCTTCCTGACAGAGCCAATCGTTGAGGCTTTTCAAAATAATATTTATAAGTCCACTACTTGTGGCTCACTATTGGATTGGTAGAGCGGTAAGTAGGGGTCGAACCCAAGGGAGTCAGTGTGGAGTAGTTGTTCTTTAAAAGACAGAAAATAAAGAAAGTAAAGACAGGTTGGGGTTGGTTGTTTTAAGACTGAAAGTAAATACGAAAATGAAAGTGCTGAAAAGTAAATGACTTGAAAAGTAAGTGCTGAAAAGTAAATGACTTGAAAAGTAAGTGCGTGAAAGTAAAGTACTGAAAGGTAAAGTGCTGAAAGTAAAGTGCGTAAAGTAATGCTGAAAGTAAAGTGCGTGAAAAGTAAGGACGAAAGATATTCAGTCTAGGGTCTCTTCTTATGAGACATCCATCATAGACTTCAAATGATCTTACTATGTGTTCATAAGTGTGGGTTTATTCCATTTCAAGACATAAACCCTAAAGTAAGGCCATTTCAAGCACTTACACCACAATATACTCCAAAATCAAGACATATACTTCTAGTTCTAGCTAGACTAATACTCTATTGCAAGATGTATTAGTCTAAGTGCAGCCACTTGATCTCACATTTCAGATCAACCAAGCGACTTAAAGAGGGTTTGAACCACTCGGAAAAGCTTTGCCATTTCAAGCATCCACTTAACTTCGTTGGTCAAACTGGGATAATGGCACAAGAACTAGTAGACACACAAAGTAGCATTAAGTTCAAGTCTTAAGATGCATACACAAGTATGAACACTGATGGACCATAATTGTATGAATCATAAACACAGTTAAACCCACCAAATTAGACACTTTGTCTATTTAACTTTCGCTTGTTAGTTCTGATATTTATCTACAGGGTATTTTGAAGTCTAGAGAGAATACAGGCTAAGGAGGAGTTTTAAAGCTGAATATGAATTACAAGTCACTCCAGTACACGACCAGATTCCGACTGTACAACTTTCATGAACCTGACATGGAATCACTCAAAACAAGTCTAACCGAAGGGCAACCAGAATCAGTCCGGAGCTGAAAGGGAGCCGATGGCTTTTGGGAAGAGCTCACAAAACTCACAAACTCTCTTCTCTCCTACTCCACCTCTCCCCTTCCTCCATGTGGTCGGTGGCTTTTGGAGGGGTGACTCACCCCGATGGCTTTTGAGCTGTTCCTCCCATTTTGTGACATGTGGTGGCCTCTCATCCACACCCATCCCTTGCCCTTAGCCTATAAATAGAGATGCCCTCCTCTTTGTAAATCATCACATCCCACAATCCACAAGTCTTTAGAGAGATAGAGGGCTTAACCCTCTTCTCTTCACTTTCAATACACATTTTGTTCTTCATTTTGGAGCTACTTTTTCTTGCTTGGATCTTGATTAGGAGCTCCTCTTCTCCACTTATTGTAGGTACAAAAGCCACGGCTTTCTTTTCACTGACTTGTCCTTTACTTTCCGTATATATTGTTCTTACTTTAAAGTTATTCTCCTTTTCGGTATCCTTGTTCAAAGCCATGGTTTGCTTGTATTCCTTGACATGAATACAAGTAGCTAAAGCTTGTATTCGGTAGAGGGAGTATTTATATCATAAACCGTTCTAGACTCTATGCTTAATGCTACTTAGTGTTTCAAAACTTGTTCTATGTGCCACATATTAGGTTAGAACTTCCAAGGTTGAGTGGATGCTTGAAATGGCAAAACTCTTCCGTGGGGTTCGTGAACATACTCGGGTAAGTGGATGCTTGAAATGGCAAAGCTTATCTGAGGAGTTCGACCTCTTTAAAACACCATTTGGATTGATCGGAAATGATTGATCAAATGGATGCACATAAGGCTAATATACCTTGAAATGGGGTATTAGTCTAAATAGAACAAGTGCTCTATGACCTTGAAATGGGCTAGACAGTGTGGCAAATCAAGTGCTTGAAATGGCTGTGATACACTTTTGAACACTTAGTATGATCATTAGAGGTCGATGATGAACGATGATATGATATGAAACCCCTAAACCGAATCCTTTCCTTACAGTTCATTATCAACTGTTGTAATTTACTTTCAGTTCTCAAAGCACACTCAAACCCAACCCCAATCGCATTTAATTTATGCATAAGCTTCATTAAAGAACAACTAATCCACCAATTCCCTTGGGTTCGACCCGTACTTACCACTGACTACAAAAAATAGTTAAGTCGCGAGTATCGGAGATATAAATTTATTTTGCACAGAGAACATTGCACCTTAACGACAGTGCAGTGGGCTCCGTCAAAATTGGCACCGTTGCCGGGGAGTTAGCTTTCTAATTAGATGTTCTTTTCTTTTTCTTTTCTCTTTCTTTCGAACTCGCTTCTGTACCACCATGTCTCACGAAGGAAGCACCCACGACTATCAGGATAACGACGAGGTCAATCTGTTCAATCGAAATAACGAGGCACCACCTCAATTTCCAATTCTCGACGATCCAGAGCAACTCTTCCGAAACCAAAGAGCTCGTGATAAGAATGCCATCCTAAGAAACCAAGGACCACCCGCAGGCCGAAATGAAGCTGGCCCAGCACAACAACCTCCTAGACATCCACAACCCCGCAATATCGACGAGAGCCAAGACACGAACCAGTCTTTGATGACTACTACGGGGATAACAACAACTTCCACGAACCTACTTTGGGAGAACTGTCGGCACCAGATTTCCGAAATCAGCCGTGATGCATTTGCGAAGGCCCTGAGCTAGAAAACATCGCCATTAACACTTCAGTGGCCCACAACTTGCCAAAGTTCTCAGGAACTCGTGGAGAATCAGCAACGACTCATCTCCAACGCTTACATGGCACTTGCCAAAACCTAAAACCCAATGGTGTGAACGTAGATGACTTTAAGTTAAAAGCGTTCTACTTTTCCCTCACTGACTCGGTGAACGACTGGTTCCTTTCATTGCCTTCCGGAAGCATCAGAACATGGGCTCAGATGCAGAAGAAGTTCTTAGACAAATACTACCCAGCAGGAAGAGCAATGCAAGTAAGGAGGCAACTGCAGGACATCAAGCAAGGGCCCAATGAAACCATGTACGACTACCTGGAAAAATTCAATCGCCTGGAGAGAAGCTGCTGCACCCTTGGACTGCCCGAGAAACTCATCATCGAATACCTCATTGATGGATTGAGACCCTTAGACAAAATGCTCCTGGATGCCTCAGCTGGAGGATCCATGATGAATCTATCACTGAGTGGCATAAGGAATCTCATAACCGACATTGCTGAAAATGCTTGATTCAGAGAAGAGACAACTCGGCAGGAAGAATTTTCCCGAACGAAGAATGTGGCAAAAGCTGAAACACCGATGAACTCTATGACAGAGGAGATGAAACAAATAAGGGAAATGATGATTCAAATCCTACGAAGGCAGCCAGTTCAGATAAAGCCTTGTGAGTTTTGTAGTTCTACGGACCACAAGACTGACGCATGCCCAACACTGATAGTAGAGGAACCGAAAAAAGTGAATGCAGTGGTAGGATACCAAGGATACAACTACAACCACAACAGCAACGATAGATCAGGACCAAACCGACAGTATAATCAAGCGACCAATCCAAGCTGGCGAAACGACAACCATCCTCCAAAGGAGACACAACAAGCCGCACCACAATTAGCTCAGTCATTCTACCAACCGCCCCACCGGCAGTACAACCAGAACGCTCCATCAGCTGGCCAATATCAACAAAGAGAATCAAATCAATACCCGACAAGCCAATATCAGCAGAAGGGACCGAATCAATACCAACCCAGCTCAAACAATCAGCAAGGACCAAGCAAGTCGCTTGAAGACACAATGAAGGAGCTCGCAGGAAGCGTAAATCAACTGGGGACTTCGCTACACCAATATCAGGCAAAAACTGACGGGGCAATTTCAGATTTGACCAAACAAATGTCCCAGCTCGCCACCTCAATGTCCGCGCTCATTAATGAACCTGGCAGACTTCCTTCACAAACCATCCAAACCCCAAAGGCGAATGTCAGCATGATAAGGAAGTCAAACATGAAGGTAGCACTGGAAGAAATAGCACGATCCACAACTTACAAACTTACAAACAAACACTTCACCCGTAGGCACCGTCCTGATTGGAATCAAGAAGAAGACCGACCCAATGATGGCAGAACGTGGGTCACGCATGCTGACAATGGACGTTATACATTCACGGTTAGCATGACACCTCCACCGATTACACACTTCAATATACCGGCATCTGGCTGGGATGACAATGACTCTAATGGTCTCAGATGGGATTTCCCAACTAACATCTATGCGTCGGAGCAAAATATTTACCTAGAAGATAAAGAATTAAAAGGACCCGATCATACAAATCCAGAGCCAGAGGATGGGCAGAATGGCCCAATCATGGAAAGATCCTTCACTTCAGATCATGAGTCACAACCAGAAAGGGATAAGGACCCAGGGGCCTTCAAGGTCACCTGTGGTATTGGAGAAGCCCAGATTCACAAGTGCTTAATCGATATTGGGGCTGCCGTCAATGCCATGCCTTACTCCTTATATTACTTATTGGGACTTGGCCCATTGAAACCACCAAGGTCAAATATCGAGTTGGGAGACAAATCATGTATCCAACCGATTGGAATGCTTGAAGATCTAATACTCAATGTAGGAGAGCTCGTAGTTGCTGCGGACTTTTATGTAATAGAGACAAAAGAGACCAGCGAAGACGGACCTCCAACGCTTATATTGGGACGACCTTTTCTCTACGCCACCAAGGCATGGATCGACATGGGCAAAGGCTTGTTATCACTTACATTTGGCGGAAAAAATTCAGATTTCTACATCGATGATTATGATGGCCGCCCAGGAACATGGACACCGCCAGACATTGTAAATACCGCAGATCTTAGTGCACTAGTTTCTGACCTACCAAAAGAAACCGAGAGGGTGACTAAACTAGGAGCTACGATCGAAAGAACCTCACCTTCTCGGAAGAACCAAAAGAATCAGAAGAGTTGGAAAGAAAAACCACCGAAACAAGGAAGTCCTGACCCATCATCCCACAAAAACTCGGGGGAAGGCAAGGCAAAAATGAAAGTAGGCACTCCACAACACTATGACCTGAGCTGCCCATGGGATCCAAACTTGTGATCCCCATGCGTCGAGCCAACGACGTTAAACAAAGGCACTGGTCGGGAGGTAACCCGACATCTATCTTACTTTTAGTAATTTTCTTTTCTGTCATTTAGTTTTTTACCATAAGTCGCTCTCACCCATTTTTTGTATAGAAGAAATGACTCCTTGTAGGAATTGGTTTTTGGAGCAAGATCAGATCAGCCAGGCAGCTTCCGAGAATTACCGGGCCTGCGATGAGAGTTCAAGGCCCCAGCCAAACTCCCTCGATTATCCAGCTCCGAGGCATGTCGTTCCACGACACGACACAGTAAAAGGGAGTTCAGTTCTTCTCTTTTCCTTAATGTCATTTCCTTCTCTTGTATATATTTGCATGACTTTTGTACTAAGTCGTGCTGAAAGGCACGCCTTTGTTCAAAAGTGTGGGGTGAGAACCACCTGTGTACATAGTCAGTTAACATGCTTTTTCTTTTTCTTTTCCCTTAATATTATCTTTTTGAAAATATGATCTTAAGAATGTGAAAAAGATAGATCATAATTCAAGCATTTACCTTGTGAAAATTCAACTGTTTAAAACCATAGAATGTAACTTCTCATTTGTCCCTTTGTGCTCAGATATACAGGGGATGTGGAGTTGATAGAAAATGCCCTAGAGAGGCTTGGCAAGCACTCGAAGGATCGAATCTAACTATACGGTTTTCGAAGTCAGTGGAGGCTGCACTTCAGGTTTCAGTGAAGATTGAAGTCATCTCCGCCGTGCAGCGTTTATGCAAGAGGCGGGACGGGAATCAAACCGTCCTATCTCTAGTCCTAGTAGCCGGAAAAATAGATGAGCGACCCTCATCTTGACCCGCGCGAAACGGCGAGGATGAGAAAGAGCGGGGAGGTATTTCCATATGCTCGTGGGCGACGATTGGACCTCCCAAAAAGGCTGAGAAAATGGACTAGCAAGTCACAAAGAAGCAAAAGCTCAAAGAAGCTAATCAAAGGCCAAAGGCCAAAATTGTGAAGGTTTTAACCGAACAAAAGTGAAGAAACTCCAATTCAACATCAAAGGCCAAAGGCCAAAGGCCGATTCACTACAGAAGCTGTCCCTCGCCAAAAAGAAATCAAAATGCTCAACTCAGTGAAACCTGAACCGAATCACGTGCTAGAGAAAGCGACAAGGAAACCATATAGTGCGAGTCGATCCTGAGAATGCAGTCCAGGAGCCTGAAAAGGGCTATCTCCCGAAACATCCGAATTAATTTGCATCTCGGCGCGAAGGTACAAGTATCAAGTTTCTTCTAAGTATTTACACGGTTTAGTTTGGTAATAAGTAAGTAAGGCATGTATTAAGATAAATCTAGTCCCACAGTCTCACTTTCATATTTAAAAGTTTTTACTTAGATTGTGTGCACACCCTTAAATAGCATTGTTCGGGACGAACAACTAAAAGTGTGGGGTGATCTGATGGACCATAATTGTATGAATCATAAACACAGTTAAACCCACCAAATTAGACTCTTTGTCTATTTAACTTTTGCTTGTTAGTTTCGATATTTTTCTACAGGGTATTTTGAAGTCTAGAGAGAATACAGGCTAAGGAGAAGTTTTAAAGCTGAAAATGAATTACGAGTCATTCCAGGTCAGGACCAAATTCTGACTTTCAAGAACCTGACGTGGAATCACTCAAAACAAGTCCAACCGAAGGGCAACCAGAGTCAGACTGGAGCTGAAAGGGCCGATGGCTTTTGGGGAAAAGATCTCAACTCACACTCACCCACTCCCCTCCACCTAGCAGGCGGCTCCCCTCACCCACACTCCCCTCATCCTCTCCTCTCACGCCACCTAGCCGGTGGCTTTTGGGATGGATGAGTCACTCCGATGGCTTTCTTCTCCTCCTCTCCCATCTTGTCAAGTGTTGGCTCCTCATGGCTCCTCTAAGCCTATAAATAGAACCCTCCATTGCCTTTGTAAATCATCCCATCCTCATTCCAACATCACAAGTCCTCAAGTGACTTATCTCTCTAGCTTATGTGGGCACAATCTTGTAATCACTTTACTTTGGAATCAAATCTTGATCTTTAGCACTCTCAACGGTTTTTGTAAGTACTCTCTTCTTTACTTTACTGTCTTTCAAAGTACTTTACTTTCCTGTCTTTACTTTCAAAAACTTTACTTTACCGTCTTTCAAAAACCTTTACTTTTCAACGCACTTAGCTATGATGCCCTGTTCCATGGATATTCGTAGCTAAAGCCTTCATTCGGTTGAAGGGAGTGCTTGTATCATAAAATGTTTTAGACCCTTCTCTTAGTGCCTCTTTGTGTTCAACTTGTTCTAGGTGCCTTATATTAGGTCAGAATTCCATTGGTTGAGTGGATGCTCGGAAGAGCAAAGCTTTGCCATGGGTTCATGATCTTCCATGGATAAGTGGAGGCTCGGAAGAGCACAGCTTATCTGTGGAAGTCAACCTCTTTTAAACACCATTTGGTTTATCAGGAATGATGATCAAATGGATGCACATACTAGAACAAGAGTTCTTTGTCTTGCAAAAGACTAGACGGTGTGGCAAGTCATGTGCTAGGAATAGCCTTGATTCACTTTTGAACAGTTAGTATGATCATTAGAGGTCAATGTTAAAAGGACTATGATACAAGGCCCCTAAAACCGAATACTTTCCTTTAATTGTAATATCGACTGTTACTTTATCTTTCAGTACCAAAAACCAAAAACAACCCCCCAATTGCTTTATTTAATCCCCCCTGTTCGAAAGAACAACTATTCACCTAATTCCCTTGGGTTCGACCCGTACTTACCACTTTCTACCAAAAATAGTCAAGTCGCGAGTATCGGAGATATAAATTTATTTTTGCATAGAGAACATCGCACCTTAACGACAGTGCGGTGGGCTCCGTCAAAATTGGCGCCGTTGCCGGGGAATTGGATTTATAAATCGGAGTAGTTGTTCTTTTTATTTTACAAACCACCATGTCGATGTACTATCAAAACGAGCCTTGGAACGATGAGGAGTTTTTCCCTCCACCCTTCGAACTTGAAATCCGCGAGAAGATCAACAACCTAAAGCAATCCCGGGATGAAACTTTGGACGAGTACTTATGGTACTTCGATTCCCTTGTAACGAGCTGCCCGCACCATGGATTCACCAACCACGATCTTCTTCAAAGGTTTCTCAATGGGATGATGCCATATGAGTGGAATTGGCTTAATGACGCGGCAGGAGGCTCGATAAATAACTTAAACATGGATGATCTTTGGAAATTGATAAACGATTTGGCCGCGAGGTCAAGACCAAGAGAAGATCAGGCCGAGCCACTCGAGGATGTTACAACGGAGCTGGCATCTAGCAACCAGCAATTGGCCAACATGGTACTGACGGGCGTCGTTGTACCCGTCAAAAATAATTGTTTCTTTATCTCCGACTAGCAAGTGGTAAGTCGGGTTGTATCCACAGAGATCGGTTGAGAATCTGTTTCACTAAGTAAAAACGTAACAATGGGGGGGTTTTTGAATGCAAGCAATTAAATAACGCAAGTAAGCAAAAATGATCGCTAGAGCAATCGTCACACAATTCGGGTATCAAATATCAAAGAGAACTGCAAGCTACAACTTTCGATTGTGATGCAAGACTAAATCATTAACCTAACCGTTTTGATTTCTAATGTTTTACAACTTATAGCTCCCCGCTAGGTTGCACTACAAGTTGTCCTAGGTTGTCAATCCTAGTGGTATATTACTAGTATCATAGTTTGCTATCCCCGCTAGGTTGCTAGTAAACTGTGATAATCGGAATCAACACACTAACAGAAGCTCCCCCTCTAGGGTTCCACTTATGCTAGCATATCAAATCCATAAACAATGCATCGTAATATAACGCAAAACATAAAGATAAATATAGGTTTCAAGTCAAAACATCACAATGTCGAGTCCTAGCCTACACGTATGAGTTTAGCTATTCATCGCAATGGAATACATCATCATAGTTGTTTGAATGTAATGAAACGAAAATACTTATGATGAATTCTCCACCAAGCTGCAGCTCCACTCTAGAACTTGAATCCGTGTCTCTTTTCCTCTTCTAAAATTCGATGGTCTGGTCGCCTAGGGTTTCGTGCTTCTAATTATCCTTTTATAATTCCCGAGATGCCGAAATGAAATTAGGAAATTTCGACTTGCCAGCTGTCCCCGCGGACGTCTCATGCATTTCCTGTCCGCGGACGTCTCTTACATTACGGTAATTGTTCAGACGTAAGTGCATTAATTCTTCAGACGTAGGTGGAGGAAAATTGACTTCCAGCTGAATTCCACTTACGTCTCTTGATTTAACGTCCGCGGACATCTTAACAATTACTGTAATTCTTAAGACGTAAGTGCCCATAATTCTTCAGACGTAAGTGGTCTGCACTGACAAAAATTCCAAAGTGCTTCGAACTTCATTTCTTTCCGCGCCAAACATCTTCAAATGGCTCCTTTTAGCCGGTATTCCTTCCTTGGTCTCCGACTCATCAAACTACCCCACACTTGAACTTGTTCGTCCCGAACAAAGAACAAAGCCATAGAATGAATTACAATGTACTAGTCATGCTAATCCTTACATCTCAATCCCAAATCCAGCAACTAATCTTATCATGCTTAAAATTCTAACAATGCGAGTAAAGATAGATTTTTCGATACTTGTTACCTCGCGAGTTGCAATTCAAACGACCTTGGATGTTTGGGAGATAGTCCTTTGTAGGTACCACGGACATTGCATTCTTTTCTGAGTTCTGGTCTTTAGAATTGAGTCAGCGGCTTTCTCTGACACGTGATTAATTTACTGCTTTCATACCATTGAGTCGGACCTTGATAAACGACACATTTTTTTGTTGAAAAAAAAATCAGATTTTTAATTTTTTTTCTTCTTTGTTTTTTTCTACTTGATGGTTTTCCTTCGGCTTTTGAATTCGTTTCTTGTCCACATAATCATTTGCGCCTTCTGCTCTTTCTCATCCTCGTCCTTTTGACGCGAGTCAAGCCGAGGGTCACTCGTCTATTTTCCTGGTTACTCGGACTAGAGATTGGACAGTGTGATGTTCTCCCGTCCCGCCTAACCGCATAAGTACCGCAGTGGCGGAGCAGATTCTCAGGATTAGGCTAGTGAAGCGTCAACCTCCACCGCTTTTCTCAATCGTCAGAACCCAAACTCAGAACTTCCTGCAATTTGCCGTACCTTTCTAGAACATATCTGTCAACTCCACATCCCTGCATATCACAACTCGAAAGAACAAAGCATCGAATTTTTTTGAAATTTTGCATTTTTAGTCAAATGAGCACAATAGTCATAAAAAAATGGAAATGAGATTTTTGACATATGAGAAAAGCATAGCAGTACATCATCAGTTCAGTACGAGTTCATCAAGACACATAACATGCGACATAAAATTTAAAAACAGACACGACGCGCAATTGACTCAACAACATCCCTAAATGGACACGTGTCCTCACGGAATAATTCAAGAGGTAGGACGGATAAATAAAACAGACTCAAATAAAAAATAAAAATAAAAGACAATAAAATAAAAATAGAAACGAAGGAACTGGTACTCCCCTAATAGTCCGGTGGTGGTGATTGAGCTCTGCGATTTTAGCCTTTTAAAATGCACCGCGGACGTCGTCATGATTTGCTGCCGCGGACGTCTAAAGAATATGCAATAAATGCTAAGGCGTCCGCGCTCTAATAGTTGAGACGTGCGCGAGATACACTGATGTAGAATTTTTTTCTTCGCTTAATCACCTGGAAACACCAAAAATAAAAAGAAATGCACTCGAGGCGCATTATCAGCTTCCCAATTCCACTATAACATGTGTAAAGTAAAAGAAACACACACCGGGTTGCCTCCCGGTAAGCGCCTTTGTTTTACGTCCTTGGCTGGACATTACCTGTATGGGATCACAAGTTAGGATCCCAAGGCTGCTCCAAGTCATACTTACCGATCAACGTGCTCCTCTCCTCAGCACTTCCACAAGTTAATCGTTCCTCAGTGCTCTGCCCGATATCAGGTGGCTTCGATCTCCAATTCTTTTCCTTAGGTGTCAACCACTTTCGCGCGCCCACCCCACACTTTTGTTTCTTTACTCCCTTTTTATCTGGTGGGCGCGTTTTCTTTGTTGCCTTCAACTGCTCACTGACACCCTGAATCACACGCAACGATTCATCAGTTGTAATATCAACACAAGTCTTACCCGCAATCTCAGGTGGTTTTCCCGCACAAGGCTGGTGGTCATCTTCAAAGACACGAAACTCAGCCGCCTTGCCACCATATTTCAGCTTTATAATACCCTCAGCGACATCAATCTCCGCCTTCATCGCAAACAAGATCGGTCGTCCAAGAATGAGTGTTGGTGACTCCTTAGTCTGGGTGTCCTCCATCTGCAAGACATAAAAATCTGCAGGCACAACAACTTCACCAACATTCAAGGTTAAATTCTCTAGCAATCCATAAGGATGAACACATGACTTGTTGCCTAACTCGATAGTTAACTCGATCGGTTTCACCGGTCCAAGTTTTAATGAACAATATAGATCATACGGCATAACATTAATGGATGCTCCCAAATCAATCAAACAGTGGGGAATAAGCGTGTTACCAATGCCACAGGTCACCGTGAAGGCAACTGGGTCTCTAGTTCGAGTGGTCAACGCTCCTTGTTTCCGTTACTCCAATTCTTGCATTTGGACTTTGGTTCTCGCGTCCTCATTCCTCTTTGGTTGAATGTCCTTATTTAAAGCTTCGTGACTCTCAATAACCTGCATAGGAAACGGCAATGGCGCAAGAGGGTTAGAATTCAAAGTCTGGAAATTGCTCACTGGGAATTCCGCGCACGTCTCATGATTTTCATCCACGGACGTCTCTTGATTTATCAGTAAGTCTTCCGGCGTCCGCGCCTTAATTGTGGAGACGTCCACGTTCTGCACTGAGGTAGCATCCAAATCTTGCTCTTTTTCTTCTTTTTCGTCTTTTTCTTCAGCCTTCATCTCCTCTTCATCCTTTATCACGATCACACTGACATTTTGCCTTGGATTAGGGATCGTTTGTGAAGGCAGCTTCCCTTTGTCTTCTCGTTGTTTGTAAACGGCGCTGGCAATTTGAGACACTTGCCTCTTTAGCTCGTTAATGTCTCCAGCATGGTGGCCCATCTTTTGAGTGAGTTCCGTGAACATCCCTCTCACTTCATCCCTGAATTCCTTGATCGGGTCCTCATCTCCTTGTCTGATTTCTGGTGGTTTGTATGGCTGCTTTTGTGGGTACGAGGATTGCCCCGCATCGTAATTGTTGTTCCTTTGCCAACCACCATCGCTTTGCCTTGGCTGCCATTTGTTGTGGCCTTGATATCCATCATATCTCCTTGGTGGCAAATCTCCCTTGTTTATGTAGTCCACTATATTCTCGTCTTCTGTTCTCTCCTGAAAAACCGCGTTATCATTATTTATCGAATTAAAAGTGGACTTGTTTACCTTACACTCCACTTGTTTTATTCTTTGTGGTTGTTGCGTCATCATTTGAGCCATCATATTCTTCAGTTCCTGCAATTCAGAATGTACATTTACGTTAGCAACAGGTGCAGGTTTATAAGTTTCTTCGAAGTACCTTGTGCTCTCGGCAACTCTCTCAATCAACTCCCATATCTCCTCGGGGTACATGTCAAGGATAGATCCCTGAGCGGAGGCATCTAGCATTCTCATTTCCATTAGAACCATCCCATCCATGAAGTATTCAAGCAGCATCCTTTGTGGGATTCCATGATTCGGACAACTCTCTTCCAAATGCCTAAACCTCTCCAAATAATCAAACAACGTTTCTGCACGTCCTTGTCTAAGCATAGAGAGCTCCTTTCTTGTTTGAGCCGCCTTCGAATGGGAGTAGTACTTGTCCATGAACTTCCTTTGCAATTGATCCCATGAAGTAATCGAACCTGAAGGTAAAGACATTAACCAAGATTTAGCTTGACTTTCTAAAGAAAAAGGAAATGTCTTTAGTTTAAAAATATTTTCCGGGACCGATGCTGATTTCATGGACATGCAAACTCCATGAAATTCCTTTGAGTGCCTTAGCGGGTTCTCATCGGGCATTCCTCCACACTTGGGCAAGTGGTGTATCACCCCACTCTTTATCTCGATATCATCTGCGTCCTCATCCATCCTAATGCACCAAGGTGCCTCATCAATATACGGCGCACATACTCCTCTCATCGTGCGTCCCAAATCCCGACGCCTAGCTAACTGTACGTATTGTTTTCCTCCACCGAGGGTCGATCCAACTCGTCCTCGTAATCATCGTAATTCTCGTGTCTAGCTGCATGATGTCTAGCAAACTCATTCACAAATTGCTGATTTCTGGGGGGTGGTAATCTTTGATTAACAGGGGGCAGTCCTTGCCTCTGTTCCTGCATGTTATCTCCTAGTACACTTCCTCACACTTCACCATCACGTTCAACACTTCTCTGTGACATGGTTACTTAAACAGAAAAATAATCAAGTGACAAAAAATAAAAAAGACAATAAAATAAAACTAAAGGAAAGAAATACTTAGTGAGATTCTTCGTTACCAATCCCCGGCAACGGCGCCAAAATTTGACGGGCGTCGTTGTACCCGTCAAAAATAATTGTTTCTTTATCTCCGACTAGCAAGTGGTAAGTCGGGTCGTATCCACAGAGATCGGTTGAGAATCTGTTTCACTAAGTAAAAACGTAACAATGGGGGGGGGTTTTTGAATGCAAGCAATTAAATAACGCAAGTAAGCAAGAATGATCGCTAGAGCAATCGTCACACAATTCGGGTATCAAATATCAAAGAGAAGTGCAAGCTAGAACTTTCGATTGTGATGCAAGACTAAATCATTAACCTAACCGTTTAGATTTCTAATGTTTTACAACTTATAGCTCCCCGCTAGGTTGCACTACAAGTTGTCCTAGGGTGTCAATCCTAGTGGTATATTACTAGTATCCTAGTTTGCTATCCGCGCTAGGTTGCTAGTAAACTGTGATAATCGGAATCAACACACTAACAGAAGCTCCCCCGCTAGGGTTCCACTTATGCTAGCATATCAAATCCATAAACAATGCATCGTAATATAACGCAAAACATAAAGATAAATATAGGTTTCAAGTCAAAACATCACAATGTCGAGTCCTAGCCTACACGTATGAGTTTAGCTACTCATCGCAATGGAATACATCATCATAATTGTTTGAATGTAATGAAACGAAAATACTTATGATGAATTCTCCACCAAGCTGCAGCTCCACTCTAACACTTGAATCCGTGTCTCTTTTCCTCTTCTGAAATTTGATGGTCTGGTCGCCTAGGGTTTCATGCTTCTAATTATCCTTTTATATTTCCCGAGATGCCGAAATGAAATTAGGAAATTTCGACTTGCCAGCTGTCCCCGCGGACGTCTCCTGCATTTGCTGTCCGTGGACGTCTCTTACATTACGGTAATTGTTCAGACGTAAGTGCATTAATTCTTCAGACGTAGGTGGAGCAAATTTGACTGCCAGCTGAATTCCACTTACGTCTCTTGATTTAACGTCCGCGGACGTCTTTACAATTACTGTAATTCTTAAGACGTAAGTGCCCATAATTCTTCAGACGTAAGTGGTCTGCACTGACAAAAATTCCAAAGTGATTCGAACTTCATTTCTTCCCGCGCCAAACATCTTCAAATGGCTCCTTTTAGCCGGTATTCCTTCCATGGTCTCGGAGTGCACCTGAGAACGAAAACTACACACAGGTAGTGAAATAATATACAGGTAACACTACGACTCATCAGGTACACCAAATCCAGGTCGAAAGCGACGAATCATGGGTGGCTCAAAAAGAAGCATCAAACAAGCTATGGGACCTCATTAACAAGCTGTCCAAATCAGTACCGGTACACATTTCCGAAATGCCCGAGGAAGCCCAGGTCCACATTGCCGAGCCACTCAAGGACAAGGAGGAAGAATTGGCAGCTAGAATCCAGCAAATGAGTGCCCCGATACACAAAGACGAGGTCGAAAATGAGGAATTCTGGGCAGCTACACAACTGATCTGGGACCGCATTGCCAAACTGCCCAAATCAATTTCGGTCCTAACTGAAGAGTTGCCAAAGACATACCCAGACCTCAGTGCCGAACTGCCCAAAACAGACCCGGACCTCAGTATGATTGCCCCCAGAGACCATATGAATGACGAGGATGAGGACCCATCGTTGCCTGAAGAAGAGCTCCATTCAGATTATCCCTGGGAGTTAGAAGAAGAACTGCCCAAATCAGGCCCGGTCCTTATGACCAATCCATCCGAGGAAATCACAGTCCTAACAGCCGAGCCAACAGAAGTCCCGAACCTCACTGCCGAAGCGGCCGAAGAAATCAAGCCAGGCCCGGTCCTTGCGCTCGGAGCACCCGAGCAAGTCCCGGACCTCATTGCCGAACTGTCCGAGAAAGACATGGTCCTCACTGTCGAAGCACCTGAAACAGACCCAGTCCTCATGGTCGAAGTGCCCCAACTTAACCCTTCGTGTTTTATGCCAATCATAGCCACCGAAGATCATATAATCAATAATGATGAGGTGCAATGGGAGTTAGAGGAGGAGCATGAGCCAAAAAAGCCGACAAAGGAACTCTCACTCGTCACAAGCCAAGGAAAACCGCCTGAAAACTCACTCGTTCCAAGACAACCATCCATCACTGCCACAATAAAGAGGATTGGCAAAGGCGCATGCTTAATGTCGCCTACATTTAATGGCACAAAACCAAACTTCCAAACTCGCAAAGGTGCCAACTATTCAAACATGAAGAAGCGGCAAAGACATGGGCCGAAAGAATGGAAACCCGGAAGGAGTAACAAGCGAGCACGACTCATTGGACCAGCAGCTATGGTCAATGAAACCTCACCCTCTCGGAGCAAAAGGGGAGCTGATGGACCATAATTATATGAATCAAAAACACAGTAAAACCCACCAAATTAGACTGTTTGTCTATCTAACTTCTACTTGTTAGTCCCGATATATTTCTACAGGGTATTTTGGCGCTTAGAGAGAAAACACGCTAAGGAGAGGATTTTACGCTGAAAAGATATTACGAGTCATTCCAAGGTCAAGATCAGACGCTGAACGAAGAAATCTCAAGATCCTGACATTGAATTACTCAATTCAAATTCAACCGAGGAATAACCAAAGTCGGACCGGAGCGAAATTGGACTGATGGTTTTGTGAAAAGACTGCACAAAACTCACAAAACTCATCCATTTGCCAAGGTGACCGGCGGCTTTAAGGAAGAGGTGAGTCATGGGGTGACTCACCCCCCCCCCCTTCCTCCTCCTCTCCTCCTTGCAACCGGCGGCTTCCTCCCTCCCCTCCCATTGCAACCGGCGGCTTTTGTGAGCCATGAGAAGTTGACATGTGTGGCCTTCTCCTCCACAAGCTAAATTGTAGTGTCCACTAACTTGAACTCACTAGTAAACTAGTAAAGCGGCAAGTAGGGTGAACAGGGTGTCGTCGTACCTGTGCAAAAACAATTTATATTTTTCCTCGCTCTTGGCTGTGGGTGAGTACAGTGGTGAGTAAGGGTCGAACCCTAGGGAGCTAGATGGTTACTACTTCGCTCTGTAATAGAGAAAAAGAACAAGAAACTAATGTGAAAGTAGAGGTTAGTGTAATAATCGAGAAGTGCAAGGGATTTATCAATCAAAGGAATATTCAGGTTAGGGTATTATTCAATTGTGACTTGGTTTTATCATTGATTTCTAAATATCATGTTTCTAATTCTTTTAAACCTAATAATTCAATACTCCATTCCAAGATATATCAAATTAGTGCTCTATTTGTTTGTAGCTCTCTAGTATCAAACAAACAGTAAACAATGGATTTATATCGTTCAACTAAATCTAACCTTTCCGGGTATCAACTCAGTTTCACAATATTAATCGAGATAATTAGCACAAGGTTTAATGGAATAATAAAACAAGCATTAAGATTCAAATCTCAAAAACATAAGTCACGATTATTTAACCCTAACCCGAATATGGGTTTTAGTTACACATATTCATAATTAAATAATGCAGGGAAATAAAAGGGACAAGAACTTCACTATGAGATCGAGATTTCAAAAGCAAGGCACGGTGGGTATGGGCGGCGCACGGAGGAGGGTACGGCTGAGCAAGGCTGAGATCCGGCGGAGGAATGGAGAGCAGCAGGTGGTGCACGGCCAAGTGAAGAGAATAGTATTCGAATATGAGATGGGATGGTTATGGATGGCAGCACTGCTCTTCTATTTATAGGGTTTGAGAAACCCTAACTTGGTCATAAAGCTACGAAACCCTAGCGTCGCATACAAATTGGGCCGGCTGCTGGACTTTGGAACTTGGACTTTTTTCCGAAGTACTGTTCATGGGCCGGAGTTACTGTTCATCGGACACTGTTCACGCCGGAATCACTATTCACGCCGGAGTTACTATTCACGCCGGAATCACTATTCACGCCGGAGTTACTGTTCACGAGCCGAAAAACACTGTTCACGGCCCTCCTTTGGTCTGATCTTCAATTGCGATGTTTCTGGCATGAAAATGCCGTCTTTTAAGCGTGATTCCTCCTAGAGCTTCCAAATCACCTGAAACACGAAACAACACTAAAAAGTAACTGTTCGCATAATACAGTGAATGAAATGGTGGGATTTAATGACTCGACAAGTCGTATAAATACGGCTCATCAAACCACCCCACACTTAAACTTGTTCGTCCCGAACAAGGACTAGGTCATAAGAGGAACGACTAATGTAAACATCACAATGCTTCGGTCATCCTAGACGAGCTACATGGACATGAATTAAGCTACTATAGATCTCGCCAGTTATGCATGCTTGCTACTAATATCATCGTGCGAAAAACATGGGGTTAATGATACGTGTTACCTTTGGGTCGAGATGCAAATCAATTCGGATGTCTCGGGAGATAGCCCTTTTTAGACCCATGAACCCTCATTCTCAGACTCAAACTCGCTGCTATATGGTTATGCTTTGCCGCTTTTTGTTGCACGTGATTGATTCGAGCTTCAAAGTGTTGAGTGTTATTCGGCCAGCTATAGTGTCATCTGATTTGGGATTTCAATGATGCTGTCACATGAGACGTGTGGACTATCACGATGGTTTGTGGATTTGTTGCTTTGTAGTGCGGATTGTGATTTGCTCGAACCGTGGTTCCTTCTCCTTTTGACGCGAGTCAAGCCGAGGGTTGCTCGTCTATTTTCCCGGTTACTTGGATTAGAAACCTTCCTGCTCTCACTCATCATCGTCCTTTTGACACGGGTCAAGTCAAGGGTCGCTTGCCTATTTTCTCGGCTACTTGGACTAGAGCTTGGACGGTGTGAAGTTTTCCCGTCCCGACCAACCGCAAGGGTGCCGCAGTGGCGGAGCAGACTCGTACTATGTCGCCTCGAAGTGCTAGCCTCCACGAGCTCCACATAACCATACATCCTGAGTTCGGTCTTTGAATGATCTGTCAAGTCTCTCTAGGGCGTTTCTATCAACTCCACATCCCTGTTTATCTCAACTAACAAAGGCACGTAGAGATTTTAAGATCACATGTTAGTCGCACAAATCAAGGTTCGTCAAAGACATGCATGTAAAATCGGCTATATCTATTTCACCCAATCACTATCCAATACTGCAAGTCTAGGAAATAGTGAAGTATCATGTACAAAAATTTTAAAAATGACTCGAAACGTGCTGACTCTGTATGGTGGGCATGCTGACTCGATAACTGACTCATAACTGACTCTCCCACCCCACACTTTTGAAATGAGCCGTGTCCTCACGGAACGACTCAAATCTAGACACACAAATGCATGCAATAAATAGATAAGGAAAGGAAAAGGGTAGAACGAGACTCCCCTGGGATGTAGACGGTGGTCGGCTGAACTCGGATCAAGTCCGGGGGCTAAAATGCGTAGCTTCAAGGGGATTTCCGGCCGACTAAGTCCAATCCCTACAAAATGAAACCAAATCCTTTCCAAGGTACAATGTGACAATTTAAGACTCATAAATAAACATAGTAAATAAACAAACTGAAATGTAAAGACGTGCAAACCATGCAGGGCTGCCTCCCTGCGAGCGCCTTTGTTTAACGTCGTTGGCTCGACAGTACCTCTGTAGGGATCACAAGTTAGGGTCCCATGGGCGTGTGAGGTCATATTTCTGCTCAGCAACTCCCTCTGTTCGTCCAGTGTGCGCATCTAGCTGTGCGCTTGGCTCTGCTCTCCTACTTTCGGACGGTTTCTTCCCCTTATAGCCTCTAGAAGATGTAGCCATCTTGGCCATAGCTGCTGGCCTGGTAGCCTGTATACTCTGCTCTGGTGGGTCTGGAACTAAGGTCTCGTAGTCTGTGGTGTGCACAATATCTGGTGGTTTCTTTGCGCATGGCCGGCTAGCATCCTCATAGACATAGAAATCGGCTTCCTTGCCACCAAATGATAGGGACAATAAGCCTAAGTCCATGTTGATCTGTGTCTTGGTGTCATAGAGGAATGGCCGTCCCAAAATGAGCCCTGGTGGTTCGACTTTTCTGGATTTTTCCATCTGCAAGACATAGAAATCTGCAGGCACAGCAAGATCTCCTACTCGGAGGGTTAGATCTTCAAGTAGTCCAGTGGGGCGAACACACGACTTGTCTCCCAACTCTATAGATAGTTTAGGGGGCTTCAACGGTTCGAGGTTCAGTGAGTAGTACAGAGAGTAAGGCATTACATTGATGGCAGCACCCAAGTCAATCAGGCAATGGGGTATCTGGGCTGCACCGATGCCACAGGTGACTGTGAAGGCTCCTGGGTCCTTACTCTTTCTCGGAGGTGTCTCATGGCTCGCTGTAGGTGAAGGTCTCATCATCTGATCGGGTTGTGTATGCCTGACCACCATCCTTGTCTCCGATTCAGCTTCATCAGTGGTCTGGCCTTCGGGAGCAACCATAGCATAAGAGTGACTGTCCATTTTGTCTTCTTGAGGCTCAGGGACTGAATCTGGTTGGTCTGTGCCGAGCTCCTCTGTGGGATCCTCGAATGTTGTATCTACCACCTCTACCTGGCTGACGTTCCCTCTCGGATTCTGAACTGTCTGTGAGGGAAGTCGTCCTGCGTGTAGACTAGCTGCGAGGTCTGAGACTGTAGTAGTGAGCTGGGACATTTGCTTCTTCAAATCTTCTATGTCTCCTTTGGTCGTGGCCCGATCCTGAATCACAGCTGAAGCCAGATCCTTTATCATGTCCTCGAGAGCTTTGTTGGGGCCTTGGTTGCTCGGACCTGCCTGATATGTGTTCGGCCCTTTCTGTTGGTACTGCCCTGGTGCATTCGGCTGGTACTGACTGTTAGGATGTCTGTACGGCGGCTGAGTCTGCTGATTCTGCTGAGGCACATTCGATCGTGCTTGCTGAGGCTGATTCTGCTGATAATTATTTCTCCAGGCGCCTTGATTAGGTGCTGCTGCGCCATACTGCTTGACTGGGCCTGGTTGGTTGCCATAATTTTGATAATTGCCTACTGCATTCACATCGCCCTGAACGTCTGTCTGTAAGGTGGGGCACTCGTCTGTCTTGTGATTTGTAGACGTACAGAACTCACATGGCTGGGCCTGGACCGGTGTCCTTCGGACTACATGCTTCATCAGCTCCCTCATCTCCTTGAGTTCTGCGAACACAGCACTGATAGAGGGCTCAGTGGCTGATACGTTCTTGGTGCGGGCATACTCGTCCTCTTTTGTGGTCTCATCCTGGAATCGCTCACCCTCTGCCACTGATATGATCTTCTGCTTTACTCTGGCTGGGGTCATGTTCATGAGTTGGCCTCCAGCCGAGGCCTCTAGTAGCTTCCTGTCCATCCTGCAAAGTCCATCCAGCATATATTCCACGATCAACTTCTCCGGGAGCTCCAGATTGCAGCAACTCTTCTCCAAGGCAAGGAACTTCTCCACGTACTCGTACATGGTCTCGTTTGGGCCTTGCCTGAGCTCTTGCAATTGTCTCCGGACTTGCGCTGCACGCCCTGCTGGATAGTACTTGCTGAAGAACTGCCTCTGCATCTGCTCCCATGTATAAATACTGCCTGAGGGTAAAGATAGGAACCAATCTGCGGCAGCGTTTGTAAGTGAGAAGTAGAACGCCTTTAGCTTGAAAATTTCGACGTCGGCTCCGTGAGGTTTCAGGTTTAAGCATAACCCGTGATAGCGTGTCAGGTGAGATGTAGCAGACTCTCCCTTGGTTCCAGAGAACTTGGGCAGGTTGTGAATGACTGAGGTGCTGACTGTTATGGCTGTGAGGTCCGGTCCTTCATAGATAGGCCATGTCTGGTCTTTGAAATTGGGAACCGAAAGCTCGCCCATGGTAGGTCCTTCATATTCGTCCTCTTCATCGTCTCTGACTACTGGCTGTTGTTGAGGTCTCTGAGGTGGTGGGTATGGATGTTGTGGGTGATATGGTAATGGTGGGTATGGTGGATATTGGGGGTATGGCGGTTGTGGGTACTGTGGATACGGTGGTGGTGGATACTGCTGATAAGGTGGTGGGTACTGAGGGTACTGTGGGTATGGCGGTTGGAGTTGGTGTTGAGGTTGGTTTTGTTGTTGCTGTTGAACTTGTCCCGGGATAGCCCCCCGGATTTCTCCATTCTGTACCTGTTCGACTTCATTATTTTGACTGTTGTCACCGACTATACTTCCTGCATGAGACATGTTGCAAGAAATAGCACGCACCGAGGTAGAAAACACCGAAATAGCAAACACAGACTAGCAACCAAGGGTTCCCAGGAGATTGGAACACAATCCCCTTAGACTCGTAAGTCTTGGTGACAGAACCCTCTAGAAGCTAGAAATCAAATCGAAATAAACGAGAAACAGAAAACGAATAAACTAGCAGTAAAGGATCCCCAGGAGATTGGAGGAGTCACAATGGTCTCACTTAAAACCCAATCCCCTTAGACTCGTAAGTCTTGGTGACAGAACCCTCTAAAAGCTAGAAATAAAATCGAGGCAGTTGAAAATACGAAAAAATAAAATTCACCGAAATAGCAAAATTACGAAATAGCAAACAGTAAATAAACGGAGAAAAAGAAGAGAACAAAAGTTCACCGTGCGTAGCTCCCCGGCAACGGCGCCATTTTGAACAGGGTGTCGTCGTACCTGTGCAAAAACAATTTATATTTTTCCTCGCTCTTGGCTGTGGGTGAGTACAGTGGTGAGTAAGGGTCGAACCCTAGGGAGCTAGATGGTTACTACTTCGCTCTGTAATAGAGAAAAAGAACAAGAAACTAATGTGAAAGTAGAGGTTAGTGTAATAATCGAGAAGTGCAAGGGATTTATCAATCAAAGGAATATTCAGGTTAGGGTATTATTCAATTGTGACTTGGTTTTATCATTGATTTCTAAATATCATGTTTCTAATTCTTTTAAACCTAATAATTCAATACTCCATTCCAAGATATATCAAATTAGTGCTCTATTTGTTTGTAGCTCTCTAGTATCAAACAAACAGTAAACAATGGATTTATATCGTTCAACTAAATCTAACCTTTCCGGGTATCAACTCAGTTTCACAATATTAATCGAGATAATTAGCACAAGGTTTAATGGAATAATAAAACAAGCATTAAGATTCAAATCTCAAAAACATAAGTCACGATTATTTAACCCTAACCCGAATATGGGTTTTAGTTACACATATTCATAATTAAATAATGCAGGGAAATAAAAGGGACAAGAACTTCACTATGAGATCGAGATTTCAAAAGCAAGGCACGGTGGCTATGGGCGGCGCACGGAGGAGGGTACGGCTGAGCAAGGCTGAGATCCGGCGGAGGAATGGAGAGCAGCAGGTGGTGCACGGCCAAGTGAAGAGAATAGTATTCGAATATGAGATGGGATGGTTATGGATGGCAGCACTGCTCTTCTATTTATAGGGTTTGAGAAACCCTAACTTGGTCATAAAGCTACGAAACCCTAGCGTCGCATACAAATTGGGCCGGCTGCTGGACTTTGGAACTTGGACTTTTTTCCGAAGTACTGTTCATGGGCCGGAGTTACTGTTCATCGGACACTGTTCACGCCGGAATCACTATTCACGCCGGAGTTACTATTCACGCCGGAATCACTATTCATGCCGGAGTTACTGTTCACGAGCCGAAAAACACTGTTCACGGCCCTCCTTTGGTCTGATCTTCAATTGCGATGTTTCTGGCATGAAAATGCCGTCTTTTAAGCGTGATTCCTCCTAGAGCTTCCAAATCACCTGAAACACGAAACAACACTAAAAAGTAACTGTTCGCATAATACAGTGAATGAAATGGTGGGATTTAATGACTCGACAAGTCGTATAAATACGGCTCATCATAGGGGTCGAACCCAAGGGAAATAGATCACGTACTCATTGCTCTTTTGCAAATAAAGTAAAAGAAAGTAAATTCAAGTTTTGGGGGTTTTGCAAGGTTTTTTTGAAAGTAAGTACAAGTGCAAGTAAATAACAAAGGATTGTGATCAATAGAATGGAATTCGGTCTAGGGGCTTTTGTTGTAGCTCAACTCATCATTGACCTCTAATGATCGATCCTTGCATCCATAAGTGTGGGTTAGTTCCTTTTCAAGACAAAAACCCCAAAGTAAGGCCCTTTCAAGCGCATACACTACAATCCATTCCTTTTCAAGACTTGGATTTCTAGTGCGAACAAGTTTAATAACCTCTTTCGAAGTGTACTAGACTAGGTGCTAAAGCTTGTTTCACTTTTCAATGACAACAAGCACAATGAAGGTAGTGAACCCATTCGGCTAAACCTTGCCCTTTCGTAGCATTAGCTTAGCCTAGGCATTCATTCCCATATCATTGGCACATGACTAGCAAATGAACACAAGGAAGCATTAAGATCAAGGTCTTAGAGCCTTGCTACAACATTAAGGGGACCCCAAACCGAATTATGGAAGTTTAGCCACTCATATTTATGAAATGATTATGAGAGCTAAGGAGCATAACCGGAATAAGAAGGCTCAAACCCAAAATGCGTAGGACAAAGGGTAAAATGTGTAACAAGTAAGGGGAGGAGTAGAGAGATGTTGAACTTTCCAATTTCTAAGCCAAATGATAAGAGTAACAAGGATGGATTTTTGTGAGATTTTCGAATCCCATTTACAAGGGCCAATGGCCTCTATATATAAAGAATGAGGAGGATTCTAGGCCCTTGGATGAGGCTTCATCTCCAAGTTAGAGTGGAAAAATGAACTTGGCAATATGAAGCCCTATGACCGACTTTCTATATTGGGAAGGGGAGGATTGGCGACTGCAACTTTGCCTTGGAATTAGCGCAAGGAATGACACGTGGCATATGGGGTAACGAGCCGAGAAATCTGGGGGGAAGCTGTCAGGCGCTGGCCGGGTGTGATCGGGCGGGGCACTCGGCGTATGCCCTGGGTTCTCGGCAGGCGCTCGGCGTTTGGCCTTGGGAGCTCGGTTGGGCGCTCGGATACTCGGGTACTCGGCCTTAGGAGCTCAGACGTGCGCTCAGGTGGCCGCTCGGACGTGCGCTCGGGTAGCCGCTCGGATAGGCGTATGGACACTCGGATGAGCGCTCGGGCGTGCGCTCGGATGGCCCGGTAGCGCCCGTCCTCAGTTCCTCGGACATGCCCGGCCTTGCGCCTGGTTTTCTCGGCAAGCCCAGCTTAGGTCCTTGAGTTCCGACTGAGGTCCTTAGGACCCGATTGAAGTCCTTAGGCCCCATTTCACCCCAAATCATCTTGTGATGCTTTTGTGGCCTAAAATGCCATTGTTAAGCTCATTTCCTCTTTAGACTCCTAAAGGCCCTGAAATCCAAAACGACATTAACAAGTAAATGTTCTCATGATCAAATGTCGTAAAGGGTGGGATTTAATGACTTAATAATTCGTATAAATACGTCTCATCAACCGTGCTTGAGCTGGTTCCACTCGGGCGTTTTGTCTAGGAAGTGAAAATGTCCGAGTTATTGGGTATTTAAAACACTTTCGTCGAGCCAGCATTGAAAGATTCCATGGTTTGGTTGAGCGACTTGGTTTCAGTGCTTATGCGCGCGGGGCCTTTGCTTTGGAATTGGGCCAACTGCCAATCTGCCTGAGCATTCTCCTTGGTTTTTCGACATTGTCCACCTTATTTTCCATTTTGATCACTTTGCTCGAGGTGGATTTGTCAAAGCAGCTCGTTTGCCCAGGCAACTTGAATTCAGTGCTAGACAGCTCGGGCGTGGCCTGGGTGATGCCTGGGCGGGGACCTGGTTTCTCAGACGCGGGCTCGGTACCCGGTTGAGCTCTCTCGGTCCCCGATCGGGCTTCTCGGTCACTGGTTGAGACCTCTCGGTCCTGGCTAATTTTCCTCGGGCCCTGGTTGTGACTTCTCGGCCAGAAATGCTTGGTGTGCTTTTTGGGCATAAATCTCCCCTTTTAGGAATGTTTCCTCTTTAGACCCCAAAATAGCCTGTATACACAAAATGGTATTAACTAGCACTTGTTCGTATCATCAAATGTCTAATTTGGTGGGTTTAACTGATTTGATGAATCGTATAAATACGCGCCATCACTGAGCAACGTAAACTTCCAGAGCAAGTAGTAAGCGAATGGCTTCAAGACGTGCGACCGAAGCAAAGGTTTCCTCAAAGTCTATCCCTTCTATCTGAGTGTATCCTTGTGCAACAAGGCGAGCTTTGTTTCTTGTTATGTTCCCTGATGCGTCGGAATTATTTTTGAAAATCCATTTTGTGCCAATGACGTTAACCCCATCAGGTCTTGGAACCAGATCCCATACATCATTTCGAGCAAATTCTTCCAGTTCCTCCGGCATGGCGAGGACCCAATACTCATCAAGTAATGCTTCCTTTATGTTTTTCGGCTCAATTGAGGAGAGGAAGCACGAACAGGCAGCCACTTCTCTGGAGTTGCTCAGTTTTCTGCGAGTTTGAACTCCGTCACTTGGTGATCCAATGACCTTATAGATTGGGTGATCCCTGGCAATTCGTCAGGAGGGTTGTAGCGTAATGACATTGTCCTGAGTGTTGACAGTATCGGCTTCGTCAGATGAGGAATTTTTAGGGAGGTTGTCAGAGGTGTCTTCAGTTGGTTCTTGCTCAGTCTGCTGGGGTGTTAGTTGTGTTGTAGGTACTGTGTTGGTACTATCGTCAGTGTCGTCCGAGACAGCCCGTATAAATACTTCATCCTTGACTTTGACATTTATAGATTCCATGACTGATCCTGTGCGCTTGTTGAACACTCGGTATGCTCGACTGTTTGAGGAATACCCTAGAAAGAACCCTTCATCACTTTTTGGATCCTGCTTCTGTCGGTACTCCCGGTCATTTAGAATGTAGCAATCACTCCCAAAAATGTGGAAGTATTTGACAGTGGGCTTCTTACCTTTCCAAAGTTCATAGCACGTCTTCTCTGTTCCAGTGCGTATAGTAACTCGATTTATGATGTGACATGCGGTATTCATAGCTTCGGACCAGAACTTCAGAGGAATCTTCTTGGCATGGATCATCACCCAGGCCATCTCTTGAATGGTACGATTTTTCGTTCCACAACTCCATTCTGCTGAGGGGTCATTGCTGATGCGAACTGATGAGCAATCTCGTGTTTCGCACAATAGATTCCCATAGTAACATTCTTGAATTCTGTGCCATTGTCACTCCTGATGGACACCAATTTTTTCCCTTTGTCTTCTCTTTCTCGTTGGATCAAGGTAGCAAGTTCTATGAACTGTTGCGCAGCTTCAGTCTTGTCCCGAAGGAACCTTATCCAAGTGAATCTGGTGAAGTCGTCAATGCAGACCAGAACATACGTCTTCCCACCATAGCTCTCAGTTTGCATTGGTCCCATTAAGTCCATATGGATCAGTTCCAGTGGTCAGACGGTGCTGATTTGAGCGATCTTAGGGTGTGATGCTTTGGTCTGTTTCCCGATCTGGCATTCTCCACACATCACATCCTGACTTCCTTTGACATTTGGTATTCCTCGGATGAGTCCAGATGAGAAGAGTTTCTCTAATGTCTTGAGGTTTAGATGACCCAATCATCTGTGCCAGAGGGACATCTCATCGGCTTGGCTAGACAAGCAGGTTGGTGAAGCAACTGTTCCAGTGGAGCCGATGAGGTAACAGTTGTTAGCTGCTCTGCTTCCTTTCATCAAAGTGCCTCCGTCTTTATCAAAAACTTGGCATGAGTTGTGGGTGAATTTGACATGATGTCCGCTGTCGCAAAGTTGACTTATGCTGAGTAAGTTCACTTTTAGTCCTTCAACTAGGAGAGTGTCTTTGAGAACAGGCAGATCCGGAACCTTCAATGTCCCACAGCCGATCACCTGTCCTTTTCCTCCATCTCCGAAAGTGACGAACTGCTTCTTAAAAATAGGTCGAATCTGTGTAAGGTATTTGGAGTCACCTGTCATATGGGCGGAGCATCCGCTATCGAAGTACCAGCGATCTTTCTTCAAGTGACTTGATGAGCTGAACGCAACCATGCAAACATCTTTACTTCTGCAAGTCTCCGTGCCTATCCTCCAATCATGGACCGTGGTCGAGGGTAAGTGTCCTTGCTTCGCAGTCATCTTGAACAGTTCCAGGATCCCACTCAGTGTGTCGAGTGTTTGTTCTGATACCATTTGAAATTTTGTCCCCTGTTCAAGCTTATGTTCAAGGTGCAGTTGAGACAGACCTTGAACTCCGTTCACACCAGTTCAACAGTCAGAGAAGATAAATGAGACACACACAGTTAACTGGATACGGACTCTACAAGGAAGTGTTCCGACCGAAGTTTAAACAGTTTATCAAGCAGAATCGAAAAGTGGAGGGAAACAGGAGCACGCACAATATGTTACCCAGTTCGGCCTCGCCTACTCTGGGGGGTTTCCCACACCCTAAAAGGGACACAAATCGTATTACGAGATTAGAGCTACAAGTGGTCTTACTCTTACACAACCCCGTGTTTGTAATCGCCTAGCCTCTAATTCTCCGTCTCTCGGATTTGCAATCTCGGTTCACCGCAGCTCCACTCGATCCCTTGTGGGTAGGACGAGACTTCCCTCTCGGCCTAGTCTTGGACCTCCTAGAAGTCCAATCGCCTTCTCTTCAAAGACGTATCTTGAGTGCCGTGTGTATGTGTGCACTTTGTAGTTCTTCAAGCACCGTCTGAACAGCACACTGAACAGACCGTAACTTTTGTCGTTGATATTCAGGTGAGAAATATTCAGCCGGCCGTCGCTTCTCCTCCAATCTCACGAATTCTCGTGTTTTTCTTTTCTCTCCGGGAGCGACACAGATCTGGATGCCCTAGCATTGAATTTATATGCTCGGTTGATATCCAAATCTGCTCAAGATAATCCCATCAAATATTTAGGAAATATTCCTAAATATTTGATGTATATCTTTCTCAAATCGGTTGGAGGAATATAAGATTACTTCCTCGCCAAGTCAGCCATGCCGCTTTCAATATGATGTGAAGATATTCATTCGAATATCTGAGGCTCGAAATATTCGCTGGCCGATTTCAGTTCGATTCGAAAAGATCCTCTATCTTTAGAATCTTCCGGAAACATCCTTGCATCTGCTCCACGCTATTCATGTGTACCAGGATGTGTTCGAACTTCCCCTGAACTCCTGCTCGAACTATCTAATGGCGTTTTGCCAATTACATGCCACTCAAGGGAACATCAAGTGAGATTGCTAATGTTGACACTATAGCAAGACATTGAATTGTTGGATATGCTCGTTGGTGGATATTAGCGGGTGGAAGCAATGGGTAGGCCAAGTTGATGTAAACACCCAAGGATTATGTGGAGAAGCAGAGAGTGTTTTTCTCAGAAGATACGAAAGGGATCGAGAAAAATCAAGAGATATTGGAGAGGCATCAAAGGTTTGGTCAGCGTTATGATGAAATGCAGACAGATATTCATTAACTATAAGGGCATTCTTCAGATGGTGGTAGCGAAGTTGATGAATGAAGTGGCTGCTGGTGGTGTCATCCCGTTATGAAGATGATGATGACATGAGTGACATTGGTCATGAGAAGGATTTAAGGAGGATTCAATCTTTGGAGTCCAACAGAAAGGTAATGACTTTGGAAAATGCAACGTGATGCATATGCTCGGATGAGAGCAGTGAGAAGGTTTATTGCATCTGATCGGAGGAGACCAGTGAGAACGGTCTCAACATGGATTTAAAAAGACATTTCAGCAATGTCAAGAAGAGTGGTATGATTTGGTCCGGGAATGTGCTCGAGGAAACTGTTTATTGTGAAAACCTATGAGGAACATGTTGGAAAAATGTGTATTAAGGGTGAAGAAAATTAAGCTAAGTAATTGCTTAATTGTACATTAGTGTGACTAATGTGACACCTGATGGGCAGAGATAATTAAATAGTTAAATACTGATTTAATTATTTAATTAATATTATTATCATCCCACGATGGGCTGATTTTAATAAGTGGGCCCATTATTGGTGGACTCAATAACGTGGGTTTTGTTATATAAATAAAACACAGTGCGTTATTTGAGATAGTGAAATAGATAAAACCCTAAATACGTTTTCAACTTTCTTCGCATGGAGGCTTAAGCCGGCCGGCATGTTTGTAAAAGGTTTTCTTCGCGTGTGTTACGGTGATAGTTGAAGGCCAGAAAGGTTCGATCGACAAAGCTTGGTGCTAAGTTGTTGTCGAGGATCGTTTTATCCTGGGAAGCATACTGCCAGCGAGTCCCAAGCACAGTAGGGCGGCAATCTTGCTTTAAGGACAATGTCCAACGTGACTCGATCCACTTCGGTTTGCAATTGTTTCAATTCTTTTTCATATTGTTTATGTTATTCTGTTGAATTGAATCTGTATTGCATACTGTTCTGTTTAATCGCATCTCATTATTCTATATCTGATATTCAGTAACTTTGTATATCCGTCTGTATATTCAGCAATAATGCCAACAATCTTATCTTAAAGCAAGATTTATACTGTTTAAATCGTTTGAAGTTACTAACGATCTACATGATGTGTAGAGATGAATACGAAAAACAATCTGTGGAGGTTTGTAGACAGATAGATGGAACACTCAAATCAGAATTGGTTTGACATAAAGAATCATATGTGAAGTATCAGATATGTTGATTCTCTTACCGACTTGATGTTGAAATTATCTGAAGACAATTTGAAGATCAGGCCACGCAGATGGCAGATCTGAGTTCCGTTTTGGAGTCGCTCTCAATCACGAACCGAAAGCAACGTGTTTGTTCTTTGCTTTAAATCCATGTTTATTGGTTTCTGACATATGCTTTGGCTCAGATCTTTTGACTAGATTTGAATCTGGTGGCATCAAAAGAAACCAAAAATTTGGGCGATCGAGAAAGGGCTGGATCTGAGAGGAGTCCAAAATTGGTTCCAGAACCGCCGTGCGCGGTGGAAGCCGAAGCTGCCGGTTGAAAACTGGGCCGACTTGTGCTTGATTGTTGTCAGAGATGTACGGTTTGTGCTATGACATCAACGTGTGTTGATTCGTGGAACATTCGGTGGTGCGCTGCAGATTTGTGGACAGATTAGTAGCTCATTGAAGAGGCTCGGAATGAGAGCACTTATTGGCATTTTGATAGTGCTTTGAGAAGGATGTTGCTGCTTCGACTGCACGTTGTAGTTGATATCATCAGCAGCAATGATGTGCTGTAAATCTCATCCAATTCCGACGATGTCAGTTTGGTGATGAAGCTACCTATGTGAAGTATGGTTGGATGGAAGAGAGAGGCGGCTGTTGTTGCTTAAGACCAGAAACCCTAAATTTGGGAAGAGATGGATCACTGTTTTTGCTTTTTGGGCGTGCAAAAGGCTGAAAAGTTTGTCAAAATTTGACAAACACGAGTTCACAATAATGGATGGTTTCTCGGAAGACTTGATGCCATTATTGATTCCCGAGGAGAAGTGCTGTTGATTAAATGTTTAATCAAAGGAATTGGTCCACAAAGCAAGGAACCCGTGGAGACAAGAAGTGGCGTTTCCCATGGTTCTCTTCACTTTTCTCATTTGAATGGAAAAAGACTAGTGGGAGTGAGCTGGCCATGCTAGCATCCATAAATTATGGGTCCGAAAAGATGTCTACTAAATTATGGTAAGCACAAAAGTGGAGGACCCAAGTTAGTGGAATCTTGAATAAATGAATGAAACCCTAGAAAATCATTTTTGATGGGGAAGAGGCGTCTGCTGGTGCTATTCTTTTTGCAAAATGACAAAATCCATGTTGACAAAACATGATGGAGATTGATTATGCAAAGATGATGCAACCGATGCAAAGATGGTGTCATCTGCCATGGTTGATGACTTATTGAGCTGGCGGCAATAATAGAAAAGATGAACCCTAGTGGGTCTTGCTTCACTATAAAAATAATTGGCCTAATCCAATTTGGTTCAATCAGGTATTTTGCTACCTCATTTAAATTAATCATATTTATTTGATATGATTATGATTAATGCAGATCAATCCAAACGGGATTGGCCGAGTGCATGATGGTTTGGTTGAACTCAGGTTCAATTTAAATTGGCCTAATTTAATATTATGGGCTAATTCATTTTGTTGATTCAATCTGTTGAGATTGATTCATGGTCTGATTTGATAAATGAGTTTTATTGAATTGTTCCATTGAGTTAGTGCAAATTAACCCTATGTAATTTGGTTTGAATTGCATGACTGCATGAGGAATGGATCGAGAACGATTCAATAAGACATGGAGAATCTGGACAAGGAACCTGATGTCAACATTCCAGTGGATCTCAATGTGGGGGCAGCACTTGTTGTAATAAGGTGTTGTACCACCTTGATGATGGCTACGGGCAGGAACAGACTTGCGAGTCTGGTTCCAGGGATAGACCTGCGAGTCTAGTTCCGGGAATATACCTGAGGGTATAGTTCCAATTATTTGAGTGGCACGAGTGCCTATAACATTGCTTGATGAATCTGGATTGTATATTCAAATATCATTTTGAAAACACAAATGTAAATTTGCGACGAATCAAAATGTGATAGTAAATCTTTTCACCGTATTGAAAAGGATGTGAAAACCCCTGAGTCAATCCATAGCAAGTTATGTGATTTGAGATATGGGGTGGTAACAAGTAATTTGTGACTTTCTTCAATGATAGTACAAAATATTGTTATGTATATTTGCTTAATAGCAAAGCTGTGACAGCACTAAGTTAATAGTCTAAAACATTTTATAATACAAGTGCGCCCCGTCTACCGAACTATTAGTTTAGCTACTATTCATCACGCTAAACATTATACTAAGGAATTAAAGACAACAGTTGATTAAATAAATACTAAGAGATACTTACAACCGTTGAAGCGCCAAGGGAGCTATCCTTTATTTCCAAAGCAAGATTACAACGTTACAAGTATTACAACTTCTAGAGAGAGAAGTGAAATTGAGAATTGGTGTGTTTTACAAATGAGGTTTGGCTTGGTATTTATAGCCAAAGTGAGGAGGAATGGATGGATGAGATGGAAGCACATGTCTTTTGATCCAAGGGAGGAGAAGGAGGAGCTTGTGGAGGAGACAAGTGGCGCAAGGAGGAGGAGCCGGCGGCTTTTGGTGGAGGAGGGTGGCGCCGCCGGTTGCCGGTCACCCAAGGGGGAGGAGCTCCTCCCTTGCCCACCTCCTTGAATGGTGGCCGGTCATCTTTGCCAAATGTGTGATTTTGTACAGTTTTGTGCAGTCTTTTCACAAAACTGTCAATGTGTTCCTTCCCCGGGATGTCTTGACTTCACTCCTGATTTTTCTGATTAATTTATTCTGGTCAATTTGACGTCAGGATCCTTGACATTTCTTCAGTCGGCATATGATCTTGACCTTGGATTGACTCTTGTTATCTTTTCAGCTTAAAATCCTCTCCTTAGCTTGTTTTCACTTCAGTCTCTAAAATGCCCTGTGGAAATATATCGGGACTAACACGTAGATGTTAGACATACAAACAGTCTAATTCAGGGGGTTTTACTGTGTTTCTGACTCGTCTAACTTTGGTCCATCAGAATACCCCCCACTTTTAGTTGTTCGTCCCGAACAATGCTATTAAAGGGCGTAAGTTCTAAGTCTGGCTTTGGAATATGAAAATTAGACTGTGATACTCGATCTATCCTAATTCATGCATTGCTTACGTATTACCAAATTGAACTGCGTAAATAAATAGAAGAAACTTAATACTTGTACCTCCGTGCTGAGATGCAAATTATATTGGATGTCTCGGGAGATAGCTCTGTTCAGGTTCCTGGGTTGCAGCCTCGGGATCGTTTCTTACTATATGGTTTTCTTGTAGCTTTCTCTAGCACATGATTCGATTCGGGTTTCAGTGAGTTGAGCCTTTTTGATTTTCTTCTTTTTTGGCGAGGGACTGCTTTTGTAGTGAATTGGCCTTTGGCCTTTGATTTGACTTTTTTGAGTGTTTCACTTTTGCTCGGTTAAAACCTTCACAATTTTGGGCCTTTGGCCTCTTTTGATTTGCTTCATTGAGCTTTTCGTCTTTTTGTGACTGCTAGTCCATTTTCTCAAGCCTTTTTGGGAGGTCCAATCATCGCCCGCAAGCCTATGGAAATACCCCCCCGCTCCTCTCGTCTTTGTCGTTTTGCGCGGGTCAAGATGAGGGTCGCTCATCTGTTTTCTCGGCTATTTTGACTAGAGAGATGACGGTCTGATTCCCGTCCTCGCCTTTGCATAGATGCTTCTTGGCGGAGTTGACTTCAATTATTCACTGAAAACCCGAAGTGCAGCCTCCACTGACTTCAAAAACCATATAGTTTGATCTGATCCTTTGATTGCTTGCCAAGCCTTTCTAGGGCAGTTTATATCAACTCCACATCCCTAGTTATCTCAGCACAAAGGACAATTGAAAAGTTACATTCTAAGTTTTTAAACAGTTGAATTTTCACAAGGTTAATGCATGAATTATGATTTATCTTTTTCACATTCTTAAGTTCATATTTTCAAAAAGGTACTTATTAAAAAAGAAGAAAAAAAAACAGCTGCATGTTATTTATGTACATAGGTGGTTCTCACCCCCCACTTTTGAACGAAGGCGTGCCTTAGTTCAAAAGTCATGCAAGCTTAAAACTAAATACTGAATTTAAAAGACAGAAATTAAAGTGCAGAAAAGTAAGATAGTGTCGGGTTACCTCCCGACCAGTGCACTTGTTTTACGTCGTTGGCTCGACGATACCTCGTTTGTGGTTCATTGGTTTGGGTCCCATGGGTGGCTGAGGTCAAACTTTACCACCATTCCTGGGTTGTTTCTTCCTGACTTCTTGCCGGATGTTGTGTTTTGGTCAGGACTCCTTTGTTTCGGGATTTTTTCCTTCCAATATCTCTGATGAGGTGGGAGACCTTTGACCATAGCTGCTGGCCTTGATACTTTTTTCGTCCCTAATGACAGGTCAGAAAACTGTGCACAGTGATCTGAGATAGGTGTTATGTCAGGTGGTTTCTTTATGTCCGGGCGGCTCTGATTAATGTAGAAGTGTGCAATTTTGCCGCCGAACTTAAGTGATAATGAGCCCTTGCCCACATCGATTCTTGCTTTAGTGGCGAAGAGGAATGGTCGTCCCAATATTATTGTTGGTGGGTCGTCTTCGCATGTCTCTTCTGTTGGTATTACATAGAAATCTGCAGCAACGACGAGTTCTCCCACATAGAGTATTACATCTTCCAGTTCTCCAACCGGGCGGATGCATAATTTATCTCCTAACTCGATGTTCGACCGGGGTGGTTTCAATGGACCAAGCCCTAGTAAGTAATACAAGGAGGAAGGCATGGCGTTGACAGCAGCCCCAAGATCGACTAAGCATTTGTGGATCTGGGTTTCACCAATACCGCAGGTGATTATAAAGGCCCCCGGGTCTTTATTTCTTTCCGGTTGTGGCTCATGATCTGCAGTGAGGGCTCTTTCTTTTGTCGGGCTATAAGCACAAGTATTAGTTGGGGAGTCCCAACCAGATGCTGGTATGTCAAAGTGTGTGATTGGCGGCGGTGTTATGCAAACAATGAACGCGTATCGTCCATTGTCAGCATGTGTAACCCATGTTTTGCCATCCTTGGGTCGGTCTTCTTCTTGATTCCAATCAGGTCGACGCCTACGGTTGAAGTGATTGTTCGTAAGTCTGTAGGTTGGGGACCGTGCTACTTCTCCTAGCGTAGCCTTCATGTTTGACCTCCTTATCATGCTTATGTTCGCCTTTGGATTTTGGACAGTCTGTGAAGGGAGTCTGCCAGGTTCAGTAGTTAGTGTTGACATGGCGGTGGCGAGCTGGGACATTTGTTTGGTCAATTCTGAAATTGCCCCGTCAGTTTTTGCGTGGTACTGGTGTAGCGAAGTTCCTAATTGATTAATGCTTCCCGCGAGCTCCTTCATCGTGTCATTGAGCGACTTGCTTGGTTCCTGCTGATTGCTCGAGCTGGCTTGGTGCTGATTTGGTCCTTTTTGCTGATATTGACCTGCCAACGGAGCGTTCTGGTTATATTGTCGGTGGGGAGGTTGGTAGAATGACTGTGCTAGTTGAGGGACAGCTGGTTGTGTCTCCTTCTGAGGATAGCTGTTGTTGTTACGCCAGCCTGGGTTGGACGTTTGACCGTATTGTCTATTTTGTCCAGTTCTGACGTTGTTGTATCCTTGATATCCTCCCACTGTATTCACATCAGCCGGTTCTTCTTCTATCAATGTTGGGCATGTGTCCGTTTTGTGGTCTGTAGAACCACAAAACTCGCAAGGCTTAACTGTAACTGGCTGTCTCCGTATGATCTCCATCATCATTTCCTTTAACTGTTTCATCTCTTCAGTTATGGAGTTTACTGATGCCTCGGCTTGTGCTACCTTTTTCGATCGAGAGAATTCATCTTGGCGAGTGGTCTCTTCTCTAAATCGGGCATTTTCAGCAACATTGGCGATGAGATTCCTTATGCCACTCAATAATAGATTCATCATAGATCCTCCTGCTGAGGCATCCAAGAGCATTTTGTCTAATGGTCTTAATCCATCAATGAGGTACTCGATGACGAGTTTCTCTGGCAGTCCAAGGGTACAGCAGCTCCTTTCTAGGTGATTGAATTTTTCCAGGTAATCGTACATGGTTTCATTTGGACCTTGTTTGATTTCCTGTAATTGCTTCCTTACTTGCATTGCTCTTCCAGCCGGATAGTATTTGTCTAAGAATTTCTTCTGCATCTGAACCCATGTTCTAATGCTTCCGGAAGGCAATGAAAGGAACCAGTCACTTGCCGAGTCAGTGAGGGAAAAATAGAACGCTTTTAACTTGAAGTCGTCCATATTTACCCGGTTGGGCTTTAGATTCTGGCAAATGCCATGTAGGCGTTGAAGGTGAGTTGCGGCAGATTCTCCTTGAGATCCTGAGAATTTTGGCAGGCTGTGTGCCACTGATGCGTTGATGGTTATATTTTCTAATTCAGGGCTCTCATAGATGCACCACGGCTGTGTCTCGAAATTAGGGGCGTTTAACTCGCCCATCGTTGGTTCACGGTAGTAGTTATCTCCGTAGTAGTCGTCGAAGGCAGGTTCTCTTCTTGGCATGTATCGAGGTTGAGGTTGTGGTCGTGGGGGCTGGATAGGAGGTTGTACTGGACCAGCTGCATTTCGGTCCTCGGGTAATTCTTGGTTTCTTCTGACTGCTTCCCTGTCACGAGCTCTTCTATTTCTGATGAGTTGTTCCGGATCGTCGACGAATGGAAAAGGTACCTCATCATTTTGGTCGTACAGGTTTATTTCTTCGTCGTCCTGGTAGTCATGGTGACTTTCTTCGCGAGACATGGTTGCGTAACGATTCAAAGAACTCTATCTGATGGCTGATTCCCCGGCAACGGCGCCAATTTGACAGAACCGCTCGTCGTCGAAGCGATTTGTACAAATAAATTTATAGTAGTCCACTACTTGCGACTATACTACTGGGTAGTACTTGGTAAGTAGGGGTCGAACCCAAAGGAATCAGGGGAATAGATGTTCTTGAGGGGGGTTGTTTAACGGGAGAGCGTGTTTAAGGTCGGTTGGTTGGTTTTAAAGCTACCAGCTATTTTGATTGATTGATTTGTTGGTTGGTTGATTTTAATACTGGAAAGTAAATTACAGTTTATAATTAAAAGAAATGTTCGGTTTCAGGGGGCTTGTATTATATCATGTTTATCATTGACCTTTAGTGAATCGTCTAAGTATTCTACGGTGTATCAAGGCCATTCCAAGCACTCGATTTGCGTACACTGTCTAGCCTATTCCAAGGACGTAGAACACTTAATTCTATTTAGACTAATACTCCATTCCCGGTTATATTAGCCTATGTGCATCCATTCAATCCCTTTGGCCCAGTTTTCAAATGGTTTTTCTGATAGTCGACCTCTTCGAATAGTTTATTCTATTAATCCCCTTGGCCCAGTTTTTAAATGGTTTATTTATCCGAGTGTGATCACGAATATCTAAGGAAGAGTTTACGAATTTGGACCCCTATGGTCACATTCCCAAATGGTTTACTATACCTTAGACATTCTAACTTTTATACATGGCACATAGAATCAGTGTTGATTACTAATTCGAGACACTAAGTTAATAGTCTAAAACATTTTATAATACAAGTGCGCCCCGTCTACCGAACTATTAGTTTAGCTACTATTCATCGCGCTAAACATTATACTAAGGAATTAAAGACAACAGTTGATTAAATAAATACTAAGAGATACTTACAACCGTTGAAGCGCCAAGGGAGCTATCCTTTATTTCCAAAGCAAGATTACAACGTTACAAGTATTACAACTTCTAGAGAGAGAAGTGAAATTGAGAATTGGTGTGTTTTACAAATGAGGTTTGGCTTTGTATTTATAGCCAAAGTGAGGAGGAATGGATGGATGAGATGGAAGCACATGTCTTTTGATCCAAGGGAGGAGAAGGAGGAGCTTGTGGAGGAGACAAGTGGCGCAAGGAGGAGGAGCCGGCGGCTTTTGGTGGAGGAGGGTGGCGCCGCCGGTTGCCGGTCACCCATGGGGGAGGAGCTCCTCCCTTGCCCACCTCCTTGAATGGTGGCCGGTCATCTTTGCCAAATGTGTGATTTTGTACAGTTTTGTGCAGTCTTTTCACAAAACTGTCAATGTGTTCCTTCCCCGGGATGTCTTGACTTCACTCCTGATTTTTCTGATTAATTTATTCTGGTCAATTTGACGTCAGGATCCTTGACATTTCTTCAGTCGGCATATGATCTTGACCTTGGATTGACTCTTGTTATCTTTTCAGCTTAAAATCCTCTCTTTAGCTTGTTTTCACTTCAGTCTCTAAAATGCCCTGTGGAAATATATCGGGACTAACACGTAGATGTTAGACATACAAACAGTCTAATTCAGGGGGTTTTACTGTGTTTCTGACTCGTCTAACTTTGGTCCATCACCATCTTATCAGCAAATTATCTTTTGAGTAAGATACCTCGTAAAGAGTATAAGTCTCTTTATAAGTCATTTAAGGAAACGATGTCTTCCCATAAATACTTGTAAGTGTGGGGGTGCCTAGCTATGGTACTGGCCCCTGATCCTGAGAAAATGAGGATAAGACCAAAAAAAACCATTGGCTATGATGTCATTGGTTATACGAGTAATACATATAGATTCTTTGTGTATGAATCGAAAAATTCAAATATACACAAGAATACTATAATGGAATCAAAGAACACATTGTTCTTCGAGAATGTATTTCCTTATGATAATAAGGAACCTATGTTGGGTTCTTCTCAGTTAATGAGGATATTGAAGAAATGCCTCAAGAACGAGAGAATGAGGAAGAACCTGAACATGAGATCGATTCGGAGAAATTGAGACAAATTAAGCAAGGAAGGATAGATAAATCATATGGACTTGATTTTCTAAACTACATGCTTAAGGTTGAACCTCAAACGTAGAAAGAGGTCGTCAGTTAGTGAAGAGTCTCTTACGAAAGAATTCATAAGATGTGATTGACTCTATCTCTGTGAACCACACTTGAGAGTTGGTTGACCTCCCTCCTAGATGTTAACCTCATGGTTAAAAGTGGATCTTCAAGAGGAAGATGAGGGCAGATGGATCTGCATCGATATACAAGACGAGACTTGTAATAAAAGAGTATAGATAAAAGAAATGTTTATACTACTTTGATACTCATTCTCTAGTGACGACAATAATATCAAAAATGATAGTGATCATTGCTGCTTTGCGCAATCTGGAAAGTCGCCAGATGGAGGTAAAGACATACTTCCTCAATGGAAAGTTGAGGAAGAGATGTACACTGAACAACCTGAGGGTTTAGTAATTATTGCTGGGCAAGAGAACAAAGATTGTCAATCTCTTAGTAGCCGGAAGCAAGCGCCAAAGCAGTGACGTCTGAAATTATACAACGTATAATGATGCCTAATAGCTTTAAGATCAACAAGTGTGACAAATGTGTATACATTAAGAACATTGAACACGGATACAAGACTTTGTGTCTCAATGTTGATGACATTTTCATTGTGGAAAGAATGAGAATACACTAAGGCCAACAAGTCATTATTGAACTGGAAGTTTGATATGAAGGCTTTGAGACTTGTCGAAGTAATTTTAATCATTGAAATTACACGAAGATTGAAGGGACTCGTATTAAGTCAGTCACACTACGTTGACAAACTCTTAGACAAATCTGAAGAAGACAGTCCAGGACTGTCTAGAATACCTGTTGACGTGAATCAACACATGTCTAAGAATAAACATGAATGCATCTCCCAAGTGGAATATGTCAAAGTGATAATGTACTTGATGAATTGTACTATATCAGACAATGCTTACGCTATGAGTAGATTAGCGAGATCCACGAGTAATCCAGGAAGTGCACACTGGAAGGCTGTCGTGAGAGTACTAAAGTACCTACGATTTACTCGTAATTATAGTCTACACTAGACCAGATATTTGGAGTTCATTGAGGATTTCAATGACTTTAGGCCACGAGTGGCTATGAGTTCATTGTGGGAGAGGCAAATGTGTCTTAGAAATCCTTTAAACAGACTGTTTAGTCAAGGTCGATTATAGGCTGAGTTCTTCGCATTAGATAAATGTGAGAAGATGCTAAGTGGTCAAGGACTTTAGAGGAGGATATTCTAAAATGGACACAACTTGTGCCAACAATGTGTTTACATTGTGAGAATCAATCATTGATTTCTTGGCACATAATGTTATGCATAATGGTTAGTCTCGGCATATACATCGACGACATAATACCATTAAACAACTTCTCTGCACCTAAGTCATATTGACTATATGCGGTCCAAAGAGAATGATGCGGACCCGCTAACCAAAGGGTTAAGTAAGGACCTAATAGAGAAGTTGTCCAAGGGAATGGGTCTGAAGCCTTTTGATTGTTAATATCAAAACATAGGCTTAAGCCCTTTTGGAAATAAAGTCGAGGCAACGGAAAACCCTACCATGATGACTGGAGATCCCAAGAACTTGGTTCAAAGGGACCACCTAACTGCTAAGACTACGAGGTCACTGTGGGGGTAACACCCCAGTCCTATTCCCTGATAAACAGTGACTCCCGCACGAGGCTAAGCTTGGAGCTTTTAATGATTCTAGTAATTTGAATAGTGAGATTCAAATGGGTAACGCGGGATTATTTGAAAGAATCACCTATGTGAGAGAGAAGTGGGGTCGCTTCAAAGGAGAATTCAAAGGGCTTAATTCTTTAGAAACTCTTGCAGAACCAGGAAAGGGGTGTCATGACCAAAATGAGCCCACCAGTAAGAACTGAATAATGGTCAGGAAAATATCTGTGGGGGACATGGCTTTCGTTTACGTTATAAGACGAACAGTTCAAAGACAATCACGTCTACTAAATAGTCAGTAAAGAGAACATGTTTTCCCAAGGGAAGGTTCAAGGGCGATGACCTACCTATCCTATGCAGATATTGATGGACCACAATTATACGAATCAAAAACACAATAAAACCCCCCAAGTTAGACTGTTTGTCTATCTAACATCCATCTGTTAGTCCCGATATATTTCCACAGGGCATTTTAGAGACTGAAGTGAAAACACGCTAAGGAGAGGATTTTATGCTGAAAAGATAACAAGAGTCAATCCAAGGTCAAGATCATATGCCGACTGAAGAAATATCAAGGATCCTGACGTTGAATTGACCAGAATAAATTAATCAAAAGAATCAGGAGTGAAGTCAAGACAGTCCGGGGAAGGAACACACTGACAGTTTTGTGAAAAGACTGCACAAAACTGTACAAAATTCACATATGGCAAGATGACTTGGTGACTTGATGAAGAGGTGACCAAAGGAGGAAAAACTCCCCATTCCACCACCCACTACCGGCGGCGCCACCCCTCCTCCTCCTTGGTGACCGGCTACTTGCCTTGGAGGTGGAGGAAACAACCCATTGCTCCTCCACCACAACCGGCTACCGGCGGCTGAGCTCCACCACTCCTCCTCCGCCACTTGGTGGCTCCTCCTTGGCTCCTCCTTGCCTCCTCCTCCTCCCTTGGATCAAACCAATCTCCACCACCCATCTCCACCCATTTTTCCTATAAAAGGAGGTGCTCCTCCTCCTCATAAATCATCCCAAAAATTGTAATCACTTCTCTCTCTACATTTTGTTACTTGTAAGTTTGGGTCGGTTTTGAAATAATACTCCTGTTTGTTCTTGAGTATTATACTGGAAATTATAATACTCTTGTCGGTTCTCGAGTATTATAATACTGTAGAGAATACTCCTGTTGGTTCTTGAGTATTCAGTAGGAATTAGGAATACTCCTGTTGGTTCTTGAGTATTCCACCCCTTTCCCTCTTACTGTTTTCAAAAACCCCCGAGTATTTAGCTATGGTATCCATCTCTATGGATATTCGTAGCTAAACTCTTTATTCGGTGGAAGGTATTTTCTTGTATTATATAATGTTGTAATATCTTTTAGTTTCATTTCTTTGTATTCAAAACTTGTTCTATGTGCCATTTATAGTCAGAATTTCCAAGGTTGAGTGGATGCTACGAAAGGGCAAAACTCTTCCGTGGGGATTCGTGAACATACTCGGGTAAGTGGATGCTACGAAAGGGCAAAGCTTATCTGAGAAGTTCGACTCATCTAAAACACCACTTGGTCAATCGTAACTGTGAGATCAAGTGGATGCACAAAAGGCTAAGATACTTCGAAAGGAGGAATTAGTCTGAAATAGAACAAGGGTTGCTTTAAACGATGTTGCAAGTCTTGCGCTACGAAAGGGCCTCGATTCATCTTTGAATACTTAGAAAAGTTACTAACAGTTTATTATATACATGTTATAATACAAGAGTACCTGAAACCGAATGCCTTTCTTTACTGTTAAACCGCAATCACCAACTGCTAATCTACCGGAGGAATTACAATCACGCATCACCCACTGTAAGTCTTCTTTGTATTTACAGCATTTAATTTCTGTATTTACTTTTCCGCAATCAAAACCAAAAACCCCCAAAAAATCACGTAGTTAATTAGAGCGCTAAAATCTCAATCAACCATAAAACACGCTCCCCCAGTTCAATCACCCTAAAAGAATAGCCTATTCCCCTAATTCCCTTGGGTTCGACCCCTACTTACCACTTACTACCCAGTAGTGTAGTCACAAGTAGCGGATATTATAAATTTATTTGTACAGAGGACACTGCACCTTAACGACAGTGCGGTGGCCCTCCGTCAGATATCAACCGTAGAAGCTATCACCGCATTGAGTCGAGTTTTTGATTTTTATTACTTGATTTTCTTCATGTGGGGGATTGTTGGAAAAATGTGTATTAAGGGTGAAGAAAATTAAGCTAAGTAATTGCTTAATTGTACATTAGTGTGACTAATGTGACACCTGATGGGCAGAGATAATTAAATAGTTAAATACTGATTTAATTATTTAATTAATATTATTATCATCCCACGATGGGCTGATTTTAATAAGTGGGCCCATTATTGGTGGACTCAATAACGTGGGTTTTGTTATATAAAGAAAACACAGTGCGTTATTTGAGATAGTGAAATAGATAAAACCCTAATTACGTTTTCAACTTTCTTCGCATGGAGGCTTAAGCCGGCCGGCATGTTTGTAAAAGGTTTTCTTCGCGTGTGTTACGGTGATAGTTGAAGGCCAGAAAGGTTCGATCGACAAAGCTTGGTGCTAAGTTGTTGTCGAGGATCGTTTTATCCTGGGAAGCATACTGCCAGCGAGTCCCAAGCACAGTAGGGCGGCAATCTTGCTTTAAGGACAACGTCCAACGTGACTCGATCCACTTCGGTTTGCAATTGTTTCAATTCTTTTTCATATTGTTTATGTTATTCTGTTGAATTGAATCTGTGCGTGAATCTGTATTGCATACTGTTCTGTTTAATCGCATCTCATTATTCTGTATCTGATATTCAGTAACTTCGTATATCCGCCTGTATATTCAGCAATAATGCCAACAGAACATAGGCACTTATCCAGTGCGGTAAGTGAAGTCTACGAGTGAAGTAGACTTTGGTTTCTAGTCATACAACAACTAGTGAAGAAGTGCAGTGGCTCTCGCTTGTTGAGGAGATGACTGATACTGCGATATCGAGGAGTGCCGCTAGAGGAGCGGCTTAAGAGAAGAAACCTGAAAAAGTTGATGGTCAGCAGAACCAGTCAACGGGAAACAGTTGAGCAGCCCATCCAAGAGAAGATCACACATTGTAAACTGAAGAGAATCTTCAGTTTAGGGGAGGATATGTTGGAATATGTGGCAGTTGCATTAAAGATTGAGTCAAGCAGTTGGTTAAGATGGGAAGTTAGTGGCGTAGTGCATTCTATAGTTTAGGATTTACAGTTATTGTATTTAGTTATATAAGTAGAGTTTGAACCATGAATAAAATTATCGAATCCAGTTCATCAATTTCTCTTCTATAAACCCAACAGTCACCAACCAACGACTCAAACCCATTCTCACATTTGGGAAAATCACAAGAAGGTTCAACTTTGCTTGAAAATATTTGGAACTCAAAACCAATACAAGGACTGAGTGGAGAGTTCCATATAGTCGACGGATAGCTAGAGCCGTTACCCTTAGAAATATTTGATGTAGTAGGAACTCAGGCTAGAGTAGTTGGGTTTTGGACTCTAGATAACGGGTTCTTAAAGAGTATTCCCTCACCAAAAAAGCCTCTCAGGTCAGACATTTCTCGGACACCAAAGAAGCTGAAGATCGCAGTGGTAATGAACGTTGGTTTTCAAGGCCTTGTGCAACTAGAAGTGAATCAAACCAGCAACGAGATTTTGTACAAAGGGTACTGCATAGATGTGTTCAGATCCGTGGTTGAAACATTGCCCGCTTCAGTAGAATTTGAGTATGAACTACTAAACTACCCAATAAAGAGATTGAAGCACATGCTTATAACAATCCCAAGGTATGTGATTGTTTATTCCAAGAGAAAGGGAGGTTGAAGTTTAGCTTCTTAATTGATCATTTGGAATATGCATTGCAGGTACATGCGAAAAGAATCCACCTTTGTAAGTGTGAAGTGAGCCGCTTCAATTAGCTTGTGCTTGACTAATGATGCACTTATGAAAGGATAAGGACACATGTTTGTAATAGTGTCAAGTTGTACATGGAATGAAAGTAAACTTGTGTGTGTTTTATTTTCCTGCATTCAAATGGGTTGAAGGGTACAATTCTTGGAACACCATGATTTAGGGGCGGATGCAGCTTATGCCTGGGGTGACACATGTCACCCCAGGTTGGTGGAAAAAAAAAATTTACTAATTTTTTTAAATATACATATATATATACAAAATAAGTTTAACAAATATAATTATAAGACACATAATAATCTGTTATCACGCTTGAGCCTTACGCAATTTGAGTTTGCCGACTTTGTGACTTCGGAATCGGAAACAACAATCTAATCGACAAACGGCCGCAATGTCCTGAATCCTCACATAGTCAACTCGCGACTCTGAAAGCTGATTCAGGTGAACATCACTTCATCACCCGTCTAGTAAACTATTGAAATTAGGGCTCTTTATGGTTTTGAAGGTTGCTTTTGTAATTAGGGTTTCATTGTAAAGAATTGGATTGTTGCGTGTGTACGGGTACCTGAGTGCCGTCTTTCCGTTTTTCTACAATCAAATATTCAAGTTCATGTTTTGTTGACGACCCATCTTTTTGAATTAATTTTTTTGCTAATCATAGCACATGCCGGCAAGTCGCATGCATTTAGGCATTTAGTTGCTAGTCTTTTAGTCATCTAACTTAGAAAGTCATTTGAGCAAAGCTATGTTGTGTTGTGACTTGCGAAATTGGTGCTTCGAAAGGTATTCTTCTGTGTTTGATTGTTGAATTTAAAGGTTAAGAATGAATTAATTTTTACTTGATTCTAATATTTGATTTTTAGATGAAAACGTCAACCATTGATTCATTCTTCAAAAGAAAATTGACTGAAACTTCAGAGCAAGACAGTCATTTACAGAGTGAGGAACATCGTGCTCCAAAAGTGCAAAGGCTTGAAATTGCTGATGAGTTTGATATCAACAAATTAGAACGCGACCCAGGTTTACGTCCAAAACTATGGAAGTATCCCATTGCTAAGCGCGACGAGGATCAAAGAGCTTATATTAGATTTGATCCTTACCAACAAATACTTGACAAGTATCCAAAATCTGATAAACAATCTCGTAGCTTTCAGTCTTCTTGGTATAACTATTTTGCATCATGGTTAGAATACTCTAAGGAAGCAGATGCTATATTTTGTCTGACATGTTTTTTAGTCCAAAAAGATGATGGACCATCAGGATCTAATGCGCTCACCATCGATGGGTTTCAGACATGACATATGGTAGGAGGGAAAAATTGTTCACTTATGGCACACGTTGGAAAAGATCACAATTCTCCTCATCATAAAGCTATGATGAGTTGGTCAGATCTCTTGAATCAACCAGCTCATATTCCAAATGGATTTGGCAATTTCAAAACACAGAGATACTTGATAACAAACTTTGCTTAAAACTTCTATTGAAGTTACTAGATGGCTAGCGTACCAGTCTTGTGCTTTCAGAGGCCATGACAAATCTGACACGTCAACAATCCGTGGTAACTTTATAGAATTGTTGAGATACTCCGCGTCTTTGAGTAGTGATGTAGTAAAGGTTCTAGATAATGCTCCGCGGAATGCATCATATATATCACCAAAAATACTGAAGTAGATATTGTAAGTCTTGGCAATGAAAGTAAAGAAGTATATTTGGGAAGAAATTGGTTGTGCAAAGTTTTGTATGATAGTGGATGAAGCTCGTGAGGAATCCAAAAGAGAGCAAATGATAGTTGTGTTGAGATTCGTTGACAGTGATGGTTGCATACAAGAACGCTTTTTTGGATTGCTTCATGTTCAGGTTATTACATCATTGACTTTGAAAAATAGTATTTTCTCTATGCTCTCTCGTTATAATCTTGATATATAGTCTATTTGACGGAAAGGTTATGATGGTGCCAGTAATATGCATGGAGAATGGATCGGTTTGCAAGCTTTAGTTTCACGCGAGTGTCCATATTCTTATTATGTCCATTGCTTAGCTCATAGTTTACAGCTATCCTTTATTGCTGCTTCAAAAGAAGTTTATCATGTTAAACATTTTTTTGAGAAGCTCAATTTTATTGTCAGTGCATCGTGTAAGCGCAACGAGCAATTATGAGATGCTCATGCATCAAATATGGCTTATTTACTTGGTATTGGTGACCTTGAAAGTGGAAAAGGTCTTAATCAGTTCGGTTCTTTGCAAAGAGCCGGAGATACTAGTTAGACTTCTCACTTTAAATCAATTTCCTGTATGTTCAAGATGTTTAGTGCAACATGTGAGGTTTTATTACTTATCAAATCGGATGGATATACTCAGAGTCAGTGTGGTGAAGCAAGTTCAGTTTATGAGACTATGACATCATTTTACTTTGTCTTTATTATGCACCTAATGAGAGAGGGTTTAGACATCACTAGCTGCCTTTGTAATGCTTTGCAACTTCAATCGCAAGATATTTTGAATGCTATGTCACTTGTTACGTCTTCAAAGTCTCTTCTTCAGAAGCTTAGAGATGATGGATGGAGCAACTTAGTTGATAGTGTGAAAACTTTTTGTGGAAAAGTGAACATATAAGTGCCTGATTTTAGCGCTCAACGTGAAACAAAAAGAGGAGCTTCTCATCAGCAAAACGGAATCACAGTGGAGCATTACTATAAAGTTGATATTTTCTACACAATGATAGATTCTCAATTGCAAGAACTAAACAACCGATTCAATGAGGACACTGTGGAATTGCTCATTCTCTGTTCAGCTTTAGGTCCTAAAGAGTTGCGTACATCATTCAGAGTTGATGATATATGTAAATTGGTAGAAATTTTTTACCCTATAGACTTTGATGAAGATGACAGGAGCTCGTTGCACATGGAACTTCAACATTTTGAGATGATTTGTCAACTTTCAAATTTTAACACTTTGACCGAGATTTCTGAATTATGTCAATGGTTGGAGAGGACAAAAAAATCAAACATGTTTCCTTTACTATACAAGGTGATATCTCTTATTCTGACTCTTTCAGTTTCCACAACTACTGCTGAACGCTCCTTTTCGAGAATGAATATAGTAAAAAGTGCACTTCGCAACAAGATGGAAGATGAATTTTTATCAGATTGGTTGGTTGTCAACATTGGGAAAGACATAGCTAAAATGTTTAGCACCGATTCAATAATAGATGATTTTTGTGATATGGAAACACGACGTTCTTTATTTTACTGTAATAAGACTACTGTAAAAATGGTAATTTTTTTAGTAATACGATTATTTTTGGCTGTCACCCTCAGCCTCAAATGCTGGGTCCGCCCCTGCCCCGATTCTCGAGTATTGGAAGATACTACACTATGTGAAATTTAATCTGAATAGACATTTCACTTATGCACACGTTTTGTTTGGGTGTGAATGCTTTTAGCATTCAAGAGTATAACCCTAAAATGAGGGAGGATTGTTGGAGATTTTAAGGTACATGTGTTACAAAACAAGTTTATACCCTGTAAGGAACATTTTGTCAATAAACGAAGCGATTTCAAAATTGTTTAAGCTCGTTTTGAGTATTTTCTCCAGAGTGATCCGCGCAAAAGCAATACATTATTGGGCGCGTCCAACGTTTAAATTAACATGTTAATCTCTTCTTTGGGCGCCGTACGTAAATGTTAGGGCTGGGCGCGCGGCAACTCTGTCTTGCGTCCGAGGAAGACTTTAGGGCTGTGTCGCGCCCAACGCTTGAAGTGTTCACTGAGTGCGATAGTAATGTTAAGGCTGGGCGCGCGGTGGAACAGTTACTGATTAGAATCGTTGTCGATATCGATTCAAAAAACTAGCAAAAAATAATCAGGGAGAGGTCGTCATTCGTCGACAAAAGGCTCTGGTAGATTTGCTCCATCAATTTCAGGTCGATTTGTTCGATTATTGTTTCAACCCTAAATCATTCCATGTACATTACTGTTGTTTTATCCCAGTTCATGTTTCTGGAAACCCAGTAGGGTAGAAATATTGTATTTGGAAAGCGTAATTGTTACGTGACTCAAATAGTATCCAAGTCCAGTTGTTGGTTCAAGGCCCTGAAGTAGTCCAGCGACTACACACCCAACACCAAATCACTTCCGTTTTGATCTTGTTTTGTTTGTTTTTTGTCCGTTCAATCTTGCCTTGATCCGAATTCATCTTCCACAACGAGTCAGCTGCTACCAGAGGACCTATTGTTCATCTCAGGCTCTCAGCACACTTCATGTCTCAATGGTCAATCCACTTGGACCAAAAGACACAACCAAAAGAGGCACAGTTACAACTCCTCCAATCTTGTAAACATCTTGAGGAGGTAGATGAAGGGGCTTGTCTGATGGTCTTTTAGAATGTCAACATTTCGAGAAGGGTACATTTCACAGAGGCGGCCATTAAACGTGGTGATAGGTTTTGGGTACAGTTTTCATTGTCATGTTTATGTTTTTGAGTTTTATTATTAATATAAAAAAAAGTAAGAGGAAAAAGAAAAGGCTATAGATGTATGGCTGTGGGTGAAGTATTTATCATTGCCGGTTGATTGCAGTCAGGAACGATGAGTTTTATTTTGGCTTTATCGTTGATATTCTTCGTTCTCGACGAGTTTTTCAGTCTCTTCTCCACCGTTATTTTTGGTGTGCTTTCGATCGATGCTTCTCGATCTCTTTTGATCAATTTTCCCATCTCTTCACGAAAGACAAGTCAGTTTCTCAGCATCAACAATTGCACGTGAGGATTTGCTTCTTCTGTTCTTCAATCACATCTGTCAGCTTCTTCACTCGGATGTAGCCTTAATACAGAAGTGTTTTTTTGTTATTCCAAACTCATCGTGGTTTATCCACCATGAGTTTGAGAGGGGGTGTTAGAGACCATTTATATCTTTGTCTCTTTATATTTCCATCTCTTCATATCTCAACCTGTACTGTATATATAAGCTACTTTGCATCTTGTCAATACAAGTTTTCTATTCCTCTTTTCCTAACATTTGTCATTATTTGATTTAAAATTTAAATGTAAAAAAGGTTCAAGTGTCTTGAGTATGAATCTTGATGTCTTAGAGTGGGATTTGATGAGGTATAAGATAGAATATAGAAAAACTACAAAAATATTCATGATAATATACATATGCTCATTTCGATGATACTTATGAGAATTTATCATGAGTATCATTGACGAAATGATAAACATCAGCCCCATGTTTTAGGTTTTATAGAGACTAAAAGGAGAAGTAGAGATTGGGATGTTTAATGGCCGCCTCTGTCCAATGTACCCTTCTTGAAATGTTGACAGTACCCTTCTTTATTGTACGATATATATAAGCTCCATCTGTATAGATATCATCATCTACATCCAGAAAGCCGTATGCTTTGGAAGAAGCTTGTACAGTTTGGGAAGGGGTTTTTTGATTGATCAAAAAGAAGAATCTACTTCAACCGATATGCCCTTAGGCACAGCCATACATAACATAGAAATCACACTTGGAAAGGGTGGACAATTAGCTAGAGGAGTGGGTGCTGTAGCGAAACTGATTGCAAAAGAGGGGAAATCGGCCACATTAAAATTACCTTCTGGGGAGGTTCGTTTGATATCCAAAAACTGCTCAGCAACAGTGGGACATATGGGGAATGTTGGAGTGAACCAGAAAAGTTTGGGTACAGCCGGTCTAAGCGCTCACTAGGTAAGTGACGGAGCCCACCGCACTGTCGTTAAGGTGCGATGTTCTCTGTGCAAAAATAAATTTATATCTCCGATACTCGCGACTTAACTATTTTTGGTAGTAAGTGGTAAGTACGGGTCGAACCCAAGGGAATTAGGTGAATAGTTGTTCTTTCGAAAAGGGGGGATTAAATAAAGCAGTTGGGGGGTTGTTTTTGGTTTTTGGTACTGAAAGGTAAAGTAACAGTCGATATTACAATTAAAGCAAAGTATTTGGTTTTAGGGGCCTTGTATCATAGTCCGTTTATCATTGACCTCTAATGATCATACTAAGTGTTCAAAAGTGAATCAAGGCTATTCCTAGCACATGACTTGCCACACCGTCTAGTCTTTTGCAAGACAAAGAACTCTTGTTCTAGTATGTGCATCCATTTGATCATCATTCCTGATAAACCAAATGGTGTTTAAAAGAGGTTGACTTCCACAGATAAGTTGTGCTCTTACGAGCCTCCACTTATCCATGGAAGATAACGAACCCACGGCAAAGCTTTGCTCTTCCGAGCATCCACTCAACCAATGGAATTCTGACCTAATATAAGGCACCTAGAACAAGTTGAACACAAAGAGGCACTAAGAGAAGGGTCTAAAACATTTTATGATACAAGCACTCACATTCAACCGAATGAAGGGTTTAGCTACGAATATCCATGGAACAGGACATCATAACTAAGTGCGTTGAAAAGTAAAGGTTTTTGAAAGACGATAAAGTAAAGTTTTTGAAAGTAAAGACATGAACGTAAAGTACTTTGAAAGACAGTAAAGTAAAGAAGAGAGTACTTACAAAAACCGTTGAGAGTGCTAAAGATCAAGCTTTGATTCCAAAGTAAAGTGATTACAAGATTGTGCCCACATAAGCTAGAGAGATAAGTCACTTGAGGACTTGTGATGTTGGAATGAGGATGGGATGATTTACGAAGGCAATGGAGGGTTCTATTTATAGGCTTAGAGGAGCCATGAGGAGCCAACACTTGGCAAGATGGGAGAGGAGGAGAAGAAAGCCATCGGAGTGACTCATCCATCCCAAAAGCCGCCGGCTAGGTGGCGTGAGAGGAGAGGAGGAGGGGAGTGTGGGTGAGGGGAGCCGCCGGCTATGTGGAGGGGAGTGGGTGAGTGTGAGTTGAGATCTTTTCCCTAAAAGCCATCGGCCCTTTCAGCTCCAGTCTGACTTTGGTTGCCCTTCGGTTGGACTTGTTTTGAGTGATTCCACGTCAGGTTCTTGAAAGTCAGAATTTGGTCGTGACCTGGAATGACTCGTAATTCATTTTCAGCTTTAAAACTTCTCCTTAGCCTGTATTCTCTCTAGACTTCAAAATACCCTGTAGATAAATATCGGAACTAATAAGCAAAAGTTAAATAGACAAAGAGTCTAATTTAGTGGGTTTAGCTGTGTTTATGATTCATACAATTATGGTCCATCAGATCACCCCACACTTTTAGTTGTTCGTCCCGAACAATGCTATTTAAGGGTGTGCACACAATCTAAGTAAAAACTTTTAAATATGAAAGTGAGACTGTGGGACTAGATTTATCTTAATTCATGCATTACTTACTTATTACCAAACTAAACCATGTAAATACTTAGAAGAAACTTGATACTTGTACCTTCGCGCCGAGATGCAAATTAATTCGGATGTTTCGGGAGATAGCCCTTTTCAGGCTCCTGGACTGCATTCTCGGGATCGACTCGCACTATATGGTTTCCTTGTAGCTTTCTCTAGCACGTGATTCGGTTCGGGTTTCACTGAGTTGAGCATTTTGATTTCTTTTTTGGCGAGGGACATCTTCTGTCGTGAATCGGCCTTTGGCCTTTGTCCTTGGATGTTGAATTGGAGTTTCTTCACTTTTGTTCGATTAAAACCTTCACTGGCCTTTGGCCTTTGATTAGCTTCTTTCAGCTTTTGCTTCTTTGTGACTTGCTAGTCCATTTTCTCAGCCTTTTTGGGTGGTCCAATCGTCGCCCGCGAGCATATGGAAAAACCTCCCCGCTCTTTCTCATCCTCGCCGTTTCGCGCGGGTCAAGATGAGGGTCGCTCATCTATTTTCCCGGCTACTAGGACTAGAGATAGGACGGTTTGATTCCCATCTCGCCTCTTGCATAAACGCTGCACGGCGGAGATGACTTCAATTTTCATTGAAACCCGAAGTGCAACCTCCACTGACTTCGAAAACCATATAGTTAGATTCGATCCTTTGAGTGCTTGCCAAGCTTCTCTAGGGCATTTTCTATCAACTCCACATCCCCTGTATATCTCAGCACAAAGGGACAAATGAGAAGTTACATTCTATGTTTTTAAACAGTTGAATTTTCACAAGGTAAATGCATAAATTATGATCTATCTTTTTCACATTCTTAAGTTCATATTTTCAAAAAGATAATATTAAGGGAAAAGGAAAAGAAAAAGCATGTTAACTGACTATGTACACAGGTGGTTCTCACCCCACACTTTTGAACGAAGGCGTGCCTTTCAGCACGACTTAGTTCAAAAGTCATGCAAATATATACAAGAGAAGGAAATGACATTAAAGAAAAGAGAAGAACTGAACTCCCTTTTACTGTGTCGTGTCGTGGAACGACATGCCTCGGAGCTGGATAATCGAGGGAGTTCGGCTGGGGCCTTGAACTCTCAGCGCAGGCCCGGTAATTCTCGGAAGCTGCCTGGCTGATCTGATCTTACACCAAAAACCAATTCCTACAAGGAGACATTTCTTCTATACAAAAAATGGGTGAGAGCGACTTACGGTAAAAAACTAAATGACAGAAAAGAAAATTACTGAAAGTAAGATAGGTGTCGGGTTACCTCCCGACCAGTACCTTTGTTTAACGTCGTTGGCTCGACGCATGGGGATTGATGGACCACAATTATACGAATCAAAAACACAGTAAAACCCCCCAAGTTAGACTGTTTGTCTATCTAACATCCATCTGTTAGTCCCGATATATTTCCACAGGGCATTTTAGAGACTGAAGTGAAAACACGCTAAGGAGAGGATTTTATGCTGAAAAGATAACAAGAGTCAATCCAAGGTCAAGATCATATGCCGACTGAAGAAATATCAAGGATCCTGACGTTGAATTGACCAGAATAAATTAATCAGAAGAATCAGGAGTGAAGTCAAGACAGTCCGGGGAAGGAACACACTGACAGTTTTGTGAAAAGACTGCACAAAACTGTACAAAATTCACATATGGCAAGATGACTTGGTGACTTGATGAAGAGGTGACCAAAGGAGGAAAACCTCCCCATTCCACCACCCACTACCGGCGGCGCCACCCCTCCTCCTCCTTGGTGACCGGCTACTTGCCTTGGAGGTGGAGGAAACAACCCATTGCTCCTCCACCACAACCGGCTACCGGCGGCTGAGCTCCACCACTCCTCCTCCGCCACTTGGTGGCTCCTCCTTGGCTCCTCCTTGCCTCCTCCTCCTCCCTTGGATCAAACCAATCTCCACCACCCATCTCCACCCATTTTCCTATAAAAGGAGGTGCTCCTCCTCCTCATAAATCATCCCAAAAATTGTAATCACTTCTCTCTCTACATTTTGTTACTTGTAAGTTTGGGTCGGTTTTGAAATAATACTCCTGTTTGTTCTTGAGTATTATACTGGAAATTATAATACTCTTGTCGGTTCTCGAGTATTATAATACTGTAGAGAATACTCCTATTGGTTCTTGAGTATTCAGTAGGAATTAGGAATACTCCTGTTGGTTCTTGAGTATTCCACCCCTTTCCCTCTTACTGTTTTCAAAAACCCCCGAGTATTTAGCTATGGTATCCATCTCTATGGATATTCGTAGCTAAACTCTTTATTCGGTGGAAGGTATTTTCTTGTATTATATAATGTTGTAATATCTTTTAGTTTCATTTCTTTGTATTCAAAACTTGTTCTATGTGCCATTTATAGTCAGAATTTCCAAGGTTGAGTGGATGCTACGAAAGGGCAAAACTCTTCCGTGGGGATTCGTGAACATACTCGGGTAAGTGGATGCTACGAAAGGGCAAAGCTTATCTGAGAAGTTCGACTCATCTAAAACACCACTTGGTCAATCGTAACTGTGAGATCAAGTGGATGCACAAAAGGCTAAGATACTTCGAAAAGAGGAATTAGTCTGAAATAGAACAAGGGTTGCTTTAAACGATGTTGCAAGTCTTGCGCTACGAAAGGGCCTCGATTCATCTTTGAATACTTAGAAAAGTTACTAACAGTTTATTATATACATGTTATAATACAAGAGTACCTGAAACCGAATGCTTTACTTTACTGTTAAACCGCAATCACCAACTGCTGGTTGATGGACCACAATTGTATGAATCATAAACACAGTTAAACCCACCAAATTAGACTGTTTGTCTATCTAACTTCGATGTTTTAGTCCCGATACATTTCTACAGGGTATTTCAGAGCTTAGAGAGAATACACGCTAAGGAAGAGCTTTTAGCATTGAAAAGATATCAGGAGACAATCCAAGGTCAAGATCAGACGCTGAATGAAGAAATCTAAAGATCCTGACTTGGAATCATTCAAAACAAATCAAACCGAAGAGAAACCGAAGACAATCCGGAGCTGGAATACACCGATAGTTTTGTGCAAACTGCACAAAACTCACAACCACTCTCCTCATGCCACATGGGCCGGCGGCTACCTCCTCACATCTCCCCTCCTCCTCTCCCCTTCCTCCACATGTCACCCTCTCCTCCATCCCTCCCAAAAGCCGCCGGCGGCTTTGTGTTTCTCCTCTCCCCTTGTGACACTTGTCTTCCTCTCCTCTTCCCCCCATCTCCACCCTTGGATGCCAAACCACATGCCCTCATCTTGGCCCTCCATTCCCCTCCCCTTAGCCTATAAATACCAAGCTCTCCTCCTCATTTCAAACCATCCCAAAATTGTGTAAAACACTTCTCTCTCTAAGTTTGTTACTATGTAAAGTTTGGTTTGATATCAATAAAAGTTCAGTTTGTTCTCAAATACTTTAGTTCGATCTTGAGTACTCCTGTTGGTTCTTGAGTAGTCAAGTTTTCAGTTACAGTTCAAGAGTTACTCCTGTTTGTTCTTGAGTAATCTCTTTCTCTTCTCTCTTTACTCCTATTTGTTCTTGAGTATTCTTTTCCAAATCCCCAAGTATTTAGTTATGATGTCCAACTCTATGGATATTCGTAACTAAACTCTTCATTCGGTTGAAGGGGAGTTCTTGTTTTATAAAATGTTTTACTTCGTTTAGTTTCTTTTCTCTGTATTCTAAACTTGTTCTATGTGCCATTTATAAGGTCAGACTTTCCAAGGTTGAGTGGAAGCTACGAAAGGGCAAAACTCTTTTGTGGGAAGTCGTGAACATACTCGGGTAAGTGGATGCTACGAAAGGGCAAAGCTTATCTGAGGAGTTCGATCTATCTTTAAAACCATTTGGAAACTGGACCAAAGGGACCAAATGGATGCACAAAAGGCTAAGATACTTCGAAAGGAGGAATTAGTCTTAAGTAGAACAAGGGTTTACAAACAGTGTGGCAAATTGAGCGCTACGAAAGGGCCTCGATACACGTTTGAATACTTAGAAGGGTTACTAAAAGAATGAACAGGATATAATACAAGGCCCCCCAAGACCGAATACTTCTCTCGCAATTACAAAACCCCTTTGTCTTTACTTTTATTGTTCAATCAACTGCAACCATCAACCGCTCACAATCCGGAGGACTTGCAATTCACGCATCACCCACTGTAAGTCTTCGCTTTTAATTTCAGTATTTACTTTTCTGTAATTTACTTTTCAGCACTCAAAACCAAAACCAACTAAAAAGTCACGTAGTTGTTAGCACTAAAACCTCAACCAACCTAAAACACGCTCCTTCGCTGAACAAATCCCTTAAAGAATAACCTATCCCCCTAATTCCTCTGGGTTCGACCCCTACTTACCAAGTACTACCCAGTAGTATAGTTGCGAGTAGCGGACTATTATAAATTTATTTGCACAAATCGCTCTGACGACAAGCGGTTCTGTCAAATTGGCGCCGTCGTCGGGGAATTAGCAAATGGATAGTTGTTCTTTTTTCTGTTATACATAATTCACCATGTCGTCGTACTACGGAAGCAAGCCTTGGTACTATGAGGAGTTTTCCCCACCACCCTTCGAACTTGAAGTCCGTAAGAAGATCATCAACCTTGAGCAATCCCGGGATGAAACTTTGGACGAGTACTTGGCGTACTTCGATTCCATTGTGGCGAGCTGCCCGCACCACGGATTCGCATATTCATATCTTCTTCGGACATTTCTTACTGGGATGAGACTTCCGGAGCTTTGCTTGTTAGATACTGCCGCAGGAGGGTCAATAATGGAATTAAGCGAAAAGGAAGCCTGGGGCCTCATTGATGATTTGGCCGAGAGCACAAAACGAGGGCTAATGCACCAAACTGAAGATAAGGCACCAACGATGAAAGTGGACTCAGTACAGAACGAGCCCGGTATCACATCCATTGCAAGCTTACCCGCAGCAAACCCGGAAGGAGACATCAGTATAAGGGCAGTAATGGACGTGGAGGCGGCTCTAAAGGAACCAACATTGGAGCCCACAAAGCTGACAGAGGATGAGGACGCATGGATAACTGAAGAAGAGCCTACATGGGATCTCACTCCCGAGCCATCCAAAGTAATGGATGAATCAGATACAGAAAGCATCGAGGAGGAGTCTTCATGGGAACTCACTGCCAAAGCGGACGAGGAAATCAAGCCAGGCCCAGTCCTCATTTTCAATTTATCCAAGAAAGACCTGGCCCTTGTGGTGGAAGTCCCCCAATTTGTCCCCTCGGTTTGTATGCGGATCTCAGCCCCTGAAGATGAAGTAATCAATGATGAGGTGCAAGGCGAGTTGGAGCCAGAAAAGCCAACAATGAAACACTCCCTCGCCACGAGCCAACCAAGCAGCCCTGAAAACTCGCTCGTTCTAGGATGGCCAATCATCTCTGCCACAAAGAAGCGACAAAGACATGGCCCGGTGCAATGGAAGCCCGGAAGGAGGAACAAGAGCGCTCGACTTGATGAACCAGCTAATATGGTCAAGGAATCCTCGCCCTCTCGAGGATATGTAAAGAAGAAACCTCCGGATCAAGGGAGAGCAAAACTGAGCCCGCTGCCATATGTGTTCTTTGGGCAAATCAAAAGGGCAGCTGTGAAGAAGTTCGACCTCAAGCAACCATGGGATCCAAACACATCTGCTCGCAAGAAATCGGGAAAAGGGCCTGAGCAGAATGACTCCTACATGGAGCACGCTTTTGCCATGACTGGACAAGGCAGCCCTAAACAGGAGAAAACCCAGTTCAAAAAGCTGATAGTGAAAGGTCCCTCGCCTTCTCAGAGACGTTGGAAGGAGATACCATCAGAACTGGACCCAAACCCGTCATCTGCTAAAAAATTAGGAAGACTCACCGCAAGAATCAAAGTCGGTGGAATCAAGAAGTACGACCTCAGCCACCCATGGGACCCCAACCAATGATCCAGAACGAGGTACTGTCGAGCCAACGACGTTAAACAAGTGCACTGGTCGGGAGGTAACCCGACACTATCTTACTTTTCTGCACTTTATTTCCTGTCATTTAAATTTCCAATAAGCGCTCTCACCCACTTTTTGTATAGAAGGAATATCTTTCATGTAGGAATTAAGTTTGGAGCAAGACCGGATCAGCCAGGCAGCTTCCGTGAATTTACCGGGCCTGCGCTGAGAGTTTGAGGCCCCAGCCAGACTCCCTCGATTATCCAGCCTCATGCCATGTCGTTTGCACGACACAGTAGAAGGGAGTTATGTTCTTCTTTTTCCTTAATGTCATTTCCTTCTCTTGTATATATTTGCATGACTTTTGAACTAAGGCACGCCTTCGTTCAAAAGTGTGGGGTGAGAACCATCTGCATGTTTTTCTTTTCTTTTTTAATAATATCTTTTTGAAAATATGAACTTAAGAATGTGGAAAAGATAGATCATAACTCATGCATCAACCTTGTGAAAATGCAACTGTTTAAAAACTTAGAATGTAACTTCTCATTTGTCCTTTGTGCCGAGATAACCTAGGGATGTGGAGTTGATAGAAATTGCCCTAGAGAGGCTTGGCAAGCACTTGAAGGATCAGATCAAACTATATGGTTTTCAAAGTCAGTGGAGGCTGCACTTCAGGTTTCGGTGAATAATTGAAGTCAACTCTGCCTTGAAGCATCTATGTAAAAGGCAAGGATGGGAATCAAACCGTCCTCTCTCTAGTCAAAGTAGCAGAGAAAATAGATGAGCGACCCTCATCTTGACCCGCGCGAAACAACAAAGATGAGAGGAGCGGGGAGGTATTTCCATATGCTTGCGGGCGATGATTGGACCTCCCAAGAAGGCAAAAAACAAGATGGACTAGCAAGTCACAAAGAAGCAAAAAACTCAAAGAAGAAAATCAAAAGAGGCCTAAGGCCCAAAAATGTGAAGGTTTTAACCGAGCAAAAGTGAAGCACTCAACAACGTCAAATCAAAAGCTAAAGGAAAATCACTACAAAAAGCAGTCCATCGCCAAAGAAGAAGAAAGAAAAAAAAGAAAAAAATCAAGAAAAGGCTCAACTCACTGAAACCCGAATCGAATCACGTGCTAGAGAAAGCTACAAGAAAACCATATAGTGCGAGACGGTCCCGAAGGTGTATTCCAGGAGCCTGAAAAGGGCTATCTCCTGAAACATCCGAAATAATTTGCATCTCAGCACGAAGGTACACGTATCAAGTTTCTTCTACTTATTTACGCAGTTTAATTTAGTAACAAGTAGTAATGCATGAATTAGGAAAAATCGAGTACCACAATCTTATTTTCATATTTTAACCAACTTACTTAGTAACGCCCTTATAAAGCATTGTTCGGGACGAACAACTAAAAGTGTGGGGTTATCTGATGGACCACAATTGTATGAATCATAAACACAGTTAAACCCTCCAAATTAGACTGTTTGTCTATCTAACTTCGATGTTTTAGTCCCGATACATTTCTACAGGGTATTTCAGAGCTTAGAGAGAATACACGCTAAGGAAGAGCTTTTAGCACAGAAAAGATATCAGGAGACAATCCAAGGTCAAGATCAGACGCTGAATGAAGAAATCTAAAGATCCTGACTTGGAATCATTCAAAACAAATCAAACCGAAGAGAAACCGAAGACAATCCGGAGCTGGAATACACCGATAGTTTTGTGCAAACTGCACAAAACTCACAACCACTCTCCTCATGCCACATGGGCCGGCGGCTACCTCCTCACATCTCCCCTCCTCCTCTCCCCTTCCTCCACATGTCACCCTCTCCTCCATCCCTCCCAAAAGCCGCCGGCTGCTTGGTGTTTCTCCTCTCTCCTTGTGACACTTGTCTTCCTCTCCTCTTACCCCCATCTCCACCCTTGGATGCCAAACCACATGCCCTCATCTTGGCCCTCCATTCCCCTCCCCTTAGCCTATAAATACCAAGCTCTCCTCCTCATTTCAAACCATCCCAAAATTGTGTAAAACACTTCTCTCTCTAAGTTTGTTACTATGTAAAGTTTGGTTTGATATCAATAAAAGTTCAGTTTGTTCTCAAATACTTTAGTTCGATCTTGAGTACTCCTGTTGGTTCTTGAGTACTCAAGTTTTCAGTTACAGTTCAAGAGTTACTCCTGTTTGTTCTTGAGTAATCTCTTTCTCTTCTCTCTTTACTCCTGTTTGTTCTTGAGTATTCTTTTCCAAATTCCCAAGTATTTAGTTATGATGTCCAACTCTATGGATATTCGTAACTAAACTCTTCATTCGGTTGAAGGGGAGTTCTTGTTTTATAAAATGTTTTACTTCGTTTAGTTTCTTTTCTCTGTATTCAAAACTTGTTCTATGTGCCATTTATAAGGTCAGACTTTCCAAGGTTGAGTGGAAGCTACGAAAGGGCAAAACTCTTCTGTGGGAAGTCGTGAACATACTCGGGTAAGTGGATGCTATGAAAGGGCAAAGCTTATCTGAGGAGTTCGATCTATCTTTAAAACCATTTGGAAACTGGACCAAAGGGACCAAATGGATGCACAAAAGGCTAAGATACTTCGAAAGGAGGAATTAGTCTGAAGTAGAACAAGGGTTTATAAACAGTGTGGCAAATTGAGCGCTACGAAAGGGCCTCGATACACATTTGAATACTTAGAAGGGTTACTAAAAGAATGAACAGGATATAATACAAGGCCCCCCAAGACCGAATACTTCTCTCACAATTACAAAACCCCTTTGTCTTTACTTTTATTGTTCAATCAACTGCAACCATCAACCGCTCACAATCCGGAGGACTTGCAATTCACGCATCACCCACTGTAAGTCTTCGCTTTTAATTTCAGTATTTACTTTTCTGTAATTTACTTTTCAGCACTCAAAACCAAAACCAACTAAAAAGTCACGTAGTTGTTAGCACTAAAACCTCAACCAACCTAAAACACGCTCCTTCGCTGAACAAATCCCTTAAAGAATAACCTATCCCCCTAATTCCTCTGGGTTCGACCCCTACTTACCAAGTACTACCCAGTAGTATAGTTGCGAGTAGCGGACTATTATAAATTTATTTGCACAAATCGCTCTGACGACAAGCGGTTCTGTCACTGATCTACCGGAGGAATTACAATCACGCATCACCCACTGTAAGTCTTCTTTGTATTTACAGCATTTTTATTTCTGTATTTACTTTTCCACAATCAAAACCAAAAACCCCCCAAAAAAACACGTAGTTAATTAGAGCGCTAAATCTCAATCAACCATAAAACACGCTCCCCCCAGTTCAATCACCCTAAAAGAATAGCCTATTCCCCTAATTCCCTTGGGTTCGACCCCTACTTACCACTTACTACCCAGTAGTGTAGTCACAAGTAGCGGATATTATAAATTTATTTGTACAGAGGACACTGCACCTTAACGACAGTGCGGTGGCCCTCCGTCAAATTGGCGCCGTTGCCGGGGAATTAGCCGTCGAATAAACTGTTCTTTTCTCTCCCTCCATCTCTTTTAAATTCTCGCGCTCGAAACAACTATGTCTCGCGAAGGAAGTCATCATGACTACCAGGATGACGATGAAATAAACCTGTACGAGCGAAATGATGAAGTGCCACTTCCATTTATGGATGATCCGGAGCAACTCATCAGAAGCAGACAAGCTCGTGATAGGGAGGCCATCAGACGAAACCAAGAACCACCCGAGGACCGAAATGCAGCTGGTCCAGTACGACAACCCCCTAGATATCCCCCACCCCCTCGCCCTCGACAAGTTCCTAGACAAGAACCCGTCTTCGATAACTACTACGGGGATGACAACTACCGTGAACCCACCCTGGGAGAACTTTCGGCACCAGATTTCAGAGTTCAGCCATGGTGTATCTACGAAGGACCTGAGCTAGAAAACATCGCCATCAACACTTCAGTGGCCCACAGCTTGCCAAAATTCTCAGGAACTCGTGGAGAATCAGCAATGACTCATCTCCAGCGTCTACATGGGATTTGCCAAAACCTCAAACCAAATGGCGTAAACGTAGACGACTTTAAGTTAAAGGCGTTCTACTTTTCCCTCATTGATGTGGCAAACGACTGGTTCCTGTCATTACCTTCCGGAAGCATCAGAACATGGGCTCAGATGCAGAAGAAATTCTTAGACAAATACTACCCAGCAGGAAGAGCAATGCAAGTAAGAAGGCAACTGCAAGACATCAAACAAGGGCCCAACGAAACCATGTATGATTACCTGGGAAAGTTCAATCACCTGGAAAGAAGCTGCTGTACCCTTGGACTGCCCGAGAAACTCATAATCGAGTACCTCATTGATGGATTAAGACCCTTAGACAAAATGCTCCTGGATGCCTCAGCTGGAGGGTCCATAATGAATCTATCATTGAGTGGTGTTAGGCAACTCATCAACGACGTTGCCGAAAATGCCCGATTTAGAGAAGAGACAACTCGGCAGGAAGAATTCTCCCGAACGAAAAATGTGGCAAAAGCTGAAACATCGACGGGGCCTATATCTGAGGAAATAAAGCAGTTAAAAGAAATGATGATTCAGCTCCTACGAAGACAACCAATTCCGGTAAAACCTTGCGAGTTCTGTGGATCTATAGACCACAAAACTGACGCATGTCCGACATTAATAGAAGAGGAACCGGCGGAAGTAAATGCAATAGGAGGATATCAAGGATACAACAACAGCAACGACAGAGCAGGACAGAATAGGCAGTACGGTCAAACATCCAAACCAGACTGGCGTAACAACAACAGCTATCCTCAGAAGGAAGCACAACCAGCTCAGTCATACCACCAACCCCCCCACCGACAGTATAACCAGAACGCTCCAGGACAATATCAGCAAAGAGGACCGAATCAGAGTCAGCACCAAACCGGCCTGAATAATCAGCAAGAACCAACCAAGTCGCTCGATGACACGATGAAGGAGCTCGCAGGAAACGTAAATCAATTGGGTACTTCGCTACTCCAATACCAGGCGAAAACTGACGGGACAATTTCTGAATTGACCAAACAAATGTCCCAGCTCGCCACTGCAATGTCAACACTGACCAGTGAACCTGGCAGACTTCCTTCACAAACCATCCAAAACCCAAAGGCGAATCTTAGCATGATAAAAAGGTCAAACGTAAAGACAACCCTGGGAGAAGTAGCACGAGCCCCAGCCTACAAACTCACTAACAAGCACTTCAACCGTAGACGTCGTCCTGACTGGAATCAAGAGGAAGACCGACCCAATAATGACAGAACATGGGTCACGCATGCTGACAATGGACGGTACGCATTCACCGTCTGCATATCACCACCGTCAGTCATACACTCTGACATACCAGCATCTGGATGGGATTACGATAGCAATGAAAGGGATGAACAGAATGGCCCAGCATTGGGAAAAGCCCTCACTTCTGATCATGAGTCACAACCAGAAAGAGATAAAGACCCAGGGGCCTTCACAGTCACCTGCGGTATTGGTGAGACCCAAATCCATAAGTGCTTAGTCGACCTTGGGGCTGCTGTCAATGCCATGCCTTCCTCCTTATATTACTTACTAGGACTTGGTCCATTGAAACCACCCCGATCAAACATCGAACTAGGAGATAAATCATGCATCCGCCCGGTTGGAGAACTGGAAGATATAATACTCCATGTGGGAGAACTCGTCGTTGCTGCAGACTTCTATGTAATACCAACAGAAGAGACCTGCAAAGACGACCCACCAACAATAATATTGGGACGACCATTCCTCTACGCCACTAAAGCAAGAATCGATGTAGGCAAGGGCTCATTATCACTTAAGTTCGGCGGCAAAATTGCACACTTCTACATTCATCAGAGCCGCCCGGACACAAAAAAACCGCCAGACATAACGCCTATCTCGGATCACGGTGCACAGTTTTCTGACCTGTCATTAGAGACCAAAAAAATAACAAGACCAGCAGCTATGGTCAAAGGTCTCCCGCCTTCTCAGAAGCAATGGAAAGAGAAAACACCAAAACCATGGAGCTCTTACTCCAGCAAGAAGTCAGGACAAGTCAAAGCAAGAAACAACACAGGAACGGTGGCAAAGTTTGACCTCAGCCACCCATGGGACCCAAACCAGTAATCCACAACGAGGTATCGTCGAGCCAACGACGTAAAACAAGTGCACTGGTCGGGAGGTAACCCGACACTATCTTACTTTCCGCACTTACTTTCAGTACTTACTTTTAAGCTTGCATGACTTTTGAACTAAGGCACGCCTTCGTTCAAAAGTGGGGGGTGAAAACTGCCTGTGTACATAAATAACATGCTTGCTGTTTTTCTTTTTTTAGTAATAGTATCTTTTTGAACATATGAACTTAAGAATGTGAAAAAGATAAATCAGAATTCATGCATTTACCTTGTGAAAATTCAAACTGTTTAAAAACTTAGAATGTAACTTTCCATTTGTCCTTTGTACTGAGATAACTAGGGATGTGGAGTTGACATAAACTGCCCTAGAAGGACTTGGGAAGCAATCAAAGGATCAGATCAAACTATATGGTTTTCGAAGTCAGTGGAGGCTGCACTTCGGGTTTTCAGTGAATAATTGAGTCAAACTCCGCCAAGAAGCATCTATGCAAAGGCGAGGACGGGAATCAGACCGTCCTCTCTCTAGTCAAAATAGCCGAGAAAATAGATAAGCGACCCTCATCTTGACCTGCGCAAAACGATGAAGACAAGAGGAGAGGGGAGGTATATCCATAGGCTTGCGGGCGATGATTGGACCTCCCAAGAAGGCTGACAAAATGGACTAGCAAGTCACAAAGAAGCGAAAAACTCAAAGAAGAAAATCAAAAGAGGCCAAAGGCCCAAAATTGTGAAGGTTTTAACCGAGCAAAAGTGAAGCACTCGACAAAGTCAAATCAAAGGCCAAAGGCCGATTCACTACAACAAAAAAGCAGTCCCTCGCCAAAGAAAAAATCAAGAAGGTTCAACTCACTGAAACCCGAACCGAATCACGTGCATGAGAAAGCTACCAGAAGACCATATAGTACGAAATGATCCCGAGGCTGCAAACCAGGAACCTGAAAAGGGCTATCTCCCGAAACATCCAATATAATTTGCATCTCAGCACGGAGGTACAAGTATTAAGTTTCTTCTATTTATTTACACAGTTTAATTTGGTAATAAGTAAGCAATGCATGAATTAGGATAGATCGAGTACCACAGTCTAATTTTCATATGCCAAATCCGAACCTAGAACTTACGCCCTTTAATAGCATTGTTCGGGACGAACAACTAAAAGTGGGGGGTATTCTGATGGACCACAATTATACGAATCAAAAACACAATAAAACCCCCCAAGTTAGACTGTTTGTCTATCTAACATCCATCTGTTAGTCCCGATATATTTCCACAGGGTATTTTAGAGACTGAAGTGAAAACACGCTAAGGAGAGGATTTTATGCTGAAAAGATAACAAGAGTCAATCCAAGGTCAAGATCATATGCCGACTGAAGAAATATCAAGGATCCTGACGTTGAATTGACCAGAATAAATTAATCAGAAGAATCAGGAGTGAAGTCAAGACAGTCCGGGGAAGGAACACACTGACAGTTTTGTGAAAAGACTGCACAAAACTGTACAAAATTCACATATGGCAAGATGACTTGGTGACTTGATGAAGAGGTGACCAAAGGAGGAAAACCTCCCCATTCCACCACCCACTACCGGCGGCGCCACCCCTCCTCCTCCTTGGTGACCGGCTACTTGCCTTGGAGGTGGAGGAAACAACCCATTGCTCCTCCACCACAACCGGCTACCGGCGGCTGAGCTCCACCACTCCTCCTCCGCCACTTGGTGGCTCCTCCTTGGCTCCTCCTTGCCTCCTCCTCCTCCCTTGGATCAAACCAATCTCCACCACCCATCTCCACCCATTTTCCTATAAAAGGAGGTGCTCCTCCTCCTCATAAATCATCCCAAAAATTGTAATCACTTCTCTCTCTACATTTTGTTACTTGTAAGTTTTGTTCGGTTTTGAAATAATACTCCTGTTTGTTCTTGAGTATTATACTGGAAATTATAATACTCTTGTCGGTTCTCGAGTATTATAATACTGTAGAGAATACTCCTGTTGGTTCTTGAGTATTCAGTAGGAATTAGAAATACTCATGTTGGTTCTTGAGTATTCCACCCCTTTCCCTCTTACTGTTTTCAAAAACCCCCGAGTATTTAGCTATGGTATCCATCTCTATGGATATTCGTAGCTAAACTCTTTATTCGGTGGAAGGTATTTTCTTGTATTATATAATGTTGTAATATCTTTTAGTTTCATTTCTTTGTATTCAAAACTTGTTCTATGTGCCATTTATAGTCAGAATTTCCAAGGTTGAGTGGATGCTACGAAAGGGCAAAACTCTTCCGTGGGGATTCGTGAACATACTCGGGTAAGTGGATGCTACGAAAGGGCAAAGCTTATCTGAGAAGTTCGACTCATCTAAAACACCACTTGGTCAATCGTAACTGTGAGATCAAGTGGATGCACAAAAGGCTAAGATACTTCGAAAGGAGGAATTAGTCTGAAATAGAACAAGGGTTGCTTTAAACGATGTTGCAAGTCTTGCGCTACGAAAGGGCCTCGATTCATCTTTGAATACTTAGAAAAGTTACTAACAGTTTATTATATACATGTTATAATACAAGAGTACCTGAAACCGAATGCTTTACTTTACTGTTAAACCGCAATCACCAACTGCTGATCTATCGGAGGAATTACAATCACGCATCACCCACTGTAAGTCTTCTTTGTATTTACAGCATTTTAATTTCTGTATTTACTTTTCCGCAATCAAAACCAAAAACCCCCAAAAAATCACGTAGTTAATTAGAGCGCTAAAATCTCAATCAACCATAAAACACGCTCCCCCCAGTTCAATCACCCTAAAAGAATAGCCTATTCCCCTAATTCCCTTGGGTTCGACCCCTACTTACCACTTACTACCCAGTAGTGTAGTCACAAGTAGCGGATATTATAAATTTATTTGTACAGAGGACACTGCACCTTAACGACAGTGCGGTGGCCCTCCGTCAGGGATCACAAGTTTGGATCCCATGGGCAGCTCAGGTCATAGTGTTGTGGAGTGCCTACTTTCATTTTTGCCTTGCCTTCCCCCGAGTTTTTGTGGGATGATGGGCTTGGGTCCTGTTCCCATGGTTCTGGTGGTTTCTCCTTCCAACGTCTCTGAGAAGGCGAGGGATCTTTCACTACTAGCCTCTTGAATTGGGTTCTCTTATGTTTAGGGCTGCCTTGTCTAGTTGTGGCGCACAAATGCTCCATCGAGGAGTCGTTCTGCATAGGCCCTTTTCCCATCTTCCTTTTAGTCTCTTCATTGATCACATAGTTTTCTGCAATTTGCCTATTGATCAAGGGGAAAAGTTTGGAAGCTTGCATCTTAAGGCTTGGTTCTGTATCATCATGTCCGTCTGTGAGGATTCGGTCTCGGATGGTCTCGGCTGCTTGGGTAATGATAGTCGGGTATGACTCTGGCAGCTCGCTAGTGGTGTTCTGGACTTCCTCCTCTGCTGGCACGGTCTCAAGTTCCCATGAAGCCTTTTCCTCATTGCTTCCGGTGCTGTCTATATCTGATTCTTCTGATGGTTCGGGAGTTTCTTCTGATGGCTCAGGAGTTTCTTCTGATGGCTCAGGAGTTTCTTCTTTTTTCGTCTCTAGACCAGCCTCCACTATCTGTATTCCTCTATTAGCTCGGGGCATTGGTCTTCGTTTTGTGGCCACGGCCAAGTCGTCTATAACATCCCACATTTGAGTCAGGGATAAGTGCATGGCCGATCCCCCTACTGCGTCATTGATCCTTGAGAACTCATCTTGCCTCATTCCACAAAGGAATTTTTGAAGAAGGAATACTTCGGTGAATCCATGGTGCGGGCAGCGTGAGACGATGGTGTCATAGTACGTGTAGTATTCATCTAAAGTCTCATCCTGGGATTGCTGAAGGCAGATGATCTTCTCGCGGGTGTCATGTCGTAAGGATGGGGGGAGAATTCTTTCAAAAATTTAGCGCGAAGGTCCACGTAATATCTTGCACAACTAGCAGTTGATGTGTAATATCATACTGTCGCAAAGTCGGTTAAAGAGTGTTCAAAACATTTTAATTGAAACTCTTCTAACGTTATATTTTCGGGTTTCATGTGACGACTTATATAGTGGAAATGTTGGCAGTGTATTACTGGGTCTTCTCCGGTGGTACCTTGACGGAGCCCACTGCACTGTCGTTAAGGTGCAATGTTCTCTGTACAAATAAATTTATATTTTTCCGCTACTCGTGACTACACTATTGGGTAGTAAGTGGTAAGTAGGGGTCGAACCTAAGGGAATTAGAGGGATAATTGTTCTTTAGGGGATTTGTACACCGAGGGAGCGTGTTTTAGGTTAATTGAGATTTAGCGCGATTAACTAAGCTACTGTTTTTTTGTTTTTTTGGTTTTTTGTGCGGAAAAGTAAATACAGAAAATAAATACAGAAATTAAATGACTGAAAGTAAAAGAGTTAAGGGAAGAAGACTTACAGTGGGTGATGCGTGATTGCGATTCCTCCGGTAGATGAGTGGTTGATGGTTGTAGTTGATCGAGCAGTTTATAAAAGTAAGTACAGGGGGTTTTTGTAATTCAAGGGAAAGTATTCGGTTTCAGGTACCTTGTATTATAACATGTTTATTAATAACCGCTAGTAGCCTTTCTAAGTATTCAAAGATGAATCGAGGCCCTTTCGTAGCGCAAGACTTGCAACATCGTTTAAAGCAACACTTGTTCTACTTCAGACTAATTCCTCCTTTCGAAGTATCTTAGCCTTTTGTGCATCCATTTGAATTCTTTGGTCCAGTTTCCAAATGGTTTTTAAAGATAAGCCGAACTCCTCGGATAAGCTTGCCCATTTGGTCCCTTTGGTCCAGTTACAAATGGTCCACTTACCCGAGTATGATCACGAACCCCCACGGAAGAGCTTGCCCATTTGGTCCCTTTGGTCCAGTTACAAATGGTTCACTCAACCTTAGAGATTCTGACTTGATATATGGCACATAGAACAAGTTTTGAATACAGAGAAATGAAACTAAAAGAAATTAAAACATTATATAATACAAGAAAGTACCTTCGACCGAATGAGAAGTTTAGTTACGACTATCCATGGAAAAGGACATCGTAACTAAATACTCAGGGGTTTTTGAAAACAGTAAGAGGGAAAGGGGTGGAATACTCAAGAACCAACAGGAGTATTCTCTACAGTATTATAATACTCAAGAACCGACAGGAGTGTTATAATTTCAAACCAAACTTGCAAAGTAACAAAATGTAGAGAGATAAGTGTTTATTGATTTTGGAATGAATTTTTACAAAGGATTTGGCTTGTATTTATAGCCAAAGTTGAGAGAAATGGAGGGTGGAGATGGGGGGCATGTGGATTTGATCCGAGGGAGGAGAAGGGAGGAGGAGGAGGAGGTGACATGTGGAGGAGCCAAAAGCCGCCGGTTGGGGGAGGAGAAGCCACCGGTTGGCCGGTCATCCAAGGAGGAGAAGGGTGGCTTTGGCCACCTCCAAGCAAGGTGGTCGGTCACCTTGGTCCATGGGTGCATTTTGACAGTTTTGTGCAGTCTTTTCACAAAACTATCAATCCAATTTCGCTCCGTCTAACTTTGATTGTTCCTCGGTTGAATTTAATTTGAGTAATTCTTGGTCATGATCTTGATATTTCTTCGTTCAGAGTCTGATCTTGACCTTGGATTGACTCTTATCATCTTTTCAGCGTAAAATCCTCTCCTTAGCGTGTTTTCTCTTTAAGTGCCAAAATACCCTGTAGAAATAAATCGGGACTAACAAGCAGAAGTTAAATAGACCAACAGTCTAATTTGGTGGGTTTTACTGTGTTTTTGATTCGTATAATTGGGGTCCATTAGATCACCCCACACTTTTAGTTGTTCGTCCCGAACAATGCTATTAAAGGGCGGCACTACGTTTGGTTTTAAATTATGAAAATTAGACCGTGGGACTCAATTTATCCTAATTCATGCATTACTTACTTATTACCAAATTGAACTGTGTAAATAAATGGAAGAAACTTGATACTTGTACCTTCGTGCTGAGATGCAAATTATATTGGATGTTTCGGGAGATAGCCCTTTTTAGGCTCCTGGACTGCAACTTCGGGATCGTCTCTCACTATATGGTTTCCTTATAGCTTTCTCTAGCACATGATTCGGTTCGGGTTTCACTGGTTTGAGTACTTTGATTTTCTTTTGGCGAGGGACTGCTTTTTTGTAGTGAATCGGCCTTTGGCCTTTGATTTGATTCTTTGAGTACTTCACTTTTTGTTCGGTTAAAACCTTCACAATTTTGGGCCTTTGGCCTCTTGATTTGCTTCTTCGACCTTTTTGCGTCTTTGTGACTTGCTAGTCCATTTTCTCAAGCCTTTTTGGGAGGTCCAATCATCGCCCGCAAGCCTATGGAAATACCTCCCCGCTCCTCTCATCTTTGCCGTTTCGCGCGAGTCAAAATGAGGGTCGCTCATTTATTTTCCCGGCTACTTTGACTAGAGAGATGACGGTCTGATTCCCGTCCTCGCCTTTTTCTTTTTGCATAAACACTGCATGGCGGAGATGACTTCAATCTTCACTGAAACCCGAAGTGCAGCCTCCACTGACTTCGAAAACCATATAGTTTGATTCGATCCTTCGATTGCTTACCAAGCCTCTCTAGGGCATTTCTATCAACTCCACATCCCTAGTTTATCTCAGCACAAAGGACAAATGAAAAGTTACGTTCTAAGTTTTTAGACAGTTGAATTTTCACAAGGTAAATGCATGAATTTCGGTCTATCTTTTTCACATTCTTAAGTTCATACTTTCAAAAAGATACATTAAAAAAGAAAAAGTTTTTATTTATGTACACATGCGGTTCTCACCCCACACTTTTGAACAAAGTCGTGCCTTTCAGCACTACTTAGTTCAAAAGCCATGCAAGCAGATGTTATACGAGAAGGAAATGACTTAAGGAAAGGTAAGATCAGAACTCCCTTATTGTGTCGAATGGCATGAGGCTGGATAATCGAGGGAGTTCCGCTGGGGCCTTGAACTCTCAGCGCAGGCCCGGTAATTCACGGAAGCTGCCTGGCTGATCCGATCGTGCTCCAAAAACCAATTCCTAAATAGTCAAATCATTCTATGCACCAAGTGGGTGAGAGCGACTTATTGAAAAAGTAAAATACAGAAAATAAAAAGACAGAAATTTAAAGTGCGGAAAGTAAGATAGTGTCGGGTTACCTCCCGACCAGTGCACTTGTTTAACGTCGTTGGCTCGACAGTACCTTATTCCTGGATCATTGGTTGGGATCCCATGGGTGGCTTAGGTCGAATTTTGCCACCGTTCCTGTGTTGACTTTTGCCTTGCCTTTACCCGATTTCTTGTGTGTATTAGAACCCCATGGTTTTGGTATTTTTTCTCTCCATTGCTTCTGAGAAGGTGAGGGAACTTTGACCATAGCTGCTGGTCTTGTTACTTTTTCGGTCTCTTTTGGCAGGTCGGAATTCTGCGTACCGCGATCTGAGATAGGTATTATATCTGGCGGTTTCTTCGCATCCGTGCGGCTATTGTCAATGTAGAAATATGCAATTTTGCCGCCGAACTTAAGCGATAATGAGCCCTTGCCCACATCGATCCTTGCCTTAGTAGCGTAGAGGAATGGTCGTCCCAAGATTATTGTTGGAGGGTCGTCTTTGCTGGTCTCTCCCGTTTGTATCACATAGAAGTCTGCAGTAATGACGAGCTCTCCCAAATGGAGTATTACGTCTTCCAGCACTCTTACCGGACGGATGCATGGTTTATCTCCTAACTCGATATTTGACCTGGGTGGTTTTAATGGACCCAGTCCTAACAAGTAATATAAGGAGGAGGGCATGGCGTTGACAACAGCTCCAAGATCGACCAGGCACTTATGAATCTGAGTTTCACCAATACCGCAGGTGACTGTGAAGGCCCCTGGGTCTTTATCTCTTTCCGGTTGTGACTCATGATCTGAAGTGAGGGCTCTTTTAATTGTCGGGTATCTCTGCCCACTCCTTGACTTAGGATTAGTATAACTGGATCCCTCAATATTTTGCTCAGAAGCATAACTATTAGTTGGAGAGTTCCACCTTAAATTGTCAGTGTCATCCCATCCAGATGTTGGTATGTCAGAGTGTATGACTGGTGGTGGTGTTATGCAAACGGTAAATGCATATCGTCCATTGTCAGCATGCGTGACCCATGTTTTGTCATCATTGGGTCGGTCTTCCTCTTGATTCCAATCAGGTCGACGCCTACGGGTGAAGTGCTTATTTGTAAGTTTGTACGTTGGGGATCGTGCTACTTCTCCCAGTGTCGCCTTTTCGTTTGACCTTTTTATCATTCTAAGATTTGCCTTTGGGTTTTGGATGGTTTGTGAAGGAAGTCTGCCAGGCTCATTAGTGAGTGTTGACATTGCTGTGGCGAGATGGGACATTTGTTTTGTTAATTTTGAAATTGCCCCGTCAGTTTTTGCCAGGTATTGGTGTAGCGAAGTACCCAATTGACTTATGCTTCCTGCGAGCTCCTTCATCGTGTCATCGAGCGACTTGCTTGGTTCTTGCTGATTGTTCGGCCCGGTTTGATACTGATTTGGTCCTTTTTTTTGATATTGGCCTGCTGATGGAGCGTACTGGTTATACTGCCGGTGGGGGGTTTGGTAGAATGACTGAGCTAGTTGAGGGACAGCTGGTTGTGCATCCTTCTGAGAATAGTTATTGTTACGCCAGCTCGGGTTGGTTGCTTGACCGTACTGTCTATTTTGTCCGGCTCTGTCATTACTGTTGTTGTTGTATCCTTGGTATCCTCCCACTGCATTCAATTCTGCCGGTTCCTCTTCTATTAATGTCGGACATGCGTCAGTTTTGTGGTCTGTAGAACCACAGAACTCGCAAGGTTTTACCGGAACTGGCTGCCTTCGTAGGATTTGAATCATCATCTCCTTTAGCTGCTTCATCTCTTCCGGCATAGAGCTCATCGACGTTTCCGCTTTTGCCACATTTTTTGTCCGGGAGAATTCTTCCTGCTGAGTTGTCTCTTCTCTGAATCGGGCATTCTCAGCAACGTTAGTGATAAGATCCCTTATGCCACTTAATGATAGATTCATCATGGACCCTCCAGCTGAGGCATCCAGGAGCATTTTGTCTAAGGGTCTTAATCCGTTAATGAGATACTCGACGGTGAGTTTCTCGGGCAGTCCAAGGGTACAGCAACTTCTCTCCAGGCGGTTGAATTTTTCCAGGTAATCGTACATGGTTTCGTTGGGTCCTTGCCTGATGTCCTGCAGTTGCCTCCTTACTTGCATCGCTCTTCCTGCTGGGTAATATTTGTCTAAGAACTTCTTCTGCATTTGAGCCCATGTTCTGATGCTTCCGGAAGGCAATGAAAGGAACCAGTCGTTTGCCGCGTCAATGAGGGAAAAATAGAACGCCTTTAACTTAAAGTCGTCTACGTTTACGCCATTCGGTTTGAGGTTTTGGCAAACCCCATGTAAGCGCTGGAGATGAGTCATTGCTGATTCTCCACGAGTTCCAGAGAATTTGGGCAAGTTGTGGGCCACTGAAGTGTTGATGATGATGTTTTCTAGCTCCGGGCCTTCATAGATACACCATGGCTGAACTCTGAAATCTGGTGCCGAGAGCTCTCCTAATGTAGGTTCGCGATAGTTGTTGTTATCTCCGTAGTAGTCATCGAAAGCGGGTTCTTGTCTCGGCACTTGTCTAGGCTGCGGGGGTGGTGGATATCTAGGGGGTTGTCGTACTGGACCAGCTACATTTCAGTCCTCGGGTGGTTCTTGGTTTCTTCTGATGGCTTCCCTATCACGAGCTTGTCTGCTTCGGATGAGTTGCTCCGGATCATCCATAAATGGAAGTGGCACCTCATTGTTTCGATCGTACAGGTTCATCTCGTCGTCATCTTGGTAGTCATGGTGACTTCCTTCGCGAGACATGGTTGTTTCAAGCGCGTATTGATTTAAAGAACTTATCCGATGGCTAATTCCCCGGCAACGGCGCCAATTTGACGGAGCCCACTGCACTGTCGTTAAGGTGCAATGTTCTCTGTACAAATAAATTTATATTTTTCCGCTACTCGTGACTACACTACTGGGTAGTAAGTGGTAAGTAGGGGTCGAACCCAAGGGAATTAGAGGGATAATTGTTCTTTAGGGGATTTGTACAGCGAGGGAGCGTGTTTTAGGTTGATTGAGATTTAGCGCGATTAACTAAGCTACTATTTTTTGTTTTTTTGTGCGGAAAAGTAAATACAGAAAATAAATACAGAAATTAAATGACTGAAAGTAAAAGAGTTAAGGGAAGAAGACTTACAGTGGGTGATGCGTGATTGCGATTCCTCCGGTAGATGAGTGGTTGATGGTTGTAGTTGATCGAGCAGTTTATAAAAGTAAGTACAGGGGGGTTTTTGTCATTCAAGGGAAAGTATTCGGTTTCAGGTACCTTGTATTATAACATGTTTATTAATAACCGCTAGTAAGCTTTCTAAGTATTCAAAGATGAATCGAGGCGCTTTCGTAGCGCAAGACTTGCAACATCGTTTAAAGCATTACTTGTTCTACTTCAGACTAATTCTTCCTTTCGAAGTATCTTAGCCTTTTGTGCATCCATTTGAATTCTTTGGTCCAGTTTCCAAATGGTTTTTAAAGATAAGCCGAACTCCTCGGATAAGCTTGCCCATTTGGTCCCTTTGGTCCAGTTACAAATGATCCACTTACCCGAGTATGATCACGAACCCCCACGGAAGAGCTTGCCCATTTGGTCCCTTTGGTCCAGTTACAAATGGTTCACTCAACCTTGGAGATTCTGACTTGATATATGGCACATAAAACAAGTTTTGAATACAGAGAAATGAAACTAAAAAAAATTAAAACATTATATAATACAAGAAAGTACCTTCGACCGAATGAGAAGTTTAGTTACGACTATCCATGGAAAAGGACATCGTAACTAAATACTCAGGGGTTTTTGAAAACAGTAAGAGGGAAAGGGGTGGAATACTCAAGAACCAACAGGAGTATTCCCAATTTCCTACTGAATACTCAAGAACCAACATGAGTATTCGCTACAGTATTATAATACTCAAGAACCGACAGGAGTATTATAATTTCAAACCAAACTTGCAAAGTAACAAAATGTAGAGAGATAAGTGTTTATTGATTTTGGAATGAATTTTTACAAAGGATTTGGCTTGTATTTATAGCCAAAGTTAAGAGAAATGGAGGGTGGAGATGGGGGGCATGTGGATTTGATCCAAGGGAGGAGAAGGGAGGAGGAGAAGGAGGTGACATGTGGAGGAGCCAAAAGCCGCCGGTTGGGGGAGGAGAAGCCACCGGTTGGTCGGTCATCCAAGGAGGAGAAGGGTGGCTTTGGCCACCTCCAAGCAAGGTGGTCGGTCACCTTGGTCCATGGGTGCATTTTGACAGTTTTGTGCAGTCTTTTCACAAAACTATCAATCCAATTTCGCTCCGTCTGACTTTGATTGTTCCTCGGTTGAATTTAATTTGAGTAATTCTTGGTCAGGATCTTGATATTTCTTCGTTAAGCGTCTGATCTTGACCTTGGATTGACTTTTATCATCTTTTCAGCGTAAAATCCTCTCTTTAGCGTGTTTTCTCTCTAAGTGCCAAAATACCCTGTAGAAATAAATCGGGACTAACAAGCAGAAGTTAAATAGACCAACAGTCTAATTTGGTGGGTTTTTCAGTGTTTTTTTGATTCCTATAATTTGGGTCCATCATACCTCCAAACCGAGGAAGATGCCGAGCCATCCATCCATACATGGTGGAAAGTGTGATGAAGAAGTGAAAAGAGAAAGAAAAGAATAACTAATTGAAGGCTAACTCCCCGGCAACGGCGCCAATTTTTGACAGAGCCCACCGCACTGTCGTGAAGGTGCGATGTTCTCTGTGCAAAAATAAATTTATATCTCCGATACTCGTGACTTAACTATTTTTGGTAGTCAGTGGTAAGTACGGGTCGAACCCAAGGGAATTAGGTGAATAGTTGTTCTTTCGAAAAGGGGGGATTAAATAAAGCAGTTGGGGGGTTGTTTTTGGTTTTTGGTACTGAAAGGTAAAGTAACAGTCGATATTAAAATTAAAGGAAAGTATTCGGTTTTAGGGGCCTTGTATCATAGTCCGTTTATCATTGACCTCTAATGATCATACTAAGTGTTCAAAAGTGAATCAAGGCTATTTCTAGCACATGACTTGCCACACCGTCTAGTCTTTTGCAAGACAAAGAACTCTTGTTCTAGTATGTGCATCCATTTGATCATCATTCCTGATAAACCAAATGGTGTTTAAAAGAGGTTGACTTCCACAGATAAGCTGTGCTCTTCCGAGCCTCCACTTATCCATGGAAGATCACGAACCCATGGCAAAGCTTTGCTCTTCCGAGCATCCACTCAACCAATGGAATTCTGACCTAATATAAGGCACTTAGAACAAGTTGAACACAAAGAGGCACTAAGAGAAGGGTCTAAAACATTTTATGATACAAGCACTCCCCTTCAACCGAATGAAGGGTTTAGCTACGAATATCCATGGAACAGGACATCATAACTAAGTGCGTTGAAAAGTAAAGGTTTTTGAAAGACGGTAAAGTAAAGTTTTTGAAAGTAAAGACAGGAAAGTAAAGTACTTTGAAAGACAGTAAAGTAAAGAAGAGAGTACTTACAAAAACCGTTGAGAGTGCTAAAGATCAAGCTTTGATTCCAAAGTAAAGTGATTACAAGATTGTGCCCACATAAGCTAGAGAGATAAGTCACTTGAGGACTTGTGATGTTGGAATGAGGATGGGATGATTTACAAAGGCAATGGAGGGTTCTATTTATAGGCTTAGAGGAGCCATGAGGAGCCAACACTTGGCAAGATGGGAGAGGAGGAGAAGAAAGCCATCGGAGTGACTCATCCTTCCCAAAAGCCGCCGGCTAGGTGGCGTGAGAGGAGAGGAGGAGGGGAGTGTGGGTGAGGGGAGCCGCCGGCTAGGTGGAGGGGAGTGGGTGAGTGTGAGTTGAGATCTTTTCCCCAAAAGCCATCGGCCCTTTCAGCTCCAGTCTGACTCTGGTTGCCCTTCGGTTGGACTTGTTTTGAGTGATTCCACGTCAGGTTCTTCAAAGTCAGAATTTGGTTGTGACCTGGAATGACTCGTAATTCATTTTCAGCTTTAATTTTTGTCCTTAGCATGTATTCTCACTAGACTTCAAAATACCCTGTAGATAAATATCGGAACTAACAAGCAAAAGTTAAATAGACAAAGAGTCTAATTTGGTGGGTTTAACTGTGTTTATGATTCATACAATTATGGTCCATCAGTAAGCGTCATGTAGTAAGAGTAGTTATGAACCCTGTAGACCATCCCCATGAGGGTGGTAAAGGGAGGGCCCAAATTGATAGAAAAAGACCCATAACCCCTTGGGGTTATCCTGCACTTGGAAGAAAAAGTCGAAAATGGAATAAATATAGTGATAATTTGATTCTTCGTCGCCATAATAAATATAATTTATTTCTTCGTCTTTACACTTTACAAAAGAATAAATAGGAGTAATTAACTATGACACGTTCACTAAAAAAAATTCTTTTAACAGATTTTTTATTACGAAAAGTTTATACTAATTCTCATAAGTATCATTGACGAAATGTACCCTTCTTTGGGGCGGTCCTCTGCAGTTCGTGACCTATTGGATGTGATCCGATCACATCAACCCCATGTTGATATTGGGCCTAACTCACCTCCAAAAGGCACCTTGTGAAGGGAGGATTGCCACTTAGTTATAAACCCATGAGACCAACTCACCCTAACCAATGTGGGATACTTGACACACCCCCGCAGCCCAATGGGCTGCACAACAAATGGGCTATGGGCAACATATGGCCGGGCACCGCCCCAAACCATTGGTCTAGGGGTGGCTCTGATACCATGTTGATATTGGGCCTAACTCACCTCCAAAAGACACCTTGCGAAGGGAGGATTGCCACTTAGTTATAAACCCATGAGACCAACTCACCCTAGCCAATGTGGGATACTTGACAGAGACTAAAAGGAGAAGTAGAAATTGGAATTTTTTAAGATGTCGTTTAGGGTTTTTAAATTGTTTCTCAGTTGACAGAGTTGGATTTTCAGGCGGTTTAGCAATCTTGTGGAAGGAGATTACGGTTGTTACAGTCAGGAATTTTTCTCGCTATCACTTAGGCATGGTAGTAACGATGGAGAAGGAATTCAGATTCACACTTTTTTTATGGTAACCCGATGAGCAGCAGGAGGAAGGAGAGCTGGGATTTGATAGAGATGCTGAGTAGAGATTGGGAGGGCCAGTGGTGATTCCGGGAGATTTTGATGAATTGTGGTTTAGCTGGGAAGCGCAAAGTCTGAGGCAGAGGGAACCATACATGATGAGGCAGTTTAATGAGGTGCTAGACAGATGCAATTTAATGGATTTGGGGTTCACAGGGCCTCCATTTACGTATTCGAACAGGCGTATATACCCATATGAGGTGAAGGTGAGATTGGATAGGGCTCTGTGCAACGCAGAAAGGAGGTGACTAGTCCCCAAAATATCAGTTCAACACTCATTCAGTCTACACTCTGATCATTGCCCTATAGTAATAAGGTTATCTAACCGTTCTCAGAGGAAGAAGAAAGTTATTTGCGTATGAGGCATGTGGCAAAGACATCCGGACTTTGCTGGGAAACTAGAGACTATCTGGAAAGATATAAAGAAGGGTAACCCCACCTTGTCAGAAGCCTTAAGCAGCTGTGCAGTTTCGTTAGATCAGTGGAACAAAACAAGTTTTGGAAACGTGCAGAAGAGGGTTAAGGCAGTGAAAGGAAAACTGAACAATATGAAAATGATACCGAGAACAGAACATATGGTGAAGATGGAGTCACAGTTGACTGAGGAGCTGTTGTTCAGCAGTAAGGATCTCCGCTAGCGTTGGTATTACTAGTGTGTGCTGATTAGTTGGGAGTCCATGATAGTCATGATCCTCTTGCGCCCAATCCATGACAGTCAGTTGATAGAGGGAAGCAACTCCACCAGCTCTAGATGCCCTGCGCAATTGTCCCAACGTTAGTTGATTTAATTGACCATGTGGTTGTATACCTAGTAGTTTGATCTGTGAACCATTATGAATGCAGCTCATCCATAGGTTTTGGTAATCAAATAGCACAGGTCCCAAGTCTGCTTGCCATTGAGCTCCAAGGACCGCCTCGGTACCATATATGGGCAAAAGGTGGAAATCAACTAAAAATGTGGTGTCACTGAATTTTAATTTAACGCCGCGGCAGAGTCCTTCACATGTGAGCTCATCACCATTTCCAATCGTGACGTTAAGGTGTAGAGAGGCTTCAATAGGTAAACCGGCTTTTCTTGCTACTCGTGGTTGGAGGAAATTGTGAATTGATCCACTATCCACCAAGACAGTATGAGGGAGTTCCTTAAGATGGCCACGCAACTGTAGATTGCTTGGTGCGTATCGGCCTTTAAGAGCATGACAAGAAATATTAGGCACTAAGTGATGGACCATAATTGTATGAATCATAAACATTAGGCACTACACCATAATTAGAAATAATAATTATGGTACCATGGAATTGATACCATAATTAGAAATAATAATTATGGTACCATAATTAGAAATAATAACTAAGTGAGGAAATTGTGAATTGATCCACCATCCACCAAGACAGTACACGCAACTGTAGATTGCTTGGTGCGATTCGGCCTTCAAGAGCATGACAAGAAATATTAGGCACTAAGTGATGGACCATAATTATTATGAATCATAATAATTAGAAATATTAGGCACTAAGTGATGGCCACGCAACTGTAGATTGCTTGGTGCGGTTGAAGGAGAGTGCTTGTATCATAAAATGTTTAAGACCCTTCTCTTAGTGCCTCTTTGTGTTCAACTTGTTCTAGGTGCCTTATGTTAGGTCAGAATTCCATTGGTTGAGTGGATGCTCGGAAGAGCAAAGCTTTGCCATGGGTTCGTGATCTTCCATGGATAAGTGGAGGCTCGGAAGACCACAACTTATCTGTGGAAGTCAACCTCTTTTAAACACCATTTGGTTTATCAGGAATGATGATCAAATGGATGCACATACTAGAACAAGAGTTCTTTGTCTTGCAAAAGACTAGACGGTGTGGAAAGTCATGTGCTAGGAATAGCCTTGATTCACTTTTGAACACTTAGTATGATCATTAGAGGTCAATGATAAACGGACTATGATACAAGACCCCTAAAACCGAATACTTTCCTTTAATTGTAATATCGACTGTTACTTTACCTTTCAGTACCAAAAACAACCCCCCAACTGCTTTATTTAATCCCCCTTTTCGAAAGAACAACTATTCACCTAATTCCCTTGGGTTCGACCCGTACTTACCACTTACTACCAAAAATAGTTAAGTCGCGAGTATCGGAGATATAAATTTATTTTTGCACAGAAAACATCGCACCTTAATGACTGTGCGGTGGGCTCCGTCAAAATTGGCGGCGTTGCCGGGGAGTTAGCCTTCGATTAGTTGTTCTTTTCTTTCCCTTTTCACTTCTTCATCACACTTTCCACCATGTATGGATGGATGGCTCAGTATCTTCCTCAGTTTGGAGGTACCACCGGAGAAGACCCAGTAATACACTGCCAACATTTCCACCATATAAGTCATCACATGAAACCCGAAAATATAACGTTAGAAGAGTTTCAATTAAATTTTTTTGAACACTCTTTAACCGACTTTGCGACAGTATGGTATTACACATCAACTGCTAGTTGTGCAAGATATTACGTGGACCTTCGCGCTAAATTTCTGAAAGAATTCTCCCCCCATCCTTACGACATGACACCCGCGAGAAGATCATCTGCCTTCAGCAATCCCAGGATGAGACTTTAGATGAATACTACACGTACTATGACACCATCGTCTCACGCTGCCCGCACCATGGATTCACCGAAGTATTCCTTCTTCAAAAATTCATTTGTGGAATGAGGCAAGATGAGTTCTCAAGGATCAATGACGCAGTAGGGGGATCCGCCATGCACTTATCCCTGACTCAAATGTGGGATGTTATAGACGACTTGGGCGTGGCCACAAAATGATGACCAATGCCCCGAGCTAATAGAGGAATACAGATAGTGGAGGCTGGTCTAGAGATGAAAAAAGAAGAAACTCCTGAGCCATCAGAAGAAATTCCTGAGCCATGAGAAGAAACTCCCGAACCATCAGAAGAATCAGTTATAGAAAGCACCGGAAGCAACGAGGAAAAGCCTTCATGGGAACTTGAGACCGTGCCAGCAGAGGAGGAAGTCCAGAACACCACTAGCGAGCTGCCAGAGTCATACCCGACTATCATTACCCAAGCAGCCGAGACCATCCGAGGCCGAATCCTCACAGACGGACATGATGAGACAGAACCAAGCCTTAAGATGCAAGCTTCCAAACTTTTCCCCTTGATCAATAGGCAAATTGCAGAAAACTATGTGATCAATGAAGAGACTAAAAGGAAGATGGGAAAAGGGCTTATGCAGAACGACTCCTCGATGGAGCATTTGTGCGCCACAACTAGACAAGGCAGCCCTAAACATAAGAGAACCCAATTCAAGAGGCTAGTAGTGAAAGGTCCCTCGCCTTCTCAGAGACGTTGGAAGGAGAAACCACCAGAACCATGGAAACAGGACCCAAGCCCATCATCCCACAAAAACTCGGGGGAAGGCAAGGCAAAAATGAAAGTAGGCACTCCACAACACTGTGACCTGAGCTGCCCATGGGATCCAAACTTGTGATCCCTATGCGTCGAGCCAACGACATTAAACAAAGGCACTGGTCGGGAGGTAACCTGACACCTATCTTACTTTCAGTAATTTTCTTTTTTGTCATTTAGTTTTTTACCGTAAGTCACTCTCACCCATTTTTTGTATAGAAGAAATGACTCCTTGTAGGAATTGGTTTTTGGAGTAAGATCACATCAGCCATGCAGCTTCCGATAATTACCGGGCCTGTGCTGAGAGTTCAAGGCCCCAGCCAAACTCCCTCGATTATCCAGCTCCGAGGCATGTCGTTCCACGACACGACACAGTAAAAGGGAGTTCAGTTCTTCTCATTTCCTTAATGTCATTTCCTTCTCTTGTATATATTTGCATGACTTTTAAACTAAGTCGTGCTGAAAGGCACGCCTTCGTTCAAAAGTGTGGGGTGAGAACCACCTGTGTACATAGTCAGTTAACATGCTTTTTCTTTTCCTTTTCCCTTAATATTATCTTTTTGAAAATATGAACTTAAGAATGTGAAAAAGATAGATCATAATTCATGCATTTACCTTGTGAAAATTCAACTGTTTAAAAACTTAGAATGTAACTTCTTGTGCTGAGATATACAGGGGATGTGGAGTTGATAGAAAATGCCCTAGAGAGGCTTGGCAAGCACTCGACAGATCGAATCTAACTATATGGTTTTCGAAGTCAGTGGAGGCTGCACTTCGGGTTTCAGTGAAGATTGAAGTCATCTCCGCCGTGCAGCGTTTATGCAAGAGGCGGGACGGGAATCAAACCGTCCTATCTCTAGTCCTAGTAGCTGGGAAAATAGATGAGCGACCCTCATCTTGACCCGTGCGAAACGGCGAGGATGAGAAAGAGCGGGGATGTATTTCCATATGCTCGCGGGCACCGATTGGACCTCCCAAAAAGGCTGAGAAAATGGACTAGCAAGTCACAAAGAAGCAAAAGCTCAAAGAAGCTAATCAAAGGCCAAAGGCCAAAATTGTGAAGATTTTAACCGAACAAAAGTGAAGAAACTCCAATTCAACATCAAAGGCCAAAGGCCTAAGGCCGATTCACTACAGAAGCTGTCCCTCGCCAAAAAGAAATCAAAATGCTCAACTCAGTGAAACCCGAACCAAATCACGTGCTAGAGAAAGCTACAAGGAAACCATATAGTGCGAGTCGATCCCGAGAATGCAGTCCAGGAGCCTGAAAAGGGCTATCTCCCGAAACATCCGAATTAATTTGCATCTCGGCGCGAAGGTACAAGTATCAAGTTTCTTCTAAGTATTTACACGGTTTAGTTTGGTAATAAGTAAGTAATGCATGAATTAAGATAAATCTAGTCCCACAATCTCACTTTCATATTTAAAAGTTTTTACTTAGATTGTGTGCACACCCTTAAATAGCATTGTTCGGGACGAACAACTAAAAGTGCGGGGTGATCTGATGGACCATAATTGTATGAATCATAAACACAGTTAAACCCACCAAATTAGACTCTTTGTCTATTTAACTTTTGCTTGTTAGTTCCGATATTTATCTACAAGGTATTTTGAAGTCTAGAGAGAATACAGGCTAAGGAGAAGTTTTAAAGCTGAAAATGAATGACGAGTCATTCCAGGTCATGACCAAATTCTGACTTTCAAGAACCTGACGTGGAATCACTCAAAACAAGTCCAACCGAAGGGCAACCAGAGTCAGACTGGAGCTGAAAGGGCCGATGGCTTTTGGGGAAAAGATCTCAACTCACACTCACCCACTCCCCTCCACCTAGCCGGCGGCTCCCCACACCCACACTCCCTCCTCCTCTCCTCTCACACCACCTAGCCGGCGGCTTTTGGGAAGGATGAGTCACTCCGATGGCTTTCTTCTCCTCCTCTCCCATCTTGCCAAGTGTTGGCTCCTCATGGCTCCTCTAAGCCTATAAATAGAACCCTCCATTGCCTTTGTCAATCATCCCATCCTCATTCCAACATCACAAGTCTTCAAGTGACTTATCTCTCTAGCTTATGTGGGCACAATCTTGTAATCACTTTACTTTGGAATCAAAGCTTGATCTTTAGCACTCTCAACGGTTTTTGTAAGTACTCTCTTCTTTACTTTATTGTCTTTCAAAGTACTTTACTTTCCTGTCTTTACTTTCGAAAACTTTACTTTACCGTCTTTTAAAAACCTTTACTTTTCAACGCACTTAGCTATGATGTCCTGTTCCATGGATATTCGTAGCTAAACCCTTCATTCGGTTGAAAGGGAGTGCTTGTATCATAAAATGTTTTAGACCCTTCTCTTAGTGCCTCTTTGTGTTCAACTTGTTCTAAGTGCCTTATATTAGGTCAGAATTCCATTGGTTGAGTGGATGCTCGGAAAAGCAAAGCTTTGCCATGGGTTCGTGATCTTCCATGGATAAGTGGAGTCTCGGAAGAGCACAGCTTATCTGTGGAAGTCAACCTCTTTTAAACACCATTTGGTTTATCAGGAATGATGATCAAATGGATGCACATACTAGAACAAGAGTTCTTTGTCTTGCAAAAGACTAGACGGTGTGGCAAGTCATGTGCTAGGAATAGCCTTGATTCACTTTTGAACACTTAGTATGATCATTAGAGGTCAATGATAAACGGACTATGATACAAGGCCCCTAAAACCGAATACTTTCCTTTAATTGTAATATCGACTGTTACTTTACCTTTCAGTACCAAAAACCAAAAACAACCCCCCCAACTGCTTTATTTAATCCCCCCTTTTCGAAAGAACAACTATTCACCTAATTCCCTTGGGTTCGACCCGTACTTACCACTTACTACCAAAAATAGTTAAGTCGCAAGTATCGGATATATAAATTTATTTTTGCACAGAGAACATCGCACCTTAACGACAGTGCGGTGGGCTCCGTCACTAAGTCACCTGAATCCATCTCATGAGCATCTTCTAATGCATCAGCTTTTTCAATATTACCAGGGTCTAGAGCTGGACATTCTTCTTCAAAGGGGTTTTCAACAAGCACCAAACATTGAAATCGTGATTTACATTGATGTCCTAGCGTGAACCGATCATCGCAGTTAAAGCATAGGCCCTTCTCCTTCTGGGCTGACATTTTGGCCATTGTGAGACGTTTAATCGGCAGTGGGGATGGTTTGGGAGGTCCAAGCAATTTGGGTGGTGTATGGGGTGGTGGTAGGCGATGCCGGGACTATGGAAATGCTCTAGGTGTGAGGGACCGTTGCGCAATGATTCTTCTCTGTTCTGCAAGCCGCGCCATACCCATTGCAATTTGAAGGTTTGCTGGTCTCGACATCACCATTTGACAATGGATTTCCTCCTTCAGACCAGCAATGAAACGATGCAACAAGTTGCTCTGAGTCATACCTGGTGTTTGAGTCGATAGAGACTCAAACTCAGCAATGTAAGACCCAATAGATGTTGTTTGAACCAGCTTGTTAATGGCTTCTTCGGCATGATAGTAAACTGAGGGACCAAATCTGCTCCTCGCGTTGGTTGCCAGTGTAGGCCAGTCACGTAGCTGATGGGTATTATGCAACCATTGATACCATTTCAAAGCCTCTACCGACATGTAGAACAGAGCTACTCATAGACGTTGGTCCTGTGGGATCTGGTTATGGGCGAAGAATCGTTCCATCTGAAAAATCCACCCTCTACGGCATCTTCTGTAAACAGGGGAACCTCAACCCTTGGTAACCGACTCATGATCTACTGGTTTTTAGGTGAGTGTGGAGATTGGTACTGTATCATGGTGTTAGCCGAAGCAGATGCAATATGAGTAGATGGTGTAGGTAACAGGGGAGGGTTTAGAGTATTACCAGTCGCATCGTCCATTGGTTGCTTACCATTCTTAGCGTTTGCCAACTTGAGCTCCTGCGTCTCACCCCGGAGTTGCTCGAACAGTATTGTGAAGGTCGCTGGACATCCGACTGGGTTTGAACCAGCTGGTTCATCTTGTGTGACATATCAGCCATGTTTTGCGCTACGATAGCCAGTAATTCCAAGGTGCTTCTAGTTTCCGGCATACTGTTCAAACTAGATGAAAGCACCAAATGATGCAAGACGAAAGGGAATTTTAGAGGAGAAGGGAGGGAGATAGAAGAGATAGGGAAGAAGGGACTGAAGGAGAGGAAACAGAGGGGAGTAATTGATAAGTTTCTTCTTGTTTTCATTCATAACTCAGAGTTGATATTTAAACATACATCCAACTAATGCCAGAATGACACGTGTGGAAATCAGTTACATACTATCCGCTCCATGAGCAGTCACACTGCTCACTCTGATTTATGCCCGACGCCTCCATGCAGATAATATCCTTCTGCAGCATATCTTCTGATTTTGATCTTCTGCCTTGCACCCCTACCAAGCTTATGATGCGCCCCTTGATGTGTAACAAGCTGGAGGAATGGCTTAAAAGAGAGGAGTTCTTATGGAGGCATAGATCGCGTGTGGAGTGGTTAAAAGATGGTGATTGATGAGTCGAGTTTTCGACTCATTAATGCCCATTTTGACTATAGCTTTAGTTCATTTCCGACGATTATTTGATGTCATTTGATCCCCTTTTCATGCGTTTCAGGTGCGAATCAAGATGACTCAGTGTCAAAAGCCCATAGAAGGAAACTCGGAGAAAATCAGGGTCTGGAGCAAAAGTTGGCAGAATTTGGCCTCCAGTCGATCGACTGGGAAGCTCCCCTGCTCCAGTCGATCGACTCAATGGACTCTCAGGAGGTGCTGCAAATCAAGTTACCGCAGTCGATCGATTGGATCCTCCAGTCGATCGACTGGCGAGTTCTCCAGCTGAGCGTGCAAGCCACGTGCCGTCAGTCGATCGATTAGGACTCCAGTCGATCGACTCAATGGAGTCTCAGGAGGGCCTGTTTTCTACATTACCGCAGTCGATCGACTGGGAGACTACCCTGTCTCAGTCGATCGACTGAGAATCTGCCTTCCAAGCGCCTTATCTTCCTCCAGTCGATCGACTGGGCCAACAGCCCAATGCCAGTCGATCGACTGGACCTGCTACAGTACCGAAAATTGCCCGAGGCTATAAATAGAAAGAGGCAAGTTTGACCTAGCATCTTGGATTTTTCTGGAGAAAAGACAAAAGGAAGTGAGCCAAATCAAGGGTTTCATCATCATCTAATCAAGGAGGATTGAAGATCAAGGGAGTTTATTACGATCATCAATCCTACTCTCTTCCTTCTTCCTTTCTCTTAAATTTTTGTTAAAAACCCACACATCATGTTGTCTTACATGATGTGTGAGTAGTCCCCCTTGTGTTTTGAGGGTTCTATGAACCTCCTTGGTACTCAATGATCATTGTATGCACATTTGAATGGATTTATTGAAGTTGATTTCATTTTACTATGCTCTTCATGTTAGACTTGCCTCTAAGTGTTTGCTAAAATGCCTAAGTGACATGTTTGTGTTAGAACTATGATCTAAGTATCGAGAGAGCTTAGTGATGGTTTGGATGTAGTAAAATTTAACTTAACCTACATTTATGAGAGTAAATGCATGGTGAGAGGTAAACTAGAATCTTGTGCATGTAGCATTTATGAGAGTAAATGCTATATAGTGGATCAATACTCTTTAATTAGTGAGATCCTAGCAAAGATGGCTTGACTAGGATTAAATATGCATGGTTTGTTAAATCTTAGTCTAAGCTAAGTTTGAAACCTATCAACTCGTAATTAATTAAACTCTTGTATGCATGATCATTGGGAAATTGCCAAGGAGGGGATTAATCCCTCGAAACTCGCTTTTAATTGAATTTAATCCCTTAAAAACCATTTCATTCTTGTTTTGAATCATTGATAACTCAATCACACTTGAATTTTAGGAATTAGCCGAGTAAGAAAATTTGATAGACTTAGCGTGTAATCCATTTGCTCCCTTGGGTTCGACACCGGTCTTACCGGTTGATTATAAATTGTTTTTGACCGTATCCCAAAAATACTCACGTCAAAATGGCGCCGTTGCCGGGGAACACTAGCTAGATTACCCCTAGGAAAATCATTTAGTGCTCCGACTATTCCATGTTTTACTTTATTTTACTTGTTACTTGCAATCCTTGAACTACTTCACTACGCTTACTTGTTTTAATTGGCTTCTCTTGTAGGTTCACTTCTTTTATGCCACCAAAGACCAAGAAACTTTCTCAAATAGTGGATAGAGACTTGAACCAACCTATTAGAGAGCTAGTTAATCTTCCCGTTACAAGGAGTAAGACCATAGACAAAGGACAAACCTCCAATACTCAAGGAGTCATGGCCGAAAACAACAATAGACCTCCTCCCCCACCCCCACCTCATCATAGAAACCAAGACAACCTTCCTCCGCAATTGCCCCTAGCTAGAAGGGCCCTCAAGGACTATGCCATCCCTACGGCACATGGCTACCGTTCTCCCATCCAATTGCCTACCGTGGATAACCGGGATTTTGATTTGAAGACGTCCACCATTCAAATGGTTCAATCTAACCAATTCTCGGGGAGGGACAATGAAGATCCAAATTCCCATTTGACGTCATTTCTCGAAGTTTGTGCTACATTCAAGATCAATGGAATTTCGGAAGATGCTAAGCTACTTAGGCTTTTCCCATTCTCCCTCACGGGAAGAGCAAGAGATTGGTTGAGGAGTCAAACTCCCGATAGCTTCACTACTTGGGAGGAGTTAGCCGTGGCCTTTCTAAATAAATACTTTCCTCCTTCCAAGACGGCGCATTATAGGAGCCAAATTACAAATTTTGTGCAAATGGATGGAGAGACGCTCTATGAAGCTTGGGAACGATACAAAGAATATCAAAGGCTATGTCCTCACCATAATTTGGATGATCTTCTTCTATTCCACACCTTCTATCAAGGTGTGGACGGTAATTCTCGTCTTGCACTTGACACCGCTTCGGGCGGAGCTATAATGAACCTTGCACCACATGAAGCCTTTGCGGTTATAGAGAAAATAACGAAGAATTATTTCATGTGGGGAAGCGAGAGAGGGAGTCCTAGAAGAAGAAATGAGAGACACGAAGTGAAAGCGGTGAGCTCTAGCGATTATGATGCTTTGAGGAAGGACTTTGATAATCTATCGGATGAAGTCTTCAAGCTAAAACACCCCGAGAAAGAAACTTCGACAAGGGAAGGGTGTGATATTTGTGAGGAATATGAGCATGAAACCAATTCTTGCCCTTTGGTTCAAAGGGATGTGCAAGGCTATGGGGAAGTGAATTTTGTGGGAGGAAACCAAGGAAGAGACTATGGAGGGAATGCAAACCAAGGGCAAAGCTCTCAAGCCAACTATACTACACCAAAGTTCTCTTCGGGATGGAGAAATCACCCCAATTTCTCCTACAAGACCACTAATCCCACTCGCCCCGACTTTGGATCCACACCTCCCGGATTCGGTCCTAAGCCTACTCAATCAAATCAAGGGTTCCAACCTAGGAACCATTATCAAAGTCAAGGACCGACTTTGCTTCAAAGAAACCAAGGGCAATAATATCAAGCTCAAGCTCAAGCTCAAAGATCCTGTCAACAAGTTGAAACTCCTCCACAACCCTCTAGTGAACTATCCGGTGTTAAGGCAATGTTTGCAAAGCTCTTAGAAAACCAAAATGAGATGAGGCAAGAGTTGAATGAGGTTAAGCAATCGAATCAAAGGCTAGAAATCCACAACAAAATGCTAGAAACTCAAATTGCTCAACAAGCCGAGGCATCTACAAGGGCACCGGGGAAGCTACCGGCTAGGCCCGACCAAGTTAATAGAGAGCATTGCAATGCGGTGACCTTGAGAAACGGGAAAGATTTAGAGGTAGAGCTACCTAAGAAGAAGAGAGTCACTTTTGATCTTGGAGGCCAAGCTAGTGCCGAAATCGAAGAGTTGGATGAGGAGGTTCCTAACCCTCAAGTTGAGAAAGAGAGTGAAGTGGAAAAGGAGAAAGACGAACCTAGAATATACACTCCTCCTATTCCATTTCCTCAAAGGTTAAAGAAGAAGAGCAATGATAAGCAATTCTCCAAGTTTGCCGAGATGATGAGGATGCTCTATGTCACAATGCCCTTCACCGAGGTAATAACTCAAGCTCCTTCTTATGCTAGATTTCTAAAAGATGTTATTACGTGCAGGAGAACAATCGAGGATGTCGATACGGTGTCCCTCAATGGTGAATGTAGCGCCATACTCTAACCTCGCATGCCCCCAAAGCTTGAGGATCCCGGTAGCTTTTCCATTTCATGCTTTATTAATGATATTAAGATTGAACGTGCTATGTGTGATTTGGGTGCAAGCATATCGTTGATGCCTTATTCTTTGTGTAAAAAGCTAAATATGGGTGAGCCAAAACCAACTAGCATGATTCTAAGGCTCGCGGACCATTTCTCAAGATTCCCTAAGGGAGTTCTTAAGGATGTCCCAGTTAGAGTAGGGAATTTCTATATTCCGGAGGATTTCGTGGTGTTAGAGATGGAGGAGGACAATGAAATTCCTATTCTATTGGGAAGGCCCTTCCTCTACACCGCGGGGGCTATTTTTGATACAACTAAGGGTTCAATTACCATGAGGGTAGGAGATGAAGAGGTCGAGTTTAACTTAGAAAAGGCACAAAAAGGTCCTAGTCCTACAATGACTTGTAATTATCTTGACCTAGTTGATACATATGAATTGTATGATGTGCCTAACCTTTACATGAGTGGAATTGACCTTGATAATGAGCTTCCCGACATTACCGATTGGTGGGCTATCTTGGAGGAAGAAAACGAAGAAGGAACTCTAAGCGTCAAAGGTAAGGAGTCTTGTTCGGTAGAGCTTAAAGCTCTACCAACAAGCCTAAGGTATGAGTTCTTAGGCCCAAATTCTAGCTTGCCTATCATTGTGAACTCTTCTTTGAATGATGTTGAAACTTCGAAATTGCTTGATGTGGTTAGAGAACATAAGGATGCTATTGGCTACTCTATTGATTATTTAAAGGGGATAAGTCCCAATTTATGCATGCATGAAATCAATTTAGAGAGTGATAGCATGCCATCTAGGGAGAGAGCTAGGAGGTTGAATCCTATTGTTGGGGAAGTAGTCAAAAAGGAAGTTATAAAATTGCTTGATGCGGGAATCATCTTCCCCGTTGCGGACTCTAAATGGGTGAGCCCCATTCATGTAGTCCCCAAAAAGGGGGGGATGACCGTAATAAAAAATGAGAAGAATGAATTGATTCCCATGAGAACCGTGACCGGTTGGCGTATGTGTGTGGACTATAGAAAACTAAATCAAGCCACTAGAAAAGATCACTTTCCCCTCCCTTTCATTGACCAAATGTTGGAAAGATTAGCTAAGCATGATTATTTTTGCTATCTTGATGGATATAGTGGATTTTTCCAAATCCCTATACATCCACAAGATCAAGAAAAGACCACCTTTACATGTCCCTATGGAACATTTGCCTATCGGCGAATGCCCTTTGGACTATGTAATGCGCCGGGTACCTTTCAACGATGCATGATGGCTATTTTTTCCGAGTTTATTGAAAAGATTATGGAAGTATTCATGGATGACTTTTCTGTTTATGGTTTGTCTTTTGATGATTGTTTAGCTAATTTGGCTAAAGTGTTGAAAAGATGTATTGAGACGAACCTTGTACTTAATTGGGAAAAATGTCATTTTATGGTGCAGGAGGGGATAGTTCTTGGTCACTTGGTCTCTAAAAGAGGAATTGAGGTGGACAAGGCTAAAATAGAGGTTATGGAAAAATTGCCACCCCCAAAGGATGTAAAAGGCATAAGGAGTTTTCTAGGCCATGCGGGGTTTTACAGGAGGTTTATCAAGGATTTCTCGAAGATTGCAAAGCCTTTAACAAACCTACTATGCAATGACACCAAGTTTCGGTTTGATGAAGAGTGCTTGGTGGCCTTCGAGAAATTGAAAGAGGCATTAATTTCGGCTCCAATTATTCAACCTCCAAGATGGGAATTGCCCTTTGAGCTCATGTACGAAGCAATTGATTATGCAATTGGGGCGGTTCTTGGGCAAAGGATAGATAAGAAACTTCATGCCATCCACTACACAAGCAAGGTTCTAAATGGAGCCCAATTGAACTATTCTACTACCGAGAAGGAGCTTCTTGCTATTGTGTATGCTTTTTGATAAGTTTCGCCCATACCTAGTGGCTTCAAAGGTTATAGTGTTCACGGATCATGCGGCGATCAAGTACCTCTTGGCAAAGAAAGATTCCATGACAAGATTGATAAGGTGGATTCTATTGCTCCAAGAATTTGATATAGAGATCAAAGATAAAAAGGGGGTGGAAAATGTGGTAGCCGACCACCTATCAAGGCTAGAGGAAAATGAAGAGATTGAAGAGGATACTAGACCCTTGAATGACTCATTTATTGGAGAGCAACTTATGAGAGTTGAGGCGGAGGCCCTCCCATGGTACGCGGACTTCGTAAACTTCATGGTTTGTGGGATTATTCCTCACGATATGAACCACCATCAAAAGAGGAAGTTCCTATCCGAGACCAGGAGGTACTATTGGGATGAGCCCAATCTATATAGGCTTTGCGCGGATGGTTTATATAGGACTTGCGTCGCCGAAGAAGAAATGAGAGATATTCTATACCATTGTCACTCTTCCCAATATGGAGGACATGGTAGTGGAGCAAAGACGGCGTCGAAGGTTCTACAAAGCGGCTTTTATTGGCCCACTCTCTTTGGTGATGCTTATGAATTCGTGAAAGCTTGTGATCAATGCCAAAGAACAGGGAATATCTCCAAAAGGCATGAAATGCCCCAACAAAGCATCCTCCCGGTCGAGATATTTGATGTATGGGGCATTGATTATATGGGCCCCTTCCCTTCTTCATTTGGGAACCAATACATATTGGTGGCGGTTGATTACGTCTCGAAATGGGTTGAGGCCGTCGCTTCCCCTACTTGTGATGCCAAGGTGGTCACAAAGCTATTCAAGAAAATCATCTTTCCAAGATTTGGGGTGCCAAGGACCGTCATAAGTGATGGTGGTTCGCATTTCAAGGAAAGGCATTTTGAGGCCTTGCTTCGCAAGTATGGAGTTAGTTACAAGGTTGCCACGCCATACCACCCACAAACTAGTGGGCAAGTGGAAATTTCAAACCGAGAGATCAAGGCAATTTTGGAGAAAACCGTAGGGAGCTCAAGGAAGGATTGGTTATCGAAGCTAGATGACGCTCTATGGGCCTATCGTACGGCGTTCAAGACCCCTATTGGAATGTCTCCCTATTGCCTCATTTATGGGAAACCGTGCCACTTGCCGGTGGAATTGGAGTACAAGGCGATGTGGGCAATTAAAATGCTAAACATGGACTTACAAACGGCGGGAGACCATAGGGTCCTTCAACTCCATGAGTTGGAAGAGATAAGAAATGAAGCTTACGAGAGCACTAGGATATACAAGGAGAAGACCAAGAAATGGCACGATAGGAAGATATTTCGTCGTGAATTCAAGAAGGGAGAAAAGGTCTTGCTCTTTAACTCTAGGCTCAAATTATTTCCGGGGAAGTTGAGGAGCCGATGGAGTGGCCCATTTATTGTCCACAAACCCTAAATAATGACGGAACAACCTTCACGGCGAATGGGCAAAGGCTAAAGCACTATAGAGAAGGATTTCGTGATGAGCAAAATGTCACATTCCCCTTGACCGACCCATAGAGTGCCTTAATCCGCTTGAGGAGGGATCCTAGCAAAGGACTCCTCAAGTGTGCTTCTTAGTGAGAAAAGTATCGGCTCGGTCTTTGCCAAGACGTTAAACTAGGCCCTCATGGGAGGTACCCCGGGTTGTGAGTTGTCTATCTATGCACAAGTAACTTCCAAATATGTGTAGCATGCTTTTGTGAACTTGTAATGTGGCTTGGTTAATTGGATGATTTTATGTGCATAATCAGGGGTGTGTGTGGTTTGATATAAGGCTTGCATGAATTTTCTTGATGATGGTGACATTTTAAGTGTGGAGTCTTAATCCTGGCTTGTTTGGTTTGACAATCGTATGATATGTGCTAGCGATTGATTAGGAGGGTGTACCTTGATTATATGTGATATTTTGAGTGGTACCTATTCTTGATTTTGAGTAAAAATTCTGAGTGTGGAGTCGGGATTCGTTGGAAAAAGGGAAAAAAAAATTTTCACGTAGAAATTCGGGTTCAGTCGATCGACTGGAGGCAAGCTATAGCTCAGTCGATCGACAAAATGATGTTTCAGGAGCTCCTATTTTTTGTGCTTCCCCAGTCGATCGACTGAAAACTTTTTATCCAAAACACAACAGTCCTTCCTTTTTCCTCATTTCTTCGAAACCCTAAATCCTAAAATCAAAATCCCTCCGATCCCGACTTCCCCAAAGCTTCACCGCTCTCTTCCCATTAGCTCCGCCACTCCTCCGCCATAAACCTCTCGTCGATTGAGCCACCACAACCCCCGTTTTTGTCTTCTCCGATCGGAAGTACCCACCTCCTCCGATCACCTTCCTCCGCCGTCTGTTCCGCCCAATCCAACCACCAATCTACTCCTAATCCGTCCGCCTATCATCCCCATTGATCAATTTCAGTCTAAAACCCTCCCCCGAAAATCCCCCAAACCCGTCTGTAATCCAGCCCTCAGTCGATCAACTGGGACATCAGTGCCCAGCCAGTCGATCGACTCGACCTCATTTCAGTGCAATATCTGAGTTTTTGCTCAGTTTTACTTGGTTTTCCATTTCCAGTGCACTATGGGTCGTGTCGGTACCTCGTCCAGTGCAAAATCGAAGTGGAAGGGAGTTGCCCGAGAGCCCTCGCTCGATGAGCAAATTGACGATTTTACATTAGAGGACGAGGACGAGAGGCCTCTTGTTTCGCGCAAGAGGAGATTATTGAGGGATTCTCTTGCTGACCATAGCTCAGAGTCAGATGAGGAGGCTGAGGCGGTGCCGGTCTCCCCAGCGCCTCCAAAGAAGAAAAAGCCTCAACCGAGGAAACCGGCGCCGAAGAGGAAGGCGCCCGTGCCTCCTGCTCCTAGTGCTCCCTCGCGCCCTGCTGCTGTGCCTACCTCCATGGCCATAGTGCCAATTGAGCCTCACGAGGGGCCCTATGAGGGACCGATGCCCATACCGGTCCCATACCCGTTCTCGGCTCCCTTGGTCTTCGTGGATGAGAAACACCGGACTCATCACGCTACCATCACATCGAAGAGGAAGACCGCCATCCCTACTATGTACCTGGACATGGACTTGCTTCGTGGCATCGACGAAGCGGTCACGAATGAGGAACAATCTGGCCTTACTGCGCATGGCTTGTCTTTCTTATTTTCTGATGATCCGGGTTCCTACCAGAGGGTAGTTGAAGAGTTTATTTGCTCATTCGAGTGGTTGAAGGTGAAGGAGGGGGATAGTATTGTCTATTATTGGAAATTTGTATTAGGGGGTCGAGATTTCCAGATTAGAGAGAGTTTGATCAGAGAGTGGTTGGGATTCCCACATCCTGCGGATTCGCCCAGGGTATTCACTCAGCACCACCAATCCAAGCTGTGGAAGAAGATTTCCGGGAGGAATGAGTGGTTCGTTTCATCGTACAATTCTTCTGCCATCACCAATCCGGTTTGGAAGATTGTACACCACATCATTGCGATCGACATTAATACGTGGACAGCAAGGGGTAGGAAGGTTACTCTCCCTGATATGGACTTCATGCTTCCTATGGAGCATGGGGAGGTGGTAGATTGGAGTGCTAGTCTTGCCAGCCGGTTCGAGACCGTTGTGAAGCCGGGCACGAGGAACCGGGGTATGGGAGGTGGCTCCTTGATTACTTTGATAGCCCAAAGGTGTAACTTCACCTTTGGCCACGTGGGTTGTGAGGCCCCGACTAGGAGCAAGCTTGACTTAGACTTGATGAAGAATATGCACATGGTCAAGCATGATGGCAAGACATGGAGCAGTGACCCGTCGCCTCATCAGGAGGAGCTTGTGACCGCTGCTGCTGCGAAGCGGAGGGCGTTCAAGCAGCAGCACCCCCTTTATTGCCTAGCCCACCTCACTCCCTCACCTCCCGGCTCTCCTCCTCCACCCCCACCGGCAGTCAGTCCCGAGGCAGATGAGGGCTTCCCACCAGTTGTTGAGGAGTTTCCACCAGCAGAAACCGACGCAGAGATCCCCCCTCCAGTCGTTGACGACTCAGCGGTGTGGAGGCAGAGGGTCACATCCGATATTGCTGGCTTGACAACCGACGTGGCAGACTTGAGGAGTGGATTGACTCGCCTCGAGGACTTTGTCCGAGAGTCTGATGCTAGAGCCAGCCGGGAGTGGGAGTGGCTCAGATCCACGGTTTTATCATTCGGCAGAGGCCCCAGCTCCCCCTTCGCCCCTCCACTCGCCCCGGAGTTCTCTGCTCCTTGTGGGGCCTCCCCTTGCCCTTGTCGCCAGCTTCTATGTTCGGGGAGGTGGGCACACCACTCCCAGGAGATACAGTCCCTTGTGTGCCTTCCACTCGCGACGATAGCCCACTATTCCCGGGCTCCACGGCGCTGCCTGATGATGATGGAGTCGTTGATTCTGCTAGGCCCGGAGACGATGAGGCTACATCATGATTCCATGCTTCATTTCACTTTCCACATGTGTACTCTCTTTATTGACTTGTTGCATTGGATGATATTTTGGATGTTAAGTCGCCTTTTGGCGCATTTTGATGATGTACGCTACTTTGGTGATATTTATCCTCATTTTCCTATTGGTTGTATGCTACACTCTTGTGATATTGGAGGTGTTTACCATTTATATTGTTGACTCTACAGGATATCCACTATTATATTCTTATCATATCCAAAATGCCTCCTTTATCTACATTTGCAACCAAAAGGTTATTTCTCACTCCCATGGGTTATATCACCGAGTCTACAAACGAGGGGAGTTCTTTTGCGCCTTTGCCTTTGTTTTATCATTCTTTGCGCTTAGGGACTAAGCTTGAATTAAGTGTGGAGTGGTTTGATGCGCATAGTTCACATGTTTACATGCTATACATATCATTTTTAGATGGACACTTGCATACTTGCACATTTTCCCAACATGAGAGTGTTTTGACCATATGGGCTTGTGATTTTCGATTCTAAATCCCTATAAATCACATCTAGCCTATTTGTCACATCTACCGACCTAGTCCTTTGAGCATGCATTCTTGTGAATCAATATCATTGCTATATCTTGTCTATCCAACTTTCTAAGCATTTTCATTACAACACCTTGGGTCAAGCTAGCAAACACTTTTATAATTTTCACGAAAACTTAGACCACTTGAATGCTCTTTGGTGACTTGAGTTCTCTAACATAGTGCCTTGTTCATGATTGTTCCCGCACATTCCATACTCTTTTCGAACATATTGTCAAGTTTTAAATGTGGAGTCAAAAGAGGGCGAAAAATAGGCCCCACCAAAAAAAATTTTGCGGTCAAAGACGGCAAAGCCCCGACTAAAAACTCTCTCAACGATCATGAGAAGTTTTGCTCCAAATATACAAATGCCGGGGGTTAGGGAGGTAAGTCCCCCCTCGAAAGCATTTGTAGGCCAAAGGCCGTTTCAAAAAGAAATAAGAAGCACTTAAAACTTGACTATATGTTTTTCCCTCCATTCTTCATTTGTGCGGGATTCATTCATTTACAATGTGTGCTTGTTAAAATAACTCGTGGACGACCCATGTGCCTTGCACGGGAGCTATCATTTGGGCTATGCTTGTTTATTAAGAAACTCTAGTGTCGAACTCCACTTCCCTTATGGATTACGACTTAAGCGCCTAAAACTTGGGAAAGAGTTCCTTGTCGCAAGCCCTTGGACGTGCCCTAGCTAGCATAGGTGAGCGGTTGACGCTCTATTGTGCAAACTTTAAGCCTTGCCTCGATAGTGTTGCTACGAAAATGAGTAGAATTTGGGATGAGACATTTTATAGCCCTAGTGTTGATAATCTTGAATGCATGTCCTCAAAGGTACTCGAAAGGTTGAGAAAGTTCTTTTTATGATATTGTGGCGCTAGTCTAGCTTGGGGTGGGGGATTGGTTTTGAAAAATCGTAGCCTTGGTTGAGCACTCTTGCATTCGCTCTTATGGGATGTGTGCATTGCGGATTTGTGAGTATTCCCTTTTCTGTAAACTCTCACGAGACTATAACTCGTCCACTAGGTTAGCCTAGGGGTTTAAAGGCTTAATGCATACGCTAAATGCATTCGTAACGCCTACGAAAAGGAGCTAGGTAGATTGTACATACTTGCCATTCACTTTTCAACAGCATGTTTAGAAATAAGGATCGAGACCTTGTGAAATCTAGTGAGGCAAATGCACGAAAAACATAGCACCACTAGCATTTCGACATTTGCACTCCCTTGGCATATTTGCATACTTTGTTCGGGACGAGCAAAGCTTAAGTGTGGAGTGTTGATGAGTCGAGTTTTCGACTCATTAATGCCCATTTTCACTATAGATTTAGTTCATTTCCGACGATTATTTGATGTCATTTGATCCCCTTTTCATGCGTTTCAGGTGCGAATCAAGATGACTCGATGTCAAAAGCCCATAGAAGGAAACTCAGAGAAAATCAGGGTCTATAACAAAAGTTGGCAGAATTTGGCCTCCAGTCGATCGACTGGGAAGCTCCCCTGCTCCAGTCGATCAACTCAATGGACTCTCAGGAGGTGCTGCAAATCAAGTTACCACAGTCGATCGATTGGATCCTCCAGTCGATCGACTGGCGAGTTCTCCAGCTGAGTGTGCAAGCCACGTGCCGTCAGTCGATCGATTAGGACTCCAGTCGATCGACTCAATGGAGTCTCAGGAGGGCCTGTTTTCTACATTACCGCAGTCGATCGACTGGGAGACTACCCTGTCTCAGTCGATCGACTGGGAGACTACCCTGTCTCAGTCGATCGACTGAGAATCTGCCTTCCAAGCGCCTTATCTTCCTCCAGTCGATCGACTGGGCCAACAGCCCAATGCCAGTCGATCGACTGGACCTGCTACAGTACCAAAAATTGCCCGAGGCTATAAAAAGAAAGAGGCAAGTTTGACCTAGCATCTTGGATTTTTCTGGAGAAAAGACAAAAGGAAGTGAGCCAAATCAAGGGTTTCATCTTCATCTAATCAAGGAGGATTGAAGATCAAGGGAGTTTATTAGGATCATCAATCCTACTCTTTTCCTTCTTCCTTTCTCTTAGATTTTTGTTAAAAACCCACACATCATGTTGTCTTACATGATGTGTGAGTAGTCCCCCTTGTGTTTTGAGGGTTCTATGAACCTCCTTGGTACTCAATGATCATTGTATGCACATTTCAATGGATTTATTGAAGTTGATTTCATTTTACTATGCTCTTCATGTTAGACATGCCTCTAAGTGTTTGATAAAATGCCTAAGTGACATGTTTGTGTTAGAACTATGATCTAAGTATCGAGAGAGCTTAGTGATGGTTTGGATGTAGTAAAATTGAACTTAACCTACATTTATGAGAGTAAATGCATGGTGAGAGGTAAACTAGAACCTTGTGCATGTAGCATTTATGAGAGTAAATGCTATATAGTGGATCAATACTCTTTAATTAGTGAGATCCTAGCTAAGATGGCTTGACTAGGATTAAACATGCATGGTTTGTTCAATCTTAGTCTAAGCTAGGTTTAAAACCTATCAATTTGTAATTAATTAAACTCTTGTATGCATGATCATTGGGAAATTGCCAAGGAGGGGATTAATCCCTCGAAACTCGCTTTTAATTGAATTTAATCCCTTAAAAACCATTTCATTCTTGTTTTGAATCATTGATAACTCAATCACACTTGAATTTTAGGAATTAGCAGAGGAAGAAAATTTGATAGACTTAGCGTGTAATCCATTTGCTCCCTTGGGTTCGACACCGGTCTTACCGGTTGATTATAAATTGTTTTGACCGTATCCCAAAAATACTCACATCAATGATCAAAATATAAAGTTCTCTCACGCGAAGGCATCTCACAGAAGAAAAGTGAATCAGATTGATAGCTTTAAAGTTGGGGAGAGGGTGATAGAAGATATGCTGAGAGCTGTGGAAGACTATTTTGAAGGTATTTTTCAATCTAAAACGAATATATCAGAGCAACGGCGCCAGTTTGACGTTGTTAGTTTTTAGCATACAATAGTCAAAAGATATTTATATCTTGACCGGTAAGACCGGTGTCAAACCCAAGGGAGCAAACGGATTATACGCTAGAGAATCAAGTTTTCTACTCGGCTATTCCTTCAAATTCAATGTGTAGAATGGTTATCAATAATAAAGCAAATAATGAAATGGTTCTTAGGGGGTTCAATTCAATTAAAGAGAGTTTCGCGGGGTTACTCCCCTCTTTGGCAATTTCCCAACGATCACGTATAAAAGAGTTGAATCATTCAAGAAGTTGATAGGTTTAAAACCTAACTTAGGCTAAGATTAGACGTACTATCATGCAAGTCTAATTCTAATCAAGCTTTCCTATGTAGAATCTCACTACTTAAAGATATTGATTCACTACATAGCACTTATTATCCTTGGAACATCTCCCAAGGTAATAAATGCTCTATGCATTAAGACTTAGTTAACCTCTCACCCATGCATTTACTCTTATAAATGTTTGATGAGTTCATTTTTACTACATCAAAACCATCACTAAGCTCTTTCAATACTTAGATCATAGTTCTAACACAAACATGTCACTTAGGCATTTTGTCAAACACTTAGCAACATATCTAAAATGAAGAGCATAGTGAAAATGAAATCAACTCCATAGATTGCAAATAGAATGTGTATACATGATCATTGAGTACCAAAGAGGGTTGTAAATCCCCCAAAACACAAGGAGACTACTCACACATCATGTAAGACAACATGATGTGAGTATGGTTTCTACACAATCTAAAGAGAAGAGAAGAGGAATAGAATAGGATGATTAATCCTAGTAAACTCCCTTGATCTTCAATCCTCCTTAATTGGAAGATGATGGATGACCTTGATTTGACCCCTTTTCCTTGTCTTTTCCCCCAAAGATCACAGCTGATTAGGTCAAAACCCCCCCTTTCTATTTTTAGTCTCGGCAGAAATTTCGGTACTATAGCAGTCCCAGTCGGTCGACTGGCTGATGCTGGTGTCCCAGTCGATCGACTGGAGGAGAAGAGGAATCCTTTTGAAGTGATTTCTCAGTCAACCGCCTGAGGGTTCAGTCGACCGACTCGATGGGCGATGAATTCACGAGCGCTGGAATGTCTCTTTTCTCGACCGACTGGCGGTCCAGTCGACTGATTCAACGGGGTGATGAATTCACGAGCGCTGGAATGTCTCTTTTCTCGACCGACTGGCGGTCCAGTCGACCGATTCGATGGTCGATGTTGGGCACTCCTCTTTAGTTTGTGTACCCAGTCGATCAACTGGTTCAGGGGAAATTCCTAGTCGATCGACTGGAGCACTTTTTTTTCCCAAAGCTTGCTCTAGCCTTCGATTTTTCCCCGAGTTTCCTCATTTTGGTTTTGACACTGGGATATTATGCATTGTACCTAAAACGTACGAAAAGATATCGAATGACATCAAATAATCGCCGGAAATGAACTAAAGCTATAGTGAGAAACGGGTATTAATAAGTCGAAAACTTGACTTATCAACACTCCACACTTAAACTTTGTTCGTCCCGAACAAAGTATGCAAATATGTCAAGGTCATGCAAATGGTGAAATGCTAGTGGTGCTATGTTTTTCGTCTATTTGCCTCACTAGATTTTACAAGGTCTCGATCATTATTTCTAAACATGTTATTGAAAGAAAAATGACAAGTATGTACAATCTAACTAGCTCCTTTTCGTAGGCGTCACGAATGCATTTAGCGCATGCATTAAGCCTTTAAACCCCTAGGCTACTCTAGTGGACGAGTTATAGTCTCGTGAGAGTTTTCAGAAAAGGGAATACTCACAAATCCCAAATGCACCTATCCCATGAGAGATGATTCAAGAGTGTTCAACCGAGGCTATGATTTTTCAAGCAAATTCCTCATCCCACGCTAGGACTACTATCACAATATCATCAAAAAAACTTTCGAACCACTTTGAGTACCTTTGAGGTTGTGGATTCAAGGTCATCAATACTAGAGCTATTAATCGTCTCATCCAAAAGTTTATTCATTTTCAAGGCTATACAATAGAGATGAAGTTTTTAGTTTGCACAAAAATTGTCAATCGCTCACCTATGCTAGCTAGGGCTAGTCCATGGGTTTGCGACATGGAACTCATTCCCAAGTTTTAGGCGCTAAAGCCGTAATCCATAAGGGAAGAGGAGTTCGACATTAGAGTTCTCAATAAACATGCATAGATCAAATGATAACTCCCGTGCAAGCACATGGGTCGTCCTAAAGTCATTCTAACAAGCACACAATGCAAATGATGACTCCCGCACAAATGAAGGATGATGGAAGAACATAAGTCAAGTTTTAAGTGCTCCTTATTTTCTTTTTGAAACGGCCTTTGGGCTACAAATGCTTTCGAGGGGGAACTTACCTTCCTAACCCCCGACATTTGCATGTTTTGGAGCAAATTTTTTTTTGAGGGGTCATTTTTCGCCCTCTTTTGATTTTGACTCCACAATTAAAACTTGACAATATGTTCAAAAAGTGTATGGAATGTGCGGGATTCAAACATGAACAAGGCACTATGTTAGAGAACTCAAGTCACCAAGGAGCATTCAAAGGGTCTAAGTTTTTCACGAAGATTTTAAAAGGTGCTTGCTATAACTTGATCCAAGGTATTTCAATGAAAATATTTAGAGAATTGGATAGACGAAATATAGCAATGATATTAGCTTTCAAGAATACACATTCAATGGACTAGGTCGGTTCTAAGTTCAAGATCCAATAAATGTGGCAAATAGGCTAGATGTGATTTATAGGAATTAAGAATCGATAGTCACAAGCCTATATGGTTAAAAACACTCTCATGTAGGGATAAGGTGCAAAAGATGCAAGTGTCCATCAAAAAATGATATGCATGGCATGCAAACATGTGAACTATGCGCATCAAACCACTCCACACTTAATTCAATCTTAGTGCCTAAGCGCATAGAATGATAAAATAAAGGCAAAGGCGCATAGGAACTCCCCTCGTTTGTAATGCCGGTAGCACAACTCTTGGGAATGAGAAATACCCTTTTGGTTGCAAATGTAGACAAAGAAGGTGAATTTTGAACAATGATAATAATATGTAGATGTATATCCTGTAGAGTGAACAACATAAATGGTAAACACCTTCAATATCATAGGAAAAGTAACATGCAACCAAAGGCAAGTCAAGAGTATAAGCACTCAAAATGGCATACATCATCCAAAATTGCGCCAAAAGGCGACTTACCATCCAAGTACATGATCTAAGCAAGAAAGCATCAAATGATAGACAAAAGTAAGAACAAGATGCAATACAAGATCAAGATGTAGCCTCATCGCCTCCCGGACTGATCTGTCTAGCTGAATCTCCTACCTCTTCCTCATTCGGTACCGTGGCACCCGTGAGCAGTGGACTATCCTCCTAAATAGAGCTAACTCGCTCCAAGGTTCCTCCTGTGAGGCGTGAGCCCACCTCCCCGACTCTGGAAGCTGGCGTGGTAGGCAAAGGGGAGGCGCCACGAGGAAGAGAAGACTCTGGAGCAACTGGGGGAACGACTGAGCCACCGGGACCTCTGACCATGGACAATACTGTGGATCGAAGCCACTCCCACTTCTGGCGGGCTCTCGCATCTGACTCTCTAACAAAATCCTCGAGTCTAGCCAGGCCACTCCTCAAATCCGTGAGATCGGAGGAAATCCGCTGCCTCCACTCGACCGAATCATCTGTAACATGGGCAGCACCCTCAACAGCCGGCTCCTCAATGTGTGGCTCTACGATGGAAGGCTCCTCGGGGATGGGGGCTGCGGGCTCGTCGACCAAGGAAGGGGAATGTGCAGGAGAGGGAGAAGGGGATGGGGTCAGGTTGGCTAACAATTAGAGTGGGTTCTCCATCTTGAACACCCTCCTCCTATTCAAGGCATTAGTAACTAGTCCCTCCTGATGAGGCTTCCTGTCGACTTCCCAAGTCCTCCTGTCCCTCTTGAGGGTGTGCATGTGCTTCATAGTGTCCAAATCAAGCATGCTCTTGGTAGGCTCGGGGCATCCTCTCATGGCCGAAGGTGAAGTTACACCTTAAAGCAATCAAAGTAATCAGGGAGCCGCCTCCCAAATCCCGGTTCCTCGTGCCCTCCTTCACAATGTTCTTGAAACGGGTAGCAAGGGTAGCAAGCCAATCTATGCCCTCCCCGTGATCGATAGCTAACATGATGTCCATATCCGGGAGAGTAAACGACCGAGCCTTCTCCGTCCGGGTGTTAATCCCACTGGCAATGAGATGGTGGATAATATTCCACACCGGATCGGTGATCGCCGAAGAGTTGAAATAAGATATGATCCACTCATTCCTCCCCGATATCCGCCTCCAGAATCTGCTCTGATCATGTTCGGTGTATTTCCGGGCTACGGCATCATGAGGAGGGAATCCTAGCCAATCACGTATCATACTCTCCTTAATCTCGAAATCCCTTCCTCCCAATACAAATTTACAATAATACTCCCTTCCTTCCCCCCCCCCCTCCTCTCTAATCCAATCAAACGAGCATATAAACTCCTTTACTACACTCTCATAGGAACCGGGATCATCATTAAGCAAGAAACTCAAACCACAACTAGTGAGGCGGGAATGTACCTCATCTGTGACAGTGCTATCAATTCCACGGAGGAGTCCCATGTAGGGGTAGAGGGTGGGAAGGGCAGTCTTCCTCTTCTTCACAACCCTAGCATTATTGGTCCGGTGCGCCTCCTCTCTAAACTCTAGGGGCACCGAGAAGGGGTAAGGGGTCGGGAATGGCAATGGTCCTTCCAATTGTCCCTCATTCGGCAATACCGGGACGATGGCACTGGAGGACGGTGCAAAAGCTGGAGGAGAGGGTACTCTTGGCATCAGAGGTGAAGGAGCTCTAGGCAATGAGGGCAAGGGGACTCTTTTCTTCTTTGCCGGTTTCCTCGGTTGTTGGCTTTTCTTTTTCGGACGAAGTACGGGGGAAACCGGCAAAGCGTCTATCTCTTCGCCCGAGTCTGAGCTATGGTCCACTAATGAACCCCTTAGCAACTTCCTCTTGCGGGTAACAAGAGGCCTATCATCCTCGTCGGAATCATGGTACTCTTCTATAAGATCATCCATCGAAGGCTCAAAAGCGGCATCCTTGCCTTTGGATTTGGATTGGGACGAAGAACCGGCACGAGGCATAATTGCACTGGAAATGAGGACAAAAACTGAAATTTGAAATGAGCAACAAAACTCACTGATCCTCAATCGAGTTGGTCGACTGGGGGTACAAGGCAGTGGCCAGTCGGTCGACTGGGGGAAGAAATCCGATCGAGTTAGGTTGAATTTGGGGACTTTTCTGGGAGGGCTTGGCGACTCAAATTGAAGCTAGGGTTTTGTAGGCGGGTCAGTGGGGGGTGTTTTGGTGGGTCGGACGGGATGATTGGCGGCCGGACGGAGGAGATCGGAGGATGAGTGTGTTTCCGATAAGAAACGGGATGTGGGGTGGTGTTTTATGGCGAGGCGGCGAGGCTGGATTGTCGGAAAAGTCTAGAGGGATGGCGGCGAGGCTGGGATGATGGTCGGAAAAGGCTGGGTGGCGCCGGATTGAATTTCGAAGTTGAGTCGGTCGGGATTCGAAAAATGGGAGAGATGAAGTTTGAAGAGGAAAACCGATGTTTTGATAGGAAAAATCCCAGTCGGTCGACTGGCTGATGAGTCGGTCGACTCGATTGGCATGAAATTAGGGTCCCGCTGAACCTTCATCAACTCGACCGACTGGGCTATAGGCCTTCTCCCAATCGATCGACTGGGGGCAAATTTCAGCTTCAATGAATTTTGTCCTTTGTTCGAGCTCCCAACTCCACACTTAGAATTTTTCTCCGCATTCATGAACAAGCATCACTCAATATTCATACGAATTCAATTCAAACATAGTGATGCTTCACCAAGAATTCACTAGCATAAACTCATTTCGCAATAAAACGCAAGGTAGGATTTTACACTCCACACTTAAGACATCATCATCACCTAGATAATACATGTAAGCTCAATTCCACACCAAGCACACCTAATCATGCAATTTAAACCATCCTAGCACCGTGCTCTCATACAAGGTTCAATGTTCACATGCCGAACATACATGAAAATAATTGTGCATAAATGGACAACTTACAAACCGGGGTACCTCCCGTGAGGGCCTAGTTTAACGTCTTGGCGAAGACCGAGACGAATCTTTTCTTAAGAAACACACTTGAGGAGTCCTTTGCTAGGATCCCTCCTCAAGCAGATTGAAGCTCTCTCATGGGTCGGTCAAAGTATAGGTTGCATTGTGCTCATCTCGAATTTGTTCTCTATAATGCTTGACCCTTTGTCCATTGGCCGTAAAGATGGTTCCGTCATTGTTGAGCACTTCTACATGGCCATCTTTGTGAAGCTTGTGAACCGTGAAAGGGCCACTCCATCGGCTCCTTAATTTTCCCGGGAATAGTTTGAGCCTAGAGTTGAAGAGTAGGACCTTCTCTCCTTTTTTGAATTCACGATGAAAGATTCTCTTGTCATGCCATTTCTTCGTCTTCTCCTTATAGATTCTAGCGCTCTCATAAGCTTCATTCCTTATCTCTTCCAACTCGTGGAGTTGAAGGACCCTATTTTCTTCCGCCGTTTGTATGTCCATGTTCAAGAATTTAATTGCCCACATTGCCTTATATTCCAATTCAACCGGCAAATGGCATGGTTTCCCATATATGTGGCGGTATGGACACATCCTTATAGGGGTCTTGAAGGAGGTGCGATAAGCCCATAATGCGTCATCTAGCTTCGACGATCAATCTTTCCTCGAGCTTCCCACTGTCTTTTCTAGAATGGCCTTGATTTCCCGATTTGAGATTTCCACTTGCCCATTAGTTTGCGGGTGATATGGCTGACAGAACCGCTCGTCGTCAAAGCGATTGTGCAAATAAATTTATAATAGTCCGCTACTCGCAACTATACTACTGGGTAGTACTTGGTAAGTAGGGGTCGAACCCAAGGGAGTCAGTGTGGATTAGTTGTTCTTTGGGGGGGGTTTATCCAGCGAAAGAGCGTGTTTTAGGTTGGTTGGTTGGTTTTAAAGCTACCAGCTATATGATTGTTTGATTGGTTGGTTGGTTTTAATACAGAAAGTAAATTACAGATTTAATAATTAAGAGAAATGTTCGGTTTCAGGGGCCTTGTATTATATTTGTTTATCATTGACCGCTAATGATCATACCAAGTGTTCAAAGATGAATTAAGGCTATTTCTAGCGCAAGATATGATCATGCTAAGTATTCAAACGATGAATCGAGGCTAGTTACAGCTCAAGACTTGCAACACCGGTTTAAAACAACACCTGTTCTATTTCAGTCTAGCGCCAATACCCAAAGGTATGCTAGCCTGTGTGCATCCATCTGATCTCACAGTTACGCTCGACCAGATGGGGTTTAGGATGAGTCGAACTCCTCAGATAGTTTTGCTTGTTACAGCTTCCACTACCTGAGTATGATCACGAATTCCCACAGAAGAGCTTTGCTTGTTACAGCATCCACTCAACCTTGGAAACTCTGACCATATATGGCACATAGAACAAGTTTTGAATACAAAGGTATACTAAGAGTAAAGTCTAAAACATTTATAATACAAGTACGCCCCTTCTACCGAACTACTAGTTTAGCTACTATTCATCGCGCTAAACATTATAACTAAGGAATTAAAGACAACAGTTAAATAAATAAATACTAAGAGATACTTACAACCGTTGAAGCGCCAAGGGATTCTTTATTCCAAAGTAATATTACATAATTGTGCCCACAAAAGCTAGAGAGATTTAGAGAGATTTTGTAGAGAGAGAAGCTCTCCACATTTTGGGGTGTTTTACAAATGAGGAGGAGCACTTCTATTTATATCCATGGATGAGGAGGTTCAAGGGTGGAGATGGTGGCATGTGGAGGAGCATCCAAGGGTGGAGGAGGAAGAGTGCAAGGCAAGCTTTGGGAGGAGGATGTGGTGGAGGAGCCACCACATGTCACATTCTCCATGGAGGAGGAGGAGCAGCCGGCGGCTTTGGGAGGAGGGGAGGAGGAGCCGCCATGTGTCCCTCCATGTGAGGAGGAGCATCCCTTCTAGAAGCTTGTAACCTCTTCACAAAAGTCATCGGTTTGACCGGATCTGACCGGAGCTTTGGCCGGAGTTTCTTGGATTTTGGAGAGTGTATTTTGAATGAAAATGTCATTCTAAGATGATCTCAAGAAGGAACCTAAGCCAAATTCCGCTTGGAACATGGTCGAAATCTCAAATCCGATGAAATTGCCCTTGTTTGGCCTTTACCGGGCTCGGTGCTTTTGCCTTGCGTTCTTGTCCATTTGCCGACGGTTCTAGAATATTTGAGTGATTCCAAGTCGGTTCCATGAAGGATGTTAAGGCTGATTTTGAGTGTAGCATGGTCGTGACCTGGAATGACTCGTTCTTCATTTTCCGCTTAAAAACTCCTCCTTAGCGTGTTTTCTCGCTAGAGTCCAAAATACCCTGTAGAAATAAATCGGGACTAACAAGTAGAAGTTAAATAGACCAATAGTCTAATTTGGTGGGTTTTACTGTGTTTTTGATTCGTATAATTATTGTCCTTCAGATTACCCCACACTTTTAGTTGTTCGTCCCGAACAATGCTATTCAAGGGCGTGCACACAATCCATGTAAAAACTTTGAATATGAAAGTGAGACTATGAACTAGATTTATCCTAGTTCATGCATTACTACTTATTACTAAATTAAACTGTGTAAATAAGTAGAAGTAACTTGATACGTGTACCTTCGTGCCGAGATGCAAATTATATTGGATGTTTCGGGAGATAGCCCTTTTTAGGCTCCTGGACTGCAATCTTGGGATCGTCTCGTACTATATGGTTTTCTGGTAGCTTTCTCTAGCACGTGATTCGGTTCAGGTTTCAGTGAGTTGAGCCTTTTTTTTTATTTTCTTCTTTGGCGAGGGACTGCTTTTTTGTTGTAGTGAATCAGCCTTTGGCCTTCGATTTGACTTTTTTGAGTGCTTCACTTTTGCTCGGTTAAAACTTCACAATTTTGGGCCTTTGGCCTCTTTTGATTTGCTTCATTGAGCTTTTCGCCTTTTTGTGATTGCTAGTCCATTTTATCGAGCCTTTTTGGGAGGTCCAATCATCGCCCGCAAGCCTATGGAAATACCTCCCCGCTCCTCTCTTTTTTGCCGTTTTCACGCGGGTCAAGGTGAGGGTCGCTCATCTATTTTCTCGGCTACTTTGACTGTCGTTTTCGCGCGGGTCAAGATGAGGGTCGCTCATCTATTTTCTCGGCTACTTTGACCGGAGAGAGGATGGTCTGATTCCCGTCCTCGCCTTTGCATAGATGCTTCTTGGCGGAGTTGACTTCAATTATTCACTGAAAACCCGAAGTGCAGCCTCCACTGACTTCGAAAACCATATAGTTTGATCTGATCCTTCGATTGCTTGCCAAGCCTCTCTAGGGCATTTCTCTCAACTCCACATCCCTAGTTATCTCAGCACAAAGGACAAATGGAAAGTTACATTCTAAGTTTTTAAACAGTTGAATTTTCACAAGGTTAATGCATGAATTTCGGTCTATCTTTTTCACATTCTCAAGTTCATATTTTCAAAAAGATATTATTTATTAACTAATATATACAGGGTGTTCTCACCCCACACTTCTGAACGAAGTCGTGCCTTTCAGCAAGACTTAGTTCAAAAGCCATGCAAGCAGATGTTATACGAGAAGGAAATGTTATTAAGGAAAAGGAAAGACAGAACTCCCTTTAAGGTGTCGAGTGAACGACATGGCACGAGGCTGGATAATCGAGGGAGTTCGGCTGGGGCCTTGAACTCTTAGCGTAGCCCTATCTGGCCTAATGTTGCACCCAAGTCCGATTCCTGAATAGTCATTTCTTCTATGCACCAAGTGGGTGAGAGCAACTTATTGAAAAAACTAAATGACAGAAAATAAAATGACAAAAAGTAAGATAGTGTCGGGTTACCTCCCGACCAGTGCACTTGTTTAACGTCGTTGGCTCGACAGTACCTCAATCATGGATCATAAGGTCGGATCCCAAGGATGAGTGAGGTCAAACTTTTTCTCGGCAGCCCTTTTGCTCCCAGAGGGTGAGGTTTCCTTGACCATAGCTGCTGGTCCAATGCGTCGTGCTTGCTTGTTACTTCTTCCGGGTTTCCATTCTTTCGGCCCATGTCTTTGTCGCCTCTTCATGTTGGAATAGTTGGCACTTTCGCTAGTTTGGAAGTTGGGTTTTGTGCCTTCAAACATCGGCGACCACAGGCATGTTCCCATGTGAGGCCTCTTCTTGGTGGTAGCTACGAATGGTTGTCTTGGAATGATTGAGTTCCCGGGTTGTTTTTCTTGGCTTGTGACGAGAGAGATTTCCTTTGTCGGCTTTTTTGGCTCATGCTCTGCCTCCAACTCCCCTTGTACCGCATCATCATTGATTATATGATCTTTGGTGGTTATGATCGGCATGAAACGCGAAGGATCAAGTTGAGGCACTTCGACCATGAGGACTAGGTCTGTTTCAGGTGCTCCGACAGTGAGGACTAGGTCTTTCTTGGACAGTTCGGCAATGAGGTCCGGGACTTCCTCGGGTGCTTCGAGCGTAAGTACCGGGCCTGGCTTGATTTCTTCGGCCGCTTCAGCAGTGAGGTTCGGGACTTCTGTAGGCTCGGCAGTTAGGACAGTGATTTCCTCGGATGGATTGGTGATAAGGACCGGGTCTGATTGGGGCAGTTCTTCTTCGGTCATTTGCGGGTCCTCATCCTCAATCGGCTCCTCGGGTTCAGCCGTGAATTGGTGCATCAGTGCACTCAATTGCTGCATGTCTGCGGCCAATTGCTGGGTGCTAGCTGCCAGCTCCTTTTCTGCCGCCCATAGTTCAGTTTTGGCCCTGATTTGTTGCATCGTGTTGTCCAACTGCTGGATGCTAGATGCCAGCTCCGTTATACCGTCCTCGATTGGCTCGGCCTGATCTTGGCTTGGTCTTGACCTCGCGGCCAAATTGTTTATTAATTTCCAAAGATCATCCTCGGTTAAGTCCCACATTGATCCTCCTGCTGCATTATTTAGCTGGTCCCACTCATGTGGCAACATTCCACAGAGAAACTTTGTTTGAAGATCGAAATTGGTGAATCCATGGTGCGGGCAGCTCGTCACAATGGAATTGAAGTACCATAAGTACTCATCCAATGTTTCGTCCCGGGATTGCGTTATTTTGTTGATCTTCTCGCGGATTTCAAGTTCAAAGGATGGTGGGGAAAAATCCGTATTGTTCCAAGGTTCCATTCCGTAGTAGTATGACTTGGTGAATTGCATGATAAAAGAAAAAAGAAAATAGAACAACTATTCCTATGCACAACTCCCCGGCAACGGCGCCAATTTGACAGAACCGCTCGTCGTCAAAGCGATTGTGCAAATAAATTTATAATAGTCCGCTACTCACAACTATACTACTGGGTTGTACTTGGTAAGTAGGGGTCGAACCCAAGGGAGTCAGTGTGGATTAGTTGTTCTTTGGGGGGGTTTATCCAGCGAAAGAGCGTGTTTTAGGTTGGTTGGTTGGTTGGTTGGTTTTAAAGCTACCAGCTATATGATTGTTTGATTGGTTGGTTGGTTTTAATACTGAAAGTAAATTACAGATTTAATAATTAAGAGAAATGTTCGGTTTCAGGGGCCTTGTATTATATTTGTTTATCATTGACCGCTAATGATCATACCAAGTGTTCAAAGATGAATTGAGGCTATTTCTAGCGCAAGATATGATCATGCTAAGTATTCAAACGATGAATCGAGGCTAGTTACAGCTCAAGACTTGCAACACCGGTTTAAAACAACACTTGTTCTATTTTAGTCTAGCGCCCATACCCAAAGGTATGCTAGCCTGTGTGCATCCATCTGATCTCACAGTTACGCTCGACCAGATAGGGTTTAGGATGAGTCGAACTCCTCAGATAGCTTTGCTTGTTACAGCTTCCACTACCTGAGTATGATCACGAATTCCCACAGAAGAGCTTTGCTTGTTACAGCATCCACTCAACCTTGGAAACTCTGACTATATATGGCACATAGAACAAGTTTTGAATACAAAGGTATACTAAGAGTAAAGTCTAAAACATTTATAATACAAGTACGCCCCTTCTACTGAACTACTAGTTTAGCTACTATTCATCGCGCTAAACATTATAACTAAGGAATTAAAGACAGCAGTTAAATAAATAAATACTAAGAGATACTTACCCGTTGAAGCGCCAAGGGATTCTTTATTCCAAAGTAATATTACATAATTGTGCCCACAAAAGCTAGAGAGATTTAGAGAGATTTTGTAGAGAGAGAAGCTCTCCACATTTTGGGGTGTTTTACAAATGAGGAGGAGCACTTCTATTTATAGCCATGGAGGAGGAGGAGCAAGGGTGGAGATGGTGGCATGTGGAGGAGCATCCAAGGGTGGAGGAGGAAGAGTGCAAGGCAAGCTTTGGGAGGAGGATGTGGTGGAGGAGCCACCACATGTCACATTCTCCATGGAGGAGGAGGAGCAGCCGGCGGCTTTGGGAGGAGGGGAGGAGGAGCCGCCATGTGTCCCTCCATGTGAGGAGGAGCATCCCTTCTAGAAGCTTGTAACCTCTTCACAAAAGTCATCGGTTTGACCGGATCTGACCGGAGCTTTGGCCAGAGCTTCTTGGATTTTGGAGAGTGTATTTTGAATGAAAATGTCATTCTAAGATTATCTCAAGAAGGAACCTAAGCCAAATTCCGCTTGGAACATGGTCGAAATCTCAAATCCGATGAAATTGCCCTTGTTTGGCCTTTACCGGGCTCGGTGCTTTTGCCTTGCGTTCTTGTCCATTTGTCGACGGTTCTAGAATATTTGAGTGATTCCAAGTCGGTTCCATGAAGGATGTTAAGGCTGATTTTGAGTGTAGCATGGTCGTGACCTGGAATGACTCGTTCTTCATTTTCCGCTTAAAAACTCCTCCTTAGCGTGTTTTCTCTCTAGAGTCCAAAATACCCTGTAGAAATAAATCTGGACTAACAAGTAGAAGTTAAATAGACCAACAGTCTAATTTGGTGGGTTTTACTGTGTTTTTGATTCGTATAATTATGGTCCATCAATGGCGTTGCCACCTTGTGGCTTACCCCATACTTGCGGAGCAAGGCTTCAAAATGTTTTCCTTAAAATGTGAACCGCCATCACTAATGACGGTCCAAGGAACTCCAAATCTCGGAAAAATAATCTTCTTGAATAGCTTGGTGACAACTTTAGCATCGCAAGTAGGGGAGGCGATGGCCTCTACCCATTTGGAGACATAGTCAACCGCGACCAATATATATTGATTCCCATATGAGGACGGGAAGGGACCCATATAATCTATGCCCCAAACATCAAATATTTCCACCGGTAGGATGCTTTGTTGGGGCATTTCATGCCTTTTTGAAATGTTTCCCGTCCTTTGGCATTGGTCACAAGCCTTGACGAATTCATGTGCATCACTAAAGAGGGTGGGCCAATAGAAACCGCTTTGTAGGACTTCTGAAGCCGTTTTTGCTCCACTACCATGTCCTCCATATTGAGATGAATGGCAATGGTATAGGATGTCCCTCATCTCTTCCTCGGCTACACAAGTCCTGTATATCTCATCCGCGCAAAGCTTGTACAAGAATGGCTCATCCCAATAATACATTTTTGCCTCGGATAAGAACTTATTCTTTTGATGATGGTTCATGTCATGGGGTATAATCCCACATACCACAAAGTTGACCATGTCCGCGTACCATGGGAGGGCTTCCGCTTCAACTCTCATAAGTTGCTCTCCGATGAAAGAGTCATCAACGAGGCTAGTGTCTTCTTTGAGCTCATCATTTCCTTCAAGCCTAGATAGGTGATCGGCGACTACATTTTCCACTCCCTTCTTATCCTTGATATCAATATCAAATTCTTGGAGCAAGAGGATCCATCTTATCAACCTTGGCTTAGAGTCTTTCTTTGACAAGAGGTATTTGATTGCCGCGTGGTTGGTGAATACTATAGTCTTTGACCCCGCAAGGTATGAACAAAACTTGTCGAAGGCATACACAATGGCAAGGAGTTCTTTTTCGGTTGTAGAGTAATTCAATTGAGCTCCATTTAGAACCTTGCTTGTGTAGTGAATGGCATGAAGTTTCTTGTCCACCCTTTGTCCAAGAACGGCTCCAATAGCATAATCGCTTGCGTCGCACATGAGCTCAAAGGGCAAATCCCAATTTGGAGGTTGAATGATGGGAGCCGATACCAATGCCTTTTTCAACTTCTTGAAAGCCACCAAGCATTCTTCATTGAACCGAAATTTGGTGTCATTGCATAATAGGTTTGTTAAAGGCTTTGCAATCTTCGAGAAGTCCTTAATAAACCTTCTATAGAACCCAGCATGGCCTAGAAAACTCCTTATCCCTTTGACATCCTTTGGAGGTGGCAATTTTTCCATAACTTCCACTTTAGCTTTGTCTACCTCAATTCCTCTTTTCGAGACCAAGTGTCCATGCACTCTGCCTTCCTGCACCATAAAATGACATTTTTTCCAATTAAGAACAAGGTTCGTCTCAATACATCTTTTCAATACCTTCGCCAAATTGGCTAAGCAATCATCAAAAGAGGAACCATAAACAGAAAAGTCATCCATGAACACTTCCATAATTTCCTCAATAAATTCTGAAAATATAGCCATCATGCATCTTTGAAAGGTACACGGCGCATTACAAAGTCCAAAGGACATTCACCGATAGGCAAATGTTCCGTAGGGACAAGTAAAGGTGGGTTTTTCTTGATCTTGTGGATGAATAGGGATTTGGAAAAATCTGCTATATCCATCAAGATAACAGAAGTAGTCATGCTTGGATAGTCTTTCAACATTTGATCAATAAAAGGAAGTGTAAAATGATCTTTTTTAGTGGCTTGGTTAAGTTTTCGGAAATCTATGCACATTCACCAACCGGTGACGGTTCTAGTTGGTATTAATTCATCCTTATCATTTTTTACCACCGTCATACCCCCCTTCTTGGGTACCACATGAATGGGACTCACCCAATTGGAATCCGCAATATGGAAAATGATTCCCGCATGAAGCATTTTCAAAATCTCCTTTTTTACTTCTTCACCCACAATGGGATTAAGTCTCCTAGCACGTTCCCTAGATGGTGAGCTATTATCCTCCAAATTAATTGTATGCATGCACAAATTGGGACTTATCCCCTTTAAATCATCAATAGAATACCCGATTGCATCTTTATGTTCTCTAACCACATAAAGCAATCTCAAAGTTTCATTAGCAATTAATGAGGCATTCACAATGATAGGCAAGGTAGAATTAGGGCCTAAGAACTCATACCTTAGGCATGTTGGTAGAGTTTTTAACTCTATCGAACAAGACTCCTTACCTTTGTCGCTTTGAGTACCCTCTTCACTTTCTTCCTCCAAGATAGCCCAACAATCGGCAAGCTCGGGTAGCTCATTATCAAGGTCAATCTCACTCATAAGCGAGTTAGGCACATCATACATTTCATAAGTATCAACGAGGTCTAGATAATTACAACTCATGGTAGAACTAGGACCTCTTTGTGCTTTTTCTAGATTAAACTCTACTTCCTCATCTCCTACTCTCATGGTGATTGACCCTTTAGTAGTATCAAATATAGCCCCCCGCGGTGTAGAGGAAAGGCCTTCCCAAAAGAATGGGGATTTCATTGTCCTCTTCCATCTCTAATACCACAAAATCCCCCGGAATATAGAAATTCCCTACTCTAACCGGGACATCCTTAAGAACTCCCTTAGGGAATCTTGAGGAGTGGTCCGCGAGCCTTAAAATCATTTGAGTTGGTTTAGGCTCACCCATATTTAATTTCATACACAAAGAATAAGGCATCAACGATATGCTAGCACCCAAATCACACATAGCACGTTCAATTTTAACATCATTAATATAGCATGAGATGGAGAAGCTACCGGGATCCTCAAGCTTTGGTGGCATGCACGGTTGGAGTATTGCACTACATTCTCCATTGAGGGACACCGTGTCAACGTCCTCGATTGTTCTCCTGCAAGTAATAACAACTTTTAAAAATCTTGCATAAGATGGAGCTTGAGTGATTACCTCGGTAAAGGGCATCGTGACATAAAGCTTCCTCATCATTTCGGCAAACTTGGAGAATTGCTTGTCATTGTTCTTCTTCTTTAGCCTTTGGGGAAAAGGGATAGGAGAAGTGTATGCCCTTGGTTCGTCTTTCTCCTTTTCCACCTATTTTTCCTTTTGAGCTTGAGGGTTAGGGACCTATTCATCCAACTCTTCAATTTCGGCACTAGCTTGGCCTCCAAGATCGAAAGAGACTTTCTTCTTTTTCGGTTGTTCATCCTCTAGCTCCTTGATGGGACATATTTATACGATTCATCAAGTACAACTAAACCCACCAAAAACGACATTTGGTGATACGAACATATGCTTGTTAATGTCGTTTTGTGTATATAGGCACTTTTGGAGTCTAAAGAGGAATCGGGCTTAAAAGATGGCTTTCAAGCCAAAATCATCACAAGGCCATTTGTGCGATCGCACAGGGTGCACCATGCGAGCGCATGCCGAGGCATCGCCCAGGCCACGCCCGAGATGTCTAGCTCTGAATTCAAGTTGCCGGGGCAAACGAGCTGCTCTGACGAATCCACCTCGAGCAAAGTGATCAAAATGGCAAATAAGGTGGACAATGTCGGAAGACCAAGGAGAACGCCCGAGCAGACCCAATTCCAAAGCAAAGGGGCGCGCTGATAGGCATTGAAACTAAGTCGCTCGACCAAACCAGCTAATCTGGCAAATATGGCTCGACCAAGTTGTTTGAAATGCCCAATAACTCAGACAATCTCACTTCCCAGACAAAACGCCCGAGTGGAACCAGCCCATGCTAGAGAAATGCCCAAGGTCCGGGTCCTATCAGCCAAATTCCGGTCATTCTAGGCCCGACAAGGCCTCGTTGAGATTCTGGAAAAACGACTTCGACCATTAGGCTTAGAATTGCCTCAGCATTCCAAAAGCCAAAGACCTCCAACCAAAATTCCGGCTAGATTCCGACCAACTCCGGCCAACCTCTGATCAGGCTCCGATCAAGCTCAGGCCAAGTACAACCAGGGTCCAACCAAGTTCCGGCCAAAGAACCAACCATGAAACCGAATTCCCTATATTCCGGTTGGTTTCTACTATTCATTTCGGTTTGGTTTTGGAGTCCGGTTGGCCTCAACCAAGCCAAGTCGGTTGGCCTCATCTAGTCCAAGTTAGTTGCCCTTTGGATGAAGCCAAGCTCAAGTCGGTTGGGAGTGCAAGTGCAATGCATGTGGATGGCTTTTGGCTAAACCAATCCAAATGAAGTGCTTTTGGGATATTTCTTCAAGCCAATGCATATCCTTAGCTCCTAAATCGGTTTGCTTGCCTATAAATAGAAGGGCATGCCCTTAGAAATGTATCCGTGTCCTAGTTCTTCGAAGTCCCAAGTCCTTAGAGAGAAGAGAGCTTAACTCTCTTCTCTTCATTTTCAATACAAACACAATTTGCTCTCTACTTTGTTCTTGAAAACCTTTACTTTCTTGCACTTGTTCTTGAGCTCCAAAGCTCTTACTTTCCAGCAAGCACTCTTTACTTTACTTGTCCTTATTTGGAGCTCCTCTCCCTTTACTTTCCTTGCACAAAAGCCACGGCTACTTGTATTCATTGACATGAATACAAGTAGCTAAAAGCTTTCCTTTCATTTCCTTGTTCAAAGCCACGACTACTTGTATTCCTTGACATGAATACAAGTAGCTAAAGCTTTCCTTTACTTTGTTGTCAAATCCACGGCTTTCCCTTTAATTTTCTTGTTGTTCTCGGTTACAAAAAGCTCTCGGTTACTTGTCTTTACTTTTTCTTGTTCTCCTTTACTTTCGTAAGTATGGTGCTTGTATTCCTTAACATGAATACAAGTACCTAAAGCATATTCGGTCAAAGGGTGTTCATACTTGTGTATGCATCTTGAGACTATAACTTAATGCTATTTTGTGTGTCAACTAGTTCGGTGCCATTATTCGGTTGAACAACAAGGCTAAGTGGATGCATCGAAAGGGAACAGCTTAGCTCATTGGTTCAATCTTGATTAGACAACAAGGCTAAGTGGATGCATCGAAAGGGCAAAACTTAGCCGAGTAGTTTGATCTTCCTTAAGTTGCTTGGTTGATCAGAAATGAGAGATCAAGTGGCTACACTTAGAACTAGAAGTCTATGTCTTGATTTTGGAGTAGATTGTGGTGTAAGTGCTAGAAATGGCCTTACTTTAGGGTTTAAGTCTTGAAAAGGAATAAACCCACACTTATGAACACAAAGTAAGATCATTTGAGGTCTATGATAGTTGTCTCACAAGTAGAGACCCTAGACTGAATATCTTTCGTCCTTACTTATCTGTCATTTACTTTCTGCACTTTACTTTTCAGCACTTTACATTTCAGTCTTTAATTTTCTGTCGTTTACATTTCAGCACTTTACTTTTTGCACTTTTACTTGCAGTCTTTACTTTTCACACTTACTTTCAAGCACTTACTTTCACGCACTTTACTTTCAGTTCTTTACTTTCACGCACTTTACTTTCAGTCCTTTACTTTCAGCACTTATTTTCAGTTCTTTACTTTTCAGTATTTACTTTCTGTCATAAAACAACCAAAAAACCCAACCTGTCTTTACTTCATTTTCTTTCTTTTCAAAGAACAACTATTCCACACTGACTCTCTTGGGTTCGACCCCTACTTACCGCTTGCTAATCCAATAGTGAGCCACGAGTAGTGGAACTATAAATGTAAATTTTGTAGTGCCTCAACGACGGCTCTGTCAAATTTTGGCGCCGTTGCCGTGGAGTTGTGCATCGGAATAGTTGTTCTATTTTGTTTTTCTTTTCTTTTTGTTTTGTCTTGCAGTTCACAATGTCTTCCTACTACGGAAGAGAGCCTTGGAACGATGAGGAGTTTTCCCCACCATCTTTCCAACTTGAAGTCCGGGAAAAGATCATCAACCTTGAGCAATCCCGGGATGAAACATTGGACGAGTACTTATGGTACTTCGATTCCATTGTGACGAGCTGCCCGCACCATGGATTCACCAACTTTGATCTTCTTCAAAGGTTTCTCGGTGGGATGATGCCACATGAGTGGAATTGGCTAAATGATGCAGCGGGAGGCTCGGTGAATAACTTAGACATGGATGATCTTTGAAACTTGATAGATTATTTGGCCGACAGGTCAAGGCAAGATCCGGCCATGCGACTCGAAGAACTGGCCAACATGGTGCACCAATTCAAGACCGAAACCGAATCATGGGTGGCTCAAAATGAGGCTGCATATCGGGTCAATGAGATGCTCAACATGAAGCCAAGGGTCAGCGAGGAAGAGCTTACATTGGAGCCCATGGAGCTAGCGGCCGAGGAAATCAAGGCAGGCCCGGTCCTCGCGCTCGGAGCACCCGAGACATGCCCGGTCCTCAATGTCGAACTGCCCAAGTCAGCCCCGGTCCTCACTGCCGAGCCAACAGAAGTCCCGGTCCTCATAGCCGAGCCAGCCGAGACATGCCCGGACCTCACTGCCAAATTGCCCAAAATAGACCCGGTCCTCACGGACGGGCTGGTCGAGAAAGGCCCGGACCTTAAGGCCGAGAAACCTCAACTTAACCCTTTATGTTTTATGCAGATCATAGCCACCGAAGAGCATGTAGTCAATAATGATGCGGTGCAAGGGGAGTTGGAGGTAAATCAAGGGCAAGAAAAGCCAATGATGGACCGCTCATTCACCACGACTCAACAAAGCGGCTCGGAAAACTCACTTGTTCCAATACAACCCGTCTCCGCTGCCACAAAGAAGAAGCTTGGTAGGGGCACATGCTTGATGTCGCCTACATTTGATGGCACAATGCTGAACTTCCAAACTTGGAAAGGTGCCTGACAGGCTGTCGTCGTGACCTGCAAATTTACATTTATAAGTCCACTACTTTAGTGGCTCACTAATGATAGCAAGCGGTAAGTAGGGGTCGAACCCAAGAGAAGTTGGTTGGAAACAATTGTTCTTTTGAAAGCAATAAATAAAGTAAAGACAATTGGGGTTTTTGGTTGAGGTTTAGTGCTGAAAATAAAGATCTTGAAAGGTAAAGGACTGAAAATAAATGTGCAAGAAATGTAAAGTGCGTGAAAATAAGTTGCTTGAAGGTCCAAGTCTTGCAATGCTTGAAGGTCCAAGTCTTGGGAAATTTAAAGACAAGAAGTAAATGTGCGAGAAAGTAAAGTGCAAGTAATTAAAAGGTGATTCTTTTTAAGAGAAGGAATCCGGTCTTAGGAGTCTTGTATCAGGTCCCCGTTCATCATCGACCTCCAATGAATTAACCAAATGTTCTAGTGAGTGAATTATTCCATTTCAAGACATAACTCCAAACAAAGCCATTTCAAGCATTTGTTCCTCCGGCTTTTCCATTTCAAGACAAAGCTTACTAGTTCGAGCTAGGCTAATACCCCATTTCAAGGTATACTAACCTAAGTGCTTGATCCCTCATTTCCGAACAAACCAAGCAACTATAGAGGGAATGAACTACTCGGAAGAGCTTTGCCATGTCAAGCATCCACTCTTCCTTGTTATGTTCACCCCGAAGGCACAAGAACTAGCTAAAACAATAAAGTAACATGAAAGCAAGGGTCTAGAACGGTTTCATAGTACAAGAACTCCTTCGACCGAATGGAAATTTAGCTACGAATACTCATGGGAGTGAATATCATAACCATTGAAACCAAAAGTAAACAAGAGTGAGTAGAGGAGAATTAAGCTTTTGATTGCTAGTGCGAAGTTCTACAAGTGTTGTCACCCCACAAGTTCTCGTTTCCTTTCTAAGAAACTATCACTAAGATCGCATATGTTTGCCACACAATCTCTCGAAGACACACCAAAGGACCACTACTTCCGGACATCAAAGAAAGGGGTGGAGCTCTTCTATGTATAGGCATGGATGGGCGGTTGCTTCATGGAGAAGTAATGCTTCTCATTGGCCAGCCGACTTTAAGCTAGCTGGTGCGTGTGGTCTTCTTATGAGCTTCCTTCATCCTTAAGATAGCCGCAATTAAGCTAGTTGGTGCCAAGTGTGGCATCCCTTGAGCAAGGTTCTTCACCAGGCAGGCTGCTCTTAGAGCAAGGTGCTTCCAATGGACATCGGACCAAGCAGTAGCTGGAACTTTGCCGGAGTTTTTGGTCGGAAGAAGTTTGACTCGGGCGCTTGGCCGGGTCCTTGTCTCGGGCGCGCTCGGGTGTTTGTCTCGGATGCGCTCGGGTGTTTATCTCGGATGCGCTCGGGCGTTTGTCTCGGATGCGCTCGGGCGTTTGTCTCGGTCATGAACCTCAGGGCTCCTGCGATCATACAGCAACGATGCCCGGCGCTGTCCTGGGGTGCACCCTTATTTCTTCGGTATTGATTTTCGGGCCTCAGCCGAGATCGCTCAGATATCGACCTGGGGCGCGACCCCGTATTTCTCGGTCGAGGCCCGGTACTGAAGCTCGGTCACGCCTGGTGCTTTCTCGGGCGCTGACTGGGTTCCTCGGTCATCTACTGACCCGATCAACTTGTGATTTATTTCTGGCATAAAACTCCTCTTTTAAGCTGGTTTCTTCCCTAAACCTCAACATAGCCTGTAGAGCAAAATGGGACTAACAAGTGAAATATGTCAAGATAAATTGTCCAATTTGGTGGGTTTAACTGATTCAACAAGTCATATAATTAGGCCCCATCAGACCACCCCACACTTATACTTGGTCGTCCCGAACAAGGCTAGTGAGAAGAGGTAACTAATACCTAAAGGTCCTAGCCATGAATGATAGAGTGCTAGTCTAGACTTTTCCTACTCATGCATCACTTGATGTCAAAATAAAGAGTGTTTAAAATTTAGAAAATAACTTAATACTTGTACCTCCGAGCCGTGATGCAAACCAATTTGGATGTATTGGAGATAGCCCTTTTTTAGGTTCTTGTACGCACTCTTCGGGCTGGACTCGGCTATATGGTTATCTTCCGCAGCTTTCTCTAGCACATGATTTGTTCGGGCTAAATGGGTCGAGTCTTTTATATTGTTTGGAAGAACAGCATTTGTAGTGACTTGACCTTCGGCCTTTGATATTGAATTTGAATGCTTCACTTTTGGCCTTGGTTAAAACCTTCACAATATGGCCTTTGGCCTTTGATTTCTTGAATTTTGCTCTTTTGTGAACTGCTTTGTCTTCACTTTTGGGAGGTCCAATCATCGCCCGAGAGCATATGGAAATGCCTCCCCGCTCTTTCTCATCTTTGCCCTTTCGCGCGGGTCAAGACAAGGGTCGCTCGGCTATTTTCCCGGCTACTCGAACTAGAGATAGGACGATTTGATTCCCGTCCCGCCTCTTGCATAAACGCTGCACGGCGGAGTCCACTCGATACCCAAGTAACCCGAAGTGCTAACCTCCACTAACTTCAGACAACCATATAGTGAGATCCGGCCCTCCGAGTGCTTGTCAAACCTTACTAGGGCATTTTCTGTCAACTCCACACCCCTATTTATCTCAGCACGTAAAGACAAATAAGAAGTTAAGTTCTAAAGTTTTAACGCAATTTAGATCTCACAAGGACATGCATGAATTCGGATCCATCTATTTCAAATCATGAAGCTTATATTCAAGAGTGGCAAAAAGATAAAAACTAAGGAAAAAGGAAAACATGCTAATTACTATGTGCAATGACTCACCCCACACTTTTGAACAAAGTCGTGCCTCGCAGCACGACTTGGTTCAAAAGACAAAAAATAAGGGGACTTGGAAAGGAAATGATGTAAGAGGAAAAGAGTTGAACTCCCTTGATATTGTCGTTGCTAAGTCGTGGATGTAGGAGCAAACGACAGGCCTTGGTCCGGCCGGATTCGGTTGATGCTCGAGGAAGTTCGGCAGGGAACTCGGGTTTCTCGGGCGCGCCCCGGTGTTCCTCGGGCACGACCCTGGTGTTTCTCGGACGCGCCCCGGTGTTCCTCGGGCGCGACCCTGGTTTCTGCACAAAAAGGTCAAATTCCTTCCAAATACAAGGGGGTGAGTATGAAAAAACGATAAAAACATAAAAACTGTAAGGAAGAAACTATGCCGGGTTACCTCCCGGCAAGTGCCTTTGTTTAACGTCGTTGGCTCCACGGTACCTCACTCATGGATCATAAGTTCGGATCCCATGGGTGTGTGAGGTCGAACTTATTCTCGGTAGCTCTTTTACTTTGCCCAAAGAACTCATGGAGTGATGTGCTTGGTTCTGTTCTCCATTGCTCTGGCGAGTTCTCTTCTACATGCTTCCGAGAAGGTGATGGCTCCTTGACCATAGCTGCTGGTCCATTGAGCCGTGGTCTCTTCCTTTTCCTCCATCCAGGTTTCCATTCTTTTGGCCCATGCCTTGGTCGTTTCTTCATGTTTGAATGGTTGGCACCTTTGCAATTCTGGGAGCTCGGTATTGTGCCTTCATACATTGGCGACCCTTGCCCTTGATCCGCCTCCAACTCCCCTTGCACCGCATCATCATTGACTACATGCTCTTCGGTGGCCATGATCTGTATAAAAACCAAAGGGTTAAGTTGGGGTTTCTCGGCCATGAGGACTAGGCCTTTCTCGACCAGCCCGTCCGTGAGGACCGGGTCTGCTTTGGCCAGCTCGGCATTGAGGTCTGGGACTTCCTCGGGTGCTGCGAGTGCAAGGACCGCGCCTGGCTTGATCTCTTCGGCATTGAGGACCGGGTATGACTCGGCTGGCCCGGCTATGAGGAACGGGCTCGGGCTCTGGTCGGCCGGCTCGGTAATGAGGACCGGGCTTGTCTCGGGCATTTTTTCAGTGAGGACCGGGCCTTCTGTTGGCTCGTCAAGTAGGGCCGGGACTTCCTCGGGCAGACTGGGAATGAGGACCGGGCCTGATTTGAGCAGTTCTTCTTCGGCCATCCGCGAGTCCTCATCCTTGGCTGGCTCAGTGCATGTGGCTCCTCATTTTGAGCTCTCGGCCAAATCATCTATGAGGTACCAGATTTGAGACATGGTTAAGTTCATGACCGAGCATCCCGCCGCAGCATTAAGTCTTTTCCACTCAAGGGACGTCATTCCACCAAGAAACCTTTGGAGAAGGTATAGGTCCGTGAATCCATGGTGCGGGCAGCTCGTCACAAGGGAGTCAAAGTACGACAAGTACTCGTCCAATGTTTCGTCTCGGGATTGCTCAATGTTGATGATCTCCTTGCGGGCTCCAAGTCGGAGAGATGGTGGGCAAAACTCCTCTAGGAATTTGGTTTGTAAATCCCCATAATCACTTTCATAAGCTGCACATGAGTAATACCATTCTATTGCGGAGTTAGTTAAAGAAAATTTAAAGCATTTAAGTTTAAACCCATCTAGCGATTCATTTTTAGGCCTCATGTGGCTGCATATGGAGTGGAACGTATGTGTATGCCTCACGGGATCTTCTCCAAGAGCACCTCCGAATTTGGGGAGACGGTTAACCATCTCAAACATAAGGTTGCTGCCCCCATCATTCCAAGGTTCTCTGCCGTAATATGAGGACATGGTGAACTGCAAAACAAGAAAAAAAACAAACAAAAACAAAAAGAACAACTATTCTGATACACTAACTTCCCCGGCAACGGCGCCAAAATTTGACAGGCTGTCGTCGTGACCTGCAAATTTACATTTATAAGTCCACTACTTTAGTGGCTCACTAATGATAGCAAGCGGTAAGTAGGGGTCGAACCCAAGAGCAGTTGGTTGGAAACAATTGTTCTTTTAAAAGCAATAAATAAAGTAAAGACAATTGGGGTTTTTGGTTGAGGTTTAGTGCTGAAAATAAAGATCTTGAAAGGTAAAGGACTGAAAATAAATGTGCAAGAAATGTAAAGTGCGTGAAAATAAGTTGCTTGAAGGTCCATGTCTTGCAATGCTTGAAGGTCCAAGTCTTGGGAAATTTAAAGACAACAAGTAAATGTGCGAGAAAGTAAAGTGCAAGTAATTAAAAGGTGATTCTTTTTAAGAGAAGGAATCCGGTCTTAGGAGTCTTGTATCAGGTCCCCGTTCATCATCGACCTCCAATGAATTAACCAAATGTTCTAGTGAGTGAATTATTCCATTTCAAGACATAACTCCAAACAAAGCCATTTCAAGCATTTGTTCCTCCGGCTTTTCCATTTCAAGACAAAGCTTACTAGTTCTAGTTAGGCTAATACCCCATTTCATGGTATACTAACCTAAGTGCAGTCGCTTGATCCCTCGTTTCCGAACAAACCAAGCAACTATAGAGGGAATGAACTACTCGGAAGAGCTTTGCCATGTCAAGCATCCACTCTTCCTTGTTATGTTCACCCCGAAGGCACAAGAACTAGCTAAACATTAAAATAACATGAAAGAAAGGGTCTAGAACGGTTTCATAGTACAAGAACTCCTTTGACCGAATGGAAATTTAGCTACGAATACTCATGGGAGTGAATATCATAACCATTGAAACCAAAAGTAAACAAGAGTGAGTAGAGGAGAATTAAGCTTTTGATTGCTAGTGCGAAGTTCTACAAGTGTTGTCACCCCACAAGTTCTCGTTTCCTTTCTAAGAAACTATCACTAAGATCGCATATGTTTGCCACACAATCGCTTGAAGACACACCAAAGGACCACTACTTCCGGACATCAAAGAAAGGGGTGGAGCTCTTCTATTTATAGGCATGGATGGGCGGTTGCTTCATGGAGAAGTAATGCTTCTCATTGGCCAGCCGACTTTAAGCTAGCTGGTGCGTGTGGTCTTCTTATGAGCTTCCTTCATCCTTAAGATAGCCGCAATTAAGCTAGTTGGTGCCAAGTGTGGCATCCCTTGAGCAAGGTGCTTCACCAGGCAGGCTGCTCTTAGAGCAAGGTGCTTCCAATGGACATCGGACCAAGCAAGTAGCTGGAACTTCACCGGAGTTTTTGGTCGGAAGAAGTTTGACACGGGCGCTTGGCCGGGTCCTTGTCTCGGGCGTGGTCGGGCGTTTGTCTCGGATGCGCTCGGGCGTTTGTCTCGGATGCGCTCGGGCGTTTGTCTCGGATGCGCTCGGGCGTTTGTCTCGGATGCGCTCGGGCGTTTGTCTCTGTCTTGAACCTCAGCGCTCCTGCGTCATACAGCAGCGATGCCTGGCGCTGTCCTGGGGCGCACCCTTATTTCTTCGGTATTGATTTTTGGGCCTCAGCCGAGATCGCTCGGATATCGACCTGGGGCGCGACCCGGTATTTCTTGGTCGCGGCCCGGTACTGAAGCTCGGTCACGCCTGGGGCTTTCTCGGGCGCTGACTGGGTTCCTCGGTCATCTACTGACCCGATCAACTTGTGATTTATTTCTGGCATAAAACTCCTCTTTTAAGCTGGTTTCTTCCCTAAACCTCAACATAGCCTGTAGAGCAAAATGGGACTAACAAGTGAAATATATCAAGATAAATTGTCCAATTTTGTGGGTTTAACTGATTCAACAAGTCATATAATTAGGCCCCATCAGTGCCAACCATTTGAACATGAAGAAGCGACAAAGACATGGCCCAAAAGAATGGTAGCCGGGATGGAGAAACACAAGACCACGGCTCAATGGACCAGCAACTATGGTCAAGGGAGCCTTACCTTCTCGGAAGCATGTGAAGGAGAACTTGCCGGATGAATGGAGAACAAAACTGAGCACATCACTCCATGAGTTCTTTGGGCAGAGCAAAAGAGCAACCGAGAAGAAGTTCGACCTCAAGAACCCATGGGATCCCAACTTATGATCCATGAGTGAGGTACCGTCGAGCCAACGACGATATGGCGGCGGGTACTGAGGGTACTGGGGGTATTGGTGGGGGTTGAGTGGTGGTTGTTGTTGCTGCTGAAGCTGTTCAGGGATAGCCCCCCTGATTTCTCCATTCTGGACCATAGGCCCCTGATTTTGTACTCCTTGAACATTCTGGTTGACTTCATCATTATTGTGACTGTTGCCACCTACGCTACTTCCTGCGTGAGACATGTTACAAGAAATAGCAAGCACCGGTCTAGCAAACACCGTAATAGCAAGAACAGACTAGCAACAAAGGGTCCCCAGGAGAGTGGAGGGGTCACAGCGGTCCCACTTAAAACCCAAAATCCTTAGACTCGTAAGTCTTGGTGACAGAACCCTTTGAGAGCTAGAAAACGGAAATCGAATAGAATGGAAAACAAAATCGCGAACAATTGAATATGAATTCACCGAGTAACAAATTTCGAAATAGCAAGAAGAAAAATAAATGAAAAACAAAAGAAGAACAAAAGTTTCACCGTGCTTAGCTCCCCGGCAACGGCGCCATTTTGAACAGGCTGTCGTCGTACCTGTGCAAAAACAATTTATAATTTCCTTGTCCTGAACTGTGGGTTAGCACAATGGCAAGCAAGGGTCGAACCCAAGGGAGCTAGATAGAGCTACTACTTTGTTCTGTAAAGAGAGAAAAACAAGAAACTGGAATGAGAGTATCGGTTAGTAAACCAAAAGTAGAGTGCGAAATAATGAAGTTGTGAATATCAGAGAGAAGCGTTCAGATTAGGGTTTTATTCAATTGTGACTTGTTTTATCATAGACTTCTAAATATCTAATTCGTGTTTTAAGTGTGGTTGTCCCGACAAAGGTGACTTCCCAAGTAACCAGACAAAGGTGTTACGCCACGACCTAATTCCCCTAGGTTTAATTAACCCGACAAAGGTGTTAATTGCCCTAGTCGTACTACCTATCTAAACGACAAAGTATTAGATAGATGATTAATGTAGAAATATGCTCAACTAGATTTCACGACAAAGTATACGTCTAGTCTAACAATATTTCAGGGAATTCATATACGAGAATCAGTAAAACATAGAATATAGCATTAAGATCCAAGTCTCAAAAACGTAGTCACAATTATTCGACCCTAATCCGAAGGTAGGATTTAGTTACACATGGCCATAAGTAAACAATGCAAATAACAAAAGGAAACAAGGTACTTCACTACGCAAGACCGAATGGAGCAAGGACTGGACGTGGCTGAGATGCGGCGGAAGCAAGGAGAGCAGGAGGTGGTGCACGGCCAAGTGAACAGAAGAGTACTCGAATATGAGATGGGATGATCGATGGATCAATTATGCCTTGCATTGCACCTCCTTATATAGGGACTTGAAAACCCTAAAGTTCCCAAAATAAGCACAAGATAATTACGGAAATATTTCCATAATTATCTTTGCTTGATCTTCAAGCCACCGAAGATTTTCTAGAACAATCCGAAACCCTAGCATCGTAAGTTTGCACGTTGTGATATTGGGCCGAGAATGCATGGGTTGGACGTCCGGACGTGCAAAGGACTCGGCTGGCCGCTCGGATGGGCGCTGGAATGCTCGGATGGCCGGGCGCATGCCCGCTCGCATGGCCGCTCGCATGGCCGGGCGCATGGCCGGGCGCATGGCTGGTCGGGGCTTGCGCGGCTGGAGCTCGGATGGAATGCGCCAAGGGCTCGGATGCTCGCCCGGATGGCCGGGCGCATGCCCGCTCGGATGGCCGGGCGCATGCCCGCTCGGATGGCCGGTCGGAGGTGCGATCGCATGGCTTGGACAGCCGGTCGGACATGCGGTCGACTGGGCATTGGAATTCCTGGACATGGCCTGGGCGCATGGGACGCGGCCTGATTTTCTTCGGCCATCTTTTGATTCCCTCGGGCCATTCTTCATTTTTCTCGGCCATTCTTCATTTTAAGTGCATATAAACCGGCCATAAACTCCTTGTGATGTTTTTGGCTCCAAAAGCCGTCTTTTGAATGCGATCCCTCTTAGAGCGTCCAAATTACCTGAAATGTGAAACAATACTAAGAAGTAACTGTTTGCATATAAAAGTACTGTAATTGGTGGGATTTGATGACTCGATGAGTCGTATAAATACGGCTCATCACTTTCTTACCAGCTTCTCTTCGCTCATAGGCTCTCCAAGTGCAAACGATTCATTAGAGATGTCAAGTACCCTTGTGTTAAAATCAGCTATGGTCCAGATTTTCGAATTTGGACGTAACCATCTCCATTCTGGAATTTTTGACTTTAACCGTACCTTCATGAGTCGTCTATAGTATGTCCCAAGTCCTCTTGGCAATTTTGCAGGTTGATATCATCTTGAAATTCTTCCCATCAACTGTCAAAAATATGACATTCATTGCTTTAGAGTTTTGACGGAGCCCACCGCACTGTCGTTAAGGTGCGATGTTCTCTGTGCAAAAATAAATTTATATCTCCGATACTCACGACTTAACTATTTTTGGTAGTCAGTGGTAAGTACGGGTCGAACCCAAGGGAATTAGGTGATAGTTGTTCTTTCGAAAAGGGGGGGATTAAATAAAGCAGTTGGGGGGTTGTTTTTGGTTTTAGTTACTGAAAAGTAAGGTGCTTGATGGACAAGACTTGTCAGAAAGTAAGCAGTTGATAAGTGACTGAAAGTAAATAATAGTTGATATTACAATTAAAGGAAAGTATTCGGTTTTAGGGGCCTTGTATCATAGTCTGTTTATCATTGACCTCTAATGATCATACTATGTGTTCAAAGATGAATCAAGGCTATTTCTAGCACATGACTTGCCACATCATTTAGAACACTTGTTCTATTTAGACTAATTCCTCCTTTCGAAGTATCTTAGCCTTATGTGCATCCATTTGATCTTCAGTTACGAGCAATCAAATGGTTTTTAAAAGAGGTCAAACTCCTCAGATAAGCTTTGCCCGTTAAAGCATCCACTTACCCGAGTATGTTCACGAACCCCACGGAAGACCTTTGCCCGTTAAAGCATCCACTCAACCTTGGAAGTTCTAACCTAATATGTGGCACATAGAACAAGTTTTGAACACATAGAGGCACTAAGAGTACGGCCTAAAACATTGTATGATACAAGCACACCCCTTCAACCGAATGAAGGGTTTAGCTACGAATATTTGTGGAATAGGACATCATAGCTAAGTGCGTTGAAAAGTAAAGGTTTTTGAAAGACAGTAAAGTAAAGTTTTCGAAAGTAAAGACAGGAAAGTAAACTTGTTGAATTAAAAAGACAGTAAAGTAAAGAAGAGAGTACTTACAAGAACTGATAAGAGTGCTCAAGACCAAGCTTCGATTCCAAAGTAAAGTGCTTACTTTACTTCTTGCACACAAAATGGGATGATGATACAAGGGAAGGGGAGTGTCTATTTATAGGCATGGGGGAGTGAGAGATGTGGAGGAGAGCTCAACACATGTCACAAGGGGAGAGGGGAAGCCAAAAGCCATCGGAGGTGAGTCATCCCACCTCAAAGCCGCCGACCACATGATTTCTCCATGGCAAAAGCCGCCGGCCATGTGAGGAGGAAGAGAGGAGTAGCCGCCCCCCATGAGGTGGATGGGAGTGGTTGAGTGTGTTTTGTGATCTTTTCCAAAAGCCATCGGCTCTGTTTCAGCTCCGGTCTGACTCTGGTTGCTCTTCGGTTGGACTTGTTTTGAGTGATTCCATGTCAGGTTCATAAAAGTTGTATAGTCGGAATCTGATCGTGGTCTGGAGTGTCTTGTAATCCATTTTCAGCTTTAAAACTCCTCCTTAGCTTGTATTCTCTCTAGACTTCAAAATACCCTGTAGATAAATATCGAAACTAACAAGCAAAAGTTAAATAGACAAAGAGTCTAATTTGGTGGGTTAAACTGTGTTTATGATTCATACAATTATGGTCCATCAAGTTTCCATCCGCAAAGCTTCGTTCTACTTCATTCCACTTGTCTTCTGTAAGTAGCGTTTCCTTCCCATCTTCACCAATTATTGTAGGATGGGTCCAGCCTTTTTCAACCGCTCTCCAGACCACATCATCTAGCAATTTTAGGAATGCCTCCATTCGCACCCTCCAGTATCCATATGTGTTTCCTTCCAGCAACGGTGGTCGCGAGATGTTCTGCCCTTCCCTCAAATGCATCTCAACAACCTTCGGATCTCACTCTGTGTGTTGAGTGTTAGCTCTGATACCAATTGAAATATTCCTGGGTATGTTGAGATGTTGTTCTAGACGTCTGTGGAACAATGATTAGAACAACTCGTACAGAATATTAACTTATCAAACTTAAGTGCACTGCGGAAAGTAACGACACGCAATATGATTACCCAGTTCGAGGCTAACGAGCCTACGTTTGGTGAGGCTTTATCCTCAGCCCGGTGGAAAGCAATTCACTATAATGAGTTTAGAGTACATGGAGCTTACGTTTATAGAATCTCTCTTAAACAGCCGGTACCTCTAACACTCTAGTAATTGCTTATCTAGACTCCCCTAGATCAGAGACTCCCCTCTGAATCCACCAGATGATCATCCTCCATGAAGATCAGTGCCTTCCTCTAAATGCGCAGTAACCAATCAGTCGTGCGTGTATCGTTGAGTTGTTCCACGATCAGTCTGTACAGCACCAGTATAAACTGATTCCAAGCGTCGTGACCTTATCAGAATAATAAGCTCACCGGCCATTTGCCTCCACCTCCCGATCTGAGTATATGAGTGAATAATATCTCCGTGTGTGCTAAGAAACACGAATGCCTCAGCCGTCATTATATAGAGGCGGAGATAACCTAAAGTATCTAGATTTCCTATCTTCAACCGCCAAAGATCCTTTAGGAAATATTCCCTTAGATCTTTTAGGAAATCTTTCCGAAAATTTCCACATCTTGATAATCTTCAATATATCTCCAACTCATTCAAGAAGCTCTTCGATTATTTCTTTCCAATAATCTTTATGTAGGAGTGGGCGCGGTGCGGGTTGGTGCGGTTTAAGGATAAACCCGCAACCGCACCGCATAATCTGGTTTGGAAATTTATCAAACCGCAAACCGCATTACAAAAGTAAAAAACCAAATATGCACCGCGCCGCATTATGTGGTGCGGTGCGGTGCGGTTTGGTTTAAAAACCGCATTATAAAAGTTTTAAATTCCTTAATTAATTTTTGTGTTTTGGGCATGGGGTTGGGCCTGAAATTATGATTTGTTTTTTTAAACGTATTAATTTTGATTATTTAATGATTAGATTATTTAATTATTTAATAATTAATTATATATGCGGTGCGGTGCGGTTTAAACCGGGTGGTTTGAGATAAAGAACCGTTTCCGCACCGCTTTATTTGGTTGCAGTGCGGTTTTTGACAAATTGGTTTTTTCCAAAAGCGGTGCGGCTAATCGAACACGCTTTTGCGGTGCGGAGCAGGCGGTTTTTACATTCGGTGCGATTTTTGCCCACCCCTATCTTTATGCGCCAATATTTCCTAAGATATCTTAACCGACTTTTAGATATGCACCATATATTGGCGTCCACCGACTTCAATATCTGCATCCTATCTTTAATGTATAGCAGCACCGACTTGCTTAATCTGAATTAGGAAACATCTGCTGCGTCGAGCTTGTTACACATCGGTTGTTCTTCTCTGATCTTGAACTCTTCATTGTACAACAACTTGAACAACTTAACAGAGTTTTGCCAAACTATATGTCATTAAAACTAACAAACTCAATTCAGATTTAATTCCATGCGGAAGGCATCTGGAGGCTTTAAAAGTATGTGTCACTACAAATTTTGGACAAAACTAGCGATAACAAAAAATTAACATAGGGTTATGGTAGGGTTATCGTAAAATTGATTATACGATAACTCTACTATAACATTTACATGTTATCATAAAATTGATCAACGTAGGAAACGTACGATAACTATACGATAACTTTTTACGATAACCCTACGATAACACTGCGATAAGTGTCGTAACGTTATCGTAAAAACTGTACGACAACAATACGACAACGTTACCATTACATTATATTTTGCCTTTTCAATTAATTTAATTTATTTTGTTAATAATGGAATACATTAAAATAAATTATATCAAAATTAATACCTGAAATATTGACACGGAAAAAATATTTTTCATTATACAAAATAAACTATTCCAATTTCATATAACCAAAATATCGACACTTGTAGATACACAAAAATACACAAATCGATCACATGTGAAATCATAAAACTAATTGCGATGGATTTTCATCTAGTTGTTTGTCATTCCAACTTTGGAGGCTCTGAGCAAATGCAATAACCATCCATGTCACTGCTACATGCACTCTGCATCAAACTTGTGGCGACTTTTGCTGGCCGAGCCTGTATACTGAGGGCTTCAGGCCATTTTGTTAAGTAAGGAACCCGCACTTCTAGACAACTTTAACATACTCTCACTCGGAATCAAGTGTTTTAATTCCACACCTGAGAGCAGGCAAATAAGTTTGTGTTATATGAAGCCGACACGACTGATTACAAATCGAAGTGACGCAAACTCCATCCCTCTTTACAGTGTGCGCATTGTCACTGCGATCCAACTCCATCCCCCAACACATCCAGTTTCAGTTTCGACAAAGACGTGCCTTCTCCCTGCGGCCTTCCCCTCCATCCCTTTGCTTCCATGATAGTCACCTCTTAACAGACTCTTGAAGATTGCCACAGCCATATGAGTTTGCGCAGGACTGTCAAAGGTACGAGACATATACCAATATGCCCAGAAAATTGAAACAGCCTAAGTCCACCTCTTTGGGCCAAAACCAAAACTCAACAGCTCACAACACTCCACCTGGACTAATAACTGAAATCTACTTGCTTTCAAAGGCCATTTGACGATTCTGGGAACCACGACAAACCTGCAGTTTCAAATCCAAAACACCATTTCCCAATTAAATAAGATACAATCAAGCAAGCAAACTGAAACCATGAATTCACAAATCGACTAATGATGTTACATTACACCCAATATGTATCAATATGCTGATAAGTCGCACAAAACAAAATCAAACTGCTTTTTCAACACCTCAAAAATGTCACTACAATCCCAGAAGACCAAAGAATTACCGTGCGCCTTTGCTAGACCAATCCACCATACCTTATGCCAAAGTTCAAATCTAAGCAATCATAAACTCCAACCAATTTCATATTTTAAAAGATATCAATCAGATGCATCTAACGAAATATAATAGAATCGCACAAATGAAGCAACTCAAGTCAACTCACCAGACAACCAGATCACCAAATTAAAAGATTCGGAACGAGTTAAAATCCAAGCTTTGAATAAATACTCGGACAAGCACCAAAATCAAACCGCATATAGCCAAATCCAATAACGGCCGAAAGACTTATTAACAACCACAAGTCGAAGCCAACCAACCGAACACGAAACACCATTATGGCTTCAACTCGCACTGTTTCGTCCAGTAAGACTCCTCCTCCACCGCATCAACAAATCACTATAGCCGATGAGGATGAGTGGTGAACGCCGACAGGATGGGATACTAGCCAAATCGAAGTGCCGCAAACGAAACCTTCTAGGGCGTTTGCTGGTAACTTGTCACAAAAATGGTTACCTGTATCTTGGCCACGGACGGGGAAAGCACGACACGATGGACTGCGGCGAGTTTGTAAATTACCTGAGAAGTGATTGTGGAGCGGTAGTTTCACTTGCTTGTTTTCACCCCTTTTGCCTAAAAGATATCGCTTTAGGAAATGAAAAGTTTGAGCGGTGAAACGAAAATGACGACGCCTTGAGCGGTTGAGCTGAAATTTGGTTTCTGTATGTTTATCTCCTTATGCGGTCAAATGAGATTTGGTGTGTAATTGGTTACAATTTCCAATTTCGCCAATTTAAAACAATTAAATTATATTTTAATTGTGGGGGCAGTACACTATTCGATGATTGTACGTGGATCATACGATAAAGTTAAGTTATCGTATATCTGAGTTATCGTAAAGTTTACGCAAATGTTATCGTAACAAACATTGTTATCGTATACCGCAACGCACTGTTATCGTATAAAGCGTACGATAACGACGTTATCGTAATGAAATTATCGTTCATTTGGACCAAAATTTGTAGTGTGTCAATTTCAAAATTCATAGTAAGGTGTTAATTTTTAGAGAAACCCTCAGTTATGAAAAAAAAGGATTTCAGTTATGTTTCTCAGAGACTTCACTATAATATTTAATCATTGGTTTCTAACGTTTTTATATTATACCCAGTCAAACAGATTGGGGACATGCTAAGTAAATTGTTGAATCATACAAGCTGTTTATTGCAGGGTCCTCCAGTCTGAATGCTTCTGTGAAAGGCCCTTAGAAACTCAGATTTTTGGAGTAGTTATTGCCAGCGGCAACACACAAGATGAGGCAAGTGTGAGAGTGTGAGACCAAAGAGAAGATTGTAATTCTTCTACCACATTCTCAAAGGAGATTATTTTCCCCTCCCGTGAAGTAGGCTAAAGGCCGAACCACGTATATTTTCGTGTCTTTTACTTTCTACAATATTTACATTTATCTCTCTACAAGTGGTATCAGCGCACTATCGATCCGATGGAGGACTCAAAATTGGGCTGAATGATTTTGTTAACAAGAGATAACTACAACATATGGAAGACAAAGATGGAGGATTTACTCTACGACGTCGACTTGGCACAACCAATTTTGAATGAGGGAAAACGACCGGAAGATATTAAAGAAGAAGAGTGGAAGTTGCTAGATAGAAAGGCATTGAAAAAAATCCGCAGATGGGTGGATATAAGTGTCCATCATCATGTCTCACAAGAAAAAGAAGCTTACAAAGCTTGGAAGAAGCTAGAGAGACTCTATGAAAGAAAGACCGCCAACAACAAGGTGATGTTGATAAGAAAGTTTGTCAACATGAAATATAGAGATGGTTCATCTATGACAGAGCATTTGAATGAGGTGCAGAATGTAATCAATCAACTCACTCTCATGAAGACTGCTTTGGATGATGAAGTTCAAGCCTTACTAGTACTAAGCTCCTTACCAGATAGTTGAGAAACGCTAGCAGTCTCGCTTAGCAATTCAACAAAAGATGGAGTGCTCACTATGGAACAAGTAGCTAGTGCACTACTAAATGAAGAGTCAAGGAGGAGTGCCTCTGAATCATTCTTATCCCAAAGTGAAACTCTTGTGTCAGAAGGAAGAGGTAGGAGCAAGAATAAAAGGCAGTACAATAATGACACTTAACAAAGATGAAGAAGCAAGTCAAGGAGTGGTAAGAGAGATGTACCTTGTTACTACTGTGGAATTAATGGGCACTACAAAAGTGATTGTAGATTTTTGAAAAGAGACAAGAAAAATGGAACAGTACATGAGGATAAGATCAAAAAGGAAGAGACAGCTGTAGTTGCTAATTGTGAATTACATGTTCACTCCCAGTGCGATGATAATTGCCTAAGTACCCCATCTCACGATTCAGACTGGATTATTGATAGTGGAGCATCGTACCATATAACTTCACACAAAAATTTCTTCACCACATATAAGCAAGGTGACTACGGTGAGTTGAAGATGGGAAACAGTGTAAAGTCAAAGATTGTGGGCATGGGCGATGTTCATCTTACAACGAATCTCGGGTGCAAACTTGTCCTCAAAGATGTGAGGCACGTACCGGATATTCGTTTCAATCTAATTGCAGTTGGCAAGTTAGATGATGAAGGGTACAAGAGTGACTTCAGCAATGGCATACGGAAATTATCTAGACGATCTCTTATAGTGGCTAAAGGAGCCAAATGTTGTTCCCTTTACAAGACACAAGCAGAGTTGTGTGGAGGAGATTATGTCAGTATAGATGAGGGGGAGCTTTCTATTGATTTGTGGCACAAAAGGCTCGGTCCCATGAGTGACAAAAGCTTGGAAATTTTGTCTAAGAGGCAAGATTTGCCAAATCTCAAAGGTACGCATTTATTTAAATGTATTCACTGTTTACATGGAAAGCAAAACAGAGTCTCCTTCAAGAAAATTACTACTTCTAACTTGAAGAAAAATGATGTTCTTGAGCTTGTTCACACTGATGTTTGTGGTCCTATGAAAGTGAGGTCTCTAGGTGGCTCCGGATACTTCGTCACCTTTATTGATGATGCTTCAAGGAAGGTGTGGGCCTATGCTTTGAAATCCAAGGATCAGGTTGTTGTAGTGTTCAAAGCTTTTCATGCTATGGTTGAAAGAGAAACAGGCAAGCCATTGAAATGTATCTGATATGATGGTGAATACATTGGGTCGTTTCATGAATATTGCAAGCAATGTGGCATCCGACATGAGCAGACAGTGCCAAAGACACCTCAACACAATGGTATAGGCGAGAGGATGAACAGGACCATTGTTGAAAAGATGAGATGTATGTTATCTCATGCAAAGTTATTGAAGAGTTTCTGGGCTGAAGCACTCAAGACTGCTATTCATGTCATCAACAGTTCTCCTTCACAACCATCAAAAGGGGATGTAGCAGAAAGAGTATGGAGCGGAAGAGATGCCAGTTATGACAACCTAAAGATGTTTGGGTGTAGAGCTTTCGTACACATTCCCAAGGATGAAAGGACCAAGTTAGATAACAAAGCAAAACAGTGTATCTTCATTGGATATGGTGATGAGAAATGGGGCTACAAACTATATGATCGGGCCAACAAGAAAGTGATACGCAGCCGTGATGTTGTATTCCTAGAAGATCAAACCATTAGTGACTTTGAAAAGGGTGAGAAGGCAGAGACTTACATTGATTCTCTTGATGATTATGAGCCGATTATTCCTGGAAAGAAACAAGCAATTCTTGAACATGAGAATGTCAGAGACCATGAGCAAGCTGCTCATGACAATGAAGCTCGAGTGGATAGCAGTGATGATGTCCCTATTGATTTGCATGAACCTACTGTTTCTAATGAGGGTGGTCAAGAGGAAAATGGTGATGATATCTCCACTGAATCTATATCTACTGAAGAAGAACAGCAACCACGAAGTGATCAAGAAGATGTAGATCACCTATTTGAATTGAGGAGATCTTCTAGATCTCAGAAGCCCTCCACCAAATATCCTTCACATCAGTTTGTTCTATTGTCAAGTGGAGGAGAGCCAGAATACTTCTAAGAAGCTCTTGATGACTCTAACAAGGATAAATGGTTAGAGGCTATGCAAGAAGAGATGAAGTCTTTGCGCAAGAATGAAACCTACAGTCTGGAAGAGAAGCCCAAGGGAAAGAGAATTCTCAAGAATAAATGGATTTATAAGATCAAGCATGAACATGGTAATCCACAACCAAGATATAAAGCTCGTCTCGTTGTGAAGGGTTTTGGCCAACAGAAAGGTGTTGACTATGATGAGATATTCTCACCCGTGGTGAAGATGACTTCAATAAGAGGTGTATTGGGTCTAGTTGCAAGCATGAACCTTGAGCTAGAACAAATGGATGTTAAAATTGCTTTTCTTCATGGTGAAATTGAAGAAGATCTACACATGGAACAACCGGAGGGATTTGAACAAAAAGGCAAAGAGAACATGGTATGCAAGCTCAATAAGAGCTTGTACGGATTGGAACAAGCACCGAGACAGTGGTATAAGAAGTTTGAAAACTTCATGATTGATCAAGGATACACAAAGATAAATTCTGATCATTGTGTGTTTACCCGTAAGTTTACTGATGATGACCTTATTATTCTTCTTATTTATGTTGATGACATGTTAATAGTTGGTCAAGATAAGAAGAAGATTATCACGTTGAAGAAAGATTTGAACAAGGTTTTCGAGATGAAGGATCTTGGTCAAGCCAAGCAGATTCTTGGCATGCATATTTCACGTGATAGAAAGAATGGAAAATTATGGTTGTCTCAAGAAGAGTATGTTGAGAAGATCTTGAAGAGATTTAAGATGGAAAAGGCCAAGCCGGTAAGTTGTCCTCTTGGAACTCAGTTCAAGTTAACTAAGGGTTCAAGCCAAAGGATGAGCATGAGAAGAAAGAGATGGATAAAGTTCCTTATGCATCTGCAGTGGGAAGTCTCATGTATGCCATGATATGCATCAGACCTGGCATAGCATTTTCAGTTGGTGTAGTTAGTATATTTCTCTCTAATCCGGGGAAGGATCATTGGGAAGCAGTGAAGTGGATCTTGAGGTACTTGAAGGGTACTTCAAAGTTATGTTTATGTTATGGAAGTGGGTGTTCTACTATTCAAGCTTTCACAGATTCTGACATGACTGGAGATGTCGATACCATGAAATCTACCTCTGGTTATGTCCTTATACATTCGGGGGAGCTATCTCATGGCAAGCAAAACTCCAAAAGTGTGTTGCTCTCTCTACAACTGAAGCTGAATTAATTGCAATCACTGAGTGTTGCAAGGAGATGTTGTGGATGAAAAAATTCTTCGGAGAACTTGGGATCAAACAAGGAAATTATATTGTGTAGTGTGATAATCAAAGTGCTATTCACCTTAGCAAAAATCCCAGTTTTCACTCTCGTAGCAATCATATTCAGGTGAGATACCATTGGGTGTGAGAAGTACTTTCTGAGAAGCAATTGTTCATTGAGAAGGTTCATACAGATAATAATGTGTCTGATATGATGACAAAGAGTTTGCCCAAGAGCAAACATGATTTTTGTTGTGCTGGAGCCGGGTTGATGAAGGCACTCCACTCCCTCTTCATTGATATGGTGATTGGCATCCCTCCTCCTAGCTCGGGAGGGGGAGAATTGTTGGGTTCCCTCGCTTAAAGGATGATGAGAGTAATTGATCATTATGATGATCATTATGGAGGCCATTATCAAGATCATTATGGTGACCCATCAATTTGAGACGTTTCATTTTGTTATAGAAATGTCTAGTCAAAGTTATAAATCATTGTTGTGAGATAGAACAAAGAAAATACGAGTTGTAAACCTTGAAAGCAATCTACAAGAGAGTGTGAGGATGTTGGACCCTATGTGTTTTGATGATAACAAACACTTTGCTAATATTTGACTTGAGTATGCAGAAATCACACTGTCTAACAGAAACGATAACTGGACATCTCTGAGAGAGCTCAGCGCTACGAGAGAGATGGGATCTGCGTGAGAGACGAGATCAGCACCGACTTTGGATCAGATCAGGGAAGATATATTCGAGATACAAATTGAAGATATACGAGTATATAAGCGTAATATTTGACGAGAGATATTGATATCGATATATACACAAGATATACGACTCAATGTAAATGACGGGAAGATACTCGCTAGATTTGGAAAGGAAATAAGTGATATGGTGAAGATATGGAAATATCTTCACCAAATCATATCTGCTGGATAGCAATCGGATCTTAGACAGAGTTCAGATCTGCCGAGTGAAGACGATTATAAAAAGAGGAGTCTTCAGTTTCAAGTTCAGCTTTTTGGAGAGAGCAATCGGAGATTGAAGAGACGATCAATTCCGGAGCTGACGAAGTGCTGCTGTGTGCGGACAAGACCATCGAGTTAGTTGATATTTGAATTGAGTAGAATTGGTTAACTGTCACTGAGTGAGACAGGTTGTAACATTCTACAAGTATATTCGTTCATCAATAACATCGATCTTGAAGCCCTTCTGGAACTGTCCAGAAGGCAAGTGGTTTTCAGCCTGTTGCAAGGATTGCAATAAGGTTTCCACTATAAATCTGTGAGCATTTAACTTTCCGCACTATATTTCATGTACTTGTGATAATTTCCGCTGCCATCTGTCTGAGGGATAACACTCTGTGATCTCCCTCACATAGACGACTAACCTAATGATCCAACAATTGGTATCAGAGCGAGGCTCTAGATTTTGTGTTAGCCTTTGCAGGAAATCATGTCTGGCGGAAACGACTCGTTCTGGATGCCACTAGTGCTCAGCCCGGGAGAGTATGATTGGTGGAAGGATCAGTTCGAAGCTCATGTTTGCTCCCTGGATGGGAAGCTGTGGCGTGTGTTTAAAAAGGGTAACTTCCCTATTCTTGATGTGACAGATCCCGCCAATCCGAAAGAGAAGGAGAAAGACAAGTACACAAAAGTTGACTACAAGTCTCTCCAGCAGAATGCTAGGGCTAAGAAGGTTCTGTACATGGCCCTCTCACAAGGAGATCAGGTGAAGATGGTCGTGTACAAAACTGCGAAGGAGCAGTGGGATGGCCTGGCTAGACTGTACGAGGGAAATGAGGATATAAAGAGGAACATAATTCTGGCTGCCACAAAAGACTACGAAACAGTTGAGCGGTGATGGACCACAATTATACGAATCAAAAACACAGATAAACCCCCCAAGTTAGACTGTTTGTCTGTCTAACATCCACTTGTTAGTCCCGATATATTTCCACAGGGCATTTTAGAGATTAAAGTGAAAACACGTTAAGGAGAGGCTTTTAGCACAGAAAAGATATAAGGAGTCGATTCAAGGTCAAGATCATATGCCGACTGAAGAAATATCAAGGATCCTGACGATGAATCACTCATCACAAATTGTGCAGAGATGGAATCAAGTCAACCCAGTGCCAAATTACACTGACAGTTTTGTGAAAAGACAGTGCAAAACTGTACAAAACTCACATATGGGCAAGATGACTTGTGACTTGGAGAAGAGGTGGCCAAAGAGGAAAACCACCCCAAAACCACCACCCACCACCGGCGGCTCCTCCCTCCTCCTCCATGGATGACTTGATGACTTGCTTGGGAGGTGGCTTCCACCACCATTTGCTCCTCCACCACCACCTCCTACCGGCGGCTGAGCTCCACTACTCCACCACCGCCAAGTGGCGGCGCCTCCTTGGCTCCTCCATGCCTCATCCTCCACCCTTGGATCAAATCAATCCTAGCCCTCCATTTCCTCCCATTTCTCCTATAAAAGGAGGCTCACCCCTCCTCATTTTATCATCCAAAAAACCATTCCATACACAATCACTTATCTCTCTACATTTTGTAATATTTTGTAAGTTGGTTTGGATCAATAAAGTTACGATATTTGGCTAGGCGCCCTCCTCCATGGACAGGCGAGGCTAAACTCCTCATTCGGCGGAAGGTATAATCTTGTATTATTTAATGTTTAATTAGCTTAGTTTATTTTCTAGTATTCAATACTTGTTCTATGTGCCATATAAAAGTCAGAATGTCTCTAAGGTAGAGTGAACGATTTTGGGAATGTGACCATTAGGGGTCCAACTTCGTAAGCTCTTCCTTAAGATATTCGTGATCACACCCGGATAGGGGAGGTCGTAACAGACAAAGCTATCTGAAAGAGGTCGACTATATTTAAAAAACCATTATGGGAAACCGTAACAGGAGAGCAGGTGGATGCACATAGACTAGCGTACCTAACTGGTACTGGCGCTAGTCTAAATAGAACAAGTGTGATTTAGCCGATGTTGCAAGTCTTGAGCTATCGCTAGCCTCGATTCATCGTTTGAATACTTAGAAGATTTACTAAACTAATAAACATGTGATAATACAAGAATACCTGAAACCGAATACGCTCTTTCAATTGCAAACACCCCCTGTATTTAATTTCCTAGTATAACTGCTCAATCAAACACAACCACCAACCACTCACATACCGGAGGAATCAACAATCACGCATCACCCACTGTAAGTCTTCTAACCCTCAACTCCTTTATTTTCTGTATTTAATTTTAGTATTTATTTTCTGTATTTACTTTCCGCACAAAAAACCCAAAAAACCCAAAAACAGTAGTTTAGTAATTAGCAGTAAGTCCACACTCGACCTAAAATCACGCACCGTGTAAGCCGTAACGAACAATCTATCCCCCTAATTCCCTTGGGTTTGACCCCTACTTACCCTTACTACCCAGTAGTTAAGTCGCGAGTAGTGGACATTATAAATTTATTTGTACGAGACGCATTGCACCCTAACGACAGTGCAACCGACGCTCCCGTCAAATTGGCGCCGTTGCCGGGGAATTAGCCATCGGATAGTTGTTCTTCACCTCACATGACCTCATGACTCAACCACCCTCGTTTGCATGGACAACACGGCACCTTCCACTGTTCAAAGGAACGGATGCAGAAGATCCAGTACTACACTGTCGAAGCTTTCACTACGTTTGCTGCCACATAAAACCTGAGAATGAAATGTTAGAGGAATTTAAGCTTAAATGCTTTAAATTCTCTCTAACGGATTTCGCAACAATTTGGTATTACACATCACCCGCTAGTAGTGCAGCACGTTTCGTGGACATCTGCGCACCATTCCTAAGAGAATTCTCCCCACCATCCTTACGCCAAGAAACCCGCGAGAAAATCCTGAACCTTCAACAATCCCGGGATGAGACCTTGGACGAATACTACATGAACTACGATGCCATCGTCTCAAGCTGCCCGCACCATGGATTCTCAAAGAAAGTTCTTCTCCAAAAATTTCTTCGTGGGATGAGATCCGAAGAGCTGGGAAGAGTAAACGAAGCAATGAGAAGATCAGCCGAGAACTTCACCATTGCGAGCATGTGGAACCTTATAATTGGCCTGGCTGCAGTCACAGAACGAACATCCCAAACTGACGAAGAAATGCAAACAGAAGAAGCTGACCCTGAGGCTGATCACGAAGAAACTACCGAGCCGTCAGAAGTAACTCCTGAACCATCTGAAGAGTCAGACATAGAAAGTATCGGGAGTAACAATGAGGTGTCAGCAATAGAAAAAGTCCGGAATACCGCTAACATGCTGCCAGAACCATACCCAGCTAGCATCACAAACAAACACGACGAGGCAGAATCGAGCCTTAAGATGCAAGCTTCCCGACTTTTCCCCTCGATCAATAGGCAAATCGCTGAAAACCATGTGATCAAAGAAGAGGCTGAAAAGAGGATGGAAAAAGGGCATATGCAGAATAATTCTCCAATAGAGCATTGTTACGCCATAACCGGACAAGCCAGCCCTGAACACCAGAAAACCCGGTTCAAGAAGTTGGTAGTAAAAGGTCCCTCACCTTCCCTGAGACGTTGGAAGGAGGCACCACCAGTACAAGGGGAACGGGACCCCAACCAGTCATCTGCTCAAAAATCAGGAAGACTCACCGCAAGAATCAAGGTCGGTGGAATCAAGAAATTCGACCTAAGCCACCCATGGGATCCCAACCAATGATCCAGAACAAGGTACTGTCGAGCCAACGACGTTAAACAAGTGCACTAGTCGGGAGGTAACCCGACACTATCTTACTTTCTGTCATTTTAATTTTCAATAAGCGCTCTCACCCATCTTTTTGTCCAGAAGAAATGTCTTACATGTAGGAATTAAGTTTCGGAGCAAGGATCAGATCAGCCAGGCAGCTTCCATGAATTTACCGGGCCTGCGCTGAGAGTTTAAGGCCCCAGCCGAACTCCCTCGATTATCCAGCCTCATGCCATGTCGTTCACTCGACACCTTAAAGGGAGTTCTGCTCTTCTTTTTTCCTAAAGTCATTTCCTTCTCCTATATATATTTGCATGACTTTTGAACTAAGGCTTGCCTTCGTTCAAAAGTGGGGGGTGAGAACCAATGCATGTTTTTTCTTTTTTTAAAAAAAAAGTATCTTTTTGAAAGTATGAACTTAAGAATGTGAAAAAGATAGATCATGATTCATGCATCAACCTTATGAAAAGGCAAACTGTTTAAAAACTTAGAATGTAACTTTTCATTTGTCCCTTTGTGTTGAGATAACCTAGGGATGTGGAGTTGATAGAAATTGCCCTAGAGAGGCTTGGCAAGCACTTAAAGGATCAAATCAAACTATATGGTTTTCGAAGTCAGTGGAGGCTGCACTTCGGATTTTCAGTGAACAATTGAGTCAAACTCCGCCAGGAAGCATCTATGCAAAGGCGAGGACGGGAATCAGACCGTCCTCTCTCTAGTCAAAATAGCCGAGAAAATAAATGAGCGACCCTCATCTTGACCCGCGCGAAACGACGAAGACGAGAGGAGAGGGGAGGTATTTCCATAGGCTTGCGGGCGATGATTGGACCTCCCAAGAAGGCTGACAAAATGGACTAGCAAGTCACAAAGGAGCAAAAAACTCAAAGAAGAAAATCAAAAGAGGCCTAAGGCCCAAAAAATTGTGAAGGTTTTAACCGAGCAAAAGTGAAGCACTCAAAAAGACAGAGGCAGAATCACTACAAAAAAAAGCTAGTCCCTCGCCAAAGTAGAAAAAAGAAAATCAAAAAGGCTCAACTCACTGAAACCCGAATCGAATCACGTGCTAGAGAAAGCTACAAGAAAACCATATAGTGCGAGACGGTCCCGAGGGTGTAGTCCAAGAGCCTAAAAAGGGCTATCTCCCGAAACATCCGGAATAATTCGCATCTCGGCACGAAGGTACACGTATCAAGTTACTTCTAATTATTTTTACAGTTTAAATTGGCTATAAGTAGTAATGCATGAATTAGGAGAAATCGAGTACCGCAAACTTAATTTCATACTTCAAACCAACTTACATAGTGACGCCCATATAAAGCATTGTTCGGGACGAACAACTAAAAGTGGGGGGTGATTTGATGGACCACAATTATACGAATCAAAAACACAGATAAACCCCCCAAGTTAGACTGTTTGTCTGTCTAACATCCACTTGTTAGTCCCGATATATTTCCACAGGGCATTTTAGAGATTAAAGTGAAAACACGTTAAGGAGAGGCTTTTAGCACAGAAAAGATATAAGGAGTCGATTCAAGGTCAAGATCATATGCCGACTGAAGAAATATCAAGGATCCTGACGATGAATCACTCATCACAAATTGTGCAGAGATGGAATCAAGTCAACCCAGTGCCAAATTACACTGACAGTTTTGTGAAAAGACAGTGCAAAACTGTACAAAACTCACATATGGGCAAGATGACTTGTGACTTGGAGAAGAGGTGGCCAAAGAGGAAAACCACCCCAAAACCACCACCCACCACCGGCGGCTCCTCCCTCCTCCTCCATGGATGACCGGCTCTCCTCCGCCCAATGAGCCGCCGCCATGTGGTGGCTCCTCCACCACATGTTCCTCCTCTCTCCTCCTTGGATGACTTGATGACTTGCTTGGGAGGTGGCTTCCACCACCATTTGCTCCTCCACCACCACCTCCTACCGGCGGCTGAGCTCCACCACTCCACCACCGCCAAGTGGCGGCGCCTCCTTGGCTCCTCCATGCCTCATCCTCCACCCTTGGATCAAATCAATCCTAGCCCTCCATTTCCTCCCATTTCTCCTATAAAAGGAGGCTCACCCCTCCTCATTTTATCATCCAAAAAACCATTCCATACACAATCACTTATCTCTCTACATTTTGTAATATTTTGTAAGTTGGTTTGGATCAATAAAGTTACGATATTTGGCTAGGCGCCCTCCTCCATGGACAGGCGAGGCTAAACTCCTCATTCGGCGGAAGGTATAATCTTGTATTATTTAATGTTTAATTAGCTTAGTTTATTTTCTTAGTATTCAATACTTGTTCTATGTGCCATATAAAAGTCAGAATGTCTCTAAGGTAGAGTGAACGATTTTGGGAATGTGACCATTAGGGGTCCAACTTCGTAAGCTCTTCCTTAAGATATTCGTGATCACACCCGGATAGGGGAGGTCGTAACAGACAAAGCTATCTGAAAGAGGTCGACTATATTTAAAAAACCATTATGGGAAACCGTAACAGGAGAGCAGGTGGATGCACATAGACTAGCGTACCTAACTGGTACTGGCGCTAGTCTAAATAGAACAAGTGTGATTTAGCCGATGTTGCAAGTCTTGAGCTATCGCTAGCCTCGATTCATCGTTTGAATACTTAGAAGATTTACTAAACTAATAAACATGTGATAATACAAGAATACCTGAAACCGAATATGCTCTTTCAATTGCAAACACCCCCTGTATTTAATTTCCTAGTATAACTGCTCAATCAAACACAACCACCAACCACTCACATACCGGAGGAATCAACAATCACGCATCACCCACTGTAAGTCTTCTAACCCTCAACTCCTTTATTTTCTGTATTTAATTTTAGTATTTATTTTCTGTATTTACTTTCCGCACAAAAAACCCAAAAAACCCAAAAACAGTAGTTTAGTAATTAGCAGTAAGTCCACACTCGACCTAAAATCACGCACCGTGTAAGCCGTAACGAACAATCTATCCCCCTAATTCCCTTGGGTTCGACCCATACTTACCCTTACTACCCAGTAGTTAAGTCGCGAGTAGTGGACATTATAAATTTATTTGTACGAGACGCATTGCACCCTAACGACAGTGCAACCGACGCTCCCGTCAAGCGGCAATAGGACAAATCTCTGGAGGAGTTCTACACCAGATTTCAAGTAATCGTCACACAACTGAACTCCCTAGATGAGAAACTTCCACTGTGGAAAGTGACCCATTAGTTTATGCAAGCTCTTAGCTCCAGATGGGATACGGTGACTACAGCTCTACAGGCTCAGAAGAGCATCAAAGACACCACCTTGGAAGAACTTGTGGCGAACCTACAAAGCCAAGCCGGGATAGCAGAGAGAAAAATGGCTAGGAGGCAAGCAGGCAAATCTCAAGCTATAGCATTGAAACTTGAGAAGGCTTTGGATATAGCACAGGTGAGTATGCCATCTACAAGTGAGGATGAGGAGATTGATATCCTCTCAAGAGCCTTCAAGATGGCAAACACAGGGAGAGCACAAAACTTCAACAGAGGTCTCTCTGGTGGAAGAAACTCTAGCGGAGAATAAAGCAGGACAAAGGCAGGAGCAAAGGAAGAAAGAACCTGCCATCATTGCCAGAAAAAGAGGCATCTTGCTAGAGACTGCTACAGCAAAAAGAAGGGTGAACCGCCTGCACCAAAGAAAGCTCAAGCCATGTTCGCTGCCTGGAGTGACTCAGATGAGGAATGCAGTGATAAGAAGCGAGCTAAGAAGCCATGTCTGATGATGCGAGGTGCAACTAGTGAGGTAATAGAATCTGATTCCTTTGTAGATGAGGTTTTTAGTGAATCTGATTTTGCAGAGACTATTACAGAACTGTTGAAGAAGATTCACAGTATTAAAGAACAGCTTGAGATTATGCAAGATGAACACGAAGACGATATGGAGAACAATCGCCTCTGGTCAACCAAAGCTATGCGACTTGAGAGAGAAATTGAGGAACACGTCTGCAAGTGTCCCACATGTGACAGAAGGAACATGCTGATCAATGTCTTAAGTGATGAGCTGAGGTGCAAGAAAATTGACGACACCGAGTCGATAGACATCATAGCCAAAGTGGAAGAATCAAATGCAGAATTGGCCAGGCTCCAGTTGGATAATGAGGAACTACGTCAGATTGTGGCAGATCTCAGACGAGGAGAGACTAAAAGAAAGGCAATCTGGATGCAAGAACTAAAAGCCAAGAGAGTTGAAGAAGAAAAGGAGAGCTTCAAAAGAAGGTTTGTTAGACTAGGACTTGGATATGATGAAAGAAAGAAAGAGACTGACGAAGAGGCAGAGAACAAAATGACTGCCAAAGGAAAGGAAGTAGTAACTGAAATCGGTGAGTGCTCTCGTCATGAGAGAAAGCCAGAAGCCATGAGACAGTTGGGAAGAGCAGGCTCCAATTGTCAACCCTTCTCGATTGACTTTCAGGCACAAAGAAATAGGAAACTTATGCCCTTAGAGAGAAACAGGAAAATTGGTGGTCTTTATTATCGTGTCTGCGTAAAGACAGATCAATAATGGGAAAGACAATCTGGGCAAGTTCGATCCGAGGAGCGATGAAAGCGTATTCGTAGGCTATTCGAGCCATAGCAGAGCTACAAGGTGTACAACCTGAGATTGGAACAGGTGGAGGAGAGCATTCATGTAACCTTTGACGAGCGCGTCATGGCCGGACATCTGGTTAAAGACCCCTCCTCACAGAATGATAGAGAACTTCAGCTTGTGGACAGGTCTGACCCTGATTGGGAACCAACTCAAAGTGAGGCTACAGAACTATCCCAAGGGGTTGCTCAGACAATAGGTCAGGAACCAGTGGAGACCACAACTGAGAATGCTCAGAAGGAGATGCTCATGTCCCTGCTGTCCCGATTACCAAAATCAACGTTGAGTCCCCCAACGAGGAAGAGGTAGTCAACAATCTTCCTCCTACAGGCACTGAGGAGGATCCCAGGACTACAAGCCGCGGGAGAGTTATACAGTCCCCAGCAAGGCTAAGGGACTATCAGTGGTACACATCACAGGATCAGGTAAATCTAGATAATATGTGTCATTTCTATGGATTTGTGTCCCTTGTCTCTCTTACAGAACCGACGACAGTAGCAGAAGCACTCAAGGATCCAGAATGGGTCAATGCCGTGCAAGAAGAGCTACATCAGTTCGAGAGGAACAAGGTATGGAGGTTGGCTCCTAGGTCGAAGGACAAGAATGTAATTGGGATGAAGTGGGTCTTTAGAAACAAGATGGACGACAAGGAAGTCGTTGTGAGAAACAAAGCCCGCTTGGTAGTCAAGGGGTACAACCAACAAGAGGGGATAGACTACGATGAGACATTCGCCCCAGTTGCAAGGTTAGAAGCAATCAGACTACTAATTTCTTAGTTTACTTACCATGGATTCACTCTACAGCAGATGGATGTGAAAACGGCCTTCTTGAACCGAGATTTAAAAGAGGAGGTATGTGTGAGCCAGACACCAGGGTTTAAGGATCGCACTCACCCTGATCATGTCCATATCCTGGACAAGGCGCTGTATGGGTTGGAGCAAGCACCCCACGCATGGTATGAGAGACTGTCACAGTTTCCACTATCCCACAGATATGCCGGAGGAGAGGTGGACAAGACTCTCTTCCTTTTGAAGGAAGGGAAGGACACTCTAGTGGTTCAGGTTTCAGGCAGATCTCAGAGAAACCCATGTGAGAGCTGTGAAGAGGATACTGAGATATCTGAAGGGAACATATGATTTGTGCTTGTTCTATCCAAAGGGAAGAGACTTACGCCTGGTGGCCTACACTGATGTAGATTATTGACAGGTGCCAGTCGTCGTGGCCAGCAAAAAAATACAATTTATAAGTCCGCTACTCGCGACTTTACTACTGGGTAGCAAGCGGTAAGTAGGGGTCGAACCCAAGGGAATTAGGGGATAGCAGTTCTTTAGTGGAAATGTCACAAAAGTAAATACAGTTGGGGTTGATTTTGGTTTTTTTTTGGTTTTTAGTACTGAAAGTAAATTACTGAAAAGTAAAGAAAGTAAATACAAGACTGAAAGTAAGTACTGAAAATAAAGTGCTGTAAGTAAGTGCTTGAAGGACAAGACTTGCAAAAAGTAAGTGCTTAAAGGACAAGACTTGTAAAAAGTAATTGCTTGAAGGACAAGACTTGCGGAAAGTAAATGCTTGATGGACAAGACTTGCGGAAAGTTGCAGTTGATATGAGACTGAAAGTAGCAGTTGATATGAGACTGAAAGTAACAGTTGATATGAGACTGAAAGTAACAGTTGATGTTTAATCAAAGGAAAGCATTCGGTTTAGGGGGCTTGTATCACAACTTGTTTATCATTGACCTCTAATGATCATACTAAGTGTTCAAAGATGTATCAAGGCTATTTCTAGCACCTGACTTGCTACACCGTCTTAGTCCTTTTCAAGACATAGAACTCTTGTTCTAGTTGGGCTAATTCCTCCTTTCGAAGTATCTTAGCTTATGTGCATCCACTTGATCAATCATTTCCGATCAACCAAGCGGTTTTAAAGTAGGATTAGACTACTCTACCAAGCTTTGCCCTTTCGATGCATCCACTTGGTTTTGTTGTCTAATCTGGACTGAACTACCTGGCTAAGCTTTGCCCTTTCGATGCATCCACTTAGCCTTGTCGTTCAACCATGTAATGGCAAATAGAACAAGTTTTAAACACAAAGAAGCACTAAGAAAAGGGTCTAATACATTTGTATGATACTAGTACTCCCCTTCAACCGAATGAAGAGCTTAGCTACGGCTATTCATAGAAGAGAATACCATAGCTAGTGTACGAAATCAAAGGTTTTGAAAGACAATAAACGTAAAGGATTTTGAAAGACAACAAAAGTAAGAACAAAGCTTTTCGAAAGTAAATACGAGAAAGAGTAGAAAGACGTTGAAAATGACAAGATCAAACCCGAACTCAAGAACAACTTGGAATCTTCAATAGCAAAGTGTTTACAAGGTTTGTGTATGGATTTCTAGAGAGATTCGGGATGATGGTGATGATAATGCGAAACAAGAGAAAACTAAGCTAACTTGTGGTGTGGATTTCGAACAAAGGACTAAGGACCATGGACTTCGAACAAGGGACATGAAGACATTGATTTCTAAGGCATGAGCCTTGTATTTATAGAGGAGGGAACTTAGGGGCTAAGGCATTGGACTTGAAAATATCCCAAGGAAACCCTTTGGATCAGTTTTTGCCACCTCAAGCTCTCCTCTTCTCTTCCACCGCCTCTAGTTGAGCCTTGGTTGAGCCAAAAGATACTTAGTTAAAGTTGCACTTGTTGGTTTGAGCCAAAGGACACTTAGTTTAAGTTGCACTTGTTGGTTTGAGCCAAAGGACACTTAGTTGAAGTTGAACTAGATTGTCCCAAAGGGCAACTAGTCTTCTCCTACTTGGTTTGACTTGGCCGAAGCTTGGTGGTCGGAGCAAGGTGGTGACTGGCCGGAGCATGGTGGTCAGAGCAAGGTGGTGGCCTGAGTTGAAGTTGGGGTCCAGCGCTGGTCTCGGGCGTGCTTGGGCGATAATGCGTACCTCGTCCGGTAAAATGCGTACCTCGTCCGGTACTGGTTCTTGGTGGTTTTCTTGGGCCATGGTCAAATTTCCTCGGGCGTTTTGTCTGGAATTTGATATTGTCCGAGTCCTTTGATATTTGGAACAAGTTGGTCGAGCCAGAATTTGAGGATGTGAAGGTTGGCTCGAGCACCTCGGTCTTGGTCCATCAGCGCGCGGGGCTTTTGCTTGGAACTGAGCCAATTGCCAAATGGATCGTGCGTCGCTCTTGGTATCTCGACATCTTCCACCTTATTTTCCATTTGGAACATTTTGGTCGAGGCGGAATTGTCTGATTTGATGTTTGGCCCGGATAACTTGAAATTGGACCTTGGAGGCCCGGCTGGGGCCTGGTCCTTCTCGGCTGGGGCCATGCGCTCGCACAAACCACTTGTAATCCATTTTTAGCATAAATCTCCCTTTTTAAGCTTGTTTCTTCCCTAGACCTCAAAATAGCCTGTAGAACAAAAATGGAACTAACAAGTAAACGTTGTTAAGACAAAGTGTCCAATTTGGTGGGTTTAACTGCTTCGACGAGTCGTATAAATACGCTCCATCAAATCACCCCACACTTATACTTGTTCGTCCCGAACAATGCTATTTGAAAGAGGTTTACATACTTCTTGCTAAAGTTCTTAAATATGAAAGTGAGATAGTGGTACTAGATTTATCCCATCCAAGCATTACTTTATTTGCTATCAAAATAAACCGTGTAAATACTTAGAAGAAACTTGATACTTGTACCTTTGAGCTGAGATGCAATTTAATTCGGATGATTCGGGAGATAGCCCTTTTTAGGCTCCTGGACTGCATCCTCGGGACCGACTCTCACTATATGGTTTTCTTGTAGCTTTCTCTAGCACATGATTCGGTTCGGGTTTCAATGATCTGAGCTCTTTTGAATTTCGTTTGATGAGGGACAGCTTTTGAAGTGATTTGGCCTTTGGCCCTTGATTTTGAATTGGAGTTTCTTCACTTTTGTTTCGGTTAAAACCTTCACAATATTGGCCTTTGGCCTTTGATTTGCTTCTTCGAGCTTTTCTTCTTTGTGACTTGCTAGTCCATTTTCTCAACCTTTTGGGAGGTCCAATCATCGCCCGAGAGCATATGGAAATACCTCCCCGCTCTTTCTCATCCTTGCCGTTTCACGCGGGTCAAGATGAGGGTCGCTCATCTATTTTCACGGCTACTAGAACTAGAGATAGGACGGTTTGATTCCCGTCCTGCCCTTTGCATAAACACTGCATGGCGGAGATGACTCTGAATTCAATTGAAACCCGAAGTGCAGCCTCCACTGACTTCGTCAACCATATAGTGAAATCCAATCCTTCGAGTGCTTGACATGCCTCTCTAGGACAGTTTATATCAACTCCACATCCCCTGTTTATCTCAGCACAAAGGGACAAGTGAGAAGTTACATCCTAAGTCTCTACCCAGTTGAGATTTCACAAGGTTATCTTTGAATTGGATCCATCTATTTCCATTCTTAAGTTCATATTTTCAAAAAGATAATATGAAGGGAAAAGAAAAAAAGAAAACATGCTTAAACAACTATGTACACATGCTGTTCTCACCCCACACTTTTGAACGAAGGCGTGCCTTTCAGCATGACTTTGTTCAAAAGTTAATTGCAAGCAAATATTCACAAGAAGATGCAATGGGTGATTACTATTAAAGGCAAAAACTAAATGACATAAATTAAATGACTAAAAAGTAATATAGATGTCGAGTTACCTCCCGACCAGTGCATTTGTTTAATGTTGTTAGCTCGACAGTACCTCCCTCAGGAGGGGTCTGGTGGCTTAGCTAGGTCACAGCGTTGAGTTGTTAAGTCGACCTCGCCATGGTAGTGTTTGACTCGCTGCCCATTTACATTGAATCGGCTCCCATTTTTCAAGCTTTCTAACTCAAGCATTCCATGGTTGAATACCTTAGTCACGGTGTAGGGGCCGGTCCATCTTGATTTTAGTTTACCGGGCATCAATTTCAATCGTGAGGAGAAGAGTAGTACTTGTTGTCCTTCCTTAAACGAGCGCCGGAGGATGAATTTGTCGTGATATAATTTGGTCCGTGCTTTGTAGTCTGTTTGCCCTTCATAGGCCTCAAGTCGCAACTCCTCAAGCTCGCATAGCTGAAGCTTCCTATCTAGTCCAGCGGCCTTCAGATCCGGATTGCAATGCTTGAGCGCCCAATAGGCTTTATGTTCCAATTCCACAGGAAGGTGGCATGCCTTCCCATAAACAAGCCGAAAGGGGGAAGTCCCTATGGGCGTCTTGTATGCCGTACGATAAGCCCAAAGAGCTTCATCTAGCCTTTGACTCCAATCTTTTCTTGCCGGCTTCACCATCTTTTCTAAAATACCCTTGATTTCACGGTTGGAGATCTCCGCTTGCCCATTGGTTTGGGGATGATATGTCGTGGATGTCCGGTGGTGGACATGGTAGTGTTTCAAGGTGGCAGCCATTATGCGGTTGCAGAAATGAGTTCCTTGGTCGCTGATTATGGCCTTTGGTACTCCGTACCTACAAAACAGGTTAGTGCGCAAAAAATCTATGACAGTTTTTGCATCGTCGCACCTTGTGGCCTTAGCCTCAACCCATTTTGACCCATTTTGACACATAATCTACAGCAACAAGTATGTAAACAAAACCACACGAAACTGGGAATGGCCTCATGAAATCAATGCCCCAGATGTCAAAGACATCATTGACCAAGATGGGCATTTAAGGCATCTCATTCCTTGCTGACGCATTCCCAACTCTTTGGCACCTATCACACTTCTTGCACTTCTCATAAGCATCTCTAAATACACTTGGCCAAAAGAAGCCGCTATCTAGGATTTTCCTAGCGGTTCTTTTAGGCCCAAAGTGTCCTCCACATGCAAACTCATGGCAAAAGCTAATAACAGAAGCTATTTCACTATCGGGGATGCATCTCCTAAGTATTTGATCTACCCCTATTTTCCATAGATAAGGATCATCCCATAAGTAATGTCTAGCCTCATGCCTAAGTTTCATGCATTGTGCTTTAGTAAAAGAAGGAGGAAATGTACCTCCTACTAGGTAGTTGACGATTTGAGCATACCATGGCACCTTGGTTGAGACTGCATAGAGATGCTCATCTGGAAATGACTCGGTTATGTGCCCTTCCTCTTCCTCTCGGACAATCCGGCTCAGATGGTCGGCCACTGTGTTTTCTATACCCTTTTTGTCCCTTATCTCCACATCGAACTCTTGCAGTAGCAAGATCCATCGTATGATTCTCGGCTTGGCCTCCTTCTTCTTCATGAGGTACCGGATGGCAGCATGGTCCGAGTAGACTATAATTTTTGCTCCAAGCAAGTAGGCTCTGAACTTCTCTAGAGCGAACACCACGGCTAGGAGCTCCTTCTCGGTAATGGAGTAGTTTCGTTGGGCTGAATCTAAGGTCCTTGAGGCGTAGTAGATCACCACCGCCTTCTTATCAACTCTTTGGCCAAGAACTACTCCTACAGCGAAGTCGCTTACGTCGCCCATGATTTCAAATGGTTGTTTCCAATCCGGTGTTTGGATTATGGGTGTGCTTGTGAGGGCTTTCTTCAGATCATTAAAGGCCTCCTTGCATGCATTGGTGAATTCAAAAGGGTCTTATTTTTGGAGAAGAGTGGATAGAGGCAACGCCCTTTTTGAGAAGTCCTTGATGAATCGTCGATAAAATCCCGCATGCCCAAGGAAAGATTGGATGTCTCGAACAGTGGAGGGGTATGGTAGAGTCATGATTAGGTCTACTTTAGCTTTGTCCACCTTCATGCCTTCTTGTGAGACGACATGCCCTAAGACCACTCCGTGTGTTACCATAAAATGGCACTTCTCGTTGTTGAGTACGAAGTTCATTGACACACATCGTGCCAAAACCGTGCCTAAGTTGTTTAGGCAAGCGTCGAATGTGTCTCCATAGATGGTGAAGTCGTTGATGGACCATAATTATACGAATCAAAAACACAGTAAAACCCACTAAATTAGACTGTTTGTCTATTTAACTTCTACTTGTTAGTCCCAATATATTTCTATATGGTATTTTGGCGCTTAGAGAGAATACAGGCTAAGGAGAGGATTTTACGCTGAAAAGATATCAAGAGTCAATCCAAGGTCAAGATCAGACGCTGAATGAAGAAATCTCAAGATCCTGACATTGAATTACTCAAATTAAATCAAACAGAGGAATAATCAAATACAGACTGGAGCGGAATTGGACTGATAGTTTTGTGAAAAGACTATACAAAACTCACAAAACTCCACCCTCCTCCTCACATGGGCGGCTCCTCCCTCACACCTTCCCTCCACCACTCCCACACCTCCACATGGCGGCTCCTCCTCCTCTCCTCCCAAAGCCGCCGGCGGCTAGAAGCTCCACCATGGAGAGCTTGCCATGTGGTGGCTCCTCCACCACATCTCCATCTCCTCCTCCTCCTCCCTTGGATGCACAACCACATGGAGCCATCTCCACCCTCCATTCCTCCTCCCTTAGCCTATAAATATGAGAGCTCCTCCTCTCATTTGTATCATCCCATATCCCATACTTGTACACACTTTAGAGAGAGAGAGGGCTTAACCCTCCTCTCTTCATTTTCAATAAAATTGTTCTTCGCTTTGGAAATAAAGGATAGCTCCCTTGGCGCTTCAACGGTTGTAAGTATTATTTTTAGTATTTATTCAACTGTTTTATTTCCTTAGTTACAATGTTTAGCGTGATGAATAGTAGCTAAACTAGTAGTTCGGTTGAAGGGGTGTGCTTGTATTATAAATGTTTTAGACCTTACTCTTAGTATACCTTTATGTTCGATACTTGTTCTATGTGCCATATTTCAAGTCAGAGTTTCCAAGGTTGAGTGCCTGACAAGCAATAAGCTCTTCCGTGGGAATTCGTGAACATACTCGTTAAGTAGAAGCTGTAACAAGCAAAACTTATCGAGGAGTTCGGCTTATCTTAAAAATCATTTGGAAACTGGACCAAATGGACCAAATGGATGCACTTACGGCTAAGATACTTCGAAAGGAGGAATTAGTTTTGCTTAGAACAAGTGTTTTAAATGATGTTGCAAGTCTTGTGCTAGGAATAGCCCCGATTCATCTTTGAACATTTAGCATGATCATTTCAAGTGTTCTACACGACGTTGCAAGTCTTGTGCTAGGAATAGCCTCGATTTAGAATGCTTGGTATGGTCATTAGCGGTCAATGATAAACAAATATGATACAAGGCCCCTAAAACCGAATACTTTCCTCACAGTCCATTATCAACTGCTGTAATTTACTTTCAGTTCTCAAAACACACTCAAACCCAACCCTAATCGTAATTAAATTCTGCATAAGCTTTATTAAAGAACAATTAATCCACACTGACTCCCTTGGGTTCGACCCCTACTTACCACTTGCTACCCAGTAGTAAAGTCGCGAGTAGCGGACTTATAAATTTATTTGTACATTTGCTCTAACGAGAAGCATCTGTAAAATTGGCGCCGTTGCCGGGGAGTTGTGCATAGGAATAGTTGTTCTATTTTCTTTTTTCTTTTTTCTTTTATCATGCAATTCACCAAGTCATACTACTACGGAATGGAACCTTGGAACAATACGGAGTTTTCCCCACCACCCTTCGAATTTGAAATCCGCGAGAAGATCAACAACTTACAGCAATCCCGGTACGAAACATTGGACGAGTACTTATGGTACTTCGATTCCATTGTGACGAGCTGCCCGCACCATGGATTCACCAACTTCGATCTTCAAACAAAGTTTCTCAGTGGGATGTTGCCACATGAGTGGAATTGGCTAAATGAGGCAGCAGGAGGATCGGTAGGTAACTTGGACACGGATGATCTTTGGAAATTAATAAATGATTTGGCCGCGAGGTCAAGATCGAGCCAAGATCAGGCCGAGCCACTCAAGGACGGTATAACGGAGCTGGCATCTAGCATCCAGCAGTTGGAAAACACAATGCAACAAATCAGAGCTAAAACTGAATTATGGGTGGCAGAAAAGGAGCTGGCAGCTAACACCCAACAATTGGCTGCAAACATGCAGCAATTGAGTGCCGCGATGCACCAATTCACGGCTGAAACCGATTCAGGAGCAACAGAAAGGAAGGCTGAACCCGAGGAACCGACTGAGGACGAGGACCCGCAAATAACCGAAGAAGAACCACCCCAATCAGACCCGGTCCTTATCACCAATCCATCCGAGGAAATCACTGTCCTAATTACCGAACCAACAGAAATCCCGAACCTCACTGCTGAAGCGGCCGAAGAAATCAAGCCAAGCCCAGTCCTTGCACTCGGAGCACTCGAGGAAGTCCCAGACCTCATTGCCGAACTGTCCGAGAAAGCCCCAATCCCACTCACCACAACTCAACAAGGAAAACCGCTTGAAAACTCACTCGTTCCAAGACAACCATCCATCACTGCCGCAATGAAGAGGATTAGCAGAGGCGCATGCTTAATGTTGCCTACATTTGATGGCACCAAACCAAACTTCCAAAATCACAAAGGTGCCAACTATTCCAACATGAAGAGGCGGCAAAAACATGGGCCGAAAGAATGGAAACCCGGAAGGAGTAACAAGCAAGCACGACGCATTGGACCAGCAGCTATGGTCAAGGAAACCTCACCCTCTCGGAGCAAAAGGGCTGCCAAGAAAAAGTTTGACCTCACTCACCCTTGGGATCCGACCTTATGATCCATGATTGAGGTACTGTCGAGCCAACGACGTTAAACAAGTGCACTGGTCGGGAGGTAACCCGACACTATCTTACTTTCTGCCCTTTATTTTCTGTCTTTTTATTTTCTGTGTTTTAGTTTTTATCAATAAGTCGCTCTCACCCACTTGGTGCATAAAAGATTTGACTATTCAGGAATCGGACTTGGGTGCAACATTAAGCCAGTCAGGGCTACGCTAAGAGTTCAAGGCCCCAGCCGAACTCCCTCGATTATCCAACCTCGAGCCATGTCGTTCACTCGACACCTTAAAGGGAGTTCTGTCTTTCCTTTTTCTTAATATCATTTCCTTCTCGTATAACAACTGCTTGCATGGCTTTTGAATTAAGTCATTTCGTAAAAAGAATGCCTTTGTTCAAAAGTGTGGGGTGAGAACCACCTGTATATATTAGTTAATAAATAATATCTTTTTGAAAATATGAACTTAAGAATGTGAAAAAGATAGACCAAAATTCATGCATTTACCTTGTGAAAATTCAACTGTCTAAAAACTTAGAACGTAACTTCTCATTTGTCCCTTTGTGCTGAGATAAACTAGGGATGTGGAGTTGATATAAATGCCCTAGAGAGGCTTGGCAAGCAATCGAAGGATCGAATCAAACTATATGGTTTTCGAAGTCAGTGAAGGCTGCACTTCGGGTTTCAGTGAAGATTGAAGTCATCTCCGCCATGCAGTGTTTATGCAAAAGGCGAGGACGGGAATCAGACCGTCCTATCTCTGGTCAAAGTAGCCGAGAAAATAGATGAGCGACCCTCATCTTGACCCGCGCAAAACGGCAGTCAAAGTAGCCGAGAAAATAGTTGAGCGACCCTCACCTTGACCCGCGCGAAAACGGCAAAAAAGAGAGGAGCGGGGAGGTATTTCCATAGGCTTGCGGGCGATGATTGGACCTCCCAAAAAAGGCTGAGAAAATGGACTTGCAAAGTCACAAAAAGGTGAAAAGCTCGAAGAAGCAAATCAAGAGGCCAAAGGCCCAAAATTGTGAAGGTTTTGACCGAACAAAAAAGTGAAGTACTCAAAGAGTCAAATCAAAGGCCAAAGGCCGATTCACTACAAAAGCAATCCCTCGCCAAAAGAAAATCAAAGTACTCAAACCAGTGAAACCCAAACCGAATCACGTGCTAGAGAAAGCTACAAGGAAACCATATAGTAAGAGACGATCCCGAAGTTACAGTCCAGGAGCCTAAAAAGGGCTATCTCCCGAAACATCCAATATAATTTGCATCTCAGCATGAAGGTACACGTATCAAGTTACTTCTATTTATTTACACAGTTCAATTTGGTAATAAGTAAGTAATGCATGAATTAGGATAAATCGAGTCCCACAGTCTAATTTTCATATTTTAAAATCAAACTTAGAGTGCCGCCCTTTAATAGCATTGTTTGGGACGAACAACTAAAAGAGTGGGGTGATCTGATGGACCATAATTATACGAATCAAAAACACTATAAAACCCACTAAATTAGACTGTTTGTCTATTTAACTTCTACTTGTTAGTCCCGATATATTTCTACAGTGTATTTTGGCGCTTAGAGAGAATACAGGCTAAGGAGAGGATTTTACGCTGAAAAGATATCAAGAGTCAATCCAAGGTCAAGATCAGACGCTGAATGAAGAAATCTCAAGATCCTGACATTGAATTACTCAAATTAAATCAAACAGAGGAATAATCAAAGACAGACCGGAGCGGAATTGGACTGATAGTTTTGTGAAAAGACTGTACAAAACTCACAAAACTCCACCCTCCTCCTCACATGGGCGGCTCCTCCCTCACACCTTCCCTCCACCACTCCCACACCTCCACATGGCGGCTCCTCCTCCTCTCCTCCCAAAGCCACCGGCGGCTAGAAGCTCCACCATGGAGAGCTTGCCATGTGGCGGCTCCTCCACCACATCTCCATCTCCTCCTCCTCCTCCCTTGGATGCACAACCACATGGAGCCATCTCCACCCTCCATTCCTCCTCCCTTAGCCTATAAATATGAGAGCTCCTCCTCTCATTTGTATCATCCCATATCCCATACTTGTACACACTTTAGAGAGAGAGGGCTTAACCCTCCTCTCTTCATTTTCAATAAAATTGTTCTTCGCTTTGGAAATAAAGGATAGCTCCCTTGGCGCTTCAACGGTTGTAAGTATTATTTTTAGTATTTATTCAACTGTTTTATTTCCTTAGTTATAATGTTTAGCGCGATGAATAGTAGCTAAACTAGTAGTTCGGTTGAAGGGGTGTGCTTGTATTATAAATGTTTTAGACCTTACTCTTAGTATACCTTTATGTTCGATACTTGTTTTATGTGCCATATTTCAAGTCAGAGTTTCCAAGGTTGAGTGCCTGACAAGCAATAAGCTCTTCCGTGGGAATTCATGAACATACTCGGTAAGTGGAAGCTGTAACAAGCAAAACTTATCGAGGAGTTCGGCTTATCTTAAAAATCATTTGGAAACTGTACCAAAGGGACCAAATGGATGCACTTACGGCTAAGATACTTCGAAAGGAGGAATTAGTTTTGCTTAGAACAAGTGTTTTAAATGATGTTGCAAGTCTTGTGCTAGGAATAGCCCCGATTCATCTTTGAACATTTAGCATGATCATTTCAAGTGTTCTACACGACGTTGCAAGTCTTGTGCTAGGAATAGCCTCGATTTTGAATGCTTGGTATGGTCATTAGCGGTCAATGATAAACAAATATGATACAAGGCCCCTAAAACCGAATACTTTCCTCACAGTCCATTATCAACTACTGTAATTTACTTTCAGTTCTCAAAACACACTCAAACCCAACCCCAATCGTAATTAAATTCTGCATAAGCTTCATTAAAGAACAATTAATCCACACTGACTCCCTTGGGTTCGACCCCTACTTACCACTTGCTACCCAGTAGTAAAGTCGCGAGTAGCGGACTATTATAAATTTATTTTTGACGTTTGCACATAACGACTGTGCATCCATCATTCGTCCATGAAGACTTCAATGAATATACCGATCATGCTGAGAAAATGCTGGTCACTACTCTTTGAAAAGTCCCCGGAGCATTGCATAGACCGAACGACATTCTTTTGAAGGCGAATGTACCAAATGGGCAGGTGAATGTAGTCTTCTCTTGGTCCTCAGGCGCTATGGGAATCTGGTTGTATCCCGAGAACCCGTCCAGGAAGCAAAAGTATGGCTTTCCCGCCAGCCGGTCTAGCATTTGATCGATGAATGGTAGAGGGAAATGGTCCTTCCTTGTGACGGCGTTCCATTTTCTGTAGTCTATGCACATTCTCCGGGCGTTCTTGATTCTTGTTGTTACCATTTTTCCTTGGGCATCTTCTTCGACTGTGATTCCAGTTTTCTTTGGGACCACGTGGACCGGGCTTACCCACTGGCTATCCGAGATTGGGTAGATGACATCCGCATCCAGTAGTTTCTGTATTTCTTTCTGGATGATCTCCATCATAATTGGGTTGAGTCGTCGCTGAGGTTCTCTTGACGGCTTAGCTCCATCCTCGAGTAAGATGCGATGCATGCATACCGCCGGGCTAACTCCTCTTAAGTCCGCTAGAGTCCATCCAATAGCCAACTTGTGTTGTCTCAGCACTTTTACCAATCGATGCTCCTGGTCTGATTCCAAGCCACTCTTGATGATTACTGGGAGCGTATTATTTTCCCCCAGGAATGCATATTTCAGATGTCTGGGCAGAGGCTTTAATTTTATTTTGGGAGCTCGTATAGTTGAGGGTAAAAAGGTATTGGATTTGAATAATTTTACCTCATTGACTTCATATTCTGGTGTGAGAGGCTCTGAGATCGTCAAGTGGGCTAGTGTTTCATGCAAGCCCTCGGCTAATTGATATGAGCTCTTGGCTCCATTGAGTGCGAGTTCCAAGGGATCTGCTCTTGGTTCTGGTTGAACTTCTTGGACTAGGTCATCCAAAGTGTCAAGAGCGTGTACCTCCTCATACACCATGGGATGCTTCATTGCTCTGAATATGTCGAAGCTAAAGGTCTCTCCTTCCACCTCCATTGAGAGCATCCCACTTCCACAGTCTATCTTCATTTTTGATGTTTTGAGAAATGGACGGCCGAGAAGGATGGGTGCATGGTCAGTTGGCCCGCCATTCTCCATTTTTATGACGTAGAAGTCTGCTGGGAACACCAATTCGCCTACTTGAACCAGAACGTCTTCTATTTTGCCCTCGGGCTGTTTGCAAGATCGGTCCGCCAGCTGGATGGTGAGACCGGTGGGTTCTAGCGGCCCAATCCTAAGGCATGAGTAGAGAGAGAAGGGCAAGACGTTAATCGATGCTCCAAGGTCTAGCATGCAGTTCTCGATCCGGATGTTGCCAATTGTGCATGGAATGGTGTAAGTTCCCGGATCACCACACTTGGGGGGACTTTTCGTTGCATGACAGTCGACACATTTCTACTTATCAGCTCTTTGTCAATCTGAGTACTCCTCCTCCGGTTGGTGCAAAGATCCTTTAAAAACTTAGCATATCGAGGGATTTGCTTGATGGCCTCCAAGAGGGGGATGTTGATCTCGACTTTGCTGAATAATTCAAACACTTCCTTATCCATGACCTGTTGTTTTGGAATTCGGGCCGGCACTGGAAATGGAAGAGCGGCGTTGATCTTGGAGGTCTCAGTTCTGGGCACCGGGCGTTCCACGGCTTCTTCGGTTGCTGGTATCTGGCCATGCATGTGTTCCTTGGTTACGTCCTTGCTCCTCTCGGTTGTGTCCCTGCTTTCTTCGAGCACACCCCTTATCTCTTCGGGTAACTTCAGGCTTTCGTCTTCTTGCTCCATGGGTTGGATGACAAGCTTTTTCCCACTCCTAAGAGTCACGGCATTTACGTCTCCCCTTGGAGTCTGGATGATCTGTGAAGGGAGCTGGCCATGTTCATTTTTTTGCTCGAAGAACATGGCAGTAAATTGGGACATTTGTTTGCCCCAATCTGCCATTGCTTCATCAGTTTTCACCATGAATTGATGCACTGTGCTGGACAAATCCTTCACAACCTCCTCGAGCAGTTTGCTTGGACGTTGCTGGCTCGGACCGGCTTGGTACTGGCTTGGTCCTTGATGATTGCTTGGGCCTGCCTGATATTGATTTGGTCCTTTTGGCTGATATTGGCCTGTAGGTGGAACATTCTGGTTGTACTGCCGGTACGGCGGTTGGTAGAATGACTGAGCTGGTTGAGGTGCATCTTGTTGTGTCTCCTTCGGAGGATGGCTATTGTTTTGCCAGTTTGGGCCAGTTGATTGACTATAATGACGATTTGGTCGGGCTCTGTTGTTGTTGTTGTATCCTTGGTATCCTCCTAGTACATTTACTTCTACTGGTTCTTCCTCTACTAATGTTGGGCATGCGTCAGTTTTGTGGTCTCTAGAACCGCAAAACTCGCAAGGCTTAGCTTGAACTGGCTGCCTTCGTTGGAGTTGGATCATCATTTCTTTCACTTGTTTTATCTCCTCGGGCACTGTGTTTATTGGTGCTTCAGCTCTTGCCACGTCCTTGGTGCGTGTAAATCCTTCCTACCGAGTTGTCTCCTCTCTGAATCGGGCATTCTCGGCCACTTTTGAGATTAGTTCCCTTATGCCCCTTGGGGACAGGCTCATTATGGTTCCTCCAGCTGATGCATCCAAGAGCATTTTGTCCAATTACCTGAGTCCGTCTAACAGGTACTCAAGAACGAGTTTCTCTGGTAGCCAAGGTTGCAGCAGCTTTGCTCAAGTCTGTTGAATTTCTCTAGGTAGTCGTACATGGTTTCGTGGGGCCGTTGCTTTAATTCTTGCAGTTGTCTCCTTACTTGCATCGCCCTTCCTGCTGGATAGTATTTGTCTAGGAATTTCTTTTGCATCTGAGCCCATGTTCGGATGCTACCTGAAGGTAATGAAAGGAACCAATCATTAGCAGAGTCGATAAGTGAGAAATGTAAGGCCTTTAATTTGAAGTCATCTACATCTACTCCATAAGGTTTTAAATTTTGGCAAATGCCATGTAAACGTTGCAAATGAGTAGTTGCAGATTCTCCCTGAGCTCCTGAGAACTTAGGCAAGTTGTGGATCATGGATGTGTTGACAGAAATGTTCTCTAGTTCAAGGCCCTCGTATATGCACCACGGCTAGTTTCTGAAATTTGGGGCCGAGAGTTCTTCCATAGTTGGGTCGTGATAGTTGTTATCCCTATAGTAGTCATCAAAGAAGGGTTCTTGTCTTGGTGCTTGTTGATGTTGAGGGGGGGTTTGATGTCTAGGGGGCTGTACTGGGCCAGCTTCATTTCGGCCCTCGGGTGGTCCTTAGTTTCTTCGGGCAGCCTCCCTATCACGAGCTCTTTAGTTTCGGATGAGCTGTTCTGGATCTTCAAGAATTGGAAATGGTGCCTCATTGTTTCGATCGTGCAGATTTATCCCGTCATTATCCTGATAGTCATGGTGACTTCCTGCACGAGACATGGTTATTAAGAAATGTACCCGATTGTTAACTAACTCCCCGGCAACGGCGCCAATTTTTGACAGGTGCCAGTCGTCGTGGCCTGCAAAAAATACAATTTATAAGTCCGCTACTCGCGACTTTACTACTGGGTAGCAAGCGGTAAGTAGGGGTCGAACCCAAGGGAATTAGGGGATAGCAGTTCTTTAGTGGAAATGTCACAAAAGTAAATACAGTTGGGGTTGATTTTGGTTTTTTTGATTTTTAGTACTGAAAGTAAATTACTGAAAAGTAAAGAAAGTAAATACAAGGTAGAAAGTAAGTACTGAAAATAAAGTGCTGTAAGTAAGTGCTTGAAGGACAAGACTTGCGAAAAGTAAGTGCTTAAAGGACAAGACTTGCAAAAAGTAATTGCTTGAAGGACAAGACTTACGGAAAGTAAATGCTTGATGGACAAGACTTGCGGAAAGTAGCAGTTGATATGAGACTGAAAGTAGCAGTTGATATGAGACTGAAAGTAACAGTTGATATGAGACTGAAAGTAATAGTTGATGTTTAATCAAAGGAAAGCATTCGGTTTAGGGGGCTTGTATCACAACTTGTTTATCATTGACCTCTAATGATCATACTAAGTGTTCAAAGATGTATCAAGGCTATTTCTAGCACCTGACTTGATACACCGTCTTAGTCCTTTTCAAGACATAGAACTCTTGTTCTAGTTAGGCTAATTCATCCTTTCGAAGTATCTTAGCTTATGTGCATCCACTTGATCAATCATTTCCGATCAACCAAGCGGTTTTAAAGTAGGATTAGACTACTCTACCAAGCTTTGCCCTTTCGATGCATCCACTTGGTTTTGTTGTCTAATCTGGACTGAACTACCTGGCTAAGCTTTGCCCTTTCGATGCATCCACTTAGCCTTGTCGTTCAACCATGTAATGGCACATAGAACAAGTTTTAAACACAAAGAAGCACTAAGAAAAGGGTCTAAAACATTTGTATGATACTAGTACTCCCCTTCAACCGAATGAAGAGCTTAGCTACAGCTATTCATGGAAGAGAATACCATAGCTAGTGTACGAAATCAAAGGTTTTGAAAGACAATAAACGTAAAGGATTTTGAAAGACAACAAAAGTAAGAACAAGGCTTTTCGAAAGTAAATACGAGAAAGAGTAGAAAGATGTTGAAAGTAACAAGATCAAACCCGAACTCAAGAACAACTTGGAATCTTCAATAGCAAAGTGTTTACAAGGTTTGTGTATGGATTTCTAGAGAGATTCGAGATGATGGTGATGATAATGCGAAACAAGAGAAAACTAAGCTAACTTGTGGTGTGGATTTTGAACAAAGGACTAAGGACCATGGACTTCGAACAAGGGACATGAAGACATTGATTTCTAAGGCATGAGCCTTGTATTTATAGAGGAGGGAACTTAGGGGCTAAGGCATTGGACTTGAAAATATCCCAAGGAAACCCTTTGGATCGGTTTTTGCCACCTCAAGCTCTCCTCTTCTCTTCCACCGCCTCTAGTTGAGCCTTGGTTGAGCCAAAAGATACTTAGTTGAAGTTGCACTTGTTGGTTTGAGCCAAAGGACACTTAGTTGAAGTTGCACTTGTTGGTTTGAGCCAAAGGACACTTAGTTGAAGTTGAACCAGATTGTCCCAAAGGGCAACTAGTCTTCTCCTACTTGGTTTGACTTGGCCAAAAGCTTGGTGGTCGGAGCAAGGTGGTGACTGTCCGGAGCATGGTGGTCAGAGCAAGGTGGTGGCCTGAGTTGAAGTTGGGGTCCAGCGCTGGTCTCGGGCGTGCTTGGGCGATAATGCGTACCTCGTCCGGTAAAATGCGTACCTCGTCCGGTACTGGTTCTTGGTGGTTTTCTTGGGCCATGGTCGAATTTCCTCAGGCGTTTTGTCTGGAATTTGATATTGTCCGAGTCCTTTGATATTTGGAACAAGTTGGTCGAGCCAGAATTTGAAGATGTGAAGGTTGGCTCGAGCAACTCGGTCTTGGTCCATCAGCGCACGGGGCTTTTGCTTGGAACTGAGCCAATTGCCAAATGGATCGTGCGTCGCTCTTGGTATCTCGACATCTTCCACCTAATTTTCCATTTGGAACATTTTGGTCGAGGCGGAATTGTCAAATTTGATGTTTGGCCCGGATAACTTGAAATTGGACATTGGAGGCCCGGCTGGGGCCTGGTCCTTCTCGGCTGGGGCCATGCGCTCGCACAAACCACTTGTAATCCATTTTTAGCATAAATCTCTTTTTTTAAGCTTGTTTCTTCCCTAGACCTCAAAATAGCCTGTAAAACAAAAATGGAACTAACAAGTAAACGTTGTTAAGACAAAGTGTCCAATTTGGTGGGTTAAACTGCTTCGATGAGTCGTATAAATACGCTCCATCAATTATGCGGGCTGTAAGACAGACAGGAAGTCCACGTCAGGGATGGCTCAGTATCTTGGACCTTGTCTCATCTCTTGGGCTTCAAAGAAGCAGTCCTCTATTGCACTTTCTACTGCTGAGGTGGAATACATTGATGTTGCTGCTTGCTGTGCGCAGCTACTATGGCTCATGCAACAAGTAAGTGACTATGGTGTTATTACTAATTGTGCTAAAATTATGTGTGATAACACTAGTGTTATTAACATCTCTAAGAATCCTGTGCAGTTTTCACGTACTAAGCATATAGAGATTAGATATCACTTTCTACGAGACTGTGTAGAGAAGAATCGAAATGGAATACTGCAGAACTGAGGAGCAGATAGCGGACATATTCACAAAGGCATTGCACAGGGAACCCTACGAGAAGCTGAGGCTTGAACTAGGTATGGTTTCACTTTCTTAGAGCTGTTCTCATATGTTGCTCCCTCAGTGATTGGCTAGACTAGATGCATGCAAGTCACGTCTGATGGAAAATTTAATATAAATATTCTATGCTAGTGAAAATTAAGTTGTGTTCACATTGTATCCATGCATGCTAGCTATGTGATTGATAACTGCATTAGGGATTGAAAAAACATGAAATTCTGAATTCTTTCTGCCCAAAAGAGACCTCCATAGTTGATCCCACGTTATAAGCCCAGGAGGTACTCTAGACCAACCCTAGCCTATCTTCATGTGGAGTGGTCCTATGAGCCCATTGATGTGCTGTTATAGTTTCCTGGAGTTATTCCACATGAAGTATGAAATTGATAAAAATATGCTTGGATGATCTTATTTGTTTCTTCTTGATTGTGTGTGGTGTTATTTGTACCATTTGGGTAAAGTTAGCACACCATACCAAAAACCTTGTGTACCCATGAGACAAGTCTGAAATCTACTTGTCTTAGTCAAGACGAGTTCCAGATAGTGTTCGAACTGCGTCTTGAACACTTGTTGGACAGTTTAAGTTTGTGTTCAAACAGAGACTGGAACACCTTTGCAAACAGTACAGAAAACAGAACAAACAGGAGTACACACGATATGATAACCCAGTTCGGCTTCGCCTACTATGGGGGGTTTCCCACACCCGAAACAGGGACACAAATCTTATTACGAGTTTAGAGCTATTCGTGGACTTGCACTTACACAACGCCTTGTTTGTAATAGCCTAGCCTCAAACACTCCGTCTCTCGGATTTGCAATCTCGGTTCACCGTAGCTCCCCTCGATCCCCTATGGGTAGGACGAGACTTCCTTCTCGGCCTAGTCTTGGACCTCCCAGAAGTCCAGTCGCCTTCTCTCAAAGACGTATCTTGATCACCGTGTGTGTGTGTGTGTGTGCGCTTTGTTGTTCTTCAGGAACAGTCTGAACAGCACACTGAACAGACTGTTACTTCCCCGTTGATATTCCGATGTGGAATAGTCAGCCGGCGACCGCTTCTCCTCCAATAACACGAACTCTCGTGTTTTTCTTTTCTCTCAGGAAGCGACACAGATCTGGTTGCCCTAGCCATGTATTTATATGTAAAGGGGAATGTCCAAATCTGTTGCAGATCACATCATCAAATATTTTAGGAAATATTCCTAAATATTTGATGTGTATCTTTGATCCAATCTTAGGGAAGATTCGGATTTCTTCCACGCCAAGTCAGCCAGTCCAATCTTCAATCCAATTAGGAGATATTCGTTTGAATATCTGTATCTACGAATTCCTCGCTGGCCGACTTCAGATCGAAATATTCTTGTCAAATATTTCGGAGATACTCCTAAATATTTGATAGATATTCAATATCTTCCATATCCAATCTTTGGAGATTACTTCCGTGCCAAGCCATCCAATATTCTCGAATCCAAGCTGAAGATATTCATTTGAATATCTGATCTTTAATGATGACTCATCAATTGATCCCAATCAAATAATCTGGTCGATCTTCTGGATACGGAAATCTTCCTGCGTCTGATGTACGTTGTACTGCAGTTCAAGACATCGATTGAACTCTTCTTGAACACCTGCTTGAACTGTCTAAAGCCGTTTTGCCAACAGCATGCCATTCATGGGAACATCAATCTCCCCCTTGGCATTTTTGGCAAAACCCAATCTAGGCTTTAGACACACTTGAGGGAACTAACCAGTCACCCCCAAAACACTCCCCCTTTTTGCCACAAATTGGCAAGGGGTCAAATCAACTAACCTGGTCTCCTCGGCATCTGGAATCTTATCAACTCCCCCTCGAACGTTGCTTGGGATAGTGACACATACTGTGAGTCTGTCAGACCATGGTGTCTCAGCAGCTGTTCGACCACGGCTCAGCAAATGATAGGTTTTTGACGATCTGGTTTCTTGAACAGATTCAGCTTGTCCAGTACTGCCGCGTGGTAGTCCTTCTCCAGACATACCTCTCTTTGGCTCATGGCAGCATGTCTTTTCTTCAAGCAGGACATCAACTCTCTCCGTCTTCTTTATCATCACTGGGATATCGCAGAGCGTGACAGCGCGTCGTTGAACGCTGCAAAATTTACATTTATAGTTCCACTACTTTAGTGGCTCACTATTGGATTAGTAGAGCGGTAAGTAGGGGTCGAACCCAAGAGAGTCAGTGTGGAGTAGTTGTCCTTTGAAAAGAAAGAAAAATAAAGGAAAGACGGATTGGGTTTTTTGGTTGTTTTTATACAGAAAGTAAATGACAGAATTCAAAGTGCTAAAAGTAAAGTGCTGAAAATAAAGTGCTGAAAGTAAAGTGCGTAAAGTAAGTGCGAGAACAACCGAGTTCAATATCAACCACACAACATACGTTTTGGTTTGTCGCACGCTGTGTTTCAAGCGCAATATGTACCAAAATGTTATGTTTGATTGATGTTGAAAACTGCTGTAATGAAAGTAAAAGTGCGGAAAGTAAAGTACGTGAAAGTAAGGTGCTGAAAGTAAGAACTGAATTTAAATGACAGAAAAGTAAAGTGCGTATAAGTAAGGATGAAAGATATTCAGTCTAGGGTCTCACATTGTGACACTTCCATCATAGACTTACTTTGTGTTCATAAGTGTGGGTTTATTCCATTTCAAGATATAAACCCTAAGGTAAGGCCATTTCAAGCACTTACACCACAATCTACTCCAAAATCAAGACATAGACTTCTAGTTCAAAAGTGCAGCCACTTGATCTCACATTTCCGATCAACTAAGTGACTTAAAGAGGGTTTGAACCACTCGAAAAAGCTTTGCCATTTCAAGCATCCACTTAACCTTGTTGTTCAAACCGGATGAAGGGCACAAGAACTAGTTGACACACAAAGAAGCATTAAGCTCAAGTCTCAAGATGCATACACAAGTATGAACACCCTTTGACCGAATATGCTTTAGCTACTTGTATTCATGTCAAGGAATACAAGCACCATGCTTATAAAAGTAAAGGAAAACGAAAAGAGAACAAGGGAAACCGCGAGAAAGAACAAGGAAAGTAAAGGAGAGGAGCTCCAAATCAAGAACTAGACATGAAAGTGAAGGAGAGATTCGGACTCAAGAGCAAGAACAAGTAACAAAAGTAGAGAACAAGAATAAGTAAAATGTAGAGAAGAGTTTGTATTGAAATGTGGAGAAGAGAGATAAGCTCTCAACTCCCTAATGTGAGTGACTATTGGACATGGACTTCTAAGGCATAAACCTCTATTTATATACAAGGGAAACTTGGGGGCTAAGTTTGGCTTGAAAAATATCCCAAAGCAAACCACTTTGATTGGTTTAGCCACCACTTGCATATGGCTTTTCTTCCAAGAGTCAACCACTTGGCAACCCACTTGCATCCCCATAACAGACTTGCCCATGGCCAACCAAAAGCCTCCACATGCCAACCGACTTGCTTGAGCCAATCACATGCCAACCGACTTTGAATAGTAAGGGCCAACCGGAATCCAAAAGCCAACTGAAATGAATAGTAAGTAACTGGAATATTGGGACTTCGGTTGGTTCTTGGCCGAAACTTGGTTGGTAGTTGGTCGGAGCTTGACCGGAGTTGGTCGAAATTTGGCCATAATCTAGCCGGAGCTTTGGCCGGAGCTTCTTGGCTTTTGGACAGCTGATTTGGAACGAAAAAGTCATTCTAAGATGATCTCAAGAAGGGTTCTAAGCCAGATTATGCCCGGAACATGGTCGAAATCCCAAAATGGCCGAAATTGCCCTAGTTTGGCTTTGAGCGGGCTTGAGTCCTCGGCAATGCGTTCTTGACCTTTGGGCGACGGTTCTAGCATTTTGAAGTGATTTTAAGACCAATGCTCGAGCTAGTTTTGCTGGAACGCATCCGGAGCTTGGTCGTGCCCTTGAATGGCCTAGAACTCGGCTGTTTGGCCTCGGACGGACCCGGATTTTGGACCATGCGTTCTTGGCCTTTTGATTGCGGTTTTGGAATGACAATGAGATTTGAAGTCGAGTGCCTGAAGTTGTTTTGTCGGAATGCCGCCGGAAAATGGTCATGGCCTGGTGTGAAGTTCAGTTTGGGCACAGGCCTCGGACGGGCTCGGACGCGGGCATGGTTTTCTCGACGCTTGCTTTCGGACTCACGGGCGCAATATTCGGACGCATCCGTCTTTCTCAGTCTCGGACGCAAGCATTCGTCTTTTCTTGGACGGCCCGGCTAAAGTTCTTGGCGCGCCCGGACGCGTTCTGCGTTCTCGGTACTGGCCTGGGCTCTCTCGGTCCTGGGTGAATTTCCTCGGGCCATGGTCGATTTTCCTCGGGCCCTGGTTGCGACTTGTCGACCTGAAATGCTTGGTGTGCTTTTTGGGCATAAATCTCCCCTTTTGGGCATGTTTCCTCCTTAGACCCCAAAATAGCCTATATACACAAAAAGGCATTAACAAGCACTTGTTCGTATGATCAAATGTCTAATTTGGTGGGTTTAGCTGATTCGATGAATCGTATAAATACGCGCTATCAAATACCCCCACACTTAATCTTGTTCGTCCCGAACAAGTGTAGTCAATAAGAGGAACAAAAACACCCTACGTCCTAGATGTGAATGTGAGATGCAAAACTAGACTTCACCTTAGCATGCATAACTTACTTGCTTCCAAACGAAATCATGCTCACATATGAAAGTAACTAGATACTTTTACCGTTGAGCCGTGATGCAAATCAATTTGGATGATTGGGAGATAGTCCTTTTTAGGCCTTTGAACTGCACTCTCATATCCGATCTTACTATATGGTTATGTTACTTGCTTATTCTAGCACGTGATTGATTCGGGCAAATTTGGTTGAGCTCTATTTCTTTGTTTACGTGGTTGGACAGCTTTTGTAGTGATTTGGCCTTCGGCCTTTGATTTGACTCTTTGAGTACTTCACTTTTGCTTCGCTTTGGTTTGGTTTCATCATATTGGCTTATTTCTTTCTTTTCTTCTTTGAGCTTTGCTCCTTTGATGATTGCTCGTCCATTTCTTTACTTTTGGGAGGTCCAATCATCGCCCGAGAGCATATGGAAATACCTTCCCGATGTTTCTCATCCTTGACCTTTTTTGCGCGGGTCAAGATGAGGGTCGCTCATCTCTTTTCCTGGCTACTTTGGACTAGAGAATGAACGATTTGATTCCCGTCCCGCCTCTTGCATAGACGCTGCATGGTGGAGTCCACTCGTCACCAAGAAGCCCAAAGTGCAGCCTCCACAATCTTCACATAACCATAAAGTAAGGATCCGGTCCCTTAAGTGCTTATCAAGCCTCTCTAGGGCATTTCTTTCAACTCCACATCCTACATTATCTCAACACACAAGGACAAGTAGAAAGTTAAATACACATGTTTTTACACAATTAAGTTTTCACAAGGAAATGCATGTTTTGGGTCTATCTATTTTCACATCATGAAAGTGTATATTTTCAAAACATGCTGTCTACTATGTACAAGACTACTACTCAAATACCCCCACACTTTTGAACGAAGTCGTGCCTCACAGCACGACTTGGTTCAAAACACAAAAATGTAAGTTAACTGAGGAAAGGAAATGACATAAAGAGTAAGGAACGAAGAGAACTCCCTTTATGGTGTCGTTGCATTGTCGTGGCCATAGGAGCAAACGACAAGGTTCAGAACGGCATTCTTCGGTTGATGTTCGAGGGAGTTCGGCTGGGACTAGCTATTCTCGAGCGGGCCCGGGTACTGGCGAGTTTCCTCGGGCGCGAGCCGGTCATTCTCGGTCGTGGCCCCTGTCCTGCATAGAAAAATTGTTCCTTTCCCAAGTACAAAAGGGGTGAGTATGAAAAAATAACATACGAAAGTAAAAACTGAAAAAACTGAACATGCCGGGTTACCTCCCGGTGAGTGCCTTTGTTTAACGTCGTTGGCTCGATGGTACCTCTCCTAGGGATCATAAGTTTGGATCCCATGGGAGTTTGAGGTCGAACTTCTTCTAGGCTGCCCTTTTATTCTGCCCAAAGAACTTGTGGAGTGATGTGCTCGGTGACGGAGCCCACCGCACTGTCGTTAAGGTGCGGTGTTCTCTGTGCAAAGATAAATTTATAGTCCGCTACTCGTGATTCTACTATTAGATAGTAGAGTGGTAAGTAGGGGTCGAACCCAAGGGAATTAGGGGGATAGTTGTTCTTTGAGGGATTGTACAGGAAGGGAGCGTGATTTCAGGTTGATTGAGGTTTTAGTGCTAATATCTACGTGACTTTTTGGTTGGTTTTGGTTTTTAGTGCGGAAAAGTAAATGACATAAAAGTAAAGTACTGAAAATAAAAGGAGAAGACTTACAACGATTGTTGCGTGAAGGGCAATTCTTGCGAAAGGTGAGCAGTTGATATTGAGACCGAAAAGTAAAGTGCGGGTGATGTTTTAAGTTAAGGAAAGTATTCGGTTTTAGGGGCCTTGTATCATAATCTGTTTATCATTGACCTTTAATGATCCTACTAAGTATTCAAAAGTGTATCAAGGCCATTCCAAGCACTCGATTTGCCACACTGTCTAGTCCATTCCAAGACATAGAGCACTTGTTCTATTTAGACTAATACCCCATTCCAAGGTATATTAGCCTATGTGCATCCATTTGATCAATCATTCCCGATCAACCAAATGGTGTTTTAGAGAGGTCAAACTCCTCAGATAAGCTTTGCCATTCCAAGCATCCACTTATCCGAGTATGTTTACAAACCCCCGCGGAAGAGCTTTGCCATTCCAATCATCCACTCAACCTTGGAAGTTCTAACCTAATATATGGCACATGGAACAAGTTTTGAATACAACGAGGCACTAAGAGTATGGCCTAAAACATTTTATGATACAAGTACACCCCTTCAACCGAATGAAGGGTTTAGATACGAATATCCATAGAGGTGGATACCATAGCTAAGTACTCGAGGGTTTTTGAAAGACAGTAAGCAAAGGAGAATACTCAAGAACCAACAGGAGTAAACTCAAGAACTACTAGAATACTCAAGAACCAACAGGACTATTATAGATTTAAAACAAATGTTTACAAGAGTAGTGCCCAAATCTAGAGAGAAGCTAGAGCTTTGTGATGGATGATGTTTTGAAATGAGGATGATTTACAAAGGAGAAGAGGAGCTCTATTTATAGGCATGGAGGATGGAGGAGAGCCATACACTTGTCAAGGGAGGAGAGGCATATGGATTGAGATCTCAACACTTGGCATGAGGAGGGTGGAGGAGAAAAAGCCGTCGGGGTGAGGTGGCTTGGCCAAGAGCCGCCGGCCTAGGTGGCGTAAGGAGAGTGGAGGGTGGCTTTAGCCGCCCATGTGGTGAGGAGGGAAGGAGAAGTGAGATCTTTTCCTTCTCAAAAGCCATCGGTTGGATCCTAACTCCTAGTTGCCCTTTAGTTGCCTCTTCGGTTGGACTTGTTTTGAGTGATTCCATGTCAGGTTCATGATATTTTTTCAGTCGGCATCTGGTCGTGACCTTGGAATGACTCGTAATATATTTTCAGCTTAAAAACTCCTCCTTAGCCTGTATTCTCTGTAGACTTCAAAATACCCTGTAGATAAATATCGGAACTAACAAGCAAAAGTTAAATAGACAAAGAGTCTAATTTGGTGGGTTTAACTGTTTATGATTCATACAATTATGGTCCATCAGATTACTCCACACTTTTAGTTGTTCGTCCCGAATAATGCTATTAAAGGGCGGCACACACTATCTAAGTAAACTTTTAAAATATGAAAGTGAGACTGTGGGACTAGATTTATCCTAATTCATGCATTACTTACTTATTACCAAATTAAACTGTGTAAATACTTAAAAGAAACTTGATACTTGTACCTTCACGCCGAGATGCAAATTAATTTGGATGTTTTGGGAGATAGCCCTTTTTAGGCTCGTGGACTGCATTCTCGGGATCGACTCGCACTATATGGTTTCCTTGTAGCTTTCTCTAGCACGTGATTCGGTTCGGGTTTCACTGAGTTGAGCCTTTTTTATTTCTTTTTGGCGAGGGACGGCTTTTTTTTGTAGTGAATTGGCCTTTGGCCTTTGATTTGACTCTTTGAGTACTTCACTTTTGTTCGGTTAAAACCTTCACAACTTTGGCCTTTGGCCTTTGATTAGCTTCTTTGAGCTTTTGCCTTTTTGTGGCTTGCTAGTCCATTTTCTCAAGCCTTTTTGGGAGGTCCAATCATCGCCCGCGAGCATATAGAAATACCTCCCCGCTCTCTCTCATCCTCGCTGTTTCGCGCGGGTCAAAATGAGGGTCACTCATTTGTTTTACCGGCTACTCTGACTAGAGATAGGACGGTTTGATTCCCGTCCCGCCTTTTTTCTGCATAAACGCTGCATGGCGGAGATGACTCTGATTCAACTGAAACCCGAAGTGCAGCCTCCACTGACTTCGAAAACCATATAGTTAGATTCGATCCTTCGATTGCTTGCCAAGCCTCTCTAGGGCATTTTCTATCAACTTCACATCCCCTGTTTATCTCAGTACAAAGGGACAAATGAGAAGTTACATTCTAAGTTTTTAAACAGTTGAATTTTCACAAGGTAAATGCATGAATTTAGATCTATCTTTTTCACATTCTCAAGTTCATATTTTCAAAAAGATAATATTAAGGGAAAAGGAAAAAGAAAAACATATGTGTAACAGCAGTTCTCACCCCACACTTTTGAACGAAGGCTTGCCTTTCAGCAAGACTTAGTTCAAAAGTCATGCAAATATATACAAGAGAAGGAAATGACATTAAGGAAAAGAGAAGAACTGAACTCCCTTTTACTGTGTCGTGTCGTGGAATGACATGCCTCGGAGCTGGATAATCGAGGGAGTTCGGCTGGGGCCTTGAACTCTCAGCGCAGGCCCGGTAAATTCTCGGAAGCAGCCTGGCTGATCTGATCTTACTCCAAAAACCGATTCCTACATGTTAGACATTCCTTCTAGACAAAAAGTGGGTGAGAGTGACTTATGGTAAAAACTAAATGACAGAAAAGAAAATTAATGAAAGTAAGATAGGTGTCGGGTTACCTCCCGACCAGTGCCTTTGTTTAACGTCGTTGGCTCGACGCATGAGTATCACTGGTTTGGATCCCATGGGTGGCTCAGGTCGTATTTCGCCACTGTTCCTGTGTTGATTCTTGCCTTGACTCTTCCTGATTTCTTGCTTTGGTTAGAACTCCATGGTTTTGGTGTTTTTTCTTTCCATTGTTTCTGAGAGGGCGAGGGACTTGTGACCATAGCTGCTGGTCTTGTTACTCCTTTGGTCTCTTTTGGCAGGTCAGAAATCTGTGTACCGAGATCTGAGATAGGTATAATGTCTGGCGGTTTCTTTGTATCCGTGCGGCCATTATCAATGTAGAAATTTGCAATTTTGCTGCCGAACTCAAGCGATAATGAGCCTTTGCCCACATCGATCCTTGCTTTAGTAGCGTAGAGGAATGGTCGTCCCAATATTATTGTTGGAGGGTCGTCTTTGCTGGTCTCTCCCGTTTGTATTACATAAAAGTCTGCAGCAACGACGAGCTCTCCCACATGGAGTATTACATCTTCTAGCACTCTAACCGGACGGATGCACGATTTATCTCCTATCTCGATATTTGACCCAGGTGGTATCAATGGACCAAGTCCTAATAAGTAATATAAGGAGGAAGGCATGGAGTTGACAGCAGCCCCAAGATCGACTAAGCACTTATGAATCTGTGTTTCACCAATACCACAGGTGACTATGAAGGCCCCTGGGTCTTTATCTCTTTCCGGTTGTGACTCATGATCTGAAGTGAGGGCTCTTTCTATTGTTGGGCCATTCTGCCCATTCCTTGGCTTAGGATTTGTATATTCGGGCCCCTTAAACTCCTGATTTTCTAGGTAAATATTTGAAGCATAATTATTAGTTGGGGAGTCCCACTTTAAATTGTCATTGTCATCCCATCCAGATGCTGGTATGTCAGAGTGTATGATCGGTGGTGGTGTTATGCAAACGGTGAATGCATACCGTCCATTGTCAGCATGCGTGACCCATGTTTTGCCATCATTGGGTCGGTCTTCCTCTTGATTCCAATCAGGATGACGCCTGCGGGTGAAGTGCTTGTTAGTAAGCTTGTAAGTCGTGGATCGTGCCCCTTCTCCCAGTGTCATCTTTACGTTTGACCTCTTTATCATGCTAATATTTGCCTTTGGATTTTCGATGGTTTGTGAAGGAAGTCTGCCAGGTTCATCAGTGAGTGTTGACATTGCAGTGGCGAGCTGGGACATTTGTTTGGTCAATTCCGAAATTGCCCCGTCAGTTTTCGCCTGATATTGGTGTAGCGAAGTACCCAATTGATTTATGCTTCCTGCGAGCTCCTTCATTGTGTCATCGAGCGACTTGGTTGGTTCTTGCTGATTGTTCGGGCCGGCTTGGTACTGATTTGGTCCTCTTTGTTGATATTGGCCTGCTGATGGAGCGTTCTGGTTATACTGTCGGTGGGGGGGTTGGTAGAATGACTGAGCTAGTTGAGGGACAGCTGGTTGTGTTTCCTTTTGAGGATAGCTGTTGTTACGCCAGCTAGGGTTGGTTGTTTGACCATACTGCATGTTTTTTCCGGCTCTGTCGTTGCTGTTGTTGTTGTATCCATGGTATCCTCCCACTGCATTCACTTCTGCCGGTTCCTCTTCTATTAATGTCGGGCATGCGTCAGTTTTGTGGTCCGTAGAACCACAAAATTCGCAAGGCTTAACTGGAACTGGTTGTCTTCGTAGGATCTGAATCATCATTTCCTTTAATTGTTTCATCTCTTCTGGCATAGAGCTCATCGGTGTTTCAGCTTGTGCCATATTCCTTGTTCGGGAAAATTCTTCCTGCCGAATTGTCTCTTCTCTAAATCGGGCATTTCCAGCAACGTTGGTGATGAGATCCCTTATGCCACTTAATGACAGATTCATCATGGATCCTCCAGCTGAGGCATCCAGGAGCATTTTGTCTAAGGGTCTTATCCATCAATGAGGTACTCGATGATGAGTTTCTCGGGTAGTCCAAGGGTACAACAGCTTCTCTCCAGGCGGTTGAACTTTTCCAGGTAATCGTACATGGTTTCATTGGGCCCTTGCTTGATGTCTTGCAGTTGCCTCCTTACTTGCATTGCCCATCCTGCCGGGTAATATTTGTCCAGGAATTTCTTTTGCATCTGAGCCCATGTTCTGATGCTACCGGAAGGCAATGAAAGGAACCAATCGTTTGCCGCGTCAATGAGGGAAAAGTAAAATGCCTTTAACTTGAAGTCGTCTACGTTCACGCCATTCAGTTTTAAGTTTTGGCAAATACCATGTAAGCGCTGGAGGTGAGTCACTGCTGATTCTCCACGTGTTCCTGAGAATTTTGGCAAGTTGTGGGCCACTGAAGTGTTGATGACGATGTTTTCCAGTTCAGGGCCTTCGTGAATGCACCACGGCTAGTTTCTGAAATATGGTGCCGAGAGTTCTCCCATAGTAGGTGCACGGTAGTTGGCATCCCCATAGTAGTTATCGTAGACAGGTTCTTGTCTTGGCATTTGTCGAGGTTGAGGGGGTGGTGGATATCTAGGGGGTTGTTGTACTGGACCAGCTTCATTTCGGTCCTCGGGTGGTCCTTGGTTTCTTCGGATAGCTTCCCTATCACGAGCTCTTCTGTCTCGGATGATTTGTTCCGGATCGTCCATAAATGGAAGTGGCACCTCATCATTTCGATCGTACAGGTTTATCTCTTCGTCATCCTGGTAGTTATGGTGGCTTCCTTCGCGAGACATGGTTGTTTTGAAGCGAGTATCAATTCAAAGAACTTATCCGATTAAGTAACTAATTCCCCGGCAACGGCGCCAATTTTGACGGAGCCCACCGCACTGTCGTTAAGGTGCGGTGTTCTCTGTGCAAAGATAAATTTATAGTCCGCTACTCGTGATTGTACTATTAGATAATAGAGTGGTAAGTAGGGGTCAAACCCAAGGGAATTAGGGGGATAGTTGTTCTTTGAAGGATTGTACACGAAAGGAGCGTGATTTTAGGTTGATTGAGGTTTTAGTGCTAATAACTACGTGACTTTTTGGTTGGTTTTGGTTTTTAGTGCGGAAAAGTAAATGACATAAAAGTAAAGTACTGAAAATAAAAGGAGAAGACTTACAGCGATTGTTGCGTGAAGGGCAATTCTTGCGGAAGGTGAGCAGTTGATATTGCAGTTGATATTGAGACCGAAAAGTAAAGTGCAGGTGATGTTTTAAGTTAAGGAAAGTATTCGGTTTTAGGGGCCTTGTATCATAATCTGTTTATCATTGACCTTTAATGATCCTACTAAGTATTCAAAAGTGTATCAAGGCCATTCCAAGCACTCGATTTGCCACACTGTCTAGTCCATTCCAAGACATAGAGCACTTGTTCTATTTAGACTAATACCCCATTCCAAGGTATATTAGCCTATGTGCATCCATTTGATCAATCATTCCCGATCAACCAAATGGTGTTTTAGAGAGGTCAAACTCCTCAGATAAGCTTTGCCATTCCAAGCATCCACTTATCCGAGTATGTTTATGAACCCCCACGGAAAACTTTGCCATTCCAAGCATCCACTCAACCTTGGAAGTTCTAACCTAATATATGGCACATAGAACAAGTTTTGAATACAACGAGGCACTAAGAGTATGGCCTAAAACATTTTATGATACAAGTACACCCCTTCAACCGAATGAAGGGTTTAGCTACGAATATCCATAGAGGTGGATACCATAGCTAAGTACTCGAGGGTTTTTGAAAGACAGTAAGTAAAGGAGAATACTCAAGAACCAACAGGAGTAAACTCAAGAACTACTAGAATACTCAAGAACCAACAGGACTATTATAGATTTAAAACAAATGTTTACAAGAGTAGTGCCCAAATCTAGAGAGAAGCTAGAGCTTTGTGATGGATGATGTTTTGAAATGAGGATGATTTACAAAGGAGAAGAGGAGCTCTATTTATAGGCATGGAGGATGGAGGAGAGCCATACACTTGTCAAGGGAGGAGAGGCATATGGATTAAGATCTCAACACTTGGCATGAGTAGTGTGGAGGAGCAAAAGCCGCCGGGGTGAGGTGGCTTGGCCAAGAGCCATCGGCCTAGGTGGCGCAAGGAGAGTGGAGGGTGGCTTTAGCCGCCCATGTGGTGAGGAGGGAAGGAGAAGTGAGATCTTTTCCTTCTCAAAAGCCATCGGTTTGATCCTAACTCCTAGTTGCCCTTTAGTTGCCTCTTCGGTTGGACTTGTTTTGAGTGATTCCATGTCAGGTTCATGATATTTCTTCAGTCGGCATCTGGTCGTGACCTTGGAATGACTCGTAATATATTTTCAGCTTAAAAACTCCTCCTTAGCCTGTATTCTCTCTAGACTTCAAAATACCCTGTAGATAAATATCGGAACTAACAAGCAAAAGTTAAATAGACAAAGAGTCTAATTTGGTGGGTTTAACTGTGTTTATGATTCATACAATTATGGTCCATCACTCGGTTTGGTTCTCCATTGGTCCGGCAGGTTCTTTTTTACATGCTTCCGAGAAGGTGATGGCTCCTTGACCATAGCTGCTGGTCCATTGAGCCGTGGTCTCTTGCTACTCCATCCCGGCTTCCATTCTTTTGGGCCATGTCTTTGTCGCTTCTTCATGTATGAACGGTCGGCACCTTTGCAAGTTTGGAAGTTCAGCATTGTGCCATCAAATGTAGGCGACATCAAGCATGGGCCCCTGCCAAGCTTCTTCTTTGTGGCAGCGGAGATGGGTAGCTTTGGAATAAGTGAGTTTTCCGAGCCGCTCTGTTGAGTCGTGGTGAATGAGCGCTCCATCATTGGCTTTTCTTGCCCTTTAATTGCCTCCAACTCCCCTTGCACCTCTTCATCATTGATTCCATGATCTTCGGTGGCTATGATCTACATAAAACATTAAGGGTTAAGTTAGGGCTTCTCGGCCATGAGGTCCGGGTCTTTCTCGACCAGCCCGTCCGTGAGGACCGGGCTCGGCAGTGAGGACTGTGTTAGACTCGGCTGGTTCGGCAATGAGGTCCGGGACCGGCGTGATTTCCTCAGGTATATTGGTAATGTGGACCGGGCCTGAATTGGGCAGTTTTTCTTTTAACTCCCAGGGGTAATCTGAGTGGAGCTCTTCTTCAGGCAACCATGGGTCCTCATCCTCGTCATTTATATGGTCTCTGGGGGCAATCACATAGAGGTCCAGGTCTGATTTGGGTAGTTCAGTAGTGAAGACCGGGACTGATTTTGGCAGCTCGGTAATGAGGACCCTGCCTGCCTTGGCTGGTTCTTCTTCGGTCATCCACGAGTCCTCATCCTCTGCCGGCTCCGTGGGATCTATTTTAGGCTCTTCCTTGATGACCCTTAGATTGAGCATCTCATTGATCCCGTCGATGTTTGCCTGGATTTGGCGCATCGTGTTGGCCATATCTTCACGCTGCATGGCCTGATCTTGTCTTGACCTCTCGGCCAAATCATCTATTAAGTTCCAAAGACCATTCATGGTTAAGTTCATCACCGAGTCTCCCGCTGCATCATTTAGCCAATTCCACTCATGTGGCATCATCCCACCGAGAAACCTTTGAAGAAGATCGAAGTTGGTGAATCCATGGTGCGGGCAGCTCGTCACAAGGGAGTCAAAGTACGACAAGTACTCGTCCAATGTTTCATCCCGGGATTGCTCAAGGTTGATGATCTTCTCGCGGACTTCAAGTTCGAAAGATGGTGGGGAAAACTCCTCATTGTTCCATGGCTCGCTTTCGTAGTACGACGACATGGCAAACTGCAAAATAAAAGAAAAACAAATAGAAAAACTATTCCGATTTCACGACTCCCCGGCAACGGTGCCAAAATTTGACAGCGCGTCATTGAACGCTGCAAAATTTACATTTATAGTTCCACTACTTTAGTGGCTCACTATTGGATTAGTAGAGCGGTAAGTAGGGGTCGAACCCAAGAGAGTCAGTGTGGAGTAGTTGTCCTTTGAAAAGAAAGAAAAATAAAGGAAAGACGGATTGGGTTTTTTGGTTGTTTTTATACATAAAGTAAATGACAGAATTCAAAGTGCTGAAAGTAAAGTGCTGAAAATAAAGTGCTGAAAGTAAAGTGCGTAAAGTAAGTGCGAGAACAACCAAGTTCAATATCAACCATACAACATACGTTTTGGTTTGTCGCACGCTGTGTTTCAAGCGCAATACGTACCAAAATGTTATGTTTGATTGATGTTGAAAACTGCTGTAATGAAAGTAAAAGTGCGGAAAGTAAAGTACGTGAAAGTAAGGTGCTGAAAGTAAGAACTGAATTTAAATGACAGAAAAGTAAAGTGCGTATAAGTAAGGATGACAGATATTCAGTCTAGGGTCTCACATTGTGACACTTCCATCTTAGACTTACTTTGTGTTCATAAGTGTGGGTTTATTCCATTTCAAGATATAAACCCTAAGGTAAGGCCATTTCAAGCACTTGCACCACAATCTACTCCAAAATCAAGACATAGACTTCTAGTTCAAAAGTGCAGCCACTTGATCTCACATTTCAGATCAACCAAGTGACTTAAAGAGGGGTTGAACCACTCGGAAAAGCTTTGCCATTTCAAGCATCCACTTAACCTTGTTGTTCAAACCGAATGAAGGGCACAAGAACTAGTTGACACACAAAGAAGCATTAAGCTCAAGTCTCAAGATGCATACACAAGTATGAACACCCTTTGACCGAATATGCTTTAGCTACTTGTATTCATGTCAAGGAATACAAGCACCATGCTTATAAAAGTAAAGGAAAACGAAAAGAGAACAAGGGAAACCGTGAGCAAGAACAAGGAAAGTAAAGGAGAGGATCTCCAAATCAAGAACTAGACGTGAAAGTAAAGGAGAGCTTCGGACTCAAGAGCAAGAACAAGTAACAAAAGTAGAGAACAAGAATAAGTAAAATGTAGAGAAGTGTTTGTATTGAAATGTGGAGAAGAGAGATAAGCTCTCAACTCCCTATTGTGAGTGACTATTGGACATGGACTTCTAAGGCATAAACCTCTATTTATAGACAAGGGAAACTTGGGGGCTAAGTTGGGCTTGAAAATATCCCAAAGCAAATCACTTTGATTGGTTTAGCCACCACTTGCACATGGCTTTGCTTCCAAGAGCCAACCACTTGGCAACCCACTTGCATCCCCATAACCGACTTGCCCATGGCCAACCAAAAGCCTCCACATGTCAACCGACTTGCTTGAGCCAATCACATGCCAACCGACTTTGAATAGTAAGGGCCAACCAAAATCTAAAAGCCAACCGAAATGAATAGTAAGTAACCGGAATATTGGGACTTCGGTTGGTTCTTCGCCAGAACTTGGTTGGTAGTTGGTCGGAGCTTGACCGGAGTTGGCCGGAATTGGCCAGAATCTGGCCGGAGCTTTGTCCGGAGCTTCTTGGCTTTTGGACAGCTGATTTGGAACGATAAAGTCATTCTAAGATGATCTCAAGAAGGGTTCTAAGCCAAATTATGCCCGGAACATGGTCGAAATCCCAAAATGGCTGAAATTGCCCTAGTTTGGCTTTGAGCGGGCTTAAGTCCTCGGCAATGCGTTCTTGACCTTTGGGAGACGGTTCTAGCATTTTGAATTGATTTTAAGACCAATGCTTGAGCTAGTTTTGCTGGAACGCATCCGGAGCTTGGTCGTGCCTTTGAATGGCCTAGAACTCGGCTGTTTGGCCTCGGACGGACCCGGATTTTGGACCATGCGTTCTTGGCTTTTTGATTGCGGTTTTGGAATGACAATGAGATTTGAAGTCGAGTGCCCGAAGTCATTTTGTCAAAATGCCGCCGGAAAATGGTCATGGCCTGGTGTGAAGTTCAGTTTGGATGCAGGCCTCGGACGGGCTTGGACGTGGGCCTAGTTTTCTCGACGCTGGATCTCGGACTCTCGGGCGCAATACTCGGAAGTGTCCATCTTTCTCGGTCTCAGATGCAAGCGTCCATCTTTTCTCAGACGATCTGGCTGAAGTTCTCGGTGCGCCCAGACGCGTCCTGCGTTCTCGGTACTGGCCTGGGCTCTCTCGGTCCTGGGTGAATTTCCTCGGGCCCTGGTTGCGACTTCTCGGCCAGAAATGCTTGGTGTGCTTTTTGGGTATAAATCTCCCCTTTTGGGCATGTTTCCTCTTTAGACCCCAAAATAGCCTATATACACAAAAAGGCATTAACAAGCACTTGTTCGTATGATCAAATGTCTAATTTGGTGGGTGTAGATGATTCGATGAATCGTATAAATACGCGCTATCAGAGCGCACGCCAATTTATTGATTCTTGTCCTCTGCGCTTATTCGACCTTCAGTATAGTCTTCACCTCCTCTAGTAGCTGTCCGCGCTCAGCTCGGGACAACTTCTCACCAGCAGCTCTCGTTATGGAAGACTCAGGTGCGTCCTTCCTCTTCAACCCGGGGTCCTTCAGATCATTCTTATGTCGACCCTTGAACAGCTTGTGGTCAATTACCAACTTCAATGGAGCACTTGATAGTTTGTGCTGGTCAAACATAGTTCTTCCCATGTCAATGAGCATCCTGTTTCCAATCTGGTACAACAGCTGTCCCATCTCCTTACTGAGAGTATAGTATAGTCAGATCTGAAACTAGGATGGAACTGTCTTCTCATTAAGCAGCCTTTCAGGGACGATCTTTCTTTTCTGCACTGCCTTCCACTTGGCTGCTGCTTCTGTACTGGCACACCATACTCCATTTTTCACAATTCCAGTTGGAACATGGGCAGGAACCGGATCTGGACAATACCTTTTCCACTTCTTAGACGCACTTGCTCCCCCTGCGTCTGTGTTCCCATTCATCTTGATAGTTGCCTTAGATGAGCATTCTTGGAAGGTCACTATCTTCTTGGGTTTCTTCTTTTCAGCTTTCTTGAGCTCAGACAGTGAAACTGTGTCCTGATCCTCCTTCTAAGTGTTCTCATTCTCAGCCTCTTCTTGATCAGATAATTACATCTCTACATCTGTTTTAGCTGGATGTTCCAACTCAGTCGGCACAGTTGGAGCGTCAAATGCTTTTTCTTCAACATGTTTATTTTCTGATTGTGCTGCAGACCCAATATGCACATCTCTTTCCTTTTGTTTTTCTTTGCCTTCCTTAGTTCAGAAAGAGGGACGAAGTCCTGAGCATCCTCTGGATGAGTTTCTGACAAGGTGGCAGCCTGAGTAGCATCCTCTATCTCAAAATAAGGAAAAGATGGGGGATCCACCACCACATGTGCATTTTCCACAAAATCATCATGTAACCCTCCTTGCACAACGTCCGGTGCTTTAATTGACTCACCCTCTGGGACTACATCAGAACTGGAGGACTTTTGGGGTAAAACTGTCTCACCATCCTTCTGCATATCTGAGACAGCATCATCTGGCACACTTGCCTCCTTCTCAGCCCATACGACCTGGGCTCCTGAGGACTGATCAGCTCTTGTCTCAACAGGTATTGTAACCTCCTCTTTTTGCAACTCATCAACAACATCATCAATGTCCTTGAACAACACATCCAGTTCTTCATCATTGTCGGATGCATGAGACTCTTCCATCACATTGCCAGATTGCTTAGCTTGCTGATCTCCACTTGCATCCCCATTCTTCTGCTTATCAGAACCACAATCTTAGCCCTGCTGGCTTCACCTTCTTTTGCAGCATCAGCAACAGAATATACAGCAGGTTTCAATCCCTTCGGCTTCTCATTAACCACTTTGTCACCCTTATAGCTCACTGAATCTTTACCAATCGCCCATACTTCCTCATCAACAGAATTGAGTGTAGTAGCTTAGAAGTGAGAACAAGGGATTACCTTATTGAGGGGTGGTTCAGCCATCGCCTGATATTCCTTCGCAGTCTGCACACTCCCTTTAGTTGGATTAGGATCAGCCTTTGACGCCTTTGAAGTAGTTTCTTTAAGTTCTGTCACAGCCGCTTCTTCTCCCTTCTTTTTCCCTTCTCCGATCTTAGGGTTTGCTGATATTGTATCCTCATCCGACTTCGATTCAACTGCCTTTTTTGATTTCTCAAATATTTGGACTCCTCTACTTGCCAAAAACAATTTTGTGTTTATCTCTTGAGATATTTGTCCAATCACCTCTCTCCTCCTTGATATGCTCTAACGCCTCATAAAGCTACAATTATGTTGAACTTAGTAATCAGTTCCAACCACGTACCATCTATTCCAGCCCTCTTCTTTGGTAGGTCAGCCCATCTAATTGGCTGGGGCTCTGCTCTTCGCTGACCTCCGTCTGGAGCACTTAGTTGGCGATAACACGCAGACCCAGAGAGGATCTAAGTGTTTCGAACCGAGCGGCATCTAGTGGCGTGGTGAGTACGACAGTTATAGTTGTCATGTGTTTCGATGTGATGACCTTCTTCTCCACTTGCTCTCGGATGAAGTGATATTTGCTCATGGAGTGTTGTACTGGGTTCTTAAGCAGAACCTTCTTCACCCATTCCATTCCGTGTTCAGACAAATTCTGCTTCATACATAGGAACTGAGTGCAGTAGCTCCCTGCAGCGATGCTCTCCCGCTCTCCCAGCACCTGGTCAACATGTATTCCAGGAAGGTGTTTCATCTCTCCCACCATTGTCAGCTGGAGCTCCTTTTGCATCTTTCCCACGAACTGGCCAGCCAGCTTCTATGTACTCGTGACGAACATATGCTTCTCTTCTCCCCCTCGCTCATTGCCATGGTCGATGAGGAAAGTCTCGTACCATGCTCTGGGCGCTTGTGTGAGTCCGTATATAGTCTCCTTCAGTTCGTGACTGTGCACACGATGATATAACTTCCATGCTTCATATCTGGTGAGCTCTTCCAGTTCCACGTGAATGGCCACCACCCAAATCTCATCAATAAGAGCTTTGTTGACATTCTTCGGACTGGATGAACAGGCAGCCAGCTCTCGATACTTGATCTCATTCGCTCGACTCTTAATTCTCCATGAGGGTTGCAGCGAAGGTGCATTGTCAAGTGTCCTAGCTGGAGTAGGTGTGGCTTTATCAGCTGGACCTCCTGGGACTTTATCTTCTATAGACTTGGTCTGAACGGGTGTTTCAGACGATGTCCCACCTCTACATTTATCATCTTCTGGAACTGAGTTTATGGCATCTTTGTCTTTTACCTTTCTAGAAGAGGACACCATACGTGTCCCTTCCAATTCCATCTCATGTATCATGTTTGTCAGACAAACAGTGGCAGCTCCTGTTCCAACTGTGCCTAGACAGTAGCTTTTGTTTGTTGACCTACTTCCTTCCAACAGTGTGTCTCTATTCCTATCCAGTACTTGACACGTATCACGAGTGAATGTAACAGACTGTCCTTCATCACTCAATCTACAAATACTGATCAGGTTCACCTTCAACCCATCCACTAGGAGGATATCCTCGAGCTCAGGTAGATCCGGAACCTTCAATGTCCCACAGCCGATCACCTGGCCCTTCCCTCCATCTCCAAAAGTGACAAAATGACGCTTGCGAATAGGTTTAACATTGATGAGATATTGAGGATTACCTGTCATATTGAGATGAACTTTTTTGCGGATGTGTAACTCAGCATTCTTTCTCCTTACCCCCACCAAGCCTGCAAGATGTGTTTCTCTATTTTTCTCCATCTCAGCTTTCAGAACCGATACTGTGTCTAGCAGTTTCACCTTCTGTGCAAGAAGTGATGAGTGTTCTTGATTCATTCCAATCATCTCGTGCTTCAAAGCAGATATTTCCTCCTGGTGTTCCACCTTCTGGGCAACGAGAAGTTCAACCTCCTGCCACTTTTTATCTTTTTCTTCTATCAGGCTTGCCACTGTTTCTGTGAGCTTCTTGTTCAGGCCAATCACCAATAGGCACTTCTCATAGAGTTCCTTGTACGTCTCGGCCAATATCTCATGAGCAAGTCCTTCGTCATCACTACTTGAAGCGTCGTCAATAGGCTATTCAGACAGTGTACTCGAATATGGATTTTCACATGTCTCACTGTCGTCTTCAATAGTGACTATATGTCCGACGAGATTGACATTCTCATGTTCTTCTTCCTCATCATTAGATTCACTTTCTGGACCCTCATAGGCTATTCTGAGAATATCCCATACTTCCTTGGCCACCTCACATTCAGCAATCAGTTTGAACACATTCTCGTCCACTCCGTAGAATATTGCATTCAGGGCCTTTCAATTCCCAACAGCCGCTACATCATCTACTTCAGACCACAGGGCTTCGGGTTTTGGCATAACAACTCCTTCAGGGTTTGCCATCATGGGTACTGTCCATCCTATCATTACAGCTCTCCAAGCCCTTTCATCGAGGGATTTCAGAAAGGCTTTCATCTTGGATTTCCAATAGGCATAATTCGGCCCTTCAAGCAACGGTGGTCGGTTAGTGCTCTGTCCTTCCTTCAAACTCATCTTGGACAGTCACCGGATCACACTCTGTATGTCGAGTGTCTGCTCTGATACTAATTGAAATCTACTTGTCTTAGTCAAGACGAGTTCCAGATGGTGTTCGAACTGCGTCTCGAACACTTGTTGGATAGTTTTATGTTGTGTTCAAACAGAGACTGGAACACCTTTCAGACAGTACCGAAAATAGAACAAACAGGAGTATACACGATATGATAACCCAGTTCAGCTTCGCCTACTCTGGGGGGTTTCCCACACCCGAAATAGGGACACAAATCCTATTACGAGTTTAGAGCTATTCGTGGACTTACACTTACACAACGCCTTGTTTGTAATAGCCTAGCCTCTAACACTCCGTCTCTCGGATTTGCAATCTCGGTTCACCGCAGCTCCCCTCGATCCCCTATGGGTAGGAAGAGACTTCCCTCTCGGCTTAGTCTTGGACCTCCCAGAAGTCCAGTCGCCTTCTCTCAAAGACGTATCTTGATCACCGTGTGTGTGTGTGTGTGTGTGCGCTTTGTTGTTCTTCAGGAACAGTCTGAACAGCACACTGAACAGGCTATTACTTCCCCGTTGATATTCCAGTGTGGAATAGTCAGCCGGTGGCCGCTTCTCCTCCAATCTCACGAACTCTCGTGTTTTTCTTTTCTCTCAGGAAGCGACCCAGATCTGGTTGCCCTAGCTATGTATTTATATGTATAGATGAATGTCCAAATCTGTTGCAGATCACATCATCAAATATTTTAGGAAATATTCCTAAATATTTGATGTGTATCTTTGATCCAATCTTAGGGAAGATTCGGATTTCTTCCACGCCAAGTCAGCCAGTCCAATCTTCAATCCAATTAGAAGATATTCGTTTGAATATCTGTATCTACGAATTCCTCGTTGGCCGACTTCAGATCGAAATATTCTTGTCAAATATTTCGGAGATACTCCTAAATATTTGATAGATATTCAATATCTTCCATATCCAATCTTTGGAGATTACTTCCGTGCCAAGCCATCCAATATTCTCGAATCCAAGCTGAAGATATTCATTTGAATATCTGATCTTTAATGATGACTCGTCAATTGATCCCAATCAAATAATCTCGTCGATCTTCTGGATACGAAAATCTTCCTACGTCTGCTGTACGTTGTACTGCAGATCAAGACAGCGATTGAACTCTTCTTGAACACCTTCTTGAACTGTCTAAAGCCGTTTTGCCAACAGCATGCCATTCATGGGAACATCAAAGTCAGATTGAGTTATCACTTTGGAAGGTTCAACTTTGGCTGGGAAACAATCTCTGTGACAGTCGTGGAGATAAGGAGATCTGTGACATTCAGATGATGGATGGATTAGGATTGAAGATAAAGATGAAGGTAGTTATGGAATTGGAGATTGCTGCCATTTTTAAGGCTGCTGAAATGGAGCAACAAATACTGAGATGAAAAATCTATGGTGAGGAAAAGGTGAGGTCAGCCCTCCTACTTTAGAATTCAGTGTTGAAGAGTTTGAGCCCATGATGAATGGTCATGTGAGGATGATCTCCACGCTTTAGAGAGTAAGTTTTGCGTGCTTGAAACGATGTGCCTTGTGGTAGAGAAGACAATACTGTAGTTCTGTAAGTATGACAGACCGCTCGTCGTCAAAGCGATTTGTGCAAATAAATTTATAATAGTCTGCTACTCGCAACTATACTACTGGGTAGTACTTGGTAAGTAGGGGTCGAACCCAAGGGAATCAGGGGAATAGATGTTCTTTGAGGGGGTTGTTCAGCGAGAGAGCGTGTTTTAGGTCGGTTGGTTGGTTTTAAAGCTACCAGCTAAGTGATTGATTGATTGATTGGTTGGTTGGTTGGTTTTAGTACTGGAAAGTAAATTGCAGTTTATAATTAAAGAGAAATGTTCGGTTTCAGGGGCCTTGTATTATATCCTGTTTATCATTGACCTTTAGTGAATCATCTAAGTATTCAAACATGAATCGAGGCTATTCCTAGCTCAAGACTTGCAACATTGCCTAGCCTTTTTCAAGGTCGTAGAGCACTTATTCTACTTAAACTAGCACCAGTACCCATTTCAAGGTACGCTAGCCTGTGTGCATCCATCTGATCCCTTTGGCCCAGTTTTCAAATGGTTTTTAGGATAAGTCGACCTCCTCGGATAAGCTTGTCCATTTGGTCCCTTTGGCCCAGTTACAAATGGTCCACTTACCCGAGTATGATCACGAACCCCCAAGGACAAGCTTACCCATTTGGTCCCTTTGGTCCAGTTACAAATGGTTCACTCACCCTTGGAAATTCTAACTTTATATATGGCACATAGAATAAGTTTTGAATACTAATATGAGACACTAAGTTAATAGTCTAAAATATTTTATAATACAAGTGCGCCCCTTCTACCGAACTACTAGTTTAGCTACTATTCATCGCGCTAAACATTATAACTAAGGAAATAAAAATAGTTGAATAAATACTAAAAAATACTTACAACCGTTGAAGCGCCAAGGGAGCAATCCTTTATTTCCAAAGCCAAACTTACAAATACATAAACTTAGAGAGAGAAGTGAATTATGGATGATTTGAGGTGTGTTCAAATGAGGGGAGGAGCTCCTCCTTTTATAGCCATGGAGGGTGGAGATGGAGGGTGGAGATGGTTGCATGTGGAGGCCATCCATGGAGGAGGAGAATGGAGGGTGGAGGAGCCACCACATGTCTTTTGATCCAAGGGAGGAGGAAGGAGGAGCAAGGAGGAGGAGACATGTGGAGGAGCAAAAAGCCGCCGGTCACCATGGGTGGAGGAGCCGCCGGTTGCCGGTGGTTGAGGGAGGAGGAGGGGTGGCTTTGGCCACCTCTTGCCCAAGTGGCCGGTCATCTTGCCCAAATGTGAATTTTGTACAGTTTTGTGCAGTCTTTTCACAAAACTGTCAGTGTGTTTCTTCCCCGGGCTGTCTTGATTCCTCTCCTGATTCTTCTGATTAATTTGTTATGAGTGATTCAACGTCAGGATCCTTGATATTTCTTCAGTCGGCATATGATCTTGACCTTGGATTGACTCGTAACATCTTTTCTGCTTTAAAAGCTCCTCTTTAGTGTGTATTCTCTCTAAGCTCTGAAATACCCTGTAGAAATATATCTGAACTAACAAGCAAAAGTTAAATAGACAAAATGTCTAATTAAGGGGGTTTTACTGTGTTTTTGATTCGTATAATTATGGTCCATCAGATCACCCCACACTTTTAGTTGTTCGTCCCGAACAATACTATTCAAGGGCTGTACTCTAAGTTGGCTTTGAAATATGAAAATTAGACTGTGGTACTGGATCTATCCTAATTCATGCATTACTACTTATTACCAAATTAAACTGCGTAAATAAATAGAAGAAACTTAATACTTGTACCTCCGTGCTGAGATGCAAATTATATTGGATGTCTCAGGAGATAGCCCTTTTTAGGCTCCTGGACTGCAATCTCGGGATCGTCTCGCACTATATGGTTTTCTGGTAGCTTTCTCTAACACGTGATTTGGTTCGGGTTTCACTGAGTTGAGCCTTTTTGATTTTTTTTTTCTTTTTTGGCGAGGGACTGCTTTTTTGTAGTGAATTGGCCTTTGGCCTTTGATTTGACTCTTTGAGTACTTCACTTTTTTGTTCGGTTAAAACCTTCACAATTTTGGGCCTTTGGCCTCTTGATTTGCTTCTTTGAGCTTTTTGCCTTTTTGTGGCTTGCAAGTCCATTTTCTCAAGCCTTTCTTTTGGGAGGTCCAATCATCGCCCGCAAGCCTATGGAAATACCTCCCCGTTCCTCTCATCGTTGCCGTTTCGCGCGGGTCAAGAAGAGGGTCGCTCATCTATTTTCTCGGCTACTTTGACTAGAGAGAGGACGGTCTGATTCCCGTCCTCGCCTTTTGTTTTCTTTTTTGCATAAACACTACATGGCGGAGATGACTTCAATTCTTCACTGAAACCCGAAGTGCAGCCTCCACTAACTTTGAAAACCATATAGTTTGATCTGATCCTTTAATTGCTTGCCAAGCCTCTCTAGGGCAGTTTATATCAACTCCACATCCCTAGTTATCTCAGCACAAAGGACAAATGAAAAGTTACATTCTAAGTTTTTAAACAGTTTGAATTTTCACAAGGTTAATGCATGAATTGTGATCTATCTTTTTCACATTCTTAAGTTCATATTTTCAAAAAGATACTATTACTAAAAAAATAGCAAGCATGTTATTTATGTACACAGGTGGTTCTCACCCCCCACTTTTGAACAAAGGCGTGCCTTAGTTCAAAAGTCATGCAAGCTTAAAACTAAATTACTGAATTTAAATGACAGAAATTAAAGTGCGGAAAAGTAAGATAGTGTCGGGTTACCTCCCGACCAGTGCACTTGTTTAACGTCGTTGGCTCGACAGTACCTCGTTGTGGATTACTGGTTTGGATCCCATGGGTGGCTCGAGTCGAACTTCGCCACCGTTCCTGTGTTGCTTCTTGCTTTGATTCTTCCTGACATCTTACCGGATGTTGTACTCGGGTCAGGACTCCTTGGTTTCGGGATCTTTTCTTTCCAATACCCCGGAGGGGGTGATGGACCTTTGATCATAGCTGCTGGTCTTGTTGCTTTTTTGGTCTCCATTGACTGGTCAGAAAGCTGTGCACCGTGATAATGTTTAACTCGCTGCCCATTCACAGTGAATTTTCTTCCATCGTCCGGGCTTTCCAATTCGATCATTCCATGGTTGTATACTTTAGTTATGGTATAAGGACCGGTCCATCTTGATTTCAGTTTGCCTGGCATAAACTTCAATCGTGAGGAGAAGAGTAATACTTGTTGTCCTTCCTCAAATGAGCGCCGGAGGATGAATTTGTCATGATATAATTTTGTCCGTGCTTTGTAGTTTGTTTGCTCCTCATAGGCTTCAAGCCGCAATTCTTCAAGTTCGCATAGCTTAAGCTTTCTATATAATCCGGCAGCTTTTAAATCTGGATTGCACTGCTTGAGCGCCCAATAGGCTTTATGTTCTAATTCCACCGGAAGATGGCATGCCTTCCCATAAACAAGCCGAAAGGGGGAGGTTCCAATTGGTGTCTTGTACGCTGTCCGATAAGCCCAAAGAGCTTCGTCCAGTCTCTGACTCCAATCTTTCCTACCTGGTTTCACCATCTTTTCTAGAATACCTTTGATTTCGCGGTTGGAGATCTCCGCTTGACCATTAGTTTGGGGATGATATGCCGTAGATGTTCGGTGGTGGACATGGTATCGTTTTAAGGTAGCAGCCATCATGCGGTTGCAGAAATGAGTTCCTTGGTCACTTATTATGGCCTTGGGTACCCCGTACCTACAAAATATATTAGTGCGCAAAAATTCTATGACAGTCTTTGCATCATCGCACCTTGTGGCCTTGGCTTCTACCCATTTTGACACATAATCTACAGCAACTAAAATGTAGGTATAACCGCATGAAACTAGAAATGGTCCCATAAAATCAAGACCCCACACGTCAAAAACATCATTGACTAATATGGGCACTTGAGGCATTTCACTTCTATCTGACACATTTCCTACTCTTTGACACTTATCGCATTCTCTACACTTTTTATTGGCATCCTTAAATATACTTGGCCAGTAAAAACCGCTATCTAAGATTTTTCTAGCGGTTCTCCTATGCCCGAAGTGTCCTCCACATGCAAACTCATGGCAAAAGCTAATAACAGAAGCTATTTCGTTATCAGGGATGCATCTCCTAAGTATTTGATCTGTTCCTATCTTCCATAAATAAGGATCATCCCATAAGTATTGTTTAGCATTATGTCTAAGTTTCATGCATTGTGCTTTAGTGAAAGAATGAGGAAATGTACCTCCTACAAGGTAGTTGACGAATGAGGCGTACCAGGGCACCTTGGTTTAGACGGCGTATAGGTGCTCGTCTGGAAATGACTCGATTATGTGCCCTTCTTCTTCCTTTCGGACAATCCTGCTTAGGTGGTCAGCTACAGTATTCTCGATTCCCTTTTTGTCCCTTATTTCCACATCAAATTTTTGTAGTAGTAATATCCACCGAATAAGCCTTGGCTTAGCCTCCTTCTTCTTCATTAGGTAACGGATGGCAACATGGTCGGAATAAACTATTACTTTTGCTCCAAGCAAGTAGGGTCTGAATTTTTCCAGAGCGAATACTACTGTAAGGAGTTCCTTTTCGGTGGTGGAGTAGTTCCGTTGGGCAAGATCTAGGGTTCGTGAGGTGTAATAGATCACACCTGCTTTCTTTTCAATTTTTTGGCCGAGAACTGCCCCTACAGCGAAGTCGCTTGCGTCGCACATGATTTCGAATGGTAGTTCCCAATTTGGTGTTTGGATGATGGGTGTGCTAGTGAGGGCTTTCTTTAGATCATCAAAGGCCTTTTTGCATGCGTCGGTGAATTCAAACGGAACTTCTATTTGTAGAAGGGTGGATAGGGGCAATGCTTTCTTGGAGAAGTCTTTGATGAATCGTCGGTAGAATCCTGCATGGCCAAGGAATGATTGGATGTCTCGGACCGTGGATGGGTATGGTAGAGTCGTGATCAGGTCGATCTTTGCTTTGTCCACTTCTATGCCTTCTTTTGAGACGACATGTCCTAAGACTATCCCGTGTGTTACCATGAAATGGCACTTCTCATAATTGAGCACTAAGTTCATGGACACACATCGTGCCAAAACTGTGTTCAAATTGCTCAAGCAAGCGTCGAATGTGTCTCCATGGATGGTGAAGTCATCCATGAAGACCTCAATGAATTCTCCGATCATGTCTGAAAAAATGCTGGTCACAACCCTTTGAAAAGTTCTCGGGGCATTGCATAGGCCGAACGACATTCTTCTGAAGGCGAATGTACCGAATGGGCAGGTGAAAGTAGTCTTCTCTTGGTCCTCAGGTGCTATGGGGATCTGGTTGTATCCTGAGAACCCGTCCAGGAAGCAAAAATATGGTTTGCCTGCTAGTCGGTCCAGCATTTGATCGATGAATGGTAGAGGGAAATGGTCTTTTCTTGTGACGGCGTTCAGTTTCCTGTAATCGATGCACATTCTCCAGCCATTCTTAACCCTTGTCGTCACCATTTCTCCTTCGGCATCTTCCTCGACTGTGATTCCACTCTTCTTTGGCACCACGTGGACAGGACTCACCCATTGACTATCTGATATGGGGTAGATAACGTCCGCATCTAGTAACTTTTGTATTTCCTTTCGGACAATCTCCATCATGATTGGGTTAAGTCGTCGTTGAGGCTCTCTTGATGGTTTTTCTCCATCCTCAAGTAGAATACGGTGCATGCATACGGCCAGGCTGACTCCCCTTAAGTCGGCCAGAGTCCATCCAATAGCCGACTTGTGTTGCTTCAGGACTTTTATCAAATTTTGTTCCTGGCTTGCTTCCAAGCCACTCTTGATGATTACTGGGAGTGTGTCATTATCCCCTAGGAAGGCATACTTCAGATATCCAGGAAGGGGCTTTAATTCTATTTTGGGGGCTTGCACCACCGAGGGCAGAAAAGTATTTGATTTGAATAATTTTACCTCGTTGACTTCAAATTTTGGTGTAAGAGGCTCCGAGATTGTCAAATGGACCACTGTTTCACGTAAGTCTTTAGTTAATTCGTATGGGCTTATGGATCCATTGAGTACGGCTTCTAGGGAATCTGTTCTAAGTTCTGGTCGAATTTCTTGGACCAGGTCGTCCAAAGTATCGAGCGCGTGTATTTCCTCGAATTCCATAGGGTGCTTCATTGCTCGGAATATGTCAAAGCTGTAGACCTCTCCTTCTACTTCCATTGAAAGCATTCCACTTCCACAATCTATCTTCATTTTTGATGTTTTTAGGAATGGACGGCCAAGAAGAATAGGTGCATGATCAGTAGGTCCGCCATTTTCCATTTTTAAAACGTAGAAGTCTGCTGGAAACACTAACTTGCCTACTTGAACTAGGACGTCTTCTATTTTGCCCTCGGGTTGTTTGCAGGGCCGATCTGCCAGTTGAATAGTGAGACCGGTGGGTTTGAGTGGTCCAATCTTAAGACATGAGTAGATAGAGAATGGGAGAACATTGATTGATGCTCCAAGGTCTAGCATGCAATTCTCGATCCTTATGTTACCAATCGTGCACGGAATGGTGTAAGTTCCTGGATCTCCACATTTAGGGGGAACTTTTCGTTGTATGACAGCCGACACGTTTTTACTCATTAGTTCTTGGTCATGTCCAGCATTCCTTCTCCGGTTGGTGCAGAGTTTCTTTAAAAACTTGGCATACCGAGGAATTTGTTTGATGGCCTCCAAAAGGGGGATGTTGATCTCGACCCTGCTGAACAAGTCAAGTACTTCCTTATCCATGACATATTGTTTTTGTACGCGACCTGGTACCGGAAATGGAAGTGTCGTGCTGATTTTAGGGGTTTCGGTTCTGGGAACCGGGTTAGGCACGTGTTCCTTGGACGTATTCTCTTCTTCTTCGGTTGCGTCCCGCTCTTCCTCAAATGTGTCGTCGTCTTTGTCGGTCTCTTCTGCATCTAGAATTTCGAGAGGCTCGGGCCTTATTTGCTCTTCTCCGGGCACCCTTGGGTCTTTGTCTTTCCTTTTCTCCATAGATTTGCCGAAAAGCGTTTTTCCACTCCTAAGAGTCACGGCATTCATGTTTTCCTGCGAGCTTTGAATAGTTTGAGACAGGAGTTTGCCGGGCTCTCTAGAGAGTGCGGATACTGATGCAGCGAGTTGGGAGATGTGCTTCTTCAAGTCTGATAATTCTTCTTTTGTTTCGGTTTGGTTTCGATGCATAGTAGTATTCAACTGCTGCACAGTACCAGTCAATTGCAGCATCATGTCCTCAAGTGATTTGTTTACCCCTTGATAATTGCTTGAGCTCGCATGGTACTGATTTAGTCCTTTTTGCTGATATTGGCCTGTCGATGGAGCGTTCTGGTTATATTGTCGGTGGGGGGGTTGGTAGAATGACTGCGCTAGTTGAGGGACAGCTGGTTGTGTCTCCTTCTTAGGATAGCTGTTGTTGTTACACCAGCCTGGGTTGGATGTTTGACCGTACTGTCTGTTTTTTCCAGCTCTGTCGTTGTTGTTGTTGTATCCTTGATATCCTCCCACTATATTCACTTCCGCCGGTTCTCCTTTATTAATGTCGGGCATGCGTCAGTTTTGTGGTCTGTAGAACCACAGAACTCGCAAGGTTTTACCGGAACTGGCTGTCTACGTATGATCTCGATCATCATCTCCTTAAACTGTTTCATCTCTTCAGTCATGGAGTTTACTGATGTCTCGGCTTGTGCTACCTTTTTTGATCGAGAGAATTCATCTTGACGAGTAGTCTCTTCTCTAAATCGGGCATTTTCAGCAAAGTTGGCGATGACATTCCTTATGCCACTCAATGATAAATTCATCATGGATCCTCCCGCTGAGGCATCCAAGAGCATTTTGTCTAAGGGTCTTAATCCATCAATGAGGTACTCGATGACGAGTTTCTCGGGCAGTCCAAGGGTACAGCAGCTCCTTTCTAGGTGATTGAATTTTTCTAGGTAATCGTACATGGTTTCATTGGGACCTTGTTTGATTTCCTGTAGTTGCCTCCTTACTTGCATTGCTCTTCCAGCCGGATAGTATTTGTCTAAGAATTTCTTCTGCATCTGAGCCCATGTTCTGATGCTTCCGGAAGGCAATGAAAGGAACCAGTCGCTTGCCGAGTCTATGAGGGAAAAATAGAACGCCTTTAACTTGAAGTCGTCCATATTCACTCGATTGGGCTTTAGATTCTGGCAAATGCCATGTAGGTGTTGGAGGTGAGTGGTCGCAGATTCTCCAAGAGCTCCTGAGAATTTGGGCAAGCTGTGCGCTACTGATGCGTTGATGGTTACGTTCTCTAATTCAGGGCTCTCATAGATGCACCACGGCTGTGTCTCAAAATTAGGGGCATTTAACTCGCCCATAGTTGGTTCACGGTAGTAGTTATCCCCGTAGTAGTCATCGAAAGCAGGTTCTCTTCCTGGCATGTATCGAGGTTGAGGTTGTGGTCGTGGGGGATGAATAGGAGGTTGTACTGGACCAGCTGCATTTCGGTCCTCGGGTAGTTCTTGGTTTCTTCTGACTGCTTCCCTATCACGAGCTCTTCTGTTTCTGATGAGTTGTTTCGGATCGTCGATGAATGGAAACGGTACCTCATCATTTTGATCGTACAGGTTTATTTCTTCGTCATCCTGGTAGTCATGGTGACTTTCTTCATGAGACATGGTTGTTTTGAAGCGCGTAACGATTCAAAGAACTTTATCCGATGGCCGATTCCCCGGCAACGGCGCCAATTTGACAGACCGCTCGTCGTCAAAGCGATTTGTGCAAATAAATTTATAATAGTCCGCTACTCGCAACTATACTACTGGGTAGTACTTGGTAAGTAGGGGTTGAACCCAAGGGAATCAGGGGAATAGATGTTCTTTGAGGGGGTTGTCCAGCGAGAGAGCGTGTTTTAGGTCGGTTGGTTGGTTTTAAAGCTACCAGCTAAGTGATTGATTGATTGATTGATTGGTTGGTTGGTTGGTTTTAGTACTGGAAAGTAAATTACAGTTTATAATTAAAGAGAAATGTTCAGTTTCAGGGGCCTTGTATTATATCCTGTTTATCATTGACCTTTAGTGAATCATCTAAGTATTCAAACATGAATCGAGGCTATTACTAGCTCAAGACTTGCAACATTGCCTAGCCTTTTTCAAGGTCGTAGAGCACTTATTCTACTTAAACTAGCACCAGTACCCATTTCAAGGTACGCTAGCCTGTGTGCATCCATCTGATCCCTTTGGCCCAGTTTTCAAATGGTTTTTAGGATAAGTCGACCTCCTCGGATAAGCTTGTCCATTTGGTCCCTTTGGCCCAGTTACAAATGGTCCACTTACCCGAGTATGATCACGAACCCCCAAGGACAAGCTTACCCATTTGGTCCCTTTGGTCCAGTTACAAATGGTTCACTCACCCTTGGAAATTTTAACTTTATATATGGCACATAGAATAAGTTTTGAATACTAATACGAGACACTAAATTAATAGTCTAAAACATTTTATAATACAATGCGCCCCTTCTACCGAACTACTAGTTTAGCTACTATTCATCGCGCTAAACATTATAACTAAGGAAATAAAAACAGTTGAATAAATACTTACAACCGTTGAAGCGCCAAGGGAGCAATCCTTTATTTCCAAAGCCAAACTTACAAATACATAAACTTAGAGAGAGAAGTGAATTATGGATGATTTGAGGTGTGTTCAAATGAGGGGAGGAGCTCCTCCTTTTATAGCCATGGAGGGTGGAGATGGTTGCATGTGGAGGCCATCCATGGAGGAGGAGAATGGAGGGTGGAGGAGCCACCACATGTCTTTTGATCCAAGGGAGGAGGAAGGAGGAGCAAGGAGGAGGAGACATGTGGAGGAGCAAAAAGCCGCCGGTCACCATGGGTGGAGGAGCCGCCGGTTGCCGGTGGTGGAGGGAGGAGGAGGGGTGGCTTTGGCCACCTCTTGCCCAAGTGGCCGGTCATCTTGCCCAAATGTGAATTTTGTACAGTTTTGTGCAGTCTTTTCACAAAACTGTCAGTGTGTTTCTTCCCCGGGCTATCTTGATTCCTATCCTGATTCTTCTGATTAATTTGTTATGAGCGATTCAACGTCAGGATCCTTGATATTTCTTCAGTCGGCATATGATCTTGACCTTGGATTGACTCGTAACATCTTTTCTGCTTTAAAAGCTCCTCTTTAGTGTGTATTCTCTCTAAGCTCTGAAATACCCTGTAGAAATATATCTGAACTAACAAGCGAAAGTTAAATAGACAAAATGTCTAATTAAGGGGGTTTTACTGTGTTTTTGATTCGTATAATTATGGTCCATCAAAGTACGCGAGAAAGACAAATGTTGATGTAATCTCATCGAGGAGACTTTCTTTGATGAGAGTAATGAAGAAGCAGAGAACACCACGTTGGATGGGTGGCTAGCTATGTGCAGGTCACTTTCATGCAGTTGATGGCTAATGAGGATCGGCCAAGAGAATGGAGTGGCATATAATTCCTTGTCAAGAATGATGATAACCTGAGTTTTGCCCTCAGAATGGATGGGGAAGGCTATCTTTGAGCTAATGAACTGTTCAGAAGTTGAAGGAAAGTGATGACAAGCCAAGTTGCTGTGTTAATGACTTGTATGGAAAATTCAACAGAGTAAGGTGTGCACATTGAGATGGTGAGCAAGTAACATGATGCTGTGCAATCGGCATTCATAACTCAAGAAGCAGTGAAGGATGTCAAATGACAATATTGAGACGCTAAAAAATGTCAAGAATAGTAATTTTGGGAGTAAACCCAAGAGAGGGTATGATGAAGGCCCCTGCAGCTGCGTGATAGAAACGTGAGGTATGGACAACGGTCCATGAGTGCTGCAAGATCAATTTTGGTGATGGTTATTGTATTCGGTTGAGTCACACATATTATGAGAAGAAGATCATGAGTCCTGTAGCGCAGTTGGTGTTCTTCTTGCTCTTAATTATGAGCGTGATTGCTGAAATCTGGTGATGAAGGAGATGAAGGGTGGACAACACCGGCGCACAGTCGCCACCACCTGTAGAACCAGCTGATGTTAAGCTGTCCTCCCTTGCTGACCCTATGCATCAAGAAAATGTTCTCCCCACTGATGGTCTGGGCGAGATGATGATGTTGTTGAAGGAGGTTCGATCTGAGTTACAGGATGTGAAGGAGAAGTTAGCAGCCCTAGAGGTGGCAGCAGAGAAAGGTCTGAAAGTCCCAGAGGAGAATTGGGTGAAAGACTTGGGTGCTGCGGCTGCTGTGATTGAGGGGTTCCCAGAGCAGATCAAGAACCTTGCTGCAGAGATTGTGGAACAGCTGAAGGTTCTGTACCAGAATGATGCTTAGTCTGGACTGTCTCATGGCCCCCATCTTTGCCAACCCTACCACATCTATCCCTGCTTCCTTGAACTTTTTTTTGAATTTCATGTTTGATTTCTCCTTGCATTTTGACTTCCTTGCTTGGATGTGTGGTGTCCGTATGACACACTTATGACTTGCTGGCATGAATGAAATGTTCTTCTTTCCATTACTCTGTGTTCTTACTTGCAAATCTTTTTGATGATGCCAAACGAGGGAAGACATATATGTGCATTCACTAAGGGGGAAAAATCAGTATCAAAGTTTAAGCGGATGTCTATCTGAGGGGGAACTACGCTTGCTAGACTTAAATGAGAATCGATTGAATTAACTCGGAATTAATCGGAATTAACTAGCTGTTGTAGGGAATTGTAGTTGTGACTTCCCTGTCACTGCTGTGTGTGATTTCTCATTTGTGAAGAAGTGTTTGTCATCATCAAAAAGGGGGAATTTGTTGGACCCTTTGTGTTTTGATGATAACAAATACTTAGCTAATATTTGACTTCAGTATGCAGAAATCACACTATCTGACAGAAACGATAACTGGACATCTCTGAGAGAGCTCAGCGCTACGAGAGAGATGGGATCTGCGTGAGAGACGAGATCAGCACCGACTTTGGATCGGATCAGGGAAGATATACTCGAGATACAAATTGAAGATATACGAGTATATAAGCGTAATATTTGACGAGAGATATTGATATCGGTATATACACAAGATATACGACTCAATGTATATGACGGGAAGATACGCGCCAGATTTGGAAAGGAAATAAGTGATATGGTTAAGTTATGGAAATATCTTAACCAAATCATATCTGCTGGATAGCAATCGGATCTTAGACAGAGATCAGATCTGCTGAGTGAAGAAGACTATATAAAGAGGCGGAGTCTTGAGTTTCAACTTCAGCTTTTTGGAGAGAGCAATCGGAGATTGAAGAGGCGATCAATTCCGGAGCTGACGAAGTGCTGCTGTGTGCGGACAAGACCAAGATCGAGTTAGTTGATATTTGAATTGAGTAGAATTGGTTAACTGTCACTGAGTGAGACAGGTTGTAACATTCTACAAGTATATTCGTTCATCAATAACATCGATCTTGAAGCCCTTCTGGAACTGTCCAGAAGGCAAGTGGTTTTCAGCCTGTTGCAAGGATTGCAATAAGGTTTCCACTATAAATCTGTGAGCATTTAACTTTCCGCACTATATTTCATGTACTTGTGATAATTTCCGCTGCCATCTGTCTGAGGGATAACACTCTGTGATCTCCCTCACATAGACGGCTAACCTAACGATCCAACAGAGGAGTTGATTGTGAGAGTGTGAGACTAAAGAGAAGATTGTAATTATTCTACCACATTCTCAAAGGAGATTATTGCCTATGCCTGTTACATTTAAGAGGATGGAAACCAATAAAAGCATGAATCCAACCGGCCATTACTTGATCTTCAGTCTTCATGATTTTTGTGATCCTTTCAGAGTGTTTACTTCTCATCAGGAGTAATATGTATTCAGGTAGTAAGTCTCCTTGCATTAATTTTGACAACAGTAGTGTTTTGGTCTTAGGTATAAAATTAAGATGTGTATGTAATGTACAAGTTTAATATCTCAATAAAAATATTTGGATTAGTTGTGAATTGTGATGCACTGGACCCAAGCGGATCAACTGACTTGTGCTTGAGTGTTACATTAATACATGGCTGCAAAATTTTCAATCAACTAAGGCTACGTGTAAAGATGCACAACCCAACTTGATTGGGTTACATGTTTGTCATAGTTGGTTGTTGTTTCATTCTTCTGCAAATTGGCTCCACCCCGCCACCTACATGCCAAAACCTGTTTATTGAATTTGCCGTTACAGTTATTCAAAAGACAAGTTGATTCTATATCGGATCATGAACCCTTTTTTTTTTTAAAAAATTTGGTTAGGATCCAACAACTTCGGACTCATACGAGGCTTGATCCCTAAATTTTATAATTTAATCAAGTGTTCACATTACTAGACGACATGTATTGTGAACCCTTTTTGGTGCCTGAAACTTTAGTGTTTTCTTTTAACAACTATAAGAATGTAACCAAATGAAAGGTCTGTCACCAATTTCCATTGATCTTATTATATATCCAAACTATGTTCATTTCATATTATGCTCAAACGAGGAGCTGCTGACATGATCATACAAATGTGACCTAAGTAGCTACAACTGCTAAATTAGCTTGACTACTACTACTACTACTAACACCTCTACCAAGGAAGTTGGCCACAATGACACCAACATCCTCCAATCCAACACCAATGCAGAGCGGCAGAGAACTCAACGATGCATCAATCTTGCTCAAGTTACTCGCATCGGCGCCACTGCTGCAACTCAGGACCCTCACATTTGGACCATCTCTGCATTTTCCCATACACTTGCACCCCACCACCGCAACACCTTCTCCTACCACCTTCTCAAACTCCTCAACCAGTTGTGCAGCACCCGATTTCTTGCACTTTCCCCCCATACACACTTCAATTTTCTTCGTCGCTGTTTCCGCCACGGTAACCGGTTTACAAAGATCCAAGTCCTCAAACGGATTATCTTGTGTCAGATTGGCAGCAATGCTTTGGAGTGCCGGACATGAATCAATTTTGGAGTGGTCTTTTTGAGCTGAAGATTGGGTTGATGAGCTCATTCGTAGGCTGGCTACGTCCACTACTTTTCCACATTCACTGTCGCTTGATTCTGATTCTGATGATGATGATGATGATGAATTGGCTGCTGCTGCTTTCATCATAGCCTTCTCCATCTTCCTCTTCTTCTTCAACTCCTTCTCTTTAGACTTCATCTCCTGCAGATGTTTCATCAGAGTCTCCGCTGCTTCCTAAAAACACATTTTAGAAACCCAATTCAACAAACATGTTCAAGATTGTAACTTTCCATTCACAATTCCCAAAATAACCAAAAGATGAAAGTTGGAAAAAATTACCGAAATGCCACCGACGTTGTCTTCGCCGACAAGGCCAACCTGAGACAACATCGACAAGTCCTTCGTCAGCTCTTTTAACAGCTTGAGCTTCTTCATCTTCTTCTTCTCGTCCTTTTTCATCTTCTTATCAGTTTCCAGACCACCACAGCTCGCCATCATCGCCGTGGTCGCCTTCTCTCTTCTCATCATCGTCGTCGGCCTCGTCTGGTAATACAGAACATGACTGACATCTCGAAATCTGCTTTCCAGCTCTATCCGAGTTTTCAGGCATGTCCGAGATTCAATGGCGATCCGGTTTCCGGCTCCCAACGATGATTGGGATTTGATCATCATGCACGGAGGAACACGGTTGAGAGTAGCGGCGGCGCCGGTCATGTCCATGAATTCAAATCTCGGGATTGAATTTCCTTCTCTCTTACAGTCGAATGAACGATCGTTGATCAGAGAAAAATGGACGGAGGAATCAGAGGAAGAAGCAGAGATCGGAGATGTTGGATTACAGAGGAGTCGGTGAGAAGTTGTTTAGAAAAGCATTGGATGGGTTTCTTTATGCCAAACTTTTCACCACGTGTCGTTGTCTAATTAGTTTTAGCTGACGTGTCATACAACTTTTGCTGAGCGCCTGTTCGCTTGCGGCAGTTAACGGCTGGACACACTCCAACTGATTCTCGACGTACGACTTCCGTTTGTTCTGACCGTTGGATGATCAAGTTGACTGATTGACGGTCCATGATTGGCTTTCCATTTGACACGTTGTTTGCCATGTGTACAATTTTGTGACAGTTTGGATGCCGTACAAGACTCTATAGCCTTGCCACGTCAGATGAAAGGAATGAACGCCGAGATTTGTCGACAATATATATTTATGTAGATGATGTTCCCAAATTTACTTCTTGCTGTTCATGTTTTTATAATTAGGACACATTATAATTAAATTATTTGGATAATGACGTGATTCCGTATATAATATTAAACATTTTCAATATTCATTTTTTTATTGTGGGTTTACATCGTACAGGTCAAGGAAGCAATCACATACATATATAACATGTTTCGGGTACACCTATATTTCTAGGTCATTTGAAGCACATGCCACACAAAGGGCACCTCCCCGGATTTGAACTTGATCTTGAATCACCGTTGAAGCACAGGCCTTCTGGCACCTTTTAACCCACGACTTGTCACACATCTTCATACTAAGACCATATCAGCGCCTAAGCAGGCCTCTATGAGAGGGTAGAGCATAACACCCACAAACGTCCACACGAGACGAGGAAGAAGATCCAAAAAGGAGATGAGAAGGGAAAACATCCCCGAGAGATGAAGGAAGAGATCCACACCATAAGTGGGACTAGAAAAATTCACATAAATTGTGGGTCATGGGTGGGGTTTGAACTCTCTACCTTGTGAATACAAGGTAGGAACGAATTCAACAAATATGCCACACCGTTATTGGCAATACTCTGTTTAAATATACCAATTTTTTCCACTTATCATACCTACAAATTGGGTTTTTTTTTTGATTAGTAGGTTAGTGTTAGATTGTTAGCAGCTGTTAGGTTAGATGAGGTTTAAAGTGCTTTACTCCTCGATGAAGATTTTTTTTTCTTTTTTGATGGGGAACTCCGCAATGAAGTTAGTTTATTTATAAAGTCTAGTTTATTTTGATGAAATTCAATCCCCATTATATTCATTTATTTATTTATTGGTGAGATTACATGTTGGCACATATTCGGTACATATTGATATTATTTAGTCAATTGATGAGATCTTTACACGTTGATAAAAATTCAATACATATTAACATGACAACAAAAGAGATTAGTATGACCACCAATAATTGAATATAAAACTTGAAGGCTGAGAAATACTTTAATCATGTCACCACCCTGATAGCAAAAATTAAAGAACGTTTATAATTAATACTATATATTATAATTCTGCAGGATGATAGGATTAATAGGATCTATTTTGTATAAATTAATCGGAAAGTAAATAAATTGATAATTTGAACGATTTATTATCTAAGAGCATCCTTAATAAACAATCAAGTAAAAGAGTGTGGAGCCAATCTTTAAATTTTAGTTCTTCAGAATTTGATTCTTCTCCTCCTTCTCTCTGGAATCCTCTTTAGCGTTCCTCACGCTTAACATCCTAAGTCCAGGGCATGGCTGGTGTTGGCATAACCAACCACCTGACCCAGATGCGCTACAGCTCGCAACACCAACAGTTAATGGTGCTTGGAACGGCGGAGCCAGGTCCTTTGTGGTGGTGACCAAAACAAAGGCGGACTGCCCTTTCCCCACTATCAACATAGCCGCCTGCCAGTATGGCACTAAGGATGGTAAACCATCAATCTCTATCACAACTGCAGAACTCCAAGTTGGGATAGAGAACCTAAAGCAAACCCTCTTAGCCAAATTTTCTGGCAGACGACCTCCCATTAAAGAAGTTTGCAACTCTTTCACGGAAGTCTGGTCCTTAAGCGGAAAATGCTCCATTGGAGCATGGGACGCGAAACATGTACTCATAGTCCTAGATTCTGAAACTGATGCGCGCAAGGTTCTCGCTCATCCCATGAGAAAACTTGAGCATGTTCTTTTCAGGATCTTCCGATGGTCCAAAGACTTTAGAACGAAGAGGGAATCAACGACTATAACTATGTGGATCCGTCTTCCCCACCTCCCACCGGAGCTTTACAATCCAGGGTACATCAACTCCATTTTTTCCACTTTTGAAACCTTCCTAGCAGTGGATAACAGGACGGTGGCCTTCTCTAACCCTAACTATGCTAGACTATGTATGGAAGTTGATACAACCAAGGAGATGCGAGATGAGGCTTGGATCTCGATAGGGATAGAGTCTGGCTTCTGGCAAAAAATAATATACAAGAATCGCCTTCACTACTGTACCAAATGCCGTCTCCATGGCCATACAATTTCAAACTGCCTAACATGAAGATGCAACAAGAACATGAACAGCGCATTTGGGCAGCGTGTGATGAGTATGGTCTCCTAACTGGTAAGCCAAAAGGCGCGGCTCCCCAAGAGAAACAAAAGGAGGTGAAGTCGCTTTCCCTGGCTAAGGAGGGACAAAGCTCCTTTTCGGCTGATGAGAAAAATGCAGGATGGAAAGTTGTTCACAAAAGGAAAGGGAAGCAAAACAACAAAAACATCCCTCAAGACAAACATATGGCGGTTCTGCAGCAAGTCAACCATGGAAATGCTTTGATATAAGAGGAAGTAAACTGCAAATCTATAGACTTACATGTTTTCAGAAATCCTATGCAACAGTCTATGAGCGTGGGGGTGCTGGGAGTAGAGGAAAACCATATCCTCATTTCTAATAAGTCTAATGAGTCAGACGTTGGGGAGAATAAAGTGGAAGCAGATATCCCTATGGGGCCTGTTACTTATCCACATCCCACTTAACCTAAGACCAAGATCACCCATAACAGTTTACTCTATCCTGGGCCTACCAAAACCTCGCGGCCCATTATGTCTAAACCTATCTCATGCAAAGACGTGTTGGTCGAGCCTCGGCAAGCGCATGCTCAAGATATTGACAACGTTACCAAGATTATTGAACCTCAACAATAGACTATGATTGTGGAGAGTCTGGACATCGAGAAAGATGCCATCACCCAAAGCATGCAGGTATCTCTTGGTCATCAAACGAATAGTCAAAATAGGGAAGCAGGTCCAAAACTAGATACTGCAGACACACATGATGTTACCAATAAGAAGTCGGTTTCGTGGGATATATCCAAAGCCAAGTTTCGACTTCGCCACAGCAAAATAGGAGATAGTCAGGCTACCAGCGGACCTGGGGAAAAGTAAAGCAGTGATGATTACCGAGAGGAAACCTTTGGGATACCAAGGGTACTTTGAGTAGTAAGTACTGCTCCCTTGAGGTAAACCAATGACTCACAACCACATTCTTTGGTGGAATGCCAGAGGCATCAAAAATAGAGGTACGACATACTATCTTAAACTTATGATTAGTAAACATCGTATTGGCCTTTGCGCTATTCTAGAGCCCAAGATGGATGCTTCTTTCCTCTCTTCATTTGCGTTTTTTATTAAGTTCCAAAATCACACTCATGGTAGTCTAGTAAACGCCCATATCTGGATCCTCTGGAATGAACTTTTTCAGGTTGACATTGTCGGTATCTCCTCGCAAATGATCACTGCTAAAGTGAAGCATGAAGATAGGACTTTCCTTTGTAGTTTCGTTTATGCATCCACAGATAGGCTTACTAGAAGAACGTTGTGGGATGACCTCTCTGCTATCGCCCAATCGGCTAATAGTCCTTGGATACTTACAGGGGATTTCAACATTGTCGCTACTTGTAATGAAAAACAAGGTGGCACTCCGTAGGATCACAACTCTATGGGTGACTTTAATAACTTCATTACCCGGACTAAGGTAATGGATGTAGGTTTTTCAAGCTGTCCATATACTTGTGCAATAACCGGCAAGGGACTTCTCGTATTTGGGAGCGTATCGATAGAGTCCTTATCAATGGAATGCGTTAGCTGATTTCCCTAATTTTCAAGTCTTGCATTTATCTCGTATCTCCTCCGATCGCTGCCCAGTGCTGGTGAAGCTCACTTGTGTAATGGGGAGAAAAGCGGGCTTCAAATTCCTTGGTGCTTGGACTATGCACACAGGCTTCAAAGATGTAGTCTCCGAGAGTTGGGATGGGCAGGCCCATGTCAACCCTCTGATTACTTTTGGCTTGAAGCTTAAACGGCTTAGGTCAGCTCTTATCACCTAGAATTGGGAGGTCTTCGGCGACATTCACAAATTAACGAAGCAAAAAATTGACTTGGTGGATGACTTGGAGACCCAGATTCAGTCTCACTGGGAAGTTTCTAAGCACGAGGCGCTCAAAGTTGCTAGATCCGATCTATCCAACCTTCTCAAATATCAATACAGCATACTGGAGGAGAAATCCAAACTTAAATGGTTACAAGAGGGCGAAAGGAACACATGCCTCTTCCACGCAGCTATCAAAGCTTGACGCATCCAAAACAAGGTGAGACTAAAACTGGTGGATGGTTCCTTTACGGAAGAGGTTGAAGAGATTGGGTCTGCCGCAGATGTTCACTTCAAAAGTTTGGGACTTTTCCTGCCAACTCTTCTATCGATTTAGGCCTTTTGATTACTCCTACCATCTCGACCAAGGAGAACGATGACTTATGTCGGATCCTGTCAGCGGAGGATATTTGTCAAATAGTGGATCAGATGAATCATAGTAGCTCCCATGGGACGAATGGCTTCACTGGTAAATTCTACTCCTCCTGTTGGGATATTATTAGTACTGACCTTGTGGTTGCCGTCCAGGGTTTCTTTAAAGGATTGCAAATTACCAATATTATCTCTTCGACCAATATCATTCTTCTTCCTAAAGTGAAGAAAGCGGACTCCCTTGATAAGCTCATACCTATTAGTCTTTGCAATTTTATTCACAAGATTATCTCTAATATCTTGAACTCTAGGTTGAAGAAAGTTCTTTGGGCCATCATCAGGCCTGCGCAAGCGGGTTTCTTGGAAGGTAGAAGCATTCATGACTGTATTGGAGTCGCTCATGATTTGATTCGCGACATTAATCATAAAGTTTTTGGAGGCAATATTATGGTCAAACTTGATATGTCGAAGGCCTACGACAGGCTTTCTTAGAGGTTCCTTCTTCGCATTATGCATGCTTTTGGTTTTTCTCACAATTGGTGCAACCTTATCTATCAGAACATATCCAATTGCTGGTATTTTATTATCTGGGGTGGCCAAAAATTTGATTATTTCAAGTATAATAGAGGAGTTCGCTAAGGAGATCATTTATCTCCCAGTCTCTTTATTTTGTCTATGAAATACTTTAGCAGACTCCTCAACGCTGCCATTCAAGACAGGAAAGTCCATCCTTTCATCACTACGGTCGGTGTTCCCCATGTTCATCATTTGTTATATGCCAGTGATCTTTTGATTTTTGGTAGTGGAAAGAAAAATTTTGTCCGCAAACTGCTTGAAGTCACCAACAGTTTTTCTAATTTGTCAGGCCAGATGCTCAATCCTAAAAAAGCAAGCTCTTCCTCTCCAACCGCATTAATACTACTAGGAAAGCTTCCTTATTAGATCTTACCCAATTCGGCGAAGGGCATTTTCGTACTATCTATCTTGGAGCTCCGCTGTTCTCGGCAGACCTAAGATTATTTACTTTCAACATTTGGAGGATAACATCCGTTCTAAGGTCGCCGGCTGGATGAAGCGTTTCCTTTCTATCAGTGGTCGGCCATGCTTATCTCCTCAGTGCTTAGCTCCCTTAGCTTTCATACGCTCTCCATTATTCCAGTTCTGAAGGGCTATATTCCTAGAATGGAAAGCCTCATGGCTAATTTTCTTTGGGATAGTGGGTCACTGGATTAAATGGTCCTCGATTTGCAATCCCAGGGACGAAGATGGGCTAGGTCTTAAGAAATTATCAGACGTTAAAACAGCAGTCCTAGTCAAGTTAACTTGCAAATATCCATTGAATAACACTATCTGGTCTACCTACTCGAGAGCTCAGTTTCTTAATAGACCCTCCTCCTCTGCTATTTGGCGTGATATCCAACCCTGTATCCATCGTCTTCAGAGTGAAAGCTATTGGGCGATAGGGAGAGGCGATGCCCGTATTAATCATCTCTGCGAGTGGTTGAATGTGACAGTTCCCCCCGAAGGTGTAGGGTGGACCATCAGTGAGGTATTTAACAATGCGAAGATCATTGATCAATTTGTGGCCTTACTTCCTCCAATTTTGAGAAATATAGTGGACATATTTGTGTTAAATAATCAGCCTGACAAGCTTCTTTGGAAGGTTTCTTCCAATAGTTCTTTTTTGGTCCGCCAATACTACCTTGCCAAGTGAGAACCTTTGCCTAAACAACATTTATTTGCTATGATATGGAAGACTTGGATTCCTCCCAAAATCAGCGGCCTTATTTGGAGAATATTTCATCAGGTTGTCCCCACAAACGACAAGATCATTCGCCTTGGTTTCAAAATGCAGGTGTTGTTCCACTCCTGATCGTGAATCCTCGACTCACCTATTCCTTCATAGTGAGATGGCTTGGCCTGGCTGGCGTTTCCTAGCCCAGGTCTTTGATAAACCCCTGCCTACCTCTTTTGTCAACCTCAAGTCGCATTGGTTCCCCTCTACCAATCTCAATCGGTATTTGGACTGCCTTGCTATAGCGATGACCTGTTGTCTGCTCTGGGAGATTTGGGTGGTTCGGAACAAAGTCCTGCATGAGGAGAAGCATGGCAATTTTCCAGCTCTCATATTCAGATGGGCCACTGATGGACCAAAATTATACGAATCATAAACACAGTATAACCCCCTTATTTAGACATTTTGTCTATTTAACTTTTGCTTGTTAGTTCAGATATATTTTTGCAGGGTAATTCAGAGCTTAGAGAGAATACACATTAAAGAGGAGCTTTTAAAGCAGAAAAGATGTTACGAGTCAATCCAAGGTCAAGATCATATGCCGACTGAAGAAATATCAAGGATCCTGACGTTGAATCACTCATAACAAATTAATCAGAAGAATCATGAGAGGAATCAAGACAGTCCGGGGAAGAAACACATTGACAGTTTTGTGAAAAGACTGCACAAAACTGTACAAAACTCACACATGGCCAAAGTGGCCGGCCACTTGTTGAAGAGGTAACCAAGGGAGGAGCTCCTCCCCTTCCACCACCGGCAACCGGCGGCTCTTCCTCCCTTGACCGGCGGCTTTTGGGCTCCTCCACATGGTGCCACCTCCTTGCTCCTCCTCCTCCTCCCTTGGATCAAAAACACATGTTTCCATCTCCACCACCCATCTCCTCCCATTTTGGCTATAAAAGGAGGAGCTCCTCCCCTCATTTTCATCATCCCAAAATCAATATTCACTTCTCTCTCTAAGTTTTGTAATTGTAAGTTTGGCTTTGGAAATAAAGGATAGCTCCCTTGGCGCTTCAACGGTTGTAAGTATTATTTCTAGTATTTATTCAACTGTTTTTATTTCCTTAGTTATAATGTTTAGCGCGATGAATAGTAGCTAAACTAGTAGTTCGGTCTTAGGGGCGCACTTGTATTATAAAATGTTTTAGACTATTAACTTAGCGTCTCTCCTTAGTATTCAAAACTTATTCTATGTGCCATATATTCGGTTAGAACGTCCAGGGTAGAGTGGATGCTTGGAATGGCAAAACTCTACAGCGGGGTTCGTAAACTTGTACGGATAAGTGGATGCTTGGAATGGCAAAGCTTATCTGAGAAGTTTGACTTATCTTAAACACCATTTGGTTGATCGGGAATGATTGATCAAATGGATGCACATTGGCTAATATAACCGGGAATGGAGTATTAGTCTAAATAGAATAAGTGCTCTACGTCCTTGGAATAGGCTTGACAGTGTACGCAAATCGAGTGCTTGGAATGGCCTTGATACACCGTTTGAATACTTAGTAGAGTCACTAAAGGTCAATGATAAACAGGATATAATATAAGGCCCCTGAAACCGAACGCTTTCCTTCAATTATAAATTGCAATTTACTTTCCAGTACTAAAACCAACCAACCAACCAATCAATCAATCAATCACTTAGCTGGTAGCTTTAAAACCAACCAACCGACCTAAAACACGCTCTCTCGCTGGACAACCCCCTCAAAGAACATCTATTCCCCTGATTCCCTTGGGTTCGACCCCTACTTACCACTTGCTACCCAGTAGTAAAGTCGCGAGTAGTGGACTATTATAAATTTATTCTTGACGTTTGCACATAACGACTGTGCATCCATCAAAATTGGCGCCGTTGTCGGGGAATTAGCGAATGGATAGTTGTTCCTTTACATAATTCGCCATGTCTTCATACTACGACATAGAACCTTGGGAAGTTGGGGGCAGCAACCTTATGTTGGAAATGCTTAGCTGTCTCCCCAAATTCAGAGGTACCATTGAAGAAGACTCTGTGATACATTGCCAACTGTTTCATCACATCTGCCGTCACATGAAACCTAAGAATGAGACGTTAGAGGAGTTTAAGCTGAAATGCTTTAAACTTTCTCTAACTGACTCGGCAATAGAGTGGTATTATTCATGTGCAGAGTATGAAAGCTGTTATGAAATTCTTCGAGCCAAATTTCTAAAAGAGTTTCCCCGGCCAAATTATCTCACCGCTCCCTACCCAAGAGCCCAGCTAGCTTTCGAACTTGAAATCCGCAAGAGGATCAACAACCTAAAGCAATCCCAGAACGAAACTTTGGACGAGTACTTGGCGTACCTTGACTCCATTGTGGAGAGCTGCCCGCACCATGGATTCACGGACTCTGTTCTTCTCCAAAGGTTTCTTCATGGCATGAAGCCACTTGAGCGGAAAAGACTTAACGATGCAGCGGGAGGCTCAATCATGAAGTTAATCATAATTAAAGCTTGGGACCTCATAGAAGATTTGGCATAGAGCACAAAACAAGGCCCAATGCACCAAACTAAAGATAAGGCACGGACGTTGGAAGTGGACTCAGTACAAAACGAGCCCGACACCACACCCATTACAAGCTTGCCCGTAGAAAATCCGGAAGGAGACATCAGTACAAGGGCAGTAATGGATGTGGAGGCGGCTCTAAAGGAGCCAACATTGGAGCCCACGGCAACGACAGAGGATGAGGACTCACAAATAACCGAAGAAGAACCGGCCAGGACAGGCCCGGTCCTCACTGTCAAAGCACCCAACACGAGTCCATGCAATCTGCCCGAGGAAGTCCCGGACTTTACTGCCGAACTAATCGAAGAAATCACGGCAGGCCCGATCCTTGCACTCGAAGCACCCGAAACATGCCCGATCCTCACTATCGAAGCACCTAAGGCAGGCCTGGTCCTCATTATCAAACTGTCCAAGAAAGACATGGCCCTTAAGGTGGAAGTTCCCCAACTTTTCCCTTCGGTTTGTATGCGGATCACAGCCCCTGAAAATGAAGCAATTAACGCTGAGGTGCAATGCGAATTGGAGGCAAATCAAGGGCAAGAAAAGCCATCAATGGAGCTCTCACTCACCACAACTCAACATAGCGGCCCAAAAAACTCGCTCGTTCTAGAACGACCATTCACCGCTCCCACAAGGAAAAGGCTTAGCATGGGAACTTGCTTAAGGTCGCTCGTGTTCAATGGCACAATACTGAACTTCCAAACTTGCGAAGGTGCCGACCACTCATACATAAAGAAGCGGCAAAGACATGGGCCCAAAGAATGGAAACCTGGAAGGAAAAGCAAGAGAGCACGGCTCGATGGACCAGCAGCTATGGTCATAGGTCCCCCGCCTTCTCAGAAACTATGGAAAGAAAAAAACACCAAAACCATGGAGCACTAACCCAAGCAAGAAATCGGGGAAAGTCAAGGCAACAATCAACACAGGAACAGTGGCAAAATTTGACCTAAGCCACCCATGGGATCCCAACCAGTGATCCAGAAATAAGGTACTGTCGAGCCAACGACGTTAAACAAGTGCACTAGTCGGGAGGTAACCCGACACTATCTTACTTTTCCGCACTTTAATTTCTGTCATTTAAATTCAGTATTTAGTTTTAAGCTTGCATGACTTTTGAACTAAGACACGCCTTCGTTCAAAAGTGGGGGGGTGAGAACCACCTATGTACATAAATAACATGCAGCTGTTTTTTCTTTTTTTTAGTAATAGTATCTTTTTGAAAATATGAACTTAAGAATGTGAAAAAGATAAATCATAATTCATGCATTAACCTTGTGAAAATTCAACTGTTTAAAAACTTAGAATGTAACTTTCCATTTGTCCTTTGTGCTGAGATAACTAGGGATGTGGAGTTGACATAAACTGCCCTAGAGAGGCTTGGCAAGCAATCAAAGGATCAGATCAAACTATATGGTTTTCGAAGTCAGTGGAGGCTGCACTTCGGGTTTTCAATGAAGATTGAAGTCATCTCCGCCATGCAGTGTTTATGCAAAAGGCGAGGACGGGAATCAGACCGTTCTATCTCCGGTCAAAGTAGCCGAGAAAATAGATGAGCGACCCTCATCTTGACCCGCGCAAAACGACAGTCAAAGTAGCCGAGAAAATAGATGAGCGACCCTCACCTTGACCCGCGCGAAAATGGCAAAAACGAGAGGAGCGGGGAGGTATTTCCATAGGCTTGCGGGCGATGATTGGACCTCCCAAAAAAGGCTGAGAACATGGACTTGCAAAGTCACAAAAAGGCGAAAAGCTCGAAGAAGCAAATCAAGAGGCCAAAGGCCCAAAATTGTAAAGGTTTTAACCCAACAAAAAGTGAAGAACTCAAAAAGTCAAATCAAAGGCCAAATGCCGATTCACTACAAAAGCAGTCCCTCGTCAAAAGAAAATCAAAGTACTCAAACCATTGAAACCCGAACCAAATCACGTGCTAGAGAAAGCTACCAAAAAACCATATAGTGCGAGACAATCCCGAGATTGCAGTCCAGGAGCCTAAAAAGGGCTATCTCCCGAGACATCAAATATAATTTGCATCTCAGCAAGGAGGTACAAGTATTAAGTTTCTTCCATTTATTTACGCAGTTTAATTTGGTAATAAGTAAGCAATGCATGAATTAGGATAGATCGAGTACCACAGTCTAATTTTCATATTTCAAAGCCAACTTATAGTACAGCCCTTTAATAGCATTGTTCGGGACGAACAACTAAAAGTGTGGGGTGATCTGATGGACCAAAATTATACGAATCATAAACACAGTATAACCCCCTTATTTAGACATTTTGTCTATTTAACTTTTGCTTGTTAGTTCAGATATATTTTTGCAGGGTAATTCAGAGCTTAGAGAGAATACACATTAAAGAGGAGATTTTAAAGCAGAAAAGATGTTACGAGTCAATCCAAGGTCAAGATCGTATGCCGACTGAAGAAATATCAAGGATCCTGACGTTGAATCACTCATAACAAATTAATCAGAAGAATCAGGAGAGGAATCAAGACAGTCCGGGGAAGAAACGCATTGACAGTTTTGTGAAAAGACTGCACAAAACTGTACAAAACTCACACATGGGCAAAGTGACCGGCCACTTGTTGAAGAGGTAACCAAGGGAGGAGCTCCTCCCCTTCCACCACCGGCAACCGGCGGCTCCTCCTCCCTTGACCGGCGGCTTTTGGGCTCCTCCACATGGCGCCACCTCCTTGCTCCTCCTCCTCCTCCCTTGGATCAAAAACACATGTTTCCATCTCCACCACTCATCTCCTCCCATTTTGGCTATAAAAGGAGGAGCTCCTCCCCTCATTTTCATCATCCCAAAATCAATATTCACTTCTCTCTCTAATTTTTGTAATTGTAAGTTTGGCTTTGGAAATAAAGGATAGCTCCCTTGGCGCTTCAACGGTTGTAAGTATTATTTCTAGTATTTATTCAACTATTTTTATTTCCTTAGTTTTAATGTTTAGCGCGATGAATAGTAGCTAAACTAGTAGTTCGGTCTTAGTGGCGCACTTGTATTATAAAATGTTTTAGACTATTAACTTAGCGTCTCTCCTTAGTATTTAAAACTTATTCTATGTGCCATATATTCGGTTAGAACGTCCAAGGTAGAGTGGATGCTTGGAATGGCAAAACTCTACAGCGGGGTTCGTAAACTTGTACGGATAAGTGGATGCTTGGAATGGCAAAGCTTATCTGAGAAGTTTGACTTATCTTAAACACCATTTGGTTGATCGGGAATGATTGATCAAATGGATGCACATAGGCTAATATAACCGGGAATGGAGTATTAATCTAAATAGAATAAGTGCTCTACGTCCTTGAAATAGGCTAGACAGTGTACGCAAATCGAGTGCTTGGAATGGCCTTGATACACCGTTTGAATACTTAGTAGATTCACTAAAGGTCAATGATAAACAGGATATAATATAAGGCCCCTGAAACCGAACGCTTTCCTTCAATTATAAATTGCAATTTACTTTCCATTACTAAAACCAACCAACCAATCAATCAATCAATCAATCACTTAGCTGGTAGCTTTAAAACCAACCAACCGACCTAAAACACGCTCTCTCGCTGGACAACCCCCTCAAAGAACATCTATTCCCCTGATTCCCTTGGGTTCGACCCCTACTTACCACTTGCTACCCAGTAGTAAAGTCGCGAGTAGTGGACTATTATAAATTTATTCTTGACGTTTGCACATAACGACTGTGCGTCTATCAGCCACCTCCTTATCCTCTCTCATCAGCGCTCCTTATACCCCCTGCCTCTCCGGCCAGCTCTCGTTGGACTTACTTCACATCAGACCACTCATTTCCGTGTTCAAGGGAGAGTGGAAAAGCTGGCTTCCTCATCCCACAAGGCACACCCTTTCGTTGGCCTTATATAATGATATGTGTGGCTTTATGGCTCGGAATGCCAAGGGCACGCTCCTTCTGGCAGGCCGAGTGACAGTTTTGGACAACAACCTTTTCACAGGTTTAGACATCGTGTTATCTACTATGGAGCAACATGGAGTCAACATCTCAGCTGTTCACAGCTCTCATGCAGATCTGGTCTTCCTCCAAAAGAATGTTTTCAATGGCTCTTGGTCTTGGGACCATTTCACAGCTTGGAGAGACGTCAAGAAGGCCCTTCAGGGCATTAATGTAACTATTGTGGCGGTTAACCTCAACAACCCTACCATCACCTTGGCCTACTCGAAGGATATTTTCCCTTCTCCGACTTGGGAGTACTCGGAGCTTCCTCTCCCGGTGCGACAAGCCCTGCGCGGGGACTTCATTCGTTTGCCAGCCTGGTGCAACTCCACTGCTACTTCAGAAGATGCGGGTGGTGGTTCCCTTTCCGCTACTTTACGATCCACGGTAAGGCCGGCTTGTTTGCCCTCTACAGGAATCATCCACATTTAAGTTTATTTGGCCCTTATTTTGCCTTCCTTGCCTGTCACCTCTGAATAAAATGTCTTTAAAAAAATTTAGTCCTTGAATCTTGATTGATCAAACATGAAAGATTGCCCCTCCGTATTAATAATGAAAATCAAAGACCGTCCTACGTAGGATCGCGATAATTTGGTCTATTATCCTAATATCTTTACCAAATGGCTCTCTTAATAATAAACAAAATAAAACTTCATATTCTCTCTAAAAATAGACTCCCATTTTGTTATGGTATGAACACAAAAGAATGAAATCATACATTGGGGATGTAGGATTAAAATTAATAGAGAGAATGTGAAGATATATAATTTTTTTTGTTTATTATCAAGAGAGCCATATGGAAAAGATAGTTGGATAATAAGATTGTAGGAGTAAATATCAGATACAAAGCATATTTTTGGTGTAAAATATAAAGTTCGTCAAAACTGGACTATAATTCGTCGCCGAGAAATCAAAAGTGCGACATAGTTCTTCACGAATAATTTATAATTCATCACCAAGAAATTAATCATAAACGGGATTTGATACGAGATTTATTCTTATCCGTCCAAATGACCAAATCAGAACTGTCATTCGTTTGTATTTTTTACAAAAATATGTGTTTTGCACTGGATCCTTTTTCAGATTGTTGGATGATCTTTTTCTTTTAATTCATTGCCATTGATGCTCTAAGGCTAACTGACCTGATAATTCAAATTCATACGTGTTTCAATTTTATATAAGTCAGCTGAATGGCAAAACAATTCTGAAATTATTTTTTTGAGGAAGGATGCAAAGCGTAAATGGACACAATACTGAAAAATAGAAGTTGTAATAACTAAAAAAAAAGTTGTAATCAGCTGCTACATAACCACCCATCATTGGCATCAGTTCTGTCTATAGTTGTGGATAAAGGGACAAGTGATGGTGTCCATTCATGAATTAATACCACTTTGTTTCGTGAAGAAATGCATTTGATGCAACATCTTTAAAAAAAGCAACAAAGTATCATGTTACATAATGGAATAATAAGGGGACATAAGGGGTGCATTTGTATCTTATATAACTTCTTTACTATAAAAGAAGTGTAACACGACTTTAGAAGAAATCAAGCAATGAATTAATCAAATTCCAATCTCTATCTTCTCAACTCTTCTCTCCCTATCTTCTTCCTCCCCTAACCCTAAATCTCATCTTCTTTTCTCCCCAAACCCTATTTTCATCTATTTCTACTCTTCACTCATCTACCTTGGTGCATTGTTCATCCTGCATCAATTTGATGCTTTCATCGAGTTTTGATAGTATGCCGGAAACCAGAAGCACCTCGGAATACATGGCTATCTTAGCACAAAACTTGGCTGAGATGTCGCAAAAAATGAACCAGATGGTGGCACAAGCCTTGGCTGAGATGTCGAAAAAAATGAACCAGACCCAATCTGAAAATCGAGCGCACTTCACATGGATGCTAGAGCAACTCCGGGGTGAGATGCAGGAGCTCAAGTTGGCGAACGCAAAGACTGTACCAATCTTCGACAGCATAACCGTCAGACCTGTTTCGGTGAATGAAAATGTAGCACCGGTGGGAGAATATTGTTACAACAGTGCACATGAAAACTCATCATCCGATCAACACCAATATGTAAGTCCCTCAACTAAACCTGATTTGATTTTTGAAGATACAACGAAGATTGTTGCTGGTGTTAACGATGAGGATTTAGACGGTATTGATTTCGACCTAGATATACATTCTAATTTGGTGTTGGCTAAGCCTAGTGATGTAGTTGAAGAAGAGATAAATTTCAGTCATCTGATAAATGATTCTTCATCAGAATCTGAAGTAGTTGAATGGAAGGAAACGCTGGAATTTGCAAAATCAATTTGTGTTTCAAACTGCATGTTACGTATATGCTCACATGGTGTTTGTCAAAATGTCTCAATGGACTATTCTTCTTATTTTATGATGTGTACGAACTCAGATAGCTATATTATGGTGCCAGAAATGAAGGCTGATGATCTGAGTGTCTTGCTAAGGAATATGAATGATTTCAATGAAGTAGAAACATCTTTAGTTTGTCGGCTACAGTTGCGGACATGGATTAAGGGCGTTCAATGGTGTCCATATGTCAAGTTTGTTGATGGAAATTTTGTGTATGACAAAGGAAAAGGGCACAAGTACAATATGAAGAATGATCTTAAGATATATGAGCATTCGGTGCAAGATATTGGGAAGCTAAAGCCTACTGTCTTCTGTGTTTTTCCTCATATATTATATATTTTATTTGGATTCAAGGAGGTTATACTCAAACTGGCTTGGTTAGGAAAACTTCCTCCGTTACCGCCTGAAATATGCCACAACCGATCAGCTCATATTGGAAATGATGTCATTGACAATTTCGGATTATTTTTCCCAAGCACCAGAGCTGATGGACTCAACATCTATTTTATTTTTGCATTTTTTTGCTAGTCATTGGATAACTTTTTCCTCTCAGATTTATGAAAAGAATCTGCAGCAGCATATCTTATTCGAATCATTAGGATCAGACAAACAGAATACGGAGAGGATGCCATTTCATTGAAATTTATATCTGCTGCAAGTTATAATGTTATGGTTGACGCGGTTGTAGTAAACGAAGGAAGTCACAATAGTTCAACAATATCTCAGTTAACCCAATGGTATGTCACCCAGATTCCTTCTTGTCATTCATCATCTAGATTACCGCAGGACAATAGCACTTGGAGCATATCTAGTTACACTTATGTATGGTTTTCAATTCGTCGTGTACTGTGCAAGGATGCGAGAAAATGCTAGATGTATTTCACTTGAAAATCATGTTATGCAGCAGCAGTTTGACTCTAATGACCAGCAATCACTCCTTGGAACTACTGGGATGAGTATACTTTTAAGCATTGAGATGAGGCAGGGTTCCCATGCACCTAGCTATGTCGTCAAAATAGAGTCACTGGCTGAGGCTTGTGATCCAGTGACCTTTACAAAGCTGGACATTGTTGCAGGACTGACATATTTGAAGACCAAGAAGCATGAGTTAGTAGCTAGTAAGATTCTGCAGCCCGGCATTGATTGGGGAAATACCTATTCTGAACTTACTGCACCACAAGATTTTGCAATTTATGGGAGATTGCGTGCACTGGCAAGTTTCGATTCGACTGAGCTGAAGAATAAAGTGATAAACAATTCAAATTTCAAGAGTTTTCTAGAGTTTGTTACTGAAGTCAGGGAGCTCATAAACGATTTTCATTCAAGCCATTACCCATCTAGCCTTGGGAATTTTGGTGACAACAAATCAGACTTGTTTCTTGACATCAATGAGCGTGCGTTTGTTTATCATGGACATACCAAATCAGCCAGCATCCTCTTGAACAAATCATATGAACTTAGAGGACATGACTTTGGTCTCTCCCAACTTGCTTCCAGCTCATGCGCAAAGCACCTGATCACACTAGCTCCTGATGCAACTTCCCATTGGATTTGCCAATTGACAAAGATTCATGTCACAACTGGTGATGATGCCAGCGCGCAACAATTTGTGTATTATGGGCCGAGGATTCTAGATGCTCACATATATGCATACGGGTGGACTGCAAATATGGAGAAATTTCAAGAACAATTTATCATGTTTCCATCACCGAGGCCGCCGGAAGTAGCTGACCTTGAGGACAAGGTCGAATTTATGGGGCGAGGAATGTTACATAATGGAATAATAAGGGACATAAGGGGTGCATTTGTATCTTATGTAACTTCTTTACTATAAAAGAAGTGTAACAGGACTTTAGAAGAAATCAAGCAATGAATTAATCAAGTTCCAATCTCTATCTTCTCAACTCTTCTCTCCATATCTTCTTCCTCCCCTAGCCCTAAATCTCATCTTCTCTTCTCCCCAAACCCTATTTTCATCTATTTCTAATCTACTCTTCACTCATGTACCTTGGTGCATTGTTCATCCTGCATCATATATATCGACCATTTTGTGTCCTAGATTGTTTTGTTTCAAGATATGGTTGGTTTACTGCGATGAAAGTATGCTTACGAAACCAACACAGGTAAATGCCGTAAATAGTACATCAATCACAGTGTCTATAGGCCCTTAGGTGCCAATGTGTTTGGAATCGTCCGCACGGACCTTCGGATGTTTAAAGATTTCACCATAGTTAAGGAAATTTGTTGAATGATGAAGAAATACGAGGCTTTGAAATACTTCACTTGGGACTCGGTTGCATGTTTTGGCAATGAATTCTTATTTTGTAAATTCGGTAATAGCAAATTCCCATCCTCTTACACTACACCATTTTACATGCTACGGGACAAACTTTGAAAAGTGTCGCAAAAGATTTGTCACATAACCATGTTTATACTACATGACTTTGACACGTTTGTCGCAATTACATGTAAATGCGACAAAACTTTATGCGAAATCTAAAACTATGTCTCATAAAATGTTTCTTGCGACGTGTCTTTTCGCGACACAAAAGTAATGTCTTATAATCACCATGTAGCGACATTGTTAAAAGCGACTTCTAAATTAAGTCTCATTTACTCCTTTACCCGACTCTATATAAGCGACAACCTGAAATAATGTCTCGTAAAAATGTTGACGCGACATTATTATACGCGACATGTGAATTAAGTCCCGTTTAACCTTTTACGCGATTAAGTTTATGGGACAACTTGACTTTTGTCACTTAATAAGGAAAAGTAAAGCGATATATGTGACTCACCTGTTTTGTTTGAAATTGACTCGGGCATTGAAGGGCGTCGACCTACCGTTTTTGTTTTACGCGACATTTTTTGAAAAAAATGTCGCTTAAACGTTAGAAATTAATTGCAGAACAAAATGCAAGTACAGAAGCAGCAGGGCATGGGGTACACATTTCTCAACCTGCGACTGAACAGCAGCAAATGCCATTTTTTGCCCAGATTCTTTTGCAGTTCCAAGAATACATTTGCTCTAAGTTTTTGGCTATATTTTCAAGTAAAAGAGAAGAAGGCATACGTTTTTGAAGGTTCAATATACATTCATTTTCTCAAATATATATTATATATCTTGTCATTTTGTATGCCATTTTTTTGAAATTTTTGTTAAGTGTTTGGTTAGATATTTAAGTTTCATTTTGCTGCGAATTTGTCAAATTTAAACATTGAAATTGGGAGATGTCGACTGTAGTACACAACAAATATCATCACTACAGCAGCTAGCTTTGCTTTTCTCGATCATTATTACATACATATATTAGAAAGATTGAGTTTGGTTTTTGGCTGAAATGGTGAAAATGGAAGGGAATGAAACAAATAGGCAGGCATCAAAAAAAAATTACTCAAGGGTGGCTGATGGCTGATGGCCGGTGGGTGAAATGGTGAAAATGGAAGGGGAAAAAAATTACACATGTGTTGGATGAATGGCTGATTTTTTCATAAAATGGAAGGGGATTGAGTTAATATTATATAAGTTTAAATATTACTCTCAGTGTTAACTCTTTTGTATATTCTGTTTCCAATTTGTAGGATATCATGGACAAGAGTTGGATGTATTTGTCGGACAAATGTGATCCGAGATTTACTCAAGGGATTGTGGCTTTTATAGACTTCGTCAAACAACGCAAACCTTGGAGTACTACGCATAAATGTCCATGTAGGCGTTGTAGGTTGCACCATGAGAATTTATCTTTGGATGAAATTCAAACACATTTGTATCGGAATGGTATAATGCAAGAAGGTCTCCCCCACCGCCTGAGAAGAGAAGAGCCCAGCAGACCACCAATCCTCCACCGCCTGAGAAGAGTAGAGCCCAGCCAAACCTGATTGATCCTACCCCAAATCCCCCACCGCTTGTCGTCAATGAACCTGATCCTGTACATCCAGCTCCTATTATACTTCCTCCCATATCAAACCCTACACCACCAGCTCCTAGTACACAACCTGCCACCCCAAAGTCTAATCCCGTAGCAGTCTACCGAAGGTCTCCAAGGTGTTTGTCTAAGTACACTGGTCAAGCCAATACCGAAGTTCGTAATGGACCACCTCCCATGCCCAATTTTAGTTTACAAATCGAGCCTCAGCCCTCCATTGCACCCATTCCATCACCAGCCATGTCCCAGCATGATGAACACACACCACCAGTGGCCTTCTTCGAACCCATAGCTCCTGATTTTCAACCCAGCCATGCATCCGATGCTGACAGTGCATCAGATGGTGAGGCCGAAGAGAGTTTGGACAATGTTCCAAGCATCAGATGCAAGAGCAAGGGATTTGTGCTAATAGGTTATCCTTTTTGTGTGCAATAGTTCTATTTCTTATAGTTTATTATATGGTTATTAATTATGCTATTTTTCTTGTGTATAAAAGGGGATGTACGCGGAGATAAAAGGAAGGTTAGGGGGGTTGTCAATGGAACAACGGTGGCCAGCTATAAGCATGCCTTTAATAAGGGACTTCCGATCGAGGTGGAGTTTCTTTCGGATGGATCTGGACCAGCAAACCAAACAGTGAATAGCCTACTCGTTCACGAGATTGGTAGTGCCGTGAGAGACAAAGTTCCCATGCTTGCCCCGTCGTTCAAAAAGCTTGAAGAGAAACACAGACAAGTAGTGTATGATCACTTGAATGTAAGTACAACATACTGTGTTCTAACTTCTCATTTCATAACTTTCTTGCAATGTGTGTCTTACTGATGTGTATTTAAGTTACTATTTTGTTTTTCATTGTAGCCCAATTTTGTTATTGATCGTAAAGATGACCGGCTGTGGAATCACATTTTTAATAAAGCGTGCGAGAGGTATCGTGATTGGAAATCCGATTGCAAAATCTTCTTCTTGGAATATGGAACTGAGGTAATTCCCAAAGAGTTTTTGGAGCGCCGTGACCAATGGGCATGGCTTCTGATCCACTTCAGTGTACCAAAAAATCAGGTTAAATATGCATTCATTTTTATCTTTAACTGAATTGTGTTTATTCAGTGAGCTTTAACTTGTTTTATTTTGTGTTATGAAAGGAGAGAGGTAAGACAATGTCGAGGGTGCGCAATGACTCTGTTCGCATCAACCACCACTCTGGAAAGGTCCCGTTCTATCAGAGGGCTGCCAAACTCGCTGCACAGGGAGAGAAGGCACACCTTATAGCTGCATATGACCAGGTCTACTCTGCTGACCCAGCCGGTGCCTCCTTGGCAGTTAAGTTTCTATTTATTTGTTTGTAATGGTTGGTGAATTTGAATTGTCGGTTTTTCTTCTTGGCATGCAGCTGTCACATATTGTTCTTTATATGTACTAAATTGTTCTGCAAAATATTTGTGTCGTTCTTCAGTTCATCACAAGTAGTTTTATTATATATGCTATGTTTAATGTTTGTGAATAATGGTTGGTGAATTGTGTTTTGTCATGGTTATTATCTGTCATGCTATTGTTCGTCATGTGTTTTGTCGTGGTTCGTATCTGTCATGCTATTGTTCTTGTTATATATGCCATTATATATGTGTGTTGTGGTTATATATATAGTTCTTGTTCTTATATGTCATGCTATTGTTCTTGTTATATCTGTGCCACTGTATTTACATTTAACAATGTATATTTATTAGGCGCAAATGCGAGACAGGGTTCGTCAAGTGATGCGAGACAGGTATGGTGACGACACTGGTGATGGCATTGTCCTCGATGATCAAGAACCTCTTCCGGTTGCTACGCAGATTGACATTATAACTCAAGTGGTGGGGCAGAAGCGTGGAACTTACGTTTCTGGAGTTGGTAAAGCCTTCAAGAGGCCACCCCTCCCTACAGGAGGTGCAAGGAACGCCGAGCTGAAAGACAAACTCCAGAAGCAACAAGATGAGATAGTTGAAATGAAGAAAGAATTTCAAGCGAGGATTCGTGTTCTTGAGGAGCTGGTGGTACGGGGTGGATCAGCAAACCTAGCAAACACTAATGGTTCAGAAGGTGCTACTTCTTATGGACCTCATGTTTAGTTACATGTTGATAATGGTGTAGCACTGTTTATGCTCTTGTGGTCGGGTACACACCTGAACATCTTTTGTGTGTACCCTTTTGATGTTGACCGGAATTCTATTTTGTTGTCCAGAATCATGTTATGTCGGCAGGAATCATGTTCTGATTATAAATTTCCTTTTTGGTATTAAGATTGAAACCTGTATTTTTATGCGACAAATAATCATCCCCATTCTTAACGTAAGCTATTTTATACGACAATAGTATATTTACATTTTAAATTGTATGTGCCTTTAAGCGACAAATATATTTCAACGATTGTAACGTAAGCCAGTTTATACGACAAACGTATATTCGAAGTTTGTAACTTAAGGAAGTTTATACTACAAATATATTTCACGTTTGTAACGTAAGGATGTTTATACGACACACATGTATTTAAAATTCTTAGGGAAAGTATGTTTATACGACAATACGATGTAAATTTTTGAAGCGTATAAACGTTTACGAGACGAATTGGGGAACCTACCATCTGTTCACCTAAGTCAGTTAACCCGACAAACTTTGGATTGGAAATGTAGTGTATGCCTTGCACCGAGTCCAACTCGTTGTAATGTTTTTGGGACAAATTGACAATAAGGCCGCATAAGGGTTGAAGTTAACGCGACGTTTCGGAAATTTTTTTTGTCGCAGGGACATTACCCTACTTCGATTTCGCGACCTCTTTTACGCGACTTGGTTTTGTGACAAAAACTATATGCGACTAATTTAGGGGTTTATGGGACGGAAAAAAAATGTCCCCAGATCTGAAAAATGGTGTAGTGTTACTATCAACAGTTCGGGAAACTCTGGGTTCCAAAATCATTGGCACCTGTATAAGAGTTGATATCCGAGTCCCTTTTAAGAATGTAAGAGTGTGCTTCCCAAAAGTTGTCATCTATTATGTTGCAATGGTCGACAACAACTTTCGTAGGACATCCTTCACTTCTATTTTCAATATACCCGTGTTTTATCCAGCTAACAAGAATAATTAGATGGGAAGTCAGAAACAGTGGATAGTGGTCGTTCAAACTTGTCAAAATATATAATAAGTGAATGAAATGGTGTTGTAGAAAATAGAGATTATGGCATTACCCGATAGACAGAAGACCCTTGGCGAAACATAACAGGTAGACCCATGTACTCAATGCCAAATTGGTGGAGCAGGAGGTCATTCTTTTCCCGTGTTTGAGTACCCTGCAGGAAAAGAAGAGGAAAGTACAAAGTAAATAAACCATATAGCGGAATGCAAACTGAATTGTAAAACTTAATTTCAGCAGAGGAAATAAGAAAAAAAACGTGTATGGCAAATGTTTCGCTGACTCGAATAAGAATAACAAACCAGACCTTCAAGTAATTTTGAGTTTCACTTTTGCTCATTCCTGATTTAACAAGCATCCAGAAACAAGTGTTGTATTGGTTGTTGTTATATGAATGTATAAGGGAATGGTTGATTTTATTGATTGAATGCAAATATACAATGCAATGGAGTAACTCTCCAATTGTTCAACAAGCACAAACCAAATCGTCTATACAATCACGCACTCAAGCAAGCAATCAAACGAGACAGAAGAGATGAATGTTGGAGCGATTTCAGCCCCCTCCGATAGCCCCTGTGAACTCGACGACCGGCGACCCTCCGTCAGTCTCGTTCCATGGCTATGTCACGCGTCCAAGCTTAAGCCAAGCTTCAATCGAACACTCCAGTGATTACTCGAACCACGTCCGATGCTTCGACAACTCAAATCGCTCAAACCAGTCACGAACTCAGTGTTGTTCTTGACGAAATCTCTCTATCGCTCTCGAACTCGAATTTTGAACATTGGAAACCCTAATCCCCAAATTGCGTTTCTTATATGATAAACCCAGCAGATGAACGAAACGCTGCCGTTTCCACGTGCGTATTAAGCTGGACGACGTCGCTTCAGGTGTAACGAACTCTAACCAAACTTTGTGCCTTGCCAATACGATGTCGTTCTAGTTAAAACAAAGTCTTCTTTTTGGTGTCGTGACACTCCTTCCAGCCCGTGACACGTGGCCTTGTCACGGCTGTAACGGCTGCCAAAAGTCCCAGAGATTTTGTCACGGCAGCTACGGCCCGTGACAGCCCCGCGACATCCGTGATATCTGCTGCTTCCATCAGAAACTCAGCTGCTCTCTTCATGCTTGCTTGAAGTCTATCTAAGCCTATTAATTTGTGCTTATAATGTACTGATCAAGAAGATTACAACTTTACAAATTGTCCTCCTAATCTGCTTGGTCAGGTTCATCTTCATTCAATCCATCCATGTTCTGCAACAGCTGTACTCCATCAGCCATTGCTCCATTCCCAGTTTTCAGCAACTGCCTCAGGTCACCTTGCCCAGATTGAGGGCTTTCCCGCAAAGCGCAAATTTGACATAAGGCACAACTTTTGTTCCAAAATCAGCAGGATTTTCATCCCCAAGAATTTTATCAATTCTAATAACACCTTTGTCAATGATGTCCCTAATAAAATGAAGTCAAACATCAATATGTTTACTTCTTTCATGATAGACAGGATCTCTACAAAGATGCAAAGCACTCATGCTATCAGAATAGATCAAAGGCACATAAGAACATTGTTCAATTTCAGATAATAGACCCTTAAGCCAAATGGCCTCTTTAGCTGCCTCAGTAGCAGCAATATATTCAGCTTCAGTTGAAGATAATGCTACAACTGATTGCAATTGGGATTTCCATGACACACAATTACCATGCCAAGTAAAAAATAGTCCAATTGTAGACTTTCTAGTATCCCTTTTTCTAGCATAGTCTGAGTCAACATATCCTATTAGATCAGATTTGTTCCCATAAGCAGCAAAAACAAATCCAAGGTTCTTAGTATGATTCAAGTATTTCAGCAGAAATTTCATAGCATTCCAATGACTCTCCCCTGGATTAGACATAAATCTACTCAAGACACTTATTCCATAAGCAAGATCAGGCCTAGTACAAAGCATGCAATACATCACACTGCCAACTGCAACATCATAGGGAATTAAACTCATTTTCTTCCTAGCAGTTTCATCTTTAGGACAATCTTCTTTACTTAGGACTAAGTGCCCTCCTAAGAGTATCATGGCAGGTTTGCTATTATCCATATTAAACTTTTTAAGGACTTTATCAATATACTCATCTTGAAACAAATACATATTTCTTTTATGTCTGGTCCTAACAATGTTAATGCCCAAAATTCTTTTAGCAATGCCTAAATCCTTCATGTCAAAATTTGAACTCAGTTGTTTTTTAATCTTAGCTATTTCAGATTTAGAATTGCTCATTATCAGTATATCATCAACATACAGCAGCAAATAAAGAATTAGGCCAGACTTGGGTCTTTTTAATTACAAACAAGTATCATATTTGCTTCAAGCAAATCTGACGGAGCCCACTGCACTGTCGTTAAGGTGCAATGTTCTCTGTACAAATAAATTTATATTTTCCGCTACTCGCGACTTCACTACTGGGTAGTAAGTGGTAAGTAGGGGTCGAACCCAAGGGAATTAGGGGGATACGTTGTTCTTTAAGGGATTTGTACAGCGAGGGAGCGTGTTTTAAGGTTGATTGAGATTTTAGCGGTTATGACTAAGTGACTTTTTTGGTTGTTTTTGGTTTTGAGTGCTGAAAAGTAAATTACAGAAAATAAATACTGAAAAGTAAAAAGAAAGACTTACAGTGGGTGATGCGTGATTTGCGAGTACTCCGGTAGATGAGCGGTTGGTGATTGCAGATGATCGAGCAATTTATAAAAGCAAATACAGGAGGGTTTTGTAATTCAAGGAAAACATTCGGTTTCAGGGGCCTTGTATTATATCATGTTTATTATTTTAGTAACCCTTCTAAGTATTCAAACGTGAATCAAGGCCATTCCAATCACTCGACTTGCAACACTGTCTAGCCTTTTGCAAAAGTGTTCGAAAGTGAATCGAGGCCATTCCAAGCACTCAACTTGCAACACCGTCTAGTCTTTTGCAAAAGTCGTAGAGCACTTGTTCTACTTAGACTAATACCCCATTCCAAGGTATATTAGCCTGTGTGCATCCATTTGGTCTTTCATTCCCGAGCAACCAAATGGTGTTTTAGAAAGGTCAAACTCCTCAGATAAGCTTTGCCATTCCAAGCATCCACTTATCCGAGTATGTTTACGAACCCCACGGAAGAGCTTTGCCATTCCAAGCATCCACTCAACCTTGGACGTTCTAACCTAATATATGGCACATAGAACAAGTTTTGAATACAGAGAAAAGAAACTAAAAGAATTAAAACATTTTATAATACAAGTACGCCCCTTTAACCGAATAAAGAGTTTAGCTACGAATATCCATAGAGGTGGATACCATAGCTAAATACTCGGGGGTTTTTGAAAACAGTAAGAGGAGAAGGGGTGGAATACTCAAGAACCAACAGGAGTATTCCCAATTCCTACTGAATACTCAAGAACCATTAGGAGTATTCTCTAAAGTATAATACTCAAGAACCAACAGGAGTATTATTTCAAACCGTTATAATACTCAAGAACCAACAGGAGTATTATTTCAAAAACCAAACTTACAAAGTAACCAAAACTTAGAGAGAGAAGTGAATTGTTGATTGTGGGATGTTACAAATGAGGAGGAGGAGCTCTCCATTTATAGGCTAAGGGGAGGAGAATGGAGGGTGGAGATGGTGGCATGTGGTGTTGCATCCAAGGGTGGAGGAGATGGGGAGGAGCTTGTGGAGGAGAAGGCCACACATGTCAACTTCTCATGGCTCACAAAAGCCGCCGGTTGCAATGGGAGGGGAGGGAGGAAGCCGCCGGTTGCAAGGAGGAGGGGAGGAGGAAGGAGGGGGTGAGTCACCCCATGACTCACCTCTTCCTTAAAGCCGCCGGTCACCTTGGCAAATGGATTGGTTTTGTGAGTTTTTGTGCAGTCTTTTCACAAAACTATCAGTCCAATTTCGCTCCGGTCTGACTTTGGTTATTCCTCGGTTGAATTTGAATTGAGTAATTCAATGTCAGGATCTTGAGATTTCTTCGTTCAGCGTCTGATCTTGACCTTGGAATGACTCGTAATATCTTTTCAGCGTAAAATCCTCTCCTTAGCGTGTTTTCTCTCTAAGCGCCAAAATACCCTGTAGAAATATATCGAGACTAACAAGTAGAAGTTAGATAGACAAACAGTCTAATTTGGTGGGTTTTACTGTGTTTTTGATTCGTATAATTATGGTCCATCAAAATCCAAGAGACATCATGCATTCATTAAATTTAATGTTCCACTGTCTAGGTGATTGTTTCAAGCCATAAATGGATTTTCTTAACAGACAAACATGATCTGGCAGTTTATGATCTACATAACCTATAGCTTGAGACATGTAAATTGTTTCATTTAGGTTACCATGTAGAAATGCAGTTTTAACATCCATTTGTTGTAAATGACAATCATAAACAGTTGTCATAGCAAGAAGAAGTCTCAATGTTTTATATTCTACAACAGGTGCAAAAATCTCATTATAGTCAATGCCCTCTCTTTGTGAAAATCCTTTTGCACAAAGCCTAGCCTTAAATCTAGGGGGTTCAGTTGAGGAATTAGGTTCTTTAATTCTAAACACCCATTTACTACAAATGATTTTAGCTCCTGAAGTCCTAGGAACAAGTTCCCAAGTCCCATTGTTAAACATGGACTAAATTTCCTCACTCGTTTCCAAGTTTCCATTTATCACTATCCTTACTTTTCATAGCTTCATCATAAGTTTCAGGCACAACATACTTCACCTTTTCAGCAACATTTACAGCATATTCAGCAATATTAGCAAATTAAGCAACATTAGCATATCTCTTGTTTGGAAATCTAATCCCAGGTGCCTTATCTCTAGCTAGCACATAATTAGATAAATCATTATCAGCATGAGTACTAGCAGTGTCATCAGTCATGGCAGCAGAAACAGCAGAGTTATGAACACTCAGGTCAGTACAAGCAGCATTTGTGCCTCCACCACTGTTGCTTTGGGAGGCATCTTGCACATCAATATCATTATGACTAACCGGTAAATTCCTATTAATGCTAGAACTATGAAGACTTAGCTGGTCCCCATCTGTTTGATGTGGTAAGTTACTCCCATGGTCCTCATCTTGATCACTCCCTTCTTCCTCTTGGTTTCCCAAGCTTACCTGAGGAGGGGTGTGCAGGTCCAAATGCCTTCCTGATCCTTGTGATCCTGCTGGTTCAGCCTCCCCTGCACCATCATCATTTAGTCCTCCCTGATTTCCCAGGAAATCCCCTGATGGGATGAAGTCTGTGGTGTCTTGGGAAGTGCCTGAAACAACAGCTGGAGCATCAAGTATCAGATTTTTAAAATGAAAGTCCTTCTCGTTGAAGGTAACAGATCTGGCTCTAATAACTTATATGCACCAGGTTGTATAACAAGCAATTTATATCCCTTACAACCCTTAGGATAGCCTAACATGACAGTTTTCATGGCCCTAGGTTCCAGTTTTCCTTCAGATAGTTTAGCATATGCAGTACACCCAAAAGGTCTCAAATGATCTAAGTTTATTTTCTTATCCAACCACATTTCAAGGGGCACTTTAAAATCAATGGCCGAACAGGGTGATCTATTAATCAAATAAGCAGCACAAGTTACAGCTTCACCCCACATAGAACTCTTAAGGCCTGAGCTAATTAGCATACATCTAGCCTTTTCTAAGAGTGTTCTAATCATTCTTTCTGCCATTCCATTCGGTTGTGGTGTGTCGGGAATAGTTAAATGTCTTTTAATGTCATTCTCAGCACAGAATTCATCAAACAATTTGTTACAAAACTCAAGGCCATTATCATTTCTCAAGCATTTAACTTTCAAGTCAGATTCACTTTCAACAGATAATTTCCAGGATTTAAAGCAATCAAGCACCTCAGTTCAACAGATAATTTCCAGGATTTAAAGCAATCAAGCACCTCAGTTTTTGATTTCAGCAAGTAAATCCATACCCTTCTAGAGTAATGATCAACAAATGAAACAAAGTAGTTCCTACCACCAGCAGTTGATACTTGGGCATGGCCCCATAAATCACTATGCACATATTCAAGCTTTTTATTAATAGTCATCTTTGATTTACCAAAAGCATGTGCAGTTTTCTTCCCAAGTATACAGATTTCACATAATTCAATATCACAAGGCTTTTTCTTGATTAATCCATTTTTAAACAGGTGAAACAAGCCTTTGTTACCAATGTGTCCAAGCCTAGCATGCCACAACTTAGTTTCATCAAGATTCTTATCACTAGCATGCACAACATTCAGTTCAGGGGACAAAGAAACGAGATACAAGCCACCGAGCCTCATGCTTCTAATTACAACATGTTCATCTCTTAAAACATCCCTAATTCCATTCTTAGAAATTATTTGACAGCCTTTATCTTCTAATGCAGATTCTGAAATTAAATTTCTTCTCAAGTTAGGCACCCAAGCAACATTCTGCAATATTCTTATTCTGCCATCAAACATTTTCAATGAAACAGTTCCTGTTCCCATGATTTTTAAAGTAGTTGTATCCCCTAATTTTACTTCACCACCATCACAATATTTCAGTTTATCAAACACATACTTATGAGGGGTAGCATGCATTGTGCATCCAGAATCTAAAATCCAAGCATTCACACTTTCAGAGTTTGCAACAACAAGAATTTCAGGTTGATATTGAGTTTCACACACATTAGTGTAATCTGTTTTAGTTTGTTCCTTCTTTTTATTGTCCTTTTTATTTCTCTTAGGACAACCATTCATATTAGGACAACCATTCATATAATGACCCATCTCATTGTAGTGAAAACATTTCACATTCTCTAGCTTTTTCTCAGATTCTTTGCTATGGTTTTTGGACTTATGGGATTTGTTGGACTTGGTATTAAACATAGGCTTTGTTTTGGCAAACATTACCTCACTTTTAACCTCCTGTTTCAGACCATTTTTCTGCTTAAAACTCTCAAGGACTCATTTTTCTGAGTGATGAACTCAGTGATCTTAGCTAGCGTTAAATCCTCTCTTCCAAACTGAATTACATCAATAAGGCCATCAAACTGGTGGGGCAGGGAGCTAAGGAGAATTACAACTTGGTGTTCTTCTTTAATAACATCGTCACACCTCTCTAAGTCTTGGTTTGTCCTAAGGAAAATATCTAGATTTTCTTGGATACTCAGGGATAAATCCATCTTAAAGGTAAAGAGCTTCTTAAGTAGGAATATCCTATTGGGTAGAGACTTAGTTTGATAGGTGGTCTTTAGGGAATCCCATAAAACCTTAGGATCTTTGATTTTCATCATGGGTCTAGCTACATCATCTGTAAGTCTCATCATAATCTCAGCTAAGGCTAATTGCTTAAGATCCTTTTTTACTTGGTCTGAGGTTGGGCTCAACCATTCCTCACTAACAGCTCTCCAACACTTTTCCTTAACCAGAATACCCTCCATTCTCATAAGCCACATAGAAAAATCCATCTGCCCATCAAAGGGCTTAAGCCTAATATCAGTCATTATCAAGAAGGATAGACAACAAGATTTCAGCACTCAAAAAACAGGAAATTCAAGGCAATACTCAGGCACCACACCACAGTTCACAAGAACACAATTCAAGGTCGCAGTTTATGCAAGATAGCACACACAAATGAGGTTCAGTGCCAGTCCAGGCCACTACTGCTATAGGCGGGGCCGACAATGACACTAAATTCTATTTTTGACCAAGAATAACACCTATGTCCACCAAAATCAATAATGATCGATGAATCACGAGCTCTGATACCACAATGTTATATGAATGTATAAGGGAATGGTTGATTTTATTGATTGAATGCAAATATACAATGCAATGGAGTAACTCTTTAATTGTTCAACAAGCACAAACTAAATCGTCTATACAATCACACACTCAAGCAAGCAATCAAACGAGATAGAAGAGATGAATGTTGGAGGGATTTCAGCCCCCTCCGATAGCCCCTGTGAACTCGACGACCGACAACGCTCTGTCAATCTCGTTCCACGGCAATGTCACGCGTCCAAGCATCAGCCAAGCTTCAATCGAACACTCCAGTGATTACTCGAACCACGTCCATTGCTTCGACAACTCGAATCGCTCAAACCAGCCATGAACTCAGTGTTGTTCTTGACGAAATCTCTCTATCGCTCTCGAACTCGAATTTTGAACATTGGAAACCCTAATCCCCAAAATGCATTTCTTATATGATAAACCCAGCAGATGAATGAAACGCTGACGTTTCCATGTGCGTATTAAGCTGGACGACGTCGCTTCAGGTGTAACGAACTTTGTGCCTTGCCAATACGCTGTCGTTCTAGTTAAAATGAAGTCTTCTCTTTGGTGTCGTGACACTCCTTCCAGCCCGTGACACTTGGCCTTGTCATGGCGGTATCGGCTGCCAATAGTCCCGGAGATTTTGTCACGGCAGCTACGGCCCGTGACAGCCCCGCGACACCCGTGACATCTGATGCTTCAACCAGAAACTCAGCTGTTCTCTTCATGCTTGCTTGAAGTCTATCTAAGCCTATTGATTTGTGCTTATAATATACTGATCAAGAAGATTACAACCTTACAAATTGTCCTCCTAATCTGCTTGGTCAAGTTCATCTGCATTCAATCCATTCATGTTCTGCAACAGCTGTACTCCATCAGCCATTGCTCCATTCCCAGTTTTCAGCAACTGCCTCAGGTCACCTTGCCCAGATTGAGGGCTTTCCTGCAAAGCTCAAATTTGACATAAGGCACAACTTTTGTTCCAAAATCAGCAGGATTTTCATCCCCAAGAATTTTATCAATTCTAATGACACATTTGTCAATGATGTCCCTAATAAAATGAAGTCTAACATCAATATGTTTACTTCTTTCATGATAGACAGAATCTCTACAAAGATGCAAAGCACTCATGCTATCAGAATAGATTCAAGGCACATAAGAACATTGTTCAATTTCAGATAATAGACCCTTAAGCCAAATGGCCTCTTTAGCTGCCTCAGTAGCAGCAATATATTCAGCTTCAGTTGAAGATAATGCTACCACTGATTGCAATTGGGATTTCCATGACACACAATTACCATGCCAAGTAAAAAATAGTCCAGTTGTAGACTTTCTAGTATCCCTATTGCTAGCATAGTCTGAGTCAACATATCCTACTAGATCAGATTTGTTCCCATAAGCAGCAAAAACAAGTCCAAGGTTCTTAGTATGATTCAAGTATTTCAGCAGAAGTTTCATAGCATTCCAATGACTCTCCCCTGGATTAGACATAAATCTACTCAAGACACTTATTCCATAAGCAAGATCAGGCCTAGTACAAAGCATGCAATACATCACACTGCCAACTGCAACATCATAGGGAATTAAACTCATTTTCTTCCTAGCAGATTCATCTTTAGGACAATCTTCTTTACTTAGGACTAAGTGCCCTCCTAAGGGTATCATGGCAGGTTTGCTATCATCCATATTAAACTTTTTAAGGACTTTATCAATATACTCAGCTTGAGACAAATACATTTTTCTTTTACGTCTGGTCCTAACAATGTTAATGCCCAAAATTCTTTTAGCAATGCCTAAATCCTTCATGTCAAAATTTGAACTCAGTTGTTTTTTAATCTTAGCTATTTCAGATTCAGAATCGCTCATTATCAGTATATCATCAACATACAGCAGCAAATATAGAATTAGGCCAGACTTGTGTCTTTTTAAGTGCAAACAAGTATCATATTTGCTTCTAGCAAATCCAAGAGACATCATGCATTCATTAAATTTAATATTCCACTAACTAGGTGAATGTTTCAAGCCATAAATGGATTTTCTTAACAGACAAACATGATCTGGCAGTTTATGATCTACATAACCTATAGCTTGACACATGTAAATTGTTTCATTTAGGTTACCATGTAGAAATGCAGTTTTAACATCCATTTGTTGTAAATGACAATCATAAATAGTTGTCATAGCAAGAAGAAGTCTCAATGTTTTATATTTTACAACAGGTGCAAAAATCTCATTATAGTCAATGCCCTCTCTTTGTGAAAATCCTTTTGCACAAAGCCTAGCCTTAAATCTAGGGGGTTCAGTTGGGGAATTAGGTTTTTTTTATTCTAAACACCCATTTACTACCAATGATTTTAGCCCCTGAAGGCCTAGGAACAAGTTCCCAAGTCCCATTGTTAAACATGGACTCAATTTCCTCACTCGTTGCAAGTTTCCATTTATCACTATCCTTACTTTTCATAGCTTCATCATAAGTTTCAGGCACAACATACTTCACCTTTTCAGCAACATTTACAGAATATTCAGCAATATTAGCAAATTCAGCAACATTAGCATATCTCTTGTTTGGAAATTTAATCCTAGGTGTCCTATCTCTAGCTAGCACATAATTAGATAAATCATTATCAGCATGAGTACTAGCAGTGTCATCAGTCATGGCAGCAGAAACAGCAGAGTTATGAACACTCAGGTCAGTACAAGCAGCATTTGTGCCTCCACCACTGTTGCTTTGGGAGGCATCTTGCACATCAATATCATTATGACTAACAGGTAAATTTCTATTAATGCTAGAACTAGGAAGACTTAGCTGGTCCCCATCTGTTTGATGGGGTAAGTTACTCCCGTGGTCCTCATCTTGATCACTTCCTCCTTCCTCTTGGTTTCCCAAGCTTACCTGAGGAGGGGTGTGCAGGTCCAAATGCCTTCCTGATCCTTGTGATCCTGCTGGTTCAGTGATGGGCCATATTTATATGACTCATCGAGTCAACTAAACCCACCAAAAATGACATTTTATTCCTTGAACATTTACTTGTTAAGGTCGTTTTGTGTTTCAGGTAACTTTGGGAGATAAAGAAGAAACGAGCTTAAAAAGGGGGTTTTTAATGCTAAAAGATCGCAAGTCTCATATGGCCATCGAAGGCCCGAGGAAATTAATCAAAGGCCCGAGGAAATTCGACAAAGGCCCGAGAGAACCCTGCCAGGCCCGAGAGGACCCGGGGCGCGACCGAGAAGACCCGGCCGAGGAACGGGCGTGCCGAGAATTACTGGGGTTCGCGACCGAGATACATCAGGCCCCGCCCGAGTCCTGCGCCCGAGAGGACCGAGCGAGCGCCCGAACAAAACTTCAACCCAGGGCATGACCTTCTTCCGGCCAGAATTTGGCTTAGCATCCTTCTTGAGATGTGTTTATAATGATCTTATCATTCAGAATCCAAGGTCCAAGAGCCAAAATGCTCCGGCCAAATTACGGCTATAACTTCGACCAAATTCCAGCTACTTGCTGCTCAATTCCGGTACTCTTTGGAAGCTACCAGCTCACAGAGCAGCTGGCCTTGTAAACACCTTGCTCGATGAGCAGCTAGCCTTGGATCCAACTTGCTATATTGCGGCTAACCCATGGGAGAAGGCAAGCTCTAAGGAGGGCACACATGGCACCTTCTAGCTTAATTACGGCTAGCTTAGGGATGAAGTAAGCCCCTAACCAACTGCCACTTGGCACTAGCATGCTTGGGCAGCAATCCCTCTTGAAGAGGAAAGCTCAAACCTCCTCCAAAAACGCCTATAAATAGAAGGGCTCTCATCTCTCTCAAAAGGAGGAGTAATAGTTTTTTGGAGTTTTTTTGGTTCGAGTAGTTAGATCCCTCATAGTTCGAAAGCTCTAGTTCTACATCACTCTAGGAGTGAAAACACTTGTACTCCCACGCTTGTAGCACTACGCTTGATATCAAAAGTTCAACTTCTTCCTACTCATTCTTGTTTACTTTGCAATGGTTATGGTATTCACTCCCATGAATATTCGTAGCTAAACTTCCATTCGGTCAAAGGAGTTCTTATACTATGAAGCCGTTCTAGACCCTTGTTTTCATGTTACTTTAATGTTCTAGCTAGTTCTTGTGCCTTCGGGTTGAACATAACAAGGAAGAGTGGATGCTTGAAATGGCAAAGCTCTTTCGAGTAGTTCATTCCCTCTATAGTCACTTGGTTTGTTCGGAAATGAGGGATCAAGCGACTGCACTTAGGTTAATATACCTTGAAATGGGGTATTAGCCTAGCTAGAGCTAGTAAGCTTTGTCTTGAAATGGAAAAGCCGGAGGTGCAAATGCTTGAAATGGCTTTGTTTGGAGTTATGTCTTGAAATGGAATAATTCACTCCCTAGAACATTTGGTTAGATCCTTGGAGGTCGATGATGAACGGGGACTTAATATAAGACTCCTAAGACCGAATTCCTTCTCTTAAAAAGAACCACCCTTTCATTACTTGCACTTTACTTTCTCGCACATTTCCTTATTGCCTTTGTTTTCTTAAGACTTGGACCTTCAAGCACTTACATTTCTCGCACATTTACTTATTGTCTTTAATTTCCCAAGACTTGGACCTTCAAGCAATTTACTTTCTCGCACATTTATTTTCAGTCATTTACCTTTCAAGTCTTTATTTTCAACACTAAACCACAATATATAAAAACCCCAATTGTCTTTTCTTTATTTATCGCTTTCAAAGAACAACTGTTTCCAACCAAACTCCCTTGGGTTCGACCCCTACTTACCGCTTGCTATCATTAGTGAGCCACTAAAGTAGTGGAAATATAAATTGTAAATTTGCAGGTCACGACGACAGCCTGTCATTCAGCCTCCCCTGCACCATCATCATTTAGTCCTCCCTGATTTCCCAGGAAATCCCCTGATGGGATGAAGTCTGTGGTGTCTTGGGAAGTGCCTGAAACAACAGTTGGAGCATCAGTTATCAGATTTTTAAAATGAAAGTCCTTCTCGTTGAAGGTAACAGATCTGGCTCTATTAACTTTATATGCACCAGGTTGTATAACAAGCAATTTATATCCCTTACAACCACTAGGATAGCCTAACATGACAGTTTTAATGGCCCTAGGTTCCAGTTTTCCTTCAGATAGTTTAGCATATGCAGTACACCCAAAAGGTCTCAAATGATCTAAGTGTATTTTCTTATCCAACCACATTTCAAGGGGCACTTTAAAATCAATGGCAGAACAGGGTGATCTATTAATCAAATAAGCAGCACAAGTTACAGCTGAGCTAATTAGCATACATCTAGCCTTTTCTAAGAGTGTTCTATTCATTCTTTCTGCCATTCCATTTTGTTGTGGTGTGTCGGGAACAGTTAAATGTCTTTTAATGCCATTCTCAGCACAGAATTCATCAAACAATTTGTTACAAAACTCAAGGTCATTATTAGTTCTCAAGCATTTAACTTTCAAGTCAGATTCACTTTCAACAGATAATTTCCAGGATTTAAAGCAATCAAGTACCTCAGTTTTAGATTTTAGCAAGTAAATCCATACCCTTCTAGAGTAATGATCAACAAATGAAACAAAGTAGTTCCTACCACCAGCAGTTGATACTTGGGCAGGGCCCCATAAATCACTATGCACATATTCAAGCTTTTTATTAATAGTCATCTTTGATTTACCAAAAGCATGTGCAGTTTTCTTCCCAAGTATACAGATTTCACATAATTCAATATCACAAGGCTTTTTCTTGATTAATCCATTTTTAAACAGGTGAAACAAGCCTTTGTTACCAATGTGTCCAAGCCTAGCCTGCCACAACTTAGTTTCATCAAGATTCTTATCACTAGCATGCACAACATTCAGTTCAGGGGACAAAGAAACATGATACAAGCCACCTAGCCTCATGCTTCTAATTACAACATGTTCATCTCTTAAAACATCCCTAATTCCATTCTTAGAAATTATTTGACAGCCTTTATCTTCTAATGCAGATTCTGAAATTAAACTTCTTCTCAAGTTAGGCACCCAAGCAACATTCTGCAGTATTCTTATTCTGCCATCAAACATTTTCAATGGAACAGTTCCTGTTCCTATGATTTTTGAAGTAGTTGTATCCCCTAATTTTACTTCACCACAATCACAATATTTCAGTTTATCAAACACAAACTTATGAGGGTAGCATGCATTGTGCATCCAGAATCTAGAATCCAAGCATTCACACTTTCAGAGTTTGCAACAACAAGAATTTCAGGTTGATATTGAGTTTGACACACATTAGTGTAATCTGTTTTAGTTTGTTCCTTCTTTTTATTGTCCTTTTTATTTCTCTTAGGACAACCATTCATATAATGACCCATCTAATTGCAGTGAAAACATTTCACATTCTCTAGCTTTTTCTCAGATTCTTTGCTATGGTTTTTGGACTTATGGGATCTGTTGGACTTGGGATTAAACTTAGGCTTTGTTTTGGCAAACATTACCTCAGTTTTAACCTCTTGTTTTAGACCATTTTTCTGCTTAAAAACTCTCAAGGACTCATTTTTCTGAGTGATGAACTCAGTGATCTTAGCTAGCGTTAAATCCTCTCTTCCAAACTGAATTACATCAATAAGGCCATCAAACTGGTGGGGCAGGGAGCTAAGGAGAATTACAGCTTGGTGTTCTTCTTTAATAGCATCCTCACACCTCTCTATGTCTTGGTTTGTCTAAGGAAAATATCTAGATTTTCTTGGATACTCAGGGATAAATCCATCTTAAAGGTAAAGAGCTTCTTAAGTAGGAATATCCTATTGGGTAGAGACTTAGTTTGATAGGTGGTCTTTAGGGAATCCCATAAAACCTTAGGATCTTTGATTTTCATCAGGGGTCTAGCTACATCATCTGTAAGTCTCACCATAATCTCAGCTAAGGCTAATTGCTTAAGGTCCTTTTTTACTTGGTCTGAGGTTGGGCTCAACCATTCCACACTAACAGCTCTCCAACACTTTTCCTTAACCAGAATACCCTCCATTCACATAAGCCACATAGCAAAATCCATCTGCCCATCAAAGGGTTTAAGCCTAATATCAGTCATTATCAAGAAGGATAGACAACAAGATTTCAGCACTCAAAAAATAGGAAATTATAGGCAAATACTCAGGCACCACACCACAGTTCACAAGAACACAATTCAAGGTCGCAGTTTATGCAAGATTGCACACACAAATGAGGTTCAGTGCCAGTCCAGGCCACTACTACTATAGGCGGGGCCGAGAATGACACTAAACTCTATTTTTAACCAAGAATCACACCTATGTCCACCAAAATCAATAATGATCGATGAATCACGGGCTCTGATACCACAATGTTATATGAATGTATAAGGGAATGGTTGATTTTATTGATTGAATGCAAATATACAATGCAATGGAGTAACTCTCCAATTGTTCAACAAGCACAAACCAAATCGTCTATACAATCACACACTCAAGCAAGCAATCAAACGAGACAAAAGAGATGAATGTTGGAGGGATTTCAGCCCCCTCCGATAGCCCCTGTGAACTCGACGACCGGCGACGCTCCGTCAGTCTCGTTCCATGGCTATGTCACGCATCCAAGCTTCAGCCAAGCATCAATCGAACACTCCAGTGATTACTCGAACCACGTCTGATGCTTCGACAACTCGAATCGCTCAAACCAGTCATGAACTCAGTGTTGTTCTTGACGAAATCTCTCTATCGCTCTCGAACTCGAATTTTGAACATTGGAAACCCTAATCCCCAAATTGCGTTTCTTATATGATAAACCCAGCAGATGAACGAAACGATGTCGTTTCCACGTGCGTATTAAGTTGGACGACGTCGTTTCAGGTGTAACAAACTCTAACCAAACTTCGTGCCTTGCCAATGAATAGTAATATTATGATAATGAATAGTAATATTATGATGATGAATAGTAATATACTGATGATGATGGTGATGAATAGTAAGATGTTGATGAATAGTATGCTGATGATGATATGATGGTATGATGAATAGTATGATGATGATGATGATATGATGAATAGTAACATGATGATGATATGATTATGGTATGATGAATAGTATGATGATGGTATGATAAATAGTATAAGTATGATGATGGTATGTTGAAAGTATGATGATGGTATGATGAATAGTATGATGATGGTATGTTAAATAGTATGATAATGGTATGATGAATAGTATCATGACTTGTATTAATTTATAGTGACTGAAAGTAACTTATAGTAACTGAAAGTAACTTGTGGAGCATGAAAGTAACTTATCTTATCTTAACCATCACAAAATAGATGCCAAATGGACATGACCTTACTCTTTCGCTGCTCCGGATTTGAATCAGCTAGGGCTCGAGCTTGGACTGATAAAGGTCTGGAGTACGCCCTTTCCAATTTAGGTCTTTAATGAAACGACGCCACTTAGAGGAGTTCAATCAGGACCGCTCATCTCACCATCTAATGGTCTACAGAAAACAGCTCCCATCTGAGAGTGCTGTAGCTTTTCCATTTTACAAAAGGTAAAGCTACAGTAATTTTACCTATAAGCTGAAATCACCAACCGGTTTGCTCCCAATCTTCAACTTTGAGCTCCGATAAATTGCACAAATACAGCAAATCAATTACAACTTTGAGCTTCTTAGACGGCCTGAAATTTTCAAAAATGCAACTGATGAGCAGATAGAGTTGGTGAAAAAGACATCCAATTTGGCGCCAATGGGACAAGGATTGCCAAATCGGCAGATATTACATATACTAAAAGGGACAAGGATTTTAGTCAATGTGTGAACTATTGGCAGGGATCCTAAGGTGTGGGACAGCCCGAACCATTTCTATCCTGATAGGTTCATCGAAAAACCTATTGATGTTAGGGACATGATTTTAAGCTTTTGCCATTTGGGACTGGCAGGAGAATGTGCCCTGGATATACTTTCAAAACTAAAGTCATCGAGTCAAGCTTGGCAAATCTATTACATGACTTCAAATGAAAAAAAAAGTACTGGGAAATATCAGCCTTGGAGATCTCAATATGGAAGAAAATTTTGGGCTTTCTACCTCGGAAGCACGGACATGCCAGTTTTTGAATAGTTCTCGTTTCGGACACGTTTCGCCTTTCGGACACGGGAAACGGCTGGAAGCGGGCAAGCGGCTGGACACGTTTGGAATAGGTCAATCAGGTCAACGGGCGATTTAAATCGCAATTAAACCAATTTTAGAAATAAAATTAAAGTGTGAGATGCAAGGTTGTCACGGCGACAAGTCGAGTCGAGTCGATAGGGTTCTCACTAATCGCTGACTAGTCGACCTATACAATTCATATATGATAAAAGAGGGGACTACGTAGAAAATGAGAAAAATAATATGAAATTCTGAACAAGTGCAATAAAAAATAAGTTTGTTTTGTTATAGAGTACAAAAATGCAGAATATATTTTTTAAACATGCATATTTTTATTGTTTAAATAAAAAAAATTCATTTTTTGGATGATTTTGGTGCAATATGAAAAGATGTTATAATAACTGGGGTACAAATGTAACATTTAAAACTTAAAGGACTTCTATATCATATAAATAAAACAAATAATACTCATCATCTCTCCCCTTATGTCCCAAGAACCCTAAAACCCCGCCGTCATGAACAACTAAGTTTTTTCTCTGAACTGGGTGGCGTTTTGAGGCGATCTGGAACAGCGTTTAGGAATGCTCGATCGGAACGTCGTTCGTGGTGGCGTTCCGCAAACCAGTTATCTATACTCGAGCCCAAAAATGATTATCCGTCGAACATGTAACAATTCACCAAGTCGAAGTTTCAAGTCGGGCAAGGAAAAACAACTCGCTCGACTTAACAACTATGATGGATGCGGTTACTTTATGAATATTTAATTGTATTTTTAATATTTTGAATAGATGGACCAGCTTAATTATTTGTTACTTTATGTTTGAATATTTATTTTCAATTTCAAAAGAATAGCATCTGCTTAATTATTTTTAAATTTATAATATTTTATGAATTATAAATTATATTATATATAATTTATATCGCCGTGTTCTGCCGTGTCCACTTCTTATAAATTTTGAATTTGGCGTTTCCACGTGTCTTGCCGTTATCGTGTTTCGTGTCTAGTGTCCGTGCTACATAACTTTCTACACCTAGGAAATTTCCTCGAGCCGAGACTTCCAAAACATGTACAATGTTTGTGATTAGATTATGTCCATCAAATAACCTTTGTACAAAGGTTTTGTTTGTGTTGATTTGCAGCATACAAATAGCTGATGTTGAAAAATCACAATGGTGTATTGACTGTATTCATATATGCTTTTCTATTAATGCATGTAAAACTTTCTTGTATGATGACTACAAAGTATTGTATGTAAATATATTTATCTGACAAGTATCATTTTCGGAGAGTCTTCAAATAGAAGAACTGTTTGGGATACCTCTGCAGGTGACCCCAGGTTGAGAGATGGGAGCGAGCAATTCATAGGGCAGTACACCGGCCCCGCATCTGTTTCTGAAACTCATATCTTGGTTTCTCTTCTCAATCTCCTTCTCCACTCTATAAATATCTTCTCCAAATTCATAAAATGCTTCAACCATGTCGTAGTCACTTGTCCACGTAGATGGATGTGGACGCTGACCCAAATACCCTTCGTCTGGTGAATGTGTTGATAAAGTGTCCACAACAGCCATATACCTTGCCATCTGCATTCTAGTAGGCAATGACATTAAAAAGTACTTCTCAGGGTCTGCCACAAAGTTAGCATATTCAGCATCATTTTCGTCGGGAATCAATCTTCGAACAAGAGGCGTGCGGTTAGGGAGATAACCCCCATAAGGATACTGGCCGAAGTTTAAAGCTGCGTGAAGAGCAGATGCAAGCCAAATGAAAATGGTTAGGACTGTGGATAAATTGTCCGGAGAGTCTAGTTTAGGCCACCATTCTGCATCTTTGTGATCTGCGTGTCCTACGTTAACTGCTTCAGAGTACCAAGCTTGAAGCTCGTTATCATTTAGTACAATGCTAGGGTCATGATAGTAATGGTCGACGTATGTTTTCACCCACTTCTCAATAGCAGACCACACTAAAAGACCATCGTTCGCAAATGGGTAGTCCTCGATCAGAAGCTTTAGACCATGAGGCTTTGAGGGATCAGGTACTGCGATACCTCTGCCAAAACAACAGACCGGTTAGTTTACGAATGAATGAATACTGATTGATCAGTGTAGGGAGTTAACGCAAAATTATATACCTGCAAATGAGATCAGATGGGAGTCCGTCCATGTCAAAGCGCCAATTGTTGTAAGCAGCAGAACTTATCTCCATGTGGTATCGACCAGGACTAAAGACTGTCTCTATCAGCCCCGTATTGCTGATCAATCTCTGACGGGCAAACGCATTGATCTCTAACGTGTACCGCATATGAGGGTCAAGAAGCTTATATATAGGATGCATACTGCTCAGCTGCCTGTGAGCTGCTATTATGAAAGGCTCCACGCAAGCATGAGTCCTCAACCTTGTCACATAAACATTTGTCAGTAAACATCATTTGCTAGCTTGCTTAGATCAATCAATCATTTATAAAAGTATTTCATATATATATATATATACCAGTGATACACTAATTGGTGAACACCGGCATCGTTGGCTGCAACATGAAGCTTTGCCATTTGCCAAATCCAATTGGCAGTTGCATCAGCAGCTGGTGTGACGACGCGCTTTGCACGGGAGTTGGGAGCACCAGGGGACAGGCTGAGTTCAATAGCAACCGGCTTAAGTGTACCTGCTGTTGGAATATGTGTAAAGAAAATCTAGTCAAAGTTTGACTAAGTCTTTCACGTAGTGGGAAGGTGGAGATCATGGCATCATGGGTGGTTTGGGTGGTTCCAAACCTGTCCTATAAATTGATGTTTGGTGATTCACTAAAGACACGGAAAATTACACACAGAAAACAAACCCCTGCATCTCGACTCTTTTTCCATTTTCGATCAGTGGTTATAGTGAAAGGTCGAATAAGTTCGTACAGCAAGGCGACGGTGCTCAAGCGCTTGCTGTGATTCTTTCATCCTGGGAAGCTCATTGCCATCAGACCCAGCACCTACGGGAGGCAATACAGCTTTAAGGACAGCGTCATCGACGTAACTGAATCAACATCTCGGTTTGCTATCCTATTTCATGTGACTGATATGCATGCGTACCTCTACCCTAAACATCTAGCAATGGTCATATTCATGTGACTGGCATGCATGCTTGTTCTGTTTGCTTACAAACTGCATGAGTTTATATCTCAATTGTTTGTACTGTTTCATGAAATCAACATCTTGGTTCTGTTCTGTTTGTTCAGTGCATGCCTTTATATATGAATGCTCAATTTGTTTACTGTCACAAATGAATGCTTCAGAATAGTTTCTGCATGAGTTTTCATTCAGATCAGTTACTTGCTGCAGGAGTTTCATTCAGAGAAGTCACTTGCTGCATGTTTTACAAGTATATTCAGATAAAATATCCAACAATCTTAAACCTGTATTATTCTGATTATACTGTTGAAAATACTGACTAGACATGAATTCAAAAACAATCTGTTAATGTTTATAAACAGATCTGCTAGCAACGGATGGGAAGATCATATCAGAAAGTCGATGCCTTGGAAGTAGCAGAGGGAGCCAGGCAGGTCGCTGACCCAGCCAGTGCATCCGTAGATGAGTCTGCATGGCCAATTTATGTGTTCACATAAAACGTTTATGTTTTGCTTTGACCATGATTCAAGCACTCTGATTTCTCACCTCACCTGGTTGTTAGGTTCCTAACAGGATGAACTACTTGCTCAATAAAATCACTGTTCCAACAAATACGGATTTCTGCTTGAATTCCAAGCTTGAGCGCTGATGATGCGATACAGGATATCGCAATGGGGATTGTGACGAGAAACTGAAGGATTGGGGAAGAAGTTAGGGTTGAGAAGAAGAAGAAGATGAAAAGAACTAGAGAGGAATTAGATAGAAACTGATTATTTTCATTGATTGCCTCTAATGACTCACTTACAGCTCTTTTATACTAGACACAAAATACAACTTGGCCCCTTAGCTTCCCTAATATCTCAATACGTAACATTCCTTCCCCCATAAATTTGACCTTGTCCTCAAGGTCGATGATTTCAGGCGGTTTTGGCATTGAGAACATGAAAATTTTGTTATAGAAACGCATCAGAAAAGCAAGGTTAGCCACTACTTCGTTCCACCTCCCATCCATCTCCGGTGGTCTTGGCAACGAGAATTGGAAAATTTTGCTGATGAAGCACATCAAAGAAACAAGTTCATCCACGCTGAAATATAACTGTAGCAGCACTGTCTCAGACAACTTTATCTCCTTAGCTGTAACATATTCTGCAATTAAACATCTGCTCACTCGTAGCATCATCTTCAGAAAGTGGGACATGTTAATGGAGATCCGAAGTGATCTTTCTGCACCAGACCTCATTTGGACCCCATCAGAAATGGACAATATCATCCAAACTTCCCAAGTGACCCTATCTCTCAGATGAAGCTCATTTACTGAATTCAAATTCCACCAAAATATACTACACCTTCTGGCTTTATGACTGTCAATGAACTCCATATAAACATCTTGTGTAGACCCCATGACAATAATATCTAACTTTAGCTGACTAAAGTAGTAAGTGTAGTGACATTTATGCCCAACTTTAAATGATTCAAACTCGAGCTCATCAGGGACCAGAATACCCAAACGCCATGATGCAGTTCTGTCAATGCATATGACACTACCACCATTAGAATCATCTTTTAGTAGGACGTCATATATGGCGTCAATCATCTTGTCAACGTATTCAGGGGATGAGCACCTCACAATATTACTCTCTATTTGATCACTTGTCCATATTTCATGATCACTCTCCTTATCAAGCACAGCTTTGCAAATTTGGGAGACAAAAGCTAGAGCTCCGGACCATGAATATAACTTCAGAACGTTCTTAGTACTTGCGCATGTTCCTGTTGTAATTCTCCCTATGATTCCTTTGGCTGAAGACCTCACATAACCTTGCATAGATTTATAATCATATTTCAAGTCATTAGTGACAATTGCATGGGGAGGTCGGTACGCCGCACACATTACACTATGATCACCATCCCGTCCATCAATATTGAGAACAACAAAATGAGTCGGTGACATGGTAGTCAATCCAGCAGCTAGAAAATTATCACTCAATAGCTCTCTATCGGGGAAGAAGCCATCTGGAGGCTTTGCAGGTGGTAATAAGGTATGAATCAATATTTCAGGTGCATATTGTTGAACACCATTTATGCAGAAATCTGGTGTTTCCATTGCAACTGATTTAGAATCTGGATTGAAGATTGATGAACACAACTTTAATTGATGACTCACATCCACTATAGAGCCATTAATATAAAAGTGCTCACTAATAGCTTTAGAAATCCCATTCCCTGTATCAGCATCAACCAATTCTGAGATAGGCATCACCATATCACACCTAATCAAAACTTCATTAGATAAAGATCTTTCTGTCGCACATAGACTGATCAAGGCAACTAGAAGATGTAGTTTTGGCTTCGAGTTCCTTATATCTTCAGGGTGGAGTTCATCCTTCAAGCCAGAAACTATATCTGACAATTTTCTTTCTTTTATATATCCTTCAATCTTGAAGACATTTTCAGAAGGTAACGAAGAAGGCCTTCGGTTTGGTAATGAGTAATTCAACAACTCATACTTACTCAATGCCGCCAATAGCGTATTATATGTCACTGCACCCCTTTCCACCTTCATGTTCTCTGTAACAGCAGCTCCATACCATTCATTGCCATACATATCACTCCTTCCTTTGTCATACACATAATTTCCATCAACTACCTTGACTTGTAAGAACTTGTGAACACCCCTCATGTGTTTCCAAAGATCTGAGAAACTAAGTAAAGATGACTCTTCTTCATAGTAATCATTCATATTCACAACCAATGCTCTCAAATCATCAACATGAAGGCTACGGATAATTTCAGGAGGTTTAGCAGGGGGTTCCACTGATCTTACCTTTAGTATTGGTGCCGGACCGTAGTTGATCGAACCCGTGCGCAGAGTAAAATAAGAAGAACAGTCCATTGAGACATTTTGACAAACACTTGGAATGCAGCAGTATAAATCCATATATATAACACCAGATGAAGCTACAAATACTAGATTTGCACACCCTTGAAGAATGACAACCTCAGTTGAGATAACTATTGAAGGGACAGTAGGAATAGCTTCTATAGTTACCTCTATTTCAGATTCAGATTCATCCTTAGTTAAGACCACATCAGCATCATTTTGTTTATCAACTGTTACTGCAGCAGTTTCCATATCTTCAATAGCCGATTCAACTAACAGTATTTGAGCATCATCGTCTGAATCTTCAGGAACAACTACCTCTATCGCATCCTCAACTACACCGGTTGCAATAGCCGAATCAGATTTGTCTGTAACATCGATCGAAGCCAAATCATTCTCCGCCGAAGCCGATCCAACTGATTCAACCATTGCGTCGAAGTCGACTGCAAGTGATTCCGATTCTAGTCCGACGACACTGCTTTGGACTTGAGGAAACTTTGATGATGGAGTTGAGTCGATGACCTCTTTCAATGGATGCGAATTTGCTTTTTGTAGACCAGGTAGCTTACCCTCGAGTATGCTCATCCTCCGGTCAAATTCCTTGTCGAATTCCTCAGCCTTCTTCTTATACGCAGCTAGAATTTCCGACTCAAACGGGTTGTAATAGGTTGCCATGGATGAGATCTCTCAGTGAAAGCACCAATGATGCGATACAGGATATCGCAATGGGGATTGTGACGAGAAACTGAAGGATTGGGGAAGAAGTTAGGGTTGAGAAGAAGAAGATGAAAAGAACTAGAGAGGAATTAGATAGAAACTGATTATTTTCATTGATTGCCTCTAATGACTCACTTACAGCTCTTTTATACTAGACACAAAATACAACTTGGCCCCTTAGCTTCCCTAATATCTCAATACGTAACAGCTGACTACAGCGAAACCATGATGGGATTTCGTTTCAGGTTTTGAAGTTGGCGAGAAAACAATGGCTCAAACTGAATTTGATTGTTTTCTTAAACTTGCAGGTTCAATGAACGATGAATCGGAAGATGAGGCCGGAAATTGGACGGTTTCTCCGGATAAAGTTCTTTCGAGCACCACGTTCTCAGAACACGACTACGTTATGGTGGAGAAACTGAAGGCAGTTGCTTGGTCGTGGAGAGAATGGTGATAAAGTAGTTTTCGTTTGGGAACGGAGACGTGACAAGGTTGTGGTTGTGGAGATCGTGTTAAAGATCGAAGCCACCGGTTACGCGGATGCCAATTTCTCGGATAGGAGGACGAGGAACCCTGAGATTGAGGAATTGGGCTCATATACTTAGTCAATTGTTTAAGTTATTTGGGCCAGCTTCAACACTTCAATTTCTAATCGCCTGTTTATTTTGGACAGCAATAGCATCAGCTTTGGTCCAAGTGTCACGGCCCAAAAGATGTCCAAATGAGCCAACGAGAAGCCGAAAGGATGGTGGTGACTGGTGAGATTGCTTGTGCAGGCGAAGCCGTAGGCCGGCGGCGGACATTGTTTGAAGCTGAAGATGAAAGGCTCGTCCTGCTGCTTCTTTGCGTCGATTTTCGCCGGCTCTCGCCTTGTCCTCAGGATTCAATGATGGTAGATCTTGTACTTGATTGACATACTTGAGGTTGGAGAAAGGTTCGACCGATTTGGGGTCAATTAACTCTCAGCAATCAAAGATATGATTGTGAGCAAGGATTTTGTTTCTGTTATGAGACAAATCGATGCAGAATAGACTCCGAGAAGCAGATCGAGAGGACTGATGATGTACGTATAGAGGACTCAGGTGAGTTGGTTCGGGTCGACTGGGCGATTGAGGCCAGCGATGATGTTGAAGTTCATTCAACAATCGGTTTGAGGCCGTAGATAATAGTATTAGCAGCAATGATGTGCTGCTACTCTCGTCCAACTCCACTATATCAGATTAGTGATGGTGCTAGACTCCTAGCTATGGGAACCATGGATGGATGAGACATGAGAGGCGGCTGTTGTTGCCTGAAACAATAAAACCCTAAATCTCCACGAAGATGATGGAGCAGAGAACATGAGGCTAGATTGGTTCAGTGGATGAATCTATTCAATTTGATATTGATTAATAGAATACTTTCTATTTAAATTCAGCCCAATATAATTTATTCAGTGCATCTGACGAAAACCATTTTATTTGCGCAGCAACTCTCATAGGTTTGATCGGAGGCAGTGTTGCTGGAGGATGGTCACTACAAATTTTGGGTCGATTTTACGACAGGGGAATTGCAACGTAAATGCGTCGTATGTACGATATATATACGATAATTTTTGAGTGTGTCGCACAAACTGCCGTTGCAAGATGTGTGCGACAGTCCTACGTTACAAATGTGCAACAGCTATACGACAGTGGTGCGTCAAAAGAAAAAAAGCGTCGCACAACTGTCGTACATATTATACGACACCAATACAACGTACATACGTTAGTCACATCGTACATCTGTCGTAAATCTATATGCGACGAATGTAAAACACACCTGCGTCACAAATATAATATTCATATTCTTCAAATATAATTATATATAAATAAAAATTTTTTTATAAATAATATATACATAAATTTAACAAATAATGTTATTTTATAATAAAATGACAAAATATATAAAAACATTTTACAAATAAAATTTACATTAGAACTATTTTACAACCTGCAGGTAATAAATTTTACATAGAGTATACAACATTTGAACAACTCGATAACAATGGAAGTAATTCAACAAACCATCCAAAAAAAAACTTCCCCAAGTTTCCACTGATGTAGAAACTACCAAAAAAAAGTTTTGACAGTAGAAGCAGAACTCCAATCAGAATCTTCATCTGAGCTCACCTCGTCATCATCAAATGATCCGCTGGGGGTGGTACTCTTGCCATGCTGAAGATAATGTAGTTGCTGCGCCTGTGCCGCAACCACAGCACGGAGATCTTCAAACTGATGTGCCATTTGAGTAACCTTTAGTAACAGCCAAACCTAAAAGATCGACAAATCAATTCTACGCATCTCGCGAAAAGATGACACTGGCGAGGCAAACGTTCTTACTCTGTCACCAAATCTGTGAAGCCTTTGTAAGCCACATTCCTCGGCCTGTTGACAGCCTCCATCACAACCTACAATGACAAAATTGCAACACATCAATACCAAAGCTCCCAGTCCAAGTACAACTAGACAATTACATTGACATGAGACGGCTGAAAACATTGGCACCAGTTTGGGATGCAGCCTCCATAACTTCGATGAGCTGCTGAGGAGGAACTTCCCCAGCCCCAGTCTTTCTTCTCCTCCTCCAAGTCACAAAAAAATCACTCCTCGCATCAATCGGCCAATTGAGCCCCTGAAAACACCTCTTGCTCCAAAAATACTCATTAATATCATCTTAATTTCTCCAGCCACTATGTGGCACAGTCCCATTCTTGCTGCTCTCGAACTCAGCCCTAATCGTGTCGTAAATAGGCTTCACCACATTGCGCATAAATGTATTTCGATAATCATACTCAGGAGGCAGCACAGGATTAGCAATGTAATCCTCCAATAGCTTATTCAATACATTACACATGGATAGTAAATAACCTTGCAGATAATTTTCGCATAAAAATTCCAGCCAATATCTTGGAAAAGAAACAGTCGTCTATCTCCATCAGTTTCTGATTGCACAATTTTCTTTCAATATATTCTAAGTTCCTAACATTATATCAACATTGATAAAATAACGACAAACATTACTTCAATTTGTCATCTAATTGTTCAAAATTAAACACCAGAAACATGTAATCAATAACCATCACACAAAAAACCTTCAAAGACCTAAACACAAATAACCAATCGCCTCACTACATTCACTATCAGCCACTATAAACGATCATACCAACACTAGGAACATCCGCAGATTTAAGACCAGATCCAAGCCGACAATATTCGGCAGCGACTATCAATAAAATTCAATTTCGAAATTGGTAAAAGATTATGAGATTAACTACTGACCTGTTCGACCGAGGAGCGCAGATCGGATTGTCTGCGGCTGTGCTGCGTCTTCTTCTGCCGTCGTTGCGTCACTGACCGTTCGATCGCCTCGTACAAAACGCGCGGAACGACTGTTCATCATCATCTTCGTTGACAGACTGGGCAATCGATCGGGACACGGGTTTAGGGTTTCAGATCGGAAGCCGATGCGAGGGTTTATGGTTTCTAATGTCAAAGCCAAACGGAACTCGAGACTCAAAATCAAATTTGAGAACGTCCGCTCAAACGTTCTCAAAGAGCACGTCCTCGCGGATGTTCTGGGGAGGGGACGTTCTGCTCGAACGGCTGCACGATTTATTTTGAGGACGTCCTCAAATCCTCAGTCGGACGTCCTGAATTTGTAACCGGTGTATATGCTCTTAATAAGCTTGAAGGATGTCATTTTTGGGTTGCAGAGGATGATGAACAGATTGGATACGATTGTGGAGGTTGGGAAAGAAGGTGAGATAATATCGGAGGAGTGTCGGCAGGCACTGTTAGTGATAAAGGCATCGTACATGCGTCGTAGTGTTTTTACTGTCATACGACGCATATACGACACATATTTTTAGTGTGACGTAAAGGCGCCGTACATTCGTTGTTAATGTATCGTATAGAAAGAGACAAAATCTTTAAAGTATCGTATAACCGTGTCAAATGTGTCGCACATTTCGTACGACGCCTTACCTCATCGTACATAAATGTGTCGTAAAATCGACCCAAAATTTGTAGTGGGTGCATCAATAGGAGATCAAAGTTGAAATTGATTTATAATCAATTAATTTGATTCAATTGATGCAGATTGCCTAGATAAAATGGCAGGAGATGTCAGCTTCAAAGCCAAAGGAAAACAAGGTTTGTGAATAGCCGGTTGCTGTTGCGCTGAGGTGCCACCAAGATAGTGACCGGTGACGATGATGCCGAGCTCCTTACTGGCGAAGATCTACTGGAGATGTGGTGGAGCTTCTCAGCAAGAAAGGCAATTGAGGTTGAAACTGATTGGCTGAGTCAGAGAATGACTCAATTTCATTTGATACATCATACAACCGTCCGCAGTCGGAGAATGAGATGGAACCACGACTGTCATGGACCAGATGATGCTCGCTGCCAGGATGATGATGGCAGGCAGTGGTGACTCAAATGGGTCTTCATGCTGAATGTGTTGAACCAAAATTGGGCTCAGATGAGCAATTGATGGGATCGAGCCGCCCTTGACAGGCACAATGGAGTTGTTGCCATCATATATGCTTCACTGAAGATGACCTAAGTGGATTTTAATGGCTCCAGTGTGGAGGGCAACACTGATGTGTGTCACACCATTTGGATGGTGGCTATGACTAGAAATAGACTTGCGAGTCTAGTTTCAAGAATTTACATGCGTGTATAATTCCAAACAGTTGAGCAGTATGAGTGTCTGCCGTAGTGCTTGACGAAGTTGGATTGTGTATCCAAATGTCAAATTAAAAGCACACATGTAAATTTGCGTTGAAGCAAATGTAATAGTAAATCTTTTCATTAGTACTGAAAGTGATGTGGAATTCATTGAATAATCCATAGTGAGCTATGTGATTTGAGATAGGGTGGTAACAAGTATTTTGTGACTTTCATTGATGATAGTACAAAATATTGTTATCAATATTATCTTAATAGCAAAGCTGTGACAGTTGGGAAAAACATGTCATGTGAAGTTGAATATCAACTACAGAGGTTGAGTACCAACTTGATAAGTTGAGAAAAGTGATATTGGAAGTGAACATGATCACTCCATGATACTCTCCTCAGTCGAACAGTGTTTCGAAATGGAAAAGTTGCATTCGAAAGAGATGATGAATGTGATAATGGTAAGCTCCGGGTTAACCCACCGAATGTGGGGGGAGGCCTTCTTATCATCAAAGTATGTTTTGAGTAAAATACTCGCAATGAGTATGAGTCTCTTTATAAGTCATTTAAGGGAACAACGACTTCCTGTAAATACTTGTAAGTGTGGGGATTGCCTAGTTATGGTAATGGCCCCTGGTACTAAGAGAATGAGAAAGAATCTGATCATGAGATCGATTCGAAGAAATTGAGGCAAAATAAGCGAGAAAGGATAGATAAATCATATGGACTTGATTTTCTAACCTACATGCTTGAGGCTGAACCTCAAACGTACAAAGAGGTCGTCAGTTTAGTGAAGAGCCTCTTATGAAAGAAACCATAAGATGTGATTGACTCTATCTTTGAGAACCACACTTGAGAGTTGGATGACCTCCCTCCTGGAAGTAAACCACATGGTTCAAAGTGGATCTACAAGAGGAAGATGAATGCATATGGATCTGCATCGATATACAAGACGAGACTTGTAATAAAAGAGTATAGATAAAAGAACGGTCTATACTACTTTGATACTTATTCCCTAGTGACGAGAATAACATCAAAGATGATAGTGGTCATTGACTGCTTTGCGCAATCTGAAAATTTACCAGATGGAGGTAAAGACATGCTTCCTCAATGGAAAGTTGAGGAAGAATTTACACTGAACAACCTGAGGTATTAGTTGTTATTGTCGGGCAAGAGAACAAAGGTTGTGAATCTCTCAATAGCTTAAAGCAAGCGCCAAAGTAGTGACAGTTGAAATTAGACAATGCAATGATGTCTAATGTCTTTAAGATCAACAAGTGTGACAAATGTGTATACATTAAGTACATTGAACACAAATACGTGGCTTCGTGTCTTAATGTTAATGACATGTTCATTGTGGGAAGCAATGAGGAAATAATAAAGTCCACCAAGTGCTTATTAAACTGGAAGTTTGATAAGAAGGTTTGAGGCTGACCAATGTAATTTTAGGAGTTAAATTACACAAAGGTTAGATGGACTTGGATTAAGTCAGTCACACTACGTTCAAACTCTTAGACAAATTTGGATAAGACAGTCTAGGACTGTCTAGTATCCTTATTGACGTGAACCAACACATGTCTAAGAATAAAGGTGAATGCATCTCCCAAGTGGTATATGCTAGAGTGATAAGCAGACTAAGTACTTAAGAAATAGTACTAGCAGACATTGCTTACACTATCTATAGACGGGTGAGCTTCACGAATAATCCAGAAAGTGCACACTGGAAAATTATCGTGTAAGTACTAAAGTATCTACGATTTACTCGTAAATATGGTCTATACTATACCAAATATTCGAAGGTCGTTGACGGTTTCAATGGATTCCAGTTTCGAATGGCCAAGTGTTCACTATGGGTGATGCAAACGTGTCTTGGAAATCCTTCAAACAGACTATGGTAGTCAAAACTATTTTCAGGCTGAGTTCGTCGCATTAGAAAAATGTGGCGAAGATGCTAAGTGGTTAAGAAATATAGAGGAGGATATTCCTACAAGGACAAACCTGTGCCATCAATGTGTTTACATTGTGAGAATCAATCATCGATTTCTAAGGCACATATTATTATGTATAATGGTTAGTCTCGACGTATACATCGAGGTCACAAAACCATTAAACAACTTCTCTTCACATGAGTCATATTGACTATATGAGGTCCAAAGAGAATATTGCGGATCCGCTAACCAGATGGTTAAGTTAAGGACCTAATAGAGAAGTTGTCCAAAGGAATGGGATTGAAGCCTTTTGATTAGTAATATCAAAACACAGGCTTAAGCTCTTTTGGAAATAAAGTCGAGGCAAAGGAAAACCCTACCATGATGACTGGAGATCCCAAGAACTTGGTTTAGAGGGACAACCGACCTGCTAAGACTGTGTGAGGTCACTGTGGGGGCCACCCCCATCCTATTCCTTGATAAAATAGTGACTCCCGCACGAGCCTAAGCTCGAAGCTTTTAATGATTCTAGTAATTTGAATAGTGAGATTCAAATGGGTAACGCGGGATTACTTTGAGAAAGAATCACCTATGTGAGAGAGAAGTGGGGTCGCTTCAAAGGAGAATTCAAAGGGCTTAATTCTTTAGAAACTCTTGCAGAACCAGGAAAGGGGTGTCATGACCAAAATGAGCCCACCAGTAAGAACTGAATAAGATCAGGATAATATATGTGGGAACATGATTTCGTTTACTGTATAAGACGAACAGTTCAAAGACAATCACGTCTACTGAATAGTCAGTAAAGAGATCATGTTATCCCAAGAGAAGGTTCAAGGGGGTAACCTACCTATCCTGTGCAGATATTAACCGTAGAAGCTATCACCACATTGAGTCGAGTTTGATTATCGAGGATTATTGTTTTATCGTTTTCACCACTCGATTTTCTTCATGTGGGGGATTGTTGGAATATGTGTAAAGAAAATCTAGTCAAAGTTTGACTAAGTCTTTCACGTAGTGGGAAGGTGGAGATCATGGCATCATGGGTGGTTTGGGTGGTTCCAAACCTGTCTTATAAATTGATGTTTGGTGATTCACTAAAGACACGGAAAATTACACACAGAAAACAAACCCCTGCATCTCGACTCTTTTTCCATTTTCGATCAGTGGTGATAGTGAAAGGTAAAATAAGTTCGTACAGCAAGGCGACGGTGCTCAAGCGCTTGCTGTGATTCTTTCATCCTGGGAAGCTCATTGCCATCAGACCCAGCACCTACGGGAGGCAATACAGCTTTAAGGACATCGTCATCGACGTGACTGAATCAACATCTCGGTTTGCTATCCTATTTCATGTGACTGATATGCATGCGTACCTCTGCCCTAAACATCTAGCAATGGTCATATTCATGTGACTGACATGCATGCTTGTTCTGTTTGCTTACAAACTGCATGAGTTTATATCTCAATTGTTTGTACTGTTTCATGAAATCAACATCTTGGTTCTGTTCTGTTTGTTCAGTGCATGCCTTTATATATGAATGCTCAATTTGTTTACTGTCACAAATGAATGCTTCAGAATAGTTGCTGCATGAGTTTTCATTCAGATCAGTTACTTGCTGCATGAGTTTCATTCAGAGAAGTCACTTGCTGCATGTTTTACAAGTATATTCAGATAAAATATCCAACACCTGCTTCACTCAGGTAGAATATGGTGCGAGTTGCATATGCTTTGTGACCGTCGATGGCATTAATACGGTCCACAAATGGTAAATATGCATCATGATAATCCAGCATAAACAACTTGTTCTGCTCCAGCGCCTGAAAGTAACAAAAAATAAACCTTATTAGCTATAAAACCATACGAACATTTAATAAGAAAAAGAACAGGTGCAAACTACAAATTGACGAATTATGCTACACTTCCTATGAATAAAACCATGGCATAATTCATAGAAAGTGTACTATAATTCTTCGGTTTGTAGTTTGCAGTAAAAATCAGGTTTGTACGTAATCTTTTCCCATATAATAAACCAATAATAACTAGGAATATTCTGTTGTGTTGTGTAACCTGTTGCACGGACATTCCGTTGAGAAAAGGCAAGATGTGCTCCTCCCTAAGAGCAAATTCTAATGAGCCCAAAGTGGCGGAATCGAGATTGCTGACAGGTGGAAATACTTTCATCCTCTCAATGCTTACTGGGTTTACCCCTGCTATACTTTGTCTAGCAAATTCTTCGTCTCGCAACCATGCAAACTTATCCTCTGCAAGCATAATTTTGAAGTAACAAATTAGCAGAAAGGATCAATACTTGCTCCTAGTAACATATAAAAAGGTAACCAAAAAAACATAACATACTGGTTAGAATCATTGGCATGTCAAATTTGAAGACTCCCAGCCCCGTTTGTTCCATCGGAGACTGTAACTTATCTTTGAAGCTCTCCGCAATCATACATTTTTTGTACTGTTTGTCGATTTCAGCGAAGCTTGTCACGTCATTGTTATCAGGAGTGATGCGTGCCAGAATCATGGGCTTCAGGTGGCGCAACTGTCCCTTATATGTTCCAAGCGAAAAGGTGTGAATCTTTGGCTCTTCAAACTGCTCATCTCTAGGAACATACATTTTAAGAGTAGAGGCTTCTCGAGTCGACTTTCGCAAGTCTCATCTGTAAATAATGCAATGCAAAGATATCAAAAAGGGTAATTTCTTTTGAGATCAATTATTAAGTAAACTAGTTTCAAAAGATCATCACCATTGACACAAGGCGGTCGACCAGTGCGGCAACGTCTTGGATATTTGATTCCTCCAGTGCCGAGAGTTGGCCTGACGTAATCAATTCCTTTATCCGGATTTCCCAGGTCATTATAAACATCATAGTCATATATCCTATCGCACAGTTTTCTTTCTCCGGTGCCATGGCCTCTTAAATCTTCAAGCTCTTCTTCTCTAAGTGCCTTTAGACCTTTTGGAGTTTCTTCTGGCAGGTATGGCTACAAAGGTTTGAAATGATAATTAGTAGGTTAAATTCAAAATGCAAATGGTGATACATGTGGAGCGAATCAATTGAGAACCACCATTTTACGTGAGAACTGAGAACTGATGAACTTTAGGCTATTTTCCATGAACTTTAAAAAGTTTGTCGCGAACTTTAGCTATTTTGCACCAATAATCTTTTGGTTAAAGTTCGCGATGAACTTTCTAAAGTTCATGAAAAAGAGCATAAAATTCGTCGATTTTCAGGCTATCAAATAAAAGGATGGTTTGCACCCGAACCAGACCATGATACAGGTTATGTAAATTGTTTGGGTGCGCTGGATATACATGTAATCATCATACATGCAATAACTAATAAAGTTAGTCAATTAAATAAGGTGATAATTAATTAAACCTTGTTGGAAAAAAAGTTGCGTTTTTAGGGTGATCCTGTTGAGATTGAACCCATGAATTGCATGGGAAATGAATCGGACCGCAATAAAAACCTTCAATTGTAATGCTATCCAAGAAGAACTCCTGGTGATGTTTATTGGAAACCAATATTGCTCCTGGCACCCCAAAGTTTGTATCCGCCAAAAATTCTATTTTGTAACTCACAATGTCACCTGACTTGTGAAACCAGTCCTTGATCACACATTCACACCCTCTTTGCTTCTTTTGCCAGTCTTCGTTTCTAATTAAGGCCACAACACAAACACATTTCAAGATGATGATTCAAATTCGAAAACATGAAAGCTATCCAGGCAGAGACGGACCCAAGAATTGAAATAGGGGGTGGCTAACGAAAACATAGCATTAAAATAAAGGACGTCTTGTTTCATATATGAAACCCATTTTTTGTTGGATCGTTTCAATTATTTCTTCGTAAATATTGTTCACTTTATTCCTTCTTAAAAATAAGCATTGGGTAGTAGATTGAGAACTGAAAGATTTTGAATAACAGATATTTGTACAACAACAAAATACATTTTGCTTAGACTAAGGGTCTGTTTGATTGAGCTTAAATTTATGTTATTTTAATTTAATTTATGTTAATTTGTGTTAATTTATGTTATGTTAGCTGAATTTATGTTAATTTGTGTTAATTTATGTTATGTTAATCATGTCATCATCATCATCATCCTCACCATCATCATCATCATGTCATCATCGTCATCATCATCATCATGCCATCATCATACCATCATCATGTCATCACCATCATCATATTGATATTCATCATCATCATCATGACTATTCATCATGCATCATGTCACCATCATCATCAGCATATTACTATTCATCATATTACTATTCATCATCATGTCACCATCATCATCATTACTATTCATTATTATATACTATTCATCATATTACTATTCATCATCATCATCTCACCCCATCATATTACTATTCATTATCATCATATTACTATTCATCACCATGATGATGATGATGATGCATGATGCATGAAGATGATGATGGATGATGATGATGACATGATGGTGATGATGATGACATGATGAGGATGATGATGATGATGATGATGATGGTGATGATGATGACATGATGATGATGATGATGATGATGGTGATAATATGATGATGATGATGATATGGTGATGGTGATAATTTATGTTATGTTAATTTAATTTATGTTAATTTGTGTTAATTTATGTTATGTTAGCTGAATTTATGTTAATTTGTGTTATGTTAGTTTATATAATACAAATTTAAAGTTAAGAAAACATGCCCTAAATTACTAAACATAAATATTAAATTAATTTCTTATATAAATTATAAATTATTTATGTCATAAAAAAACATTGGAAAAACTTGAGGTGACAAACATAGTACCGTCCCTGTATGCAGGAAAAGTGAGTTATAATATAATTTGAATTTAAAAAAAACGGAAGGAATGTCAACTTACTTGGATCAACATCGACACTGACAAGCTCAATGGTTACGTGATTTCCGAACAAGTGTGCAACAGCATCTAAACCTCTGACAACATTTTCTTGAAAATCTCGATTCTCTTTGTTCTTGATGGTGACCGTAGCTTTAACATTGAACTTAGTGGCACTGACCGCTGCCCTTGTAAATAACTCCTCACGAGTGGCAACAACAGTAGTTGCGAAAACATTATCGGTGGTGATGGTGACACTAGGTGCTGTGTTTTTGCTGGCATGAATGTAAACGAAAGGGGTCCTTCGCCTGAAACGAAGGAGATTCTTCTTAAAACGGGGATGATGATTGTGGTGACGGTGATGTAATAGAGGAGTGGTGAATACATCTAGAGATATAGACATTACTTTTATGTCTAATTTGTTTGTGTTGATGATGGAAGCGAAAGTGAATCTCTTTAGTGCAAGATAAATTTTATTATCGGTTATGTAAAAAAATGGTAAGGGGAGGAGGTTTTATAAGGCAACTTTCTCTCCTTATTTTTAATTAGTTGGTGTGTCCAAACTCCAAATAGTCAAAGTGTGCATGGGAAATGAAATTAATGAGGCGAATCAATTTCAAATATTAATGAGGCTTGTATTTTTTTTTGATAACAATGAGGCATGTATTAGGACAATATATTGGTTGTAACTTGTAAGGGTCAAAATCAGGTATAAAGTCAAATTTTGGTACAAAATATAAAATTCGTCAAAATTATTTTATAGTTCGTCAGTTTTCGGGCCGAAAAAATGAAAAAGACGAGATGAAAAATAAAAAGATGACATAGTTTGTCAGTTTCATTTTATAATTCGTCACCAAGAAAAATATCAAAAAATCAAGATTTAATCTCATCCATTCAAATCACAAGATCAAGGGCTATGATTAGTTTGTATTTTGTACCAGAATATTAACTTTGCACCGGATCCTTTTCCTTGGTTGCAATTATAATTTCATTTATTTCACAAAATGACACCTCAATTTTCTACTCTTGTTAAAAAAATTTACATTTGATAACATGAATTTATCTTACATTTATTGCGAAGTTGCGTTTTGCGATAACTTTACGTTAAAATTAGATGTTTTAGTAAAAAAACTTATCGAAAGAAATTTACGATAACATTACGAGAACATTCTGCGATAACATTGCGATAACTCTACGATAACGTTGTGGAGGTTATCGTATTGTTATCGTAGTGTTATCGCAAAAAACCTTATCGTAAGAAATTTACGATAACATTACGAGAACATTCTGCGATAACATTGCGATAACTCTACGATAACGTTGTGGAGGTTATCGTATTGTTATCGCACAACCACTGCGATAACAATACAACAACTATGCGATAACAATAATAATTTCATAATATATATATATCATATTATATTCTTTTCTTTTTTTATAATTAAATTTAATAAAATTAAACCGAAATAAAATGCGGAAATATTTGTGCACCAAAAAAATGTATTTCATTTCACAAAATAAAGAATTTGGGTTTCAATCAAAATTGTAATACAAATTGACGAAATCTGAAAACTAATCAAGGCGAATTTTTTTTATCTTCTTATACGTCATCTTAACGACTCCAGCATCAGCATCATTGATCAAGGCAAATCCGAGCTTGCTGGTCCAGCTCCAAACCACCTCCATAAGAAAGACAAAAAGACAGACAAAAAAGACACTTCAATCCAAACATTAATTAACATGAAGGGGGCATCAGGTTTCAGGTACCAATAGAGGGGTGGAAACATCATGCTCTCACAAACCACATGATGTAGTAAGTTAGAATGTAAAATACTGAACAACAATACAAAACCATGTATAATAGAACAGAGGATAAAACATACATGATGATGGACTCTGTGTGACGATCAGGCAGCATATCAAATTCAATCTCAAGTTCATGTATAAGCATCTACAAAACCAAATAACACAATACCTCAATAAATCATCTGATAATTATTCAAATGTTTAACGAAATTGAGCAAGACGAAAGACAACATTTTCTCAACCTAAGGATAACGACAAAGAACAGACGCCATACAAATACAATACTCTAGATAAACACTCCTGTAGACACAATCAGGTGACTAACCGTAAACCAGAAGTGAGTCAGCCAGCGCCCAACTGCTACTAAACTTATAACATCAAAAGCCCCATACACTGCCATTGCAAAGACACCAAGAGTAAGACTTAATATATATTTTGTGAATTCATGAGTTACTATAAGTAAATTAAGAAACTAAATGATCAATGCTGCAGTTTTTTGCCATGGCAGATTGCGGAGTCCTGAAATAAGTGAATTAAGACCAGTAAATAAGTGAATACAAATCAAACAACTTAGCATAAAAGCTTTGTTAATGATAAGTGAATACAAATCACACAACTCAGCATAAATGTTTTTGTGCTGATGAGAAATCAATTGAACACAGGTAAAGTGAACATCAAATAACTGAATTCCACCATCAATCACAATCACCTTCTGCAAGCCATTAAAATCATTGAATGCCTCACTATATTAGTGACCGTTCATTATCAAGATTAATCAAATCAAACATACCACTATCTCACCGTCATCAACAAATTCAGCAAAGGCAAAACGCATAACAGAGTTTGGATCTCCACAGATACCACAATCCACAAACTTCAACCAATAAACATGGACATAAACAATCAAAATGCCTCCAGATTTCTTGATGATACATTATAATTTTAGTTAAATTACCTATCCATAATCTGAAAACAAGGCTGCAAGTTGCTCTTCAGTAACCTCAACGAGCAAATAAATTGCCGAAATAGCTCCTTGTACCTAAAAAAAATCAAGAAATCAATTTTATAGAAACATAAATAAAAAAACCTTTCAAAAAGCACTTACGAACTCCTCAAGAAGCTCAGCTATCTCCTGCTTACTCTTAGCGGCCAATCATTCTCTAGTATTTTCTGACGTCGACAAATCGATCTCATCCTTCAATTTCAGTGAGTCGGCTCGTGAATCAGAGAACAGCGGTGTCGGCGTCGACGCTGTTGTTCGTATTGATGGCTGCGAATGGTTGGGGATCGGTCGTCGTCGGTCGCGGATGGTTGGTGAACGAGTAGACGATTGCAAAGCTTTCGACTGAGAGGGTTCATGGTAAATGTTATGTGTAGGATTCTTATACTTATCCAACAATCTTAATCGGATCAATTAACAGTTCATTTCCAGATTCACTCAAGAACCCTAACAAAGAAATTGACAAATGAATTGAAATTGGACACACCGATTTAAGGCCCGTGGTTCAGCACAAGTTCCTAATCCATTTTTTTATAAGGACTTGAATGTTAGGACTTGCAGCTTATATAGCAATTCCAGCACTATTACATGCCGTCTTCTGAATTCTATGGCTCGATATGCACTATCTTCCACGCCGAAATCGCCAAAACACGTCGGACTCAGTTGCAGTGTTACAAACTCACGGTCGACTATTCAACCCAGCAATTCCCGCAGCACGAGAACGCAATCTCACAATCTCTCACTCGAGTACAATCGGCAGTACACAACCAGCAGAAGCCATATGATATATTTTCTGATTATCGGAGAGAGAGAGCGAATCGAATGAATGCAGCGGACAAAATAAGCCCTAACTAATCCCAGCTGAGCTTAAGTCGAGATTCGCCAGGTTGAGCAGCAGCCGTCAGATTCATCTTGATGGATTAAACAGCAGCCGTTCGATCTGATTTAAACAAGCACAATCCGTGCTCTTAAAAGATAGCTCCTAATTGGTCCATTCGTATCTTCAGCGACGACCCATTGAGCGCCAACTCTCGACTTTTCTTGAAATGGCAGCGTTCCATTAAATGCCAACAACATCGACTTGAATCCTTTTTTGGTGATGAGTAACAGAACCCTTTAGTGACCAGATGCCCTGTAACAGGAATCTGCTTCAATTTTCAACAATTCTCCACCTGAAGCTGAGTTCCCATGTTGGCCTTACTCCAGCAGCTCCATCACCCGCCCTTGCCGACCAAGCTCCAGTGCATATCGAATTAGAGTATCAGCTCGGTACTTGCAAACCATCACAGAGCAAACTAACCTACAAATAGAAAGTCTAAGCAATGCTTAAACTTGATGCTTGAGATCACTTTAGTGCCCATATCTGCAAAATTTTCACATGTGTCTACCTTAAGCAATTTAATCATACCAATCTCAACATGATTCCTTAAGAAGTGATACTTAATGTCTATATGCTTAGACCTTTCGTGATAAACTGGATTTTTTGCAAGACATAAAGCAGACTGTGAATCTGAGAAAACAATTGGGGTTCCCTTAAACAATTTACATTCATGCAACAGCCCTTTCAACCAAATAGCTTCCTTAACTGACTCACTAAGTGCAATGTATTCAGATTCAGTGGTGGACATGGCAACAATAGACTGCATTTGAGACTTCCAACTAACACAGTTCTTACCAAGAGTGAAATAAAATGCAATAGTGGATTTTCTACAATCCCTATCTCCACCGAAATCAGAGTCCACATATCCAATGAGTTCAAGCAAGTCAGTTTTCTTAAAGTAGCATAGACCAACATTCAGAGTAGATCTCATATAAGCAATAACATGTTTCAATGCCAACCAATGATCCATACCGAGATTTGACATGAATCTACTAAGCAAAGATATGACATAAGCTAGATCGGGTCTAGTACTTATCATGGCATACATCAATGAACCAATAACATTAGCATAGGGAATACTTTCCATCCTAATGATTTCAGAATCAGTCTTGGGAGACTGGTTCTTACTTAACAGAAAATGAGGAGCTAAGGGAATTTTTACTGTTTTACTGTTCAAGTTCCCATATTTAGCTACAAATTTTTCTAAGTATATGGTTTCTGATGTAATTTTAAGGAGCATTCAGTCCTATTTCTTTCAATAATCATGCTAAGGATTTTTCTAGCCTTACCTAAGTCCTTCATGTCAAATTCATCACTCAAATTCTTTTTCAGTTTTGATATCTTCTCCTTAGACTTAGAGATTAACATGATGTCATCAACATAGAGTAACATGTATACAGGGTCACCATCAGTTAAGGCAAAGTAGAAACATGCATCATACACACTTCTCACAAATCCCAACTTCAGCACATATGTATCAAATCTGATATACCATAGCCTAGGACTTTATTTAAGACCATAAAGAGATTTTTATAGGAAACATACCTTATCTTCATTCTTTTTGTCTACAAAACCTTGGGGCTGTTCCATGTATATTTGCTCATCTAGCTCCCCGTGAAGAAAGGCAGTCTTCACATCTAGCTGCTCAAGTTCAAGATCATACATTGCAACAATAGCAAGCATAATTCTAATAGTCTTGAACTTAACTACTGGTGAGAAAATCTAAGTGTAATCTACACCTTCTTTTTGTGTGAATCCTTTTGCTACAAGCCTAGCTTTATATCTAGGTGGATCACTGTCAGTCCCTCTTTAATTATAAACAGCCATTTGCATTTTACTATTTGATTATTCTTAGGCTTATCAACCAGCACCCATGTATTGTTTACCTGTAGGGAGTTCATTTCCTCCTTCATGGCATCAAGCCACTTACCTCCCTCTTTAGAGCTCAGTGCCTCATGATAAGTCTTAGGTTCATGGTGCCCAAGTTCCTTAGCAGCCACTAGAGCCATGTAGACAAGATAAGCTTGCGCATACCTGGCAGGGGCTCTGGTGTCTCTTCTTTCCCTGTCCCTGGTCAACCAATAATTCCTCAAAGCATCTTGGTTAGTTTGATCAAACTGTTCAACCTCAGTGTTTTGATCATCAGGTTGATCATGAGTATATGGTTCAGGGACTATTTTAGGTTCAGGTGTATTGTCCTCTTGGTTTTCATTGTGATCAGGTGGCTCCACCTCAACAACAACTCTGGGGACCTCAGACTAATGTTCAGTTAGAGTTTGTTCAGGGGTATTTTGATGTTCTTTGCATGGAAAACAATTTTCATTGAAAGTAACATCCCTAGAAATCAGAATTTTAATTCCTTTTGCCCCCAATTCCCATAGTCTATATCCCTTAGTACCTTGTTGCTGTTGATATCCTAGGAACACACATTTTACTGCTCTAGGGTCAAGTTTTCCTTCCTTTATGTGAGCATAGGCAGCACACCCAAATATTCTTAAGTTTCTTAAGTCTGGTTTTCTATTTGACCACAGCTCCATGAGGCACTTCAAGTCCAGCACTCTGCTGGGACACCGATTTACTAAGTAAGCTGAGGTGTACAGGGCTTCCCCCAAAAGGACTTGGGGAGGCCTGAGGTGATAAGTAAGCTTCTTAGTTTATCCAGCAGAGTCTTATTCATTCTCTCCGCAACCCCATTTTGCTGTGGTGTGTGTTTGACTGTCATATGTCTCATTATGCCATGGTTTTTACAGAAAGAATCAAATTCATGATTACAGAATTCTAAACCATTGTCAGTCCTTAACACCTTTACAGTTTTGCCAGTCTGATTCTCTTCCAAGATTTTCCAGTCTTTAAACTTACCAAAAGCCTCATCTTTTGTTTTCAACAGAAATGTCCAGACCCTCCTAGAATAATCATCTATTATGCTCAGGAAATATTTGTTCCCTCCATGTGTTTCATTACTTTCAGGACCCCATAAGTCAGCATGTATGTACTCAAGTATATCCTTAGTGTTATGTATACCTATGCTGAATTTAAGACTATGTTGTTTTGCTAACACACATTGTTCACAGAAGCCTAGGTCAGTTATCTTACCTGGTCCTATAATACCTTGGCTGCTGAGAGCAGATAGTCCCTTTTGGCTGATATGTCCAAGCCTCAAGTGCCATCTTTGTGTCTCATTATTTTCCTGCATGCTTGTGTTAGCAACATTTAATTCAGGCTTAATGTGAGTTCCATTTAGTATATACAAGCTATCCTGTTTGGTACCAGATAAGATCTCCTTATCATTTTTATGAACACTAAGGGTGCCATTTCTGGCCATGTACTCACAGCCACTATCATCAAGGGACCCCAGTGATATTAGGTTTCTTCTAAGACATGGAACACATCTAACTTTAGATAAGATGATTTCCTTACTATTTGAGAGACATAACTTGACTGAACCCATACCTGTAACTTTGCACACATTGTTATTTCCCATAAAAACATTTTCAGGAGGTGTATCAATGTAGTCAATAAACCAGGACTTAACAGGGCACATATGAATAGAGCATCCAGAGTCTAAAATCCATTGATCCTCAATGGATCTTACTGAAACTGTCAAAACTTCAGGCAAATCACAGGACTTATTCACAGCAGTAGCAATGTTGGTCTCATTAGTGTTATTAGTTTGATTTCTTGCAAGGTATTTTGTGCAGTTTTTCCTTAGATGACCAATCTTGCCATAGAAATAGCACTTTCTAGTTTCTTGTTGCTGATTTTTTCCTTGGTTCCTTTTATCAATTTTTGGCCTGTTTGACTGACTGTTATATCTAGGCCTAGTAGATTGATTTTGTTGGTTTCTGCCTTTAAGAAATAGGTTATGACCAGTTTTGGATTTCATGGACTTTAACTCCAATTCTCTTGTTCTTAATGCATTGCAGAATTGTTCAAAGGGTGGAACAATCCCTGAATATTGAAAAGCATCTTTTACAACTTGGTAATTTTCAGGTATAGAGTTCATTAAGATCATTACCTTGCTAGTCTCATCAATGGTTTCCTTGGGATTATTTAGCATGATAATAATTTTCAGAAACTCATCTAGGTTTTCATCAATGGTCTTAGTCTGGTCCATCTTAAAAGCATACAAGGTTGCCCTAAGGTATGCGAGGTTAGGAGCAAACTGATTAGAGTAGAGATTCTCTAATTTCTTCCATAATTCAATAGGAAGCTTACAGTCACTAACCTTCCTGATTATACTGTCTGCCAGACTGAGTATAATCAGATTGAATGCCTCTTCATTGATTTCAGACTTTCTTTTCTTTTGATCATCATTCCATTTGTCCGCACTTTCTTCCAAAGCAATCAGACATTTATGATGGGACATGAGGGCCTTCCTCTTCATTCCCCAGACTTGGAAATCGCCCTTGCCATCATATGCAGTGATCTCCAATCTGCCAGTCACCATGATTTCCCTTACAAGAAAACGGGGCAAACCAAATCAAAGTAAGATAGTGTAGATACAAGATTGTTAGTCCAAGCTCTGATACCACTTTAGGATTCTTATACTTATCCAACAATCTTAATCGGATCAATCAATAGTTCATTTCCAGATTCACTCAAGAACCCTAACAAAGAAATTGACAAATGAATTGAAATTGGACACACCGATTTAAGGCCCGTGGTTCAGCACAAGTGCCAAATCCACGTTGAGCTACTCTGGCTCGATATGCACTATCTTCCACGCCGAAATCGCCAAAACACGTCGGACTCAGTTGTAGTGTTACACACTCACGATTGACTATTCAACCCAGTAATTCCCACACCACGAGAACGTAATCTCACAATCTCTCACTCGAGTACAATCGGCAGTACACAACCAGTAGAAGCCCTATGCTATCTTTTCTGATTATCGGAGAGAGAGCGATCTAATGAATGAATGCGGCGGACAGAATGAGCCCTAACTAATCCCAGCCGAGCTTAAGTCGAGATTCACCGGGTTGAGTAGCAGCCGTCAGATTCATCTTGATGGATTAAACAGTAGCCGTTCGATCTGATTTAAACAAGCACAATCCGCGCTCTTGAAAGACAACTCCTGATTGGTCCATTCGTATCTTCAGCGACGACCCATTGAGCGCCAACTCTCGGCTTTTCTTGAAACGACAGCGTTCCATTAAACGCCAACAACAACGACTTGAATCCTTTTTTGGTGACGAGTAACAGAACCCTTTAGCGACCAGATGCCCTGCAACAGGAATCTGCTTCAATTTTCAACATTATGGTTAGGACTTAGGCGGTGGATGAAAATACTGGAGTGATTTGGGCGGTCAATAAATTACCCTAAGCATTTTCAGCAAGGTATAGTGCGATAACGCTGAGTCACAAATACGACAACAATAAGTTATCGTAAATTAGGTTATCGTAAATGTCTCATAAATTTACGATAACTTTCCTCCGTTATCGTTGTCTCGTAAATTTACGATAACTTTTCTTCGTTATCGTAAATGTTAACGTTATGTTGACGCGCAATGCCTACGATAACAGAAGTTATCGTAAAAAAGTTATCGCTAGTTTGCCCCGAAATTTGTAGTGTTAATAAGATAGGCCTATGCATATTGATTAAATTTATTAACCCTATGTTAGCCATTTAAGTATTCATATTATCAAAACCTAAACAAAACAAAATATCTCAAATTTTTGTCTATCAAAAAAATATCTTAACAAAACACACTACAACTTTGGGCATATTTTGCGGCAGTCAAATAACACCGCATATCCGTTGCAAAATCACCAGTAAAAGCAACTTAACGTGGTTATACGATGATAATTTTACCATCGCATTTTCGATCGCATCAAAAAAATTTACGGTGATTTTTCAGCAGTTTTGCGGTAACAATTACGATGGTTTTGCAGCGGTGTACAATAACCGAAGGAAAATCACCGCAAAATCACCGCATTAAATGTAGGGCATATGCAGCGCATTTGCGGTACCATACAATACATATGCAGTGGTTTAATACTTTGGTTTTGCAGTGGTTTTGCGATGGGTTTGCCATGGTATTATTTTTATGTAATTGTAATTACATATATTTATTTAATATTCTAATACATTAATCAATTTTTAAACAAATATTTAATTTATTAAAATAAATACAATGAAAATTTAATTTTAAAAAAAATACAAAAATGAAATGGAAAATCATTCATATTTAAACTCAAAATGTTTTACATTAAGACACTTAAAATGTTTAAGCAAAATAAAACACTTAAAATTCATTGATAGTTTGTGCCTCTGTAACCTCGCTGAGCCACCTCCACAACCTCTAGGAGAATCCACAAAGAAAGAAATATATGAGTCAGAGACCGAAATGAAAAACAAGCAACGGCTCATGAAACAAACTAAACGTATAGCGAAAACAATAGAAGATGAAGGGAAGCAGCACAACTAATACATTCATCACACCAGAGAAAATGCTATCCACATTCACGCAATCACCATAACCAAAAACAGAAGCACCCAATAAGTAGTAAGTACTAAGTAACACCTGAGCCAACATCTGATTAGTATTATTTATCACTTGTGTTATTGCTTTAGAGTACATTATTAGTCAAAATAGGTCTTAGAATTGGAACACAAACATCTGATAGGTATGACAGAATTTAGTAATTTACTATGGATTTGAAACACAACCTGAACACCAAACACTACCAAAGTAAGACGACCAACTGACCTAGCTTGACGAAAGAACTCCTTCCCATCAGTTCGAGTAGTACGTCCACCTGCTGAGTCAAAACACAAAGCTTATCAATCATGTGAGACCTTTACACATTGCATCGAATGTAAGAAGTATTCTGAGTTATGATGTAAAACAACTTAATAGTGTTCAAATACCGTCATTCGATGTAAGGCATGAACCTTCAGAACTATACTGTGATTTTGGAGGCCCGTAACCATATGACTCGTTAACTGCTTGATTACAAGACATGAGTTGTAATCACAACAGTCAACATGTAACATAGAAATTGTGTTACTAGTTACTACTTGAATCAAAATCAATCAGTTGGAAAACTTATACGAGTGGATTTTTTTTACCTTGAACAGGATAAGCTTTCGGCATTGGTTGATCACACGTCTGTATGTCCACTGTTGCAGCAGGCTACAAGGGACAAATAATTGCCAAACAGCAGCAGCTGAGTAAAAATTCTAGTGATAGGGAGGTAGCTATGAGGTAAAGGAATGGAATTGCAGGAATCATACTGATAAGCTGTCCTCATTTAGTGACTGCATCACCTGCCTCTTGAAAGTTTCCAACTGCCAAAAAGTAGAAAGATAATTAATGTGCAGAACAAAATCTCTTCAGCCAAACCATCAAACAACACAGAACAAAATGAATGTGCAAACAAAAAAAATCAAATAAAGAAATAAAAAACACCTGCGTGGTTTCATGACTGCCAGTCTCACCATTCACCAACTAATAACCAAAGTCTGATTCGCCGTCCCCATCAACTCAGCCCCAAACCCTAATTTGCAAAATCGACATCCTTATAAATCCAACCAATTTGAAACACTGACTGTAATCAACCGAGTTTGTGAATGCGAATTGAGCGTCGGAGATGTCGATTTACAAACCTAGATGGCGCCTTCATTACACACGGACGGGGCGCCTTCATTACACACGTTGAACGCGGTCCATGACTTGGGTGATTGCTGCTGCGCTGATGGTGGTGGTTTGGTCATTCTTGGCTTTCAAGGGATTTTGGATGGAGATGAAGTGGAAAAGAGTGCGGTGGAGAGTGGTAGCGGGCGGAGGAGTAGGCTGCGTCTGGTGAGAGCGTAGCTGAGGTCGGTGGCTGCTCGATGCCACCTGGTCATGGTGGAGAGGGTTGGAGCGACGGAAATGGATTTCGGATTTTGAATATTAAATATGTTAAATTTGTCTATCAAAAAAATATCTTAGCAAAAAAAGTTCAAACAAGTGGTGAAATTATTTTTTGTTTGGATAGGGATCATCACGGACGGAGTGACAAACAAAAATTAATTAAAATAATTAAAATAAATATTAAAAATCTTTTACATCAAAACGGACAACTTTTATTGACATGCATTTGTGATTGAATTTTGCTATAAACACAATGAATTAATCCGATAAGAAATTATCTATCATCGTGTTGTGAGGTACACTCTTCGCTATATTTAAAAAAAAGAAATTCTTCGGTATAATCAATCAGTATTTTTTTTGAAGAATGATCTAGTAGTTGCTATTTTCATTTAAATAAACCAAATATTTGAATCCTAATATAATTGGCTCGAATACAAACTTACAACACAAACTTCCAACTTGGACGTAAATTATTTATACATTTACAAAATTCAACTAACTTAATTATTTAATATAATTGACTCTCAGCACAAACAAAACAAGTTCTAATTCTCCCACTCCGCAGCGATAAAAGTCAAAACACCATAAACTATGATTCTCAAAAGCCACCACATATGACTTTGTAACACACTTTTAAACATGAAACTAATTTTAACATATTAGTATTAGAAAAAATTGACTTCATTATCCAAATTACAATATGATTATATATATTGCAAAAAAATATGGGGGTAACAAGTGTCACAACCACTCCAAGCTAGTTCCGTCCCTGGGGATCATGTAGTAATATGTGTGTAGAGGAGCGCTCAAATGAGAACTCCTTATTTTTTCGAGAACTTGAAACCCCAATCTTCATCTTCCAAAATGCATCATCAAGTCATTTTGGTGGTGACACGTCTCCCATGTATATTTTCCAATATGCATTAAATGCGAAGTCAAAGCCACCTTTTATTACTTTGCTTTTTGGATATGTGTCACATGCAAATTCAAATATGCATCATGATCTAATGGTGAGATTCTGGTTCTCAAGTTCTCGAATTTTTAAGAATTCTCAACCGAGCACTCCCGTGTCACCACCAAAATGACTTGATGATGCATCTTGTGAAGATTGGCCCCTACTCAGCAAAATCGGATTAGAGACTTTATCATTAACTTTTATCAGGTAAGAGACAGAGCATATGCATTTCATAGCCCTTTCAACCCACTTCTTCGCAAATCCCATCTTCAATAACAAATTTTCCAAGAAAGTCCACTCTACGCGGTCATATGTCCTACTTATATCGACTTTAACTGAGGCATAATATTTATCACTATCTTTACAGTACTTCAAATTTGCTACTTCATGGGCAACAACAAAATTATCAGTTATAATCTGACCTTTCACAAATGCACTCTGATAGATAGAAATTACCTGATTTAAGATCGGCTGCAGCCTTTGTGAGATATTCGTTGTGATAATCTTCATGGCCACTGTGCATAGGCTGATTGGTCTCCAGTCTTCAATGCGAACATCCTCATTCTTTTTAGAGATGGGGAATGTCAGGGTTTTATTAATCTCCTTATCCAAATGCCCAGTTGCCCAGAAGTCCTTCACCTCATTAATGGCACGTTCTTTAATAGTCTCCCAATGCTTTTGATAAAAAAAATGGCCAGAAAGCCATCGATTACTGGGGATTTCAGAGGCCCTAAAGCAAAATTTGCTGCCTTTACCTCTTTGTCAAATATATCCTTCACAAGCCAATCATTCATTTTATTACCGATTACTGGAGAAATACACCTTAACTGCGCTTCAAAATCTGGACTACTCCGCTGTAAAGAGGACTGGAAAATACTACTGAAGTATGTCGTGACAATTTCCAACACCTTACTCTGATCCTCATGAACAATCCCCTGATGATCCTAAAGTTTCTCGATCCAGTTCTTCTTATGACGCTAACTAGCTCTGGCATGGAAGACTCTCGATCTGTGTAGCCACAAAGTCTCCTCTCTAGCTACACACCAATCTAACTCCTCTAAAATTCTCATTTCTTTTTCCCTCATCTCAGCTGGCCGTGGTTCAGACTTGACATCCTCCAATTGTTGCTTAAGCTTCTAGATCCTCTTTCGAACATCACCAAATGCAAATGGTTCCACGACTTGAGAATCTCCTTGCAAGACTTCAGTTTCTCGGACCACTTTCGTCTATCAACTCCATAACTTCCCCAAAATTCCTCCATGGTGGTCAAACCACATTGCTTCATGTCTAAATAGCCTTGCTCTTTTCATTATGCACCTTGATTCAATGTTAAGTACTATTAGCTAGCTGATGGTCTGATGCTTGGAGGTGGACATGAGAAACTATAGTCCTCGGATGCAATCTCTTCCATTCTACATCTGCCAGCACTCTGTCCAATCTAGCTTGAAATTTAGCCTCCCCCAGTCGGTGGTTCGAGAAGGTAAAGGGGAAACCAGTGAATCCCAAATCTGAAAGTCCACAGTCCTCCACTGCCTCCCTAAAATTCCACATCTGCCACTGATGCCTCTATCCCCCTCACCGGGATTCATTAGCACAAAGAATCTCATTAAAGTCCCCTAAAACTAACCACTGGAGGTTCTGCAGACTACGCAATATTCTCAAAAGATTCTAGCTATTCATTCTATTGTTTACAGAGGGCTCCCCATAAAATAAGGACAGTCTAAACTCAGTCTTCTCCATAATAACAAAATCAATATGCCAGAAGGACTAGTTTTTTATTTCAATACTCACCGAGTTATCCCAAAGAATAGCTAACCCTCCTGACCGGCCTCTACTATCAACACCGAAACTTTTGCAAAAACCTCACATGGATTTCATGGTTACGACTTCCACCATTTTTTCTGTCTCTAACAAGCATATTATTTGAGGAGAATGGGATCTCACCGCCTCCCTAAGCTCCTGAACTGTTTGAGACCTCCCCAAACCTCGGCAGTTCCAACTGAATGCTTTCATTGCTCCCGGCAGGGCTGGTGTACAATCAATGTTGATTTCCCCAAGAAAGACATGGAAATACTCTCCTCCACATCCGGTTGAGTTGACACTGCTCCGCTCTGAATGAGGTAAGGGTGGAAGTGGCTCTTTGAGAGGGAAATGTCCTTCGCATGTGTCTCTATCGCTCGCTTACCCCTTCTACTGGTTATTTTTCCAGACATGCCTTCCACTCTCCCAAGTGGGCTTGCAAAGGCCTCCTTCTTGTCTCCTGGCCCACTCGAATCATGCCCAAGCCCAAGTTGTAAACTTGGACTATGCAAATTGGATGAAACTAGATCCGCATGGCTTAGGCCTAGTAAAGCCAAATCTCTCATATCCACGTCCCCTCTTTCACCTGACTCCTCGACTTCTACTACTGACTTTTCATCTCCAAAGTCGGCCTGACCTAATGGGATAAGACCTCTTGTCACCTTTTTCCAGACAACTCTCTGGCTCCTAACAATTCGTCTTCCCTTTGGAAACCTAGATCACCAGTGGGGTTGGATTCCGTTCAGACACTCTTTCTGCGCTTCTCCCCTGTCGATCTCTTAGTGTCTTCCGGACCTGAATTTCCTCTACTTCCCACCACCGCCTGGTTAGTTTCAGATGGCTGCTGATAGTCTGCACTTAAGTGGGGGCCAAACTTCTTCCTGTTAGATGGATTTTCATATTCAAAGCTACACAGGTTAACTTCATGGCTCATACGTCCGCATCTGGAACAAATGTTTGTGTGGCGCGACCCATTGGGCCTAGAGTAGATGGACCGATCCATAAAGATGGCATGCATACAGATGGTCGACAGGTGGCGAAGGGACCACCAAGGACATCTGCTCCCTTGCTGCGCGAGAAACGCCAACAGACCAAATCCTCCCGTTGCCCGCCTGCAGACTATGTCACCTGACGGACACCAACCTGCAGATCATGCCCTCTTCCTGCCATTCTGATATTGTCGGGTGTAGTAGCATAAAATGATGTTTGAAGAATGAGAACGATAACAAATGAATATTAAGAAACTTCCCTCTCCTACTTCTTCTCCCTCCTAAACTCTCATTCTGTTCCTGCCCGGAAACCCTACCAGTTACATACCTCACACCACCCCATATTTGGTGCTTTCACTGCCGACCTCACCACCTCCCACCATGCCTAACCACTCGGAGATGCTAGCCAGCCACGGTAACGCCATTGAATCCATAGAAGGTCGCCTCGGCCCCATCGAAGGCACATTAACCACGGTTGTCACATCCCTTGAACGACTCACGGCGGCCATTGAGTCCATGGAAGGTCACCTCAGCTCCATCGACGACCTCCAGCAAGCTGTCAAGGAACTGCAACAACCACCCTTTCCCCGCCCCGACAAACAACCACTGCACCACAACCCACCACTCGTCGCTACCCCTACTACCACCCAAAACTCCACTCTCTCTGACCAACCTAACAACCCACCACCGCCTTTCCCCCACAACACTCCAATCCACCTGGCCGACCCCCTTGCTACTCGTCTACACCGCTCACCGCGTCTTGAGATCCCCATGTTTGACGGAGAAGGTGTCGAAGGCTGGCTCTTCCAGCTTGAGAGATACTTTGACATCCATGAAACACCACCACACCACATGCTCTCCGCCGCCCCACTCTACATGACGGGAGAGGCCCTTAAATGGTTTCGCTGGAAATACAACACAGGGCAAGTGCAGTCCTGGGTGCAACTGACGAGAGAACTCAGACGTCGCTTTGGGCCTGGAGATTACTACGATGCAGAAGTTGAACTCAACCTGTTGTTTTAGACTTCTTCTGTGGCTCCGTATGTCTCGGCTTTTGAATCACTTTCAACAAGCACGCCTGCACTTTCGGCTCTCAACCTGTTAAAACGTTTTCTCGCTGGCCTCAAGGAAGAAGTTCGTCAAGAGCTCGTGCTACTCCGACCCACATCTCTAGACGAAGCTATGGGCATGGCTCGGGTCATTGAGGAAAAGCTCCTCGCTCAGCGAACACGCCTATACCGCAATCTCCCAAACAGAAGCTACTCTACACCACCCCCACATGCCATGCCATCCTACCCTCCCAAACCACCTACACCTCCCTCATCCCGTAAGCCACTCCCAACCAAGAGACTCACCCCTCTAGAAATGGCCGCCCGCCGGGACAAAGGACTCTGTTACAACTGTGATGAGCGTTACGTCCCAGGCCATCGTTGCACACCTCGCTTCCAATGCTTACTCATGGAAGACGACACGGACTCCATCAACCCCAGTGACGATGTCCCCTGTGATACAGACCCTACTCCACCTCTGGATGAAACCCCCGAGGCTGTAAACGCCCACACTGACGACACTCCTTGCATAACTTTTCATGCCATGCAAGGCAAACCTACGAGCAGTACACTACGACTACAGGGTCACATTCGGGGTCACCCTGTTATCATACTCATTGATTCGGGATCCACACACAACTTCATGCAATCCCGTGTGGCTCACCATGCCAAGCTGTCCATTGAACCATCCGCTCACATGCAAGGTTTGGTTGGCAATGGAGACGCAATGACTTGCGAAGGCACCTGCTCCAAGATACCCATGACAGTTGATTCCCATACTTTCACTGTTGACTTATATCTTCTCCCAGTTTTTGGGGCTGACATTGTCTTAGGTGCCCAATGGTTGGCCGATATCGGCCCTACCACGTTCTGTTTCCGCCAGCTATGGATGAGCTTTCTACATGATGGTCATCCCATCAAATTTTTCGGCTTACATGATCCTTCACAACCTCACCAAATGAGCTTCAACCAACTCCTAAAGGCCGAACACCAACAATCCATCTTATACCTTTACCAGCTCCAAACTTCCTACACACCCCCTCCACAACTCCTACTCCTCCTAACCCACTCCCAGACATCCTACCCAACCTTCCTTCACGTATATCATCAGCCCTGCTTTCCCTACTCCATGACTTCGCCCACATCTTTCATCCACCAAAAGGCCTTCCCCCTCTTAGAGAAACCGACCACCGCATTCCCCTCTTAGCCGGCTCCTCCCCTGTCAACATCAAACCCTACCGATATGCTCACTCTCAGAAACACATCATTGAAACCATGATCAGGGAAATGTTACAAGATGGCATTATCCGACCTAGCCACAGCCCATTCTCGTCTCCGATTATCCTCGTCAAAAAACGCGATGGAACTTGGAGATTTTGCGTCGATTATCGAGCGGTTAATGCTATAACCATCAAAGATCGGTTCCCCATCCCTACGGTGGATGAACTCCTTGATGAACTACATGGCGCCAAAATCTTCACTAAACTCGACCTCCGAGCAGGATACCATCAACTACGGATGCACCCCGACGACGTTTTCAAAACAGCATTTCGGACTCACGAGGGACATTACGAGTTCTTGGTCATGCCATTTGGCCTCTCGAATGCTCCGGCCACATTTCAAGCAGAGATGAATAAACTATTTCGGCCCCTGCTGCGCCGCAGTGTCTTGGTCTTTTTTGACGACATACTCATCTACAGCACCACATGGCCCATGCACCTCATCCACCTCAGGGAGGTACTCACTATACTCAGTATGCATTCCTTCTATGCTAAACCTTTAAAATGTCTTGTTGGCAGGGAGCACATAGACTACTTGGGTCACATCATATCCCACAAAGGGGTTGAAGTTGAACCAGCCAAAATTCAAGCAATTGTCGACTGGCCAATACCCAAAAATATTCGACAACTGCGTGGGTTTCTCGGCCTTGCGGGTTATTATCGCCGGTTTGTCAAAGGATTTGCTAGCCGTGCCGCTAACCTCTCCAAACTACTTCACAAAGACTCATTCTCTTGGGACGCCGACGCAACCTCTGCCTTTCAAGACCTCAAGTCGGCATTATCAACAACACCAGTCCTGGCCCTCCCTAATTTCTCAAAGCCGTTCACGGTCACCACAGACGCCTCTGGCACAGGTATGGGAGCAATACTATCACAGGATGGGCACCCTATTGCATTCTTTAGTAAGCAATTGCCAGCTCCTCAACGCCTGACGTCCGCATACGATAGAGAGCTCCGTGCCTTGGTCACAGCTGTCCAACGCTGGCGTCCCTACTTGCTGGGCCACAAATTTCTCGTGCAGACTGACCATCAACCCCTAAGGTCCATTCTGACCCAACAGGCACATACCCATGCCCAACAAAAATGGATATCAAAGCTTCTCGGCTACGATTTCGACGTCCAATACAAACCCGGACATGAGAACCTGGCTGCTGATGCTCTCTCTCGCCACCAAGACAGTGTGTGCGCCACCCTCCATGCCATCTCCCAACCGGACTTTGGGATACTACGGGCCCTAAGAACCCACTACAAGGACACTGTCGATGGACGAACCCTCGTCACTAACATTGAATCTACGCCCGCGGAATGGCCTCACCACAAGATTCGAGATGGCCTTGTTTTATTCAAAGACAGATTACTGGTACCCAAGCAGCCCACCTTACTCGAGCTCATCCTCTTCGAATATCATAATACCCCCACCGGAGGTCATCCAGGCATTCAACGAACCGTGGCACGCATCTCTGCCAACTTCACATGGTCGGGCATGCGGGAAGACGTGCAACACTACGTTCAACGCTGTCACACTTGTTCACAAACCAAGGCCCCTAATACTGCCCCTGCTGGACTCTTGCAACCGCTGGATAATCCGACTGCCATATGGCAGGACATCTCTATGGATTTTATCACCCATCTTCCACCTTCGAAGGGTTTCACTGCCATCATTGTGGTTGTCGACCGTCTCTCCAAATACGCCCACTTCTCCCCATTGAAGGTCGGCTTTACTGCCGAGGACATTGCCAGTGTATTTGTGAAAGACATTGTCCGATTGCACGGCTTCCCCAGGAGCATCGTAAGTGATCGTGATCCCCTGTTCATGAGCCGTTTTTGGTGAGAATTCTTCAAATTACACAAGACGAACTTGGCAACCAGTAGCTCATATCACCCGCAAACGGATGGCCAAACCGAAATTGTAAATCGAGTCTTAGAAGACTACCTCCGATGCTTTGTCTCGGAGACTCAGACTGATTGGGTGGACTACATTCCATGGGCAGAGCTGAGCCACAATACTGCCATGCACTCTTCAATCGGCATGACACCATTTGAAGCCGTTTACGGACGTAAACCCCCTGCGATACTTGACTACATTCCGGACGTAGCCACCATACCTGCTGTGGACACTCTCCTAACCAACCGAGACACCATTCTCCGCCAGCTACGCCTCAACATGCAGCGTGCCCAACAGCGCATGCGCCAGCAAGCAAACGCCCATCGCACCGACAAAGAATTTGCCCCAGGGGACTGGGTCTACGTCCGCTTACAACCTTACCGCCAAACCTCCATGCGCCTGCGTCGCATGACCAAGTTTGCCAAGCGTTTCTATGGCCCATTCGAGATCACAGCCCGTATAGGAAAGGTTGCCTACCGCCTCCAACTGCCCCACAATGCTCGCATACACAATGTCTTCCATGTGTCTCTCCTCCGCAAATGTATGCAGCCGTCGACTGCAGCGGCCCACGCCTTGCCCCACCACTTCTTTGGTAACCATCCTACTGTCCTACCGGAGGCGGTGCTTAACAGGCGAAAGATTAAAGTGCCGAACGGTTGGGAGGAACAAGCCCTCATTCAGTGGTCTGATCAACTACCGTCCGAAGCAACTTGGGAACCTATTGTCGACCTGCGCAAAGAATTCCCACAGCTTGACCTTGAGGACAAGGTCATTCTCCATGAGGGGAGTAATGTGGCGCGACCCATTGGGCCTAGAGTAGATGGACCGATCCATAAAGATGGCATGCATACAGATGGTCGACAGGTGGTGAAGGGACCACCAAGGACATCTGCTCCCTTGCTGCGCGAGAAACGCCAACAGACCAAATCCTCCCGTTACCCGCCTGCAGACTATGTCACCTGACGGACACCAACCTGCAGATCATGCCCTCTTCCTGCCATTCTGATATTGTCGGGTGTAGTAGCATAAAATGATGTTTGAAGAATGAGAACGATAACAAATGAATATTAAGAAACTTCCCTCTCCTACTTCTTCTCCCTCCTAAACTCTCATTCTGTTCCTGCCCGGAAACCCTACCAGTTACATACCTCACACCACCCCACAGTTTGGCAGCCTTTCATATTTGTACTCAATCCAGGTATAGCTTCATTCCCCTCATTCAACATATATACGCCTTGTAATATAGGTGTGTCGGTGTCAACCTCGCTTCCTTCCCCTTAGATAACCGTTGATATTCCATGCCTTCTTCATTGTCGCAACCAGCGCCGGAGAATTAAAGGGACTTCCATTGCAGAGTCGAAGAACCCCTGCCCATTTAAAGTTCTCCTCGGCTCTCTTCCTCACTTCTTTCTTCACAGTGACTGCTAGCTCTCCCCTTACTCCATCAAACAGTAGTTCCACATCCTTCTCCATCAATGTGACTACCTCAGTCTTGACCAGCCAGATGAGTAAAGCAGCAGAAACTAATGGGAGAAACAAAGAGACGATAAGAAACAGTGCAACTAAGCAGAACTTAGTTGAAACTCAAGCTCTCAACCAGAGAGAGAATGAGGCTTTAAGCCTGTGTATATTGATTACATAAACTAACCCTATATTAACCATTTAAATTTTCATAATTTTTTTTTGAATACAAATTTCTCTATACCATAGTTATTGTGTTGAAGATATTTGTTGACAAAATACATCAACTCCGGATGGATCAGAGTTCTGGCTTGAATTTCTCAAAAGAGAAATAAAATTAGCGTGACACCTCGATTTTCAACTAATTTGAATATGTAGTGAAAATATTTTCTTTTTGGAAAGGGAACATCCGAACATGAGGTGAAAATATAATTGGAACATGCGTGACACCTCGATTCTCAACTCTTATTAAATCAGATAAGCCTTTGTATATTGATTACATTTACGAACCCTATATTAACCATTTAAATTTCTGTCCTCTCAAAATATCTTAACATAACAAAATATCTTAAATTTTGTCTATTGTACACACAAAATTTCTGTCTATCAAAAAACATTTTAACAAAGCAAATTATCTTAACTTTTTTGTGTATAAAAACAAATTTTACTTGAACACTTGTGAATTGTGATACCCCGGTTTAAGAAAACAAAATTTAGACATATTTTGAATTTTTTGTTGAATGTGGTGAAAATATACTTGAACACTTGTGATACCCCGGTTTTCAGTTTTCACCACTTGTGCACTAGATAAGCCTGTGTCTTTTGATTACATTCACTAACCCCGGGGAGCGTTCGGTTGAGGCAGTGTTGTAAGAATGAGGCAGTGAGGCACTACGTGAGCCAATCATTCTGATGATGTGGCAGTGGAAAAGTATTTGTTGATGAGAATTTACGAAGGGATAATTTATGATTTTTTGAATATAATGATTTTAAAATATCTGACATGTTTCAGAGGAGAGAGGGTGTTTAAATCAAAAACAAAAAATAGGAGAGAGGATGTTTTATATTGTCGAACTGGGTTTTGAATTTTCATTCAAATTTGCGACAGACGAAGGGTGTTGGAAGCGATTTTCTAGGTGAGGATTTTAAGGTGTTAGACGAGCGAAGGCTGACGGACGAAGGGTGTTCGAAGCGATTTTCCGGTGAGCGTTTAAGGGTGTTATACGAGCGAAGGGTGACGGACGAAGGGTGTTCCTAGCGTCGTCCGGTGAGCAGTTTAGGGTGACGGACGAAGGGTGTTGCGACGGCCGGTGAGCATTTTACGGGCGGCGGATGGGGGTAATCGTTGTGAGCATTTTTGCCAGTTCAATATTTACTTTTTTAAGGTGTAGTTAGCTCTGGGTTTTGAGGTCTGGTTTGTGTGTTTTCTTAGTTTACTTGGATTTGATGCATCCAACTTCACTACCTCGGCCATCATCATGAACCACCCTAGCCACATGTATAGGTTGCATTTGATAAAGATTAACTTCTAATTTCTGACGTTTTCTTTTGGAATTAGTGTGTTGATGCATCTGGTAGGATTTTCACCTATTGTAAATTTGGAATTAGTGTGTTGATGCATAGTTGTTAAATTTGCATTTCAATTTCTTCCGCAAGACATATCAATGTTAGTTTTCATGTTTTTTCAGAAAAGGTTGTTTTCAAATATTATAATTTGTTTATGGTTTCATGAGCATCAGATCCGATTTATGTTAGTTAATCTGCTTTGACATGTTAATTTTCATGTTTTCATGAGCATCAGATTTTGTATTCATGTTTTTGTTGTGCTCATCATGTTAATTTTCATGGGAACCAAGTACTAAAAGAGAACTGAATTCTGGTATTACACGTGATGTATGTTTCACATGAGGAAAGCTCTCAAGGTATTACATGCTTCGTTGGATTTGAATACACAGTCCACTAAGTATAAATTATTAGGGCCTTAGTTTTGATTTGGGCGTACGCCACATTGCTGTGTTTCTATGAGATATGGTGCAAATATTTGCTATTGTTGACTCTCAAGATTAATATAATTGGGTAAAACAATTGTTTGGCCAGGGGTTTCTTAATTCACTTGTTTGCTTGAATTTTGTCTCCTTGTGTTGCTAATTTGGTTTTTATTCCCATCCATGTATGACCAGATTATATCGATCTGTTTGGATGTTTTTTTTGTTGTGCCTAACACAAGAAGAATTGTTTGGGTTGCAAGGTGAATGTCTTGTTGAAATCATATTTTCTATGTTGTTATTTTATCTTAGGAAGGAAAGCTTGTTTGTGTGGCATTTTATCTTGTAATGTACTTGTCGTGTGACATTTTATTTTTTGGGTAAATTGCTATGATTTAAGTATTGTTTGCTGGATTTCTCTTGCAGCAGTTTATGCATGGCACCACATTAGAAGCTTTGGGACGAGAAGAGCAGATTTGACTGAAGCCATGAAGCGAGCAGAGAGTGTTAACCCAATGGAAGCAAATCGAAGCTGAGATTGCAAGGGCGCCACGTGAGATTCATGAGATTTGTATATATTTATATATGTTTTCGAGCATCTGAGATGTGAGCTTTTAGGAGCAAGGATGCACACAGTATCCATTTGGGTTGGTTCAGTAGTGAAAATTTGTTGTAGAATTAATGTATTTAGGTGTCACTGGCAAGTTCTAGCAACAGGAAATGTGGTAGACCGAAAAATTTAGACATCAAATGTATTAAAAAATAGATGGAAATTCTAAAGTGCAAAAAATAAAAAATAAAATAGAAAAGGTGCGTAAAAGTCTAATGTCAAATGAAGGTGCATCAGACCAAACTTACATACTTCAAACGAATGTGCATTAGACCCAATTTACATACTTTAAACGAATGTGCATCACACCCACCTTACATACTTCAAACGAATGTGCATCAATTAAGAAACAAAAAATATATACTTCAAATGAATGTGCATCAGCAAAACCATAATAAAATTGTGTACTGAAAAAGAATATGCATCAGATACGGAACGAAAATACATATTTCAAACGAATGTGCATAAGACCCCAAATGAAAAAATTCAAATGAATGTGCATAAGACCCAAAATAAAATTGTATACTTCAAACGAAGGTGCATCAGATAATTGTAGACATCAACTTGATTTCTCATATTCACATAAACGAAGGTGCAGATGGGTTATAAACGAAGGTGCATACCTGAACAAAAGTGCAGATGGGTTAAAAACGAGGGTGCATTCTGAAACGAAGGTGCAGATGGGTTATCAACGCAGGTGCAGATGTGCAATCAACAAGGGTGTATTGACCTATCAAAACGAAGGTGCAGATGGGTGTGCATTCTGAAAGGAAGGTGCAGTGACGGAGGGCCACCGCACTGTCGTTAAGGTGCAGTGTCCTCTGTACAAATAAATTTATAATATCCGCTACTTGTGACTACACTACTGGGTAGTAAGTGGTAAGTAGGGGTCGAACCCAAGGGAATTAGGGGAATAGGCTATTCTTTTAGGGTGATTGAACTGGGGGGAGCGTGTTTTATGGTTGATTGAGATTTTAGCGCTCTAATTAACTACGTGATTTTTTGGGGGGTTTTTTTGGTTTTGATTGCGGAAAAGTAAATACAGAAATTAAATGCTGTAAATACAAAGAAGACTTACAGTGGGTGATGCGTGATTGTAATTCCTCCGGTAGATCAGCAGTTGGTGATTGCGGTTTAACAGTAAAGAAAAGCATTCGGTTTCAGGTACTCTTATATTATAACATGTATATAATAAACTGTTAGTAACTTTTCTAAGTATTCAAAGATGAATCGAGGCCCTTTCGTAGCGCAAGACTTGCAACATCGTTTAAAGCAACCCTTGTTCTATTTCAGACTAATTCCTCCTTTCGAAGTATCTTAGCCTTTTGTGCATCCACTTGATCTCACAGTTACGATTGACCAAGTGGTGTTTTAGATGAGTCGAACTTCTCAGATAAGCTTTGCCCTTTCGTAGCATCCACTTACCCGAGTATGTTCACGAATCCCCACGGAAGAGTTTTTCCCTTTCGTAGCATCCACTCAACCTTGGAAATTCTGACTATAAATGGCACATAGAACAAGTTTTGAATACAAAGAAATGAAACTAAAAGATATTACAACATTATATAATACAAGAAAATACCTTCCACCGAATAAAGAGTTTAGCTACGAATATCCATAGAGATGGATACCATAGCTAAATACTCGGGGGGTTTTTGAAAACAGTAAGAGGGAAAGGGGTGGAATACTCAAGAACCAACAGGAGTATTCCTAATTTCCTACTGAATACTCAAGAACCAACAGGAGTATTCTCTACAGTATTATAATACTCGAGAACCGACAAGAGTATTATAATTTCCAGTATAATACTCAAGAACAAACAGGAGTATTATTTCAAAACCGAACCAAACTTACAAGTAACAAAATGTAGAGAGAGAAGTGATTTTCAATTTTGGGATGAATTTGTGAGGGGAGGAGCACCTCCTTTTATAGGAAAAATGGGTGGAGATGGGTGGTGGAGATTGGTTTGATCCAAGGGAGGAGGAGGAGGCAAGGAGGAGCCAAGGAGGAGCCACCAAGTGGCGGAGGAGGAGTGGTGGAGGGCAGCCGCCGGTAGCCGATTGTGGTGGAGGAGGAGAGGTTGGCTTTGCCACCTCCAAGGCAAGTCAACCGGTCACATGGAGGAGGAGGGTGGAGGAGCCGCCGGTGGTGGGTGGTGGTTTTGGGGTGGTTTTCCTCTTTGGCCACCTCTTCTTCAAGTCACAAGTCATCTTGCCCATATGTGAGTTTTGTACAGTTTTGTGCAGTCTTTTCACAAAACTGTCAGTGTGTTCCTTCCCCGGGCTGTCTTGATTCCACTCCTGATTCTTCTGATTAATTTGTTATGGTCAATTTCACATCAGGATCCTTGATATTTCTTCAGTCGGCATATGATCTTGACCTTGGATTGACTCTTGTTATCTTTTCAGCATAAAATCCTCTCCTTAGCGTGTTTTCACTTCAGTCTCTAAAATGCCCTGTGGAAATATATCGGGACTAACAGATGGATGTTAGATAGACAAACAGTCTAACTTGGGGGGTTTTACTATGTTTTTGATTCGTATAATTGTGGTCCATCAGAATACCCCCCACTTTTAGTTGTTCGTCCCGAACAATGCTATTAAAGGGCGTAAGTTCTAGGTTCGGATTTGGCATATGAAAATTAGACTGTGGTACTCGATCTATCCTAATTCATGCATTGCTTACTTATTACCAAATTAAACTGCGTAAATAAATAGAAGAAACTTAATACTTGTACCTCCGTGCTGAGATGCAAATTATATTGGATGTTTCGGGAGATAGCCCTTTTCAGGTTCTTGGGTTGCAGCCTCGGGATCGTTTCGTACTATATGGTCTTCTGGTAGCTTTCTCATGCACGTGATTCGGTTCGGGTTTCAGTGAGTTGAACCTTCTTGATTTTTTCTTTGGCGAGGGACTTCTTTTTTGTTGTAGTGAATCGGCCTTTGGCCTTTGATTCGACTTTGTCGAGTGCTTCACTTTTGCTCGGTTAAAACCTTCACAATTTTGGGCCTTTGGCCTCTTTTGATTTTCTTCTTTGAGTTTTTCGCTTCTTTGTGACTTGCAAGTCCATTTTGTCAGCCTTCTTGGGAGGTCCAATCATCGCCCGCAAGCCTATGGATATACCTCCCCTCTCCTCTCGTCTTCGTCGTTTTGCGCGGGTCAAGATGAGGGTCGCTTATCTATTTTCTCGGCTATTTTGACTAGAGAGAGGACGGTCTGATTCCCGTCCTCGCCTTTGCATAGATGCTTCTTGGCGGAGTTTGACTCAATTATTCACTGAAAACCCGAAGTGCAGCCTCCACTGACTTCGAAAACCATATAGTTTGATCTGATCCTTTGATTGCTTCCCAAGTCCTTCTAGGGCAGTTTATGTCAACTCCACATCCCTAGTTATCTCAGTACAAAGGACAAATGGAAAGTTACATTCTAAGTTTTTAAACAGTTTGAATTTTCACAAGGTAAATGCATGAATTCTGATTTATCTTTTTCACATTCTTAAGTTCATATGTTCAAAAAGATACTATTACTAAAAAAAGAAAAACAGCAAGCATGTTATTTATGTACACAGGCGGTTTTCTCCCTCCACTTTTGAACGAAGGCGTGCCTTAGTTCAAAAGTCATGCAAGCTTAAAACTAAGTACTGAAAGTAAGTGCGGAAAGTAAGATAGTGTCGGGTTACCTCCCGACCAGTGCACTTGTTTTACGTCGTTGGCTCGACGATACCTCGTTGTGGATTACTGGTTTGGGTCCCATGGGTGGCTGAGGTCAAACTTTGCCACCGTTCCTGTGTTGTTTCTTCCTGACTTCTTGCTGGAGCAAGAGCTCCATTGTTTTGGTGTTTTCTCTTTCCATTGCTTCTGAGAAGGCAGGAGACCTTTTATCATAGCTGCTGATTCAATGAGCCGGGCTCTCTTGTTTTTCCTTCCGGGCTTCCATTGCACCGGGCCATGTCTTTGTCGCTTCTTTGTGTATGGCCGGTTGGCATCTTTGTAGTTTTGGAAGTTCAGTCTTTTGCCAAGCAACCTCAAGCATGCGCCCTTGCTAACCCACTTCTTTGTGGCAGAGATGATTGGCCGTCCTTGGTCCTTACACTTTTCAGGAGGCTCTTCTTGGCTTGTGACGAGTGGTAGCTCCTTTGTTGGCTGTTTGGGCTCATGCTTCTTGTCCAACTCGCCTAGCACTATATCATCATCGATCATCTCATATCTGGTGGCCGTGATCTTCATAGAACATGAAGGGTTAAGTAAGGGCTTTTCGATCATGAAGACTGGGTCTTTTTCGAGCATTTCTTCAGTGAGGACCGGGCCTGCCGTGATTTTTTCGGTGAGTTCGGCAGTGAGGTCCGGGCATGTCTCGGCTGGTTTGGTAGTGAAGTCTGGGACTTCATTTGGCTCGTCAAGTAGAGCCGGGACTTCCTCGGGTAGTTTGGTGATGAGGTTTGGTTTGGTGATGCGGTCCCAGATCAGTTGTGCAGCCGCCCAGAATTCCTCATTTTCGACCTCGTCTTGGTGTATCGGAGCACTCATTTGCTGGATGCTAGCTTCCAATTCTTCCTTCTTGATGCTTTTTGTATCTGATTCATCCATCATGGCCTCTGTCAGCTTTGTGGACTCCAGTGTTGGTTCCTTTAGAGCCGCCTCCATATCCATTACTGCCCTTGTACTGATGTCTTCTCTCGGTTTTGTTGCGGGCAAGCTTATAATGGGTGTGGTGTCGGGCTCGTTCTGAACTGAGTCCACTTCCATCGTTGGTGCCTTATTGTCAGTTTGGTGCCACTGACCCTGTTTTGTGTTCTTTGCCAAATCATTTATGAGGCGCCAGGCTTCAGCCACGGTTAACTTCATGAGTGAACATCCTGCTACATCATTAAGTCTTTTCCGCTCAAGTGGCATCATCCCAACGAGAAATATTTGGAGGAGATTGAGTCTGGTGTATCCATGGTGCAGGCAGTTATCCAAAAGGGTGTCAAAGTATCCCAAGTACTCTTCCAAAGGTTCGTCCTGGGATTGCTTAATGTTGATGATCTCTTCGCGGATTATTGAGTAAAACTCTTCATCGTTCCAAGATTCGTATTCGCAGTAGGAAGGCATGGCGGATTATTTATAACAGAAAAAAGAACAACTATCCATTCGCTAATTCCCCGGCAACGGCGCCAATTTGACGGAGGGCCACCGCACTGTCGTTAAGGTGCAGTGTCCTCTGTACAAATAAATTTATAATATCCGCTACTTGTGACTACACTACTGGGTAGTAAGTGGTAAGTAGGGGTCGAACCCAAGGGAATTAGGGGAATAGGCTATTCTTTTAGGGTGATTGAATTGGGGGGAGCGTGTTTTATGGTTGATTGAGATTTTAGCGCTCTAATTAACTACGTGATTTTTTGGGGGGTTTTTTTGGTTTTGATTGCGGAAAAGTAAATACAGAAATTAAATGCTGTAAATACAAAGAAGACTTACAGTGGGTGATGCGTGATTGTAATTCCTCCGGTAGATCAGCAGTTGGTGATTGCGGTTTAACAGTAAAGAAAAGCATTCGGTTTCAGGTACTCTTATATTATAACATGTATATAATAAACTGTTAGTAACTTTTCTAAGTATTCAAAGATGAATCGAGGCCCTTTCGTAGCGCAAGACTTGCAACATCGTTTAAAGCAACCCTTGTTCTATTTCAGACTAATTCCTCCTTTCGAAGTATCTTAGCCTTTTGTGCATCCACTTGATCTCACAGTTACGATTGACCAAGTGGTGTTTTAGATGAGTCGAACTTCTCAGATAAGCTTTGCCCTTTCGTAGCATCCACTTACCCGAGTATGTTCACGAATCCCCACGGAAGAGTTTTTCCCTTTCGTAGCATCCACTCAACCTTGGAAATTCTGACTATAAATGGCACATAGAACAAGTTTTGAATACAAAGAAATGAAACTAAAAGATATTACAACATTATATAATACAAGAAAATACCTTCCACCGAATAAAGAGTTTAGCTACGAATATCCATAGAGATGGATACAATAGCTAAATACTCGGGGGTTTTTGAAAACAGTAAGAGGGAAAGGGGTGGAATACTCAAGAACCAACAGGAGTATTCCTAATTTCCTACTGAATACTCAAGAACCAACAGGAGTATTCTCTACAGTATTATAATACTCGAGAACCGACAAGAGTATTATAATTTCCAGTATAATACTCAAGAACAAACAGGAGTATTATTTCAAAACCGAACCAAACTTACAAGTAACAAAATGTAGAGAGAGAAGTGATTTTCAATTTTGGGATGAATTTGTGAGGGGAGGAGCACCTCCTTTTATAGGAAAAATGGGTGGAGATGGGTGGTGGAGATTGGTTTGATCCAAGGGAGGAGGAGGAGGCAAGGAGGAGCCAAGGAGGAGCCACCAAGTGGCGGAGGAGGAGTGGTGGAGGGCAGCCGCCGGTAGCCGGTTGTGGTGGAGGAGGAGAGGTTGGCTTTGCCACCTCCAAGGCAAGTCAACCGGTCACATGGAGGAGGAGGGTGGAGGAGCCGCCGGTGGTGGGTGGTGGTTTTGGGGTGGTTTTCCTCTTTGGCCACCTCTTCTTCAAGTCACAAGTCATCTTGCCCATATGTGAGTTTTGTACAGTTTTGTGCAGTCTTTTCACAAAACTGTCAGTGTGTTCCTTCCCCGGGCTGTCTTGATTCCTCTCCTGATTCTTCTGATTAATTTGTTATGGTCAATTTCACATCAGGATCCTTGATATTTCTTCAGTCGGCATATGATCTTGACCTTGGATTGACTCTTGTTATCTTTTCAGCATAAAATCCTCTCCTTAGCGTGTTTTCACTTCAGTCTCTAAAATGCCCTGTGGAAATATATCGGGACTAATAGATGGATGTTAGATAGACAAACAGTCTAACTTGGGGGGTTTTACTGTGTTTTTGATTCGTATAATTGTGGTCCATCATGCAGATGGGTGTGCATTCTGAAAGGAAGGTGCAGATGTATGTTATCAACAAGGGTGTATTGAGATATCAAAATGAAGTTGCAGATGTGTGTACATTCCAAAACGAAACTGCAGATGTGTTATCAACAAGGGTGTAATGACATATCAAATAAAGAAATTGATTGCAATTTATTCTGAAACGAATGTGTAGATGTGTTATTAATAAGGGTGTAATCACATATCAAATAAAGAAATTGATTGCAATTTATTCTGAAATGAATATGCAGATGTGTTATCAACAAGGGTGTATTGAAATATCAAAACGAAGGTGCAGATGGGTGTATATTCCGAAACGAAAGTGCAGATGTGTTATCAACAAGGGTGTAATGACATATCAAATAAAGAAATTGATTGTAATTTATTCTTAAAAGAAGGTGCATATGTGTTTTCAACAAGGGTGTAATGACATATCAAATAAAGGGACCGATTGCAATTTATTCTGAAACGAATGTGCAGATATGTTACCAACAAGGGTGTAATGACATATGAAATAAAGAAATTGATTGCAATTTATTCTGAAACAAATGTGCAAATGTGTTATCAACAAGGGTGCAATAATGACGTATGAAATAAAGAAATTGATTGCAATCTATTCTGAAACGAAAGTGCAGATTTGTTATCAACAAGGGTGTAATGACATATCAAATAAAAAAGTTGATTGCAATTTATTCTGAAGTTCATATTTTCAAAAAGATACTATTTAAAAAGAAAAGAAAAACATGCAGATGGTTCTCACCCCACACTTTTGAACGAAGGCGTGCCTTAGTTCAAAAGTCATGCAAATATATACAAAAGAAGGAAATGACATTAAGGAAAAAGAAGAACAGAACTCCCTTTTACTGTGTCGTGGAAATGACATGGCATGAGGCTGGATAATCGAGGGAGTCTGGCTGGGGCCTCGAACTCTCAGCGCAGGCCCGGTAAATTCACGGAAGCTGCCTGGCTGATCCGGTCTTGCTCCAAACTTAATTCCTACATGAAAGATATTCCTTCTATACAAAAAGTGGGTGAGAGCGCTTATTGGAAATTTAAATGACAGAAATTAAAAGTGCAGAAAAGTAAGATAGTGTCGGGTTACCTCCCGACCAGTGCACTTGTTTAACGTCGTTGGCTCGACACAAAGGGGATCACCAGTTGGGATCCCATGGGCGGCTCAGGTCGAATTTTGCCGCGGTTCCTGCATTGGTTTCAGCCTTCTCTTTTCCTGAGTTCTTGGGGGATGATGTGCTTGGGTCAGGGTTCCATTGTTCTAAAGGTTTCGCGCGGCTATCACCATAAATGTTATAATATGAGGTTCTGCCACTGAATGCAAGTGATAACGAGCCCTTGCCCATGTTGATCTTGGCTCCAGTTGTGTAAAGGAATGGTCGTCCTAAAATGATTGTTGGAGGGTCGTCCTTGCTGGAATCTTGGATTGGTATCACGTAAAAGTCTGTAGGAACAACGACATTTCCAACACGGAGCAGAAAGCTTTCTAGCACTCCAACTGGTTGGATGCACGTCTTGTCTCCTAACTCGAGGGATATTATTGGTGACTTCAATGGACCAAGCTCTAAAGCGTAATAAAGAGGGTATGGCAGAATGTTGACCGAGGCCCCAAGATCTATTAGGCAATGATGAATTGGGGTTTTGCCGAAAACACATGTTACTGTGAAGGCTCCTGGGTCCTTGCTCATTTCTAGATATACCTCAGGGCTCCAAGTGAAGCGCTTTCTTGCTATCAGGTCATTTTGTTTTTTTATTTTTTCATCATTCTCTTGGGTCACCTGATCTTCTGGTTAAATGCCTTGTTTTGGCGCATAGATGTGAGGTGGAAAGTCTCTCCTGAGATTGTCAGAGTCTGAGCTTCCATAATCAGTATGCTTGATCCATGTTCCATTGTTGATGGATTGGTCTTCTTTCAGCGCCTCTTTTATATCTGACATTGTTACCATGCTAAGATTCGCCTTTGGATTCTGAATGGTCTGTGAAGGGAGTTTGCCAGGTTCGCTAGTGATCGTTGATATTACTGAGGCGAGGTGAGATATTTGTTTGGTCAATTCTGAAATTGCCCCGTCAGTTTTTTCCTGATATTGGTGTAGCGCAGTTCCCAATTGTTTTAAGTTTCCTGCCAGCTTCTTCATGTATGGCCGGTTGGCACCTTTGTAGTTTTGGAATTTCTGTCTTTTGCCAGGCGACCTTAAGCATGTGACCTTTTTGACCCTCTTTTTTATGGCAGAGATGATTGGCCGTCCTTGGTCCTTACACCCTTCAGGAGGCTCTTCTTGACTTGTGACGAGTGGTAGCTCCTTCGTTGGTTATTTTGGCTCATGCATCTCCTTCAACTCGTCTAGCACTTTATCATTGACCACCTCGTCTCTGGTGGCCGTGATATGCTTAGAAAACAAGGGGTCAAGCTGGGGGACTTCCACCACAAGGGCCAGGTCCGTCTCAGCAAGCATCGGTTCGAGTGGCTCGGCTAGTTTGGCAATGATGATCGGGCCCGTCTTGGCTGGTTCTTCTTTGGTTATGTGCGAGTCCTCATCCTCAGTTGGCCCTGTTGACTCTAATATTGGTTCCTTTAGAGCTGCTTCCACGTCCATTACTACCCTTGTACCGATGTCTTTTTTCTGTTTTGTTACGGGTAAGCTTGTAATAGGTGTGGAGTCGGGCTCGTCTTGCACTGAGTCCACTTTCATTGTCGGTGCCTTATTTTTAGTTTGGTGCCACTGACCCTGTTTTGTGTTCTTTGCCAAATCATTTATGAGGCGCCAGGCTTCACCCATGGTTAACTTCCTGAGTGAACATCCTACTACATCATTAAATCTTTTCCGTTCAAGTGGCATCATTCCACCGAGAAATATTTGAAGAAGATTGAGTCTGGTGAATCCATGGTGCGGGTAGCTCTCCATCATGGAGTCAAAGCATGCTAAGTACTCGTCCAAAGTTTCGTCCCGCGATTGCTTAGTGTTGATGATCTCTTCGCGGAGTAGCGAGACATAGACCCCATCGTTCCAAGGCTCGTTTTCGTAGTTGGTAGACATGGTTACATTAAAGCGAGTTTGATTCGAAGAACTTATCCGATGTTAATTCCCCGGTAACGGCGCCAATTTGACAGAACCGCTTGTCGTCAGAGCGATTTGTGCAAATAAATTTATAATAGTCCGCTACTCGCAACTATACTACTGGGTAGTACTTGGTAAGTAGGGGTCGAACCCAGAGGAATTAGGGGGATAGGTTATTCTTTAAGGGGTTTGTTCAGCGAAGGAGCGTGTTTTAGGTTGGTTGAGGTTTTAGTGCTAACAACTACGTGACTTTTTAGTTGGTTTTGGTTTTGAGTGCTGAAAAGTAAATTACAGAAAAGTAAATACTGAAATTAAAAGCGAAGACTTACAGTGGGTGATGCGTGAATTACAAGTCCTCCGGATTGTGAGCGGTTGATGGTTGCAGTTGATTGAACAATAAAAGTAAAGACAAAGGGGTTTTGTAATAGCAAGAGAAGTATTCGGTCTTGGGGGGCCTTGTATTATATCCTGTTCATTCTTTTAGTAACCCTTCTAAGTATTCAAACGTGTATCGAGGCCCTTTCGTAGCGCTCAATTTGCCACACTGTTTGTAAACCCTTGTTCTACTTCAGACTAATTCCTCCTTTCGAAGTATCTTAGCCTTTTGTGCATCCATTTGGTCCCTTTGGTCCAGTTTCCAAATGGTTTTAAAGATAGATCGAACTCCTCAGATAAGCTTTGCCATTTCGTAGCATCCACTTACCCGAGTATGTTCACGACTTCCCACAGAAGAGTTTTGCCCTTTCGTAGCTTCCACTCAACCTTGGAAAGTCTGACCTTATAAATGGCACATAGAACAAGTTTTGAATACAGAGAAAAGAAACTAAACGAAGTAAAACATTTTATAAAACAAGAACTCCCCTTCAACCGAATGAAGAGTTTAGTTACGAATATCCATAGAGTTGGACATCATAACTAAATACTTGGGGATTTGGAAAAGAATACTCAAGAACAAACAGGAGTAAAGAGAGAAGAGAAAGAGATTACTCAAGAACAAACAGGAGTAACTCTTGAACTGTAACTGAAAACTTGAGTACTCAAGAACAAACAGGAGTACTCAAGATCGAACTAAAGTATTTGAGAACAAACTGAACTTTTATTTATATCAAAACCAAACTTTACAAAGTAACAAACTTAGAGAGAGAAGTGGAGTGTGGTTGTGAATGCTTATGGCTTATGAAATGAGGAGGGATGGCTTGGTATTTATAGCCATGGAGGAGAGGAATGGATGGCCAAGATGAGGGCATGTGGTTTAGCATCCAAGGGTGGAGAGGAGGGGAAGAGGAGAGGAAGACAAGTGTCACAAGGGGAGAGGGAGAGGGCAAAGCCGCCGGCGGCTTTTGGTGTGGATGGAGGAGGATGTGACATGTGGTGGTGTGGGAGAGGAGGAGGGATGGATGTGAGGAGAAAGCCGCCGGTCCATGTGGCATGAGGAGAGTGGTTGTGAGTTTTGTGCAGTTTGCACAAAACTATCGGTGTATTCCAGCTCCGGATTGTCTTCGGTTTCTCTTCGGTTTGATTTGTTTTGAATGATTCCAAGTCAGGATCTTTAGATTTCTTCATTCAGCGTCTGATCTTGACCTTGGATTGTCTCCTGATATCTTTTCTGTGCTAAAAGCTCTTCCTTAGCGTGTATTCTCTCTAAGCTCTGAAATACCCTGTAGAAATGTATCGGGACTAAAACATCGAAGTTAGATAGACAAACAGTCTAATTTGGTGGGTTTAACTGTGTTTATGATTCATACAATTGTGGTCCATCAGATAACCCCACACTTTTAGTTGTTCGTCCCGAACAATGCTTTATAAGGGCGTTACTAAGTAAGTTGGTTAAAATATGAAAATAAGATTGTGGTACTCGATTTTTCCTAATTCATGCATTACTACTTGTTACTAAATTAAACTGCGTAAATAAGTAGAAGAAACTTGATACTTGTACCTTTGTGCTGGGATGCAAATTAATTCGGATGTTTCGGGAGATAGCCCTTTTCAGGCTCCTGGACTACACCTTCGGGATCGTCTCGCACTATATGGTTTTCTTGTAGCTTTCTCTAGCACGTGATTCGATTCAGGTTTCAGTGAGTTGAGTACTTTGATTACTTTTGGCGAGGGACTGCTTTTTGTAGTGAATTGGCCTTAGGCCTTTGATTTGACGCTTTGAGTTCTTCACTTTTGTTCGGTTAAAACCTTCACTATTTTGGGCCTGAGGCCTCTTGATTTGCTTCTTCGAGCTTTTTGCGTCTTTGTGACTTGCTAGTCCATTTTCTCAAGCCTTCTTGGGAGGTCCAATCATCGCCCGCGAGCATATGGAAATACCTCCCCGCTCCTCTCGTCTTCGTCGTTTTGCGCGGGTCAAGATGAGGGTCGCTCATCTATTTTCTCGGCTATTTTGACTAGAGAGAGGACGGTCTGATTCCCGTCCTTGCCTTTGTATAGATGCTTCCTGGCGGAGTTGACTTCAATTATTCACTGAAACCTGAAGTGCAGCCTCCACTGACTTCGAAAACCATATAGTTTGATCTGATCCTTCAAGTGCTTGCCAAGCCCCTCTAGGGCAATTTCTATCAACTCCACATCCCTAGTTTATCTCGGCACAAAAGACAAATGAGAAGTTACATTCTAAGTTTTTAAACAGTTTGCATTTTCACAAGGTTGATGCATGAATTATGATCTATCTTTTTCACATTCTTAAGTTCATATTTTCAAAAAGATACTATTTAAAAAGAAAAGAAAAACATGCAGATGGTTCTCACCCCACACTTTTGAACGAAGGCGTGCCTTAGTTCAAAAGTCATGCAAATATATACAAAAGAAGGAAATGACATTAAGGAAAAAGAAGAACAGAACTCCCTTTTACTGTGTCGTGGAAATGACATGGCATGAGGCTGGATAATCGAGGGAGTCTGGCTGGGGCCTCGAACTCTCAGCGCAGGCCCGGTAAATTCACGGAAGCTGCCTGGCTGATCCGGTCTTGCTCCAAACTTAATTCCTACATGAAAGATATTCCTTCTATACAAAAAGTGGGTGAGAGCGCTTATTGGAAATTTAAATGACAGAAATTAAAAGTGCAGAAAAGTAAGATAGTGTCGGGTTACCTCCCGACCAGTGCACTTGTTTAACGTCGTTGGCTCGACACAAAGGGGATCACCAGTTGGGATCCCATGGGCGGCTCAGGTCAAATTTTGCCGCGGTTCCTGCATTGGTTTCAGCCTTCTCTTTTCCTGAGTTCTTGGGGGATGATGTGCTTGGGTCAGGGTTCCATTGTTCTAAAGGTTTCGCGCGGCTATCACCATAAATGTTATAATATGAGGTTCTACCACTGAATGCAAGTGATAACGAGCCCTTGCCCATGTTGATCTTGGCTCCAGTTGTGTAAAGGAATGGTCGTCCTAAAATGATTGTTGGAGGGTCGTCCTTGCTGGAATCTTGGATTGGTATCACGTAAAAGTCTGTAGGAACAACGACATTTCCAACACGGAGCAGAAAGCTTTCTAGCACTCCAACTGGTTGGATGCACGTCTTGTCTCCTAACTCGAGGGATATTATTAGTGACTTCAATGGACCAAGCTCTAAAGCGTAATAAAGAGGGTATGGCAGAATGTTGACCGAGGCCCCAAGATCTATTAGGCAATGATGAATTGGGGTTTTGCCGAAAACACATGTTACTGTGAAGGCTCCTGGGTCCTTGCTCATTTCTAGATATACCTCAGGGCTCCAAGTGAAGCGCTTTCTTGCTATCAGGTCATTTTGTTTTTTTATTTTTTCATCATTCTCTTGGGTCACCTGATCTTCTGGGTAAATGCCTTGTTTTGGCGCATAGATGTGAGGTGGAAAGTCTCTCCTGAGATTGTCAGAGTCTGAGCTTCCATAATCAGTATGCTTGATCCATGTTCCATTGTTGATGGATTGGTCTTCTTTCAGCGCCTCTTTTATATCTGACATTGTTACCATGCTAAGATTCGCCTTTGGATTCTGAATGGTCTGTGAAGGGAGTTTGCCAGGTTCGCTAGTGATCGTTGATATTACTGAGGCGAGGTGAGATATTTGTTTGGTCAATTCTGAAATTGCCCCGTCAGTTTTTTCCTGATATTGGTGTAGCGCAGTTCCCAATTGTTTTAAGTTTCCTGCCAGCTTCTTCATGTATGGCCGGTTGGCACCTTTGTAGTTTTGGAATTTCTGTCTTTTGCCAAGCGACCTTAAGCATGTGACCTTTTTGACCCTCTTTTTTATGGCAGAGATGATTGGCCGTCCTTGGTCCTTACACCCTTCAGGAGGCTCTTCTTGACTTGTGACGAGTGGTAGCTCCTTCGTTGGTTGTTTTGGCTCATGCATCTCCTTCAACTCGTCTAGCACTTTATCATTGATCACCTCGTCTCTGGTGGCCGTGATATGCTTAGAAAACAAGGGGTCAAGCTGGGGGACTTCCACCACAAGGGCCAGGTCCGTCTCAGCAAGCATCGGTTCGAGTGGCTCGGCTAGTTTGGCAATGATGATCGGGCCCGTCTTGGCTGGTTCTTCTTTGGTTATGTGCGAGTCCTCATCCTCAGTTGGCCCTGTTGACTCTAATATTGGTTCCTTTAGAGCTGCTTCCACGTCCATTACTACCCTTGTACCGATGTCTTTTTTCTGTTTTGTTACGGGTAAGCTTGTAATAGGTGTGGAGTCGGGCTCGTCTTGCACTGAGTCCACTTTCATTGTCGGTGCCTTATTTTTAGTTTGGTGCCACTGACCCTGTTTTGTGTTCTTTGCCAAATCATTTATGAGGCGCCAGGCTTCACCTATGGTTAACTTCCTGAGTGAACATCCTACTACATCATTAAATCTTTTCCGTTCAAGTGGCATCATTCCACCGAGAAATATTTGAAGAAGATTGAGTCTGGTGAATCCATGGTGCGGGTAGCTCTCCATCATGGAGTCAAAGCATGCTAAGTACTCGTCCAAAGTTTCGTCCCGCGATTGCTTAGTGTTGATGATCTCTTCGCGGAGTAGCGAGACATAGACCCCATCGTTCCAAGGCTCGTTTTCGTAGTTGGTAGACATGGTTACATTAAAGCGAGTTTGATTCGAAGAACTTATCCGATGGCTAATTCCCCGGCAACGGCGCCAATTTGACAGAACCGCTTGTCGTCAGAGCGATTTGTGCAAATAAATTTATAATAGTCCGCTACTCGCAACTATACTACTGGGTAGTACTTGGTAAGTAGGGTTCGAACCCAGAGGAATTAGGGGGATAGGTTATTCTTTAAGGGGTTTGTTCAGCGAAGGAGCGTGTTTTAGGTTGGTTGAGGTTTTAGTGCTAACAACTACGTGACTTTTTAGTTGGTTTTGGTTTTGAGTGCTGAAAAGTAAATTACAAAAAAGTAAATACTGAAATTAAAAGCGAAGACTTACAGTGGGTGATGCGTGAATTACAAGTCCTCCGGATTGTGAGCGGTTGATGGTTGCAGTTGATTGAACAATAAAAGTAAAGACAAAGGGGTTTTGTAATTGCAAGAGAAGTATTCGGTCTTGGGGGGCCTTGTATTATATCCTGTTCATTCTTTTAGTAACCCTTCTAAGTATTCAAACGTGTATCGAGCCCCTTTCGTAGCGCTCAATTTGCCACACTGTTTGTAAACCCTTGTTCTACTTCAGACTAATTCCTCCTTTCGAAGTATCTTAGCCTTTTGTGCATCCATTTGGTCCCTTTGGTCCAGTTTCCAAATGGTTTTAAAGATAGATCGAACTCCTCAGATAAGCTTTGCCCTTTCGTAGCATCCACTTACCCGAGTATGTTCACGACTTCCCACAGAAGAGTTTTGCCCTTTCGTAGCTTCCACTCAACCTTGGAAAGTCTGACCTTATAAATGGCACATAGAACAAGTTTTGAATACAGAGAAAAGAAACTAAACGAAGTAAAACATTTTATAAAACAAGAACTCCCCTTCAACCGAATGAAGAGTTTAGTTACGAATATCCATAGAGTTGGACATCATAACTAAATACTTGGGGATTTGGAAAAGAATACTCAAGAACAAACAGGAGTAAAGAGAGAAGAGAAAGAGATTACTCAAGAACAAACAGGAGTAACTCTTGAACTGTAACTGAAAACTTGAGTACTCAAGAACAAACAGGAGTACTCAAGATCGAACTAAAGTATTTGAGAACAAACTGAACTTTTATTTATATCAAAACCAAACTTTACAAAGTAACAAACTTAGAGAGAGAAGTGGAGTGTGGTTGTGAATGCTTATGGCTTATGAAATGAGGAGGGATGGCTTGGTATTTATAGCCATGGAGGAGAGGAATGGATGGCCAAGATGAGGGCATGTGGTTTAGCATCCAAGGGTGGAGAGGAGGGGAAGAGGAGAGGAAGACAAGTGTCACAAGGGGAGAGGGAGAGGGCAAAGCCGCCGGCGGCTTTTGGTGTGGATGGAGGAGGATGTGACATGTGGTGGTGTGGGAGAGGAGGAGGGATGGATGTGAGGAGAAAGCCGCCGGTCCATGTGGCATGAGGAGAGTGGTTGTGAGTTTTGTGCAGTTTGCACAAAACTATCGGTGTATTCCAGCTCCGGATTGTCTTCGGTTTCTCTTCGGTTTGATTTGTTTTGAATGATTCCAAGTCAGGATCTTTAGATTTCTTCATTCAGCGTCTGATCTTGACCTTGGATTGTCTCCTGATATCTTTTCTGTGCTAAAAGCTCTTCCTTAGCGTGTATTCTCTCTAAGCTCTGAAATACCCTGTAGAAATGTATCGGGACTAAAACATCGAAGTTAGATAGACAAACAGTCTAATTTGGTGGGTTTAACTGTGTTTATGATTCATACAATTGTGGTCCATCACATATCAAATAAAGAAATTGATTGCAATTTATTCTGAAATGAAGGTGCATATGTGTTATCAACAAGGGTGTAATGACATATTAAATAAAGAAATTAATTACAATTTATACAGAAACGAATGTGCAGATGTGTTATCAACAAGGGTATAATGACATATCAAATAAAGAAATTACCGCTTGAAATTTATTCTGAAACGAAGGTGCATATGTGTTATCAACACGGGTGTAATGACATATTAAATAAAGAAATTGATTGCAATTTATTAAGAAACGAATGTGCAAATGTGTTATCAACAAGGGTGTATTGACATATCAAATAAAGAAATTGATTGCAATTTATTCTGAAACGAATGCGCAAATGTGTTATCAATAAGGGTGTAATGACATATCAAAAAAAGAAATTGATTGCAATTTATTCTGAAACAAAGGTGCAGATATGTTACCAACAAGGGTGTAATGACATATCAAATAAAGAATTTACCCCTTGAAATTTATTCTGAAATGAAGGTGCAGATGTGTTACCAACAAGGGTGTAATGGCATATCAAATAAAGAAATTGATTGCAATTTAGTTTAAACGAATGTGCAGATGTGTTATCAACAAGGGTGTAATGACATATCAAACAAAGAAATTGATTGCAAATTTTTCTGAAACGAAGGTGCAGATGTGTTACCAACAAGGGTGTAATGACATATTAAATAAAGAAATTGATTGCATTTTAGTCTAAATGAATGTGTAGATGTGTTATCAACAAGGGTGTAATGACATATCAAATAAATAAATTGATTGCAAATTAGTCTAAATGAATGTGCAGATGTGTTATCAACAAGGGTGTAATGACATATCAAATAAAGAAATTGATTGCAAATTATTCTGAAACGAATGTGCAGACGTGTTACCAACAAGGGGGTAATGACATCAAATAAAGAAATTGATTGCAATTTATTCTAATGAATGTGCAATTGTGTTACCAACAAGAGTGCAATGACATATGAAATAAAGAAATTAATTGCAATTTATTCTGAAACGAATGTGCCAATGTTTTATCAACAAGGGTGTAATGACATATCAAATAAAGAAATTGATTGCAATTTATTTTGAAACGAAGGTGCAGATATGTTACCAACAAGGGTATAATGACATAACAAATAAAGAAATTACCCCTTGAAATTTATTCTGAAACGATGGTGCAGATGTGTTACCAACAAGGGTGTAATGACATATCAAATAAAGAAATTGATTGTAATTTTTTTTGAAATGATGGTGCATAGGTGTTACCAACAAGGGTGTAATGACATATCAAATAAAGGGATTGATTGCAATTTATTCTGAAACGAAGGTGCTTATGTGTTACCATTAAGGGTGTAATGACATATGAAATAAGGGGATTGATTGCAATTTATTCTGAAACGAAAGTGCAGATGTTATCAACAAGGGTGTAATGACTTATCAAATAAAGAAATTGATTGCAATTTATTCTGAAATGAAAGTGCAGATGTGTTATCAACAAGGGTGTAATGACTTATCAAATAAAGAAATTGATTGTAATTTATTTTGAAACGAAGGTGTAGATATGTTACCAACAAGGGTATAATGACATATCAAATAAAGAAATTACCCCTTGAAATTTATTCTGAAACGAAAGTGCAGATGTGTTATCAACAAGGGTGTAATGACTTATCAAATTAAGAAATTGATAGCAATTTATTCTGAAATGAAAGTGCAGTGTGTCATCAACAAGGGTGTAATGACTTATCAAATTAAGAAATTGATTGTAATTTATTCCGAAACGAGGGTGGAAATGTGTTACCAACAAGGGTGTAATGACATATCAAACAAAGAAATTGATTGCAATTTATTCTGAAATGAAGGTGCATATGTGTTATCAACAAGGGTGTAATGACGACATATTAAATAAACAAATTGATTGTAATTCATTCTGAAATGATGGTGCATATGTGTTACCAACAAGGGTGTAATGACATATCAAATAAAGGGATTGATTGCAATTTATTCTGAAATGAAGGTGCATATGTGTTATCAACAAGGGTGTAATGACATATTAAATTAAGAAATTGATTGCAATTTATTCTGAACCGAATGTACAGATGTGTTACCAACAAGGGTGCAATGACATAGGAAATAAAGAAATTGATTGCAATTTATTCTGAAACGAATGTGCAAATGTGTTATCAACATGGGTGTAATGACATATCAAATAATGAAATTGATTGCAATTTATTTTGAAACGAAGGTGCAGATATGTTACCAACAAGGGTATAATGACATATCAAATAAAGAAATTACCCCTTGAAATTTATTCTGAAACGATGGTGCAGATGTGTTACCAATAAGGGTGTAATAACATATCAAATAAAGAAATTGATTGTAATTTATTCTGAAATGATGATGCATATGTGTTACCAACAAGGGTGTAATGACATATCAAATAAAGGGATTGATCGCAATTAATTCTGAAACGAAGGTGCTTATGTGTTACCATTAAGGGTGTAATGACATATGAAATAATGGCATTGATTGCAATTTATTCTGAAACGAAAGTGCAGATGTGTTAGCAACAAGGGTGTAATGACTTATCAAATAAAGAAATTGATTTCAATTTATTCTGACACGAAAGTGCAGATATGTTATCAACAATGGTGTAATGACTTATCAAATAAAGAAATTGATTGTAATTTATTTTTAAACGAAGGTGCAGATATGTTACCAACAAGGGTATAATGACATATCAAATAAAGAAATTACCCCTTGAAATTTATTCTGAAACGAAAGTGCATATGTGTTATCAACAAGGGTGTAATGACTTATCAAATTAAGAAATTGATAGCAATTTATTCTGAAATGAAAGTGCTGTGTGTTATCAACAAGGGTGTAATGACTTATCAAATTAAGAAATTGATTGTAATGTATTCCGAAACGAGGGTGGAAATGTGTTACCAACAAGGGTGTAATGACATATCAAATAAAGAAATTGATTGCAATTTATTCTGAAATGAAGCTGCATATGTGTTATCAACAAGGGTGTAATGACGACATATTAAATAAAAAAATTGATTATAATTTCTTCTGACATGATGGTGCATATGTGTTACCAACAAGGGTGTAATGATATATCAAATAAAGGGATTGATTGCAATTTATTCTGAAATGAAGGTGCATATGTGTTATCAACAAGGGTGTAATAACATATTAAATTAAGAAATTTATTGGAATTTATTCTGAAACGACTGTGCAGATGTGTTACCAACAAGGGTGCAATGACATATGAAATAAAGAAATTGATTGCAATTTATTCTGAAACGAATGTGCAAATGTGTTATCAACAAGGGTGTAATGACATATCAAATAAAGAAATTGATTGCAGTTTATTTTGAAACGAAGGTGCAGATATGTTACCAACAAGGGTATAATGACATATCAAACAAAGAAATTACCCCTTGAAATTTATTCTGAAACGATGGTGCAGATGTGTTACCAACAAGGGTGTAATGACATATCAAATAAAGAAATTAATTGTAATTTATTCTGAAATGATGGTGCATATGTGTTACCAACAAGGGTGTAATGACATATCAAATAAAGGGATTGTTTGCAATTTATTATGAAACGAAGGTGCTTATGTGTTACCAACAAGGGTGTAATGACATATGAAATAAGGGGATTGATTGCAATTTATTCCGAAATGAAGGTGCAGATGTGTTACCAATAAGGGTGTAATGACATATCAAATAAAGAAATTAATTGCAATTTATTCTGAAACCAACGTGCAGATGTGTTATCAACAAGGGTGTAATGACTTATCAAATAAAGAAATTGATTGTAATTTATTCTAAAACGAGGGTGGAAATGTGTTACTAACAAGGGTGCAATGACATATCAAATAAAGAAATTGATTGCAATTTATTCTGAAATAAAGGTGCATATGTGTTATCAACAAGGGTGTAATGACATATTAAATAAAGAAATTGATTGCAATTTATTCTGAGTGCAGATGTGTTACCAACAAGGGTGCAATGACATATGAAATTAAGAAATTGATTGCAATTTATTCTGAAACGAATAATGTGCAAATGTGTTATCAACAAGGGTGTAATGACATATCAATTAAAGAAATTGATTGCAATTTATTATGAAACGAAGGTGCAGATATGTTAGCAACAAGGGTGTAATGACATATCAAATAAAGAAATTACCCCGTGAAATTTTTCTGAAACGAAGGTGCAGATGTGTTACTAACAAGGGTGTAATGACATATCAAATATAGAAATTGATTGTAATTTATTTTGAAATGAAGGTGCATATGTGTTACCAACAAGGGTTTAATGACATATCAAAGAAAGGGATTGATTGCAATTTATTCTTAAACGAAGGTGCTTATGTGCTACCAACAAGAGTGTAGTGATATATGAAATAAAGGGATTGATTGCAATTTATTCTGAAATGAAGGTGCATATGTGTTATCAACACGGGTGTAATGACATATTAAATAAAGAAATTGATTGCAATTTATTCAGAAACGAATGTGCAGATGTGTTATCAACAAGGGTGTATTGACATATCAAATAAAGAAATTGATTGCAATTTAGTCTAAATGAATGTGCAGATGTGTTATCAACAAGGGTGTAATGACTTATCAAACAAAGAAATTGATTGCAAATTATTCTGAAACGAAGGTGTAGATGTGTTACGAACAAGGGTGTAATGACATATCAAATAAAGAAATTGATTGCAATTTAGTCTAAATGAATGTGCAGATGTGTTATCAACAAGGGTGTAGTGACATATCAAATAAAGAAATTGATTGCAAATTATTCTAAAACGAATGTGCAGATGTGTAACCAACAAAGGGGTAATGACATCAAATAAAGAAATTGATTGCAATTTATTCTGAAATGAATGTGCAATTGTCTTATCAACAAGGGTGTAATGACATATCAAATAAAGAAATTGATTGCAATTTATTCTGAAATGAAGTTGCAGATGTGTTATCAACAAGGGTGTAATGACATTTCAAATAAAGGAATTGATTGCAATTTATTCTGAAACGAATGTTCAGATGTGTTACCAACAAGGGCAATGACATATGAATTTAAAAATTTAATTGCAATTTATTCTGAAACGAATGTGCAAATGTGTTATCAACAAGTGTGTAATGACATATCAAATAAAGAAATTGATTGTAATTTATTCTGAAATGATGGTGCATATGTGTTACCAACAAGAAGGGTGTAATGACATATCAAATAAAGGGATTGATTGCAATTTATTTTGAAACGAAAGTGCAGATGTGTTATCAACAAGGGTGTAATGACTTATCAAATAAAGAAATTGATTTCAATTTATTCTGAAACGAAAGTGCAGATGTGTTATCAACAAGGGTGTAATGACTTATCAAATAAAGAAATTGATTGTAATTTATTTTGAAACGAAGGTGCAGATATGTTACCAACAAGGGTATAATGACATATCAAATAAAGAAATTACCCCTTGAAATTTATTCTGAAACGAAAGTGCATATGTGTTATCAACAAGGGTGTAATGACTTATCAAATGATAGCAATTTATTCTGAAAAGAAAGTGCAGTGTGTTATCAACAAGGGTGTAATGACTTATCAAATTAAGAAATTGATTGTAATTTATTCCGAAACGAGGGTGGAAATGTGTTACCAACAAGGGTGTAATGACATATCAAATAAAAAAATTGATTGCAATTTATTCTGAAATGAAGGTGCATATGTGTTATCAACAAGGGTGTAATGACGACATATTAAATAAACAAATTGATTGTAATTTATTCTGAAATGATGGTGCATATGTGTTACCAACAAGGGTGTAATGACATATCAAATAAAGGGATTGATTGCAATTTATTCTGAAATGAAGGTGCATATGTGTTATCAACAAGGGTGTAATGACATATTAAATTAAAAAACTGATTGCAATTTCTTCTGAAAAGACTGTGCAGATGTGTTACCAACAAGGGTGCAATGACATATGAAATAAAGAAATTGATTGCAATTTATTCTGAAACGAATGTGCAAATGTGTTATCAACAAGGGTGTAATGACATATCAAATAAAGAAATTGATTTCAGTTTATTTTGAAACGAAGGTGCAGATATGTTACCAACAAGGGTATAATGACATATCAAACAAAGAAATTACCCCTTTAAAATTATTCTGGAACGATGGTGCAGATGTGTTACCAACAAGGGTGTAATGACATATCAAATAAAGAAATTGATTGTAATTTATTCTGAAATGATGGTGCATATGTGTTGAACGTTGTAATCTATGCTTTTCAAATTTGTAAGATTCTAAAGCAATAAATTGATCAAAAACAATTTATAACCGGTAAGTACCGGGTCGTCCAAGGAGCAATTGTAAACCTAAAATCACTATTCAATTTTACTCAATAAGTCTATTTCCTAAAGATTGTTTTTGTTGTGATTATCAACTACCAATGCAATAACTAATACAATGAAAGGGGTTGTTTTCAAGGTTTTAAAGACGCTCCTAGGGTACTATTTCCCTCCTTGGTGCATTCAACTCTTAACGGTTCAATTTCATGCAAGAATGAATAATGTAAATGATAGATTAAGGCGTGTCCTTATTAAATCAAATTCAATCGCTAGATATTGTTATTCGATTTAAGGAAAGAACACCTCGCACGCGAGCTTCAATCGCTAGATATTGTTAGCTCACGTCCTACTCAAGGTTCTCAATCATCAACGCTAGTTGAGTGATTGATAGCCAATGAGCGGTTTAAGATCAAGCCTATCTCAATGTTAAAATGAGTCACGCTAGTGAACACCACTCAACAAGGGTGAATCTACTTCATTCTAGAATCATTAGTCTCGCTCGCTAGAGCACTCAACCTCAAATTCATGTTTCTAGACCACTTAGGCATTTTATCAAACACTTGATGGGCATAGAATAGACATTTAATCCAAGTAAATTCACAAATCATAACAAGTCTTCATTCATGCATATAATCAATAGATAAACGAGTTTTGTACACCAAGAAGGCCCATAGACCCCTAGAAACTAAGGAGACTACTCACTACTCATGTTCATAGACAAACAATAGTAGTGGGTTTTCAAGAGAAATGAAGAATCGACAAGATGAAGTGAGGAAGTAAGATTAAGAGTCCCCCTATATCCTTGGAGTGCTTCAACTTGATTGATGAACTTCGAAACTCTTTGTCTTCTCTCTAAAATCCCAGCTCTTTTCCCCAAAAACCCTAAGTTTCAATTTATAGAAAGCAGCAAAAATCCTGTCTTTACGACTCAACCGGCCGGTTCAAATGCACGAAGGAAATTGAACCGGCCGGTTCGAGCAGGGGAGCTTGGTCGAGGACTTTCTGAGACTTTGAACCGGGCGGTTCAAATTGTGAAGGAAATTGAACCGGCCGGTTCAGATTGTGGCTGGCTTCCTCTGGAGTCTCTGACCATTTGAGCCGGGCGGCTCAGATTTGTGCACTAATTGAGCCGGCCGGTTCGGCTCCTCAGAGCCTCTTCCCGTCCGAATCTGATCTTGATGTAAACTACAAAGTTGTAGCCCTTTGAAATACCTTTCGAACAAGCTAAAGATCAGCCAAATCGGACATCGGATGAGCCCTATAGGTCCAAAACAAGGCGCAAAGGTCAATATGCTCGGAAATCCATATTTTTGCTCCGAAACTTCGGTTTTCTTCGAGAATTGATCTTTTTGAACTCGAGGACCATAAGGTTGGTTTCTAACCTGAAATGGCAATCAAGTGGGTCAAATGGCATCGAAATAGCATCGGGAATGGACCAAAACTCTTCGTAAATGGGTATGTAAATGAGTCGAGAATTCGACTCATCAAAACACTCCACACTTAGAGTTTGATCGTCCCGAGCAAACAATAAAATCAAGCCAAAGAGAAACAAATGGAGAATAGCTAAATCATTATGTTCAACGCCAATTTGCTCCTATCATTCATAATGTCTCAAACTTTTATTACTAACTACTCTAACACATATTTACAAGCTAACTCCTTTTCGTAGGTGTGACGAGTGCATTTAGCGTATGCACCAAGCCTTTAAACCCCTAGGCTACCCTAGTGGACGAGTTATAGTCTCGTGAGAGTTTTCAGAAAAGGGAATACTCACAAATCCCAAAATGCACTTATCCCATAAGAGTGAATTCAAGAGTGCTTAACCAAGGCACGGATTTCTCAAAACCAATCCCTCACCCCACGCAAGGACTATCATCACAATATCATCAAAAGAGCTCTTGAACCATTTAAGTATCCTATGAGGTTGTGCATTCAAGATCATCAATACTAAAGCTTTCAAATGCCTCATCCAAAAGTCTACTCATTTTCAAGGCAATACAATAGAAGTGCAGCTTTTAGTTTGCACAAAAAAAATGTCAATCGCTCGCCTATGCTAACTAGGGCTAGTCCACGGGTTTGCGACATGGAACTCATTCCCAAGTTTTAGGCGCTTAAGCCGTAATCCATAAGGGAAGAGGAGTTCGACACAAGAGTTCTTATAAAACAAGCATAGACCAAATGATAGTTCCCGTGCAAGCACATGGGTCGTCCAAAAGTCATTCTAACTAGCACACATGCAAATGATGAATCCCGCACAAATGAAGAATGGAGGAAAAACATAGAGTCAAGTTTTAAGTGCTTCTTATTTTTTTGGAACGGCCTTTGGCCTACAAATGCTTTCGAGGGGGGACTTACCTCCCTAACCCCCGGCATTTGTATATTTTGGAGCAAAACTTCTCGGGTACCTCGAGAAAGTTTTTAGTCGGGGCTTTACCCTCTTTGACCGCAAAAATCTTTTCTTTTTCTTTTTTTTTCTTTTTTTTTTCTTTTTTTTTGAATGGGGCTTCGCCCTCTTTTGACTCCACACTTAAAACTTGACAATATGTTCAAAAAGTGTATGGAATGTGCGGGAGTCAAACATAAGCATGGCACTAAATTAGAGAACTCAAGTCACCAAGGAGCAAACAAAAGGTCTAAGTTTTTCGTGAAAATTTTAAAAATGCTTGCTAAAACTTGTTCCAAGGTATTTCAACGAAAATACTTAGAGATTTAGATAGACAAGGGATAGCAATGATATTGATTCCCAAGAATTCACATTCATAGGACTAGGTCGGTTCTAGGTTCAAGATCCAATAAATGTGACGAATAGGCTAGATGTGATTTATAGGGATTTAGAGTTGATGGTCACAAGCCTATGCGGTTAAAAACACTCTCATGATAGGGATAAGGCACAAAAGATGCAAGTGTCATTCAAAAAAAATGATATGCAAGGCATGAAAACATGTGAGCATGTGAACGACGTGCATAAATCCACTCCACACTTAAAATCAAGCTTAGTCCCTAAGCGCAAACAATAAAGAAAATGAAAATAAGACGCATAGGAACTCCCCTCGTTTGTAGATGTGCCCCACCAAAAGAAAAGACGTCATTGTGCAAAACGTGATCGAACATGATGTAAATAACTCCCTTGATGACAAGAAAAACATGAGAGGTTAAAAGTAACTAGTGACATACAAGGTCATGCAACGCAAGTATGAGCAAGAGAGCATCACAAGTTACATGATAACATCATGGCACAAGTTTCATAGACTTCAAGCAAGGAAAGTAATCTACATCCTTCATAATATGAACATGAGCACCAAGGGCAACATCATTATTCATTGACAAATATAGGGGACGTGGAGAGCATGGGCGATGTGAATTTGGATTGGAGTGAGTGAAACTCACTCCACACTTAAGATCTCACTCTCTAAAAACATAGCACATGCCACACTAAATATCCAAATCACACTCAAGTCATGCAATGATCATGCCAAACAATTAAGCCTTAAGAACATGAATAGACAACTTACAACCGGGTTACCTCCCGTGAGGGCCTAGTTTAACGTCTTGGCAAAGACCGAGCCGATTCTCCTCTTAAGAAACACACTTTAGGAGTCCTTTGCTATGATCCCTCCTCAAGCGGACTTGTAGAATGATGGGAGACTCAATCCGGGTTCTTTGAGGAGTTGCAAGCAACTTGCTTAATAGCACTTGACCAATGTGATGCTTGCTTCTCATTCCTCGCCGTTTTAGCATCGACTTTTCCTTTTATCCCATTATGGCATGAGGGCGACTCAAAGTGATCAAGGGAAGGGTCCTCATCGGGATCAACCATCTTGTGCAAAGCCTTCTTAGTTACTTTCTTGGCCTCAACATTCTCGGCTCCCACACTCTCTTGCTCCTTCAATTCACAAGGTGCAAGCTTAACCACTTGTTCGCTCATAGGTCTCTCAATTGTCACCTTTTCTCCACCAATCTTCAAAGTCAACTTCCCCTTTCCCATATCAAGTTTAAAACCGGCGGTGGCTAAGAAAGGACGCCCAAGAATCAAGGAAGAAGTGCAATTGTCCCCCATATCGATCACCACAAAGTCGCATGGTATGAAAAATTTGTCGACTTTGATTGGAACATTCTCCACTAGGCCCCAAGGTCGCCTTGTAGTCCCATCCGCGAGTTGTAGTGTCATTTTGGCGGATTTCACCCCCTTCAACCCAAGCTCGTGGTAGATGGCCAAGGGCATAATGCTCACACTAGCTCCAAGGTCGGCTAGTGGACTTGTGAAGTTCATGTCTCCTATCGAGCAAGGGATAGTGAATTGGCCGGGATCTTTCACCTTTTGGGGAATCTTCTTCAAAAAGAGGGCGCTACACTCGTGGTTGAGAGATTGGGGATCATTTTCTTCAATGGTCCTCTTGTTTGACAAAATCTCTCTTAGAAACTTGTTGTATAGAGGCGCCTTCTTGATGAGCTCATGGAATGGCATGTAGACGTATAGCTTCCTCAACATTGCGGTAAAGGCTCCAAACTCCTTCTCCAATTTGGTAGTCTTCACTTGCCTTTGAGGGAATGGCAAGGGAGGAACATATGGTGGAGGCTCTTCACTCGACTTAGGATTCTCTACCTCATTCTTTCCCTCGTCCCCTTCATTCACTTTGGGCTTTTGATTTCTAGTGGCTTTTGGCTTTGGGGATTCGTACACTTTCCCACTCTTGAGTGTAATGGCATCGACGTGCACGGGAGATGACTCTTCTTCTTCTTCAACAAAAACGGCATTGCAATGCTCGGTTTGGTGATAATCCGGCCTAGAGGGCAATTTTCCTTGTGCTTTCATGGATGAGCTCGCTTGTTGGGCTATTTGTGTCTCCAACATTTTGTTGTGAGCGGATATCTCATCAAGCCTTTGGTTGATTGCTTGGAACATGAACTTATTATCTTGGGAGGCCTTGAATTGATCTTGAGCCATTTTGATTTGATCTTGAGTTAGCTTGTTTCGCTCCTCAATCCCTTGGTTTTGACCCGCAAGTAGTGAAGCTAGTATTTTAGTCATAATGGGGTCTTCAACTGGAGGTTGTTGGACTTGGATTTGTTGTTGAGGTTGGCTTGATTGTCCTTGATAGGTTTGCCTTTGGTAGCCTTGCCCTTGCCTTTGGTAATCTTGGTTCCGGTCTCTCCCATAGCTCGCTTGATTCCCCTTCAAGAAATTCACCTCCTCCTTACCTTGTGTCTCTTCTTGTGGGAAGGCATGAGGGCAATCATCTTCTCTATGAGAGGAGCTTGCGCAAATGGCGCATACCCGAGGTTGCTTTTGTGATTGCTTCACATGAAGTGCACCAAGGGAAGTGGCTAGAGCATCTATCTTTTTGCTAAGGGCACGAACATCCTCTCTTGAGTCCACTTCCTCTTCTTCTCTTGTTTTGCTCTTCCTCTTGGGGAAACTCCTCTCACTCCCCCAATGGTGAGAATTCCTTGAGATTTTATCAATGATTGCTCCTCCATTGGTGGGATGGACTTCCATAAATGCACCTCCGGCGGCTTGATCCATTTGCCTCTTCGATTCGGGGTCCATACCTTGGTAGAAAATTTGAATGAGAGTCGGTTTGTCAATGTTGTGATGGGGGCATTCCCTTTGAAGTTCTTTGAATCTTTCCCATGCCTCATAGAATGTCTCATCTTCCCCTTGCTCGAACGAGTTTATCAAATTCTTTAGCCTTTGAGTCTTTGCCGGTGGGAAGTATTGAAGGAGGAAGGCTTGAGCCAATTCATCCCATGTCGTGAAAGTATTCGCGTCATGGCTCCACAACCAATCCTTAGCTTTCCCCGTTAAAGAGAAGGGGAAAAGCCTTAGATAAATGTTCTCCTTCGGCACATTGTTGAATTTGAAGGTAGCACATAGCTCGAGGAAGGAAGCTAAGTGGGCGTTGGGATTTCCAATCCCGGTGAATGCATTATTTCCCACCATGTTGATCAAAGCCGGCTTAAGTTCAAATTGAGGAGCATTGACTCCCGGTGGAGCTATAGGTGATTGAAAGCCGGTGAGACTTGGAGTGGAATAATCCTTTAAAGGTTTCTCCCCATTGGGAGGAGGGTTGTTCTCCATTGGGTAAGGTCTTCTTTTACGGGGTTGCCTCTTGTTGCGAGAGCCTTGTCCTTTGGCTCTCTCTTGATCCAAAAAAAACTTCAAAGATTGCTCAAAACTAGCATTCGCTTTCTCCTTATTCTTAGACCTTGTTAGCATTCGAGAGCAAGAAGTAATAGCCTACAAGAACAAAGAAGTCCGTTAGGCCACAAATGCAACACAAGTGAAGCAAGAAAACCAAGTGAAATAGTCCAAATCTTGTAAAATCTACTCTAGTTCCTTAGGTTAATTCATTGCTCCCCGGCAACGGCGCCATTTTGAACGTTGTAATCTATGCTTTTCAAATTTGTAAGATTCTAAAGCAATAAATTGATCAAAAACAATTTATAACCGGTAAGTACCGGGTCGTCCAAGGAGCAATTGTAAACCTAAAATCACTATTCAATTTTACTCAATAAGTCTATTTCCTAAAGATTGTTTTTGTTGTGATTATCAACTACCAATGCAATAACTAATACAATGAAAGGGGTTGTTTTCAAGGTTTTAAAGACGCTCCTAGGGTACTATTTCCCTCCTTGGTGCATTCAACTCTTAACGGTTCAATTTCATGCAAGAATGAATAATGTAAATGATAGATTAAGGCGTGTCCTTATTAAATCAAATTCAATCGCTAGATATTGTTATTCGATTTAAGGAAAGAACACCTCGCACGCGAGCTTCAATCGCTAGATATTGTTAGCTCACGTCCTACTCAAGGTTCTCAATCATCAACGCTAGTTGAGTGATTGATAGCCAATGAGCGGTTTAAGATCAAGCCTATCTCAATGTTAAAATGAGTCACGCTAGTGAACACCACTCAACAAGGGTGAATCTACTTCATTCTAGAATCATTAGTCTCGCTCGCTAGAGCACTCAACCTCAAATTCATGTTTCTAGACCACTTAGGCATTTTATCAAACACTTGATGGGCATAGAATAGACATTTAATCCAAGTAAATTCACAAATCATAACAAGTCTTCATTCATGCATATAATCAATAGATAAACGAGTTTTGTACACCAAGAAGGCCCATAGACCCCTAGAAACTAAGGAGACTACTCACTACTCATGTTCATAGAAAAACAATAGTAGTGGGTTTTCAAGAGAAATGAAGAATCGACAAGATGAAGTGAGGAAGTAAGATTAAGAGTCCCCCTATATCCTTGGAGTGCTTCAACTTGATTGATGAACTTCGAAACTCTTTGTCTTCTCTCTAAAATCCCAGCTCTTTTCCCCAAAAACCCTAAGTTTCAATTTATAGAAAGCAGCAAAAATCCTGTCTTTACGACTCAACCGGCCGGTTCAAATGCACGAAGGAAATTGAACCGGCCGGTTCGAGTAGGGGAGCTTGGTCGAGGACTTTCTGAGACTTTGAACCGGGCGGTTCAAATTGTGAAGGAAATTGAACCGGCCGGTTCAGATTGTGGCTGGCTTCCTCTGGAGTCTCTGACCATTTGAGCCGGGCGGCTCAGATTTGTGCACTAATTGAGCCGGCCGGTTCGGCTCCTCAGAGCCTCTTCCCGTCCGAATCTGATCTTGATGTAAACTACAAAGTTGTAGCCCTTTGAAATACCTTTCCAACAAGCTAAAGATCAGCCAAATCGGACATCGGATGAGCCCTATAGGTCCAAAACAAGGCGCAAAGGTCAATATGCTCGGAAATCCATATTTTTGCTCCGAAACTTCGGTTTTCTTCGAGAATTGATCTTTTTGAACTCGGGCACCATAAGGTTGGTTTCTAACCTGAAATGGCAATCAAGTGGGTCAAATGGCATCGAAATAGCATCGGGAATGGACCAAAACTCTTCGTAAATGGGTATGTAAATGAGTCGAGAATTCGACTCATCATGTGTTACCAACAAGGGTGTAATGACATATCAAATAAAGGGATTGATTGCAAATTATTATGAAATGAAGGTGCTTATGGGTTACCAACAAGGGTGTAATGACATATGAAATAAGGGGATTGATTGCAATATATTCCGAAATGAAGGTGCAGATGTATTACCAATAAGGGTGTAATGACATATCAAATAAAGAAATTGATTGAAATTTATTCTGAAACTAACGTGCAGATGTGTTATCAACAAGGGTGTAATGACTTATCAAATAAATAAATTGATTGTAATTTATTCTAAAACGAGGGTGGAAATGTGTTACCAACAAGGGTGCAATGACATATCAAATAAAGAAATTGATTGCAATTTATTCTGAAATAAAGGTGCATATGTGTTATCAACAAGGGTGTAATGACATATTTAATAAAGAAATTGATTGCAATTTATTCTGAGTGCAGATGTGTTACCAACAAGGGTGCAATGACATATGAAATAAAGAAATTGATTGCAATTTATTCTGAAACGAATAATGTGCAAATGTGTTATCAACAAGGGTGTAATGACATATCAAATAAAGAAATTGATTGCAATTTATTATGAAACGAAGGTGCAGATATGTTACCAACAAGGGTGTAATGACATATCAAATAAAGAAATTACCCCTTGAAATTTTTCTGAAACGAAGGTGCATATGTGTTACTAACAAGGGTGTAATGACATATCAAATAAAGAAATTGATTGTAATTTATTCTGAAATGAAGGTGCATATGTGTTACCAACAAGGGTCTAATGACATATCAAATAAAAGGATTGATTGCAATTTATTCTTAAACGAAGGTGCTTATGTGTTACCAACAAGTGTGTAATGATATATGAAATAAAGGGATTGATTGCAATTTATTCTGAAATGAAGGTGCATATGTGTTATCAACACGGGTGTAATGACATATTAAATGAAGAAATTGATTGCAATTTATTCAAAAACGAATGTGCAGATGTGTTATCAACAAGGGTGTATTGACATATCAAATAAAGAAATTGATTGCAATTTAGTCTAAATGAATGTGCGGATGTGTTATCAACAAGGGTGTAATGAGTTATCAAACAAATAAATTGATTGGAAATTATTCTGAAACGAAGGTGCAGATGTGTTACCAACAAGGGTGTAATGACATATCAAATAAAGAAATTGATTGCAATTTAGTCTAAATGAATGTGCAGATGTGTTATCAACAAGGGTGTAGTGACATATCAAATAAAGAAATTGATTGCAAATTATTCTGAAACGAATGTGCTGATGTGTTACCAACAAAGGGGTAATGACATCAACTAAAAAAATTGATTGCAATTTATTCTGAAATGAATGTGCAATTGTGTTATCAACAAGGGTGTAATGACATATCAAATAAAGAAATTGATTGCAATTTATTCTGAAATGAAGGTGCAGATGTGTTATCAACAAGGGTGTAATGACATATCAAATAAAGGAATTGATTGCAATTTATTCTGAAACGAATGTGCAGATGTGTTACCAACAAGGACAATGACATATGAAATAAAGAAATTAATTGCAATTTATTCTGAAACGAATGTGCAAATGTGTTATCAACAAGTGTGTAATGACATATCAAATAAAGAAATTGATTGCAATTCATTCTGAAACAAAGGTGCAGATATGTTACCAACAAGGGTGTAATGACTGATCAAATAAAGAAATTACCCCTTGAAATTTATTCTGAAATGAAGGTGCAGATGTGTTACCAACAAGGGTGTAATGACATATCAAATAAAGAAATTGATTGTAATTTATTCTGAAATGAAGATGCATCTGTGTTACTGACAAGTGTATTTTTAACCCTATATAGTTGTCAAAGTATGAGTTTTATGGGTCAAATTGCAGACAAACAAAATTTATAAACCTTGGTAAGCCAAGGGTCAATCCAAGGAACAGTGTGTGAATACTATTTAACTAGTGACCTATTTAGCTATTCTGAATTAACAAGGGTTGGTTGTCACGAAAAACAGCAGAAATTAAATTGCCGAAAATAAAAGGTTTGTACTAAATCAGATGAAGAATTCCAGGACCGTACTTCACCCGTGATAACCCCACTAATCATGCAATCATTATCATGTAATTCATCATGCTACCGAATATCGAAATAAACCAAAATAACACTAGATAAGCCGCCCATCCACGGATCATTATCTAGATTAATCTCAATCGTTGAACGCCGCCCATCCACGGATTATCAATGATCTCGATTTAATAAACTAAAGGTTTTCATACAATTTCATACAATCCGGTTAATCCCTAGGACCCATCCATCTTTCGGTAATTAACCTAAATACGTTCTAGCATGCAAACATACCCTTTGATGTAAATACTTGCATAGAACGATAAATTAAGCACGATGAAATTGAATATTCGATTTGCATTAATGAAAAACATTCATATGATCACATGAAGAGTTGGGTACAATGCACAGGATCCGTAGGATCCCAAAATTTAAGAGACTACTCACTATTCATAGTAGATTTACCAAAAACAGTATAGAGAAATAAAGAACGAGTAAACCGTAAAGACGCGGTGGCTCGTTGAATCTCTCACGATGAATTGCTGTCTCTTTCCAAGCTAGGGTTTCTTTTCTCCTAAATAAGCACCCTCTCGTATCATCCACCCTGATTTTAGTCAGCCAGCCCTCTATTTATAGCTTTCCAAAAGGCCAAAAAGCCCAAAAACGATATTAGGAAACTTCCCCAAAAATCAGTCCAAAAAAGCCCAAAAATCATTTTTAGAACTGTCTTCGACGGGGCCGTGGCTACCGTGACATTTAGACATGTCACGGCATGCTTGGCATGCTCAAAAAGTGCTCTGGGAAAAAAAGGGGCCGTGACTGCCGTGACGTTGTGTTTTGGTCACGGCAGTCACGGCCATGCAAAATGGTAGAGACTTCGGGTGGCTTTTTCATGGTCTTAACCTCCGAATTTGATCTTGGCGTAAATTACAAAGTTGTAGCCCTTTGAAATAGCTTTCTAACAAGTTTTGAATCAACCAATTTGGACACCATATGCGATCTGTGCGTGCAAAACAAGTCGGAGAGGTCAATCTGCCCTGTTTTGTCTTGTTTTCACCCCAAATCTTTGCCAATTGCTTTGCTTTGCTTCGGATCAATCCAAAAGTATTAGGAATGTGATATATGACCTGAAACACTAGAATAGAGGTTAAATGATAACAAAATGTCCGGAAAACAAACCTAATGCATCATCGAATGAAGTGAATAATAGGTCAAGAATTCGACCGATCAAAATACTCCACACTTAGGATTTGTTCGTCCCGAACAAACATTAAGCACAAGTCGATAAATCACAGAATATTTACCCACTCAAGTGTCATGTGATCAAACCTATCTAAAATAAAAACCAAAAAATAACTCACTGTCGTAGAGGACACGAATACATTTAGCATATGCATCAAGTCTTTAAACCCCTAGGCTGCCCTAGTAGGATGAGTATAGTTTCGTGAAGGTTTTCAGGAATGGGACTACCTACGAATCCCATGTACAACTAACTAACGTGTATGCATGAAATGATGCTCAACGAGTCACAGTAAAGTCATATCATACCTCGGATTTAGCGTGTTACCTCAGCTTCAAGTCAAACATCTTCATTAAAGTTGTCAGACAATCATAGATTAAACAGGTTATGCATTCAAACGGTCAGTACACACGACTAGCAAACGTCTCATCATAAGTTCTAAATAGTTCTATAGCAACGTGATAAGAACATGAATAGTTACACAAAATATGCTCGTCATTCACCTATGCTATCTATGGATAGTCCACGGGTTCTTGGCGCAAAGCTCATTCTCAAGTGCCAAGGACTAGGCAATGACCCGTAAGAGAAGAGGAGCCTGGCTTAAGAGTTTTCTGAAAAATAGTACGAAAATCTGCATCAAAATTTCAGTGCAAGCATGAGGGTCGTCTCTTAGTTTCTAGTACATGAAGTCTCAAAACAAGTTATGATCGCATGCAATGAAAAGGTGGAATTATACTACATCAAGCAAAAGGGGGCAGAAATAGTCTCAAAATTGTTTTCCATACACAAGAGGTGACTTTTCTCACTTTGCCCTTGGTATTATTTTTCTCTTCCTTTTTTTCACACAAGGGGTGACTTTTCTCACTTTGCCCTTGGTATTTTTCTGCTCTTTTATTTCAAAAACAACTACACTTGGGGTATTTTTTACCCACTTTTGAAAATTCAGAACTTTGTTCTTGAATGAAAACATTGAAAACCATTTTTTCTAACTCCACACTTAAAACTTGACATAGTGTATGAATGAAGGCGGGTGCATGCAAATCACAACAAGTAAAGAGAAACGCATACTAGTACTAAGGTCACCTAGAAAAAGAGATGCATATTTAAGTTTTTAACATTTTTGAACCGGTGCCTACTAATTTCAAGTCTCAAACATGCTTCAAGAAATACGTAGAACGTGTGATAGGCAAAGGCTAGCAATGATACTGACTCAAGAGAATACACACACGAATAAAACTATTTCAAGTCCTAGACTTCGAATCCAAACGAGTGACAATCAATCGAGGAGTATCGTAGAAAACGAGGATTTTAATCGCAATACATAGACTGTTGAGCATATGCAAGAGTGAATGATATGCAATGCGTGCGACTATGGACTACCTACACCACACTTAAAAATGAGATTAGTCCCTAAGCAAATAAATAAAAGAAAAGAAAAAGGCGCATAGAAATTTCACTCGTGTGTGATGGCGCGATATCCAGGGAGATTAAGCGATGCCCGGGGAGTGAAACGTGACTCGTGAGCTGGCATAAATAGACAAAAACATATAGCTGCACGAGTGATAGATTAGCATCGAAAATCGTAATGAAACAAGGCAAGTGATAGGGTTCTGATTTGAATTTATGGGGAAGAAGACACTGATTTGGTCGTGACTACCGTGACACCCAAGAATGTTACGGGTGTCACGGTACCCCCCAAAAATCTCTGCTGTTTTTACCTATCGTGACTACCGTGACGTGTCCATTGTGTCACGGTAGTCACGGTACCTGTGAAACCCCACTGCCTGTTTTGCCTACCGTGACTGCCATGACAAGTCCAATGTGTCACGGGTGTCACGACACCAATACTCCTCAGCTTAAAATTTTTCATTTTCGTCCCGAAACCGTTTTCTGTCTGAAATTGGTGCACTCCACACTTGGATTCCTGCAGTGAGCACACACAGAAAGCACACAATGCAAATGAAGAGTGCAGTGAAAACTAGCTAAATACTTACAGTGCGGGTTACTCCCCGAAGAGACCTAGTTTAACGTCTTGGTGAGACATAGCTAGGGAGATACTGTCAATCTACCTTCAAATCCCATTGAAATTTACGTCCATTTAGTATGACATGAACGTTGAGTAGAGCATGCAGTCCCTTCACATATTAGATACCCTTAAGAATCAAGGGACTGTAAAAGCTCCCTAATAAGAGTTTCAAGACGTAAGGCAAGAACTGTCGAAACTTGTCTGGAGGCGGTGTGTCAAGATAAATATATTCAGAGCTAGCTCCAGTAAGAACACTTCCTTTATACTCTTTAGATAAGATTTCAGGTGCATATATATACTTCAGAGTTTTCCTTCACCATCGTATTCAGGCGTATGCAAGGGTCCTATTTAAACGAGCTCATGTAGACATCAACAAAGTCTTCGTATCTTTGATCCCTTGATGGCTCTTCAGCATCCAGAAAAATCGGCGGAATGATGTTTTCTTCTGTTTGCCCATCTAAATGACCCTTTGAAGCAATAGTAGTGGAGGGAGACGTATCTTCATCTTCTGAGACGTCATCAGTACAAGACTCATCATCCTCCAACTCAATGTAAGCCTTGGCAACCATTCTAAACGCCTCAAAACCATCCTCACAAACAGGTTGTTCTGGTATAGAGAGCATTCTCGTATCATGATCATCTTTCATGTGGATTGGGAATAAAACTGAAGATGAACGTGCTTCATAGACTTGAACTTCTTGATGGTCAGTCAATACCACCTCGAAGTCCTCATCTCTGCATTCATTGGTGGTTGCTCTGGCCAGTAACTCTAACCGGTCCTTCTGTATTTTCTGTCTGGCTACGAGTTGCTCTATTGACCTTTGCAGGTCTCTTACCTCAGCAGCGGTTTGCTGAGATGTCTTTTGCCGATCCTCAGACATCTTTCACTGGTCGGCTATGAAGCTAGCTAGCATGGCTTCTATACACGATGATTCACCAGTGTTCTGAGACTGTTGCTGCTGCGACTGATTCTGGTAGCTCTCATGATAAGGATCATCTTGATAATAATATTGATCATAAAGCTGATGTTGTTGCTGCTGCAACTGGTCCTGGTAATTCTCATAATAGTGGTCATCTTGATAACATGGTCAATCATAGAACTGATTTTGATTTCCTCCCCACTTGGTATCATATGAATATGTCTAACAATAAGGCTCTTCCCTTGGGTAGGCGTCTTGATGAACAAAAGAGAACATCCTCGCAACATGCAAAATAAAAGTGATTAGTGAAGGTCAGAAGTATATAGAGTATGTACAAGGAAGTAAAAAAAATGGAATAGTCTAAACTACACACGTTAAATCTAATATCACACTAAACGATGTTCCCCGGCAACGGCGCCATTTTGACAAGTGTATATTTAACCCTTTATAGTTGTCAAAGTATGAGTTTTAGGGGTCAAATTGTAGACAAACAAAATTTATAAACCTTGGTAAGCCAAGGGTCGATCCAAGGAACAGTGTGTGTGAATACTAGTTAACTAGTGACCTATTTAGCTATTCCGAATTAACAAGGGTTGGTTGTCAGCAGAAATTGAATTGCAGAAAATAAAAGTTTTGTACTAAATCAGAGAAAGAATTCCAGGACCGTACTTCCCCCGTGCTAACCCCACTAATCATGCAATCATTATCATGTTTTTCATCATGCTATCGAATACCAAAATAAACCAAAATAACACTAGATAAGTCACCCATCCACGGATCATTATCTAGCTTAATCTCAATCGTTGAACGCCGCCCATCCACGGATTATCAACGATCTCGATTTATTAAACTAAAGGTTTTCATACAATTTCATACAATTTCATACAATCCGGTTAATCCCTAGGACCCATCCATCTTTCGGTAATTAACCTAAATACGTTCTAGCATGCAAACATACCCTTTGATGTAAATACTTGCATAGAACGATAAATTAACCATGATGAAATTGAATATTCGATTTGCATTAATAAAAAACACTCATATGATCACATGCAGAGTTGGGTACAATGCACAGGATCCGTAGGATCCCAGAATGTAAGAGACTACTCAATATTCAGTAGATTTACCAAAAACAGTATATAGAGAAATAAAGAACGAGTAAACCGTAAAGACGTGATGGCTCGTTGAATCTCTCATGATGAATTGCTTTCTCTTTCCAAGCCAGGGTTTCTTTTCTCCAAAATAAGCACCCTCTCGTATCATCCACCCTGATTTTAGTCAGCCAACCCTCTAAAAGGCCAAAAAGCCCAAAAACGATATTAGAAAACTTCCCCAAAAATCAGTCCATAAAAGCTCAAAAATCATTTTTAGAACTGTCTTCGACGGGGCCGTGAGTACCGTGACATTTAGACATGTCACGGCATGCTTGGCATGCTCCAAAAGTGCTCTGGGACAAAAAGGGGACGTGACTACCGTGACGTTGTGTTTTGGTCACGGCAATCACGGCCATGCAAAATGGCAGAGACTTCGGGCAGTTTTTTCATGGACTTATCCTCCGAATTTGATCTTGGTTTAAACTATAAAGTTGTAGCCCTTTGAAATAGCTTTCCAACAAGCTTTGAATCAACCAATTTGGACACCATATGCGATCTGTGCGTGCAAAACAAGTCGGAGAGGTCAATCTACCCGGTTTTGTCCTATTTTCGCCCAAATCTTCACCAATTGCTTTGCTTTGCTTCGGATCAATCCAAAAGTATTAGGAATGTGATATATGACCTGAAACACTAGAAAAGAGGTTAAATGATAACAAAATGTCCGAAAAACAAACCTAATCCATCATCGAATGAAGTGAATAATAGGTCAAGAATTCGACCGATCAGTTACCAACAAGGGTGTAATGACATATGAAATAAAGGGATTGATTGCAATTTATTCTGAAATGAATGTGCTTATGTGTTAGCAACAAGGGTGTAATGACATATGAAATAAAGGGAATGATTGCAATTTATTCTGAAATGAAGGTGCATATGTGTTATCAACAAGGGTGTAATGACATATTAAATAAAGAAATTGATTGCAATTTATTCTGAAATGAATGTGCAAATGTGTTATCAATAAGGGTGTAATGACATATCAAAAAAAAGAAATTGATTGCAATTTATTCTGAAATGAAGGTGTAGATATGTTACTGACAGGCTGTCGTCGTGACCTGCAAATTTACATTTATAATTCCACTACTTTAGTGGCTCACTAATGATAGCAAGCGGTAAGTAGGGGTCGAACCCAAGAGAAGTTGGTTGGAAACAATTGTTCTTTTGAAAGCAATAAATAAAGTAAAGACAATTCGGGTTTTTTGGTTGAGGTTTAGTGCTGAAAATAAAGATCTTGAAAGGTAAATGACTGAAAATAAATGTGCGAGAAATGTAAAGTGTGTGAAAATAAGTTGCTTGAAGGTCCAAGTCTTTGCAATGCTTGAAGGTCCAAGTCTTAGGAAATTAAAGACAAGAAGTAAATGTGCGAGAAAGTAAAGTACAAGTAATGAAAGAGTGGTTCTTTTTAAGAGAAGGAATCCGGTCTTAGGAGTCTTATATTAGGTCCCCGTTCATCATCGACCTCCAAGAGATTAACCAAATGTTCTAGGGAGTGAATTATTCCATTTCAAGACATAACTCCAAACAAAGCCATTTCAAGCATTTGTACCACCGGCTTTTCCATTTCAAGACAAAGCTTACTAGTTCTAGCTAGGCTAATACCCAATTTCAAGGTATATTAACCTAAGTGCAATCGCTTGATCCCTCATTTCCGAACAAACCAAGCGACTATAGTGGGAATGAACTTGAAATTATATCCCCTGTTCAAGCAAGTGTTCTAGGTTGTGTTTGGACAGACCTTGAACTCTTTCTACCACAGTTCCACAACAAGTACGAACAGAACAATAAAACACGAGTACGCACAGATTGATAACCCAGTTCGGCTACGCCTACTCTGGGGGGTTTCCCACACCCGGAAAAGGGACAACAAATCTTTATTACGAGTATAGAGCTTTTCAGTGGACTTACACTTACACCTTGTAATTGCCTAGCCTCTACTACTCCGTCTCTCAGATTTGCAACCAAGGTTCGTCACAACTCCCCTTGATCCCCTTCGTCCAGACCTTCTGTCCGAACGTACTCGAACCTTTCCTGAAGTCGGTCGCTTTCACTTGAAAGCTGGTCGTTCTGTTTGTGCTCTGAACTTGATCACCTCTGGTCAATCTGAATGGTACGTATCAGACTGAGCTCACACCGATGTTTTTCCAGTGGGGAAAACACAACGGCCGTCGCTTTCTTCTTTTCCAATCGATAGGATTTCTTCGTGTATTTTTGATCTTGAAAGCGATGGGAATTAGGGTTGCCTTTGCATTGTATTTATATGCTCGGACGAAACCCTAATTCGCATAAGATAATCCCATCAAATATTTCGGGAGATACTCCTGAATATTTGATGCATATCTTTCACAAATCCTTGGAAGAATATACGAAGTCGTCTTCTTTCCCAAGCAAGTCACGCCATCTTCACTTGTGAATATTCATTCGAATATCTTGTTCGAATAAGTCGCACGCCATCTTTAACTTGACGAAATCTTTGTTCCCAATATCTTCCGGAAAATATCCTTTGCGTCTTGATCACGCTGTACAGGAGTACTAGGATATGTTCGAACTCCCCCTGAACTCCTGCTCGAACTGTCTAACAACGTTTTGCCAAACACATGCCACACAAGGGAACATCAATCTCCCCCTTGGCATTTTGGCAAAACCAAATCACTAGATCTAGCTAACTATCTAGACAGTAGGAAACCTTGAGGGAACAAAAATTGTCACCACCTCAAAATACTCCCCCTTTTTGCCACAAACTGGCAAGGGGCCGATCGAGTTCGAACGACAAATCAAACTGTGCCAGAACAAGCACATAATACTGAACGTTTTTAAACGAAAAAAAAAATGAGTTCAGAGAGTTCAGTGTTTCAAAGGACCTTTAATCAGAAGCTTCTTCAATGGAATCATCTTCAGAGGCTGTAGCTTCAGATTCATCATCATCACTGGGATTAGGCCTGGGCGAAAAAACCCGAAAAACCGAAGCCCGAACCGAACTGAACCGAAAAAGCCCGAAAATTTGGGACCGAAAAAAGCCCGAAAAAAGACCGAACCGATTGGACCAGTTCGGTTCGGTCTCGGTCTGTATTTTACCAAGGACCGAAAGCCCGAAAATAGCCCGAAAGCCTGAAAGCCCGAAAGACCGAAAGCCCGAAAGCCCGAAATTTTACTGGCCACGTGTAATCCTAATTCCTAATTAAAAAAAACCCTAATCCCACAATCAATCCACATTATTGTTTTCCTCGCGACGCATCCGACATCCGAGCCTCCTTCGACGCCAGCCCTTCTGCTGCTCTACGCGACGCGAGCCTAATCCGACGCCAGCCGCATCCGACGCGAGCACCTCGACGCGAGCCTCCTTCGTCGCCAGCCTCCTCGTGACGCATCCGAGCCTCCGTCGTCGCATCTGACGCGCCTCCGACATCTAACCTCCGACGCCAGGTAACCTCCGACGCCAGCCTTTCATTCACTCATTCTTCTGAATTCTGATTCTTCTGATTTCATTGTAAATTTGTAATCATTCACTCATTCTTCTAATTTCAGAATTTCTCACCGTTTGCCGTTTCATACTTACATGAATCATTCTTTTGATTTCAGTTGTGCGGTCACCCGGTCACCATCTCTTGCTCACTCCAATTCAAATTCCAATTCAGAAATGGATTCACAGTATTCAGACTCCATTTCAAATTCTATTTTGGGTGCCGGTGAAGGTGCGAGTGCTGGTGCGGGTGTGGATTCTTCAATAAATGTAACACACGATAGCACTGGAGGCTCTGGAACTAAAAGAAAGCGTCCTTCAACAACACTGCAAAACAACAGTGAAATTGAACAAAATGAAGAACTTGATGAAGCTTGTGAAAAGCGTGATGGAAGATCGTGGGTTTGGGATCACTTCAAGAAATTTAAAAAGCCAGTATATGAGATGAGGAATGGTAAGAGGGTGCAAACAGATGAAGTTGTTAGAGCGAAGTGTAACTACTGTGATAAGGATTTTGCTTGCAATACATATGGGAATGGGACTAGTACTCTAAAGCGACATATTGAGAATGCTTGCAAGAAGTATCCAGGGAGAGTGAAGGATTTTGCTTGCAAGATATACAAATTGTGTTTGTACTGATTCGAGGTGATATACAAATTGTGTTTGGACAGGTATCTTCTAGACCCGATTGTGAAGGCTGCAAACCCTTTAGATTATGACATATTAGAATGGTGGAAGCAAAATGGTGACAAATATCCCGGACTTGCTGCCCTTGCCAAAGATGTTATGGCAATTCAAGTGAGTACTGTAGCAAGTGAGTCTTCATTTAGCACAAGCAGAAGAGTCATTGATCCATTTCGGAGCTCTCTCTCTCCCAAAACTGTGGAAGCATTAATATGCTACCAAAACTGGATGAGGTCTGAAAGTATCCATAACCTTCAATACATTCCAACGGTTGAGGATATTGAGTTTTATGAAGCTTTGGAGGAAGGTAATTAAGTTTTTATTTGAATTATGTTTATATTTGACTTTGAGTTTGATTTTGGTTGTTAACTTGTTATCTTGTGGTTGAACTTGAATGATAGAACAAGCAAAGGAAGATGAACTTGTTACAGTTGATCAACAAGAGAATGAAGATGGTGAAGAGATGCCTTCTAAAGCTGAAAGGGGGAAAGCTAAAGCTACCAATACCACGACCTTAAAGAAGGGGAATCAAGGGAGCAAAAATTTAATCATAAGGGGTTAACTTAAGGTAGTTATTTTTGAATTTGGATAACTTGTCAAGCTCATCATCTTTTTGTGGTTCTGCAGACTTTTTGTTTTTTGATGGGGACTTTTGGATACTAACTTGTGCCTAGCTTACTAGTACTAGTAGTGTGCATATATATATATATTGTTAAATCAGTGTTGAATAGTACGTACTCCGTAGTTATTTTCACGTCAAAGGTGTGTCTGATTCGGAAATTTCTACATACTTGGATTGGATTCATTTTTGTTTGCTGTTTGAGGCTGGATTTTTGTTTGCTGTTTGAGGCTGGATTTGACTATATATTGTCTGAAGTATGGGTTATAGCTGCCAGAAACTATTGTTCAATTCATATGGTTTTTAATTGGACTGAGGCACTGAGCTTCAAAACTGTTTGAACTTTGAAGATATCATTTGTGCATCTAGATGGTCATATTGATATTTACTTCAATTTATTTTGAATAGTCACCAACATGTGTAATACTCCAATTTTATCATGCAGGAGAATAGAAGATGGCGTTTTTGAGGTCAAACACCATTAATAGTAATGGTCCTCAGTGAGCATGTTTTGGTCATCACTCCTCACTGGACAGATCATCCTTGAATGTTGAATGTGGTTGCTTCTGCTTGTTAGCATATTTTGATTGTTTTTCAAGTTTGAATTGTGTAATGTTTTGTAACTTTTTCTGTGTTTGTATTTGTCTTTTTGGTACCAAAACAGAAACAGGGACAAAACAAAACTAACAGAAATCTAATTACAAAAACCATATTTTTCGTCGGCCCGAATTTTGGCCCGAAATTTGGCCCGAAATTTGGTCTGAATTTTGGCCCGAATTTGGCCCGAAAGCCCGAACCCGGCCCGAAGCCCGAAAATCGGGTTTTGCTCGGGTTGGTGTTTTAAAAAGCCCGAACCCGAACCGAACCGAAAATTCGGGTTTCGGGTCGGTTTTTGGAAATTTTGGGCCCGAACCGGCCCGAGCCCAGGCCTAACTGGGATTGCTGAGGGCGCGAGCAAGCCTATTGATCCGACGACGCAGTTCCTTATCCGCAGCAATAATAGCATTAAGATCCCTGAGCAACTTGCTTCGCTCATCTTGCCCCATTCTGGCTCCCACTCGACTGGACTCCGCCACACCTTTTCCTTTCTCCTTGAGATCGTTCACGTGACGCCCCTTAAACAACTTGTGGTCAACGATGAACCTGCTGGGTACCTTTGAAAGTTGGTCAGGCGAGGCCTTCAAATCTAGAGCTTGATGGATAATGAGCTCATATATCAGAGATGGGAAACAGATCTGGTGCAGAGTTCTCATCGAAGTAGCATGTTCAGCAATCTGTTTGAACATTACTCTGCCCAGGTTGAATTTCAGCTTGTTCCCTATCTGATAAAGCAGTTGGGCCATGTCCTTGTTGACAGTAGAGCGATGAGTAGACGGCCTCCAGTTGAACACAGCAATGAAGAACAGCATGGAATAGAACGTAGATAGCTCTGCTGTATTCACAACCGACTCAGGCCTCCACTGAACAGAGCCTGCAGTGATGGTGCTCACAACCTTCTCAAAGCTTGGTTCTTCTTCATCAGCAGCTGGGTCGTCCATGGCAAAGTATACATTGATCTGCTCAGGATCAATCTTGATCCGTCTCCCTCTGACGAAGAAGACCCCATACTCAGATTCTCCAACAACCCCAAATCCAGAGGGCAAGTTTGCCATAGCCTCACGCACCAGCTGTTCATTGAAGGGCTTGCACCTGTCCAATGTCCAGTACAGGTCAGACTCCTTAAGCACCTTAACCACTTCCTTTCCCTTGTACCGGGATTCCTCTAGCAACTTTTCAGGAATGATCTTTCTTTTCTGCACACAGCTCCATTTTTTGTACGCATCACGACTGACAAACCAGATACCTTTCTTGACCAATCCAACTGGGACAGTCTCAGCATCAGGGCCTGGGACTTCACATCCCCCAGCGTCTTCTGAAACAGGGATTGGAGCGACACGCTTCCTTTTCTTGGAGGAACCAGCTCCCCCTGCACCACTGCGTACATCAGCACCCTTCTGGGTAGAATCCTTTGTAGACTTCGCAAAGGCCACTTTTTCCTTTTCCTTCCCTTTTGACATCTTCTTTAACTTCACAAGAGGAACCAACTCCTCATCATCCCCCATCTGAGGAGCTGCTTCAACATCATTCTTCTGAGAGTCATCAATATCCATCTGAGAACCATGGTGACCGTCCTGAACAGCATCTGGAACAGTTGTCGTCTCCTTACTCACAACATTCTCTGGAGTATCAATTAACTCCTCTTCAGCTGGAACACCGGGGACTTCCTTTGGTAGATTCTCAATAAAATCATCTATGTCTTTGAGCATATCCTCTAGGTCTTCATCCCCTTCAGCAGTCTCAGGCTCTTCTGCAACAGCATCAATCTCCCCAACACTCTTCACAGATGAATCTGGTCCTTTACTCACAGTCTCAGCAACTTCACCTTCTGAGACTCCAATCTCCTCAATCAAGTTATCAACAGGTGCATCCTTCATACCCAAATTCCTCATACTCTTCCTTTCCTCATTAGAAATATCAGGGACCCTCCCTCTGATAGAACAGATCCTGGCTAGGCATTGTCTGGGAGAGGCAGCTCGGCGAGACACCTTCTTTCTTTGAAAACCTCCTGGGCGAACGTACCCGGAAGCTTGAATCTTTGCCTTCCAAACGTCTGAAACACCAGACTTTCTTGGCACTGACATTCTGGGTTCCGTTTCTTCAATAGATTTAGAAACTTCATCACCCTTTTCACCAACCACAATCTTGTCCTTGTCAACACAAATCTCAGCCCTACCGGCTTCTTCATCACTAACAGCCCTCCTAGCTTCAGCACCCAAACTCCCAACATTCTCAACTCCCATAATAATTTCATCAACAACCACAGATTCTTCAACGACTGCAGAAACCGAAGGAAAGACGGGATTTACCTCCGATTGTGGACACGCTTGAGGGGTAGAAACCGCTGTGACTGTCTGAGAAGTTTCAGCATTTATCTCCTCGGTAGACATCTCGTGTAAAGGCGATGCCTTTTTCATCTTCGCAGCCTTGGATTTTGGAATCTTTGATTTCGCTGTCATCGCCTTTGAGATTTGCATGCTTTCCTTCCTTTTCTCCGCGGATATAGCACTTGATTTTGCTGACTTCCTTGTGTTCACCATCGTCGATTTCAGAGCAGTCGAGAGTGAGAGACTTCCAATCTAGGGTTTCGGAGACGAGAAGAGAAGACACGCTCAACAGTTGAGATTTGAAAATAAAATATCCTCCTGCCTTTTCGTCTTCTCAATATACACCAGTCGCTTTCCAAATAAAACGGCGTAATTCGAATCTTTCGGAATAAAATATTTGATCATAAGAACTTTCCCATCTGTTCCAGCTCCCTTCTTAGGTGGTCAGTCCAACTGTTGTAGCTGGGGATTCGCCTTTGACTGACCACTGCCTGGAACACTCAGTTCATGAACCCACGCCGACCTAAGGAGGATCTGGGAGTTCCAAACCGAGGAATCTCATTCAATTTCTTTTCTGGTGAACTGGCATTCATCTGTGCAAGCAGTTCGAACTCCTTCTGCAACTGTGTGATCTTCTGTTCAAACTCTCTCTGTAACTGTGACACCTTTTGATCCAGCAGTCGCCTGGTACAGTTGCCAAAATCGATTTGTGCGATGTGTAGGTTTTTTTTCACTCCCCCTCGCAGAACTCGATGTTTGGCTTGAACACAGTTGAGAGTAGACCTTAGCTTCTCGTTTCCCATTCTGATGGTGTAACAGTCATTGGCCCTTCTTCTCCCTTTCATTACGGAATCACCATTCTCGTTAAGAACGAGGCATGAGTCACGAGAGAATGACACATAGTGTCCATTGTCGCACAGTTGACTGATGCTAATGAGATTCATAGTCAGACCTTCAACCAGGAGAGTGTCCTCGAGTGCAGGGAGATCCGGAACCTTCAATGTTCCACAGCCGATCACCTGACTCTTCCGACCATCCGCGAAGGTGACAAGCCGCATCTGCTCAACAGGTCTAATATGAGAGAGATATTCAGAGTTACCTGTCATGTGTGCAGAGCATCCACTATCGAAGAACCAACTGGCTTGCACTGTATCTCCTGATGAGCAGCATGCTACCATGCATACTGTCTGTCGTTCCTTCGGAATCCAAACTTGTTTCTGTCGAGGTTGGATCTGTTGCTGTTGGTGTCCTCGACGTTCAGCAAGAAACAGTTGACACTGCCGTCTGATGTGTCCCATCTGGTAGCAGTACCAACATATCAGCAAGTCTTTCTTCTGATTTGAACTGAGGTAAGTAGTCCTGGACTTGTCTTGGGACAGATCCACTTTCTGTCTAGGGTGCTTTCTCACCTTCTGTTCAGGCAACTGTTCAGACACAGATTTAGCTTTAACACACATAGTGTCCTTTGAACTCCTTTTTCCAACGAACCCTAATCCTCTACGTCCTGCCTCCATCCTTTGAGCGTTGAGGATTTCATCTAAATTTTCTGAGCCAGAGTTCAACATCCTCACTGACTGTTTGAAGTGAGTGAGCTCCTTTTCAGCAACTTCTCGGTCCATTTTTTCTGATTCTAGCTGGAGTTCCAGCTGTTCTATCTTTCTGTGTTGGAACACCTCCTTGCGTTTTAGATCTGAGATAACCTTGCTTAGCCCAGTCATGCCAACAGGATGAGTTTCACGGTCTTTTTCAATGTCGACTTTCAGCGAGGAGATAGTGCCCAGGAGCTCCGTCTTCTGAGTAAGCAAACACAGTCTTTCCTGTTTCATATCAGCCAGTTGAGAGTTTAGGGAAGTTACCGTGCCTTCAAGTTCAGCCTTCTGTGTGACCAGAATCTCCACTTCTTCCCAGACCTTATCCTTTTCTGTAGTGATGCTTGCAACTGTGTCATTCAGCTTCTTGTTTACCTTGATCAGTAGCAGCCACTTTTCATATAGATCCTTATATGTCTCGGCCAGAGATTCCTGCGTCAGTTCTTCACCGTCACTGTCTGAGAGGTCTTCAGCTGGGAGTTCCAACAGATGTGGAACAGTTTCACTGGTGCTACCGTATTGCTCCAGAGTTGAAGCAAAGTCCACAAAGTTTGTGGTTGTGCCTCCTTTTTCTTCATCTGACTCACTGTCACTGAGACTTGCGACCATTGCCTTCTTCTTCATGAGTGTGTTCGCACATTGTGAAGCAATATGACCAAACCCTCTGCATTCATGACACTGAATTTCTTCCTTTCTTCTGTCAGAGGAGTCTTGCCTTGAGTCACTGGACCTAGACCTGTCGATTTTCCAGTTTCGAAAACCGGTCGATGAGGACTGCCCCTGTTCTGGACCACGCCTATTGATTTTCTGCACCATTCTTCCAAAGTTCTGAGCCATCATGGCCAGTTGCTCAGTGGTGCACCCACCGTCCAGTTTGTCTTCTGTCATGTCTGCTTTGAGGGCGATTCCCTTCACATCTCTGGGTTGGAAGTCATGATTGATCTCGTAAGTTCTGAGAGAACCTATCAATTCGTCCAGCTTTAGTTTTGAGATGTCGTGCATTTCCTCAATGGCTGTGACCTTCATTGTAAATCTTGGAGGTAGTGATCTCAGGACTTTACTGGCCAACCTTTCTTCATCGATAGGTTTCCCTAGAGCAGATGCCTCGTTGGACAGTTCCAGAACTCGGGTGTTGTACTCAGCGATAGTTTCACTTTCCTTCATTTTCATCTCTTCGAACTTGGTGGTAACAGCCTGCATCCGAGAATTACGAACCTTGTCTGTTCCTTCAAAGGCAGTTTGGAGGATATCCCAAGCTTCCTTGGCTACTTCACTGTTGATAATCAGTTTCATGACATTCTCATCTACTGCAGAAAAGATCGCATTCATAGCCTTTGAATTTCCCATAGATGCTTTGTCCTCCTCTTCTGTCCACAGAGCTTCTGGTTTCGGAACCGGTTCTCCAGTGAGATTGTTCATCATGGGTTCTGTCCAACCTCTCATCACTGCTCTCCAAGCCTTTTCGTCTAGAGATTTCAGAAATGATCTCATCACGGGCTTCCAGGTGGCATAGTTCGAGCCTTCGAGCAGCGGAGGTCTGGTGATGCTTTGTCCTTCTTTCAGGGTCATCTTGAACAGTTCAGGATCCCACTCAGTGTGTCGAGTGTTTGCTCTGATACCAATTGAAATTATATCCCCTGTTCAAGCAAGTGTTCTAGGTAGTGTTTGGACAGACCTTGAACTCTTTCTACCACAGTTCCACAACAAGTACGAACAGAACAATAAAACACGAGTACGCACAGATTGATAACCCAGTTCGGCTACGCCTACTCTGGGGGGTTTCCCACACCCGGAAAAGGGACAACAAATCTTTATTACGAGTATAGAGCTTTTCAGTGGACTTACACTTACACCTTGTAATTGCCTAGCCTCTACTACTCCGTCTCTCAGATTTGCAACCAAGGTTCGTCGCAACTCCCCTTGATCTCCTTCGTCCAGACCTTCTGTCCGAACGTACTCGAACCTTTCCTGAAGTCGGTCGCTTTCACTTGAAAGCTGGTCGTTCTGTTTGTGCTCTGAACTTGATCACCTCTGGTCAATCTGAATGGCACGTATCAGACTGAGCTCACAACGATGTTTTTCCAGTGGGGAAAACACAACAGCCGTCGCTTTCTTCTTTTCCAATCGATAGGATTTCTTCGTGTATTTTTGATCTTGAAAGCGATGGGAATTAGGGTTGCCTTTGCATTGTATTTATATGCTCGGACGAAACCCTAATTCGCATAAGATAATCCCATCAAATATTTCGGGAGATACTCCTGAATATTTGATGCATATCTTTCACAAATCCTTGGAAGAATATACGAAGTCGTCTTCTTTCCCAAGCAAGTCACGCCATCTTCACTTGTGAATATTCATTCGAATATCTTGTTCGAATAAGTCGCACGGCATCTTTAACTTGACGAAATCTTCGTTCCCAATATCTTCCGGAAAATATCCTTTGCGTCTTGATCACGCTGTACAGGAGTACTAGGATATGTTCGAACTCCCCCTGAACTCCTGCTCGAACTGTCTAACAACGTTTTGCCAAACACATGCCACACAAGAGAACATCAGAACTACTCGGAAGAGCTTTGCCATTTCAAGCATCCACTCTTCCTTGTTATGTTCACCCCGAAAGCACAAGAACTAGCTAGAACATTAAAGTAACATGAAAGCAAGGGTCTAGAACGGTTTCATAGTATAAGAACTCCTTCGACCGAATGGAAATTTAGCTACGAATACTCATGGGAGTGAATATCATAACCATTGGAACCAAAAGTAAACAAGAATGAGTAGAGGAGAATTGAGCTTTTGATTGCTAGTGCGAAGTACTACAAGTGTTTTCGACCCACAAGTTCTCGTTTCCTTTCTAAGTTTCTCTAAAAGTATCTCTAAAATCGCACTCTTTTGAAAGGGATGGAGCTCTTCTATTTATAGGCATGGGTGGGCGGTTGCTTCATGGAGAAGTGCCGTCTTTAAGCTTGCTGGTGCGTGTGGTCTTCTTATGAGCTTCCTTCATCCTTAAGCTAGCCGCAATATAAGCTAGCTGGTGCCAAGTGCCATACTTCTTGGAGCTTCCTTCGTCCATAAGCTAGCCGCCTTTAAGCTAGTTGGTGCCAAGTGTGGCATCCCTTGAGCAAGGTGCTTCACCAGGCAAGCTGCTCTTAGAGTAAGGTGCTTCCAATGGACATCGGACCTAGCAAGTAGCTGGAACTTCGCCGGAGTTTTTGGTCGGAATAAGTTTGACTCGGGCGCTTGGCCAGGCCCTTGCCTCGGGCGCTTGTCTCGGATGCGCTCGGGCGCTTGTCTCGGACGCGCTCGGGCGCTTGTCTCGGACGCGCACGGGCGCTTGGGCGCCTGTCTCGATCATGAACCTCAGCGCGCCTGCGATCATACAGCAGCGATGCCCAGCGCTGTTCTGGGGCACACCCTTATTTCTTCGGTATTGATTCTCGGGCCTCAGCCGAGACCGCTCGGATTCGACCTGGGGCGCGACCCGGTATTTCTCGGTCGCGGCCCGGTACTGAATCTCGGCCACGCCTGGGGCTTTCCCGGGCGCTGACTGGGTTCCTCGGTCATCTACTGGCCCGATCAACTTGTAATTTATTTCTGGCATAAAACTCCTCTTTTAAGCTGGTTTCTTCCCTAAACCTCAACAGCCTGTAGAGCAAAATGGGACTAAGAAGTGAAATATGTCAAGATAAATTGTCTAATTTGGTGGGTTTAACTGATTCAACGAGTCATATAAATATGCCCCATCAGATCACCCCACACTTACACTTGGTCGTCCCGAACAAGGCTAGTGAGAAGAGGCAACTAATATCTAAAGGTTCTAGACATGAATGTTAGAGTGCTAGTCTAGACTTTTCCTATTCATGCATCACTTGATGTCAAAATAAAGTGTGTTTAAAATTTAGAAGATAACTTAAAACTTGTACCTCCGAGCCGTGATGCAAACCAATTTGGATGTATTGGAGATAGCCCTTTTTTAGGTTCTTGTACGCACTCTTCGGACTGGACTCGGCTATATGGTTATCTTCCGCAGCTTTCTCTAGCACATGATTAATTCGGGCTAAATGGGTCGAGTCTTTTATATTGTTTGGAAGAACAGCATTTGTAGTGACTTGGCCTTCGGCTTTTGATATTGAATTTGGATGCTTCACTTTTTGCCTTGGTTAAAACCTTCACAATTTGGCCTTTGGCCTTTGATTTCTCGAGCTTTGCTCTTTTGTGAACTACTTGTTCGTTCTCACTCTTGGGAGGTCCAATCATTGCCCGAGAGCATATGGAAATGCCTCCCCGCTCTTTCTCATCCTTGCCCTTTTGCGCGGGTCAAGACGAGGGTCGCTCGGCTATTTTCCCAGCTACTCGAACTAGAGATAGGACGGTTTGATTCCCGTCCCACCTCTTGCATAAACGCTGCACGACGGAGTCTACTCGAAACCCAAGTAACCTGAAGTGCTAACCTCCACGAACTTCGGATAACCATATAGTGAGATCCGGCCCTCCGAGTGCTTGTCAAACCTCTCTAGGGCGTTTTCTGTCAACTCCACATCCCTATTTATCTCGGCACGTAAGGACAAATAAGAAGTTAAGTTCTAAAGTTTGAACGCAATTTAGATCTCACAAGGACATGCATGAATTTGGATCCATCGTTTTCACATCATGAAGCTTATATTCAAGAGTGGCAAAAAGATAAAAGCTAAGGAAAAAGGAAAACATGCTGGTTACTATGTGCAATGACTCACCCCACACTTTTGAACAAAGCCGTGCCTCGCAGCACGACTTGGTTCAAAAGACAAAGAGAATAAGGGGACTTGGAAAGGAAATGATATAAGAGAAAAAGATTCGAACTCCCTTGTGGTGTCGTCGTTGCCAAGTCATGGATGTAGGAGCAAACGACAGGCCCTTGGTATGGCCGGATTCGGTTTGATGCTCGAGGAAGTTCGGCAGGGAAACTGGATTTCTCAGGCACGCCTCGGTGTTCCTCGGGCGCGTCCCTGGTGCTTCTCGGTCGCGACTCGGTCTTTCTCGGGCGAAGCATGGTCATTCTCGAGCGCGACTCCTGTTCCTGCATAAAAGATCAAATTCCTTCCAAATGCGAGGGGATGAGTACGATTTAAACCTAATTTAAAAGAAAATGCCGCATGAAACCAAAAAATGTGCCGGGTTACCTCCCGGCAAGTGCCTTTGTTTAACGTCGTTGGCTCGACGATACCTTGCTTATGTCGGGTCTGGTGGCTCGGCTAGGTCGAATTGTTGAGGTGTTAAGTCCACCTCGCCGTGGTAGTGCTTGACCCGCTGTCCATTTATTGTGAATTGGCTTCCATTTTCTAGGTTTTCCAGCTCGAGAGCCCCATGATTGAGCACCTTAGTTATTGTAAAGGGGCCAGTGCATCTAGATTTTAGCTTGCCAGGCATCACCTTCAGTCTTGAGGAGAAAACCAATACTTGTTGTCCTTCTTCAAATTGCCGCCGAAGAATGAACTTATCATGGTAGATCTTCGTCCGTGCTTTGTAGTCGGTTTGTTTCTCATAGGCCTCTAGACGCAACTCCTCGAGCTCGCACAGTTGAAGCTTTCTATCCAGCCCGGCTGCCTTTAGATCCGGATTACATCGTTTGAGAGCCCAGTAGGCCTTATGTTCCAACTCCATCGGGAGGTGGCATGCCTTTCCATAAACTAGCCGGAAGGGAGAGGTCCCAATTGGTGTTTTTTATGACGTTCGGTATGCACATAGGGCCTCATCCACCCTTTTGCTCCAGTCCATTTTCGTCGGTTTTACCATCTTTTCTAAGATCCCCTTGATCTCGCGGTTGGAGATCTCCGCTTGTCCGTTGGTTTGAGGATGGTAGGCTGTGGATGTCCGGTGGTGCACATGGTAGTGTTTCAAGGTAGTGGTCATCATGCGGTTGCAAAAATGCATGCCTTGGTCGCTGATTATTGCCTTATGTACTCCGTATCTGCAAAAAATGTTAGAGCGCAAAAAATCTACCACAGTCTTTGCATCGTCGTTCTTAGTGGCCTTAGCCTCTACCCATTTTGATACATAATCAACGGCAACTAGAATGTATATATTCCCGCGTGATATAGGGAAAGGTCCCATGAAGTCAATGCCCCATATGTCAAACACATCATTAACCAAGATAGGCACTTGAGGCATCTCATTTCTAGCTGTCACATTTCCTACCCTTTGGCATCTATCACATTTTCTACACTTCTCATAGGCATCTCTAAATATACTTGGCCAGAAGAAGCCGCTATCTAGGATTTTTCTAGCAGTTCTCCTAGGCCCGAAGTGTCCTCCGCATGCGAATTCATGGCAAAAGCTAAGCACAGAATCTACTTCATTATCGGGTATGCATCTCCTAAGCAACTGATCAGCTCCTATTTTCCATAAATAGGGATCATCCCATAAGTAGAATCTAGCATCGTGTTTAAGTTTCATGCCTTGTGCTTTAGTAAATGAGGGAGGGAATATACCTCATACAAGGTAGTTGACGATAGGAGCGTACCATGGCACCTTGTTTGAGATCGCATAGAGATGTTCATCCGAGAACGTCTCGGTGATGTGCCCTTTCCTCTTCTCCTCGGACAATCCGGCTCAAATGGTCGGCCACTGTGTTCTCAATCCCTTTCTTGTCTCTTATTTCAACATCGAACTCTTGGAGTAATAAGATCCATCGTATCAGTCGTGGTTTGGCCTTTTTTTTCTTCATTAAGTACCGGATGGCCGCATGATCCGAGTAGACAATTACCTTTGCCCGGAGCAAATAGGACCGGAATTTTTCTAGTGCAAACACCACAGCCAAGAGTTCCTTTTCAATAGTGGAGTAATTTCCTTGGGCGGCATCTAAGGTCCTTGAGGCGTAGTAAATAGCCACAAGGTTCTTGTCCATCAGTTGGCCCAGCACCGCGCCCACAGCATAGTCGCTTGCGTCGCACATGATTTCGAACGGCTGGGTCCAGTCTGGCGCCCGGATGATAGGTGTGCTAGTGAGCGCCCGCTTTAGCTCGTCAAAGGCTTCTTGGAACGCGGCTGTGAACTCGAAGGGAACGTCTTTTTGTAGCAGTTTTGATAGAGGCAATGCCTTTTTTGAGAAGTCTTGGATGAACCTCCGGTAGAATCCAGCGTGTCCAAGGAAGGACTTGATGTCTCGCACAGTTGCGGGGTAGGGCAAGGTCATGATTACGTCGACCTTTGCTTTGTCGACCTCTATTCCTTTGCGTGAGACAACGTGCCCAAGGACTACCCCATGAGTTACCATGAAATGGCACTTCTCATAGTTAAGCACCAAGTTCATCGAGACACATCGAGCCAACACAGCGCTCAGGTTGTCCAGGCAAGCGTCGAAGGTGTCCCCATACACTGTGAAGTCGTCCATGAACACTTCGATCATGTCCGAGAAGATGCTCGTGACTACCCGCTGGAATGTCCCGGGCGCATTGCATAGGCCGAAGGACATGCGGCGAAACGCAAAGGTTACGAATGGACAGGTGAATGTGGTCTTGTCTTGGTCCTCGGGCGCTATAGGAATTTGATTGTACCCCGAGAATCCATCAAGAAACAGAAGTGAGGCTTGCCTGCCAGTCAGTCCAGCATTTGGTCGATGAATGGTAGAGGGAAATGATCCTTCCTTGTGACGGCATTTAATTTCCGGTAGTCGATGCACATCCTCCACCCATTCTTAACCCGTGTCATCACCATCCTTCCTTCGGCGTCTTCTTCGCCTGTGATCCCAGTCTTCTTTGGTACCACATGGACAGGGCTCACCCATCGGCTATCCGAGATTAGATAGATTACATCTGCGTCGAGAAGTTTTTGTATCTCCTTTCTAACAATCTCCATCATGATTGGGTTGAGTCAGTGTTGAGGCTCTCTCGATGGCCTGGCTCCGTCCTCTAGCAAGATGCGATGCATGCACACCGTCGGGCTCACTCCTCTTAAGTCGGCCAAAGTCCATCCAATTGCCAATTTGTGCCGACTTAGCACCTCCACCAAGCGACGTTCCTGGTCAGTTTCCAGGCCACTCTTGATGATTACCGGGAGTGTTGCATTTTCCCCTAGGAATGCGTACTTGAGATGTCCCGGTAGGGGTTTTAACTCCACTTCAGGTTCCTGCATAATTGAAGGTAGAAAAACATTAGATTTAAACAATCGTACTTCATTTACTTCATACCTTAGTGCTAGAGGCTCCGAAATCATAAAGTGGGTTAGCGCCTCATGAACGACTTTGGTTAAAGATCCCTCGTGCGAGTAGATGGCTTCATTGAGTGTGAGTTCTAGAGGGCCCATCCTTAGCTCTGGCTGAATCTCTTGGACAAGGTCGTCCAAAGTGTCAAGAGCATGCACCTCTTCAAACTCCATGGGGTGCTTCATCGCCCTGAATATGTCGAAACTAAATACTTCCCCCTCGACTTCCATGGACAGTGTACAACTATTGCAATCGATCTTCATTTTGGATGTCTTGAGGAATGGCCGGCCTAACAAGATAGGCGCATGGTCAGTTGGCCCGCAGTTTTCCATTTTGAGGACGTAGAAGTCCGCCAGGAATACATGCTCTCCCACTTGAACTAGCACGTCTTCGATCTTCCCTTCCGGTTGTTTACATGACCGATCCGCCAGTTGGATTGTGAGACCAGTGGGTTCAAGAGGCCCAATCCGAAGGCATGAGTAAATTGAGTAGGGCAAAACATTGATTGAGGCCCCAAGATCCAACATGTAGTTTTCAAGTCGAATGTTCCCAATTGTGCATGGTATAGTATAGGTTCCTGGGTCGCCACATTTTGGGGGCACTTTTCGTTGTAAGACGGCTGAGACGTTCCTACTCATCAGCTCTTGATCTACTCGAGCCCCTCTCCTTCGATTGGTGCAAAGTCCTTCAAGAATTTTGCATATTTTGGTATTTGCTTGATGGCTTCTAAGAGAGGGATTTTGATCTCCACTTTGCTGAATAGCTCGAACACGTCCTTATCCATTACGTGCTGTTTTGGAACTCGGGCCGGCACCGGGAATGGAAGAGGAGCACTGGCCCTGGATTTCTCGGTTCTGGGCACAGGGCAAGGCCTAGTTCCTTCGGTCACTGGCACCGGGCGCTTCTCGTGTGCTTCGGTCGCTGGCGCCGGGCGCATTCTGGGTTCTTCGGATGTGTCTGGGTCTGATGCACCGGGCGTCTCGGATCCTTCCTGGTCTTCCTCGGATGTCTCCGGGTCCTCTTCTTCCTCTGGCTGCACGGGTTCAACGACACGCCTTTGCTCACTCCTAAGAGTCACGACATTCACATTTTCCCTCGGGTCTTGGAGGATTTGCACATTGAGCCGGCCGGGTTTATTTTTGTACTCAGACACCTCGGTGGCCAGCTGGGACATTTGCTTGCCCAAGTCTGCTAACGCTCCATCGGTTTTCGCCATGTATTGATGCACCGTGTTGGACAGGTCCTTCACAATTTCCTCGAGCGGCTTGCTTGGGCCTTGCTGGCTCGGACCGTCCTGGTACTGATTCGGTCCCTTCGGCGGATATTGGTCTGGTCCGTCCTGGTTGTATTGCCGGTGAGGTGGTTGATAGAATTGCTGAGCCGGTTGAGGCGCGGCCTGTTGCGTTCTCCTCGGGGCGTTGTTATCGTATCGCCAGTTTTGTCCGGGCGCCTGCCCGAACTGCCTCGAGTCGTTCGGCCAGTTTTGTCCAGGCGCCTGCCCGAACTGCCGGCTCGGTCCTGCTCGGTCCTGCTCGGTCGTTGCTATTGTACCCTTGATATCCACCTATTGCGTTCACTTCCTCCGGGTCATTCTCCATCAACGTCGGGCAAGTGTCGGTTTTATGGTCCAAACCACCACAAAACTCACAAGGCCTCATCTGAGCTGGCTGCCTTCGTAGGAGCTGAATCATCATCTCCTTCATCTGCTTCATTTCCTCGGGCAAGGAACTCATTGGTACCTCGGCCTTTGCTACGTTCTTGGCGCGGGAAAACTCTTCTTGCCGAGTCGTCTCTTCCCTAAACCGGGCATTCTCCGCAAAACTAGTGACAAGCTCCCGTATGCCGCTCAGTGGTAGGTTCATCACCGATCCTCCAGCCGAGGCATCTAGGAGCTTTTTGTCGAGGGGCTTTAGTCCATCAAGTATGTACTCGATGATGAGTTTCTCAGGCAACCCAAGAGTGCAGCAACTTCGCTCCAAGTGGTTGAACTTTTCTAGGTACTCGTACATGGTCTCATTAGGCCCTTGCCTTATTTCTTGCAACTGTCTCCTTACTTGCATCGCCCTTCCTGCTGGATAGTACTTATCCACAAATTTCTTTTGAATTTGGCCCATGTTCGAATGCTACCTGAAGGTAAGGAGAGGAACTAATCGTTAGCCGAGTCAGTAAGGGAGAAATAAAATGCTTTTAATTTAAAATCATCCACATCTACTCCGTAAGGTTTTAAATTTTGGCAAATGCCATGTAAACGTTGAAGACGAGTAGTAGCAGATTCTCCCTGATTTCCCGAGAACTTTGGCAAGTTATGGACCACCGATGTGTTTATAGCGATGTTCTCGAGGTCCGGGCGTTCGTCTATGCACCACGGCTGGGTTCCGAAATCGGGCGCCGAGAGCTCGCCCATGGTAAGTTCACGGAGGACTTCGTCCGCATAGTATTTGTCGAAGGCTGGGTGTTGCCTCGGCATTTGCCGATGTAACGGGGGCTGTCTCGGGTGTTCCCTCGGCTGTTGCCTCGGCGCAGCTCCAACTCTGCCTTCGGGTATCCCTTGATTTAACCAGGCCGCTTCCCTGATGGCTCGGTTGTGGTTCCAGATGAGCTGTTCCGGGTTGTCTATAAATGGGGGCGGTCCCTCGTTGTCTCGGACAACCTGGTTCACCTCGTCATCAATTTCCTCATCCTCATGATGGCTTCCTATACGAGACATGGTTAACGAGCAAAAACTAAAGAAAAAGAAAAAGAAGAACAATTATCCAATACACTAACTTCCCCGGCAACGGTGCCAAAATTTGACAGGCTGTCGTCGTTACCTGCAAATTTACATTTATAATTCCACTACTTTAGTGGCTCACTAATGATAGCAAGCGGTAAGTAGGGGTCGAACCCAAGAGAAGTTGGTTGGAAACAATTGTTATTTTGAAAGCAATAAATAAAGTAAAGACAATTGGGGTTTTTTGGTTGAGGTTTAGTGCTGAAAATAAAGATCTTGAAAGGTAAATGACTGAAAATAAATGTGCGAGAAATGTAAAGTGCGTGAAAATAAGTTGCTTGAAGGTCCAAGTCTTTGCAATGCTTGAAGGTCCAAGTCTTAGGAAATTAAAGACAAGAAGTAAATGTGCGAGAAAGTAAAGAACAAGTAATGAAAGAGTGGTTCTTTTTAAGAGAAGGAATCCGGTCTTAGGAGTCTTATATTAGGTCCCCGTTCATCATCGACCTCCAAGAGATTAACCAAATGTTCTAGGGAGTGAATTTTTCCATTTCAAGACATAACTCCAAACAAAGCCATTTCAAGCATTTGTACCTCCGGCTTTTCCATTTCAAGACAAAGCTTACTAGTTCTAGCTAGGCTAATACCCCATTTCAAGGTATATTAACCTAAGTGCAATCGCTTGATCCCTCATTTCCGAACAAACCAAGCGACTATAGTGGGAATGAACTACTCGGAAGAGCTTTGCCATTTCAAGCATCCACTCTTCCTTGTTATGTTCACCCCGAAAGCACAAGAACTAGCTAGAACATTAAAGTAACATGAAAGCAAGGGTCTAGAACGGTTTCATAGTATAAGAACTCCTTCGACCGAATGGAAATTTAGCTACGAATACTCATGGGAGTGAATATCATAACCATTGGAACCAAAAGTAAACAAGAATGAGTAGAGGAGAATTGAGCTTTTGATTGCTAGTGCGAAGTACTACAAGTGTTTTCGACCCACAAGTTCTCGTTTCCCTTTCTAAGTTTCTCTAAAAGTATCTCTAAAATCGCACTCTTTTGAAAGGGATGGAGCTCTTCTATTTATAGGCATGGGTGGGCGGTTGCTTCATGGAGAAGTGTCGTCTTTAAGCTAGCTGGTGCGTGTGGTCTTCTTATGAGCTTCCTTCATCCTTAAGCTAGCCGCAATATAAGCTAGCTGGTGCCAAGTGCCATACTTCTTGGAGCTTCCTTCGTCCATAAGCTAGCCGCCTTTAAGCTAGTTGGTGCCAAGTGTGGCATCCCTTGAGCAAGGTGCTTCACCAGGCAAGCTGCTCTTAGAGCAAGGTGCTTCCAATGGACATCGGAACTAGCAAGTAGCTGGAACTTCGCCGGAGTTTTTGGTCGGAATAAGTTTGACTCGGGCGCTTGGCCGGGCCTTTGCCTCGGGCGCTCTCGGGCGCTTGTCTCGGATGCGCACAGGCGCCTGTCTCGGATGCGCTCGGGCGCTTGTCTCGGACGCGCTCGGGCGCTTGTCTCGGATGCGCTCGGGCGCCTGTCTCGGTCATGAACCTCAGCGCACCTGCGATCATACAGCAGCGATGCCCGGCGCTGTTCTGGGGCGCACCCTTATTTCTTCGGTATTGATTCTCGGGCCTCAGCCGAGACCGCTCGGATTCGACCTGGGGCGCGACCCGGTATTTCTCGGTTGTCGCCCGATACTGAATCTCGGCCACGCCTGGGGCTTTCCCGGGCGCTGACTGGGTTCCTCGGTCATCTACTAGCCCGATCAACTTGTAATTTATTTCTGGCATAAAACTCCTCTTTTAAGCTCGTTTCTTCCCTAAACTTCAACATAGCCTGTAGAGCAAAATGGGACTAACAAGTGAAATATGTCAAGATAAATTGTCTAATATGGTGGGTTTAACTGATTCAACGAGTCATATAATATGCCCCATCAGTTACCAACAAGGGTGTAATGACATATCAAATAAATAAATTACCCCTTGAAATTTATTCTGAAACGAAGGTGGAGATGTGTTACTAAAAAGGGCGTAATGGCATATCAAATAAAGAAATTGATTACAATTTAGTCTAAACGAATGTGCAGATGTGTTATCAACAAGGGTGTAATGACATATCAAACAAAGAAATTGATTGCAAATTATTCTGAAACGAAGGTGCAGATGTGTTACCAACAAGGGTGTAATGGCGTATCAAATAAAGAAGTTGATTGCAATTTAGTCTAAATGAATGTGAAGATGTGTTATCAACAAGGGTGTAATGACATATCAAATAAAGAAATTGATTGCAAATTATTCTGAAACGAAGGTGCAGATGTGTTACCAACAAGGGGGTAATGACATCAAACAAAGAAATTGATTGCAATTTATTCTGAAACGAATGTGCAATTGTGTTATCAACAAGGGTGTAATGACATATCAAATAAAGAAATTAATTGCAATGTATTCTGAGACAAAGGTGCAGATGTGATATCAACAAGGGTGTAATGACTTATCAAATAAAGGAATTGATTGCAATTTATTCTGAAATGAATGTGCAGATGTGTACCAACAAGGGTGTAATGATATATGAAATAAAAAAATTGATTGCAATTTATTCTGAAACGAATGTGCAAATATGTTATCAACAAGGGTGTAATGACATACGAAATAAAGAAGTTGATTGCAATTTATTCTGAAACGAATGTGCAAATGTGTTATGAACAAGGGTGTAATGACCTATCAAAATGAAGGTGCAGATGAGTGTGCATTCCGAAATGAATATATATGTGTTATCAACAAGGGTGTATTGACATATAAAAAGGAAGGTGCAGATGGGTGTGCATTCCGAAATGAATCTGCAGATGTGTTATCAACAAGGGAGTAATAACATATCAAATAAAGAAATTGAATGCAATTTATTCTAAAACATTTCATTTATAAAAAATAAACATAAGTAGAATACAAAAAAAAGTAACAAAACAATTATACAAATAGTAATAAAAATTTGAACTTGGACACATTACAATAAAACAATCCATTACACTAACACACTTCAAACACGCCAACTTGGCACTCGTAACTTGATATGGAACGAAGGTGCACCAAGTAATATGGGATTACGTTGGAAAATACAAATTAAATGAGATTACATTAGGAAAGGGCTAGTACAAAATTCATTCAGGTGATAAAGAAGAATTGAATATATGAATCCAAGCGGTGTTCACTATTTTGCACAATTGTAAAATGTATAAAATGGTAATCAATTCTTACAAATTTGACAATTTGCGACAAATCAGTTTACCAAAAGATATTGCATTACATGATAAGACCATATGATGAAACCATGATTTATCTATACATATGATGAAACCATGATTTATCTATACATATGATGACCCCTAAAATAGTCTCATCTCAACAGACTCGATTTTCAAACTCGGCCAATTCCACCTACACAGCAACACCTGATAAATAAACCACAAATACATCAGTGTTAACAAGCAAAATTAACGCTCTAATTTATATAAAAACAAAAGTTGTTAACAACCAAAATTAAGGCTCAAAATTATAAAAACAGAAGTTGTTAACAACCAAGCTGGATGCATAATTTCCAACATTTTCAATATTGTCACACCATCATTAATAATTTTAACATGACCAATGCCATCAACCAGCATATGCAAAAATTTTGATTTAATAAACCTTTAGTAGAACACAAACTAGGTAGAAATTAGAAACACCAATAAGAGGTCAGAAATATAACAACCAAATGAAGGGACCTCTGTGGATGAACTTCTATGATGCAGTCCAGAAACTCCAAGTCCTCCACCTTTGCAGAGTGTGTTTCGTCGATGTTGTCCAAGTATACCTACAACCATATGGTTCCACGCGCGCCTCAAAATCCATCCCCTTCAGCGTCCGCTTGTCCATCAACTCATACCCTGTTCTTGTGCAACTCAAAATCCACACCAACTATTAATTCAATTGACAAAAAAACACAAATACAGCAGGTAGATAATCCATATAGCATCAAAGGCAGCAACCAACATCGGCATCAAAGCAGAATGCAAGATCCAAAACTTTTGCTTCAATCCTTTCGGTTTAGACCTAGCAAGAGGAATAGTTAACAAGCTAGCAAAATGATAACCATAAAAGATGTATCATGTCACATTTTAGAAGGTCAATCAGGTTCAAAGGATTGGTTCAGCCAATTTTCTTGAACCATGCAATACGAAATTAACACCTAAAACCATAAAGCACTGCAAGTCACCAAATAAGCTTTCCATACCTAAAATCATGACTATATGCAACTGAAGCTAATTATGATGCCTTAACAGATGCTCAATTATGAAGAACCCGATGAAAAAACTGAACTCCCCAGCTCCAATTGTTGTTTCCACGCCAACTCAAGTTGACCATAAATTAGTACATGACCTATAACTTATCCAATACACAGCTGCTCTTTAATCTCCTTAGAGAACCGAAATCAAGATGCTCCATAAATGAATCAAATTTGCATATGACCACTAAACATAAACACAGTTTTATAGACACTTGATGTTTCCATCAACAAAAATGAATTGTATTAAAAGTCTAAACCATGATGAATCAGCAGGGTACCAATCTAGCTTCTCAAATCTTTAACAACAAGTACACAATAGTGGTCCAAACCCTTAAAATAGAGCAGTCACACCTTTTCAATGAATGGAACAACTGATAAAACTGACAAAGCCTTAACAAGCTGATGATACCCATCATCCATCGACCAAACATGAACAGAATCAACCGGTAGACATAAATTAAATTAGGGTTTGAGGTAGGGAAGATCTTACCGACGAAGGAGAGTGTACAAAGCACCTATTTTAGCAAACACCGAGAACGCCGAATGTCACCCTCCTCACCTCTGCCAAAGCTTTCAACCGCGATACCCAATACCTCCACTTCACCCGTTGTGACAACCAAACCGCAATTGAATAACCCCGCCGCCGCTACAAAGACTAAAAGCCGCAATTGCAAACAGGTCGCTTGACACAGTTGGGTTCGGCTGCCGACGACGGTTGATTCAGCGGCATCGAAATTTCAGAACTCGAGCACGAGAAATTGGAGAGAGCTTCTTTAGGCCCGTTGATGTTTGCTGCAACGAGTCCCCCCAAATCCATATCTGGGTCGATATGAGCGAACGTAGAACTGGAGAATGAGAAGATATACTCCGCCAAGACATTCATCAGCTCGTTGCATTTCGAATGCTTTAATTTCGTTCAAAAAGCGTCACTCGGAAGGTGAATGTGGGTAAGGCGGTGGTCGCTGGTTGCGGCGTAGATTTTGGATTAATCTGGGTTTCTCCAAAGAGAGAGAAAGAGAAGCAAATGAATGGCTGAGAGATTGAAGAATGAAATGTCTAATGTACCCTTTGAAGTATATTTTAAATTTGTTTAGTGAAAATAAAAGGTTAAGAAATGGAAAAGATAGTGGGGCAGGTGTCAAGTTTTAATTGGATGGATGAAGATAATGTGTCTGAATGAGTGGCTGAGATATTGCCTCACTGGCTCATTCTTATTTGATCTGCTTCATTTGAGCGCTCCTCCACTAACCCCATACTATCCGTATGAATTTCCATATCTTCTCAAAATATCTTTACATGAAAACATATTTTAAATTTCTGTCTATCAAAAGAAAATATTTGTAACAAAATATAATATCTTAACTGTACCTGTCTTTGTGGTGAAAATATAATTGGAACACTTGCACCTCGGTTTTCTTACTCTTGTTAACCAGATAAGCGTGTGTATATTGATTACATTTACTAACCCTATATTAACCCGGTCTTCTCAATCAGTGTTATTAAAACGACCCGTGGATCGATTCGGTCAAGTCACTGGGTCAATGGGTCAGTGGTTCAACCGGGTTAACCAGCACATATTTAAAAAAAATAATAATAAACTTATATATGATATTATAAATTAACATATTTATGACTTGAATAAATATTACCTGTTTATGATCTGATTATAACAACATAGCACAACAAATTTAGAATTTGATAAAATACAAATCAATAATACAACAATAATATAACAACAATAATAATTTTAGTCTTAATTTGCAAGTTACAACAATAAGGGGCGGAGCCATGAAATTGAAATAACATCCCTTAAACAATATCATATAGAAAAAAGAAAAAAATACTATGATATCCATTAATATTGGAAAATGTAAGATCTCAAAAATGAAATGTTTAAATATAGACAAAGAGTCGGATCAAAAAAATATAGACAAAGAGGACATCAAAAATTAAAATTAAAGCTAGTTGATAATATATCACTCAAGTGATCCAATCATGGTGGATAATTGTATTTCAAATTTTTCAACACATTATACAATTATATTATATCAAAATTTTAAAATTTTATCAGATATCTAATCAAAGTCGTGATTAAAATACTCCCTCCGTCCCATAATTTTCTTCTCACTTTCCTTTTTGGGCGTCCCAAAATTTTCTTCCCATTTCCAAAATAACTTACTTTATCATACTCACAACCACCTTATTTAATCATTTATCTTCACACTTACTTTATCTCACTTACTTTATCACACTCACAATAACTTACTTTATTATTTTTCTTAAAAAATGTGCAATATCACAAATGAGAAGTAAATTTTGGGACGGAGGGAGTAATATTTTAGCCTTTTAGGTATTTCTCAAATTCAAATTAACAACAATATAGTATAGGCGGAAAATTAAGTTATATTATAGGATCATGATATATTATAAGAATAATTGAATTTCTATTTAAATTAATAACAATAATAAATTTTATAGATTTGATAAATGAATATATATTATTGAAACAGATAATAAAACAACAATCATCTTTAGCCTAGTAGAAGGAAAAAAAATAACTATTAAGTAGGGTTGGGTTCGAGTCTTGTCCAATTCAAAATTAAATAAATAATTTTCAGACCAAATCGTACCGATTTAACCGATCGAATCACCGTTTTAATGAAAAATCAGGTCAACCGAGTCTTGAGCATAACGGTTCGATAACAAAACCGAACCGAACTGGTCCGGTGACCGATTCCCGATCGAACCGACCGATTCGGTTAAATCAAAATTAAATAAATAATTTTTCAGACCAAATCGAATCAATTTAACCGATCGAATCACCGTTTTAATGAAAACCGAATCTGATCGGATCAATCGACCAGGTCAATCATGTCAACCGGCCGGATCAACCGGATCTTGAGCATAACGGTTCGATAACAAAACCAAACCGGTCCGGGTTTAATAACATTGTTCTCAATATATCATAACGTAACAAATATCTCAAATTTCTTTCTATTATTTTATTTATGGGGAAACGACACGAAGCCTACAAACCAAGAAATCAGGAGAGCACCTCACTGACCAAACCAACTAAACTACAAACAAAACCACAGACCCCAGAACTCAAGACTCAAACAATGGCTAGCCCCACTAACGCCAAACGAAACAAGAACTAACAAACTACGCAAACACATGTTCTGTACCATGACAAAAAATTTACACAACTGACATCTTAATACACAGGACAAAGACTCCAAACTATGAAAGCTGCTCACACAAAACTACCAGCGCTCTCCAAGGTTAACTCAGCAAGCAGACTCCACACCCAACGGCCTTCAACATGTTGCTTTTCACCAGCAAAATAACAGAGATCATCTTGAACCAAGGCTTCCCGCTATGATATTTCTCGCCTGGACTGATACAGGAAGGATGCAAACTCCCGTGGAATTGCATCCGCCCTAGTCCAAGTCTGCCTTTCCATTCTTGCCCTTTTTACACCTTTATCCGCAAGCTCATACTGTCCATCCTCGATTGGCCTCTAACAAGCAAAAACCTTGGTCTATCCTTAGAGACTCTTCCCAACGTAGACTTTCCTTTTAGCACAACATCAACAACTTCTAGAGAATCTCATAGAATCACCATTTCTGCAACTTTCAGCCTTGAACTAGAAGAAAACCTTGTAACACAGGAACGACTTCTCTTTCAAAAGCACTTCAACAGCAAGTGTTCCATCCTGCAAGAAAACAGTTTATATACATATTTGTTTTTTCAACAACTGCAAAACCAAGAGTGTTATCCTCTCTGTTGTAAGAGCCATCACAGGCAAGCTTCCTTAACCCTTCATTTTGCTGACAGAGTCTCCAAAGTCCCAGATTTACCCTGTTTTACCATTTAGCCACCTCTCACACCGGGCAACATATGTTCTAATATTTTCCACCAACAGACCACATTCCATCCCTTACTGTCCATGCCTCATCAAGTTCCTATTATACCACATCATCCAACTCCCACAAACCACCAACCTATATTCAGTAAGATCAAGTTTGAGCGCACAATCCCACAACCAATTTGCATATGCTCTAAACCAACAACACATATTGTCACCCCCTCCACTCCCAAACCATCCCACACAGCCTTTGCTTTCCAACATCCCATAACTATGTGCATGGCAGTTAATTCCTTTTAAAACGACAGTCCATGAATCCCTCTTCTATTTTACAATTTCTTTTCTTCAAATTCTGCGAGTCCGGGAGACTGTTATGGAATAATTTCCACACAAAGCTTTCACTTTGTTTGGTAGGGCCAGCTTCCAAAGCTTCCTCCAGAAATCCTCCAGCTTCCTTTTGTCTGAGCTCTCCCCTTCCTCTCCCAGTTCCCTTATGCCCCTTTCAGCCATCCATGTATATAATTCTTTGCACGAAACTTCCCTGATACCAGCAACCATATCTCCCTGATCAGCCTCAGTCCCACATGCAAGATTACACTCTTTAAGAAGGTCATTGGCCATGTGAATGCCCTCCCATGCATGAGATGGCCTTGGACCTAAACGAGCTTCCTACAGATGTGAAGATTTAAAATATTTTGCCTTAAGAATTAGAGTTGCTAACAGGTCAGTGTTATTTACCTACAAGCTTGTTTCATTAACATTGCAATATTAAACCATTGAAAATTCTTTAACCCCAATCCCTCCTCTAGTTTACTCCTCATCAGCAGATTCCTATTTCACACTGTGAACAACTTTACTACTCCCACCTTTTCCCCACATAAAATTTGCCTCCATTGAGAAAAACATATTATAAAGCCTTTTTGAAAGCCTAAAACACTGCATAGTATAGGTGGGCATAGGTTGGAGGGTACTTTTAGTTATGTAAAATTAATCCAAGGCAAGTAGATTAATTTTTAGTCCAATTCTTAATGCAATCAATTTCAATAAAACAGTGAGTTCCAATTCTTAGTTATGGAACTGAAAGTAAGCTTGAAACTATTGCACACATGATTTTTACAAGGTTCCCAAATACCCTAGGTACTTGAGATCCGGCCAAACCAATCCACTATGAGCAAATAGAGTTTACAAGTACAGTTATGCTAGAATCTCAGGCAACCTAGGGAAGAAATTGGCCCCTGAGAAGCCTGAACCGTGTCGGTGGGACAAGTCGTCGGAGACGGCTTGTCAGCCACAAAGGCTGACGAGTGGGACTGGATCTGAGTGGATCTGAACAGAGGCGGCACAGAATAGCAGTCCTGGTTGAACCGCCACGTGCAAAGCCAAAATCGCCTTCGAATCGCTTTGAGATTGTTCGTCGGCGTCGTCTCACTTATTGTTTCTCGCTCTTCAAAAATTGGACTGAACTGAAACCCTAGGGAAAATTTCCCTTTTATAACATTTGACCAAGCTTGACTCCAGACGCTACGTTTCAATAAAACGCAGCTCCTTTGTCTTCAAATCTGGGCTGAGATGCATCAGGCCCAATATGAGACCAAAACCCAAATAGCATGTCTTCAATTTGAACTTGTGAATGTGTGGGAGCTGGCGCCACAAATCTGAAACCTAACCTCACTACTTGTTACATGGTATTGGGACCTAAATACATAATGACCTAAAAATTGCCTGAGACACGTTACATATCCAACTCAGATTTGGAATACTTGAGCAATAAGTTTACACCTCTTTTCCAGCAAATGACAAGAGCTTATATTTTCAATCCAAGATCTTTTTCTGCATTTTTTATTTTAAGAATTCAAAGACCTCTCTTATGTTCAGTCCTATTACAATCCGGAGACCTAGGTATTTACTATGTTTTTCTACCACTTTGGCCCCAAGCAAATTCCTTATGTCCTCTTTAAGTTCCTCTTCAATATTTCCACTACACTATTTCCGATTTCTCTATATTAATTCTTTGTCCAGACAGTTTCTAATATATACCCAATATTTCTTTCAGTTTCCTAGCTTCATTCATCTCAGCTTATAAGTATACTAGACTGTCATTCGCAAAAATAAACAAGTAATAAACTAATGGGGTATCCCTCGAAATCTTAATACATATTATCCCTGCTCCCTTCCAATGTTCTAGCCAACCACTCAGCAGCACAAATTATAAAAAGATAAGGTGATAAAGGATCTCCCTGCCTTAAACCCCTATCCGTAACAATATCATTTGTAAAACAAGTCGTTAACTCTCACTCTATAAAAAACTGAATCTACTATTCCCATTACCAAATCTACCCAGCCACATGGAAAACCAAATTTATCAAGAAAAGCTCTTAAAAATTCCACTCCACCCTATGATAGGCCTTACTCATGGCCAATTTTAATGACAACACCTTATCCTCATTTCCGCTCCTAGTTTTAATAGAAACTTTAAAATTTGTTTAATTTCGCCACTTCCCTTCTCTCCCAGCCTGCCACTGCCTTTTCAACTTCTCCAATCAAATCTCAACGCCACCTTTCATTCCAAAGCTGTCAGAAAAAATCGATACGACTTTCTAACTCTACAGCTTCCCTCCTCCCTTGCCTGTCCACCCCCAGTTCCATCTCCGGTGACGCCGGTAATCTCTCCAATGATTCTGTTTCTCTCGGTTGCATATCTAGATTAACTGGAGGTGGGTTTAAGTTAAGGTTTATGTCTCGCTGATTCAACTCTTCTAGGGGCCTCTCCTGCCCGTCTCACTTTCCCTCCCCGCTGCTCCAAGCCCCAAACACATAGGGTTATCATTCACCAACAGACAGTTAATTTTTCTATGCGACAGAAAACGACATCTATCTCAACATAGCTGAAGTCGCCCAATCTTGATCTGTATCCAAATTGGGTATCCCTCCATTTCCTCCAACTTTAAATATATCCCTTCCTCAATTGGTGTATTTATGTCAACCTCCACCTTCGCTAGTCCAAATTTCCTCTTTCTCACTTCCTACTCTTCTGGTATAAGTTTACAAACACTAGAAAAAATCTGTTAATCTGTGACCAAAAATGGTGATGACTTAAAAAAGTCATCACATAATAGTAAAAAATGTGATGATTAATCCAACGTTGTCACTGATGAACAGTTAATGTGATGACCAGAAATAATTATCAATGAATATCAGATTTTGCGACCAAAAACAGTGATGACTTAAAAAAGTCATCACATAACATTAACAAATGTGACAACTAATTTACAGTTGTCACCAATTGTCATTTATTGCGATGACAAAAAATAATTATCGCCGAATATCACATTTTACGACCAAAATTAGTGATGACTTACAAAAGTGATCACACAATATTTAAAAAATAAAAATATATTATTGAAAAAAGAGATGATTAATCTCACGCTATCAAATTTCAGAATAAAAAAAAACCTAATTAAAATCTTAACGGCGTCGGCTCTTCTACTCATGCCGTACTCCATTTCATGCCGCACTGATGGCCAACAAAGCCTTCCGCGTATTTATGAACCACATCCATCACCAACATCATCTGCAACAGCCTCTCCCAAGTCCCAATGCCGCCCATGGGCGGAACTCGTCGATCGAAATTCATTCGCCAAGCCGGAGTCCATCAGCAAAGCTTCCGACCGCATCAAGAAAAGCTACAGTTTTTCCACGTGAACTATCTCATCATCATCGCCGCCGTATTAGATATTTCTCTGGTCACCAATTCGCTTTCTGTTCTGACGTTGGTTTGATTGTTGGCTACTTGCTTTCAAAGTTTACGAACAATATATGAATGAGGGGAAATTCAACCATGGTTATGTTTTTGAACTGTCTTAAAATTCAATGGTAAAGTAAATCTGATTAAAAAAAATCAAGTTTAGTGTATTTTTGTTGTAAAGGGATAAGACACATGACAGTTGTTTCATAAAAATTTATAAACAAACTTATTTACAGTTATTTCTAGATAAAGGAACGAATTGTATTGGGTTCAATGGAGGCCCAATAATAGCTAACAGATAAACATACTCTTTCTTTTCCTTAGCCGCGGAGAAACCCAAAGTTATGAATCTGGAGAAAAGGAGTCGGTGAACCTGAACGACCTGAACCTGTGTCTGAGGGTTAATAATCGAGCTTCACATGAGATGTTGTCATCATCGGAGGAGTCTAGCACTGAAAGCAACTCGACGACGTTCGACGCATCTTTACCATTCCTAGAAGTTTGTTGACTCGCGGAGCCCAACTCCATTTGCGATCCGGTCATGTGCTTCTTTCGGATTCCTCTAAACGGACAACCTGAAGTTTATCGAGTTTAAACCAAATCAAAATCCCTCTAGTCGCCATGACCAGATCTGTTAACCGCGACTTGATCTCTTTGCTAGTGGTATGATTTCTTCCGTTGTTGAATATGATGTTTTGGATTTCAGATTTTATGCGCCTGATTTAGTGTTTTAGGGTTCGATGTCATACTTAGTGTTTATTTTGTCGCAGTGCTAGAGCTCAAGATTATTGATTTGATAAATCAATATCATCGAGTCTTCAATTTAACTTTCAAGTAGATTCCAGAAATTGGGTAAGATTTAATTTATTGGAAGTGTTTGTATTGAACTGCCATGTGAGCATATTGTGAACTGATTAACGATAGGTCTAAGACTTATGTTGTTACAAGAATACAAGAGGTGCCTAAGGAAATCATGATGCTACTCAGAATTCGGCACTGCAGGAAATTAGAAGAGGGCACCGCAAACGCAGAGCCCCTAACAAACTTGCAGATTTTATCACCTAGAGATCTGACATCTTTTGAGATGGCAGATAATGCCAAACAAGTTTGTTAGCTGCTAAACTATATAAAGGAACTATGTTACTAATGAAAGAGGCATGAAATAAAATATCAATCTCTTTCTCTCATCTACACTCTGTTCTACTCATACTCTATTCTCTCATCCCCTTCTTCTTAGTCCCTTGTTAACATTGGTGCTTTTCATTGACCTGAACACTCCCCACCATGCCGGACGACGTTATCACAAGGGCACAAGCTCAGTCGGATACCCTAGCTTCCCTCCAAGACACAGTCCAAACCCACTCCGATTAGTTCACCCACACAAACCAAAAACTGGACTCACTACAACAATCCATCAAAGACCTCCAGATTTCCATAGCCAAGCTTGAAAAAATTCCAGCCCTCTTACCCATACCTCCACAGACCTCATTCGACCCAACCCAACATTCTACACCAACACCTCTATATACCATGCCACAGCATCACTCCAGCTTGGCCTTGATTACCCTCCACCTATTACCACCAAAATCTCATATCCACGAGCATCAAAAGACATTCCTAACAACCGACCTTGCCAACCCAAACTAGACTTGCGTCATTTTGTTGGAGATAACATCACAGATTGGCTCTTTCAACTTGAAAGGTTTTTTGCTTACTACAACACACCAGACGACCACAAACTATAGCTCACCTCATTTTATCTGACTGGTCCAGCTCTTCAGTGGTTCCACTGGCTTCATCGCACCCATCAATTGTTTTCCTGGCCGCAGTTTGTCCGGGACATTGAACTATGTTTCGATCCTTCTAAATATCAACATCCAGAGGCTGCTCTTTATAAACTTAGACAATGATCCACGGTGTCGGCTTATTTGTCTGAGTTTGAAAACCTGTCTAATCGGTCCCCAAGCATGTCTGTCTCTAATCTGTTGGAATGTTTTCTGCCAGGTATTCGAGATGACATCCGTCGCGAGATCTATCTCCTCCGCCTAGTCTGAGCCATTGGCATGGCAAAGCTTATTGAGTAAAAGGTCGATGATAGCCAGCGTAATAATACCCGCTCATCTTTTAGCCGATCAAGTTACCACCCTCCATCAAAACTGCACCCTTCAGATCCACATCCCAGCCGCTTACCTATGAAACGCCAAACACCGACGGAGATGGCAGCTCGCCGCGATAAGGGCCTTTGTTTTAACTGCAACGAGCAGTTCACATCGGGTCATCGTTGTCGCCCAAAAATTCTCTGCCTATTAGCCGACGACCCTGCTGACATCATCCAAGAACACTAATACCAAATAACCGATCCCTCCCAAATCTCCCTCGACTACCCACCAAAGAATCCACCCGCCCAATACGACCAAGAAGCCCTTCCCACATCAGACCATCCTGAACTGCTTCCCCCAAATTGATAATCCTAGCATCTCATTGCATGCGTTGGAAGGACATTTTATTCCAACAACCCTCCGAATCAAAGCTACAATCCATGGTTGTCCACTCAAAGTCCTAGTCCACGGTGGCTCTACACATAATTTTATGCAATCCAGAATCGCTAAATTCCTACAACTGCCAATCCAGCCACCCAAGCATTCAGAAGTCCTTGTGGGCAAGATTGTATTCGATGAGGGGAGGGGGGGAATGTTACAGGAATACAAGAGGTGCCTAAGGGAAATCATGATGCTACTCAGAATTCGGCACTGTAGGAAATCAGAAGAGGGCACCGCAAACGCTGAGCGCCTAACAAACTTGTAGATTTTATCACCTAGAGATCTGACATCTTTTGAGTTGGCTGATAATGCCAAACAAGTTTGTTAGCTGCTAAACTAGATAAGGGAACTATGTTACTATTGAAAGAGGCAGGAAATAAAATATCAATCTCTTTCTCTCGTCTACCCTCTGTTCTACTCATCCTCTATTCTCTCACCCCCTTCTTCTCAGTCCCTTGTTAACATATGTTTTCAGGTTGATGGTCCCTTGTGGGTTGATTTATTAATGTTTACAAATTTGTTAAATCCAGTTGAGCTTCTTGTTTGGTTTGAAGGAGTCTGTTTAATTTTCAATTTGCCTGCTTGTTGTTTTCATGTTAGTTTGTGTTTTGTTTTCATTTTAGTATGTGTTTTTGTGCGAAGGAAATATTGAAGAGATGTTGGGCACTAAGAGAAGAACTTAAAGATTTAAAGTTGGCAGGATTCAAAAGCCCTTGTGTCCAAGAGGGGTGATAAGAGTGAGTGCTCAAATGGTGGATGATTGTGGGTTGCACAAAAAATCAGCATCGCTTTTGAATGGAGATTTCAGAAGCTATTTTGGCACGGAACCCTCATCCAACAACATGACCAAGGATCTCTACCCAATTGAATAGGCTAATGGAAGCCTAGTACTAAGTTAATGCTTGATTAAATTTAGGTTATCAGATTTCACTCATCCAGCAACCTCTTATTGTTCTACGGAAAATTGGCAACTAGTTTTACATACTTAGGTCATGCATAGGACATGTTCGTTTGCACTTGAGCGATGTTGTACGTTTGCATATGCAAATTGTGCTTTTATTTGCAGGATGTTTGGAACTTATGAGTGTCTTTTTTAAATGCAAATTCTGATTTTGTTGAAAAAAATGAAAAATGTTCCCACTTATGAGTGTTTTAACTTTTTAGCGATGACATCAGCGGTCAAATGATGTTGTGACATCTTAAATAGTTGCAGAAATTTCTATTTGTGATAGTTAAAGTGGTCACACGATTATTATGTGATAACTTCGTGGTCATCGCAGTAATTACCAAATGTGATGACTAGATAAAGTCATCGCTAAAACTTTCTGCGAGGGAACCTACTGCAGCGACATGCGACAACCATAAAATCATCACATAAATATATATGCGATGACTTTTTGACATTTTGTGATGACTCGAAGTCATCACCAATCATGTTTTTTTGTAGTGTAAACCTTACCCACCATTTCCACAACTCCACTGATGATCTTGTTATTCATGATCTCCACATGACTGTTATGCAGTGTTCTAGAAATCAGCCGAATCGGCCGATTAATCGGCAAATTTCTTGAACCCGATCCGATTTTACCCAAATCGGATGAAAAATCGGGTGGCGCCTTGGTGTCGATTAATCGGCGATTAATCAGTTCAGGCGGCGATTAATCGGTGATTAATTGGTTCAGGCGGCGATTAATTAGTTGAAGCGGCGATTAATCGGTTCAGACAGCAATTAATCGGTCCAGATAGCTAAATGTTAAAGATTAAACTTGGATGACTTTATTGTAATAATTAGGATTTTTAGATCAAATTTGATTGTTTAGTTTGTTCATGATGTACTATCAAGTATGTATGGACTATGCACGATGTAGTTTGAATTTCTATGTAGAATTGTAGATTACTAGCAATAGTTTAGCATGTTTAGTACTCATTGAGAGTAGTTTTGGCATGCACCCTGTTTTCTTTTGATTACATGTCAACTAATGCATCTATAGATAACATTTATATAACTATTTTTCAATTATAAATATAAAAATATGATAAAAATAAGAAACTGATTAATCCCGATTAATTGTTGGTAAATATAATCTGAATATACAATTACATTGAAGATACTGAATGAAAAATATGAATATAATGTAAAAGGACAGCAAACTCATGTGATTCAGTCACGTCGCAGATGCTGTCCTTAAAGCAAAATTGTCGTCCATAGGTGCTGGGTTTCACCGACAATATGCCTCCTAGGATAAAAGAACCTCAGCAAGCACTTAAGCACCATAGCCTTACTGATCGAACCTATTCTGATCTTTCACTATTACTGATTGGAAAAAGAGAAGTCGAGAGTGTGGAGAGAATATGTGTTTCATTTCGTTATTTTTAGTGGATCATTGATGGACCACAATTATACGAATCAAAAACACAGTAAAACCCCCCAAGTTAGACTGTTTGTCTATCTAACATCCATCTGTTAGTCCCGATATATTTCCACAGGGCATTTTAGAGACTGAAGTGAAAACACGCTAAGGAGAGGATTTTATGCTGAAAAGATAACAAGAGTCAATCCAAGGTCAAGATCATATGCCGACTGAAGAAATATCAAGGATCCTGACGTTGAATTGACCAGAATAAATTAATCAGAAGAATCAGGAGTGAAGTCAAGACAGTCCGGGGAAGGAACACACTGACAGTTTTGTGAAAAGACTGCACAAAACTCACATATGGGCAAGATGACTTGTGACTTGAAGAAGAGGTGGCCAAAGAGGAAAACCACCCCAAAACCACCACCCACCACCGGCGGCTCCTCCACCCTCCTCCTCCTTGACCGGCGGCTTTTGGCCCCTCCATGTGGTGGCTCCTCCTCCCTTGATTTGCCCATCCAATCTCCATGCAACAAGTGCCCTCATCTTAGCCCTCCATTTCTCCTCCCCATGGCTATAAATACACCCCTCCTCCTCCTCATTTCATCATCCCAAAAATTGTAATCACTTCTCTCTCTACATTTTGTTACTTGTAAGTTTGGTTCGGTTTTGAAATAATACTCCTGTTTGTTCTTGAGTATTATACTGGAAATTATAATACTCTTGTCGGTTCTCGAGTATTATAATACTGTAGAGAATACTCCTGTTGGTTCTTGAGTATTCCACCCCTTTCCCTCTTACTGTTTTCAAAAACCCCCGAGTATTTAGCTATGGTATCCATCTCTATGGATATTCGTAGCTAAACTCTTTATTCGGTGGAAGGTATTTTCTTGTATTATATAATGTTGTAATATCTTTTAGTTTCATTTCTTTGTATTCAAAACTTGTTCTATGTGCCATTTATAGTCAAAATTTCCAAGGTTGAGTGGATGCTACGAAAGGGCAAAACTCTTCCGTGGGGATTCGTGAACATACTCGGGTAAGTGGATGCTACGAAAGGGCAAAGCTTATCTGAGAAGTTCGACTCATCTAAAACACCACTTGGTCAATCGTAACTGTGAGATCAAGTGGATGCACAAAAGGCTAAGATACTTCGAAAGGAGGAATTAGTCTGAAATAGAACAAGGGTTGCTTTAAACGATGTTGCAAGTCTTGCGCTACGAAAGGGCCTCGATTCATCTTTGAATACTTAGAAAAGTTACTAACAGTTTATTATATACATGTTATAATACAAGAGTACCTGAAACCGAATGCTTTTCTTTACTGTTAAACCGCAATCACCAACTGCTGATCTACCGGAGGAATTACAATCACGCATCACCCACTGTAAGTCTTCTTTGTATTTACAGCATTTAATTTCTGTATTTACTTTTCCGCAATCAAAACCAAAAAACCCCCAAAAAATCACGTAGTTAATTAGAGCGCTAAAATCTCAATCAACCATAAAACACGCTCCCCCCAGTTCAATCACCCTAAAAGAATAGCCTATTCCCCTAATTCCCTTGGGTTCGACCCCTACTTACCACTTACTACCCAGTAGTGTAGTCACAAGTAGCGGATATTATAAATTTATTTGTACAGAGGACACTGCACCTTAACGACAGTGCGGTGGCCCTCCGTCAATCATCGAACATCAATTTATAGGAGAGATTCGGTAACCACCCAATCACCCATGATGCCATGATCCCCTAACTCCCCATGATGTGGAAGACAACATAACTTCCCATGATGTGACGATATCCACCTTCCCACTACGTGGAAGACTTAGTCAACATTTGACTAGATTTTTTTACACATTATATACACATATTCCAACAATCCCCCACATGAAGAAAATCGAGTGGTGAAAATGATAAAACAATAATCCTTGATTATCAAACTCGACTCGATGTGGTGATAGCTTCTACGGATAAAATCTGCATAGGACAGGTAGGTAACCCCCTTGAACCTTCCATTGGGATAACATTATCTCTTTACTGACTATTCAGTAGACGTGATGTCTTTGAACTGTTCGTCTTATACTGTAAACGAGATCATGTTCCCACAGTTATTATCCTGATCATTATTCAGCTTTTACTGGTGGGCTCATTTTGGTCATGACACCCCTTTCCTGGTTCTGCGAGAGTTTCTAAAGAATTAAGCCATTTGAATTCTCCTTTGAAGCGACCACACTTCTCTCTCACATAGGTGATTCTTTCTTAAAGTAGTCCCGCGTTACCCATTTGAATCTCACTATTCAAATTACTAGAATCATTAAAAGCTTCGAGCTTAGCCTCGTGCGGGAGTCACTGTTTTATCAAGGAATAGGAATGGGGGGTTACCCCCCACAGTGACCTCATAGTCTTAGTAGATAGGTTGTCGCTTTGAACCAAGTTTTTGGGATCTCCAGTCATCATGGTAGGGTTTTCCTTTGCCTCGACTTTTAAAGCCCAAGGGCTTAAGCCTATGTTTTGATATTAAGAATCAAAAGGCTTCAGTCCCATTCCCTTTGGACAACTTCTCTATTAGGTCCTTAACTTAACCATTTGGTTAGCGGATCCGCAATATTTTCTCTGGACCTTATATAGTCAATATGACTCATGTGAAGAGAAGTTGTTTAATGGTATTATGTCCTCGATGTATACGTCGAGACTAACCATTATACATAACAATATGTGCCTTAGAAATCAATGATTTATTCTCACAATGTAAACACATTGATGGCACAGGTTTTGTCCATTTAGGAATTTCCTCCTCTATATTTCTTAACCACTTGGCATCTTCGCCACATTTATCTAATGTGAGGAACTCAGCCTAAAAATAGTTTTGACTATCACAGTCTATTTGGAGGATTTCCAAGACACGTTTGCACCACCCATAGTGAGCACTTAGCCATTCGTAGCCAAAATTCATTGAAACCCTCAATGACCTTCGAATATTTGGTATAGTGTAGACCATATTTACAAGTAAATCGTAGATACTTCAGTACTTACACGATAACCTTCCGGTGTGCACTTTCTGGATTACTCGTGAAGCTCACCAGTCTATAGATAGTGTAAGCAATGTCTGCTAGTACTATTCCTCAAGTACTTAGCCTGCTTATCACTCTAGCATATACCACATGGGAGATGCATTCACCTTTGTTCTTAGACATGTGTTGATTTACGTCAATCATGATCTCTGGACAGTCATGGACTGTCTTCTCCTAATGTGTCTATGAATTTGTCAACGTAGTGTGACTAATGACAGAACCGCTCGTCGTCGAAGCGATTTGTACAAATAAATTTATAGTAGTCCACTACTTGCGACTATACTACTGGGTAGTACTTGGTAAGTAGGGGTCGAACCCAAAGGAATCAGGGGAATAGATGTTCTTGAGGGGGGTTGTTTAACGGGAGAGCGTGTTTAAGGTCGGTTGGTTGGTTTTAAAGCTACCAGCTATTTTGATTGATTGATTGGTTGGTTGGTTGATTTTAATACTGGAAAGTAAATTACAGTTTATAATTAAAAGAAATGTTCGGTTTCAGGGGGCTTGTATTATATCATGTTTATCATTGACCTTTAGTGAATCGTCTAAGTATTCTACGGTGTATCAAGGCCATTCCAAGCACTCGATTTGCGTACACTGTCTAGCCTATTCCAAGGACGTAGAACACTTAATTCTATTTAGACTAATACTCCATTCCCGGTTATATTAGCCTATGTGCCTCCATTCAATCCCTTTGGCCCAGTTTTCAAATGGTTTTTCTGATAGTCGACCTCTTCGAATAGTTTATTCATTTAATCCCCTTGGCCCAGTTTTTAAATGGTTTATTTATCCGAGTGTGATCACGAATATCTAAGGAAGAGTTTACGAATTTGGACCCCTATGGTCACATTCCCAAATGGTTTACTATACCTTAGACATTCTAACTTTTATACATGGCACATAGAATCAGTGTTGATTACTAATTCGAGACACTAAGTTAATAGTCTAAAACATTTTATAATACAAGTGCGCCCCGTCTACCGAACTATTAGTTTAGCTACTATTCATCGCGCTAAACATTATAATAAGGAATTAAAGACAACAGTTGATTAAATAAATACTAAGAGATACTTACAACCGTTGAAGCGCCAAGGGAGCTATCCTTTATTTCCAAAGCAAGATTACAACGTTACAAGTATTACAACTTCTAGAGAGAGAAGTGAAATTGAGAATTGGTGTGTTTTACAAATGAGGTTTGGCTTGGTATTTATAGCCAAAGTGAGGAGGAATGGATGGATGAGATGGAAGCACATGTCTTTTGATCCAAGGGAGGAGAAGGAGGAGCTTGTGGAGGAGACAAGTGGCGCAAGGAGGAGGAGCCGGTGGCTTTTGGTGGAGGAGGGTGGCGCCGCCGGTTGCCGGCCACCCAAGGGGGAGGAGCTCCTCCCTTGCCCACCTCCTTGAATGGTGGCCGGTCATCTTTGCCAAATGTGTGATTTTGTACAGTTTTGTGCAGTCTTTTCACAAAACTGTCAATGTGTTTCTTCCCCGGGCTGTCTTGACTTCACTCCTGATTTTTTCTGATTAATTTATTCTGGTCAATTTGACGTCAGGATCCTTGACATTTCTTCAGTCGGCATATGATCTTGACCTTGGATTGACTCTTGTTATCTTTTCAGCTTAAAATCCTCTCCTTAGCTTGTTTTCACTTCAGTCTCTAAAATGCCCTGTGGAAATATATCGGGACTAACACGTAGATGTTAGACATACAAACAGTCTAATTCAGGGGGTTTTACTGTGTTTCTGACTCGTCTAACTTTGGTCCATCAGAATACCCCCCACTTTTAGTTGTTCGTCCCGAACAATGCTATTAAAGGGCGTAAGTTCTAAGTCTGGCTTTGGAATATGAAAATTAGACTGTGATACTCGATCTATCCTAATTCATGCATTGCTTACTTATTACCAAATTGAACTGCGTAAATAAATAGAAGAAACTTAATACTTGTACCTCCGTGCTGAGATGCAAATTATATTGGATGTCTCGGGAGATAGCCCTGTTCAGGTTCCTGGGTTGCAGCCTCGGGATCGTCTCGCACTATATGGTTTTCTTGTAGCTTTCTCTAGCTTATGATTCGATTCGGGTTTCAGTGAGTTGAGCCTTTTTGATTTTCTTCTTTTTTGGCGAGGGACTGCTTTTGTAGTGAATTGGCCTTTGGCCTTTGATTTGACTTTTTTGAGTGTTTCACTTTTGCTCGGTTAAAACCTTCACAATTTTGGGCCTTTGGCCTCTTTTGATTTGCTTCATTGAGCTTTTCGTCTTTTTGTGACTGCTAGTCCATTTTCTCAAGCCTTTTTGGGAGATCCAATCATCGCCCGCAAGCCTATGGAAATACCTCCCCGCTCCTCTTGTCTTTGTCGTTTTGCGCGGGTCAAGATGAGGGTCGCTCATCTGTTTTCTCGGCTATTTTGACTAGAGAGAGGACGGTCTGATTCCCGTCATCGCCTTTGCATAGATGCTTCTTGGCGGAGTTGACTTTATTCACTGAAAACCCGAAGTGCAGCCTCCACTGACTTTGAAAACCATATAGTTTGATCTGATCCTTTGATTGCTTGCCAAGCCTTTCTAGGGCAGTTTATATCAACTCCACATCCCTAGTTATCTCAGCACAAAGGACAATTGAAAAGTTACATTCTAAGTTTTTAAACAGTTGAATTTTCACAAGGTTAATGCATGAATTATGATTTATCTTTTTCACATTCTTAAGTTCATATTTTCAAAAAGGTACTTATTAAAAAAGAAGAAAAAAAACAGCTGCATGTTATTTATGTACATAGGTGGTTCTCACCCCCCACTTTTGAACGAAGGCGTGCCTTAGTTCAAAAGTCATGCAAGCTTAAAACTAAATACTGAATTTAAATGACAGAAATTAAAGTGCGGAAAAGTAAGATAGTGTCGGGTTACCTCCCGACCAGTGCACTTGTTTTACGTCGTTGGCTCGACGATACCTCGTTTGTGGTTCATTGGTTTGGGTCCCATGGGTGGCTGAGGTCAAACTTTGCCACCATTCCTGTGTTGTTTCTTCCTGACTTCTTGCCGGATGTTGTGTTTTGGTCAGGACTCCTTTGTTTCGGGATTTTTTCCTTCCAATACCCCGGAGGGGGTGATGGGCTTTTCACTACTAGCCTTTTGAAGTTTTTGTATTTGGGACTGCCTAGTCCAGTTGCGGCATAGCAATGCTCCATCGGGGGGTTACTCTGCATAGGTCCTTTTCCCATCCGCTTTTCAGCCTCTTCTTGGATCGCATAGTTCGCTGCGACTTTCTCATTGATCAAGGGGAAAAGTCGGGAAGGCCTCATGAGGCTTGGTTCTGCCTCGTTATGTTGGTTCGTGAAGAACTGATCGTAGATAGTCTCAGCTGCCTGGGTAATGATAGTCGGGTATGGAATAGGCAGCTCGTCGGTAGTGTTCTGGACTTCTACTTTGTTGCTTCCGGTGCTTTCCATGTCTGATTCCTCGGATGGTTCGGGAGTCTCTTCTGACGGCTCGGTGGTTTCTCCTTCATTAGCCTCTGGGTCAGCTTCTTCTGTCTGCATTTCCTCGTCGGCTTGGGGTGCTTGTCTTGTGGCAGCGGCCAGGCCGATTATAAGGTACCACATGTCTGCAACGGTGAAGTTTGTTGCAGACCTTTTCATAGCTTCATTAACTCTTCCCAGCTCTTCAGCCCTCATCCCACGAAGGAATTTTTGGAGAAGAACTTTCTTCGTAAATCCATGGTGCGGGCAGCTTGAGACGATGGCATCGTAGTTCATGTAGTATTCGTCCAAAGTCTCATCCCGGGATTGTTGAAGGCTCATGATCTTCTCACGGGTTTCTTGGCGTAAAGATGGTGGGGAGAATTCTTTCAGGAACGGAACGCAGAGGTCTACGAAACGTTCTACACTGCAAGCGGTGGATGTGTAGTACCATATCGTGGCGAAGTCGGTTAGAGAGAATTTGAAGCATTTCAGCTTAAATTCCTCTAACACTTCGTTCTCAGGTTTGATGTGGTGGCAGACGTGGTGGAAGTTTCGGCAGTGCTGTACAGGGTCTTCTCCTTCCGTTCCTCCGAACAGGGGTAGAAATCGTGTTGTCCATGCATGCGTAATGGGTGCTGTCATAGAGAAAAGAAAGAAAAAAGAAAGGGGAGAGAAAGAACAACTATCCGATGGCTGATTCCCCGGCAACGGCGCCAATTTGACAGAACCGCTCGTCGTCGAAGCGATTTGTACAAATAAATTTATAGTAGTCCACTACTTGCGACTATACTACTGGGTAGTACTTGGTAAGTAGGGGTCGAACCCAAAGGAATCAGGGGAATAGATGTTCTTGAGGGGGGTTGTTTAACGGGAGAGCGTGTTTAAGGTCGGTTGGTTGGTTTTAAAGCTACCAGCTATTTTGATTGATTGATTGGTTGGTTGGTTGATTTTAATACTGGAAAGTAAATTACAGTTTATAATTAAAAGAAATGTTCGGTTTCAGGGGGCTTGTATTATATCATGTTTATCATTGACCTTTAGTGAATCGTCTAAGTATTCTACGGTGTATCAAGGCCATTCCAAGCACTCGATTTGCGTACACTGTCAAGCCTATTCCAAGGACGTAGAACACTTAATTCTATTTAGACTAATACTCCATTCCCAGTTATATTAGCCTATGTGCCTCCATTCAATCCCTTTGGCCCAGTTTTCAAATGGTTTTTCTGATAGTCGACCTCTTCGAATAGTTTATTCATTTAATCCCCTTGGCCCAGTTTTTAAATGGTTTATTTATCCGAGTGTGATCACGAATATCTAAGGAAGAGTTTACGAATTTGGACCCCTATGGTCACATTCCCAAATGGTTTACTATACCTTAGACATTCTAACTTTTATACATGGCACATAGAATCAGTGTTGATTACTAATTCGAGACACTAAGTTAATAGTCTAAAACATTTTATAATACAAGTGCGCCCCGTCTACCGAACTATTAGTTTAGCTACTATTCATCGCGCTAAACATTATACTAAGGAATTAAAGACAACAGTTGATTAAATAAATACTAAGAGATACTTACAACCGTTGAAGCGCCAAGGGAGCTATCCTTTATTTCCAAAGCAAGATTACAACGTTACAAGTATTACAACTTCTAGAGAGAGAAGTGAAATTGAGAATTGGTGTGTTTTACAAATGAGGTTTGGCTTGGTATTTATAGCCAAAGTGAGGAGGAATGGATGGATGAGATGGAAGCACATGTCTTTTGATCCAAGGGAGGAGAAGGAGGAGCTTGTGGAGGAGACAAGTGGCGCAAGGAGGAGGAGCCGGCGGCTTTTGGTGGAGGAGGGTGGCGCCGCCGGTTGCCGGTCACCCAAGGGGGAGGAGCTCCTCCCTTGCCCACCTCCTTGAATGGTGGCCGGTCATCTTTGCCAAATGTGTGATTTTGTACAGTTTTGTGCAGTCTTTTCACAAAACTGTCAATGTGTTTCTTCCCCGGGCTATCTTGACTTCACTCCTGATTTTTTCTGATTAATTTATTCTGGTCAATTTGACGTCAGGATCCTTGACATTTCTTCAGTCGGCATATGATCTTGACCTTGGATTGACTCTTGTTATCTTTTCAGCTTAAAATCCTCTCCTTAGCTTGTTTTCACTTCAGTCTCTAAAATGCCCTGTGGAAATATATCGGGACTAACACGTAGATGTTAGACATACAAACAGTCTAATTCAGGGGGTTTTACTGTGTTTCTGACTCGTCTAACTTTGGTCCATCAACTAACTTAAGACAAGTCTACCTAACCTTCGTGTAGTTTTATCTCCTAAAATTACATCAATCAGCCTCAAACCTTCTTATCAAACTTCCAGTTTAATAAGCACTTGGTGGACTTTATTATTTCCTCATTGTTTCACGCAATGAACATGTCATCAACATTAAGACACAAAGCCACGTATCCGTGTTCAATGTTCTTAATGTATGCACATTTGTCACACTCGTTGATCTTGAAGCCATTAGACATCATTACATTGTCTAATTTCAACTGTCATTGCTTTGGCGCTTGCTTCAGGCTATTGAGAGATTCACAACCTTTATTCACTTACCCATCAATAACAACTAAACCCTCAGGTTGTTCAGTGTAAATCTCTTCCTCAAGTTTCCGTTGAGGAAGTCTGTCTTTACCTCCATCTAGTGAATTTCTAGATTGCGCAAAGCATCAATGACCATCACCATCCTTCATATCATTCTCGTCACAAGAGAATAAGTATCAAAGTAGTTTAACCTTTTTTCTATACCCTTTTGAGCACAAGTCTCGCATTGTACTCATATCTAGACTCATCCACGGTCATCTTCCTCTTTGAAAGCTCATGAACCAAGTGGTTTACTTCCAACAGGAAGGTCAACCATCTCTCAACTGTGGTTCTGAAGGATGGAGTCCATCTCACACATTATAGCTTCTTTACATAAATGGCAATAAATTGAACTGATAGTCTCTTTATACGTTTGAGGTTCAGTCTTAAGCCTGTAGATTAGAAAAATCAAATCCATATGATTTATCTATCCTTCCTTGCTTACTTTGTCTCGGTTTCTCCGAATCGATCTCACGATCTGGTTCTTCTTGTTTCCAATATCCTCTAGTAACTGAGAAGACCAGTGACAAGGCGTCGTTAGGACCTTGCAAATTGATATTTAAAAACTCCTCGCTTTTGGCTCACTAAAAATAGTAGAGAGGCAAGTAAGGGTCGAACCCAAGGGAATTAGCTTGGTTACTTGTTGGTCTTGTGGAAGCAAGAATAGTTTTTCCACCAAAATCTGCTTAGATCATCGAATCACACTTGAATGTGCGTGGAGGGAGAGTTAGCTCCCTATAAGGTGTGAACCTCTTGGATATCTTCGCAACAATGGTGAGAAACTAGCTCAACTGCTTGTAAGTAAATAAATGAAAATAAAACAGTTGGGGGTTGGGTTTTTATAAAAGAAAAATGACAAGTACGTGAGTAGAGTGCAATATGAGAAATATCTAGTCGTGGGTTCTTTGCTACATGTTCATCCTTGGCACTATGTGGATAAATCTATCTCACGGCGCGACGTTCCGGCTAAGGAACGCGCCCTTGACCTTGGCTTCCCTCGCGTTGGTTCGTAACACACCGACTAGGTCGTGTTCTTGAGCCCCGGCTATGGTAGCTCATCCAACGCAAGTTGAGGAAAGCGCCGGTCCTAGTCCTTCCCTTAGGTCGAGCTGAAATGTCTAGGGGTTTCGAGTCGCGCCGACTAGGTCACGTCTACGTACTCCGACTAGGTAGTACTTCGAAACCTTACCCCAAACAAATCCACTTGGCCTAAGTGTTACTATCTACCATTGCGACTAGCATCCGGTAAAATGATAGGGTCTCGAACCTTCGCTAAACTTTGTGGCTAGACATCCACTTAGCGTAGCTCTCGACCCATAGATTAAGCACAAGGACTAGTAACGAGATAGAAAATGTGAAGTGCGATGCCTCAAAACATGATTGCAATCACGAACCCACAACTAGATCGAGGGATTTAGCTACTAGTATTCATGGGGTGAATACAATAGCTTTGCATAAGTAAATGGAAATGTAATACGAGAAGGGGTAGAGAGAGAGAGAGACGTGCAAAAAGAATAAAAACTCTTGAATTGTATTGCTAGATTTCCGGGACCGAAGGAACAATTTCCAAGGGAATGAAGTGGTTCTTATATAGGACAAGCTAAGGGAATATGCCAAACTTGATGCCCAAGTTGCTTGGCATGAGTGGGGTGGCAATAGACCTTTGAACATTGGATTCCTTCATTGGCCTTGGAGGGCTTGGCGGACTTGACTCTGGCCTTGGAAGAAGCAACGCGGGAGTGACGTCACGCCTTGAAAGACGAGCCGAGAAACGCGGGGGATGCTGACCATTGACCGTTGACGTTGACGTGCTTGACCGGCCTTGACTTGTGCGGAGGTCGGATGGAGGCCTGGTCTTTGATCGATGATTCTCGGTGCAGACTAGGCACAGGGCCAGGTCTTGGTCGGGTGAATGCGGGCGAGGAGCCTGACGATGCGCGCGGAGCGCGGTGCGGCCCAGACTGGCATTTCAGCGCGGAGCGCTTCGGAACTCTTCGAGCGGTGGGCAGGCACACGTCGAGGCTTGGCTCGACACTCAGCGCGGAGCGCACTCGGCATTTCTCGGCGCGGAACGTCGATGCTGAGCGGTCCTTCTTCGGGAGGCCTTTCCGAGTGCCTGACGAGGCACACTCGGACTTTCTCGACGCGGTGCGAGCCAAATGAGGCCCCGACCGGCCAGAACTCCAACTGGTGGTTTTTAGGCATAAATGCCCTCTTTTGCGCGCGATTCCTCATAAGTCCTCAAAAGTACCTGCGATGCAAAAATACATTAGCAAGCAACTGTTCATATGACCTTGGATGTCAATTAGTGGGAATTGTTGACTTAATAAGTCGTGTAAACACGGCTTATCAACCAGACATGCATTCCTTAATTATAAGGAAATACATTCTTGAAGAACGGCGCGTTCTTCGATTCCATTATAGTATTCTTGTGTATATTTGAATTTTTTGATTCATACACAACGAATCTATAATCATTACTCTTTTGCGCACAACCAATGAAATCATAGTCAATGATTTTTAATCATATTCTCATTCTCTTAGGACCAGAGGTCATTACCATAGCTAGACACCCCCACATTTGCAAGTATTTATAGGAAGTCGTCGTTCTCTTAAATGACTGAGACTTATACTCATTGCTAGGTATCTTACTCAAACAATACTTTGCTGATAAGATGGCCTCCCCACATTCCTTGGGGTAACTTGGAGCTTGCCATCATCACATTCATCATCTCTTTCTAAGTGCAACTTTTCCGTTTCGAAACACTGTTCGATTTTAGAGAGTATGATGGAGTGATCATGTTCTCTTCCAATATCACTTTCCTTAACTCATCATGGTGCTACTCAACCTCGGAAATTGATATTCAACTTCACTTGACATATTTTTCCTTAACTGTCACAGCTTTGCTATTAAGCAAATATTTATAACAATATTTTGTACTATCATCGATGAAAGTCACAAATTACTTGTTACCACCCCATATCTCAAATCACATAACTCACTATGGATTGACTCGAGGGATTTCACACCGCTTTCATTGCTATGAAAGGATTTATTTTTGCATTTCATTTAATGCAAATTTTTCGCTTGTGCTTTTAAAACAAAATGACATTTAGAGATAACGTCCAAGTTCATCAAGCACTACGACACTCATGTTACTCAACCGTTTGAAACTACACCCGCAAGTAAATTCTTGGAACTAGATCCGTAAGTCTGTTCCTGACCGTAGTTATGAACATGATGATGTAACACCACATTACATAAGGTAATGCCTCCACATTGGAGTCAAACTTGACCAGAATTGAAATCAATCAAACTAATTCAAATTGATTCAACAATCCCGATTCAATCTGAAATGAATCAGTATCTGTCTTGAACCGATTACGAGCTGATCACACAGCACACTCCACTTGGGGGATCTAACCGATCCGATCAAAACTGGTTTGAATAATTTCAACCTGAAACAATTTCAACCTGAATCTGTGTGAATAAATTGAACTAAGTCAATTTTATTCAATCTTCAAATTCAACCATACTAGGATATATTAATCCTTCATCCGCAGTGAGTGTCACCAACACCAATCTGACACTGTTGGAATTGGACGAGACTTGCAGCACATCATTGCTGCTAACAATATCAACTACGGTCAAATCCATTATAGAGGAAGCATCAAAATCATCGCTGGTTGGTTCACTAGGTCTGACTTACCAAGTCTTGATTCCAACTTGAACCAACTCTAAACTTAAATTGAAACAATCAAAATCATTTAATCGGTTCCAATTTATAAGACCAATGAAACTTTTGCTCTTCTAGTACAAGTGTACAACAAAAGCTGCCGAACCCTTCATAGTTGTCTGAATTGGATCGAACCAACTTTCATTAGACCATTTAAGGCTCCAGATCAATCTGATCTCACCAATTGGAATGAGACCAAACTCATACACTTCATTCAAGGAAAATTTCCTAAAATGCTCAAAAATCAAAATTTCAATCCTTTTCTACTCAAGTTTCAACTACATTCCCAATTTACTCACGTTTTATAAGACACCGTTGCTAACGGCGCCTTAACACTAAGCCGCCTTGTTGGACAGCGGTTTCGTCCTAGTGACATATTTAAACGAAAATCAAAATCTTATTAGACAGAACTTGTCGAGTAGGCATAAACCGTTGTGGCAAACAGCGTCTTACACGTAGCTGCTGTTCTCCAAAGCGGTTTAATGTAATTCTTCAACTCAGAGACATGATATGTTGACAGGAAGAAGCCGCTATCAATAACGGTGTCTAATAATTAAGTCGTTGTTCTCCACAGCGGTTTAATGTAATTCTTCAACTCAGAGACCTGATATGTTGACAGGGCTAAGCCGCTGTCAAAAAAGGCGCTTTATAATTAAGTCGCTGTTCCCCACAGTGGTTTAGTGTAATTCTACAACTCAGAGACCTGGTATGATCAAAGAATTAAACCGCTGTTCATACCAGCGGCTTATATTTTTTAGGTCAAAACGTTGTCCAGGACAGCGCTTTTACCTTGAATGACTGAATATACAACTCATTTTGACATGATCCTCAATCAACCTGCAGAAAATTACCAATACATACAATTCATCACCACAGAACATCGAACATAAACCATCACCAATAACCCTACCCAACGACACAATACATACAATTCATCACCACAGAACATCGAACATAAACCATCACTTTCAAAAAGTTACATCATCATCGTTATATCTCAAAATACATGAAAATGTGCCAAATTTTATAACGGAGTGTAATGCTGTGTTGTTCTTCTAACGCGTATAGACCTCCGTACTGGACTTCTTTGTGAATCTGCTTGAGTCACTTGTGAAGGGCCAACTTCTTCTGCAGCTTGCGGCAGGTGTACATCTTCATCAGAATCTACATTCACATAAATATGGACAGTTAGACATAAGAGGCGTACAAACATTGATTCAGAAATAAAATTACATACCACTGTCAATATGAATGGATGAGATATCAACATCCAAAGCACGACTCTCTCCAATTCTCAAAAGGTCAGTATGAGTAGCATGAAACATATCATGCAGTCATCTCTTGGTATCCATATCGGTTGTCTTAAAGAACAAACCGGAAATTGCCTTGCAATTGCGCACTAGTGACGCGACCTGTATAATTATTTAACTTCCAGTTAGGAGAATATTATATAAATTGAAGCACCTACAACTAATATAAATACTTACCATTACATAATGATCTGGTCCAGATGGGAGACAAGGCTCCGGAGTATCCACCGGTGTTTGAATGCACTTGCGAGTCACAGATAAATACCATGAGTAGTACGCATCCAGATACGATATGTGTATGGGTGGATCACCGACAACAATCCTCTGAGCACGATCATTCCAAATGTCTATATACCCTTGCATTTCCTCATCTACAAGCTGATTAGTTCTTTTGATGTGCATATGCATCTGTTTATGACTCTCGGGTGGCGATGCTTGAATTGGTTGACTCAATCCAAATTGACGGAGAACTCGCGACGGGTAATGCCACTCAGCTATATGAAAACAAATGAGAGGAACTTCAGCCCTCCAACTATCCCTGCCAGCAATGCACAAAGGATTAAGTGTGCCAAGTATCTCATCGTCGTATTGAGTTGACAGAACCGCTCGTCGTCAAAGCGATTGTGCAAATAAATTTATAATAGTCCGCTACTCGCAACTATACTACTGGGTAGTACTTGGTAATTAGGGGTCGAACCCAAGAGAACTAGGGGAATAATTGTTCTTCGGGGGGGAATTACGCAGCGTGGGAACGTGTTTAAGGTCGGTTGGTTGGTTTTAAAGCTACCAGCTATTTTGATTGATTGATTGGTTGGTTGGTTGATTTTAATACTGGAAAGTAAATTACTATTTTAATGATTAAGAGAAATGTTCGGTTTCAGGGGACTTGTATTATATCCTGTTTATCATTGACCATTAGTGAATCATCTAAGTATTCAAACGGTGAATCGAGGCTAGTTACAGCACAAGACTTGCAACACCGGTTTAAAGCAACTCCTGTTCTATTTCAGTCTAGCGCCAATACCCTAAGGTATGCTAGCCTGGGTGCATCCACCTGATCTCACAGTTATGCTCGACCAGATGGGATTTAGGATGAGTCGAACTCCTCAGATAGCTTTTCTTGTTACAGCTTCCACTACCTGAGTATGATCACGAATTCCCACAGAAGAGCTTTGCTTGTTACAGCATCCACTCAACCTTGGAAACTCTGACTATATATGGCACATAGAACAAGTTTTGAATACTAAGACTATACACTAAGTTAATAGTCTTAAAACATTTTATAATACAAGTGCGCCCCTTAGACCGAACTACTAGTTTAGCTACTATTCATCGCGCTAAACATTATACTAAGGAATTAAAGACAACAGTTAAATAAATAAATACTAAGAGATACTTACAACCGTTGAAGCACCAAGGGAGCTTTCCTTTATTTCCAAAGCAAAATTACAACATTACAAATATTACAACTTCTAGAGAGAGAAGTGAATTGAGTTTTTGGTGTGTGAAATGAGGAGGAGGAGGCCTCCTTTTATAGCCAAAAGGGGAGGAGATGGGTGGTGGAGATGGTGGACATGTGCATTTGATCCAAGGGAGGAGAATGGAGGAGGAGGAGGAGGAGGTGACATGTGGCGGAATAGTGAAGCCGCCGGTCACCACCACCCAAAGCCGCCGGTAGGCGGTGGTGGAAGGGGAGGAGCTCCTCCTTTGGCCACCACTTCTTCAAGTGGTCGGTCATCTTGCCCTATGTGTGAGATTTGTACAGTTTTGTGCAGTCTTTTCACAAAACTGTCAATGTATTTCTTCCCCGGGCTGTCTTGACTCCACTCCTGATTCTTCTGATTAATTTGTTATGGTCAATTCAACGTCAGGATCCTTGATATTTCTTCAGTCGGCATATGATCTTGACCTTGGATTGACTCTTGTTATCTTTTCAGCATAAAATCCTCTCCTTAGCGTGTTTTCACTCCAGTCTCTAAAATGCCCTGTGGAAATATATCGGGACTAACACGTAGAAGTGAGATAGACAAACAGTCTAATTTGGGGGGGTTTAACTGTGTTTCTGACTCGTATAACTTTGGTCCATCATATTACCCCCCACTTTTAGTTGTTCGTCCCGAACAATGCTATTAAAGGGCGTAAGTTCTAAGTTTGGCTTTGGAATATGAAAATTAGACTGTGGTACTCGATCTATCCTAATTCATGCATTGCTTACTTATTACCAAATTAAACTGCGTAAATAAATAGAAGAAACTTAATACTTGTACCTCCGTGCTGAGATGCAAATTATATTGGATGTCTCGGGAGATAGCCCTTTTTAGGCTCCTGAACTGCAATCTTGGGATCGTCTCGTACTATATGGTTTTCTTGTAGCTTTCTCATGCACGTGATTCGATTCGCGTTTCAGTGAGTTGAGCCTTCTTGATTTTCTTCTTTGGCGAGGGACTGCTTTTTTGTTGTAGTGAATCGGCCTTTGGCCTTTGATTTGACTTTTTGAGTGTTTCACTTTTGCTCGGTTAAAACCTTCACAATTTTGGGCCTTTGGCCTCTTTTGATTTTCTTCTTTGAGTTTTTCGCCTTTTTGTGACTGCTAGTCCATTTTCTCAAGCCTTTTTGGGAGATCCAATCATCGCCCGCAAGCCTATGGAAATACCTCCCCGCTCCTCTCGTCTTTGTCGTTTTGCGCGGGTCAAGATGAGGGTCGCTCATCTATTTTCTCGGCTATTTTGACTAGAGAGAGGACGGTCTGATTCCCGTCCTCGCCTTTGCATAGATGCTTCTTGGCGGAGTTGACTTCAATTATTCACTGAAAACCCGAAGTGCAGCCTCCACTGACTTCGAAAACCATATAGTTTGATTCGATCCTTCGATTGCTTGCCAAGCCTCTCTAGGGCAGTTTATATCAACTCCACATCCCTAGTTATCTCAGCACAAAGGACAAATGGAAAGTTACATTCTAAGTTTTTAAACAGTTTGAATTTTCACAAGGTTAATGCATGAATTATGATTTATCTTTTTCACATTCTTAAGTTCATATTTTCAAAAGGTACTTATTAAAAAAGAAAAAACAGCTGCATGTTATTTATGTACATAGGTGGTTCTCACCCCCCACTTTTGAACGAAGGCGTGCCTTAGTTCAAAAGTCATGCAAGCTTAAAACTAAATACTGAATTTAAATGACAGAAATTAAAGTGCGGAAAAGTAAGATAGTGTCGGGTTACCTCCCGACCAGTGCACTTGTTTAACGTCGTTGGCTCGACGATACCTCGTTGTGGATTACTGGTTTGGGTCCCATGGGTGGCTGAGGTCAAACTTCTTGATTCCACCGACTTTGATTCTTGCGGTGAGTCTTCCTGATTTTTTAGGAGATGACGGGTTTGGGTCCAGTTCTGATGGTATCTCCTTCCAACTTCTCTGAGAAGGCGAGGGACCTTTCACTATCAGCTTCTTGAACTGGGTGTTCTCCTGTTTAGGGCTGCCTTGTCCAGTCATGGCGAAAGCGTGCTCCATGTAGGAGTCATTCTGCTCAGGCCCTTTTCCCATTCTCCTTTGAGCTTCTTCTTGGATCGCATAGTTCGCGGCGACTTGCTCATTAATTAAGGGGAAAAGTCGGGAAGGCCTCATGAGGCTCGGTTCTACCTCGTAATGTTGGTTCGTGAAGAACTGATCGTAGATAGTTTCAGCTGCCTGGGTAATGATAGTCGGGTATGGCTTGGGCAGCTCGTCAGTGGTGTTCTGGACTTCTACTTCATTGCTTCCGGTGCTTTCCATGTCTGATTTCTCGGATGGTTCGGGAGTCTCTTCTGACGGCTCGGTGGTTTCTTCTTTGTCAGCCTCAGGGTCAGCTTCTTCTGTCTGCATTTCCTCGTCAGTGTGGGGAACTCGTCTTGTGGCAGCGGCTAGGCCAGTTATCAGGTACCACATGTCTGCAATGGTGAGGGTTGCGGCAGACCTTCTCATAGCTTCGTTGACTCTTCCCAGCTCTTCGGACCTCATCCCACGAAGAAATTTTTGGAGAAGAATTTTCTTCGTGAATCCATGGTGCGGGCAGCTTGAGACGATGGCATCGTAGTTCATGTAGTATTCGTCCAAAGTCTCATCCCGGTATTGTTGAAGGTTCAGGATCTTCTCGCGGGTTTCTTGGCGTAAAGATGGTGGGGAGAATTCTTTCAGGAACGGAACGCAGAGGTCTACGAAACGTTCTGCACTGCATGCGGTGGATGTGTAGTACCATATCGTGGCGAAGTCGGTTAGAGAGAATTTAAAGAATTTCAGCTTAAATTCTTCTAACACTTCGTTTTCAGGTTTGATGTTGTGGCAGACTTGGTGGAAGTTTCGGCAGTGCTGTACAGGGTCTTCTCCCTCCGTTCCTCCGAACAGGGGCAGAAATCGCGTTGTCCATGCATGCGTAACGGGTAATGACATAGGAAAAAGAAAGAAAAAGAAAGGGGAGGGAAGAACAGTTATCCGATGACTAGTTCCCCGGCAACGGCGCCAATTTGACAGAACCGCTCGTCGTCAAAGCGATTGTGCAAATAAATTTATAATAGTCCGCTACTCGCAACTATACTACTGGGTAGTACTTGGTAAGTAGGTGTCGAACCCAAGGGAACTAGGGGAATAATTGTTCTTCGGGGGGAATTACGCAGCGTGGGAACGTGTTTAAGGTCGGTTGGTTGGTTTTAAAGCTACCAGCTATTTTGATTGATTGATTGGTTGGTTGGTTGATTTTAATACTGGAAAGTAAATTACTATTTTAATGATTAAGAGAAATGTTCGGTTTCAGGGGACTTGTATTATATCCTGTTTATCATTGACCATTAGTGAATCATCTAAGTATTCAAACGGTGAATCGAGGCTAGTTACAGCATAAGACTTGCAACACCGGTTTAAAGCAACTCCTGTTCTATTTCAGTCTAGCGCCAATACCCTAAGGTATGCTAGCCTGGGTGCATCCACCTGATCTCACAGTTACGCTCGACCAGATGGGATTTAGTATGAGTCGAACTCCTCAGATAGCTTTGCTTATTACAGCTTCCACTACCTGAGTATGATCACGAATTCCCACAGAAGAGCTTTGCTTGTTACAGCATCCACTCAACCTTGGAAACTCTGACTATATATGGCACATAGAACAAGTTTTGAATACTAAGACTATACACTAAGTTAATAGTCTTAAAACATTTTATAATACAAGTGCGCCCCTTAGACCGAACTACTAGTTTAGCTACTATTCATCGCGCTAAACATTATACTAAGGAATTAAAGACAACAGTTAAATAAATAAATACTAAGAGATACTTACAACCGTTGAAGCGTCAAGGGAGCTTTCCTTTATTTCCAAAGCAAAATTACAACATTACAAATATTACAACTTCTAGAGAGAGAAGTGAATTGAGTTTTTGGTGTTTGAAATGAGGAGGAGGAGGCCTCCTTTTATAGCCAAAAGGGGAGGAGATGGGTGGTGGAGATGGTGGACATGTGCATTTGATCCAAGGGAGGAGAAGGGAGGAGGAGGAGGAGGTGACATGTGGCGGAATAGTGAAGCCGCCGGTCACCACCACCCAAAGCCGCCGGTAGGCGGTGGTGGAAGGGGAGGAGCTCCTCCTTTGGCCACCACTTCTTCAAGTGGTCGGTCATCTTGCCCTATGTGTGAGATTTGTACAGTTTTGTGCAGTCTTTTCACAAAACTGTCAATGTATTTCTTCCCCGGGCTGTCTTGAGTCCACTCCTGATTCTTCTGATTAATTTGTTATGGTCAATTCAACGTCAGGATCCTTGATATTTCTTCAGTCGGCATATGATCTTGACCTTGGATTGACTCTTGTTATCTTTTCAGCATAAAATCCTCTCCTTAGCGTGTTTTCACTTCAGTCTCTAAAATGCCCTGTGGAAATATATCGGGACTAACACGTAGAAGTTAGATAGACAAACAGTCTAATTTGGGGGGTTTAACTGTGTTTCTGACTCGTATAACTTTGGTCCATCAGGAGTCCATATGACATTGTTGGCTTCTTGTCGGTCCAACAAATCACAGAATATCATCAACACATTATGAGATGTGTGGAGGTATGACTTGGGCACTTTCCATCTGCAAAATTGAAATAAACAATTAAATTATTCTCTTTAAAAATTGGATAGTGATACAATTTTACAAATATGAAATACTTACTTGTATCCTAAAGTTATTCGCCGCATAGGATCAAGATCTGCACCTGGAGGTTGAGCCATAATAGCAAGCTTCCTCGGTCTACCTAACGTCAGATGTTCCCAAGCCCATAGCTGAAGCAAAATGGCATACCCATTGAGCTGCGTGCTTTTTGACTCGCACGCATTACACACGCTGCGATATAGATACGCCAATACTGCAGCACCCCAACTGTAGCTCGATACAGAGTTTAAGTCTGCCAGTAGGGGTAGATAGTGGAGGGATATCTCACTCCCCGACAAATCTGGCATAAGCGATGACCCCAACATAAGGAGATTGTATGCCCTCGTATATCTCTGTATATCTAGATTTGTAGGCTCTGCGGGAAGGATCTGCATATGCTATCTGAACCAAGTGCGTCGAACTGTGGTATCTCTCTTCCCGCGCACCGGCACTACTCCCAATAACTATTCACAAAGATGGGCATAATCATCGACCTCGTGGTCTACAGTCACCGCTCGGCCCTCAATAGGTAGTCCAGTCAACACGCCAACGTCCTCCAAAGTGATAGTCATCTCGCCATTGCGCAAGTGAAATGTATGCGTTTCCAAACGCCACCTCTCCACTAAAGTTGTCATAAAAGACCAATCGACCTCATAATTATGCATGTAGTACCAAGGACCAAACCGGGCCCTAATGAGGTGAGCTAGGATGCGCTCATCTGCCTCCCAATTAACCCCTCGATGACAAACGGTTAATAAGTCTATGTCCTGCACAATTGAAATAGGCACATAGTTAGTATATTTATGTAAAATAATGAACAACATGATGTGAAATAATGAACAACAATATGTATAATTTCACTAACCGATGTTGTCCAAATGCGGTTTGATCGATGAGTGTCCTGTTTATAAAGCAATGTCTTGTCAATTGGACCCGGTTCAAGAACATGTGACACATCCGCTAACAACGTGTACTCTAGACCCAAGCTAGACGATGGAGATGGCATATCATGCATCGACTGATCACGAGTGTGACGTGGCATAACTATAACCTGAAATATCAATATGCATAAGATAACACAACGAACAAGGTAATCGATTCATATCAAGTGAGTAAGATAAAATTTTTTTATATCGAAAATAATTTACAAGGCAACATATTGTTTTTTTTACCAGATAACATACAAAAAGATGAAATCCTAATAAATTCCTAATTCACTATAGGAACCGAAGTACAAGAGCGCTTTGTGTGACCGGCAACACCACATATCGAACACTTGAAGATTCTTTTCAGCTTTGTGGGGAGTTGCTCACTAGTTGATGGCAATTCCACAGGTCTTGGGTCGCGCCTTTGATCCATCTCGTTATGTCTACGCTTTGTTGGATTTCTTCCTCTCTTTACTCTTTTGAATTGCTTATTCAGAATATGCTTCGGTCCGACATAAGCGTTCCAATGTGTCATATCCGGTTGTGGATTGAATGTTTGAGCCCAAGTGTCCACATACGCTTGCGTAGTAAACTCATACGCAACGCAATCACGAATTGATAGCCTTTCTTGTGCACAAACCGCTAAGGCGTGGACACACGGGTAATGAAACAATTGCCATTTACCACAACCACATGTCTTACCTTCCAAAGAAACTTCATGGGCACGTGATTTCGATTTTATGAGAACCAAAGCTATACCTTTACTCCGATCATACATTTGAACCTCATTATGTCCGGCTTTCACTAGATTTGTATTGTTCAATGTCTCAATCTTCGGAACAAAGTGTTTGTTGTGACCCACCATTAGATCACGTCGCTCGATAAAATAAGAATTGGCCTGTTTGAATGTAAAGTGGACAAGAGCGGTGATAGGCAAATCACGGCAAGGCATAAGCACATGGTTAAAAGATTTAGACTGGTTAGTCGTCATGGACCCCCATCTACGACCTCCAATATCATAAGCTAGCGACCAGTATTTGGGATTAACTTTCTCCAACCACTTTACCGCATCCGGTTTGTCCTTCAACAACTCTTTAAAATCTGTAAAATGATTACAAAACTTTATTTGCTGATTCTCCTTAGCAATGTCCTTCAACAAGTGTCTATGGGCTATACACTTCACTTTTTGATTTAAATTTGAAGCAAAATGCCTTATGCAATAACGATGATAAGCATTCGGTGGCTTCCAATCATCTTCTTTCATCACTCGCATTATTCCACTATGCCTATCGGAAATAATGCATAATCCTTGTCGTTCTGTGACACCATTTTGAATGCACATCATAAACCACTTCCAACTATCGACGTTTTCACTCTCTACTAATGCATAAGCAATAGGAAGAATCCCATTTTCTGCGTCGAAAGTCACTGCAATCATCAACACCCCTTTCCACTTCCCGATCAAATGTGTTGCATCAATAGAAATGACAGGACGACAATGCTTGAATCCTTCAATAGCTGGATAAAATGCCCAGAATACCCTATTCACGCTGACATTGCCACTATCAAGCGTCGATTTGTCCCAGTAAACAATGGTACCGGGATTACTCTCTTGAAGCATCTCCATGTATGCCGGTAATTTTTCAAACGATCTTTCCCATTCACCAAACAAATAGACAAAGGCCTTTTGGAGGGTCTTCCAAGCTTTGATGTAAGTTATCTTGTACCCATACTTTGAAAGCATTAACTTCATCACTTGCTTAGGAGATCTCAAATCCTCTTGGATTAAGTCTTTTATGTCCATTGCAATAAAATGTTTGTTGAAATGGACATTGTCAATCCGGACAATATCAACCTCGCACGTGTGTTTGTCATGTTCGTATTTGATAATTCTCCACATACCCTCCTTTTTCTTCCTTGAAGCTCTTAGTTCCCATTCACATTTATCCTTACCCCCTCGACATTCGAGAATCATTCTTTTTGTATCCAAATTTATGGTGCGATACTCACGACGGTGTTTGATATGATATTTTCGACAAGCATGTATAAGCAACTCCTTACTCATAAACATACCCCCTTCACGAAGCTCTTTTGTGTTGAATTTGCTAGTATGAGACCCGTGATCGTCAATAACCGGAAGGTTTATCAAAGGGGAGACGTCATTGAATGATGGGGAATTCCATAGAGAATTATCAACTCCTTGACCGGCGATGGGTACTTCAACGTACCCTTCCTCACTATCATTAATCAAATTTTCCATATTATCTCTATCGTACTCATCGTATGATGGAATTTCAAATCTTTCTATAGGTGACGTAATCATTTCGTCGGTTTCTTCATTATCCATTGCTAAAAGATTTGAAAAACAACAAATTTTCTATATTAGTACCAATGCTATTTTAAATGACAATATATTCCTTATTGACACTAACACCACCGCCCATAGTGACCATCATTCTTCTCTTGTATTTCGAATGACACTATCACCAATTGTCCCATGAATGGTCAATAGTTTCTTTAAACTATATCATAGTATGTCAATTTGAGTTTCCAATAAGCTATACTAGTTTCAGGGGCTTACAAATCTATACATTTTTGTTTGTTTTAGTAACAAGCTAAAATGAAGATGATGGAGAGAAATGGTTCCGATAAAAGTGATTCTTATTGGAGTAACCTATGGGAAAAGGGGGAGAATCGCCAGAGAACGGGTAAGAGCAAAATTTCGGCTAGATGACACGAATGAGTGAAATTTGATATGGTCTTAAATGATACAAAAATGATCTAGCGCAAAGAAAAGTGAAATTTTGGCAATAAAACAAACTGACTGAGCATCTAAATAACGAAGCTTAAAAAGGAACGAAGCTGTGCATATAAATAGAGCAACTTACTGAATTATGAACGACGTGAGACAAATGAATGGATTGAAGCCAGCGACCGAGAATCAAGGCAACGATGGTGAGGTTGGCGACAATGACGGAGCCGCTATCGATTTCGGTTTAGGGAAACCCTGAAATTTCTGTAAAAAAAAATTGAGCTTTTAAAGAACGAAGCTTTAAAAAAAATTAGACTTTGCATATGAAATCCACAACTTACTGAATTATGAACGAAGTGAGATAAACAATGATTGAAGCGAGACAGCCAGCGAGCGAGAATCAAGGCGACGATGGTGAGGTCAGCGACAATGACGGAGCACCTGTCGATTTTGGTTGAGGGATTCGATTTCAGGGCAAACGGTAAGAATGAATCCGTGTTTGCCTTATTAGACCTAAGACGCTGTTCGATACAGCGCTTTAATTTAAAATGCCAGGTCAGCTCTAAGTCAGCATTATTTTTGGCTAAATATGACAACAAGGCTTAAACCGCTATCCTGTAAAGAGGCTTACATTTAAGACGCCGTTTCCAACGGCGTCTTATAAAACGTGAGTAAATTGGGAATGTAATTTGGAAGTTGAGTAGAAAAGGAATACAATTTCGATTTTTGAGCATTTTAGGAAATTTTTCCTTCATTCAATCAAACCTCAGAACAATTGATCATTTACTCGATGATTATATGAGATAAGTTGCTCTCATCACTTCCTCATCGGCTACTATGTTCCGTGGTTTGGGTAAACCTTGAACCAAGCCGATTCAAATCCGAACAGAAACCCTAGATAGGATTTCTTTTCTCAACACCACAATTGCGGTGGCCAAGCTTTGCCTCTGCTGTGGCTCCACCATAATCGTTGGGAATCAAACAGCGGAATTTATTTCTCACCCAGCAACTCCAGCGCCACCTAGCCCCATGACAGGCGCTCCTCTGTCTCATACGCCGGATTCTGGCTCGGCGTCATCATCCCCACCTGAATCCAAACAGGACAAGCTAGTCTGGTTCACCACCGTTTCGGACACTAGACATCCAATCGAGTCCGACCTATCCTCTGAAGGCTCACGACGCTCCAGCAGCCGCTGAGGAGGAAGACGGTGTTGCTCATATTCAGATTTGAGAGAAATCGCCCCAAATCTCTCGCTGCCTCCATTGGATCTGACACCATCTAAATCCCAGTAGGCTCTTGACAGGTGTCGTCGGTCAAGTCAAATTTGAATTTATATTTTTTCCTACGAGAAACTTAGTAAAGCAGCAAGTAGGGGTCAACCCCTAGAGAGCTGGTGTGGTTCAGTTGTCCTGTAACAAATTAATTGGGGTTTGTGTGAGCAATTGTGAACAAGTGCAAGAGAAAATAAAACGAAAGTATTCAATCAGAGTAAATATTTGGTCTAGGGTTTCCTATTGTGACTAGTTTATCATTGACTTCTAATTATCTAGTTTCATGTTCTTAAGTGTGGTTACTCCGTTCCAGGTTATAACCTAAGGTAGGGTCATTCCAAGCACCTACACCACAATCTACTCCGTTCCAGGTTATAGACTTCTAGTTCTAGCAAACCTAATACTCCGTTCCAGGTTATATCAGGTTAAGTTCAACTACTCGTTCTAACGGTCTAGTATCAAACAAGCAGCAAATATAGAGGCTGAATTGCTCGGCTAAGTTTTACCATTCCAAGTATCCACTTAGCTTCGAAATTCAGTCCGGGATAAATAGACACAAGAACTAGTAGAACACGAAAAAGTATTAAGCAAAGAGTCTCAAAACTTCGTCACAATATATTGAACCCTAAACCGAACAGAAGAATTTAGCTACACATAATCATGAAAAACGCATAATTAAAAGTAGGAAAATCTCTTCTCTTCGTCGAAAGCTTCGTCTCCTCTCCAGAGTCGTCTCCTCTTCGTAGAATGATGGATGATGGAAACCCTAACCCAAGCTTCTTATTTATAGCAAAAGATAGGGTTTCCAAGTCTGTTTTTGGGCTCAATTTCTAAGTTTCGGACTCGCTGACATCATCAAAATGCGTTGCTGACGTCATCGCCGCATGCACTATTCATCTGCGGACACTGTTCATCCGCAGACAATGTTCACTTTATGGAGCAGACCATGAATACTTTAGCGGTGAGTTAAAATGCACATGGTCCGCGGTCCTCTCGGAGATAGATCATCCATTCTGCACATCTATTTTGACTTCGGCTCTCGATTAGACCCTCCAAATGACATCGGATGCTCTCGGTGTGAACTAGAGAGTTGTAGGGAATTGAGTCAGCTACGCAACGCCATGTAGGTCGTATTTTTCTGATCAACGGTCCATTCCCAACGCTCCGCCGAACGTCCAAAGGTCTGATCTGCCATTGTGATGTTTTCGGCATAAAATGCCATCTTTTATGCATGTTTCCTCCTGGAGTTTTCGAAACACCTGATATGCAAAACCATACTAAAAAGTAACTGTTTGCATATAAAAGTGTCGAAATAGATGGGATTAGTTGACTCGACGAGTCATATAAATACGACTCATCAAACCATCCCACTGCTCGTCCCGAACAAGAACTAAGTCAGAGAAGGAAAATAAATGTAACACCACAATTTCTTCGACGTCCTACACAATGCTACATGAATATGAGTTGCTAGTCTAGAGTCGCTTTTCTATGCATAACTCATTCGCTACTAAGATAATTATGCTTAACATAGAATAAACTTGATACATGTTACCTTTGAGCTGAAATTCAAATTAATTTGGATGAATGAGAGATAGTCCTCTTTAGACCCATGATCTGCATTCGATGTTCCAAACTCTCGCTATATGATTATACTTCATTGCTTTTTCTTGCACGTGATTCATTCGAGCTTCAAGGTTTTGAGCTTTTTCTTCTTCTTTTGTTGGACAGCTTTTGTAGTGACTTTCTTAAGCCTTTGGCTCTTGATGTAATACTGATGTACTTCACTTTGTATTGAGTGTACTTTCACAATTTGGCTAATTTTTTCTTGAGCTGCTCCTTTATTGTGAACTGCTTGTCCTTCTTTTCTTTTTCTTTTGAGGAAGGTTCAATCATCACCCGCAAGCATATGAAAATACCTCCCCGCTCTTTCTCATCCTCGACCTTTTTGACGCGAGTCAAGATGGGGGCCCACCACCTATTTTCCCGGTTACTTCGGACTAGAGATAGGACGGTCTATTTTCTCGTCCCGCCTACTCACATAAACGCTGCAGTGGAGGAGCTAACTCTGAACCATAAAATCTCGAAGTGCTAGCCTCCACAAAATCCACATAACATAACTCAAAATTCGGTCCTTTGAATGCTTTGTCAAGTCTCTCTAGGACATTTCTATCAACTCCACATCCCTGTTTATCTCAACTCAAAAGGACACGTAGTGGGTTAAATTCACATCTAGTCACACAATTCAAATTTCACGAGAGAAACGCATCTAATCAGCTCATCTATTTCACATCATCAAAATCCAATACTGCATATCCAGGAAATAAAGAGAAATTCATACTTCCAATTTTTTTTAAAAGGGAAACGTGCTGATATAGTGCATATGCAAGAAAAATAAACGTTCTGACACAACAGACTGACTCTTCCACCCCACACTTTTGAACAAAGCCGTGTCCTCACGGTACGACTTAAATTCAAAGACACAACCATGCAAGACACACAAACATATAGGAAAAGGAAGAGATCAAAGTGAACAGGTACTCCCCTCATTTTGTCGCGTGAAGATGAGAATTTTGGTCAAACGAGTCAGTCACGGTCAACCCTAGTCAAGGGTCAATGGTCAACCGCGGATCACGTCCATTTTACCTCCCGCGGTCATTATTTAAACGGAACTGCATCTGCGGAGGCTAATGTGCACTTGGTCCGCGACCTTCTCTGAGTTGCATCTATTTCCCGCATAAAAATGTTCTTCTTTTCCAAATGACAATGTGATAACACGGATAAAGACTCAAACAAACAGAAAAATGAAAATAAAAACGAAAGAAAGAAAAAACAAAATGAAAAAACAAAAAATTTGCCGGGCTGCCTCCTCGCGAGCACCTTTGTTTTACGTCGTTGGCTCGACGTTACCTCTTTAGGGATCACAAGTTAGGATCCCATGGACGTGTGAGGTCAAACTTCGCTACTCCTTTGTGCCGCTCATAGCCCTCATCTAGTGGTGCTCTCGTGTCTCTCCATCCGGGTTTCCATCCAAAGGTGCCATGTCTCGATCGCTTCCTCATGTATGGACGGTCGGCATCCTCGTAACTACGAAAGTTTGGTCTCTTGCCAGCAAACGCCAGTGACAGCAAGCATGTTCCCACGTCAACCTTGGTGTTTGTGGGAAAGAGGAGTGATCGTCCCAAAATAGGGGCTGGAGGATCATCATCTCTAGCATCTCCCATCTGCAAAACATGAGAGTCAACATCATGGGTGACTGTGAAGGCACCTGGGTCATTACACTTTTCAGGCGGTGCTTGTCGACTCGTTGCGAGTGGGTGCTCCATTGTTGGCTTTTCTGGCTCATGCTTCACCTCCAACTCGCCACCTAGCTCAGTCTGGTCGATCATATGCTCTTCCGGAGCTCTTACCTACATAGAAAATGATATATGAGGATCAATTTCAAATTTTGGGGCAGACCAGGTCGCGGGTAGTGAACACTTTAAGTGTTCCCGTGGACCATTAACATGTTCTTGATCCGCGTCTTTAACATGCTCTTCATCCACGGTCAACTGCTTTGCCGCGGTCTCTTCATAGTTTGCGAGCGCGGGTGCTGTGCCTTTTAATGGACCGCGGATGACATTAACATGTACGTCATCCGCGATCTGGTCTGAGGCGGATTCCTTTGCTACTTCGTTCAAATCCTTTCCGCTCTGCGACGTTATGGTTTTGATGGGGGGTTTTGCATATGATGTCGGGTACGATATGTACTGAATCAGCTTCCATCGTCTGTGACTTATCATCCATTTTGTGCAGCTGACCTCGTCTCAATCTCTATGCCATATCACCTATCAGGTCCCAGACATCATAAATGGGTAAATCCCATACCGAACCTCCTGCTGCAGCATCAAGCATAGAATTCTCTAGTAGCGTCATCCCACCAATAAATCTCTTGAGAAGGTATGAATCGGTGAATCGATGGTGTGGACAGCTTCCCTGAAGAGCATTGAAGTGCACATAGCACTCATAAAGTGTTTCGTCCTGGAATTGCTCAAGGGTAATAATCTGCTCGCGGACTTCCAATCGAAGGGATGGCGGAGAAAACTCCTTTAGAAATAAGGCCCCTAGATCCCAATAATCGTCTTCATAATCTGCACCGGATGAGTAATACCAAGATATTGCGGAGTCAGTCAAAGAAAACTTAAAATATTTAAGCTTAAACCTCTCTAATGACTCGTCTTTAGGCTTCATGCGGCTGTGAAATCTACTTGTCTTAGTCAAGACGAGTTCCAGATGGTGTTCGAACTGCGTCTCAAACACTTGTTGGACAGTTTCAGGTTGTGTTCAAACAGAGACTGGAGCACCTTTGCAGACAGTACCAAAAACAGAACAAACAGGAGTACACACGATATGATAACCCAGTTCAGCTTCGCCTACTCTGGGGGGTTTCCCACACCCGAAAAGGGACACAAATCTTATTACGAGTTTAGAGCTATTCGTGGACTTACACTTACACAACGCCTTGTTTGTAATAGCCTAGCCTCTAACACTTCGTCTCTCGGATTTGCAATCTCGGTTCACCGCAGCTCCCCTAGATCCCCTATGGGTAGGACGAGACTTCCCTCTCGGCCTAGTCTTGGACCACTCAGAAGCCCAGTCGCCTTCTCTCGAAGACGTGTCTTGATCACCGTGTGTGTGTGCGCTTTGTTGTCCTTCAAGAACAGTCTGAACAGCACACTAAACAGATTGCTTCTTCCCCGTTGATATTCCGGTGTGGAATAGTCAGCCGGCGACCGCTTCTCCTCCAATCTCACGAACTCTCGTGTTTTTTTTTCACTCAGGAAGCGACGCAAATCTGGTTGCCCTAGCCATGTATTTATATGTAAGGGCAAATGTCCAAATCTGTTGCAGATCACATCATCAAATATTTTAGGAAATATTCCTAAATATTTGATGTGTATCTTTGATCCAATCTTAGGGAAGATTCGGATTTCTTCCATGCCAAGTCAGCCAGTCCAATCTTCAATCCAATTAGGAGATATTCGTTTGAATATCGGTATCTACGAATTCCTCGATGACCTACTTCAGATCGAAATATTCTTGTCAAATATTTCGGAGATACTTGACAGAACCGCTCGTCGTCGAAGCGATTTGTACAAATAAATTTATAGTAGTCCACTACTTGCGACTATACTACTGGGTAGTACTTGGTAAGTAGGGGTCAAACCCAAAGGAATCAGGGGAATAGATGTTCTTGAGGGGGGTTGTTTAACGGGAGAGCGTGTTTAAGGTCGGTTGGTTGGTTTTAAAGCTACCAGCTATTTTGATTGATTGGTTGGTTGGTTGGTTGATTTTAATACTGGAAAGTAAATTACAGTTTATAATTAAAAGAAATGTTCGGTTTCAGGGGGCTTGTATTATATCATGTTTATCATTGACCTTTAGTGAATCGTCTAAGTATTCTACGGTGTATCAAGGCCATTCCAAGCACTCGATTTGCGTACACTGTCTAGCCTATTCCAAGGACGTAGAACACTTAATTCTATTTAGACTAATACTCCATTCCCGGTTATATTAGCCTATGTGCATCCATTCAATCCCTTTGGCCCAGTTTTCAAATGGTTTTTCTGATAGTCGACCTCTTCGAATAGTTTATTCATTTAATCCCCTTGGCCCAGTTTTTAAATGGTTTATTTATCCGAGTGTGATCACGAATATCTAAGGAAGAGTTTACGAATTTGGACCCCTATGGTCACATTCCCAAATGGTTTACTATACCTTAGACATTCTAACTTTTATACATGGCACATAGAATCAGTGTTGATTACTAATTCGAGACACTAAGTTAATAGTCTAAAACATTTTATAATACAAGTGCGCCCCGTCTACCGAACTATTAGTTTAGCTACTATTCATCGCGCTAAACATTATACTAAGGAATTAAAGACAACAGTTGATTAAATAAATACTAAGAGATACTTACAACCGTTGAAGCGCCAAGGGAGCTATCTTTTATTTCCAAAGCAAGATTACAACGTTACAAGTATTACAACTTCTAGAGAGAGAAGTGAAATTGAGAATTGGTGTGTTTTACAAATGAGGTTTGGCTTGGTATTTATAGCCAAAGTGAGGAGGAATGGATGGATGAGATGGAAGCACATGTCTTTTGATCCAAGGGAGGAGAAGGAGGAGCTTGTGGAGGAGACAAGTGGCGCAAGGAGGAGGAGCCGGTGGCTTTTGGTGGAGGAGGGTGGCGCCGCCGGTTGCCGGTCACCCAAGGGGGAGGAGCTCCTCCCTTGCCCACCTCCTTGAATGGTGGCCGGTCATCTTTGCCAAATGTGTGATTTTGTACAGTTTTGTGCAGTCTTTTCACAAAACTGTCAATGTGTTCCTTCCCCGGGATGTCTTGACTTCACTCCTGATTTTTCTGATTAATTTATTCTGGTCAATTTGACGTCAGGATCCTTGACATTTCTTCAGTCGGCATATGATCTTGACCTTGGATTGACTCTTGTTATCTTTTCAGCTTAAAATCCTCTCCTTAGCTTGTTTTCACTTCAGTCTCTAAAATGCCCTGTGGAAATATATCGGGACTAACACGTAGATGTTAGACATACAAACAGTCTAATTCAGGGGGTTTTACTGTGTTTCTGACTCGTCTAACTTTGGTCCATCAGAATACCCCCCACTTTTAGTTGTTCGTCCCGAACAATGCTATTAAAGGGCGTTAGTTCTAAGTCTGGCTTTGGAATAAGAAAATTAGACTGTGATACTCGATCTATCCTAATTCATGCATTGCTTACTTATTACCAAATTGAACTGCGTAAATAAATAGAAGAAACTTAATACTTGTACCTCCGTGCTGAGATGCAAAATATATTGGATGTCTCGGGAGATAGCCCTGTTCAGGTTCCTGGGTTGCAGCCTCGGGATCGCCTCGCACTATATGGTTTTCTTGTAGCTTTCTCTAGCACATGATTCGATTCGGGTTTCAGTGAGTTGAGCCTTTTTGATTTTCTTCTTTTTTGGCGAGGGACTGCTTTTGTAGTGAATTGGCCTTTGGCCTTTGATTTGACTTTTTTGAGTGCTTCACTTTTGCTCGGTTAAAACCTTCACAATTTTGGGCCTTTGGCCTCTTTTGATTTTCTTCTTTGAGTTTTTTGTCTTTTTGTGACTGCTAGTCCATTTTCTCAAGCCTTTTTGGGAGGTCCAATCTTCGCCCGCAAGCCTATGGAAATACCTCCCCGCTCCTCTCGTCTTTGTCGTTTTGCGCGGGTCAAGATGAGGGTCGCTCATCTGTTTTCTCGGCTATTTTGACTAGAGAGAGGACGGTCTGATTCCCGTCCTCGCCTTTGCATAGATGCTTCTTGGCGGAGTTGACTTCAATTATTCACTGAAAACCCGAAGTGCAGCCTCCACTGACTTCGAAAACCATATAGTTTGATCTGATCCTTTGATTGCTTGCCAAGCCTTTCTAGGGCAGTTTATATCAACTCCACATCCCTAGTTATCTCAGCACAAAGGACAATTGAAAAGTTACATTCTAAGTTTTTAAACAGTTGAATTTTCACAAGGTTAATGCATGAATTATGATTTATCTTTTTCACATTCTTAAGTTCATATTTTCAAAAAGGTACTTATTAAAAAAGAAGAAAAAAAAACAGCTGCATGTTATTTATGTACATAGGTGGTTCTCACCCCCCACTTTTGAACGAAGGCGTGCCTTAGTTCAAAAGTCATGCAAGCTTAAAACTAAATACTGAATTTAAATGACAGAAATTAAAGTGTGGAAAAGTAAGATAGTGTCGGGTTACCTCCCGACCAGTGCACTTGTTTTACGTCGTTGGCTCGACGATACCTCGTTTGTGGTTCATTGGTTTGGGTCCCATGGGTGGCTGAGGTCAAACTTTGCCACCATTCCTGTGTTGTTTCTTCCCGACTTCTTGCCGGATGTTGTGTTTTGGTCAGGACTCCTTTGTTTCGGGATTTTTTCCTTCCAATATCTCTGATGAGGTGGGAGACCTTTGACCATAGCTGCTGGCCTTGATACTTTTTTCGTCCCTAATGACAGGTCAGAAAACTGTGCACAGTGATCTGAGATAGGTGTTATGTCAGGTGGTTTCTTTATGTCCGGGCGGCTCTGATTAATGTAGAAGTGTGCAATTTTGCCGCCGAACTTAAGTGATAATGAGCCCTTGCCCACATCGATTCTTGCTTTAGTGGCGAAGAGGAATGGTCGTCCCAATATTATTGTTGGTGGGTCGTCTTCGCATGTCTCTTCTGTTGGTATTACATAGAAATCTGCAGCAACGACGAGTTCTCCCACATAGAGTATTACATCTTCCAGTTCTCCAACCGGGCGGATGCATGATTTATCTCCTAACTCGATGTTCGACCGGGGTGGTTTCAATGGACCAAGCCCTAGTAAGTAATACAAGGAGGAAGGCATGGCGTTGACAGCAGCCCCAAGATCGACTAAGCATTTGTGGATCTGGGTTTCACCAATACCGCAGGTGATTGTAAAGGCCCCCGGGTCTTTATTTCTTTCCGGTTGTGGCTCATGATCTGCAGTGAGGGCTCTTTCTTTTGTCGGGCTATAAGCACAAGTATTAGTTGGGGAGTCCCAACCAGATGCTGGTATGTCAAAGTGTGTGATTGGCGGCGGTGTCATGCAAACAGTGAACGCGTATCGTCCATTGTCAGCATGTGTAACCCATGTTTTGCCATCCTTGGGTCGGTCTTCTTCTTGATTCCAATCAGGTCGACGCCTACGGTTGAAGTGATTGTTCGTAAGTCTGTAGGTTGGGGACCGTGCTACTTCTCCTAGCGTAGCCTTCATGTTTGACCTCCTTATCATGCTTATGTTCGCCTTTGGATTTTGGACAGTCTGTGAAGGGAGTCTGCCAGGTACAGTAGTTAGTGTTGACATGGCGGTGGCGAGCTGGGACATTTGTTTGGTCAATTCTGAAATTGCCCCGTCAGTTTTTGCCTGGTACTGGTGTAACGAAGTTCCTAATTGATTAATGCTTCCCGCGAGCTCCTTCATCGTGTCATTGAGCGACTTGCTTGGTTCCTGCTGATTGCTCGGGCTGGCTTGGTGCTGATTTGGTCCTTTTTGCTGATATTCACCTGCCAACGGAGCGTTCTGGTTATATTGTCGGTGGGGAGGTTGGTAGAATGACTGTGCTAGTTGAGGGACAGCTGGTTGTGTCTCCTTCCGAGGATAGCTGTTGTTGTTACGCCAGCCTGGGTTGGACGTTTGACCGTATTGTCTATTTTGTCCAGTTCTGACGTTGTTGTATCCTTGATATCCTCCCACTGTATTCACATCAGCCGGTTCTTCTTCTATTAATGTTGGGCATGAGTCCGTTTTGTGGTCCGTAGAACCACAGAACTCGCAAGGTTTTACCGTAACTGGCTGTCTACGTATGATCTCAATCATCATCTCCTTTAACTGTTTCATCTCTTCAGTTATGGAGTTTACTGATGCCTCGGTTTGTGCTACCCTTTTTGATCGAGAGAATTCATCTTGGCGAGTGGTCTCTTCTCTAAATCGGGCATTTTCAGCAACGTTGGCGATGAGATTCCTTATGCCACTCAATGATAGATTCATCATAGATCCTCCTGCTGAGGCATCCAAGAGCATTTTGTCTAATGGTCTTAATCCATCAATGAGGTACTCGATGACGAGTTTCTCTGGCAGTCCAAGGGTACAGCAGCTCCTTTCTAGGTGATTGAATTTTTCCAGGTAATCGTACATGGTTTCATTTGGACCTTGTTTGATTTCCTGTAATTGCTTCCTTACTTGCATTGCTCTTCCAGCCGGATAGTATTTGTCTAAGAATTTCTTCTGCATCTGAACCCATGTTCTAATGCTTCCGGAAGGCAATGAAAGGAACCAGTCACTTGCCGAGTCAGTGAGGGAAAAATAGAACGCTTTTAACTTGAAGTCATCCATATTTACTCGGTTGGGCTTTAGATTCTGGCAAATGCCATGTAGGCGTTGGAGGTGAGTTGTCGCAGATTCTCCTTGAGATCCTGAGAATTTTGGCAGGCTGTGTGCCACTGATGCGTTGATGGTTATATTTTCTAATTCAGGGCTCTCATAGATGCACCACGGCTGTGTCTCGAAATTAGGGGCGTTTAACTCGCCCATCGTCGGTTCACGGTAGTTGTTATCTCCGTAGTAGTCGTCGAAGGCAGGTTCTCTTCTTGGCATGTATCGAGGTTGAGGTTGTGGTCGTGGGGGCTGGATAGGAGGTTGTACTGGACCAGCTGCATTTCGGTCCTCGGGTAATTCTTGGTTTCTTCTGACTGCTTCCCTGTCACGAGCTCTTCTGTTTCTGATGAGTTGTTCCGGATCGTCGACGAATGGAAAAGGTACCTCATCATTTTGGTCGTACAGGTTTATTTCTTCGTCGTCCTGGTAGTCATGGTGACTTTCTTCGCGAGACATGGTTGCGTAACGATTCAAAGAACTCTATCCGATGGCTGATTCCCCGGCAACGGCGCCAATTTGACAGAACCGCTCGTCGTCGAAGCGATTTATACAAATAAATTTATAGTAGTCCACTACTTGCGACTATACTACTGGGTAGTACTTGGTAAGTAGGGGTCGAACCCAAAGGAATCAGGGGAATAGATGTTCTTGAGGGGGGTTGTTTAACGGGAGAGCGTGTTTAAGGTCGGTTGGTTGGTTTTAAAGCTACCAGCTATTTTGATTGATTGATTGGTTGGTTGGTTGATTTTAATACTGGAAAGTAAATTACAGTTTATAATTAAAAGAAATGTTCGGTTTCAGGGGGCTTGTATTATATCATGTTTATCATTGACCTTTAGTGAATCGTCTAAGTATTCTACGGTGTATCAAGGCCATTCCAAGCACTCGATTTTGCGTACACTGTCTAGCCTATTCCAAGGACGTAGAACACTTAATTCTATTTAGACTAATACTCCATTCCCGGTTATATTAGCCTATGTGCATCCATTCAATCCCTTTGGCCCAGTTTTCAAATGGTTTTTCTGATAGTCGACCTCTTCGAATAGTTTATTCATTTAATCCCCTTGGCCCAGTTTTTAAATGGTTTATTTATCCGAGTGTGATCACGAATATCTAAGGAAGAGTTTACGAATTTGGACCCCTATGGTCACATTCCCAAATGGTTTACTATACCTTAGACATTCTAACTTTTATACATGGCACATAGAATCAGTGTTGATTACTAATTCGAGACACTAAGTTAATAGTCTAAAACATTTTATAATACAAGTGCGCCCCGTCTACCGAACTATTAGTTTAGCTACTATTCATCGCGCTAAACATTATACTAAGGAATTAAAGACAACAATTGATTAAATAAATACTAAGAGATACTTACAACCGTTGAAGCGCCAAGGGAGCTATCCTTTATTTGCAAAGCAAGATTACAACGTTACAAGTATTACAACTTCTAGAGAGAGAAGTGAAATTGAGAATTGGTGTGTTTTACAAATGAGGTTTGGCTTGGTATTTATAGCCAAAGTGAGGAGGAATGGATGGATGAGATGGAAGCACATGTCTTTTGATCCAAGGGAGGAGAAGGAGGAGCTTGTGGAGGAGACAAGTGGCGCAAGGAGGAGGAGTCGGCGGCTTTTGGTGGAGGAGGGTGGCGCCGCCGGTTTCCGGTCACCCAAGGGGGAGGAGCTCCTCCCTTGCCCACCTCCTTGAATGGTGGCCGGTCATCTTTGCCAAATGTGTGATTTTGTACAGTTTTGTGCAGTCTTTTCACAAAACTGTCAATGTGTTTCTTCCCCGGGCTGTCTTGACTTCACTCCTGATTTTTTCTGATTAATTTATTCTGGTCAATTTGACGTCAGGATCCTTGACATTTCTTCAGTCGGCATATGATCTTGACCTTGGATTGACTCTTGTTATCTTTTCAGCTTAAAATCCTCTCCTTAGCTTGTTTTCACTTCAGTCTCTAAAATGCCCTGTGGAAATATATCGGGACTAACACGTAGATGTTAGACATACAAATAGTCTAATTCAGGGGGTTTTACTGTGTTTCTGACTCGTCTAACTTTGGTCCATCAACTAACTTAAGACAAGTCTACCTAACCTTCGTGTAGTTTTATCTCCTAAAATTACATCAATCAGCCTCAAACCTTCTTATCAAACTTCCAGTTTAATAAGCACTTGGTGGACTTTATTATTTCCTCATTGTTTCCCGCAATGAACATGTCATCAACATTAAGACACAAAGCCACGTATCCGTGTTCAATGTTCTTAATGTATGCACATTTGTCACACTCGTTGATCTTGAAGCCATTAGACATCATTACATTGTCTAATTTCAACTGTCATTGCTTTGGCGCTTGCTTCAGGCTATTGAGAGATTCACAACCTTTATTCACTTACCCATCAATAACAACTAAACCCTCAGGTTGTTCAGTGTAAATCTCTTCCTCAAGTTTCCGTTGAGGAAGTCTGTCTTTACCTCAATCTAGTGAATTTCTAGATTGCGCAAAGCATCAATGACCATCACCATCCTTCATATCATTCTCGTCACAAGAGAATAAGTATCCAAGTAGTTTAACCTTTTTTCTATACCCTTTTGAGCACAAGTCTCGCATTGTACTCATATCTAGACTCATCCACGGTCATCTTCCTCTTTGAAAGCTCATGAACCAAGTGGTTTACTTCCAACAGGAAGGTCAACCATCTCTCAACTGTGGTTCTGAAGGATGGAGTCCATCTCACACATTATAGCTTCTTTACATAAATGGCAATAAATTGAACTGATAGTCTCTTTATACGTTTGAGGTTCAGTCTTAGGCTCTGTTTGATAGAGCTGAAAAAAACTTTATTTAACTTTATTTTATTTAATTTAACTTTACTGAACTTTATTTAACTTTATTTAACTTTACTTAACTTTATTTAACTTTACTGAACTTAAAAAAAATAATTTTTTTTGAATAAAGGTGTTTAATTTAAGTTTGTAATCATATTGAACTACAAAATTAAAATTTGAAAAATTTTATTTAATTTTATTTAACTTAACTTAACTTTATTTAACTTTATTTAACTTAACTTAACTTTATTTAACTTTATTTAACTTAAAAACATGAAATTTAAGCTCTACAGAACAGGGCCTTAAGCCTGTAGATTAGAAAAATCAAATCCATATGATTTATCTATCCTTCCTTGCTTACTTTGTCTCGGTTTCTCCGAATCGATCTCACGATCTGGTTCTTCTTGTTTCCAATATCCTCTAGTAACTGAGAAGACCAGTGACAAGGCGTCGTTAGGACCTTGCAAATTGATATTTAAAAACTCCTCGCTTTTGGCTCACTAAAAATAGTAGAGAGGCAAGTAAGGGTCGAACCCAAGGGAATTAGCTTGGTTACTTGTTGGTCTTGTGGAAGCAAGAATAGTTTTTCCACCAAAATCTGCTTAGATCATCGAATCACACTTGAATGTGCGTGGAGGGAGAGTTAGCTCCCTATAAGGTGTGAACCTCTTGGATATCTTCGCAACAATGGTGAGAAACTAGCTCAACTGCTTGTAAGTAAATAAATGAAAATAAAACAGTTGGGGGTTGGGTTTTTATAAAAGAAAAATGACAAGTACGTGAGTAGAGTGCAATATGAGAAATATCTAGTCGTGGGTTCTTTGCTACATGTTCATCCTTGGCACTATGTGGATAAATCTATCTCACGGCGCGACGTTCCGGCTAAGGAACGCGCCCTTGACCTTGGCTTCCCTCGCGTTGGTTCGTAACACACCGACTAGGTCGTGTTCTTGAGCCCCGGCTATGGTAGCTCATCCAACGCAAGTTGAGGAAAGCGCCGGTCCTAGTCCTTCCCTTAGGTCGAGCTGAAATGTCTAGGGGTTTCGAGTCGCGCCGACTAGGTCACGTCTACGTACTCCGACTAGGTAGTACTTCGAAACCTTACCCCAAACAAATCCACTTGGCCTAAGTGTTACTATCTACCATTGCGACTAGCATCCGGTAAAATGATAGGGTCTCGAACCTTCGCTAAACTTTGTGGCTAGACATCCACTTAGCGTAGCTCTCGACCCATAGATTAAGCACAAGGACTAGTAACGAGATAGAAAATGTGAAGTGCGATGCCTCAAAACATGATTGCAATCACGAACCCACAACTAGATCGAGGGATTTAGCTACTAGTATTCATGGGGTGAATACAATAGCTTTGCATAAGTAAATGGAAATGTAATACGAGAAGGGGTAGAGAGAGAGAGAGACGTGCAAAAAGAATAAAAACTCTTGAATTGTATTGCTAGATTTCCGGGACCGAAGGAACAATTTCCAAGGGAATGAAGTGGTTCTTATATAGGACAAGCTAAGGGAATATGCCAAACTTGATGCCCAAGTTGCTTGGCATGAGTGGGGTGGCAATAGACCTTTGAACATTGGATTCCTTCATTGGCCTTGGAGGGCTTGGCGGACTTGACTCTGGCCTTGGAAGAAGCAACGCGGGAGTGACGTCACGCCTTGAAAGACGAGCCGAGAAACACGGGGGATGCTGACCATTGACCGTTGACGTTGACGTGCTTGACCGGCCTTGACTTGTGCGGAGGTCGGATGGAGGCCTGGTCTTTGATCGATGATTCTCGGTGCAGACTAGGCACAGGGCCAGGTCTTGGTCGGGTGAATGCGGGCGAGGAGCCTGACGATGCGCGCGGAGCGCGGTGCGGCCCAGACTGGCATTTCAGCGCGGAGCGCTTCGGAACTCTTCGAGCGGTGGGCAGGCACACGTCGAGGCTTGGCTCGACACTCAGCGCGGAGCGCACTCGGCATTTCTCGGCGCGGAACGTCGATGCTGAGCGGTACTTCTTCGGGAGGCCTTTCCGAGTGCCTGACGAGGCACACTCGGACTTTCTCGACGCGGTGCGAGCCAAATGAGGCCCCGACCGGCCAGAACTCCAACAGGTGGTTTTTAGGCATAAATGCCCTCTTTTGCGCGCGATTCCTCATAAGTCCTCAAAAGTACCTGCGATGCAAAATACATTAGCAAGCAACTGTTCATATGACCTTGGATGTCAATTAGTGGGAATTGTTGACTTAATAAGTCGTGTAAACACGGCTTATCAACCAGACATGCATTCCTTAATTATAAGGAAATACATTCTTGAAGAACGGCGCGTTCTTCGATTCCATTATAGTATTCTTGTGTATATTTGAATTTTTTGATTCATACACAACGAATCTATAATCATTACTCTTTTGCGCACAACCAATGAAATCATAGTCAATGATTTTTAATCATATTCTCATTCTCTTAGGACCAGAGGTCATTACCATAGCTAGACACCCCCACATTTGCAAGTATTTATAGGAAGTCGTCGTTCTCTTAAATGACTGAGACTTATACTCATTGCTAGGTATCTTACTCAAACAATACTTTGCTGATAAGATGGCCTCCCCACATTCCTTGGGGTAACTTGGAGCTTGCCATCATCACATTCATCATCTCTTTCTAAGTGCAACTTTTCCGTTTCAAAACACTGTTCGATTTTAGAGAGTATGATGGAGTGATCATGTTCTCTTCCAATATCACTTTCCTTAACTCATCATGGTGCTACTCAACCTCGGAAATTGATATTCAACTTCACTTGACATATTTTTCCTTAACTGTCACAGCTTTGCTATTAAGCAAATATTTATAACAATATTTTGTACTATCATCGATGAAAGTCACAAATTACTTGTTACCACCCCATATCTCAAATCACATAACTCACTATGGATTGACTCGAGGGATTTCACACCGCTTTCAATGCTATGAAAGGATTTATTTTTGCATTTCATTTAATGCAAATTTTTCGCTTGTGCTTTTAAAACAAAATGACATTTAGAGATAACGTCCAAGTTCATCAAGCACTACGACACTCATGTTACTCAACCGTTTGAAACTACACCCGCAAGTAAATTCTTGGAACTAGATCCGTAAGTCTGTTCCTGACCGTAGTTATGAACATGATGATGTAACACCACATTACATAAGGTAATGCCTCCACATTGGAGTCAAACTTGACCAGAATTGAAATCAATCAAACTAATTCAAATTGATTCAACAATCCCGATTCAATCTGAAATGAATCAGTATCTGTCTTGAACCGATTACGAGCTGATCACACAGCACACTCCACTTGGGGGATCTAACCGATCCGATCAAAACTGGTTTGAATAATTTCAACCTGAAACAATTTCAACCTGAAACAATTTCAACCTGAATCTGTGTGAATAAATTGAACTAAGTCAATTTTATTCAATCTTCAAATTCAACCATACTAGGATATATTAATCCTTCATCCGCAGTGAGTGTCACCAACACCAATCTGACACTGTTGGAATTGGACGAGACTTGCAGCACATCATTGCTGCTAACAATATCAACTACGGTCAAATCCATTATAGAGGAAGCATCAAAATCATCGCTGGTTGGTTCATTAGGTCTGACTTACCAAGTCTTGATTCCAACTTGAACCAACTCTAAACTTAAATTGAAACAATCAAAATCATTTAATCGGTTCCAATTTATAAGACCAATGAAACTTTTGCTCTTCTAGTACAAGTGTACAACAAAAGCTGCCGAACCCTTCATAGTTGTCTGAATTGGATCGAACCAACTTTCATTAGACCATTTAAGGCTCCAGATCAATCTGATCTCACCAATTGGAATGAGACCAAACTCATACACTTCATTCAAGGAAAATTTCCTAAAATGCTCAAAAATCAAAATTTCATTCCTTTTCTACTCAAGTTTCAACTACATTCCCAATTTACTCACGTTTTATAAGACACCGTTGCTAACGGCGCCTTAACACTAAGCCGCCTTGTTGGACAGCGGTTTCGTCCTAGTGACATATTTAAACGAAAATCAAAATCTTATTAGACAGAACTTGTCGAGTAGGCATAAACCGTTGTGGCAAACAGCGTCTTACACGTAGCTGCTGTTCTCCAAAGCGGTTTAATGTAATTCTTCAACTCAGAGACATGATATGTTGACAGGAAGAAGCCGCTATCAATAACGGTGTCTAATAATTAAGTCGTTGTTCTCCACAGCGGTTTAATGTAATTCTTCAACTCAGAGACCTGATATGTTGACAGGGCTAAGCCGCTGTCAAAAAAGGCGCTTTATAATTAAGTCGCTGTTCCCCACAGTGGTTTAGTGTAATTCTACAACTCAGAGACCTGGTATGATCAAAGAATTAAACCGCTGTTCATACCAGCGGCTTATATTTTTTAGGTCAAAACGTTGTCCAGGACAGCGCTTTTACCTTGAATGACTGAATATACAACTCATTTTGACATGATCCTCAATCAACCTGCAGAAAATTACCAATACATACAATTCATCACCACAGAACATCGAACATAAACCATCACCAATAACCCTACCCAACGACACAATACATACAATTCATCACCACAGAACATCGAACATAAACCATCACTTTCAAAAAGTTACATCATCATCGTTATATCTCAAAATACATGAAAATGTGCCAAATTTTATAACGGAGTGTAATGCTGTGTTGTTCTTCTAACGCGTATAGACCTCCGTACTGGACTTCTTTGTGAATCTGCTTGAGTCACTTGTGAAGGGCCAACTTCTTCCGCAGCTTGCGGCAGGTGTACATCTTCATCAGAATCTACATTCACATAAATATGGACAGTTAGACATAAGAGGCGTACAAACATTGATTCAGAAATAAAATTACATACCACTGTCAATATGAATGGATGAGATATCAACATCCAAAGCACGACTCTCTCCAATTTTCAAAAGGTCAGTATGAGTAGCATGAAACATATCATGCAGTCATCTCTTGGTATCCATATCGGTTGTCTTAAAGAACAAACCGGAAATTGCCTTGCAATTGCGCACTAGTGACGCGACCTGTATAATTATTTAACTTCCAGTTAGGAGAATATTATATAAATTGAAGCACCTACAACTAATATAAATACTTACCATTACATAATGATCTGGTCCAGATGGGAGACAAGGCTCCGGAGTATCCACCGGTGTTTGAATGCACTTGCGAGTCACAGATAAATACCATGAGTAGTACGCATCCAGATACGATATGTGTATGGGTGGATCACCGACAACAATCCTCTGAGCACGATCATTCCAAATGTCTATATACCCTTGCATTTCCTCATCTACAAGCTGATTAGTTCTTTTGATGTGCATATGCATCTGTTTATGACTCTCGGGTGGCGATGCTTGAATTGGTTGACTCAATCCAAATTGACGGAGAACTCGCGACGGGTAATGCCACTCAGCTATATGAAAACAAATGAGAGGAACTTCAGCCCTCCAACTATCCCTGCCAGCAATGCACAAAGGATTAAGTGTGCCAAGTATCTCATCGTCGTATTGAGTTGACAGAACCGCTCGTCGTCAAAGCGATTGTGCAAATAAATTTATAATAGTCCGCTACTCGCAACTATACTACTGGGTAGTACTTGGTAATTAGGGGTCGAACCCAAGAGAACTAGGGGAATAATTGTTCTTCGGGGGGGAATTACGCAGCGTGGGAACGTGTTTAAGGTCGGTTGGTTGGTTTTAAAGCTACCAGCTATTTTGATTGATTGATTGGTTGGTTGGTTGATTTTAATACTGGAAAGTAAATTACTATTTTAATGATTAAGAGAAATGTTCGGTTTCAGGGGACTTGTATTATATCCTGTTTATCATTGACCATTAGTGAATCATCTAAGTATTCAAACGGTGAATCGAGGCTAGTTACAGCACAAGACTTGCAACACCGGTTTAAAGCAACTCCTGTTCTATTTCAGTCTAGCGCCAATACCCTAAGGTATGCTAGCCTGGGTGCATCCACCTGATCTCACAGTTATGCTCGACCAGATGGGATTTAGGATGAGTCGAACTCCTCAGATAGCTTTGCTTGTTACAGCTTCCACTACCTGAGTATGATCACGAATTCCCACAGAAGAGCTTTGCTTGTTACAGCATCCACTCAACCTTGGAAACTCTGACTATATATGGCACATAGAACAAGTTTTGAATACTAAGACTATACACTAAGTTAATAGTCTTAAAACATTTTATAATACAAGTGCGCCCCTTAGACCGAACTACTAGTTTAGCTACTATTCATCGCGCTAAACATTATACTAAGGAATTAAAGACAACAGTTAAATAAATAAATACTAAGAGATACTTACAACCGTTGAAGCGCCAAGGGAGCTTTCCTTTATTTCCAAAGCAAAATTACAACATTACAAATATTACAACTTCTAGAGAGAGAAGTGAATTGAGTTTTTGGTGTGTGAAATGAGGAGGAGGAGGCCTCCTTTTATAGCCAAAAGGGGAGGAGATGGGTGGTGGAGATGGTGGACATGTGCATTTGATCCAAGGGAGGAGAAGGGAGGAGGAGGAGGAGGAGGTGACATGTGGCGGAATAGTGAAGCCGCCGGTCACCACCACCCAAAGCCGCCGGTAGGCGGTGGTGGAAGGGGAGGAGCTCCTCCTTTGGCCACCACTTCTTTAAGTGGTCGGTCATCTTGCCCTATGTGTGAGATTTGTACAGTTTTGTGCAGTCTTTTCACAAAACTGTCAATGTATTTCTTCCCCGGGCTGTCTTGACTCCACTCCTGATTCTTCTGATTAATTTGTTATGGTCAATTCAACGTCAGGATCCTTGATATTTCTTCAGTCGGCATATGATCTTGACCTTGGATTGACTCTTGTTATCTTTTCAGCATAAAATCCTCTCCTTAGCGTGTTTTCACTCCAGTCTCTAAAATGCCCTGTGGAAATATATCGGGACTAACACGTAGAAGTGAGATAGACAAACAGTCTAATTTGGGGGGGTTTAACTGTGTTTCTGACTCGTTTAACTTTGGTCCATCATATTACCCCCCACTTTTAGTTGTTCGTCCCGAACAATGCTATTAAAGGGCGTAAGTTCTAAGTTTGGCTTTGGAATATGAAAATTAGACTGTGGTACTCGATCTATCCTAATTCATGCATTGCTTACTTATTACCAAATTAAACTGCGTAAATAAATAGAAGAAACTTAATACTTGTACCTCCGTACTGAGATGCAAATTATATTGGATGTCTCGGGAGATAGCCCTTTTTAGGCTCCTGAACTTCAATCTTGGGATCGTCTCGTACTATATGGTTTTCTTGTAGCTTTCTCATGCACGTGATTCGATTCGGGTTTCAGTGAGTTGAGCCTTCTTGATTTTCTTCTTTGGCGAGGGACTGCTTTTTTGTTGTAGTGAATCGGCCTTTGGCCTTTGATTTGACTTTTTGAGTGTTTCACTTTTGCTCGGTTAAAACCTTCACAATTTTGGGCCTTTGGCCTCTTTTGATTTTCTTCTTTGAGTTTTTCGCCTTTTTGTGACTGCTAGTCCATTTTCTCAAGCCTTTTTGGGAGATCCAATCATCGCCCGCAAGCCTATGGAAATACCTCCCCGCTCCTCTCGTCTTTGTCGTTTTGCGCGGGTCAAGATGAGGGTCGCTCATCTATTTTCTCGGCTATTTTGACTAGAGAGAGGACGGTCTGATTCCCGTCCTCGCCTTTGCATAGATGCTTCTTGGCGGAGTTGACTTCAATTATTCACTGAAAACCCGAAGTGCAGCCTCCACTGACTTCGAAAACCATATAGTTTGATTCGATCCTTCGATTGCTTGCCAAGCCTCTCTAGGGCAGTTTATATCAACTCCACATCCCTAGTTATCTCAGCACAAAGGACAAATGGAAAGTTACATTCTAAGTTTTTAAACAGTTTGAATTTTCACAAGGTTAATGCATGAATTATGATTTATCTTTTTCACATTCTTAAGTTAATATTTTCAAAAGGTACTTATTAAAAAAGAAAAAACAGCTGCATGTTATTTATGTACATAGGTGGTTCTCACCCCCCACTTTTGAACGAAGGCGTGCCTTAGTTCAAAAGTCATGCAAGCTTAAAACTAAATACTGAATTTAAATGACAGAAATTAAAGTGCGGAAAAGTAAGATAGTGTCGGGTTACCTCCCGACCAGTGCACTTGTTTAACGTCGTTGGCTCGACGATACCTCGTTGTGGATTACTGGTTTGGGTCCCATGGGTGGCTGAGGTCAAACTTCTTGATTCCACCGACTTTGATTCTTGCGGTGAGTCTTCCTGATTTTTTAGCAGATGACGGGTTTGGGTCCAGTTCTGATGGTATCTCCTTCCAACTTCTCTGAGAAGGCGAGGGACCTTTCACTATCAGCTTCTTGAACTGGGTGTTCTCCTGTTTAGGGCTGCCTTGTCCAGTCATGGCGAAAGCGTGCTCCATGTAGGAGTCATTCTGCTCAGGCCCTTTTCCCATTCTCCTTTGAGCTTCTTCTTGGATCGCATAGTTCGCGGCGACTTGCTCATTAATTAAGGGGAAAAGTCGGGAAGGCTTCATGAGGCTCGGTTCTACCTCGTAATGTTGGTTCGTGAAGAACTGATCGTAGATAGTTTCAGCTGCCTGGGTAATGATAGTCGGGTATGGCTTGGGCAGCTCGTCAGTGGTGTTCTGGACTTCTACTTCGTTGCTTCCGGTGCTTTCCATGTCTGATTCCTCGGATGGTTCGGGAGTCTCTTCTGACGGCTCGGTGGTTTCTTCTTTGTCAGCCTCAGGGTCAGCTTCTTCTGTCTACATTTCCTCGTCAGTGTGGGGAACTCGTCTTGTGGCAGCGGCTAGGCCAGTTATCAGGTACCACATGTCTGCAATGGTGAGGGTTGCGGCAGACCTTCTCATAGCTTCGTTGACTCTTCCCAGCTCTTCGGACCTCATCCCACGAAGAAATTTTTGGAGAAGAATTTTCTTCGTGAATCCATGGTGCGGGCAGCTTGAGACGATGGCATCGTAGTTCATGTAGTATTCGTCCAAAGTCTCATCCCGGTATTGTTGAAGGTTCAGGATCTTCTCGCGGGTTTCTTGGCGTAAAGATGGTGGGGAGAATTCTTTCAGGAACGGAACGCAGAGGTCTACGAAACGTTCTGCACTGCATGTGGTGGATGTGTAGTACCATATCGTGGCGAAGTCGGTTAGAGAGAATTTAAAGAATTTCAGCTTAAATTCTTCTAACACTTCGTTTTCAGGTTTGATGTTGTGGCAGACTTGGTGGAAGTTTCGGCAGTGCTGTACAGGGTCTTCTCCCTCCGTTCCTCCGAACAGGGGCAGAAATTGCGTTGTCCATGCATGCGTAACGGGTAATGACATAGGAAAAAGAAAGAAAAAGAAAGGGGAGGGAAGAACAGTTATCCGATGACTAGTTCCCCGGCAACGGCGCCAATTTGACAGAACCGCTCGTCGTCAAAGCGATTGTGCAAATAAATTTATAATAGTCCGCTACTCGCAACTATACTACTGGGTAGTACTTGGTAAGTAGGTGTCGAACCCAAGGGAACTAGGGGAATAATTGTTCTTCGGGGGGAATTACGCAGCGTGGGAACGTGTTTAAGGTCGGTTGGTTGGTTTTAAAGCTACCAGCTATTTTGATTGATTGATTGGTTGGTTGGTTGATTTTAATACTGGAAAGTAAATTACTATTTTAATGATTAAGAGAAATGTTCGGTTTCAGGGGACTTGTATTATATCCTGTTTATCATTGACCATTAGTGAATCATCTAAGTATTCAAACGGTGAATCGAGGCTAGTTACAGCATAAGACTTGCAACACCGGTTTAAAGCAACTCCTGTTCTATTTCAGTCTAGCGCCAATACCCTAAGGTATGCTAGCCTGGGTGCATCCACCTGATCTCACAGTTACGCTCGACCAGATGGGATTTAGTATGAGTCGAACTCCTCAGATAGCTTTGCTTATTACAGCTTCCACTACCTGAGTATGATCACGAATTCCCACAGAAGAGCTTTGCTTGTTACAGCATCCACTCAACCTTGGAAACTCTGACTATATATGGCACATAGAACAAGTTTTGAATACTAAGACTATACACTAAGTTAATAGTCTTAAAACATTTTATAATACAAGTGCGCCCCTTAGACCGAACTACTAGTTTAGCTACTATTCATCGCGCTAAACATTATACTAAGGAATTAAAGACAACAGTTAAATAAATAAATACTAAGAGATACTTACAACCGTTGAAGCGTCAAGGGAGCTTTCCTTTATTTCCAAAGCAAAATTACAACATTACAAATATTACAACTTCTAGAGAGAGAAGTGAATTGAGTTTTTGGTGTGTGAAATGAGGAGGAGGAGGCCTCCTTTTATAGCCAAAAGGGGAGGAGATGGGTGGTGGAGATGGTGGACATGTGCATTTGATCCAAGGGAGGAGAAGGGAGGAGGAGGAGGAGGTGACATGTGGCGGAATAGTGAAGCCGCCGGTCACCACCACCCAAAGCCGCCGGTAGGCGGTGGTGGAAGGGGAGGAGCTCCTCCTTTGGCCACCACTTCTTCAAGTGGTCGGTCATCTTGCCCTATGTGTGAGATTTGTACAGTTTTGTGCAGTCTTTTCACAAAACTGTCAATGTATTTCTTCCCCGGGCTGTCTTGAGTCCACTCCTGATTCTTCTGATTAATTTGTTATGGTCAATTCAACGTCAGGATCCTTGATATTTCTTCAGTCGGCATATGATCTTGACCTTGGATTGACTCTTGTTATCTTTTCAGCATAAAATCCTCTCCTTAGCGTGTTTTCACTTCAGTCTCTAAAATGCCCTGTGGAAATATATCGGGACTAACACGTAGAAGTTAGATAGACAAACAGTCTAATTTGGGGGGTTTAACTGTGTTTCTGACTCGTATAACTTTGGTCCATCAGGAGTCCATATGACATTGTTGGCTTCTTGTCGGTCCAACAAATCACAGAATATCATCAACACATTATGAGATGTGTGGAGGTATGACTTGGGCACTTTCCATCTGCAAAATTAAAATAAACAATTAAATTATTCTCTTTAAAAATTGGATAGTGATACAATTTTACAAATATGAAATACTTACTTGTATCCTAAAGTTATTCGCCGCATAGGATCAAGATCTGCACCTGGAGGTTGAGCCGTAATAGCAAGCTTCCTCGGTCTACCTAACGTCAGATGTTCCCAAGCCCATAGCTGAAGCAAAATGGCATACCCATTGAGCTGCGTGCTTTTTGACTCGCACGCATTACACACGCTGCGATATAGATACGCCAATACTGCAGCACCCCAACTGTAGCTCGATACAGAGTTTAAGTCTGCCAGTAGGGGTAGATAGTGGAGGGATATCTCACTCCCCGACGAATCTGGCATAAGCGATGACCCCAACATAAGGAGATTGTATGCCCTCGTATATATCTGTATATCTAGATTTGTAGGCTCTGCGGGAAGGATTTGCATATGCTATCTGAACCAAGTGCGTCGAACTGTGGTATCTCTCTTCCCGCGCACCGGCACTACTCCCAATAACTATTCACAAAGAGGGGCATAATCATCGACCTCGTGGTCTACAGTCACCGCTCGGCCCTCAATAGGTAGTCCAGTCAACACGCCAACGTCCTCCAAAGTGATAGTCATCTCGCCATTGCGCAAGTGAAATGTATGCGTTTCCAAACGCCACCTCTCCACTAAAGTTGTCATAAAAGACCAATCGACCTCATAATTATGCATGTAGTACCAAGGACCAAACCGGGCCCTAATGAGGTGAGCTAGGATGCGCTCATCTGCCTCCCAATTAACCCCTCGATGACAAACGGTTAATAAGTCTATGTCCTGCACAATTGAAATAGGCACATAGTATATTTATGTAAAATAATGAACAACATGATGTGAAATAATGAACAACAATATGTATAATTTCACTAACCGATGTTGTCCAAATGCGGTTTGATCGATGAGTGTCCTGTTTATAAAGCAATGTCTTGTCAATTGGACCCGGTTCAAGAACATGTGACACATCCGCTAACAACGTGTACTCTACACCCAAGCTAGACGATGGAGATGGCATATCATGCATCGACTGATCACGAGTGTGACGTGGCATAACTATAACCTGAAATATCAATATGCATAAGATAACACAACGAACAAGGTAATCGATTCATATCAAGTGAGTAAGATAAACTTTTTTTATATCGAAAATAATTTACAAGGCAACATATTGTTTTTTTTACAAGATAACATACAAAAAGATGAAATCCTAATAAATTCCTAATTCACTATAGGAACCGAAGTACAAGAGCGCTTTGTGTGACCGGCAACACCACATATCGAACACTTGAAGATTCTTTTCAGCTTTGTGGGGAGTTGCTCACTAGTTGATGGCAATTCCACAGGTCTTGGGTCGCGCCTTTGATCCATCTCGTTATGTCTACGCTTTGTTGGATTTCTTCCTCTCTTTACTCTTTTGAATTGCTTATTCAGAATATGCTTCGGTCCGACATAAGCGTTCCAATGTGTCATATCCGGTTGTGGATTGAATGTTTGAGCCCAAGTGTCCACATACGCTTGCGTAGTAAACTCATACGCAACGCAATCACGAATTGATAGCCTTTCTTGTGCACAAACCGCTAAGGCGTGGACACACGGGTAATGAAACAATTGCCATTTACCACAACCACATGTCTTACCTTCCAAAGAAACTTCATGGGCACGTGATTTCGATTTTATGAGAACCAAAGCTATACCTTTACTCCGATCATACATTTGAACCTCATTATGTCCGGCTTTCACTAGATTTGTATTGTTCAATGTCTCAATCTTCGGAACAAAGTGTTTGTTGTGACCCACCATTAGATCACGTCGCTCGATAAAATAAGAATTGGCCTGTTTGAATGTAAAGTGGACAAGAGCGGTGATAGGCAAATCACGGCAAGGCATAAGCACATGGTTAAAAGATTTAGACTGGTTAGTCGTCATGGACCCCCATCTACGACCTCCAATATCATAAGCTAGCGACCAGTATTTGGGATTAACTTTCTCCAACCACTTTACCGCATCCGGTTTGTCCTTCAACAACTCTTTAAAATCTTTAAAATGATTACAAAACTTTATTTGCTGATTCTCCTTAGCAATGTCCTTCAACAAGTGTCTATGGGCTATACACTTCACTTTTTGATTTAAATTTGAAGCAAAATGCCTTATGCAATAACGATGATAAGCATTCGGTGGCTTCCAATCATCTTCTTTCATCACTCGCATTATTCCACTATGCCTATCGGAAATAATGCATAATCCTTGTCGTTCTGTGACACCATTTTGAATGCACATCATAAACCACTTCCAACTATCGACGTTTTCACTCTCTACTAATGCATAAGCAATAGGAAGAATCCCATTTTCTGCGTCGAAAGTCACTGCAATCATCAACACCCCTTTCCACTTCCCGATCAAATGTGTTGCATCAATAGAAATGACAGGACGACAATGCTTGAATCCTTCAATAGCTGGATAAAATGCCCAGAATACCCTATTCACGCTGACATTGCCACTATCAAGCGTCGATTTGTCCCAGTAAACAATGGTACCGGGATTACTCTCTTGAAGCATCTCCATGTATGCCGGTAATTTTTCAAACGATCTTTCCCATTCACCAAACAAATAGACAAAGGCCTTTTGGAGGGTCTTCCAAGCTTTGATGTAAGTTATCTTGTACCCATACTTTGAAAGCATTAACTTCATCACTTGCTTAGGAGATCTCAAATCCTCTTGGATTAAGTCTTTTATGTCCATTGCAATAAAATGTTTGTTGAAATGGACATTGTCAATCCGGACAATATCAACCTCGCACGTGTGTTTGTCATGTTCGTATTTGATAATTCTCCACATACCCTCCTTTTTCTTCCTTGAAGCTCTTAGTTCCCATTCACATTTATCCTTACCCCCTCGACATTCGAGAATCATTCTTTTTGTATCCAAATTTATGGTGCGATACTCACGACGGTGTTTGATATGATATTTTCGACAAGCATGTATAAGCAACTCCTTACTCATAAACATACCCCCTTCACGAAGCTCTTTTGTGTTGAATTTGCTAGTATGAGACCCGTGATCGTCAATAACCGGAAGGTTTATCAAAGGGGAGACGTCATTGAATGATGGGGAATTCCATAGAGAATTATCAACTCCTTGACCAGCGATGGGTACTTCAACGTACCCTTCCTCACTATCATTAATCAAATTTTCCATATTATCTCTATCGTACTCATCGTATGATGGAATTTCAAATCTTTCTATAGGTGACGTAATCATTTCGTCGGTTTCTTCATTATCCATTGCTAAAAGATTTGAAAAACAACAAATTTTCTATATTAGTACCAATGCTATTTTAAATGACAATATATTCCTTATTGACACTAACACCACCGCCCATAGTGACCATCATTCTTCTCTTGTATTTCGAATGACACTATCACCAATTGTCCCATGAATGGTCAATAGTTTCTTTAAACTATATCATAGTATGTCAAGTTGAGTTTCCAATAAGCTATACTAGTTTCAGGGGCTTACAAATCTATACATTTTTGTTTGTTTTAGTAACAAGCTAAAATGAAGATGATGGAGAGAAATGGTTCCGATAAAAGTGATTCTTATTGGAGTAACCTATGGGAAAAGGGGGAGAATCGCCAGAGAACGGGTAAGAGCAAAATTTCGGCTAGATGACACGAATGAGTGAAATTTGATATGGTCTTAAATGATACAAAAATGATCTAGCGCAAAGAAAAGTGAAATTTCGGCAATAAAACAAACTGACTGAGCATCTAAATAACGAAGCTTAAAAAGGAACGAAGCTGTGCATATAAATAGAGCAACTTACTGAATTATGAACGACGTGAGACAAATGAATGGATTGAAGCCAACGACCGAGAATCAAGGCAACGATGGTGAGGTTGGCGACAATGACGGAGCCGCTATCGATTTCGGTTTAGGGAAACCCTGAAATTTCTGTAAAAAAAATTGAGCTTTTAAAGAACGAAGCTTTAAAAAAAATTAGACTTTGCATATGAAATCCACAACTTACTGAATTATGAACGAAGTGAGATAAACAATGATTGAAGCGAGACAGCCAGCGAGCGAGAATCAAGGCGACGATGGTGAGGTCAGCGACAATGACGGAGCACCTGTCGATTTTGGTTGAGGGATTCGATTTCAGGGCAAACGGTAAGAATGAATCCGTGTTTGCCTTATTAGACCTAAGACGCTGTTCGATACAGCGCTTTAATTTAAAATGCCAGGTCAGCTCTAAGTCAGCATTATTTTTGGCTAAATATGACAACAAGGCTTAAACCGCTATCCTGTAAAGCGGCTTACATTTAAGACGCCGTTTCCAACGGCGTCTTATAAAACGTGAGTAAATTGGGAATGTAATTTGGAAGTTGAGTAGAAAAGGAATACAATTTCGATTTTTGAGCATTTTAGGAAATTTTTCCTTCATTCAATCAAACCTCAGAACAATTGATCATTTACTCGATGATTATATGAGATAAGTTGCTCTCATCACTTCCTCATCGGCTACTATGTTCCGTGGTTTGGGTAAACCTTGAACCAAGCCGATTCAAATCCGAACAGAAACCCTAGATAGGATTTCTTTTCTCAACACCACAATTGCGGTGGCCAAGCTTTGCCTCTGCTGTGGCTCCACCATAATCGTTGGGAATCAAACAGCGGAATTGATTTCTCACCCAGCAACTCCAGCGCCACCTAGCCCCATGACAGGCGCTCCTCTGTCTCATACGCCGGATTCTGGCTCGGCGTCATCATCCCCACCTGAATCCAAACAGGACAAGCTAGTCTGGTTCACCACCGTTTCGGACACTAGACATCCAATCGAGTCCGACCTATCCTCTGAAGGCTCACGACGCTCCAGCAGCCGCTGAGGAGGAAGACGGTGTTGCTCATATTCAGATTTGAGAGAAATCGCCCCAAATCTCTCGCTGCCTCCATTGGATCTGACACCATCTAAATCCCAGTAGGCTCTTGACAGGTGTCGTCGGTCAAGTCAAATTTGAATTTATATTTTTTCCTACGAGAAACTTAGTAAAGCAGCAAGTAGGGGTCAACCCCTAGAGAGCTGGTGTGGTTCAGTTGTCCTGTAACAAATTAATTGGGGTTTGTGTGAGCAATTGTGAACAAGTGCAAGAGAAAATAAAACGAAAGTATTCAATCAGAGTAAATATTTGGTCTAGGGTTTCCTATTGTGACTAGTTTATCATTGACTTCTAATTATCTAGTTTCATGTTCTTAAGTGTGGTTACTCCGTTCCAGGTTATAACCTAAGGTAGGGTCATTCCAAGCACCTACACCACAATCTACTCCGTTCCAGGTTATAGACTTCTAGTTCTAGCAAACCTAATACTCCGTTCCAGGTTATATCAGGTTAAGTTCAACTACTCGTTCTAACGGTCTAGTATCAAACAAGCAGCAAATATAGAGGCTGAATTGCTCGGCTAAGTTTTACCATTCCAAGTATCCACTTAGCTTCGAAATTCTGTCCGGGATAAATAGACACAAGAACTAGTAGAACACGAAAATAGTATTAAGCAAAGAGTCTCAAAACTTCGTCACAATATATTGAACCCTAAACCGAACAGAAGAATTTAGCTACACATAATCATGAAAAACGCATAATTAAAAGTAGGAAAATCTCTTCTCTTCGTCGAAAGCTTCGTCTCCTCTCCAGAGTCGTCTCCTCTTCGTAGAATGATGGGTGATGGAAACCCTAACCCAAGCTTCTTATTTATAGCAAAAGATAGGGTTTCCAAGTCTGTTTTTGGGCTCAATTTCTAAGTTTCGGACTCGCTGACATCATCAAAATGCGTTGCTGACGTCATCGCCGCATGCACTATTCATCTGCGGACACTGTTCATCCGCAGACAATGTTCACTTTATGGAGCAGACCATGAATACTTTAGCGGTGAGTTAAAATGCACATGGTCCGCGGTCCTCTCGGAGATAGATCATCCATTCTGCACATCTATTTTGACTTCGGCTCTCGATTAGACCCTCCAAATGACATCGGATGCTCTCGGTGTGAACTAGAGAGTTGTAGGGAATTGAGTCAGCTACGCAACGCCATGTAGGTCGTATTTTTCTGATCAACGGTCCATTCCCAACGCTCCGCCGAACGTCCAAAGGTCTGATCTGCCATTGTGATGTTTTCGGCATAAAATGCCATCTTTTATGCATGTTTCCTCCTGGAGTTTTCGAAACACCTGATATGCAAAACCATACTAAAAAGTAACTGTTTGCATATAAAAGTGTCGAAATAGATGGGATTAGTTGACTCGACGAGTCATATAAATACGACTCATCAAACCATCCCACACTTAAACTTGTTCGTCCCGAACAAGAACTAAGTCAGAGAAGGAAAATAAATGTAACACCACAATTTCTTCGACGTCCTACACAATGCTACATGAATATGAGTTGCTAGTCTAGAGTCGCTTTTCTATGCATAACTCATTCGCTACTAAGATAATTATGCTTAACATAGAATAAACTTGATACATGTTACCTTTGAGCTGAAATTCAAATTAATTTGGATGAATGAGAGATAGTCCTCTTTAGACCCATGATCTGCATTCGATGTTCCAAACTCTCGCTATATGATTATACTTCATTGCTTTTTCTTGCACGTGATTCATTCGAGCTTCAAGGTTTTGAGCTTTTTCTTCTTCTTTTGTTGGACAGCTTTTGTAGTGACTTTCTTAAGCCTTTGGCTCTTGATGTAATACTGATGTACTTCACTTTGTATTGAGTGTACTTTCACAATTTGGCTAATTTTTTCTTGAGCTGCTCCTTTATTGTGAACTGCTTGTCCTTCTTTTCTTTTTCTTTTGAGGAAGGTTCAATCATCACCCGCAAGCATATGAAAATACCTCCCCGCTCTTTCTCATCCTCGACCTTTTTGACGCGAGTCAAGATGGGGGCCCACCACCTATTTTCCCGGTTACTTCGGACTAGAGATAGGACGGTCTATTTTCTCGTCCCGCCTACTCACATAAACGCTGCAGTGGCGGAGCTAACTCTGAACCATAAAATCTCGAAGTGCTAGCCTCCACAAAATCCACATAACATAACTCAAAATTCGGTCCTTTGAATGCTTTGTCAAGTCTCTCTAGGACATTTCTATCAACTCCACATCCCTGTTTATCTCAACTCAAAAGGACACGTAGTGGGTTAAATTCACATCTAGTCACACAATTCAAATTTCACGAGAGAAACGCATCTAATCAGCTCATCTATTTCACATCATCAAAATCCAATACTGCATATCCAGGAAATAAAGAGAAATTCATACTTCCAATTTTTTTTAAAAGGGAAACGTGCTGATATAGTGCATATGCAAGAAAAATAAACGTGCTGACACAACAGACTGACTCTTCCACCCCACACTTTTGAACAAAGCCGTGTCCTCACGGTACGACTTAAATTCAAAGACACAACCATGCAAGACACACAAACATATAGGAAAAGGAAGAGATCAAAGTGAACAGGTACTCCCCTCATTTTGTCGCGTGAAGATGAGAATTTTGGTCAAACGAGTCAGTCACGGTCAACCCTAGTCAAGGGTCAATGGTCAACCGCGGATCACGTCCATTTTACCTCCCGCGGTCATTATTTAAACGGAACTGCATCTGCGGAGGCTAATGTGCACTTGGTCCGCGACCTTCTCTGAGTTGCATCTATTTCCCGCATAAAAATGTTCTTCTTTTCCAAATGACAATGTGATAACACGGATAAAGACTCAAACAAACAGAAAAATGAAAATAAAAACGAAAGAAAGAAAAAACAAAATGAAAAAACAAAAAATTTGCCGGGCTGCCTCCTCGCGAGCACCTTTGTTTTACGTCGTTGGCTCGACGTTACCTCTTTAGGGATCACAAGTTAGGATCCCATGGACGTGTGAGGTCAAACTTCGCTACTCCTTTGTGCCGCTCATAGCCCTCATCTAGTGGTGCTCTCGTGTCTCTCCATCCGGGTTTCCATCCAAAGGTGCCATGTCTCGATCGCTTCCTCATGTATGGACGGTCGGCATCCTCGTAACTACGAAAGTTTGGTCTCTTGCCAACAAACGCCAGTGACAGCAAGCATGTTCCCACGTCAACCTTGGTGTTTGTGGGAAAGAGGAGTGATCGTCCCAAAATAGGGGCTGGAGGATCATCATCTCTAGCATCTCCCATCTGCAAAACATGAGAGTCAACATCATGGGTGACTGTGAAGGCACCTGGGTCATTACACTTTTCAGGCGGTGCTTGTTGACTCGTTGCGAGTGGGTGCTCCATTGTTGGCTTTTCTGGCTCATGCTTCACCTCCAACTCGCCACCTAGCTCAGTCTGGTCGATCATATGCTCTTCCGGAGCTCTTACCTACATAGAAAATGATATATGAGGATCAATTTCAAATTTTGGGGCAGACCAGGTCGCGGGTAGTGAACACTTTAAGTGTTCCCGTGGACCATTAACATGTTCTTGATCCGCGGCTTTAACATGCTCTTCATCCACGGTCAACTGCTTTGCCGCGGTCTCTTCATAGTTTGCGAGCGCGGGTGCTGTGCCTTTTAATGGACCGCGGATGACATTAACATGTACGTCATCCGCGATCTGGTCTGAGGCGGATTCCTTTGCTACTTCGTTCAAATCCTTTCCGCTCTGCGACGTTATGGTTTTGATGGGGGGTTTTGCATATGATGTCGGGTACGATATGTACTAAATCAGCTTCCATCGTCTGTGACTTATCATCCATTTTGTGCAGCTGACCTCGTCTCAATCTCTATGCCATATCACCTATCAGGTCCCAGACATCATAAATGGGTAAATCCCATACCGAACCTCCTGCTGCAGCATCAAGCATAGAATTCTCTAGTAGCGTCATCCCACCAATAAATCTCTTGAGAAGGTATGAATCGGTGAATCGATGGTGTGGACAGCTTCCCTGAAGAGCATTGAAGTGCACATAGCACTCATAAAGTGTTTCGTCCTGGAATTGCTCAAGGGTAATAATCTGCTCGCGGACTTCCAATCGAAGGGATGGCGGAGAAAACTCCTTTAGAAATAAGGCCCCTAGATCCCAATAATCGTCTTCATAATCTGCACCGGATGAGTAATACCAAGATATTGCGGAGTCTGTCAAAGAAAACTTAAAATATTTAAGCTTAAACCTCTCTAATGACTCGTCTTTAGGCTTCATGCGGCTGTGAAATCTACTTGTCTTAGTCAAGACGAGTTCCAGATGGTGTTCGAACTGCGTCTCGAACACTTGTTGGACAGTTTCAGGTTGTGTTCAAACAGAGACTGGAGCACCTTTGCAGACAGTACCAAAAACAGAACAAACAGGAGTACACACGATATGATAACCCAGTTCAGCTTCGCCTACTCTGGGGGGTTTCCCACACCCGAAAAGGGACACAAATCTTATTACGAGTTTAGAGCTATTCGTGGACTTACACTTACACAACGCCTTGTTTGTAATAGCCTAGCCTCTAACACTTCGTCTCTCAGATTTGCAATCTCGGTTCACCGCAGCTCCCCTAGATCCCCTATGGGTAGGACGAGACTTCCCTCTCGGCCTAGTCTTGGACCACTCAGAAGCCCAGTCGCCTTCTCTCGAAGACGTGTCTTGATCACCGTGTGTGTGTGCACTTTGTTGTCCTTCAAGAACAGTCTGAACAGCACACTAAACAGATTGCTTCTTCCCCGTTGATATTCCGGTGTGGAATAGTCAGCCGGCGACCGCTTCTGCTCCAATCTCACGAACTCTCGTGTTTTTTTTTTCACTCAGGAAGCGACGCAAATCTGGTTGCCCTAGCCATGTATTTATATGTAAGGGCAAATGTCCAAATCTGTTGCAGATCACATCATCAAATTTTTTAGGAAATATTCCTAAATATTTGATGTGTATCTTTGATCCAATCTTAGGGAAGATTCGGATTTCTTCCATGCCAAGTCAGCCAGTCCAATCTTCAATCCAATTAGGAGATATTCGTTTGAATATCTGTATCTACGAATTCCTCGATGACCGACTTCAGATCGAAATATTCTTGTCAAATATTTCGGAGATACTTGACAGAACCGCTCGTCGTCGAAGCGATTTGTACAAATAAATTTATAGTAGTCCACTACTTGCGACTATACTACTGGGTAGTACTTGGTAAGTAGGGGTCGAACCCAAAGGAATCAGGGGAATAGATGTTCTTGAGGGGGGTTGTTTAACGGGAGAGCGTGTTTAAGGTCGGTTGGTTGGTTTTAAAGCTACCAGCTATTTTGATTGATTGATTGGTTGGTTGGTTGATTTTAATACTGGAAAGTAAATTACAGTTTATAATTAAAAGAAATGTTCGGTTTCAGGGGGCTTGTATTATATCATGTTTATCATTGACCTTTAGTGAATCGTCTAAGTATTCTACGGTGTATCAAGGCCATTCCAAGCACTCGATTTGCGTACACTGTCTAGCCTATTCCAAGGACGTAGAACACTTAATTCTATTTAGACTAATACTCCATTCCCGGTTATATTAGCCTATGTGCATCCATTCAATCCCTTTGGCCCAGTTTTCAAATGGTTTTTCTGATAATCGACCTCTTCGAATAGTTTATTCATTTAATCCCCTTGGCCCAGTTTTTAAATGGTTTATTTATCCGAGTGTGATCACGAATATCTAAGGAAGAGTTTACGAATTTGGACCCCTATGGTCACATTCCCAAATGGTTTACTATACCTTAGACATTCTAACTTTTATACATGGCACATAGAATCAGTGTTGATTACTAATTCGAGACACTAAGTTAATAGTCTAAAACATTTTATAATACAAGTGCGCCCCGTCTACCGAACTATTAGTTTAGCTACTATTCATCGCGCTAAACATTATACTAAGGAATTAAAGACAACAGTTGATTAAATAAATACTAAGAGATACTTACAACCGTTGAAGCGCCAAGGGAGCTATCCTTTATTTCCAAAGCAAGATTACAACGTTACAAGTATTACAACTTCTAGAGAGAGAAGTGAAATTGAGAATTGGTGTGTTTTACAAATGAGGTTTGGCTTGGTATTTATAGCCAAAGTGAGGAGGAATGGATGGATGAGATGGAAGCACATGTCTTTTGATCCAAGGGAGGAGAAGGAGGAGCTTGTGGAGGAGACAAGTGGCGCAAGGAGGAAGAGCCGGCGGCTTTTGGTGGAGGAGGGTGGCGCCGCCGGTTGCCGGTCACCCAAGGGGGAGGAGCTCCTCCCTTGCCCACCTCCTTGAATGGTGGCCGGTCATCTTTGCCAAATGTGTGATTTTGTACAGTTTTGTGCAGTCTTTTCACAAAACTGTCAATGTGTTCCTTCCCCGGGATGTCTTGACTTCACTCCTGATTTTTCTGATTATTTTATTCTGGTCAATTTGACGTCAGGATCCTTGACATTTCTTCAGTCGGCATATGATCTTGACCTTGGATTGACTCTTGTTATCTTTTCAGCTTAAAATCCTCTCCTTAGCTTGTTTTCACTTCAGTCTCTAAAATGCCCTGTGGAAATATATTTGGACTAACACGTAGATGTTAGACATACAAACAGTCTAATTCAGGGGGTTTTACTGTGTTTCTGACTCGTCTAACTTTGGTCCATCAGAATACCCCCCACTTTTAGTTGTTCGTCCCGAACAATGCTATTAAAGGACGTAAGTTCTAAGTCTGGCTTTGGAATAAGAAAATTAGACTGTGATACTCGATCTATCCTAATTCATGCATTGCTTACTTATTACCAAATTGAACTGCGTAAATAAATAGAAGAAACTTAATACTTGTACCTCCGTGCTGAGATGCAAATTATATTGGATGTCTCGGGAGATAGCCCTGTTCAGGTTCCTGGGTTGCAGCCTCGGGATCGTCTCGCACTATATGGTTTTCTTGTAGCTTTCTCTAGCACATGATTCGATTCGGGTTTCAGTGAGTTGAGCCTTTTTGATTTTCTTCTTTTTTGGCGAGGGACTGCTTTTGTAGTGAATTGGCCTTTGGCCTTTGATTTGACTTTTTTGAGTGCTTCACTTTTGCTCGGTTAAAACCTTCACAATTTTGGGCCTTTGGCCTCTTTTGATTTTCTTCTTTGAGTTTTTTGTCTTTTTGTGACTGCTAGTCCATTTTCTCAAGCCTTTTTGGGAGGTCCAATCTTCGCCCGCAAGCCTATGGAAATACCTCCCGCTCCTCTCGTCTTTGTCGTTTTGCGCGGGTCAAGATGAGGGTCGCTCATCTGTTTTCTCGGCTATTTTGACTAGAGAGAGGACGGTCTGATTCCCGTCCTCGCCTTTGCATAGATGCTTCTTGGCGGAGTTGACTTCAATTATTCACTGAAAACCCGAAGTGCAGCCTCCACTGACTTCGAAAACCATATAGTTTGATCTGATCCTTTGATTGCTTGCCAAGCCTTTCTAGGGCAGTTTATATCAACTCCACATCCCTAGTTATCTCAGCACAAAGGACAATTGAAAAGTTACATTCTAAGTTTTTAAACAGTTGAATTTTCACAAGGTTAATGCATGAATTATGATTTATCTTTTTCACATTCTTAAGTTCATATTTTCAAAAAGGTACTTATTAAAAAAGAAGAAAAAAAAACAGCTGCATGTTATTTATGTACATAGGTGGTTCTCACCCCCCACTTTTGAACGAAGGCGTGCCTTAGTTCAAAAGCCATGCAAGCTTAAAACTAAATACTGAATTTAAATGACAGAAATTAAAGTGTGGAAAAGTAAGATAGTGTCGGGTTACCTCCCGACCAGTGCACTTGTTTTACGTCGTTGGCTCGACGATACCTCGTTTGTGGTTCATTGGTTTGGGTCCCATGGGTGGCTGAGGTCAAACTTTGCCACCATTCCTGTGTTGTTTCTTCCTGACTTCTTGCCGGATGTTGTGTTTTGGTCAGGACTCCTTTGTTTCGGGATTTTTTCCTTCCAATATCTCTGATGAGGTGGGAGACCTTTGACCATAGCTGCTGGCCTTGATACTTTTTTCGTCCCTAATGACAGGTCAGAAAACTGTGCACAGTGATCTGAGATAGGTGTTATGTCAGGTGGTTTCTTTATGTCCGGGCGGCTCTGATTAATGTAGAAGTGTGCAATTTTGCCGCCGAACTTAAGTGATAATGAGCCCTTGCCCACATCGATTCTTGCTTTAGTGGCGAAGAGGAATGGTCGTCCCAATATTATTGTTGGTGGGTCGTCTTCGCATGTCTCTTCTGTTGGTATTACATAGAAATCTGCAGCAACGACGAGTTCTCCCACATAGAGTATTACATCTTCCAGTTCTCCAACCGGGCGGATGCATGATTTATCTCCTAACTCGATGTTCGACCGGGGTGGTTTCAATGGACCAAGCCCTAGTAAGTAATACAAGGAGGAAGGCATGGCGTTGACAGCAGCCCCAAGATCGACTAAGCATTTGTGGATCTGGGTTTCACCAATACCACAGGTGATTGTAAAGGCCCCCGGGTCTTTATTTCTTTCCGGTTGTGGCTCATGATCTGCAGTGAGGGCTCTTTCTTTTGTCGGGCTATAAGCACAAGTATTAGTTGGGGAGTCCCAACCAGATGCTGGTATGTCAAAGTGTGTGATTGGCGGCGGTGTCATGCAAACAGTGAACGTGTATCGTCCATTGTCAGCATGTGTAACCCATGTTTTGCCATCCTTGGGTCGGTCTTCTTCTTGATTCCAATCAGGTCGACGCCTACGGTTGAAGTGATTGTTCGTAAGTCTGTAGGTTGGGGACCGTGCTACTTCTCCTAGCGTAGCCTTCATGTTTGACCTCCTTATCATGCTTATGTTCGCCTTTGGATTTTGGACAGTCTGTGAAGGGAGTCTGCCAGGTTCAGTAGTTAGTGTTGACATGGCGGTGGCGAGCTGGGACATTTGTTTGGTCAATTCTGAAATTGCCCCGTCAGTTTTTGCCTGGTACTGGTGTAACGAAGTTCCTAATTGATTAATGCTTCCCGCGAGCTCCTTCATCGCGTCATTGAGCGACTTGCTTGGTTCCTGCTGATTGCTCGGGCTGGCTTGGTGCTGATTTGGACCTTTTTGCTGATATTCACCTGCCAACGCAGCGTTCTGGTTATATTGTCTATGGGGAGGTTGGTAGAATGACTGTGCTAGTTGAGGGACAGCTGGTTGTGTCTCCTTCCGAGGATAGCTGTTGTTGTTACGCCAGCCTGGGTTGGACGTTTGACCGTATTGTCTATTTTGTCCAGTTCTGACGTTGTTGTATCCTTGATATCCTCCCACTGTATTCACATCAGCCGGTTCTTCTTCTATTAATGTTGGGCATGAGTCCGTTTTGTTGTCCGTAGAACCACAGAACTCGCAAGGTTTTACCGTAACTGGCTGTCTACGTATGATCTCAATCATCATCTCCTTTAACTGTTTCATCTCTTCAGTTATGGAGTTTACTGATGCCTCGGTTTGTGCTACCCTTTTTGATCGAGAGAATTCATCTCGGCGAGTGGTCTCTTCTCTAAATCGGGCATTTTCAGCAACGTTGGCGATGAGATTCCTTATGCCACTCAATGATAGATTCATCATAGATCCTCCTGCTGAGGCATCCAAGAGCATTTTGTCTAATGGTCTTAATCCATCAATGAGGTACTCGATGACGAGTTTCTCTGGCAGTCCAAGGGTACAGCAGCTCCTTTCTAGGTGATTGAATTTTTCCAGGTAATCGTACATGGTTTCATTTGGACCTTGTTTGATTTCCTGTAATTGCTTCCTTACTTGCATTGCTCTTCCAGCCGGATAGTATTTGTCTAAGAATTTCTTCTGCATCTGAACCCATGTTCTAATGCTTCCGGAAGGCAATGAAAGGAACCAGTCACTTGCCGAGTCAGTGAGGGAAAAATAGAACGCTTTTAACTTGAAGTCGTCCATATTTACCCGGTTGGGCTTTAGATTCTGGCAAATGCCATGTAGGCGTTGGAGGTGAGTTGTCGCAGATTCTCCTTGAGATCCTGAGAATTTTGGCAGGCTGTGTGCCACTGATGCGTTGATGGTTATATTTTCTAATTCAGGGCTCTCATAGATGCACCACGGCTGTGTCTCGAAATTAGGGGCGTTTAACTCGCCCATCGTCGGTTCACGGTAGTTGTTATCTCCGTATTAGTCGTCGAAGGCAGGTTCTCTTCTTGGCATGTATCGAGGTTGAGGTTGTGGTCGTGGGGGCTGGATAGGAGGTTGTACTGGACCAGCTGCATTTCGGTCCTCGGGTAATTCTTGGTTTCTTCTGACTGCTTCCCTGTCACTAGCTCTTCTGTTTCTGATGAGTTGTTCCGGATCGTCGACGAATGGAAAAGGTACCTCATCATTTTGGTCGTACAGGTTTATTTCTTCGTCGTCCTGGTAGTCATGGTGACTTTCTTCGCGAGACATGGTTGCGTAACGATTCAAAGAACTCTATCCGATGGCTGATTCCCCGGCAACGGCGCCAATTTGACAGAACCGCTCGTCGTCGAAGCGATTTGTACAAATAAATTTATAGTAGTCCACTACTTGCGACTATACTACTGGGTAGTACTTGGTAAGTAGGGGTCGAACCCAAAGGAATCAGGGGAATAGATGTTCTTGAGGGGGGTTGTTTAACGGGAGAGCGTGTTTAAGGTCGGTTGGTTGGTTTTAAAGCTACCAGCTATTTTGATTGATTGATTGGTTGGTTGGTTGATTTTAATACTGGAAAGTAAATTACAGTTTATAATTAAAAGAAATGTTCGGTTTCAGGGGGCTTGTATTATATCATGTTTATCATTGACCTTTAGTGAATCGTCTAAGTATTCTACGGTGTATCAAGGCCATTCCAAGCACTCGATTTGCGTACACTGTCTAGCCTATTCCAAGGACGTAGAACAATTAATTCTATTTAGACTAATACTCCATTCCCGGTTATATTAGCCTATGTGCATCCATTCAATCCCTTTGGCCCAGTTTTCAAATGGTTTTTCTGATAGTCGACCTCTTCGAATAGTTTATTCATTTAATCCCCTTGGCCCAGTTTTTAAATGGTTTATTTATCCGAGTGTGATCACGAATATCTAAGGAAGAGTTTACGAATTTGGACCCCTATGGTCACATTCCCAAATGGTTTACTATACCTTAGACATTCTAACTTTTATACATGGCACATAGAATCAGTGTTGATTACTAATTCGAGACACTAAGTTAATAGTCTAAAACATTTTATAATACAAGTGCGCCCCGTCTACCGAACTATTAGTTTAGCTACTATTCATCGCGCTAAACATTATACTAAGGAATTAAAGACAACAGTTGATTAAATAAATACTAAGAGATACTTACAACCGTTGAAGCGCCAAGGGAGCTATCCTTTATTTCCAAAGCAAGATTACAACGTTACAAGTATTACAACTTCTAGAGAGAGAAGTGAAATTGAGAATTGGTGTGTTTTACAAATGAGGTTTGGCTTGGTATTTATAGCCAAAGTGAGGAGGAATGGATGGATGAGATGGAAGCACATGTCTTTTGATCCAAGGGAGGAGAAGGAGGAGCTTGTGGAGGAGACAAGTGGCGCAAGGAGGAGGAGCCGGCGGCTTTTGGTGGAGGAGGGTGGCGCCGCCGGTTGCCGGTCACCCAAGGGGGAGGAGCTCCTCCCTTGCCCACCTCCTTGAATGGTGGCCGGTCATCTTTGCCAAATGTGTGATTTTGTACAGTTTTGTGCAGTCTTTTCACAAAACTGTCAATGTGTTCCTTCCCCGGGATGTCTTGACTTCACTCCTGATTTTTCTGATTAATTTATTCTGGTCAATTTGACGTCAGGATCCTTGACATTTCTTCAGTCGGCATATGATCTTGACCTTGGATTGACTCTTGTTATCTTTTCAGCTTAAAATCCTCTCCTTAGCTTGTTTTCACTTCAGTCTCTAAAATGCCCTGTGGAAATATATCGGGACTAACACGTAGATGTTAGACATACAAACAGTCTAATTCAGGGGGTTTTACTGTGTTTCTGACTCGTCTAACTTTGGTCCATCAATACTCCTAAATATTTTATAGATATTCAATATCTTCCATATCCAATCTTTGGAGATTACTTCCGTGCCAAGCCATCCAATATTCTCGAATCCAAGCTGAAGATATTCATTTGAATATCTGATCTTTAATGATGACTCGTGAACTGATCCCAATCAAATAATTTCGTCGATCTTCTGGATACGGAAATCTTCCTGCGTCTGCTGTACGCTATACTGCAGTTCAAGATAGCGATTGAACTCTTCTTGAACACCTGCTTGAACTGTCTAAAGCCGTTTTGCCAACAGCATGCCATTCATGGGAACATCAATCTCCCCCTTGGCATTTTTGGCAAAACCCAATCTAGGCTTTAGACACACTTAAGGGAACTAACCAGTCACCCCCAAAACACTCCCCCTTTTTGCTACAAATTGGCAAGGGGTCAAATCAACTAACCTGGTCTCCTCAGCATCTGGAATCTTATCAACTCCCCCTCGAACGTAGCCTGGGATAGTGACACATGCTGTGAGTCTGTCAGACCATGGTGTCTCAGTAGCTGTTCGACCACAGCTCAGCAAATGACAGGTTTTTGATGATCTGGTTTCTTGAACAGATTCAGCTTGTCCAGCACTGCCGCGTGGTAGTCCTTCTCCAGACATACCTCTCTTTGGCTCATGGCAGCATGTCTTTTCTTCAAGCAGGACATCAACTCTCTCCGTCTTTTTTATCATCACTGGGATATCGCAGAGCGCACGCCAATTTATTGATTCTTGTCCTCGGCGCTTATTCGACCTTCAGTATAGTCTTCACCTCCTCCACTAGCTGTCCGCGTTCAGCTCGGGACAACTTCTCACCAGCAGCTCTCATTATGGAAGACTCAGGTGCGTCCTTCCTCTTCAACCCGAGGTCCTTCAGATCATTCTTATGTCGACCCTTGAACAGCTTGTGGTTAATTACCAACTTCAATGGAGCACTTGATAGTCTGTCCTGGTCAAACATAGTTCTTCCCATGTCAATGAGCATCCTGTTTCCAATATGGTACAACAGCTGTCCCATCTCCTTACTGAGAGTACAGTATAGTCAGATCTGCGACTAGGATGGAACTATCTTCTTATTAAGCAGCCTTTCAAGGACAATCTTTCTTTTCTGCACTGCCTTCCACTTGGCTGCTGCTTCTGTACTGGCACACCAAACTCCATTTTTCATAATTCCAGTTGGAACATGGGCAGGAACCGGATCTGGACAATACCTTTTCCACTTCTTAGACGCACTTGCTCCCCCTGCGCCTGTGTTCCCATTCATCTTGATAGTTGCCTTAGATGAGCATTCTTGGAAGGTCATTATCTTCTTGGGTTTCTTCTTTTCAGCTTTCTTGAGCTCAGACAGTGAAACTGTGTCCTGATCCTCTTTCTAAGTGTTCTCATTCTCAGCCTCTTCTTGATCAGATAATTGCATCTCTACATCTGTATTAGCTGGATGTTCCAACTCAGTCGGCACCGTTGGTGCGTCAGATGCTTTTTCTTCAACATGTTTATTTTCTGATTGTGCTGCAGACCCAATATGCACATCTCTTTCCTTTTGTTTTTCTTTGCCTTCCATAGTTCAGAAAGAGGGACGAAGTCCTGAGCATCCTCTGGATGAGTTTCTGACAAGGTGGCAGCCTGAGTAGCATCCTCTATCTCAAAATAAGGAATAGCTGGGGGATCCACCACCACATGTGCATCTTCCACAGAATCATCATGTAACCCTCCTTGCACAACGTCCAGTGCTTTAATTAACTCACCCTCTGGGACTACATCAGAACTGGAGGACTTTTGGGGTAAAACTGTCTCACCATCTTGCTGCATATCTGAGACAGCATCATCTGGCACACTTGCCTTCTTCTCAACCCCTACGACCTGGGCTCCTGAGGACTGATCAGCTCTTGTCTCAACAGGTATTGTAGCCTCCTCTTTTGCAACTCATCAACAACATCATCAATGTCCTTGAACAACACATCCAGTTCTTCATCATTATCGGATGCATGAGACTCTTCCATCACAATGCCAGATTGCTTAGCTTGCTGATCTCCACTTGCATCCCCATTCTTCTGCTTATCAGAACCACAATCTTAGCCCTGCTGGCTTCACCTTCTTCTGCAGCATCAGCCACAGAATATACAGCAGGTTTCAATCCCTTCGGCTTCTCATTAACCACTTTGTCACCCTTATAGCTCACTGAATATTTACCAATCGCCCATACTTCCTCATCAACAGAATTGAGTGTAGTAGCTTAGAAGTGAGAACAAGGGATTACCTTATTGAGGGGTGGTTCAGTCATCGCCTGATATTCCTTCGCAGTCTGCACACTCCCTTTAGTTGGATTAGGATCAGCCTTTGACGCCTTTGAAGTAGCTTCTTTAAGTTCTGTCAGAGCCGCTTCTTCTCCCTTCTTTTTCCCTTCTCCGATCTTAGGGTTTGCTGATATTGTATCCTCATCCGACTTCGATTCAACTGCCTTATTGTTTGATTTCTCAAATATTTGGACTCCTCCACTTGCTAAAGACGGTTATGTGTATATCTCTTGAGATATTTGTCCAATCACCTCTCTCCTTCTTGATATGCTCCAACGCCTCATAAAGCTGCAAATGTGTTGAACTTAGTAATCAGTTCCAACCATGTACCATCTGTTCCAGCCCTCTTCTTTGGTAGGTCAGCCCATCTGATTTGTTGGGGCTCTGCTCTTCGCTGACCTCCGTGTGGAGCACTTAGTTGGCGATAACACACAGACCCAGAGAGGATCTAAGTGTTTCGAACCGAGCGGCGTGTAGTGGCGTGGTGAGTACGACAGTTATAGTTGTCATGTGTTTTGATGTGATGACCTTCTTCTCCACTTGCTCTCTGATGAAGTGATATCTGCTCATGGAGTGTTGTACTGGGTTCTTGGGCAGAACCTTCTTCACCCGTTCCATTCCGTGTTCAGACAGATTCTGCTTTATACATAGGAACTGAGTGCAGCAGCTCCCTACAGCGATGCTCTCCCGCTCTCCCAGCACCTGTTCAACATGTATTCCAGGAAGGTGTTTCATCTCTCCCACCATTGTCAACTGGAGCTCCTTTTGCATCTGTCCCATGAACTGGCCAACCAGCTTCTGTGTACTCGTGGCGAACATATGCTTCTCTTCTCCTCCTCGCTCATAGCCATGGTCGATGAGGAAAGTCTCGTACCATGCTCTGGGCGCTTGTGTGAGTTCGTATATAGTCTCCTTCAGTTCGTGACTGTGCACACAATGATATAACTTCCATGCTTCATATCTGGTGAGCTCTTCCAGTTCCACGTGAATGGCCACCACCCAAATCTCATCAATAAGAGCTTTGTTGACATTCTTCGGACTGGATGAACAGGCAGCCAGCTCTCGATACTTGATCTCATTCGCTCGACTCTTAATTCTCCATGAGGGTTGCAGCGAAGGTGCATTGTCAAGTGTCCTAGCTGGAGTAGGTGTGGCTTTATCAGCTGGACCTCCTGGGACTTTATCTTCTATAGACTTGGTCTGAATGGGTGTTTCAGACGATGTCCCACCTCTACATTTATCATCTTCTGGAACTGAGTTTATGTCATCTTTGTCTTTTACCTTTCTGCAAGAGGACACCATACCTGTCCCTTCCAATTCCATCTCATGTATCGTGTTTGTCGAATAGACAGTGGCAGCTCCCGTTCTAACTGTGCCTAGACAGTAGCTTTTGTTTGTTGACCTACTTTCTTCCAACAGTGTGTCTCCATTCCTATCCAGTACTTGACACGTATCACGAGTGAATGTAACAGACTATCCTTCATCACTCAATCTACAGATACTGATTAGGTTCACCTTTAACCCATCCACTAGGAGGATATCCTCGAGCTCAGGTAGATCCGGAACCTTCAATGTCCCACAGCCGATCACCTGGCCCTTCCCTCCATCTCCAAAAGTGACAAACTGACGCTTGCGAATAGGTTTAACATTGATGAGATATTGGGGATTACATGTCATATTGAGATGAACTTTTTTGCGGATGTGCAACTCAGCATTCTTTCTCCTTACCCCCACCAAGCCTGCAGGATGTGTTTCTCTATTTTTCTCCATCTCAGCTTTCAGAACCGATACTGTGTCTAGCAGTTTCACCTTCTGTGCAAGAAGTGACGAGTGTTCTTGATTCATTCCAATTATCTCGTGCTTCGAAGCAGATATTTCCTCCTGGTGTTCCACCTTCTGGGCAATGAGAATTTCAATCTCTTGCCACTTTTTATCTTTTTCTTCTGTCAGGCTTGCCACTGTTTCTGTGAGCTTCTTGTTCAGGCCAATCACCAATAGGCACTTCTCATAGAGTTCCTTGTACGTCTCGGCCGATATCTCATGAGCAAGTCCTTCTTCATCACTGCTTGAAGCGTCATCAATAGGCTGTTCAGACAGTGTACTAGAATATGGATTTTCACTTGTCTCACTGCCGTCTTCAATAGTGACTATATGTCCGACGAGATTGACATTCTCATGTTCTTCTTCCTCATCGTTAGATTCACTTTCTGGACCCTCATAGGCTATTCTGAGAATATCCCATGCTTCCTTGGCCACCTCACATAAAGTGTTTCGTCCTGGAATTGCTCAAGGGTAATAATCTGCTCGCGGACTTCCAATCGAAGGGATGGCGGAGAAAACTCCTTTAGAAATAGGGCCCCTAGATCCCAATAATCGTCTTCATAATCTGCACCCGATGAGTAATACCAAGATATTGCGGAGTAAGGTTAAAGAAAACTTAAAATATTTAAGCTTAAACCTCTCTAATGACTCGTCTTTAGGCTTCATGCGGCTGTGATATTGCGGAGTAAGGTCAAGACAAGTTCCAGATGGTGTTCGAACTGCGTCTCGAACACTTGTTGGACAGTTTCAGGTTGTGTTCAAACAGAGACTGGAACACCTTTGCAGACAGTACCAAAACAGAACAAACAGGAGTACACACGATATGATAACCCAGTTCGGCTTCGCCTACTCTGGGGGGTTTCCCACACCCGAAATAGGGACACAAATCTTATTACGAGTTTAGAGCTATTCGTGGACTTACACTTACACAACGCCTTGTTTGTAATAGCCTAGCATCTAACACTCCGTCTCTCGGATTTGCAATCTCAGTTCACCGCAGCTCCCCTCGATCCCTGAGAGAGCCTTGTCGTGAGACAATGTGCAAAATAAATTTATAAGTCCACTACTTGTGACTTCACTATTGGGTAGTAAAGCGGTAAGTAGGGGTCGTACCCAAGGGAGTCAGTGTGGAATGGTTGTTCTTCAAAAAGAAAGAAAAGGAAAGTAAATACAGATTGGGTTTTATGGTTTTTTAGATAGAAAGTAAATTGCGTAAAAGTGAATGACTGAAAATAAAGTGCGTAAAGTAAATTGCGTAAAGTAAATACTGAAAGTAAAATGCTGGAATAGTCCAATTCAATATCGACTAATCAACATACTTTTGGTATGGACTGATATTGAAAGGGTCTGTAATAAGCGACAGAAAGTAAATTACTGAAAAGTAAATTGCTGGAAAGTAAATGTGCGGAAATTAAAGTACTGAAAGTAAATGACTGAAAATAAGCAGTTGATAATGAGACTGAAAGTAAAGTGACAGGTGATGTTTTAATTAAAGGACAAGATTCGGTTTTAGGGGCCTTGTATCATAAATCTGTTCATCATCGACCTCTAATGATCATACTACATGTTTAAAATGTATCAAGGCTATTTCTAGCACTCGACTTGCCACACCGTCTAGTCCTTTTCAAGACATAAAACACTTGTTCTATTTAGGCTAATTCCTCCTTTCGAAGTATCTTAGCCTTATGTGCATCCACCTGATCAATAGTTTCCGATCAACCAAGTGGTGTTTTAAAGAGGTTGAACTCTACAGAAAAGCTTTGCTCTTTCGAGCCTCCACTTAACCACGTATGTTCACGAACCCCATGGAAGAGCTTTGCTCTTTCGAGCCTCCACTCAACCAATAGTGTTCTGACCTAATATAAGGCACATAGAACAAGTTTAAACACAATAGAGGCACTAAGAGAAGGGTCTAAAACATATTTTGATACAAGCACACCCCTTCAACCGAATGAAGGGTTTAGCTACGATTATCCATAGAGGTGGATAACATAGCTAAGTGCTTGAAAAGTAAAGGTTTTCGAAAGACAAAAAAGTAAAGTTTTTTGAAAGTAAAAGACAAGAAAGTAAGGGTTTGGAAAGTAAAACTCAAGAACAAACTTGAGCACTCAAGAACCAACAAGAGTACTCAAGATACAAAGTGAAGTAAAGACAAGGAAAGTAAAGAAAGGTTTGGAAATCAAGAACAAAAGTAAGAACAAGAACAAGTAAAATGTAGAGAGGTTTTGGTATTGAAATGGTGAAGAAGAGAGATAAGCTCTCAACTTCCTAATGTATATTACATGAAGCAAGCCCTCTATTTATAGGCAAGGGAGACTTGGAGGCTAAGTTTTGCTTTGGAAAATATCCCAAAAGCAAGTCATTTTCATTGGCTCTCCCAAATGCCACCTCATTTGAGCACATGCATCTCCCAAAAACCGCCGGCCATAGGTGGCATCTCCAAAAGCCGCTGGCCATAGGTGGCACTCCAAAAGCCGCCAGCCATAGGTGGCACTCCAAAAGCCGCCTCTAGTTGGATCCCAATGCAACCGGACTCCAAATGCCAATCGAAATGAATAGTAAGTAACCCGAATATTGGGACTTCGGTTGGGTTCTGGCCGGAACTTGCTCTGAGCTTGGCCGGAGCATGGTCGTGCCCTGATTTGAAGTTTTGCTCAGGCGCAGGCCTTGGTCGGGACCGGGCGCTTGTCTCCGGAGTGCTCGGGCGTTGTCTCGGGCGGGGACCTGGTTTCTCGGTCGCGGGCCTTGGTTGAATTTCCTCGGGCCTTGGCTGGCCAGAAGTGACATGGCATGCTTTTTGGCACAAATCTCCCTTTTAAGGCGTGTTTCCTCTTTAGACCCCAAAATAGCCTATATACACAAAAAGACATTAACAAGCACTTGTTCGTATGACCAAATGTCTAATTTGGTGGGTTTTGTAGTACTTTATGAATCATATAAATATGTGATGAACCAAAATTATACGAATCAAAAACACAGTAAAACCCACCAAATTAGACTGTTGGTATATTTAACTTCTACTTGTTAGTCCCGATTTATTTCTACAGGGTATTTTGGCGCTTAGAGAGAAAACACGCTAAGGAGAGGATTTTACGCTGAAAAGATATTAAGAGTCAATCCAAGGTCAAGATCAGACGCCGAACGAAGAAATCTCAAGATCCTGACGTAGGAATTACTCAAATTAAATTCAACCGAGGAACAATGAAAGTCAGACGGAGCGAAATTGGATTGATAGTTTTGTGAAAAGACAGCACAAAACTGTCAAAATGCACCCATGGACCAAGGTGACCGACCACCTTGCTTGGAGGTGGCCAAAGCCACCCTTCTCCTCCCCTTGCCACCGGCAACCGGCGGCTCAAGCTCTCCATGACCGGCGGCTTTTGGCTCCCCCCATGTGTCATCTCCTCCTTGCTCCTCCTTCCTCCTCCCTTGATGCAAAACCACATGGAGCCATCTCCACCCTCCATTCTCCTCTCCTTGTGGCTATAAAAGGAGCCATCCTCCTCCTCATTTGTATCATCTCATTTTCAAACATCCTCCACCATAGTTAGTGAGAGAAGCTCTCACTTCTCTCTAGAGTTTGGGCACTACTATTGTAATAATCTTACTCTGGAATCAAAGCTTGATCCTTGGCGCTTCAACGGTTTTGTAAGTCTTCTCGTATTTATTTTACTGTCTTTCAAAACCCTTGTTTTTCCAAATTCATAGTTATGATGTCTGACAGAACCTCTCGTCGTCAAAGCGATTGTGCAAATAAATTTATAATAGTCCGCTACTCGCAACTATACTACTGGGTAGTACTTGGTAAGTAGGGGTCGAACCCAAGGGAACTAGGGGAATAATTGTTCTTCGGGGGGGAATTACGCAGCGTGGGAATGTGTTTAAGGTCGGTTGGTTGGTTTTAAAGCTACCAGCTATTTTGATTGATTGATTGGTTGGTTGGTTGATTTTAATACTGGAAAGTAAATTACTATTTTAATGATTAAGAGAAATGTTCGGTTTCAGGGGACTTGTATTATATCCTGTTTGTCATTGACCATTAGTGAATCATCTAAGTATTCAAACGGTGAATCGAGGCTAGTTACAGCTCAAGACTTGCAACACCGGTTTAAAGCAACTCCTGTTCTATTTCAGTCTAGCGCCAATACCCTAAGGTATGCTAGCCTGGGTGCATCCACCTGATCTCACAGTTACGCTCGACCAGATGGGATTTAGGATGAGTCGAACTCCTCAGATAGCTTTGCTTGTTACAGCTTCCACTACCTGAGTATGATCACGAATTCCCACAGAAGAGCTTTGCTTGTTACAGCATCCACTCAACCTTGGAAACTCTGACTATATATGGCACATAGAACAAGTTTTGAATACTAAGACTAAACACTAAGTTAATAGTCTTAAAACATTTTATAATACAAGTGCGCCCCCTTAGACCGAACTACTAGTTTAGCTACTATTCATCGCGCTAAACATTATACTAAGGAATTAAAGACAACAGTTAAATAAATAAATACTAAGAGATACTTACAACCGTTGAAGCGCCAAGGGAGCTATCCTTTATTTCCAAAGCAAAATTACAACATTACAAATATTACAACTTCTAGAGAGAGAAGTGAAATTGAGATTTTGGTGTGTGAAATGAGGAGGAGGAGCTCCTCCTTTTATAGCCCAAAGGGGAGGAGATGGGTGGTGGAGATGGTGGACATGTGCATTTGATCCAAGGGAGGAGAAGAGGAGGAAGGAGGAGGTGCCATGTGGAGGAGCAAAAAGCCGCCGGTCACCATGGGTGGAGGAGCCGCCGGTTGCCGGTGGTGGAAGGGGGAGGAGCTCCTCCTTTGGCCACCACTTCTTCAAGTGGTCGGTCATCTTGCCCAAATGTGAGTTTTGTACAGTTTTGTGCAGTCTTTTCACAAAATTGTCCATGTGTTTCTTCCCCGGGCTGTCTTGACTCCACTCCTGATTCTTCTGATTAATTTGTTCTGGTCAATTCAACGTCAGGATCCTTGATATTTCTTCAGTCGGCATATGATCTTGACCTTGGATTGACTCTTGTTATCTTTTCAGCATAAAATCCTCTCCTTAGCGTGTTTTCACTTCAGTCTCTAAAATGCCCTGTGGAAATATATCGGGACTAACACGTAGAAGTTAGATAGACAAATAGTCTAATTAAGGGGGTTTTACTGTGTTTCTGACTCGTATAACTTTGGTCCATCAGATTACCCCCCACTTTTAGTTGTTCGTCCCGAACAATGCTATTAAAGGGCGTAAGTTCTAAGTTTGGCTTTGGAATATGAAAGTTAGACTGTGGTACTCGATCTATCCTAATTCATGCATTGTTTACTTATTACCAAATTAAACTACGTAAATAAATAGAAGAAACTTAATACTTGTACCTCCGTGCTGAGATGCAAATTATATTGGATGTCTCGGGAGATAGCCCTTTTTAGGCTCCTGGACTGCAATCTTGGGATCGTCTCGTACTATATGGTTTTCTTGTAGCTTTCTCTAGCACATGATTCGATTCGGGTTTCAGTGAGTTGAGCCTTTTTGATTTTCTTCTTTGGCGAGGGACTGCTTTTTTGTTGTAGTGAATCGGCCTTTGGCCTTTGATTTGACTTTTTTGAGTGCTTCACTTTTGCTCGGTTAAAACCTTCACAATTTTGGGCCTTTGGCCTCTTTTGATTTTCTTCTTTGAGTTTTTCGCCTTTTCGTGACTGCTAGTCCATTTTCTCAAGCCTTTTTGGGAGGTCCAATCATCGCCCGCAAGCCTATGGAAATACCTCCCCGCTCCTCTCGTCTTTGTCGTTTTGCGCGGGTCAAGATGAGGGTCGCCCATCTATTTTCTCGGCTATTTTGACTAGAGAGAGGACGGTCTGATTCCCGTCCTCGCCTTTGCATAGATGCTTCTTGGCGGAGTTGACTTCAATTATTCACTGAAAACCCGAAGTGCAGCCTCCACTGACTTCGAAAACCATATAGTTTGATCTGATCCTTTGATTGCTTGCCAAGCCTCTCTAGGGCAGTTTATATCAACTCCACATCCCTAGTTATCTCAGCACAAAGGACAAATGGAAAGTTACATTCTAAGTTTTTAAACAGTTGAATTTTCACAAGGTTAATGCATGAATTATGATTTATCTTTTTCACATTCTTAAGTTCATATTTTCAAAAAGGTTCTTATTAAAAAAGAAAAAACAGCTGCATGTTATTTATGTACATAGGTGGTTCTCACCCCCCACTTTTGAACGAAGGCGTGCCTTAGTTCAAAAGTCATGCAAGCTTAAAACTAAATACTAAATTTAAATGACAGAAATTAAAGTGCGGAAAAGTAAGATAGTGTCGGGTTACCTCCCGACCAGTGCACTTGTTTAACGTCGTTGGCTCGACGATACCTCGTTTGTGGTTCATTGGTTTGGGTCCCATGGGTGGCTGAGGTCAAACTTCTTGATTCCACCGACTTTGATTCTTGCGGTGAGTCTTCCTGATTTTTTAGCAGATGACGGGTTTGGGTCCAGTTCTGATGGTATCTCCTTCCAACGTCTCTGAGAAGGCGAGGGACCTTTGACCATAGCTGCTGGTCTTGATACTTTTCTGGTTCCTAATGACAGGTCAAAAAACTGTGCACCGTGATCTGAGATAGGTGTTATGTCTGGCGGTTTCTTCGTGTCCGGGCGGCTCTTATTAATGTAGAAATGTGCAATTTTGTCGCCGAACTTAAGTGATAATGACCCCTTGCCCACATCGATTCTTGCTTTAGTGGCGTAGAGGAATGGTCGTCCCAATATTATTGTCGGAGGATCGTCTTCACTGGTTTCTTCTGTTGGTATTACATAGAAGTCTGCAGCAACGACGAGCTCTCCCACATGGAGTATTACATCTTCCAGTTCTCCAACCGGACGGATGCATGACTTGTCTCCTAGCTCGATATTTGACCGGGGAGGTTTCAACGGACCAAGTCCTAGTAAGTAATACAAGGATGAAGGCATGGCGTTGACAGCAGCCCCAAGATCGACTAAGCATTTGTGGATCTGGGTTTCACCAATACAGCAAGTGATTGTAAAGGCTCCTGGGTCTTTATCTCTTTCCGGTTGTGACTCATGGTCTGAAACGAGGGCTCTTTCTATTCTTTGACCAGTCTGCCTATTCCTTGGCCTTAAGTTGTTGTCGTCGTCCCATCCTGATGCTGGTACGTCGGTGTGTATAATTGGCGGTGGTGTTATGCAGACGGTGAATGCATATCGTCCATTGTCGGCATGTGTAACCCATGTTTTGCCATTATTGGGGCGATCTTCCTCTTGATTCCAATCAGGCCGACGTCTGCGGTTGAAGTGATTGTTCGTGAGTTTGTAAGTTGGGGATCGTGCTACTTCTCCTAGTGTAGCCTTCATGCTTGACCTCTTTATCATGCTTATATTTGCCTTTGGATTTTGAATGGTCTGTGAAGGAAGTCTGCCAGGTTCAGTAGTGAGTGTAGACATGGCGGTGGCGAGCTGGGACATTTGTTTGGTCAATTCTGAGATTGCCCCGTCAGTTTTTGCCTGGTACTGGTGTAGCGAAGTTCCCAACTGATTAATGTTTCCCGCGAGCTCCTTCATCGTGTCGTTGAGCGATTTGCTTGGTTCCTGCTGATTGCTCGGGCCGGCTTGGTACTGATTTGGTCCTTTTTGTTGATATTGGCTTGCCGATTGAGCGTTCTGGTTATACTGCCGGTGGGGGGGTTGGTAGTATGACTGAGCTAGTTGAGGGACAACTGGTTGTGTCTCCTTCTGAGGATGGCTGTTGTTGTTGTGCCAGCTTGGTTTGGATGTTTGACCGTACTGTCTATTTTGTCCAGCTCTGTCGTCGTTGTTGTTGTATCCTTGATATCCTCCCACTGTATTTACGTCAGCCGGTTCTTCATCTATCAATGTTGGGCATGCGTCTGTTTTGTGTTCCATAGAACCACAAAACTCGCAAGGTTTTACAGGAACTGGCTGTCTACGTATGATCTCAATCATCATCTCCTTTAACTGTTTCATCTCTTCAGTTATGGAGTTTACTGATGCCTCGGTTTGTGCTACCCTTTTTGATCGAGAGAATTCATCTTGGCGAGTGGTCTCTTCTCTAAATCGAGCATTTTCAGCAACGTTGGCGATGAGTTTCTGATGCCACTTAATGATAGATTCATCATGGACCCTCCCGCTGAGGCATCCAAGAGCATTTTGTCTAATGGTCTTAATCCATCAATGAGGTACTCGATGACGAGTTTCTCGGGCAGTCCAAGGGTACAGCAGCTCCTTTCTAGGTGATTGAACTTTTCCAGGTAATCGTACATGGTTTCATTGGGACCTTGTTTGATTTCCTGTAGTTGCTTCCTTACTTGTATTGCTCTTCCAGCCGGATAGTATTTGTCTAAGAACTTCTTTTGCATCTGAGCCCATGTTCTGATGCTTCCGGAAGGCAATGAAAGGAACCAGTCGCTTGCCGAGTCTATGAGGGAAAAATAGAACGCTTTTAACTTGAAGTCGTCCATATTCACTCGATTGGGCTTTAGATTCTGGCAAATGCCATGTAGGCGTTGGAGGTGAGTTGCGGCAGATTCTCCTTGAGATCCTGAGAATTTTGGCAGGCTGTGTGCCACTGATGCGTTGATGGTTATATTTTCTAATTCAGGGCTCTCATAGATGCACCACGGCTGTGTCTCGAAATTAGGGGCATTTAACTCGCCCATCATCGGTTCACGATAGTAGTTATCTCCGTAGTAGTCGTCGAAAGCGGGTTCTCTTCTTGGCATGTATCGAGGTTGAGGTTGTGGTCGTGGGGGATGAATAGGAGGTTGTACTGGACCAGCTGCATTTCGGTCCTTGGGTAATTCTTGGTTTCTCCTGACTGCTTCCCCATCACGAGCTCTTCTGTTTCTGATGAGTTGTTACGGATCGTCGACGAATGGAAACGGTACCTCATCATTCTGATCGTACAGGTTTATTTCTTCGTCATCCTGGAAGTCATGGTGACTTTCTTCGCGAGACATGGTTGTTTTGAAGCGCGTAACGGTTTAAAGAACAGTTATCCGATGACTAGTTCCCCGGCAACGGCGCCAATTTGACAGAATCGCTCGTCGTCAAAGCGATTGTGCAAATAAATTTATAATAGTCCGCTACTCGCAACTATACTACTAGGTAGTACTTGGTAAGTAGGGGTCGAACCCAAGGGAACTAGGGGAATAATTGTTCTTCGGGGGGAATTACACAGCGTGGGAACGTGTTTAAGGTCGGTCGGTTGGTTTTAAAGCTACCAGCTATTTTGATTGATTGATTGGTTGGTTGGTTGATTTTAATACTGGAAAGTAAATTACTATTTTAATTATTAAGAGAAATGTTCGGTTTCAGGGGACTTGTATTATATCCTGTTTATCATTGACCATTAGTGAATCATCTAAGTATTCTAACGGTGAATCGAGGCTAGTTACAGCTCAAGACTTGCAACACCGGTGTAAAGCAACTCCTGTTCTATTTCAGTCTAGCGCCAATACCCTAAGGTATGCTAGCCTGGGTGCATCCACCTGATCTCACAGTTACGCTCGACCAGATGGGATTTAGGATGAGTCGAACTCCTCAGATAGCTTTGCTTGTTACAGCTTCCACTACCTGAGTATGATCACGAATTCCCACAGAAGAGCTTTGCTTGTTACAGCATCCACTCAACCTTGGAAACTCTGACTATATATGGCACATAGAACAAGTTTTGAATACTAAGACTAAACACTAAGTTAATAGTCTAAAAACATTTTATAATACAAGTGCGCCCCTTAGACCGAACTACTAGTTTAGCTACTATTCATCGCGCTAAACATTATACTAAGGAATTAAAGACAACAGTTAAATAAATAAATACTAAGAGATACTTACAACCGTTGAAGCGCCAAGGGAGCTATCCTTTATTTCCAAAGCAAAATTACAACATTACAAATATTACAACTTCTAGAGAGAGAAGTGAAATTGAGATTTTGGTGTGTGAAATGAGGAGGAGGAGCTCCTCCTTTTATAGCCCAAAGGGGAGGAGATGGGTGGTGGAGATGGTGGACATGTGCATTTGATCCAAGGGAGGAGAAGAGGAGGAAGGAGGAGGTGCCATGTGGAGGAGCAAAAAGCCGCCGGTCATCATGGGTGGAGGAGCCGCCGGTTGCCGGTGGTGGAAGGGGGAGGAGCTCCTCTTTTGGCCACCACTTCTTCAAGTGGTCGGTCATCTTGCCCAAATTTGAGTTTTATACAATTTTGTGCAGTCTTTTCACAAAACTGTCAATGTGTTTCTTCCCCGGGCTGTCTTGACTCCACTCCTGATTCTTCTGATTAATTTGTTTTGGTCAATTCAACGTCAGGATCCTTGATATTTCTTCAGTCGGCATATGATCTTGACCTTGGATTGACTCTTGTTATCTTTTCAGCATAAAATCCTCTCCTTAGCGTGTTTTCACTTCAGTCTCTAAAATGCCCTGTGGAAATATATCGGGACTAAAACGTAGAAGTTAGATAGACAAACAGTCTAATTAAGGGGGGTTTTACTGTGTTTCTGACTCGTATAACTTTGGTCCATCAATGTCCAGTGCCATGAATAGTAGTAGCTAAACTCTTTTCGGTTGAAGGTGTGTACTTGTATTGTAGTATGTTTTAGACTATTGCACTTAATGTAGCTTTGTGTTCGAAACTTGTTCTATGTGCCATATATAGTCAGAGTTTCCAAGGTTGAGTGGAAGCTGTAACAAGCAAAGCTCTTCCGTGGGATTCGTGATCATACTCGGTAAGTGGAAGCTGTAACAAGCAAAACTTATCGAGGAGTTCGGCTTATCTAAAAAACCATTTGGAAACCGGACCAAGGAATTCAAATGGATGCACAGAAGGCTAAGATACTTCGAAAGGAGGAATTAGTCTGAAGTAGAACAAGTGTTTTAAACGATGTTGCAAGTCTTGCGCTACGAAAGGGCCTCGATTCATCTTTGAACATTTAGTATAATCATTAATGGTCGATGATAAACAGACTATGATACAAGGCCACCCCCAAAACCAAATGCTTTCCTTTAAATTGTAATATCCACTGTAATTTCACCTCTCATCACAACCAACCCACGCTACTCTAAGTCCTAAAATCACAACCAATTCCCAACTGTCCAACTTAAAGAACAACTATTCACCTAATTCCCTTGGGTTCGACCCCTACTTACCACTTACTACCCTGTAGTTAAGTCGCGAGTAGCGGACTTATAAATTTATTTGTACATTTGCTCTGACGACAAGCATCTGTCAAATTGGCGCCGTTGCCGGGGAGTTAGCTTCCGACTAGTTGTTCTTTTCTTTTCTTTCTCTCTCTTAAATTCTTGATCGCGCTACTGCTCAACCATGTCATCATACTACGGAAGCGAACCTTGGAATGATGGGGGCAGCAATCTTATGTTTAAAATGCTCGACTGTCTCCCCAAATTCGGAGGTGCTCTTGGAGAAGATCCCGTGAAGCATACACAGACGTTCCACTCCATATGCAGCCACATGAGGCCTAAAAATGAATCGGTAGAAGAGTTTAAACTTAAATGCTTTAAATTTTCTTTAACTAACTCCGCAATAGACTGGTATTACTCATGTGCTGCTTATGAAGGCAATTATGGGGATCTACGAACCAAATTTCTAGAAAAGTTTTGCCCGCCATCTCTCCGACTTGAAACCCGCGAGAAAATTCTCAATCTTGAACAATCCCGCGACGAAACTTTGGACGAGTACTTGGTGTACATCGACTCCATTGTGGCGAGCTGCCCGCACCATGGATTCACCAACCACTATCTTATTCAAAGGTTTCTTGCTGGAATGACGCCCCTTGAGTGGAAAAAACTTAATGATGCAGCGGGAGGCTCAATCATGAAGTTAACCATGGCTGAAACTTGGGACCTCATAGACGAGTTGGCAGAAAGCACAAAACAAGGGCCGATGCACCAAACTGATGATGAAGCGCCGACAGAGGATGAAGACTCACAAATAACCGAAGAAGAACCATCCAGGACAGGCCCAGTCCTCATTGTCGAAGCACCCAACACGAGCCCATGCAATCTTCCCGAGGAAGTCCCGTACCTCACTACCAAATCAGCTGAGACATACATGGACCTCACTGCCGAACTAACCGAGAAAATCACGGCAGGCCCGGTCCTCACAGAAGAGCTGCTCGAGAAAGGCCCTGTCCTTATGGCCGAGAAGCCCCTACTTAACCCTTCATATTCTATGAAGATCACGGCCACCAAAGATGAGATGATTTATGATACAGTGCTAGGCGAGTTGGAGGAGAAGCATGAGCCAGAACAATCAACGCAGGAGCTCCCACTCGTCGCAAGCCAAGAAGAGCCTCCTGAAAGGTGTAAGGACCAAGGACGGCCAATCATCTCTGCCACAAAGAAGAGGGTTAGCAAGGGCGCATGCTTGAGGTCGCTTGGCAAAAGACTGAACTTCCGAAACTGCAAGGATGCCAACCGACCATACATGAAGAAGCGGAAAAGACATGGGCCCAAAGAATGGAAACCCGGAAGCAGTAACAAGCGGGCACGACTCATTGAACCAGCAGCTATGGTCAAGAAAGCCTCACCCTCTCAAATCAAAAGAGCTACCGAGAAGAAGTTTGACCTCAAGCACCCATGGGATCCCAACCAATGATCCAGGAATAAGGTACTGTCGAGCCAACGACGTTAAACAAGTGCACTGGTCGGGAGGTAACCCGACACTATCTTACTTTCCGCACTTTAAATTTCTGTCTTTTTATTTTCTGTCTTTTAGTTTTCATCAATAAGTCGCTCTCACCCACTTGGTGCATAGAATGATTTGACTATTTAGGAATTGGTTTTTGGAGCACGATCGGATCAGCCAGGCAGCTTCCGTGAACTACCGGGCTTGCGCTGAGAGTTCAAGGCCCCAGCCGAACTCCCTCGATTATCCAGCCTCATGCCATTCGACACAACAAGGGAGTTCTGGTCTTACCTTTCCTTAAGTCATTTCCTTCTCGTATAACATCTGCTTGCATGGCTTTTGAACTAAGTAGTGCTGAAAGGCACGACTTCGTTCAAAAGTGTGGGGTGAGAACCGCATGTGTACATAAGTAAATAACATGTTTTTTTTCTTTTTTAGTGTATCTTTTTGAAAGTATGAACTTAAGAATGTGAAAAAGATAGACCAAAATTCATGCATTTACCTTGTGAAAATTCAACTGTCTAAAAACTTAGAACGTAACTTCTCATTTGTCCCTTTGTGCTGAGATAAACTAGAGATGTGGAGTTGATAGAAATGCCCTAGAGAGGCTTGTCAAGCAATCGAAGGATTGAATCAAACTATATGGTTTTCGAAGTCAGTGGAGGCTGCACTTCGGGTTTCAGTGAAGATTGAAGTCATCTCCGCCATGCAGTGTTTATGCAACAAGAAAAAAAAGGCGAGGACGGGAATCACACCGTCCTCTCTCTAGTCAAAGTAGCCGGAAAAATAAATGAGCGACACTCATTTTGACTCGCGCGAAACGGCAAAGATGAGAGGAGCGGGGAGGTATTTCCATAGGCTTGCGGGCGATGATTGGACCTCCCAAAAAGGCTTGAGAAAATGGACTAGCAAGTCACAAAGACGCAAAAAGCTCAAAGAAGCAAATCAAGAGGCCAAAGGCCCAAAATTGTGAAGGTTTTAACCGAACGAAAAGTGAAGTACTCAAAGAGTCAAATCAAAGGCCAAAGGCCGATTCACTACAAAAGCAGTCCCTCGCCAAAAGAAAAATCAAAGTACTCAAACCAGTGAAACCCGAACCGAATCACGTGCTAGAGAAAGCTACAAGGAAGCCATATAGTGCGAGACGGTCCCGAGGCTGCAGTCCAGGAACCTGAAAAGGGCTATCTCCCGAAACATCCGGAATAATTTGCATCTCGGCACGGAGGTACAAGTATCAAGTTTCTTCTATTTATTTATACAGTTCAATTTGGTAATAAGTAAGTAATGCATGAATTAGGATAAATCGAGTCCCACAGTCTAATTTTCATATTTTAAAACCAAACTTAGAGTGCCGCCCTTTAATAGCATTGTTCGGTACGAACAACTAAAAGTGTGGGGTGATCTGATGGACCAAAATTATACGAATCAAAAACACAGTAAAACCCACCAAATTAGACTGTTGGTCTATTTAACTTCTACTTGTTAGTCCCTATTTATTTCTACAGGGTATTTTGGCGCTTAAAGAGAAAATACGCTAAGGAGAGGATTTTACGCTGAAAAGATATTAAGAGTCAATCCAAGGTCAAGATCAGACGCCGAACGAAGAAATCTCAAGATCCTGACGTAGGAATTACTCAAATTAAATTCAACCAAGGAACAATCAAAGTCAGACGGAGCAAAATTGGATTGATAGTTTTGTGAAAAGACTGCACAAAACTGTCAAAATGCACCCATGGACCAAGGTGACTGGCCACCTTGCTTGGAGGTGGCCAAAGCCACCCTTCTCCTCCCCTTGCCACCGGCAACCGGCGGCTCAAGCTCTCCATGACCGGCGACTTTTTGCTCCCCCCATGTGTCATCTCCTCATTGCTCCTCCTTCCTCGTCCCTTGATGCAAAACCACATGGAGCCATCTCCACCCTCCATTCTCCTCCCCTTGTGGCTATAAAAGGAGCCATCCTCCTCCTCATTTGTATCATCTCATTTTCAAACATCCTCCACCATAGTTAGTGAGAGAAGCTCTCACTTCACTCTAGAGTTTGGGCACTACTATTGTAATAATCTTACTCTGGAATCAAAGCTTGATCCTTGGCGCTTCAACGGTTTTGTAAGTCGTCTCGTATTTATTTTACTGTCTTTCAAAACCCTTGTTTTTCCAAATTCATAGTTATGATGTCCAGTGCCATGAATAGTAGTAGCTAAACTCTTTTCGGTTGAAGGTGTGTACTTGTATTATAGTATGTTTTAGACTATTGCACTTAATGTAGCTTTGTGTTCGAAACTTGTTCTATGTGCCATATATAGTCAGAGTTTCCAAGGTTGAGTGGAAGCTGTAACAAGCAAAGCTCTTTCGTGGGAATTCGTGATCATACTCGGTAAGTGGAAGCTGTAACAAGCAAAACTTATCGAGGAGTTCGGCTTATCTAAAAAACCATTTGGAAACCGGACCAAGGAATTCAAATGGATGCACAGAAGGCTAAGATACTTCAAAAGGAGGACTTAGTCTGAAGTAGAACAAGTGTTTTAAACGATGTTGCAAGTCTTGCGCTACGAAAGGGCCTCGATTCATCTTTGAACATTTAGTATAATCATTAATGGTCGATGATAAACAGACTATGATACAAGGCCACCCCCAAAACCAAATGCTTTCCTTTAAATTGTAATATCCACTGTAATTTTACCTCTCATCACAACCAACCCACGCTACTCTAAGTCCTAAAATCACAACCAATTCTCAACTGTCCAATTTAAAGAACAACTATTCACCTAATTCCCTTGGGTTCGACCCCTACTTACCACTTACTACCCAGTAGTTAAGTCGCGAGTAGGGGACTTATAAATTTATTTGTACATTTGCTCTGACAACAAGCATCTGTCAATATGCTCCATCAAACACCCCCACACTTAATCTTGTTCGTCCCGAACAAGTCTAGCCAAAGAGAGGATTAACAACACCCTAAGTCCTAGATATGAATGTGAGGCGCAAAACTAGACTTCACCTTTGCATGCATAACTTACTTGCTTCCAAACAAAATTATGCTCAAACATGAAAGTAACTAGATACTTGTTACCTTTGAGCCGAGATGCAAATCAATTTGGATGATTGGGAGATAGCCACTTGTTAGGCCCTTGAACTGCACTCTCGAATCCGATCTTACTATATGGTTATGTTACTTGCTTCTTCTAGCACGTGATTGATTCGGGCAACTTGGGTTGAGCTCTTTTTCTTTGTTTGTGTGGTTGGACAGCTTTTGTAGTGAGGTTTGGCCTTCGGCCTTTGATTTGACTCTTTGAGTACTTCACTTTTGCTTCGGTTTTGTTTTCACCATATTGGCTGATTTCTTTCTTTTCTTTTTTGAGCTTTGCTCCTTTGATGAGATTTGCATGTCCATTTTTCTTCACTTTTGGGAGGTCCAATCATCGCCCTGCTTGTCAAGCCTCTCTAGGGCATTTCTTTCAACTCCACATCCTACATTATCTCAGCACACAAGGACAAGTAGAAAGTTAAGTTCGCAGGTTTTTACACAATTAAGTTTTTACAAGGAAATGCATGAATCGGGTCTATCTATTTTCACATCATGGAAGTTTGTATTTTCAAAAAGTTAATATTAAGGGAAAAGGAAAAAAACAAACATGTAGACTAATATGTGCAAAACTAACTAATATGTGCAAGACTACTCAATCACCCCCACACTTTTGAATGAAGCCGTTCCGCTTGGAATGACTTAGTTCAAAACACAAAAAGCTAGTTAACTAAGGAAATGACATAAACATAAAAACTATAACGAGTAAAGAAAATATGCCGGGTTACCTCTCGGCAAGTGCCTTTGTTTAACGTCGTTGGCTCGACGGTACCTTACTCATGGATCATAAGTTCGGATCCCATGGGTGTGTGAGGTCAAACTTCTTCTCGGCTGCCCTTTTGATTTGCCCAAAGAACACATATGGCAGCGGGCTCAGTTCTGCTCTCCCTTGATCCGGAGGCTTCTTCTTCACATATCCCTGAGAATGCGAGGACTCCTTAACCATAGTTGCTGGTCCATCAAGTCGAGCTCTCTTGTTCCTCCTTCCCGGCTTCCATTCCTTTGGCCCATGTCTTGGCCGTTTCTTCATGTTTGAATGGGTGGCACCTTTGCAATTCTGGAAGTTTAGTATTGTGCCATTGAACACGAGCGACCTTGAGCTTGTTCCCATGCCAAGCCTCTTCTTTGGGGCTGAGGCGAATGGTCGTCTTGGAACGAGTGAGTTTTTTGGGCTGCTTCGTTGAGTCGTGGTGAATGAGCGCTCCATCGTTGGCTTTTCTTGTTCATGTTTTGCCTCCAACTCCCCTTGCACCGCATCATCATAAATCGGGGTTGTATTTCTCGACCAGCCCGTCCGTGAGAATCGGGGCTATCTCGACAAGCTTGCCAATGAGGACCGGGACTTCTGTTGGCTCGGCAGTGAGGATTGTGTTAGGCTCGGCTGGTTTGGCAATGAGGTGCTGGACTGGCATGATTTCCTCGAGCAGATTGGTGATGAGGACCGGGACTGAATCGGGCAGTGTTTCTTCTAACTCCCAGGGGCAATCTGAGTGGAGCTCTTCTTCAGGCAACCATGGGTCCTCATCCTCATCATTTATATGGTCTTCGGGGGCAATCACACTGAGGTCTGGGTCTAATTTGGGCAACTCGGCAGCGAGGACCGGTTCTAGTGGCTCGGCCGGCTCCGTGGGCTCTTCCTTGATGACCCTTGGTTTGAGCATCTCATTGACCAGATATGCCGTTTCTTTTTGAGCCGCCTCAACTATCGCCCATGATTTCTTGGTTTCGGCCAGGTTTGGGTGCATCGAGGCATTCAATTACTGTATGTCTGCGGCCAATTGCTGGGTGTTAGCTACCAGCTCGTTTTCTGCCACCCATAATTCGGTTTCGGCCCTGATTTGGTGCACCATGTTGGCCAGTTCTTCAAGTCGCATGGCCTGATCTTGTTTTGCGCTTCCTGCCTTATCTTCTATTAAGTTCCACAGATCATCCACGCTTAAGTTATCCACCGAGCCTCCTGCCGCAGCATCATTAAGCCTATTCCATTCTTGTGGCATCATTCCATCGAGAAACCTTTGGAGAAGATCGAAGTAAGTGAATCCATGGTGCGGGCAGCTCGTCAAAATGGAATCGAAGTACGCCAAGTACTCGTCCAATGTTTCGTCCCGGGATTGCTCTAGGTTGTTGATCTTCTCGCGGATTTCAAGTTCGAAGGATGGTGGGGAAAACTCTTCATTGTTCCAAGGCTCGTTCTCGTACATCGACATATGGGGCTGCTAAACAAAAACAAACAAAAACAAAAAAGAACAACAATTCTGAAACACAACTCCCAGGCAACTGCGCCAATTTGACATAGCCTTGTCGTGAGGCAATGTGCAAAATAAATTTATAAGTCCACTACTTGTGACTTCACTATTGGGTAGTAAAGCGGTAAGTAGGGGTCGTACCCAAGGGAGTCAGTGTGGAATAGTTGTTCTTTAAAAAGAAAGGAAAGTAAATAAAGATTGGGTTTTATGGTTTTTTTAGACAGAAAGTAAATTGCGTAAAAGTAAATGACTGAAAATAAAGTGTGGAAAGTAAATTGCGTAAAGTAAATACTGAAAGTAAAGTGCTGGAACAGTCCAATTCAATATCGACTAATCAACATACTTTTGGTATGGACTGATATTGAAAGGGTCTGTAATAAGCGACAGAAAGTAAATTACTGAAAAGTAAATTGCTGGAAAGTAAATGTGCGGAAATTAAAGTACTGAAAGTAAATGACTGAAAATAAGCAGTTGATAATGAGACTGAAAGTAAAGTGACAGGTGATGTTTTAATTGAAGGACATGATTCGGTTTTAGGGGCCTTGTATCATAAATCTGTTCATCATCGACCTCTAATGATCATACTACGTGTTTAAAATGTATCAAGGCTATTTCTAGCACTCGACTTGCCACACCGTCTAGTCCTTTTCAAGACATAGAACACTTGTTCTATTTAGGCTAATTCCTCCTTTCGAAGTATCTTAGCCTTATGTGCATCCACCTGATCTATCATTTCCGATCAACCAAGTGGTGTTTTAAAGAGGTTGAACTCTACAGAAAAGCTTTGCTCTTTCGAGCCTCCACTTAACCACGTATGTTCATGATGGGGCACACGATGGAGCTTCTCTATCTAGAATGTGGCATTCATTTCCTAGACTTAAGGTTCTATTTATAGAGAAAGAGCCAGGGTTTCTTATGTCTTGGACTCCAAGTTTGGAGTGGAAGTAGCCAAAATGGATTCACATGAGCCAATGATGAGATGCTTCTAGAATCATCGAGGCACTCTTGCTCTGGAAGTAGTCAAAATGGATTGGCATGAGCAAATGATGAGATGCTTCTTGGATTTTTCCCGAAGTACTGTTCACGACCAAATTACTGTTCATCCCGGGATTACTGTTCACAATGGAATTACTGTTCATGTCGGGATTACCGTTCACGACGGAATTACTGTTCACGACTCTCCTCCGGCTTTGTTCTTCAACTGCGATGCTTCTGACATGAAAATGCCGTCTTATAAGCTCGATTCTTCTTTAGACTCCAAAAGGCCCTGAAATGCAAAACGACATTAACAAGCATATGTTCTTATGATCAAATGTCGTAAATGGTGGGTTTTGTTGACTTAATGAGTCGTATAAATACGTCTCATCAGTTCATGAACCCCATGGAAGAGCTTTGCTCTTTCGAGCCTCCACTCAACCAATAGTGTTCTAACCTAATATAAGGCACATAGAATAAGTTTAAACACAATAGAGGCACTAAGAGAAGGGTCTAAAACATGTTTTGATACAAGCACACTCCTTCAACCAAATAAAGGGTTTAGCTACGATTATCCATAGAGGTAGATACCATAGCTAAGTGCTTGAAAAGTAAAGGTTTTCGAAAGACAAAAAAGTAAAGTTTTTTGAAAGTAAAAGACAAGAAAGTAAGGTTTTGGAAAGTAAAACTCAAGAACAAACTTGAGCACTCAAGAACCAACAAGAGTACTCAAGATACAAAGTGAAGTAAAGACAAGGAAAGTAAAGAAAGCTTTGGAAATCAAGAACAAAAGTAAGAACAAGAACAAGTAAAATGTAAAGAGGTTTTGGTATTGAAATGGTGAAGAAGAGAGATATGCTCTCAACTTCCTAATGTATATTACATGAGGCAAGCCCTCTATTTATAGGCAAGGGAGACTTGGAGGCTAAGTTTTGCTTTGGAAAATATCCCAAAAGCAAGTCATTTTCATTGGCTCTCCCATATGCCACCTCATTTGAGCACATGCATCTCCCAAAAGCCGCCGGCCATAGGTGGCATCTCCAAAAGCCGCCGGCCATAGGTGGCATCTCCAAAAGCCGCCGGCCATAGGTTGCACTCCAAAAGCCGCCTCTTGTTGGATCGCAATGCAATCGGACTCCAAATGACAACCGAAATGAATAGTAGAAGCCAACCGGAATAAATAGTAAGTAACCGGAATATTGGGACTTCAGTTGGGTTCTGGCCGGAACTTTATCTGAGCTTGGCCGGAGCTCAGCCGGAGTTTGGCCGGAGCATGGTCCTGCCCTGATTTGAAGTTTTGCTCGGGCGCAGGCCTTGGTCGGGACCGGGCCCTTGTCTCGGGCGTGCTCGGGCGTTGTCTCGGGTGGGGACCTGGTTTCTCGGTCGTGGGCCTTGGTCGAATTTCCTCGGGCCTTGGCTGGCCAGAAGTGACATGGCATGCTTTTTGGCACAAATCTCCCTTTTAAGGCGTGTTTCCTCTTTAGACCCCAAAAGCCTATATACACAAAAAGACATTAACAAGCACTTGTTCGTATGACCAAATGTCTAATTTGGTGGGTTTTGTAGTACTTTATGAATCATATAAATATGCTCCATCAATCCCCTATGGGTAGGACGAGACTTCCCTCTCGGCGTAGTCTTGGACCTCCCAGAAGCCCAGTCGCCTTCCCTCGAAGACGTGTCTTGATCACCGTGTGTGTGTGCGCTTTGTTGTCCTTCAAGAATAGTCTGAACAGCACACTGAACAGACTGGTTCTTCCCCGTTGATATTCCGGTGTGGAATAGTCAGCCGGCGGCCGCTTCTCCTCCAATCTCACAAACTCTCATGTTTTTCTTTTCACTCAGGAAGCGACGCAGATCTGGTTGCCCTAGCCATGTATTTATATGTAAGGGCGAATGGCCAAATCTGTTGCAGATCACATCATCAAATATTTTAGGAAATATTCCTAAATATTTGATGTGTATCTTTGATCCAATCTTAGGGAAGATTCGGATTTCTTCCACGCCAAGTCAGCCAGTCCAATCTTCAATCCAATTAGGAGATATTCGTTTGAATATTTGTATCTACGAATTCCTCGATGGCCGACTTCAGATCGAAATATTCTTGTCAAATATTTCGGAGATACTCCTAAATATTTGATAGATATTCAATATCATCCATATCCAATCTTTGGAGATTACTTCCGTGCCAAGCCATCCAATATTCTCGAATCCAAGCTGAAGATATTCATTTGAATATCTGATCTTTAATGATGACTCGTCAATTGATCCCAATCAAATCATCTCGTCGATCTTCTGGATACGGAAATCTTCCTGCGTCTACTGTACGCTGTACTGCAGTTCAAGACAGCGATTGAACTCTTCTTGAACACCTGCTTGAACTGCCTAAAGCTGTTTTGTCAACAGCATGCCATTCATGGGAACATCAGGCTGCAGATGGAGTGAAACGTTCTCACATGCGTCACGGGGTCTTCTCCGATAGCACCTGCAAATAGGGGAGATGTCGAATCATCCAAAACTTTACCTTGCTGCCCTCGTATCCATCTTCCTCGTCGTTTTCATCATCACAAAGTTCTCTGCTATAATAAGAAGACATAGCGAACCGCAAAAGAAAAAACAAGAAAAATAAATAATAATAAAAAATAAAAAAACAAAAGAACAACTTCACCGGAGCGCAGTTCCCCGGCAACGGTGCCAAAATTTGACAGGTGTCGTTGGTTGATGGACCAAAGTTATACGAGTCAGAAACACAGTTAAACCCCCGAAATTAGACTGTTTGTCTATCTAACTTCTACGTGTTAGTCCCGATATATTTCCACAGGACATTTTAGAGACTGAAGTGAAAACACGCTAAGGAGAGGATTTTATGCTGAAAAGATAACAAGAGTCAATCCAAGGTCAAGATCATATGCCGACTGAAGAAATATCAAGGATCCTGACGTTGAATTGACCATAACAAATTAATCAGAAGAATCAGGAGTGGAGTCAAGACAGCCCGGGGAAGAAATACATTGACAGTTTTGTGAAAAGACTGCACAAAACTGTACAAACTCACACATTGGGCAAGGATGACCGGCCACCATTCAAGGAGGTGGGCAAGGGAGGAGCTCCTCCCCCTTGGGTGACCGGCAACCGGCGGCGCCACCTCCTCCACCAAAAGCCGCCGGCCTCCTCTCCCTCCTCCACATGTGGCCATCTCCTCCCTTGATTTCTTCCTCCAATCAAAATGCAACACTTGTAGCCATCTCCTCCTCCTCCCATGGCTATATAAGGAGGCCTCCTCCTCCTCATTTCACACACCAAATCTCAATTTCACTTCTCTCTCTAGAAGTTGTAATATTTGTAACGTTGTAATCTTGGCTTTGGAAATAAAGGATAGCTCCCTTGGCGCTTCAACGGTTGTAAGTATTATTTTTAGTATTTATTTAACTGTTGTCTTTAATTCCTTAGTATAATGTTTAGCGCGATGAATAGTAGCTAAACTAGTAGTTCGGTCTAAGGGGCGCGCTTGTATTATAAAATGTTTTAGACTATTAGCTTAGTGTCTAGTCTAAATATTCAAAACTTATTCTATGTGCCATATATTAAGTCAGAACGTCCAAGGTAGAGTGGATGCTTGGAATGGCAAAACTCTACAGCAGGGTTCGTAAACTTGTACGGATAAGTGGATGCTTGGAATGGCAAAGCTTATCTGAGAAGTTTGTCTCATCTTAAACACCATTTGGTTGATCGGGAATGATTGATCAAATGGACGCACATAGGCTAATATAACCGGGAATGGAGTATTAGTCTAAATAGAATAAGTGTTCTACGTCCTTGGAATAGGCTAGACAGTGTACGCAAATCGAGTGCTTGGAATGGCCTTGATACACCGTTTGAATACTTAGGAGAGTCACTAATGGTCAATGATAAACAGGATATAATACAAGTCCCCTGAAACCGAACATTTCACTTTAATTATAAACTGTAATTTACTTTCCAGTATTAAAATCAACCAACCAACCAATCAATCAATCAAAATAGCTGGTAGCTTTAAAACCAACCAACCGACCTTAAACACGCTCCCACGCTGCGTAATCCCCCCGAAGAACAATTATTCCCCTGGTTCCCTTGGGTTCGATCCCTACTTACCAAGTACTACCCAGTAGTATAGTTGCGAGTAGCGGACTATAAATTTATTTGCACAATCGCTTTGACGACGAGCGGTTCTGTCAAATTGGCGCCGTTGCCGGGGAACTAGTCATCGGATAACTGTTCTTCCCTCCCCTTTCTTTTTCTTTCTTTTTCCTATGTCATTACCCGTTACGCATGCATGGACAACGCGATTTCTGCCCCTGTTCGGAGGAACGGAGGGAGAAGACCCTGTACAGCACTGCCGAAACTTCCACCAAGTCTGCCACAACATCAAACCTGAAAACGAAGTGTTAGAAGAGTTTAAGCTGAAATGCTTCAAATTCTCTCTAACCGACTTCGCCACGATATGGTACTACACATCCACCGCATGCAGTGCAGAACGTTTCGTAGACCTCTGCGTTCCGTTCCTGAAAGAATTCTCCCCACCATCTTTACGCCAAGAAACCCGCGAGAAGATCCTGAACCTTCAACAATCCCGGGATGAGACTTTGGACGAATACTACATGAACTACGATGCCATCGTCTCAAGCTGCCCGCACCATGGATTCACGAAGAAAATTCTTCTCCAAAAATTTCTTCGTGGGATGAGGTCCGAAGAGCTGGGAAGAGTCAACGAAGCTATGAGAAGGTCTGCCGCAAACCTCACCATTGCAGACATGTGGTACCTGATAACTGGACTAGCCGCTGCCACAAGACGAGTTCCCCACACTGACGAGGAAATGCAGACAGAAGAAGCTGACCCTGAGGCTGACAAAGAAGAAACCACCGAGCCGTCAGAAGAGACTCCCGAACCATCCGAGGAATCAGACATGGAAAGCACCGGAAGCAACGAAGTAGAAGTCCAGAATACCACCGACGAACTGCCTATTCCATACCCGGCTATCATTACCCAGGCAGCTGAGACTATCTACGATCAGTTCTTCACGAACCAACATTACGAGGCAGAACCGAGCCTCATGAGGCCTTCCCGACTTTTCCCCTTAATTAATGAGCAAGTCGCCGCGAACTATGCGATCCAAGAAGAAGCTCTAAGGAGAATGGGAAAAGGGCCTGAGCAGAATGACTCCTACATGGAGCACGCTTTCGCCATGACTGGACAAGGCAGCCCTAAACAGGAGAACACCCAGTTCAAGAAGCTGATAGTGAAAGGTCCCTCGCCTTCTCAGAGACGTTGGAAGGAGATACCATCAGAACTGGACCCAAACCCGTCATCTGCTAAAAAATCAGGAAGACTCACCGCAAGAATCAAAGTCGGTGGAATCAAGAAGTTTGACCTCAGCCACCCATGGGACCCAAACCAGTAATCCACAACGAGGTATCGTCGAGCCAACGACGTTAAACAAGTGCACTGGTCGGGAGGTAACCCGACACTATCTTACTTTTCCGCACTTTAATTTCTGTCATTTAAATTCAGTATTTAGTTTTAAGCTTGCATGACTTTTGAACTAAGGCACGCCTTCGTTCAAAAGTGGGGGGTGAGAACCACCTATGTACATAAATAACATGCAGCTATTTTTTCTTTTTTAATAAGTACGTTTTTGAAAATTTGAACTTAAGAATGTGAAAAAGATAAATCATAATTCATGCATTAACCTTGTGAAAATTCAACTGTTTAAAAACTTAGAATGTAACTTTCCATTTGTCCTTTGTGCTGAGATAACTAGGGATGTGGAGTTGATATAAACTGCCCTAGAGAGGCTTGGCAAGCAATCAAAGGATCAGATCAAACTATATGGTTTTTGAAGTCAGTGGAGGCTGCACTTCGGGTTTTCAGTGAATAATTGAAGTCAACTCCGCCAAGAAGCATCTATGCAAAGGCGAGGATGGGAATCAAACCGTCCTCTCTCTAGTCAAAATAGCCGAGAAAATAAATGGGCGACCCTCATCTTGACCCGCGCAAAACGACAAAGACGAGAGGAGCGGGGAGGTATTTCCATAGGCTTGCGGGCGATGATTGGACCTCCCAAAAAGGCTTGAGAAAATGGACTAGCAGTCACAAAAAGGCGAAAAACTCAAAGAAGAAAATCAAAAGAGGCCAAAGGCCCAAAATTGTGAAGGTTTTAACCGAGCAAAAGTGAAGCACTCAAAAAAGTCAAATCAAAGGCCAAAGGCCGATTCACTACAACAAAAAAGCAGTCCCTCGCCAAAGAAGAAAATCAAAAAGGCTCAACTCACTGAAACCCGAATCGAATCATGTGCTAGAGAAAGCTACAAGAAAACCATATAGTACGAGACGATCCCAAGATTGCAGTCCAGGAGCCTAAAAAGGGTTATCTCCCGAGACATCCAATATAATTTGCATCTCAGCACGGAGGTACAAGTATTAAGTTTCTTCTATTTATTTACGCAGTTTAATTTAGTAATAAGTAAACAATGCATGAATTAGGATAGATCGAGTACCACATTCTAACTTTCATATTCCAAAGCCAAACTTAGAACTTACGCCCTTTAATAGCATTGTTCGGGACGAACAACTAAAAGTGGGGGGTAATCTGATGGACCAAAGTTATACGAGTCAGAAACACAGTTAAACCCCCCAAATTAGACTGTTTGTCTATCTAACTTCTACGTGTTAGTCCCGATATATTTCCACAGGGCATTTTAGAGACTGAAGTGAAAACACGCTAAGGGGAGGATCTTATGCTGAAAAGATAACAAGAGTCAATCCAAGGTCAAGATCATATGCCGACTGAAGAAATATCAAGGATCCTGACGTTGAGTTGACCATAACAAATTAATCAGAAGAATCAGGAGTGGAGTCAAGACAGCCCGGGGAAGAAATACATTGACAGTTTTGTGAAAAGACTGCACAAAACTGTACAAACTCACACATTGGGCAAGGATGAACGGCCACCATTCAAGGAGGTGGGCAAGGGAGGAGCTCCTCCCCCTTGGGTGACCGGCAACCGGCGGCGCCACCTCCTCCACCAAAAGCCGCCGGCCTCCTCTCCCTCCTCCACATGTGGCCATCTCCTCCCTTGATTTCTTCCTCCAATCAAAATGCAACACTTGTAGCCATCTCCTCCTCCTCCCATGGCTATATAAGGAGGCCTCCTCCTCCTCATTTCACACACCAAATCTCAATTTCACTTCTCTCTCTAGAAGTTGTAATATTTGTAACGTTGTAATCTTGGCTTTGGAAATAAAGGATAGCTCCCTTGGCGCTTCAACGGTTGTAAGTATTATTTTTAGTATTTATTTAACTGTTGTCTTTAATTCCTTAGTATAATGTTTAGCGCGATGAATAGTAGCTAAACTAGTAGTTCGGTCTAAGGAGCGCGCTTGTATTATAAAATGTTTTAGACTATTAACTTAGTGTCTAGTCTAAGTATTCAAAACTTATTCTATGTGCCATATATTAAGTCAGAACGTCCAAGGTAGAGTGGATGCTTGGAATGGCAAAACTCTACAGTGGGGTTCGTAAACTTGTACGGATAAGTGGATGCTTGGAATGGCAAAGCTTATCTGAGAAGTTTGACTCATCTTAAACACCATTTGGTTAATCGGGAATGATTGATCAAATGGACGCACATAGGCTAATATAACCGGGAATGGAGTATTAGTCTAAATAGAATAAGTGTTCTACGTCCTTGGAATAGGCTAGACAGTGTACGCAAATCGAGTGCTTGGAATGGCCTTGATACACCGTTTGAATACTTAGGAGAGTCACTAAAGGTCAATGATAAACAGGATATAATACAAGTCCCCTGAAACCGAACATTTCGCTTTAATTATAAACTGTAATTTACTTTCCAGTATTAAAATCAACCAACCAACCAATCAATCAATCAAAATAGCTGGTAGCTTTAAAACCAACCAACCGACCTTAAACACGCTCCCACGCTGCGTAATCCCCCCGAAGAACAATTATTCCCCTGGTTCCCTTGGGTTCGACCCCTACTTACCAAGTACTACCCAGTAGTATAGTTGCGAGTAGCGGACTATAAATTTATTTGCACAATCGCTTTGACGACGAGCGATTCTGTCATTGGTCAAGTCAAATTTGAATTTATATTTTTCCCTACGAGAAACTTAAAAAAGCGGCATGTAGGGGTCGAACCCTAGAGAGCTGGTGTGGTTCAGTTGTCCTGTAACAAATTAATGGGGTTCGTGTGAGCAATTGTGAACAAGTGCAAGAGAAAATAAAATGAAAGTATTCAATCAGAGTAAATATTCGGTCTAGGGTTTCCTATTGTGACTCATTTATCATTGACTTCTAATTATCTAGTTTCATGTTCTTAAGTGTGGTTACTCCGTTCCAAGTTAAAACCTAAGGTAGGGTCGTTCCAAGCACCTACACCACAATCTACTCTGTTCCAGGTTATAGACTTCTAGTTCTAGCAAACCTAATACTCCGTTCCAGGTTATATCAGGTTAAGTGTAACTACTCGTTCTAACGGTCTAGTATCAAACAAGCAGCAAATATAGGTGCTGAATTGCTCGGCTAAGTTTTATCATTCCAAGTATCCACTTAGCTTCACAATTCAGTCCGGGATAAATAAGCACAAGAACTAGTAGAACACAAAAATAGCATTAAGCAAAGAGTCTCAAAACTTCGTCACAATATATTGAACCCTAAACCGAACAGAAGGATTTAGCTACACATAATTATGAAAAGACGCATAATTAAAAGTAGGAAAATCTATTCTCTTCGTCGAAAGTTTCGTCTCCTCTCCAGAGCCGTCTCCTCTTCGTAGAATGATGGATGATGGAAACCCTAACCCAAGCTTCTTATTTATAGCAAAAAATAGGGTTTCCAAGTCTGTTTTTGGGCTCAATTTCCAAGTTTTGGACTTGCTGACATCATCAAAACGCATTGCTGATGTCATCGCCATGGGCACTATTCGTCCACGGAAAATGTTCACTTTATGCAGTGGACAATGAATACTTTAGCGGCGAGGTAAAATGCACATGGTCTACAGTCCTCTAGGAGACAAATCATCCATTCTGCGCATCTGTTTTGACTTCGGCTCTCGATTAGACCCTCCAAATGACCTCGGATGCTCTTGGTGTGAACTAGAGAGTTGTAGGGAATTGAGTCAGATACGCAACGCCATGTAGCTCGTATTTTTATGATCAACGGTCCATTCCCAGCGCTCCGCCGAACGTCCAAAGGTCTGATCTACCATTGTGATGTTTTCGGCATAAAATGCCGTCTTTTATGCACGTTTCTTCCTGAATCTTCCGAAACACCTGAAATGCAAAACCATACTAAAAAGTAACTGTTTAAATATAAAAGTGTCGAAATAGATGGGATTAGTTGACTCGACGAGTCGTATAAATACGACTCAACAGCTCTGCAAAACACACAACTCAATCCAAGCATGCAAAACTTCATTTTGGGGCATCGCTCTTCAATCCAATTTGAAGCTCAATATTCTCAGAGAACTTGCGCTGCTACTCCTTGGCATCATTCATGATACCCTGAGAAGGCTTCCTTGACTGCCGCATCACGAATCTGGAAACCTTCCGTCCGAACGCCGCCTCCTCTTCAGCTATGTCGCCGCATTGATGAAACTGCTTCAGTTCACATCATAAACAGTTTAACCCAATTAGGGTTTTACCTAAACGGAAGACGACCGCCAGCCAAGGTTACAGAAATCGCTAATCGCTAATCGTTCGGACAAGGTCTTCGAGGATTAATCGGGATTAATCAATTTTTTATTTTTATCCTATTTTTATGTTTATAATTGAAAAATAGTTATATAAATGCTTTCTATAGATGCATTTGTTGACCTGTAATCAAAATAAAACAGGGTACATGTCAAAACTAAACAATCCATACCACTTCCAAGTTCCAATACATAACATAACACAGGTCAAACACAAATCGAGTCACAGAAACTAAGTTAAAGTTAAAATACATAAACAAGTCAATAAAGCAAGTCTACTCCTCAAATTCTTTAGTTTTTCTTTTCAATTTCAATTTAAAAAAATCTTAATTTTACAATAAATTTCTCCAAGTTTATTCCTTAACACTTAGCTGTCCAGGCCGATTAATCCCTGATTCGACCGATTAATCACCGATTCAGCCGATTAATCACCGATTCGGCCGATTAATTGCCGATTCGGCTGATTAATCACCGATTCAGCCGATTTGAGCACATAATCGCTCCCCGATTTTTCATCCGATTTTACTCAAATCGGATCGGCTTGAAGAAATCAGTCAATTAATCGGCCAATTCGGCCGATTTCTGGAACAGTGTATATATATAGGGGCGCGCTCAAATGTTACCACTTCTTAGAGTGTTATCGTGTTACTCGAATCTGATTGGTTGATAGTGGCAGGAATAGTGCCAGAATAGTTGATTTTAGGTAGTGAGTTTTACTGTTTGCTTTTTGAATAGTGCATGATTTTGGTAGTGGGACACGTGGCGCACCCACAAAGCACGGGGGTTTGGATGTGTGGCTTAGATTGGAGTAAGAGGTAACATGCTAACATGGGGGTAACATTTGAGCGCTCCTCTATATATATATATATAGGAGCGCTCAAATGAGAACACCCTCTTAGGCTAAGAACATAAGAACACATTGTGATTGGTTTCACGTGTCCCACTACCAAACCCTACGTGCTTTGAGGGTGCGCCCCGTGTCCCACTATCAAAATCCATCAACAATAAAAAGCAAACAGTAAAATCCACTACCCAAACAGTAAAAAGCAAAACACTATTTCTGCACTATTCCCTGCCACATCATCAAAATGAGTGGCTGAGATGTGTTCTTATGTTCTTAGCCTAAGAGTGATTCTCATTTAAGCGCGCCCCTATATATATATATATATATAGGAGCGCTTAATTGAGGACACCCCAAAATGGGGAGGACGTGGGAACAAACATGAGCCATTGGACGAGCTTCATCCAAGCTCCGACAACACGCCACGTGTCCCACTACCAATGCCACCTCACAACTCCACTTACATGTCCAATGAGCCCCGTGCTTTGGGGTAGTGGGACACGTGGCGCGTTGTGGGAGCTTGGATGAAGCTCATCCATTGGCTCATGTTTGTGCCCACGTCCTCTCCATTTTGGGTGTCCTCAATTGAGCGCACCCCTTATATATATAGATATATTTTTTTTTTGAAATTTTGATCAAACATGTATATTCAGTCACTATTTTTAGGATCTTAACCTCTAAATTTTATTTTGGAGTAAAAATAAAAGTTATAGAGCATTCAATTAGCTTTCTACCCATATAAAGAACATTTTAAACGGATACCGGATGACACCTCTATGAGCTTTAAGGTTGGCTCGGACCCCCTCGATTTTTGCTAATTTTGATCAATCATCCATCTTTGGTGACTGTGTTTATCAGCTTAACTGTCAAATTTCATCTTTAAGTAAACACGAAAGTTATAGAGCATTCAATTAGATTTCTATACATATATGGATCATCTTCAACGGACATCGGATGACACCTCTATGAGCTTTAGAAGATTGGCTTGGACCCCTCAATTTCGGCAAATTTCAATTAATTATCTATCTTTGGTCGCTATTTTTATCTGCTTAACCTCCGAATTTCATCTTGAGTTAAACATGAAAGTTATAGAACATTCAAGCTTTCGATCCATATATAGATCATCTTAAATGGACATCAAATGACACATTTATGAGCTTCAGAAGGTTGGCTTATCATTAGCAGACCTTTTTGTTCGGAAAAAAAATCGTCGGATGATTAGTAGACCTTTTTTTGTGTGCCCGATTCGACTTATATCATTGTTGTTAGAAAAACAATTTTAGGACCCCCTCAAATAAAGTTCTGGATCCGCCACTGGTTTTAGAGTATACAAATTAAGGTGATCAATGAATATTAAACATATGTGTAGATACCATTTCGTAAATATGTTTCTTTTGAAAGGAAGGATTCGTAATTATGAAAACTTGTAGTAGTTATGTACACTGCTATAAAAGGGGTAGTGGTCCCCAGTTTCATGTGCGCTCTCAGTTCCTATTTTCTCTCAAATACTTACTGGTTAATGTCGTACGAAGAAACTGGAAGATCCATTACCGGCGACGGCCAGAAGAGTTCAGAGTCATCAACGTAGGGTTGATCATCTTATTCTGTATTTTCTATATGCTCGATTAACACGAATATGGGCATTACGATCCTGGGTACATGAATTTATTCCAACAGTTGAATCTTCTGGGAGAGAGTGTATTAACACGGAGGCTAATTCCAGCCACATTGCTATTGAAGTTGAATCTCCAGGGTCCATTTCTAGAGGAGTGACTCATCCACTTTGCGTCAAAATAATTATCCAACGTGCCTTGACAATGTGGCACAAAGCATGGCCCGTCTCAATGGCCCCATCAAAGCAGTGGGGGATCACAACTCTGTGCCTGATCAAGGGGCCCAACTTATTGGAGCAACGAACACCTTAGTGTACAATGAGGATCCTGAAATTTTGGTTCACCTAGGGGCTATTGATCGTTTAAAGAAAGTGATCGAACGAGCCGATAGCAATATTTCCAAAATGCTTGACAAATCTATAAAGGATAGCGAGCACGGCCCTCCCGTTACTTGTAAATGATGATGAATGGCCTACATTGGAACGCGAGAGGGATGGGAAATAAAGGTACACAAGACTACCTTAAGCTTCTTTTATCTACCATTTGATTGATCAAGTTGCTATTCTTGAGCCAAAAGTTGGGGCTTCTGTGTTAGAAGACATTGCTATAGCCTATAGGCGGTTTAATTTTTCTAGTTTTGCCGAAGGAGGTGACATTAATACCCATATTTTAGTGATGTGACGTAATCTGGTTGTTATTGCTTACTTGGTGTGGAGTCCGCAATATGCTTCAGTTGATGTTTTGTGGGCTAATTCCTTGGAGAAAATGTTGTGGTGTTTTGCTTATGATTCATGCTCTAAGTCGGTTAGGGATGATTTATTTGATAAACTATTGCACCTGGCTGATAATATTAATCAACCTTGGATTATCTCTAGGGATTTCAACACCATCTCCTCTTGGGAGGAAAAGAGGGGAGGGAATAGAGACGATGATGGTAGCATGTTCGCTTTAAATCAATGTTGGGGTTGGTGATGCAGGTTTCATCGAAAGTTCGTTTATGCAGTGTAATAATCATAGAAGGGAGACGAGGGTATGAGAATGCCTTGACAGGGTTCTTTGTAATGGCTTGGCTTTGTCAGAGTTTCCAAACCTTTCAATGCATCACTTGGCGAGAGAGAAATCAGACCATTCTCCTTTGATTATTGCTTTGAGACATTAATCAAACGGTGTCCTATGTTCCATTACCTCAAGGTGGGAGGAGCACCCGAGGTTACGTTCAGTAGTGGTGGAAGCATTGGCGGGACATTGGAGTAGCAATCCTCTTATAAAATTTGGGCTAAAATTAAAGAAAGTTAGAGAAAAACTCAAAATTTTGGAATTGGGCCGTTTTTGGCTCAGTCCAGCGGAGAATTAGAGAGCTCACTTCTCGGGTGCTTGCTGGTGAAAGCCGATTACAGAAGGGGTGGAATGCATAGGTTGAAAGGGAGTCTTTGAGGCCAGATCTACCCTAGATTATGCCCTGCTCTAGGAAGTGGTGATGATTCGAGAAAAGTCCATAATTAATTGGGTGAAGGATGGAGATTGCAATTCCAAGTTTTTGGGTTCAAGTCCCTACTCACACCCAATCGAAAAAAAAAGAAAGCCAAGAGAATTAGGGGCTTGTGTCAATTTTGTCTCGGACGATGCTGATGGTGACCTGAGCAACGAGCAAATAGGCTTAAAGGCTGTGAATTTCTATTCCTAACTTTTGGCAGAGCACACCTTGCCTCCCTGCCCCTCTGCTTTTGATGGCTTTGAGAAAGTCCAGATGAAGAAGAAACTCGCAGGGAAATTGCAAATATAAAGGTGGGGAGTGCCCCTGGATCAAATGGGTTCAGTGGCCGATTCTATGTCACTTCTTTGGATGTCATCAAGGAAGATTTGATGAAGGCTATTAAAGGGTTCTTTTATGGTCTTCAACAACCCAAACTCATCGCTGAAAAGTATTTAACTTTGATCCCGAAGGTGCACACTCCATCAGGTATTGATGATTTCAGACCTATTAGCTTGTGCAATTTTATTCACAAGAATTTATTTCGCATCTTCAATTCTAGAATTGCTAGATTAATACCCAAAATTGTGAGTAGTGAGCAAGTTGGCTTTGTGAAGTGAAGGAGTATACATGGAAATACTGCTTCTTGCCCACGATCTTTTACATGATTTCAACACTAAAACAAATGGGGGGAAATATTCTTGTTAAATTGGATATGTCCAAACTCCAAAGCCTACGATGGGATTTCGTGGAGCTTCATTTTGGCATCTTTAAGGGCTTGTGGGTTTTGATCTTGTGTATAGATTCATATCATGCCCATGGTTCTCTGTTTAATGGGGAGGGGATCCTTATGACTTTTTAAAATCTTTCCATGGGCTTCGCCAAGGGGAACCACTCTCCCCTACCTTGTTTGTGATATGTATGGAATGGCTATCCAATACCATTAACCGAGGGGTTGGGGATGTGTCCATTTCTGCCTATCAAACTAGGTGTAATTTTCCTCCTATTAATCACTTGATGTTTGCGGATGATATTCTATTCTTTACTAATGGGTCTGAGAATTCAATAGCTATCCTTCTTGACTTGGTTAGTGATTTTGTAAACTTTCTGGACAGCAATTAAACAACATGAAGAGTTATATGTATTTCTCGAACGCGATTCCAGTTGAGCAGCAAGAGGCCTTGTTGGGCTTGTCCAACTTTAATAGGGGTTCTTTTCCGTGTACCTACCTTGGAGTGCCCCTCTTCGTGGGGGAGTTAAAATTGATTAATTTTCAGCATTGGAAGCAAAAATCAGACATCGTATTGGGGGATGGATGCATAATATACATTATATACTTACTATGGGAGGTAAAGTTACATTGATTAATGTTGTCCCTAATTCTGTTGGCATTCACTGCATGTCGGTATTACTTATTCCTAAGACAGTTTTGTGCAGAATTTATAGTATGATTTGTAGTTAGTGGGACAAAGGTGGTGAAAAAAAAGAAGGCATTGGGTCGGTTGGGATCGTGTTTGTAGAGAAAAAAAAAGCAGGAGGTTTGGGGATAAAGGGTTTAGAGGATATATGCTAGCATTGCATGGTAAGATGGCGTGGGGTTTTATTATTTCTGATTCTATATGGCTAATTATGCTAGCTAGAAGTCGATTCAGGCCGGGTGTTAGGGGTTCTTGCATCTGGAACAGTATATCTCATCTTGTCAGCTCCTTGCGTGAGAATTTGAGATGAGTTTTAGGTGTGGGAGAGGTGTCCTCTAAGAGGTTCTGCAGGTTAATTGGTACCAATATACCATATAGTATTACCAATTTGAAGATGACTGAAGTTCTTGCTGATCCTTCCTTATGGAATATGCTTTTGCAAATTATTTCAGATAACAGGAGAAGGGCTTATGAGCAAATTAGTCTTGGTTATGGGGAGGATAAGTTTATATGGGAAAGTTCATCATCCGACGTTTTCTCTATCAGGAAGTTTTGTTTGTCCTTTCAGACCAATTGGTTTATTCTTAATTGAGCTAGTCACCTGTGGCAGAGCTGGATTCCTTTGAAGATTACTTGTTTTCTGTGGAAAATATTCCTTAGGGTTGTGTCTACGGATGACAATGTAATGAGGGCGGGTGAGCCTATGACCTCTTCATGTGTTTGCTGTCGGGTTTCTTCAGTTGAATCTATTGGCCATTTGTTTTTTGATAGTGAATTGGTCAATTCTGATCTGACTGACAGTTTTATGATCATCTTTTCCAAAGTCCCAGGATTTGGGGCAGAGGTTCTCTGACTCTCTATATCCTCAGTAAGAAGCCAATTGATTTTTCGGGCCCTTTAAAGCTCGTTGTGGCTTGTTGTACGATTTGAGAAATTTGGAAAGTGAGGAGTGGCTAGATTTTTAGTAAACCTCAGAAAAATATACTGAGAGCTATGCTTAAGTGGGGTGCGGATATTGCTAAGATTCTTCCAGGCAGTCTGACTAAGGACATTATAAAAGTAGCATTTGTCATGTTTTGGAATTCGATCTCTCAATTCCTCAAGACATGTTGGCAGGTGGCTCGCAGTTCCTCTCCACACCTCAGGTACTACGCTCGCAAGTGCTTTCATAAGGAGATATGATTTTTGTTCTGGCGGGGTGCTGGGCAGGAATTCAGATTGCAATTGCCAGTTTATGTTTGGAGATAAGATTTTGGGTGAGGATGACTTTGGGGATTTAATTAAATTCCTAAGAGATTATCCTTGCTGCCAGAAGGAAAGGCTTGACAGTTTAATTGGCAGTCTGCTCCAGTCCGTATATGAGTTGGATTGCTGATGATGTTGGTGAGGATGTCTTGTGAAATGAGCTTTATCGTCAACGTGTTTATAGATATGAGTTCACTTTTAAATAAATAAAAAAAAGGCTGCGGCACTTTCAAATAAATTTTTTTTTTTATAGATATGAGTTCAGCAGGGTCAGATTTGCGAGAGTTTGTCCCATTGTTAATGGGGCTGCCATTACTTGGACTGCTGCATTCTCGCATGGTGCAGTGGAGGAAGCTCCTCCTGGGGCTGCCATTACTTGGACTGCTGCATTCTCGCATGGTGCAGTGGAGGAAGCTCCTCCCGCCTTTGTCACTAACGCTATCAACAGTGACAATAATATTAGGAGGAACTTTTGTGAGCAAGCTGTTTGCAGTCACAACCATATGCCAGCAGCACCAATGCATCATCAAGACGACTCATGTTTAAGGAGACCCTTTCCCAGATGTGATTGGCTTCCTGGCTAGTTTAGGTTCGTTTGCACTTGTTTTATTTCTTTTTGGGATCCTATGATGGAGGCTGTGTCCTTCCAGAGGTCCCTCATTCCTGATGATGGCTGTTTCACAGTGCGGAGGGACTTTTATCTTGTTTCTAAACCAACTTGAGGCTGGCTCAGCTTCTTTGTGTTTCTCTTGTAAGAGCCATGGGTCAGGCTGTTTGATCCCTTTAATAAAATCAGGGAGAAGGCCCTCCCCTTAAAAAAGTATTATCTCGAAATTAATTATTTTCGTTGCCAATTACAATTAAATTATTGTGTTTTTGATTAATATTATAATTTAAATGATTAATTTAAAAATTAGTACTCACTTGTAGTGTGAAATCGAAATTTTTTTTTGTAAAAATACTATAATAGAATTATAAGTTGAAAATTTACCATCAAAATGGGAGATTCATAGTTAAAAAAAATCACCCAGTGTTGTAATATAATGGGAAAGAAACAAGAGATGATGGAAATGTGTAAAGAGAAATGTATTTCTTCTTATTCATCCATGCTTTACAATGACTCTATTTATAGGATACATGAAAGCAAATGAAGAGCCTCACTTTACCACAACTAAATGTTAGTAAAGATGAGTGATCTAAATAAGTGAATAAATGGAGCAAATCAAAGGGTAGAATCCCTTGACGTACATTCATATTATGACACTCTCCCTTGAATGTACATTCCTTATTTTGTGAACTACCTCGTTAAAATCTTGACCTGAAAAAATACCCAAAAAGGGATAAAAATCAAGTTAAGGAAAAAGAGTACAGTTATAAAACTCCCTCAAGTTGGCAAGTCCTTCAGACTACACATCCCGATGTCATTTACAAGTTTCTTAAAAACTCGTGTCGGTAATGATTTAGTGAACAAGTCTGCCAAATTTTTACTGGATTGTATTTGGCAAACGTTGATCTTCCCTTCCACTTGAAGCTCGTGAGTGGAGAAGAATTCACGAGATATGTGCTTTGTTCTATCACCTTTAATATATCCCTCTTTGATTTGGGCGATGCAAGCAGCATTATCCTCATATATTACTGTCGGGCTTTGTTTGCCTGATACAAATCCACAGGAGATTTTGACATGGTTGATAAATGATCTAAGCCAAACACATTCTCGTCCAACTTCGTATAGTGCAATCAGTTCTACATGGTTCGATGATGTGGCTACCAATGTCTGTTTTGTCGAACGCCATGAAATGGCAGTTCCTCCATACATGAATAAGTACCCCGTTTGTGAGATAGCTTTGTGTGGGTCAGACAAATAACCCGCATCAGCATAACCAACCAATTCACCATTTTGTACTCCATTTGTTCCTTCGAAAAATAAACACATATCACTTGCTCCACGTAAATAACGTAGGATGTGCTTAACACCGCTCCAATGTCTTTTAGTGGGTGATGAACTATATCTTGCAAGTAAATTAACTGCAAATGATATGTCTGGTCGGGTATTATTGGCAAGGTTCATTAAAGCCCCAATTGCACTAAGATAAGGTACTTCTGGACCTAAAATCTCTTCATTGTTTGACCGGGGACGAAAAGGGTCCTTTTCAATGTTGAGTGATCTTACTACCATCGGCGTACTTAATGGATGCGCTTTATCCATATTAAAACGCTTTAGAACCTTCTCGGTGTAATTTGATTGATGGATAAAGATTCCATTAGTTGTATGCTCGAACTGCAGGCCGAGACAAAACTTAGTAGTTCCTAGATCTTTCATCTCAAATTCTCTTTTCAAATAGTTTGCTGCCAATTAGATCTCTTCTGGAGTTCCAATTATATTTAAATCATCGACGTACACATCAATGATTACATACCCCGATTCTGTGCATTTTATAAAAACACATGGACATATTTGGTTATTAATAAACCCTTGCGCTAGTAAATATTCGCTGAGGCGATTATACCTCATTCGACCAGATTGTTTCAGCCCATATAATGATCTTTTCAATTTGATGGAGTACATATGACGAGGATTTGCTTGTAATGCTACAGGCATTTTTAATCCTTCTGGGATTTTCACGTATATATCTTTATCTTATAACCCATATAGGTATGCAGTTACCACATCCATGAGTTGCATTTTGAGTCGTTCAACAATGGCCAAAGCAACTAGAAACCTTAGAGTTGTTGCATCCACTACAGGTGAATACGTTTCCAAATAGTCAACTCCAGGTTTCTGTGTAAAACCTTGTGCAACCAGTCTAGCTTTGTATATTACAATTTCATTACGCTCGTTATGTTTTCGTACGAACACCCACTTATAGCCAACTGGTTTCACACCTTCCGGTGTTGGAGCCACAGGTCCAAAAACACCACGTTTAATAAAAGAGTTCAACTCTGCTTGAATTGCTTATTTCCAGCTCTCTCAATCATCTTGATGTCGACATTCATATATGGTTTTGGGATCATTGTCATCTTCTCCAATGACCTCTAGGGCAACTGAATAAGCAAAGATTTCATTGAGATTTACCTCATCTCGATACCAACCCACACCAGTGTTGGCATAACTGATTGACATTTCAAAATTGTCATCAATATCTTTGTCCTTATTTTCAGTTTCCTTAGGTAAAGACTCTTCAAGAGTCCTTACTTCATTAATGTTTGTATTTGACATTTCAAAATTGTCATCAATATCTTTTTCCTTATTTTCAGTTTCCTTAGGTAAAGACTCTTCAAGAGTCCTTACTTCATTAATGTTTGTATTTGACATCTCGACATCCGTTTTACATCTTGTGTGTTCTTTCCTCTTCCGGGGAACTATATCCTTAGACCCTAATGGTCTCCCATGCTTTCGATGTACTTGAGAATCACTTGTAATGTTTGTGTTTGGAGTTACTACAGGAATCTCCAAACGAGCTGGTGCATTTTCAGCAGGTATATGTGACTTCGTCACTTTCTTGGCATCAGTAAATGCATATGGTAGCCTATTTGCTACATTTTGCAAGTGTATGATCCGTTGAACTTCAAGTTCACTTTCATTTGTTCTCAGATCTAAGAACGACATAGAAGGTGTATTCCACACAACCTCCTTATAAATCTCCTTTTCTTCTTCTCCTAAAATTGGGAATTTCGATTCATCAAAATGACAATCAGAATATCGAGCTCGAAATACATCACCAGCTAATGGCTCTAGATATTTAATAATTGATGGGGACTCAAACCCCACATATATTCCCAACCTCCTTTGTGGCCCCATTTTGGTTCGTTGTGGAGGAGAAATAGGGACATACACCGCACAACCAAAAAATTTCAAATATGAGATATCAGGCTCTCTTCCAGAGATAAGTTGCAAAGTAGAATACTTATTATAAGCGGTCGGTCGAAGTCTTATCAAAGATTCTGCATGCTAAATTGCATGTCCCCAAGCAGAGGCGGGTAATTTTTACTTCATTAGCAAGTCTTGCTATTAATTGCAACCGCTTTATCAACGACTCTGCTCGGCCGTTTTGTGTATGAACATGAGCTACTAGATGTTCAACCACTATACCAATTGATGTACAATAGTCATTGAATGACTTTGATGTAAATTCTCCTGCATTATCTAGCCTGATTCTTTTGATTGGTTGATCAGGATAATGAGCCCTTAACTTGATTATTTGGGTTAAAAGCCTTGCGAACGCAACATTTTGCGTTGAGATTAGGCTTACATGTGACCATTGATGAGTCAAATACTTGACAAGTTTTCCTCTACTTTTCTTAGTAGTTTTGATTCGTTTCCAAGTAATTTTGATGCCAATTAACATCCTTATTGGTCTATTAGGTCCTAAAATGCATTTCGTCTCACTCGGAGCCTAAAATATCAAATGGAGCAAAAGTTGAGTGAATTTTAGCCAAAAATGAAGTTTCGGGCAAAACAGACAGACTGACCTTTCGGGCTTATTTTGAACGCACAGATCTCATCAAATGTCCGATTTGGTTGATTTAAAGCGTGTTGGAAAGCTAACCCAAAGGGCTACAACTCTCCAGTTGACGCCGAGACCAAATTTGGAGGTTAAGATTGCCAAACAGCCGCCAGAAGTTCACCTGAATTCCAGGAAGCCCAACCGAGCCTCATTTCCATCAACCCATCCTGGACTCGTCCGGGTCCCCTCTGCACCCGACCGGGTCACCTCTGCTGTGTGCTCTGCTCCATTTCACACTTGCACGTGCCCGGGTCTCCTCCACACCCGACCGGGTCCTCCCTGAAAGGCACAATTTTTACTCTTTGGGTATAAATAGACAACATGGGTTTGGGCAAATGATCGGGGGAGTTTTTGCTAGGTTTTTGGAGCACGAAATCAAGGGTTTCTAGAGAGAAAAGACCAAGGCTTCAAAGGGAGATCATCCATTGAAGATTGAAGATTCAAGGGGTGGAAGAAGATCATTTACACTAGATTGGTTCATTCCTTCCATTGTATTTTCATCTATGTACTCAATACGATTTGTGTTTGTCTATGAACATGATTTGTGAGTAGTGTTTGTATTCTAGGGTCCTATGGACCTCATGTGTGTTAATACTCCTTATCTATTATGAATGAATGCTAGAATAACATATTTTGGGTGATTGTGGTTTACTTTGATTGAATGCTCAAACTATGCACTCTAGGTGTTTGAGAAAATGTCTAAGTGTATGGTTTTGGTTTATGACTTGAGTTAAACACTCAAGGTGTTTGAGAAAATGCTTAGATGATTAATTTATATGGTTCTTTGGTCAGGTAGCCGAGAGGTGGACGCCAAAGTATCTAGATATTGAGTCATTAAGGATACATAGGCTAAGTAACCGAGAGGTGGACGCCAAAGGTTCTCGAAAGCAAGTAAATCACCCTTGATAGGTGGTGTTCACTAGCGTGACCCATCCTAGCATTGAGATAGGCCCCAAAATAGGCCCCATTCAAAAAAAATTACATGGTCAAAGAGGGCAAAGCCCCGACTAAGAACTCTCTCGATGATCACGAAAAGTTTTGCTTCAGAAATGTTACAAATGCCGTGGGTTATGAAGAAAAGTTCCCCCTCAAAAGCATTTGTAGGCCAAAGGCCATTTCCAAAAAAAACACTTAAACTTGACTCTATGCCCTTCCATCATCTCTTACATGTGTGAGTTCACCACGTGCATTGTGTGCTAGCAAGTTGAGCTTTGGGACGACCCTTGTGATTTCACGTAAGCTATCGGTTGGTTTATGCTTGTTTTAAGAACTCTTATTGTCAAACTCCTCTTTCCTTATGGATTACGACTTTAGCGTCTAAAACTTGGAAATGAGTTTTATGTCGTGAGCCCGTGGACTAGCCCTATCTAGCATAGGTGATCGATTGACACTTTTTGTGCAAAAGCCTTAACCGTGTTTCCAAAGCCTTGCAATGAAAATGAATAGACTTCTAGGTGAGGCGCTTGATAGCTCTAGTATTGATTTCCTTGAATGTGCACCCTCATATGAACTTAAATGGTTTAAAAACTCTTTTAAAGTATAGTGATTGTGGTGCTAGTTTGGGATGTGAAGTTGGTTTTGAGAAATCCATGCCTTAATTGTAAAACACTATTGTTTTCACTCTTATGGGATAAATGCATTTGGGTTTAAAGGCTTGGTGCATATGCTAAATGCACTCGTAACACCTACGAAAAGGAGTTAGATTGTAAATTTGTGTTAGAGTAGTTAGTAATAAAAATTTGAGACTATAAATGGATGTGGAGAGCAAATGGGCGACAAAACATAATGACTTAGCTATTCGCCATTTGTTTCTCTTTGGCTTGATCTTATTGTTTGCTCGGGACGATTAAACTCTAAGTGTGGAGTGTTTTTATGAGTCAAATACTTGACTAGTTTTCCTCTACCTTTCTTTGTAGTTTTGATTCGTTTCCAAGTAATTTGGACGCTAATTCACACCCTTATTGGTCTATTAGGTCCCAAAATGCATTTCGTCTCACTCGGAGCATAAAATATCAAATGGAGCAAAAGTTGGGTGAATTTGAGCCAAAAATGAAGTTTCGGGCAAAACAGACAGACTGACCTTTGGGGCTTATTTTGAACGCACAGATCTCATACAATGTCCGATTTGGTTGATTCAAAGCGTGTTGGAAAGCTAACTCAAAGGGCTACAACTCTCCAGTTGACGCCGAGACCAGATTTGGAGGTTAAAATTGCCAAACAGCCTCCAGAAGTTCACCTGAATTCCAGGAAGCCCAACCGAGCCTCATTTCCATCAACCCAGCCGGGACTCGCCTGGGTCCCCTCTGCACCCGACCGGGTCTCCTCTGTTGTGTGCTCTGCTCCATTTCACACTTGCACCCGCCCGGGTCTCCTCCACACCCGATCGGGTCCTCCCTGAAAGGCACGATTTTTACTCTTTGGGTATAAATAGACAACTTGGGTTTGGGCAAATGAACGGGGGGAGTTTTTGCTAGGTTTTTGGAGCACGAAATCAAGGGTTTCTAGAGAGAAAAGACCAAGGCTTCAAAGGAAGATCATCCATTGAAGATTAAAGATTCAAAGGGTGGAAGAAGATCATTTACACTAGATTGGTTCATTCCTTCCATTGTATTTTCATCTATGTACTCAATACGATTTGTGTTTGTCTATAAACATGATTTGTGAGTAGTGTTTGTATTCTAGGGTCCTATGGACCTCATGTGTGTTAATACTCCTTATCTATTATGAATGAATGCTAGAATAACATGTTTTGGGTGATTATGGTTTACTTTGATGGAATGCTCAAACTATGCACTCTATGTGTTTGAGAAAATGTCTAAGTGTATGGTTTTGGTTTATGACTTGAGTTAAGCACTCTAGGTGTTTGAGAAAATGCTTAGATGATTAATTTATATGGTTCTTTGGTCAAGTAGCCGAGAGGTGGACGCCAAAGTATCTAGATATTGAGTCATTAAGGAACCATAGGCTAAGTAACCGAGAGGTGGACGCCAATGGTTCTCGAAAGCAAGTAAATCACCCTTGCTAGGTGGTGTTCACTAGCGTGACCCATCCTAGCATTGAAATAGGCTAGAACTTCACCTCCTCATAAGGATCGATTATGTAACGAGAGTTGATAATCGAGAGATATGAGTAGGACGCGAGTCAAAAATATCGAGAGATTGAGATTCGTGTGTATAAGGTATATCTTCCTCAAGTTGGAGAAGTAACCGAGAGGTAGAATTTGACTTGATAGATATGCGGGCCGTAATCTAATCATCTAGGATAAGTATCTTGCATGTAATTGACTCTTGGAGTCTAAAAACACATATGAGTGAAGTAGTACCCTAGAGTACACCTTTATCCTTGGTAGTGACATTTTCTCTAGATCCCTTAGATAGTTTTATTTTTTATATAGTTTAACTTCACCAATCAAACCTTTCGCAATTAGAATAGACTTATCGAAACAAAATCGAATAGTGCTCATAAGTTTGGACTGGCTCCTTGGACGACCCGGTACTTACCGGTCAAATATAAATGTTTTTGATCATGCACTAAAAAATTGCACGTCAAAATGGCGCCATTGCCGGGGAGCAATGAATTAACTAGAGCACTAGAGTAGATTTTGTGAGATTTGGACTATTCTTGTAAATATTTTTCTTTTTCTTTTGTACATTCTTTACACTCATATCCCTTGCTAACTTTTGTTCTATAGTTTTGCGAGGATGTATTCATACAACCAACAAGTCTCATACAATGAAGAAAATGACCAAGAGGAGGAGCAACAAAATGCCTATTGGGAAGACCATGGCTATCCGACACATTCATACTCCTCTTATTGGGATGATAGCCAATACACATTTGAAGATGCCTCCTACCCTCAACATCATTTGGATCCTCAACCTAATAGTGGACCTTCCACCTTTGAAATGCAAGCCATGATTCAAGCTTACCAAGCCAAGGTTACCCAAGATCAACTAGACATGCTACAAACTTTCCAATACTTGAACCACCGCATAGACGAACTTGTTGCTCAAAGACAAGTGTTGGAAAGCAAATTAGCGCAACAAGCAATGGAGAATGGGAACATGGACGAGGAAGAAAATGTTCCCGAGGAAGAAGTCTTTGAATCAAGAGATGATAAATTGTTAAATTACTCTTTTGAGATGCCCGGCCAAGCTATCAAAGAGTTAGATGAAGATGATTCACATATAAAAGTCTACACTCTTCGGACACTTTCACCTCCACTAATGCCGAATGAGCTTGAATCTCTTGATGATGATAAGATAGAGGAAGTGCATATTGAGCACAAAGGATGCCAAGAGTATGAAGACTTTGTTGAGGTATACATGGACGCAACTAAAGAGCAACCTCGCATACAAGGAGACGAAAGTTTAATGAGGGAGATTGAGGATTGGGCACCCAACGACATCATCAAAAAATTGAAGGAAGGTGTGTTCATCAAGCTAGAGGCTAGCATTGAAGATCCCTTCTTTGTCAAAAAGCCTCGGGACAAGTTTTGGAGCTTCCTACCATATTTTGCAAGATTATTTAAAAGGAGCTCCAATGACCCCTTAATTCTAAAGGGTTCAACATTTATGAAGGGGTCAAACTTGCAATTGGAAGTCAATCGTAGGCTTGATGGAAAGAAATTCAAATGGGATTTGAAGGTAGATTGACACGCCAAATCCAAGGACCCGTGATAAGGGATCCTAGCAAAGGACTTCTCACGAGTGATTCTATGGGGCGCTTTGCTACGTCTTTGCCAAGACGGGAAAAACTAGGCCCTTGCGGGAGGTAACCCGGTTTGTAAGTCGTTGCATTCTCGTTCTTTATATTTAAATACTTGGCTTGATTTTGAGTGGCTTAGGCTTTAAATATGGAATGTGAAATGTGTGATTAGTTGGTAAAATTTGAAGTGTGGAGTGAGTTCTACTCACTCCAATCCCACTTCATAATTCCAAGACCCTCCACTTTCCCTTTGATTTATCCATGAATAATGATGTTTCCCCTAGTGCTCATTTGCAAATTTTGAAGGGTGTGATTTACCCTCCTTGTTTGAATTCTATATAACCAATGCCATGATGTTATTTTGTGACCTATTGATACCATATTGCTCATACTTGAGTTTGTTATTATTTCTATAACTATCACTTGTTACATTAAACCTCTCATGTTCTATTGTCATCAAGGAAAGTATTCACATCATGTATGATTAAAGCTTAGCACATTGACGTCTCTATTGTTCAAGAGAGCACATCTACAAACGAAGGGAGTTCCTATGCGCCTATGTCTCATTTTCTTTATTGATTGCGCTTAGGGACTAAGCTAGATTTTAAGTGTGGAGTGGGTAATCGCATAGTTCACTCATACCATGCCATGCCTATCGTTTTTGAATGGACACTTGCATTCATCATGCTTTATCCCAATTCTTTTTGAGTGTTATACTACTAAAGGCTTGTGACTATCATTTCCAAACTTCTATAAGTCACATATAGCTCACATTTCACTTTTACTTGATTTATAGTCTAGAACCTAACAGTTCTAATGAATGCACAATCTTGTGAATCAATATTCATTGCTATCGTTTGCCTATCTAGCAATCTAAGCATTTTTTCGCGCATGCTTTGAACTTAGTTTTTAGCAAGCACACTTTGAAAACTTCATGAAAAACTTAAACCTCTCGGTTTCTTTAAGGTGACTTTAGTTCTCTTGCCTTGTGCCTTGTTTGTGGTTGTTTCTCACACATTCCATATTCACATTGGACATATTGTCAAGTTTTAAGCGTGGAGTTAAAAGAGGGCAAAAAAAATAGGCCCCATTAAAAAAAATTACATGGTCAAAGAGGGCAAAGCCCCGACTAAGAACTCTCTCGAAGATCACGAGAAGTTTTGCTTCAGAAATGATACAAATGCCGGGGGTTAGGAAGAAAAGTTCCCCCTCAAAAGCATTTGTAGGCCAAAGGCCATTTCAAAAAAAAACACTTAAACTTGACTCTATGCCCTTCCATCATCTCTTACATGTGTGAGTTCACCACGTGCATTGTGTGCTAGCAAGTTGAGCTTTGGGACGACCCTTGTGATTTCACGTAATCTATCGGTTGGTTTATGCTTGTTTTAAGAACTCTTATTGTCAAACTCCTCTTTCCTTATGGATTACGACTTTAGCGTCTAAAACTTGGAAATGAGTTTTATGTCGTGAGCCCGTGGACTAGCCCTATCTAGCATAGGTGATCGATTGACACTTTTTGTGCAAAAGATTTAACCGTGTTTCCAAAGCCTTGCAATGAAAATGAATAGACTTCTAGGTGAGGCGCTTGATAGCTCTAGTATTGATTTCCTTGAATGTGCACCCTCATATGAACTTAAATGGTTTGAAAACTCTTTTAAAGTATAGTGATTGTGGTGCTAGTTTGGGATGTGAAGTTGGTTTTGAGAAATCCATGCCTTAATTGTAAAACACTCTAAATTTCACTCTTATGGGATAAATGCATTTGGGATTTGTTAGTATTCCCATTTCTAAAAACTCTCACGAGACTATAACTCGTCGACTAGGGTAGCCTAGGGGTTTAAAGGCTTGGTGCATATGCTAAATGCACTCGTAACACCTACGAAAAGGAGTTAGATTGTAAATTTGTGTTAGAGTAGTTAGTAATAAAAATTTTAGACTTTAAATGGATGTGGAGAGCAAATGGGCGACAAAACATAATGACTTAGCTATTCGCCAATTGTTTCTCTTTGGCTTGATCTTATTGTTTGCTTGGGACGATCAAACTCTAAGTGTGGAGTGTTTTGATGAGTCAAATACTTGACTAGTTTTCCTCTACCTTTCTTAGTAGTTTTGATTCGTTTCCAAGTAATTTTGACGCCAATTCACACCCTTATTGGTCTATTAGGTCCCAAAATGCATTTCGTCTCACTCGGAGCCTAAAATATCTAATGGAGCAAAAGTTGGGTGAATTTAAGGCCAAAAATGAAGTTTCGGGCAAAACAGACAGACTGACCTTTGGGGCTTATTTTGAACGCACAGCTCTCATACAATGTCCGATTTGGTTGATTCAAAGCGTGTTGGAAAGCTAACTCAAAGGGCTACAACTCTCCAGTTGACGCCGAGACCAAATTTGGAGGTTAAAATTGCCAAACAGCCGCCAGAAGTTCACCTGAATTCCAGGAAGCCCAACCGAGCCTCATTTCCATCAACCCAGCCGGGACTCGCCCGGGTCCCCTCTGCACCCGACCGGGTCTCCTCTGCTGTGTGCTCTGCTCCATTTCACACTTGCACCCGCCCGGGTCTCCTCCACACCCGATCGGATCCTCCCTGAAAGGCACGATTTTTACTCTTTGGGTATAAATAGACATCTTGGGTTTGGGCAAATGATCGGGGGGAGTTTTTGCTAGGTTTTTGGAGCACGAAATCAAGGGTTTCTAGAGAGAAAAGACCAAGGCTTCAAAGGAAGATCATCCATTGAAGATTGAAGATTCAAAGGGTGGAAGAAGATCATTTACACTAGATTGGTTCATTCCTTCCATTGTATTTTCATCTATGTACTCAATACGATTTGTGTTTGTCAATAAACATGATTTGTGAGTAGTGTTTGTATTCTAGGGTCCTATGGACCTCATGTGTGTTAATACTCCTTATCTATTATGAATGAATGCTAGAATAACATGTTTTGGGTGATTATGGTTTACTTTGATGGAATGCTCAAACTATGCACTCTATGTGTTTGAGAAAATGTCTAAGTGTATGGTTTTGGTTTATGACTTGAGTTAAGCACTCTAGGTGTTTGATAAAATTCTTAGATGATTAATTTATATGGTTCTTTGGTCAAGTAGCCGAGAGGTGGACGCCAAAGTATCTAGATATTGAGTCATTAAGGAACCATAGGCTAAGTAACCGAGAGGTGGACGCCAAAGGTTCTCAAAAGCAAGTAAATCACCCTTGCTTGGTGGTGTTCACTAGCGTGACCCATCCTAGCATTGAGATAGGCTAGAACTTCACCTCCTCATAAGGATCGATTATGTAACGAGAGTTGATAATCGAGAGATATGAGTAGGACGCGAGTCAAAAATATCGAAAGATTGAGATTCGTGTGTATAAGGTATATCTTCCTCAAGTTGGAGAAGTAACCGAGAGGTAGAATTTGACTTGATAGATATACGGGCCGTTATCTAATCATCTAGGATAAGTATCTTGCATGTAATTGAACTCTTGGAGTCTAAAAACACATATGAGTGAAGTAGTTCCCTAGAGTACACCTTTAGCCTTGGTAGTGACATTTTCTCTAGATCCCTTAGATAGTTTTATTTTTTTTTATAGTTTAACTTCACCAATCAAACCTTTCGCAATTAGAATAGACTTATCGAAACAAAATCCAATAGTGCTCATAAGTTTGGACTTGCTCCTTGGACGACCCGGTACTTACCGGTCAAATATAAATGTTTTTGATCATGCACTAAAAAATTACACGTCAAAATGGCGCCGTTGCTAAGGAGCAATGAATTAACTAGAGCACTAGAGTAGATTTTGTGAGATTTGGACTATTCTTGTAAATATTTTTCTTTTTCTTTTGTACATTCTTTACACTCATATCCCCTGCTAACTTTTGTTCTATAGTTTTGCGAGGATGGATTCATACAACCAACAAGTCTCATACAATGAAGAAAATGACCAAGAGGAGGAGCAACAAAATGCCTATTGGGAAGACCATGGCTATCCGACACATTCATACTCCTCTTATTGGGATGATAGCCAATACACATTTGAAGATGCCTCCTACCCTCAACATCATTTGGATCCTCAACCTAATAGTGGACCTTCCACCTTTGAAATGCAAGCCATGATTCAAGCTTACCAAGCCAAGGTTACCCAAGATCAACTACACATGCTACAAACTTTCCAATACTTGAACCACCGCATAGACGAACTTGTTGCTCAAAGACAAGTGTTGTAAAGCACATTAGCGCAACAAGCAATGGAGAATGGGAACATGGACGGGGAAGAAAATGTTCCCGAGGAAGAAGTCTTTGAATCAAGAGATGATAAATTGTTAAATTACTCTTTTGAGATGCCCGGCCAAGCTATCAAAGAGTTAGATGAAGATGATTCACATATAAAAGTCTACACTCTTCGGACACTTTCACCTCCACTAATGCCGAATGAGCTTGAATCTCTTGATGATGATAAGATAGAGGAAGTGCATATTGAGCAAAAAGGATGCCAATAGTATGAAGACTTTGTTGAGGTATACATGGACGCAACTAAAGAGCAACCTCGCATACAAGGAGACGAAAGTTTAATGAGGGAGATTGAGGATTGGGCACCCAACGACATCATCAAAAAAATTGAAGGAAGGTGTGTTCATCAAGCTAGAGGCTAGCATTGAAGATCCCTTCTTTGTCAAAAAGCCTTTGTCAAAAAGCCTTTGTCAAAAAGCCTCGGGACAAGTTTTGGAGCTTCCTACCATATTTTGCAAGATTATTTAAAAGGAGCTCCAATGACCCCTTAATTCTAAAGGGTTCAACATTTATGAAGGGGTCAAACTTGCAATTGGAAGTCCATCGTAGGCTTGACGGAAAGAATTCAAATGGGATTTGATGGTAGATTGACACGCCAAATCCAAGGCCCCGTGATAAGGGATCCTAGCAAAGGACTTCTCACGAGTGATTCTATGGGGCGCTTTGCTACGTCTTTGCCAAGACAAGAAAAACTAGGCCCTTGCGGGAAGTAACCCGGTTTGTAAGTCGTTGCATTCTCGTTCTTTATATTTAAATACTTGGCATGATTTTGAGTTGCTTAGGCTTTAAATATGAAATGTGAAATGTGTGATTAGTGGGTAAAATTTTAAGTGTGGAGTGAGTTCTACTCACTCCAATCCCACTTCATAATTCCAAGACCCTCCACTTTCCCTTTGATTTATCCATGAATAATGATGTTGCCCCTAGTGCTCATGTGCAAATTTTGAAGGGTGTGATTTACCCTCCTTGTTTGAATTCTATATAACCAATGCCATGATGTTATTTTGTGACCTTGTGATACCATATTGCTCATACTTGAGTTTGTTATTATTTCTATAACTATCACTTGTTACATTAAACCTCTCATGTTCTATTGTCATCAAGGAAAGTATTCACATCATGTATGATTAAAGCTTAGCACATTGACGTCTCTATTGTTCAAGAGAGCACATCTACAAACGAGGGGAGTTCCTATGCGCCTATGTCTCATTTTCTTTATTGGTTGCGCTTAGGGACTAAGCTAAATTTTAAGTGTGGAGTGGGTAATCGCATAGTTCACTCATACCATGCCATGCCTATCATTTTTGAATGGACACTTGCATTCATCATGCTTTATCCCAATTCTTTTTGAGTGTTATACTACTAAAGGCTTGTGACTATCATTTCCAAACTTCTATAAGTCACATATAGCTCACATTTCACTTTTACTTGATTTAGAGTCTAGAACCTAACAGTTCTAATGAATGCACATTCTTGTGAATCAATATTCATTGCTATCGTTTGCCTATCTAGAAATCTAAGCATTTTTTCGCGCATGCTTTGAACTTGGTTTTTAGCAAGCACACTTTGAAAACTTCATGAAAAACTTAAACCTCTCGGTTGCTTTAAGGTGACTTTAGTTCTCTTGCCTTGTGCCTTGTTTGTGGTTGTTTCTCACACATTTCATATTCACATTGGACATATTGTCAAGTTTTAAGTGTGGAGTCAAAAGAGGGCAAAAAAAATAGGCCCCATTAAAAAAAATTACATGGTCAAAGAGGGCAAAGCCCCGACTAAGAACTCTCTCGATGATCACGAGAAGTTTTGCTTCAGAAATGATACAAATGCCGGGGGTTAGGAAGAAAAGGTCCCCCTCAAAAGCATTTGTAGGCCAAAGGCCATTTCCAAAAAAAACACTTAAACTTGACTCTATGCCTTTCCATCATCTCTTACATGTGTGAGTTCACCACGTGCATTGTGTGCTAGCAAGTTGAGCTTTGGGACGACCCTTGTGATTTCACGTAATCTATCGGTTGGTTTATGCTTGTTTTAAGAACTCTTATTGTCAAACTCCTCTTTCCTTATGGATTACGACTTTAGCGTCTAAAACTTGGAAATGAGTTTTATGTCGTGAGCCCGTGGACTAGCCCTATCTATCATAGGTGATCGATTGACACTTGACAGAACCGCTTGTCGTCAGAGCGATTTGTGCAAATAAATTTATAATAGTCCGCTACTCGCAACTATACTACTGGGTAGTACTTGGTAAGTAGGGGTCGAACCCAGAGGAATTAGGGGGATAGGTTATTCTTTAAGGGATTTGTTCAGCGAAGGAGCGTGTTTTAGGTTGGTTGAGGTTTTAGTGCTAACAACTACGTGACTTTTTAGTTGGTTTTGGTTTTGAGTGCTGAAAAGTAAATTACAGAAAAGTAAATACTGAAATTAAAAGCGAAGACTTACAGTGGGTGATGCGTGAATTGCAAGTCCTCCGGATTGTGAGCGGTTGATGGTTGCAGTTGATTGAACAATAAAAGTAAAGACAAAGGGGTTTTGTTATTGCAAGAGAAGTATTCGGTCTTGGGGGGCCTTGTATTATATCCTGTTCATTCTTTTAGTAACCCTTCTAAGTATTCAAACGTGTATCGAGGCCCTTTCGTAGCGCTCAATTTGCCACACTGTTTGTAAACCCTTGTTCTACTTCAGACTAATTCCTCCTTTCGAAGTATCTTAGCCTTTTGTGCATCCATTTGGTCCCTTTGGTCCAGTTTCCAAATGGTTTTAAAGATAGATCGAACTCCTCAGATAAGCTTTGCCCTTTCGTAGCATCCACTTACCCGAGTATGTTCACGACTTCCCACAGAAGAGTTTTGCCCTTTCGTAGCTTCCACTCAACCTTGGAAAGTCTGACCTTATAAATGGCACATAGAACCAGTTTTGAATACAGAGAAAAGAAACTAAACGAAGTAAAACATTTTATAAAACAAGAACTCCCCTTCAACCGAATGAATAGTTTAGTTACGAATATCCATAGAGTTGGACATCATAACTAAATACTTGGGGATTTGGAAAAGAATACTCAAGAACAAACAGGAGTAAAGAGAGAAGAGAAAGAGATTACTCAAGAACAAACAGGAGTAACTCTTGAACTGTAACTGAAAACTTGAGTACTCAAGAACCAACAGGAGTACTCAAGATCGAACTAAAGTATTTGAGAACAAACTGAACTTTTATTGATATCAAACCAAACTTTACATAGTAACAAACTTAGAGAGACAAGTGTTTTACACAATTTTGGGATGATTTGAAATGAGGAGGAGAGCTTGGTATTTATAGGCTAAGGGGAGGGGAATGGAGGGCCAAGATGAGGGCATGTGGTTTGGCATCCAAGGGTGGAGATGGGGGGAAGAGGAGAGGAAGACAAGTGTCACAAGGGGAGAGGAGAAGGCAAAGCCGCCGGCGGCTTTGGGCATGGATGGAGGAGAGGGTGACATGTGGAGGAAGGGGAGAGGAGGAGGGGTGGATGTGAGGAGAAAGCCGCCGGTCCATGTGGCATGAGGAGAGTGGTTGTGAGTTTTGTGCAGTTTGCACAAAACTATCGGTGTATTCCAGCTCCGGATTGTCTTCGGTTTCTCTTCGGTTTGATTTGTTTTGAATGATTCCAAGTCAGGATCTTTAGATTTCTTCATTCAGCGTCTGATCTTGACCTTGGATTGTCTCCTGATATCTTTTCTGTGCTAAAAGCTCTTCCTTAGCGTGTATTCTCTCTAAGCTCTGAAATACCCTGTAGAAATGTATCGGGACTAAAACATCGAAGTTAGATAGACAAACAGTCTAATTTGGTGGGTTTAACTGTGTTTATGATTCATACAATTGTGGTCCATCAGATAACCCCACACTTTTAGTTGTTCGTCCCGAACAATGCTTTATAAGGGCGTTACTAAGTAAGTTGGTTAAAATATGAAAATAAGATTGTGGTACTCGATTTTTCCTAATTCATGCATTACTACTTGTTACTAAATTAAACTGCGTAAATAAGTAGAAGAAACTTGATACGTGTACCTTCGTGCTGAGATGCAAATTATTTCGGATGTTTCAGGAGATAGCCCTTTTCAGGCTCCTGGACTACACCTTCGGGACCGTCTCGCACTATATGGTTTTCTTGTAGCTTTCTCTAGCACGTGATTCGATTCGGGTTTCAGTGAGTTGAGCCTTTTCTTGATTTTTTTCTTTTTTTTCTTTCTTCTTCTTTGGCGATGGACTGGTTTTTGTAGTGATTTGCCTTTAGCTTTTGATTTGACGTTGTTGAGTGCTTCACTTTTGCTCGGTTAAAACCTTCACATTTTTGGGCCTTAGGCCTCTTTTGATTTTCTTCTTTGAGTTTTTTGCTTCTTTGTGACTTGCTAGTCCATCTTGTTTTTTGCCTTCTTGGGAGGTCCAATCATCGCCCGCAAGCATATGGAAATACCTCCCCGCTCCTCTCATCTTTGTTGTTTCGCGCGGGTCAAGATGAGGGTCGCTCATCTATTTTCTCTGCTACTTTGACTAGAGAGAGGACGGTTTGATTCCCGTCCTCGCCTTTTGCATTGCATGGCGGAGATGACTTCAATTTTCACTGAAACCCGAAGTGCAGCCTCCACTGACTTCGAAAACCATATAGTTTGATCTGATCCTTTGATTGCTTGCCAAGTCCTTCGAGGGCATTTCTATCAACTCCACATCCCTGGTTATCTTAGCACAAAGGGACAAATGAAAAGTTACACCCTAAGTTTTTAGACAGTTGAATTTTCACAAGGTTAATGCATGAATTATGACTTATCTTTTTCACATTCTTAAGTTCATATTTTCAAAAAGATACTATTACTAAGAAAAAACAGCAAGCATGTTATTTATGTACACAGGTGGTTCTCACCCCCCACTTTTGAACGAAGGCGTGCCTTAGTTCAAAAGTCATGCAAGCTTAAAACTAAATTACTGAATTTAAATGACAGAAATTAAAGTGCAGAAAAGTAAGATAGTGTCGGGTTACCTCCCGACCAGTGAACTTGTTTAACGTCGTTGGCTCGACGATACCTCGTTTGTGGATCACTGGTTTGGGTCCCATGGGTGCTTGAGGTCGAACTTTTTCCCAACTGCTCTCTTAATCGGTCCCAAGTTCTCGTATGGCAGCGGGCTTGGTTCTGATATCCATTGAACTGATAATTTCTTCTTTACATTCTTCTGGGAAGGTGAGGATCCTTTGACCATAGATGCTGGTCTTTTGAGTCGGACTTTCTTGTTTCTCCATCCGGGCTTCCATTCCACCGGCCCATGTCTTGGTCGTTTCTTCATGTTTGAATGGGTGGCACTTTTGCAATTCTGGAAATTCAGTATTGTGCCATCGAGCATTGGTGACCTTAAGCATGTCTCCATGTGAAGCCTCTTCTTTGTGGCAGCGACGAATGGTCGTCCTAGCACGAGCAAATTTTCAGGGCCGCTTTGTTGAGTCGTGGTGAGTGAGAGCTCCATTGATCGCTTTTCTTGTCCTTGTTCTGCCTCAAACTTGCCTTGCACCTTAGCGTTAATCACTTCATTTTCAGGGGCTGTGATCCGCATACAAACCGAAGGGAAAAGTTGGGGAACTTCCACCATAAGGGCCAGGTCTTTCTTGGACAGTTTGATAATGAGGACCAGGCCTGCCTTAGGTGCTTCGATAGTGAGGATCGGGCATGTTTCGGGTATATTGGTGATGAGGACCGGTTCAAGTGGCTCGGCTGGTTTGGCAATGAGAACCAGGCCTAATTTGGCCGGTTCTTCTTCGGTTATTTGCGAGTCCTCATCCTCAGTTGGCTTCGTGGGCTCCAATATTGGCTCCTTTAGAGCCTCCTTCACGTCCATTACTGCCCTTGTACTGATGTCTTCTCTCGGCTTTGTTGCGGGCAAGCTCGTAATGGGTGTGGTGTCGGGCTTGTTTTGTACTGAGTCCACTTCCATCGTCGGTACCTTATCTTCAGTTTGGTGTATTGCCCCTTATTTTGTGCTCTCTGCCAAATTGTCTATGAGTCGCCAGGTTTGAGACATGGTTAACTTCATGATCGAGCCTCCCGCTGCATCGTTAAGTCTTTTCCGCTCAAGTGGCATCATTCCACCGAGAAACCTTTGGATAAGATTGATTCTGGAGAATCCATGGTGCGGGCAGCTCGCCACAATGGAGTCAAAGTACGCCAAGTACTCGTCCAATGTTTCGTCCCGGAATTGCTCAAGATTGAGAATCTTCTCGCGGGTTTCAAGTCGGAGAGATGGAGGGCAAAACTTCTCAAGGAATTTGGTTTGTAGACCCCCATAATCACTTTCATACTCAGCACATGAGTAATACCATTTTAATGCCGAGTCAGTTAAAGAAAATTTAAAACATGTGAGTTTAAATTCCTCTAGCGATTCATTTTTAGGCCTCATGTGGTTGCATATGGAGTGGAACGTTTGTGTATGCCTTACGGGATCTTCTCCAAGAGCACCTCCGAATTGGGGGAGACGTCTAATCATTTCAAACATAAGGTTGCTACCCTCATTTTTCCAAGGTTCTATGTCGTAGTATGAAGACATGGCGAATTATGTATAATAGAAAAAAGAACAACTATCCATTTGCTAATTCCCCGGCAACGGCGCCAATTTGACAGAACCGCTTGTCGTCAGAGCGATTTGTGCAAATAAATTTATAATAGTCCGCTACTCGCAACTATACTACTGGGTAGTACTTGGTAAGTAGGGGTCGAACCCAGAGGAATTAGGGGGATAGGTTATTCTTTAAGGGATTTGTTCAGCGAAGGAGCGTGTTTTAGGTTGGTTGAGGTTTTAGTGCTAACAACTACGTGACTTTTTAGTTGGTTTTGGTTTTGAGTGCTGAAAAGTAAATTACAGAAAAGTAAATACTGAAATTAAAAGTGAAGACTTACAGTGGGTGATGCGTGAATTGCAAGTCCTCCGGATTGTGAGCGGTTGATGGTTGTAGTTGATTGAACAATAAAAGTAAAGACAAAGGGGTTTTGTAATTGCGAGAGAAGTATTCGGTCTTGGGGGGCCTTGTATTATATCCTATTCATTCTTTTAGTAACCCTTCTAAGTATTCAAACGTGTATCGAGGCCCTTTCCTAGCGCTCAATTTGCCACACTGTTTGTAAACCCTTGTTCTACTTCAGACTAATTCCTCCTTTCGAAGTATCTTAGCCTTTTGTGCATCCATTTGGTCCCTTTGGTCCAGTTTCCAAATGGTTTTAAAGATAGATCGAACTCCTCAGATAAGCTTTGCCCTTTCGTAGCATCCACTTACCCGAGTATGTTCACGACTTCCCACAGAAGAGTTTTGCCCTTTCGTAGCTTCCACTCAACCTTGGAAAGTCTGACCTTATAAATGGCACATAGAACAAGTTTTGAATACAGAGAAAAGAAACTAAACGAAGTAAAACATTTTATAAAACAAGAACTCCCCTTCAACCGAATGAATTGTTTAGTTACGAATATCCATAGAGTTGAACATCATAACTAAATACTTGGGGATTTGGAAAAGAATACTCAAGAACAAACAGGAGTAAAGAGAGAAGAGAAAGAGATTACTCAAGAACAAACAGGAGTAACTCTTGAACTGTAACTGAAAACTTGAGTACTCAAGAACCAACAGGAGTACTCAAGATCGAACTAAAGTATTTAAGAACAAACTGAACTTTTATTGATATCAAACCAAACTTTACATAGTAACAAACTTAGAGAGAGAAGTGTTTTACACAATTTTGGGATGATTTGAAATGAGGAGGAGAGCTTGGTATTTATAGGCTAAGGGGAGGGGAATGGAGGGCCAAGATGAGGGCATGTGGTTTGGCATCCAAGGGTGGAGATGGGGGGAAGAGGAGAGGAAGACAAGTGTCACAAGGGGAGAGGAGAAGGCAAAGCCGCCGGCGGCTTTGGGCATGGATGGAGGAGAGGGTGACATGTGGAGGAAGGGGAGAGGAGGAGGGCTGGATGTGAGGAGAAAGCCGCCGGTCCATGTGGCATGAGGAGAGTGGTTGTGAGTTTTGTGCAGTTTGCACAAAACTATCGGTGTATTCCAGCTCCGGATTGTCTTCGGTTTCTCTTCGGTTTGATTTGTTTTGAATGATTCCAAGTCAGGATCTTTAGATTTCTTCATTCAGCGTCTGATCTTGACCTTGGATTGTCTCCAGATATCTTTTCTGTGCTAAAAGCTCTTCCTTAGCGTGTATTCTCTCTAAGCTCTGAAATACCCTGTAGAATGTATCGGGACTAAAACATCGAAGTTAGATAGACAAATAGTCTAATTTGGTGGGTTTAACTGTGTTTATGATTCATACAATTGTGGTCCATCACCACTCTTTGTGCAAAAGCCTTAACCGTGTTTCCAAAGCCTTGCAATGAAAATGAATAGACTTCTAGGTGAGGCGCTTGATAGCTCTAGTATTGATTTCCTTGAATGTGCACCCTCATATGAACTTAAATGGTTTGAAAACTCTTTTAAAGTATAGTGATTGTGGTGCTAGTTTGGGATGTGAAGTTGGTTGTGAGAAATCCATGCCTTAATTGTAAAACACTCTTGTTTTCACTCTTATGGGATAAATGCATTTGGGATTTGTGAGTATTCCCATTTCTAAAAACTCTCACGAGACTATAACTCGCCGACTAGGGTAGCCTAGGGGTTTAAAGGCTTGGTGCATATGCTAAATGCACTCGTAACACCTACGAAAAGGAGTTAGATTGTAAATTTGTGTTAGAATAGTTAGTAATAAAAATTTGAGACTATAAATGGATGTGGAGAGAAAATGGGCGACAAAACATAATGACTTAACTATTCGCCATTTGTTTCTCTTTGGCTTGATCTTATTGTTTGCTCGGGACGATCAAACTCTAAGTGTGGAGTGTTTTGATGAGTCAAATACTTGACTAGTTTTCCTCTATCTTTCTTAGTAGTTTTGATTCGTTTCCAAGTAATTTGGACGCCAATTCACACCCTTATTGGTCTATTAGGTCCCAAAATGCATTTCGTCTCACTCGGAGCCTAAAATATCAAATGGAGCAAAAGTTGGGTGAATTTGAGCCAAAAATGAAGTTTCGGGCAAAACAGACAGACTGACCTTTGGGGCTTATTTTGAACGCACAGATCTCATACAATGTTCGATTTGGTTGATTCAAAGCGTGTTGGAAAGCTAACTCAAAGGGATACAACTCTCCAGTTGACGCCGAGACCAGATTTGGAGGTTAAAATTGCCAAATAGCCGCCAGAAGTTCACCTGAATTCCAGGAAGCCCAACCGGGCCTCATTTCCATCAACCCAGCCGGGACTCGCCCGGGTCCCCTCTACACCCGACCGAGTCTCCTCTGCTGTGTGCTCTGCTCCGTTTCACACTTGCACCCGCCCGGGTCTCATCCACACCCGATCGGGTCCTCCCTGAAAGGCACGATTTTTACTCTTTGGGTATAAATAGACAACTTGGGTTTGGGCAAATGAACGGGGGGAGTTTTTGCTAGGTTTTTGGAGCTCGAAATGAAGGGTTTCTAGAGAGAAAAGACCAAGGCTTCAAAGGAAGATCATCCATTGAAGATTGAAGATTCAAAGGGTTGAAGAAGATCATTTACCCTAGATTGGTTCATTCATTCCATTGTATTTTCATCTATGTACTCAATACGATTTGTGTTTGTCAATAAACATGATTTGTGAGTAGTGTTTGTATTCTAGGGTCCTATGGACCTCATGTATGTTAATACTCCTTATCTATTATGAATGAATGCTAAAATAACATGTTTTGGGTGATTATGGTTTACTTTGATGGAATGCTCAAACTATGCACTCTATGTGTTTGAGAAAATGTCTAAGTGTATGGTTTTGGTTTATGACTTGAGTTAAGTACTCTAGTTGTTTGAGAAAATTCTTAGATGATTAATTTATATGGTTCTTTGGTCAAGTAGCCGAGAGGTGGACGCCAAAGTATCTAGATATTGAGTCATTAAGGAACCATAGGCTAAGTAACCGAGAGGTGGACGCCAAAGGTTCTCAAAAGCAAGTAAATCACCCTTGCTAGGTGGTGTTCACTAGCGTGACCCATCCTAGCATTGAGATAGGCTAGAACTTCACCTCCTCATAAGGATCGATTATGTAACGAGAGTTGATAATCGAGAGATATGAGTAGGACGCGAGTCAAAAATATCGAGAGATTGAGATTTGTGTGTATAAGGTATATCTTCCTCAAGTTGGAGAAGTAACCGAGAGGTAGAATTTGACTTGATAGATATACGGGCCGTTATCTAATCATCTAGGATAAGTATCTTGCATGTAATTGAACTCTTGGAGTCTAAAAACACATATGAGTGAAGTAGTTCCCTAGAGTACACCTTTAGCCTTGGTAGTGACATTTTCTCTAGATCCCTTAGATAGTTTTATTTTTTATATAGTTTAACTTCACCAATCAAACCTTTCGCAATTAGAATAGACTTATCGAAACAAAATCCAATAGTGCTCATAAGTTTGGACTTGCTCCTTGGACGACCCGGTACTTACCGGTCAAATATAAATGTTTTTGATCATGCACTAAAAAATTGCACGTCAAAATGGCGCCATTGCTAAGGAGCAATGAATTAACTAGAGCACTAGAGTAGATTTTGAGAGATTTGGACTATTCTTGTAAATATTTTTCTTTTTCTTTTGTACATTCTTTACACTCATATCCCCTGCTAACTTTTGTTCTATAGTTTTGCGAGGATGGATTCATACAACCAACAAGTCTCATACAATGAAGAAAATGACCAAGAGGAGGAGCAACAAAATGCCTATTGGGAAGACCATGGCTATCCGACACATTCATACTCCTCTTATTTGGATGATAGCCAATACACATTTGAAGATGCCTCCTACCCTCAACATCATTTGGATCCTCAACCTAATAGTGGACCTTCCACCTTTGAAATGCAAGCCATGATTCAAGCTTACCAAGCCAAGGTTACCCAAGATCAACTAGACATGCTACAAACTTTCCAAGACTTGAACCACCGCATAGACGAACTTGTTGCTCAAAGACAAGTGTTGTAAAGCACATTAGCGCAACAAGCAATGGAGAATGGGAACATGGACGGGGAAGAAAATGTTCCCGAGGAAGAAGTCTTTGAATCAAGAGATGATAAATTGTTAAATTACTCTTTTGAGATGCCCGGCCAAGCTATCAAAGAGTTAGATGAAGATGATTCACATATAAAAGTCTACACTCTTCGGACACTTTCACCTCCACTAATGCCGAATGAGCTTGAATCTCTTGATGATGATAAGATAGAGGAAGTGCATATTGAGCAAAAAGGATGCCAATAGTATGAAGACTTTGTTGAGGTATACATGGACGCAACTAAAGAGCAACCTCGCATACAAGGAGACGAAAGTTTAATGAGGGAGATTGAGGATTGGGCACCCAACGACATCATCAAAAAATTGAAGGAAGGTGTGTTCATCAAGCTAGAGGCTAGCATTGAAGATCCCTTCTTTGTCAAAAAGCCTTTGTCAAAAAGCCTTTGTCAAAAAGCCTCGGGACAAGTTTTGGAGCTTCCTACCATATTTTGCAAGATTATTTAAAAGTAGCTCCAATGACCCCTTAATTCTAAAGGGTTCAACATTTATGAAGGGGTCAAACTTGCAATTGGAAGTCCATCGTAGGCTTGACGGAAAGAATTCAAATGGGATTTGATGGTAGATTGACACGCCAAATCCAAGGCCCCGTGATAAGGGATCCTAGCAAAGGACTTCTCACGAGTGATTCTATGGGGCGCTTTGCTACGTCTTTGCCAAGACAGGAAAAACTAGGCCCTTGCGGGAGGTAACCCGGTTTGTAAGTCGTTGCATTCTCGTTCTTTATATTTAAATACTTGGCATGATTTTGAGTGGCTTAGGCTTTAAATATGAAATGTGAAATGTGTGATTAGTGGGTAAAATTTTAAGTGTGGAGTGAGTTCAACTCACTCCAATCCCACTTCATAATTCCAAGACCCTCCACTTTCCCTTTGATTTATCCATGAATAATGATGTTGCCCCTAGTGCTCATGTGCAAATTTTAAAGGGTGTGATTTACCCTCCTTGTTTGAATTCTATATAACCAATGCCATGATGTTATTTTGTGACCTGGTGATACCATATTGCTCATACTTGAGTTTGTTATTATTTCTTTAACTATCACTTTTTACATTAAACCTCTCATGTTCTATTGTCATCAAGGAAAGTATTCACATCATGTATGATTAAAGCTTAGCATATTGACGTCTCTATTGTTCAAGAGAGCACATCTACAAACGAGGGGAGTTCCTATGCGCCTATGTCTCATTTTCTTTATTGGTTGCGCTTAGGGACTAAGCTAAATTTTAAGTGTGGAGTGGGTAATCGCATAGTTCACTCATACCATGCCATGCCTATCATTTTTGAATGGACACTTGCATTCATCATGCTTTATCCCAATTCTTTTTGAGTGTTATACTACTAAAGGCTTGTGACTATCATTTCCAAACTTCTATAAGTCACATATAGCTCACATTTCACTTTTACTTGATTTAGAGTCTAGAACCTAACAGTTCTAATGAATGCACATTCTTGTGAATCAATATTCATTGCTATCGTTTGCCTATCTAGAAATCTAAGCATTTTTTCGCGCATGCTTTGAACTTGGTTTTTAGCAAGCACACTTTGAAAACTTCATGAAAAACTTAAACCTCTCGGTTGCTTTAAGGTGACTTTAGTTCTCTTGCCTTGTGCCTTGTTTGTGGTTGTTTCTCACACATTTCATATTCACATTGGACATATTGTCAAGTTTTAAGTGTGGAGTCAAAAGAGGGCAAAAAAAATAGCCCCCATTAAAAAAAATTACATGGTCAAAGAGGGCAAAGCCCCGACTAAGAACTCTCTCGATGATCACGAGAAGTTTTGCTTCAGAAATGATACAAATGCCGGGGGTTAGGAAGAAAAGGTCCCCCTCAAAAGCATTTGTAGGCCAAAGGCCATTTCCAAAAAAAACACTTAAACTTGACTCTATGCCTTTCCATCATCTCTTACATGTGTGAGTTCACCACGTGCATTGTGTGCTAGCAAGTTGAGCTTTGGGACGACCCTTGTGATTTCACGTAATCTATCGGTTGGTTTATGCTTGTTTTAAGAACTCTTATTGTCAAACTCCTCTTTCCTTATGGATTACGACTTTAGCGTCTAAAACTTGGAAATGAGTTTTATGTCGTGAGCCCGTGGACTAGCCCTATCTATCATAGGTGATCGATTGACACTTGACAGAACCGCTTGTCGTCAGAGCGATTTGTGCAAATAAATTTATAATAGTCCGCTACTCGCAACTATACTACTGGGTAGTACTTGGTAAGTAGGGGTCGAACCCAGAGGAATTAGGGGGATAGGTTATTCTTTAAGGGATTTGTTCAGCGAAGGAGCGTGTTTTAGGTTGGTTGAGGTTTTGAGTGCTGAAAAGTAAATTACAGAAAAGTAAATACTGAAATTAAAAGCGAAGACTTACAGTGGGTGATGCGTGAATTGCAAGTCCTCCGGATTGTGAGCGGTTGATGGTTGCAGTTGATTGAACAATAAAAGTAAAGACAAAGGGGTTTTGTAATTGCGAGAGAAGTATTCGGTCTTGGGGGGCCTTGTATTATATCCTGTTCATTCTTTTAGTAACCCTTCTAAGTATTCAAACGTGTATCGAGGCCCTTTCCTAGCGCTCAATTTGCCACACTGTTTGTAAACCCTTGTTCTACTTCAGACTAATTCCTCCTTTCGAAGTATCTTAGCCTTTTGTGCATCCATTTGGTCCCTTTGGTCCAGTTTCCAAATGGTTTTAAAGATAGATCGAACTCCTCTGATAAGCTTTGCCCTTTCGTAGCATCCACTTACCCGAGTATGTTCACGACTTCCCACAGAAGAGTTTTGCCCTTTCGTCGCTTCCACTCAACCTTGGAAAGTCTGACCTTATAAATGGCACATAGAACAAGTTTTGAATACAGAGAAAAGAAACTAAACGAAGTAAAACATTTTATAAAACAAGAACTCCCCTTCAACCGAATGAATAGTTTAGTTACGAATATCCATAGAGTTGGACATCATAACTAAATACTTGGGGATTTGGAAAAGAATACTCAAGAACAAACAGGAGTAAAGAGAGAAGAGAAAGAGATTACTCAAGAACAAACAGGAGTAACTCTTGAAATGTAACTGAAAACTTGAGTACTCAAGAACCAACAGGAGTACTCAAGATCGAAGAGAGAAGGAGGAGTTTTTATTATAAGAACGGCCTGACTTCAGTAAGTACTTTCTATCATATGTTAGTGGGGTGACATTTAAATTGAACAATTTTGACCTATCAATAATGGAATCTAAGTTTCTGTGATGTCTTACGTTTTAGGTCTCTGTTACAGAAATCCTCTTGAGGACTTTTCTTGAACTCTCTAGGATCTCTCTACAAACAAGAAAACCCTAGCTCCGCCGACTGATCTCTCGACTCGTTTCTTCTTCCTCTTTATAAATATTCTCCGCCCCTCCTCCTTCGTTTGTTGTTCTCCACCGCCATCTTCCTTTTGTTCAGCTGCCGACCTTTTCTCTTCCCCTTTTCTGGACCTCTTCATTTCGACAGTGGACGCCTGTGCCGTTCCCACGCCGAAGCTATGTGCATTTCCAGGTTGGTCGAGGTTCGATTTGGTGATGCGCGTTGTGCGGGGATGAGGGCGCCGCAGGTCCTCTTGTTGGCGAGTCGATTTGGATGTTCAGGAAGGTGGGGCGAAGGAAGGTTTTCTGGTTGGGACCAGCGGAAGTAGCTGGCGGTGGGTGGATTTCTCGGCAGCTTTTTTGATGGCGGGAGGGGAGGGGTCATCAGTTTTTTCGGCAGATGCATTCCCGATGTTGGTGTTTTCTGTTTGCATGCCTTTTCGTTACTGTAAGTGTCACGGTGGTGCCTCCACTGAGTTAGGCGTGAGGCAAAGTGGAGCAACAGATTGTTGTCTATTCTTATTAATCTTTTATCGTCTGTACTTGTCTCAGCTGGATGTTATTTCCCAACTTTAAGTTCTCGCAATGCCTTTATATCTCTCTCTTACAGTTTATCAAAAAAAAGTTTCTGTGATGTCTCCTCTTCCCACTAAAGCCGTAAAGCAGCCCCTTACACGTACTTTAGTTATTATTTCATTAATAGTTAATTAAAGTACTTCAAAGATAAATGACAGTATTTTTAGATTCCAAGTAATGACAAGCGTGGAAGAGCGATACTTAGTGAAATCTCTGTAGTAAATTCATTTAATTGTTGTTATGAATACATTTATTTCTACAAAAACACCATAAGAAGTAGTGAAATCGAAGAATATACAATTGTCAGAAAAATATAGTTAGGGAGAGTGGTGAACCTTGTGTAAAATTGAGAGTGGAGAAATGTAGCAGGAGGTTGAGGATGTCGATGAGCAAAGGTTGAGGAACGCTGAATTTGAAAAGCACATGCTAAACAAGGAAGCAAAGTTGACAAGCCAAAATCACAAAATTGGACACAATTTGTACACAAATAATAAGTACAGAAGGACTAAACATATACATACTTTATAAATTGAATAAAGCGGAAAAACACACCAAAGGGAGGAGGTAGCGAGAATTGATGAGTCCAGTTTTCGACTCATTAATAGCCATATTTCACTATACCTTTGAGTCGTTTTCGACATTATTTGATGTCATTTGACCCTTGCCTTTCACATTTCAGGTACAAACTGATACCTTATGGAATTCAAGACCTCAATATCAATATTGGTTGAAAAATTGAAAATTCGGCGCAAAACAAGAAGTTTCGGGGCAAAATAGGTCAGATTGACCTTTCCCACATATTTTCCATGCCCAGGGCATATATGATGTTCGAATTGGTTGATCTATAGCTTGTTTGAAAACTAACTCAAGGGGCTACAACTTTCTGGTTTACGGCAAGACCAAATTCGGACGTTAAGACCACGAAAAAGCCCAGGGTAGTGTCAGCCGACCGGCTGACTAAAGATATCAGAAAGCTCAATCCAAGCGCCAATCCAGCTGACCGACAGGGCCAAAAACCCAAAATTTTTAGTTTCAGAGCTATAAATAGAAAGAGAGGTTTTAGACCCGAGGAAGGTGGTTTTTAGAGAGAAAAAGTGTGAGAAAAAGGCTAAGGAAGGCTCACCATCATCAAAGGGTTTCTTGGGGGAGAAGGGAGAAGATCAAGGAAGGAATCTAGAGCTTGCTCAACAAATCCAACTAGGGTTTTCTCTACTCATCTTTTCTCCCTCTTGTTGTTTTGTATTGAAAACATGTAACATGATGATGTGTGAGTAGTTCGTGTTTTGAGAATGACAGCGCGTCGCTGTGCGCTGCAAAATTTACATTTATAGTTCCACTACTTTAGTGGCTCACTAATGAATTAGCAGAGCGGTAAGTAGGGGTCGAACCCAAGAGAGTCAGTGTGGAGTAGTTGTTCTTTGAAAAGAAAGAAAAGAAAAACAAAGACAGTTGGGTTTTTGGTTGTTTTTATGACAGAAAGTAAATGACAGAAAGTAAATAACTGAAAAGTCAATGACTGAAATGTAAAGTGCTGAAAGTAAGTACTGAAAAGTAAATTGCGGGAACAGTCGAGTTCAATATCAACCATACAACATACTTTTGGTTTGTCGGACGCTGTATTTCAAGCGCAATACGTGCCAAATGTTATGTTGGATTGATGTTGAAAACGTCTGTAATGAAAGTAAAGTGCGGAAAGTAAATGTACTGAAAGTAATACTGAAAAGTAAATTGCTGGAACAGTCGAGTTCAATATCAACCGCAACACACTTTTGGTTTGTCGCATGCTGTATTTCAAGCGCAATACGTGCCAAATGTTATGTTGGATTGATGTTGAAAACGTCTGTAATGAAAGTAAAGTGCTGAATTTAAAGTGCGGGAAAGTAAATTGCGTAAAGTAAATACTGAAAGTAGAGTGCGTAAAATAAAGTGCGTAATAGTAAAGACTGAAATTAAAGTGCTGAAATGTAAATGATAGAAAAGTAAAGTACTGAAAGTAAATGACAGGTAAGTAAGGACGAAAGATATTCAGTCTAGGGTCTCTACTTGTGATACAACCATCATGGACGTCAAATGATCTTACTTTGTGTTCATAAGTGTGGAGTTATTCCTTTTCAAGACTTAACCCCTAAAGTAAGGCTTTTTCAAGCGCTTACACCACAATCTACTCCAAAATCAAGACATAGACTTCTAGTTCTCAGTGCAGCCACTTGATCTTCAGTTACGATCAACCAAGCGACTTAAGGAAGATAAAACTACTCGGCTAAGCTTTGCTCTTTCGAGCATCCACTTAGCCTAGTTGTCTAATCAAGATTGAACTACTCGGCTAAGCTTTCCTCTTTCGAGCATTCACTTAGCCTTGTCGTTCAACCGAATAATGGCACCGGACTAGTTGACACAAAATACCATTAAGTTCTATTCTCAAGATGCATACACAAGTATGAACACCCCTTTGACCGAATATGATTAGCTACTTGTATTCATGGTAAGGAATACAAGCACCATACTTACAAAAATGAAAGGAAAACAAGAAAAAGTAAAGACAAGTGACCGAAAACTTTTGTAACCGAGAGCAACATCAAGTAAAAGAAGCCTTAGCTACATGCATTCATGTCAAGGAATACAAGTAGCCGTGAGTTTTGACAAGGAAATGAAAAGGAAACCGAAAGTTTTGACAAGAAAATAAAAGAAAGCTTTAGCTACTTGTATTCATGTCAAGGAATACAAGTAGCCATGGCTTTTGTGCAAGAAAGTAAAGGGAGAGGAGCTCCAAATCGAGTGCTTGCTGGAAAGTAAGAGCTTCAAAGCTCAAGAACAAGTGAAGGACAAGGAACAAAAGTGTGTTTGTATTGAAAATGAAGTGGAGAAGAGAGATAAGCTCTCAACTCCCTAAGTTTGTGGCACTTCTACATCTAAGGCTAAGCCTCTATTTATAGAAGAGGAAACTTGGGGACTAAGTTTTGCATTGGAAAATATCCCAAAAGAAAGTCACTCTCATTGGCTTAGCCAAAAGCAAAGCACATGGGTTGTGGAAGAGGATAAGTGCCACCACTTGGGATATTTCAAGCCAAAGCCACCACTTGCTCTTATCTCTTCCATGAGCCACGAATTGGTCTTGGTTTGAAGCCAAAGGGCAAACACTTGACTTGGTTGAGGCTTGGGACAAGTCACTTGGACTTGGTTGAGGCTTAGTTTCTTCCCAAAGGTCAACCAAAGTGAATAGTAAGGCCAACCGGGAAATAAGTAGTTTGGATTTAGTTGGACTTCGCCGGAATGTGGCCGGAGCAAGAAATGACCGGAGCATGGTGGTGAGGATATGAGCTTGATCGGAGCATCACCAGAGGTTGGCCGAAGTTTGCCGGAATATGGCCGGAATCTGGCCGGAGCTTTGGTCGGAGCTTCTTGGATTTTGGAGAGTGTATTACGAACGACAAAGTCATTCTAAAATGATCTCGAGAATGATGCTAAGCCAAATTCTGCCCGAAACATGGTCGAAATCCCAAATCGGCCGAAATTGCCCTATTTTGGCCTTGACCGGGCTTTAGCTGGTTCCACTCGGGCATTTTGTCTGGGAAGTGAGATTGTTCGAGTTATTGGGCATTAAAAATACTTTGGTTGAGCCAGATTTGCCAGATTCTATGGTTTGGTCGAGCGACTTGGTTTTGGTGCCTATGCGCACGGGGCATTTGCTTTGTAATTGGGCTAACTGCAAATTGCCCGAGCATTCGCCTTGGTTTTCCGAAATTGTCCACCTTATTTTCCATTTTGATCACTTTTCTCGAGGTGGATTTGTCAGAGTAGCTCGTTTGCTCGGGCAACTTGATTTTGGACCTGGGCGGCTCGGCTGGTGCGCGGGGCATGGCCTGGGCGATGCCTGGGCGGGGACCTGGTTTCTCGGACGCGAGCCTCGGTACTCCCGGACGTGGGCCTGGTTTTCTCGGCGCTGGCTCTTGGTCCCTGGCCTGCGGTACCCGGGTCCCTGGCTGGGGTCCCTCGGTCCTGGGTGAATTTCCTCGGGCCATTGTCGATTTTCCTCGGGACTTGGTTGTGATTTCTTGGCCAGAAATGTTTAATGTGCTTTTTTGGGCTAAAATCTCCCTTTTTAGGCGTGTTTCCTCTTTAGACTCCAAAATAGCCTATATACACAAAATGGCATTAACAAGCACTTGTTCGTATGACCAAATGTCTAATTTGGTGGGTTTAACTGATTCGATGAATTGTATAAATACGCGCCATCAAATACCCCCACACTTAATCTTGTTCGTCCCGAACAAGTGTAGTCAATAAGAGGAACGACAACACCCTAAGTCCTGAATATGAATGATAGATGCAAAACTAGACTTCACCTTTTGCATGCATAACTTACTTGCTTCCAAACGAAATCATGCTCACCTATGAAAGTAACTAGATACTTGTTACCTTTGAGCCGAGATGCAAACCAATTTGGATGATTGGGAGATAGCCACTTTTTAGGCCTTTGAACTGCACTCTCGGATCCGATCTTACTATATGGTTATGTTACTTGCTTCTTCTAGCACAAGATTGACTCGGGCAACTTGAGTTGAGCTCTTTTTCTTTGTTTGTGTGGTTGGACAGCGTTTGTAGTGAGGTTTGGCCTTCGGCCTTTGATTTGACTCTTTGAGTACTTCACTTTTGCTTCGGTTTGGTTTCACCATATTGGCTGATTTCTTTCTTTTCTTCTTTGAGCTTTGCTCCTTTGATGATAGCTCGTCCATTTCTTCACTTTTGGGAGGTCCAATCATCGCCCGAGAGCATATGGAAATATGATGGACCAAAGTTAGACGAGTCAGAAACACAGTAAAACCCCATGAATTAGACTGTTTGTATGTCTAACATCTACGTGTTAGTCCCGATATATTTCCACAGGGCATTTTAGAGACTGAAGTGAAAACAAGCTAAGGAGAGGATTTTAAGCTGAAAAGATAACAAGAGTCAATCCAAGGTCAAGATCATATGCCGACTGAAGAAATGTCAAGGATCCTGACGTCAAATTGACCAGAATAAATTAATCAGAAAAATCAGGAGTGAAGTCAAGACATCCCGGGGAAGGAACACATTGACAGTTTTGTGAAAAGACTGCACAAAACTGTACAAAATCACACATTTGGCAAAGATGACCGGCCACCATTCAAGGAGGTGGGCAAGGGAGGAGCTCCTCCCCCTTGGGTGACCGGCAACCGGCGGTGCCACCCTCCTCCACCAAAAGCCGCCGGCTCATCCTCCTTGCGCCACTTGTCTCCTCCACAAGCTCCTCCTTCTCCTCCCTTGGATCAAAAGACATGTGCTTCCATCTCATCCATCCATTCCTCCTCACTTTGGCTATAAATACCAAGCCAAACCTCATTTGTAAAACACACCAATTCTCAATTTCACTTCTCTCTCTAGAAGTTGTAATACTTGTAACGTTGTAATCTTGCTTTGGAAATAAAGGATAGCTCCCTTGGCGCTTCAACGGTTGTAAGTATCTCTTAGTATTTATTTAATCAACTGTTGTCTTTAATTCCTTAGTATAATGTTTAGCGCGATGAATAGTAGCTAAACTAATAGTTCGGTAGACGGGGCGCACTTGTATTATAAAATGTTTTAGACTATTAACTTAGTGTCTCGAATTAGTAATCAACACTGATTCTATGTGCCATGTATAAAAGTTAGAATGTCTAAGGTATAGTAAACCATTTGGGAATGTGACCATAGGGGTCCAAATTCGTAAACTCTTCCTTAGATATTCGTGATCACACTCGGATAAATAAACCATTTAAAAACTGGGCCAAGGGGATTAAATGAATAAACTATTCGAAGAGGTCGACTATCAGAAAAACCATTTGAAAACTGGGCCAAAGGGATTGAATGGATGCACATAGGCTAATATAACCGGGAATGGAGTATTAGTCTAAATAGAATTAAGTGTTCTACGTCCTTGGAATAGGCTAGACAGTGTACGCAAATCGAGTGCTTGGAATGGCCTTGATACACCGTAGAATACTTAGACGATTCACTAAAGGTCAATGATAAACATGATATAATACAAGCCCCCTGAAACCGAACATTTCTTTTAATTATAAACTGTAATTTACTTTCCAGTATTAAAATCAACCAACCAACCAATCAATCAATCAAAATAGCTGGTAGCTTTAAAACCAACCAACCGACCTTAAACACGCTCTCCCGTTAAACAACCCCCCTCAAGAACATCTATTCCCCTGATTCCTTTGGGTTCGACCCCTACTTACCAAGTACTACCCAGTAGTATAGTCGCAAGTAGTGGACTACTATAAATTTATTTGTACAAATCCCTTCGACGACGAGCGGTTCTGTCAAAATACCTCCCCGCTCTTTCTCATCCTTGCCCTTTTCGCGCGGGTCAAGATGAGGGTCGCTCATCTCTTTTCCCGGCTACTTTGGACTAGAGAATGGACGGTTTGATTCCCGTCCCGCCTCTTGCATGGACGCTGCACGGCGGAGTCCACTCTTTACCAACAAGCCCGAAGTGCAGCCTCCACAATCTTCACATAACCATAAAGTAAGGATCCGGTCCCTTAAGTGCTTGTCAAGCCTCTCTAGGGCATTTCTTTCAACTCCACATCCTACATTATCTCAGCACACAAGGACAAGTAGAAAGTTAAATACACATGTTTTTACACAATTAAGTTTTCACAAGGAAATGCATGACTCGGATCTATCTAATTTCACATCATGAAAGTTTGTATTTTCAAAAAGTGTTGACTACTATGTGCAATAACTACTATGTGCAAATACTACTCGAATACCCCCACACTTTTGAACAAAGCCGTTCCTCTCGGAATGACTTAGTTCAAAAGACAAAATGTCAGCAAATAAAGCAAAGGAGGTGAATATGAAAAAAAAAGACATACAAAAATAAAACTGAAAAAACTGAATATGCTGGGTTACCTCCCGACGAGTGCCTTTGTTTAACGTCGTTGGATCGACGGTACCTCACTCATGGATCATAAGTTGGGATCCCATGGGTGTTTGAGGTCGAACTTCTTCTCGGTAGCCCTTTTGCTCCGCCAAAGAACTTGTGGAGTGATGTGCTCGGTTTGGTTCTCCATTGGTCCGGCAGGTTCTTTTTTACATGGTTCCGAGAAGGTGATGGCTCCTTGACCATAGCTGCTGGTCCGTTGAGCCGTGGTCTCTTGCTACTCAATCCCGGCTTCCATTCTTTTGGGCCATGTCTTTGTCGCTTCTTCATGTATGAACGGTCGACACTTTTGTAGTTTTGGAAGTTCAGTCTTTTGCCTTCAAACATAGGCGACATCATGCTTGTTCCCATGTTGAGCTTCTTCCTTGGGGAAGGGATGAATGGTCGTCTTGGAACGAGTGAGTTTTCCGAGCTGATTTATTGGCTTGTGATTAGAGCGAGCTCCTTTGGTGGCTGTTTTGGTTCATGCTCCTCCTCCAACTCCCCTTGCACCTCATCATCATTGATTCCATGATCTTCGATGGCTATGATCTGCATAAAACATAAAGGGTTAAGTTGAGGCATTTCCACCACAAGGACTGTGTCTTTCTCGGGCAGCTCGGTAATAAGGTCCGGGACTTCCTAGGCTGGCTCGGCAATGAGGACCGGGACTGATTTGGGCAGTTCGGCATTGAGGTCCATTGTAAGCTCTTCCTCGGGCAGATTGGTAGTGAGGACCGGGACTTCTGTTGGCTCAGCAGTGAGGTCCGGGTCTTTCTCGACCAGCCCGTCCGTGAGGACCGGGGCTGTCTCGGCTGGCTCGCCAATGAGGACCGGGACTTCTGTTGGCTCGGCAGTGAGGACTGTGTTAGACTCGGCTGGTTTGGTAATGAGGTCCGGGACCGGCGTGATTTCCTCGGGTAGATTGGTAATGTGGAACGGGCTTGAATTGGGCAGTTTTTCTTCTAACTCCTTGGGGTAATCTGAGTGGAGCTCTTCTTCAGGCAACCATGGGTCCTCATCCTCGTCATTTATATGGTCTCCGGGGGCAATCACACAGAGGTCCAGGTCTGATTTGGGTAGTTCTTCTTTGGACATACGAGAGTCTTCATTCTTTGCCGGCTCCGTGAGCTCTTCCTTGATGACCCTTGGCTTAAGCATCTCATTGATCAGATATGCCGTTTCTTTTTGAGCCACCTCAACTATTGCCCATGATTTCTTGGCTTCGGCCTGGTTTTGGTGCATCGAGGCACTCAATTGCTGTATGTCTGCGGCCAATTGCTGGGTGCTAGCTGCCAGCTCCATGGGCTCCACTGTAAGCTCTTCCTTGCTGACACTTGCAGCTTCGTTTTCTGCCGCCCATGATTCGTTTTTGGCCCTGATTTGGTGCACCATGTTGGCCAGTTCTTTGAGCCGCATGGCCTGATCTTGTTTCGCGCTTCTTGCCATATCTTCTATTAAGTTCCACAGATCATCCATGCTTAAGTTATCCACCGAGCCTCCTGCCGCATCATTAAGCCTATTCCACTCTTGTGGCATCATTCCACCGAGAAACCTTTGAAGAAGATCGAAGTTGGTGAATCCATGGTGCGGGCAGCTCGTCACAATGGAGTCAAAGTACGCCAAGTACTCGTCCAAAGTTTCATCCCGGGATTGCTCTATGTTGTTGATCTTCTCGCGGACTTCAAGTTCGAAGGATGGTGGGGAAAACTCCTCATAGTACCAAGGCTCGCTTTCATAGTACAATGACATGTTGGGCTGCAAAACGAAAACAAAAACAAACAAAAACAAAAAGAACAACAACTCCGTAACACAACTCCCCGGCAACGGCGCCAAAATTTGACAGCGCGTCGTTGTGCGCTGCAAAATTTACATTTATAGTTCCACTACTTTAGTGGCTAAATAATGAATTAGTAGAGCGGTAAGTAGGGGTCGAACCCAAGAGAGTCAGTGTGGAGTAGTTGTTCTTTGAAAAGAAATAAAAGAAAAATAAAGACAGTTGGGTTTTTGGTTGTTTTTATGACAGAAAGTAAATGACAGAAAGTAAATAACTGAAAAGTAAATGAATGAAATGTAAAGTGCTGAAAGTAAGTACTGAAAAGTAAATTGAGGGAACAGTCGAGTTCAATATCAACCATACAACATACTTTTGGTTTGTCGCACGCTGTATTTCAAGCGCAATACGTGCCAAATGTTATGTTGGATTGATGTTGAAAACGTCTGTAATGAAAGTAAAATGCGGAAAGTAAATGTACTGAAAGTAATACTGAAAAGTAAATTGTTGGAACAGTCGAGTTCAATATCAACCATAACACACTTTTGGTTTGTCGCACGCTGTATTTCAAACGCAATACGTGCCAAATGTTATGTTGGATTGATGTTGAAAACGTCTGTAATGAAAGTAAAGTGCTGAATTTAAAGTGCAGGAAAGTAAATTGCGTAAAGTAAATACTGAAAGTAGAGTGCGTAAAAGTAAAGACTGAAATTAATGTGCTGAAATGTAAATGACAGAAAAGTAAAGTACTGAAAGTAAATGACAGGTAAGTAAGGACGAAAGATATTCAGTCTAGGGTCTCTACTTGTGAGACAACCATCATGGACGTCAAATGATCTTACTTTGTGTTCATAAGTGTAGAGTTATTCCTTTTCAAGACTTAACCCCTAAAGTAAGGCTTTTTCAAGCGCTTACACCACAATCTACTCTAAAATCAAGACATAGACTTCTAGTTCTAAGTGCAGCCACTTGATCTTCAGTTACGATCAACCAAGCGACTTAAGGAAGAGTAAACTACTCGGCTAAGCTTTGCCATTTCAAGCATCCACTTAGCCTTGTTGTCTACTCAAGATTGAACCTGAAATTATATCCCCTGTTCAAGCTAGTGTTCAAGGTACAGTTGAGACCGACCTAGAACTCCTTTAACAATGATCTAGCAGTCAGAGAAGATAACTGAGACACACATAGTTTACCAGTACCGAACACTACCAGGTAGTGTTCCAACAGTTGATTAAACAGTTTATCAAGCAGTACCGGAAAATAAAGGAGAACGGGAGCACGCACGGTATGTTACCCAGTTCGGCCTCGCCTACCCTGGGGGGTTTCCCACACCCTAAAATGGGACACAAATCGTATTACGAGATTAGAGCTACAAGTTTACTCTTACACAACCACGTGTTTGTAATCGCCTAGCCTCTAACTCTCCGTCTCTCGGATTTGCAATCTTGGTTCACCGCAGCTCCCCTCGATCCCCTGTGGGTAGGACGAGACTTCCCTCTAGGCCTAGTCTTGGACTTCTCGGAAGTCCAGTTGCCTTCTCTCAAAGAAGTAGCTTGATAGCTGTGTGTGTGTACTACGTTGTTCCTCAAGCACAGCCTGAACACCACACCGATCAGGCTGTTGCTTTGGCGCTGATATTCCGATGTGCAATGGCCAATCGCCGCTTCTCCCCCAATCTCACGAACTCTCCTGTTTATCTTTTCTCACAGGAAGCGACAATCAATCTGGACGCCCTAGCCTACTTTATATAGGTGTTAGTATAGTCCAGATCCAATCTGAATATCCTATCAAATATTTCGGAGATGCTCCTAAATATTTGCAGAATATTCAATCTTTATCCAATCTTCAAAGATGACTTCCACCCCAAGCCATTCGATATTCTCTCAGCCAATCTGCATATATTTGATCGCCTATCTGATATTCGGTGATGACTTGTCGATTGGCTTCAATCAAATAATCTTGTCGATATATTCCAATCTTCATGAGATACCTTCTTCGGTAAGTTAGTCAGGCGATCTTCAATTCTGGTGAGGAGATATTCGAATGACATCTCGAATATCTATTTCTTCGCTGACCGACTTCAACCGAAAAGATACTCTATCATCAGAACCTTCCGGAATCAAATCATGCGTCTGCTGCACGCTGTACTTCTGTTCCAGTCCGTGGTTGAACTCTTCTTAAACTCTAGCTCGAACTGTCTAAAGCCGTTTTGCCGAAGCCATGCCATTCATGGGAACATCAATCTCCCCCTTGGCATTTTGGCAAAACCAAGTCTAGGCTTTTAGACACCACTTGAGGAACCAAATCAGTTACCTCAAAATACTCCCCCTTTTTGCCACAAACTGGCAAGGGGTCCAATCGAGCAACCTGGTCTCCTCGGCAACAGGAATCGTGGTAGCTCCCCCTCGAACATGGCCTGGGATAGTGACACATACTGTGAGTCTGTCGGACCATGGTGTCTCCGTAGCTGTTTGACCAAGGGTCAGCAGATGATAGGTGTTTAATGATCTGGTTTCTTGAACTGATTCAGTTCATCCTCTGCGCCTGATTGATCTCTAGTATAATCTTCACCTCCTCCAGTAGCTGTCCTCGTTCAGCTCGGGACAACTTCTCACCAGCAGCTCTCCTTATGGAAGACTCAGGTGTGTCCTTCCTGTTCAACCTGGGGTCCTTCAGATCATTCTAATGACGACCCTTGAATAGCTTGTGAACAATTCTGCAACTGGGATGAAGGTGTCTTCCCACCGAGGGTATGGTCCAGCCGTTAAACAGCTTGCAATCTTGTCATGGCTCTCCTTTCCACCACCTCGTAAGATTCATCCATTGTGAAGTACACATCGATGATCTCAGGATCAATCTTGACCTTCTTTCCTCTGACAAAGACTATGTCGTAGTCTTTATCATCAGTAATAGCTTCTCCCACCAACTATACATTAACCGGTTTAGATCTTTGGACGGTCTAAAATCAGATCAGTCTCCTTCAAGAGTTGAATAATCTCCTCTCCTATGAACTTCTTCTCATCAAGCATCCTTTCAGGGAGGATCTTTCTTTTCTGCACTGCTTTCCACTAGGCTGCTGCGATTGTACTGGCAAACCATACTATATGCTTAGTCACTCCAGTTGGTACACTGGGCAGAACAGAGCCTGGAACACTCCTCTTCTTTTTCTTGGATGCACTTGCCCCCCTGCATCTGTTCTCTAACCATCCTTCTTGGTGGTTACTTCAGTCGAGCATGCTTGGATGGTCACTTTCTTCTTTGGTTTCTCCTTTTCAGGCTTCTTGAGCTCAGCCAATGAAACTGAGTCCTCATCAACCTCTTGTGAGTTTTCATCCTCAAGCTCTTTTGGAACAGTCTTCAGCAACTCCACAACTGGATCGACTGAATGTTTCAGTAACAACTCCTTTTAGACCAACAATCCCTTCCTTCAGCACGAAGCCAGTGGCATCTACTTCCGTATTCACCAGCTTCTGCTTATCAGATCTACAGTCTCAGCCCTCCTGGCTTCATCTTCTTATTTAGCATCAGCCACAGCCATATCCAATCCTTTCGGCTTCTCATTAACCACTTTGTTACTTTTATAGCTTACTGAAAAGTGACCAATCGCCCGTACTTCCCCCTTTGTTTATCTTCAAAAAAAATGTTAAACTTCTACGCATGTACCTTCTGTTCCAGCTTCCTGTTAATGAGTGGTCAGCCCAACTGTTGAGCTGGTGTTCCGCCTGTGACTGATCACTATCTGGAACACTTAGTTCTTGATAACACACAGACCCAAGGAGGATCTGAGTGTTTCAAACTGAGCGGCATCAAGAGGTTTGGTGAAGATGTCCGCCAATTGCTTGTCGGTTGTAACATGCGTAAGAGTGACCACCTTCTGTTCAACCAGCTCTCGGATGAAGTGATGTCTGATGTCTATGTGCTTCGTCTTGGAGTGTTGCACTAGGTTCTTCGAGATACTGATTGTGCTCATATTGTCACAGTACAGGGTCATCTCTTCTTGTTTAACTCCGTATTCAGACAACATCTGCTTCATCCATAGCAGTTGGGTGCAGCTGCTTCCTGTTGCGAGGTATTCAGCTTCGGCCGTAGACAGTGAGATGCTGTTTTGCTTTTTGCTGAACCATGAAACCAAGTTATTTCTTAAGAAAAAACAACCTCCAGATGTGCTCTTTCGTTCTTCAGCGTTTCCTGCCCAGTCAGCATCGCAGTAACCAACCAGGTGTGGGTTGGTATCCTTGGTATACCAGATTCCAAAGTCAACCGTCCCGCAGACATACTTTATGATTCTCTTGACTTGTAAGAGATGACTTTCCTTTGGATCCGCCTGGTATCTTGCACACACCCCTACGGCATATGCAATGTGTGGTCTACTGGCTGTCAAGTACAGAAGGCTTCCAATCATACTCCTGTACAGCGTCTGATCAACTTTTGTTCCAGCCTCGTCTTTGGTTATCTTTATGTGAGTAGCGGCCGGAGTTCATTTGTGACTTGCTTTCTCAAGATCAAATTTCTTTATCAGATTCTTGGCATACTTACTTTGTGAGATGAAAATGCCGTCTTCCTTCTGAGTCACCTGGAGTTCAAGAAAGTAGTTCATCTCCCCAACCATGCTCATCTTAAACTCCTTCTGCATCTGTTCAACAAACTGATCCACCAGTTTCTGGGTATTGGACCCAAACACAATATCGTCAACATAGATTTGTGCGATAATAAAGTCCGACCTCTTGTGTTTAACAAACAGGGTCTTGTCCACTCCCCCTCGCACATATCCATGATTGACGAGGAACACAGTGAGACGCTCATACCAAGCTCTGGGTGCTTGTTTGAGACCGTAAAAGGCTTTCTTCAGGTGGTACACAGATGCTGGGTGATGTGGATCCTCAAACCCTTTCGGTTGAGCGACGAAAACCTCCTCATTCAGAAATCCGTTTAGGAAAGAACTTTTGACATCCATCTGGAATAGTCGAAACTTCAAGTGACATGCCAGAGCAAGCAGTAAGCGAATGGCTTCAAGACGTGCGACCGGAGCAAAGGTTTCCTCAAAGTCTATCCCTTCTATTTGAGTGTATCCTTGTGCCACAAGGCGAGCTTTGTTTCTTGTGATGTTCCCTGATGCATCGGACTTGTTTTCGAAGATCCATTTTGTACCAATGACGTTAACCCCATCAGGTCTTGGAACCAAATCCCATACATCGTTTCGAGCAAATTCTTCTAGTTCCTCCTGCATGGCGAGGACCCAATACTCATCAAGTAATGCTTCCTTTATGTTTTTCGGCTCGATTGAGGAGAGGAAGCACGAGCAGGCAGCCCATTCTCTGGAGTTGCTCAGATTTCTACGAGTTTGAACTCCGTCACTTGGTGAACCAATGACCTCAGAGATTGGGTAATCCCTAGCAATTCGTCGCGACGGTTGTAACGCAGTGACATTCTCCTGAGGGTTGACAGTATCGATTTCATCAGATGAGGGATTTTCAGGGAAGTTGTCAGAGGTGTCTTCAGTCGGGTCATGCTCAGTCTGCTGGGATGATGATTGTGTCCCAGGTACTGTGCTAGTGCTATCGTCAGTGTCGTCCGAGACAGCCTATACACACACTACATCCTTGACTTTGACATTTATAGATTCCATGACTAATCCTGTGCGCTTGTTGAACACCCGGTATGCTCGAATGTTTGAAGAATACCCAAGAAAGAACCCCTCATCACTCTTTCGATCCAGCTTCTGTCGGTACTCCCGGTCATTTAGAATGTAGCACTCACGTCCAAAAATGTGGAAATATTTGACAGTGGGCTTCTTTCCTTTCCAGAGTTCATAGCATGTCTTCTCCGTTCCAGTGCGTATAGTAACTCGATTTATGATGTGACATGCTGTATTCATAGCTTCGGACCAGAACTTCAGAGGAATCTTTTTGGCATGGATCATCACCCGGGCCATCTCTTGAATGGTACGATTCTTCCATTCCACCAGTCCATTCTGCTGAGGGGTGATTGCTGATGCGAACTGATGAGCAATCCCATGTTTCGTACAGTAGGTACCCATAGTAACATTCTTGAATTCTGTGCCATTATCACTCCTGATGGACACCAGCTTTTCTCCTTTGTCTTCCCTTTCTCGTTGGATCAGGGTAGCAAGTTCTATGAATTGTTGGGCAGCTTCAGTCTTGTCACGAAGGAACCTTGTCCAGGTGAATCTGATGAAGTCGTCAACACAGACCAGAACATACTTCTTTCCACCATAGCTCTCAGTTTGCATTGGTCCCATCAAGTCCATATGGATCAGTTCCAGAGGTCGGTTGGTGTTGATTTGAGGGATCTTGGGGTGTGATGCTTTGGTATGTTTCCCGATCTGACATTCTCCACACATCACATCCTGACTTCCTTTGACATTTGGCATTCCTCTGATGAGTCCAAATGAGCAGAGTTTCTTCAATGTCTTGAGATTCAGATGTCCCAACCGTCTGTGCCAAAGGGACATCTCATCTGCTTGACTAGACAAGCAGGCTGTTCCAGCAGAGCCGATGAGATAACAATTGTTGGCTGCTCTGCTTCCTTTCATCAATATTCCTCCATCTTTTTCAAGAACTTGGCACGAGTTGTGAGTGAATTTGACATGATATCCTCCGTCGCAAAGTTGACTTATGCTGATCAGGTTCACTTTTAGTCCTTCAACTAGGAGAGTGTCTTTGAGGACAGGTAGATCCGGAACCTTCAATGTCCCACAGCCGATCACCTGTCCCTTTCCTCCGTCTCCAAAGGTGACGAACTGCTTCTTAATAACATGTCGAATTTGCGTAAGAAATCTGGAGTCTCCTGTCATATGGGCAGAGCATCCGCTATCGAAGTACCAGCGATCTTTCTCCATGTGACTTGAAGAGCTGAATGCAACCATGCAAACATCTTTACTTCTATAAGTTTCCATGTCTATCTTCCAGTTATGAACCGTGCTCGAGGGTAGCTATCCTTGCTGTGCAGTCATCTTGAACAGTTCCAGGATCCCACTCAGTGTGTCGAGTGTTTGCTCTGATACCATTTGAAATTATATCCCCTGTTCAAGCTAGTGTTCAAGGTACAGTTGAGACAGACCTAGAACTCCTTTCACAATGATCCAGCAGTCAGAGAAGATAACTGAGACACACACAGTTAACCAGTACCGAACTCTACCAGGTAGTGTTCCAACAGTTGATTAAACAGTTTATCAAGTAGTACCGGAAAATAAAGGAGAATGGGAGCACGCACGGTATGTTACCCAGTTCGGCTTGCCTACTCTAGGGGGTTTCCCACACCCTAAAATGGGACACAAATCGTATTACGAGATTAGAGCTACAAGTGGTCTTACTCTTACACAACCGCGTGTTTGTAATCGCCTAGCCTCTAACTCTCCGTCTCTCGGATTTGCAATCTCGGTTCACCGTAGCTCCCCTCGATCCCCTGTGGGAAGGATGAGACTTCCCTCTCGGCCTAGTCTTGGACTTCTCCGAAGTCCGGTCGCCTTCTCTCAAAGTCGTAGCTTGATAGCTGTGTGTGTGTGTACTACGTTGTTCCTCAAGCACAGCCTGAACACCACACCGATCAGACTGTTGCTTTGGCACTGATATTCCGATATGGAATGGCCAACCGTCGCTTCTCCCCCAATCTCACGAACTCTCGTGTTTATCTTTTCTCACAGGAAGCGACAATCAATCTAGATGCCCTAGCCTACTTTATATAGGTGTTAGTATAGTCCAGATCCAATCTGAATATCCTATCAAATATTTCGCAGATGCTCCTAAATATTTGCAGAATATTCAATCTTTATCCAATATTCAAAGATGACTTCCACCCCAAGCCATCCGATATTCTCTCAGCTAATCTGCCCATATTTGATCGCTTATCTGATCTTCGGTGATGACTTGTTGATTGGCTTCAATCAAATAATCTTGTCGATATATTCCAATCTTCATGAGATACCTTCTTCGGTAAGTTAGTCAGGCGATCTTCAATTCTGGTGAGGAGATATTCGAATGACATCTCGAATATCTATTTCTTCACTAACTGACTTCAACCGAAAAGATACTCTATCATCAGAAACTTCCGGAATCAAATCATGCGTATACTGCACGCTGTACTTCTATTCCAGTCCGTGGTTGAACTCTTCTTGAACTCTAGATCGAACTGTCTAAAGCCGTTTTGCCGAAGCCATTCCATTCATGGGAACATCAGAACCACTCGGCTAAGCTTTGCCATTTCAAGAATCCACTGATGAGCCGTATTTATACGACTCATCGAGTCATCAAATCCCACCAATTCCAGCACTTTATTATGCGAACAGTTACTTTTTAGTGTTGTTTTGCATTTCAGGTGATTTGGAAGCTCTAGGAGGAATCGCGCTTAAAAGACGGCATTTCATGCCCAAAACATCGCAATTGAAGATCAAGGCCAGAGGAGCGTCGTGAACAGTGTTTTTCTGCTCGTGAACAGTAACTCCGACATGAACAGTGATTCCGGCATGAATAGTAATTCCGGCGTGAACAGTAACTTTGGAAAAAGAAAGTCCAAGCCCTAAATCCAGCAGCCGGCCCAATTTACATGTGATATTAGGGTTTTCAAGAAGATCAAGTAGCTTGCTCATCAAGCAAAGATTTAGGGTTTTCAAATCCCTATATAAGGAGGTGCAATGCAAGGCATAATCCATCCCATTCATCACTTAGCCGTGTGCCCTAGACCTAACTTGGTCCGCCGCCCATCTCCTCCATCAGCCGCCGTGAGCTCCTCCTTGCACAGCCGGTCTTCATTCCTTACTCTTCCTTGCTTCCGCCACTTCTCAGCCTTGCACGGCCAGCTTGTTCTTCTTTCGGTTTTAGTGAGAATCCTTGTTTCCTTTTATTTATTGTATTGTTATTCCATGGCTATGTGTAACTAATCCGATTATTCGGGTTAGGGTTAAATAATTGTGACTATTGTTTTGAGATTCTGATCTTACTTATTATTATTGCATTCTATTTAGTTCTTGTGCAAATTATCAGTTTGAATTATTAGGTTAAGAAGCAAGAATAAACATTTAGAAATCAAGGATAAACGTAGTCACAATTGAATAAAACCCTAACCTGAATATCTTCTCTGATTGATAAAACCCCCTCTTATTTTCGTGCCTTGCTTTTGTTCACTAACCTTTACTCTCGCATTAGTTTCTTGTCTTTCTCCATTACAGAACAAAGTAGTAGCTATCTAGCTCCCTTGGGTTCGACCCTTGCTTACCGCTGTTCTAACCCACAGTTCATCGCGAGGAAATTATAAATTGTTTTTGCACAGGTACGACGACAGCCTGTTCAAAATGGCGCCGTTGCCGGGGAGCTACGCACGGTGAACTTTTGTTCTCTTTTCTTTTTCGTTTATTTTTCTTTGTTTTTTGTTTATTTCGGAAGCTGCTTATTTCGGTGATTCCCCATTCAACTGTTCGATTTCTGTTTTCAATTCTTTTCGATTTCCAATTTCTAGCTCTCAGAGGGTTCTGTCACCAAGACTTACGAGTCTAAGGATTTTGGGTTTTAAGTGGGACCACTGTGACCCCTCCAATCTCCTGGGGACCCTTTGTTGCTAGTCTGTCTTTGCTATTTCGGTGTTTGCTAGACCGGTGCTTGCTATTTCTTGCAACATGTCTCACGCAGGTAGTAGAGTTGCTGAAAACGTCCCATATGAAGATGACAACCTCAGTGACCAAGAAGAAGACCAGTTCGAATTACCTCTCGAAAACCAAAACCAAAACCAAAACCGCCCAGAAATCGACAACAACGAGGAAGTACAACAAGTAATCTATGATAATCCGGAGCAGCTATTCCGTGATCAGAGAAGGGCACAAAGAGATGCAGCTAGACAAAATCAGAACCAAGGGGCAGCTGCAGATCCACAAAGAGGAGGACCGATCCAAGGGCAGGTCCCAGCTCGACAACAACAAGCCCCAGTCCGACAACAGGTTGCAGCTAGACAACCAGTCCAAAATCCAGTTCAGGGTAGACAACCAGTTCGAAATCCAGTCCAGGGCCAGCAACAAGTCCGACAATAGGCCCCAGTAAGACAACAGATTCAGTATCAGGTTCAGCCCCAACCGCCCCTCAGGCGACTCAGACAGCCGGTATACTAAGAGGAAGCCTACTATCACGATGAGGAGCCATCTATGGGAGAGCTCTTGGTTCCAGACTTCAAAGACCAGACATGGCCAATCTATGAAGGACCAGAACTCGAGGACATCACTATCAGCACCTCAATCGTCCATCACCTTCCCAAATTCGCAGGATCCAAGGGAGAATCAGCTACAGGGCATCTGAAGCGTTACCATGGCAGTTGCCACAATTATAGACCCTTTGGAGCTTCAGTGGATGATTTCAAGCTTAAGGCGTTCTACTTCTCACTCACTGAGTCCGCTACAGACTGGTTCTTATCCTTGCCCACAAACAGCATCTATACATGGGAAGAGATGCAGCGCCAGTTCCTTTCGAAATACTACCCAGCTGGACGAGCCATGAAGGTCCGTAGACAGTTGCAAGAGCTCAAGCAAGGACCCAATGAGACCTTATCCGTGTACGTAGAGAAGTTCCTTGCCTTGGAGAAAAGCTGTTGTAACCTTGAGCTTCCGGAGAAGCTACTGGTGGAGTACTTGCTAGATGGAATCAGCAGATTAGATAGAAAGCTCCTAGATGCCTCAGCTGGAGGCAACCTGATGAACCTCAGCCCTGCCAAAGTCAAACAGATGATCATATCAGTAGCAGAGAGTGAGCGATTCCAGGATGAAGCTACAAAGGAGGATGACTATGCCAGAACTCGGAATGTATCACGAGTGGAACCCTCTATCAGTGCCATGGTCACAGAACTCAAGGAGATGAGGGAGCTGATGAAGCATGTCGTTCGAAGGCAGCCAGTCCAAGTCAGACCATGCGAGTTTTGTGCATCCACAGATCACAAAACAGACGAGTGCCCTACTATAGTGGAAGATGACCAAGCTGAGATCAATGCAGTGGGCAACTATCAAAATTATGGCAATCAGCCAGGGCCAGTCAGACAGTTTAATGCAGCAGCGCCCAACCAAGGAGCCACTGGACAGCCCTGGAGGAACAACAACCAGCAGAATCAGGCCCAGCCAGCACGACAGAATGCACCTCAGCAGACCTAGCAGCCTTACCAGCATCCTCATCATCAGTTCCGACAGAATGCGTCCGGACAGTATCAGCAGAATGCTCCAAGTCAGTATCAGCAGAGAGGGCCGAACAGCAATCAGTCAGGCCCGAGCAACCACGGAAAACCTATCGAGAAAGTAGTAGAAGAGCTGGCAGCCTCGACCAAGAGTGACATTGAAGACATAAAGAAACAGATATCCCAGCTCACCGCAATAGTCACAGGCCTCGCAGCCACTCTGAATGCAGGACGACTTCCCTCACAGACAGTTGAGAACCCGAGAGGAAACGTCAGCCTGGTAGAGGTGATAAATGTGGATGCAGCATTCGAGGAGACCACCGAACCAACAAAGGAAGAACCGGCCCTTACAGCCAAGGACGCCGACATTCACGGTTTCTCTTATGCTATGCAGGTAGTTGCTCCAGAAAGCCAAATGACTGAGAAAGCTGAACCAGAGCTGAGAATGGTGGTCAGGCCTACACAGAACGACCAAATGATGATGCACTCACCCACTGCAAGCCAGCAGACACCTTCAGGAAAGAGTAAGGACCCAGGGGCCTTCACGGTTACCTGTGGTATCGGTAAGACCCAAATACCTCACTGTTTAATAGATTTGGGTGCCGCTATCAATGTTATGCCTTATTCTTTGTATTGCTCGCTTGGTCTTGGCCCATTGAAACCGCCTAGGCTATCTATAGAATTAGGGGATAAGTCTTGTGTACGCCCTACTGGATTGCTTGAAGATCTAACCCTCCGAGTAGGAGATATTACTGTGCCTGCAGATTTCTATGTCTTGCAGATGGAAAAATCCAGGAAAGGCGAACCACCCGGGCTAATTTTGGGACGACCATTCCTCCACACCACCCAGACCAGGATTGACATGGGCATAGGCTTACTGTCATTATCATTCGGTGGTAAGGAAGCTGATTTTTATGTCTATGAGGATGCAAACCGTCCATGCGCAAGGAAACCGCCAGACATTGTGCACACATCAGAGTATGACACCCTAGTTCCAGACCCACCAGAGCAGGCTATACAGACTACCAGGCCAGCAGCTATGGCCAAGACACACTCACCTTCTCGGGGATATGTGAAGAAGAAACCGCATGATTATTGGAGAGCAGAACCGAATGAACAGCTAGAGGAGCATGTTGGACGGACCGAAGGAGTTGCTGAGCAGAAGTATGACCTCACACGCCCATGGGACCCTAACTTGTGATCCCTACAGAGGTACCATCGAGCCAACGACATAAAACAAAGGCGCTCGCAGGGAGGCAGCCCTGCACCTTTTACTTTTCAGTTTATTTACTTATTATGTTTATCTGTGTTTTGAGTCATTATTGTCACATTGTACTTGGGAAAGAAAATAATCTTCATGCAGGGACAGAGGCGAACGTATCAGAGATGTTAGCAACAGACTGTATCTAGCATGAGTAGTTCACACCTCGAATAAGTTGCGTCGAGAAACATGAGCGTTTAAAGATTCTGTCACAAAGACTTACGAGTCTAAGGAGGTTGAGTTTTAAGCGAGACCGCTGTGACTCCTCCAACCTCCTAGGAATCTTTTATTTGTCTTAATGTCATTGACACAGACCTTTCGGTGTGCAACAAACTCACGCTGCGATACAAGCTCCAATGGTGCTCTTCGAGGACTCACAGGAGAATTATCAGCCATCTCTCATTGTCACGCACGCACGAGGGAAGTGCCTGTCCTTACTCTATTCTTATTTCCCTTTGTTTTATTGCATGCATTGTGTGTCTTGACTTGAGTCGTGCCGTGAGGACACGGCTCATTTCAAAAGTGTGGGGTGGGAGAGTCAGTCAGTAAGTCAGCACGTTTATTTACTGCACCCTGCACAGAGTCAGCACGTTTCGGGTCAATTTTAAAATTTTTGTACATGATACTTCACTATTTCCTAGACTTGCAGTATTGGATAATGATTAGGTGAAATAGATAGAGCCGATTACATGCATGTCTTTGGTGAAAATTGACTTGTGCGACTAACATGTGATTTTAAAATTTTTGCGTGCCTTTGTTAGTTGAGATAAACAGGGATGTGGAGTTGATAGCAATGCCCTAGAGAGACTTGACAGATCATTCAAAGACCGGACTCAGGATATATGGTTATGTGGAGCTTGTGGAGGCTAGCACTTCGAGGCAACATAGTACGAGTCTGCTCCGCCACTGCGGCACCTTTGCGGTTGGTTGGGACGGGAATACTTCACACCGTCCAAACTCAAGTCCAAGTAGCCGGGAAAATAGACAAGCGACCCTTGGCTTGACCCGAGTCAAAAGGACGATGATGAGTGAGAGAAAGTAGGTTTGAGCAAGTCACAATCTGCACCACAAAGAAAAATTCCACCACCATTGTGATAGTCCACACGTCCCACATGTGAAAAGCGTCATCGAGAATGCCAAATCAGATGACGCTATAGCTGGCCGAAAAGCACTCCAGTACTTGAGCCCGAATCTATCACGTGCAAGAAAAAGCAGCGAGACATAACCATATAGCAGCGAGTTCGAGTCCGAGAATGAGGGTTCATGGGTCTAAACAGGGCTATCTCCAGATACATCCGAATTGATTTGCATCTCGACCCAAAGGTAACACGTATCTTTAACCCATGTTTTCGCACAAAGATATTAGTAGCAAGCATGCATAACAGGCGAGATCTAGAGTAATCGATTCATGTCCATGTAGCACGTCTAGGATGACCGAAGCATTGTGGTGTTTACATTATTCATTCCTCTTATGACATAGTTCTTGTTCGGGACGAACAAGTATAAGTGTGGGGTGGTTTGATGAGCCGTATTTATACGACTCATCGAGTCATCAAATCCCACCAATTCCAGCACTTTATTATGCGAACAGTTACTTTTTAGTGTTGTTTTGCATTTCAGGTGATTTGGAAGCTCTAGGAGGAATCGCGCTTAAAAGACGGCATTTCATGCCCAAAACATCGCAATTGAAGATCAAGGCCAGAGGAGCATCGTGAACAGTGTTTTTCTGCTCGTGAACAGTAACTCCGACATGAACAGTGATTCCGGCGTGAATAGTAATTCCGGCGTGAACAGTACTTCGGAAAAAGAAAGTCCAAGCCCTAAATCCAGCAGCCGGCCCAATTTACATCTGATATTAGGGTTTTCAAGAAGATCAAGTAGCTTGCTCATCAAGCAAAGATTTAGGGTTTTCAAATCCCTATATAAGGAGGTGCAATGCAAGGCATAATCCATCCCATTCATCACTTAGCCGTGTGCCCTAGACCTAACTTGGTCCGCCGCCCATCTCCTCCATCAGCCGCCGTGAGCTCCTCCTTGCACAGCCGGTCTTCATTCCTTACTCCTCCTTGCTTCCGCCACTTCTCAGCCTTGCACGGCCAGCTTGTTCTTCATTCGGTTTTAGTGAGAATCCTTGTTTCCTTTTATTTATTGTATTGTTATTCCATGGCTATGTGTAACTAATCCGATTATTCGGGTTAGGGTTAAATAATTGTGACTATTGTTTTGAGATTCTGATCTTACTTATTATTATTGCATTCTATTTAGTTCTTGTGCAAATTATCAGTTTGAATTATTAGGTTAAGGGGAGATCCGAAAGGGTACGACTTAACCTCGTGATTCTTACTATCCATTCACTGCTTATTTGATACCGACCCAGTTAGAATAAGTAGTTGCACGAAACCTAATATAACCAGACCAGGAGTATTAGGTTTGCTAGAATTAAAACGGTTATAACCAGACCAGGAGTAACCCTAAGAAGCAAGAATAAACATTTAGAAATCAAGGATAAACGTAGTCACAATTGAATAAAACCCTAACCTGAATATCTTCTCTGATTGATAAAACCCCCTCTTATTTTCGTGCCTTGCTTTTGTTCACTAACCTTTACTCTCACATTAGTTTCTTGTCTTTCTCCATTACAGAACAAAGTAGTAGCTATCTAGCTCCCTTGGGTTCGACCCTTGCTTACCGCTGTTCTAACCCACAGTTCATCGCGAGGAAATTATAAATTGTTTTTGCACAGGTACGACGACAGCCTGTTCATCCACTTAGCCTTGTTGTTCAACCGAATAATGGCACCGGACTAGTTGACACAAAATAGCATTAAGTTCTAGCTCAAGATGCATACACAAGTATGAACACCCCTTTGACCGAATATGCTTAGCTACATGTATTCATGGTAAGGAATACAAGCACCATACTTACAAAAACGAAAGGAAAACAAGAAAAAGTAAAGACAAGTGACCAAAAACTTTTGTAACCGAGAGCAACAACAAGTAAAAGAAGCCTTAGCTACTTGCATTCATGTCAAGGAATACAAGTAGCCGTGAGTTTTGACAAGGAAATGAAAAGGAAACCGAAAGTTTTGACAAGAAAATAAAAGAAAGCTTTAGCTACTTGTATTCATGTCAAGGAATACAAGTAGCCATGGCTTTTGTGCAAGAAAGTAAAGGGAGAGGAGCTCCAAATCGAGTGCTTGCTGGAAAGTAAGAGCTTAGAAGCTCAAGAACAAGTGAAGAACAAAGAACAAAAGTGTGTTTGTATTGAAAATGAAGTGGAGAAGAGAGATAAGCTCTTAACTCCCTAAGTTTGTGGCACTTCTACATCTAAGGCTAAGCCTCTATTTATAGAAGAGGAAACTTGGGGACTAAGTTTTGCATTGGAAAATATCCCAAAAGCAAGTCACTCTCATTGGCTTAGCCAAAAGCAAAGCACATGGGTTGTGGAAGAGGATAAGAGCCACCACTTGGGATATTTCAAGCCAAAGCCACCACTTGCTCCTATCTCTTCCATGAGCCACGAATTGGTCTTGGTTTGAAGCCAAAGGGTAACCACTTGACTTGGTTGAGGCTTGGGACAAGTCACTTGGACTTGGTTGAGGCTTAGTTTCTTCCTAAAGGTCAACCGAAGTGAATAGTAAGGCCAACCGGGAAATAAGTAGTTTGGATTTAGTTGGACTTTGCCGGAATGTGGCCGGAGCAAGAAATGACCGGAGCATGGTGGTGAGGATATGAGCTTGATCGGAGCATCACCGGAGGTTGGCCGAAGTTCACCGAAATATGGCCGGAATCTGGCCGGAGCTTTGTTCAGAGCTTCTTGGATTTTGGAGAGTGTATTCTGAACGACCAAGTCATTCTAAGATGATCTCAAGAAGGATGCTAAGCCAAATTCTTCCCGGAACATGGTCAAAATCCCAAATCGGCCGAAATTGCCCTATTTTGGCCTTGACCGGGCTTTAGCTGGTTCCACTCGGACGTTTTGTCTGGGAAGTGAGATTGTCCGAGTTATTGGGCATTTAAAATACTTTGGTCGAGCCATATTTGCCAGATTCCATGGTTTGGTCGAGCGACTTGGTTTTGGTGCCTATGCGCGCGGGGCCTTTGCTTTGGAATTGGGCCAACTACTAATCTGCCCGAGCATTCTCCTTGGTCTTCCGACATTGTCCACCTTATTTTCCATTTTTATCACTTTGCTTGAGGTGGATTTGTCAGAGCAGCTCGTTTGCCCGTGCAACTTGATTTTGGACCTGGGCGGCTCGGCTGGTGCGCGGGGCGTGGCCTGGGCGATGCCTGGGCGGAGACCTGGTTTCTCAGACGCGGGCCTCGGCACTCCCGGACGCGGGCCTGGTTTTCTCGGCACTGGCTCTCGGTCCCTGGCCTGCGGTACCCGGGTCCCTGGCTGGGGTCCCTCGGTCCTGGGTGAATTTCCTCGGCCATTGTCGATTTTCCTCGGGCCCTGGTCGTGATTTCTTGGCCAGAAATGTTTGGTGTGCTTTTTTGTGCTCAAATCTCCCTTTTTTGGTGTGTTTCCTCTTTAGACTCCAAAATAGCCTATATACACAAAATGGCATTAACAATCACTTGTTCGTATGACCAAATGTCTAATTTGGTGGGTTTAACTGATTCGATGAATCGTATAAATAGGCGCCATCAGAGGGTCTTACAACCATCCTTGGTACTCTCTGATCAGTAATATACATTGATATTCATATGGATGATTGTTGATTTCATTTTCTCTTGTGTTATGAAATGTTATGCACTCTAGGTGTTTGTCAAAATGCCTAAGTGACAAATTAGACTAAAACTTGAACCTATGTCTTGAGTGAGCTAGGGAATAGTTCTAGGATGGAGAAAATGATCCTTATCTTAATCATGAAAGTGAACCTTAGGATATGGATGCTTGACTAGGATTGAATGTTTGATTCATTGAAGTTTGTCATTAAGCAAATTATTAATCTATCCCATCGAATGGTGCTAAATTCATGTTCACTATGCTCTTCATATAAGACATGTAACCAAGTGTTTGATGAAATGCTTAAGTGACATGTTGATCTTAAAACTATACCTAAGTATCGATGGACCTTAGGAAAGGTTTGGATGTAGTGAATATGATCATTTTTACGGAATTGAAGTGAACTAGTTCTTATGTCTATTGCATTTATCACTTTGGGATATGTTTCAAGGATGATAAATGCTATAGAATGAACCAACAATCTCGATGGAGTGAGGTTTGAGTTAAGAAGGTTTGACTAAGAATAGATTCACACGAAAGTTGGTCTACCTTAGTCTAAACTAGGTTCAAAACTATTTGACTACCATGAAATGTTTGAATATTGTGTATGTGATCATTGGGAAATTGCCAAGGAGGGGAGTAACCCCTCGAAACACCTCATATCTATCTTTTATCCTAAAATACTCGCCACATAGGATTTAGAATATACACACTCGTATACATTTTTGGTTTAGAATAGCCAAACGAAAACACGTTCTTACATAGTTCATGTGCTTGGCTTGCTCCCTTGGGTTCGACCCGGTACTTTACTGGTCATTATAAATGTCTTGACTCACTACATTCGATCCTCTCTTCATTGATACTATTTAGAGGTGAAAAAGAATAGTTCGTCAAGAATCAATGTGGACTTAGCTTGAAAGACTTACATAGAAGAATCAAAAGGTTATAAATGGAACTGAATGAACACTCTTACAAAATAATATTTAGAAAAAAAATTTATTTAAAAAATTTATAGGTTAATCCTAAAAAAAAGATTTACAAAATAAGACCGTATGTGATTGTAGTCGGGGAACCAAAAGAACAGTGACCGAGATGACCACTTGAATCTATGTTTTGAAATGAAAAACTAGTGAATGAACAAATATTAATAGATTGACTACTAAAAAATTTCTCGTAATAATAACATGTACACAAACCTTCTTAATTGTTATTTGTATTCTTGAAAGTTTAAGTCGGAAATAGGTGTATCGTCGTCTTCTTAACAGGGTTATCCTTAACAGATGTCTCCTGAGTGGTCACCTTTTTCGCTACAGCTGGCTTTGATTTCTCAGGCTTCTCTACAGGCTTCAGTGTTATTGCCTTGTCGTCCTTCGATTTAGGGATAGCTGGATGACAGAGCCTTGTCGAGAGGCAATGCAAAGATAAATTTATAAGTCCACTACTTGTGACTTCACTATTGGGTAGTAAAGCGGTAAGTAGGGGTCAAACTGTTGTAAACCGATCAATCAACTTCACCAAAAAGTGGGTTTTGCGCAGCGGAATTGCAAATATGAAGCGAAAGTCGGTTTTATTGATAGGGAAAGTAAAAGAACAATGGGAAATGAATGGAAAACAGTGGAAAATGGATTTAGAACAGTGGTGATGGATGTCTACAATAGCTAGATAATGCGTGAAATTGCCCTTGTAGGGAGGCAAAGTCACGCCCAAAGGTGGTGCCTCAAAGGCGGAAGTGACCGAGAGAAAAGACAAGTCTATTCTATTTCTCCGATGCTTATGAGCTGCTGCCTTCTCTTCCTTTTATAGTCATCAGCCTTCATTTGAAATTCAAAAGCAAGTAACCAATTTCCCCATGAATGCCTGATGGAGCGTATCTATACGATTCATCGAGTACACAAAACCCACCTTATTCGAAAATTACTTGTTAATGTCATTTTATTTTTATAGGCTATTTTGGAATCTAAAGAGGAAACACGCTTAAAAAGGGAAGAATTGTGCCAAAAAGCCAGCCAAGGCCCGAGGACCGAGTTCTAGGCCATCCTAGGGAACGACCATGCTACACTAAAATTCAGCCTTAACATCCTTCATGGAACCGACTTGGAATCACTCAAATATGCTAGAACCGTCGGCGTTTGGACAAGAACGCACTACCAAGGCACCAAGCCCGGTCAAGGCCAAAATAGGGCAATTTTGGCCGTTTTTGGATTTCGACCATGTTCCAAGCAGAATCTGTCCAAACTTCCTTCTTGAGATCATCTTAGAATGACTTTGTCGTTCAGAATCCACTCTCCAAAATCCAAGAAGCTCCGGCCAAAGCTCCGGTCAGATTCCGGCCAAATTCCGGCGAACTACGACCATGCTCCGGCCGAGCTCCGACCAAGCTCCGACCAAGCTCAGATCAATTTCCGGCCAAAACCCAACCGAAGTCCCAATATTCCGGTAACTTACTATTTATTCAGGTTGGCTTCTACTATTCATTTCGGTTGGCATTTGGAGCCCGGTTGCATTGGGATCCAACTAGAGGCGGCTTTTGGAGTGCCACCTATGGCCGGCGGCTTTTGGAGTGCCACCTATGGCCGGCGGCTTTTGGAGATGCCACCTATGGCCGGCGGCTTTTGGGAGATGCATGTGCTCAAATGAGGTGGCATATGGGAGAGCCAATGAAAATGATTTGCTTTTAAGATATTTTCCAAAGCAAAACATAGCCTCCAAGTCTCCCTTGCCTATAAATAGAGGGTTTGCCTCATGTAATACACATTAGGAAGTTGAGAGCTTATCTCTCTTATTCACCACTTCAATACCAAAACCTCTCTACATTTTACTTGTTCTTGTTCTTACTTTTGTTCTTGATTTCCAAAAGCTTTCTTTACTTTCATGTCTTGTTCTTGATTTGGAGCTCCTCTCCCTTTACTTTCCTTGTTGTTCTCTTACTTTCCTTGTCGTTGATTTCGAAACCTTTACTTTCTTTGTCTTTCATTTTCAAAAACCTTTACTTTCTTTTGCACTTAGCTATGATATCCTCTTCCATGTATACTCGTAGCTAAACCCTTCATTCGGTTGAAGGGGTGTGCTTGTATCATAAAACCATTTTTAGACCCTTTTCTTAGTGCTTCTATTATGTTCAAAACTTGTTCTATGTGCCATATAATAAGTTAGAACACTATTGGTTGAGTGGAGGCTCGAAAGAGCAAAGCTCTTCCATGGGGTTCGTGAACATACGTGGTTAAGTGGAGGCTCGAAAGAGCACATCTTTTCTGTGGAGTGCAACTTCTTTTAAACACCATTTGGTTGATCGAAAATGATTGATCAAATGGATGCACATAAGCTAAGATACTTCGAAAGGAGGAATTAGCCCAAATAGAACAAGTGTTCTATGTCTTGAAAAGGACTAGACGATGTGGCAAGTCGAGTGCTAAAAATGGCCTTGATACATCTTTGAACACTTAGAACGATCATTAGAGGTCGATGATGAACGGACTATGATACAAGGCCCCTAAAACCGAATCCTTCCATTAATCAATTCACAACCTGTCACCTTACTTTCAGTCCTATCATCAACTGTTTAGTTTCAGTACATTTACTTTCAGTACTTTACTTTTCGCACATTTACTTTTCAGTCATTTACTTTTCAGTCATTTACTTTCAGTACGCTTACTACAGACGTTTTTAACATCAATCCAACATAAGTTTGGCACGTATCACGCTTGAAATACAGCGTGCGACAAACCAAAAGTGTGTTGCGGTTGATATTGAACTCGTCTGTTCCAGCACTTTACTTTCAGTATTTACTTTACGCAATTTACTTTCCGCACTTTACTTTTCAGTCATTTACTTTCCGCACTTTACTTTTCAGTCATTTACTTTCCGCACTTTACTTTCAGTCATTTCCTTTCAGTACTAAAACCACAACCAACCCATCTTACTTTCAGTACTAAAACCACAACCAACCCCAATCGCACTTGATCTCTGTACATTTCTCACAAAGAACAACCATTCCACACTAACTCCCTTGGGTTCGACCCCTACTTACGGCTTTACTACCAAAATAGTGAAGTCACTAAAGTAGTGGACTTATAAATTAATTTTGTACACATTGCCTCGCGACAAGGCAGTGTTGTCAAATTGGCACCGTTACCGGGGAGTCGTGAAATCGGAATAGTTGTTCTTTTTTTTCTTTTGTTTGTTTTGTCGTGCAGTTCACCATGTCCTCATACTACGGCAGAGAACCTTGGAATGATGGGGGTAGCAACCTTATGTTTGAGATGCTTAACCGTCTCCCCCAATTCGGAGGTACCATTGGAGAAGATCCCGTGAGGCATACACATACGTTCCACTCCATATGCAGCCACATGAGGCCTAAAAATGAATTGCTAGAGGGGTTTAAACTTAAATGCTTTAAATTTTCTTTAACTAACTCCGCAATAGAATGGTATTACTCATGTGCAGCTTATGAAAGTGATTATGGGGATCTACAAACCAAATTCCTAGAGGAGTTTTGCCCGCCATCACTCCGACTTGGAGCCCGCAAGGAGATCATCAACATTGAGCAATCCCGGGACGAAACATTGGACGAGTATGGGTCTACGTACAAGGGCTTGCTCGGTTGTGCCTCAGTCATCACGTCATAACCGCGAGTCTCCAGTGTGGTGTCTTTTTCCAGCGGCTGGTCCATGTACGAAAGCTTGAGCGTGGATTTCTTTAATTGCTCGGCTAAGATCTCATTTGCCCTAGCCAGCTCTTGCTTGATGATTGCGTGATTGTTCAGCGCCGGATCTTCTTCGGTGCACTCCTTTTGGCTTGGCATTGGAGAACACTCTTCTCTACACTTGGTTAGAGTTTCGACCATCCTAGTAAGGATAGAGTCAACCCTATCCAGCGTGGTGTCCGAGCCATGATGGCCTGAACTTGGTTGGTTCGCCCATCTCGCATGTTCTTGCTCTTCATAGTAACCGTCGTAGGTGGATCTCCAATAACCTTGCAGGTGGAGAATGCCCGAAAGATTTTCTTGATATCGCCACATGGATGTAGTGTTCCGTGGGATTGGAACCGCTCTAGATACCATTTGTTGTAAACCGATCAATCGACTTCACCAAAAAGTGGGTTTTGCGCAGCGGAATTGCAAATATGAAGCGAAAGTCGGTTTTATTGATTGGGAAAGTAAAAGAACACTATGAAATGAATGGAAAACAGTGGAGAATGGATTGAGAACAGTGGCGATGGATGTCTACAATAGCTAGATAATGCGTGAAATTGCCCTTGTAGGGAGGCAAAGTCACGCCCAAAGGTGGTGCCTCAAAGGCGGAAGTGACCAAGAGAAAAGACAAGTCTATTCTATTTCTCCGATGCTTATGAGCTGCTGCCTTCTCTTCCTTTTATAGTCATCAGCCTTCATTTGAAATTCAAAAGCTAGTAACCGATTTCCCCATGAATTCCCATTAATTGCGTTGACTCGTTTGAATTCAAACGAGATGCATATCCTTTGTCTTTTGGCTCCTCTTCATTTGAATTTGAAAACAAGACACCTCCTTGGTCCTAAAAGCCATACGTTACTCTTTGACCTTGGAGTCCAAAGAGTAACGCCTCCCCATTGATGAGCTAGTAATGGCCGGCCATTGATGGTGTTGACTCCCTTTTGAATTCGAATTTGAATCTTTTGTGATATCAACATCATGGGCTTCGTCTTCTTGGGCCTCGCCCATATTTCTCTGGGTCCGATCATCTCTCGGTTTGGACTTGGAGCAGGTCGGTTTGACGAAGAACCCCAAGAAGAATAACATGGCTCGGGCTGAGTGACTTGGCCGGTTCCGGCCGGGCGTGCTCCTTGGTTTCTCGGGTGTGCCGGGCCTACCGGGTGATCTCTCGGGCGTGTCAGACGGATGCGCGGGCATGCCTTGTAAATCCTCGGGCGCCGCCTTGAAGGTCCTCGGCTGGCCTGGTTTGGCTGGAACGCTCGGGCGCCAAGGGTCAAATGCTCGGATATGGTCGAGCTGATGGGGCGCCGGTGTCCTTGGCCAAGTTCGGATGGGATGATTTGAGGAATTCCCATCAAGAACCCAAGGGAATTGGTGGATAGTAGTTCTTTGAGGAATTTGTACAGAAATTTAGTGCAATTGGGGTTGGTTGTGGTTTTAGTACTGAAAGTATTACTGAAAAGTAAATTGCGGGAACAGTTGAGTTCAATATCAACCATACAACATACTTTTGGTTTGTCGCACGTTGTATTTCAGGCGCAAAACGTCCCAAATATTATGTTGGATTGATGTTGAAAACTTCTGTAATGAAAGTAAAGTGCAGAAAGTAAATGTACTGAAAGTAAGTGCGGAAAGTAAAGACTGAAAATAAAGACTGAAAATAAAGGTACGGAAAATAAAGACTGAAAGTAAATGTGATGAAAGTAAAGTTAGGTGCTGAAAGTAAAGTTAGTTGCAGAATGTAAATGTACTGAAAGTAAAGTTAGGTGCTTGAAAGTAAAAGTTAGTTGCTGAATGTAAAGTACTGAATGTAAAAGGTACTGAAGGTAAAGGGTACTGAAAGTAAGCAGTTGATAATAGGACTGAAAGTAGAATGAAGAGTTGGTGTTTTATCAAAGAAAAGGATTCGGTTTAGGGGCCTTGTATCATAATTCCGTTCATCATTGACCACTAATGATCATACTAAGTATTCAAAGGTGTAACAAGGCAATTTCAAGCTCTAGCCACACCGTCTAGCCCATTTCAAGGCATCGAACACTTGTTCTAGCTAGACTAATACCCCATTTCAAGGTATATTAGCCTATGTGCAGTCACTTGATCTCTCATTTTCGATCAAACCAAGCGACTTAAAGAGAGGTTGAACTCCACGGAAAAGCTTTGCCATTTCAAGCATCCACTTAACCGTGTATGTTCACGAACCCCATGGAAGAGCTTTGCCATTTCAAGCATCCACTCAACCATGTATGTTCTACCCGAATGTATGGCACATAGAACAAGTTTGAACACAAAAGTAGCACTAAGAAAAGGGTCTAAAAACAGTTTTATGATACAAGCACCCCTTCAACCGAATGAAGGGTTTAGCTACAAGTATCCATGGAAGTGGATATCATAGCTAGTGCAAGAAAAGTAAATGGTTTTGAAATCAAAGACATGGAAAGTAAGGTTTTGGAAAGTAAAACTCAAGAACAAACTTAAGAACAAACAAGAGTACTCAAGAACAAGAGAGAAGTTGGAGCTTTTGATATCAAAATACAAGTGTTTACAAGGATTTGTGCCTAAAATTCTAGAGAGATTTGAGGAGTATGAAGTAGTGATGATGGATTAGGACATATGGGTAAAGGGTGAAGGATATGTTTCAAGGAGGGGTGACAGAACCGCTCGTCGTCGAAGCGATTTGTACAAATAAATTTATAGTAGTCCACTACTTGCGACTATACTACTGGGTAGTACTTGGTAAGTAGGGGTCGAACCCAAAGGAATCAGGGGAATAGATGTTCTTGAGGGGGGTTGTTTAACGGGAGAGCGTGTTTAAGGTCGGTTGGTTGGTTTTAAAGCTACCAGCTATTTTGATTGATTGATTGGTTGGTTGGTTGATTTTAATACTGGAAAGTAAATTACAGTTTATAATTAAAAGAAATGTTCGGTTTCAGGGGGCTTGTATTATATCATGTTTATCATTGACCTTTAGTGAATCGTCTAAGTATTCTACGGTGTATCAAGGCCATTCCAAGCACTCGATTTGCGTACACTGTCTAGCCTATTCCAAGGACGTAGAACACTTAATTCTATTTAGACTAATACTCCATTCCCGGTTATATTAGCCTATGTGCATCCATTCAATCCCTTTGGCCCAGTTTTCAAATGGTTTTTCTGATAGTCAACCTCTTCGAATAGTTTATTCATTTAATCCCCTTGGCCCAGTTTTTAAATGGTTTATTTATCCGAGTGTGATCACGAATATCTAAGGAAGAGTTTACGAATTTGGACCCCTATGGTCACATTCCCAAATGGTTTACTATACCTTAGACATTCTAACTTTTATACATGGCACATAGAATCAGTGTTGATTACTAATTCGAGACACTAAGTTAGTAGTCTAAAACATTTTATAATACAAGTGCGCCCCGTCTACCGAACTATTAGTTTAGCTACTATTCATCGCGCTAAACATTATACTAAGGAATTAAAGACAACAGTTGATTAAATAAATACTAAGAGATACTTACAACCGTTGAAGCGCCAAGGGAGCTATCCTTTATTTCCAAAGCAAGATTACAACGTTACAAGTATTACAACTTCTAGAGAGAGAAGTGAAATTGAGAATTGGTGTGTTTTACAAATGAGGTTTGGCTTGGTATTTATAGCCAAAGTGAGGAGGAATGGATGGATGAGATGGAAGCACATGTCTTTTGATCAAAGGGAGGAGAAGGAGGAGCTTGTGGAGGAGACAAGTGGCGCAAGGAGGAGGAGCCGGCGGCTTTTGGTGGAGGAGGGTGGCGCCGCCGGTTGCCGGTCACCCAAGGGGGGAGAGCTCCTCCCTTGCCCACCTCCTTGAATGGTGGCCGGTCATCTTTGCCAAATGTGTGATTTTGTACAGTTTTGTGCAGTCTTTTCACAAAACTGTCAATGTGTTCCTTCCCCGGGATGTCTTGACTTCACTCCTGATTTTTCTGATTAATTTATTCTGGTCAATTTGACGTCAGGATCCTTGACATTTCTTCAGTCGGCATATGATCTTGACCTTGGATTGACTCTTGTTATCTTTTCAGCTTAAAATCCTCTCCTTAGCTTGTTTTCACTTCAGTCTCTAAAATGCCCTGTGGAAATATATCGGGACTAACACGTAGATGTTAGACATACAAACAGTCTAATTCAGGGGGTTTTACTGTGTTTCTGACTCGTCTAACTTTGGTCCATCAGAATACCCCCCACTTTTAGTTGTTCGTCCCGAACAATGCTATTAAAGGGCGTAAGTTCTAAGTCTGGCTTTGGAATATGAAAATTAGACTGTGATACTCGATCTATCCTAATTCATGCATTGCTTACTTATTACCAAATTGAACTGCGTAAATAAATAGAAGAAACTTAATACTTGTACCTCCGTGCTGAGATGAAAATTATATTGGATGTCTCGGGAGATAGCTCTGTTCAGGTTCCTGGGTTGCAGCCTCGGGATCGTTTCTTACTATATGGTTTTCTTGTAGCTTTCTCTAGCACATGATTCGATTCGGGTTTCAGTGAGTTGAGCCTTTTTGATTTTCTTCTTTTTTGGCGAGGGACTGCTTTTGTAGTGAATTGGCCTTTGGCCTTTGATTTGACTTTTTTGAGTGTTTCACTTTTGCTCGGTTAAAACCTTCACAATTTTGGGCCTTTGGCCTCTTTTGATTTGCTTCATTGAGCTTTTCATCTTTTTGTGACTGCTAGTCCATTTTCTCAAGCCTTTTTGGGAGGTCCAATCTTCGCCCGCAAGCCTATGGAAATACCTCCCCGCTCCTCTCGTCTTTGTCGTTTTGCGCGGGTCAAGATGAGGGTCGCTCATCTATTTTCTCGGCTATTTTGACTAGAGAGAGGACGGTCTGATTCCCGTCCTCGCCTTTGCATAGATGCTTCTTGGCGGAGTTGACTTCAATTATTCACTGAAAACCCGAAGTGCAGCCTCCACTGACTTCGAAAACCATATAGTTTGATCTGATCCTTTGATTGCTTGCCAAGCCTTTCTAGGGCAGTTTATATCAACTCCACATCCCTAGTTATCTCAGCACAAAGGACAATTGAAAAGTTACATTCTAAGTTTTTAAACAGTTGAATTTTCACAAGGTTAATGCATGAATTATGATTTATCTTTTTCACATTCTTAAGTTCATATTTTCAAAAAGGTACTTATTAAAAAAGAAGAAAAAAAACAGCTGCATGTTATTTATGTACATAGGTGGTTCTCACCCCCCACTTTTGAACGAAGGCGTGCCTTAGTTCAAAAGTCATGCAAGCTTAAAACTAAATACTGAATTTAAATGACAGAAATTAAAGTGCGGAAAAGTAAGATATTGTCGGGTTACCTCCCGACCAGTGCACTTGTTTTACGTCGTTGGCTCGACGATACCTCGTTTGTGGTTCATTGGTTTGGGTCCCATGGGTGGCTGAGGTCAAACTTTTGTGTTATCAAGTTGATCTCGTTATGGTAATGTTTGACTCGTTGTCCATTTATCGTGAATTTCCTTCCATCGTCAGGGCTTTCCAACTCAAGCATCCCATGGTTGTGTACCTTAGTTATTGTGAAGGGACCGGTCCATCTAGATTTAAGTTTTCCAGGCATTAACTTCAGTCGTGAGGAGTAGACTAACACCTGCTGTCCTTCCTCAAATGAGCGACGGAGGATGAATTTGTCATGATACAACTTGCTCCTTGCTTTGTAGTCCGTTTGCCCATCATAGGCCTCAAGCCTCAACTCTTCAAGCTCACATAGATTTATTTTCCTATCTAGTCCGGCAGCCTTTAAATCCGGGTTGCACTGCTTGAGCGCCCAATAAGCTTTATGTTCTACTTCCACCGGAAGGTGGCATGCCTTCCCATAAACTAGTCGAAAGGGAGAGGTTCCAATTGGTGTTTTGTATGCCGTTCGATACGCCCAAAGAGCTTCATCTAGCCTTTGACTCCAATCTTTCCTGCCAGGTTTTACCATTTTTTCCAAGATCCCTTTGATTTCGCGGTTAGAGATCTCTGATTGACCGTTGGACTGGGGATGATATGCCGTAGACGTTTGGTGGTGGACATGGTAGCGTTTTAAAGTAGCAGCCATCATACGGTTGCAAAAATGAGTTCCTTGGTCACTTATTATGGCCTTGGGTATCCCGTACCTACAAAACAGGTTAGTGCGCAAAAATTCTATGACAGTTTTTGCATCGTCGCACCTTGTGGCTTTGGCTTCTACCCATTTTGACACATAATCTACAGCAACTAGAATATAAGTATAACCGCATGAAACTGGGAATGGTCCCATGAAATCAAGACCCCAAACGTCGAAGACATCGTTGACTAATATGGGTACTTGAGGCATCTCATTTCTAGCTGACACATTTCCTACTCTTTGACACTTATCGCATTTTCTACACTTTTTATTGGCATCTTTAAATATTCCTGGCCAGAAAAAGCCGCTATCTAGGATTTTTCTAGTGGTTCTCTTAGGTCCAAAGTGTCCTCCGCATGCAAACTCATGGCAAAAGCTAATAACAGAAGCTATCTCATTATCAGGGATGCATCTCCTAAGTATTTGATCTGGTCCTATTTTCCATAAATAAGGATCATCCCATATGTACTGTTTAGCATCATGTCTAAGTTTCATGCATTGTGCTTTAGTAAAAGAAGGAGGAAATGTACCTCCTACAAGGTAGTTGACGATAGAGGCGTACCAGGGCACCTTGGTTGAGACGGCGTATAGGTGCTCGTCTGGAAATGATTCAGTTATGTGCCCTTCCTCTTTCTTTCGGACAATCCTGCTTAGGTGGTCTGCTACAGTATTCTCGATTCCCTTTTTGTCCCTTATTTCCACGTCGAATTCTTGCAGTAGTAATATCCACCGAATAAGCCTTGGTTTAGTCTCCTTCTTCTTCATTAGGTAACGGATGGCAGCATGGTCGGAATAAACTATTACTTTTGCTCCAAGCAAGTAAGGTCTGAATTTTTCCAGAGCGAATACTACTGCAAGGAGTTCCTTTTCAGTGGTGGAGTAGTTCCGTTGGGCAGGATCTAGGGTTCGTGAGGCGTAATAGATCACACCAGCTTTCTTTTTAATTTTTTGGCCGAGCACTGCCCCCACAGCGAAATCGCTTGCGTCGCACATGATTTCGAACGGTAACTCCCAATTTGGTGTTTGGATGATGGGTGTGCTAGTGAGGGCTTTCTTTAGATCATCAAAGGCCTTTTTGCATGCTTCGGTGAATTCAAACGGCACTTCTTTTTGTAGAAGAGTGGACAGGGGTAATGCCTTTTTAGAGAAGTCCTTGATGAAGCGTCGGTAGAATCCTGCATGGCCAAGGAATGATTGAATGTCTCGGACCGTGGATGGGTATGGTAGAGTCGTGATCAGGTCGATCTTTGCTTTGTCCACTTCCATGCCTTTTTGTGAGACAACATGTCCTAAGACTATTCCGTGTGTTACCATAAAGTGGCATTTTTCATAATTGAGCACTAAGTTCATGGATACGCATCGTTCCAAAACTGTGTTCAAATTGCTCAAGCATGCATCGAATGTGTTTCCATGGATGGTGAAGTCGTCCATGAAGACTTCGATGAATTCTCCGATCATGTCTGAAAAGATGCTGGTTACAACCCTTTGGAAAGTTCCAGGGGCGTTGCAGAGGCCGAATGACATTCTTCTGAAGGCAAATGTACCGAATGGGCAGGTGAATGTAGTCTTTTCCTGGTCTTCAGGTGCTATGGGGATCTGGTTGTATCCTGAGAACCCGTCCAGGAAGCAAAAATATGGTTTTCCTGCCAATCTGTCTAGCATTTGATCAATGAATGGAAGCGGGAAGTGATCCTTTCGAGTCACCGCGTTCAGCTTTCGATAATCAATGCACATGCGCCACCCATTCTTTACTCGTGTTGTGACCATGTTTCCTTTAGCATCTTCCTCGACTGTGATTCCACTTTTCTTTGGTACTACGTGAACAGGACTCACCCATTGACTATCTGATATGGGATAGATAACATCTGCATCTAGAAGCTTTTGTATTTCCTTTTGGACGATCTCCATCATGATTGGGTTGAGTCGTCATTGGGGCTCTCTTGATGGCTTTGCTCCATCCTCAAGTAGAATACGGTGCATGCACACAGCCGAGCTGACTCCCCTTAAATCGGCCAGAGTCCATCCAATAGCCAACTTGTGTTGCTTCAGGACCTTTATCAAACTTTGTTCCTGGCTTGTTTCCAAGCCACTCTTGATGATTACTGGGAGTGTGTCATTATCCCCCAGGAAAGCATACTTCAGATGTCCAGGAAGGGGCTTTAATTCTATTTTGGGGGCTTGCACCACCGAGGGCAGAAAATTATTTGATTTGAATAGTTTTACCTCGTTGACTTCAAATTCTGGTGTGAGAGGCTCTGAGATTGTTAAGTGGGCTGCTGTTTCGTGCAAGTCTTCGGTTAATTTGTATGGGCTTATAGCTCCATTGAGTACGGCTTCCAAGGGGTCTGTTCTAAGTTCTGGTCGAATTTCTTGGACCAAGTCGTCCAAAGTATCGAGCGCGTGTATTTCCTCGAATTCCATAGGGTGCTTCATTGCTCGGAATATGTCAAAGCTGTAGACCTCTCCTTCTACTTCCATTGAAAGCATTCCACTTCCACAATCTATCTTCATTTTCGATGTTTTGAGGAATGGACGGCCAAGAAGAATAGGTGCATGATTAGTTGGTCCGCCATTTTCCATCTTTAAAACGTAGAAGTCTGCTGGAAACACTAACTTGCCTACTTGAACCAGGACGTCTTCTATTTTGCCCTCGGGTTGTTTGCAGGATCGATCCGCTAGTTGAATAGTGAGACCGGTGGGTTTGAGTGGTCCAATCTTAAGACATGAGTAGATAGAGAATGGGAGGACATTGATTGATGCTCCAAGGTCTAGCATGCAATTCTCGATCCTTATGTTACCAATTGTGCATGGAATAGTGTAAGTTCCTGGATCTCCACATTTGGGAGGGACTTTTCGTTGTATGACGGCCGACACGTTTTTACTCATCAGTTCTTGATCGTTTCCAACATTCCTTCTCCGGTTGGTGCATAGTTCCTTTAAAAACTTGGCATACCGAGGAATTTGTTTGATGGCTTCCAAAAGGGGAATGTTGATTTTGACCTTGCTGAACAACTCAAGTATTTCCTTATCCATAACATGTTGTTTTTGCACGCGACCCGGTACTGGAAATGGAAGTGTCATGCTTTTTTTAGGGGTTTCGGTTCTAGGTACCGGGTTAGGTCTGTGTTCTTCAGACGTATTTTTTTCTTCTTCGGTAACTTCCCGCTCTTCCTCAAATATGTCGTCATCTTTATCGGTTTCTTCTTCATCGAGAATTTCGAGAAGCTCAGGCCTTATTTGCTCTTTTCTGGGTAACTTAGGGTCTCTGTCTTTTATTTGCTCCACAGGTTTGCCGACAAGCGTTTTTCCACTCCTAAGAGTCACAGTATTCATGTTTTCCAGCGAGCCTTGAATAGTTTGAGACAGGAGTTTGCCGGGTTCACTAGAGAGTGCGGATACCGATGCAGCGAGTTGGGAGATATGCTCCTTCAAATCTGATAACTCTTTTTTTGTTTCGGTTTGATTTTGATGTATAGTAGTATTCAACTGCTGTACAGTACTAGTTAATTGCAACATCATGTCCTCTAGTGATTCGTTCGGCTCTCAAGAATTGTTTGAGCTTGCATGATTCAGGTTTGGCTCCTCTTGTTGGTATTGACCTGGTGGTGGTGCGGTCTGGTTGTATTGTCGGTGGGGGGGTTGGTAGAATGACTGTGCCAGTTGAGGGATAGCTGGTTGTGTCTCCTTCTGAGGATAGCTGTTGTTGTTACGCCAGCTCGGGTTGGATGTTTGACCGTACTGTCTGTTTTGTCCAGCTCTGTCGTTGTATCCTTGATATCCTCCCACTACATTTATATCAGCCGGTTCTTCTTCTATCAATGTTGGGCATGTGTCCGTTTTGTGGTCTGTAGAACCACAAAACTCGCAAGGCTTAACTGTAACTGGCTGTCTCCGTATGATCTCCATCATCATTTCCTTTAACTGTTTCATCTCTTCAGTTATGGAGTTTACTGATGCCTCGGCTTGTGCTACCTTTTTCGATCGAGAGAATTCATCTTGGCGAGTGGTCTCTTCTCTAAATCGGGCATTTTCAGCAACATTGGCGATGAGATTCCTTATGCCACTCAATGATAGATTCATCATAGATCCTCCTGCTGAGGCATCCAAGAGCATTTTGTCTAATGGTCTTAATCCATCAATGAGGTACTCGATGACGAGTTTCTCTGGCAGTCCAAGGGTACAGCAGCTCCTTTCTAGGTGATTGAATTTTTCCAGGTAATCGTACATGGTTTCATTTGGACCTTGTTTGATTTCCTGTAATTGCTTCCTTACTTGCATTGCTCTTCCAGCCGGATAGTATTTGTCTAAGAATTTCTTCTGCATCTGAACCCATGTTCTAATGCTTCCGGAAGGCAATGAAAGGAACCAGTCACTTGCCGAGTCAGTGAGGGAAAAATAGAACGCTTTTAACTTGAAGTCGTCCATATTCACTCGATTGGGCTTTAGATTCTGGCAAATGCCATGTAGGCGTTGGAGGTGAGTTGCGGCAGATTCTCCTTGAGATCCTGAGAATTTTGGCAGGCTGTGTGCCACTGATGCGTTGATGGTTATATTTTCTAATTCAGGGCTCTCATAGATGCACCACGGCTGTGTCTCGAAATTAGGGGCGTTTAACTCGCCCATCGTCGGTTCACGGTAGTAGTTATCTCCGTAGTAGTCGTCGAAGGCAGGTTCTCTTCTTGGCATGTATCGAGGTTGAGGTTGTGGTCGTGGGGGCTGGATAGGAGGTTGTACTGGACCAGCTGCATTTCGGTCCTCGGGTAATTCTTGGTTTCTTCTGACTGCTTCCCTGTCACGAGCTCTTCTGTTTCTGATGAGTTGTTCCGGATCGTCGACGAATGGAAAAGGTACCTCATCATTTTGGTCGTACAGGTTTATTTCTTCGTCGTCCTGGTAGTCATGGTGACTTTCTTCGCGAGACATGGTTGCGTAACGATTCAAAGAACTCTATCCGATGGCTGATTCCCCGGCAACGGCGCCAATTTGACAGAACCGCTCGTCGTCGAAGCGATTTGTACAAATAAATTTATAGTAGTCCACTACTTGCGACTATACTACTGGGTAGTACTTGGTAAGTAGGGGTCGAACCCAAAGGAATCAGGGGAATAGATGTTCTTGAGGGGGGTTGTTTAACGGGAGAGCGTGTTTAAGGTCGGTTGGTTGGTTTTAAAGCTACCAGCTATTTTGATTGATTGATTGGTTGGTTGGTTGATTTTAATACTGGAAAGTAAATTACAGTTTATAATTAAAAGAAATGTTCGGTTTCAGGGGGCTTGTATTATATCATGTTTATCATTGACCTTTAGTGAATCGTCTAAGTATTCTACGGTGTATCAAGGCCATTCCAAGCACTCGATTTGCGTACACTGTCTAGCCTATTCCAAGGACGTAGAACACTTAATTCTATTTAGACTAATACTCCATTCCCGGTTATATTAGCCTATGTGCATCCATTCAATCCCTTTGGCCCAGTTTTCAAATGGTTTTTCTGATAGTCGACCTCTTCGAATAGTTTATTCATTTAATCCCCTTGGCCCAGTTTTTAAATGGTTTATTTATCCGAGTGTGATCACGAATATCTAAGGAAGAGTTTACGAATTTGGACCCCTATGGTCACATTCCCAAATGGTTTACTATACCTTAGACATTCTAACTTTTATACATGGCACATAGAATCAGTGTTGATTACTAATTCGAGACACTAAGTTAATAGTCTAAAACATTTTATAACACAAGTGCGCCCCGTCTACCGAACTATTAGTTTAGCTACTATTCATCGCGCTAAACATTATACTAAGGAATTAAAGACAACAGTTGATTAAATAAATACTAAGAGATACTTACAACCGTTGAAGCGCCAAGGGAGCTATCCTTTATTTCCAAAGCAAGATTACAACGTTACAAGTATTACAACTTCTAGAGAGAGAAGTGAAATTGAGAATTGGTGTGTTTTACAAATGAGGTTTGGCTTGGTATTTATAGCCAAAGTGAGGAGGAATGGATGGATGAGATGGAAGCACATGTCTTTTGATCCAAGGGAGGAGAAGGAGGAGCTTGTGGAGGAGACAAGTGGCGCAAGGAGGAGGAGCCGGCGGCTTTTGGTGGAGGAGGGCGGCGCCGCCGGTTGCCGGTCACCCAAGGGGGAGGAGCTCCTCCCTTGCCCACCTCCTTGAATGGTGGCCGGTCATCTTTGCCAAATGTGTGATTTTGTACAGTTTTGTGCAGTCTTTTCACAAAACTGTCAATGTGTTCCTTCCCCGGGATGTCTTGACTTCACTCCTGATTTTTCTGATTAATTTATTCTGGTCAATTTGACGTCAGGATCCTTGACATTTCTTCAGTCGGCATATGATCTTGACCTTGGATTGACTCTTGTTATCTTTTCAGCTTAAAATCCTCTCCTTAGCTTGTTTTCACTTCAGTCTCTAAAATGCCCTGTGGAAATATATCGGGACTAACACGTAGATGTTAGACATACAAACAGTCTAATTCAGGGGGTTTTACTGTGTTTCTGACTCGTCTAACTTTGGTCCATCAAGGGGTGCTCCTTCTTTTATAGGCATGGAAGGCGATTGGGAGGAGGTGAGTGGAGTAGGATATTTGTTCTCCCACCGCCTCTAGTTCTCCCTCAACTCCGGTTGGTCTCCGGTTGCTCTTCGGTTGGAACTTGGTTTGAGCCAAAGGGTGCACATGGCAAGGCACATGGGCGGCTAGGGCTTGGGTGAGCCAAGGGGCATCCACTTGAGCTCTTGAACTTGGTTGAGGCTTGGGACAACTCACTTGAACTTGGTTGTGGCTTAGTTTCAATCCAAAGGTCAACCGAAGTGAATAGTATAACCTAACCGGTAAAGAAGTAGTTTGGTTGGACTTCGCCGAATTTTGACCGGAGTAGGCTAGAATTGACCAGAGCATGGCTGTGGCTGGACTGGGCTTGATCGGAGCACCGCCAGAGGTTCGTCGGAGGTCGCCGGAGTTTGGCTGGAATTTGGCCGGAGTTTTGGCCGGCGGTCCTTGGCTTTTGGACCAGGGATTTGGAATGTTGAGGAGATTGTAAGACTGATCCCTGAAGGATGTTTGGCCAGATTCTGCCCGGAGCATGGTCGAAATTCCAAAATGGCCGAAATTGCCCTAGTTTTGCCTTCATCGGGCTTGAAGTGGTTCCACTCGGGCGTTTTGCCTGAGAAGTGAGATTGTCAGAGTTATTGAGCATTTAAAACACTTTGGTTGAACCAGATTTGCCAGATTCCATGGTTTGGTCGAGCGACTTGGTTTCGGTGCCTATGCGCGCGGGGCCTTTGCTTTGGAATTGGGCCAACAGCCAATCTGCTCGGGCGTTCTCCTTGGTCTTCCAACATTATCCACCTTATTTGCCATTTTGATCACTTTGCTCAAGGTGGATTTGTCAGATCAGTTCGTTTTCCCGGGCAACTTGAATTTGGACCTGGGCGGCTCGGCTGGTGCGCGGGGCGTGGCCTGGGCGATGCCTGGGGCCTCGGCACTTCCGGACGCGGGCCTCGGACATGGTCTCGGGCGGGGACCTGGTTCTCTCGGTCCCTGGCTTGCGATATCCGGCACTTCCTCTCGGTCCCTGGCCTGCGGTACCCGGTACTTCCTCTCGGTCCCTGGCCTGCGGTACCCGGGTCCCTGGCTGGGGTCCCTCGGCCCTGGTTGAATTTCCTCGGGACATTGTCGATTTTCCTCGGGCCCTGGTTCTGATTTCTCGGCCAGAAATGTTTGGCAATTTTTTTGGCTTAAGAACCCCCGTTTTAGCTTGTTTCTTCCCTAAACCTCAAAATACCCTTTAGAACAAAAATGGAACTAACAAGTAAAAGTTGTTAAGACAAAGTGTCTAATTTGGTGGGTTTAACTGACTTGATGAATCATATAAATATTGTCCATCAAATCACCCCACACTTATACTTGTTCGTCCCGAACAATGATATTCGAAAGAGGAACACAAAATCCAAGTAAAAAGCTCTAAATAAGAATGTGAGGATGTGGGACTAGATTTATCCTATTCATGCAATACTTACTTGTTACCAAACTAAACCGTGTAAATACTTAGAAGAAACTTGATACTTGTACCTTCGAGCCGAGATGCAAATTAATTCGGATGATTAGGGAGATAGCCCTTTTCAGGCTTTTGAACTGCATTCTTGGGACCGACTCGCACTATATGGTTATCTTGTAGCTTTCTCTAGCACATGATTTGGTTCGGGTTTTAATGATTTGAGCTCTTTGATTTCCTTTTGATAAGGGACAGCTTTTGAAGTGATTTGGTCTTTGACCTTTGATTTTGAATTGGAGTTTCTTCACTTTTGTTTCGGTTAAAACCTTCACAATTTTGGCCTTCGGCCTTTGATTTGCTTCTTCGAGCCTTGGTCCTCGTGATTTGCTTGTCCATTTTCTCAACCTTTTGGGAGGTCCAATCATCGCCCGAGAGCATATGGAAATACCTCCCCGCTCTTTCTCATCCTCGCCGTTTCGCGCGGGTCAAGATGAAGGTCGCTCATCTATTTTCTCGGCTACTTGGACTAGAGTTAGGACGGTTTGATTCCCGTCCCGCCTCTTGCATAAACGCTGCACGGCGGAGATTACTCTAAATCCAATGAAACCCGAAGTGCAGCCTCCACTGACTTCGTAAACCATATAGTGAAATCCAGTCCTTCGAGTGCTTGCCAAGCCTATCTAGGGCATTTTATGTCAACTCCACATCCCCTATATATCTCAGCATAAAGGGACAAATAAGAAGTTACATCTTCAAGTTTTTACACAGTCAAGATATCACAAGGTAAATGCATGAATTTAGATCTATCTTTTTCACATTCTCTAGTTCATATTTTAAAAAAGTTAATATCAAGGGAAAAGAAAAAAAGAAAGCATGTTAAACAACTATGTGCAAAGGTAGTTCTCACCCCACACTTTTGAACGAAGGCGTGCCTCTCGGCATGACTTAGTTCAAAAGCCAATTGCAAGCAAATATTTACAGGAAAGATGAGAACGGCTCAAAAAGCTAAATGACATAAGTGAAATGACTGAAAAATTAAAAGGTGCATGAAAATGAAAGTATGCCGGATTTCCTCCCGGCCAGTGCCTTTGTTTAACGTCGTTGGCTTGACGATACCTCACTCAGGAGGGATCTGGTGGCACGGCTAGGTCATAGTTTTGCGGAGTTAAGTCGACCTCGCCGTGATAATGTTTGACTCGCTGCCCATTCACCGTGAATCTGCTTCCATTGTCCGGACTTTCCAGCTCAACTTCCCCATGATTGAATACCTTAGTTATTGTGAAGGGGTCGGTCCATCTAGATTTAAGCTTCCCGGGCATCAACTTCAGTCGTGAGGAGTAGACCAGCACTTGTTATCCTTCCTCAAATGAGCGGCGGAGGATGAATTTGTCATGGTATAGTTTTGTCCTCGCCTTGTAGTCCGACTGCCCTTCATAGGCTTTGAGCCGCAACTCCTCTAGCTCGCATAACTGAAGTTTTCGATCCAATCCGGCAGATTTCAAGTCCAGGTTGCATTTCTTGAGTGCCCAGTAAGCTTTATGTTTTAACTCCACCGGGAGGTTGCATGCCCTTCCGTAGACAAGCCGATAGGGGGAAGTCCCTTTTGGCGTCTTGTATGTCGTTCTGTAAGCCCAAAGAGCCTCATTTAGTCTTTGACTCCAATCTTTCCTCTTCGGCTTTACCATTTTTTCTAGGATCCTTTTGATTTCACGGTAGGAGATCTCAGCTTGTCCGTTGGTTTGAGGATGATAGGCTGTGGACGTCCGGTGGTGGACATGATAGTGCTTCATGGTGGCGGCCATCATGCGGTTGCAAAAATACGAGCCTTGGTCGCTGATCAATGCCTTGGGTACCCGTACCTACAAAACAGGTTAGTGCACAGAAAATCTACTACAGTCTTTGCATTGTCGCACTTAGTGGCCTTAGCCTCTACCCATTTTGACACATAATCAACGGCAACAAGAATATAAGTATAGCCTCAAGAAACTGGGAATGGCCCCATGAAATCAATACCCGAAATGTCGAAAATATCATTGACCAATATGGGTACTTGAGGCATCTCATTTCTAGTCGACACATTTCCTACTCTTTGACACCTATCGCACTTTCTACACTTCTCATAGGCATCTCTAAATATACTCGGCCAAAAGAAGCCGCTATCTAGGATTTTCCTAGCGGTTCTGCTAGGCCCGAAGTGTCCCCCACATGCAAACACATGGCAAAAGCTAATCACAGAATCAATTTCACTATCGGGAATGCATCTCCTAATCATTTGATCTGCTCCTATTTTCCACAAATAGGGATCATCCCACAAGTAAAACCTAGCATCATGCCTAAGTTTCATGCACTATGTTTTAGTAAAAGAGGGAGGAAATGTACCTCCTACAAGGTAGTTGACGATTGAGGCATACCATGGCACCTTGGTTGAGATGGTGTATAGGTGCTCATCTGGAAACGACTCAGTAATATGCCCTTCATCTTCTCCTCGGACGATTTGGCTCAAATGGTCGGCCACCGTATTTTCGATCCCCTTCTTGTCCCTTATCTCCACATCAAACTCTTGCAGCAGCAAGATCCATCGTATAAGCCTTAGTTTGGCCTCTTTTTTCTTCATTAGGTACCGGATGGCTGCATGGTCTGAGAAGACAATTACTTTTGCTCCGAGCAAGTAGGCTCAGAACTTCTCTAGAGCGAACACTATGGCCAAGAGTTCCTTCTCGATGGTGGAGTAATTCCTTTGGGCTGTATCAAGGGTCCTTCAGGCGTAGTAGATGACTACCGCCTTCTTACTAATTCTTTGGCCGAGCACTGCCCCCACGGCGTAATCGCTCGCGTCGCACATGATTTCAAATGGCTGCTCCCAATCTGGTGTTTGGATGATAGGTGTGCTAGTGAAGGCTTTCTTCAGATTATCAAAGGCCTCCTTGCATGTATTGGTGAATTCAAAAGGGACTTCTTTTCGGAGAAGAGTGGATAGAGGTAACGCCTTTTTGGAGAAGTCCTTGATGAACCGTCGGTAGAATCCTGCATGCCCAAGGAAGGATTTGATGTCTCGGACAGTGGAGGGGTATGGTAGAGTCATGATCAGGTCTATTTTAGCTTTGTCCACCTCTATGCCTTCTTGTGAGACGACATGCCCTAAGACCACTCCATGAGTTACCATGAAATGGCACTTCTCATAATTGAGCACTAAATTCATCGACACACATCGTGCTAGAACCGTGCTCAAGTTATTCAGGCATGCGTCAAATGTGTCCCCATAGATGGTGAATTCGTCCATGAAGACTTCGATAAATATCCCGATCATGTCCGAGAAGATGCTGGTCACCACTCTTTGAAAAGTCCCCGGAGCATTGCATAGACCGAACATCATTCTTCTGAAGGCGAATGTGCCGAATAGGCAGGTGAATGTAGTCTTCTCTTGGTCCTTAGGCGCTATGGGGATCAGGTTGTAGCCTGAGAATCCGTCCAAGAAGCAAAAGTATGGCTTTCCCGCCAGTTGGTCTAGTATTTGATCGATGAATGGCAGAGGGAAATGGTCCATCCTTGTCACGGCGTTCAATTTTCTGTAGTCGATGCACATTCTCCAGCCGTTCTTGACCCTTATTGTCACCATTTTTCTTTGGCATCTTCCTCGACCGTGATCCCAGTTTTCTTCGGGACCACGTGGACCGGACTTACCCACTGGCTATCCGAGATTGGATAGGTGACATCCGCATCCAGTAGCTTCTGTATTTCCTTCTGGACGATCTCCATCATGATTTGGTTGAGTCGTCGCTGAGGTTCTCTTGATGGCTTAGCTCCATCCTCGAGTAAGATGCGATGCATGCATACCGCCGGGCTAACTCCTCTTAAGTCGGCTAGAGTCCATCTAATAGCCAACATGTGTTGTCTCAGCACTTTTACCAAACGACGCTCCTGGTCTGTTTCCAAGCCACTCTTGATGATCACAGGGAGTGTGTTATTTTCCCCTAGGAATGCGTACTTCAGATGCCCGGGCAAGGGCTTCAATTCTATTTCGGGAGCTTGAATAACTGAGGGCAAAAAGGTATTGGACTTGAATAATTTTACCTCATTGACTTCATATCCTGGTGTGAGAGGCCCCGAGATCATTAAGTGGGCTAGTGTTTCATGCAGGCCTTCGGCCAATTCGTATGAGCTTTTGGCTCCATTGAGTATGAGTTCTAAGGGATCTGCTCTTGGTTCTGGTTGAACTTCTTGTACTAGGTCATCCAAAGTGTCGAGAGTGTGCACTTCCTCGAACTCCATGGGATGCTTCATTGCTCTGAATATATCGAAGCTAAAGGTCTCTCTTTCCACCTCCATTGAGAGCATCCCACTTCCACAGTCTATCTTCATTTTTTTGATGTTTTGAGAAATGGACGGCCAAGAAGGATGTGTTCATGGTCTGTTGGTCCGCCATTCTCTATTTTTAGGACGTAGAAGTCCGCTGGAAACACCAATTCGCCTACTTGAACCAAGACGTCTTCTATTTTGCCCTCGGGCTGTTTGCAAGATCGGCCCGCCAGCTGGATAGTGAGAGCGGTGGGTTCGAGGGGTCTTACGGAGCCCACCGCACTGTCATTAAGGTGCGGTGTTCTCTGTGCAAAAGCAAATTTATATTCCGCTACTCGTGACCTTACTACTGGGTAGCAAGTGGTAAGTAGGGGTCGAACCCAATGGAATTAGGGGGATAGTCACTCTTTGAGGGATTGTATAGGACGGGAGCGTGTTTTAGGTTGATTGAGATTTTAGTACGGAAAAGTAAGTGTTTTTTTTGTTGTTTTTGGTTTTTAGTGCGGAAAAGTAAATTACAGAAAAGTAAATACTGAAAATAAAAGTAGAAGACTTACAGCGGGTGATGCGTGATTGGCAAGTCCTCCAGAAGGTTAGCAGTTGATAGAGCAGTTTATACTAAGAAAGTTAATGCAGGTGGTGTTTGAATTTAAGGAAAGCATTCGGTTTCGGGGGCTTTGTATCATAGCCTGTTTATCATTGACCTTCAGTGATCCTTCTAAGTATTCAAACGTGTATCAAGGCCATTTCAAGCGCTCGATTTACACACACTGTCTAGCCCATTTCAAGGTCGTAGAGCACTTGTTCTATTTAGACTAGCACCCCATTTCAAGGTATACTAGCCTATGTGCATCCATTGATCCGTCATTTCCGATCAAAACCAATGGTGTTTGAAAGAGATCGAACTCCTCAGATAAGCTTTGCCATTTCAAGCATCCACTTACCCGAGTATGTTCACGAACCCCCACGGAAGAGCTTTGCCATTTCAAGCATCCACTCAACCATGGAAATTATGACCTAATATATGGCACATAGAACAAGTTTTGAATACAAAGAAGAGGCACTAAGAGTATAGTCTAAAACATTTTACAATACAAGTACACCCCTTCAACCGAATGAAGAGTTTAGCTACGAATATCCATAGAGGTGGATACCATAGCTAAGTACTTACGGTTTTTGAAAGACAGTAAGTAAAGGAAAGGGGTGAGTACTTCAAGAACCGACAAGAGTACTCAAGAAAAAAGAAAAGCTTGAGTACTCAAGAACCGACAGGAGTACTCAAGACCGAACTATAATACTCAAGAACCAACAGGAGTATTATATATTGAAAACCAAACTTACAAAGTGCCAATTTTCTAGAGAGAGAAGTGTTTGTGATTTTGGGATGTTTACAAATGAGAGGGGAGGCATGTATTTATAGCTATGGAGGAGAGGAGGATGTGGTGGAGGAGGAGGACACTTGGCAAGCTCTTATGGTGGGAGGAGGAGCCTCCCAAAGCCGCCGGTTGGAGGTTGCCATGGAGGGTTGGTGACATGTCGTCGTTGTACATGCAAATCTAAATTTATAATGTCGGCTTACTCTTGGCTTAGTATAGCTGTAAGTAAGGGGTCGAACCCTAGAGAGCTAGATGGTTACTACTTTGTTCTGTAAGAGATAGAAAGAAACAGTTGGGTGAGAGTAATTGATTAGGAAACAGTGCAATAAACGAAATAAGCTGATGTGTATCGATCAGAGAAGATATTCAGGCTAGGGTTCTTCAATTGTGACTTAGTTTATCCTTGATTTCTAGGTGTTTTATTCTTGCTTTCTTAAGTGTGGTTACTCCTAGTCTGGTTATAACCTAAGGTAGGACCGTTAAGTCACTCGCCACGATCTACTCCTGGTCAGGTTATAGACTTTTAATTCTAGCAAACCTAATACTCCTGGTCAGGTTATATTAGGTTTAGTGCATCTACTTATTCTAACGGGTCAGTATCAAATAAGCAGGATAAAGATAGTAAGTATTACTACGTTAAGTTGCCCTTTCGGATCTCCCCTTAACCTAATAATTCGAACTGATATAATTGCACAAGAACAATAATTAAGAACTGAATCTCAAAACATTCGTCACAATTATTCAAACCCTAGCCCGAATAACGAGTTTAGTTACACATAGCCATGTAAATAATGCAAGAGTAATAAAAACGAAGTAACTTCACTATTCCGAGGAGAGAAGAAGAATCGGCCGTGGGACACGGCTGAGCTGGGCGGCGCACGGAGGAGAGGAGGCGGAGCAAGGCTTGTCCGAGAGCTTTGAGAGAGGGAACTCGTGTGAGTTGAGGGATGATTATTTGGTCTTGTGAGCTTCTCTATTTATAAGGTTGAGAAAGACCTAGAATTGCCTAAATAATCCAAAAGATAATTTAGGCAATATTTCCATATCTTTCTTGCTTTATCTCCAAGCTACTCCTTTGCTTGATAATTAAGCCATCTTGAACCTTCCAGAATATTCCAAAACCCTAGCTTGTATGTTCCCCTAATTTCACATTGCTTTTGGGCCGGATGAACTGGGCTGGACTCGGCCGAAATCACTATTCACGCGCGGAGTACTGTTCACGCGGAGTAATGTTCACGCCGGAGTTACTGTTCACGCCGGAGTTACTGTTTACGAGCCGAAAAACATTGTTCACGGCCCTCCTTTGGGTCTGTTCTTCAAATGCGATGTTTCTGGCATGAAAATGCCGTCTTTTAAGCGCAATTCCTCCTAGAGCTTCCAAATCACCTGAAACACGAAACAACACTAGGAAGTAACTGTTCGTATAATAAAGTGCTGGAATTGGTGGGATTTAATGATTCGATGGGTCTTATAAATATGGCTCATCAAACCACCCCGCACTTAAACTTGTTCGTCCCGAACAAGAACTAGGTCATAAGAGGAACGAAAAACTGCAAACACCACAATGCCTCAGCATCCTAGACGTGCTACATGGTCATGACTCGTTACTAATTAAACTTATGCGAAAACACGGGTTAATGATACGTGTTACCTTTGGGCCGAGATGCAAATCAATTCGGATGTATCAGGAGATAGCCCTTTTTAGACCCATGAACCGCATTCTCAGACTCGAACTCACTGCTATATGGTTATGCTTTGCTGCTTTTTCTTCCAAGTAATTGATTCGAGCTTCAAAGTGTTGAGTGCTTTTCGGCCAGCTATAGATGATTTCGGTTTTGGTGCTTCAAAGGCGCTCTACACTTGATTTCGGTGTAAACTATCACAATGATGATGGGTTTGTTGCTTTGTGGTGCGGATTGTGACTTGCTCGAACCTACATGCTCTCACTCATCATCGTCCTTTTGACTCGGGTCAAGCCAAGGGTCGCTTGTCTATTTTCCCGGCTACTTGGACTAGAGTTTGGACGGTGTGAAGTATTCCCGTCCCGACCAACCGCAAGGGTACCGCAGTGGCGGAGCAGACTCGTACTATGTTGCCTCGAAGTGCTAGCCTCCACAATTTCCACATAACCATATATCCTGAGTTCGGTCTTTGAATGATCTGTCAAGTCTCTCTAGGGCGTTTCTATCAACTCCACATCCCTGTTTATCTCAACTAACAAAGGCACGCAAAAATTTTAAAAACACATGTTAGTCGCCCAAGTTAATTTTCACCAAAGACTTGCATGTAATCGGCTCTATCTATTTCACCTAATCAATATCCAATACTGCAAGTCTAGGAAGTAGTGAAGTATCATGTACAAAAATTTTAAAAATGACGGGAAACGTGCTGACTCTGTGCAGGGTGTAGTAAATAAACGTGCTGACTCACTGACTGACTCTCCCACCCCACACTTTTGAAATAAGCCGTGTCCTCATGGCACGACTTAAATCTAGACTCACAATGCATGCAATAAATAAAAGGGAAATAAGAAGAGAGTAAAGTTGGACATGCACTTCCCTCGTGCGATGCGTGATGATCCGAAACGACTGATTATTCTCCTATGAATCCTCAAAGAGAGCTCCATCGAAGCTTATATCGCAACGTGAGTTCGTCACATAAGAAAGGTCTGTGTTAATGACATTAAGACGAATAAAGGATTCCCAGGAGGTTGGAGGAGTCACAATGGTCTCACTTAAAACCCAACCTCCTTAGACTCGTAAGTCTTTGTGGCAGAATCTTTTAAACGCTCATGCTTCTTGACACAATTTATTCAAGGAGTGAACTACTCACGTTGGATACAGTCTTATGCTAATGTTTTGGATACGATCGCCTCTGTCCCTGCATGAAAATCATCTTCCTTCCCAAGTACAATGTGATGATAAGACTCAAGACTCAAGACTCAAACGAATATGAATAGTAATGAAAAAAATGAAAAGCGCAAGGCTGCCTCCCTGCGAGCGCCTTTGTTTTATGTCATTGGCTCGACGGTACCTCTGTAGGGATCACAAGTTAGGGTCCCATGGGTGTGTGAGGTCATACTTCTTCTCAGCTTCTCCTTCAGTTCGCCCAACGTGCTCCTCTAGCTGTTCACTCGATCCTGCTCTCCAATGATCAGGCGGTTTCTTCTTCACATATCCCCAAGAAGGTGAGGGTGTCTTGGCCATAGCTGCTGGCCTAGTAGTCTGTATGGTATACTCTGGTGGATCTGGAACTAGGGTATCGTAGTCTGAAGTGTGCACAATATCTGGCGGTTTTCTTATGCATGGACGGTTCGCATCCTCGTAGACATAGAAGTCTGATTTCTTGCAACCGAATGTCAATGATAGTAAGCCTATGCCCATGTCAATCTGGGTCTGGGTGGTGTGGAGGAATGGTCGTCCCAAAATTAGCCCTGGTGGCTCTCCATTTCTGGTTCTCTCCATCTGCAAGACATAGAAATCTACAGGAATAACAAGATCTCCTACTTGGAGGGTTAGATCTTCAAGTAATCCAGTAGGGCGAACACAAGACCTATCCCCTAATTCTATAGACAACTCGGGCGGTTTTAATGGGCCAAGACACAGCGAGCAATATAGAGAGTAAGGCATAACATTAATAGCAGCACCCAAGTCAATCAAGCAGTGATGTATCTGGGTCTTACCGATACCACAGGTGACCGTGAAGGCCCCTGGGTCCTTACTCTTTCCTGGAGGTGTCTCATGACTCGTAGTGGGTGAATGCCTCATCATCTGGTCGTTCTGTGTAGGCCTTACCACCAACCTTGTTTCTAGTTCAGCTTTCTCAGTCATCTGGTCTTCGGAAGCAACTACCTGCATGGCATAAGAGGAACCGTGAGTTATGGTGTCCTTGATCACAAGGGCCGGTGCTTCCTCAGGTAAAAGCTGGCCGAATTCCTCTGTGGACTCCTCGAATGCTGCATCCACCACCTCTACTTGGCTGACGTTCCCTCTTGGATTCTGAACGGTTTGCGAGGGAAGTCGTCCTGTGTTGTCTTTGAGCCTTGAGACTGTCGTGGCCATCTGGGACATCTGCTTCTGCAAGTCGGTTATTGCTCCGTCGGTCTTGGCCATGTGCTGGGTCACGGTTGATGTCAGTTCTTTCATCATCTCTTCAAGAGACTTGTTGGACCCGTGATTGCTCGAATCTGCCTGATTATTGTTAGGCCCTCTCTGCTGATACTGTCCAGGCACATTCTGCCGAAACTGATGACGTGGGTGCTGGTAGGGCTGCTGGGTCTGCTGAGGCGCACCCTGTCGTGCTGGCTCTCGCTGGGCCTGATGTTGCTGATTGTTGCTCTTCCAAGGCTGTCCGTTGACTCCTTGATTGGTTGTGGGTGCGCCATATTGTCGGACTGGCCCTGGACGGTTGCCATAACTCTGATAATCTCCTACTGCATTGACCTCAGCCTGGTCGTCTTCCACTAAGGTAGGGCACTCGTCTGTCTTGTGATATGTGGCTGCACAAAAGCCGCATGGCTTAGTCTGGACTGGCTGCCTCCTGATCACATGCTGCATCATGTCCTTAAGCTCCTTGATCTGTTCGGCCATGGCACTGACTGTGGGCTCAGCCCTTGACACGTTTCTGGATCTGGCATATTCGTCCTCCTTAGTAGATTCATCCTGGAACCGCTCACTTTCTGCCACTTCTTGTATCGTCTGTCGAACTCTGGCTGGGGTCAGGTTCGTGAGGTTGCCTCCAGCTGAGGCTTCCAGTAGTTTCCTATCCAGTCTGCGAAGTCCATCTAGCATGTACTCGATGACTAATTTCTCTGGGAGCTCAAGGTTGCAGCAGCTCTTTTCCAAGGCGTTGAATTTCTCCACATACTCGTACATGTTCTCATTTGGGCCTTGCTTGAGCTCTTGCAACTGTCTCCGGACTTGCATTGCACGCCCTGCTGGATAGTACTTGCTGACGAATTGCCTCTGCATTTGTTCCCATGTGTAGATACTGTCTGAGGGCAAGGATAGAAACCAATCTGTAGCAGCGTCTGTAAGTGAGAAGTAAAATGCCTTCAGTTTGAAATCATCTACTTCGACTCCGTATTGCTTGAGGTTCAAGAATATGCCATGGAAACGTGTAAGGTGGGATGTGGCCGATTCTCCCTTGGTTCCTGAGAACTTGGGCAGATGATGAATGACTGCTGTGTTGACTGTTATAGCGGCGAGGTCTGGTCCTTCGTAGATGCACCATGACTAGTCCTTGAAGTTAGGAACCGAGAGCTCGCCCATAGTAGGTCCTTCATTTTCGTCCTCCTCATCATTTCTAACTACTTGCTGGCGGGGAGGTCTCTGAGGTGGTGGGTATGGCTGTTGTGGATGGTATGGTAATGGTGGGTATTGTGGTGGGTACTGGGGGTATGGCGGTTGTGGATACTGTGGATATGGTGGTGGTGGGTACTGCTGATACGGTGGGGGATACTGTGGGTACTGTTGATACGATTGGGGTTGGATTGGTGGTTGTTGAAATTGTCCCAGGATAGCCACCCGGATCTCTCCATTCTGGACGATCGGTCCTTGTGCGTTGTGTTGTGGAAGCTGTCCTTCTCTGTCTCGGTCAACCTGTTCAACTTCATCATTGTGACTATTGTCACCAACTCTACTACCTGCGTGAGACATAGCACACGAAATAGCAAGCACCGAATAGCAATACACCGGAATAGCAAGAACAGACTAGCAACAAAGGGTCCCCAGGAGATTGGAGGAGTCACAGCGGTCTCACTTAAAACCCAATCTCCTTAGACTCGTAAGTCTTGGTGACAGAACCCTCTAAAAGCTAGAAATTGGAAATCGAAATAAACGGAAATCAGAAAACAAGGAAATCGAAATAATTAAACTGGGAAAATTCACCAAATAGCAAGAAGTACGAAATAAACAGAAACAAAAAAAGAAATAAACGAAAAAGGAAAGAGAACAAAATTCACCGTGCGTAGCTCCCCGGCAACGACGCCAAAATTTGACAGGTCATCGTTGTACCTGCAAATCTAAATTTATAATGTCGGCTTACTCTTGGCTTAGTATAGCTGTAAGTAAGGGTTCGAACCCTAGAGAGCTAGATGGTTACTACTTTGTTCTGTAAGAGATAGAAAGAAACAGTTGGGTGAGAGTAATTGATTAGGAAACAGTGCAATAAACGTAATAAGCTGATGTGTATCGATCAGAGAAAATATTCAGGCTAGGGTTCTTCAACTGTGACTTAGTTTATCCTTGATTTCTAGGTGTTTTATTCTTGCTTTCTTAAGTGTGGTTACTCCTGGTCTGGTTATAACCTAAGGTAGGACCGTTAAGTCACTACGCCACGATCTACTCCTGGTCAGGTTATAAACTTTTAATTCTAGCAAACCTAATACTCCTGGTCAGGTTATATTAGGTTTAGTGCATCTACTTATTCTAACGGGTCAGTATCAAATAAGCAGGATAAAGATAGTAAGTATTACTAGGTTAAGTTGTACCCTTTCGGATCTCCCCTTAACCTAATAATTCGAACTGATATATTTGCACAAGAACTAATAGAATGCAAGAACAATAATTAAGAACTGAATCTCAAAACATTCGTCACAATTATTCAAACCCTAGCCCGAATAACGGGTTTAGTTACACATAGCCATGTAAATAATGCAAGAGTAATAAAAACGAAGTAACTTCACTATTCCGAGGAGAGAAGAAGAACCGGCCGTGGGACACGGCTGAGCTGGGCGGCGCACGGTGGAGCTAGGCGGAGGAGAGGAGGCGGAGCAAGGCTTGGCCGAGAGCTTTGAGAGAGGGAACTCGTGTGAGTTGAGGGATGATTATTTGGTCTTGTGAGCTCCTCTATTTATAAGGTTGAGAAAGACCTAGAATTGCCTAAATAATCCAAAAGATAATTTAGGCAATATTTCCATATCTTTCTTGCTTTATCTCCAAGCTACTCATTTGCTTGATAATTAAGCCATCTTGAACCTTCTAGAATGTTCCAAAACCCTAGCTTGTATGTTCCCCTAATTTCACATTGCTTTTGGGCAGGACGAACTGGGCTGGACTCGGCCAAAATCACTATTCACGCGCGGAGTACTGTTCACGTGGAGTTATTGTTCACACCGGAGTTACTGTTTACGAGCCGAAAAACATTGTTCACGGCCCTCCTTTGGGTATGTTCTTCAACTGCGATGTTTCTAGCATGAAAATGCCGTCTTTTAAGCGCGATTCCTCCTAGAGCTTCCAAATCACCTGAAACACGAAACAACACTAAGAAGTAACTGTTCGTATAATAAAGTGCTGGAATTGGTGGGATTTAATGATTCGATGAGTCGTATAAATACGGCTCATCAGTTGGCTTTCTCCTTTGGTCACCTCCTCCAAAAGCGGCCGGTCACCATGGAGGGGAGAGTGAGTTTGGTGAGGTTTTGTGATGTTTTCACAAAACCATCGGTGTATTTCGGCCCCGGGCTGACTTTGGTTGCTCCTCGGTTGGATTTGTTTTGAGTGATTCAATGTCAGGATCTTGAGATTTCTTCAGTCGGTGTCTGATCGTGACCTTGGAATGACTCGTAATATATTTTCAGCGTAAAATCCTCTCCTTAGCGTGTATTCTCTCTAGACTCCAAAATACCCTGTTGATGGACCATAATTATATGAATCATAAACACAGTTAAACTCACTAAATTAGACCTTTTGTCTATTTAACGTTTTCTTGTTAGTTCCGATATATTTCTACAGGGTATTTTGGACTCTAGAGAGAATACACGCTAAGGAGAGGATTTTACGCTGAAAAGATATTACGAGTCAGTCCAAGGTCACGATCAGACACTGAATGCAGAAATCTCAAGATCCTGACATCGAATTGCTCAAAACAAATCCAACCGAGGAACAACCAAAGTCAGACCGGAGTGAAATTGGACGGATAGTTTTGTGAAAACATCACAAAACTCACACAAACCACTCCCCTTGTGCCACATGGGGGGCGGCTCCTCCTCCTCCTCCCAAAGCCGCCGGCGGCTTTCCAAGCTTCCATGGGAGCTTGCCATGTGGAGCTCCTCTCCTCCACATCCATCTCCTCCTCTCCCATCTTGCCAATTGTTGGCTCCTCATGGCTCATCCAAGGCTATAAATATGAGCCCTCCCCTCCTCATTTGTAACACAATCCCACAATCCACAATTCACTTCTCTCTCTAAGTTTGGTACATTTGTAAGTTTTGTTTTTGAAATAATACTCCTGTTGGTTCTTGAGTATTATAACAATTTTAGAGAATACTCCTGTTGGTTCTTGAGTATTTAAGTAGGATTTGGGAATACTCCTGTTGGTTCTTGAGTATTCCCCTTTACTTACTGCCTTTCAAAAACCCCCGAGTATTTAGCTATGATATCCTCTTCCATGGATAATCGTAGCTAAACTCTTTATTCGGTTGAAGGGGCGTACTTGTATTATAAAATGTTTTAGACTATTTTAGTGTTTTTTCTCTGTATTCAAAACTTGTTCTATGTGCCATATATTAGATCAGAATTTCCAAGGTTGAGTGGATGCTTGAAATGGCAAAGCTCTTCCGTGGAAATTCGTGAACATACTCAGGTAAGTGGATGCTTGAAATGGCAAAGTGATGTTCCCTTGTGTGGCATGTGTTTGGCAAAACGGAGTTAGACAGTTCGAGCAGGAGTTCAAGGGGAGTTCGAACACTTAGTGGAACTACTATACAGCGTAGAGCAGACGCAGAGTTTTTTCCAGAAGGTTCTAGATCGAATATCTCTTCGATCTGAAGTCGGTCAGCGAAGAAATCGGACTCCAGATATTCAGATGAATATCTTCTACATGACGGCATGGCTGACTTGGAGAGGAAGTCATCGTTTTCCCTCTCACCGATTTGAAAGATATGCATCAAATATTTCGGAATATATTCCTAAATATTTTATGGGATTATCTTATGCAAATTAGGGTTTTTGCTCGAGCATATAAATATCATGCAAAGGCAACCCTAATATGCATCGCTTTCAAGATAAAAAATTCACGAAGAAATCCTATCGATTGGAAAAGAAGAAAGCGACGGCCGTTGTGTTTTCCCCACTGGAAAAACATCGGTGTGAGCTCAGTCTGATACGTGCTATTCAGATTGACCAGAGGTGATCAAGTTCAGAGCACAAACAGAACAACCAGCTTTCAAGTGAAAGCGACCGAGCTTCAGGAGAGGTTCGAGTACGTTCGGACAGAAGGTCTGGACGAAGGGGATCAAGGGGAGTTGCGACGAACCTTGGTTGCAAATCTGAGAGACGGAGTAGTAGAGGCTAGGCAATTACAAGGTGTAAGTGTAAGTCCACTGAAAAGCTCTATACTCGTAATAAAGATTTGTTGTCCCTTTTCCGGGTGTGGGAAACCCCCCAGAGTAGGCGTAGCCGAACTGGGTTATCAATCTGTGCGTACTCGTGTTTTATTGTTCTGTTCATACTTGTTGTGGAACTGTGGTAGAAAGAGTTCAAGGTCTGTCCAAACACAACCTAGAACACTTGCTTGAACAGAGGATATAATTTCAATTGGTATCAGAGCAAACACTCGACACACAGAGTGGGATCCTGAACTGTTCAAAATGCCTCTAAAAGAAGGACAAAGCATCACCAGACCTCCGCTATTAGAAGGATCAAACTATGCCACCTGGAAACCTATGATGCGATCCTTTCTGAAATCCCTAGATGAGAAAGCCTGGATGACCGTTCAGAGAGGGTGGACTGAACCTATGATGAACAACCTCACTGGAGAACCAGTTCTAAAACCAGAAACCTTATGGAGTGAAGAGGAGAACAAAGCATCCATGGGAAACGCAAAGGCAATGAATGCGATCTTCTCGGCAGTTGATGAAAATGTCATGAAGCTGATTATCAATTGTGAAGTTGCTAAGGAAGCATGGGACATTCTCCAAACAGCCTTTGAAGGTACAGACAAGGTTCGAAACTCTCGTATGCAGGCTGTCACAACAAAGTTCGAAGAGATGAAAATGAAGGAGAGTGAGTCCATCGTTGAGTACAACACCAGGGTTCCGGAACTGTCCAACGAAGCGTCTGCCCTTGGGAAACCCATCGACGAGGATAGATTGGTGAGCAAAGTCCTAAGATCACTCCCTCCGAGATTTGCTATGAAGGTAACAGCCATTGAGGAAATGCATGACATCTCCAAGTTGAAACTGGACGAGCTGAATGGTTCCCTCAGAACCTACGAGATCAATCATAATTTCCAAATTGGAGAAGTAAAGGGAATTGCACTGAAAGCAGATTGGGCAGAAGACAAATCAGAAGCTGACTGCTCCACTGAGCAACTGGCCATGATGGCTCAGAACTTTGGAAGAATGGTGAGGAAAATCAATAGGCGTGGTCCAGAACAGGGGCAGTCCTCAACAACCGGTTTCCGAAACTGGAAAACCGACAGGTCTAGGTCCAGTGACTCAAGGCAAGACTCCTCTGACAGAAGAAAGGAAGAAATTCAGTGTCATGAATGCAGAGGGTTTGGTCATATTGCTTCACAATGTGCGAACACACTCATGAAGAAGAAGGCAATGGTCGCAAGTTTCAGTGACACTAAGTCAGATGAAGAAAAAGGAGGCACAACCACAAACTTTGTGGCCTTTGCTTCAACTCTGGAGGAATACGGTAGCAACAGTGAAACTGTTCCACCTCTGTTGGAACTCCTAGCTGAAGATCTCTCAGACAGTGATGGTGAAGAACTGACGCAGGAATCTCTGGCCGAGACATATAAGGATCTATATGAAAAGTGCCTGCTACTGATCAAGGTAAGCAAGAAGCTGAATGACACAGTTGAAAGCATCACTACAGAAAAGGATAAGGTCTGGAAAGAAGTGGAGATTCTGGTCACACAGAAGGCTGAACTTGAAGGCACGGTAACTTCCCTAAACTCTTAACTGGCTGATTTGAAACAGGAAAGACTGTGTTTGCTTGCTCAGAAGACGGAGCTCCTGGGCACTATCTCCTCGCTGAAAGTCGACATTGAAAAAGACCGTGAAACTCATCCTGTTGGCATGACTGGGCTAAGAAAGGTTATCTCAGATCTAAAACGCAAGGAGGTGTTCCAACACAGAAAGATAGAACAGCTGGAACTCCAGCTAGAATAAAAAAAATGAACCGAGAAGTTGTTGAAAAGGAGCTCACTCACTTCAAACAGTCAGTGAGGATGTTGAACTCTGGCTCAGAAAATTTAGATGAAATCCTCAACGCTCAAAGGATGGAGGCAGGACGTAGAGGATTGGGGTTCGTGGGAAAAAGGAGTTCAAAGGACACTATGTTTGTTAAAGCTAAATCTGTGTCTGAACAGTTGCCTGAACAGAAGGTGAGAAAGCACCCTAGACAGAAAGTGGATCTGTCCCAAGACAAGTCCAGGACTACTTACCTTAGTTCAAATCAGAATAAAGACTTGCTGACATGTTGGTATTGCTACCAGATGGGACACATCAGACGGCAGTGTCGACTGTTTCTTGCTGAACGTCGAGGACACCGACAGCAACAGATCCAACCTCGACAAAAACAAGTTTGGATTCCGAAGGAATAACAGACAATATGCATGGTAGCGTGCTGCTCATCAAGAGATACAGTGCAAGCCAGTTGGTTCTTCGATAGTGGATGCTCTGCACACATGACAGGTAACTCTGAATATCTCTCTCATATTAGAACTGTTGAGCAGATGCGGTTTGTCACCTTCGCGGATGGTCGGAAGAGTCAGGTGATCGGCTGTGGAACATTGAAGGTTCTGGATCTCCCTGCACTCGAGGACACTCTCCTGGTTGAAGGTCTGACTATGAATCTCATTAGCATCAGTCAACTGTGCGACAATGGACACTATGTGTCATTCTCTCGTGACTCATGCCTCGTTCTTAACGAGAATGGTGATTCCGTAATGAAAGGGAGAAGAAGGGCCAATGACTGTTACACCATCAGAATGGGAAACGAGGAGCTAAGGTCTACTCTCAACTATGTTCAAGCCAAACATCGAGTTCTGCGAGGGGGAGTGAAAAAGACCCTACACAATAGAAGGATCGCACAAATCAATTTTGGCAACTGTACCAGGCGACTGCTGGATCAGAAGGTGTCACAGTTACAGCGAGAGTTTGAACAGAAGATTACACAGTTGCAGAAGGAGTTCGAACTGCTTGTACAGATGAATGCCAGTTCACCAGAAGAGAAATTGAATGAGATTCCTCGGTTTGGAACACCCAGATCCTCTCTGGGTCTGCGTGGGTTTATGAACAGAGTGTTCCAGGCAGTGGTCAGTCAAAGGCGAATCCCCAGCTACAACAGTTGGACTGACCACCTAAGAAGGGAGCTGGAACAGATGGGAAAGTTCTTATGATCAAATATTTTATTCCAAAAAGATTCGAATTACGCCGTTTTATTTGGAAAGCGACCGGCGTATATTGAGAAGACGAAAAGGCAGGAGGATATTTTATTTTCAAATCTCAAATGTTGAGCGTGTCTTCTCTTATTGTCTCCGAAACCCTAGATTGGAAGTCTCTCTAGACTGCTCCGAAATCGACGATGGTGAACACAAGGAAGTCAGCAAAATCCAGTGCTATATCCGCGGAGAAAAGGAAGGAAAGCATGCAAACCTCAAAGGCGGTGACAGCGAAATCAAAGATTCCAAAATCCAAGGCTGCGAAGATGAAAAAGGCATCGCCTTTACACGAGATGTCTGCCGAGGAGATAACTGCTGAAACTTCACATACAGTCACAGCGGTTTCTACCCCTCAAGCGTGTCCATAATCGGAGGTAAATCCCGTCCTTCCTTCAGTTTCTGCAGTTGTTGAAAAATCTGTGGTTGTTGATGAAATTATTATGGGAGTTGAGAATGTTGGGAGTTTGGGTGCTGAAGCTAGGAGGGCTGATGGACCAAAGTTATACGAGTCAGAAACACAGTAAAACCCCCTTAATTAGACTGTTTGTCTATCTAACGTCTACGTGTTAGTCCCGATATATTTTCACAGGGCATTTTAGAGACTGAAGTGAAAACACGCTAAGGAGAGGATTTTAAGCTGAAAAGATAACAAGAGTCAATCCAAGGTCAAGATCATATGCCGACTGAAGAAATATCAAGGATCCTGACGATAAATTGACCAGAACAAATTAATCAAAAGAATCAGGAGTGGAGTCAAGACAGACCGGGGAAGGAACACATTGACAGTTTTGTGAAAAGACTGCACAAAACTGTACAAAACTCACATTTGGGCAAGATGACCGACCACCACTCAAGGAGGTGGCCAAGGGAGGAGCTCCTCCCCCTTGGGCCACCGGCAACCGGCGGCTCCTCCACCCATGGTGACCGGCGGCTTTTTGCTCCTCCACATGGCACCTCCTCCTTCCTCCTCTTCTCCTCCCTTGGATCAAATGCACATGTCCACCATCTCCACCACCCATCTCCTCCCCTTTGGGCTATAAAAGGAGGAGCTCCTCCTCCTCATTTCACACACCAATTCTCAAATTCACTTCTCTCTCTAGAAGTTGTAATATTTGTAATGTTATAATTTTGCTTTGGAAATAAAGGAAAGCTCCCTTGGCGCTTCAACGGTTGTAAGTTTCTCTTAGTAATTATTTATTTAACTGTTGCCTTTAATTTCCTTAGTATAATGTTTAGAGCGATGAATAGTAGCTAAACTAGTAGTTCGGTCTAAGGGGCGCACTTGTATTATAAATGTTTTAAGACTATTAACTTAGTGTTTAGTCTTAGTATTCAAAACTTGTTCTATGTACCATATATAGTAAGAGTTTCCAAGGTTGAGTGGATGCTGTAACAAGCAAAGCTCTTCTGTGGGAATTCGTGATCATACTCAGGTAGTGGAAGCTGTAACAAGCAAAGCTATCTGAGGAGTTCGACTCATCCTAAATCCCATCTGGTCGAGCGTAACTGTGAGATCAGGTGGATGCATCCAGGCTAGCATACCTTAGGGTATTGGCGCTAGACTGAAATAGAACAGGAGTTGCTTTAAACCGGTGTTGCAAGTCTTGAGCTGTAACTAGCCTCGATTCACCGTTTGAATACTTAGATGATTCACTAATGGTCAATGATAAACAGGATATAATACAAGTCCCCTGAAACCGAACATTTCTCTTAATCATTAAAATAGTAATTTACTTTCTAGTATTAAAATCAACCAACCAACCAATCAATCAATCAAAATAGCTGGTAGCTTTAAAACCAACCAACCGACCTTAAACACGTTCCCACGCTGCGTAATTCCCCCCGAAGAACAATTATTCCCCTAGTTCCCTTGGGTTCGACCCCTACATACCAAGTACTACCCAGTAGTATAGTTGCAAGTAGCGGACTATAAATTTATTTGCACAATCGCTTTGACGACGAGCGGTTCTGTCAAATTGGCGCCGTTGCCGGGGAACTAGTCATCGGATAACTGTTCTTCCCTTCCCTTTTTCTTTTCTGTTCATCTCTCTATGTCATTACCTGTCACGCATGCATGGACAACGCGATTTTTGCCCCTGTTCGGAGGAACGGAGGGAGAAGACCCTGTACAGCACTGCCGAAACTTCCACCAAGTCTGCCACAACAGCAAACCTGAAAACGAAGTGTTAGAGGAATTTAAGCTGAAATGCTTTAAATTCTCTCTAACCGACTTCGCTACGATATGGTACTACACATCCACCGCTTGCAGTGCAGAACGTTTCGTAGACCTCTGCGTTCCGTTCCTGAAAGAATTCTCCCCACCTTCCTTACGCCAAGAAACCCGCGAGAAGATCCTGAACCTCCAACAATCCTGGGATGAGACTTTGGACGAATACTACATTAAATTCGATGCCATCGTCTCAAGCTGCCCGCACCATGGATTTACGAAGAAAATTCTTCTCCAAAAATTTCTTCGTGGGATGAGGTCCGAAGAGCTAGGAAGAGTCAACGAAGCTATGAGAAGGTCTGCCGCAAACCTCACCATTGCAGACATGTGGTACCTGATAACTGGCCTAGCCGCTGCCACAAGACGAGTTCCCCACACTGACGAGGAAATGCAGACAGAAGAAGCTGACCCTGAGGCTGACAAAGAAGAAACCACCGAGCCGTCAGAAGAGACTCCCGAACCATCCGAGCAATCAGACATGGAAAGCACCGGAAGCAACGAAGTAGAAGTCCAGAATACCACCAACGAACTGCCTATTCCATACCCGACTATCATTACCCAGGCAGCTGAGACTATCTACGATCAGTTCTTCACGAACCAACATTACGAGGCAGAACCGAGCCTCATGAGGCCTTCCCGACTTTTCCCCTTAATTAATGAGCAAGTCGCCGCGAACTATGCGATCCAAGAAGAAGCTCAAAGGAGAATGGGAAAAGGGCCCGAGCAGAATGACTCCTACATGGAGCACGCTTTCGCCATGACTGGACAAGGCAGCCCTAAACAGGAGAACACCCAGTTCAAGAAGCTGATAGTGAAAGGTCCCTCGCCTTCTCAGAAACATTGGAAGGAGATACCATCAGAACTGGACCCAAACCCGTCATCTGCTAAAAAATCAGGAAGACTCACCGCAAGAATCAAAGTCGGTGGAATCAAGAAGTTCGACCTCAGCCACCCATGGGACCCAAACCAATGAACCACAAACGAGGTATCGTCGAGCCAACGACGTTAAACAAGTGCACTGGTCGGGAGGTAACCCGACACTATCTTACTTTTCCGAACTTTAATTTTTGTCATTTAAATTCAGTATTTAGTTTTAAGCTTGCATGACTTTTGAACTAAGGCACGCCTTCGTTCAAAAGTGGGGGGTGAGAACCACCCGTGTACATAAATAACATGCAGCTGTTTTTTCTTTTTTTAATAAGTACCTTTTTGAAAATATGAACTTAAGAATGTGAAAAAGATAAATCATAATTCATGCATTAACCTTGTGAAAATTCAACTGTTTAAAAACTTAGAATGTAACTTTCCATTTGTCCTTTGTGCTGAGATAACTAGGGATGTGGAGTTGATATAAACTGCCCTAGAGAGGCTTGGAAAGCAATCAAAGGATCAGATCAAACTATATGGTTTTCGAAGTCAGTGGAGGCTGCACTTCGGGTTTTCAGTGAATAATTGAAGTCAACTCCACCATGAAGCATCTATGCAAAGGCGAGGACGGGAATCAGACCGTCCTCTCTCTAGTCAAAATAGCCGAGAAAATAGATGGGCGACCCTCATCTTGACCCGCGCAAAACGACAAAGACGAGAGGAGCGGGGAGGTATTTCCATAGGCTTGCGGGCGATGATTGGACCTCCCAAAAAGGCTCGAGAAAATGGACTAGCAATCAGAAAAAGACGAAAAGCTCAATGAAGCAAATCAAAAGAGGCCAAAGGCCCAAAATTGTGAAGGTTTTAACCGAGCAAAAAGTGAAGCACTCAAAAAAGTCAAATCAAAGGCCAAAGGCCGATTCACTACAACAAAAAAGCAGTCCCTCGCCAAAGAAGAAAATCAAAAAGGCTCAACTCACTGAAACCCGAATCGAATCACGTGCTAGAGAAAGCTACCAGAAAACCATATAGTAAGAGACGATCCCGAGGTTGCAGTCCAGGAGCCTAAAAAGGGCTATCTCCCGAGACATCCAATATAATTTGCATCTCAGCACGGAGGTACAAGTATTAAGTTTCTTCTATTTATTTACGCAGTTTAATTTGGTAATAAGTAAGCAATGCATGAATTAGGATAGATCGAGTACCACAGTCTAATTTTCATATTCCAAAGCCAAAATTAGAACTTACGCCCTTTAATAGCATTGTTCGGGACGAACAACTAAAAGTGGGGGGTAATCTGATGGACCAAAGTTATACGAGTCAGAAACACAGTAAAACCCCCTTAATTAGACTGTTTGTCTATCTAACGTCTACGTGTTAGTCCCGATATATTTTCACAGGGCATTTTAGAGACTGAAGTGAAAACACGCTAAGGAGAGGATTTTAAGCTGAAAAGATAACAAGAGTCAATCCAAGGTCAAGATCATATGCCGACTGAAGAAATATCAAGGATCCTGACGATAAATTGACCAGAACAAATTAATCAAAAGAATCAGGAGTGGAGTCAAGACAGACCGGGGAAGGAACACATTGACAGTTTTGTGAAAAGACTGCACAAATTTGTACAAAACTCACATTTGGGCAAGATGACCGACCACCACTCAAGGAGGTGGCCAAGGGAGGAGCTCCTCCCCCTTGGGCCACCGGCAACCGGCGGCTCCTCCACCCATGGTGACCGGTGGCTTTTTGCTCCTCCACATGGCACCTCCTCCTTCCTCCTCTTCTCCTCCCTTGGATCAAATGCACATGTCCACCATCTCCACCACCCATCTCCTCCCCTTTGGGCTATAAAAAGAGGAGCTCCTCCTCCTCATTTCACACACCAATTCTCAAATTCACTTCTCTCTCTAGAAGTTGTAATATTTGTAATGTTATAATTTTGCTTTGGAAATAAAGGAAAGCTCCCTTGGCGCTTCAACGGTTGTAAGTTTCTCTTAGTATTTATTTATTTAACTGTTGCCTTTAATTTCCTTAGTATAATGTTTAGCGCGATGAATAGTAGCTAAACTAGTAGTTCGGTCTAAGGGGCGCACTTGTATTATAAATGTTTTAAGACTATTAACTTAGTGTTTAGTCTTAGTATTCAAAACTTGTTCTATGTGCCATATATAGTCAGAGTTTCCAAGGTTGAGTGGATGCTGTAACAAGCAAAGCTCTTCTGTGGGAATTCGTGATCATACTCAGGTAGTGGAAGCTGTAACAAGCAAAGCTATCTGAGGAGTTCGACTCATCCTAAATCCCATCTGGTCGAGCGTAACTGTGAGATCAGGTGGATGCATCCAGGCTAGCATACCTTAGGGTATTGGCGCTAGACTGAAATAGAACAGGAGTTGCTTTAAACCGGTGTTGCAAGTCTTGAGCTGTAACTAGCCTCGATTCACCGTTTGAATACTTAGATGATTCACTAATGGTCAATGATAAACAGGATATAATACAAGTCCCCTGAAACCGAACATTTCTCTTAATCATTAAAATAGTAATTTACTTTCTAGTATTAAAATCAACCAACCAACCAATCAATCAATCAAAATAGCTGGTAGCTTTAAAACCAACCAACCGACCTTAAACACGTTCCCACGCTGCGTAATTCCCCCCGAAGAACAATTATTCCCCTAGTTCCCTTGGGTTCGACCCCTACTTACCAAGTACTACCCAGTAGTATAGTTGCAAGTAGCGGACTATAAATTTATTTGCACAATCGCTTTGACGACAAGCGGTTCTGTCAAGGGCTGTTAGTGATGAAGAAGCCGGTAGGGCTGAGATTTGTGTTAACGAGGATAAGATTGTGGTTGGTGAAAAGGGTGATGAAGTTTCTAAATCTATTGAAGAAACGGAACCCAGAATGTCAGTGTCAAGAAAGTCTGGTGTTTCAGACGTTTGGAAGGCAAAGATTCAAGCTTCCGGGTACGTTCGCCCAGGAGGTTTTCAAAGAAAGAAGGTGTCTCGCCGAGCTGCCTCTCCCTGTCAATGCCTAGCCAGGATCTGTTCTATCAGAGGGAGGGTCCCTGATATTTCTAATGAGGAAAAGAAGAGTATGAGGAATCAGGGTATGAAGGATGCACCAGTTGATAACTTGGTTGAGGAGATTGGAGTCTCAGAAGGTGAAGTTGCTGAGACTGTGAGTAAAGGACCAGATTCATCTGTAAAGAGTGTTGGGGAGATTGATGCTGTTGCAGAAGAGCCTGAGACTGCTGAAGGGGATGAAGACCTGGAGGGTATGTTCAAAGACATATATGATTTTGTTGAGAATCTACCAAAGGAAATCCCCGGTGTTCCAGCTGAAGAGGAGTTCATTGATACTCAAGAGAATGTTGTGATTGAGGAAACGACAACTGTTCCAGATGCTGTTCAGGACAGTCACTATGGTGCTCAGATGGATATTGATGACTCTCAGAAGACTGACGTTGAAGCAGTTCCTCAGATGGGTGATGATGAGGATTTGGTTCCTCTTGTGAAGTTAAAGAAGATGTCAAAGGGGAAGGAAAAGGAAAAAGTGGCCTTTGCGAAGTCTACAACGGATTCTGCCCAGAAGGGTGCTGATGTACGCAGTGGTGCAGGGGGAGCTGGTTCCTCCAAGAAAAGGAAGCGTGTCGCTCCAATGCCTGTTTCAGAAGACGCTGGGGGATGTGAAGTCCCAGGCCCTGATGCTGAGACTGTCCCAGTTGGCTTGGTTAAGAAGGGTGTATGGTTTGTTAACAAAGATGCTGCAAGAAAGTGGCCATGCATCCAGAAGAGGAAAATCATACCTGAAAGATTGCTAGATGAGTCCCGGTATAAGGGAAAGGAGGTGGTTAAGGTTCTGAAAGAATCGGATCTGTTTTGGACGCTGGCTAGGTGCAAACCCTACAGTGAACAGCTTGTGCGTGAGGCAATGGCAAACTTGCCCCCTCACTTTGGGGTAGTTGGAGATCCTGAGTATGGAGTCTTCTTTGTTAGAGGGAGGAGAATTAAGATTGATCCGGAGCTAATCAATGTGTATTTCTCGATGGATGACCCGGCTGTTGACGAGGAGGAGGCAAATTTTGAGAAGATTGTGAGTACTATCACTGTGGGCTCTGTTAGGTGGAGACCTGAATCAGTTGTGCACACAGCAGACTTATCAACGTTTTATTCCATGCTGTTCTTCATTGCTGTCTTCAACTGGAGACCTTCTACACATTGATCAACAGTCAATAAGGACGTGGCTCAACTGCTGTATCAGATAGGGAACAAGCGGAAATTCAATTTGGGAAGAGTCATGTTCAAACAGATTGCTGAACATGCTACGTCAAAGAGGACTCTTCACCAGATCTGCTTCCCATCACTGATTTATGAGTTGATTGTTTATCATGCCCCTGATTTGATGTCCTCCATTGATCAGCTCTCAAAGTCTCCCAGCAAGTTTGTCGTAGACCACAAGCTATTTAAAGGGCGTCATATTAATGATCTCAAGGAGGAGACCTCGAAGGGCAAAGATATTGCCGGGCCATCAAGGCGAGGAGGAGCAAGGTTGGCCCGTGATGAGAGGAACAGACTTCTCATGGACCTGCATGACATCATTGAAGCGGACAAGGAGCAGCGCAAGGGTATCAACAAGCTCGCTCGTGCCCTCAGCTTTCCAAGTGACGATGAAGCTGATGATACACTGTCTGAGGAGGGCACTGATGATGGTCCGTCTTCATGAAGGTCTCCTAATAACTTTTCCTTTGAACTCAGACCGTATTTAAAACTCTAGTTATTGTGTGCTTATTCTGGCACTTATTGATTAACTGTTCGAACTCGATCGGCCCCTTGCCAGTTTGTGGCAAAAAGGGGGAGTATTTTGTGGTGACAATTTTTGTTCCCTCAAGGTTTCCTACTGTCTAGATAGTTAGATAGATCTAGTTGTCTAGTAGATTTGGTTTTGCCAAAATGCCAAGGGGGAGATTGATGTTCCCTTGTGTGGCATGTGTTTGGCAAAACGTAGTTAGACAGTTCGAGCAGGAGTTCAGGGGGAGTTCGAACACTTAGTGGAACTACTATACAGCGTAGAGCAGACGCAGAGTTTTTTCCAGAAGGTTCTAGATCGAATATCTCTTCGATCTGAAGTCAGCCAGTGAAGAAATCGGACTCCAGATATTCAGATGAATATCTTCTACATGACGGCATGGCTGACTTGGAGAGGAAGTCATCGTTTTCCCTCTCACCGATTTGAAAGATATGCATCAAATATTTCAGAATATATTCCTAAATATTTGATGGGATTATCTTATGCAAATTAGGGTTTTTGCTCGAGCATATAAATACCATGCAAAGGCAACCCTAATATGCATCGCTTTCAAGATCAAAAATACACGAAGAAATCCTATCGATTGGAAAAGAAGAAAGCAACGGCCGTTGTGTTTTCCCCACTGGAAAAACATCGGTGTGAGCTCAGTTTGATACGTGCTATTCAGATTGACCAGAGGTGATCAAGTTCAGAGCACAAACAGAACAACCAGCTTTCAAGTGAAAGCGACCGAGCTTCAGGAGAGGTTCGAGTACGTTCGGACAGAAGGTCTGGACGAAGGGGATGAAGGGGAGTTGCGACGAACCTTGGTTGCAAATCTGAGAGACGGAGTAGTAGAGGCTAGGCAATTACAAGGTGTAAGTGTAAGTCCACTGAAAAGCTCTATACTCGTAATAAAGATTTTTTGTCCCTTTTCCGGGTGTGGGAAACCCCCCAGAGTAGGCATAGCCGAACTGGGTTATCAATCTGTGCGTACTCGTGCTTTATTGTTCTGTTCGTACTTGTTGTGGAACTATGGTATAAAGAGTTCAAGGTCTGTCCAAACACAACCTAGAACACTTGCTTGAACAGAGGATATAATTTCACAAAGCTTATCTGAGGAGTTTGATCTCTCTCAAACACCATTTGGATAAATCGGAAAAGACAATCCAAATGGATGCACGTAGGCTAGTATACCTTGAAATGGGGTGCTAGTCTGAGTAGAACAAGGGCTCTACGTTTTTTGCAAAAGATTAGACAATGTTGCAAGTCGAGTGCTTGAAATGGCCTTGATTCACTTTCGAACATTTTTGCAAAAGACTAGACAGTGTGGCAAATCGAGCGCTTGAAATGGCCTTGATGCACGTTTGAATACTTAGAAGGATTACTAAAATGATAAAACAGGCTATGATGCAATGCCCCCGAAACCGAATGCTTCCCTTGAATTACAAAACCCCCCTTGTATTTATTTTTCTAGTATAACTGCCTTAATCAACTGCACTCACCTTCCGGAGGACTCGCAAATCACGCATCACCAACTGTAAGTCTTTCTTTATACTTTTCAGTATTTATTTTTCTGTAATTTACTTTTCCGCTCTCAACAACCAAAAAAATCACTTAGTCATAACCGCTAAAATCTCAATCAACCTTAAAACACGCTCCCTCGCTGTACAAATCCCTTAAAGAACAACGTATCCCCCTAATTCCCTTGGGTTCGACCCCTACTTACCACTTGCTACCCAGTAGTAAAGTCGTGAGTAGCGGACTTATAAATTTATTCTTGACGTTTGCACACGACGACTGTGCGTCCGTCAAAATTGGCGTCCGTCAAACTGTCTAGTCTTTTGCAAAAGTGTTCGAAAGTGAATCAAGGCCATTTCAAGCACTCGACTTGCAACACTGTCTAATCTTTTGCAAAAAACGTAAAGCACTTGTTCTATTTAGACTAGCACCCCATTTCAAGGTATACTAGCCTATGTGCATCCATTGATCCGTCATTTCCGATCAAAACCAATGGTGTTTGAAAGAGATCAAACTCCTCAGATAAGCTTTGCCATTTCAAGCATCCACTTACCCGAGTATGTTCACGAACCCCCACGGAAGAGCTTTGCCATTTCAAGCATCCACTCAACCTTGGAAATTCTGACCTAATATATGGCACATAGACCAAGTTTTGAATACAAAGAAGAGGCACTAAGAGTATAGTCTAAAACATTTTATAATACAAGTACACCCCTTCAACCGAATGAAGAGTTTAGCTACGAATATCCATATAGGTGGATACCATAGCTAAGTACTTACGGTTTTTGAAAGACAGTAAGTAAAGAAAAGGGGTGAGTACTTCAAGAACCGACAAGAGTACTCGAGAATAAAGAAAAGTTTGAGTACTCAAGAACCGACAGGAGTACTGACAGAACCGCTCGTCGTCGAAGCGATTTGTACAAATAAATTTATAGTAGTCCACTACTTGCGACTATACTACTGGGTAGTACTTGGTAAGTAGGGGTCGAACCCAAAGGAATCAGGGGAATAGATGTTCTTGAGGGGGGTTGTTTAACGGGAGAGCGTGTTTAAGGTCGGTTGGTTGGTTTTAAAGCTACCAGCTATTTTGATTGATTGATTGGTTGGTTGGTTGATTTTAATACTGGAAAGTAAATCACAGTTTATAATTAAAAGAAATGTTCGGTTTCAGGGGGCTTGTATTATATCATGTTTATCATTGACCTTTAGTGAATCGTCTAAGTATTCTACGGTGTATCAAGGCCATTCCAAGCACTCGATTTGCGTACACTGTCTAGCCTATTCCAAGGACGTAGAACACTTAATTCTATTTAGACTAATACTCCATTCCCGGTTATATTAGCCTATGTGCATCCATTCAATCCCTTTGGCCCAGTTTTCAAATGGTTTTTCTGATAGTCGACCTCTTCGAATAGTTTATTCATTTAATCCCCTTGGCCCAGTTTTTAAATGGTTTATTTATCCGAGTGTGATCACGAATATCTAAGGAAGAGTTTACGAATTTGGACCCCTATGGTCACATTCCCAAATGGTTTACTATACCTTAGACATTCTAACTTTTATACATGGCACATAGAATCAGTGTTGATTACTAATTCGAGACACTAAGTTAATAGTCTAAAACATTTTATAATACAAGTGCGCCCCGTCTACCGAACTATTAGTTTAGCTACTATTCATCGCGCTAAACATTATACTAAGGAATTAAAGACAACAGTTGATTAAATAAATACTAAGAGATACTTACAACCGTTGAAGCGCCAAGGGAGCTATCCTTTATTTCCAAAGCAAGATTACAACGTTACAAGTATTACAACTTCTAGAGAGAGAAGTGAAATTGAGAATTGGTGTGTGAAATGAGGAGGAGGAGCTTCCTATTTATAGCCATGGAGGAGGAGGAGGAAGGGTGGTGATGGGTGGCAAGTGGTGGTTTTTGATTGGAGGAGAAAATCAAGGGAGGAGATGGGTGGCATGTGGAGGAAGGGGAGGAGGCCGGCGGCTTTTGGGTGGAGGAATGGGGTGGCGCCAAGTGGAGGAAGGGAAGTGGTGGAGGAGGAGAGGTGTTGAGCCGCCGGTTGCTCCTCCTTCAGCCGCCGGTCGCCGGTTGCTCAAGGGGGAGGAGCTCCTCCTTTGGCCACCTCTTGTGCAAGTAGCCGGTCACCTTGTCCCAATGTGAGTTTTGTACAGTTTTGTGCAGTCTTTTCACAAAACTGTCAATGTGTTCCTTCCCCGGGATGTCTTGACTTCACTCCTGATTTTTCTGATTAATTTATTCTGGTCAATTTGACGTCAGGATCCTTGACATTTCTTCAGTCGGCATATGATCTTGACCTTGGATTGATTCTTGTTATCTTTTCAGCTTAAAATCCTCTCCTTAGCTTGTTTTCACTTCAGTCTCTAAAATGCCCTGTGGAAATATATCGGGACTAACACGTAGATGTTAGACATACAAACAGTCTAATTCAGGGGGTTTTACTGTGTTTCTGACTCGTCTAACTTTGGTCCATCAGAATACCCCCCACTTTTAGTTGTTCGTCCCGAACAATGCTATTAAAGGGCGTAAGTTCTAAGTTTGCTTTGGAATATGAAAATTAGACTGTGGTACTCGATCTATCCTAATTCATGCATTGCTTACTAATTACCAAATTGAACTGCGTAAATAAATAGAAGAAACTTAATACTTGTACTTCCGTGCTGAGATGCAAATTATATTGGATGTCTCGGGAGATAGCCCTGTTCAGGTTCCTGGGTTGCAGCCTCGGGATCGTCTCGCACTATATGGTTTTCTTGTAGCTTTCTCTAGCACATGATTCGATTCGGGTTTCAGTGAGTTGAGCCTTTTTGATTTTCTTCTTTTTTGGCGAGGGACTGCTTTTGTAGTGAATTGGCCTTTGGCCTTTGATTTGACTTTTTTGAGTGTTTCACTTTTGCTCGGTTAAAACCTTCACAATTTTGGGCCTTTGGCGTCTTTTGATTTGCTTCATTGAGCTTTTCGTCTTTTTGTGACTGCTAGTCCATTTTCTCAAGCCTTTTTGGGAGGTCCAATCATCGCCCGCAAGCCTATGGAAATACCTCCCCGCTCTTCTCGTCTTTGTTGTTTTGCGCGGGTCAAGATGAGGGTCGCTCATCTGTTTTCTCGGCTATTTTGACTAGAGAGAGGACGGTCTGATTCCCGTCCTCGCCTTTGCATAGATGCTTCTTGGCGGAGTTGACTTCAATTATTCACTGAAAACCCGAAGTGCAGCCTCCACTGACTTCGAAAACCATGTAGTTTGATCTGATCCTTTGATTGCTTGCCAAGCCTTTCTAGGGCAGTTTATATCAACTCCACATCCCTAGTTATCTCAGCACAAAGGACAATTGAAAAGTTACATTCTAAGTTTTTAAACAGTTGAATTTTCACAAGGTTAATGCATGAATTATGATTTATCTTTTTCACATTCTTAAGTTCATATTTTCAAAAAGGTACTTATTAAAAAAGAAGAAAAAAAAAACAGCTGCATGTTATTTATGTACATAGGTGGTTCTCACCCCCCACTTTTGAACGAAGGCGTGCCTTAGTTCAAAAGTCATGCAAGCTTAAAACTAAATACTGAATTTAAATGACGGAAATTAAAGTGCGGAAAAGTAAGATAGTGTCGGGTTACCTCCCGACCAGTGCACTTGTTTTACGTCGTTGGCTCGACGATACCTCGTTGTGGATTACTGGTTTGGGTCCCATGGGTGGCTGAGGTCAAACTTTGCCACCATTCCTGTGTTGTTTCTTCCTGACTTCTTGCCGGATGTTGTGTTTTGGTCAGGACTCCTTTGTTTCGGGATTTTTTCCTTCCAATATCTCTGATGAGGTGGGAGACCTTTGACCATAGCTGCTGGCCTTGATACTTTTTTCGTCCCTAATGACAGGTCAGAAAACTGTGCACAGTGATCTGAGATAGGTGTTATGTCAGGTGGTTTCTTTATGTCCGGGCGGCTCTGATTAATGTAGAAGTGTGCAATTTTGCCGCCGAACTTAAGTGATAATGAGCCCTTACCCACATCGATTCTTGCTTTAGTGGCGAAGAGGAATGGTCGTCCCAATATTATTGTTGGTGGGTCGTCTTCGCATGTCTCTTCTGTTGGTATTACATAGAAATCTGCAGCAACGACGAGTTCTCCCACATAGAGTATTACATCTTCCAGTTCTCCAACCGGGCGGATGCATGATTTATCTCCTAACTCGATGTTCGACCGGGGTGGTTTCAATGGACCAAGCCCTAGTAAGTAATACAAGGAGGAAGGCATGGCGTTGACAGCAGGCCCAAGATCGACTAAGCATTTGTGGATCTGGGTTTCACCAATACCACAGGTGATTGTAAAGGCCCCCGGGTCTTTATTTCTTTCCGGTTGTGGCTCATGATCTGCAGTGAGGGCTCTTTCTTTTGTCGGGCTATAAGCACAAGTATTAGTTGGGGAGTCCCAACCAGATGCTGGTATGTCAAAGTGTGTGATTGGCGGCGGTGTTATGCAAACAGTGAACGCGTATCGTCCATTGTCAGCATGTGTAACCCATGTTTTTCCATCCTTGGGTCGGTCTTCTTCTTGATTCCAATCAGGTCGACGCCTACGGTTGAAGTGATTGTTCATAAGTCTGTAGGTTGGGGACCGTGCTACTTCTCCTAGCGTAGCCTTCATGTTTGACCTCCTTATCATGCTTATGTTCGCCTTTGGATTTTGGACAGTCTGTGAAGGGAGTCTGCCAGGTTCAGTAGTTAGTGTTGACATGGCGGTGGCGAGCTGGGACATTTGTTTGGTCAATTCTGAAATTGCCCCGTCAGTTTTTGCCTGGTACTGGTGTAGCGAAGTTCCTAATTGATTAATGCTTCCCGCGAGCTCCTTCATCGTGTCATTGAGCGACTTGCTTGGTTCCTGCTGATTGCTCGGGCTAGCTTGGTGCTGATTTGGTCCTTTTTGCTGATATTGACCTGCCAACGGAGCGTTCTGGTTATATTGTCGGTGGGGAGGTTGGTAGAATGACTGTGCTAGTTGAGGGACAGCTGGTTGTGTCTCCTTCTGAGGATAGCTGTTGTTGTTACGCCAGCCTGGGTTGGACGTTTGACCATATTGTCTATTTTGTCCAGTTCTGACGTTGTTGTATCCTTGATATCCTCCCACTGTATTCACATCAGCCGGTTCTTCTTCTATTAATGTTGGGCATGAGTCCGTTTTGTGGTCCGTAGAACCACAGAACTCGCAAGGTTTTACCGTAACTGGCTGTCTACGTATGATCTCAATCATCATCTCCTTTAACTGTTTCATCTCTTCAGTTATGGAGTTTACTGATGCCTCGGTTTGTGCTACCCTTTTTGATCGAGAGAATTCATCTTGGCGAGTGGTCTCTTCTCTAAATCGGGCATTTTCAGCAACGTTGGCGATGAGATTCCTTATGCCACTCAATGATAGATTCATCATAGATCCTCCCGCTGAGGCATCCAAGAGCATTTTGTCTAATGGTCTTAATCCATCAATGAGGTACTCGATGACGAGTTTCTCGGGCAGTCCAAGGGTACAGCAGCTCCTTTCTAGGTGATTGAATTTTTCCAGGTAATCGTACATGGTTTCATTTGGACCTTGTTTGATTTCCTGTAATTGCTTCCTTACTTGCATTGCTCTTCCAGCCGGATAGTATTTGTCTAAGAATTTCTTCTGCATCTGAACCCATGTTCTAATGCTTCCGGAAGGCAATGAAAGGAACCAGTCGCTTGCTGAGTCAGTGAGGGAAAAATAGAACGCTTTTAACTTGAAGTCGTCTATATTCACTCGATTGGGCTTTAGATTCTGGCAAATGCCATGTAGGCGTTGGAGGTGAGTTGTCGCAGATTCTCCTTGAGATCCTGAGAATTTTGGCAGGCTGTGTGCCACTGATGCGTTGATGGTTATATTTTCTAATTCAGGGCTCTCATAGATGCACCACGGCTGTGTCTCGAAATTAGGGGCGTTTAACTCGCCCATCGTCGGTTCACGGTAGTAGTTATCTCCGTAGTAGTCGTCGAAGGCAGGTTCTCTTCTTGGCATGTATCGAGGTTGAGGTTGTGGTCGTGGGGGCTGGATAGGAGGTTGTACTGGACCACCTGCATTTCGGTCCTCGGGTAATTCTTGGTTTCTTCTGACTGCTTCCCTGTCACGAGCTCTTCTGTTTCTGATGAGTTGTTCCGGATCGTCGACGAATGGAAAAGGTACCTCATCATTTTGGTCGTATAGGTTTATTTCTTCGTCGTCCTGGTAGTCATGGTGACTTTCTTCGCGAGACATGGTTGCGTAACGATTCAAAGAACTCTATCCGATGGCTGATTCCCCGGCAACGGCGCCAATTTGACAGAACCGCTCGTCGTCGAAGCGATTTGTACAAATAAATTTATAGTAGTCCACTACTTGCGACTATACTACTGGGTAGTACTTGGTAAGTAGGGGTCGAACCCAAAGGAATCAGGGGAATAGATGTTCTTGAGGGGGGTTGTTTAACGGGAGAGCGTGTTTAAGGTCGGTTGGTTGGTTTTAAAGCTACCAGCTATTTTGATTGATTGATTGGTTGGTTGGTTGATTTTAATACTGGAAAGTAAATTACAGTTTATAATTAAAAGAAATGTTCGGTTTCAGGGGGCTTGTATTATATCATGTTTATCATTGACCTTTAGTGAATCGTCTAAGTATTCTACGGTGTATCAAGGCCATTCCAAGCACTCGATTTGCGTACACTGTCTAGCCTATTCCAAGGACGTAGAACACTTAATTCTATTTAGACTAATACTCCATTCCCGGTTATATTAGCCTATGTGCATCCATTCAATCCCTTTGGCCCAGTTTTCAAATGGTTTTTCTGATAGTCGACCTCTTCGAATAGTTTATTCATTTAATCCCCTTGGCCCAGTTTTTAAATGGTTTATTTATCCGAGTGTGATCACGAATATCTAAGGAAGAGTTTACGAATTTGGACCCCTATGGTCACATTCCCAAATGGTTTACTATACCTTAGACATTCTAACTTTTATACATGGCACATAGAATCAGTGTTGATTACTAATTCGAGACACTAAGTTAATAGTCTAAAACATTTTATAATACAAGTGCGCCCCGTCTACCGAACTATTAGTTTAGCTACTATTCATCGCGCTAAACATTATACTAAGGAATTAAAGACAACAGTTGATTAAATAAATACTAAGAGATACTTACAACCGTTGAAGCGCCAAGGGAGCTATCCTTTATTTCCAAAGCAAGATTACAACGTTACAAGTATTACAACTTCTAGAGAGAGAAGTGAAATTGAGAATTGGTGTGTGAAATGAGGAGGAGGAGCTTCCTATTTATAGCCATGGAGGAGGAGGAGGAAGGGTGGTGATGGGTGGCAAGTGGTGGTTTTTGATTGGAGGAGAAAATCAAGGGAGGAGATGGGTGGCATGTGGAGGAAGGGGAGGAGGCCAGCGGCTTTTGGGTGGAGGAATGGGGTGGCGCCAAGTGGAGGAAGGGAAGTGGTGGAGTAGGAGAGGTGTTGAGCCGCCGGTTGCTCCTCCTTCAGCCGCCGGTCGCCGGTTGCTCAAGGGGGAGGAGCTCCTCCTTTGGCCACCTCTTGTGCAAGTAGCCGGTCACCTTGTCCCAATGTGAGTTTTGTACAGTTTTGTGCAGTCTTTTCACAAAACTGTCAATGTGTTCCTTCCCCGGGATGTCTTGACTTCACTCCTGATTTTTCTGATTAATTTATTCTGGTCAATTTGACGTCAGGATCCTTGACATTTCTTCAGTCGGCATATGATCTTGACCTTGGATTGACTCTTGTTATCTTTTCAGCTTAAAATCCTCTCCTTAGCTTGTTTTCACTTCAGTCTCTAAAATGCCCTGTGGAAATATATCGGGACTAACATGTAGATGTTAGACATACAAACAGTCTAATTCAGGGGGTTTTACTGTGTTTCTGACTCGTCTAACTTTGGTCCATCAAGTACTCAAGACTGAACTATAATACTCAAGAACCAACAGGAGTATTATATATTGAAAACCAAACTTACAAAGTGCCAATTTTCTAGAGACTGAAGTGTTTGTGATTTTGGGATGTTTACAAATGAGAGGGGAGGCATGTATTTATAGCCATGGAGGAGAGGAGGATGTGGTGGAGGAGGAGGACACTTGGCAAGCTCTCATGGTGGGAGGAGGAGCCTCCCAAAGCCGCCGGTTGGAGGTTGCCATGGAGGGTTGGCTTCCTCCTTTGGTCACCTCCTCCAAAAGCCGCCGGTCACCATGGAGGGGAGAGTGAGTTTTGTGAGGTTTTGTGATGTTTTCACAAAACTATCGGTGTATTTCGGCCCCGGGCTGACTTTGGTTGCTCCTCGGTTGGATTTGTTTTGAGTGATTCAATGTCAGGATCTTGAGATTTCTTCAGTCGGTGTCTGATCGTGACCTTGGAATGACTCGTAATATATTTTCAGCGTAAAATCCTCTCCTTAGCGTGTATTCTCTCTAGACTCCAAAATACCCTGTAGATAAATATCGGAACTAACAAGCAAAAGTTAAATAGACAAATAGTCTAATTTTTTCGGTTTAATTGTGTTTTTGATTCGTATAATTATGGTCCATCAGGGTCCAATCCTGAGGCACGAATAGAGTGAAAATGGAAGAACGTTGATTGAAGCCCCGAGGTCCAACATGCAGTTCTCAATTCGGATGTTCCCGATTGTGCAGGGAATGTTGTAAGTACCCGGGTCACCACATTTGGGGGGCACCTTCCTTTGTATGACCGCCGAGATGTTTCTACTCATCAGCTCTTGATCATTTCGGGTTCCTTTCCTTCGGTTAGTGCAAAGCTCTTTTAAAAACTTAGCATATCAAGGGATTTGCTTGATGGCTTCCAAGAGGGGGATGTTGATTTCGACTTTTCTGAACAACTCAAACACGTCCTCATCCATGACATGTTGTTTTGGTACTCGGGCTGGCACTGGAAATGGAAGAGAGGCGCTGATTTTGGAGGTCCCGGTTCTGGGCACCGGGCGCAGCCTGTGCTCCTCGGGTGCGTTCCCTTCTTCTTCGGTCGCGTCCTTCTCTTCCTCGGACGCGTCCTGCATTGGGGTATCGAGAGCCTTGGGCCTCATTTGTTCTTCTCTGGGCAACCTTGGGTCTTCTTCTTCTTCCGTTTCCATGGGTTGGACGTCAAGCTTTCTCCCACTCCTAAGGGTTACGGCACTTACATTTTCCTTTGGATTCTGGATGGTTTGCGAAGGAAGTCGACCAGGCTCATTAGTGAGTGTGGATATTGAGGTGGCGAGCTGGGACATTTGTTTGGTCAAATCTGTAATTGCTCTGTCAGTTTTCACCTGGAATGTGTGTAGCGAAGTACCCAATTGATGTACGCTTCCTGCGAGTTTCTTCATAGTGTCCTCAAGCGACTTGTTTGGTCCTTACCGATTGCTCGAGCTGGCTTGGTACTGATTTGATCCCTTCTGTTGATATTGGCCTGTCGAGTACTGGTTTGGTCCTCTTTGTTGGTATTGGCCTGTCGGTGGGGCGTTCTGGTTGTACTACCGGTGGGGAGGTTGGTAGAACGACTGAGCTGGTTGAGGTGCGGCTTGTTGTGTCTCCCTCGGAGGGTGGTTCTCGTTCCGCCAGTTCAGGCTGATTGCTTGACCATACTGCTGGCTTGGTCCGGCTCTATCGTTGCTGTTGTTATTGTACCCTTGGTATCCTACCACTGCATTTATTTCTGCCGGTTCCTCTACTATTAATGTCGGGCATGCGTCAGTCTTGTGATCCGTAGAACCAAAAAACTCACAAGGCTTTACTTGAACTGTCTGCCTTCGTAGGATCTAAACCATCATCTCCTTCATTTGTTTCATCTCCTCTGGCATGGAGTTCATCGGTGTCTCGGCCTTCGCCACATTCTTTGTTCGGGAAAATTCTTCCTGCCGAGTTGTCTCCTCTCTAAATCGGGCATTTTCAGCAACATCAGTGATGAGTTACCTTATGCCGCTTAATGATAGATTCATCATTGATCCTCCAGCTGAGGCATCCAGGAGCATTTTGTCTAAGGGTCTTAATCCATCAATGAGGTACTCGATGATGAGTTTCTCGGGCAGTCCGAGAGTGTAGCAGCTTCTCTCCAAGCGGTTGAATTTTTCCAGGTAGTCATACATGGTTTCATTAGGCCCCTGCCTTATGTCCTGCAGTTGCCTTCTTACTTGCATTGCTCTTCCTGCCGGGTAGTATTTGTCCAGAAATTTCTTTTGCATCTGAGCCCACGTTCTGATGCTACCCGAAGGCAATGAAAGGAACCAGTCGTTCGCCGAGTCAATGAGGGAAAAGTAGAAAGCCTTCAATTTGAAGTCCTCTACATTCACTCCATTGGGTTTTAGATTTTAGCAAATGCCATGTAAGCATTGGAGATGAGTTGTCGCAGATTCTCCATGAGTTCCCGAGAACTTGGGCAAGTTGTGGACCACTGATGTGTTGATGGCAATGTTTTCCAGTTCAGGGCCCTCGTAAATGCACCACAGTTGATTTCTGAAATCTGGTGCCGATAGCTCTCCCATAGTAGGTTCGCGGAAGTTGTTATCCCCATAGTAGTCATCGAAGATGGGTTCTCGCCTTGGTGCTTGTCGACGTTGAGGAGGTGGTGGGTATCTAGGGGGTTGTTGCGCTGGGCCAGCTTCATTTCGGTCCCCGGGCGGCCCTTGGTTTCTTCGGGAGCCTTCCCGAATAACACGGTTTCGGTCTCGGATGAGCTATTCCGGATCGTCAAGAAATGGAGGCGGCGCCTCTTTATTTCGATCGTACAGATTCATTTCGTCGTCATCCTGGTAGTCATGGTGGCTTCCTACACGAGACATGGTTATGCAGAAGCGAGTACAAAATTAAAGAACTTTATCCGATTGCAATTCCAATTCCCCGGCAACGGCGCCAATTTTGACAGAGCCTTGTCGCGAGGCAATGCAAAGATAAATTTATAAGTCCACTACTTGTGACTTCACTATTGGGTAGTAAAGCGGTAAGTAGGGGTCGAACCCAAGGGAATTGGTGGATAGTAGTTCTTTGAGGAATTTGTACAGAAATTTAGTGCAATTGGGGTTGGTTGTGGTTTTAGTACTGAAAGTAATACTGAAAAGTAAATTGCGGGAACAGTTGAGTTCAATATCAACCATACAACATACTTTTGGTTTGTCGCACGCTGTATTTCAAGCGCAATACGTGCCAAATATTATGTTGGATTGATGTTGAAAACTTCTGTAATGAAAGTAAAGTGCGGAAAGTAAATGTACTGAAAGTAAGTGCGGAAAGTAAATGTACTGAAAGTAAGTGCGGAAAGTAATGACTAAAAATAAAGACTAAAAATAAAGGTCTTGAAAATAAAGACTGAAAGTAAATGTGCTGAAAGTAAAGTTAGGTGCTGAAAGTAAAGTTAGTTGCGGAATGTAAATGTACTGAAAGTAAAGTTAGGTGCTTGAAAGTAAAAGTTAGTTGCTGAATGTAAAGTACTGAATGTAAAGGGTACTGACAGTAAAGGGTACTGAAAGTAAGCAGTTGATAATAGGACTGAAAGTAAGATGAAGAGTTGGTGTTTTATCAAAGGAAAGGATTCGGTTTAGGGGCCTTGTATCATAGTTCCGTTCATCATTGACCGCTAATGATCATACTAAGTATTCAAAGGTGTAACAAGGCCATTTCAAGCTCTCGCCACACCGTCTAGCCCATTTCAAGGCATCGAACACTTGTTCTAGCTAGACTAATACCCCATTTCAAGGTATATTAGCCTATGTGCAGTCACTTGATCTCTCATTTCCGATCAAACCAAGCGACTTAAAGAGAGGTTGAACTCCACGGAAAAGCTTTGCCATTTCAAGCATCCACTTAACCGTGTATGTTCACGAACCCCATGGAAGAGCTTTGCCATTTCAAGCATCCACTCAACCATGTATGTTCTACCCGAATGTATGGCACATAGAACAAGTTTGAACACAAAAGTAGCACTAAGAAAAGGGTCTAAAAACGGTTTTATGATACAAGCACCCCTTCAACCGAATGAAGGGTTTAGCTACAAGTATCCATGGAAGTGGATATCATAGCTAGTGCAAGAAAAGTAAATGGTTTTGAAATCAAAGACAAGGAAAGTAAGGTTTGGAAAGTAAAACTCAAGAACAAACAAGAGTACTAAAGAACAAACAAGAGTACTCAAGAACAAACAAGAGTACTCAAGAACAAGAGAGAAGTTGGATCTTTTGATATCAAAATACAAGTGTTTACAAGGATTTGTGCCTAAAATTCTAGAGAGATTTGAGGAGTATGAAGTAGTGATGATGGATTAGGACATATGGGTAAAGGGTGAAGGATATGTTTCAAGGAGGGGTGCTCCTCCTTTTATAGGCATGGGAGGCGGTTGGGAGGAGGTGAGTGGAGTAGGATATTTGTCCTGCCATCGCCTCTAGTTCTCCCTCAACTCCGGTTGGTCTCCGGTTGCTCTTTGGTTGGAACTTGGTTTGAGCCAAAGGGTGCACATGGCAAGGCACATGGACCGCTAGGGCTTGGGTGAGCCAAGGGGCATCCACTTGAGCTCTTGAACTTGGTTGAGGCTTGGGACAAGTCACTTGGACTTGGTTGTGGCTTAGTTTCAATCCAAAGGTCAACCGAAGTGAATAGTATAACCAAACCGGCAAAGAAGTAGTTTGGTTGGACTTAGCCGGATTTTGACCAGAGTAGGCTAGAACTGACCGGAGCATGGTTGTGGCTGGACTGGGCTTGATCGGAGCACCGCCGGAGGTCGCCAGAGTTTGGCCGGAATCTGGCCGGCGGTCATTGGCTTTTGGACCATGGATTTGGAATGTTGAGGAGATTCTAAGACTGATCCATGAAGGATGTTTGGCCAGATTCTGCCCGGAGCATGGTCGAAATCCCAAAACGGCCGAAATTGCCCTAGTTTGGCCTTGATCGGGCTTGAGCTGGTTCCACTCAAGCGTTTTGTCTGAGAAGTGAGATTTTCCGAGTTATTGGGCACTTAAAACACTTTGGTCGAGCCAGATTTGCCAGATTCCATGGTTTGGTCGAGCTACTTGGTTTCGATGCATATGCGCGCGGGGCCTTTGCTTTGGAATTGGGCAACCTACCAATCTGCTCGGGCGTTCTCCTTGGTCTTCCGACATTGTCTACCTTATTTGCCATTTTGATCACTTTGCTTGGAGTAGATTCGTCAGATCAGCTCGTTTGCCAGGGAAACTTGAATTTGGACCTGGGCGGCTAGGCTGGTGCGCGGGGCGTGGCCTGGACGATGCCTTGGGCCTCGGCACTTCCGGACGCGGGCCTCGGACAGGGTCTCGGGTGGGGACCTGGTTCTCTCGGTCCCTGGCCTGCGGTACCCGGTACTTCCTCTCGGTCCCTGGCCTGCGGTACCCGGTACTTCCTCTCAGTCCCTGGCATGCGGTACCCGGGTCCCTGGCTGGGGTCCCTCGGCCCTGGGTGAATTTCCTCGGGCCATTGTCGATTTTCCTCAGGCCCTGGTTGTGATTTCTCGGCCAGAAATGTTTGGCAATCTTTTTAGCTTAAGAACCCCCTTTTTAGCTTGTTTCTTCCCTAAACCTCAAAATACCTGACAGCGCGTCGTTGATACGCTGCAAATTTACATTTATAGTTCCACTACTTTAGTGGCTCACTATTGGATAGTAGAGCGGTAAGTAGGGGTCGAACCCAAGAGAGTCAGTGTGGAGTAGTTGTTCTTGAAAAGAAAAGAAAAATGAATGTAAAGACAGATTGGGTTTTTATGGTTTTTTTAGACAGATAGTAAATGACAGAAAGTAAATAACTGAAAAGTAAATGACTGAAATGTAAAGTGCTGAAAGTAAGTACTGAAAAGTAAATTGCGGGAACAGTCGAGTTCAATATCAACCATACAACATACTTTTGGTTTGTCGCACGCTGTATTTGAAGCGCAATACGTGCCAAATGTTATGTTGGATTGATGTTGAAAACGTCTGTAATGAAAGTAAAGTGCGGAAAGTAAATTGCGTAAAGTAAATACTGAAAGTAAAGTGCTGGAACAATCGAGTTCAATATCAACCGCAACACACTTTTGGTTTGTCGCACGCTATATTTCAAGCGCAATACGTGCCAAATGTTATGTTGGATTGATGTTGAAAACGTCTGTAATGAAAGTAAAGTGCGGAAAGTAAATTGCGTAAAGTAAATACTGAAAGTAAAGTGCGTAAAATAAAGACTGAAATGTAAAGTGCGTAAAGTAAAGTGCGGAAAGTAAAGTGCTGAAATGTAAATGACAGAAAAGTAAAGTACTGAAAGTAAATGACAGGTAAGTAAGGACAAGATATTCAGTCTAGGGTCTCTACTTGTGAGACAACCATCATGGACGTCAAATGATCTTACTTTGTGTTCATAAGTGTGGAGTTATTCCTTTTCAAGACTTAACCCCTAAAGTAAGGCTTTTTCAAGCGCTTACACCACAATCTACTCAAAAATCAAGACATAGACTTCTCGTTCTAAGTGCAGCCACTTGATCTTCAGTTACGATCAACCAAGCGACTTAATGAAGATTAAACTACTCGGCTAAGCTTTGCTCTTTCGAGCATCCACTTATCCTAGTTGTCTAATCAAGATTGAACTACTCGGCTAAGCTTTCCTCTTTCGAGCATCCACTTAGCCTTGTCGTTCAACCGAATAATGGCACCGAACTAGTTGACACAAAATAGCATTAAGTTCAAGAATCAAGATGCATAAACAAGTATGAACACCCTTTGACCGAATACGCTTTAGCTACTTGTATTCATGGTAAGGAATACAAGCACCATACTTACGAAAGAAAACAAGAAAACAAGAACAAGGAAAGTAAAAAGAGGACTTCGGTTTTGACAAGAAAGTAAAGGAAATGAAACCGTGAGCTTTTGTAACTAGAACTTAGCTTTAACTACTTGTATTCATGTCAAGGAATACAAGTAGTCGTGGCTATGGTAACAAGACAAAAAAGTCAGAAAACCGACAAGAAAGTAAGTGAACAGCAATGAAAGTGAAGGGAGAGGAGCTCCAAATCAAGATCAATACAAGGAAAGTAAGATGTGCTTGCTGGAAAGTAAGAGCTTGAAGCTCAAGAACAAGTGAAGAACATGTAAAATGTAGAGAGTGTTTGCATTGAAAGTGAAGAGAAGAGAGTTAAGCTCTCTTCTCTCTAAGAACTTGGGATTTCGAAAGCTTAGGACCAAGGACCCTTATTACATGAGGCAAGGCCTCTATTTATAGGCTTGGGAAACTTGGGGGCTAAGTTTGGGTGAGAAATATCCCAAAGGCAAAGGATTTTGATTGGTTCTTCCAAAAAGCACACTTCTTGAATTTATCTCTTGCACCTCCTCAAGCAAAACGACTAGGCCACTTGTGCACTTGTGAATGCTTCTCTAAAGGGAAACAAACCAACTTGATTGAGGCTTGGGAAAGTCACTTGGACTTGGTTGTGGCTTAGTTTGTTCCAAAGGTCAACCGAAGTGAATAGTAAGGCCAACCGGGAAATAAGTAGTTTGGATTTAGTTGGACTTCCCCGGAATGTGGCCGGAGCAACAAATGACCGGAGCATGGTGGTGGTTGGATGAGCTTGATCGGAGCATCACCGGAGGTTCGCCGGAGCATGGCCGGAGTTCGTCGGAATATGGTCGGAATCTGGCCGGAGCTTTGGCCGGAGCTTCTTGGCTTTTGGACTGTGTATTCTGAACGACAAAGTCATTCTAAGATGATCTCAAGAAGGGTGCTAAGCCAGATTCTGCCCGGAACATGGTCGAAATCCCAAAACGGCCGGTAATGCCCTAGTTTGGCCTCGATCGGGCTTGAGCTGGTTCCACTCGGGCGTTTTGTCTGGGAAGTGAGATTGCCCAAGTTATTGGGCATTTAAAACACTTTGGTTGAGCCAGATTTTCTAGATTCCATGGTTTGGTCGAGCGACTTGGTTTCAGTGCCTATGCGCGCGGGGCCTTTGCTTTGTAATTGGGCCAACTGCCAATCTGCTCGGGCATTCTCCTTGGTTTTCCGACATTGTCCACCTTATTTTCCTTTTTGATTACTTTGCCAAGGTGGATTCGTCAGATCAGCTCATTTGCCCGGGCAACTTGAATTCAGTGCTAGACAGCTCGGTTGGTGCGCGGGGCGCGGCCTGGTTTTCTCGGACGGGCCCGGGTACGGCTCTCGGTACCCGAGTGAAGGTTCTCGGTCCTTGGCTGAGGTCCTCGGGCCTTGGCTGGCTTTTTGGTACAATTCTCCCTTTTTAAGTGTGATTCCTCTTTAGACTCCAAAATTGCCTGTATACATAAAACGACATCAACAAGCACATGTTCGTATGACCAAATGTCTTATTTGGTGGGTTTTGTGTACTTGATGAATCGTATAAATACGTTACATCAAATACCCCCACACTTAATCTTGTTCGTCCGGAACAAGTCTAGTCAAAAGAGAGGAACAACACCCTAAGTCCTAAATATGAATGATAAATGCAAACCTAGACTTCACCTTAGCATGCATAACTTACTTGCTTCCAAACGAAATCATGCTCACATATGAAAGTAACTAGATACTTGTTACCTTTGAGCCGAGATGCAAATCAATTTGGATGATTGGGAGATAGCCACTTTTTAGGCCTTTGAACTGCACTCTCGGATCCGATCTTACTATATGATTATGTTACTTGCTTCTTCTAGCACGTGATTGATTCGGGCTAATGGGTTGAGCTCTTTTTCTTTGTTTGTGTGGTTGGACAGCTTTTGTAGTGATTTTGGCCATCGGCCTTTGATTTGGCATTGGAGTACTTCACTTTTGCTTCGGGAAAAAACTTTCACCATAGGGAACTTTCACAATTTGGCCTTCGGCCTTTGATATGACTATTTGAGCTTTGCTCCTTTGTGAATGCTTGTCCATTTTTTCCTTCACTTTTGGGAGGTCCAATCATCGCCCGAGAGCATATGGAAATACCTCCCCGCTCTTTCTCATCCTTGCCTTTTTCGTGCGGGTCAAGATGAGGGTCGCTCATCTCTTTTCCCGGCTACTTTGGACTAGAGAATGGACGGTTTGATTCCCGTCCCGCCTCTTGCATAGACGCTGCATGGCGGAGTCCACTCAAAACCATCAAGCCCGAAGTGCAGCCTCCGCAATCTTCACATAACCGTATAGTAAGGATCCGGTCCCTTAAGTGTTTGTCAAGCCTCTCTAGGGCATTTCTTTCAACTCCACATCCTACATTTATCTCAGCACACAAGGACAAGTAGAAAGTTAAATACACATGTTCTTACACAATTTAGATTTCACAAGGAAATGCATGAATCGGGTCTATCTTTTTTCACATCATGGAATTGTATATACTCAAAACATGATGTCTACTATGTACAACTACTACTTAAATACCCCCACACTTTTGAACGAAGTCGTGTCCTAAGGGCACGACTTAAGTTCAAAAGCACAAAAAGCTAGTTAACTAAGGAAATGACATAAACATAAAAACTATAACGAGTAAAGAAAATATGCCGGGTTACCTCCCGGCAAGTGCCTTTGTTTAACGTCGTTGGCTCGACGGTACCTCACTCATGGATCATAAGTTCGGATCCCATGGGTGTGTGAGGTCGAACTTCTTCTCGGCTACCCTTTTGATTTTCCCAAAGAACACATATGGCAGCGGGCTCAGTTCTGCTCTCCCTTGATCCGGAGGCTTCTTCTTCACATATCCCCGAGAAGGTGAGGATTCCTTGACCATAGCTGCTGGTCCATGGAGCCGTGCTGTCTTGCTTCTCCTTCCGGGTTTCCATTCCTTGGGCCAATGTCTTTGCCGCTTCTTCATGTTTGAGTGGTCGGCACCTTTGCAAGTTTAGAAGTTCGGTATTGTGCCTTCAAACATTGGCGACCACAAGCATGCTCCAATGTTAAGTCTCTTCTTTGGGGCTGAGATGAATGGTCATCTTGGAACGAGTGAGTTTTCCGGGCTGCTTCGTTGAGTCATGGTGAATGAGCGCTCCATCATTGGCTTTTCTTACCCTTGATTTGCCTCCAACTCCCCTTGCACCGTGACGGAGCCCACTGCACTGTCGTTAAGGTGCAATGTTCTCTGTACAAATAAATTTATATTTTTCCGCTACTCGCGACTACACTACTGGGTAGTAAGTGGTAAGTAGGGGTCGAACCCAAGGGAATTAGAGGGATAGTCGTTCTTTGGGGGATTTGTACAGCGAGGGAGCATGTTTTAAGTGGATTGAGATTTTAGCGCGATTGACTAAGCTACTGTTTTTTGGTTTTTTTGGTTTTGAGTGCGGAAAAGTAAATTACAGAAAATAAATACAGAAATTAAATGACTGAAAGTAAAAGAGTTAAGGGAAGAAGACTTACAGTGGGTGATGCGTGATTGCGATTCCTCCGGTAGATGAGTGGTTGATGGTTGTAGTTGATCGAGCAGTTTATAAAAGTAAGTACAGGGAGGTTTTTGTAATTCAAGGGAAAGTATTCGGTTTCAGGTACCTTGTATTATAACATGTTTATTAATAACCGCTAGTAACCTTTCTAAGTATTCAAAGATGAATCGAGGCCCTTTCGTAGCGCAAGACTTGCAACATCGTTTAAAGCAACACTTGTTCTACTTCAGACTAATTCCTCCTTTCAAAGTATCTTAGCCTTTTGTGCATCCATTTGAATTCTTTGGTCCAGTTTCCAAATGGTTTTTTAAGATAAGCCGAACTCCTCGATAAGTTTTGCTTGTTACAGCTTCCACTTACCGAGTATGATCACGAATTCCAACGGAAGAGCTTTGCTTGTTACAGCTTCCACTCAACCTTGGAAACTCTGACTATAAATGGCACATAGAACAAGTTTTGAATACAGAGAAATGAAACTAAAAGAAATTAAAACATTATATAATACAAGAAAATACCTTCGACCGAATGAGGAGTTTAGCTACGAATATCCATGGAAAAGGACATCATAACTAAATACTCAGGGGTTTTTGAAAAAAGTAAGAGGGAAAGGGGTGGAATACTCAAGAACCAACAGGAGTATTCCCAATTTCCTACTGAATACTCAATAACCAACAGGAGTATTCTCTAAAGTATAATACTCAAGAACAAACAGGAGTATTATTTCCAATCAGTATAATACTCAAGAACAAACAGGAGTATTATTTCCAAAATCAAACTTACAAAGTAACCAAATGTTTTAGAGAGATAAGTTACAATTTTTGTGGATGATGAAATGAAGAGGAGGAGGCTTGTATTTATAGCCAAAAGGAGGAGGAATGGAGGGTGGAGATGGTGGCATGTGGTGTTGCATCCAAGGGTGGATGAGGAGGCTTTGAAGATGTGGAGGAGGAGCCACCACATGGCAAGCTCTCCATGGAGCTTGGAAAGCCGCCAGTTGGAGGTAACAAAATGGGGAGGTTTTCTCCTCAAGCTCACCGCCCCCCAATAGCCACCGGTCATGGAGGAGAAGGGAGGTGCTTTGGCCACCCATGAGTCATCTTCTTCACACTAGCCGCCGGTCACCCTTGTCCATGGATGAGTTTTGACAGTTTGTGCAGTCTTTTCACAAAACTGTCAATCCAATTTTGCTCCGGTCTGACTTGGATTGTTCCTCGGATGGATTTGATTTGAGTAATTCAACGTCAGGATCTTGAGATTTCTTCGTTCGGCGTCTGATCTTGACCTTGGATTGACTCTTAACATCTTTTCAGCGTAAAATCCTCTCCTTAGCGTGTTTTCTCTTTAGTCTCTAAAATGCCCTGTAGAAATAAATCGGGACTAACAAGCAGAAGTTAAATAGACCAACAGTCTAATTTGGTGGGTTTAACTGTGTTTTTGATTCGTATAATTATGGTCCATCAGATCACCCCACACTTTTAGTTGTTCGTCCCGAACAATGCTATTAAAGGGCGGTACTCTAAGTTTGGTTTTAAAATATGAAAATTAGACTGTGGGACTCGATTTATCCTAATTCATGCATTACTTACTTATTACCAAATTGAACTGTGTAAATAAATAGAAGTAACTTGATACTTATACCTTCGTGCCGAGATGCAAATTATTCTGGATGTTTCGGGAGATAGCCCTTTTTAGGCTCCTGGACTGCAACCTCGGGACCGTCTCGCACTATATGGTTTCCTTGTAGCTTTCTCTAGCACGTGATTCGGTTCGGGTTTCACTGGTTTGAGTACTTTGATTTTCTTTTTGGCGAGGGACTGCTTTTTGTAGTGAATCGGCCTTTGGCCTTTGATTTGACTCTTTGAGTACTTCACTTTTCGTTCGGTTAAAACCTTCACAATTTTGGGCCTTTGGCCTCTTTGATGTTCCCTTAAGTGGCATGTATTTGGCAAAACGTAGCTTAGACAGTTCGAGCAGGTGTTCAGGGGGAGTTCGAACAATATCCTGGTACTCATGTACAGCGTGATCAAGACGCAAGGATATTCCCGGAAGATATTGGACTACGAAGATCTCGTCAATATGATGACGGCCATCGACTTATTCGAGTAGTAGATATTCGAATGAATATCTACGTCAAAGCGAAAAGCTTATTTGGGCAAGAAGACTTCGGATTATCTTCCAACCGATTTAAAAGATATTCATCAAATATCTAGGAATATTTCCTAAATATTTGATGGGATTATCTTGTGCGAATTAGGGTTTTGCTCGAGCATATAAATACAATGCAAGGGCAACCCTAATTCTTATCGCTTTCAAAGATCAAATATACACGAGCATATCCTGCTGATTGGAGAAGAAGAAAGCGACGGCCGGTTGTGTTTCCTCATTGAGAATACACCAGTGCAAGTGCAGTCTGTTCAAGTGCAACACAGACTGCCTGAAGCGTATCAACTGCCGCACACAACGAAGGTAAACAAGCTTTCGAGAGAAAGCATCCGAGCTTATGAAGAAGGTCGAGAACATTCAGACTGTAGGTTCTGAACGAAGGGGATCGAGGGGAACAGCGGTGAACCTCGGTTGCAAATCTGAGAGACGGAGTATTGAGGATAGGCTGTTACAAGGTGTAAGTGTAAGTCCCTGTGGAATTCCTATACTCGTAATAAAGATTTGCTGTCCCTTTTCAGGTGTGGGAAACCCCCCAGAGTAGGTGGAGCCGAACTGGGTTATCAGTCTGTGTGTTTCTACTACCTTTATCTGTTTGCTGAACTGTTGTGATAAGAGTTCAACCTCTGTGTGTTGAACTGTTGTGCAAAGATTCCCACGTCTGTCGCAACAGTACCTTGGACACAAGCTTGAACGGGGGACATAATTTCAATTGGTATCAAAGCAAACACTCGACACACTGAGTGGGATCCTGAACTGTTCAAGATGACTTTGAAAGAAGGACAAAGCATCACCAGGCCTCCTTTGCTTGAGGGATCTAACTATGCCACCTGGAAGCCCGTGATGAGATCATTTCTGAAATCACTAGATGAGAGGGCCTGGAAGGTAGTGCTGAGAGGTTGGACTGAACCCACGATGAATAACCTCACTGGAGAGCCGGTTCCAAAACCAGAAGCTCTGTGGACAGAAGACGAGGATAAAGCTTCCATGGGAAACTCAAAGGCTATGAATGCAATCTTCTCAGCAGTGAATGAAAACGTCATGAAACTGATCATGAACTGTGAAGTCGCCAAGGAAGCATGGGACATTCTCCAGACAGCCTTTGAAGGTACAGACAAGGTTCGCAACTCTCGCATGCAGGCTGTTACAACCAAGTTCGAAGAGATGAAAATGAAGGAGGATGAGAATATCTCTGAGTACAACACCAGAGTTCTGGAACTGTCCAACGAGGCGACTGCACTGGGAAAACCCATTGATGAAGAGAGATTGACCATTAAGATCTTGAGATCACTTCCTCCAAGATTCGCCATGAAAGTCACTGCCATTGAGGAAATGCACGACATCACCAAACTGAAGCTGGACGATTTGATGGGTTCTCTCAGAACCTACGAGATCAATCGTGATTTCCAAACCAGTGAGCAGAAAGGAATCGCCCTTAAAGCAGACATGACAGAAGATAAACTGGACGCATGCTGCACCACTGAGCAGCTGGCTATGATGGCACAAAATTTTGGAAGAATGGTGCGGAAAATCAACAGACGCGGTCCAGAACTAGGTCAGTCTTCATCAACTGGTTACAGAAACTGGAAATCCAGCAGGCCAAGGTCAAGCGATTCGAAGCAAGACTTGTCTGACAAAGGAAAAGAAGAGATTCAGTGTCATGAATGCAAGGGTTTTGGTCATATTGCTTCACAATGTGCAAACACTCTCATGAAGAGAAAGGCAATGGTTGCTAGCTTCAGCAAAAGTGAGTCAGACGAAGAGAAAGAAGAAGGTGAAACCACCAACTTTGTGGCCTTCACTGCAACTCTGGGTGAATGCATCAGCACTGGTGAAACAGTTCCATCTCAGCAGGAACTCCCAGCTGAATATCCTTCAGACAGTGATGATGAAGAACTCACACAGGAGTCTCTCGCTCAGACATACAAAGATCTGTATGGGAAGTGGCTGCAACTGGTCAAGATCAATAAGAAGCTGAATGACACAATTGCTAGCGTCTCTATAGAAAAAGAAAATGTCTGGCAGGAGGTTGAGATTCTACTAACACAAAAGGCAGAGCTCGAATGCACGGTGGACTCTCTGAATACTCAACTGACTGAGATAAAACAGGAAAAAGTGGATCTCCTTGCTCAGAGAACAGAACTCCTGGGGACCGTCTCCTCACTGAAAGTCGAAATGGATTATGACACTCATCCTGGAAGCATGACGGGACTAAGAAAAACCATCACAGACCTAAAACGAAAAGAAGTGTTCCAACTGAGGAGGGTAGAACAGCTGGAACTTCAGCTAGAATCTGAAAAGATGGATCACTCTGACACGACGGAGGAACTCAATCACCTCAAACAGTCGGTAAGAATGCTTAACTCTGGCACCAAGAACTTAAATGCTATTCTTAGATCTCAGAGAATGGAGTCTGGACATAGAGGATTGGGGTTCACAGGAGAAGGCAGCTCCAAAGGCACTATGTCTACTAAAGCAAGACCAGTGTCTGAACAGAAGCCAGAACAGAAGGTGAGACAGCACCCGAGACAGAAAGTGGATTTGTCCCAAGATCAGTCCAAAGGAAACAGCCGAGCTGATCACAAGGAGATACAGAGAACACTCAGGGGTGGAAAGACTCGTGGAACTCATGTCCAACGCCGAGATTTCTCACCAGTAAGGCCAAGGGGAGAATGGCGCACCTGCTGGTATTGCAATCAGATGGGACACATTAAACTAAAGTGTCGCCTGTTTTTATCCGAATGACGTGCTTTCCAGCAACGAACCACATTGCAACAGAAACAAGTCTGGGTTCAAAAGGCAGACCGAACCGTTTGCATGGTAGCCTGTTACACCTCAAACTACTCATCGCATGATCATTGGCTCTTCGACAGCGGATGCTCCACACACATGATAGGTAACTCTCAATATCTTAACCACATTAGACCTGTTGAGCACATGTGGTTTGTCACCTTCGGGGATGGTGAAAAGGGTCAGGTGATCGGTTGTGGGACATTGATGGTTCCGGATCTCCCTGCACTCAAGAACACCCTTCTTGTGAAGGGACTGCCCAGGAATCTTATCAGCATCAGTAACCTATGCGACGATGGACACTATGTGTCATTCTCCAGCTACTCGTGTCTTGTTCTAGACCAGATTGCGATACGCTGATGAAAGGAAAAAGGGATGCCAACAACTGCTATACTATTAGGGTGGGTCTGACAGAGTCGATGAACAATGTGCATTCGCACCATGGCCAGCAACCGGTTGCTCTCCCATGTGCATACGCACAACCTAGCTTTCTACGAGGGGGAGTGGAGAAGACCTTGCACACAAGATCTGATTGTTGATGCGCACAAATCAAGGTTGCCGGGTGTCCCAAGAAGCTGTTGAATCAGTCAGTGGTACAGTTGCAAAAGAAGTTCGTACACTGCACACAGGAATGTGCCTGGCCCCGTACAAGAAAATATGAATGCTCACGAAAGATGATAACTCTGAGGCAGCATACTTGTGTGAAACCATATGGCAGGTCACGGAGTGAAACACCCAGATCCCCAGGGGGTCTATGTGGTGTCAACCACTAAAGGCATCCAACGGTGGTCAGTCATAGTCGAATCTCCAGCTGAAACAGTTGGACTGACCACCTAATATATAGAGCTGGAACAGAAGGCACAGCGCATGAAAATTAATTTTTTGAATATTCTCGAAGATTTTTCCTGCCGTTATTTGAATCAAGGGTTGTCTAATTTGGGAAGTTGAAAAGGCCGGAGGATATTTTGAAACACAAACCAGTTCAGTGTGTTCAATTTCTTCTCTCTCTCGTCCCCAAAACCCTAGAACGGCATCTTCTCTCTCTCAACCGCTCATACACTCAACGGAGATGGTAAACACGAGGAAATCAGCGAAGTCCGGCGTCAAATCAGCTGAAAAAAAGTGGGAAGGCATGCAGGCCTCAAAAGCTCTGGCGGCGAAATCCAAAAATCTGAAATCGAAAGCTTTGAAGGTGCAAAAGGCGTCGCCTTTACGCTCCGACACCGATTCCTTGGCCCAAGCAAAGAAGTCTACCGAAGAAATAATTCCTCAGCCAGTCACGGTAGACTCGTCCTTCGTCGCTGGTTCAAGCCGAGTTCATCCCCAATATGATGTAACTCTGAACTCTCAGTCCGTTCCCTTGGTTTCTGCAAATATTACTGTGGTAGAAAAGATTGTGGTGGACGGATTTGTGAGTATGGATAGTGAAGCCAGTAGGACTGTGGGGATCGCAGCCAGTAGGGCTGAGTTTGGTGATGATAATGGCAAGAAGGTCATTGGTGCTAGGGCTGTTGTTGATGACAAAACCATTCCTAAAAATATTCCTGTCAAGATTGTGGAAAGCGGCGAACCCAGCAAGGTGGCTGGAGGGTCAGCAACATGGAGGGAGAAGATCCATGCATCTGGGTATATTTGCCCAGATGGTCTACGGAGAAAGAAGGGGTCTCGCCGTGTTGTGTCTCCAAGACAGTGCCTTGCCAGGATTAGCTCTGTCAGAGGGAGGCTCATAACAATGTCTGATGAGGGGACAGAAAATCTTCTTGATGCCTCTGGGAAAGGGAAGCTTGTGATGGATGAGGAGTCAATCAGTAAGCCTGAGGAGGGTGTGTCCGAGATGGTTCATCCACCAGAAAATCCTGAGGTGTTGAAGGAAGCCTCAGTGAAAGGAGCTTCACCTGCAGAAGAAGATAAAGAGTTGGAGAAGCTGTACAAAGACATTGACAATGTCATGGAAGATTTGGAAAAGGAAAACAATCTAGGAGTTGACGGGTCTGAAGAACTTCTTTGTGCTCAGGGAAGTGAGGCAAAAGAGTCTGTCGCTGAGAAAGTTACTAATGTTCCAACTGTGGTACCATGGGTTCAGAATGAAGGTGAGACAGTTGAAGTCTCAGAGGAAGTTGCTAAGGTTACAGTAGCTACTCCAGTTGTTGGACAAGATGTTCTGCATAGTAATCGTATGGAGGATGATGGTGCACAAGTTCGTGAGGATACAGCGAAGCTAGTTTCAAAGGAGGGTACTCTTTCAGATGATGACCAAGATCTTGCTCCACTTATCTCTCTCAAAAAACCAAAGAAGGACAAGGGAAAGATGAAGGTGGCCTTTGAAAGATCTGCTAAGAGAACAGTCCAAGAGATTGAGAAGGAGGGCAACCTGGCAGGGGGAGCTGATTCATCTAAGAAAAGAAAACGTATAGCTCCTGTCCCTGTTTCAGTAGATGCTGGAAGATGTGAAGTCCCATCTCCTGAGGCTGATACTGTTCCAGTTGGATTGGTCAAGAAAGGTGTCTGGTACGTCAGTCGTGATGCGTACAAAAAGTGGAGCTGTGTGCTGAAAAGAAAAATCATACCTGAGAAGTTACTGGAGGAGTCTCGGTACAAGGGAAAGGAGGTGATTGAGGTGCTTAAGGAGTGATCTGTTCTTGACTTTGGACAGATGCAAGCCTTTTGACGAGCAATTAGTCCGTGAAACCATGGTAAACCTTCCTCCTGGATTTGGGGTTGTTGGAGAAGCAGATTATGGGGTCTTCTACGTTAGAGGAAGACGGATCAAAATTGATCCTGAGCTGATCAATGTATACTTCTCCATGGACGACCCAGTTGTTGATGAAGAGGAATCAAGCTTTGAGAAGATAGTAAGCACCATCACTGCAGACTCTGTTCGCTGGAGGCCTGAGTCAGTTGTGCACACAGCGGATTTGTCTACGTTTTATTCAATGTTGTTCTTCATAGCTGTGTTCAACTGGAGGCCATCTACTCATTGCTCTACTGTCAACAAGGACATGGCCCAACTGATTTATCAGATAGGGAATAAGCTGAAATTCAACCTGGGCAGAGTAATGTTCAAACAGATTGCTGAACACGCTACTTCGATGAGAACTCTGCACCAGATCTGTTTCCCATCTCTGATATATGAGCTGATCATTCATCAAGCTCCAGATTTGAAGGCCTCGCCTGACCATCTCACAAAGGTACCCAGCAAGTTCATCGTTGACCATAAATTGTTTAAAGGGCGTCATGTGAACGATCTCAAGGAGGGGAACCAGAAAACAAAGGGTGTTGCGGAGTCCAGTCGAGGGGGAGCCAGAATGGGTCGTGATGAGAGGAGCAAGCTGCTGAAGGACCTCCAGGCTATCATTGCTGCAGATAAGGAACAACGCAGGCGTATTAACAGGCTCGCTCGAGCCCTTAGCTATCCCAGCGATGATGAATCAGAAGCAACAGTCTCTGAAGATGATTCCGTTGAAGAAGCTTTTGATTAAAGGTCCATTGACAAACTGAACCCTCTGAACTTTTTTGTTTAAAACTATAGTTCTTAGTGCTTGTTCTGGCACATTTTGATTGTCTGTTCGAACTCAGATCGCACCCCTTGCCAGTTTGTGGCAAAAAGGGGGAGTATTTTGGAGGAGACAATTCTTGTTTCCCTCAAAGTTGTCCACTGTCTAGATAGTTAGATAGACCTAGTTATCTAGTAGATCTGGTTTTGCCTAAATGCCAAGGGGGAGATTGATGTTCCCTTAAGTGGCATGTATTTGGCAAAACGTAGCTTAGACAGTTCGAGCAGGTGTTCAGGGGGAGTTCGAACAATATCCTGGTACTCATGTACAGCGTGATCAAGACGCAAGGATATTCCCGGAAGATATTGGACTACGAAGATCTCGTCAATATGATGACGGCCAACGACTTATTCGAGTAGTAGATATTCGAATGAATATCTACATCAAAGCGACAAGCTTATTTGGGCAAGAAGACTTCGGATTATCTTCCAACCGATTTAAAAGATATTCATCAAATATCTAGGAATATTTCCTAAATATTTGATGGGATTATCTTGTGCGAATTAGGTTTCGCTCGAGCATATAAATACAATGCAAGGGCAACCCTAATTCTTATCGCTTTCAAAGATCAAATATACACGAGCATATCCTGCTGATTGGAGAAGAAGAAAGCGACGGCCGGTTGTGTTTCCTCATTGAGAATACACCGGTGCAAGTGCAGTCTGTTCAAGTGCAACACAGACTGCCTGAAGCGTATCAACTGCCGCACACAACGAAGGTAAACAAGCTTTCGAGAAAAGCATCCGAGCTTCTGAAGAAGGTCGAGAACGTTCCGACTGTAGGTTCTGAACGAAGGGGATCGAGGGGAACTGCGGTGAACCTCGGTTGCAAATCTGAGAGACGGAGTATTGAGGATAGGCTGTTACAAGGTGTAAGTGTAAGTCCCTGTGGAATTCCTATACTCGTAATAAAGATTTGTTGTCCCTTTTCGGGTGTGGGAAACCCCCCAGAGTAGGCGGAGCCGAACTGGGTTATCAGGCTGTGTGTTTCTACTACCTTTATCTGTTTGCTGAACTGTTGTGATAAGAGTTCAACCTCTGTGTGTTGAACAGTTGTGCAAAGAGTCCCAGGTCTGTCGCAACAGTACCTTGGACACAAGCTTGAACAGGGGACATAATTTCACTCTTGATTTGCTTCTTTGAGCTTTTTGCGTCTTTGTGACTTGCTAGTCCATTTTCTCAAGCCTTTTTGGGAGGTCCAATCATCGCCCGCAAGCCTATGGAAATACCTCCCCGCTCCTCTCATCTTTGCCGTTTCGCGCGAGTCAAAATGAGGGTCGCTCATTTATTTTCCCGGCTACTTTGACTAGAGAGAGGACGGTCTGATTCCCGTCCTCGCCTTTTTTTCTTTTTGCATAAACACTGCATGGCGGAGATGACTTCAATCTTCACTGAAACCTGAAGTGCAGCCTCCACTGACTTCGAAAACCATATAGTTTGATTTGATCCTTCGATTGCTTGCCAAGCCTCTCTAGGGCATTTCTATCAACTCCACATCCCTAGTTTATCTCAGCACAAAGGGACAAATGAGAAGTTACATTCTAAGTTTTTAGACAGTTGAATTTTCACAAGGTAAATGCATGAATTTCGGTCTATCTTTTTCACATTCTTAAGTTCATACTTTCAAAAAGATAATACTAAAAAGAAAAAACATGTTATGTACACAGGTGGATCTCACCCCACACTTTTGAACGAAGGCGTGCCTTTCAGCAAGACTTAGTTCAAAAGCCATGCAAGCAAATGTTATACGAGAAGGAAATGACTTAAAGGAAAAGGAAAGACAGAACTCCCTTTATTGTGTCGAATGACATGGCATGAGGCTGGATAATCGAGGGAGTTCGGCTGGGGCCTTGAACTCTTAGCGTAGCCCTGACTGGCTTAATGTTGCACCCAAGTCCGATTCCTGAATAGTCAAATCTTCTATGCACCAAGTGGGTGAGAGCGACTTATTGAAAAAGTAAAATACAGAAAAATAAAAGATAGAAAATTAAAGTGCGAAAAGTAAGATAGTGTCGGGCCCGACCAGTGCACTTGTTTAACGTCGTTGGCTCGACAGTACCTTATTCCTGGATAGCTGGTTCGGATCCCATGGGTGGCTCAGGTCGAATTTTGCCACCGTTCCTGTGTTGGTTTTCGCTTTGCCTTTTCCCAATTTCTTACGAGATGATGTGCGTGGGTCCAGTTCCCCTTGTTCTGATGGTGCCTCCTTCCAACGTCTCTGAGAAGGTGAGGGAACTTTGACCATAGCTGCTGGTCTTGTTACTTTTTCGGTCTCTTTTGGCAGGTCGGAATTCTACGTACCGCGATCTGAGATAGGTATTATATCTGGCGGTTTCTTCGCATCCGTGCGGCTATTGTCAATGTAGAAATATGCAATTTTGCCTCCGAACTTAAGCGATAATGAGCCCTTGCCCACATCGATCCTTGCCTTAGTAGCGTAGAGGAATGGTCGTCCAAAGATTATTGTTGGAGGGTCGTCTTCGCTGGTCTCTCCCGTTTGTATCACATAGAAGTCTGCAGCAATGACGAGCTCTCCCACATGGAGTATTACTTCTTCCAGCACTCCAACCGGACGGATGCACGATTTATCTCCTAGCTCGATATTTGACCTGGGTGGTTTTAATGGACCAAGTCCTAACAAGTAATATAAGGAGGAGGGCATGGCGTTGACAGCAGCTCCAAGATCGACCAGGCACTTATGAATCTGAGTTTTACCAATACCGCATGTGACTGTGAAGGCCCCTGGGTCTTTATCTCTTTCCGGTTGTGACTCATGATCTGAAGTGAGGGCTCTTTTAATTATCTGGTCACTCTGCCCACTCCTTGACTTAGGATTAGTATAACTGGATCCCTTAATATTTTGCTCAGAATCATAAATATTAGTTGGAGAGTTCCACCTTAAATTTTTAGTGTCATCCCATCCAGATGCTGGTATGTCAGAGTGTATGATCGATGATGGTGTTATGCACACAGTGAATGCGTATCGTCCGTTGTCAGCATGCGTAGCCCATGTTTCACCATCATTGGGTCGATCTTCCTCTTGATTCCAATCAGGTCGACGCCTCCGGGCGAAGTGCTTGTTCGTAAGCTTACAAGTTGGGGATCGTGCAACTTCTCCTAGTGTCGCCTTTTCGTTTGACCTTTTTATCATGCTAAGATTCGCCTTTGGGTTTTGGATGGTTTGTGAAGGGAGTCTGCCAGGTTCATTAGTGAGTGTTGACATTGCTGTGGTGAGTTGGGACATTTGCTTGGTTAGTTCTGAAATTGCCCCGTCAGTTTTTGCCTGGTATTGGTGTAGCGAAGTACCCAATTGATTAATGTTTCCCGCGAGCTCCTTCATCGTGTCATCGAGCGACTTGCTTGGTTCTTGCTGATTGTTCGGGCTGGTTTGGTACTAATTTGGTCCTCTTTGCTGATATTGTCCTGCCAATGGAGCGTTCTGATTATACTGTCGATGGGGGGGGGGGGTTGGTAGAATGACTGAGCTGGTTGAGTAACAGCTGGTTGTGCTTCCTTCTGAGAATAGTTGTTGTTACGCCAGCTTGGGTTGGTTGCTTGACCAAACTGTCTATTTTGTCCGGCTCTGTCATTACCATTGTTGTTGTATCCTTGGTATCCTCCCACTGCATTCACTTCTGCCGGTTCCTCTTCTATTAATGTCGGACATGCGTCAGTTTTGTGGTCTGTAGAACCACAGAACTCGCAAGGCTTTACCGGAACTGGCTGCCTTCGTAGGATTTGAATCATCATCTCCTTTAGCTGCTTCATCTCTTCAGGCATAGAGCTCATCGATGCTTCAGCTTTTGCCACATTTTTGTCCGGGAGGATTCTTCCTGCTGAGTTGTCTCTTCTCTGAATCGGGCATTCTCAGCAACGTTGGTGATAAGATCCCTTATGCCACTTAATGACAGATTCATCATGGACCCTCCAGCTGAGGCATCCAGGAGCATTTTGTCTAGGGGTCTTAATCCGTTAATGGGATACTCGACGGTGAGTTTCTCGGGCAGTCCAAGGGTATAGCAGCTTCTCTCCAGGCGGTTGAATTTTTCCAGGTAATCGTACATGGTTTCGTTGGGTCCTTGCCTGATGTCCTGCAGTTGCCTCCTTACTTGCATCGCTCTTCCTGCTGGGTAATATTTGTCTAAGAACTTTTTCTGCATCTGAGCCCATGTTCTGATGCTTCCGGAAGGCAATGAAAGGAACCAATCGTTTGCCGCGTCAATGAGGGAAAAATAGAACGCCTTTAACTAAAAGTCGTCTACGTTTACGCCATTCGGTTTGAGGTTTTGGCAAATCCCATGTAAGCGCTGGAGATGAGTCATTGCTGATTCTCCACGAGTTCCTGAGAATTTTGGCAAGTTGTGGGCCACTGAAGTGTTGATGACGATGTTTTCTAGCTCCGGGCGTTCATAGATACACCACGGCTGAACTCTGAAATATGGCGCCGAGAGCTCTCCCAATGTAGGTTCACGGTAGTTGTTGTTATCTCCGTAGTAGTCATCGAAAGCGGGTTCTCGTCTCGGCACTTGTCGAGGTTGAGGGGGTGGTGGATATCTAGGGGGTTGTCGTACTGGACCAGCTGCATTCCGGTCCTCGGGTGGTTCTTGATTTCTTCTGATGGCTTCCCTATCACGAGCTCGTCTGCTTCGGATGAGTTGCTCCGGATCGTCCATAAATGGAAGTGGCACCTCATTGTTTCGATCGTATAGGTTCATCTCGTCGTCATCTTGGTAGTCATGGTGACTTCCTTCGCGAGACATGGTTGTTTCGAGCGCGTATTGATTTAAAGAACTTATCCGATGGCTAATTCCCCGGCAACGGCGCCAATTTGACGGAGCCCACTGCACTGTCGTTAAGGTGCAATGTTCTCTTTATAAAGAAATTTATATTTTTCCGCTACTCGCGACTACACTACTGGGTAGTAAGTGGTAAGTAGGGGTCGAACCCAAGGGAATTAGAGGGATAGTCGTTCTTTGGGGGATTTGTACAGCGAGGGAGCGTGTTTTAAGTGGATTGAGATTTTAGCGCGATTGACTAAGCTACTGTTTTTTGGTTTTGAGTGCGGAAAAGTAAATTACAGAAATAAATACAGAAATTAAATGACTGAAAGTAAAAGAGTTAAGGGAAGAAGACTTATAGTGGGTGATGCGTGATTGCGATTCCTCCGGTAGATGAGTGGTTGATGGTTGTAGTTGATCGAGCAGTTTATAAAAGTAAGTACAGGGGGGTTTTTGTAATTCAAGGGAAAGTATTCGGTTTCAGGTACCTTGTATTATAACATGTTTATTAATAACCGCTAGTAACCTTTCTAAGTATTCAAAGATGAATCGAGGCCCTTTCGTAGCGCAAGACTTGCAACATCGTTTAAAGCAACACTTGTTCTACTTCAGACTAATTCCTCCTTTCGAAGTATCTTAGCCTTTTGTGCATCCATTTGAATTCTTTGGTCTAGTTTCCAAATGGTTTTTTAAGATAAGCCGAACTCCTCGATAAGTTTTGCTTGTTACAGCTTCCACTTACCGAGTATGATCACGAATTCCCACGGAAGAGCTTTGCTTGTTACAGCTTCCACTCAACCTTGGAAACTCTGACTATAAATGGCACATAGAACAAGTTTTGAATACAGAGAAATGAAACTAAAAAAAATTAAAACATTATATAATACAAGAAAATACCTTCGACCGAATGAGGAGTTCAGCTACGAATATCCATGGAAAAGGACATCATAACTAAATACTCAGGGGTTTTTGAAAACAGTAAGAGGGAAAGGGGTGGAATACTCAAGAACCAACAGGAGTATTCCCAATTTCCTACTGAATACTCAAGAACCAACAGGAGTATTCTCTAAAGTATAATACTCAAGAACAAACAGGAGTATTATTTCCAATCAGTATAATACTCAAGAACAAACAGGAGTATTATTTCCAAAACCAAACTTACAAAGTAACCAAATGTTTTAGAGAGATAAGTTACAATTTTTGTGGATGATGAAATGAGGAGGAGGAGGCTTGTATTTATAGCCATAAGGAGAGGAATGGAGGGTGGAAATGGTGGCATGTGGTGTTGCATCCAAGGGTGGAGGAGGAGGCTTTGAAGATGTGGAGGAGGAGCCACCACATGGCAAGCTCTCCATGGAGCTTGGAAAGCCGCCGGTTGGAGGTAACAAATTGGGGAGGTTTTCTCCTCAAGCTCACCTCCTCCCAATAGCCACCGGTCATGGAGGAGAAGGGAGGTGCTTTGGCCACCCATGAGTCATCTTCTTCACACTAGCCGCCGGTCACCTAGGTCCATGGATGAGTTTTGACAGTTTGTGCAGTCTTTTCACAAAACTGTCAAATCCAATTTTGCTCCGGTCTGACTTGGATTGTTCCTCGGATGGATTTGATTTGAGTAATTCAACGTCAGGATCTTGAGATTTCTTCGTTCGGCGTCTGATCTTGACCTTGGATTGACTCTTAACATCTTTTCAGCGTAAAATCCTCTCCTTAGCGTGTTTTCTCTTTAGTCTCTAAAATGCCCTGTAGAAATAAATCGAGACTAACAAGCAGAAGTTAAATAGACCAACAGTCTAATTTGGTGGGTTTTACTGTGTTTTTGATTCGTATAATTATGGTCCATCACACCGCATCATCATTGATTCCATGATCTTCTGTGGCTATGATCTGCATAAAACATAAAGGGTCAAGTTGAGGCACTTCGACCACAAGGACTGAGTCTTTCTCGGGCAGCTCGGTAATGAGGATTGGCTTTGTCTCGGCTAGCTCGGGCACGTCTTGGTCTGTCTCGGTCAGCCCGACATTGAGGTCCGGGACTTCCTCGGGTGCTCTGAGCGCAAGGACCGGGCCTGGCTTGATTTGTTTGGCATTGAGCATCGGGACTGTCTCGGGCAGCTTGGCAATGAGGTCAGGGCATGTCTCGGCTGGCTCGGCAATGAGGAACGGGGCATTGAGGTCCATTGTAAGCTCTTCCTCGGGCATATTGGTAATGAGGACAGGCCCTGGCTTGATTTCCTCGGCCGCTTCGGTAGTGAGGTCTGGGTATGTCTCGGGCAACTCGTTAGTTAGGATCGGGACTTCCTCGGACAGATTGGAAATGTGGACCGGGTCAGCCTCGGACAGATCGACAGTGAGGACCGGGACTTCTGTCGGCTCGGTAGTGAGGACCGGGCCTGTCTTGGCCGATTCTTCTTCGGTCATCCGCGGGTCCTCATCCTCTGCCGGCTCCAAAGTAGGCTCTTCCTTGATGACCCTTGGCTTGAGCAACTCATAGATCCGATTTGTAGCTTCTTTTTCAGCCGCCCTTTCTATTGCCCATGATTCTACTTCGGCCTTGAATTGGTGCACCATCTTGGCCAGTTCTTCGAGCCGCGTGGCCTGATCTTGTTTCGCGCTTCCTGCCATATCTTCTATCAAATTCCATAGATCATCCATGCTTAAGTTATCCACCGAGCCTCCTGCCGCATCATTAAGCCTATTCCACTCTTGTGGCATCATTCCCCCGAGAAACCTTTGTAGAAGACATGTGAATCCATGGTGCGGGAAGCTCATCACAAGGGAGTCAAAGTATGACAAGTACTCGTCCAATGTTTCGTCCCAGGATTGCTCTATGTTGTTGATCTTCTCGCGGACTTCAAGTTCGAAGGATGGTGGGGAAAACTTCTCATAGTACCAAGGCTCGCTTTCGTAGTACAACGACATGGTGGACTGCAAAACAAAAAAGAAAAACAAATAGAACAACTATTCCGATTGCACGACTCCCCAGCAACGGCACCAAAATTTGACAGCGCGTCGTTGATACGCTACAAATTTACATTTATAGTTCCACTACTTTAGTGGCTCACTATTGGATAGTAGAGCGGTAAGTAGGGGTCGAACCCAAGAGAGTCAGTGTGGAGTAGTTGTTCTTGAAAAGAAAAGAAAAATGAAAGTAAAGACAGATTGGGTTTTTATGGTTTTTTTAGACAGAAAGTAAATAACTGAAAAGTAAATGACTGAAATGTAAAGTGCTGAAAGTAAGTACTGAAAAGTAAATTGCGGGAACAGTCGAGTTCAATATCAACCATACAACATACTTTTGGTTTGTCGCACGCTGTATTTCAAGCGCAATACGTGCCAAATGTTATGTTGGATTGATGTTGAAAACGTCTGTAATGAAAGTAAAGTGCGGAAAGTAAATTGCGTAAAGTAAATACTGAAAGTAAAGTGCTGGAACAGTCGAGTTCAATATCAACCGCAACACACTTTTGGTTTGTCGCACGCTGTATTTCAAGCGCAATACGTTCCAAATGTTATGTTGGATTGATGTTGAAAACGTCTGTAATGAAAGTAAAGTGCGGAAAGTAAATTACGTAAAGTAAATACTGAAAGTAAAGTGCGTAAAATAAAGACTGAAATGTAAAGTGCGTAAAGTAAAGTGCGGAAAGTAAAGTGCGGAAAGTAAAGTGCTGAAATGTAAATGACAGAAAAGTAAAGTACTGAAAGTAAATGACAGATAAGTAAGGACGAAAGATATTCAGTCTAGGGTCTCTCCTTGTGAGACAACCATCATGGACGTCAAATGATCTTACTTTGTGTTCATAAGTGTGGAGTTATTCCTTTTCAAGACTTAACCCCTAAAGTAAGGCTTTTTCAAGCGCTTACACCACAATCTACTCCAAAATCAAGACATAGACTTCTACTTCTAAGTGCAGCCACTTGATCCTCAGTTACGATCAACCAAGCGACTTAAGGAAGATTAAACTACTCGGCTAAGCTTTGCTCTTTCGAGCATCCACTTAGCCTAGTTGTCTAATCAAGATTGAACTACTCGGCTAAGCTTTCCTCTTTCGAGCATCCACTTAGCCTTGTCGTTCAACCGAATAATGGCACCGAACAAGTTGACACAAAATAGCATTAAGTTCAAGTCTCCAGATGCATACACAAGTATGAACACCCTTTGACCGAATATTCTTTAGCTACTTGTATTCATGGTACGGAATACAAGCACCATACTTACGAAAGAAAACAAGAAAACAAGAACAAGGAAAGTAAAAAAGAGGACTTCGGTTTTGACAAGAAAGTAAAGGAAATGAAACCGTGAGCTTTTGTAACAAGAACTTAGCTTTAACTACTTGTATTCATGTCAAGGAATACAAGTAGTCGTGGCTATGGTAACAAGACAAAAAAGTAAGAAAACCGACAAGAAAGTAAGAGAACAACAAGGAAAGTGAAGGGAGAGGAGCTCCAAATCAAGATCAATACAAGGAAAGTAAGATGTGCTTGCTGGAAAGTAAGAGCTTGAAGCTCAAGAACAAGTGAAGAACATGTAAAATGTAGAGAGTGTTTGCATTGAAAGTGAAGAGAAGAGAGTTAAGCTCTCTTCTCTCTAAGAACTTGGGATTTCGAAAGCTTAGGACCAAGGACCCTTATTACATGAGGCAAGGCCTCTATTTATAGGCTTAGGAAACTTGGGGGCTAAGTTTGGGTGAGAAATATCCCAAAGGCAAAGGATTTTGATTGGTTCTTCCAAAAAGCACACTTCTTGAACTTATCTCTTGCACCTCCTCAAGCAAAATGACTTGGCCACTTGTGCACTTGTGATTGCTTCTCCAAAGGGCAACTAACCAACTTGGTTGAGGCTTGGGCAAGTCACTTGGACTTGGTTGTGGCTTAGTTTGTTCCCAAAGGTCAAACGAAGTAAATAGTAAGGCCAACCGGGAAATAAGTAGTTTGGATTTAGTTGGACTTCCCCGGAATGTGGCCGGAGAAACAAATGACCGGAGCATGGTGGTGGTTGGATGAGCTTGATCGGAGCATCACTGGAGGTTCGCCAGAGCATGGCCGGAGTTCGCCGGAATATGGCCGGAATCTGGCTGGAGCTTCGGCCGGAGCCCTTGGCTTTTGGACAGTGTATTCTGAACGACAAAGTCATTTTAAGATGATCTCAAGAAGGGTGCTAAGCCAGATTCTGCCCGGAACATGGTCGAAATCCCGAAACGGCCGGTAATGCCCTAGTTTGGCCTCGATCGGGCTTGAGCTGGTTCCACTCTGATGTTTTTTCTGGGAAGTGAGATTGTCTGAGTCATTGGGCATTTAAAACACTTTGGTCCAGCCAGATTTGCCAGATTCCATGGTTTGGTCGAGCGACTTGGTTTTGGTGCCTATGCGCGCGGGGCCTTTGCTTTGGAATTGGGCCAACTGCCAATCTGCTCGGGCATTCTCCTTGGTTTTCCGACATTGTCCACCTTATTTTCCATTTTGATTACTTTGCTTGAGGTGGATTCGTCAGATCAGCTCGTTTTCCCGGGCAACTTGAATTCAGTGCTAGACTGCTCGGCTGGTACGCGGGGCGCGGGGCGCGGCCTGGTTTTCTCGGATGGGCCCGGGTACGGCTCTCGGTACCCGGGTGAAGTTTCTCGGTCCCTGGCTGAGGTCCTCTGGCTGAGGTCCTCTGGCCTTGGCTGGCTCTTTGGTACAATTCTCCCTTTTTAAGTGTGATTCCTCTTTAGACACCAAAATTGCCTGTATACATAAAACGACATCAACAAGCACATGTTCGTATGACCAAATGTCTTATTTGGTGGGTTTTGTGTACTTGATGAATCGTATAAATACGTCCCATCAATACCCTGTAGAACAAAAATGGAACTAACAAGTAAAAGTTGTTAAGATAAAGTGTCTAATTTGGTGGGTTTAACTGACTTGATGAATCATATAAATATGGTCCATCACTGGAACAATCTTCGTCTCGTCAATAGCCTTAGATGAAGTTTCAGTTTTCGTCGCCTTACCCACCTTGTTCTTTCTTATGTCCACCATGGTTGAACTGCTCCACTAGGTTCGTCTAAGGTTTCGTCGGGAGAGAGAGATAGAGCAATCGTCAGAGAAAATTTAATTTGAAATTTTTTGGAAACTTAATCTCTTTTGGCAACCCATATATTTGCTCATATCATCAAGTCTCCACGTCACTTCAAGCCGTTTAATATATTTGAATACATTGGTCAGTCCAATAGTCACTTCTCGCACCAGTATTTGAAATCGTCTTCCTTCCTTCCACGTTCGCCCTTAAGACATATCTCGTTCAAGCTCCGGTTGACTAACTTGTACCGGAACAACTTAGTTGTCAATGACACATGGACCCAGTGAGGAAGTGTCTCGAACTGTAGGTTGTGCAAGGCTTTAGTGAAGATGTCTGTTAGCTGCTTCTTAATGGATACGTGCTTCAGAGTGATTACTTTCTTCTCAACTTGCCTCAAATGAAGTGATGTCTGATATCGATATGCATTATTCTGGAATGCTGAACAGGATTCTTGGATATGTTGATTGCGCTTATGTTATCACAGTAGAGTGTCATCACATCTTGTTCTACTCCATACTTATCTAGCATCTGCTTCATCCCTAACATCTAGGTGCAACAACTTCCAGCGGTGATGTATTCTGCCTCGGCCGTTGATAAGGATATGCTATTCTACTTCTTGCTAAACCATGACACCAAATTGTTGCCTAGAAAGAAGCATGCTCCAGATGTGCTTTTACGATCCTCAGCATTCCCAACCAAATCTGCATCGCAGTAGCCTACCAGACAAGAGTTAGTATCTTTAGTATACCACAATCCATAGTCACCTGTTCCACAGACATATTTTATAATCCTCTTCAAGTTCATCAAGGGGCTCTCGTTGGGATTAGCTTGATATCTGGCACAGACTCCTACAGCATGAGCAATGTCCAGTTGACTGGCCGTCAGGTAGAGTAAGCTCCCAATCATACTCCTGTACAAGGTTTGGTTCACACTTGTACCAGCTTTATCCTTGATGATCTTCACTTGAGTTGCAGCGGGGGTTCTCTTATGTGCTACTTTCTCCAGGTCAAACTTCTTGATCAAGTTCCTAGCATATTTGCTTTGGGATATGAAGATTCTGTCAATCTTTTGCTTCACTTGCAGCCCTAGGAAGTATGACAATTCTCCTACCATGCCCATCTTTGATTCACTCTGCATTTGTTCTACAAACTTATCCACCAACTTCTGTTTGCTAGAGCCGAACACAATGTCATCCACATAAATTTGAGCAATGATGAAGTCTGACCTTGTGTGTTTGACGAAAAGCATCTTATCTACTCCCCCCTCGAACATAGCCATGGTTAATTAAAAACTCTATAAATCTCTCGTACCATGCTCTGGGCGCCTGTTTGAGTCCATATAGAGCTTTCTTCAGACAATACACATAATCAGGGTGATGAGGATCTTCAAAACCCTTTGGTTGCGCCACATAGACTTCTTCACTTAGCAAACCATTCAGAAAGGCAATATTGACATCCATCTGGAACAACTTTAATTTTAGGTGACATGCAAGGGCCAATAGCAGTTGTATGGCCTCTGACAGGCTGTCGTCGTGACCTGCAAATTTACAATTTATATTTCCACTACTTGTGGCTCACTATTGGCTAGAAAGTGGTAAGTAGGGGTCGAACCCAAGGGAGTTTGGTTGGAAACAGTTGTTCTTTTGAAAGCAATAAATAAAGAAATGACGATTGGGGTTTTTGGTTGAGGTTTTGGTGCGGAAAATGAGTACTTGAAAGGTAAATGACTGAAAATAAAGTGCGAGGAAAGTAAATGTGCGGGAAAGTAGATTGCTTGAAGGACCAAGTCTTAGGAAATTAAAGACAATAAGTAAATGTGCGAGAAGTTAAAGTGCTTGAAGGTCCAAGTCTTTAGAAAGTAAGAGCAATAAGTAAATGTGCGAGAAAGTAAAGAGCGAGTAATGTAAAGGTGGTTTTAAAGAGAAGGAATTCGGTCTTAGGAGCCTTATATTAAGTCCCCGTTCATCATCGACCTCCAAGGATTTAACCAAATGTTCTAGGGAGTGAATTATTCCATTTCAAGACATAACTCCAAACAAAGTCATTTCAAGCATTTGCACCTCCGGCTTTTCCATTTCAAGACAAAGCTTACTAGTTCTAGCTAGGCTAACACCCCATTTTAAGGTATATTAACCTAAGTGCAGTCGCTTGATCCCTCATTTCCGAACAAACCAAGCGACTATAGAGGGAATGAACTACTCGGAAGAGCTTTGCCATTTCAAGCATCCACTCTTCCTTGTTATGTTCACCCCGAAGGCACAAGAACTAGCTAGAACATTAAAGTAACATGAAAGCAAGGGTCTAGAACGGTTCCATAGTATAAGAACTCCTTTTGACCGAATGAAAGTTTAGCTACAAATACTCATTGAAGTGAATATCATAACCATTGCAAACGAAAGTAAAGCAAGAATGAGTAGAGGAGAATTGAGCTTTTGATTGCTAGTGCAAAGTACTACAAGTGTTTTCGACCCACAAGTTCTCGTTTCCCTTCCTAAGTTTCTCTAAAGTTGTCACAAAAATTGCACAATATGAAAGGGATGGAGCTCTTCTATTTATAGGCATGGGTGGGTGGTTGCTTCATGGAGAAGTAATGCTTCTCATTGGCTAGCCGTCTTTAAGCTAGCTGGTGCTAAGTGTCGACCTCTTATGAGCTTCCTTCATCCTTAAGCTAGCCGCAATATAAGCTAGCTGGTGCCAAGTGCCATACTTCTTGGAGCTTCCTTCGTCCATAAGCTAGCCGCCTTTAACCAAGTTGGTGCCAAGTGTGGCATCCCATGAGCAAGGTGCTTCACAAGGCAAGCTGCTCTTAGAGCAAGATGCTTCCAATGGACATCGGACCTAGCAAGTAGCTGGAACTTCGCCGGAGTTTTGGTCGGAAAAAGTTCTACTCGGCGCTTGGCCGGGCGCTTGCCTCGGGCGCGCTCGGGCGCCTGTCTCGAATACGCTCAGGCGCCTGTCTTGGATGCGCTCTGGCGCCTGTCTCGGGCGCAGCCCGACATTCCTCGGTCATGAACCTCAGCGCGCTTGCGAGCACACAGCAGTGATGCTCGATACTGTTCTGGGGCACGCCCTTATTTCTTCCGTATTGACTCTCGAGCCTCGGCCGAGAACGCTCGGATACCAACCTGGGACGCGACCTGGTAATTCTCGGCCGCGGCCTGGTACTGAAGCTCGGCCACGCCTGGGGCTTCTCGGGCGCCGACAGGGTCCCTCGGTCACCGACTGGCCCGATCAACTTGTAATTTATTTCTAGCATAAAACTCCTCTTTTAAGCTGGTTTCTTCTCTAAACCTCAACATAGCCTGTAGAGCAAAATGGGACTAACAAGTGAAAGATGTTAAGACAAATTGTCTAATTTGGTGGGTTTAACTGATTCAACGAGTCATATAAATATGCCCCATCGGATCGCCCCACACTTATACTTGGTCGTCCCGAACAAGGCTAGTGAGAAGAGGCAACTAATATCTAAAGGTCCTAGACATGAATGTTAGAGTGCTAGTCTAGACTTTTCCTATTCATGCATCACTTGATGTCAAAATAAAGTGCGTTTAAAATTTAGAAGATAACTTGATACTTATACCTCCGAGCCGTGATGCAAACCAATTTGGATGTATTGGAGATAGCCCTTTTTAGGTTCTTGTACGCACTCTTCGGACCGGTCTCGTACTATATGGTTATCTTCCGTAGCTTTCTCTAGCATATGATTTATTCGGGCTAAATGGGTCGAGTCTTTTATATTGTTTGGAAGAACAGCATTTTGTATTGACTTGGCCTTCGACCTTTGATATTGAATTTGGATGCTTCACTTTTGCTTTGGTTAAAACCTTCACAATTTGGCCTTTGGCCTTTGATTTCTCGAGCTTTGCTCTTTTGTGAACTGCTTGTTCGTTTTCACTCTTGGGAGGTCCAATCATTGCCCTAAAGCATATGGAAATACCTCCCCGCTCTTTCTCATCCTTTCCCTTTCGCGCGGGTCAAGACGAGGGTCGCTCGGCTATTTTCCCGGCTACTCGAACTAGAGATAGGACGGTTTGATTCCCGTCCCGCCTCTTGCATAAACGCTGCATGGCGGAGTTTACTCGAAACCCAAATAACCCGAAGTGCTAACCTCCACTGGCTTCGGATAACCATATAGAGAGACCCGGCCCTTCGAGTGCTTGTCAAACCTCTCTAGGGCATTTTCTGTCAACTCCACATCCCTATTTATCTCGGCACGTAAGGACAAATAAGAAGTTAAGTTCTAAAGTTTTAACACAGTTTAGATCTCACAAGGACATGCATGAATTTGGATCCATCTATTTCACATCATGAAGCTTATATTCAAGAGTTGCAAAAAGATAAAAACTAAGGGAAAAGGAAAACATGCTGACTACTATGTGCAATGACTCACCCCACACTTTTGAACGAAGCCGTGCCTCTCGGCACGACTTAGTTCAAAACACAAAAAATAAGGGGACAAGGAAAGGAAATGACATAAAAAGGAATGAACGGAACTCCCCTATGGTGTTGTTGCTGAGTCATGGATGTAGGAGCAAACGACAGGCCCTGGTTCGGCCAGATTCAGTTGATGCTCGAGGAAGTTCGACAGGGAACTGGGTTCCTCATGGTGTGGCTGCTGGGATTCCTCGGGCGCGACCCTGGTTCCTGCACAAAAAGGTCAAATTCCTTCCAAATACAAGGGGGTGAGTATGAAAAAATGATAAAAACATAAAAAACTGTAATGAATGAAGAAACTATGCCGGGTTACCTCCCGGCAAGTGCCTTTGTTTAACGTTGTTGGCTCGACGGTACCTCACTCATGGATCATAAGTTCGGATCCCATGGGTGTGTGAGGTTGACGGACGCACAGTCGTCGTGTGCGAAAGTCAAGAATAAATTTATAAGTCCGCTACTCGTGACTTCACTACTGGGTAGCAAGTGGTAAGTAGGGGTCGAACCCAAGGGAATTAGGGGGATAAGTCATTCTTTGAGGGATTGTACAGGCGGGGAACGTGATTTTAGGGTTGATTGAGGTTTTAGCGCAAATAACTACGTGACTTTTTTGGTTGGTTTTGGTTTTTAGTGTGGAAAAGTAAATAAAAGAAAAGTAAATACTGAAAATAAAAGGAAAGACTTACAGCGGTTGTTGCGTGATTGCCAAGTCTTGCGGAACGTCAGCAGTTGATATTGCAGTTAAAAGGAAGTATTCGATTGCAAGGGCCTTGTATCATAGTCTGTTTATCATTGACCTCTAATGATCATACTATGTGTTCAAAGATGAATCGAGGCTATTTCTAGCACAAGACTTGCCACATCATTTAGAACACTTGTTCTATTTAGACTAATTCCTCCTTTCGAAGTATCTTAGCCTTATGTGCATCCATTTGATCTTCAGTGACGATCAACCAAATGGTTTTTAAGAGAGGTCGAACTCCTCAGATAAGCTTTGCCCGTTAAAGCATCCACTTACCCGAGTATGTTCACGAACCCCACGGAAGAGCTTTGCCCGTTAAAGCATCCACTCAACCTTGGAAATTCTAACCTAATATGTGGCACATAGAACAAGTTTTGAACACAGAGAGGCACTAGGTGCAGGGTCTAAAACATTGTATGATACAAGTACACCCCTTCAACCGAATGAAGGGTTTAGCTACAAATATCCATAGAGGTGGATATCATAGCTAAGACAGTAAAGTAAAGAGAATACTCAAGAACCAACAGGAGTAAACTCAGGAACTACTAGAATACTCAAGAACCAACAGGAGTATTATAGATTGAAACAAGTGTTTACAAGAGTGGTGCCCTAATCTAGAGAGAAGTGAGAGCTTCTCTCACTAACTTATGGAATTGGAATGAGAATGGGATGTTGATTACAAAGGGAATGGCTTGGTATTTATAGCCATGGGGGAGTGAGAGGTGTGGAGGAGAGGCCACCACATGGCAAGATATCCATGGAGTAGAGCAAAAGCCGCCGGTCCTCTTGTCTTCTTCCCCAAAGCCGCCGCCCATGTGGCTTGCAAGGAGAGGAGGAGAGGAGTTGTGAGGGAGGAGCCGCCGGCTAGGTGGCATGAGGAGAGTGGTTTGTGAGTTTTGTGAGGTTTTCACAAAAGCCATCGGTCCTTTCAGCTCCGGACTGTCTCTGGTTGCTCTTCGGTTGGACTTGTTTTGAGTGATTCCATGTCAGGTTCATGATATTTCTTCAGTCAGCATCTGGTCGTAACTTAGAATGACTCGTAATTCATATTCAGCTTTAAACGTCCTCCTTAGCATGTATTCTCTCTAGACGTCAAAATACCCTGCAGATAAATATCGGAACTAACAAGCAAAAGTTAAATAGACAAAGCGTCTAATTTGGTGGGTTTATCTGTGTTTATGATTCATACAATTATGGTCCATCAGAGGTCGAACTTCTTCTCGGTAGCTCTTTTATTTTGCCCAAAGAACTCATGGAGTGATGTGCTTGGTTCTGTTCTCCATTGCTCCGACGAGTTCTCTTCTACATGCTTCCGAGAAGATGATGGCTCCTTGACCATAGCTGCTGGTCCATTGAGCCGTGGTCTCTTCTTTTTCCTCCATCCGGGTTTCCATTCTTTTGGCCCATGCCTTGGTCGTTTCTTCATGTTTGAATGGTTGGCACCTTTGTAATTCTGGGAGCTCGGTATTGTGCCTTCAAACATTGGCGACCCTTGCCCTTGATCCACCTCCAACTCCCCTTGCACCGCATCATCATTGACTACATGCTCTTCGGTGGCCATCATCTGTATAAAAACCAAAGAGTTAAGTTGGGGTTTCTCGGCCATGAGGACCAGGCCTTTCTCGACCAGCCCGTCCGTGAGGACCGGGTCTGCTTTGGCCAGCTCGGGCGCTTCGGCCAGCGCGGGCGCATCCTGGTCTGTTTCAGCCAGCCCGACATTGAGGTCCGGGACTTCCTCGGGTGCTCCGAGCGCAAGGACCGGGCCTAGCTTGATTTGTTCGGCCACTTCGGCAGTGAAGTCTGAGTTTTCTGTTGGCTCGGCAGTGAGGGTCGGGCCTGATTTGGGGAGGTCTTCAATGAGGACCGGTTTGAGTGGCTCGGCCGGCTCTTGTCTTGGTTTTGACCTTTCTGCCAAATCATCTATGAGGCCCCAGGCTTCATCTTCGCTTAATTCCATTATTGACCCTCCTGCGGCAGTATCAAGCAAGCAAAGCTCCGGAAATCTCATCCCAGTAAGAAATGTTTGAAGAAGATATGAATATGCAAATCCATGGTACGGGCAGCTTGCCACAATGGAATCGAAGTACGATAAGTACTCATCCAATGTTTCATCCCGGGATTGCTCAAGATTGATGATCTTCTCGCGGATTTTAAATTGGAAAGATGGTGGGGGAAACTCCTCATCGAACGAAGGCTCGCTTCCGCAGTAGGAAGACATTGTGAACTGCAAGATGAAACAAAAACAAAAGAAAACAAATAGAACAACTTATTCCGATACACTAACTCCCCGGCAACGGCGCCAAAATTTGACAGGCTGTCGTCGTGACCTGCAAATTTACAATTTATATTTCCACTACTTGTGGCTCACTATTGGCTAGCAAGTGGTAAGTAGGGGTCGAACCCAAGGGAGTTTGGTTGGAAACAGTTGTTCTTTTGAAAGCAATAAATAAAGAAAAGACAATTGGGGTTTTTGGTTGAGGTTTTGGTGCGGAAAATGAGTACTTGAAAGGTAAATGACTGAAAATAAAGTGCGAGGAAAGTAAATGTGTGGGAAAGTAGATTGCTTGAAGGACCAAGTCTTAGGAAATTAAAGACAATAAGTAAATGTGCGAGAAGTTAAAGTGCTTGAAGGTCCAAGTCTTTAGAAAGTAAGAGCAATAAGTAAATGTGCGAGAAAGTAAAGAGCGAGTAATGTAAAGGTGGTTTTAAAGAGAAGGAATTCGGTCTTAGGAGCCTTATATTAAGTCCCCGTTCATCATCGACCTCCAAGGATTTAACCAAATGTTCTAGGGAGTGAATTATTCCATTTCAAGACATAACTCCAAACAAAGTCATTTCAAGCATTTGCACCTCCGGCTTTTCCATTTCAAGACAAAGCTTACTAGTTCTAGCTAGGCTAACACCCCATTTTAAGGTATATTAACCTAAGTGCAGTCGCTTGATCCCTCATTTCCGAACAAACCAAGCGACTATAGAGGGAATGAACTACTCGGAAGAGCTTTGCCATTTCAAGCATCCACTCTTCCTTGTTATGTTCACCCCGAAGGCACAAGAACTAGCTAGAACATTAAAGTAACATGAAAGCAAGGGTCTAGAACGGTTCCATAGTATAAGAACTCCTTTTGACCGAATGAAAGTTTAGCTACAAATACTCATTGAAGTGAATATCATAACCATTGCAAACGAAAGTAAAGCAAGAATGAGTAGAGGAGAATTGAGCTTTTGATTGCTAGTTAAAAGTACTACAAGTGTTTTCGACCCACAAGTTCTCGTTTCCCTTCCTAAGTTTCTCTAAAGTTGTCACAAAAATCGCACACTATGAAAGGGATGGAGCTCTTCTATTTATAGGCATGGGTGGGCGGTTGCTTCATGTAGAAGTAATGCTTCTCATTGGCTAGCCGTCTTTAAGCTAGCTGGTGCTAAGTGTCGACCTCTTATGAGCTTCATTCATCCTTAAGCTAGCCGCAATATAAGCTAGCTGGTGCCAAGTGCCATACTTCTTGGAGCTTCCTTCGTCCATAAGCTAGCCGCCTTTAAGCTAGTTGGTGCCAAGTGTGGCATCCCTTGAGCAAGGTGCTTCACAAGGCAAGCTGCTCTTAGAGCAAGATGCTTCCAATGGACATCGGACCTAGCAAGTAGCTGGAACTTCGCCGGAATTTTGGTCGGAAAAAGTTCTACTCGGCGCTTGGCTGGGCGCTTGCCTCGGGTGCGCTCGGGCGCCTGTCTCAGAAGCTCTCGGGCGCCTGTCTCGGGCGCAGCCCGACATTCCTCGGTCATGAACCTCAGCGCGCTTGCGAGCACATAGCAGTGATGCCCGACCTTGTTCTGGGGCGCGCCCTTATTTCTTCGGTATTGACTCTCGGGCCTCAGCCGAGACCACTCGGATACCGACCTGGGACGCGACCCGGTATTTCTTAGTCCTGGCCCGGTACTGAAGCTCGGCCACGCCTGGGGCTTCTCAGGCACCGACTGGGTCCCTCGGTCACCGACTGGCTCGATCAACTTGTAATTTATTTCTAGCATAAAACTCCTCTTTTAAGCTGGTTTCTTCCCTAAACCTCAACATAGCCTGTAGAGCAAAATGGGACTAACAAGTGAAAGATGTTAAGACAAATTGTCTAATTTGGTGGGTTTAACTGATTCAACGAGTCATATAAATATGCCCCATCAGCCTCCAATAGAGAAACTACGACAATGGTCTCGTCAAAGTCCACTCCTTCAATCTGATTATAGCCTTGACCAACAAGCCTCGCCTTGTTTCTGGTGATGTTCCCTTGTTCGTTTGACTTGTTCTTGAAGCTCGACGTTGTTCCAATAACATTCAAAGGATCAGGTTATGGAATAAGATCTCAGACATCATTTTGCTGAAACTTAACAAGTTCTTCTTGCATCGCCACGACCCAGTATTCATCATTGATTGCCTCTTTAATGTTCTTGGGCTCCACTGTTGCCAAGAAACAAGTAAAATAGGCCAGTTATCGAAAGATTACTTGTTTACCTTGAGTCTTTATGCCTTCAGTTTGTTCACCAATCACCTCAGTAATGGGATAACTCCTCTCAATAGTTCTAAATGGTTGAAGACCCTAAGAAAAAATAGGTGGTGTCTCAGATTCAACTTCTTTACTGGACTGATCATCGTCTTCATCATGTTGTTCGGTAACTTCATTCGGGACAACGTTTGAAACTTTCGGGCATGACACAGGTGCATCATGTTGTTCTGGGCGAGCATCATCATCCTCTTGACTTGTTTTAGGTAATTCTGTCACCAAAACCTTTACTATCACGTTGACAGATTCCATGATGACTCCAACGCACTTGTTGTAAACTCGGAAAGCACGGCTATTAGTGGAGTAACCCAAAAAGACTCCTTTATCACTCTTAGGGTCCAACCTCTATTGGTACTCGCGGTCTCTTAGAATGTAGCATTGACTTCCAAAGATATGAAAGTACTTTACCATCGGCTTCTTTCCTTTCCACAACTCATAGCAGGTCTTTTTTGTGCCCGTCCGAATCATCACTTTATTTATGATATAACACGCTGTATTCATAGCTTCAGCCCAAAACTTCACTGGCACTTTCTTTGCATGAATCATCACCTGAGCCATCTTCTGAATGGTTCTATTCTTTCTTTCAACAACTCCATTCTGCTGAGGTATGACCGGAGACGGGAACTGTTGTGTAACCCTGATGGACCATAATTATACGAATCAAAAACAAAGTAAAACCCACGAAATTAGAATGTTGGTCTATTTAACTTCTGCTTGTTAGTCCCGATTTATTTCTACAGGGTATTTTGGCACTTAGAGAGAAAACACGCTAAGGAGAGGATTTTACGCTGAAAAGATATTAAGAGTCAATCCAAGGTCAAGATCAGACGCCGAACAAAGAAATCTCAAGATCCTGACGTAGGAATTACTCAAATTAAATTCAACCGAGGAATAATCAAAGTCAGACGGAGCGAACATGGATTGATAGTTTTGTGAAAAGACTGAACAAAACTATCAAAACTCATCCATGGACCAAGTGACCGGTGGCTTTGGTGAAGAAGATGACTCATGGGTGGCCAAGCTCCTCCTTCCTCCTCCATGGTGACCGGCCACCGGTGGCTTCCTCCCCCTTGCCTTGCCATGACCGGCGGCTTTTCCTCCCCCCATGTGGCTTCTCCTCCTTGCTCCTCCTCTCCCCATGTGACAAGTGTATGGCTCTCATTCTCCTCCCATGGCTATAAATACAAGCCAAATCCTTTGTAAAAAACCATCCAAAATCAATAAACACTTATCTCTCTACATTTTGTTACCTTGCAAGTTCGGTTTGAAATTATTATACTCTTGTCGGTTCTCGAGTATTATAATACTGTAGAGAATACTCATGTTGGTTCTTGAGTATTCAGTAAGAAATTGGGAATACTCCTGTTGGTTCTTGAGTATTCCACCCATTTCCCTCTTACTGTTTTCAAAAACCCCCGAGTATTTAGTTACGATGTCCTTTTCCATGGATATTCGTAGCTAAACTCCTCATTCGGTCGAAGGTATTTTCTTGTATTATATAATGTTTTATTTTTTTTAGTTTCATTTCTCTGTATTCAAAACTTGTTCTATGTGCCATTTATAGTCAGAGTTTCCAAGGTTGAGTGGAAGCTGTAACAAGCAAAGCTCTTCCGTGGGAATTCGTGATCATACTCGGTAAGTGGAAGCTGTAACAAGCAAAACTTATCGAGGAGTTCAGCTTATTTTAAAAAACCATTTGGAAACTGGACCAAAGAATTCAAATGGATGCACAAAAGGCTAAGATACTTCGAAAGGAGGAATTAGTCTGAAGTAGAACAAGTGTTGCTTTAAACGATGTTGCAAGTCTTGCGCTACGAAAGGGCCTCGATTCATCTTTGAATACTTAGAAAGGTGACTAGCGGTTATTAATAAACATGTTATAATACAAGGTACCTGAAACCGAATACTTTCCCTTGAATTACAAAAACCCCCGCTGTACTTACTTTTATAAACTGCTCGATCAACTACAACCATCAACCACTCATCTACCGGAGGAATCGCAATCACGCATCACTGATGAGCCTTATTTATACGACTCATCGAGTCATTAAAACCCATCAATTCCGATACTTTTGTATGCGAACAGTTACTTTTTAGTATGGTTTTGTATTTCAGGTGTTTCGGAAGCTCTAGGAGGAAACGTGCATAAAAGACGGCATTTTATGCCAAAAACATCACAATGGCAGATTGACCTTTGAAGCTTCGCCGGAGGGCTGGGAATGCACCGATGATCAGAAAACTACGAGCTACATGGCGTTGCGTAGCTGACTCAATTCCCTACAACTCTCTAGTTCACACCGAGAGCATCCAAGGTCGTTTGGAAGGTCAAATCGAGAGCCGAAGTCAAAACAGATGCGCAGAATGGATGAACAGTGTCCTCGGGATGAACAGTACTTCCGGCATGAACAGTACTTCCGGCCGTGAACAGTGTTTTTGGGCTGTGAACAGTAATTTCGGCCCAAATCAATGTGAAATTAGGGCAAACTACATCTAGGGTTTTGGAATCATCTAGAAGATCAAGGTGGCTTGAAGATAAAGCAAAGATTATTATGGAAATATTTCCATGATTATCTTTTGGCTTATTTTGGGAACTTTAGGGTTTCTCAAAACTCTATATAAGGAGGAGCATACAAGCCATAATACACATCCCACAAGTTCTATTCGAACTCTCCTCTCTACTCCACACGTCCGCCCATCACTCCTCCTTGCTCCGCCGCCTTGCTCCTCCGCGCACCACCACTCACGGCCGTGACTCGTCCTTGGCTCAGCCACACGGCTATTGCTTTTGTGTTTCGGTTTAGTGAGTGCAAATTATCAGTTTGAATTATTAGGTTAAGGGGAGGTCCGAAAGGGTACAACTTAACCTAGTAATACTTACTATCTATTCACTGCTTATTTGATACTGACCCGTTAGAATAAGTAGAGCACTAAACCTAATATAACCTGACCAGGAGTATTAGGTTTGCTAGAATTAAACGGTTATAACCTGACCAGGAGTAACCCTAAGAAGACAATAATAAATACTTAGAAATCAAGGATAAACTTAGTCACAATTGAAGAAAACCCTAACCTGAATATCTTCTCTGATTGATACAATCTCTCTTATTTTCGTGACTTGCTATTGTTCACTAACCTTTACTCTCACCCAAATTTCTTGTCTTTCTCTCTTACAGAACAAAGTAGTAACCAATCTAGCTCCCTTGGGTTCGACCCTTGCGTGCCACTACACTAGTCTCTCGCAAGGAAAATATAAATATTAAATTTGCAGGTCAAACGACGCCTGTCAAATTTTGGCGCCGTTGCCGGGGAGCTACGCACGGTGAAATTTGTTCTCTCTTTCCTTTTTCGTTTATTCTGTTTTAATTTCGGTTATTTCCTTATTCGGTGACTGCTATATTCGAACTCTGTTTTTATTTTTATTCTCGATTTCTTGTTTTCTGGTTATTCGATTTCCAATTTCTAGCTCTCAGAGGGTTTTGTCACCAAGACTTACGAGTCTAAGGAAATTGGGTTTTAAGTGAGACCGCTGTGACTCCTCCACTCTCCTGGGGATCCTTTGTTGCTAGTCTGTTCTTGCTATTTCGGTGTCTTGCTATTTCGGTGTTTGCTATTCTCGTAACATGTCTCACGCAGGTAGTAGAGTTGGTGACAATAGTCACAATGATGAAGTCGAACAGGTTGTCCGAGACAGAGAAGGACAGCTTCCACGACACAACGCACAAGGACCGATCGTCCAGAATGGAGAGATCCGAGGGGCTATCCCGGGACAATTTCAACAACCACCAATCCAACCCCAACCGTATCAACAGTACCCACAGTATCCCCCGCCGTATCAGCAGTACCCACCACCACCATATCCACAATATCCACAACCACCATACCCCCAGTACCCACCACAATACCCACCATTACCATACCATCCACACTAGCAATACCCACCACCTCAGAGACCTCCACGCCAACCAGTAGTCAGAGACGATGAGGATGACGCCAATGAAGGACCAACCATGGGCGAGCTCTCGGTCCCCAACTTCAGAGACCAAGCCTGGTGCATCTACGAAGGACCGGACCTCGCAGCTATAACTGTCAACACGGCAGTCATTCACCATCTGCCCAAATTCTCAGGAACCAAGAGAGAGTCGGCCACAACTCATCTACAGCGCTATCACGGGATATGCCAGAACCTCAAGTCACCCACCGTCGAAGTCGAGGATTTCAAGTTAAAAGCTTTTTACTTCTCACTAACAGACTCGGCTAGCGATTGGTTCTTATCTCTTCCTTCAGGCAGTATTTACACATGGGATCAGATGCAGCGAGCATTCGTCGCCAAATACTACCCAGCAGGCAGAGCTATGCAAGTCCGAAGGCAGTTACAGGATCTCAGGCAAGGACCCAACGAGACCATGTACGAGTACGTGGAAAAATTCAATGCCTTGGAGAAAAGCTGCTGCAACCTTGGACTCACAGAGAAGTTGCTCGTCGAATATATGCTAGATGGCCTTCGCAGACTCGACAGGAAGCTCCTAGATGCCTCGGCTGGAGGCAATCTGATGAACCTATCCCCAGCAGGAGTTAGACGAAAGATCATGGAAGTGGCAGAGAATGAGCGGTTCCAGGATGAGTCCAACAAAGAAGAAGAATACACCCAGACCAGGAACGTGTCAAAGGTTGAGCCCTCAGTAAATGCCATGGCCGAACAGATCAAGGAGCTCAAGGAGATGATGCAACATGTGATCAGGAGGCAACCAGTCCAGACTAAGCCATGCGGTTTTTGTGCAGCCACAGATCACAAGACAGACGAGTGCCCTACCTTAGTGGAAGACGACCAGGCCGAGGTCAATGCAGTGGGCGACTATCAGAATTATGGCAACCGACCAGGACCAGTCCGACAGTATGGCGCAGCCACGACCAATCAAGGAGCCAACGGATAGCCCTGGAAGAACAACAATCAGCAGCATCAGGCCCAGAGAGAGCCAGCACGACAGAATGCGCCTCAGCAGACCCAGCAGCCCTACAGACATCCTAATCATCAGTATCAGCAGAATGCACCAGGTCAGTACCAGCAGCGAGGGCAAAACAGTAATCAGCCAGGCTCGAGCAATCATAGCTCCAACAAGCCTCTCGAAGAGATAGTAAAAGAACTGGCAGCCACGACCAAGGGAGACATTGCAGATTTAAAAAAACAGATGTCTCAGCTTACTACGCTAGTCTCGGATCTCGCAAATAGTGTGAGCGCAGGACGACTCCCCTCACAAATAGTTCAAAATCCAAGAGGGAACGTCAGCCAAGTAGAGGTGGTGGATGCAACATTCGAGGAGTCCATAGAGGTAGTTGCTCCCGAAGGCCATATGACTGAGAAAGCTGATCCAGAAGGATTATTAGTAGCACGGCCTACGCAGAGCGATCCAATCATGAGGCAGCCACTCTCTACAGGCCATGAGACACCGCTGGAAAAGAGTAAGGACCCAGGGGCCTTCACGGTCACCTGTGGCATCGATGAGACTCAAATTCCTCACTGTTTGATCGATCTTGGTGCGACTATTAACGTTATGCCATATTCTTTATATTGTTCATTGAAACTTGGCCCACTAAAACCACCTAGATTGATGATAGAGTTAGGGGATAGATCATGCACTCGGCCTAATGGTTTGCTTGAAAACTTAACACTCCGAGTAGGAGATCTTCTTGTTCCTGTAGATTTCTACGTCTTGCAGATGGGAGACTCTAGGAACGATGTACCACCGGTACTCATCTTGGGGCGACCATTCCTTCACACCACCAAGACCCAGATTGACATGGGCATAGGCCTGCTGTCATTAACATTTGGTGTTAAGAAATCAGATTTTTATGTTTATGAGGATGCTAATCGTCCATGCACAAGGAAACCGCCAGACATAGTGCACACATCAGACTACGATACCCTAGTTCCAGATCCACCAGAGCAGACCATACAGACTACTAGGCCAGCAGCTATGGCCAAGACACCCTCACCTTCTCGGGGATATGTGAAGAAGAAACCGCCTGATCACTGGAGAGCAGGATCGAGTGAACAGCTAGAGGAGCACGTTGGGCGAACTGAAGGAGAAGCTGAGAAGAAGTATGACCTCACACACCCATGGGACCCTAACTTGTGATCCCTACAGAGGTACCGTCGAGCCAACGACGTAAAACAAAGGCGCTCGCAGGGAGGCAGCCCTGCGCTTTTTATTTTTTCATTACTATTCATATTTGTCTGAGTCTTGAGTCTTATCATCACATTGTACTTGGGAAAGAAGATGATTTTCATGCAGGGACAGAGGCGAACGTAACCGTAACATTAGCATAAGACTGTATCCAATGTGAGTAGTTCACTCCTTGAATAAATTGTGTCAAGAAGCATGAGCGTTTAAAGATTCTGTCACAAAGACTTACGAGTCTAAGGAGGTTGGGTTTTAAGTGAGACCGTTGTGACTCCTCCAACCTCCTGGGAATCCTTTATTCGTCTTACTGTCATTGACACAGCCCTTTTATTTTGTGACGAACTCACATTGCGATACAAGCTTCGATGGGGCTCTCTTTGAAGACTCATAGGAGAATAATCAGTCGTTTCAGATCATCACGCATCGCACGAGGGAAGTGCCTGTCCAACTTTACTCTCTTCTTGTTTCCCTTATATTTATTGCATGCATTGTGAGTCTTGATTTAAGTCGTACCGTGAGGACACGGCTTATTTCAAAAGTGTGGGGTGGGAGAGTCAGTATTGAGTCAGCACATCTATTTCCTGCACCCTGCACAGAGTCAGCACGTTTTGAGTCATTTTTTAAAATTTTTGTACATGATACTTCACTATTTCTTAGACTTACAGTATTGGATAATGATTAGGTGAAATGGATAGAGCCGATTACATGCATGTCTTTGGTGAAAATTGATTTTGTGCGGCTAACATGTGATTTTAAAACTTTGCGTGCCTTTGTTAGTTGAGATAAACAGGGATGTGGAGTTGATAGAAATGCCCTAGATAGACTTGACAGATCATTCAAAGACCGAACTCAGGATGTATGGTTATGTGGAGTTCGTGGAGGCTAGCACTTCGAGGCAACATAGTACGAGTCTGCTCCACCACTGCGGTAACATTTGCGGTTGGTCGGGACGGGAATACTTCACACCGTCCAAGCTCTAGTCCAAGTAGCCGAGAAAATAGGCAAGCGACCCTTGACTTGACCCGTGTCAAAAGGACGAGGATGAGTGAGAGCAGGAAGGTTTCTAATCCGAGTAACCGGGAAAATAGACGAGCGACCCTCGACTTGACTCGCGTCAAAAGGAGAAGGAACCACGGTTCGAGCAAGTCACAATCCGCACTACAAAGCAACAAATCCACCATCACTGTGATAGTCCACACGAAATCAAGTGAAAGCATCATTGAAATATCAGATCCGATGACACTATAGCTGACCGATTAGTACTCATCACTTTAGAGCTCGAATCAATCACGTGCAAGAAAAAGCGGCAAAGCATAACCATATAGCAGCGAGTTCGAGTCCGAGAATGAGGGTTCATGGGTCTAAAAGGGCTATCTCCCGAGACATCCGAATTGATTTGCATCTCGACCCAAAGGTAACACGTATCATTAACCCATGTTTCTCGCACAAAGATATTAGTAGCAAGCATGCATAACAGGCGAGATCTAGAGTAACCATTTCATGTCCATGTAGCACGTCTAGGATGACCGAAGCATTGTGGTGTTACATTAGTTCGTTCCTCCTATGACCTAGTTCTTGTTCGGGATGAACAAGTTTAAGTGTGGGGTGGTTTGATGAGTCTTATTTATACGACTCATCGAGTCATTAAAACCCATCAATTCCGATACTTTTGTATGCGAACAATTACTTTTTAGTATGGTTTTGTATTTCAGGTGTTTCGGAAGCTCTAGGAGGAAACGTGCATAAAAGACGGCATTTTATGCCAAAAACATCACAATGGCAGATTGACCTTTGGAGCTTCGCCGGAGGGCTGGGAATGCACCGATGATCAGAAAACTACGAGCTACATGGCGTTGCGTAGCTGACTCAATTCCCTACAACTCTCTAGTTCACACCGAGAGCATCCAAGGTCGTTTGGAAGGTCAAATCGAGAGCCGAAGTCAAAACAGATGCGCAGAATGAATGAACAGTACTTCCGGCATGAACAGTACTTCCGGCCGTGAACAGTGTTTTTGGGCCGTGAACAGTAATTTCGGCCCAAATCAATGTGAAATTAGGGCAAACTACATCTAGGGTTTTGGAATCATCTAGAAGATCAAGGTGGCTTGAAGATAAAGCAAAGATTATTATGGAAATATTTCCATGATTATCTTTTGGCTTATTTTGGGAACTTTAGGGTTTCTCAAAACTCTATGTAAGGAGGAGCATACAAGCCATAATACACATCCCACAAGTTCTATTCGAACTCTCCTCTCTACTCCACACGTCCGCCCATCACTCCTCCTTGCTCCGCCGCCTTGCTCCTCCGCGCACCACCACTCACGGCCGTGACTCGTCCTTGGCTCAGCCACACGGCTATTGCTTTTGTGTTTCGGTTTAGTGAGATTTCTTCGTTCCCTATTTACTTGCATTATTTACTATGAGTATGTGTAACTAAAACCCTTATTCGGGTTAGGGTTGAATAATTGTGACGATGTTTTGAGATTCAGTTCTTCATTATTATTATTGCATTCTATTTAGTTCTTGTGCAAATTATCAGTTTGAATTATTAGGTTAAGGGGAGGTCCGAAAGGGTACAACTTAACCTAGTAATACTTACTATCTATTCACTGCTTATTTGATACTGACCCGTTAGAATAAGTAGAGCACTAAACCTAATATAACCTGACCAGGAGTTTTAGGTTTGCTAGAATTAAACGGTTATAACCTGACCAGGAGTAACCCTAAGAAGACAATAATAAATACTTAGAAATCAAGGATAAACTTAGTCACAATTGAAGAAAACCCTAACCTGAATATCTTCTCTGATTGATACAATCTCTCTTATTTTTGTGACTTGCTATTGTTCACTAACCTTTACTCTCACCCAAATTTCTTGTCTTTCTCTCTTACAGAACAAAGTAGTAACCAATCTAGCTCCCTTGGGTTCGACCCTTGCGTGCCACTACACTAGTCTCTCGCAAGGAATTATAAATTTAAATTTGCAGGTCAAACGACGCCTGTCTATCACCCACTGTAAGTCTTCTTCCCTTAACTCCTTTATTTTCAGTATTTATTTTCTGTAATTTACTTTTCCGCACTTAAAACCAAAAAAACCAAAAACAGTAGCTTAGTTAATCGCGCTAAAATCTCAATCCACCTAAAACACGCTCTTTCGCTGTACAAATCCCTTAAAGAACAACGTATCCCTCTAATTCCTTTGGGTTCGACCCCTACTTACCACTTACTACCCAGTAGTGTAGTCGCGAGTAGCGGAAAAATATAAATTTATTTGTACAGAGAACATTGCACCTTAACGACAATGCAGTGGGCTCCGTCAAACCCCTTCTAAGTGCAGAAGTCAGTGAGAGCATTATTCTCGAACTCCTTTCCATGATCGCTCCTTACTTCGACTAAGTTCTCGTCTTTATCTTCTCTTTCACGTTCCAGTCTGGTGGATAGTTGAACAAAAGCTTGAACAACATCTGACTTGTCTCGCAGAAAGCTTGTCCAAGTGAAACGAGAGTAGTCATCAACACAAACTAGCACATACCTCTTCCCGGAGTAGCTTTCCACTTGCATAGGCCACATCAGATCCATGTGTAACAGCTCCAGGGGCCTCTTTGTGTTGATCTGACTGGTTCCTTTGTGAGGGACTTTGGTTTTCTTCCCGATCTGGCAGTCTCCATAGATAATGTTCGGGTCACCCTGGAATTTTAGAATCCCACGAACTAGACCATCAGTCGCAACCTTCTTTAGAGTCCTTAGATTCAGGTGTCCCATACTTTGATGCCACAAATTCATCTCTTCAGTTTTGCTCAAAAGGCTTGTTGTCTAAGTAGTGGGACGACCAAGTTTTAACATGTAATAGTTGTTCGAGGATCTCCTTCCTGTCAGGACTGGCTCATCCTTCGTATTCAACATAACGCACTCATCCTGTGTGAATTGAACATGATGTTCTCCATCACACAACTGACTTGTGCTGATAAAGTTTCCTCATGAACAAGTTTGTCTGTCTCAATCTGACAACGTAAGGCATCAATAGTGTCAAGTAGAATTACCTCTTTTTAACTCAGTGCAGCATTCTTCTTCTTCAGCTCATCAATCATTCCAGGATGATTGTCTTTGAATCTTCAGAGACAACACAACTACCAGTATCTCATCCTTTTGTGCAGCAAGTTCAGATCGTTCATCTTTAACTTCTTTTATCTGCATCTTAAGGTCTGTAATCATCTGATGATGTTCCACCTTTTGAGCAACTAGTACCGCAGCTTCTTCCCATAGTTTTTCTTTTTCTTCTTTCAGATTTGTCAAGTTACAACGGAGATTCTTGTTCAGCTCAACTCCTTCCATCCACTGGTCGAACAACTCCTTGTACCTCTTTGCAATACGTTCCTCAGTGATTTCTTCATCGTCACTGCTGCTCGAGTACTCTGTAGGATCCTCAGAGGATGACTTTGACTCTACTCCTTTACTTCTCTCTCCTTCCCGGTTGACACAGCTTGCTAGAGCTACAAAGTTGTTGGACACACTTTCCTGATTCTCTTCATCAGATTCACTGTCACTCCAGTTGACAGCATATGCTTTCTTCTTCTTTTTTTGTTCACACACTCCGCCTGAATGTGTCCGTAGCCTTCGCATTCTCTGCATTGGATTCCCTTGCCTTTGTTGTCCTGGTCATAATATTCATATTTGTTCCTTCTCTGAAACTTCCCTTCCTTCTGGAATCTTGAGTTGGATGATTCTCCTGGTTTTGAACCTTTCTTGTTCTTTCTTCTCATAAAATTTCAAAAGTTCCTCGCCAGCATAGCACACTGTTGTTCAAACATCTCCCCTTCTTTGTCCTGAACATCAGTAACTTCATATTTTATATCAACACTCTTAACTTTCATGTGTTATTCCTCTTCATCCATCTCCGTCACATGAGTCGACAGTGATCCCATTAGTTCATACAGCCTCATAGTTGTCACATCATGTGCTTCCTTAACTGCGAGAGCCTCCATGACATAACTATTTGGAAGTGACCTTAGCACCTTTCTTACCAGCTTCTCATCGCTCATGAGCTCTCCATGTGCAAACGATTCGTTAGATATGTCTAGTAACCTTGTGTTGAAGTCAGCTACGGTCTCGTCCTCCTTCATCTTCAAACTTTTGAATTTTGACGTGACCATCTCCATTCTGGATATTTTGACCTTTTTCATACTTTCATGAGCCATTTGCAATATGTCTCAAGTCATCTTAGCAGTTTCACAGGTTAATATCATCTTAAAATTCTTCCCATCAACTTCTGAGAATATATTATTCATCGCTTTGGAATTTGTGGCTTCAATATTCTTATGTCCCTCAGTCCATCTGATTTCAACGAGTGGAACCACTTTGTCAGCTTCGTCAATAGTCACTGGATGTGTCCACTCTTGTTCAACAGCTTTCCAGAATGATTCATCTTGCAACTTCAGGAACGCCTTCATTCTTACCCTCCATTATCCATACTTGTTTCCTTCCAGTAGCGGTGGTCGTGAAATATCTTGCCCTTCCCTCAAGTCCACTCAACAGCCTTCGGATCTCACTCTGTGTGTTGAGTGTTTGTTTTGATACCAATTGAAATACTTCTGTGTATGTTGAGATGTTATTCTGGATGTATATAGAACAGGAACTAGAATAACTAGCAGAATATTAAGCTAACAAACTTAAGTGAAATGCGGAAAATAACGAAACGCAATATTGTTACCCAATTCGGCATTAACGAGCCTACGTCTGGGGACTGTATCCTCAGCCTGGTGAAAAGTAATTCACTATGTTGAGTTTAGAGTATAGCAGCTTACGTTTATAAAATCCATCTTAACCTGCCGGAGCCTCTAGCACTCTAGTAATTGCTATCTAGGCTCCCCCTAGATCAGAGCCTCTCCTCCAATTCCACCAGATGATCCTCCACGAACATCTGCGCCTTTCGCAGATTGCGCAACATTAGAAACAGTGTGTGTGTGTGTCGTTGAGTTGTTCCACGATATGTCTGTAGAGCACTAGAACGGATGTGAGTGAATAATATTTCCATGAGTGTTGAGAGAAACGAATGCCTCAGCCCTCATTATATAGGAACGGATGAAATCCTAGAAGACTAAGATTTCCAATCTTTAACCGCCTATCTCTTTTGGAAATCTTTCCTAAGTCTTTTAAGAAACATTCCTAAATCCTTGCGCATTCTTGTTGTAGATAATCTTCAATATATCTTCAACTCGTTTAAGAAACTCTTCGATTATCTTCTTCTCTAAGTAATCTCCATGCCCATATATTTTCTAAACTCCCTCAACCGACTTCTAGATATGCATCATATATATGCGCCAACCGCCCTCAATATTTGCATCATATCTTCAATGTATCAGTCACACCGACTTGCCTAATATGAATTAGGAAACATCTGCTGCTCCATTGTTGTTCCACATCGGTTGTCTCTCTCTGGCCTTGAACTCGTCCTTGTACAACAACTTGAACAACTACACAAAGTTTTGCCAAACTACATGCCATAAAATCTAACACAATGTATTTGCCTATCCTATCACTCTAAATATTACATAGGAAAATGTGGATCATGAGCCAAGATCGGTTAATGAATGCCGACGAAGAAATGATTGGCCAAAATGGAAAAGTGTCATTGAGGCAGAACTGAATTCACTTCCAAAATGCCAAGTCTTTGGGTAAATTTCCTTAACACACGAGAATGTCAAACCTGTTGGTTATAAGTGGATATTTACATGCCAACAAGTGAGAAAAATGAAGTCGTATGATATAAAGCACGACTTGTAGCACAAGGCTTCTCGCAAAGACTAGATGATGAGTCGTATTTATATGAGTCGTCGAACTAACTAATCTCATTTATTTCGACACTTTTATATGCAAACATTTACTTTTTAGTATGGTTTTGCATTTCAGGTGTTTCGGAAGCTCTAGAAGGAAACACGCATAAAAGACGGCATTTCATGCCAAAAAACACCACAGTGGCAGATCAGACCTTTAGAGGTTCGACGGAGTGCTGAGAATTGACCACTAATCATAAAAATACGAGCTACATGTGGTTGCGTAGCTGACTCAATTCTCTACAACTCTCTAGTTCACACCAAGAGCATCCGAGGTCATTTGGATGGTCAAATCAAGAGTCGATGTCAGAAATAGTGGGGACCGCGCCCAAAGTAGACAATAGCAATAGCGATAACGTCAACGCTGGAAGCGCCCGTAACATCATCCTTGAGCGTGGTGATGACGTCACCAACGCGTTTTGATGATGTCAGCAAGTCCAAAATATGGCAATTGGCCCAAAAACAGCTATAGAAACCCAAAAACTTGTAAATTAAGGTTTGGAGAAGGGTTTCTATCATCCCATCATCCCATGAAGATCAGAAGATGGCTTCCGAGGAGAAGGCGAAGCTTTCGACGAGAGAAGAGATTCTACTACTTTTCATCATGAATATTTGTGTTTTTATTTCGATGATGTGTTGCTAAATTTCTTATTCAGTTTAAGGTTTCATTTGTTGTAACATATTTTTGAGATTCTTTTCTTAATGCGATTTCATATTTCTCTAGTTCTTGTGCTTCATCCCTTGAATTGAATTGATAGGTTAAGTGGAAACTTTGTCGTAAAGCTTAGTTTGATAATCAATTCTTATTGTTAATATTTACTGGAAACTTTGTCGTTAAGGCAGATCATAACACCTAGACTTAATAGTACCTTTGTCGGATTATTATGTTTAGGAAAGAACTAGAAGTCTAACACCTTTGTCGGGTTAGATTGTGGTGTATCACCTTTGTCGGGATACTTAGGGTTGTTACCTTTGTCAGAATAACCACACTTAGAAACTTGAGATTTGATATTTAGTAGTCAATGATAAACGTGTCGCAATAGAAACCCTAAGCTGGATATTCTCTCTGATTGAATCCTTCCTTGCTATTCGCCTCTTTTGCACTCACAACTGGTTAGAACCCCCTCTTTCTTTAATTGTTTACAGTTACAGCTTCAACAACTAGCTCCCTTGTATTCGACCCTGCTTACCCATTTCTAGTGTTCACGAGAGATATAAATTTAAGTTTGACGCGTCAGACGACGCGCGTCAAATTTTGGCACCGTTGTCAGGGAGCTGCACTTTGGTGAAGTTGTTTCTTTTAGTTTTCTAAAAGTTTTTTTGTTATTCACGATGTCTTTCTATTATAGTGGAACTGCTTGTGACAACAAAGATGATGGCAGCGAGGATAAGTGTTGGATGATTGACCGTCTCCCGAAATTTAGAGGTGATGTTGGAGAAAATTATGTAAGAGCATATACACCGGTTGGCTTTTGGAGGAGGTGTTGCTGTGCTGGCGCCGACGTGGAGGAGGTGCAGTTGCGATTTGAGATGCAGCGGGAAGGGGGGAGATGCTGGGATGGAGAAGGTGCAATTGGAAGTGCTACAGCAGCAGCTCTGGTTGCAGCTGCTGCTTGCCTCGGCTGAAACAAAACCCTATGTTTTGTATTTAATTTCAATGACATGGGCAAGCCCAAATGAAATTCAATAAGCCCAAATAATTTATTTGTCTTAATTAAGAGTAAAATTGATTAAAACTTATTATCACATTAGGAATAAGTGAATTGTATTATACTTATGCCCAATTTTGATCTTAATTAAAATTTAACATATTCGAAGCAATTTTCGATACATTTAAAAATAAAAAATATTTTTATTTGATGAATAGTGCGAGGAGGTGCTACCGCTGCATAAATTGCTCAAGTAGCACTTGCCAATTACTGAGGAGGTGCTACTCGGAAAGGTGCTCATGGCACCTCCTCAACTGGTGTACATGCTCTAACGCATGTGTAGAAGTTTCACTACGTTTGCTGCGCCATGAAGCCAAAAGAAGAATCATTGGAGAGGTTTAAGTTAAAAATCTTTTTCTTTTCTTTAACTGACTCCGCAAGATCTTGGTATTACTCATCATCTGCAGATTGTGAAAGTACTTGGTTGGATCTACGAGCCCGATTTCTATAAAAGTTTTCTCCACCATCCTTTCGATTTAAAATCCGCGAGAAATTTCTATCATTGAGCAATTCCAAGGCGAAACATTATATGAGTACTATTTGCACTACGATGACCTTGAGGGAAGCTGTCTACACCATGGATTAACAGATTTTTTTCTTATTGAGAGCTTTCTTGATGGGATGATTTCACTAGAGCGTTCTATGCTTGATGTTGCAGCAAGAGGTTCAATAATAAATTTAGACATTTATGACATCTGGAACCTGATAGATGATATGGCACAGAGATTGAGACAGGGTGAGATGCGGAAAATGACCAATAAGTTACAGAGAACGGAAGTTAATTCAGTACCGACCGTGCCTGAAACCACATGCAGCAGCACAATCATAGGGTTACCCACAGCAAAAACTCAAGTTTCACGGCTGCGGTAATCTCTGAACCACCTCTTATACAAAAATTTTATACACCTCTTCCACTTCATGTGCAGGACAAAATAATCACATCTGATAATAAAGAGGAAGGAGTTGATGTAAAAGAGCAAGAAGAAGAAGACGATAAAGAAGTCAATCCACTAGTGCGAATCACATCCGAGGAGGATGGTGAACCTAAAAAATTACAAGAAAATGCGTTTGGATCACTTTACAATGTGGTTTCTAGTATTCCATTTTGCAAGACTAGAAACTAGATTGCCATTTACAAACTGCCATTTAAAAACACACTCGTGAGTTGGAAGCATCATAAGGAGAAAAAACAAGCTAGGTCTTGCAAGTATGTCTCTATAATAGTTTCATTCAAGCGACCGTGGCATGACACATTTGAATGGAGACCATGGATAAGCATTTGCCTATTTTGAAAGTTTAGCACCACCATCATCCGATGATGAGGAATAGGGGGAATACTTGTTCGCTTTTTTCTTTCCCTTTTTTTAATGTGTCTAGCATTGTCTGTGTCTTTGAACTAAAGTTGTGCTGTGACGACACAGCTTGGTTCAAAAGTGTGGGGTGGGAGAGTCAGTGAGTGAGTTGTGTCAGTATGTTTACATTTTTCTTGCATCTGTAGAGTGTCTGCACGTTTCTTAAAAAAATTGAATAAAAAGTATGAAATTTCTCTCTATTTCCTGGATATGATTGAATTTTGATGATGTGAAATAGATGATGCTGATTATATTGTATTTCTCTCATGAAATCTAAATTGTGCTTTTACATGTGAATTTAACCCACTATGTGTCTTTTAAGTTGCAATAAACAGGGATGTAGAGTTGATAGAAACGTCCTAGAAAGACTTGTCGAAGCATTCAAAGGACCGGATTTCAAACTATGTGGTATGGATTTTGTGGAGGCTAGCACTTCGAGTTTTATAGTTCAAAGTTTGCTCTGCCACTGCAGCGTTTATGTAAGTATGCAGGACGGGAAAATATGCTATCATATCTCTAGTCTGAAGTAACCGGGAAAAGGTGGAGGGCCCCCATCTTGACTCGCGTCAAAAAGGTCGAGGATGAGAAAGAGCGGGAAGGTATTTACATATGCTTGCGCGCGAAGATGTGACCTCCTTCAAACAAAAAGAAGAAAAAAGGGCAAGCTATTCACAATAAAGGAGCCAAGCTCAAGAAAAGTCAGCCAAATTTTGAAGATTTATATCCCCAAAACAGTGAAGTACATCATTCAGACACAAGAGGCAAAGGCCAACGAAAGTTTACTACTTCAAAAGCTGTCCAACAAAAGAAAAAAAAGGTCAAAAACCTTGAAGCTCGAATGAATCATGTGCCAGAAAAATAAATGAAGTATAACCATATAACTAGAGTTCGGGACATCGAGTGCAGATCATGGGTCTAAAGAGGACTAACTCCCATTCATCCGAATTGATTTGAATTTCAGCTCAAAGGTAACATGTATCAGGTTAATTCTATGTTGAGCATGATAATTTGAGTAATGATTGAGTTATGCATAGAAAAGCTAAATCTAGATTAGCAACTCATATTCATGTGCATGTATCCAAGACGTCGTAGAAATTGTGGTGTTATATTAATTTTCCTTCTATGACTTGTTCTTGTTCGAGACGAACAAGTTTAAGTGTGGGGTGGTTTGATGAGTCGTATTTATACACCACAGTGTTTTATCCCATTTTTCGATACTTTTATATGCAAACATTTACTTTATAGTATGGTTTTGCATTTCAGGTGTTTCAGAAGCTCTAGGAGGAAACACGCATAAAAGATGGCATTTCATGCCAAATACACCATAGTGGCAGATCAGACCTTTGGAGGTTTGACGGAGTTCTATAAATTGACCACTGATCAGAAAAATATGACCTACATGTCGTTGCGTAGCCGACTCAATTCTCTAAAACTCTCTAGTTCACATCGAGAGCATCCGAGGTCATTTGGATGGTCAAATCAAGAGTCGAAGTACGAAACAGTAGGAATCACTGATGAGCCGTATTTATACGACTCATCGAGTCATTAAATCCCACCAATTCCAGTACTTTTATATGCAAACAGTTACTTCTTAGTATTGTTTCGCATTTCAGGTAATTTGGACGCTCTAAGAGGGATCGCATTCAAAAAACGGCTTTTGGAGCCAAAAACATCACAAGGAGTTTATGGCCGGTTTATATGCACTTAAAATGAAGAATGGCCGAGAAAAATGAAGAATGGCCCGAGGGAATCAAAAGATGGCCGAAGAAAATCAGGCCGCGTCCCATGCGCCCAGGCCATGTCCAGGAATTCCAATGCCCAGCCGACCGCATGTCCGACCGGCTGTCCAAGCCATGCGATCGCACCTCCGACCGGCCATCCGAGCGGGCATGCGCCCGGCCATCCGGGCGAGCATCCGAGCCCTTGGCGCATTCCATCCGAGCTCCAGCCGCGCAAGCCCCGACCAGCCATGCGCCCGGCCATGCGCCCGGCAATGCGAGCGGGCATGCGCCCGGCCATCCGAGCATTCCAGCGCCCATCCGAGCGGCCAGCCGAGTCCTTTGCACGTCCGGACGTCCAACCCATGCATTCTCGGCCCAATATCACAACGTGCAAACTTACGATGCTAGGGTTTCGGATTGTTCTAGAAAATCTTCGGTGGCTTGAAGATCAAGCAAAGATAATTATGGAAATATTTCCGTAATTATCTTGTGCTTATTTTGGGAACTTTAGGGTTTTCAAGTCCCTATATAAGGAGGTGCAATGCAAGGCATAATGGACCATCGAGCATCAATCATCGAGAACCCCTCCTCCCACCGCGTCCAGGCCCTAATCTCGGTCATTAGTGAAGTTCTTATTTTCCTTTCATTCATGCATTGTTTCTCCATGATCATGTGTAACTAATCCAATTATTCGGGTTAGGGTTAAATAGTTGTGACTCATGTTTTTGAGACTTGGATTTTAATGCTATATTCTATGTTTTACTAATTCTCGTATATGAATTCCATGAAATATTGTTAGACTAGACGTATACTTTGTCGTGAAATCTAGTTGCGCATATTTCTACATTAATCATCTATCTAATACTTTGTCGTTTAGATAGGTAGTACGACTAGGGCAATTAACACCTTTGTCGGGTTAATTAAACCTAGGGGAATTAGGTCGTGGCGTAACACCTTTGTCGGGTTACTTGGGAAGTCACCTTTGTCGGGACAACCACACTTAAACATTGAATTAGATATTTAGAAGTCTATGATAAAACAAAGTCACAATTGAATAAAACCCTAACCTGAATATCTTCTCTGAATTGATACACCTTAGCAATTTTCGTGCCTTATTACTGTTTCTTAAACTGTTGCTTTTACCCAACTGTCTTTTATTTCCTTTTCAGAACAAAGTAGTAACCACTCTAGCTCCCTTGGGTTCGACCCTTGCTTGTCGCTGTACTAACCCACAGTCCAGAGTAAGAAAAATATAAATTCAAATTTGTAGGTACCAACGACGCCTGTCAAATTTTGGCGCCGTTGCCGGGGAGCTACGCAAAGGTGAAATTTGTTCTCTCTCTTCTTTTTTCGTACTTTTTGCTTGTTTCTATTTTCGAAATTTGCTATTCGGTGATTCCCCATTCAACTGCCTCGATTTTGTTTTCCGATTCTCTCGATTTCCAATTTCTAGCTTCTAGAGGGTCCTGTCACCAAGACTTACGAGTCTAAGGAGTGTGGGTTTTAAGTGAGACCGTTGTGACTCCTCCACTCTCCTGGGGATCCTTTGTTGCTAGTCTGTTCCTGTTATTTCGGTGTTTGCTACTCGGTGCTTGCTATTCTTGCACCATGGCTCACGCAGGTAATGGAATTGCTAATAACGAACAATACGAGGACGAACAGTTCGAGCTAGAAAACCATGACAACCCCCCAATAATCGACAACAACAACGAAGAGCAGGTAATCTACGACGATCCGGAGCAGCTAGTCCGCGATCAAAGGTGAGCGCAACGTGAAGCAGCCCGGCAAAACCAAGCAGCAGCCGGAGTACAACAGCCAGGAGGACCGGTCCGAGGATAGGTCCCGGCCCGACAACAACAAGTCCCAGCCCGACAACAACAAGTCCCAGCCCGACAACAACAAGTCCCAGCCCGACAACAGGTTGCAGCTAGACAACCAGTCCAACAACAAGTTCAGGCTCGACCACAGGTCCGACCACATCAACAAGTTCAACATCAGGTCCAGCCCCAACCGCCCATCAGACGACTCAGACAGCCAGTGTACGAGGAAGAAGCCTATTATCACGATGAGGAGCCATCTATGGGAGAGCTCTCGGTCCCCGACTTCAGAGACCAGTCATGGCCCATCTATGAAGGACCAGAACTCGAGGAAATAGCTATCAACACCTCAATCGTCCATCATCTTCCCAAATTCGCGGGAGTAAAGGGAGAATCAGCTACAGGGCATTTGAAGCGCTACCATGGCAGTTGCCACAATCTCAAGCCCTACGGAGTTTCAGTGGATGACTTCAAACTCAAGGCATTTTACTTTTCACTCACTGACTCCGCCACGGACTGGTTTCTATCTTTGCCCTCAGACAACATCTATACATGGGAGGAGATGCAAAAACAGTTTCTCACCAAGTACTACCCAACAGGACGAGCCATGCAAGTCAGGCGCCAGTTACAGGAGCTTAGGCAGGGACCAAACGAGACCATGTACGAGTACGTAGAAAAATTCAACGCCTTGGAGAAAAGCTGCTGCAATCTTGGACTCCCAGAGAAGCTGCTCGTAGAATACATGCTAGATGGCCTTCGCAAACTCGACAGAAAGCTCCTAGATGCCTCGGCTGGAGGCAACCTTATGGACCTATCCCCATCAGGTGTGAGACGTAAGATTATGGCAGTAGCAGAAAGTGAACGGTTCCAAGATGAGTCCAACAAAGAGGAAGAGTACACCCGGACCAGGAACGTGTCTAAAGTCGAGCCCCCATCTAGTGCAATGGCCGAAGAGATCAGACAGCTCAAAGAGATGATGCAACAAGTCATCAGGAGGACACCAGTTCCAGTCAAGCCATGCGGCTTTTGTGCAGCCACGGATCACAAGACCGACGAGTGCCCTACCATAGTGGAGGATGACCCGGCCGAGGTCAATGCAGTGGGCGACTACCAGAACTATGGGAATAGGCCAGGGCCAGTCCAATAATACGGCACAGCCACGAACAATCAAGGAGCCAACGGACAGCCCTGGAAGAACAGTTATCCTCAGCATCATACCCAGAAGCAGCCACAGCAGGGAGCACACCAGCAGAATCAGCAGCCCTACCAGCCTCCTCATCGTCAGTATCAGCAAAACGGGCCTAGTCAGTACCAGCACCGAGGACCGAGCAACAACCAGCAGGGCCAGAACAATCAGAGCTCAAACAAAGCTCTCGAGGACATGATAAAGGATCTGGCATCAGCCGTGATCCAGGATCGGGCCACAACCAAAGGAGACATTGCTGAATTGAAGAAACAGATGTCCCAGCTCAATGCGACAGTATCAGACCTCGCAAGCAATTTGAACGCTGAACGACTTCCCTCACAGACAGTTGAAAACCCGAGAGGAAACGTCAGCCTAGTTGAGGTGATTAAGGTGGATGCAGCAGTTGAAGAGACCGTCAAACCAACAGAGGAATTCGGCCAGCTTATACCTGAGGAAGCACCGGCCCTTGTCATCAAAGACACTACAACTCACGGTTCCTCTTATGCTATAGTTACTCGTGGAGATCAGATGTGTGAGAAAGCTGAGTCCAAAACAAGGATGGTGGTCAGGCCAACACAAACCGATCAGATGATGAGGCCGTCACCTACAGCGAGCCATGAGACACCTCCAGGAAAGAATAAGGACCCAGGAGCCTTCACAGTCACCTGTGGCATCGGCAAGACCCAGATACCCCACTGCTTGATTGACTTAGGTGCTGCCATCAATGTGATGCCTTACTCTCTGTACTACTCGCTGAACCTCGGTCCGTTGAAGCCCCCTAAGCTATCTATAGAGTTGGGAGACAGGTCGTGTGTTCGCCCCACTGGACTTCTCGAAGATCTGACCCTTCGGGTAGGAGATCTTGCTGTGCCTGCAGATTTCTATGTCTTGCAGATGGAGAATTCCAGAAAGGGCGAGCCACCAGGACTGATTTTGGGACGGCCATTCCTCTACGACACGAAGACTCAGATCAACATGGACTTAGGCCTACTATCGTTATCATATGGCGGTAAGGAGGCCGATTTCTATGTCTACGAGGATGTGAACCGACCATGCACAAGGAAACCACCAGATATTGTGCACACCACAGACTATGAGACCCTAGTTCCAGACCCACCAGAGCAGGCTCTTCAGACTACCAGGCCAGCAGCTATGGCCAAGATGTCCTCATCTTCTCGAGGCTATAAAGGGAAGAAACCGTCGGAAAGTTGGAGAGCAGAGCCAAGTGCACGACTAGGGAAGCACACTGGCCGAACAGAAGGAATTGCTGAGCAGAAGTTTGACCTCACACGCCAATGGATCCTACCTTGTGATCCCTACATGAGGTACTGTCGAGCCAACGACGTTAAACAAAGGCGCTCGCAGGGAGGCAGCCCTGCACGGTTTGCACTGCTTTTTCATTTCTTTTATTTACTATGTTTATTTATGAGTCATTATTGTCACATTGTACTTGGGAAAGAAAATGATCTTCATGCAGGGACAGAGGCGAACGTATCAGAGATGTTAGCAACAGACTGTATCTAGCATGAGTAGTTCACACCTCGAATAAGTTGTGTCGAGAAACATGAGCGTTTAAAGATTCTGTCACAAAGACTTACGAGTCTAAGGAGGTTGGGTTTTAAGCGAGACCGCTGTGACTCCTCCAACCTCCTGGGAATCTTTTATTCGTCTTAATGTCATTGACGCAGACCTTTCGGTGTGCAACAAACTCACGCTGCGATGCAAGCTCCAACGGTGCTCTTCGAGGACTCACAGGAAAATTATCAGCCATCTCTCATTGTCACGCACGCACGAGGGAAGTGCATGTCCTTACTCTATTCTTATTTCCCTTTGTTTTATTGCATGCATTGTGTGTCTTGATTTAAGTCGTACCGTGAGGACACGGCTTATTTCAAAAGTGTGGGGTGGGAGAGTCAGTTAGTGAGTCAGCACGTTTATTTACTACACCCTGCATTGAGTCAGCACGTTTATTTACTGCACCCTGCACAGAGTCAGCACGTTTCCCATGATTTTTAAAATTTTTGTACATGATTCTTCACTATTTCCTAGACTTGCAGTATTGGATAATGATTAGGTGAAATAGATATAGCCGATTATATGCATGTCTTTGGTGAAAATTGATTTGTGCGGCTAACATGTGATCTTAAAATCTTTGCGTGCCTTTGTTAGTTGAGATAAACAGGGATGTGGAGTTGATAGCAATGCCCTAGAGAGACTTGACAGATCATTCAAAGACCGAACTCAGGATGTATGGTTATGTGGAGCTTGTGGAGGCTAGCACTTCGAGGCAACATAGTATGAGTCTGCTCCGCCACTGCGGTACCTTTGCGGTTGGTCGGGACGGGAATACTTCACACCGTCCAAGCTCTAGTCCAAGTAGCCGAGAAAATAGGCAAGCGACCCTTGACTTGACCCGTGTCGAAAGGACGAGGATGAGTAAGAGCAGAAAGGTTTCCAATCCGAGTAATCGGGGAAATAGACGAGCGACCCTCGGCTTGACTCGCGTCAAAAGGAGAAGGAACAACGGTTTGAGCAAATCACAATCCGCACTACAAAGCAACAAATCCACCACCATTGTGATAGTCCACACGTTTCTCATGTGAAAGCATCATTGAAATTCCAAATCAGATGACACTATAGCTGGCCGAAAAGCACTCAACACTTTGAAGCTCGAATGAATCACGTGCAAGAAAAAGCAGTGAGACATAACCATATAGCAGCGAGTTCGAGTCCGAGAATGAGGGTTCATGGGTCTAAAAAGGGCTATCTCCCGAGACATCCGAATTGATTTGCATCTCGACCCAAAGGTAACACGTATCTTTAACCCATGTTTTCGCACAAAGATATTAGTAGCAAGCATGCATAACAGGCGAGATCTAGAATAACCGATTCATATCCATGTAGCATGTCCAGGATGACCGAAGCTTTGTGATGTTCGTACTTCATTTATTTCCTCTTATGACCTAGTCCTTGTTCGGGACGAACAAGTTTAAGTGTGGGGTGGTTTGATGAGCCGTATTTATACGACTCATCGAGTCATCAAATCCCACCAATTCTAGTACTTTTATATGCAAACAGTTACTTCTTAGTATTGTTTCGCATTTCAGGTAATTTGGACGCTCTAAGAGGGACGCATTCAAAAGATGGCTTTTGGAGCCAAAAAACATCACAAGGAGTTTATGGCCGGTTTATATGCACTTAAAATGAAGAATGGCCGAGAAAAATGAAGAATGGCCCGAGGGAATCAAAAGATGGCCGAAGAAAATCAGGCCGCGTCCCATGCGCCCAGGCCATGTCCAGGAATTCCAATGCCCAGCCGACCGCATGTCCGACCGGCTGTCCAAGCCATGCGATCGCACCTCCGACCGGCCATCCGAGCGGGCATGCGCCCGGCCATCCGGGCGAGCATCCGAGCCCTTGGCGCATTCCATCCGAGCTCCAGCCGCGCAAGCCCCGACCAGCCATGCGCCCGGCCATGCGAGCGGGCATGCGCCCGGCCATCCGAGCATTCCAGCGCCCATCCGAGCGGCCAGCCGAGTCCTTTGCACGTCCGGACGTCCAACCCATGCATTCTCGGCCCAATATCACAACGTGCAAACTTACGATGCTAGGGTTTCGGATTGTTCTAGAAAATCTTCGGTGGCTTGAAGATCAAGCAAAGATAATTATGGAAATATTTTCGTAATTATCTTGTGCTTATTTTGGGAACTTTAGGGTTTTCAAGTCCCTATATAAGGAGGTGCAATGCAAGGCATAATGGACCATCGAGCATCAATCATCGAGAACCCCTCCTCCCACCGCGTCCAGGCCCTAATCTCGGTCATTAGTGAAGTTCTTATTTTCCTTTCATTCATGCATTGTTTCTCCATGATCATGTGTAACTAATCCAATTATTCGGGTTAGGGTTAAATAGTTGTGACTCATGTTTTTGAGACTTGGATTTTAATGCTATATTCTATGTTTTACTAATTCTCGTATATGAATTCCATGAAATATTGTTAGACTAGACGTATACTTTGTCGTGAAATCTAGTTGCGCATATTTCTACATTAATCATCTATCTAATACTTTGTCGTTTAGATAGGTAGTACGACTAGGGCAATTAACACCTTTGTCGGGTTAATTAAACCTAGGGGAATTAGGTCGTGGCGTAACACCTTTGTCGGGTTACTTGGCAAGTCACCTTTGTCGGGACAACCACACTTAAACATTGAATTAGATATTTAGAAGTCTATGATAAAACAAAGTCACAATTGAATAAAACCCTAACCAGAATATCTTCTCTGAATTGATACACCTTAGCAATTTTCGTGCCTTATTACTGTTTCTTAAACTGTTGCTTTTACCCAACTGTCTTTTATTTCCTTTTCAGAACAAAGTAGTAACCACTCTAGCTCCCTTGGGTTCGACCCTTGCTTGTCGCTGTACTAACCCACAGTCCAGAGTAAGGAAAATATAAATTCAAATTTGCAGGTACCAACGACGCCTGTCAATCACGCCCAAAGAAGACATTACAATAGCGATAATGTCAACTCTGGGAGCACCCGTAACGTCTTCCTTGGGGCGGCGATGATGTCAGCAATGCATTTTGATGACGTCGGCAAGCCTAAAAATTGTCAATTTGGCTCAAAACAGGTATAGAAATCCAAAAACTTAGAAATTGAGGTTTGGAGAAGGGTTTCTATCATCCCATCATCCCACGAAAATCAGAAGACGGCTCTGGAGGAGAAGGCGAAGCTTTCGACGAAAGAAGAGATTCTACTACTTTTCATCATGAATATTTGTGTTTTTATTTCAATGATGTGTAGCTAAATTTCTAATTCAGTTAAGGGTTGCGTTCGTTGTGACATATGTTTTGAGACTCTTTTCTTAATGCGATTTCATGTTTCTCTAGTTCTTGTGCTTCATCCCATGAATTGAATTGATAGGTTAAGTGGAAACTTTGTCGTAAAGCTTAGTTTGACAATTAATTTTTATCGTTAATATCTACTGGAGACTTTTTCATAAAGGTAGATCGTAACACCTAGACTTAATAATACCTTTGTCTGATTATTGTGTTTAGGAGAGAACTAGAAGTCTAACACCTTTGTCGGGTTAAATTGTGGTGTATCACCTTTGTCGGGATACTTAGGGTTGTTACTTTTGTCGGAATAACCACACTTAGAAACTTGAGATTTGATATTTAGTAGTCAATGATAAACGTGTCACAATAGAAACTCTAAGCTAAATATTCTCTTTGATTGAATCCTTCCTTGCCATTCCCCTCTTTTGCACTCACAACTGCTTAAAACCCCTCTTTCTTTAATTGTTTACAGTTACAGCTTCAACAACTAGCTCCCTTGGGTTCGACCCTGCTTACCGCTTGCTTGTGTTCGCAGGAAATAAAAATTTAAGTTTGACGTGTCAAACGACGCACGTCACTAGGCATTGATTATGAAGAGACATATTCACTGGTCATGGATGCAATAACATTCAGATTTTATTGAGTTTATCAGTCTTAGAATAACTCTATGAATTTTATGGATGTTGTAGCAGCCTATTTATATGGGTCACTTTATTATGACATTTACATTAAAATTCTCGAAGGATTAGAATTACCTGAAGCATGTAGCTCAAAACCACTAGAAATGTACTAAAAACTACAAAGAGCTTTATATGGATTAAAAATAATCGATCGAAAATGGTACAGTCGTCTAAGTGAATATCTTTTGAAAAAGGAGTACATCAACAATAAAATTTGTCCATGTGTTATTATTAAAAGGACGAAAACCGGATTTTCTATTATTACGATTTATGTTGATGATTTAAATATCATTGGAACCCCTGATGAACACACCTAGACGATCGCTGATCAGTCAAATTATCGACCCGAATTTCACCTCATTCGATGAAGGATTTAGTTTGATTTCCCGAACCTTTGTTGTTGTTTGATCCTTTTCTCCTAGTGTTTCAGGTCAATCGGCGCGATGAATACTTTGGATTCCATCTGAAGCAAATCAATGCAAAATAAGCAAAAATTGGGCAAATAGACCTATTCGACTTGTTTACCGCGCCGAGAACAGATACGGTGTCGAAAGCACACATGCCATAGCTTGTTAAAAAGATAACTCAAGTGGCTACAACTGTGTAGTTTGAACCAAGAGCAGATTCAAAGGTTAAAGCGGTCAAAAATTCAATTGAAGTCCAACAAGCTGTGATGGCCATGATGACGTGACCATCACGGTCTGTCACGAGCCACCATTCTTTTTCGAGAGCAAGAAGAGGCCGTGATGGCCGTGAAAAGTTTACCATCACTGTCTGCCACGGGCCACTATTCATTGCCGAGAGTAGCAAGAGGCCGTGATGGTCGTGATGACTTGGCCATCACGGGCGGAACAGGCAGAACGGAATTTTAGGAAATTAAAAGATATTTAAAGAGGATTTCAACCCGCAATCAAAATACGCTTAATTTTGGGAAAATTTTCCAAATTGCTAAAAAATCAACATTTAATTCCAATTTTACACAATCTTTAGATTGGTTTCCCAATTTACACTAGTTTTTTAAGACGCCGTCCCGAACGGCATCTTAACATTAAGACGCTCCCAGCAACAGCGTCTTAAGCTGAGTGGTCTTTCGCGCCCCAAATACCATTCATATGCCGCTCCTCGAGATGGCGTCTTAATAAAAAAAATTCAAACGATCCACGTCAGCCTACTGACTCACATTAAAATGCCACTCAACTTAAAATGCTGTTGTTGTGAGCGTCTTAATGGTAAGACGTCGTTCCTAATAGCGGCTTAGAAAACTAGTGTAAATTGGGAAACTAATCTAAAGATTGTATAAAATTGGAATTGAATGTTGATTTTTTAGCAATTTGGAAAATTTTCCTTAATTTTGGAGAGTTTCCGACCTAACTTGGAGAAGAAGACTGAGCAGAACATCACCAGAGATCAAAGACTCAACGAGCTACATCGTCAATACGATTTCCTCGTCCTTGATTTCTACTTCTACACTATTTTTGGTTAACTTACAATGAGTAGTGAGTAGTCTTCCTTATTCTGGGATCCTACGGATCCAGTGCCTTGTACCCAACTATTCATATGATCAATTGAACATTTTTCATTAATGCAATTCGAGTATTCAATTTCATTGTGCTTAATTTTATCGTTCTTGCAACTTTTACATTGAATGTGATGTTTGCATGCTAGAACGTATTTAGGTAATTAGCAAAAGATGCATGTGTCCTAGGTATTAACCCGATTACATGAAATTGATATTAGGTCATGGTAGCTACGCTGGTAGTACATGAATTAATAGGAAAGTTGGCTCTGTTGTCTGAAAAACCTTAGGCTTAATAATCAAAGTCGTTGATAATCCGTTCTTGGGCGGCGTTCAATGATTGAGATTAATCTAGACAATGATCCGGGGATGGGTGGCTTATCTAGTGTTATTTCGGTTTATTTTCATACTCGATAGCATGATTAATTTACGCGATATTGTTGCAAGATTTGTGGGTTGGCACGGGTGAAGTTTGATCCTGGGATTCTTTCTCTGATCAAGTCAAGCCTTTATATTTTCTGCATTTAATTTTTGCGATTTTATCTACATCAAAACCTCTCATTATTTGGAATAGCTGAAAAGGTCGACCCTTGGCTTACCAAGGTTTATAAATTGTTTTTTACTGCAACTTGACCCCTAAAACATATAACTTGACAACTATAAAGGGTTAAAAATACGCTTGTCAATCGCACATTTAAAAGTGAATTTGAAATGAAAGATTTGGGAAAAACAAAAATCTGTCTTTGCTTACCAATTGAGCATTTGTCAACGTGCATTTTGGTTTATTAGTCCTCATAATACTGAAAGGATCCTCAAACGATTTAATATGGATAAATCATATCTTTTGAGTTTGCCTATGGTTGTTGGATAACTTAATGTGACAAAAGATCCATCTCGTCCTCGAGAAAATGATGAAGAACTACTTGGTCCTGAAGTACCAAATCTTAGTGCTATTGGAGCACTATTGTATCTTGCTAATTGCACACGACCCGATATTGCATTTTTAGTTAATTTATTAGCAAGATATAGTTCTTCTCCAACTCGAAGACATTGGACTGGCATTAAGCAAATTTTAAGATATTTTCTGTTAACTTATCCCTTATTGTTTTCCTAAATAAGGTTTTTAATGAAGTAACACTTACGCGTAAGATACAATTATGTACTCTTATTCTTTCACTAGGTTTTTTTCCATAGGGTTTTCCTAGTAAGGTTTTAATGATGCATTATATGTATACGAGTCATCCAAAGGGGAGTATTATGAATATTGCACTTATGTTGGATGACCTTTAGCCCTTCATATGGTAATTTTTCTTAGCCTTTCATATGCCCCATAAATCCTTAGCTTTAATTTCCTATATTGATTTCTAGTCTTTCTGTATGTCTATGTACCCTATATAAATAAATGATTTGCAAATATCAAAGTCAATGAGAAAATATTACAACTCTCTATACATTTCTATTTTCATACATGTTCATGTTCTTATCACTTTGAATTTATTGTCCATATTCAGATATTTCACAACAAAGATTTCTATTTAATCATGTGGAATAATATACAAAATACTAGAATAAAATATAAAAATAATATATTTCATTTACTTATCATTGATATCCTTTTCAAATTACGCTGGATATATTAAAAAGAAATTATCAACGGGAGGCCCAAAGGGAAACGTACACGTATATAATGCTTTAACCTGCTCATAAGCCAATCAGAGTTTCTAATGTCGATCTAATCTTCCATTTGCTGTATATATGTATACATAGTTGCTTATGTGTTTAAAATAATGGTTCTGAATTCGTTGGTCCATTTTTAGCATCTACTGTTGTGTTGTTGCGTAAATCGATTAACACGTTTCATCAATTATTTATACATTGAACTAGTTGCACTTTGGATCAGCGCAGCACTCCGACACAATTAAAAAAGCCTCAAAAAATTGTCCTTTAATGTCAATCCAAGGGTCGTCATGTATTTCTGATTTTAGGGGCTAAAATATGTAACAGGATACATATGCCACACATGACATGACTTACGCCGGCAGCAACAAAAATATGTTCTAATGATGGAAAAATCCATATAAATTAATTGAATCAAAAATAAATAGGAAAACAAATGATTATATCCAATTTAAGTGTTGTCAATGCAATTATATAATATAGGTAATAGGTGCAAGTGCAACCATCGTTAACTTATTAAGAGTTGTGACCAAGACGTTAGGGAGGAAACTTACAGATGGATTCGTACGATGTAGCTAAGTCCAGGTCATGGAACTCAAAAGGATCAAGCTCTAAATGATCCGCATATTACGCTCATGTATTGCCTCAACACCGCATCCGTTGAGGGCGGACAAGACGTGATTTTGGAATATAGTTGAAGTAATGTATGTAGTTCCCTCATATTGTTCGATGTTTAATTTTTTTTTAAGAGCAAAGGGGTCTTGGTCGACTGGTTTGATCTCTTGACAAAGTTCGACTCCCTCGTATAGTAAAGAGATGTACCAGATGATTTCGGATCACAATCAATATTGAAATCTTCCCCTTGTAGTTGAGATGTTGTTCTAGTCGAGTGTAGAACAATATCTAGAACAACTTATGCAAAAATAAGTGCAGTACGGAAAATAAACGACACGCAAAGTTGTTACCTAGTTTGGCGTTAACGAGCCTACGTCTGGGGGGCTATCTCCTTAGCACGGTAAATAGCAATTCACTAATAATGAGTATTGCGAGTATAGGAACTTACGTTTACAGAATACCTCTTAAACTGTCGGAGCCTCTAATACTATAGTAATCGCCAACTAGGTCTCCCCCTAGATCTGAGCCTCGCCTCCGATTCCACCTGTATGATCCTCCACGAGAATCAGCGATTTCCACAGAATGCGCAGTAAGAGCAACAGTACATGTAACGTCAAGTTGTTCTACGATCAGTCTACCGAGCACTAGAACAGACTGAATCCGAGCGCCGTGATCTTATCGAAGTGATAATGTTGCCGGCCGTTTGCCTCCACCTCCCTTCAGTGCATATGAGCGTGAGTAATATCTCCAAGAGTGCTTATTGAAACAAATGCATCAGCCCTCCTTATATAGTGCGGTAGAAACCCTAAAGTATCTAGGTTTCCTATCTTCAGCCGCCTATCTCTTTAGGAAATCTTTCCTAAATATTTTAGGACACATTCCTAAATTCTTGCGCATCTCTCTTGTAAATGATCTTCAATATATCTTCAACTCCGTTAAAGAAACTTCTTCGATTATCTTCTTCGCTCAATTATCTTCAAGCGCAAGTCATCCTAAAATCTCTCAATCGACTTCTTAGATATGCAAGAGTATATTTGCGTCCACCGACACCAAGATCTGCATCATATCTCCAATGTGTAGCAGCACCGACTTGCCTAATATGGATTGGGAAACTCATGCTGCTCTAGTGTTGTTCCACGTCGGTTGTCTCTCTCTGACCTTGAACTCTCCTTGTACAGCAGGGTAAACAACTACATAGAGTTTTGCCAAACTACACACCATAAGATCTAACAAATTGCCTTGTTTTTAATCATTTGAAGAGTGCATGTTTAAAGAGGAACATAAGGGGTAGCGGCCTAATGGCTAATTTGTTGGTCAAATGACGAAGAGGGTGGTACTTCAAGCCCTGTATATATATATATTCATATATTGAGTTTGGAGGTTGTCTGATTTGACCTTTAATGAATTGAACGGATTTTCTTCAATGTCTAATTTTACTATCCGAACATTACCATACTGTCTCACATTTCTTGTGAAGCGCATCCTTATATCGACGTGCTTCGACCACTCATGGAACACCTGATGTTGTGGTAAATATATTGTTCTTAATTTGATTGTCACTAGACCTTCACACACCCTTGTTCATGTCACAACTTTGCTAACATCCCTCTTGACGACAAGGCGTCTTTGACTCTTTAGTAACAACAACCTATTTAACATTGCCGTAGACAGGGCTAAAAAAACAACCTATTGTAAATTTGCCTCTTCTCGCTATTAACAGTGTCAAAAACAGCAAAGACTAATCTTGGGTTTTTTTATAGTGGGTGGATACAATAACTAGGAATATTACAATGCAATGAGCTTTTAACATCTAGTACATATATATTAATCTATGTAGCTCTTAGCAAGTCATCTTGATTGAATACACAAGTATCCGCCCACATCCACCCAAATCATCGGTACATCTTTGACACTTGGAGCTCAGATCGGCTTGGGCACCTTTACCGAATAGCACCTCCACGATGAAGGAAGAACACATCACGCGCGAGGCGTGAAGAGAAAGGTCTCCACGAGGGAGGAAGACACATCACGCGCGATGCGTGAAGAGGAAGGCGTCCACGATGGATGTAGGAAGCATCCACGCGAGAAGCGGGACAAGGAAGAGGAAAAGGGAAATGAAAGAAGAAAATTGGTAGCCCCGAGACGAACCCAGGGCGTAAGGATTCAACCATCTTAAGGCGAACACCTTAACCAATAGGCCACCACCCTTGTTGGGAAGACTAATCCTGATTGGAACACCAAATGTTCTTGTTAAGTTGCACGCACTAATCAATGGAGTTGTCCCCAACTGGATATGTGTCCAACAATCCTTGTTTTATTCGGATGTTTATACTCTTGTATTATGCCTTTATTCTAACTTTTTCAAGCTTATAAAAAAAGACAATCTTTTTAAGGATAAATTATAAAAATATTACCTGCACTATTATATGATTTTAAATTAGGTACTGAACTTTTTCAATTTTCAATTTAGAGATTTTTGCATCTATTTGCACATGTTCCATCACTATAATCATATCACCAACCACAATAAAAATAAATTTGATCAAATTAAATTAACCCTATCAAAAAAAGATTCGGTGCAAAGGACATTTTTTGTAAAAAAATGCAAACCAATCACAACACTAGAATTGGTCATTTGGACGGATGAGTTTAAATTTTGTATTAAATCTCGTTTATGGTTAATTTCTCACCGACGAATTATAAATTATTCCTGACTAACTATGTCGTACTTTTGGTTTCTCGACGGCAAATTATAACTCAGTTTTGACGAAATTTATATTTTGCACAAAAAATTATCTTTACTCTAACCCTATAACCAAATTCATAAATTTTCGACCTTAAAATTCTTTGAAATCGCAAATTCGGAAACAAAGTGCAAGCAAATTGATTCAAAAGTTACTAAAAATATTTTTGATGAGAATAATCACTAAATTGAAAATTGAAAAAGTCCGACACATAATTTGAAATCAAACGGTAGTCTAAGCAATGTTTTTCGAACTAACCCATTTTTAGGGTAAATTACCAAAATATTGTCTGGACTACCACCTGATTTCAAATTAGGCACCAGACTTTTTCAATTTTTAATTTAGTGATTTTTGTATCAATTCACACATGTTTCAATCCTATTGGTCATATCTCCAACCATGATAAAAATAAAGTAGACCAAATTTGTTAACTTTAAAATCAAATTCATAAGTTTTTGACCTTAATTCCTCAAAAACACATCGAATTCGTAAACAAAATGTATGCAAGTTGATGCAAAAAACAATAAATTAAAATTTAAAAAAGTCTGATACCCAATTGAAATCAGTCGGTAGTCCAAACTATTTTTTTGCAATTAACCCTTTTGTTAAAGAAAAAACATACCTTTTGTATCGTGCTCATGAAATTTTTATCATCATTTTTATAAAATTTATAAAATTCCTTAATTTAAGTAAAATGGGTGTTGGTTGAGTGGCTTGCGCTTTGACAAATCCTCAAGAGGTTAAGTGTTCGACTCCCCTGAATCGTTCCTTTCTCCTCGTGGAGGTACTTCTGCCCGCGCTTCAAAAGTAGATAGATATACCATAGAGCTTCGAAGATCAATATAAATATACTAGATAATAAAGATATCGTCATCTCCCTCATAAAAATATCCTTAATTTATAGATATTCTTTTTTTTAGAATGGGTGGGTACAACAATTCAGAACATTACAATGTAATGACGTCTTATCATCTAATACATATATATATATAGAGACGCGCTCCTTTGAAACAAGGGGTAGAATGAGGCAGTGAGGCACGTTGTGAGCCAATCATTATGATGATGTGGCAGGGAATCATTTTTTGCTGTTTGCTTTTTGCTTTTGATGGATTTTTTGTAGTAGGACACGTGCCATGAGGAGATGAGTTTGCTTGAGATGGTGCCTCACTGCCTCATTCTAATTTGGCTGCCTGACGGAGCCCACCGCACTGTCGTTAAGGTGCGATGTTCTCTGTGCAAAAATAAATTTATATCTCCGATACTCGCGACTTAACTATTTTTGGTAGTCAGTGGTAAGTACGGGTCGAACCCAAGGGAATTGGTGGATTAGTTGTTCTTTAATGAAGCTTATGCATAAATTAAATGCGATTGGGGTTGGGTTTGAGTGTACCTTGAGAACTGAAAGTAAATTACAACAGTTGATAATGAACTGTAAGGAAAGGATTCGGTTTAGGGGTTTCATATCATATCATCGTTCATCATCGACCTCTAATGATCATACTAAGTGTTCAAAAGTGTATCAAGGCCATTTCAAGCACTTGATTTGCCACACTGTCTAGCCCATTTCAAGGTCATAGAGCACTTGTTCTATTTAGACTAATACCCCATTTCAAGGTATATTAGCCTTATGTGCATCCATTTGATCAATCATTTCCGATCAACCAAATGGTGTTTTAAAGAGGTCGAACTCCTCAGATAAGCTTTGCCATTTCAAGCATCCCCTTACCCGAGTATGTTCACGAACCCCACGGAAGAGTTTTGCCATTTCAAGCATCCACTCAACCTTGGAAGTTCTAACCTAATATGTGGCACATAGAACAAGTTTTGAAACACTAAGTAGCATTAAGCATAGAGTCTAGAACGGTTTATGATATAAATACTCCCTCTACCGAATACAAGCTTTAGCTACTTGTATTCATGTCAAGGAATACAAGCAAACCATGGCTTTGAACAATGATACCGAAAAGGAGAATAACTTTAAAGTAAGAACAATATATACGGAAAGTAAAGGACAAGTCAGGGAAGAGAAAGCCGTGGCTTTTGTACCTACAATAAGTGGAGGAGAGGAGCTCCTAAGCAAGATTCAAGCAATGAAAAGTAGCTCCAAAATGAAGAACAAAATGTGTATTGAAAGTGAAGAGAAGAGGGTTAAGCCCTCTATCTCTCTTAAGACTTGTGGATTGTGGGATGGGATGATTTACAAAGAGGAGGGCATCTCTATTTATAGGCTAAGGGCAAGGGATGGATGTGGATGAGAGGCCACCACATGTCACAAAATGGGAGGAAGAGCTCAAAAGCCATCGGGGTGAGTCACCCCTCCAAAAGCCGCCGGCCACATGGAGGAAGGGGAGAGGTGGAGTGGCTTAGCCGCCGGCTAGGTGGAGGAGAGAAGAGAGTTTGTGAGTTTTGTGAGCTCTTCCCAAAAGCCATCGGCTCCCTTTCAGCTCCGGACTGATTCTGGTTGCCCTTCGGTTGGACTTGTTTTGAGTGATTCCATGTCAGGTTCATGAAAGTTGTACAGTCAGAATCTGGTCGTGTCCTGGAGTGACTTGTAATTCATATTCAGCTTTAAAACTCCTCCTTAGCCTGTATTCTCTCTAGACTTCAAAATACCCTGTAGATAAATATCGGAACTAACAAGCAAAAGTTAAATAGACAAAGCGTCTAATTTGGTGGGTTTCACTGTGTTTATGATTCATACAATTATGGTCCATCAGATCACCCCACACTTTTAGTTGTTCGTCCCGAACAATGCTTTTTAAGGGTGGAACACAATCTAAGTAAACTTTTAAATATGAAAGTGAGACTGTGGGACTAGATTTATCTTAATTCATGCATTACTTACTTATTACCGAACTAAACCGTGTAAATACTTAGAAGAAACTTGATACTTGTACCTTCGTGCCGAGATGCAAATTAATTCAGATGTTTCGGGAGATAGCCCTTTTCAGGCTCCTGGACTGCATTCTCGGGATGGACTCGTACTATATGGTTTCCTTGTAGCTTTCTCTAGCACGTGATTCGGTTCGGGTTTCACTGAGTTGAGTACTTTGATTTCTTTTTGGCGAGGGACAGCTTCTGTAGTGAATCGGCCTTTGGCCTTTGGCCTTTGATATTGAGTTGGAGTTTCTTCACTTTTGTTTCGGTTAAAACCTTCACAAGTTTGGCCTTTGGCCTTTGATTAGCTTCTTTGAGCTTTTGCTTCTTTGTGACTTGCTAGTCCATTTTCTCAGCCTTTCTTTGGAAGGTCCAATCGTCGCCCGCAAGCATATGGAAATACCTCCCCGCTCTTTCTCATCCTCGCCGTTTCGCGCGGGTCAAGATGAGGGTCGCTCATCTATTTTCCCGGCTACTAGGACTAGAGATAGGACGGTTTGATTCCCGTCCCGTCTCTTGCATAAACGCTGCACGGCGGAGATGACTTCAATCTTCACTGAAACCTGAAGTGCAGCCTCTACTGACTTCGAAAACCATATAGTTAGATTCCCTTCGAGTGCTTGCCAAGCCTCTCTAGGGCATTTTCTATCAACTCCACATCCCCTGTATATCTCAGCACAAAGGGACAAATGAGAAGTTACATCCTAAGTTTTTAACTGTATATCTTTTTCACTATGTACAAAGGTGGTTCTCACCCCACACTTTTGAACGAAGGCGTGCCTCACAGCACGGATTAGTTCAAAAGTCATGCAAGCAAATATATACAGGAAAGGTGAGAATGAAAAAACTAAATGACAGAAATTAAATGATTGAAAGTTAGATAGGTGTCGGGTTACCTCCCGACCAGTGCATTTGTTTAACGTCGTTAGCTCGATAGTACCTCATTCCTGGATCATAAGGTTGGGTCCCATGGGCGTGTGAGGTCGAATTTCTTCTTGGCTGCCCTTTTGCTCCGAGAGGGTGAGGCTTCATTGACCATAGCTTCTGGTCCAATGAGTCGTGCTCGCTTGTTACTCCTTCCGGGTTTCCATTCTTTCGGCCCATGTCTTTGCCGATTCTTCATGTTTGAATAGTTGGCACCTTTGCGAGTTTGGAAGTTTGGTTTTGTGCCATTAAATGTAGGCGACATTAAGCATGCGCCTCTACCAATCCTCTTCATTGTGGCAGTGATGGATGGTTGTCTTGGAACGAGTGAGTTTTCAGGCGGTTTTCCTTGGCTTGTGACGAGTGAGAGTTCCTTTGTCGGCTTTTTTGGCTCATGCTCCTCCTCTAACTCCCCTTGCACCTCATCATTATTGATTATATGATCTTCGGTGGCTATGATTGGCATAAAACACGAAGGGTTAAGTTGGGGCACTTCGACCATGAGGACTGGGTCTGTTTCAGGTGCTCCGACAGTGAGGACCAGGTCTTTCTCGGACAGTTCGGCAATGAGGTCCGGGACTTCCGTTGGCTCGGCAGTTAGGATTGTGATTTCCTCGGATGGATTGGTGATAAGGACCGGGCCTGATTTGGGCAGTTCTTCTTCTAACTCCCAGGGATAATCTGAATGGAGCTCTTCTTCAGGCAACCATGGGTCCTCATCCTCTTCATTCATATGGTCTCCGGGGGCAATCATACTGAGGTCCGAGTCTGTTTTGGGCAGTTCGGCACTGAGGTCTGGGTATGTCTCGGGCAACTCTTCAGTTAGGACCGAAATTGATTTGGGCAGTTTGGCAATGCGGTCCCAGATCTGTTGTGTAGCCGCCCAGAATTCCTCATTTTCGACCTCGTCTTAGTGTATCAGGGCACTCATTTGCTGGATGCTAGCTGCCAATTCTTCCTCCTTGTCCTTGAGTGGCTCGGCAATGTGGACCTGGGCTTCCTCGGGCATTTCAGAAATGTGTACCGGTACTGATTTGGGCAGCTTGTTAATGAGGTCCCAGAGCTGGTTTGATGCTTCTTTTTGAGCCACCCATGATTCGTCGCTTTCGACCTGGATTTGGTGTACCATGTTGGCCAACTGCTGGTTGCTAGATGCCAGCTCCGTTGTAACGTCCTCGAGTGGCTCGGCCTGATCTTCTCTTGGTCTTGACCTCGCGGCCAAATCGTTTATCAATTTCCAAAGATCATCCATGTTTAAGTTATTTACCGAGCCTCCTGCCGCGTCATTAAGCCAATTCCACTCATATGGCATCATCCCATTGAGAAACCTTTGAAGAAGATCGTGGTTGGTGAATCCATGGTGCGGGCAGCTCGTTACAAGGGAATCGAAGTACCATAAGTACTCGCCCAAAGTTTCGTCCCAGGATTGCTTTAGGTTGTTGATCTTCTCGCGGATTTCAAGTTCGAAGGGTGGTGGGAAAAACTCCTCATCGTTCCAAGGCTCGTTTTGATAGTACATCGACATGGTGGTTTGTAAAATAAAAAGAACAACTACTCCGATTTATAAATCCAATTCTCCGGCAACAGCGTCAATTTTGACGGAGCCCACCGCACTGTCGTTAAGGTGCAATGTTCTCTGTGCAAAAATAAATTTATATCTCCGATACTCGCGACTTAACTATTTTTGGTAGTCAGTGGTAAGTACGGGTCGAACCCAAGGGAATTGGTGGATTAGTTGTTCTTTAATGAAGCTTATGCATAAATTAAATGCGATTGGGGTTGGGTTTGAGTGTGCCTTGAGAACTGAAAGTGAATTACAATAGTTGATAATGAACTGTAAGGAAAGGATTCGGTTTAGGGGTTTCATATCATATCATCGTTCATCATCGACCTCTAATGATCATACTAAGTGTTCAAAAGTGTATCAAGGCCATTTCAAGCACTTGATTTGCCACACTGTCTAGCCCATTTCAAGGTCATAGAGCACTTGTTCTATTTAGACTAATACCACATTTCAAGGTATATTAGCCTTATGTGCATCCATTTGATCAATCATTTCCGATCAACCAAATGGTGTTTTAAAGAGGTCAAACTCCTCAGATAAGCTTTGCCATTTCAAGCATCCCCTTACCTGAGTATGTTCACAAACCCCACGGAAGAGTTTTGCCATTTCAAGCATCCACTCAACCTTGGAAGTTCTAACCTAATATGTGGTACATAGAACAAGTTTTGAAACACTAAGTAGCATTAAGCATAGAGTCTAGAACGGTTTATGATATAAATACTCCCTCTACCGAATACAAGCTTTAGCTACTTGTATTCATGTCAAGGAATACAAGCAAACCATGGCTTTGAACAAGGATACCGAAAAGGAGAATAACTTTAAAGTAAGAACAATATATACGGAAAGTAAAGGACAAGTCAGGGAAGAGAAAGCCGTGGCTTTTGTACCTACAATAAGTGGAGGAGAGGAGCTCCTAAGCAAGATCCAAGCAAGGAAAAGTAGCTCCAAAATGAAGAACAAAATGTGTATTGAAAGTGAAGAGAAGAGGGTTAAGCCCTCTATCTCTCTAAAGACTTGTGGATTGTGGGATGGGATGATTTACAAAGAGGAGGGCATCTCTATTTATAGGCTAAGGGCAAGGGATGTATGTGGATGAGAGGCCACCACATGTCACAAAATGGGAGGAAGAGCTCAAAAGCCATTGGGGTGAGTCACCCCTCCAAAAGCCGCCGGCCACATGGAGGAAGGGGAGAGGTGGAGTGGCTTAGCCGCCGGCTAGGTGGAGGAGAGAAGAGAGTTTGTGAGTTTTGTGAGCTCTTCCCAAAAGCCATCGGCTCCCTTTCAGCTTCGTACTGATTCTGGTTGCCCTTCGGTTGGACTTGTTTTGAGTGATTCCATGTCAGGTTCATGAAAGTTGTACAGCCGGAATCTGGTCGTGTCCTGGAGTGACTTGTAATTCATATTCAGCTTTAAAACTCCTCCTTAGCCTGTATTCTCTCTAGACTTCAAAATACCCTGTAGATAAATATCGGAACTAACAAGCAAAAGTTAAATAGACAAAGCGTCTAATTTGGTGGGTTTAACTGTGTTTATGATTCATACAATTATGGTCCATCACTGCCTCATTTGAACGCTCCTCTATATATATATATAGATGGACGTTCAAATGTTATGTGCTTCTTATTGTGTTATGTGTTATGTCGATTTTGATTGGTTAATGAAAAACAAGGAACCAATCAGAAGCGAGGAACACCGTAACTACGGTGCACCCTCACCCACACAACCCCCCCATGCTTTGGAGGTGCACCGTAAGCCCCGTGTTCCTCGCTTCTGATTGGTTCCTTCTTTTCATCAACCAATCAAAATCGATATAACACTCTAAGGACATATAACATTTGAACGCCCCCTATATATATATATATAGGGGAGCACTCGGTTGTGGCAGGGTTATAAGAATGAGGCAGTGAGGCAGCACGTGAGCCAATCATTTTGGTGAGGTGGAATTGGAAAAGTAATTATTGGTGGGAATTTATTAAGGGGTAATTTGGGGTTTTTGTATATTGAGAATAATGACAACTTTTCTTTCTCCTCACACGATTTCTCTCTCCTCATTTGTTCTTCGTTTCAGAGAAACCCATCTCCATCTCCGAAACCGATCCAGATTTGTTCGTTCTCTCCATCTCCGAAACGCATCTCCATCTTCATTTTTTCTTCGTTTCAGGGGTATCTGTTGGTGGGAATACCCATCGTCTTCGTTTCAGAGAAACCCATCTCTGAAACCGATCCCAATCCCATCTCCATCTTCGTTGTCAATTTCTTCTACTTTAATCATGTGGTTGCAATTTCGTTGTCGAAGGACAACCCATCTTCGACATGGTGACCCAGATTGGGTTCGACATCAAAAACAACTGCTCAGATCGGATTCCAAATCGATTTCGGGTATCTCTTGAGTTCGATTTTGATTTTGTTGATTTCCGAATCGTATTCCAAATCGATTTTGTTGATTTCCGCATTTCTTGCTTTTCTCTTTTCTGGCGATTCACGATTAGGGAGCACTCGGTTTCTTCTGTGTTTCTCTTCGATTATCTGGGTGCGTTTATTCAATTTCGTTGTCAAAGAACATCCCATTTTTGACTCGGTGACCCAGATCTGGTTGGACATCAAAAACGACTGCCCAGATCCACAGGTATTGTTGATTTCTTCCCAGACTACATTGGTGTCTTATTTAATTTGATGCATTTTTTGTTTCAATTCATGCTCCTTTGTAGTCGTTAATTGGTGATTTTGATTTACAGAGTGTATGCGGAATTGGAGGTTCAGTGAGGTTTGTGTTTGGTTTGATTTCTTTGTGAACGATGAGAATTTCCATATAGTTTTTGATCCTGATGGTGGATTTGTTGATTACAAATAAAACTGTGGATATTAAAATTTAATCTGCATTTATAGAACTTTGGTGAGTACAACATGTGGCTAGCAGCTGAAAATGGGATGTTTCTGCGCCCTACCAAAGGAAGTTGGATGACAACAATGCCGGAACATTTAAACATGGAATAGTTTGATAGTGTGAAGGTTTGCATCACTAAATCAGAGCTTGTTATTAATTCCCATCCACCACATGACTCATGTTGCAAATATGCAGCACGTGTTTGAATATTTCACCGAGAGAACTCCAAGATCACATTTTGAACTACGTGAAACTTCACTGGTTTGGAACTACAAATATGCAGGTAACTAGTATGTATTTTATGGAGTTTTTCAAATGTCTATTATGGGTAGGTGATTATTGGGTTTGTGTTGGAGTTCTGTGATTGGTTACCATTTGTTTGTGTGTCTTTGTACTTAGAATGTATTTTCGTTAGAGTTCTGTAAATGAATGATTTAAGTTGATTCTATATAAGTGTGATTTGTTTATTGTGCTATGGTTTCTCATAGTAAAAGCAGGTCACTCTCTCAGATGAGCGTGCATTTTTTTATTTTCGCTGACTGCTGCATAGCCAAATGAAGTTGTTAATCACTGTCTCATTGTTTTTTGAATCAGCGAAAAGAAAAGCTGACTTGAAGAAGAACTATTTGTTTGTTTGTTGATTTCTTGACTACATTAGGATTTATTCATTATTGGAGCAAGTAACAGGCCTGACCTAATTGACCCAGTTCTGTTACGACCTGGTAGATTTGACAAGCTGCTATATGTTGGAGTTAATTATGAAGCTTCTTACAAGGAGCGGTTGGTTCTTGTCTTTGCCTTGATGTGTTTTCTTTCATCAGGCTTTTTTCATTTGCTTCATGATCATTTTTTACTATCCTTTCACAGGGTCCTTAAAGCACAAACATGCGATGTGTCGGATTCCTGTAATATGTATTTTGTAGCTTCAGTTGATATGTAAATTTTGTAGTCGTTGAAAATGTAAATTTGACTTTAATATATCCTACTTTCGAACTTGTATGTAATTCAAATTAACATTATGTTTGTCGTTGAAACAATTTTTTTTGTAATTTTTTTGTAATATTTTTTGATAAAGAAATAAGGGTGTAATGAAATATCATAATAAATTACAATTTATTATGAAATGAATGTGCAAATGTGTTATCAAAAAGGGTGTAATGCCGTATAAAATAAGGGGTGTAATGCAATTTATTAAATAAAGAGTGTAATGCAATTTATTAAATAAAGAAATAAGGGTGTAATTTGATAAATTGCAATTTATCAAATTGCATTACAAAGGGTGTAATGCAATTTATTAAATAAAGAAATAAGGGTGTAATGAAATAAAGGGTGTAATGCCATATGAAATAAGGGTGTAATGAAATATGAAATAAGGGTGTAATGGCATATCAAATAAGGGTGTAATGTCATATGAAATAAGGGTGTAATGACATATGAAATAAGGGTGTAATTGAATATGAAATAAGGGTGTAATGCTATATGAAATAAGGGTGTAATGTCATATGAAATGAGAGTGTAATGGAATATGAAATAAGGGTGTAATGCCATATGAAATAAGGGTGTAATGCCATATGAGATAAGGGTGTAATGGAATATGAAATAAGGGTGTAATGACATATGAAATAAGGGTGTAATGGAATATGAAATAAGGGTGTAATGACATAAGAAATAAGGGTGTAATGCAATTTAGCATGAAATAAGGGTGTAATGGCATATGAAATAAGGGTGTAATGGAATATGAAATAAGAGTGTAATGCCATATGAAATAAAATAAGGGTGTAATGCCATATGAAATGAGAGTGTAGTGGAATATGAAATAAGGGTGTAATGCCATATGAAATGAGGGGGTAATGACTTATGAAACAATTTATTTTGAAATGAATGTACAAATGTGTTATTAACAAAGGTGTAATGACATATGAATAAAAAAAATTGATTGAAATTTAGTCTAAAACGAATGTGCAGATATGTTACACCATTAGTGATTTATACAATTCTTGAGAAAAATAACACAACATGAGTCATTTATACAAGACCTGAATAATGTCTATACATCATCCATATATACCATTCTCTGCCTAAATAATATAAATACATCAAAAATAATAAGTTCCAGGACACATCAAAATAAAAAACACATCAAAAATGCTTCTTAATCCTAGTCAAGTTTCACACATAGCTAGCTCGTTTCAGGACATATATACAAACACTTTCTTCTTCTTCATCTCCTTTCTTGACCTTTGCTTCAATTCCCATGCCAAGTCTAATATGATCTTGTATATATGAATAAGTTGCAGGTTTCGGTCCCTTTCAAATCCCTTGCAGCGAAAGGGATGGAGGTTACATTACGAATCAAATAAAATTAGCTAACCAAGAAAACGAAGATGCATTTACGAATAAAATATCCATTGCATCGAAAAGAATGGAGGTTATATTACACATGGCGTACACTAGTTACAAGTTGTTGAGTCATACATGCACATCTAATCATTTTATATACAAGACTTCTATGAACGAATGCGTCAGAACTTTCTTTTTCTTATTTGTTTCGGTATTTAGAGGAGGTGAAAGCTTGGCAGATGAAATCGCCTTGCTAAGCTTGGCAAAACCTTCCAATCTTTTGCAGCATAATTTGCAAACCTTGAATAGTGTACATATTTTTGCAGCATAACCTCCCAATTTCAGCTGCATCCTCCAGTGCTAAATGATGAATCCATACATGTCAAAACCAAGCAATCAAGTTAATAACAAGTTTCAGAAATCAATCCTTGAATAGAAGGATCTGAAGTTTACAATAACTAACACTCTCAAAATATTGGTATTTGCACATATCATGAATCAACATATTTGATGAATCAAACAAAAAAATTCAATATGCCCTAAAAAACTAACTGATGAATTAACCAAACTGTAGAAGCACAAAGAGTACCTTAAAAGTCCTGTCATGTCTTTGTTTAAGTTGCTGGCATTTCTTCAAACAAAACTAAATCCCACTTTCTTCAACTTTTCGATACTCAAAAATTATCCGGAAATACCTCACATCAATAAACCAAAACCTAACATAAAACCAAAACATTTATCAGACAAACCACAAATCCACAATGATCACAAGCTACATCAAACAAAATCAGATCCATTTCATATCCAACCCGAAAATCTTGCCTACATCAAACAAAATCAGATCCATTTCGTATCCAACCGGAAACAAAACTAAACTGGAGTGTTTTCCTAATTAGATTAGAAACATTAAAGGTAAACAAAAAACCTTAAAGAACCATGTGTTGGAACAGCTCATACGGACAAAGGCCAATGAGAAAAATAAAGAGTCTAGTGATCCGATTATTGGAAAGGAATGAAAAAATACCCACTTTACACTCTGAGGCGCAAAACAATAATTTGAGGTCGGGCATGGAGCACACAATTTAAGGTTTTAATACTCACCAAACAACCAATCAACAAACATATATGCTGAATGCAGGGGCAAGGCAACTTCATAAAAAATCATAAAGAAGAAAAAAACTACATCAAGCATGGTACCAATCTAGCATCTCAAATCTTGAACAAGAATACAATCATAAACATTGGTGGTCCAAACCCTTACAACAGAGCAATCACAGCTGACACTCATACAACAAAGACTAAAAGATCACACTTCTTTTTCAATTAAACCCGTTAACACTTGCATCAACAAAAACTAAACCTTTATCTTCGGCATATTGCAAGTCACACCTTAGTTTGTCCAATGAATTTATACAAAGCTAAACAACACCAACACAACTCAACTCAGGAACACATCTAAAATCAGGAACACAACTCAGAAGTCAATCATTCAATTAGGCTCTACTTCAATCAGGTTTTTACAAAGCTGCACACTTGCTACGCATTTGAGATTAGTTGAGTAAACCGTACCTTCATGAAGACCACAACCTATCAGATCATCGGCTTCCTCATCCCCGGCCCCAAAATCCCTCTCCGCCATCTCGACGGGGTTCTCGCGCGCCTCAGAATCCCTCCCCTTCACCGGCTGCCCGTCCAACACCTTGAAGTCGCGGCTGTCCGTCTAAACCCGCACACGCCACATAGTTTTGCTTATTAAAAAAATCTGATCGATGAAACGGAGTTCACCGAACCAATGGATATGACCGAGAAACAGAGGATGAGATGAATTCAAATCTGTTTATGAAAATCAAAAAATAATGGAGTAAGTAAGAACCGAAGCAGTTGATGACGAGTTTGGCGACGGTGTGGCCGGAGATCGGTATGGTTTGGATGGTCGGCGGAGAAACGAACTCCACGACGGAGGAAATTAGATATCAGAAGAGAAAGAACTGATCAGATGGTGTATAGTAGAGGAGATGTGTATTGTAATCGAAAGACCAAAATGCCCCTCTAAATTGAATGTATAATGAATTTGCTTTAAAGAAAATAATAAACAAAGGTTTGTGTAGTGGGGCACGTGTCATTGTTCCATTGGATGGACGAAAATGATGTGTATGAATGAGTGGTTGAAATGCTGCCTCACTGCCTCATTCTTATTTTGGCTGCCTCATTTGAACGCTCCTATATATATATATATATATATATATATATATATATATATATATATATATATATATATAGGGGCGCGCTCAAATGTTATGGGTTGTTAATGTGTTATGTGTTATGAAGGTTTTGATTAGTTGATAGTGGCAGGAATAGTGCCGGAATAGTATTTTGGTAGTGGGATTTCACTGTTTGCTTTTTACTGTTGATAGTGGGTTTACTAGTTGGACACGTGGCGCACCCACAAAGCACGGGGGGGTTGGATGTGTGGCTAAGATTGGTGTAACACATAACACATTAATTTGGGTGTAACATTTGAGCGCTCCTCTATATATATATATATATAGATGGGCGTTCAAATGTTACACCTCCAGCCAATCAGATTGCGCCATGTAAGCCACTATTCATGGCACATGCAAGTCACATGTCCACTACCCCCCATGCTTTTGAGGTGGCGCCATTTGAGCCATTTGATCAACCTTGATCAATGACTGAAAATGGTGTAACAAGTAACACCCTAAGGGGGTGTAACACTTGAACTCCCCTATATATATATTTATTTATTTATTTATTGATTTCCGCAATTCTAGCAAGTCATCTTGATCGGATCCGAAGTCATCTGGTACATTACTCCACTTTTGAAGTGCAGGCCAAGTTTGGCACCTTTTCCATGCATGAATTGCACATCCACCCCAAATCACCGGTACATTCTTCGACACTGGAGCTCAGGCATCTTGGGCGCCTTTACTGTTGCAAGACTTGGCACGTCTATCTAGACATTCGTACCTCCACGAAGGAAGAATCATCACACACAGGCGTGAAGAAGAAGCATTCACAAGGGATATAGGAAGCATCACGCGATGCGTAAAGAAGAAAGGAAATCCAATTTTTAATGTGGACTTCTTAACTAACATACCACCACCCATGTTGACCTTAATTTTTGAATATTCAACCACACAAAATATGTAATTTTTTATTTATACCAGAAGTGTTGGTATCCAAAACAGATCTAGTTAACTACATAATAGATAATACTACATCGTGACGGCGTCAATTACCTTATAATCAACTGTAATTAATTTATTAATTAATTAACGACGGTGACATTCCAAAATCCGAATTATTTATATATAAATTGAAGGACAAAAAGCACGAATTTTCTGAGAAAACCCAAATCCAAAGCCAAACACTTTCTACATATTCTCCCTCTCACGTTACTTCACTTGGCATTAGCACAAGCAACCGTTTCTCTTCTTCCTCCGTCAACGTTTTTTCCCTCCTCATCATCTTTTGGATCACAACTTAATCCTCCGACGAAGCTAGCAGCAACAAGTATTTATTTAACTTGCTTTGTAATCGAGAATTAGTAAATGTTCATAGCGGGATCAGGTGTTGAGAAGAGGAAGAGTGAATATCATAAAAAGGACGAGGCCGAGGGAATGCGATTGGGAGGGAAGTACGAGCTCGGAAGGACTTTGGGCGAAGGTAATTTCGGAAAGGTTAAATACGCTACTCATTTGGAGACTGGCAAAGTATTTGCTGTCAAGGTTCTCGAGAAGGATAGAATCATCAAGTTGAAGATCACCGACCAGGTTTTCCTTTTCTTTTCTTCTCTTCTCTTCAATTTTATATTTCGATTCCTATTGTTTGGCAGACTTCTTCAGTTTCTGGATTTGCTTTGCTATTTTTTTTTAATTTTGATATTTTGTTCTGAATATTGTCAAGTGATTTTGGTGATGATGGGATCCTTTTGAAACTCATGATCTGCAGATCAAAAGGGAAATAAGCACATTAAAGCTGCTAAAGCATCCTAATGTTGTCATGTTATATGAGGTGAGCAACTGACTTCATCCTGATTTTACTCCCATTGTAATTCAAGTGTCTTCATTCTGGGGTGTCATGGCGAATAATGCTCAAAATGGACTAATCAGTTTGATAGAAATGTCTTGGGATCAGACTGGTTTTATCAGTTCCATAATCATTGAAGATGGTATTTTGCCAAATGGATGGACCTTCTTTTTTTACTGGGATTTCGGATGATGTTAAGAATTGACAAAGACACTTAACTGTAGAGGATAACGGGACCAGTCATTTATATCGTGTCTTTTTTGAAAGCTGATGTGGCTAAGCTCAACCTGCCTTTCATATTCAACATTTTTGGAAGTGAGGCTAAGTTACTGGCAAAAGAAGTGGATGTGCTAAGTCCACATCCCGCTTATTATACTGCACTATTCCGTTTGTGAAACTTCATAAACGTTTTTCTGTCATCCCTGATGTATATGTGAAGATTTCATGAATCATTCGGATAGCAATGTGTAATTACTTTCCGTGATTGGGATTGGGACTCTAATTTCAAATGGGAAGTAGGAACCATATCTACTTGATTGGGTGGGGTGATGATGGTAAAATGATGCTACATTTGCCTATCAAACTAGCCTTTGAGGTTTTACTTCCCAGTACTTGCATTGAGTTTGCATGATGGAGAGTCATTTATGCTTGTGAACATACTGTCAAAGGATCAAATTGGTACAAAGGGTGGTTGATTCATGTGTCTAATTATGTATATGGATTTTAAAGCACCAACAAGGGCCAGTTGCATAATTCTTATTTAGGAACCACGCCTAGTTGAATCATCTGTAGATTGTTGAAACATTGAACTTAGTTCCCTTGGGAATTGGGAAGCCAACAATTTATAGCTTCAGATATTTCACATTATAAGGTGTTGGGAGATCAAATGTTTGTTTAAATTCAATGATAATGTGTGTATTTTCAGGTGATAGCGAGCAAAAGTAATATATACATGGTCCTGGAATATGTCAATGGAGGCGAATTGTTTGATGTAATTGTGAGTGCTTATGTAGTAGATAAATCTATCATGTGGAGGTTGTTCTTATCAAATGCCTCATTTTTATCTCATATGTTCGATCTGGCAGGCAGGTAGAGGGAGACTTTCAGATCCCAGGGCGCGGAGGCTCTTCCAACAACTGATTGATGCTGTGAGTTACTGCCATGATAGAGGCGTTTACCATAGAGATCTTAAGGTCTGGGCAAGAACTAACTACAACAATTAGTTGTTCTTTTCCCATTACTCTTTTCTGCATGAATTACCAAAATTCATTTGTCCTTGTGCATGTGCAGCTAGAGAATGTTCTTATAGACAAAAAAGGAAATTTAAAAATTTCTGATTTTGGTTTGAGTGCGCTTCCTCAGCATTTCAGGGTATGAACCTAAAACTATCTCTGTTTATGTGACTAATCGTTTCTCTTCATGCTACCCACATCACAATACTGTAAATTTAGGAAGATGGTTTGCTGCACACGACATGTGGAAGCCCCAACTATGTTGCACCGGAGATCATTTATAATAGAGGGTACAACGGTGCTACAGCTGATATCTGGTCATGTGGAGTGATTTTGTATGTCATTCTTACAGGTGATCTCCCATTCGATGATAGGAACATAGCAGTTCTCTATCAGAAGGTAAGTTAGCTATGGTTGTCCCACTTATCTCGTGCATCTTACAATAATTTGAAAAGCTGAAAAAGTTTGATTGTTGTGGAGAACAGATTTTCATGGGGAATGCTCCAGTGCCCAAATGGATTTCACCAGGGGCCAAAAATTTAATTCAGAGAATTCTTGATCCCAATCCTGCAACTCGCATAACAGTGGCAGGAATCAAAGCAGATGACTGGTTCAAACAAAATTATACACCTGCATCTCCCAGTGAAAATGAAGACGAAGGAACCTTGATTGTCGATGCCACATTGTCAATAAATGAAATTGTATGACTTGTGCCATCTTATTCTTTTCAAACTCTCTTCTTGTGCTCTAGTAGTTTTATTTTGATACTTGAGATAAATTCAGCCAACGCAAGAGGAAAACAGCACAGAATCACCTTCACTCATAAACGCTTTCCAGCTGATTGGAATGTCATCTTCTCTTGATCTCTCTGGTTTTTTTGAGAATGAGGTGAGGTAGAGATGTATATAGAGTGTGTTAATTTATGCGCCTTAAATCTTATTTGATTCCTTTGATTCATATTAGGAGGTTTCAGAAAGAAGGATTAGATTTACTTCGCCTCTCTCCCGTAAGGATCTGCTAGAGAAAACAGTACAACTAGCTACTGAGATGGGCTGTCGTGTTCAAAAGAGAAACTCAAAACTCGGTGTGAAGGTAAATCAAACGTTCTTATACATCATAAATGTGCCTTCCAGTCGTATTGGGATTTTATTCATAACATGCTTGACTTTCTTTTGATTTAAAATGTTCAAACTAAAAGTTTTGTTTCTTTTTTATTTAGTTGGAGATGACGCAAGAGCACAAGAACCAGTGTAGCCTTTCAGTTATTGCAGAAGTATGTATACACTAATTAAAGGACATTTTCACAGCCTACATCTTCTCAATTCCAGACTAGAGTCTCACGGTGTACAATTCCCCATTTGTTGCTGCAGGTGTTTGAGATTAGCTCATATTTGCGTGTAGTAGAGCTGAGAAAATTGCATGGTGATCCCACGATATACAGACAGGTACCCTCAAGCCATCATTTTGAAATAGCTCTCGTTCTGTTTTATTGTTGGATATTGAGAAATTATAAGCGGAGTGAAATAAACTTGCAGTTGTGCAAAAGGCTGTCAACGGAGTTGGGTGCGCCATCAAGCACAGATTTGTCGACCATGTAATTATGCTGTTATCTATGTAAATTATCATTTGTAATATACTCTTCTATTAGATCTGTCTATATAGTGTAAAAAGTGATGCCGCGTATGCACTTAAATGTAAATTCGGCAATGCAAGCAAATTTTATTGCATTCTGAGTAGTCAGTCTCCATTTATGCAGGAGAGGTCTTCTTATTCAACTTCAATAACTCGGCACTCTAGTGTCTAGTCTATGATGCTCCTTCCCAAGTGTGCAAATCAAGGGAGTATGTCTCTTTATTCAAAGATTATATTTAATTTTTTTTTATCTATTTCATTCCAAAATAACAAGAGTTTAGTTAATTTTTTTTGTTGAGAGAATGTAAAGTAAAAATACAAATAATAAAATTAAAGTCAATCAATAAAATCAGTGTTATTAAAACCGGACCAGACCGGTTCGGTTCTCTTATCTGATCGGTATTGCAGTTGAACCGTTCTCAATCAGGTTGAACCGGTGAGTTTTTTATTAACCCGGTTGACCCGGCCGGTTCAACCGATTCGATTTTTTCAGAAAAAATTAAATTTTTTGAGCTCAACTAGAATTGAACACAACACCCCATGTATAATTAATCACTTTACTTCCACTAAGCTAAAAATTATTTATGGTTCTAAGATTATTTAAGTAATATATATTCATCTATCACACTTAATACATATTATCAATTTAACTAGAAATTTAATTTAGTTAAATAGCACTTCACGATCGTATAATATAACTCAATAATATTTTAATCAACACTTCGATTAAATATCAAATAAAATTATAAATTTTGGATATAATATGATTGTATAATTGGCCGAAAAAATTGAAATATAATTATCCAACATATTTAGATTATTTAAATCATAAACATGTAAAATTTAATTTGCTCATAAACATATTACACTATATATAATGTCATATGTAACTATTTTATTTTGATTTTTTTAGAGTGTGCGGGTCAATCCAGTTTGACCCGGTTGAATCATTGACCCATTAACCCAGTTACCTGACCGAATCGATCCCCGATCGGTTTTCACAACACTGAATAAAATATTAGAATTACTACTACTTAGTGGGGAATGAATCAGTAAAGGTGGAACAAGGTTACCTTTGGGAATGGAGTTTTTTTTTAAAATGACCCAAACGAGTTTGGGCATTTCAAAACTGACCCACGCGAGTTTCACATTTCAAAACTGACCCATTTTTATTGAAACCGGATCCCCAGGATCTGGTTTTTTACGATTTTCAAAAGACGGGATTAAAGACCGGATCCTGAGAATCCGGTTAGTTGCGTTTTGTAACTAACCGGATCCCGGGGATCCAATTGTAAGGAGATCTAGCTGATGTGGACGACGGTCGAATACGTGGCTTCCACGTAAGACCGGAGTGCGAAGATCCGGTTTTATTTTAAGGAAATCAGATTTCAGCGATCCGGTTTTTGGCGACTTTAAATTTTGTTTAGTTGTTAAGCCCGTTATTACGGTCTGTATTTAAAATAAAAAGATACATCAGTTTGGAAATCATTGAAAGTTGGGCATTAGAAACATAGTTGTAGTAAAATAAAAGTGAACAACAACAGTACTATAGGTACTCGGATATTGGATTTAGCTTGCAGTGGCGAAGGGACAAGACCTTCTGTTATGACCAGTTTGATGGCATAATTTGCACCTTTGAATTCTGTCTGGGGGTTGTGATGATGAAGCCTCTCCTTGAGTACTGGATTGGCCGACATCCCTCTGGTCCATTTCAGTACGCCTTCGCCTTGTCGGATTTCTACCGACGTTTGTGCATTTGAAGTGAGGATTAGGCATATGAGGAAGTCCATCATAGGGTTCCCAGAAGTCAGAATGAGGTAATGGACTGAAATGGTAACTCCAGGTCATGTTGTAAGCTTCAAGTGTATACTAATGAGGCACATAGTCGATGTATTCCCTGTTCGTGAACTTACAAACTGCAATTGCATGACTGCAGGGAATATGAAGTGTAGTCTATTTTCCACATTCACATGTTCTCTTGGGTAGGCAAACTTTCCACAGATGATGCTTAATTCCCGTGGTAACTGATAAATTTCCTGGGACGGGTTAAAATGTACGACTCTGTGGAACTGTGCCCTTTGTCGGAGTTCCTCCAACCTCTCGTGTACCTTTGGTGCAAAAGCCGAATCCGTATTATCGTAATGATAACAACGGGTGTTGAAGTATTTATTCAACTGTTTGAAAGTGAACATAACCAATGCTGAAATTGGTAAATCACATCCGTGCTTGAGAACGCCATTGAACGATTCCGAAGCGTTCGTAGTCATTGAGCCCCATCTCATACCACCAGTATCCATTGCCAAAGACCATAAATGAGCATCCACGTTGCGCAACCATGTTCGTACATCAGGTCTGTCTTTTAATAGTTTCATCAGCTCCTCATATTGAGCTGCAAACTTGTACTCTTTTTTGGCATATGCAACCTTGCCAAGTTTTTTCTTCAAATAAGAGTCTTTGACCTTCGTGTTAAAGTTGTTCTGGAAGTGGTGAATGCAGATACGATGGTAAACATTAGGAGGCGACCATTGTGGTTCATTCATAGTAGCCATTATTCCTCTGTGTCTGTCAGATATGACGCACAAGCCTGGACGTGAAGTGACACCCTCTCGAATGCAACTCATGAACCAACTCCAGCTGGAGGTGTTTTCACTCTCGACGAAAGCAAACGCAACAGGTAAAACGCCATTATTTGCGTCCAATGAGCATGCTACGAGGAGCTTCGCATCGTACTTACCGTACAAATGAGTTCCGTCAATGGATAATATAGGACGACAATGCTTAAACACATGAATACATTCAGCAAATGCCCAAAAACATGATTTACCTGAATGTACTCACCATCGATTTCTTCCGTTTCCCATTTAACAACTGTTTCCGGACTATGGTCAACTAAACCCTTCATCAAGTGCGGCAGGTATGCGAATGAGTCATCCCATGTTCCAAACAAGTTAATCATTGTTTGTTGCTTAGCTTGCCAAGCTTTCAAGGGGGAAATTTCTAGCCCATAGTCTTTATAAATTCTTGCTTGTATCTCTGCTCCACTCCACTGTAATTTTTCTGTCATCACATCCCATAGTTCTTTAGCGATGTACTTAGGCGTCATATGAACGTTGTTGGCCATAATTGTGTCGTTCTGACATATGTGGTGCTCACGATGCTTTTGCACTTCCCAACGGTGACTTCCTCTCAGTGCAGCTATCCGGAGGGCCCATGGACAAACTTCTCGACCTTTTCGACATTGAAATACCATAAAAGAAGGGTTAGATTTTTTTTACCACGTATTCAACCCGTTTCATTATCGGCCACTTCCGCACCGCATGTATGGCAAGTTCTTTTGAGTCAAACTCAGTCCCAACTCCAATGGATTCACGGAGATCCGGCTGACCGAAATTTCCTCCCATATACTCATTGGCTAGTTGATTGGTTTCCCATGCCGAAATATCTTCAAAATCCGGATGATCCCATACGTAACAGGGTAATGTAATCTCGTAATGCGGATTCTCAACAGCGACCATTTCCAAATGCTCCATTTCTTCCCGGTCGTACTCGTCCATGATTGGAACATCTAAATTATCAAGAGTGGGCGTTTCCATGTCAAAGGAAGTTGCTAGAACGAGTGGAATGATGAGAGATTTATAGTAGGAAGTGTATTTGGATGTGGAAAATGAACGAGAGAACATGAATATATATAGGGCGTCGAAAACCGGATCACCGAAATCCGGTTTTAGGGGAATCCCAACCCGTGCCCATCCGGTCACTTCTGGTCGAGGCGTCAGAAATTTGGGTCCCGTGGAAAACCATATCCCGGAATCCGGTTTGTTAAAAAACCTAATTTTTTTTGTTTTTTCCCGTGGAAAACCGGATCCTCGGGATCCGATCTGTTAAAAAACCTATTTTTTTTGTTTTTTTCCCGGGGATCCGGTCTGTTAAAAAACCTAATTTTTTTTTGTTTTTTGCCGGTGGAAAACCGGATCCCGGGGATCCGGTTTGTTAAAAAACCTAAACTTGTTTTTTATTGAAATTTGGCCCCCGCGGAAATCTGGATCGCCGGGTTCCTGAAATTTTACCAGATTTCTTCGTGTCCCATAGAAAACGTATCATAAGTTATTTTCATAGATTGTTATCTGTCGTAAATCCAAAACGTATCATAAGTTTTTTTGATAGATTAAATTGAGACATTGTTACAAAATGTAGCATAAGTCTAACAAAACAATACATTAAAGTAAAATATAATCTCAATCTCTTGCGAATCTCTTCTGACGTAACTTCTGCAGCCATGATTGTTTAGGTGTCTTTTCAGGACGAAGGACGTGCCCGTGACCTGGTGGTGAATGTGGTGCTTGTGAGTGGATGGCCGAGATGGGTGTGAAGGTGGTGCCCGTGAACTTGATGGACGATCATAACATGGTGTCTGTGAGTCAAGGTTGGTGACATATCATCGTCTACACTCATATCATCATCGTCACCTGTAATTAAAAATTATTAGTATATTAATTGAATAAATTACATATACAATTAAAATGAGGAAATTTACCGTTTCCAAACTGAATAATATCAAGGTTGATATTCAGTAGCCGCAACTCCCCCAACACCCGTAGTTCCCTCCACTACGGTATGGAAAATGCGATGAAAAATTGGTCGCGAGTCTGCAGTACTGGTGAATTCTTCTGCGACCTGCGAAGCGCAGATGAGCAACGTGCGAATCTATATGAACAAATTGTTAGCTACACATGTAAAACAGTATAATAATAATATATTATAAAACATGTGAAAACTTACATTGCTAGGTAATTCATGGGCACTAGGGCGATACGCTGAGTGTCCTCTTCTTCCAATTTGGGCTGGATAAGACGACGTGTGATCCGTGAATACCAATGCACATATTCATCACTGGGAATATCAATTTCCTCGCCATCCTCGCCCGGATCCCCAAATATTAGTCTCTCCCATCTAGTAGTCCATAACTCACCATACTGGCACAAGTGCACTCTCCAATCAACTTTCTTTTTCCTTTCTAACCTGTGGTGCTCATTTGTAAACACTATAGGAGCAGGTGGAATGATCTGCTTCCATCCAAACTGTCTCATAGCACGAATAGGATGATGCCACTCAATGATGTTGAAGCAAATAAGTGGCACATCAGCCGCCAAAAATTCCCGTGACTCAAGATATACAAGATGCAGTCGTTCCATCAACTCCTCTTCATATGGTCGATAAATAAAATCATCGTGGACCATTCGCTCGAGTTGATCCCAAAAGAAGACTAAAGCACCACGTGGGACCTCTTTAAAATGTTTTGGTCAAGCCCAATGTCTGCGCATAAGAAAAAGCGTTACAAATTTAATAGTTAACAATTTTCAATATCAAAATAAATATAAAGTTTACTCACAAGTACGACCAACAAGGTCTAAAATATGGATGAATATCATCTTCAAGTTCTGGGGCGTCTCTGAAATATGGTTGTGGACGTCCAATACGCATGCGCTCCCAACACCAAAACTGTAGTAATAGTGCACAGCCACCAATTTGTGACTTCCTAAAATTACTTGCTCTGCACAACTAACTGTACTGATAAGCTAAAACCGCGCTCCCCCAACTGTATCTCCTGACGTTATCCAAGCCCACCAACAATGGAAGGTAGTGGAGCGCTACCTGATCACCGTACAAGTCTGACATGAGAGTCAATCCCAATAGACATAAAATGTACACCCTAGCGTATTTCTTCAATGTCTCTTCATCCACATCGTCTGGCATAGTAGTCAGGTAGTCATCGAACCATGTTTTCCTACCCATCGATTTCACCTTAGGACTGTCGGGCACATCACCCAATAAACTCAAACAAATAGCCTCCCATTCGAACTCCCCTAATCCAGACACGGGCTCCCCATCTATGGGTAATCCAGTAAGAAGAGTCACGTCCTGTAGTGTAATTGTAGCCTACCCTCCATTCAGATGGAAGGTGTGTGTCTCGGGGCGCCATCTCTCCACTAGGGCGGTGCACAATTTAGGATCATTCTTCACGTTGCATACTTGGGTCCAAGGTAGAAATCTGGCATTTGCAACATACTCCGTAAGTCGAGGGTTCATACTTACGACATTATGACCCATTACCCGCAATGCCTTATCAGATTTAAAATCTTTATCCATCTATAATATGTGATTAATTAATGAAACATTGTTATATGATAAGAATTTTAAAAATTTTAATTAATGAAAATCATACCTGATTTCTCCAAATCGCCTCAATGTGATGCACACTTTGCATCGTCAACAAGGATAGATCGATGGGTCCAGGATGAAGATAATCATCCATATCCATGTTTGGATTAGCAGTCGCTCGTGAAGAAGACGGCACATCGCGTTGACTAGTGCTTCTTCGCCTGTTACCTGACGACATTTCTGTAAAAACAATAAATATTCATTATTACCAATTAATGAATAAAAACAAATATAAATACAATTTATTGTCCAAATACAAATATAGTAATTCAAAAACTATGACATTCCACAATACTCTTTTTACGAATATAAAACCATAATCCATACAATTAATTCAACCCGATAATAATTCAACAACAACTATTAAACGGACTAATACCAAACCACAAAATTCACAAAATTCTAAATATTAATACAATTAACCGAACTAATATCAAATACAAACAATTCAACAACACCAATAACAAAATTCACAACAACAATCCTATCAATTTCGTTTTTTTACAACAACAATCCTAACAACAAAATTCACAACAACAACAATCCTATCAATTCACAACAACAATAGCAAACAATTCACAACAACAATCCTAACAAGAACATTCACAACGACAATAATCCTATCAATTCACAACAACAACAATCCTATCAATTCACAACAACAACAATTTCGGAGACAATTTCATTTTTTTACAACAACAATCCTATCACTTCACAACAACAATCCTAACAACATAAATTCACAACGACAATGGCAAACAATTCAACAACAAAATTGAGTTTTTTACCTATCAATTGGATGAGGAATTGACGGAGTTGCTCGGAATGGAAAATACGGACGAATCGGAGGAGAAATTTTCTGCTAGGGTTTGGAGAATTCAGAGAAGAATGGGGGAGAAGAAGCTGCGGCCGAAATTTATTTCGCAAAAAACCGGATCGCCGAAATCCAGTTTCCTTAAAATAAAACCGGATCTTCGCACTCCGGTCTTACGTGGAAGCCACGTATTCGACCATCGTCCACAACAGCCAGATCTCCTTAAAACTGGATCCCCGGGATTCGGTAAGTTACAAAACGCAACTAACCGGATTCTCAGGATCCGGTCTTTTGAAAAGATTCGGTTTCATTAAAAATGGGTCAGTTTTGAAATGTGAAACTCGCGTGGGTCAGTTTTGAAATGTCCAAACTCGATTGGATCTTTTTTTTTTAAACTCTTGGGAATGTGCTCATCAGAATTAGGTGGATTAAGAGGATTATCGAGAAGAGAACAGGTGAACCCGTAGTCAGTGAGAAAGAAGTTCACATCAAAATTAGACGAGTGGCTTCCGAAGGAGGAAGCCTTGCCTCAACAGCGATTCAAGGATAGAAAAGACCCAAAAGTGGAGACTAGAATACAACATATTTTCTTGCTTTGCAGTGGACAGGGTTGCATAGTCGGGAGGGATGGCTGTGTTATGGGATTAATATTAATTTAAGAAGCTTGGATCCATATGGATTTGGATGTGAGGGCGAAGAAGAATTTTAGGTTAACATTCTTTTATGGAGACCCGATGAGTATCCTAAGGAGGAACAGTTGGACGCAATGTTATTAAAATCGATCCGTGAATCGATCCGGTCAAGTCATTGGATCAATAGGTTAGGGGTTCAATCGGATTGACCCGCACAAATTAAAAACATAAATATAAAATACTTATATATGATATTATAATTTAACATATTTATGACTAATAAATATTACAGGCTTATGATCCGATTACAACAACATACCATAATAAATTTAGAATTTGATAAAGTACAACAATAATAGAAGAACAATAACAATTTTAGTCTTAATTTGCAGGTCACAATAATAAGGGGTTTCTAAGACTAATTGAATTTCTAGTTAAATTGATAATAGCAATAAGTAATAAATTTTATAGATTTCATAAATGAATATACATTATTGAAAGAAATAATAAAACAACAACCATCTTTAGGCTAGTGGAAGGAAATAGAATAACTATTAAGAGGGACTTGGGTTTGAATCTTGTCCAAGTCAAAATTGAATAATTAATTTTTCAGATCAAATCGAACCGATTGAACCGATCAAAACACGATTTTAATGAAAAACTGGGTCAACCAACCGGGTCTTGACAGGGTCAATTACATACCGATCCGGTGACCGATTCCCAGTCCAACCGATCGAACCGGCCAGTTCGATTTGGTTTTAATAACTATGGTTGGACGCTTCTAAAGGCACTGAGCCAAGGCTAGTGATGAGTCAGTATTTGACAATAGCTGTCGTCTGACGCGTCAAACTTAAATTTATAATTTTTTGAAAACAACTCTAGCGGTAAGCCACAATCTAATCCAACAAAGATGTTTGACTTATAGTTCTTTCCTAAACACAATAATCCGACAAAGGTATTATTAAGTCTAGGTGTTACGATCTACCTTTACAACAAAGTTTCCAGTAGATATTAACAATAAGAATTGGTTGTCAAACTAAGCTTTACGATAAAATTTCTACTTAATCCAACAATTCAATTCATAGGATGAATAATAAAAACTAGTAAAACATGAAATTGCATTGAGAAAAGAGTCTTAAAACGTAGTCACAATAAACGAAACCCTATAAAATAAGAAAATTAGCTACTCATAGCTATAACAAAAACACAAATATTCTTGAATAAAAATATAAAATTCTCTTCTCGTCGAAAGTTTCGCGTTCTCCTCAAGAGCCATCTTCAAAAGTAGAATTTGATGTAGAATAATAGAAACCCTTTTCCAAACCCTTAATTTATAAGTTTTTGAGTTTTTAAATCTATTTTTGGGCCCAAATTACCAGTTCTCGGAACTGCTGATGTCATCAAGTACGCTGATGATGTCCTCGCCGCGCCCAAGGAAGACGTTACGACCGCTCCCAACGTTGACGTTATCGGTATTGCTGTGCCCAGTGTTGATGTTAGCAATGCGCTAATGTCTTTCTTGGGCGCAGTCCCCACTGATTTGGTTTTTCGCTTTCAACGCAACATTTCTGACTTTGACTCTCGATTAGACCTTCCAAATGACCTCGGATACTCTCGGTGTGAACTAGAGAGTTGTAGAGAATTGCGTCAGCTACGCAATGACATGTAGCTCATATTTTTCTAATCAGTGGTCAATTCCCAGCACTCCGTCGAACCTCAAAGGTTTGATCTGCCACTGTGGTATTTTTGGCACGAAATGTCATCTTTTATGCGCGTTTCCTCCTAAAGCTTTCAAACCACCTAAAATGCAAAACCATACTAAAATGTAAATGTTCGCATATAAAAGTGTCGAAATAAATGGGCTTAGTTAGTTCGACGAGTCGTATAAATACGATTCATCAGCTAGACAGGACCCTTGTTGATGGTAAGAGATTTCAATGAGGTCAGGTTTAGCTGGGAAACAAAAGGGATAAGATCAAGAGAGGCCAGCAGAGTGGGGAATTCAATGATAACCTAGATGATTGTGGTATATCAGATTTGGGTTTTAAAGGGAACTTAATGATACCTTGGACGATTGTCCGCAATGGAAACATGGTGTCAGGGAATAAGTTTGGGTACAAACCTTATCTTTTTATATAAATTATAAACCTCTTTAAAAGCTGTGATGTGGCAGCTTCTAGGAACCGGAGTCGTTGTCGTTGTACTTAAACATTTTTAATTTTTGACTCAATTAATATTTAAGAACGACATTAAGGATAAAATGATCGTAATAATTAACAATCCTAAATTTTGCTTACACTTCATTAATAATCACTTATCATTTAGTTTTTTCACATAACATTTACAAAATGAGTCCGGATCCTGTGAGAAGTGCAGTTACCATGAGAAATGAGAACAAATCCTGACCATATAATTATTGTAATCTGTGGTCAAGATTAGCCTTATTATTGGTACATAAATCAGAATTAAATCGACTAATTAGGGATTTGAGGGTATAATCGGGATTAAAATCAATTAAATAAATCATAATCCCATTAATTTCGTCTAACCTAACCTAATCCGTGTTCTCAAACTACGATTCGAAATCGTATCTCAAAACCATTCGGCGCAACAGGACTACGATAGACGACGATAGACAGGCCGCGACTTCCAGACAGGCTGTGACTTCTACGACGCATCGACGACCACCGACGGCTCCATGACTGACGAAACGAAGAATAAGAGTAAGCGGTTATAAGTTTTACGATTCGGAAATCTTCAATTTTATTTTTAGTGTTTCAAGTCGACTGAACATGGCTTATTTTCGCATATACACTCACATCTTTCGTATGTGATTTAATTACGTTTTATTATTGTTCGTATTGAACACGGGTCGTTCGTACTGGTGTCTAACTGAATTCATTATGAGTTCCGTATTTGTTCGTAGTGTAGCACACATTATTTGTAGTAGGACGCCTTACTTATTCGTAGTTTCGACACTTAATTCGTAGTCTGTATTTTTGATAAACATAATTCATAGTCTGAACTTATTATTCGTAGTCTGAATACGTAGTCTGAGTTAAGCACATTGTTCGTAGTGTAGCACCCATTATTCGTAGTAGGATGCCGTATTTATTCCTAGTTGTGCTACACTTAATTCGTAGTCTGAGTTTGTGATATACTTAATTTGTCGTCTGAAATTATTATTCGTAGTCTGAGTTTAGCACATTATGAGTTCCGTACTTGTTCCTAGTGTAGCACACATTATTCGTAGCTAAGCACACCTAATTCATAGTTTAGCACACTTAATTCGTAGTCTAAGTTTATGATACGAATTTTCATACATAACTTCAGCAGAACGCAAGTAAGAAAGGACCATATCAAGCAAAAATGCCAAACGCCAAACAATTACTTTTGATTATTGTTCGTAGTGAACACAGGTCATTCGTACTGTTGCTTTGTCTGATTAACTATTGCCGTGTTCTTCTTAGGCCATGGCAGCATTAGTAGCAGTGATTGCGGAAGCCTCTTTATTCAGCAGAAAGCACCGATGTACAATGCACAAGTTGTCGCCGAGGTTAGGGACCAGATACCTGCTAAACATAGCCAGTTTTATGACAGGTCAGCGCGTTCGTAAGGCTTAAACATCCACATTGATGAGAACGTGATGACATTGGGTATTTCGGCACCGGCTGCAGCTATAGGGAATTTAAGTGATAAGAATGTGACCAGGCAGTCCTTGATGGCGCGCAATGAAGGCATGGAGAGGCCTGCACTATCGTCTACTCCTCTGGCTCAAATGCCTTGTGTTTCGACTACTGGGACTGGTCCAGAAGGGAAAACTGTGAGGGGGTTCTTGTATCGGTACAGTTTTATCTTTCGTAGTATTAGTTTTATCTTTCGTAGTATCAGTTTTATCTTTTGTAGTAACAGTTTTATCTTTCGTAGTATCATTTTTATCTTTCGTAGTATCATTTTTATCTTTCGTAGTATCAGTTTCATCTTTCGTAGTATCAGTTTCATCATTCGTGCTCTGGATCTCATTATGAGGAGTGATGGTGAAAAAAACTTATTCTTGGTTAATTATATTGTTATTTTTCTGAAATCTTTAGCAGGGGTTTTATGGCCTTATTTGTGTGCCTTTCTAAATCAGTTAAAACCATATATAACTGGTTATGCAATTTCCTTTTATTGAAAGTTAAACGAATTCTTCCTTAGTAGCATCTGTAGGTAGCAGTAGTATTGCTGATTTCTGTTCAACAAATCGTGCAGGTAGTTATAATGGGGGGGGGGGGGAGTTTGCACACTGCAGCAACCATGATGTCGTGTGTGTTTCAAAGATTCAGAAGGTGATGGACATAAGCGGTGTGCAGACATATGTGATCAACAGAGCAAGAGTCTTGTTCTTGAATGAGAGGCCACAGTCCAAAGCTGGGATAGGAGTAACTAGAGCTGTCTATTCTATTACATGGCAGCTCCCTGATTACTTGCAGACGCTCGCTGCAAGTGAATAAACAGAAATACTCTAAAGAGAGAGTTCCTTATGTAAAAATCATGTTCTCTTTCATTTATCTCAAGCTTGTTGTTGTGTTGTATTACATAGAACGTTCTCTTTCATTTATCTCAAACAGTTTTGAATGGTGTTTAAAATAAGGAAGTTTTATTTTGTATTGGTTATCCTACTAATATTATGTACTTGGTATTTTCATTTCAATGTAAAAGTTGTCATTTCTTTCTAGTATTACTGCATACATTTATTTTAGCAAAAGTAACCTGAAAGATTGTAATGAATGTCAATTTCACATAAATTGTTATTACGAAAGATAAAATTGATACTACAAATTATAAATCTGGTAATACAAATTATAAATCTGTTATTACGAAAAATAAATCTGTTACTACAAATTATAAATCTGTTAATACAAATAATAACAGCTTCAGCCTCATCTCATCCATCTTCTCATAATCTTCTTTCTTAGAACCCAAGACATTTGGCTTCACTAAATCCTGAAACTTTACTCCGACAGAATGAACAGTGTACCCTTCGCTCTCAAAGAATCAGATTTTCCATCTTCTCATAATCTTCTTTTCAAGAAGGAGAAAGAGGTCAAAAATATATTAACATCCAATCACGCAGCATGTACCTTTAACAATGGTCCCTTCACGGCCATCCTTTTTGAGTGGCTTCGGCACCTGCTGTGATGGAGCATACTCAACTTGAACTTTAGAGGAGCTTACCTAGGACACCAAAATAAATTACTTAGCTGATTACTATCGTTTCCTTGAAAAACCAAATCAAAACCTGACGTTCTAAGAAATATATTGGGCATTCGAAATATATTGGGAACTCGACACATTAGGTTCGTTACTTAGCTGGGTTTCATACAAAAGTTGGTAGCTGCTGCATCAATTTGCCCAATCCAGAAAAGTTGAAATTTGCATTGAAACTCCCAAGCGGAATACATCCAGATATCTCCCACATCTCATTGAAGTACTCTGCCATCTGTTACATGAATCGTCAGCACATTGCATTTCACATATAGTCAACAAACACCCCTATCAGTTACGTGCAGCTAAAAAATTACATTAAGTCTATAAACACCCCTACCAGTTAACTGGAGTAAATCCTACGCACTGAACAAAAATATAACACTATAAGGATTAAGGACTCCCCAAAATCCCTCTTCTTCCATATACTTTCACTCCCAACCGTACAAAAATCCAACTTTCTCACAAAATCCTACCACACTAAAACAACAACCAAAACAAAAGAGCAAAAATTTCCAACTCAAATGAAAAGGTCACATACAAATTAGCCGATGATCCTTTATTGCAGAAGATTCTCACTGAAAGCGCCAGAATGACTCCAATCATCGCAAATATCAACGTAGTCACCACAAACCCCATCTTAATCAATCCTCCTCAAATTGATCCCAAACCCTTCCTATCAACAACAGTCCAAAATCAATATCCAAACACTAAATCTGCAATTTGAACAATTGCTCACCTGTTGATTCCGAATTGGATTCGGTCCGAGAGCGATCCTCTCCTCTTCTATCGAACTCGCAATCACTTCATCGCGGCGGACGAAGGGCGCGGTGGTGGAAGATGTGGAGGCCAATCGAACCGATCGGCGTCGGTGACAGAGGAGTTCGATTCTGATTTTGCGGAGGAGAGAGAAGAATATGACGTGATTGAAAAAGAAAAAAAAGGAAATTCTGATTTATTCCGAAAATGTCCTTTAAACCATAATTAGTAATTAATTAAATGCTAAAATATTTTGATTATTAACAGCCATACGATCTTAGATTTAATGGTCCTGAAGACTTCTCATTTCTCACCGTAACATACACTTCTCATGTGATCTTTTCTCTTACAAAATACGTGGACAATTTGAAAATTTTGCTGGATAATGTCCAGTAACATGAAACGGGTACATTGTAATCGAAGATTCAACATTAAACACCAAGAATGGGTGTTTATAATGACTGAACATTTAGCCAAAATACGTGGACAATTTAAAAAAATTTACTCTATAATGTCAAGTACATGAAATTGATACATTATACTCAAAGATTCAAGATTAAAAACCGAGAATAGCCTCCAACAATGCAAGGGTGTGACCAAGTGGTTGACTTACCTTACATTCATAATGTGGAGGGTTCAAGCCCCATCCATGACATTTTCCCCGACAATTTTGTGTGGATTTTCTTAGTCAAACAAATAGTGTGGACCTGTTCCTTTATCTTTTGCGGTTGTTTTCCTCTTTCATGTTCATCTTCCTCGTCCTTTTGGGACGTTTGCAAGTGTTATGCTTTATCCACTCATAGAGGTGTGCTTAAGCGCTGCTATGAATTTACCATGGATGTGTGTGTCAACTCGTGGGTTCAAAGTTGGAGGTGCCAGATGACCCCTGCTTCAACAAATGATTCAATTTCAAATCCGGGGTGGTGCCCTTTGTGTGGCATGTGCTTCAAACGAACTAGAAATATATATGTACCCAAGACATGTTATGTATATGATATCTTGCTTGATATGTTCGATGTAAACACACAATAAAAAAACCGAGAATAGTCGTTTTTAATGATTGAACATTAAGCTAAAATGACTGAATATTAATACCAGAAATTAGAAAAGACCATATTACCCCACATATATATTTTCAGAAAAATTGACGAAGTGCCACGTGTCATGTTTTAAAAAGTTTATAATTTATAAAAAAAATTGTAGTTTATATTTGAACCAGTCTTAGTTGTTTCATTCTAATATCTTTTTATTTTAGATGTAAATTGGTTGATAAGGGAAAGGAAAATGTATGTAGCTAGTTGTCCGGGGAAATGTTATAATTGTTGACCTAAACTTACTTGATTGTTTCAAGCCTTTTAGTTGAAGGTTGTTTCAAGCCTTTTAGTTGAAGGTTGTTTCAAGCCTTTTGGAATATTGAGGTTTTAATTGTGGAACAATATTTTGTTGTAAGATGTAGCACTTTTGATTGTTGAATGTCATTTTGGATTGAGTTTGGCAGGTGAATGATGTTTATTTTTGTGTTGGAAATTTGAGAGCAGCACTCAGTGGTCCTGAGGTCCTGAGCTTTTACATCTCCAAATACCGTTTCCACTAGCAGCGGTTTTCGTGAATTTTCAATGTAACCCAAAATTGCTGCTCGCAGCGGAGGGTTTGAGCAAAAATATGAGGTTCGAACGGCGGTTTTAAATGAGACATACACTGACAGAATTGTTGGAACCCATGAGTTTTGATGGTTACAAACACTTACTAATGTGTCGACCTAGTGTGCAGAAATCCATTTTATCGATCGGAGATACATTTCTATGAAATGGTTATCTTAATCAGTTCAGCTGTGGTAAGCTCTGCTTAATGGACAGATTGAATGGAAGGTTCTAGAAGAGGTCTTGTCGTTTTGGATAAAGAGCCTTTAGGGTTTGGATGGCAGATCTGGGCCAGGACATTGGGCCCAGACATCAAGTTCAGGCTACCCTATAAAGTGTCCTAGGGTTTGCCAATTGCCGTGTGTGCTGAACAAGAGAAGTTTCCTGAACACAGAAGCGGCGCATCTTGTGAGTGAAACTGAGCTACTGACTGAGCTAGAGCACGAAGCCAAGGCGCACAAACACACGAAGGTTTGAAGCTTGAAATCTATTATTCCATCCGGTTGAGTAGAGGTCATCAAATAGAATCTGTGTGATCTAGTTTGTAAACCCTACAAGCACATCGGGAATAAAAGGAATAATCTGATTTCGAAAATCCTTTCAGTGGAAACTGAAAGGTAGTGGTTTTTACTCTATCATAGTTTTGATAGGGTTTCCACTATATATTGTGTGTGTAGTATTTTCTGTCGCTACTTTTCTGCACCCTTATTCCGCTGCTACTCTGAACATCAAACAGAAAGAAACTTAAAAATAACTTAAAAATAACTATTAAATTCCGTCTGATAGTTTATCGTATTTTGCTAACATCTAATCGATCCAACACGTGGTATCCGAGGCGAAGGTTCTAGATTTGGTTGTTAGCATTGCAGGAAAGTATGTCATCTATCAGCGATTCATTTTGGAAACCGCCGCTGCTGAAGCCCGGACAGTTCGACTGGTGGAAAGACCAGTTCGAAGCCCACGTCTGTTCGTTGGACGGACAGCTCTGGAGCATCTTTGAAACGGGACCACTTATTATCTCACTCGATACGACAGATCCGGAAAAACCCGTGGAGAAGACTAAGGACAAGTACACGGATGAGGATTACAAGAAGCTTGAGAAAAACGCTAGAGCAAAAAAGGTCCTCTACATGGCTCTCTCTCCCGGAGATCAGATAAAAGTGGCCATGTACAAAACCGCAAAGGAGATGTACGATGGATTGGTCAGATTATACGGAGGAAACGAAGATATCAAAAGGAATAAGATCTTGGCTGCTATAAAAGACTATGAATCTGTTGTGCAGAAGAAGGATGAATCTCTTGAAGATTTTTTCACTAGATTCCAAGTCATCATTGGACAGCTAGAATACCTGAATGAGAAGCTCCCGGAATGGAAAATCACACACCAGTTCATGCAAGCTTTGAACTCAAAGTGGGATCATGTGACCTTGGCGCTGCAAGCTCAAAAGGGAATTAAGGACATCACACTAGAGGAACTAGTTGCCAACCTTCAGAGCCAAGCCGGAATCACAGAAAGAAAGATGGCTAGGAGACAATCTGACAAATCCCATGCCATAGCTTTGAAAGTAGAAAAGGCTCTCGATCTGGCACATGGAAATGAGTCACCTAAAGAGGACGATGAAATAGCTCTGCTGACAAAAGCCTTGAAAATGACCAACTTTGGCAAAGTCAAGAGAGACTTTAGAGCTGGAGGAAGTCGAGGAAACTTCTTCAAAGGAAACAGAGGAGCTACCTCAAGTGAAGACAAAGGGAAGTCGATGGAAAGGGAAGAGAGAAAATGCTATCACTGCCAAAAGAAGGGGCACCTATCCAAGGACTGCTACAGCAGAAAGAAAGGAGAAGAACCTGCACCGAAGCCAGCTCATGCTATGTTTGCAGCTTGGGGAGACTCTGACGAGAGTAGCGATGATGGAAAATGCTTCAAAGAACCCTGCCTAATGGCTAATTCCACCGCAGACGAGGTAACAGATACTGACTCCTTGATTGATGAAATATTTACTGAATCTGATTTTGCAGAAACAATATCCGAGCTCCTGGAGAAAATACGAAATCTAGAAGACAGACATCAAGATGACTTGGAAGAAAACCATCTGTGGTCGACCAAAGCCATACGTCTTGAGAAAGAAATGGCAGAACATGTGTGCAAGTGTCTTACATGTGCAAGAAAAGAAAGACAGATAAACAAACTAAGTGAGGAGCTGAAACGCATGTCTATTGGAAACACCGAGTTAGTTGACTTCAACACAAAGGTTGAAGAGTTGGAAAGAGAGCTGGTCAATCACAAACAAAACAACGAAGAACTCCTTCATATAGTAGCTGAACTTAGATGCGAGGAAGCTGTAAAAAGGGAGAAATGGCTTCGCGAGCTGGAAGCTAAGAGGGTTGAAGAAGAAAAGAAGGACTACAAAGAAAAATTTGTTAGACCAGGCCTTGGATACGAAAAGGAAAAGCTGGCTAAAGGAAAAGGTGTATTGATGGAACCAGGAGAGAGTTCTCGTCCGAATAGAAGGCCTTAAACCGTCAGACAGACAAGAAGGGAAGCTAGTCCACAGGAGGGATACCACATCCATGACTCGGACTCTGTCCCTTACAAGGCAAGGAAAGCCTATGAAATATGGCAGAAGATGAACCTAAGTCATAGACCATCAAGAATAAATTTTCAAGCAAGAAAGAAGAGGGCATCCACACCACCTGGAAGAAGCAAGTATGTGGATCTTCCGTGCCACAGATTATGCTGGCGTTGTGGACAGCAAGGACACTGCAGAGTTGAATGCCCAAGGCAAAGGGAGATGGATGAAAGAAACCGCAACTGGGTAGCGGCAGGCTGTCAGAGAAAGGTCAAACCATATGGTAGGAAAGACAGAGTTGATCACTGATGGACCAAAGTTATACGAGTCAGAAACACAGTAAACCCCCCTTAATTAGACTGTTTGTCTATCTAACGTCTACGTGTTAGTCCCGATATATTTTCACAGGGCATTTTAGAGACTGAAGTGAAAACACGCTAAGGAGAGGATTTTAAGCTGAAAAGATAACAAGAGTCAATCCAAGGTCAAGATCATATGCCGACTGAAGAAATATCAAGGATCCTGACGTTGAATTGACCAGAATAAATTAATCAGAAGAATCAGGAGTGGAGTCAAGACAGCCCGGGGAAGAAATGCATTGACAGTTTTGTGAAAAGACTGCACAAAACTGTACAAAACTCACACATTGGGCAAGGATGACCGGCCACCACTCAAGGAGGTGGCCAAGGGAGGAGCTCCTCCCCCTTGGGCCACCGGCAACCGGCGGCTCCTCCACCCATGGTGACCGGCGGCTTTCTCCTCCTCCACATGGCACCTCCTCCTTCCTCCTCTTCTCCTCCCTTGGATCAAATGCACATGTCCACCATCTCCACCACCCATCTCCTCCCCTTTGGGCTATAAAAGGAGGAGCTCCTCCTCCTCATTTCACACACCAAATCCCAATTTCACTTCTCTCTCTAGAAGTTGTAATAATTGTAATGTTATAATTTTGCTTTGGAAATAAAGGAAAGCTCCCTTGGCGCTTCAACGGTTGTAAGTTTCTCTTAGTATTTATTTATTTAACTGTTGCCTTTAATTTCCTTAGTATAATGTTTAGCGCGATGAATAGTAGCTAAACTAGTAGTTCGGTCTAAGGGGCGCACTTGTATTATAAATGTTTTAAGACTATTAACTTAGTGTTTAGTCTTAGTATTCAAAACTTGTTCTATGTGCCATATATAGTGAGAGTATCCAAGGTTGAGTGGATGCTGTAACAAGCAAAGCTCTTCTGTGGGAATTCGTGATCATACTCAGGTAGTGGAAGCTGTAACAAGCAAAGCTATCTGAGGAGTTCGACTCATCCTAAATCCCATCTGGTCGAGCGTAACTGTGAGATCAGGTGGATGCACCCAGGCTAGCATACCTTAGGGTATTGGCGCTAGACTGAAATAGAACAGGAGTTGCTTTAAACCGGCGTTGCAAGTCTTGAGCTGTAACTAGCCTCGATTCACCGTTTGAATACTTAGATGATTCACTAATGGTCAATGATAAACAGGATATAATACAAGTCCCCTGAAACCGAACATTTCTCTTAATCATTAAAATAGTAATTTACTTTCTAGTATTAAAATCAACCAACCAACCAATCAATCAATCAAAATAGCTGGTAGCTTTAAAACCAACCAACCGACCTTAAACACGTTCCCACGTTGCGTAATTCCCCCGAAGAACAATTATTCCCCTAGTTCCCTTGGGTTCGACCCCTACTTACCAAGTACTACCCAGTAGTATAGTTGCAAGTAGTGGACTATAAATTTATTTGCACAATCGCTTTGACGACGAGCGGTTCTGTCAAATTGGCGCCGTTGCCGGGGAACTAGTCATCGGATAACTGTTCTTCCCTTCCCTTTTTCTTTTCTGTTCATCTCTCTATGTCATTACCTGTCACGCATGCATGGACAACGCGATTTCTGCCCCTGTTCGGAGGAACGGAGGGAGAAGACCCTGTACAGCACTGCCGAAACTTCCACCAAGTCTGCCACAACATCAAACCTTAAAATGAAGTGTTAGAGGAATTTAAGCCGAAATGCTTTAAATTCTCTCTAACCGACTTCGCTACGATATGGTACTACACATCCACCGCTTGCAGTGCAGAACGTTTCGTAGACCTCTGCGTTCCGTTCCTGAAAGAATTCTCCCCACCTTCCTTACGCCAAGAAACCCGCGAGAAGATCCTGAACCTTCAACAATCCCGGGATGAGACTTTGGACGAATACTACATAAAATTCGATGCCATCGTCTCAAGCTGCCCGCACCATGGATTTACGAAGAAAATTCTTCTCCAAAAATTTCTTCGTGGGATGAGGTCCGAAGAGCTAGGAAGAGTCAACGAAGCTATGAGAAGGTCTGCCGCAAACCTCACCATTGCAGACATGTGGTACCTGATAACTGGCCTAGCCGCTGCCACAAGACGAGTTCCCCACACTGACGAGGAAATGCAGACAGAATAAGCTGACCCTGAGGCTGACAAAGAAGAAACCACCGAGCCGTCAGAAGAGACTCCCGAACCATCCGAGGAATCAGACATGGAAAGCACCGGAAGCAACGAAGTAGAAGTCCAGAATACCACCAACGAACTGCCTATTCCATACCCGACTATCATTACCCAGGCAGCTGAGACTATCTACGATCAGTTCTTCACGAACCAATATTACGAGGCAGAACCGAGCCTCATGAGGCCTTCCCGACTTTTCCCTTTAATTAATGAGCAAGTCACCGCGAACTATGCGATCCAAGAAGAAGCTCAAAGGAGAATGGGAAAAGGGCCCGAGCAGAATGACTCCTACATGGAGCACGCTTTCGCCATGACTGGACAAGGCAGCCCTAAACAGGAGAACACCCAGTTTAAGAAGCTGATAGTGAAAGGTCCCTCGCCTTCTCAGAAACGTTGGAAGGAGATACCATCAGAACTGGACCCAAACCCGTCATCTGCTAAAAAATCAGGAAGACTCACCACAAGAATCAAAGTCGGTGGAATCAAGAAGTTCGACCTCAGCCACCCATGGGACCCAAACCAATGAACCACAAACGAGGTATCGTCGAGCCAACGACGTTAAACAAGTGCACTGGTCGGGAGGTAACCCGACACTATCTTACTTTTCCGCACTTTAATTTCTGTCATTTAAATTCAGTATTTAGTTTTAAGCTTGCATGACTTTTGAACTAAGGCACGCCTTCGTTCAAAAGTGGGGGGGTGAGAACCACCCGTGTACATAAATAACATGCAGCTGTTTTTTCTTTTTTAATAAATACCTTTTTGAAAATATGAACTTAAGAATGTGAAAAAGATAAATCATAATTCATGCATTAACCTTGTGAAAATTCAACTGTTTAAAAACTTAGAATGTAACTTTCCATTTGTCCTTTGTGCTGAGATAACTAGGGATGTGGAGTTGATATAAACTGCCCTAGAGAGGCTTGGAAAGCAATCAAAGGATCAGATCAAACTATATGGTTTTCGAAGTCAGTGGAGGCTGCACTTCGGGTTTTCAGTGAATAATTGAAGTCAACTCCGCCATGAAGCATCTATGCAAAGGCGAGGACGGGAATCAGACCGTCCTCTCTCTAGTCAAAATAGCCGAGAAAATAGATGGGCGACCCTCATCTTGACCCGCGCAAAACGACAAAGACGAGAGGAGCGGGGAGGTATTTCCATAGGCTTGCGGGCGATGATTGGACCTCCCAAAAAGGCTCGAGAAAATGGACTAGCAATCACAAAAAGACGAAAAGCTCAATGAAGCAAATCAAAAGAGGCCAAAGGCCCAAAATTGTGAAGGTTTTAACCGAGCAAAAAGTGAAGCACTCAAAAAAGTCAAATCAAAGGCCAAAGGCCGATTCACTACAACAAAAAAGCAGTCCCTCGCCAAAGAAGAAAATCAAAAAGGCTCAACTCACTGAAACCCGAATCGAATCACGTGCTAGAGAAAGCTACCAGAAAACCATATAGTAAGAGACGATCCCGAGGTTGCAGTCCAGGAGCCTAAAAAGGGCTATCTCCCGAGACATCCAATATAATTTGCATCTCAGCACGGAGGTACAAGTATTAAGTTTCTTCTATTTATTTACGCAGTTTAATTTGGTAATAAGTAAGCAATGCATGAATTAGGATAGATCGAGTACCACAGTCTAATTTTCATATTCCAAAGCCAAAATTAGAACTTACGCCCTTTAATAGCATTGTTCGGGACGAACAACTAAAAGTGGGGGGTAATCTGATGGACCAAAGTTATACGAGTCAGAAACAAAGTAAAACCCCCTTAATTAGACTGTTTGTCTATCTAACGTCTACGTGTTAGTCCCGATATATTTTCACAGGGCATTTTAGAGACTGAAGTGAAAACACGCTAAGGAGAGGATTTTAAGCTGAAAAGATAACAAGAGTCAATCCAAGGTCAAGATCATATGCCGACTGAAGAAATATCAAGGATCTTGACGTTAAATTGACCAGAACAAATTAATCAGAAGAATCAAGAGTGGAGTCAAGACAGACCGGGGAAGGAACACATTGACAGTTTTGTGAAAAGACTGCACAAAACTGTACAAACTCACACATTGGGCAAGGATGACCGGCCACCACTCAAGGAGGTGGCCAAGGGAGGAGCTCCTCCCCCTTGGACCACCGGCAACCGGCGGCTATGGGAGGAGGGACCGGCGGCTTCACTATTCCTCCACATGTCACCTCCTCCTCCTCTCTTCTCCTCCCTTGGATCAAATGCACATGTCCACCATCTCCACCACCCATCTCCTCCCATTTTGGCTATAAAAGGAGGAGCTCCTCCTCCTCATTTCACACACCAATTCTCAAATTCACTTCTCTCTCTAGAAGTTGTAATATTTGTAATGTTATAATTTTGCTTTGGAAATAAAGGAAAGCTCCCTTGGCGCTTCAACGGTTGTAAGTTTCTCTTAGTATTTATTTATTTAACTGTTGCCTTTAATTTCCTTAGTATAATGTTTAGCGCGATGAATAGTAGCTAAACTAGTAGTTCGGTCTAAGGGGCGCACTTGTATTATAAATGTTTTAAGACTATTAACTTAGTGTTTAGTTTAGTATTCAAAACTTGTTCTATGTGCCATATATAGTCAGAGTTTCCAAGGTTGAGTGGATGCTGTAACAAGCAAAGCTCTTCTGTGGGAATTCGTGATCATACTCAGGTAGTGGAAGCTGTAACAAGCAAAGCTATCTGAGGAGTTCGACTCATCCTAAATCCCATCTGGTCGAGCGTAACTGTGAGATCAGGTGGATGCACCCAGGCTAGCATACCTTAGGGTATTGGCGCTAGACTGAAATAGAACATGAGTTGCTTTAAACCGGTGTTGCAAGTCTTGAGCTGTAACTAGCCTCGATTCACCGTTTGAATACTTAGATGATTCACTAATGGTCAATGATAAACAGGATATAATACAAGTCCCCTGAAACCGAACATTTCTCTTAATCATTAAAATAGTAATTTACTTTCTAGTATTAAAATCAACCAACCAACCAATCAATCAATCAAAATAGCTGGTAGCTTTAAAACCAACCAACCGACCTTAAACACGTTCCCACGCTGCGTAATTCCCCCCGAAGAACAATTATTCCCCTAGTTCCCTTGGGTTTGACCCCTACTTACCAAGTACTACCCAGTAGTATACTTGCAAGTAGTGGACTATAAATTTATTTGCACAATCGCTTTGACGACGAGCGGTTCTGTCAATCACTGTCAGAGGAAAGTCAATCCATATAGTAGGAAAGACAGAGTTGATCACTATCGCCCTCACTATGACCCATCAATCCGTGGTAGACCAAGGAACACACCCAAGAAAAGAATTGATTTAACTAACCATGATGTTTATTGTCAATCTTATTATGTTCCAACTGCTGAATTCATTCCCAAACCCAGTAAGCCCAAGCTTATCTGGGTTCGCAAAAACTAATCATTTTTCTGCAGGATGGAGTGAGGTCCCGTCCCTGGTACCTGGACAGTGGTTGCTCAAGACACATGACCGGGAATCAAGAATGGTTCGACTCACTCCAAAAACACTCCGGAGAAAGCATAATCTTCGGAAATAAAAGCGAAGGAAAGGTGAAAGCTATAGGAGAGGTAAGAATTTCAGACACTATCCGCATCAAGGAAGTGAGCTTGGTTGAAAATTTGAGATACAATCTGCTGAGTGTATCTTAGTTATGCTTAAATGGTAAAAATCATGTTATCTTCAACTCTAATGACTGTCTAGTAAGATGCAATGAGACAGGTAAAATAGTTCTCAGAGGAATTCGTTTGGGAGAAATCTATACTGTTGATCCAGAATTCACTCCTGAGGAAGAACTGTGCCTTGCAAGCATTGCTGAAGATTCCATCTTATGGCACAAGAGGTTTGGGCATGCAAGCATGAAACTACTGCACAAACTCCATCAGAAGGAATTGGTGGTTGGATTACCCAAGGTGGAAAGTACCTTTGAACAGGTATGCAGTGCCTGTGCCACGGGAAAGCAAGCAAGGACTTCATTCTCATCAAAGCAAGCTGTGAGCACATCTGCACCACTGGACATGATCCACATGGATTTGTGCGGCCCCGTCAACGTGGTTAGTCGTGGCGGAAACAGGTATATTCTAGTCATAGTTGATGACTACTCGAGGTATACATGGACTATCTTCTTGTGCTCTAAATCTCAAACTTTTTGTGAATTTGAAGCATGGTTGAAATTGATAGAAAATAAGCTGGATCGTAGATTGACCTCCATTCGTACTGATAACGGAACTGAGTTCCGGAATGTGCAGTTTCTTTCGTTGTGCAGGGCTAAAGGTATAGATCATAATTTTTCCACCCCACGGACGCCACAGCAAAACGGTGTAGTGGAACGAAAGAACAGAACCCTGGAGGATATGTCACGGACTATGCTAATTGCTAGCGGAGTTCCAAAAAGCTTATGGGCAGAAGCTGTATATGCTGCAGGCTATATTCTTAACAGAGCATCTCTTCGAGCCATGATAGGGAAAACCCCTTATGAACTTCTACGTGGAAGAAAGCCAAATATTTCTCATCTAAAGGTATTCAGATGCAAATGCTATGTCCACAATAACGGCAAGGAAAGCTTGGGAAAATTCGATGCTAGAAGTGATGAAGGTGTTCTCGTTGGGTACTCAAATCATAGCAAGGCCTACAAAATTTACAATCTGAGGCTAAAGCAAGTTGAGGAAAGTGTACACGTAAGATTCGACGAATCGGTGATGGCTGGTCACCTAATACAAGATTCCTCTTCTACGGCTATGCTTGATGCTAGGGAACTCCGGCTTGTGGATGAATCATACCTTGACTGGGAACCTCCTCCAGTACCCAATGCTGAAACTCCTCTTATGGATATCTACCAGGCAGATGATGATCTACCAAACCAGCAGGCAGATCAAGGGGAACTAGCCGATCCACCAGGAGGAAACGTCAATGATGTCCCTGTGATGGATGCTAACCAGGAGCTTCCAGGAGATGGAGTGGGCGTTGAACCTACCCCTGCTATTCCTGAGGGGGAACTCAAAACCACACGATATGGACGAGCGGTTCATCGACCATCTAGACTGGAAGACTACCATTGCTACATGTCTAAGGAACAGGTAGATATTAATAATTTACATCTGTTTTGTGGATTTGCCTCCTTTGTCTCTGTTGCAGAACCAAAGACAGTGGCAGAAGCGCTTAAGGATCCAGATTGGGTCAAAGCTATGCAAGAGGAGCTGCACCAATTTGAAAGAAATGGAGTATGGCGTCTGGTTCCTAGACCCAAGGACAAGAACGTGATTGGAACTAAATGGGTCTTCAGGAACAAAATGGATGATAAGGGAGTAGTCATAAGGAACAAAGCTCATCTGGTGGTTAAAGGATATAACCAGCAGGAAGGAATAGATTATGACGAAACCTTCGCTCCAGTTGCAAGACTTGAAGCAATCAGACTACTTATTGCCTACTCAACATATCGCGGATTTTCCTTGCAACAAATGGATGTCAAGACAGCATTTCTGAATGGGATTCTAAAGGAAGAAGTGTATGTAAGCCAAACTCCAGGATTCGAGGATAAAGATGATCCCAATCATATCTATGCCCTGGATAAAGCTTTGTATGGATTGAAGCAAGCCCCCCGCGCCTGGTACGAGAGGCTGTCCCTATTTCTTCTATCACATGGATACATCAGAGGTGAAGTCGACAAAATTCTATTCCTTCTGAAGGAAGGGACAGACACCCTAGTGGTCCAGGTATATGTAGATGATATTATATTTGGTTCAACTAACCCCATCCTTGTGAAAAAGTTTACAAATCTAATGACAAGTGAATTCGAGATGAGTATGGTCGGTGAGTTGAAATATTTTCTGGGACTTCAAGTGGCACAAAATGAAGACGGAGCCCGAATCCATCAGCAGAAATACGTGATGGAAATTCTGAAGAAGTTCTGAATGGAGTCCGCAAAAGTTTGTGCCACACCTATGTCACCCAATGACTCCTTGGGAAAGGATGAGACCTCCCTTCAAGTGGATCCAACCCTATACAGGGGAATGATAGGTTCTCTCTTATATCTAACGGCTAGTAGACCTGACATTCTGTTTAGTGTCTGTCTATGTGCCAGATTTCAAGCAGATCCCAGAGAAACACATATCAAGGCTGTGAAAAGGATTCTACGATATCTAAAAGGAACGGACGTTCTGTGCCTATTCTATCCAAAGGGAGGGGATTTACGCTTAACGGCCTACACAGATGCTGATTACGCTGGCTGTAAAACAGATAGAAAATCCACCTCAGGGATGGAACAATTCCTTGGACCCTGCCTGATCTCATGGGGATCCAAGAAGCAGTCTTCCATTGCTCTGTCCACTGCAGAGGCTGAGTATATTGCAGCCGCCGCATGCTGCGCACAACTCCTCTGGATAAAGCCACAGCTAAGTGATTATGGTGTTCATCTTGATTGCATTTCTATTCTATGTGATAACACCAGTGCTATAAACATTTCTAAAAATCCAGTACAGTTTTCACGAACTAAACACATAGAAATCAGATATCACTTTCTGCGTGATTGTGTAGAAAAAGGCATCATTGCCATGGATTACTGCAGAACTGAGGAGCAGATCGCCGACATCTTTACGAAAGCACTGCACAGGGAGCCCTATGAGAAGCTAAGGCTTGAATTAGGTATGACCTCCCTTACCTAGTCTGTATGTCATGGTAGATTTCTCCAATGATTGGCTAGATTAGGTTGCATGCTAAGCTGCCACTATTGGAGTTGCTGCATATGAAGTTGAAAACTGTGTAAAAGTTTCTCTGTGTGTTCACCTTACTTGCCCGACATATAAGATCTCTAGATAACAGAATCTGAGCATGTCACATATCTTGTTGTAGCCCAAAAGAGACTTCCAATTTGAACCCTCAATACATACCACGGAAGTACTCTAAGACCAACCTAAGCCTATAATGTGTGGAGACAGTTTGGTGATTGTTTAGCCCTTTGATTATGGAACAATACATTTTTTTTCGTCTCCACATTTCATGATATTGCTTTGCTTAGACTCGGTAAATTGATTGTTTCATATATGAGTAGTGTTTTTCTTCGTACCTCTTGGGTAAACCGAAAGCACTATAACCCTTGTGAAAGCCAATGAGACAAAAGAAACCGGGTTAATCTCAAGCTGGCTCAATTGGCTCAACCTAGCTTGTGGATGGTTCAATAAGTAGTTATTGCTGAAAAACGGATGCCGAGTTAATGGATGCAAGCTGTATGGCAGTTCAAATAAGCATTAATGGGGATTTGATGGCTCAGTAAAAAGCAAAAAGCTGTAAAGAAGACTTAAATGATGGCGTGCACTGCAAGTGTCGTCATTGGGATATGGATCGAATATTGGGGAGATGAACAAGCCAAAAGGCGTCTAGTCAAGGCAAACAAATCAGATCTTCTCCCAGCCAAACACATGGCGTCGTTCCATTCGATTTAAGAAATTTCAAGGCGGTTATTGATTTTTTTTTGAATTTCAAAAGGCAGATTACCCGCACAAATTGATTCGACGAATCTAAATCGTCATGGAAGTGATGGGGCTGTTGGGCTTTTCAAAATTTAAAATCACTAGGGCTCTCTTCGGTATTAAAGGAAGGAGGCATATCGAGACCCTACATCAATTCGCTCACCACCTCAAAGCAAACCCTAATTGCCGAAACCCTAATTCTGCTCAAAAGGTTCCATGGCCGCCTCAGGAGAAATGGCAGTCTCTGAAATGATTGCCAAGCTGAGGGCTCAAGGAATAAGCGTGACTGAAGCTGCCGTGGAACAATCAAAGACCTTGGAAGCGTCCTCTGAAACAGTACGATTTGTGCCAGAAGAAGTGACAAATCCAGTGACAAAGGGGTCTCCACCAAACAAAAAGAAGATCAACGTCGCTGCAGCTTCTGGAGGCAAGCGAAAGAAGCCTGCCGCCTCAGATCCACCGACCCGAAAAAGCAAGCGTACCGCAAAAGTTCAAGCTCCTATCGTAAAGAAGGAGAATCCTGGTCCGGAGGAAGCAGAAGAAGAGTTTCTGAAAGGCAGAACAGTGATACCAGAGGTAACCATTGATCGTGAATTCCTGGCAAACCATCAATTAGTTGAAGTAAGCAACCTCCTAATCGCCCAGGGTTGGGATCACTTGTTTAGAGAAGAAGTTCTGGTGGATGAAAGAAAAGTCAGGGAGTTTTACTCCAAGTTTAAATTGGAGGAGTTGCGAGGAGTACCTATGGAAACGTTCGTTGTTGGAGGAATGGAGCAGGTGTACTCCTGCCGTGAATTAGGAGAACTGCTGGATGTTCCGATGAGAGGATATGGTGAATATACCAAGGGAATCTGGCCTGAATCGGTGGCAAAAGGAGATGTGATCAGAAGAGTTGGGGGAGATCCCAACAATGTTTCCCATCAAGGGAAAGCTAACACGCTGAACCTGGTCTATCGGATCCTTCACAAACTCATCTGTGCATCCATCACTCCAAGGACGCAGAAGCATGAAGTGCTAAACTTCCAGGACTTCCTTCTGTTGGACAAACTTCAAGGGAAGTCTCAGATCAATCTTCCGATGCAGATACTCAAGCATATGGACAGGGCAGCCAGCAGTAACACGCATGGGCTGCCATTCCCCGGAATTGTCAAAAAGATACTCGTCAAGCTTGGGATCTACAGACCAGATGTGGAGAGTCAGTTGTCAATGGATCTAGGAGAGCAGACCCTCGCCACTTGGAATTGGGAGTACAAGGAGAAAACTGGATGGAAGAATGATCAGTTTGTTCAGGCTCCGCCTGTGGAAGAGGCACCTCAAATGGTGGATCCTCTGGATCAGCGACCGCTGGATCCAGATGAGGGATCACCAGTCGTGATTGAGGCCCTCAAAGGGTTGTGTGAGAAGATAGAAGTGCTATCGGTGAAAGTGGCTCGGTTGGAGTCGTTGATTGAAATTAAGGTAAAAGCATCGAATGTTGGATGGGTGGATGAACTGAGGTCCAAGGTGGAGACTCTTGTGACACTACCCTCTCTATTGAAGGAGATCGAAGAGTCGGCAAAAATTAACATGGTGCATGGATCTCAGATCAGAGAAGAGATTGGGGAGCTCCACCGTCAACTCAGATACGTTGGGACAGAGTTAGTGGGTCAGTTGAAGTCCTTGGTGAAGGGTTAACCCAGGTTCTATCTCATGGCTACCCCCCTCCTTTGAAATCCCCACCACATCATCCTTATGTTTTGTTTTTCTCTTTATTCGTTGGCTTGCTCCCTTCTGTTTGCTAGTGGTTAAATTGTCTGCTTGCTAGGTGTCCTTAAGAGGACTTTTGCCTGTTTGATAATGCAATTTGCAGCTTTTCTTCCACTACTTGGTACTCTTAAAGTGCGACCTTTTTAATGATGCTAAAAGGGGGAAGATAACATGAGTGCACCACTTGAGGGGGAAGTCACTACTGAAATTCAAATCTAACGCCTATCTAAGGGGAACTGTTGTGAGTTCGTAGAAGTGTCTGTCTAATAGAAACTGACTGATAAAATGTATCTGATAGATTAATGATGATTTGAATTGTCCTGTGATGGATTTCTGTTTTATTGAAGAAGTGTTTGTCATCATCAAAAAGGGGGAATTTGTTGGAACCCATGGGTTTTGATGGTTACAAACACTTACTAATGTGTCGACCTAGTGTGCAGAAATCCATTTTATCGATCGGAGATACATTTCTATGAAATGGTTATCTTAATCAGTTCAGCTGTGGTAAGCTCTGCTTAATGGACAGATTGAATGGAAGGTTCTAGAAGAGGTCTTGTCGTTTTGGATAAAGAGCCTTTAGGGTTTGGATGACAGATCTGGGCCAGGACATTGGGCCCAGACATCAAGTTCAGGCTACCCTATAAAGTGTCCTAGGGTTTGCCAATTGCCGTGTGTGCTGAACAAGAGAAGTTTCCTGAACACAGAAGCGGCGCATCTTGTGAGTGAAACTGAGCTACTGACTGAGCTAGAGCACGAAGCCAAGGCGCACAAACACACGAAGGTTTGAAGCTTGAAATCTATTATTCCATCCGGTTGAGTAGAGGTCATCAAATAGAATCTGTGTGATCTAGTTTGTAAACCCTACAAGCACATCGGGAATAAAAGGAATAATCTGATTTCGAAAATCCTTTCAGTGGAAACTGAAAGGTAGTGGTTTTTACTCTATCATAGTTTTGATAGGGTTTCCACTATATATTGTGTGTGTAGTATTTTCTGTCGCTACTTTTCTGCACCCTTATTCCGCTGCTACTCTGAACATCAAACGGAAAGAAACTTAAAAATAACTTTAAAATAACTATTAAATTCCGTCTGATAGTTTATCGTATTTTGCTAACATCTAATCGATCCAACAAGAATTCTCATTTAAAAAACGATGATGCTAACAGCGAGTTTTACAAAAACTGCGGATGTGAACAGCGATTTTGGCAACATCATTTATTTTTCTCCACGTCAGTGTTGATTGGGAAGTCGAGTTTCAATGAGAGAGCCACTGATTTCATCAGCAATTTTTAGAAAACTTGATATAGATCAAATAAAAGTTAGGTAAAACTACAATACATTATCTGAATTATCACTCCAGTCCAAAATAAATATCAAACTTTCAATTTGTTCAAATCAAGTAATGAAGGGTCAAATTGTAATAAGAAAACTTATAAAACTAACAACCATTAAACCTTATAAATAATTAATTATAAATAAAAATGATTACAATTAAATTATTTAGAATACGAATATCCTATCATTTAATTATAAAATTAAAAACATCATGTTGCTTATTATCTTTGACGATTTTCTATATAATTACAATTTAAAAAATATATCCAAACTAAATAGGAAAATTCACTACTATAATTATATTTTTAATTGAACTCATAAATAACTAATACCTAAACCCTTTAAATGATTATATTGAATTATTTAGAATTCGAATATCGTATAATTTCGTGATAAAATTGAAAACACATATTACTTATTATATCTTTGATGATTTATATATGAAAATTTAAAAAATAAACTCAAACTAAACAAGTAAAGTTAAATATTTTACTTATATTTAAACTTGTAAAATATGTTTTTTTTTCAATTTTATCATTAAATGATAGGATATTCATATTCAAGGTGTTGAAACCCATAGATTTTGATGATCACAAACACCTACTAATTTGTCTAAGTGTGCAGAAATCCATTTGAAAGATCAAAGATAGATCGAAGATCGAATTGCCATAGGATGGTTGAATTAACAATATTCTACAGATCAGTTATGGCACGTTCTGCTTAGTGGAGAAACGGATTAAAGAAGGATTCAAGATGGAATCTTGTCTTAATTGAATACAAATCTATTAGGATTGTAAAGCTGCGTTGGGTCAGTCTATTGGGCCCAGATGTCAAGACACGGAAACCCTATATATAGACCTAGGGTTTGACAAAACAAGGTGTGGCGAACTGGCGGCATGTCTTGGAGAGAGAGAAGTGACTGCACTGAAGAGAAAAGCTTGCTGAAGCCGCACACACGGAGGTTTGACACCCGAGACGATTACTTTGTCGGATTGAGTAGAGGTCATCAATAGAGTCTGGATAATAGACCTAGTTTGTAAACCCTACAAGTATATCGGAATATAAAGTAATCGATTTCGTAAATCCTTTCAGAGCAATCTGAAAGGTAGTGATTTTCACCTTATCATTGTTGTGATAAGGTTTCCACTCTACATCCGTGTGCAATACTCTTCAGTAGTTTACATTCTTGCATTTTTGTCTACTTCCGCTGCTATCTGACTATCAGGCGGAAAACCTTTTGGTAACCTCCGTCTGATATATTTTGCTAACACTAATCGATCCAATACGTGGTATCAGAGATGAGGACTCTAGATTTGTTTGTTAGCATTGCAGGAAAATCATGTCGTCAATCAACGATTCATTTTGGAAACCACCACTGCTGAAGCCTGAATAGTTTGACTGGTGGCAAGACCAGTTTGAGGCTCACGTCTGCTCACTGGATGGATAGCTCTGGAGCATATTCGAGACATGCCCACTCCTCATCCCACTTGACACAACAGATCCTGATAAACCAGTGGAGAAAACCAAGGATAAATACACTGATGAGGACTACAAAAAGTCGGAAAGAATGCTAAAGCAAAAGTTCTCTACATGGCCCTTTCTCTCGGAGATCAAATTAAAGTGGCGATGCACAAAACTGCTAAGGACATGTATGATGGACTGGTGAGACTATATGAAGGAAACGAAGATATCAAGAGAAATAGATTCTAGCTGCCACTAAGGACTATGAGACTGTTATGCAGAAGAAGGATGAATCCCTAGAAGATTTCTTCACCAGATTCCAAGTCATCATTGGACAACTAGAATACTTGAACGAGAAGCTTTTCGAGTGGAAAATCACACACCAGTTCATGCAAGCCTTGAACTCAAAGTGGGACCACGTGACCTTGGCGCAGCAAGCTCAAAAAGGGATTAAAGATGTCACACTAGAAGAACTGGTTGCCAACCTACAGAGCCAAGCAGGAATCACGGAAAGGAAGATGGCTAGGAGACAGTCTGACAAATCCCAAGCCATCGCCTTGAAAGTAGAAAAGGCCCTAGACCTTGCACATTCAGATGAGTCATCGAAGGAGGATGATGAGATAGCACTACTGACAAGAGCCCTGAAAGTGGCCAACTTTGGTAAAGGGAAAAGAGACTTCAGAGCAGGAGGAAGTCGCAGAAACTTCTCCAAAGGGAACAAAAATGCCGTGTCAAATGAAAACGGAAGGAACCCAGGACAAAGAGAAGACAGAACGTGTTATCACTGCCAGAAGAAGGGGCATCTTTCCAAAGACTGCTACAGCAAAAAGAAAGGAGAGCCACCCGTCCAGAAAGGAGAAGCATCCGTCCCCAAGCTAGCTCATGCCATGTTTGCCACATGGGGAGACTCGGATGAAGAAAGTGGCGATGGAAAGCATTCAAAGGAGGCCTGTGACGGAGCCCACTGCACTGTCGTTAAGGTGCAATGTTCTCTGTACAAATAAATTTATATTTTCCGCTACTCGCGACTTCACTACTGGGTAGTAAGTGGTAAGTAGGGGTCGAACCCAATGGGAATTAGGGGGATACGTTGTTCTTTAAGGGATTTGTACAGCGAGGGAGCGTGTTTTAAGGTTGATTGAGATTTTAGCGGTTATGACTAAGTGACTTTTTTGGTTGTTTTTGGTTTTGAGTGCTGAAAAGTGAATTACAGAAAATAAATACTAAAAAGTAAAAAGAAAGACTTACAGTGGGTGATGCGTGATTTGCGAGTCCTCCGGTAGATGAGCGGTTGGTGATTGCAGATGATCGAGCAATTTATAAAAGTAAATACAGGAGGGTTTTGTAATTCAAGGAAAACATTTGGTTTCAGGGGCCTTGTATCATAGCCTGTTTATTATTTTAGTAACCCTTCTAAGTATTCAAACGTGAATCAAGGCCATTCCAAGCACTCGACTTGCAACACTGTCTAGCCTTTTGCAAAAGTGTTCGAAAGTGAATCGAGGCCATTCCAAGCACTCAACTTGCAACACCGTCTAGTCTTTTGCAAAAGTCGTAGAGCACTTGTTCTACTTAGACTAATACCCCATTCCAAGGTATATTAGCCTGTGTGCATCCATTTGGTCTTTCATTCCCGAGCAACCAAATGGTGTTTTAGAAAGGTCAAACTCCTCAGATAAGCTTTGCCATTCCAAGCATCCACTTATCCGAGTATGTTTACGAACCCCACGGAAGAGCTTTGCCATTCCAAGCATCCACTCAACCTTGGAAGTTCTAACCTAATATATGGCACATAGAACAAGTTTTGAATACAGAGAAAAGAAACTAAAAGAATTAAAACATTTTATAATACAAGTACGCCCCTTTAACCGAATAAAGAGTTTAGCTACGAATATCCATAGAGGTGGATACCATAGCTAAATACTCGGGGGTTTTTGAAAATAGTAAGAGGAGAAGGGGTGGAATACTCAAGAACCAACAGGAGTATTCCCAATTCCTACTGAATACTCAAGAACCAACAGGAGTATTCTCTAAAGTATAATACTCAAGAACCAACAGGAGTATTATTTCAAAAACCAAACTTACAAAGTAACCAAAACTTAGAGAGAGAAGTGAATTGTTGATTGTGGGATGTTACAAATGAGGAGGAGGAGCTCTCCTTTTATAGGCTAAGGGGAGGAGAATGGAGGGTGGAGATGGAGGCATGTGGTGTTGCATCCAAGGGTGGAGGAGGAGGGCTTGAAGATGGGGTGGAGGAGAACTCCACATGGCACCACCTTGTGGTGGCTCAAAAGCCGCCGGTTTCAAGTCCAAATGGAGGGGACTTTTGGTGGCTTTGCCACCCTTTGCCTTGGGCCGCCGGTCATGGAGGAGGAAGGGGTGGTTTTGGCCACCCATGAGTTACCACAAAGCCAAAAGCCGCCGGTCACTTGGTCCATGGATGAGTTTTGACAGTTTTGTGCAGTCTTTTCACAAAACTATCAGTCCAATTTTGCTCCGGTCTGACTTTGGTTGTTCCTCGGATAAATTTGAATTGAGTAATTCAATGTCAGGATCTTGAGATTTCTTCGTTCAGCGTCTGATCTTGACCTTGGAATGACTCGTAATATCTTTTCAGCGTAAAATCCTCTCCTTAGCGTGTTTTCTCTCTAAGCGCCAAAATACCCTGTAGAAATATATCGGGACTAAAAAGTAGAAGTTAGATAGACAAACAGTCTAATTTGGTGGGTTTTACTGTGTTTTTGATTCGTATAATTATGGTCCATCAGATCACCCCACACTTTTAGTTGTTCGTCCCGAACAATGCTATTAAAGGCGGCACACTAAGTAAGTTTGGTGAAATATGAAAATTAGACTGTGGTACTAGATTTATCCTAATTCATGCATTGCTTACTTATTACCAAGTTGAACTGTGAAAATAAATAGAAGAAACTTGATACTTGTACCTCCGTGCTGAGATGCAAATTATTCTGGATGTTTCGGGAGATAGCCCTTTTTAGGCTCCTGGACTGCAACCTCGCGACCGTCTCGCACTATATGGTTTCCTTGTAGCTTTCTCTAGCACGTGATTCGGTTCGGGTTTCACTGGTTTGAGTACTTTGATTTTTCTTTTGGCGAGGGACTGCTTTTGTAGTGAATCGGCCTTTGGCCTTTGATTTGACTCTTTGAGTACTTCACTTTTTGTTTGGTTAAAACCTTCACAATTTTGGGCCTTTGGCCTCTTGATTTGCTTCTTTGAGCTTTTTGCGTCTTTGTGACTTGCTAGTCCATTTTCTCAAGCCTTTTTGGGAGGTCCAATCATCGCCCGCAAGCCTATGGAAATACCTCCCCGCTCCTCTCATCCTTGTCGTTTCGCGCGGGTCAAGATGAGGGTCGCTCATCTATTTTCTTGGCTACTTTGACTAGAGAGAGGACGGTCTGATTCCCGTCCTCGCCTTTTTTTTTCTTTTCTTTTTGCATAAACACTGCATGGCGGAGATGACTTCAATCTTCACTGAAACCCGAAGTGCAGCCTCCACTGACTTCGAAAACCATATAGTTTGATTCGATCCTTTGATTGCTTGCCAAGCCTCTCTAGGGCATTTCTATCAACTCCACATCCCTAGTTTATCTCAGCACAAAGGGACAAATGAGAAGTTACGTTCTAAGTTTTTAGACAGTTGAATTTTCACAAGGTAAATGCATGAATTTTAGATCTATCTTTTTCACATTCTTAAGTTCATATTTTCAAAAAGATAATACTAAAAAAGAAAAATAAAAAACATGTTATTTATTTATGTACACATGTGGATCTCACCCCACACTTTTGAACAAGGCGTGCCTTTCAGCACTACTTAGTTCAAAAGCCATGCAAGCAGACAATTACGAGAAGGAAATGATATTAAGGAAAGGTGAGATCAGAACTCCCTTTTTGTGTCGAATGACATGGCATGAGGCTGGATAATCGAGGGAGTTCGGCTGGGGCCTTGAACTCTCAGCGCAGGCCCGGTAAATTCACGAAAGCTGCCTGGCTGATCCGATCGTGCTCCAAAAACCAATTCCTAAATAGTCAAATCATTCTATGCACCAAGTGGGTGAGAGCGACTTATAAAAACTAAAAGATAGAAAATAAAAAGACAGAAAGTAAGATAGTGTCGGGTTACCTCCCGACCAGTGCACTTGTTTAACGTCGTTGGCTTGACAGTACCTTGTTCCTGGATCACTGGTTGGGGTCCCATGGGTGGCTTAGGTCGAATTTCGCCACTGTTCCTGTGTTGGTTTTTGCCTTGCCTTTACCTGATTTCTTGTGAGCAGATGTGCTTGGGTCCAGTTCCCCTTGTTCTGATGGTGTCTCCTTCCAACGTCTCTGAGAAGGTGAGGGACCTTTGACCACTAGCTTCTTGAACTGGGTTTTTTGGTGTTTAGGGCTGCCTTGTCCAGTCATGGCGAAAACATGCTCCATCGAGGAGTCGTTCTGCTCAGGCCCTTTACCCATCCTCTTTTCAGCCTCTTCATGGATCACATAGTTTTCAGCGATTTGTCTATTGATCGAGGGGAAAAGTCGGGAAGCTTGCATCTTGAGGCTCGGTTCTGCCTCGTCGTGCCTATTTGTGAGGAACTGGTCATAGATGGTTTCGGCTACTTGGGTGATGATAGCTGGGTATGGCATTGGCAGCATGTCGGTGGTATTCTGGACTTCTTCCATTGCTGACACTTCCTCGTTGCTCCCGATACTTTCTATATCCCAGTCTTCTGATGGCTCTGGAGTTTCTTCTGATGGCTCGGGAGTTTCTTCTGATGGCTCGGGAGTTTCTCCTTCTGTCTCTGGACCAGCCTCTTGCATTTCTCTATCAGCTTGGGGCATTCGTTTTGTGGCTGCGGCCAGGTTATCTATGAGGTTCCACATGTCTGCCAGGGAGAAGTTCCTGGCTGATCTCCTCATTGCTTCGTTAATCCTTGTTAGATCATCGGCCTTCATCCCACGAAGAAATTTTTGAAGCAGAACTTTCTTCGTGAATCCATGGTGAGGGCAGTTTGAGACGATGGTGTCATAGCTCGTGTAGTATTCGTCCAAAGTCTCATCCCGGGATTGTGTAAGGCTCATGATTTTTTCTCGGGTTTGTTGTCGTAAGGATGGAGGGGAGAATTCTTTCAGGAATGGGACGCAGAGGTCCACAAAATGTACTGCACTACTAGCGGTTGACGTATAATACCAGATCATTGCAAAATCAGTTAAAGAAAATTTAAAACATTTAAGTTTAAACTCCTCTAACATTTCATTTGCAGGTTTTATGATGTGGCAAACGTGGTGAAAGTTTCGGCAGTGTTGTACTGGGTCTTCTCCATCCGTACCTCCGAACAGAGGGAGATGTATTGTTGTCCATGCATATGAAGGGGGTCGCGTCATGAGGACATGGAAGGGAAAGAACAACTTATCCGATGGCTAATTCCCCGGCAACGGCGCCAATTTTGACGGAGCCCACTGCACTGTCGTTAAGGTGCAATGTTCTCTGTACAAATAAATTTATATTTTCCGCTACTCGCGACTTCACTACTGGGTAGTAAGTGGTAAGTAGGGGTCGAACCCAAGGGAATTAGGGGGATACGTTGTTCTTTAAGGGATTTATACAGCGAGGGAGCGTGTTTTAAGGTTGATTGAGATTTTAGCGGTTATGACTAAGTGACTTTTTTGGTTGTTTTTGGTTTTGAGTGCTGAAAAGTAAATTATAGAAAATAAATACTGAAAAGTAAAAAGAAAGACTTACAGTGGGTGATGCGTGATTTGCGAGTCCTCCGATAGATGAGCGGTTGGTGATTGCAGATGATCGAGCAATTTATAAAAGTAAATACAGGAGGGTTTTGTAATTCAAGGAAAACATTTGGTTTCAGGGGCCTTGTATCATAGCCTGTTTATTATTTTAGTAACCCTTCTAAGTATTCAAATGTGAATCAAGGCCATTCCAAGCACTCGACTTGCAACACTGTCTAGCCTTTTGCAAATGTGTTCGAAAGTGAATCGAGGCCTGACAAGTCGTCGTTGGTACCTGCAAATCTAAATTTATAATTCCACTTACTCTTGGCTTAGTATAGCTGTAAGTAAGGGGTCGAACCCAAGGGAGTAGATGGTTACTACTTTGTTCTGTGAGAAAGGAAAAGAAACAATTGGGTGAGAGTAACAGTTTAGGAAACAGTGCAAATAATGAAATAAAGTGGGAGTGTAATAATCAGAGAGAAGATATTCAGGCTAGGGTTTCTTAATTGTGACTTGTCTTATCATTGACGTCTAAATATCATATTTCGAATTCCTAAGTGTGGTTACTTCCATTCCAAGTTATAACATAAAGTAGGGTCTTTCCGGACGCCTACACCACAATCTACTTTCTTTCCGGGTTGTAGAATTTTAGTCCTAGCAATTTAATACTCCATTCCAAGATATATTAAATTAGTGCCCTATTTGTTTTCAACGGTCTAGTATCAGACAAATAGTAAATAAGGGAATTGAATCACTCGACTAAATCTAAGCATTCCAAGTATCAATTTAGTTTTGCAATTCAACCAAGATAATTTAGCACAAGAACTAGTAGAATAACGAAATAAGCATTAAGTATCAAGTCTCAAAAACAAAGGTCACAATGTTTAAAACCCTAGCCCGAACAACGGGTTTAGCTAGACATAGCCATGGAAAAGTAAATAACAAGGGGATGAAAACACTTCTCTATTGTGTCGAGATGAAGAACGAACGACCGGGCCGAGAGGCTGATGCGCCGAGAGAGAGAAGAGAGCTCGCTTGTGGGATTTTGTGGAGAGAGGAGCTCTCCACGTTTTGGGATGATTTGAAAGGTTGATATGAGGCTGTATTTATAGAGAAAACTCAGGCCTCTAAGCTTCCAAATTGAAGTCGGTCCAAAAACGGTTTTAGGAAATATGTCCTAAAACCGACTTTGCATGGTCTCTAAGTTTTCTTCTTCTGCAAGTCTTCCAGATCTGTGTAGACCCTTCCAGAACCTTCTAGAAGCCTCTAAACCGTCATGCATGAAATTAGGAAATTTCCCGAAATTACTGTTCACGGCCGGAGTTACTGTTCACGACCGGAGTTACTGTTCACCCACGGACGCTATTCATCCGTTCTGCGCATTTGTTTTTGACTTTGGCTCTCGATTTGACATTCCAAACGACCTCGGATGCTCTCAGTGTGAACTAGAGAGTTGTACGGAATTGAGTCACCTACGCAACGGTATATGCCTCGTATTTTTCTGATCAACGGTCAGCTCCCAGCACTCCGACGAACGTCCAAAGGTCTGATCTGCCATTGTGATGTTTTCGGCATAAAATGCCGTCTTTTATGCACGTTTCCTCCTAGAGCTTCCGCAACACCTGAAATGCAAAACAACACTAAGAAGTAACTGTTCGCATACAAAAGTATCGGAATTGATGGGATTTGATGACTCGATGAGTCGTATAAATACGGCTCATCAAACCACCCCACACTTAAACTTGTTCGTCCAGAACAAGGACTAGGTCATAAGAGGAAAATAAATTGCAAACATCACAAAGCTTCGGCATCCTAGACATGCTACATGAACATGATTCGGTTAATCTAGATTTCGCCTTCTATGCATGCTCGTTACTAATAGCCTTGTGTGAAAACATGGGTTAATGATACGTGTTACCTTTGGGCCGAGATGCAAATCAATTCGGATGTCTCGGGAGATAGCCCTTTTTAGACCCATGAACCGCATCCTTGGGCTCAAACTCGCTGCTATATGGTTATGCTTTGCTGCTTTTTCTTGCACGTGATTGATTCGAGCTTCAAAGTGTTGAGTGCTTTTCGGCCAGCTATAGATGATTTCGGTTTTGGTGCTTCAAAGGCGCTCTACACTTGATTTCGGTGAAACTATCACAATGATGTTGGATTTGTTGCTCTGAAGTGCGGATCGTGACTTGCTCGAACCTACTTGCTCTCACTCATCATCGTCCTTTGACTCGGGTCATGCCAAGGGTCGCTTGTCTATTTTCCCGGCTACTTGGACTAGAGCTTGGACGGTGTGAAGTATTCCCGTCCCAACCAACCGCAAAAAGAACCGCAGTGGCGGAGCAGACTCGTACTTATGTTGCTTCGATGTGCTAGCCTCCACGAGCTCCACATAACCATATACCCTGAGTTCGGCCTTTGAATGATCTGTCAAGTCTCTCTAGGGCGTTTCTATCAACTCCACATCCCTGTTTATCTCAACTAACAAAGGCACGCAATATTTTAAAGTCACATGTTAGTCGCCCAAGTCAATTTTCACCAAAGACATGCATGTAATCGGCTCTATCTATTTCACCTTATCATTATCCAATACCGCAAGTCTAGGAAATAGTGAAGAATCATGTACAAAAATTTTAAAAATGACGGGAAACGTGCTGACTCTGTGCAGGGTGCAGGAAAATAAACGTGCTGACTCTCCCACCCCACACTTTTGAAATAAGCCGTGTCCTCACGGCACGACTCAAATCTAGACTCACAATGCATGCAATAAACAAAAGGGAAATAAGAAGAGAGTAAAGTTGGACAGGCACTTCCCTCGTGCGATGCGTGACGATCAGAAACAACTGATTATTCTCCTATGAGTCCTCGAAGAGAGCACCATCGAAGCTTGCATCGCAGCGTGAGTTCGTCACAAAATGAAAGGTCTGTGTCAATGACATTAAGACGAATAAAGGATTCCCAGGAGGTTGGAGGAGTCACAATGGTCTCACTTAAAACCCAACCTCCTTAGACTCGTAAGTCTTTGTGACAGAATCTTTAAACGCTCATGTTTCTTGACACAATTTATTCAAGGTGTGAACTACTCACGTTGGATGCAGTCTTATGCCAATGTTTCGGATACGTTCGCCTCTGTCCCTGCATGAAAATCATCTTCTCTCCCAAGTACAATGTGACAATAATGACTCAAGACTCAGACAAACATAATAAGTAAATAGACTGAAAAGTGAAAATTGTCGGGCTGCCTCCCCGTGAGCGCCTTTGTTTTACGTCGTTGGCTCGATGGTACCTCTTTAGGGATCACAAGTTAGGATCCCAAGGGCATGTGCGGTCAAATTTTGCTACTCCTCTGTGATGCTCATAGCCCTCATCGTGTGGTGCTCTCGTGTCTGTCCATCCTGGCTTCCATCCAAACGTTCCATGCCTCGGTCTCTTCCTCATGTATGGGCGGTCAGAATCCTCGTGAACATGGTAGTTTGATTTCTTTCCAGCAAACGCAGGTGACAACCTTTTTGTTCCCATGTCATTCTTGGTCTTTGTGTCCGAGTTAACCGATTGTCCCAGAATGAGTGCAAGAGGACGGTGAGCGCTGGCATCTTCCGTCTGCAAAATATAAGAGTCAATATCACGGGTGAGTGTGAGAATACCTGGATCCTTGCTCTTTCCAGGCGGTGCCCCATGATTCACAGTGAGTGGACTCTCCATCATTGGGTTGTTTTGCTCATGTTCCATCCCCGGCAACGGCGCCAAAATTTGACAGGTCGTCGTTGGTACCTGCAAATCTTACACTTTTCAGGCGGCTCTTCTTGAACTGTAATGAGTGAGTACTCCGTCGTTGACTTCTCTGGCTCATGCTTCGCCTCTAATTTGCCTTCAAGCTCATCCTTGTCGATCGTGTGGTCCTTAGGAACAATCACCTGCATTGGGAATGGAAGATAAGGGTCAGAAATTAGAGTTTCTTTAACTGCATCAGTGCGGTCCGCGGAGGCCTTCTGTATATCTTCCGCGGACGTCTCTGTATTTTGCACTAATTCCTCAGACGTCCGAGCCGTAATTGGTGAGGCGTCCGTGTTCTGCACTGAGGTAGAATCTTCTATCAGCTCTTCTTCGGGTGTGATGCTCACGGTCTCTGATTTATTTTCTTCGTTCTCTGCCCCTGGTTCATCTATCATGGCCAATGCGGTGTCGTGCAAAATCTGCACTAAATTAGCTTCCATTGTCTGTGCCTTATTATCCATTTTGTGCATCTGACCCCGTCCTGGTCTTGATCTTTCTGCCACATCATATATCAGGTTCCAGAGATCATACATACCTACATTCATTACCGAACCACCTGCTGCAGCATCGAGCATATTACGCGTACGTGGCATCATCCCTTCAAGAAACCTCTGCATAAGAAATAAGTCTGGGAATCCATGGTGTGGACAGCTTCTCCGAAGGTCATCGAAGCGTGCATAGTACTCATAGAATTGTTCACCCCTGAATTGCTCAAAGTTATGAAGCTTCTCGCGGACACCAAGTTGGAAGGATTCTGGGGATGGCTGGTGTGGAGGGTAATGTAGCGGTGGATATTGTTGTGGATACTGATGATAAGGTGATGGCGGGTACTGCTAATATGGTTGAGGGTATGGCTGATATGAAGATGGTGGCGGGTACTGCTGATATGGTGGTGGTGGCGGGTACTGGGGATATTGCTGGTATGGTTGAGGTTGTAATGGTGGTTGGAGCGGCTGGTGTTGCAGTTGTCCTGGGGCAGCTCCCCCGATCTCTCCATTCTGTCTCAGCGGGCCTTGCTCGTTATGTTGCGAAAGCGCCCTTTCCAAGTGTCGGATGACCTGTTCGATTTCTTCTTCGCGGCTATTGCCACCAACTCTACTTCCTGCATGAGACATGGCAAAGCACAGAATAGCAAAGCACCGAATAGCAAGCACCGAATAGCAAGAACAGACTAGCAACAAAGGGTCCCGGGAGATTGGAGGAGTGTTAGAGACCCGAAAAACTAAGTAAGTTGGATCGACCAGAGGTGGGAAAAGATAGCTATTTTACTCGAAATGACCCTCAAAAGTCGAGGAATCGTCGAAATACAAGGCCCTTTGGCAAAGTCTCGTCAAAATGACGTTGTATCGAATCTCTAAACAATACAAAAGTTGCGGAAGCGTAAATAAAAGACAGGATGCCAAAAGGTCTCTAAGTGAAAGCTTGCATAAATGAAAAGTGCGGATGGCCCTGGTATTTATAGGGCCCTGGCCGAGTGGGCGTGTCCCTGGAGTCGCGCCTCTTCGGCCCTTGTGACCGTTGCGGAAATCTCGAACGCGGCCTTAACTGCTCCACAATTCTCGGACGCGGCCTTAACCGTTTTCGGTATTGAATGCTGCGCCTCGGGTTCATCCTCCCTAAGTCCTCGCGTCCCTCCATGATATATACGGATGTCCCAAGGAACACGAACCTCCATTATTGGTACCGTTTCATGAACCGGCGCCTTGCTTAGGCCTGGGAGAGGCATAACTTCGCTAAGGCCTCGGGCGTCTTCATCTAGCCATGGTGCCTTTGTGTGCGGGTGCTTGGGCGAGCAGTCGAGCCCCTTCTTGGTGTCCGTTCGGCTGACTCGCACCTCTTCGACTGGTGCATCGAACTTGGCCATCTTGGTCACTTGGTGGGATTCTTCGGATATGTTTCGGGCGAGTCGCATCGCTTCAAGATGAATAGGTGCCTTGCTTGAACTCCCGGGCTCTTGCCTTGCTCGCTTAGGCGCTGGTGCCCGTTCCTCGCCCGGATCCTCGTCTGGGCGCCTCAGTGGCCTCGGTTGGTCCCTTATCTGGGCAGGTCCTTGATTATTGAGTGGCTCCACCGGCACTCTATTGAAGTAATCTTCTGGGATGCTAAGGTCATCTCCGGGGATACTATACGGGAACTCATCAGGACCGGCCTCCCAAAGATAGACCTTGTCCTCAAGGTCGTCAGGTGGCTCCTCTTCAATTTGTCCTACAAATTTGATGATCCTGCCCCTATCTTCAAACTCCATTGTGAGTGTCTCAAAGTTGAATACTATATTGCCTAATGTACGCAGCCATTTTACTCCCAATATGGCATCTGTGTTGCACAGCGTGATTGGCTTGAAATCCGCCTTGACTACGTAGCCTGGTGTGTTGCTCGAGTCTGCCTTGAATTGATGGCTGGGCAAGGTTAACCCCACGCCTTCGCAGATACCAGGGCTGTCTTCGGTGACTCCGTTGGCTAGTATCACTTTGGATGCTCCCCTTGCAGCAATGCTAAGTCCCCCTTCCTGGACTATTTTATTTGAAATAAAATTATGCGTTGCACCAGAATCAACTAAGACGGATACCTCGCGGTTGCCAATTTTCCCTTTGAGATGCATGCATTTGTTTGACGAGTTCTCAGTCAAAGTATTGAGCGTCACGTCGGCTTCCTCGGCCTTACCGTGTTCCTTCTCAAATGCCTCAATGTTCCTCAAGGTTCTCTCAGCGCATCTATGTGTTGGACCCCATAAATCCCCACATTTGTAGCACTTGCCGCTTGGTCGCCTGTCCCTTTGCTCAATTTCGGGTGCGCGCTTTTGCTGCTGCTCAAGTTGCCTAACTGGTGGACCTCGCTGCTGTTGGTCCCCATGGAATGGTCGCCTTTCTGGTGCTCCATTCCTTTGATTGAATGTGTTGCTCGGGTTGGCTGGCCTCGAATGGAACGATGTCCCTCGATTGTACTTGCCGCCTTCCTTTTCTTCAACCAACTGTGCCAAAGTCATCGCCTGGTTCAAGTTCCCCGGCTGTTGAATTCTTACTGATGTGCGGATATCTGACTTTAGTCCCTTCATAAAGTTGGCCATGAGTGCTTTCTCGGAGATGCCTTCAATTGCACCAGCGAGTTCTTCAAACTGCTCCTGGTATTCCAACACGGACTTGGTCTGCACAAGTGAGAAAAACCTTTCGTGGACGTCTTGGCAATCCGACCCACGATATCTGGTTATCATTGCTGCCTTGAGTTGCGCCCATGTATGGACTGGTTGCATCTTGCAATACCAGCAATACCACTTGAACGCCTTCCCTTCAAGACACATAGTTGCTGCGATAAGTTTATCTTGGCCAAATAGGCCATTAACATAAAAATACCTCTCGGCTTTGAAAAGCCATTCATCGACGTCGGTGCCACAGAATATTGGCATGTCGAGTCGCCTCATTCTTGGGTCGCCTCGCATTGGGTAATCTCCTTTAAACGGGCCCCTGAAATCATCATACTCATCCTCGGCAAGATGGTTAGTCCCCCGGAATGCTTGTGGACGAAGGGCTGGTTCACCACGCTCCATTCGCTCCACTCTATCAGTTGGGTCTTCGACGGGCGGAGGCCTTGCGTACCCAGTCATGCGCACATGATTTCCCTGGCGTGCATACTTCGCAACATTTAGCGCAGGTGCTCTCCCTCGAACGTCCCCTTCATCGTCGCTGGAAACCCAATCCTCGACTTCTGCGTGCCGGGTTCCAGACTCCTGAGGCGGCTTACTTGGCTCGCCTATCTTCGCCTTACCTCGGGCTTTAGCACCGGGAAGGTTGCCTTGCGGAACATCATCGTCAAGGACTTGTTGAACGTTACCTTGTGAATTATCACCAAGGTTTCCACGGCCCTTCTCTTGGGCAGAACTAGCAGGTTGTATTGGTGTCGCCTTTTGTAGGAGCGCTTGCAACGCTGCTTTAAGATCGCTGAACTCTGCGTCAATCTTCGACTCAAGCATGGCCTGACGCTTGTCGTTCTCGACTTTGTAAGACTCTAAGTCAGTCTTCTGGGTGTTGCTTTCTTCTTCTTCACTTGGGAGCGAGATCTCCAAATCTCTGGACGATTTGTCCGATGCAGTCTTGCTCCTCGTTGGCATTGTTGCTAGATCGAATTTGCTCTGATACCAATATGTTAGAGACCCGAAAAACTAAAATTGCCCAAATCCTCTACCAAGTAAGTTGGATCGACCAGAGGTGGGAAAAGATAGCTATTTTACTCGAAATGACCCTCAAAAGTTGAGGAATCGTCGAAATACAAGGCCCTTTGGCAAAGTCTCGTCAAAATGACGTTATATCGAATCTCTAAACAATACAAAAGTTGCGGAAGCATAAATAAAAGACAGGATGCCAAAAGGTCTCTAAGTGAAAGCTTGCATAAATGAAAAGTGCGGATGGCCCTGGTATTTATAGGGCCCTGGCCGAGTGGGCGTGTCCCTGGAGTCGCGCCTCTTCGGCCCTTGTGACCGTTGTGGAAATCTCGGACGCGGCCTTAACTGCTCCATAATTCTCGGACGCGGCCTTAACCATTTTCGGTATTGAATGCTGCGCCTCGGGTTCATCCTCCCTAAGTCCTCGCGTCCCTCCATGATATATACGGATGTCCCAAGGAACACGAACCTCCATTATTGGTACCGTTTCATGAACCGGCGCCTTGCTTAGGCCTGGGAGAGGCATAACTTCGCTAAGGCCTCGGGCTTCTTCATCTAGCCATGGTGCCTTTGTGTGCGGGTGCTTGGGCGAGCAGTCGAGCCCCTTCTTGGTGTCCGTTCGGCTGACTCGCACCTCTTCGACTGGTGCATCGAACTTGGCCATCTTGGTCACTTGGTGGGATTCTTCGGATATGTTTCGGGCGAGTCGCATCGCTTCAAGATGAATAGGTGCCTTGCTTGAACTCCCGGGCTCTTGCCTTGCTCGCTTAGGCGCTGGTGCCCGTTCCTCGCCCGGATCCTCGTCTGGGCGCCTCAGTGGCCTCGGTTGGTCCCTTATCTGGGCAGGTCCTTGATTATTGAGTGGCTCCACCGGCACTCTATTGAAGTAATCTTCTGGGATGCTAAGGTCATCTCCGGGGATACTATACGGGAACTCATCAAGGAGTCACAGCGGTCTCACTTAAAACCCAATCTCCTTAGACTCGTAAGTCTTGGTGACAGAACCCTCTAAAAGCTAGAAATTGAAATCGAAATAAACGGAAATCGGAAAACAAGGAAATCGAAATAATTAAACTGGGAAAATTCACCGAATAGCAAGAAATACGAAATAAGCAGAAATAAAAAGAAATAAACAAAAAAGGAAAGAGAACAAAATTCACCGTGCGTAGCTCCCTGGCAACGGCGCCAAAATTTGACAGGTCGTCGTTGGTACCTGCAAATCTAAATTTATAATTCCACTTACTCTTGGCTTAGTATAGCTGTAAGTAAGGGGTCGAACCCAAGGGAGCTAGATGGTTACTACTTTGTTCTGTGAGAAAGGAAAAGAAACAATTGGGTGAGAGTAACAGTTTAGGAAACAGTGCAAATAACGAAATAAAGTGGGAGTGTAATAATCAGAGAGAAGATATTCAGGCTAGGGTTTCTTAATTGTGACTTGTCTTATCATTGACGTCTAAATATCATATTTTGAATTCCTAAGTGTGGTTACTTCCATTCCAAGTTATAACATAAAGTAGGGTCTTTCCGGACGCCTACACCACAATCTACTTCCTTTCCGGGTTGTAGAATTCTAGTCCTAGCAATTTAATACTCCATTCCAAGATATATCAAATTAGTGCCCTATTTTTTTTCAACGGTCTAGTATCAGACAAATAGTAAATAAGGGAATTGAATCACTCGACTAAATCTAACCATTCCAAGTATCAATTTAGTTTTGCAATTCAACCAAGATAATTTAGCACAAGAACTAGTAGAATAACGAAATAAGCATTAAGTATCAAGTCTCAAAAACAAACGTCACAATGTTTAAAACCCTAGCCCGAACAACGGGTTTAGCTAGACATAGCCATGGAAAAGTAAATAACAAGGGGATGAAAACACTTCTCTATTGTGCCGAGATGAAGAACGAACGACCGGGCCGAGAGGCTGATGCGCCGAGAGGGAGAAGAGAGCTCGCTTGTGGGATTTTGTGGAGAGAGGAGCTCTCCACGTTTTGGGATGATTTGAAAGGTTGATATGAGGCTGTATTTATAGAGAAAACTCAGGCCTCTAAGCTTCCAAATTGAAGTCGGTTCAAAAACGGTTTTAGGAAATATGTCCTAAAACCGACTTTGCATGGTCTCTAAGTTTTCTTCTTCTGCAAGTCTTCCAGATCTGTGTAGACCCTTCCAGAACCTTCTAGAAGCCTCTAAACCGTCATGCATGAAATTAGGAAATTTCCCGAAATTACTGTTCACGGCCGGACACTGTTCATCCGTTTTGCGCATCTGTTTTTGACTTCGGCTCTTGATTTGACATTCCAAACGACCTCGAATTCTCTCGGTGTGAACTAGAGAGTTGTAGGGAATTGAGTCACCTACGCAACGGTATATGCCTCGTATTTTTCTGATCAACGGTCAGCTCCCAGCACTCCGACGAACGTCCAAAGGTCTGATCTGCCATTGTGATGTTTTCGGCATAAAATGCTGTCTTTTATGCACGTTTCCTCCTAGAGCTTCCGCAACACCTGAAATGCAAAACAACACTAAGAAGTAACTGTTCGCATACAAAAGTATCGGAATTGATGGGATTTGATGACTCGATGAGTAGTATAAATACGGCTCATCAAGGCCATTCCAAGCACTCAACTTGCAACACCGTCTAGTCTTTTGCAAAAGTCGTAGAGCACTTGTTCTACTTAGACTAATACCCCATTCCAAGGTATATTAGCATGTGTGCATCCATTTGGTCTTTCATTCCCGAGAAACCAAATGGTGTTTTAGAAAGGTCAAACTGCTCAGATAAGCTTTGCCATTCCAAGCATCCACTTATCCGAGTATGTTTACGAACCCCACGGAAGAGCTTTGCCATTCCAAGCATCCACTCAACCTTGGAAGTTCTAACCTAATATATGGCACATAGAACAAGTTTTGAATACAGAGAAAAGAAACTAAAAGAATTAAAACATTTTATAATACAAGTACGCCCCTTTAACCGAATAAAGAGTTTAGCTATGAATATCCATGGAGGTGGATACCATAGCTAAATACTCGGGGGTTTTTGAAAACAGTAAGAGGAGAAGGGGTGGAATACTCAAGAACCAACAGGAGTATTCCCAATTCCTACTGAATACTCAAGAACCAACAGGAGTATTCTCTAAAGTATAATACTCAAGAACCAACAGGAGTATTATTTCAAAAACCAAACTTACAAAGTAACCAAAACTTAGAGAGAAGAGTGAATTGTTGATTGTGGGATGTTACAAATGAGGAGGAGGAGCTCTCCTTTTATAGGCTAAGGGGAGGAGAATGGAGGGTGGAGATGGAGGCATGTGGTGTTGCATCCAAGGGTGGAGGAGGAGGGCTTGAAGATGTGGTGGAGGAGAACTCCACATGGCACCACCTTGTGGTGGCTCAAAAGCCGCCGGTTTCAAGTCCAAATGGAGGGGACTTTTGGTGGCTTTGCCACCCTTTGCCTTGGGCCGCCGGTCATGGAGGAGGAAGGGGTGGTTTTGGCCACCCATGAGTCACCACAAAGCCAAAAGCCGCCGGTCACTTGGTCCATGGATGAGTTTTGACAGTTTTGTGCAGTCTTTTCACAAAACTATCAGTCCAATTTCGCTCCGGTCTGACTTTGGTTGTTCCTCAGTTGAATTTGAATTGAGTAATTCAATGTCAGGATCTTGAGATTTCTTCGTTCAGCGTTTGATCTTGACCTTGGAATGACTCATAATATCTTTTCAGCGTAAAATCCTCTCCTTAGCGTGTTTTCTCTCTAAACGCCAAAATACCCTGTAGAAATATATCGGGACTAACAAGTAGAAGTTAGATAGACAAACAGTCTAATTTGGTGGGTTTTACTGTGTTTTTGATTCGTATAATTATGGTCCATCAGCCTGCCTAATGGCTCACTCTACAACTGATGAGGTAATGGATACTTATTCTTTTATTGATAAAGTCTTCTCTGAATCTGATCTTGTAGAAACGATAGCCAAAGTTTTGGCCAAAAACTGAGACCTAAAGGACAGACTGGCAGAGATGCAACAGGATCATCACGATGACATAAAAGAGAACCGCCTCTGGTCAACCAAAGCCATGCACCTTGAGAAAGAGATGGCAGAACATGGGTGCAGATGTCGTACATGCGAAAGAAGAGAGACAGGTTAGTGAGCTAAGTGATGAGCTGAAACGCATGATGATCGGAAACACTGAGCTAGCTGACTTCCAAGCAAAGGTTGAAGAGCTGAATGATGAGCTGAACAATCTTAGACAAAAGAATGAAGAACTCCTCCAGTCAGTGGAAAGCCTGAGACTCGAGGACGCTACACGGAAAGAAGAATGGGTCCGTGAACTGGAAGCAAAAAGGGTGGAGGAAGAAAAGAAGGACTACAAGAAAATGTTCGTTAGACCAGGACTTGGACACGAACAGGAAAAGACTGCCAAAGGAAAAGGTGTAAAGATGGAACCAGGAGAAAGCTCTCACCAGAGAAGAAGGCCTCAGACCATCAGACAGACGAAGAGGGAAGACAGTCCACAGGATGGATTCAATATCCATGATACGGATTCTGTTCCCTACAAGGCCAGAAAAGCCTATGAAATATGGCTAAAGATAAGCCAGAGTCGTAAGCCTTCAAAGATAGACTCCCACGCTAGAAAGATGAAGACTTCTAATCCACCTGGCAGAAGTAAGTATGTCGATCTTCCATGCCACAGATCATGCTGGCATTGTGGACAATCTAGACACTACAGAGCAGAATGCCCAAGACTAAGGGAGATAGATGAAAGGAACCGCAACTGGGTGAAAGCTCAGGATCACTGCCCGAGAGCACGCTATCAAAAGAAAGCCAGTGCTTATAGAAAGAAAGGGAGAGTCGATCACTTTCGCCCCCACTATGATCCAGCAATCCGTGGTAGACCAAGAATCACGCCCAGGCGAAAGATTGACCTAACTGACCATGATGCTCACTATCAATCTTACTATGCTCCATTTGCTAAATTCATCCCTAAACCCAGTAAGCCCAAGCTTGTCTGGGTTCGTAAAAACTGATCCTTTCCTTGCAGGGAGGAGTGAGGTCTCGTCCCTGGTACCTGGACAGTGGCTGCTCAAGACACATGGCAGGGAATCCAGTGTGGTTCGACTCACTCCAAAAACACTCCGGAGAAAGCATAATCTTCGAAAACAAAAGCAAGGGAACGGTGATAGCAAAAGGAGAAGTAAGAATCTCAAATACCCTCCGAATCAAGGAGGTAAGCCTAGTTGAAGGGTTGAGATACAATCTGCTAAGCGTATCTCAGTTATGTCAATACGGTAAAAATCATGTCATATTCAACTCTAATGATTGCCTAGTAAGGTGTAATGAGACAGGTAAGATAGTTCTGAGAGGAATTCGTGTGGATGAAGTCTACATTGTCGATCCAGAATTCACTCCTAAGGAAGAACTGTGCCTTATAAGTATTGCTGAAAATTTCATCTTATGGCACAAGAGGTTTGGGCACGCAAGTATGAGGCTTCTGCACAAACTCCATCAGAAGGATTTGGTAGTCGGCTTACCAAAGGTGGAAAACACCTTTGATCAAGTATGCAGTGCCTGTGCAACGGGAAAGCAAGCTCGGACTTCATTTCCATCGAAGCAGACCGTAAGCACCTCTGGACATGATCCACATGGATCTGTGCGGCCCTGTAAATGTTGACAGCCATGGAGGAAACAGGTATATTCTGGTCATAGTCTATGACTACTCCATGTATACATGGACTATCTTTCTATCCTCTAAAACTCAAACATATCTTAAATTTGAAGCATGGTTGAAGTTGATAGAAAACAAGTTAGCTCGCAAATTGACCTCCATTCGTACTGACAACAGAACCGAGTTCCGGAACATGCAGTTTCTTTCGTTGTGCAGGGACAAAGGTATTGATCACAACTTTTCCGCCCCACGGACACCACAGCAAAACGGTGTAGTGGAACGAAAGAACAGAACTTTGAAGGACATGTCACCGACAATGCTAATCGGTAGTGGAGTTCCGAAAAGTTTCTGGGCAGAAGCATCCTCAACAGAGCATCGCTTCAATCCATGATAGGGAAAACTCCGTATGAACTGCTACGTGGACGAAAGCCTAAAATCTCACATCTAAAGGTATTCGGATGCAAGTGCTTTATCCACAATAACGGTAAGGAACACCTGGGTTAGTTCGATGCTCGGAGTGATGAAGGAGTGTTCGTTGGATACCCCAGCAATAGCAAGGCTTACAAAGTCTAACCTAAGGCTAGAGCAAGTTGAGGAAAGTGTGCATGTAAGATTCGATGAGGCGGTGATGGCTGGTCACCTAATTCAAGATTCCTCAACTACGGCTATGCTAGATGTTGGGGAGCTCCAGTTTGTTGACGAGTCAGACCCTGAATGGGAACCACCACCGGCACCTACTGCTGACATACCTCATATGGATATCCAGCACGTAAACAAAGCACTACCAAACGATCAGGTAGAAGATGGTTAAATAGCTGATCCACCAAGTGGATATGACATCGATGACCATGCAGTGGAAGCTGATGAAGAGCTTCCTGCCGAGGAAGAGGAGAATGCTGCTAACCCTGAGGGGGAACTCAGGACTACACGCTATGGACGAGCGGTTCATCGACCAGCCAGACTGGAGGACTACCAGTGCTACATCTCTCAGGAACAGGTAGACTTTAATAGTCTATGTCAATTTTGTGGATTTGCCTCTTTTGTCTCTATTGCAGAACCAAAGACAGTAGTGGAAGCGCTTAAAGACCCAGAATGGGTCAATGCCATGCAAGAGGAGCTCCACCAGTTTGAGAGGAACGAAGTGATGAACGTGATTGGAACCAAATGGGTCTTTAGGAACAAGTTAGACGATAAGGGAGTCGTCATAAGGAACAAAGCCCGTATAGTGGTAAAAGGATACAACCAGCAGGAAGGAATAGACTATGATGAGACTTTTGCCCCAGTTGCAAGACTAGAAGCAATTAGGCTACTTATAGCTTACTCAACCTATCACGGGTTCTCTTTGCAACAGATGGATGTAAAGACGGCATTCCTTAATGGAGTTTTAAAAGAAGAAGTGTATGTGAGCCGAACTCTAGGATTTGAGGACAGAGATCATCCCAATCATGTGTATGTCCTGGACAAGGCGTTGTACGGGCTGAAGCAAGCTCCTCGCGCCTGGTATGAGAGGCTATCCCTGTTCCTTCTGTCACATGGATACGTCAGAGGAGAAGTGGACAAAACTCTCTTCCTCCTGAATGAAGGGACCGACACTCTAGTGGTTCAGGTATATGTTGATGATATTATCTTTGGTTCAACTAACCCTAACCTTGTTAAAAATTTCACAGATCTGATGTCAAGCGAATTCGAAATGAGTATGGTTGGAGAACTGAAGTATTTCTTGGGACTTCAAGTAGCACAAGATGAAGATGGAACTCGGATCCATCAGCAGAAATACATGAGAGAAATCTTGAAGAAGTTTGGGATGGAATTAGCTAAAACATGTGCTACACCAATGTCACCAAATGACTCTTTAGCAAAGGATGAGTCCTCCCTTCAAGTAGATCCGACCCTGTATAGGGGAATGATAGGTTCACTACTTTATCTTACTGCCAGCATACCTGACATCTTATTTAGTGTCTGTCTGTGTGCCAGATATCAGGCAGATCCCAGAGAGACGCATGTCAAAGCTGTGAAAAGGATCTTGAGATACCTGAAGGGGACGGATGACCTGTGTCTATTCTATCCGAAGGGAGGTGACTTACGTCTGATGGCCTACACAGATGCTGATTATGCTGGCTGCAAGACAGACAGAAAGTCTACCTCAGGAATGGCACAATTCCTTGGACCATGCCTGATTTCATGGGGATCCAAGAAGTAGTCTTCCATTGCTCTATCCACTGCTGAGGCTGAGTACATCGCAGCTGCTGCTTATTGTGCACAACTACTATGGATAAAACAACAGCTAAGTGATTATGGTGTTCATCTTGAATGTGTTTCTATTCTATGTGATAATACTATTGCTATCAATATTTCGAAAAATCCAGTGCAGTTTTCACGTACTAAACACATAGAAATTAGATATCACTTTCTGCGTGACTGTGTAGAGAAAGGCACCATAGTCATGGAATACTATAGGACTGAGGAGCAGATTGCAGACATCTTTACGAAAGCACTGCACAGGGAACCCTATGAGAAGCTAAGGTTTGAATTAGGTATGACATCCATTACCTAGTCTGCATTCCATGTTAAATTTCCCCAATGATTGGCTAGACTATTTTGCATTCTAAGCTACCATAATATGGAGTTGCTACTTATGAAGTTGATCATTGTGTGAAAGTTGCTCTATGAGGTCACCTTGCATGCATGTTAAGCAAATTACTAGCTAGCAGAACCTTGAACATGGCACATAAGTTTTTGTTGCCCAAAAGAGACTTCCTTTTTGAACCCTCAATATATGCCATGGAAGTTCTCTAAGACTAACCCTAGCCTTTCATGTGTGGAGAATAAATATATTAGCCCTTTGATTTTAGTGGATGATTTTCTTGGTTGTCTCCACACTGCATAAAATTAACTTGACGTGACTTAGTGATGTTTTTTTAAGTGGTGTTCTTATTGTACCCCTTGGGTAAACCGAAAGCACCACAACCCTTGTGAAAAACCATGAGACATACCGGGGTTACTCTTAAACCGATTCAAGCTGGTTCAATCATGGATAAGGCCGGTTCAATCAGTAAATTTGGCTGTTCAATCTTCGAATAATGGCAAGTACCGCATGAATTGGTAGTAAAATCTGTTTGGTAAGTAAGTGGCTGCCAGCAACAAAAGCAAGTTCGAATGCTTGCATTTATTGTGACTTGACCACACCATATGGGGAAGAGGAAAGACTGCAGCCTAGCATGTGACACCACGCCGTTTCAAATTGATGGCCTGTTGTCTCTGCAGACATGGAAAAGTGAACAGTTTTTGTAACTTTACTAACAGGCGAACAGTCGCAACAACAGAAATTAAATTGCCTTAATTGGATAGGTGGAAGCCTCCTATGGGACGATTTGTTTTTGAAAACTGCATGAGACGGTTTAATTAAAGGATAACTCAGGATTTGGAAGGCAGTTGTGTATGCAGGCTATTTTGGAATTCGAAAATCAAATCAAATCAAGCGAGATTCTAGGACGCCGGTTCAGTTCTTTGAAATTTAAAAGATTGTAGGGTTTCTACAGTATAAAGAGGAGGCGCCTGAGTGAGGCCTTACATCTCAATCAGCCGTCTTCACTCAAAAATGAAAAGTCCCAGCCTTTGAAACCCTAATCCTCTATTTTCTGCCATCTGATTCTATGGCAGCCGCAAGCAAACTCTCCAAAGCCGAAGTAGCTGCCATGCTTGCCACACTAAAGGCGAGTGGTGTGAATGTCAAAGACATTCTGGCGGAGAAATCACAGTCTCAAACTGCTTCCATTTAATCTGTCTGATTCCTGCCAGAAGGCATGCCGGACGTTGCGACTGAAGAAACCTCTCAGTGGAAAAGGAAGGGCAGTGCTGCTAAAGGGTCTGGCAGCAAGCGAATGAAACCCGCGCCTGCTAAAACCCCTGTCCGGAAGAGCAGACGGACCAAGGGGACTCAGGTCCCGGTGGTAAAGAAGGAGCAAACCGTTCTGGAGGCGGAAGGGGAGGAGTTCACGAAAGGAAGATCTGTTATCACGGAGGTAACAATTGATCGGGTATTCATGGCGGGGCACCAGCTGGTGGAGGTAAATGACCTCCTTGCCGCTCAACGCTGGGACCACCTCTTTCGAGAGGAGGTTCTGGTCGACGAGGGTAATGTGAGGGAGTTCTACTCTCAGTTTAAGTTGGATGAGACTTTTGGAGTGCTACTGGCATCGTTTGTCTACAAAGAAGAGAAGCAGGCCCTCACCCACCAAGAGTTGACCAACATTCTGGGAGTTTCGGCCAGTGGATACGATGCTTACATCAAGGGTATCTGGCAAGAGGATGTGGCAAAAGGAGAGGTGATCAAAAGGGTGGGGGAGGATCCCTCAAATGTGTCCCACCAGGGAAAAGCCACGACGTTAGGCTTAATCAATCGGATTCTCCACAGACTGGTATGCACCTCAGTAACTCCTCGCTCTCAGAAATATGAAGTAGTGAAATTTCAGGATTTCCTTTTACTTGATAAGTTGAGGACAAAAGCCCCAATCAACCTCCCAAAGCTGATTCTCAAGCATATGGCTCGTGCTGCTAGCAGTAAGACTCATGGACTGCCATACCCTGGAGTTGTACAGAAGATTCTGGTTCATCTCGGTATCTATGTGCCAAAGGTAGAAAGTCAGCTGTCCTCGGTTTTGAGTAAGGAGACTATCGCCAGCTTTCACTGGGAGTTTCACGAGGAGTCTGGGTGGAAGAATGATCAATATGTCCCTGCTCCAGCACTGGAAGTAGCACCTCAAGAGGTGGATCCTCTGGATCAGCATCCGCTGCATCCAGATGAGGGATCACCGGCCGTGATTGAGGTGTTGAAGAGGCTGTCTGGTGACAGATGCCTTGTGTTATAGAACAGTTTATCATGGACCGCTAATGATCAATCTATGTATTTGAAAGTGTACGAGGCCATTTCAAGCACTCGACTTGCGACACCGTCTAGCCCATTTCAAGGCATCGATCATTTGTTCTAGCTAGACTAATACCCCATTTCAATGTATATTAGCCTATGTGCATCCACTTGATCAATCATTTCCGATCAACCAAGTGGTTTGAAAGAAGAGTAAACTACTCGGCTAAGCTTTGCCATTTCAAGCATCCACTTAGCCTTGTTGTCTACTCAAGATTGAACCACTCGGCTAAGCTTTGCCATTTCAAGCATCCACTTAGCCTTGTTGCTCAACCAAATAATGGCACATAGAACAAGCTCAAATACAATAGAAGCGCTAAGGAAAGGGTCTAAAACGTTTTCATTGACACAAGTACACCCCTTCAACCGAATGAAGGGTTTAGCTACGGTTATCCATGGAAGAGGATACCATAGCTAGTGTACTAAAACAAGGGTTTTCGAAAGACAAGAAAGTTAGGGCTTGAGCACTTCAAGAACCAACAAGAGTGCTCAAAACAAGTAAATCAAAGACAAGAAAAGGAAAGAGAGGCCTCGGTTTTGGGACAAAGTAATGGAACAAAACAAGAACAAAAGTAGAACCTTGAACTTTGGTATTGAAATGGAGAGTGTTTACAAGTGTTTTGTGCCCAAGATTCTAGAGAGATTTGAGGAGTAACAAACTAAGGACCTTGGCACAAGATAAGACATTTGATATTGGGCATGGAGGTCTTTTATTTATAGGCCATGGGAGAGGCGGTTTGGGAGACAACTCCTCCATGAATTATGGTGGGCGGCTTGAGGTCCTCCTCCAAAAGTGGTGGGCGATGGGAGAGGTGGAGTGAAGTTCTGACAAACGTATTTTTAACCCTTTATAGTTGTCAAAGTATTAGTTTTAGGGGTCAAATTGCAGTCAAACAAAATTTATAATCCTTGGTAAGCCAAGGGTCGATCCTAGGAGCAATGCGTGTGAGTACTAGTTAACTAGCGACCTATTTAGCTATTCCTAATTAGCAAGTGTAAAAACACGGTTTTGTTGTCACGAAAAATAGCAGAAATTAAATAGCAGAAAATAAAGTGTTGTGTTTAATTCAGAGAGAGAATCCCAGAATCCGTACTTCACCCGTGCTAACCCCACTAATCATGCAATCATTCTACGCTAATTACTCATGCTATCGAATATGGAAAATAACCGAAATAACACTAGACAAGCCGCCCATCCACGGATCATTGTCTAGATTAATCTCCATCGTTGAACGCCGCCCATCCACGGATTATCAACGATTTCGATTTATTAAATTAAAGGTTTTCCTATTAAATCATGTAAACATTACCTAATATCAATTTCATGCGTTCCGGTTAATCCCTAGGGCCCATCCACCTTTCGGCATATAACCTAAATACGTTCTATCAATGCAAACATACCCTTTGATGTAAATACATGCATAGAACGATAAAGTTAAGCACACAATGAAATTGAATATTCGAATTGCATAAATAATGAACTTTAATTGATCACATGAGAGTTAGGGTTACATAGCACGGGATCCGTAGGATCCCGAAAAAGAGAAGACTACTCACTATTCATGGTGATTAAACCAAAAACAGTGTAAATTAAAGGAAGAAACGAATAAACCGTAGAGATTATCCTCGTTGATCCTCACGATTGAAAAGCTCTGTCTTCTCTCCCAAGTTAGGGTTTTTCTCCAAAGAATCAACAACCAGTCTATTCTGATAGTGTTTCCTTATATAGACCGTCTAAAAGGGCTGAAAAGCCCAAAAACCGAACTTAGAAATAATCTGTAAATCTTGCCAAATTTGCCGTCCCGTTACAGCCGTGCGTACCGCGTCTGTAACGGTTGTAACGGGTGGAGCTAAAATGCTCTGATGGATTTGATGCCCGTTACAGCCGTTACACCCTTGTGTAACGGTCTCCCTGGCTTGTAACGGGTGGGCTGAAATCTTCTGAGGAAAAACACAGCCGTTACACCCGTTACAGCCTGGTGTGTAACGGGCGGTGGACCTGTAACGGGCAGTGCTGGCTTAAATCTGGTTTTTGATCTTTTTCGATCGATCTTTCCGTCTTTTGACATTTCGACTCCAAGGAGCAATGATATGTCGATTTTACCTGAAACACTATAGAAAGACATCAAATGTAGACAATTTGCCGGGAGAATGAGTGAAATCCCTCATCGAATGTAGCGAATGATTAGTCGAAATATCGACTGATCAAAACACTCCACACTTAGGATTTGTTCGTCCCGAACAAATGTCGAAAATATGGCAGAATAAACACATGGGAGGATGCAATGTTTCATGACCATGAACTACCTACTCATGTGACATGTGATCAATTCTAACTAGACATAAAAATGAAAGGGATAACTCACTGTCGTAGAGGATACGAATGCATTTAGCATATGCATCAAGCCTTTAAACCTATAGGCTGCCCTAGTAGGACGAGTATAGTCTCGTGAAGGTTTTCAGGAATGGGACTACCTACAAATCCCCTATACAACTAACTAACGTGAATGCATGAATGATGCTCAACGAGTCATAGTAAGGTCATGTCATACCTCGGATTCATCGTGTTACCTCAACTTCAAGTCAAACATCTTCATCAAAGTTTTCAGACAATCATAGATTAAACGAGTTATGCATTCAAATGGTCAGTACACACGACTAACAAACGCCTCATCACAAGTTCTAAATAGCACTATAGCAACGAGATAAGAACGAGAACAGTTGCACAAAACATGCTCGCCATTCACCTATGCTATCTAGGGATAGTCCACGGGCTCTTGACGCAAAGCTCATTCTCAAGTGCCAAGGACTAGGCAATGACCCGTAAGAGAAGAGGATCCTGGCTTAATAATTTTTCTGAAAAATAGGACGAAAAGTTGCATAGGAAATTTCAGTGCAAGCACGAGGATCGTCCCTTAGATGATAGCATATGAATTCTCAAGATAAGCTATGATTTGCACGCAATGAAAAGGTGGATTTACACTACGTCAAGTAGAAGGGAGCAGAAATTGTTTCAAGAGTGTTTTCCAGATACCAGGGGTGACTTTTCTCACCGGGTCCTCGGTATTTTCTGCTTTCGCAGAATCAACAAAAGCATTTTTTTTTCAAACTGGTTTTCTTTCATAAACAACTATGCTCGGGGCCAATGTTGCACCCATTTTCCAGAATTTAGAACTTTGCTTTTGAGGGGAAAACTTGAAGGTCAATTGTCTAACTCCACACTTAAAACTTGACATAGTGTATGAATAAAGGCGGGTGCATGCAAATCACGACAAGGGTAGAGAATCATATCCTAGTACTAAGGTCACCTAGAAAAAGATATGCAATTCTAAGCTTTTGAAAGTTTTGAAACGGTGCCTACTAGTATCAAGTCTTAAACATGCTTCAAGAAATACGTAGAACATGTGATAGGTGAGGGTTAGCAATGATACTGACTCAAGAGAATGCACGTACGAGTAAAACTATTTCAAGTCCTAGATTTTGAATCCAAAAGAATGTCAATCAGTCAAGGAGTATCGTAGAAAACGAAGATTTCAATCGCAATACATAGACAGTTGAGCATGTACAATTAGCGAATATGATATGCAATGCATGTGACTATGCGCTACCCACTCCACACTTAAAATCGAGCTTAGTCCCTAAGCGAAAAATATAAAATAAGAAAAAGTGCATAGGAACTTCACTCGTGCGTGGTGACGCGATGTCTATAGAGATTAAGCGATGACTGGTGAGTGAAATACGACCTGTGAGCTTGTAGAGTGAGAATAAAAATATAGAGCTGCACAAGGTATAAGTTAGCATCGATAATCGCAAGATGAATAGAAAAATGAATGATGTGAGTAAAGGTGAACAACAATAATGGAACAACTAAAACATCGAATAATAGAGAGAAACGGCGAATAATATCCAAAAGTCAGCGTACAGTAGAAGAAATGCAGAGAGAAAAAAAAACTGACAATATGGCAAAAAGAAACATCAGATAAAATAAAGTCTGTCGGGGGAACTAGCTGGCCCCATCATCATTGTCGTCACTGCCCAAGCCGAAAAGAGTGGCGGTATCAGTCGAATCTACAGCACCGGTGTGAGGAGGGACAGAAGTAGAAGGGCCAGCCCCGGGGGTCGGTGACAAATGCTGCTCTGCCTGTATGCGGAATGCTGTGAACTCCTCCCTGAGCTGATTATGGGAGTTGTAGAGCTGGTTGGAGGTGGAAAGAAGGGGGCCCTGGTTGACCAAAATCTGGCGCTGATAGGCCATCATAGCCCGCAGCTCATCTCGAAACTCATGCTGTGCGGCGATGATCTGCTGCTGGGTGTGGATGATCTGCTGCTGGGAGGTCTCCAAGCGTGTGAAACGCTCCTCGAGTGAGAATGGTAACTGGTCGGCAGCAGGATAAGGCGGGGGAGGAATGTGGCTGGGCGCTGGAGGCGAGTGCGCCTCGTCCATATCGACGTCATTGCTCTGAGGCTGCTCCTCCTGAACTGGTGGTGCCTCGCGCGGAGGGGGGGCTGCCCTGGCCTGAGCCCGATCAATACGGCGCTTCTTCGCGCCACTTGGGAGGTCTGGGTTGTGTGCCCATGTCCCGTCTGCCCTGAAGAACCTGAATAGACCCATCTGCTCCATGTTCAGAGGCAAAAGTGCACCGGACCCCTCCAGTGGGCTGAGGTCCCATCCTCGAGATTCGGCGATTGCAGAAATAAAGAGACCACCGCCCATGGCCTTGTTTGAAATCGATGTGGCCCATACCATCATTGTTCCGCTAAGGATCTGAAAGAAATCCACTGGCCGTCCTCTGCTAAGGGAGATCATGATGTCGAAATCCGTGTTGTTGATCACAGTGGCGCCCTCAAAGCGAGTAGTGATACTCAAAGCCACAAGCCGATGAATAACCTTCCAGACTAGCTCCTTTATCCCAGCAGAACTCCAACCGGATCTGAAATAGTAATCAAACCCCGAAATACCCTTCCAAAATTCATACCGCTCCTCAGCAGTGTATTCCCCACAAAAGCCCTCGACGGGGAATCCCAAAATCTCACAAACCTCGGCCTTAGATATAGTATATTGCCGCCTCCCAATCTGAAATTTCCACGCCGTCACCCTCAAAGGGCTACCCTCAATATCAAATGTTGCCAAAAATTCTTCTACTAGCAATGGATATGTGGGCAACAAATGACGTGTAAATAATATATCCAACCCGGATGCAATAAACATACTACGGCATTGAGGCAGAATCCCCTGCTCTAATTTTTCCAGAGTAGTAATGCAAGGAACAAGAGTAGGCCGTACCGTTTTCAGTTTTAAGGTATTGTTGCATCGACTCCTGGCCTCGGTTGTGGCAAAGCGACCGGAAGTGTTTTCCATAGGGTAGACTAGGGTCTCCACGGGTGGTGGTACCGGGATAATAGCACGGTTGGAGGATTGTGATCGACCGCGAGCCATGGTGGGTGAACTGGGACGGTGGAATTCGGGCTGGGATGCTAGGGTTCGGCCGGTGAGATTTGGTGGAGCGGTGGAGAGAGGATGCGGTTGGGCGGTGGAGAGAGGATGCGGTTGGGCGGCGGATGGATGGTGAGTGACGGACGGAGGTCGGAGGTGCGGCGGAGAGAAGAAAGAAAATTGGGAAATTTGGATTTGTGAATTTAGGGTTTCGAATTGGGGAAGAAGCCAAAAAAAAAAATTTGTCTGCCCGTTACAACCGACTATAACGGGTGTAACGGGCTGGCCGAAAAAAAATCTGAGCAAATTCATGCCCGTTACAGCCATTACAGTCCAGTGTGTAACGGGTGTAACGGGCTGGCCAATTACGTCTGAGCAAATTCATGCCCGTTACAGCCGTTACAGTCCAGTGTGTAACGGGTGTAACGGGCAGGCCAATTTCTGCCAAATTTCACTTTGTGCTCTGAATTCTGAATCCCTTTAACTCCACGCTCTGAGTCCTGCATGGTCCATAAAGAAAAATGTACAATGCAAAACGCAATGAAAGAAAACTTACAGCGCGGGTTACTCCCCGGAGAGACCTAGTTTAACGTCTTGGCGAGACATAGCAAGAGTAGTGTAACTAAGAGCATTCTCGGGAAGTCCCTTGCTGAGATCCCTTCCCGAGAAGTAGGTCGTCGTCAATCCCATCAGGAGGTGCAAGATGCTTCAGAATGTGGTAGTGCTTGAGGCGTTGCCCGTTGACTACCATTATTTTTCCTCCTTCCACACTGATTTCTACATGCCCGTCTGGATGCGCTCGTTTTACTGTATAAGGGCCACTCCATTTTGTGCGCAACTTCCCAGGAAATAATCTAAGACGGGAGTTGTAGAGAAGAACTCGCTCGCCTTCGTTGAATTCTCTGCGCACTATCCTCTTGTCGTGCCACTTCTTAGTTCTCTCCTTATAAATCCGAGCATTCTCATAAGAATCAAATCTAATTTCGTCGAGCTCGTGCAGTTGTAGTATTCTCTTCTCACCGGCTGCCTTCATATCCATATTCAACTCTCTAATAGCCCATAGCGCCTTGTATTCTAATTCGACTGGCAAGTGGCAGGTCTTTCCATAGACTAGTCTGAACGGACTCATATCGATAGGAGTTTTGTATGCGGTCCTGTATGCCCACAGTGCGTCATCTAGCTTGGATGCCCAATCTTTCCTGTGGCTCGAAACTGTCTTTCCTAGAATGCTCTTGATCTCTCTGTTAGAGATCTCAACCTGTCCACTGGTCTGAGGGTGATAAGGAGTGCCTATCTTGTGGTAGACCCCATACTTCTTCAAAAGAGTCTCGAAATTCCTTTCTTTGAAGTGAGAACCACCGTCACTGATAACTGTTCTGGGCACTCCGAACTGAGGGAAGATCACCTTCTGAAACATTTTTATAACTACCTTGGCGTCGCAAGTAGGGGTAGCAACTGCTTCAACCCACTTAGAAACGTAGTCGACTGCTACCAAGATATATTGATTACCATAAGAAGATGGGAATGGTCCCATGAAATCAATTCCCCATACATCGAAGAGATCCACTGCTAGAATGCTCTGCTGGGGCATCTCCTGCTGCTTTCCAATATTACCAGTCCGCTGGCACTGATCACACGCTTTAACAAATTCATGCGCGTCTTTGAATAGTGAGGGCCAGAAGAAACCGGACTGTAGAACCTTCGTTGCAGTTTTCGAACCAGCCCCATGTCCACCGTACTGTGAAGAGTGACAACGCTCCAGAATATGCGGGATCTGGTCTTCGTCGACACAAGTCCTGTAGAGACCGTCAGCACATAAACGATACAAAAAAGGGTCATCCCAGAAGTACCTTTTAACGTCAGAAAGGAATTTCCTCTTCTAGTTGTGCGAGAGGTCGGGTGGAATGATTCCGCAGGCCAAGAAGTTGACGAAATCTGCGTACCATGGGAGGTTCTCCTCATCGATCAGCAATAGTTGTTCTCCTGCCAGAGAATCAGTCATCGGGAGTCGGTCCTCTTCGCGGTCAAGCTCTCTGAGCTCGAGGCGTGACAGATGATCTGCAACCAGATTTTCTGCTCCCTTCTTGTCCCTGATGTCAATATCGAATTCCTGGAGGAGGAGGACCCATCGAATGAGACGTGGCTTTGAATCTTTCTTCAACAACAAGTACTTGATCGCTGCATGATCGGTATAGACTATGGTCTTCGAGCAAAGTAGGTACTGCCTGAACTTTTCGAAAGCATAGACTATGGCCAGCATTTCTTTCTCGGTCGTAGTGTAATTAATTGCTGCCCCGGTGAGGACCTTGCTGGCGTAGTAAACCACGTGCAGCTTCTTGTCGATGCGTTGCCCCAGGACTGCTCCTACTGCAAAATCACTCGCATCACACATTAGTTCAAATGGCAGTTCCCAATTGGGAGGCTGCACTATCGGAGCGCAAGTAAGAGCAGTTTTCAGATTATTGAAAGCATTTAAACATGAATCTAAAAAATTAAATTCAGCTTCCTGGCAAAGTAGATCAGTGAGTGGCTTTGCTGTCTTCGAGAAGTCCTTGATAAAACGTCTGTAAAAGCCAGCGTGCCCGAGAAAACTCCTGATCCCTTTCACATCCTTTGGTGGGGGCAGTTTTTCTATTACCTCAATCTTTGCGCGATCGACCTCGATGCCTCTGTGGGAGACCATGTGTCCGAGTACTATACCTTCCTGCACCATAAAGTGACACTTCTCCCAGTTCAAGACTAGGTTAGTGTCAACACATCGATGAAGAATAGCAGAGAGGTTAGCAAGACACGAATCAAAAGAAGAACCATACACCGAAAAATCATCCATAAAAACTTCCATGGTGCGTTCTAGAAAATCAGAAAAAATAGCCATCATGCAACGTTGAAAGGTGGCTGGTGCATTGCAAAGGCCGAATGGCATACGTCTATAAGCAAATGTGCCAAAGGGGCAAGTGAATGTGGTTTTCTCCTGATCCTCGGGGTGTATAGGGATCTGGAAAAATCCACTATAACCGTCAAGGTAGCAGAAAAATTTATGTTTTGCTAGACGTTCTAACATTTGATCAATAAAAGGTAAGGGAAAATGATCCTTAAGAGTAGCCTTATTCAGTTTTCTATAATCAATGCACATGCGCCAACCAGTCACAGTACGAGTAGGAATCAATTCATTATGCTCATTTCGTACAACAGTTAAACCTCTCTTCTTAGGGACAACGTGCACAGGACTAACCCACTTACTATCTGCTACAGAATAAATGATGCCGGCATCTAATAATTTCAGAATTTCTATCTTAACCACATCACTCAATTTGGGGTTCAAGCGTCTTAAAGCATCCCTACTAGGCCTAGCATCGTCCTCCAGGTTAATTCTATGCATGCACAAATCAGGGCTAATTCCCTTGAGGTCGTCTATGGAATAGCCTAGGGCTGGCCTATATTTTCGCAAAACATCGAGCAATCTCTGGGTCTCTATATCAGTCAAGGAAGCATTAACAATCACCGGATAGGTGGAGCTAGGGCCCAGAAATTCATACCTGAGACTTGCAGGTAGAGGTTTCAGCTCTAACTTGTAAGATTCCTTACCTGTGTCTCCTGCGGCATCAGTCGTGTCGGCGCCCTCTATACTTACAGCGTAGACATCCATCGGTATAGGGCAGCCTGGAACAACCTTGTAAGACTCAATAGACGTTAGTGAAATGGGCTGATCAACATCAGCAGAATCTAAAACGTCACAATCAGCTAAAAGACTAGGAGTCCTGCACATGTCGGGCAAATAGAAAACAACACTCTCGCTGCCCACTCGCAAAGCTATAGAGCCCCTATCCATGTCAATAACTACTCTAGCAGTATATAAGAATGGTCTACCAAGTATAATTGGAATGTCAGTGTCCTCCGAAATCTCTAGCACAATAAAATCAGCAGGTATGTAAATATTCTTCACCCTGACGGGTACATCCTTCAGAATCCCCTTAGGGAGTTTGCAAGAACGGTCCGCAAGGCAAATAGAGATATTTGTAGGACAAAGATCACCCAAATTCAGTTTAGCATATAGGGAATAAGGCATGATAGACACACTAGCACCTAAATCACATAAGGCACGACGAATAGTAATACCACCAATATCACAAGGAATAGAGAAACTTCCTGCGTCCTTAAGCTTGGGTGGCATGGGAATGTGCATGGCTGCGCTACACTCCTCACTTAGAGCTACTGTCTCGGTGCCATCTAGTTTTTGCTTCCCAGTCATGATCTCCTTCATGAATTTGGCATATGTCGAAATCTGCGTAATTGCATCTGTGAAGGGCATAGTGATGTAGAGAGTATGAATCTTGTCCACGAATTTCATGAATTCTTTGTCTCTCCTAGCACCCTTGAGACGCTGAGGGTATGGGACTGGAGGTTTGTAAGGAGCTGGCTCCACTGTCTGTGCAGAATTTTCTTCTCGGTTTTCAGCTTCTTTCGATGTTTCTCCTTCATCAATTTCAGAGTTGAGTGCTGATTTCTCTGTAGAATTTCGAGTAGTTTGAGCTGGTATCATTTCGAGTTGCTTGCCACCTCGGAGTGTGATGGCATTCACTGATTCCCTAGGGTTATGCTCTGGTTTCGAAGGGAGTTTCCCATGTTCCCTTGTTGCTGAATTTGCGTGCTGAGCTACCTGAGTTTCCAGCATTCTGTTCTGAGTGACTAGCTGATCAATCGTCTTTTGGAGTTCTTGCACTTTCTTGTCTTGCTCTGCCATAAAATTAGCCATCATGGCTTCCATGTTAGACGAGCTGCCAGACTCCTGCTGCTTGGGGTGTTGCGGCTGGTGTGAATAATCCCCTGAGTTCTGATTTTGCTGCCCTTGTGACTGATTATTGTACTGATTAGTATACTGAGTTCTTGGCTGGTAGGAGTTGTTGTTCTGTGAGTGTTGAGCCTGGTTGTTGTATTGCCCTCGTGGCTGATATGGTGCACTACCTTGCTGCTGTTTGTATGGAGAGCCTTGAGGTGCCGGATTCTGAGGCTTGTAAGATAGGTTGGGATTGTTTCTGTTCGGATTACCCCATCTGTTTGTGGGTGGGCCATAGCCGGGACCAGCTCCTTGATTATTCTGCCCCACGTAGTTTGCATCCTCTTGGTTTCCGTTACTGTCATCTGATCCGATCACTGGACAGCCATCTGCATAGTGTGAAGGGGAGCCGCAAATCTGACAGTACACGCCGATGTGAGCGACGTCTGATGACTTCATGGTGTTTGCCAGCTTCAAACTCTGAATCTCGGTGGTAAGTATTTTCATTGTATCAGCCAACCGAGCTATGTCATTAGTGCTCTCGGCTTGGCAGAGGTCCTGCACACCTTTTCTGTCCCTAGGATTACCGCGGTCACTCGTCCAGAGATGGTAATCTTGGGCTGCCCTTTCTATAATTTCATAGGTGTCTTCTAGCGGGACTTGGTTCAGTCCCCCACCTGCTGCTTGATTGATTAAGGTACGCATCCCTTGATCGATCCCCTGATAGAAGGTGTCAATAATCTGCCACTGCTCTAGATTGTGGTGTGGGCACATTCTAGTCAGCTCTTTGTACCTTTCCCAAGCATCGTACAGAGTCTCACCATCAATAGACCGAAATAATAAAATCTTATTCCTGAAATGAGCTGTCTTTGATGGTGGGAAGTATTGCTGAAGGAAAGCTTCGGCCAGCCTGTCCCATGTAGTAAAAGTGCCCTCTGCATGGCTATCTAGCCAGCGGCTGGCTTTGTCGGACAGTGAGAATGGGAATAGCCTGAGGTAGTAAGACTCTGAAGGGACCCCATTGGTCTTTACTGTGTTGCACATCTGAACGAAACGCTTGAGATGCTGGTGAGGGTCTTCATTAATCCTTCCCGAGAACTGATTATTCTGCACCATCTGAATGAGACCGGTTTTCAGCTCCCAAGTATTTGCTTCTATTCCAGGTGGTGCAATAGCGGACTGAAATCCAGTGACGCGTGCAGTAGTGTAATCCCCAAGAGTTCTGCGCACTGGTTGTTGCACTCGTGGTTGCTGGGCGTGCTCGACCCTTCCATTAATCAAGTCTTGATTATTGGCCATTGCTGCGAAATTTTGGTTCAGTGCTCGTAGCTGCCGAGCTTCGTTCTGGGCCTGACGATTGAATTTTCGTTGGACCGGTGTTTCGTCGTCTGAAATCTGAATCTGCTTTTTCTGTTTGAGCGCCTTCCTTGGCATGAACTAGGTAGAACCTGCAAAAGCCAAGAAAAAATGTGAGCGAAGAAACCACAACAGAAAAGACCAGAAATCAAGTGAGGTGGAATAGTCTAAACTACACGAGTTAGATCTAATATCACACTAAACGCTGCTCCCCGGCAATGGCGCCATTTTGACAAACGTATTTTTAACCCTTTATAGTTGTCAAAGTATTAGTTTTAGGGGTCAAATTGCAGTCAAACAAAATTTATAATCCTTGGTAAGCCAAGGGTCGATCCTAGGAGCAATGCGTGTGAGTACTAGTTAACTAGCGACCTATTTAGCTATTCCTAATTAGCATGTGTAAAAACACGGTTTTGTTGTCACGAAAAATAGCAGAAATTAAATAGCAGAAAATAAAGTGTTGTGTTTAATTCAGAGAGAGAATCCCAGAATCCGTACTTCACCCGTGCTAACCCCACTAATCATGCAATCATTCTACGCTAATTACTCATGCTATCGAATATGGAAAATAACCGAAATAACACTAGACAAGCCGCCCATCCACGGATCATTGTCTAGATTAATCTCCATCGTTGAACGCCGCCCATCCACGGATTATCAACGATTTCGATTTATTAAATTAAAGGTTTTCCTATTAAATCATGTAAACATGACCTAATATCAATTTCATGCGTTCCGGTTAATCCCTAGGGCCCATCCACCTTTCGGCATATAACCTAAATACGTTCTATCAATGCAAACATACCCTTTGATGTAAATACATGCATAGAACGATAAAGTTAAGCACACAATGAAATTGAATATTTGAATTGCATAAATAATGAACTTTAATTGATCACATGAGAGTTAGAGTTACATAGCACGGGATCCGTAGGATCCCGGAATAGAGAAGACTACTCACTATTCATGGTGATTAAACCAAAAACAGTGTAAATTAAAGGAAGAAATGAATAAACCGTAGAGATTATCCTCGTTGATCCTCACGATTGAAAAGCTCTGTCTTCTCTCCCAAGTTAGGGTTTTTCTCCAAAGAATCAACAACCAGTCTATTCTGATAGTGTTTCCTTATATAGACCGTCTAAAAGGGCTGAAAAGCCCAAAAACCGAACTTAGAAATAATCTGTAAATCTTGCCAAATTTGCCGTCCCGTTACAGCCGTGCGTACCGCGTCTGTAACGGTTGTAACGGGTGGAGCTAAAAAGCTCTGATGGATTTGATGCCCGTTACAGCCGTTACACCCTTGTGTGTAACGGTCTCCCTGGCTTGTAACGGGTGGTCTGAAATCTTCTGAGGAAAAACACAGCCGTTACACCCGTTACAGCCTGGTGTGTAACGGGCGGTGGACCTATAACGGGCAGTGCTGGCTTAAATCTGGTTTTTGGTCTTTTTCGATCGATCTTTCCGTCTTTTGACATTTCGACTCCAAGGAGCAATGCTATGTCGATTTTACATGAAACACTATAGAAAGACATCAAATGTAGACAATTTGCCGGGAGAATGAGTGAAATCCCTCTTTGAATGTAGCGAATGATTAGTCGAAATATCGACTGATCATGTTCACTCCTCCTTCATTAATGGTGGGTTAAGGAGTCCAAGTCCTCCTCCAAAAATGGTGGGCGGCTTGACATGGTGGACACTCTTCCTCCCTTTGTGATGATGACAACACTATTCCGCCACTATTTGACACTATTCCGGCACCACTTGTGGTTGAAAACCACTTGTGAATAGTAAGGGCCGGCCGGAATTTGCTACGGGAGGACCCATCTCCGGTAGGACTTGGTCAGAGGACGATATGACCGGAGTATGGTGGTGGTGATATGGTCTTGATCGGAGGTTCAGTGGTGGTTGATCGGAGCTTCGTCGAAATTTGGCCGGAGGTGCTTTGCTTTGAATAGTTGATTTTGAATGTTGAAGCAATCCTAAACCTTTTGGTCGAGACCGTTTTGTCAGAATCTGGTCGGAACATGGTCGTGGCCTGGTGTGAAGTTTTGGTCGGGCGCAGGCCTCGGTCAGGATTCGGACGCGGGCCTGGTTTTCTTGGTCGCGGCCTCGGGCGCTGGTCTCGGGCGCGCTCGGGTCAGGACCTGGGCGCGGCTCGGGCGCGGCCTGGGCGTGACTTGGTTTTCTCGGCCATGGATGAATTTACTCGGGCATTTTGTCTGGGATTTGAGATTCATCGAGTCATTGGACATTTTAAACATTCTGGTCGAGCCAGATTTTCCAGATTCCATGGTTTGGTCGAGCGACTTGGTTTTGGTGCCTATGCGCGCGGGGCCTTTGCTTTGGAATTGGGCCAACTGCCAATCTGCTCGAGCATTCTCCTTGATTTTCCGACATTGTCCACTTTATTTGTCATTTGGAACATTTTGGTCGAGGTGGATTCGTCAAATTAGCTGGTTTGCCCGAGCAACTTGAATTTGGACCTAGATGGCATGGGCATGGCCTGGGCGTTCTCTCGGCACTCTCGGTCCTTGGGTGCGATTTCTCGGCCATAACTGTTTGTCTATCCTTTTTGGCCTTAAGAACCCCATTTTAGCTTGTTTTCTCTCTGAACCTCAAAATACCCTGTAGATAAATAATGGAACTAACAAGCAAAAGTTAAATAGACAAAGTGTCTAATTTGGTGGGTTTAACTGACTTAATGAATTATATAAATATGGTCCATCATCTGGCAGGGTGGAATTGTTGACAGAAAAGGTGGCTCAACTAGAGTCGTTAATTGAGAAAGAGACAAAGGATTCTGATGTTGGATGGGTAAGTGAGCTGCGCTCCAAGCTGGAGGATCTTGAGTCGTTGTCGGCAGTGGTGAGGGAGATTGAAGAGTCCGCCAAAATAAATATGATGCATGGAACTCAGATCAAAGAGGAAATATGGGAGTTGAACCGTCAGCTAAGATATGTGGGCAAAGAACTGGTTGAACAGTTGAAGCTATTGGTGAAAGATTAGCACAGGTTCTGTCTTATGGTTGCCCCCTTCTTTTGAAATCCCTACCACATCTGCCCTATGTTTTTTATGAACTCCTTTCGTTGTTATGTTCTAATTCTGCTTGATAGTAATTGAACTTTATGCTTGCATTGTGTGTTCCCTCCGGGGCCCCTTTCACCATTAGTTAATGAAGGATGCATTTTCTTCCATTACCTGGTATATTTACTTGTGATCTTTTTAATGATGCCAAAAGGGGGAAGATAACATGAGTGCGCCAAGTCACTACTGAAACTCAACTCTAATGCCTATTTAAGGGGGAACTGTTGTGAGTTCGTAGATGTGTCTGTCTAACAGAAATTTACTGAAAAATCTATCTGCTGGATTAGTGATGATTTGAATTACCTGTGATGGATTTCTTGTTTTTTTTAAGAAGTGTTTGTCATCATCAAAAAGGGAGAATTTGTTGAAACCCACAGGTTTTGATGATCACAAACACTTAGCTAATAATTTGTCTAAGTGTGCAGAAATCCATCTGAAAGATCAAAGATAGATCGAAGATCGAATTGCCATAGGATGGTTGAATTAACAATATTCTACAGATCAGTTATGCACTACAAGAAAATGTGTTATAAGCTACGATTTAAATCCAACGGAATATATTTTGTTGATAATATGTATAAAACCTTCAAAAAATTTGTTGGAAATAAATCCGTTGGAAATTTATGAATTATAAGCGACAAATTAAATTCAACAAAAATATGTTGTTGATAATATATATAAAACCTTCGAACTTTGGTTGAAATTAAATCCGTCGAGATTTATATGTTATAAGCTACAAATTAAATTCAACGGAAAATATATTGTTAATAATACATACATAAAACCGTCGAAATTTTGTTGGAAATAAATCCGTTCAGATAAACGTGTTTAAGCTACAAATTAAATTCGACGAAAAATATATTGTTGGTATTATATATATAACCTTCAAACTTTGGTTGGAAATAAATCCGTTGCGATTTATGTGTAATAAGTTACAAATTAAATGCAACGAAAAATAATTTGTTGATAATATTTATATAAAATCGTCAAAATCGTTACAAATAAATTTATTGTGATTGATGTGTTATATGCTATTAATGATGAAGATAATGCTCCTAACGAAACTATTTCACGAAAGACCGTCTACTACCAAAAAAATTGTTCATTTACAACAAATAATCACACAAAATTAAAAATGTACTAACAAATTTACAATTGTCACTTGTTATCAGTTAGTATGATGACCAAAATCAAATAGATTTGTCATATAATTAAATACACATAACTGTAGATTTATTGAATTTGTGACAAATATGAAAGAAGAATTGGACGCATATGGTAGCATTTGAGCTCGTATAATTTAGTAATAATAAAATTCAACAAAAAATTTGTGCATTGAGTTATGATTTTATTATTTTGATTAAACTTCAACAAGTAAGTTATTATCTAGTTATTATATTAGTTTAGTGATTCATAAATAAAGTATATATAAATAAAAAAATATAAGATGACAAGACTAGATGACTGATTCATAAATAAAATATAATACATAAATAAACAAAAGGTGACAAGATAACTCTTGTAGCCTAGTGGTTAGATGAGTGTATTATGGTTGAGGGAGCTAGGGTTCAATTCTTAGCAAATGCAATACTCATTTAAATTTTTTAAAGTGTCTAAAGACTAGAGAGGGGAGGGCGTCCGGCCAGGAGGGGGTGGTCCGGTGACTGACCGGCGAGGTGGAGGTGGTCCGGCGACTGGCCGGCGAGGTGGTGGTGGTCCGGCGACTGATCGGCGAGGTGGGGGAGGTCCGGCGAGGAGGCGGTGGTGGTGGTCCGGCGAGGCGGTGGTGGTCATGTAGGGGAGGTCCGGCAAGGCGGCGGTAGAGGCGTCCCGACAAGGTGGAGGTGGTCCGGCGGCTGATCGGCAGGAGGCGGTGGTTCGGCGAAGGAGGTGGTGGTACGGTACCGGAGGTCCGGCGAGGCGGCGAGTGTATAATAGTAATTACATTTATTTCTTATAACTTATAAAATCAACGGAATAAATCCGTCGTAAATAATGCAAAGGGTATAACAGTAAATACATTTAATTGCTACAACTTTTAAATCAACGGATTTTGCGTTGATTTTCTTGATTTTTTCACTCTTTTAATTTGATATAATCAACAGAAATATCCGTTGTAAATGATGTTAACATCGACGGATTTGTTAAAATCTACAGCCTTATAATCAACAACTTTCCAACGGAATATTCCGTCAATTTTAATAACATTTCTTACGGAAAAAGTGTAAAAGCAACGGAATCGGCTGTTGATAATAAGCAGTTTTCTTGTAGTGATAGCACATTCTGTTTAGTGGAGAAACAGATTAAAGAAAGATTCAAGATGGAATCTTGTCTTAATTGAATACAAATCTATTGGGATTGTAAAGCTGAGTTGGGCCAGTCTATTGGGCCCAGATGTCAAGACACGGAAACCCTATATATAGACCAAGGATTTGATAAGACAGGGTGTGGCGAACTGACGACGTGTCTTGGAGAGAGAGAAGTGACTGCACTGAAGAGCAAAGCTTGCTGAAGCCGCACACACGGAGGTTTGACACCCGAGACGATTACTTTGTCGGATTGAGTAGAGGTCATCAAATAGAGTCTGGATAATAGATCTAGTTTGTAAACCCTACAAGTATTTCGGAATATAAAGTAATCGATTTCGCAAATCCTTTCAGAGCAATCTGAAAGGTAGTGATTTTTACCTTATCATTATTGTGATAAGACTTCCACTCTACATTCGTGTGCAATACTCTTCAGTAGTTTACATTCCTGCATTGTTGTCTACTTTCGCTGCTATCTGACTATCAGGCGGAAAACTTTCTGGTAACCTACGTCTGATATAGTTTGCTAACACTAATCGATCCAACACAAGGTTTTTTAATTTAATCATTATATTTATTATTAATTATAATTAATCATTCGAATGGTTAAATGGTTTAACTTTGTTAATTTTACAAATTTTCTTATTACAATGTGACCCATCGGTAATTGATTTGAAAAAATTGAAAGTTCGATACTTATGTTGAAATTGAATGATAGTTCAGTTGATGAATTGGTAGTTTTCCCTAAAAATTAGGCTAGTGATATATCTTAAACAGAAAGTTTACATGATAGCATTTTTCAAAAAATTTCATGAAATTTACAGTTTGTAAAAAGATAATTACTGTTTGAAGAGTCAGAGAAATTAAATGCTGACGCGGTTTGGACGCAGAGAACAATTCCAAGCTGCGGCTGTCCCGATCTTTCCATCCCATTTCTCTAAAACCTTCTAGAACGGGAGGAAACATCTTCGATCCTCCCCTGATGATAATCATACACCTTATGTCTCTATAAATTAAAACAAAAGAAAGATCGAAGCAGAACAACCCAAATCTCAATCGGTGCTTATCCGTAAGAAGAAGTGGAGTAGTGAATCATGTGTTTGGTGTTCGTGTGCGACGAGGACGAGAGGGTGATCAGTCGGCAGTCGGCGCCCGGAGCTTGTCCTTACTGCGGAGGTATGATCCAGGGCATGGATGTTGAGAAGCAGTGGAGGTTTTGTTTCGTGCCGCTTTACTTCAAAACCAAGCGCAACTTTTACTGCACCATGTGCTCCAAGAAACTAGTCATCAAGTAGTTATTTTCAACTTTGAAGCTGAGTCGGGAGATGTGTGTGCATAAATAGCCTTGATCTTCATGTTATACATATATGTGTACATAGCACCACACGCTCGGATGCAAACTCAAAAATATTTTTGCATATCTATTGTGGCGTTCAATGTTAGGCATTCATGTGTTGAAGAACTTTTATTTAAAAGGGGCGGTGTAGTTATGTTTGTTATATAACATGTTTCACATAAAACAGAATGCAGGATTTTTCATATCGATTCTCTTCCCTCAATTCCTTTAGTCAATTTTCAGTTCTCCGCCTCCATAATCCTTGGTGCATCATCTGATTCGCATCACATAACTAAGCTGAGTATGCAACTGAGTTCAAATTCCTTTGGGAAACAATATTATTTACAAGTCAATAATTGAAACAAAATGAATGAATACAAGATTCTCTAAATTATGGAGCCCATTTATTTAGTATGCCGTAAATTTGTCTTGAAAATGACCCTGACATAAATAGGTGGCCTAATAAGTTTCATGCGACATGGAAACTTGTTCTTGTCTAGTCTTGGTAATGGACTATGCAATAATAAGAGGACTATTCACATTTTTAAAGAGTATTGAAAATTTAATTTGATCTTGTCAAATGAGAAGATCGCACTTTTGTCGAAAGGGGGTTTGGTCGAGTTATTTGACTCTAGACATATTGTCAAGGGGTCAAGGGTTCGATTCCCCTCGAGTAGCATATTTTCTTCTCACTTTTGTGTAAGAGTTCTTTTCGTCCCGCTTCGGCGAGGACGTGGAGGTGTTGTTCGTCCCGCCTTGGCATGGACGTGGTGTTGCTTTGTCTATGTCTTCCATGGATGCGTGGAGGTGCTGAGCTTCAAGTTAAACGATAGTGGGTTTCAAGTGAGAGGTGTCTAATGGCCTGTGCTTCAGTAGACGTGATTCAAGTATCGAATTCGGATTGGTGCCTTGTGTGGTCCGTGCTTCAAGAGTATAGATATTCACATGTAACCAATAAGGTTATCATGCAATATGTATAAGATGTATTGGGATTATGTTTGATATATATTAGATGTAAAACCCACAATAAAAAAAGATCCCACGATGAATCCAATAATCTCCTTGGGTGGTTAATTATTGATCATGTAAAACGAGGGGACTACATAGAAAGACAAATAGTTCCATTCGGGCATTCATTTTGATTTCTTTGAGGACATATGACACCCACCATGTCATAATGATGAAGGTGTCTCATCATCCCATATAAAAGAAAACGGTATGATACTTTCTGATGTAGGAGCGTTTAGGGCTCCGAAATAGTAATTTAGTAGTTTATTTCTTTTAGATTTTATTAGTTTCTTATTTTAGTTTTTATTTCCAAATTTAGTTTTTGTATTTTTCTATTTAAACCTTCTTTAGGGTTTCATTAACACATATTTGAATTGAATAAAAACCCTAGCTTCTGCTATTCTTTTTTTCCGGATTGTAGGATGTTTTTTAGAAATTATGAACCATAAAAGGTTACATTGTCAAAAACTGTATTCAAGGTTACCAGAAGTAGTCAAGGTTACCGCAACCCTGACTACTTCTACTATTCGATCACCTATCCTAGGTTTAGCGCTTGCTATTTATTTTGAGATTCCGACTGTGTCAGGTGGTATCAGGAGCAGATTTTTCCGTGTTTCTCTTCTAGCTTGATCAGTATGGCAGATCAACAACTAACCAAGGCAGATTTAGAGAGGGTTGCTGCGGGTTTTACCGCAACCCTGACTACTTTTACAAATCAGATTGCAGCTTTGACGACGATAGTGGACAACCACAAGAGTCATCGTAGAGACGGGAGAGAGGAACTAAATAGGGTTTCGCGAGGTGAGAATAATTATTCAACTATCTTTACTAATTTGAGTTTGAAAGAGGAAGTTGACCATGGTGATCAACAATATAAGTATGATTGCCTAGTGTCTGATATTCCATTGTTCTACGGAAACATGGGAGTGGAAGAGTTTCTGAATTGGCAGGTCGACGTTGATAGATTTTTCGACGTCATAGGTGTCCCAAAAAACATACAAGTTAAGATGGCAGCAATGAGGTTGAAGAGTGTAGCTTCCGTGTGGTGGGACAAGCTCGTTACTCGGAGGTAACGTGAAAGAAAGGGGTCAGTTAGAACGTGGAGGCGAATAAAACAATTGATGATGGAGCGGTTTCTGCCTCAAGATTACGAACAGATCCCGTATAAGAATTACGCCGAATGTGTGAAGGAAAGAAAATTGTGACGGAGTATATGAATGAGTGTGTGAAGCAAGAGCTTCCGAAACCAAATCCAAAGAAGGAAGAGGTTATTGTTGCGGATGAGACGTTGGAGGAGATTGATGAGGTAGCGATGCTGAGAATTTTGTCTGCTGATTTTGAGGAGGAATGTGAGGAGGTTGAGATAACTGCAATTCATCATGATTCACAGTTGGTGAATTCAGGTGACTTGATGAATGTCGTGGAAAAAGAAACAATTCCAGATGAGGTGCGCGAGAACATGCAGGATTTTGAAGAGTTAATTGTAGATGAGCTGCCAAATAATTTGCCCCCTCTGCAAGGTATTCAGCATCAGATTGATTTGATCCCAGGGTCGAGTACTAAAAATCTAGTTTCTCAGAAATTGGTTTGTCAATTGAAGTTTCCCACGAAGCCTCATGAGAAGCCATATGCACTCATTTGGGTGAGTAACAGTTCGCAGCTTTGAGTGTCGCTAACCCGTATTCCTATTTCCATTGAAAAACACTATAAGAAAGAGAGGTGGGGGAGTAAATGGTCAAACTTATTGGTGATGACTCGGAGTGATAAGGAGTTTGATGAGGTCAATAAAGAGACCGACCGTTTCTATCCAGCGGTGATTAAGGGCGCTATGAGTGTTCTGAAGGAGGAGGAGGGTAAAGCAGTCAAGAAAGCTGTTAAGACTAGATTGAAGACTACAGGAAAGAAGAATAAGGTTGATGCCGACAAGCGCGAGAGAGTAAAGGCTTTAAAGGAAGGTGATGATGTGATACAACCTTACAAGCATGGTCCATTCAAGGCATATAAGGTCATACATCTAGAAGAGAACTCGAGGTCAAGTTCTTTGGAAGTGAAGGAGATTGATGTAGGAGCGTTTAGGGCTCCAAAATAGTAATTTAGTAGTTTATATCTTTTAGATTTTATTAGTTTCTTATTTTAGTTTTTATTTCCAAATTTAGTTTTTGTATTTTTCTATTTAAACCCTCTTTAAGGTTTCAGAAACATATATTTGATTTGAATAAAAACCCTAGCTTCTGCTATTCTTTTCAGGTGGATTCCAGAGTTATCTTTTCTGGTGGATTCCAAAGTTTTTGTTCGAGCTCACGCTTGTGAATTCAATCACATATTCTAAGTTTAGCGCTTGCTATTCATTTCAAGATTCCGACTGCATCATTTTCAAATAGCACATTGGAAATACAACACAAAACCATACTCTTTCCAAAGAATCTTCTCACAAGCTGGCTACCTTTGTTTTCAAATTATACTTTGAGTCAAAGTTCTTTTGGTGGTGGTTTCGACACAAAGGGGGTTCGATATTACTACCTTTTGGTGCAAAGGTATTACTTTAAAGTTGTTGTATCCTGGGAGGTGGTCGCCAAACAAGTCTTTAACACCAATGGTAGGACAATAGAACCATAAGGAGATCATAAAACGAGCCTCAACTTACAATTATAGTTTGATTGTGTGTCAGTTATTTATTCATTTACATTACATGTAGTTTAATTGTGTTATTCAGTTATTATTTACATTATTTGTCTACCGTTAAATTGTTTATATATTTCACGATATTCTGCTTACCCATCATTCCAACATTTTATATCATTATTTTTTACAACAATCTTAAGGTGTTAGTTGTAGTTATAACACCCCGAATTCTGAACGTGTATTGTCCCACATCGAGTGGGAGTAGTGCTTGTGCTTGCTTGATAAACTAACATACTAGCTATCATGTCACAATCTATCATGGTCTTTTGTGATACACTCTAGGTTGTGGTGACATAGAGGAGGGCGGTGATATGAGAGTTAGGACAGACTACGCTTATAACGGCACGATCGGCTACTCCAGCGGGTTGTTACAGATGGTATAAGAGCCAAACCTTCGTTGTAGGTGACCGTGACTGGTCTCCAAACGGAGGGACGATCTTGTGTATCTTTATCCTGCTTGCTCATAACGAGGACGTTAGGATTCTTTATGTGGGGTGTATGTAACACCCCGAATTATGAATGTGAATTGTACCACATCGAGTGGGAGTAGTGCTACCTTGATAAGCTAACCTACTAGCTATCATGTCACCAATCTACCATGATCTTTTGTGATAGATTTTAGGTTGTGGAGACCAAGGGGAGGGACGGTGATATGAGAGTTAGGACACGCTACTCATATAACGGTTAGATCGGCTACTCCGGTCGGGTTGTTACATTATTAGAGTTGATTGTGAACATTCACTACTAATTTTGCAAATAATTCCGGCGTAAATTTCCGTCGCTACTTCGTCGACAAACAAACTGACGAAAAAATAACCGTTATATTTCCATTTTAATTCCGTCATCAACTAAAAACCGCTGATATTCCAGCAAAACACCGTCAATATTATTCCGTCACACTTCCGTCATTGTTTCGGCAATGACAATTTTCAACCTTTCCGTCTGTTGACCGTCCGTTACCCGTCAAAGATCTTTCGTCAAATGTCCGTTAATATTTAGTCGAACAAACATTTTCAATATTTCCGTCATTTATACGTTTATTTGCCGTCAATATTAATCCGTCCAACTTCCGTCATTTGTCCGTTGGCAAAAAATATTCAATGCCTTAGTCAGTTGTCTGGCAGTGTTCCGTGTCTTTCAACAGCGCTTTTGTTAGAAAGGCGCTGTCGTACATATTAAACAACTATTCTTCTATCTGATGGAAATGTCATGGAAAAATAACGGAAAATTAGATTTTGCTTTTGCCTATGTAAAAGAACTCTTTACATTATTGAACCCACATTGTTCATGCCTGAGATGTGTTTCTTTTCATTTTGAATCATACAAATTTTGCAAGATGATGTTGAAGAATTTCATGGTTCTGAATGGGGTGCAAGATGATTCTGAAGAATTTCATGGTTCTGAAATGTGTTTCTTTACTTGAAATGGGGTGTAAGATGATTCTGAAGAATTTCATGGTTCTGAGATGTGTTTCTTCTAAGAAACTCATTTCATTACAGAGGCATGAAATTCTTTGGAATCATCGTCCTCCCATTTGAAGTATATGTTTCATTTTTCCGTCATATTTCCGTCGTTACTCCGTTACAATGTTCCCGTTAATTAAAGACCGTTGCTGAATTGCCGTCAATATAACATGTTATTTCCGTCAACAAAGGACGGAAAATGGATGGAAAAAGGACGGAATAATTATGCAATTAAATTTCAATGTTGCGCTACATATATATACATATGAGAACTCTTGAAATCATTCATCCCACCACATTCATTAACAACATACTTCCTTCCAATCAACATGTCTCCTTCATTTGACCGTGTGAGCTTACCTGATAATGCACGTGGATTTGCTCATAGAGATCACGTTATACCTATTGGCAGACATCAGTAACACAACTTACTATTGTTCTCTTCATATTGTCTGTTTTGATAAATGCGGCCGTTATGTAATCCCCACTTTTGTAACAGTTTCTTCCCATTCGAGGTTCACCGAAGGATTGCTCAAGAATGCATCTTAAAATGTTGGGACTCAACGTGGGCATCGTGGACCATGATCCCAGCAAGCAGCAAGGAAATTTGGTTTGAGGAGTTTCAGGTACAAAGCGGTAACTTAGTAAATGTTTTACTTTCATTCGGATGACAAACGTTAACGGATCTTACAAATGCCTTGCTTGTAGCGTATAGTTACCTGGGATGCACAATATGACAGTCGCATTCGGGGTAATTTTATGAGGAGATGCATATTGATATTCGATTATCATCGTACGATGCGAAGGACAGGAAGAAATTCACTTTTGTCGTTGTCAATCAACCCTTAGATTGCAGAATGTTGGACTGGTCACGATGTTGTTATAAATTCACTTTTGTAATCCATGAATTAAATAATATATATATAGTGCTTTCGTAACGCAAATTGACAGTTAACGCCATGGTAAATAATATTTTTATTTAATAAATTGTATTTGAAATCATTTGTTTAACGCAAATTGATATACAAAAATTATATTTAAAAATATGTTTCGAAAATAAGACAGCGCTTAAATATGAAAGCGCTGTCGTATATTTTATTCAACAGCGCTTTAATAAATAAGCGCTGTCGTATAGGATATTGCAACAGCGTTTTGTTTTAAGCGCTGTCTTACGACTGAATATAAATTGCTTACATAAACGTTTAAATATTTATACAATTTATGTGCTTTAAAATTTTTTTTAGGTTATATTTATTTGCTTAATTTAAGTGTATTTGGTTTACACGTCCATGTCACAAAAATATTCGGCCAACAATGCGTGACGTGACTAAGTGTTGTAATATCCTGATAAAACACGATTTCGCAAAATAAACAACATGTTTACACCGACCTGTTTCAATTCATAAATGTCGACCAATAATGTACATTTTATAATCATTCAAGTTTATACATTATGATACGTTTGTCGTATGTAAGTAATCAAACCATCGGCAAAGTGCTCCCTCATATCATCGAGCACTGCGTCATCATATGGAGCTAGCCCTTTCGGAAAACACTATAAAAAAACAAAATTACAAAGATTATTAATTACCTCAATTAATTGTTACTGCTTAATTAAAGATCGTTGTACACCTACTTGTCTGATGTTATCCTCAAACGTTCCATTTGTGTCTTGGACGAACTTGATTGTGTCCTTAATATATTGCAGGACATAGAAGGCACACACTTCAGTGTCCGGGGGCTGATGCGGGCACTGAAATAAGACTGAATTTATAATGCACGAAAATATGAAACTAATGAAATATTCATTTGTATAACAATTGCTATATGTTAAGCAAATACCGTCACAGTCTTCCATTCTACTTCGTCACCTGACGGGATGTTGAAGCAGAGACTCATGCTCCTGTAACAAAAAGGTAATTTTTACATACGAAATTTTCCCCTCGTCCATGTTATAATGGTAACTAAATTGCACTACCATATTACTTACGTGTTAACAAAATTCACTACATCAGCCCTCGGTAACTTGTCCAGTGGATCGAGCCAAAGGGCCACTCGCTTCTTTGGGAATAGGACAACTAACATCCAATGATACCTAACATAGATTTAATATGAACATTGTAGATTAGTGAAAAAGCCACCACATTGAACATAGTCCAAAAAAATGTGGATAAATATCAACTCACTCTTGGATATCTATGTAGGGAAGGAAGTAGCAAAAATTATGCTCATAGCATTCTCAATCTGTTCTGGAAGAAGCCCACCCTGACATTGAATGGCTCGGACGGAGTCATATAACTCGGTCTGAAGAATCCAAACCGTATTCCCGGTTGTATCGTATCGTGGATGAATCTGCTGGCATTTCCTTTAATTAGTACAATACTTATAAACTTGAGAAATCATTGTACAATGCTTACGTGTACTTACCTAATGTAAACTTCTGCTGATGCGGCACCCAAAGCTTGTAAGAGGGTGAACTCAGTAATGCAACTATCATTCAAGATAGCGAAGCAATCCTCACCAAACACTTTGCTACTGATGTACACCGAATACGTGGTTGACTTGCCCATCGTGGTGGTAGCGTGTTCGTGCAGAAAGCGGCATTGCATTTTCATTCTGCTAATCAATTCGTTGTCGAAACTAGAGCTTAGCATTTTGAAATATCGCGTCTCATCATACCCCTGTTGAAAATGAATATTGTCGTTCGATTGAGTATATATGACAAAGTGATAGGTGTTTATTTTGGAATACATGAATATACGTAGTTACCTTTTCATCAATGCGTATTAGAGATTTCGGCCATCCCACGAAACGACCCAATGCATCGGATACTTTTGTCATATCCCCATACTTCTTTGGCAGCTCCCTCCATCCTTCCATCGCCACGTCTACCATCACCTTCACCATATCATCATCCAACTCTTGATATTGCACGATTCGGCCTTCCATCACTTTGCCAAGTGCCACGATTACCAAACCACTATCCAAACCGTCATCCACGTGTATTAAGCATTTCTTCCCAACCTAACGGGAAAAAAACAACAAACATATTGTGCCTAAAATATGAACATCTTACACCTTGATTTGTTACTTGTTAAACTACTGTATAATACCTCAGGTATATCTCCGAATGGGTCTGGATTGGTACCACCACAATGGGTCTGAAGCGTCGGCGCGTGCGATGTAACTGTGGATCGTGTTGATGACTGTGAAGACGAATGCTTCCCGAATACATCCTTCCAACCCACATAACTACCAACTCCACGTGTGCGTCCAGGGTACTCATCCTTCCCTGTTGCCTCCGTCAAAATGTCTTGGCGACCCTGGGACGTAAATAATCCATCCCGCACCTCCTCTTCTAATTTTTCCTGTTATCAATCATTTTACGTCCATCATAATCACAAATGAGTCATGAATGTTTTGAACGACTTTGCTATGTAAAATTAACTTACAATTTTATCCGCCACCTCCCTCATTGACTCGTTCACGTACTGTTTATTCTTTCGGATATGACCCTTCAGCCATACCTCATGCCTCTCAACGTGGATTACAGGCTCATCGCTAGACGATGTTAACCCCTGACGGTCCATCTCCGCTTTCTTCGCTGCGACGATATCTGCCTTTGCCTTAATGTACCCTCCTCGAGACAAAGTATGCTGAAACTTGTTTGATTTTACTCGCGCGATGTTCTTCTCCCTGATTTGCAGTGACTCGGGAGTCGTCCGATGTTCCACGAACCTCCTCCATTGTTCCGGACTAATGTGAGAATACTTCTCTCTTAGGTCATGTCCTTCATTGGACCCGAATATGTACCGATTTGCGAGTTCGCTCTTGAAGTTTCTCCACATAGTCGAGGCCGCTCGCATCTCCTTCTTCTTAAACTTAATAGTCCTGTCATTCTGGGGCACATCAAAGTATCTCTACAAATGTAAACAAAAATTTGTTAATATTTTGTAACACGCAGAAAGTATCATTTGTTATTCATTTTAAAACAAACCAGCAGACTCCCTAATCTCTTTAGGTACCAACTTCCAATGTTCGTATGTAATTGGCACAAAAGATTTAGCAATTGTTCCTGCATACACATACTATATCAATTAATATTGCAAGACAGAGACACTTTTTATTCTTTAAGTAAACTAATGCATAACATATCAATGTGATTACCAATAAATGTTCTGAATGATGTCCTTATTTTACCGGCAGGAATTGTACCATCTGCCTCAATCGTCACCTGCTCTTTAGTCCCATCCTTATGCTGATCTTTAAATTTATTCATAGAGGTTGGCCCCCTGTTCTTACGGTTTGACGATGAGCTTCCCTCCGTGCCACTATTGCTACCCATAATCCTTCGAAAAGAAACACATAACAGAACCTACATTACATTGAAATACTAATTCCAAACGAATATTTGTATAAGCCTGTACAAAATAAAAAACAAATTCCCAGCATAACGGCACAAACACGAATATGCATTAGTAACAAAAATACTTTTACATTTGCTTCGCACAAATTGGGTCAACAGGGTGAAACATGTAGTAATCGATTTATTCAAATACGGACAATCGAATCGCAACAACTTGCTGTCGCAACAAAATGAAACTATTGTTGACAGGTTAAATCCGGACGGCAGTCGGAACCCTATACATTTACGTGAACACAGAGATGGACAGAATTGTAAAATGGAAGTGAATTCGACATACCCTATCGATAGGTGAATCGTTTTGTATGCTTCGGCGGGCTACGTCGGCAGTAACAATTTGAAGGCGAGGTGAATCAGATTATCCGATCTAGTGAAAATGAGGAGTCATTTTGTTGTTGAGTTCGAAAACCTATCCCAATTGTTGACAGCGTTTATTTTATAAAGCGCTCTTGTATCTAAAATACAAGAGCGTTTTTCATTAAAGCGCTGTGGAATGACCCTAAATGATAACGCTGTAATTTCTCTTTTTTGCAATTTTTTAAAAGGTGATTTCGTAATTTAAATTAAACATTTACACGGATAACGGCGTTTATTTAAAATGCGCTCTTGTATGGACATTATAACAGCGTTTTCATGTAAATCGCTGTTGTATGTAACTTACAACAGCGTTTTAAATGAAAACGCGGTTATATTTTTAGCCGTATTAAAATTCTTTCAAATAGGTTTTCGTTATTTAAATTAAACATTTATACGCATAACGGCGTTTATTTTACATGCGCTCTTGTATTGAAACGACAATAGCGTTTTTATGACAAGCGCTGTTGTACGCTACATACAACAGCGATTTACATAAAAACGATGTTGTCGTTTCATATTTGAAATTTTTGAAAATGAGCTTACGTAGTTTAAATTATACCTTTACACGAATATAGGAGTACTAGCTGAAATACGACGGAATTAGACATCGACCACTCTATAAGTAAACGTACTAGCACGCCTTTAACATTTAATCCCTACAATTTCATATAATGAGTTCGAATTCCGCAGTTGAACGTTTTTTTGCTGAGACGTCTGAAGACGAATCAAGCGGTTTCGAAGAATATGTTTGTTCCGCTCAAGACCTAATATACCCGTGTGATAATGGCTCAAGATGTTTAGGCGAGCATAGCTTCAGTCGGGAAAAATATAGACATGACGAAGTCAATAGTATACAAAGTATTTCTTCCAAGCCAAGCCAATGTGAAGGCGACCAAGAAGTTGACCAGCCATCCCCCCCCCCGTGTGTCACCCGGAAATTAAGGTTCGCAACCGCGTTGAGTTTATGAAATTGGCGTCCCTAATCTCATATGAAATATGCACTTGTCTGTTGTTAGTGATGTTGAACGTATGTAATGAAGTTAACTGATAAAGTCTTGTAGTTGTTTAATTACAATAACGAGCTTTTTGTGTATCAATGTTGTAATGTGATATATCCTTATATATCAAGATAAGTTTAAATAGTTGCATTATCGCATAGTTTGTATGGTTTTTAATATTAGAACATTTTTCAGCAAATGTTCTATTACATTTTCAAAAAATTTATTCCGTTTTATTTTTAATAAGCCAAGCCATTAATAGATTAATTACTACATGATGTGCCGATTCGATGTTGCGGATCGTTTTGTAATTAACTGCATCGATAAACCGACAATATTCCATACACATTCCGTTTCACTACCACATTAATGTCGGAAATATAACGTATACTTGACGCTTTTGTATTCACATTTATGATAATGGTTCAGGAAATATGCGTTGCTAATTCGTTGGATTTCCGTCACTTTGTGACGGAATCCAGCTACTGTGTTGACGGTATATGGGCTTCTAATTATTAACTTGGTGACGCAATATAGCTGCTGTGTCGACGGAAAAAGTCGTGTAGACCTACAGAAACATACATTCTACTTCTATAAATAGATACATTTGCAACATACAAATGTATTCGTACCATATTAATTTGTATATTCACACTTACGATCCGCTGTTTCAGTTCTACCAACTGTTTGGTTTTGTTATATTGTATCGACATTTTTATTTTAAATATCTCTTTTGATTTCTTGTGTAGGTCTGTCAACAACACAAAATTTGGTTGTGTTCCATGCTGAAATCCGATCTGTTTTCCTCCGTCTTTTTCTGAATTATTCGCTCATCGTGAGAGACAAATTCTGCAAAAGGCGGATGAGAACAGACACTAGCTTGTCATGAAACACAATAATATCGTTGACTGATCTGCACAAGAAATCCAAAGAGATCTTTAAAAGAAAAATCTTAATTACGTCTTCATTCCGTCAACATACCTTCATATGAATATTGACTACAATAGCGCTTATAATATTAAGCGCTATTGTTTAGTTGTATTACAATAGCGCTTATATACTAAAGCGCTGTGTTTAGATGCCATACAACTGCGCTTATGAATTAAACGCTGTCAATCGCTGGATTTGAATAAATAAGTGTACCGATAAATATTTAACGCCGTTGTTATCAAACGTGGATATTTCGTTGTAATATGTGACGGACTGGTCCCGCATTTTTGAAGGAAATTTTACCATCAAATTTCCTTCACTCTTTCGTCACTACGTTGTAATAGTACCCAAATAAAATTTATAATAAGGCAATTGACTGACGTATTCAACACAGCTATATGCACTCTCACCAAAAAAATTAGAAAATATTTTCAAGATGGCTTGTTTGGAATGTCCAATCAGTTAAGCGTTCGGGAAATTCTACCAACAGCCCTTGCTGATATTTGCTTCAACCCAGTCACGACGTGAGGTACTCTATTTCAGTTTCCATTAAAAGAATACCGACTATAAGTATAAATGTCATATTTATATCACGAAAGGAGGTGGATGTACGAATCAAGTACTCACGGAGAGTCATACTCTAATGACTCTTTCATCGCCGGAGTCAATAATTTTATTGAGACAGCTGTGGCAAAGGGTTTTCTGGCCAGCGACAACACAATCCGCTGTCCATGTACGAAATGCAAAAACCGTCGATTCATCAATCTAAGGATGATGGAGGCACATTTGTACAAATGTGGTTTCACACCAAACTACTTCAATTGGACCCTACACGGAGAAGATCTGGTTGAAATGGAGTATGTGAATTCGTACCCAAACATGCCTCAACCGATCACAGTTGACCCAGTTCTTGATTCGGAAGCCGAACATTCTAATCATGCTCACGAGGCCTTCACAGATAACGTTCATGAATATGCCAGTGCTGTAGATATTCCAGAGTCATCCGACTTTTGTGAACATCAAACCGAGAATTTTGAAGCAAATAGATTCTTCAATATCCTTAGTTCATGTTCAGACCCAGCTTACGAAGGATGCACTACAGATACAGAACTTTCTATTAACATGAAACTGCTGGCAACAAAAGCTAACTATGGGCTATCTGAAGGCGCATTTAACACCGTATGTGGCACCATGAAAAATCTAATTGGGGGTGAGAACAATATCCCTTCGTCTTTCAAACAAGCGAAGAAACTCGTAGCTGATCTCGGAATGGGATACCAACGGATTGATGTTTGTATGGGAGGGTGTATGATTTACTATGGTTTTGATGAAAGTATGATCGTTTGTCGTTTCTGCTCGAAACCAAGATATCATCGACCAAGACGCGCAGAAAGTTCATCATCCTACCAACGGCAGGCGATATGCCAAATGTTTTACTTGCCGATTATACCGCGTCTACAAAGACTCTATTTATCGCAAACTCTCGCGGCAGAAATGTGCTGGCACGCTACACCCAGAGTAGACGTCCATCGCATGGTTCACCCTTCGGACGGGGAATCGTGGAAGCATTTTGATCGATGCCATCCAGACTTTGCAGCGGATGCACGTAATGTAAGATTGGGATTATGCACAGATGGATTTAATCCATGGGGTATGTCTAGTAAACAGTACTCCGTCTGGCCTGTCATGGTAACACCCTATAACTTACCTCCGTGGCTGTGCATGAACACGAGATTCATTTGGTTAACTATACTGATCCCTGGTCCATCTAATCCAAAGAAGCGTTTGGACATATATCTAAGGCCTCTTATTGATGACTTGGTACATCTTTGGAATGCTGGGGTCGACACGTACGATGCTAATCGAAAACAAAGTTTTACATTGAGGGCTGCTCTCATGTGGACTGTATCCGATTACCCTGCATATGCAATGTTATCGGGGTGGTCAACTCAAGGTAAACTCGGATGCCCATATTGTATGGAAGACACAAAGACATTCGTGCTGAAGAACGGCAGAAAAGTTTCATATTTTGGCTGTCATAGACGTTTTTTATCAGCGAATCACCCATATCGGGTTAATGCAAGGAATTTCTACAGAGATCGAATCGACCTTGACGGTCCAGTACAATTTCGACCAGCAGTCGAAGTTTATGGCCGGGTAGAAAATTTGAAGTATATATGGGAACAACATATAAATGAGGTTTTGGACGGTTTCGGTGTCGACCACAACTGGACAAAGAAATCAATATTTTGGCAACTACCTTACTGGGTGGATGTGAAACTTAGACATAACCTGGACGTCATGCACGTTGAGAAGAATGTTTTTGAGAATTTATTCAACACCATCATGGATGTGAAGGGGAAAACAAAGGATGATGGTGTCAGGTGTAGGAAAGATATCGGTTTGTATTGTCGAAGACCAGAATTGGAACTGAAAACGTACCGTGGGCGTTTATTTGCGAAAAAGGGTAAATACCAGCTTACAAGAGAACAACAGAATCATGTGCTTATGTGGTTGAAATCTCTTAAGTTTCCGGATGGATTTTCATCGAATCTGGGAAACAAGGTAGACTTGAATGCACTAAAACTAGTAGGTTACAAGTCACACGACGCACATGTCTTCCTCGAGCGACTCATGCCGATTGCATTCAAGGGGTTTTTACCAAACAAAATCTGGGAAGCTGTATCCGAGCTATGTACTTTTTTCGAGATATATGTGCATCTGCACTTCAGACTGAGCGAATGGAACATTGGCAGAGCAACATAGCGATCACACTGTGTAAGCTGGAGACAATATTCCCCCCTTCATTTTTCGACTCTATGGAACACCTACCAATTCATTTGGCTGATGAGGTCCTACTTGGCGGACCAGTACACTACCGGTGGATGTATCCGTTTGAGCGTTTCATATACCGTCTTAAACAATTGGGACAAAATGGGAACAGAGCTGAGGTGGAAGCCAGTATCGTTAACGCATACATACAGCTGGAGACTTCGTATTTGGGATCCGACTACCTAGATCCGGGCTTAACAACGACCGGGGTACGATTGCAACGAAATGAAGTAGCGACATCAGATTTCGAAGATCCCCAGATTTCTATTTACAATTATCCGAGAGTCGGCGGTAGAATAATTAAACGGAGGGTACTAGACAGCAGGGAATTTGAAAAAGCAACTCATTACACATTTAGCAACACACCTGAACTGGAACAATATTTGGCGTTATTTGAGACAGCTTTAAGACAAAGACACCCGCGATTCACGGATGCACAAATATACAATGGTATATTAAAGGGATTTCCAGAATGGTTGTGTTCCCATGTAAGTGTAATTTATGAAATTAAATTCGTTTCATTATGTGTAGCAAATTAAAATGTACTTGTACTTCACTGTTATCAATCGTATTATGTAAAGATTTGGGAGCTTGGCGAAACATTAGCACTACCACAGTGGATTCACTACCTGTCCGCTGGATTTCACTCCGACGTTGCATGTTCGGCTACATACAAAGTGAACAATTACAAATTTCATATTGAAAGTCATGGTGAAGGGAGGAACACGGTAAACAGCCATGTTTACGTGAAAGGAACAGAGGGTACACACTACTACGGGGTGATTGAAGAAATAATTCATATGAGATGTAGAACCAACCATCGCCTAAAGGTTGTCTTGTACAAGTGCCGTTGGTACGACCCTGAGTTTGTTAGGTCATACCCATCTAACGGAGTTGTCATCGTGAACACTCAGAGACCCTACCGACCTTACGACCCTTACATTCTTGCCCAGCAAGCGGTGCAAGTTTACTATGTCACGTTTCCGGGATTAGCTGGACAAAATAATCAGGGTTGGGTTGCAATTTGTCCTGTGAAACCAACAAACGCAATCGACATGGAGGTAGCAAATGTTCCGTTCCAATATGAGGGCGAAATGGGATCAGAAATGCCTATATTGGTTAACGTAGACGAATCCTTAGCGAACCTCGCTGATGATGAGGTTTACGAGTACGACACCGAAGAAGACGTCAACAACGAGCACGTTGCTAATAATCCAGATACCGAAGAAGAGTCTGACGAATCGTCGTGAGTGAATCGAGATATTCGAAATCCCGGACTTGTAATTTACAATTTGAGTAAAATGCAAATGCAAATAAGTTATTAAATAATTATGGGGAATTTGTGTCGCTATTGGTGTGATCACTCATTTTAGTTACTAGTAATGCAAATGCCTTCGAGAAAGAAACAAAACCAAAAAAACTAAATACAACTGGCTCGAACGTTTCGTGTAATAATCTAATTTACTGAAAAATAAATAAGTAATATAACAGCGCTTAATTACTAAAGCGCTATCATATTATATTAAACACAACGCTTATCTATAAAACAGCTGTCATTAGTAATTTTATTTATTAGTAATGCAAATGCCTGCCAAAAAGAAACAAAATAAAAATAATTAAATACAACTGGCTCGGACGTTTCGTGTACATTAATTTTTCTGAAAAATTAATGTACATTGACAGCGCTTAATTTATAAGTGCTGTTGTAGTACACAACATATGACAGCGTTTAAGTTGTAAAGCGCTATCATATGTTTCTAAATACAGCGCTTATTTGTAAAAGCGTTGTCCTATTGATGTCTAAAAAAAACCCGCCGGATTCGCCCGCTTAGACATTTAGGTTAATTTTGCCTAAATTAGACTATTGCTTTTCATTTGCACGAATTGAAATTACATGCGCTGTGGAAAACCCTCAGTATCGTTCGTCGACTAGTGTCTCATCTGGTGTACGCAGCCAACTTCTGCAACCGATTGCTGCCGATTCCATAAGCAAGCTTCGTTGCTCAGGTATGTAATAGTCATCGTTTTTCTCCTGTCAGCTTCTATTCGGTACTCCGGATACTCGAAGTTGATTTGTTTGTCGTATGATTTTTGTGTGTCTTTATACACCGCATAGTTTGTATTGTTTGTTTGTTTGTTTGAACCAGATTGTATCAATTTGTTTGGCAACTGATATGCGCGTGTGCAGTGGTACGAAGCAAATTTGTTGGTTCGGCGTATGTTCTATTTGTGTTCCAAAATGTGTTTACAGTCTATGTGATAGCTGTCATTGGTCAGTGGTAGGAATGATTTGCATCTTAATTTTGAGCTGTTTGTGGTACAAAGTAGCTGTCATTGCTCAAGTATGTGATAGCTATAGCTCAGCGTACTCATGGTTCAATGTCGGATTCAATGTCACACTTGTGATAAGATTTGGTTTATATTGAAATGTTGATACAACTTTATACTTTTGTGGCAGGGTAAATGGGACCATCAAAGTGCAATGCACAAGGTAAAAAGAAAAATGTGGCTGGTAGAGGTAATGAGAGTTCATCACAAACGCGACTAACTGACGTACGACAACCAAGACAGTTGAGTCAAAACATGCAACCCCACCATTCGATTGAACATGGAATGTACAGCCATTCTGTTCCGGTACAGGATCATACCCCTGCGAGACAAGGGGGTGAGTACAGGGAACGTACACCGGCGTCAACCGAGGACAGACGTCCAAGTCCAGACCGAGGACTGTCAACTGAGGACACACGTCCAAGTCCAGATGATTACAGGCCTTCTATGAATGTACCGGACCCTTCATTGGAACATATGGATGAAGACAGACCATTACCAGATGTGGATGATTACAACTTCGATGAAATCTTGGATATGATTGGGAACAAGGTGGTTGGCCAGGGTGCCGAAGGAGTGCCCTCACCTTCGGCAAGTGATGACGATCAGGATGATGCCCGTATGCCCGAGTTCGTTAGAGGAGGGACTTCGGCCGGTGGTGGTCCAAGTGAGGACACACCGTTGGATTCGATGTCACATGATACTCGGCCTTGGATCACTCCAGCTGGGGATGACAAGTGAGTACTTTTTATAGGCCAAACGTTATGCAGTTTGTTGATACTAACCATATTATAAATATTATACCTTGTTGCATCTCCAGCTTTGACCCCCCTAGCGCTGTCAACAAAATCGGTCTTCAATGTATGGGACCTGGATTTAAGGTTGGTTGGACGACAATGAGGACGTGTGATCCACAAGCTCCGGTGAAGTGGTTTCGACACTTCAAGGTATAAAGTAAATTAAAATTATAGTAGTTGCATAATTTATGGATTTTTTGTTTTGAATTGCAATGTTTTATGTGTATATAAAACATAATCGTTACACAACTATGTAATGTATATGTAGAGCTTGTACCGGTGGGATCCGATTCACACCGACCAAATTGAGGCCAACTTCAGGAAGAAGGCGGCTAAGATTCTACAAGATACATGGAGAGGTTTATGAACCGGTGCAACTAAAGGGCCAAAATGGTTGACCAAAGATCACATAGATGCGGGGAGGGCTCGATTTAACACGGACCCAGCATTCATAGCCCGCAGTGAAAAGAACAAGCAAACTTATTCTGCCCAGCTTGCCAGAAACAGCCGAGTATTGCACGCATTTAGGTCTAGACCAACACACTTTCACGTTGCAAAGCTGGTAATACATACTATTTTAGAATAATTCAAGTAGGAATATAATATGTAATAACACATTTTATCGTTAAATTTGCACGAAAAGGATAATAAAAGACAAGCGTTGCTAACTGATATATTTGACAAGAAATATAAGCGGAAAGATGGGACGTATATGATACCCGACGCGGAGCACAAAAGGGTATACACTTACCGAATTACATTTGTTTATTTCATTTGTTGTTTTTATTATATTATGTAATCAGTGTTGCTGACAACTTATATGTTTATCATGCATTGTAAAACTTGATTACATTTGTTTGGGACTTTCACTACAATTTTTTTGTTTAATTTGCACAAATGTGCAGAAACAGCTTGAGGATGCTCAGGCTCTGGTCCTGAAGGATCGCGTTGCAGATGAAAGGGTACCGGATGAAAAGCTAGTAGAGGCCGCTGCAACTGTCATGGGAGTTCACCCGAGGTCGGGGATACCATATTTGTATGGTCCTGCAGCCACTTTAGTGTCGGACAAGTTCTCTTCGACGGGCAGCCAGTCGTGTGCCAGCTCGCACAGAGCAAGGGGCCAATCATCGGACGATTCCACTCAGGAGCTGATGCCGCGTTTAGAGCGCTTGGAATCCCGACAGGAGGCTGAATTGAGGCGCATAGAAAAGGAACGGGAGGATGATGTGAGGCGAATGGAATCCCGACAGGATGAACTGAAGGCTAGCATGGAACGGATGATGGAAATGCAGGCTGCTATGATGAGGATGCTCACTACTCCCGGATACCAGCCGCTCTCCAGTCGAAGCCCGGATAGAAACGACCCTACTATTCGTAATCAGGGATCGAATGAAGAAAACCGCAATTAGACATTATATTTATTTGAATCGTCATTTTAATGATTTTTATTTCGATTGGAATTAAAATTTTCGAATATTTGAGTTTTTTTTATTTTAATCATTTTAATTTTAATCATTAAATCATTATAATTTCGAATGTTTGGGTTTTTTTTATGATTTTCATGTTTTTTTAATTGAAGATGAAGGAATTCAAATTAATTGTGCCGGAAAAGGAACGGTATGTTAACGGAGAATAGAGATGACGGAAGGGTGATGGAATGTAGACGCTGATACAATACACGCTATTTCGATGGAAAGCCGACGGACATATGCATGGCGTGATAACGACGGAAATGTCACGCCGGGATAAGTAACGTAAATGAGGTGAAATATGGACGGCAGTTTTTATTGATGGAATTAAAGCGGAATATTGACGGAATTTATGCATGGCGTGATAACGACGGAAATGTCACGCCAGGCTAAGTAACGTAAATGAGGCGAAATATGGACGGCAGTCTTATAGATGGAAGTAAAGCGGAATAATGACGGAATTTGTTCTTAATGGAATATGGACGGAATTAGGAAGGAAAATAAAAATGACGTAACGTAGACGGAATTTATAAGCATAACATTTCCGACGGAAATGTGTTGGAAATTAGACGACACAGAATATACCAAAATTTAGACGGTTTTTTAACGGCTTATTTCAACGGACAAATGACGGAACAAAAACGGAAATGTCTAAAACGGAATTATGCCGGACTGTCGACGGTACAGACCCGAAATTTAACAACGAAATGTCGACGGAAGAGTTTTTCCGTCGGGAAAATTTCCGTCACCATTTTTATTGAAGGAAAGTTGACGGAAATTTATCTTTTTCCGTCAACATTCCGTCACCCCTCCGGGCTTTTTCTTGATGTCGGAAAATTCAGCAAAATTAATAGTGATTACTAATAATTTGAATTTTTTTGTAGACAAGAAAATCAAACCAATAACTTGGACATGGAAATGAATATTCCCGTGAAAATGAATCCTGGAGTATAGCCAACACATAATGTTGTGTTAGGGACCAAAAGTGATCGATACGATTATTAATAAATCAGTGGTCTAATTTCAAGGCTCGATAGTCGTTTGACGATTGAGGAGTGTTGAATATAAATCTAGGAAACATACCTCGGAGGAGAGGATGGTCGGGTCGCCGATCGTCGTGTGGCTACCTGTGATGTGAGAATGATTGTCAGATCACTGGTCGTCGGATAGAGAGCGAAGCGGTGCGGTGGCTGGTCGAGTTGAAACTCCGTCGATTGACAGTTATAGTCTAGTGTGTAAGGAAGTGAGTAAAGGAGAAAGAAGGAGGATCTGATAGAGTTATGTTGGTGGTAGAGAGGATGGTCGGGTAGCCAATCGTCCCGCGGCTACCTGTGATGTGAGAATGATTATCATATCATTGGTCGTCGGATAGAGAGCGAAGCGGTGCGTCGGGTGGTTGGTCGAATTGAAACTTCGTCGATTGACAGTTGTAATCGAGTGTGTAAGGAAGTGAGTAAAGGAGAAAGAATGAGGATCTAATAAAGTTATGTTGGTGGCCGAATAGGTGGGCAGGCAGACAATTGGCTTGGACAAGTCTCAAGCTCAATTCTGCTAAGTACTTTCAAAGGGGGAATAAGATCCTTGGGCACTCGACGAATTTGTCACCTTATAATAGGATGATCGCATCCGAATTTTTTGATTTACTAGTTATCGGATCGACCATTAAGGATTAACCCTTTATAAGAAAGAAATGACGTTATAAGCTGCTGCACATCCTTAATTATCAAAATTAAACTACCATACGTTGTGCAAGTAAAAATTGTGTATCTGGAAGTTAGAGAGTTACAAGTTGAGGAAGTTGAATATGTCATGAATGAAATAAGTAAACTTAATGGTCAAAAAACTTATACAGCTGCACTAAATTGTTATTGACGAAAGAGTTAAATAGCTGAATCCAGGTGGGCACTACTGATACACACGCTTGCTGTCTAATATCTTAATGAATAACATAAAGCTGCACTGAGTTGTACTCCGGTCTCCGAATCAACATTAGGTGTAAATCTGATTTTTTGTGTAAATTACGAATTAATTAACGATGATACACTTCCTAAGAATTATATCATTATTTCATCCAAACAAATTATAAGCCTTATTTCGAACCATGGCATAGTTTATCGAAAGTATATCGTAATTTGTTGGGTTGTAGTTTGCACGTTTACACCTGCTTTTTTTTTCTGTTTGTACACTATACAAACAAATGATATGAAAATTTAGTAAGTTGTTAGTTTATTTTGAAAGAGTAGGATAATTAGGTATTACTGCACATAATTATAATATCCATCTTCAGCTTCAACCTTCTTTGAAGTTGACCCAACAAAAACTATTTTGTAAAAATTAGTGTATTTCTACCATGTCCCATATACCACACCATTAATGACGAAGAACGCCACCTTCTCTTCTGAGATTCGCTCTACCGCACGGTCCATTTTTAACTGATAGTAGAGGCAATATGCCCTTGATCCCAGTTGAATCTGTAGGAAGAATTTCCCTTCTTCTACAACCTCCATTTTGGTCCCCCACTGACATCAGGAGGAGCAGACAGACAGAAACCAAACCCAACAAAGTATTAATGCTAGTGTCTTTGTATCAAGAAATATTAACTTCTTTAAGGAAAGTTTTCAATTCCTTATCCAACTGAACATTTATTCAGAACACTAAGCCTTAAATGGTACCAAAATGCACAAGCCATCGTCAATGGGTAGAGACGGTATACAAATGCTGGCGCTGTGATATTACGATACTAAGAGGTTATCATAACATGCTGAAATCTGAATAGACATATACTGAAGTTTAGGTGGAATTCACAGGTGTGGTGATTCGCTTGGTGGTCCTGGACGAGGGGCATTTAACAATGGCTGTAGAGCTTTCACCACAATGCTCATGTTAGGTCGGAAATCAGCTTCATATTGTACACATAAAGCAGCCACAGCAGCTAACTGTTTACAGCACACAAGTTATGGAATGATTAAATTGAGGATTGCAGGCTGTCTTCAAACTATTGTTGTGAGGGTTCTTTGTAACAGTTGCTATAGGAAAAATATTCTTTAGTCCGAACCACAAATAGAAATCAAGCTGTAGTTCATACCTTAGCAACTGCCTTGGGTGGATATTCACTTTCTAGTCTAGAATCAACGCATTGCTTCACTTTATCTTCACTAAGTTTTGGTGTAGCCTATGAAAGTTCAGTTAAACATCAGTTAAGCCTAATGAAAAAACTTCGAAATCACCTGAAAAATAATAATAATGGCATAAATGATGATGTTAGTGATAATAATACCCATGTAACAAGGCTCTGCTGCCCACGTGGCAAAGTATGATCAACAGGTTTGCGCCCAGTCAAAAGCTCTAGCAGAACAACGCCAAAGCTGTACACGTCACTCTTGGAACTTAGCTGGCCAGTCATTGCATATCTGGCAAAATGTTGAAAGATTGTTAAACCATTAAAGCACAATCAGATATGGGTTAAGGAATCTGAGAAAAAGCGCAGTCCCAAGTCCCAACACAAACAGCACACTAATGATCTACTAAAAACAAGACAACTGCTATCAGCTATGCTGAATGTCAGAACACAAGAGTATAAATTTATATTGCCCAACTGTAAATACAAATAGATAAAATGCAGCAGTTGTGATCTTACTCTGGAGCATGATAACCGAATGTTCCAAGAACACGGGTTGAATGGAGGCGAGCTGCCATATCAGGGGCTTGATTTGACAGATCAAAATCTGCAATTTTGGCAACATCATCATCAAAGAGTAGCACATTGCTCGACTTGATATCACGATGGATAATGTGCGGTTGAACTTTTTCATGTAGATACTCGAGCCCCCTGGCAGCTCCGACAGCTATTTTAACCCTTTGAGCCCACGAGAGAACTGGACCTGGCTGTGCCCCTTTGACCCCCTTACGCCCTGTACACGCAACAAAATACAAAGAGTACTAATTATAATTATTCAAGGATATGAAAAATTCTAGCACTCCGGCAGCTCTAGTTGGCTACTAGTAAATGCAATATTGTAAACTTCTGTGCGCAGTTGGTATTATTTTGTTCAGACAATCATCTAGGTTGAAAGTAGGTAGGATCATCATAGCTATATCTATATCTCCCATGGCAGATTCCGCTCTACTTCTCCAGGCATCAAGTTGTCTCCCTGACTGCCAATCTCATGCACTCTAAGCGAAAGAACAAGTAATATGATTTCTTATTGCATCTTATGTTGTACTATTATTGGTAATTAGTAAACCACAAGACCAGGCTGGATTGAATGAGTCCTCCTTATCAGGCCACATAAATTCGAATTATTTACCGTGTATGATATCATGAAGAGATCCACTTGAAGCGAACTCATATGCAAGGACACGTGTATTTCCATCAATACAGTATCCTAGTAGCCCCACAACATTTTCGTGTTTTAGCCTCGACACCATAGAAATCTTCCATTATGAAACAAACTCATTTTAGATGGAATAACACATGAGTTAGCTGCACCAAACAATTATAAACTTTTGCTAGTCCAACCTGTGCCAAAAGTTCCTGATCAGGTTGCTTGCTCGAATCTAACTTTTTCAAAGCAGCAGCCTGTCCACTTTTCAAAACTCCATGGTATACCCTTCCGTATGACCCCTCACCAATCAGAGCCCTTGTACCAAAGTTATCCGTAATGTCCTTCAGTTCTTCCATTGGAAAGACAGGGACAGAAATCGGTAGAATCTTCACTGCTGGGGTGTCCTTCGGAGCAGTCTCTTTTAGCTGGTGACCTCCAGCGTGGCCTGTCAACAGAATAATTAAGCATTTCAGAATAGCCAGTTCTGATTAAAGTCAATGCCAAAAAGTATGGGAATGTATGTTTAATATATGTTTTTGAAACTATGCATCGTTCGCATACATGACACTGTAAATGACATGTATGTGCCTATTATGCATTATTAAGTGCAAACTCTAAAAATGCTCAGTAAGAAAACCTGCTAAGATTTTACAAGGAAGTTGTCAGTAAACACAGAAAAATAAGCACTTAAAAAATGCATGATAGGCATGTTCTTAGTACAAGTGACACTGAAAATTCTCGCCTACTCCCTTTTATAATAAAGTCAGTTTACTATCGAGAATGTTTCTCTTCTCTTTTTTTTGTGTCTCTCGAATCTGAATGTTAAGCTAACCAAGCTCACACAAAATGGATGGACAATGAGCTAATTAGTTCTACAACTTGAGCAAGAAAATCTGTAACAAGAAATCCATGTTGATTAACTCTACAATATAATACAGAAAGTGAATGGGAATATAAAATTACCAGCAGCATGGTTTCCTTGGTAGTATGGGCCACTATCAACAGGTTTGCGCATATCATCTTGTCCGCAACAGCCAAAACAACTCATAATTATCTACTCCTTCAGAAAATCTCCTGAGTAATCAAATCACCATATACAATTATTATTATTAGTTAGATGAGATCAACCGGAAGCAAGAGGCAACAAAACGAAAGCGCAAATCTCTAATCAAAATCTTGTAAATAGAAGAGCTAATTAAAAGACAAAATCAGTCCAAGTCGTTAGTGAGGAAATGCTGGATCTCACCTGTCCAAGTCGATCGCTGGGAACTAATTTCCAGATGCTGAGTTTGTTCGACCAACTCGTAATTCTTCGCCTTCAACTTTCGACTATATCTAGATGTTGTGAGTCTGTTCCGATGCATCAATTGCTCCGGGAAGGTCGGCTGGATGGACAGTGGGAGGAAGATAAAATAGTAGAGACTAGAGACCGAGGTACTTTAGCCTTTCCTCTTCCACCCAAACAACGCGTTCATATTAAAAACAAATCATTTATTCTTATTAGAGCATTCCACCATGAACAAAAAAACCATACCATCCATCTCTCATTCATTTTCTCTCTCATCTAATTATTCTTCATGGTTTTTTCAATCACATGCAGCCCACTCATGATCCAAAAAAAAGTGTATCATCAATCTCTCTCATCACTACATAAATTATACTCTTAACAGCATCCCACTATGATTTTTTGAGCATCAAAAGTGAGCATGGAAGATGATAAAAAAAATCATGCATCCGCATCATAATTTTTTTGAGCATCAAAAAAAGCATCACATGTTTTTTATGAAAATGAGAATCCCATGCTATTTTTTCATGTTTTGAGCATGAGAATGAGCCAATCGCAATGCGACACGTGTCCTGTGTAAGAAACAGTACAGTTTTTATTTTGATCTTGCAACGAATATATCTTCTAAATTACAAATTAAAAAAAATCAAAATAAATACTAATATTCATAATTTTTTGAGCTCTATAAAACGAGATACACTTTGATATATTTTTATTAATCTTAACATTTATGAGCTATAATTTATATAGTAATGAGAGAGATTGATGATAACTTTTTTTCGGATCGTGAGTGGGGTGCATGTGATTGAAAAAACCATGAGGGATGATTGGATTTAGGGTTTAGGGTTTAGGGTTTAGGGAAAAAGGATGAGAGAGATGGATGGTATGATTTTTTTGATCATGATGGGGATGCTCTAAGCTTCTACTTATATAATCAATAATAAAGATGGCACCTCCATCCTGCAAAAATTATATTTATTTTTTAAACAAATAACCTTTTTGGTATACAAGAATTATACTCCTATATTTTGTTTAGAAAGCTTTTTCGGTAAAAAAATTTAAAATTGTACCATGATAGACAAAAAATTAACTATTAAAAACTCATGTCAAGAAATTAACAACTAAAAACTCGTATAATAAGATGTATATAATTCGATTTGAACTGTCGACCTCCTGATCATTCGATCAAAAATATGACCACTAGACCACATACTTTTCGCCTTTTTTTGCCTTTTTCGATAAACTGATTCTCAAATTTCTCACTTTTTGTTTATTGTTATGAACACCTTAACCCTTCGTATACACATTAGGTGTTGATCGTTTGAGTAATAAGACGTTCATAATCTATATATGCATGACTAATGCTCATGCTAATAGCCTAAGATAAAAGCGTATTCTGAACAAAGACAACAAAAAAATGAGTAAATAGGAAATCAATTTCTTAAGTTATGTTTCTCTGGTAATTTGTTCAACTTAATCAAAATTAGAATTTTTTCCGAAAAATAGTGACCACTCGAATACAACGAATTACAATACTTCATTATTTAATATTCTTATTTGACGACTGTTTTTTTACAATGGTCAAGATCCGGTACAAAGTTAAATTTTGGTATAAAATACAAATTTGTCAAATTTATTTTATAATTCGTCACCAATAAAAATACTAAAAAAATCAAGATTTAATCACATCCATTTAAATCACAAGATTAATGGCTATGATCAGTTTGTATTTTGTACCAAAAAATTAACTTGCACCGGATCCTTTTCCCTTTTACAAAATATTATAGTATTGCAATTAAAATTAACTTTTTTAAGTGAACAGTTTTTTTTGGTATACTTTTATCTATCTATTATTCTCTCCTTTGTCTCAAATCTGATGTTTCTTTTAGTAAAGTTACATGATATTTAGAGTTTACCAATTACGAATAATTTTTATATTTGGTAAAAAAGATTGTGTTAAAGAGACATTTGAAATTTCGATTTATTTCTTATGTAATCAGTTCATTGTGTACTCAGCCCGAATATGAGCCACTAGTGGAATTAGCTGGCATTTGTATCATAACGTATGGGTGAATCTGATCTGGTCCAGCCAATACATTTAATAAATTAATTATATTTTCTGCCCATCCAAAAAGTATTTATATGATGCAAGTGACCGACTATAATATATGCAGCTTATTTAAGGAAACACACAAGCAGTTGATCGTCAACATTGATATCTGCCCCATTTGCATGAACATGATTGTGTAAACTATCAATAATATATTATGTATTTGTTTTGGTCGCCGCCACTCGAAACTAATCATTGTATGTGCTTGTGGTTTTAAACATACGTACCAGCCAAAAGCCATTGGTGTATATATATATATATATATATATATATATATATATATATATATATATAGTAGGAAGTTATTTGACGTTTATAATTTATAAAAGATAATAGCCGACATTTTTACTAACACCTCACGATAGAGCTCAGCAATGGGCCGGGTCGGATCAATCCGGCCCGGCAAGGAGTGAACCCGAACCTCATATTAAGATACCATTATCCGAGTTTTCATAATAACGGGGCCGGGTCTGGGTCGGGCATAGAAAAATTAGACGACCCTAATCCGACTTTAGCCCCTTAATAATTCAGGTCGCTCGGGCACGGGTACTACCCGTCTAAGCCCTTCAAGCCACTGAGCATCTACCACAGGAAGAAGTCGGACACTTTTTTATATAAGCATCCAACTATTTCTCCTTAATCACATGCTCCATGTCTACACATGGAGCATGTGATTAAGGTGAAAAGGATGTGGTTTAGTGGTCAGTTTACCAAAGCAATCTGATATGTTAAGCATACCAGTGCATATTAAGCATATGAGATATTGATGTTGTAGCAGATGACATTAGTTTTATAACCATCTACCAATACTATTTCATATTGTTTGGGCGATGTGGGAGGAATTGCTTGATGAGTCAACTCAAGTCTTCTTCAATCGCTGAGTTGTTTATCAAAGAGTGGTATAAGGCTAAGATGGTAATGTGTATATAAGCTTTCAACGGAGTCCAACTAAGATATTGAATATTCCATCAAAAAAACTAAACTATTGAATATGTATATGCCCATATGTTGTGTTGAATTGATTTTCAGCCTGTTGTGTTGCCCAAGTTATCGTCATTTTATGGAGTCTTGAAGACTAGCTGCTTGGTGGTATTGAACTATGACATTTAGTGGTAACTCACTTGCTATGCTATAGCTGTATTTTTGCGATCTGGCACAAATGTCAGGGACAATTGACATAACAAAGAAAGAAACTGGTGACGAGGTGTGAGGGTGTGTTGTCTGAACCGGCGGGTGAAGAGGAGCTTGGGGAGGACAGAAGGTAGAGAAGAGGGGATAATTTGTTTAATTGTTCATTGATATCTCATTCTTTGTTACAAAGCCCTATTTAATTCATATTGCTAGTGGCTACATGACAAATTGTACCTACTATTAGTCAGACTGCATACTCAACCGCATGATAACATTCAAGCCCTATTTAATTCATATTGCTAGTGGCTACATGCCAAATTGTACCTACTGTTAATCAGACTGCATACTCAACCGCAAGATAACATTCAAATTTGTGCGTCGCTCTGCAGCTGCGACGCATTGCTGGTGCATCTCCTGCTTTGTTGTAGGTAGTCCCTTTATGCTCATGGTTTGGACCACTCTTGCTTCCACCTGTCATATGTGTTGTACCTTGTTTGTTGATTAATCCCGTTACATTACTCCCCTTGTCGAAAGTGACCTTGTCCTCAAGGTCGAATGTCGGAAACTCATGTGGAATACTTGCTATCATTTTCCAAGTGGCCGGCAGGTGAATGTTTGCTCAATTGAACTAGCAACTCGTCTGCCGAATGTTCATACATGTCCATGTGTAATGGCAGCTCCATATATTGTAGCTGATGATAACTGACATGTCCAAACTCTTCAAGAAAAGGGACCAGACTCCCTTGCCATATGAGTGCTCCCTCCACAAGCTCACCATTCTTCTCCACTTGGTAGTTTAATCTGTTTCCTCCAAATGATGCATCAAGCACAACCATAGTGACTATCTTTTAGACACCTGACGTGAAGCATCTTTCATTTGCATATGTATGACTCTCCCCAACATATCATTTGAAAGACGATCAAACATACATATCTCATCAAGTTGAATGAGCAACTCTGACAACAATCTATTGAACATGTAATCTGACAGATGACCATTTTCAACCACCTCTAATGCAATAATATAGTATAACTGTCCTCGCCTCACCTCAGTGAATTGTCCACCCTCCTTGTGACCAACATAGGCAGGTGGATCACTAATAAGGCGCCTCATATAGTGGTGCTCCATGTACTTAAGTGTATCAATCCAAAGCAAGAGGTTCTCATCCTCAAAAAGTTGGTCAGTAAGAGCTTTGACGAGCTCACTTTCACTAACTTCAGTTGGACCCAAGACATCCCTGACACCCTTGCAAAGACCCTCAAGTTTGGTCTTCAGCTCCTCCTGCTTCTTTTCATCTTCACTTTCATTAGTCTTTAAGTGAAGTGAAGGGGTTAACATCATATCACTTCTAGCTTGCGCCTCAATAAGTACAGAATATGTGTAATTCTTATGAGTAGGTGGAGTGATCTGGTCAAGTCTTTCCCGATCCGAGATGATGAATCCCTGAAACTTGAATTTATTTTTCAAGACACTTGTAATTAGATTTTGATCAGGAATAATCTTTTTCACATGCCAGTTGGAGTAAGAGATCATTTCTATTGACAATCCCTTGATGACTAAATCAAGGTAAGCAGGCATGTGGATGCTCAACATCCTAAGCATGTAAATAGTAGTGTTGTTCTCATTACCACTCTCGTGGTGTCCTCTTTCAAGGTCATTCGATTCCAAAGGTCCCTTACCCAAAACATAATCATCGGCCTTGCATCTTTATAGACCAAGATGACTGTGTCCAAGATAGCTTCAAACTTACCAAGATGCAAATCTCCGCACAAACTTGAAACTCTAGTAATCAAATATAAATCATATTTCTGTCCAGAATCAAATGATCCCAAATTAATCATGCTCATATGATTATATGCACCGACAAACTCAGACTGCTTCTGAATAATCAAATACTTCAAATCTGCTAGACCCTCATCTATTACTTTGAAGGTAATCTTCTTAAGCTCTTTCATGGCAGACGACCCCTTGAAGCATCTTAAAATGGATGAATCAAGAAGCTTACCAGCTAACACATCAAACACTTGTGGTTGGCTCAAAAATTCATCCGGAGGTTTGGGAGGTGGTAATTGAAAGGTGAACCTTATAACTTGTGATAAAGATGACAATGTCATTGTTACATTTTTAGCAACTTCAGTGAAACATTTTTGCTTGAAGTCTTTAGCAAGCCAATCAAATATTCTACTATCAAAAGTATCACAATCCCACTGACTAACACAAAAAGTAGAAAGCACCTCAAATGTTTTCTTACCAACCTCAAACACATAGACATAATATGTACTGCCGCCAAGGTCACATACGGTCTCATTATTCTTCTTCTTGGTAGCCGTCCTTTGTGAGTCCCTGAAGTAAGTAGGTGCAATAACCAAACCCTTAGCAACCTTATCATTGAAGACATTGAAAACATTGTTAACAAGCTTGCTCAACACATGAGCTGAAATCTCCTTAGACTTAAATTGTTTACCAATATGAGGATAATCAAGTTTCACGTTACCATCATATGGCCCAGTAAGATAGCCAGCATTGATCGACTCATCTTGGTTTTGAATGAGGAGCTTGACACATTCAATAGAAGCAGCATCAATCTTAGAAACAACAACATTAATACCTCCAATAGGAAAATCAATCCAAAACTCAGTGGTGTCTTGTTTCGCCGAGACTTGCTCAATAAAAGGAGAAGTGTTTGACAAAAGCGACGATCCTATGCAGTTACTTGAGGGAAGCAATAAATACTCCAAGTCTTCATTGACAGAGGATAAAAAGACATCATCCTCAATTATAGTAGATGACATTTGGCATAAGATTAGATATCCAGTGATGTCAGGAGGGCGGGCAGGTTTGTCTAACCGAGTCAATATGAATGGAACATCATTCAGTAGTCGCAATATGTCATGAATGTCATTTAACTGATGTAGCACAACATAATATGCCGGAAACTTGTTATAGACATTTTGACAAACAGTTAGAAGGCCTGTTTTACTGTCGATAGCACAAAACTAATTTTCACAGATTCATTCTCTAATATCAAAGTTGTTCAACATCCAAACTGAAGAGATATCTGCAACACCAAACTGCTTCAAGACTTGTAGTGCATTCAAAAAAAATATCAGGAGGTTTTTTTGGTGGATTCAAACTTAATAGGGCACCTTGAAAAGTCTTGATACAACACCAACTTCCAAAGAAAGCAATATTTTTCATGAAAATAGATGGAACAATCATTGATGCATTTTCACAAACAGCTAGAGGGCATGTAATACCTCCAAGTCTTAGGTCTGCGATTCTACCAACTCCAATCTTTTGAGGTATGAAGAATAAAGAGAAATTACCATGAAGTACCTGTGAAGAAACATCAACCATCCTGTGCGTTACAGTCCGTTCGGGTTCGAACGGACTCAACATTTCCAAAAGTGACGTTGCTTCTAGAGTGGTGTTCTCCGAAACAAAATCAAACTTTGGAACAATATAAGAATCCATAAGAGGAACCGATTCATCTTGTGCAGCCATGTGCAGTTTTTCCGCTTCCTCCTCGGCCAAAGCTGTAGCGAGTTCACGAAAGCTGGTTTTGACGGTGAGAGTAGCTTTTCGGCAACAATCGATTTCATTCCTCATTTTTTGCAGTAAATACTGCACTTCTCGAATGTTGCTGGCGATGTCGGTGTAGGTATCTGACAGAACCGCTCGTCGTCAAAGCGATTGTGCAAATAAATTTATAATAGTCCGCTACTCGTAACTATACTACTGGGTAGTACTTGGTAAGTAGGGGTCGAACCCAAGGGAACTAGGGGAATAATTGTTCTTCGGGGGGAATTACGCAGCGTGGGAACGTGTTTACGGTCGGTTGGTTGGTTTTAAAGCTACCAGCTATTTTGATTGATTGATTGGTTGGTTGGTTGATTTTAATACTGGAAAGTAAATTACTATTTTAATGATTAAGAGAAATGTTCGGTTTCAGGGGACTTGTATTATATCCTGTTTATCATTGACCATTAGTGAATCATCTAAGTATTCAAACGGTGAATCGAGGCTAGTTACAGCTCAAGACTTGCAACACCGGTTTAAAGCAACTCCTGTTCTATTTCAGTCTAGCGCCAATACCCTAAGGTATGCTAGCCTGGGTGCATCCACCTGATCTCACAGTTACGCTCGACCAGATGGGATTTAGGATGAGTCGAACTCCTCAGATAGCTTTGCTTGTTACAGCTTCCACTACCTGAGTATGATCACGAATTCCCACAGAAGAGCTTTGCTTGTTACAGCATCCACTCAACCTTGGAAACTCTGACTTTATATGGCACATAGAACAAGTTTTGAATACTAAGACTAAACACTAAGTTAATAGTCTTAAAACATTTTATAATACAAGTGCGCCCCTTAGACCGAACTACAAGTTTAGCTACTATTCATCGCGCTAAACATTATACTAAGGAAATAAAACAGTTGAATAAATACGAAGAAATACTTACAACCGTTGAAGCGCCAAGGGAGCTTTCCTTTATTTCCAAAGCCAAGATTACAACGTTACAAATATTACAACTTCTAGAGAGAGAAGTGAAATTGGATTTTGGTGTGTTGAAATGAGGAGGAGGAGGCTTGTATTTATAGCCAAAATGGGAGGAGATGGGTGGTGGAGATGGTGGACATGTGCATTTGATCCAAGGGAGGAGAAGCGAGGAGGAGGAGGAGGTGACAAGTGGCGGAATAGTAAAGCCGCCGGTCCCTCCTCCCATAGCCGCCGGTTGCCGGTGGCCCAAGGGGGAGGAGCTCCTCCCTTGGCCACCTCCTTGAGTGGTGGCCGGTCATCTTGCCCAAATGTGAGTTTTGTACAGTTTGGTGCAGTCTTTTCACAAAACTGTCAATGTGTTTCTTCCCCGGGCTGTCTTAACTCCACTCCTGATTCTTCTGATTAATTTATTCTGGTCAATTCAACGTCAGGATCCTTGATATTTCTTCAGTCGGCATATGATCTTGACCTTGGATTGACTCTTGTTATCTTTTCAGCTTAAAATCCTCTCCTTAGCGTGTTTTCACTTCAGTCTCTAAAATGCCCTGTGGAAATATATCGGGACTAACACGTAGAAGTTAGATAGACAAACAGTCTAATTGAGGGGGTTTTACTGTGTTTCTGACTCGTATAACTTTGGTCCATCAGATTACCCCCCACTTTTAGTTGTTCGTCCCGAACAATGCTATTAAAGGGCGTAAGTTCTAAGTTTGGCTTTGGAATATGAAAATTAGACTGTGGTACTCGATCTATCCTAATTCATGCATTGCTTACTTATTACCAAATTAAACTGCGTAAATAAATAGAAGAAACTTAATACTTGTACCTCCGTGCTGAGATGCAAATTATATTGGATGTCTCGGGAGATAGCCCTTTTTAGGCTCCTGGACTGCAACCTCGGGATCGTCTCTTACTATATGGTTTTCTGGTAGCTTTCTCTAGCACATGATTCGATTCGGGTTTCAGTGAGTTGAGCCTTTTTGATTTTCTTTTTTGGCGAGGGACTGCTTTTTTTGTTGTTGTGAATCGGCCTTTGGCCTTTGATTTGACTTTTTTGAGTGCTTCACTTTTGCTCGGTTAAAACCTTCACAATTTTGGGCCTTTGGCCTCTTTTGATTTGCTTCATTGAGCTTTTCGCCTTTTTGTGATTGCTAGTCCATTTTCTCGAGCCTTTTTAGGAGGTCCAATCATCGCCCGCAAACCTATGGAAATACCTCCCCGCTCCTCTCGTCTTTGTCGTTTTGCGCGGGTCAAGATGAGGGTCGCCCATCTATTTTCTCGGCTATTTTGACTAGAGAGAGGGGTCTGATTCTCATCCCCGCCTTTGCATAAATGCTTCTTGGCGGAGTTGACTTCAATTATTCACTGAAAACCCGAAGTGCAGCCTCCACTGACTTCGAAAACAATATAGTTTGATCTGATCCTTTGATTGCTTGCCAAGCCTCTCTAGGGCAGTTTATATCAACTCCACATCCCTAGTTATCTCAGCACAAAGGACAAATGAAAAGTTACATTCTAAGTTTTTAAACAGTTGAATTTTCACAAGGTTAATGCATGAATTATGATTTATCTTTTTCACATTCTTAAGTTCATATTTTCAAAAAGGTACTTATTAAAAAAGAAAAAAAACAGCTGCATGTTATTTATGTACATAGGTGGTTCTCACCCCCCACTTTTGAACGAAGGCGTGCCTTAGTTCAAAAGTCATGCAAGCTTAAAACTAAATACTGAATTTAAATGACAGAAATTAAAGTGCGGAAAAGTAAGATAGTGTCGGGTTACCTCCCGACCAGTGCACTTGTTTAACGTCGTTGGCTCGACGATACCTCGTTTGTGGTTCATTGGTTTGGGTCCCATGGGTGGTTGAGGTCAAACTTTGCCACCGTTCCAGTGTTGCTTCTTCCTGACTTCTTGCTAGAGTAAGAGCTCCATTGTTTTGGTGTTTTCTCTTTCCATTGTTTCTGAGAAGGCGGGAGACCTTTGACCATAGCTGCTGGTCTTGATACTTTTCTGGTCGCTAATGACAGGTCAGAAAACTGTGCACCGTGATCTAAGATAGGTGTTATGTCTGGTGGTTTCTTCGTGTCCGAGCGTCTCTTATTAATGTAGAAATGTGCAATTTTGCCGCCGAACTTAAGTGATAATGACCCCTTGCCCACATCGATTCTTGCTTTAGTGGCGTAGAGGAATGGTCGTCCCAATATTATTGTCGGAGGATTGTCTTCGCTGGTTTCTTCTGTTGGTATTACATAGAAGTCTGCAGCAACGACGAGCTCTCCCACATGGAGTATTACATCTTCCAGTTCTCCAACCGGACGGATGCATGACTTATCTCCTAGCTCGATATTTGACCGGGGAGGTTTCAACGGACCTAGTCCTAGTAAGTAATACAAGGAAGAAGGCATGGCGTTGACAGCAGCCCCAAGATCGACTAAGCATTTGTGGATCTGGGTTTCACCAATACCGCAAGTGATTGTAAAGGCTCCTGGGTCTTTATCTCTTTCCGGTTGTGACTCATGGTCTGAAACGAGGGCTCTTTCTATTCTTTGACCAGTCTGCCTATTCCTTGGCCTTAAGTTGTTGTCGTCGTCCCATCCTGATGCTGGTACGTCGGTGTGTATGATTGGCGGTGGTGTTATGCAGACGGTGAATGCATATCGTCCATTGTCGGCATGTGTAACCCATGTTTTGCCATTATTGGGACGATCTTCCTCTTGATTCCAATCAGGTCGACGTCTGCGGTTGAAGTGATTGTTCGTGAGTTTGTAAGTTGGGGATCGTGCTACTTCTCCTAGTGTACCCTTCATGCTTGACCTCTTTATCATGCTTATGTTTGCCTTTGGATTTTGAACGGTCTGTGAAGGAAGTCTGCCAGGTTCAGTAGTGAGTGTTGACATTGCGGTGGCGAGCTGGGACATTTGTTTGGTCAATTCTGAAATTGCACCGTCAGTTTTTGCCTGGTACTGGTGTAGTGAAGTACCCAATTGATTAATGTTTCCCGTGAGCTCCTTCATCGTGTCGTTGAGCGACTTGCTTGGCTCCTGATGATTGCTCGGTCTGGCTTGGTACTGATTTGGCCCTTTTTGGTGATATTGACCTGCTGATGGAGTGTTCCGGTGATATTGTCGGTGGGGTGGTTGGTAGAATGACTGCGCTAGTTGAGGGACAGCTGGTTGTGTCTCCGTCTGAAGATAGCTGTTGTTGTTACGCCAGCCTGGGTTGGACGTTTGACCGTACTGTCTATTTTGTCCAGCTCTGACGTTGTTGTATCCTTGATATCCTCCCACTGCATTCACATCAGTCGGTTCTTCTTCTATCAATGTTGGGCATGCGTCCGTTTTGTGGTCCGTAGAACCACAGAACTCGCAAGGTTTTACCGTAACTGGCTGTCTACGTATGATCTCAATCATCATCTCCTTTAACTGTTTCATCTCTTCAGTTATGGAGTTTACTGATGCCTCAATTTGTGCTACCCTTTTTGATCGAGAGAATTCATCTTGACGAGTGGTCTCTTCTCTAAATCGAGCATTTTCAGCAACGTTGGCGATGAGATTTCTGATGCCACTTAATGATAGATTCATCATGGACCCTCCTGCTGAGGCATCCAAGAGCATTTTGTCTAATGGTCTTAATCCATCAATAAGGTACTCGATGACGAGTTTCTCGGGCAGTCCAAGGGTACAGCAGCTCCTTTCTAGGTGATTGAACTTTTCCAGGTAATCGTACATGGTTTCATTGGGACCTTGTTTGATTTCCTGTAGTTGCTTCCTTACTTGTATTGCTCTTCCAGCCGGATAGTATTTATCTAAGAATTTCTTCTGCATCTGAACCCATGTTCTAATGCTTCCGGAAGGCAATAAAAGGAACCAGTCACTTGCCGAGTCAGTGAGGGAAAAATAGAACGCTTTTAACTTGAAGTCGTCCATATTCACCCGGTTGGGCTTTAGATTCTGGCAAATGCCATGTAGGCGTTGAAGGTGAGTTGCGGCAGATTCTCCTTGAGATCCTGAGAATTTGGGCAGGCTGTGTGCCACTGATGCGTTGATGGTTACGTTCTCTAATTCAGGGCTCTCATAGATGCACCACGGCTGTGTCTCAAAATTAGGGGCATTTAACTCGCCCATAGTTGGTTCACGGTAGTAGTTGTCTCCGTAGTAGTCGTCGAAAGCGGGTTCTCTTCTTGGCATGTATCGAGGTTGAGGTTGTGGTCGTGGGGGATGGATAGGAGGTTGTACTGGACCAGCTGCATTTCGGTCCTCGGGTAATTCTTGGTTTCTTCTGACTGCTTCCCTATCACGAGCTCTTCTGTTTCTGATGAGTTGTTCCGGATCGTCGACGAATGGAAACGGTACCTCATCATTTTGATCGTACAGGTTTATTTCTTCGTCATCCTGGTAGTCATGGTGACTTTCTTCGCGAGACATGGTCGTTTTGAAGCGCGTAACGATTCAAAGAACAGTTATCCGATGACTAGTTCCCCGGCAACGGCGCCAATTTGACAGAACCGCTCGTCGTGAAAGCGATTGTGCAAATAAATTTATAATAGTCCGCTACTCGCAACTATACTACTGGGTAGTACTTGGTAAGTAGGGGTCGAACCCAAGGGAACTAGGGGAATAATTGTTCTTCGGGGGGGAATTACGCAGCGTGGGAACGTGTTTACGGTCGGTTGGTTGGTTTTAAAGCTACCAGCTATTTTGATTGATTGATTGGTTGGTTGGTTGATTTTAATACTGGAAAGTAAATTACTATTTTAATGATTAAGAGAAATGTTTGGTTTCAGGGGACTTGTATTATATCCTGTTTATCATTGACCATTAGTGAATCATCTAAGTATTCAAACGGTGAATCGAGGCTAGTTACAGCTCAAGAAACTTGCAACACCGGTTTAAAGCAACTCCTGTTCTATTTCAGTCTAGCGCCAATACCCTAAGGTATGCTAGCCTGGGTGCATTCACCTGATCTCACAGTTACGCTCGACCAGATGGGATTTAGGATGAGTCGAACTCCTCAGATAGCTTTGCTTGTTACAGCTTCCACTACCTGAGTATGATCACGAATTCCCACAGAAGAGCTTTGCTTGTTACAGCATCCACTCAACCTTGGAAACTCTGACTATATGACAGAACCGCTCGTCGTCAAAGCGATTGTTCAAATAAATTTATAGTCCGCTACGTGCAACTATACTACTGGGTAGTACTTGGTAAGTAGGGGTCGAACCCAAGGGAACTAGGGGAATAATTGTTCTTCGGGGGGAATTACGCAGCGTGGGAACGTGTTTAAGGTCGGTTGGTTGGTTTTAAAGCTACCAGCTATTTTGATTGATTGATTGGTTGGTTGGTTGATTTTAATACTAGAAAGTAAATTACTATTTTAATGATTAAGAGATATGTTCGGTTTCAGGGGACTTGTATTATATCCTGTTTATCATTGACCATTAGTGAATCATCTAAGTATTCAAACGGTGAATCGAGGCTAGTTACAGCTCAAGACTTGCAACACCGGTTTAAAGCAACTCCTGTTCTATTTCAGTCTAGCGCCAATACCCTAAGGTATGCTAGCCTGGGTGCATCCACATGATCTCATAGTTACGCTCGACCAGATGGGATTTAGGATGAGTCGAACTCCTCAGATAGCTTTGCTTGTTACAGCTTCCACTACCTGAGTATGACCACGAATTCCCACAGAAGAGCTTTGCTTGTTACAGCATCCACTCAACCTTGGAAACTCTGACTATATATGGCACATAGAACAAGTTTTGAATACTAAGACTAAACACTAAGTTAATAGTCTTAAAACATTTATAATACAAGTGCGCCCCTTAGACCGAACTACTAGTTTAGCTACTATTCATCGCGCTAAACATTATACTAAGGAAATTAAAGGCAACAGTTAAATAAATAAATACTAAGAGAAACTTACAACCGTTGAAGCGCCAAGGGAGCCTTCCTTTATTTCCAAAGCAAAATTATAACATTACAAATATTACAACTTCTAGAGAGAGAAGTGAATTTGAGAATTGGTGTGTGAAATGAGGAGGAGGAGCTCCTCCTTTTATAGCCCAAAGGGGAGGAGATGGGTGGTGGAGATGGTGGACATGTGCATTTGATCCAAGGGAGGAGAAGAGAGGAGGAGGAGGAGGTGACATGTGGAGGAATAGTGAAGCCGCCGGTCCCTCCTCCCATAGCCGCCGGTTGCCGGTGGTCCAAGGGGGAGGAGCTCCTCCCTTGGCCACCTCCTTGAGTGGTGGCCGGTCATCCTTGCCCAATGTGTGAGTTTGTACAGTTTTGTGCAGTCTTTTCACAAAACTGTCAATGTGTTCCTTCCCCGGTCTGTCTTGACTCCACTCCTGATTCTTTTGATTAATTTGTTCTGGTCAATTCAACGTCAGGATCCTTGATATTTCTTCAGTCGGCATATGATCTTGACCTTGGATTGACTCTTGTTATCTTTTCAGCTTAAAATCCTCTCCTTAGCGTGTTTTCACATCAGTCTCTAAAATGCCCTGTGAAAATATATCGGGACTAACACGTAGACGTTAGATAGACAAACAGTCTAATTAAGGGGGTTTTACTGTGTTTTTGACTCGTATAACTTTGGTCCATCAGATTACCCCCCACTTTTAGTTGTTCGTCCCGAACAATGCTATTAAAGGGCGTAAGTTCTAATTTTGGCTTTGGAATATGAAAATTAAACTGTGGTACTCGATCTATCCTAATTCATGCATTCCTTACTTATTACCAAATTAAACTGCGTAAATAAATAGAAGAAACTTAATACTTGTACCTCCGTGCTGAGATGCAAATTATATTGGATGTCTCGGGAGATAGCCCTTTTTAGGCTCCTGGACTGCAACCTCGGGATCGTCTCTTACTATATGGTTTTCTGGTAGCTTTCTCTAGCACGTGATTCGGTTCGGGTTTCACTGGTTTGAGTACTTTGATTTTCTTTTGGCGAGGGACTGCTTTTTGTAGTGAATCGGCATTTGGCCTTTGACTTTTTGAGTTCTTCACTTTTTGTTCGGTTAAAACCTTCACAATTTTGGGCCTTAGGCCTCTTGATTTGCTTCTTCGAGCTTTTCATCTTTTTGTGACTGCTAGCCCATTTTCTCGAGCCTATTTGGGAGGTCCAATCATCGCCCGCAAGCCTATGGAAATACCTCCCCGCTCTTCTCGTTTTTTCCATTTTCGCGCGGGTCAAGGTGAGGGTCGCTCATCTATTTTCTCGGCTACTTTGACTGTCATTTTCGCGCGGGTCAAGATGAGGGTCGCTCATCTATTTTCTCGGCTACTTTGACCGGAGATAGGACGGTCTGATTCCCGTCCTCGCCTTTTGCATTGCATGGCGGAGATGACTTCAATTTTTCACTGAAACCCGAAGTGCAGCCTCCACTGATTTCGAAAACCATATAGTTTGATCTGATCCTTTGATTGCTTGCCAAGCCTCTCTAGGGCAGTTTATATCAACTCCACATCCCTAGTTATCTCAGCACAAAGGACAAATGGAAAGTTACATTCTAAGTTTTTAAACAGTTGAATTTTCACAAGGTTAATGCATGAATTATGATTTATCTTTTTCACATTCTTAAGTTCATATTTTCAAAAAGGTACTTATTAAAAAATAAAAAATAGCTGCATGTTATTTATGTACATAGGTGGTTCTCACCCCCCACTTTTGAACGAAGGCGTGCCTTAGTTCAAAAGTCATGCAAGCTTAAAACTAAATACTGAATTTAAATGACAGAAATTAAAGTGCGGAAAAGTAAGATAGTGTCGGGTTACCTCCCGACCAGTGCACTTGTTTAACGTCGTTGGCTCGACAATACCTCGTTTGTGGTTCATTGGTTTGGGTCCCATGGGTGGCTGAGGTCAAACTTTTTGATTCCACCGACTTTGATTCTTGCGGTGAGTCTTCCTGATTTTTTAGCAGATGACGGGTTTGGGTCCAGTTCTGATGGTATCTCCTTCCAACGTTTCTGAGAAGGCGAGGGACCTTTCACTATCAGCTTCTTGAACTGGGTGTTCTCCTGTTTAGGGCTGCCTTGTCCAGTCATGGCGAAAGCGTGCTCCATGTAGGAGTCATTCTGCTCGGGCCCTTTTCCCATTCTCCTTTGAGCTTCTTCTTGGATCGCATAGTTCGCGGCGACTTGCTCATTAATTAAGGGGAAAAGTCGGGAAGGCCTCATGAGGCTCGGTTCTGCCTCGTAATGTTGGTTCGTGAAGAACTGATCGTAGATAGTCTCAGCTGCCTGGGTAATGATAGTCGGGTATGGAATAGGCAGTTCGTTGGTGGTATTCTGGACTTCTACTTCGTTGCTTCCGGTGCTTTCCATGTCTGATTCCTCGGATGGTTCGGGAGTCTCTTCTGACGGCTCGGTGGTTTCTTCTTTGTCAGCCTCAGGGTCAGCTTCTTCTGTCTGCATTTCCTCGTCAGTGTGGGGAACTCGTCTTGTGGCAGTGGCTAGGCCAGTTATCAGGTACCACATGTCTGCAATGGTGAGGTTTGCGGCAGACCTTCTCATAGCTTCGTTGACTCTTCCTAGCTCTTCGGACCTCATCCCACGAAGAAATTTTTGGAGAAGAATTTTCTTCGTAAATCCATGGTGCGGGCAGCTTGAGACGATGGCATCGAATTTTATGTAGTATTCGTCCAAAGTCTCATCCCGGGATTGTTGAAGGTTCAGGATCTTCTCGCGGCTTTCTTGGCGTAAGGAAGGTGGGGAGAATTCTTTCAGGAACGGAACGCAGAGGTCTACGAAACGTTCTGCACTGCAAGCGGTGGATGTGTAGTACCATATCGTAGCGAAGTCGGTTAGAGAGAATTTAAAGCATTTCATCTTAAATTCCTCTAACACTTCGTTTTCAGGTTTGATGTTGTGGCAGACTTGGTGGAAGTTTCGGCAGTGCTGTACAGGGTCTTCTCCCTCCGTTCCTCCGAACAGGGGCAGAAATCGCGTTGTCCATGCATGCGTGACAGGTAATGACATAGAGAGATGAACAGAAAAGAAAAAGGGAAGGGAAGAACAGTTATCCGATGACTAGTTCCCCGGCAACGGCGCCAATTTGACAGAACCGCTCGTCGTCAAAGCGATTGTGCAAATAAATTTATAGTCCGCTACTTGCAACTATACTACTGGGTAGTTCTTGGTAAGTAGGGGTCGAACCCAAGGGAACTAGGGGAATAATTGTTCTTCGGGGGGAATTACGCAGCGTGGGAACGTGTTTAAGGTCGGTTGGTTTTAAAGCTACCAGCTATTTTGATTGATTGGTTGGTTGGTTGGTTGGTTGATTTTAATACTAGAAAGTAAATTACTATTTTAATGATTAAGAGAAATGTTCGGTTTCAGGGGACTTGTATTATATCCTGTTTATCATTGACCATTAGTGAATCATCTAAGTATTCAAACGGTGAATCGAGGCTAGTTACAGCTCAAGACTTGCAACACCGGTTTAAAGCAACTCCTGTTCTATTTCAGTCTAGCGCCAATACCCTAAGGTATGCTAGCCTGGGTGCATCCACCTGATCTCACAGTTACGCTCGACCAGATGAGATTTAGGATGAGTCGAACTCCTCAGATAGCTTTGCTTGTTACAGCTTCCACTACCTGAGTATGATCACGAATTCCCACAGAAGAGCTTTGCTTGTTACAGCATCCACCCAACCTTGGAAACTCTGACTATATATGGCACATAAAACAAGTTTTGAATACTAAGACTAAACACTAAGTTAATAGTCTTAAAACATTTATAATACAAGTGCGCCCCTTAGACCGAACTACTAGTTTAGCTACTATTCATCGCGCTAAACATTATACTAAGGAAATTAAAGGCAACAGTTAAATAAATAAATACTAAGAGAAACTTACAACCGTTGAAGCGCCAAGGGAGCTTTCCTTTATTTCCAAAGCAAAATTATAACATTACAAATATTACAACTTCTAGAGAGAGAAGTGAATTTGAGAATTGGTGTGTGAAATGAGGAGGAGGAGCTCCTCCTTTTATATCCCAAAGGGGAGGAGATGGGTGGTGGAGATGGTGGACATGTGCATTTGATCCAAGGGAGGAGAAGAGAGGAGGAGGAGGAGGTGACATGTGGAGGAATAGTGAAGCCGCCGGTCCCTCCTCCCATAGCCGCCGGTTGCCGGTGGTCCAAGGGGGAGGAGCTCCTCCCTTGGCCACCTCCTTGAGTGGTGGCCGGTCATCCTTGCCCAATGTGTGAGTTTGTACAGCTTTGTGCAGTCTTTTCACAAAACTGTCAATGTGTTCCTTCCCCGGTCTGTCTTGACTCCACTCCTGATTCTTTTGATTAATTTGTTCTGGTCAATTCAACGTCAGGATCCTTGATATTTCTTCAGTCGGCATATGATCTTGACCTTGGATTGACTCTTGTTATCTTTTCAGCTTAAAATCCTCTCCTTAGCGTGTTTTCACTTCAGTCTCTAAAATGCCCTGTGAAAATATATCGGGACTAACACGTAGACGTTAGATAGACAAACAGTCTAATTAAGGGGGTTTTACTGTGTTTCCGACTCGTATAACTTTGGTCCATCACTATATATGGCACATAGAACAAGTTTTGAATACTAAGACTAAACACTAAGTTAATAGTCTTAAAACATTTTATAATACAAGTGCGCCCCTTAGACCGAACTACAAGTTTAGCTACTATTCATCGCGCTAAACATTATACTAAGGAAATAAAACAGTTGAATAAATACGAAGAAATACTTACAACCGTTGAAGCGCCAAGGGAGCTTTCCTTTATTTCCAAAGCCAAGATTACAACGTTACAAATATTACAACTTCTAGAGAGAGAAGTGAAATTGGATTTTGGTGTGTTGAAATGAGGAGGAGGAGGCTTGTATTTATAGCCAAAATGGGAGGAGATGGGTGGTGGAGATGGTGGACATGTGCATTTGATCCAAGGGAGGAGAAGGGAGGAGGAGGAGGAGGAGGTGACAAGTGGCAGAATAGTAAAGCCGCTGGTCCCTCCTCCCATAGCCGCCGGTTGCCGGTGGCCCAAGGGGGAGGAGCTCCTCCCTTGGCCACCTCCTTGAGTGGTGGCCGGTCATCTTGCCCAAATATGAGTTTTGTACAGTTTTGTGCAGTCTTTTCACAAAACTGTCAATGTGTTTCTTCCCCGGGCTGTCTTGACTCCACTCCTGTTTCCTCTGATTAATTTATTCTGGTCAATTCAACGTCAGGATCCTTGATATTTCTTCAGTCGGCATATGATCTTGACCTTGGATTGACTCTTGTTATCTTTTCAGCTTAAAATCCTCTCCTTAGCGTGTTTTCACTTCAGTCTCTAAAATGCCCTGTGGAAATATATCGGGACTAACACGTAGAAGTTAGATTGACAAACAGTCTAATTGAGGGGGTTTTACTGTGTTTCTGACTCGTATAACTTTGGTCCATCAGTATCCATGGTTTGGGGAGTTCAAATCGATGAAAGCACCAATGTGAGGGTGTGTTGCCTGAACCGGCGGGTGAAGAGAAGTTTGGGGAGGACAGAAGGTAGAGAAGAGGGGATAATTTGTTTAATTGTTCATTGATATCTCATTCTTCGTTACAAGCCCTATTTAATTCATATTGCTAGTGGCTACATGCCAAATTGTACCTATTGTTAGTCAGACTGCATACTCAACCGCAGGATAACATTCAGATTTGTGCGTCGCTCTGCAGCTGCGGCGCGTTGCTGGTGCAGCTCCTACTTTGTTGTTGGTGGTCCCTTTATGCTCATGGTCTGGACCACTCTTGCTTCCACCTGTCATATGTGTTGTACCTTGCTTGTTGATTAATCCCGTTACACGAGGTCATGGGAATCACTACTTAAAGCTGCTGATACTGATTTTTAATTGGACCCTCTACTTCATAAGTTATATACTTTTCAGAATATGCAGCTTCCAATACATACTTCCTTGGTAACATCAGCATAATGAATTGGCATAACTTATTGTGCTTTTTTTTGTTATAAACTCTCTGCATGTTCACATACATGTTTTATGCTATGTGAGGAAACACTAAAGAACATATATGGAGGAATTATACAAAAGAAAAGCCTCTGATTTCCATGGTACCTTTGTTTTCCTCAGTTAACAAATGCTAGCAAATAGTATGCTTCTGCTCTTGCCGAGAGTAATTGAGATCTCATAACTAACTTATATCCGTCATCAGGACCATGAGCGTGCATTTTACGACTCTGCTGATTGGACCCTAGGAAAAGCGATGCCTTATGCACTCAAAGTACAGTCTTTCATAATGTATTATAGTTCTATTCAATTTCATCAACAATAAAAATCGTATGACAGCAAGGTAAACAAAAGCCAAAAGGACCACGTGAAGCATTGCGTCCAAAACTGCAGGTATGATCTGAGATGAATTAGATGAATGCTTCATTGATATGTTTCTGTCACATTGCTAAATATGTATTAATTATGTCATCCCACACCCCACCAGCAAGCAGGCACCAAGCGGCCAACATTTTCTTCTTCCGATGGCAATGATGGTAGTTCTCCACATCCATGTACCTTAATCAGCATTATCTTCAATACTATACACTTATGTCATTCATTTACTTGTATCCCACACTGCTTAGTGAATGCAAGTGTAATGTATAGCTCCATATAAGAGAAAGCATATGGCCATCTTCAATACCCAAGTCGGCTGACCCCTCCATTGTTGTAGTGTCCATGCCCCTTGATGGAGCCCACTGCACTGTCGTTAAGGTGCAATGTTCTCTGTACAAATAAATTTATATTTTCCGCTACTCGCGACTTCACTACTGGGTAGTAAGTGGTAAGTAGGGGTCGAACCCAAGGGAATTAGGGGGATACGTTGTTCTTTAAGAAATTTGTACAGCGAGGGAGCGTGTTTTAAGGTTGATTGAGATTTTAGCGGTTATGACTAAGTGACTTTTTTGGTTGTTTTTGGTTTTGAGTGCTGAAAAGTAAATTACAGAAAATAAATACTGAAAAGTAAAAAGAAAGACTTACAGTGGGTGATGCGTGATTTGCAAGTCCTCCGGTAGATGAGCGGTTGGTGATTGCAGATGATCGAGCAATTTATAAAAGTAAATACAGGAGGGTTTTGTAATTCAAGGAAAACAATCGGTTTCAGGGGCCTTGTATCATAGCCTGTTTATTATTTTAGTAACCCTTCTAAGTATTCAAACGTGAATCAAGGCCATTCCAAGCACTCGACTTGCAACACTGTCTAGCCTTTTGCAAAAGTGTTCGAAAGTGAATCGAGGACATTCCAAGCACTCAACTTGCAACACCGTCTAGTCTTTTGCAAAAGTCGTAGAGCACTTGTTCTACTTAGACTAATACCCCATTCTAAGGTATATTAGCCTGTGTGCATCTATTTGGTCTTTCATTCCTGAGCAACCAAATGGTGTTTTAGAAAGGTCAAACTCCTCAGATAAGCTTTGCCATTCCAAGCATCCACTTATCCGAGTATGTTTACGAACCCCACGGAAGAGCTTTGCAATTCCAAGCATCCACTCAACCTTGGAAGTTCTAACCTAATATATGGCACATAGAACAAGTTTTGAATACAGAGAAAAGATACTAAAAGAATTAAAACATTTTATAATACAAGTACGCCCCTTTAACCAAATAAAGAGTTTAGCTACGAATATCCATAGAGGTGGATACCATAGCTAAATACTCGGGGGGGTTTTTGAAAACAGTAAGAGGAGAAGGGGTGGAATACTCAAGAACCAACAGGAGTATTCCCAATTCCTAATGAATACTCAAGAACCAACAGGAGTATTCTCTAAAGTATAATACTCAAGAACCAACAGGAGTATTATTTCAAAAACCAAACTTACAAAGTAACCAAAACTTAGAGAGAGAAGTGAATTGTTGATTGTGGGGATGTTACAAATGAGGAGGAGGAGCTCTCCTTTTATAGGCTAAGGGGAGGAGAATGGAGGGTTGAGATGGTGGCATGTGGTGTTGCATCCAAGGGTGGAGGAGATGGGGAGGAGCTTTGAAATCTACTTGACTTAGTCAAGATGAGTTCCAGATGGTTTTCGAACTGCGTCTCGAACACTTATTGGACAGTTTCAGGTTGTGTTCAAAAAGAGACTGGAACACCTTAGCAGACAGAACATAAACAGCACAAAATAGGAGCACATACGATATGATAACCCAGTTCGGCTCCGCCTACTCTGGGGGTTTCCCACACCCGGAAAAGGGACACAAATCTTATTACGAGTTTAGGGTTACAAGAGGTCTTACTCTTACACAACTCCTCGTTTGTAATGGCCTCACCACTAACACTCCGTCTCTCGGATTTTCAATCTCGGTTCGTCGCAACTCCCCTCGATCCCCTATGGGTAGGACGAGACTTTCCTCTCGGCCTAGTCTTGAACTTCTCGGAAGTCCAGTCGCCTTCTCTCAAAGACGTGTCTTTATCACCGTGTGTGTGTGCGCTTGATAGTTCTCCAAGAACAGTCTGAACAGCACATTGAACAGACTGTTACTTCCCCGTTGATATTCCGGTGTGGAATATTCAGCCGGCGGTCGCTCCTCCTCCAATCTCACGAACTCTCGTGTTTTCTTTCTCTCAGGAAGCGACACAGATCTGGTTGCCCTAGCCTTGCATTTATATGCATGGGCGAGATTCAAATCTGTTCCAAATATCCTCATCAAATATTTAGGAAATATTCCTAAATATTCGATGGATATTTCCAATCCAATCTTTGGGAAGATCTTGATGTATCTTCCGCAACAAGTCAGCCAACCTTCTTCAATCTGATGTGGAGATATTCATTTGAATATCTAATTCTTCATTGGCCGACTTCCATCTCGATCTTTGATCGTTCAAATCCAATCTGAATATCTTGTCAAATATTTCGGAGATACTCCTAAATATTTGATAGATATTCAATCTCCTCCATATCCAATATTTGGAGATTACTTCCGTGCCAAGCCATCCAATATTCTCGAATCCAAGCTGAAGATATTCATTTGAATATCTGATCTTTAATGATGACTCGTCAATTGATCTGAATCAAATAATCTCGTCGATCTTCTGGATATGCAAATCTTCCTGCGTCTGCTGCACGCTGTACTTCTGTTCCAGCCAGTGGTTGAACTCTTCTTGAACTCTAGCTCGAACTGTCTAAAGCCGTTTTGCCAAAGTCATGCCATTCATGGGAACATCAATCTCCCCCTTGGCATTTTGGCAAAACCAAATCGACGCTTTAGACACAACTTGAGTAACCAGAACAGTTACCTCAAAATACTCCCCCTTTTTGCCTCAAACTGGCAAGGGGTCCAATCAATCAACTTGGTCTCTTTGGCATCTGGAATCTTGTCAACTCCCCCTCAAACATAGCCTGGGACAGTGACACATGTTGTGAGTCTGTCGGACCATGGTGTCTCAGCAGCTGTTCGATCACCGGCTATTCAGCTTTAACAAACTTAATCTTTCCTGAGCTGCTCCAATCAGTGTAGCCAATGCCTCTACATCCTCCAATCATTCTCTGGAACTTCAAAATTATATCTAAGTCTTTTGATCCAGAGATTATCATCTTCACTGATTTCTTGAACTGATTCAGCTCGTCTAGTACTGCTGCATGGTAGTCCTTCTCCAGACATATCTCTCTTTGGCTCATGGCAGCATGTCTTTCCTTCAGATCATCCATGTCTCTAGCGTGCAGGTCTTTATCTTTCTTCATCTGTATTTTCAACGACTAGATAAATCAAGGAGTTCTGCCTTTTCTTCAATCAGGACATCACCTCTCTCCGTCTTCTTTATCATCACTGGGATATCGCAAAGCGCGCACCAGTTGATTGATTCTTGTCCTATGCGCCTGTTCGACCTCCAGAATAATCTTCACCTAATCCAAAAGTTGTCCGCAATCAGCTCGGGACAAATTCTCACCAGCAGCTCTCCTTAAGTAAGACTCAGGTGCGTCCTTCCTGTTCAACCCGGGGTCCTTCAGATCATTCTTATGTCGACCCTTGAACAGCTTGTGATCAACGACCAACTTCAACGGAGCACTTGATAGTCTGTCCTGGTCAAACATAGTTCTTCCCATGTCAATGAGCATCCTGTTTCCAATCTGGTACAACAGCTGTCCCATCTCCTTAGTGAGAGTACAGTAGTCAGATCTGCAACTAGGATGGAACTGTCTTCTCATTAGGCAGCCTTTCAGGGACGATCTTCCTTTTCTACACTGCCTTCCACTTGGCTGCTGCTTCTGTACTGGCACACCATACTCCATTTTTCACAATTCCAGTAGGAACATGGGCAGGAACAGGATCTGGGCAATACCTTTTCCACTTCTTAGACGCACTTGCTCCCCCTGCATCTGTGTTCCCATTCATCTTGATAGTTGCCTTAGATGAGCATTCTTGGAAGGTCACTATCTTCTTCGGTTTCTTCTTTTCAGACTTCTTGAGCTCAGCCAATGAAACTGAGTCCTCATCATCCTCTTGTGTGTTTTCATCCTCAAGCTCTTCTGGAACAGATAATCGCATCTCTACAGCTGTATTAGCTGGGTGTTCCAACTCAGTCGGCACAGTTGGTGCGTGAGATGGTTTTTCTTCAACATGTTCATTTTCTGATTGTGCTGCAGACCCAATATGCACGTCTCCTTCCTTCTGTTTCTCTTTTGCATCAGCTAATGATCCAGGATATTGACCAGCTCTCTGTACGTGATTACCAGCACCATGTTTTGCTTCAGTCAGGATTACTTCTTGGACAGCTGACTGCTTTTCCTTCTTCTAGACGACAGGTTCAATAACAACTTGCTCTTCTACTTGTTCTGTCTCCGTCTGATTTTCAGGTCGGTCCGACTCATCAGCGACAACCTCTTCAGGCTCTTGTTGCTTCATATCATGTCTTCAGTAACTCCACAACTGGATCGGCTGACTGTTTCAGCTTCCTTGGCATATCAGTCACAACTCCTTTTTGACTAACAATCCCTTCCTCTGTCTTCTTCAGCACGGAGCCAGTGGCATCTACCTTTGCATTCAACAGCTTCTGGTTATCAGAACCACAATGTTAGCCCTACTGGCTTCACCTTCTTCTGCAGCATCGGCCACAGAATCTACAGCAGGTTTCAAACCCTTCGGCTTCCCATTAATCACTTTGTCACCCTTATGCCTCACTGAATCTTTACCAATCGCCCGTACTTCCTCATCAATAGAATTGAGTGCAGTAGCTTAGGAGTGAGAACAAGGGATTACCTTATTGAGGGGTGGTTCAGCCATCGCCTGATTTGCCTTTGCAGTCAGCACACTCCCTTTAGTTGGATTAGGATCAGCCTTTGACGCCTTTGAAGTAACATCTTTCAGTTCTGTCACAGCTGCCTCTTCTCCCTTCTTTTTCCCTTCTCCGATCTTAGGGTTTGCTGATATTGTATCCTCATCCGACTTCGATTCAACTGCCCTTTTGATTTCTCAAATATTTGGACTCCTCCACTTGCCAAAAAAATGGTCATGTGTATATCTCTTGAGATATTTGTCCAATCACCTCTCTCCTCCTTGATATGTTCCAACGCCTCATAAAACTGCAAATAGGTTGAATTTAGTAATCAGTTCCAACCACATACCATCTGTTCCAGCCCTCTTCTTTGGTAGGTCAGCCCATCTGATTTGCTGGGGCTCTGCTCTTGGCTGACCTCCGTCTGGAACACTTAGTTGGCGATAACACGCAGACCCGGAGAGGATCTAAGTGTTTCGAACTGAGCAGCGTTTAGGAGAGTGGTAAGAATGTAAGCTAGCAGCTTGTCATTTGTCACATGGCTTACTGTGATGGCCTTCTTCTCTACTTGCTCATTGTGCTTTGTCTTACACTATTGTACCAAGTTGTCGGAATTGCTACTGGTACTCATGTTGTCACAGTCAGGCGTCATCTCCTCCTGTTCAGCTCCGTATTCAGACAGCATCTGCTTCATCCATACCCACTGAGTGTAGCAGCTCCCTTCAGCAGTGCTCTCTTGCTCTTCCAGTATATGGTTAACATGTGTTCCAGAAAGGTGTTTCATCTCTCCCACCATGATCAGCTGGAGCTCCTTTTGCATCCGTCTCACGAACTGTCCAACTAGCTTCTGTGTACTCGTGACGAACATATGCTTCTCTTCTCCCCCTCGCTCATAGCCATGGTAGATGAGGAAAGTCTTATACCATGCTCTGGGCGCTTGTGTGAGTCCGTATATAGTCTCCTTCAGTTCGTGACTGTGCACAAGATGATATAACTTCCATGTATCATATCTGGTGAGCTCTTCCAGTTCCACGTGAATGGCCACCACCCAAATCTCATCAATAAATGCTTTGTTGGCATTCTTTGGACTGGATGAACATGCAGTCAGTTCTCGACACCTGATCTCATTCGATCGACTCTTAATTCTCCATGAAGGTTGCAGCGCAGGTGCATCGTCAAGTGTCCCAGCTGGAGTAGGTGTGGCTTCATCAGCTGCACCTCACTCTGGAATTTTCTCTTCTGTAGACTTGGTCTGAATGGGTGTCCCAGATGAAGTCCCGCCTCTACATTTATCATCTTCTGTGACTGAGTTTAGGGCAACTTCGTCTTTCACCTTTCCAGAAGAATACACCATATATGTCCCTTGCAATTCCATCTCATTTTTCATGTTTGTCGGACAGACAGTGGTAGCTCCTGTTCCAACTGTGCCTAGACAGTAGCTTTTGTGTGTCTCCATTCCAATCCAGTACTTGACACGTATTACGAGCGAATGTAGCAAACTGTCTTTCATCACACAAACTACTGAAACTGATCAGGTTCACCTTTAACCCATCCACTAGGAGGATATCCTCGAGCTCAGGTAGATCCGGAACCTTCAATGTCCGACAGCCGATCACCTGGCCCTTCCCTCCATCTCCAAAAGTGACAAACTGACGCTTGCGAATAGGTTTATCGTTGATGAGATATTGAGGATTACCTGTCATATTGAGATGAACTTCTTTGCGGATGTGCAACTCAGCATTCTTTCTCCTTAGCCCCACCAAGCCTGCAGGATGTGTTTCTCTTTTTTTTCTCCATCATTGTATCACGGACGTTTGGGAGATCTGCCTTCACCTTTTCACCACGAAACACATCTTGTACAATAACTGGGACGTCAGCTGTCTCCTCTATTGAGGTTGCCACTGAAGCAACAACTGTCTCAACTCTCTGCTGATCTCCTGGTTCATCTGCTTGAACACTTGCCTCCTTCACAGCTTCTGGATTGAGGACATGTGCAGAGTCTTCCACCCCTACAGCCTGGGCCTGAGACGACTTCTCTGAACTTGTCACATCAGACACATGGACCTTGTAGATTCTGTCCAGATCATCATCCTTTTCAGCACGATCAGATACTTCCGCTATTGTATCATTAAACCCATCAACCTTCTCTGATGGATTAACCTCCTCGGTCACAGAATCAACATGCTTTCTGGGATGTTCACCACCTGCTCCTCCAAGCTTTTCACCAGACCCATCGTTAGATTCACTATCTGGACCCTCATAGGCTATTCTGAGAATATCCCATGCGTCCTTGGCCACCTCACATTCAGCAATTAGTTTGAACACATTCTCGTCCACTCCATAGAATATTGCATTCAGGGCCTTTGAATTCCCAACAGCCGCTACATCATCTGCTTCAGACCACAGGGCTTCGGGTTTTGGCATAACAGCTCCTTCGGGGTTGGCCATCATGGGTTCTGTCCATCCTATCATTACAGCTCTCCAAGCCCTTTCATCGAGGGACTTCAGAAAGGTTTTCATCTTGGATTTCCAATAGGCATAATTCGGCCCTTCAAGCAACGGTGGTCGGTTAGTGCTCTGTCCTTCCTTCAAACTCATCTTGAACAGTCGCGGATCACACTCTGTATGTCGAGTGCCTGCTCTGATACCAATTGAAATCTACTTGACTTAGTCAAGACGAGTTCCAGATGGTGTTCGAACTGCGTCTCGAACACTTATTGGACAGTTTCAGGTTGTGTTCAAAAAGAGACTGGAACACCTTAGCAGACAAAACATAAACAGCACAAAATAGGAGCACATACGATATGATAACCCAGTTCGGCTCCGCCTACTCTGGGGGGTTTCCCACACCCGGAAAAGGGACATAAATCTTATTACAAGTTTAGGGTTACAAGAGGTCTTACTCTTACACAACTCCTCGTTTGTAATGGCCTCACCACTAACACTCCGTCTCTCGGATTTGCAATCTCGATTCGTCGCAACTCCCCTCGATCCCCTATGGGTAGGACGAGACTTCCCTCTCGGCCTAGTCTTAAACTTCTCGGAAGTCCAGTCGCCTTCTCTCAAAGACGTGTCTTTATCACCGTGTGTGTGTGCGCTTGATAGTTCTCCAAGAACAGTCTGAACAGCACATTGAACAGACTGTTACTTCCCCGTTGATATTCCGGTGTGGAATATTCAGCCGGCGGTCGCTCCTCCTCCAATCTCACGAAGTCTCGTGTTTTCTTTCTCTCAGGAAGCGACACAGATCTGGTTGCCCTAGCCTTGCATTTATATGCATGGGCGAGATCCAAATCTGTTCCAAATATCCTCATCAAATATTTAGGAAATATTCCTAAATATTCGATGGATATTTCCAATCCAATCTTTGGGAAGATCTTGATGTATCTTCCGCAACAAGTCAGCCAACCTTCTTCAATCTGATGTGGAGATATTCATTTGAATATCTAATTCTTCATTGGCCGACTTCCATCTCGATCTTCGATCGTTCAAATCCAATCTGAATATCTTGTCAAATATTTCGGAGATACTCCTAAATATTTGATAGATATTCAATCTCCTCCATATCCAATCTTTGGAGATTACTTCCGTGCCAAGCCATCCAATATTCTCGAATCCAAGCTGAAGATTTTCATTTGAATATCTGATCTTTAATGATGACTCGTCAATTGATCTGAATCAAATAATCTCGTCGATCTTCTGGATATGCAAATCTTCTTGCGTCTGCTGCACGCTGTACTTCTGTTCCAGCCAGTGGTTGAACTCTTCTTGAACTCTAGCTCGAACTGTCTAAAGCCGTTTTGCCAAAGTCATGCCATTCATGGGAACATCAAGCTTGTGGAGGAGAAGGCCACACATGTCAACTTCTCATGGCTCACAAAGTTGCCGGTTGCAATGGGAGGGGAGGGAGGAAGCCGCCGGTTGCAAGGAGGAGGGGAGGAGGAAGGAGGGGGTGAGTCACCCCATGACTCACCTCTTCCTTAAAGCCGCCGGTCACCTTGGCAAATGGATGAGTTTTGTGCAGTCTTTTCACAAAACTATCAGTCCAATTTCACTCCGGTCTGACTTTGGTTATTCCTCGGTTGAATTTGAATTGAGTAATTCAATGTCAGGAACTTGAGATTTCTTCGTTCAGCGTCTGATCTTGACCTTGGAATGACTCGTAATATCTTTTCAGCATAAAATCCTCTCCTTAGCGTGTTTTCTCTCTAAGCGCCAAAATACCCTGTAGAAATATATCGGGACTAACAAGTAGAAGTTAGATAGACAAACAGTCTAATTTGGTGGGTTTTACTGTGTTTTTGATTCGTATAATTATGGTCCATCAGATCACCCCACACTTTTAGTTGTTCGTCCCGAACAATGCTATTAAAGGGCGGCACACTAAGTAAGTTTGTTGAAATATGAAAATTAGACTGTGGTACTAGATTTATCCTAATTCATGCATTGCTTACTTATTACCAAATTGAACTGTGTAAATAAATAGAAGAAACTTGATACTTGTACCTCCGTGCTGAGATGCAAATTATTCTGGATGTTTCGGGAGATAACCCTTTTTAGGCTCCTGGACTGCAACCTCGGGACCGTCTAGCACTATATGGTTTCCTTGTAGCTTTCTCTAGCACGTGATTCGGTTCGGGTTTCACTGGTTTGAGTACTTTGATTTTTCTTTTGGCGAGGGACTACTTTTGTAGTGAATCGGCCTTTGGCCTTTGATTTGACTCTTTGAGTACTTCACTTTTTGTTTGGTTAAAACCTTCACAATTTTGGGCCTTTGGCCTCTTGATTTGCTTCTTTGAGCTTTTTGCGTCTTTGTGACTTGCTAGTCCATTTTCTCAAGCCTTTTTGGGAGGTCCAATCATCGCCCGCAAGCCTATGGAAATACCTCCCCGCTCCTCTCATCCTTGTCGTTTCGCGCGGGTCAAGATGAGGGTTGCTCATCTATTTTCTCGGCTACTTTGACTAGAGAGAGGACGGTCTGATTCCCGTCCTCGCCTTTTTTTCTTTTTGCATAAACACTGCATGGCGGAGATGACTTCAATCTTCACTGAAACCCGAAGTGCAGCCTCCACTGACTTCGAAAACCATATAGTTTGATTCGATCCTTTGATTGCTTGCCAAGCCTCTTTAGGGCATTTCTATCAACTCCACATCCCTAGTTTATCTCAGCACAAAGGGACAAATGAGAAGTTACGTTCTAAGTTTTTAGACAGTTGAATTTTCACAAGGTAAATGCATGAATTTTAGATCTATCTTTTTCACATTCTTAAGTTCATATTTTCAAAAAGATAATACTAAAAAAGAAAAAGAAAAAACATGTTATTTATTTATGTACACATGCGGATCTCACCCCACACTTTTGAACGAAGGCGTGCCTTTCAGCACTACTTAGTTCATAAGCCATGCAAGCAGACAATTACGAGAAGGAAATGATATTAAGGAAAGGTAAGATCAGAACTCCCTTTTTGTGTCGAATGACATGGCATGAGGCTGGATAATCGAGGGAGTTTGGCTGGGGCCTTGAACTCTCAGCGCAGGCCCGGTAAATTCACGGAAGCTGCCTGGCTGAACAGATCGTGCTCCAAAAACCAATTCCTAAATAGTCAAATCATTCTATGCACCAAGTGGGTGAGAGCGACTTATAAAAACTAAAAGACAGAAAATAAAAAGACAGAAAGTAAGATAGTGTCGGGTTACCTCCCGACCAGTGCACTTGTTTAACGTCGTTGGCTCGACAGTACCTTGTTCCTGGATCACTGGTTGGGGTCCCATGGGTGGCTTAGGTCAAATTTCGCCACTGTTTTTGTGTTGGTTTTTGCCTTGCCTTTACCTGATTTCTTGTGAGCAGATGTGCTTGGGTTAGAGCTCCATAGTTTTGGTGTTTTTTCTTTCCATTGTTTCTGAGAAGGCGGGGGACCTTTGATCATAGCTGCTGGTCTTGTTACTCTTTCGGTCTCCTTTGGTAGGTCAGAAATCTGTGTACCATGAACTGAGATAGGTATAATGTATGGCAGTTTCTTTGTATCCGTGCGGCTATTATCAATGTAGAAATGTGCGATTTTGCCGCCGAATTTAAGCGATAATGATCCCTTGCCCACATCGATCCTTGCTTTAGTAGCGTAGAGGAATGGTCGTCCCAAGATTATTGTTGGAGGGTCGTCTTCGCTGGTCTCTTCCGTTTGTATTACATAGAAGTCTGTAGCAACGACGAGCTCTCCCACATGGAGTATTACCTCTTCTAGCACTCCAACCGGACGGATGCACGATTTATCTCCTAGCTCGATATTTGACCTGGGTGGTTTTAACGGACCAAGTCCTAATAAGTAATACAAGGAGGAGGGCATGGCGTTGACAGCAGCTCCAAGATCGACTAAGCACTTATGAATCTGTGCTTCACCAATACTACAGGTGACTGTGAAGGCCCCTGGGTCTTTATCTCTTTCCGGTTGTGGCTCGTGATTTGAAGTGAGGGCTCTTTCTATTGTCGGGCCATTCTGCCCGTTCCTTGGCTTATGATTTGTATAATCGGATCCCTTAATATTTTGCTTCGAAGCATAAATATTAGTTGGGGAGTCCCACCTTAAATTGTTACTGTCATCCCATCCAGATGCTGGTATGTCAGAGTGTATGATCGGTGGTGGTGTTATACAAACGGTGAATGCGTACCGTCCATTGTCAGCATGCGTAGCCCATGTTTTGCCATCATTGGGTCGGTCTTCCTCTTGATTCCAATCAGGTCGACGCCTCCGGGCGAAGTGCTTGTTCGTGAGTTTGTAAGTTGGGTATCGTGCAACTTCTCCTAGCGTCACCTTTTCGTTTGACCTTTTTATCATGCTAAGATTCACCTTTGGGTTTTGGATGGTTTGTGAAGGGAGTCTGCCAGGTTCATTAGTGAGTGTTGACATTGCCGTGGCGAGCTGGGACATTTGTTTGGTTAGTTCTGAAATTGCCCCGTCAGTTTTCACCTGGTATTGGTGTAGCGAAGTACCCAATTGATTAATGTTTCCTACGAGCTCCTTCATCGTGTCATCGAGCGACTTGCTTGGTTCTTGCTGATTGTTCGGGCCGGTTTGGTACTGATTTGGTCCTCTTTGCTGATATTGTCCTGTCGATGGAGCGTTCTGATTATACTGTCGGTGGGGTGGTTGGTAGAATGACTGAGCTGGTTGAGTAACAGCAGGTTGTGCTTCCTTCTGAGAATAGTTGTTGTTACGCCAGCTTGGGTTGGTTGCTTGACCATACTGTCTGTTTTGTCCGGCTCTGTCATTACTGTTGTTGTTGTATTCTTGGTATCCTCCCACTGCATTCACTTCTGCCGGTTCCTCTTCTATTAATGTCGGACATGCTTCAGTTTTGTGGTCTGTAGAACCACAGAACTCGCAAGGTTTTACCGGAACTAGCTGCCTTCGTAGGATTTGAATCATCATCTCCTTTAGCTGCTTCATCTCTTCAGGCATAGAGCTCATCGATGCTTCAGCTTTTGCCACATTTTTTGTCCGGGAGAATTCTTCCTGCTGAGTTGTCTCTTCTCTGAATCGGGCATTCTCAGCAACGTTGGTGATAAGATCCCTTATGCCACTTAATGATAGATTCATCATGGACCCTCCAGCTGAGGCATCCAGGAGCATTTTGTCTAAGGGTCTTAATCCGTTAATGAGATACTCGACGGTGAGTTTCTCGGGCAGTCCAAGGGTATAGCAGCTTCTCTCCAGGCGGTTGAATTTTTCCAGGTAATCGTACATGGTTTCATTGGGTCCTTGCTTGATGTCCTGCAGTTGCCTCCTTACTTGCATCGCTCTTCCTGCTGGGTAATATTTGTCTAAGAACTTCTTCTGCATTTGAGCCCATGTTCTGATGCTTCCGGAAGGCAATGAAAGGAACCAGTCGTTTGCCGCGTCAATGAGGGAAAAGTAAAACGCCTTTAACTTGAAGTCGTCTACGTTCACGCCATTCGGTTTTAAGTTTTGGCAAATACCATGTAAGCGTTGGAGATGAGTCATTGCTGATTCTCCACGCGTTCCTAAGAATTTCGGTAAGTTGTGGGCCACTGAAGTGTTGATGGCGATATTTTCCAGTTCAGGGCCTTCGTGAATGCACCACGGCTGAATTCTGAAATCTGGTGCCGAGAGCTCTCCCAATGTAGGTTCACGGTAGTTGTTGTTATCTCCGTAGTAGTCATCGAAAGCGGGTTCTCGTCTCGGCACTTGTCGAGGTTGAGGGGGTGGTGGATATCTAGGGGGTTGTACTGGACCAGCTGCATTTCGGTCCTCGGGTGGTTCTTGATTTCTTCTGATTGCCTCCCTATCACGAGCTCTTCTGTTTCTGATGAGTTGTTCCGGATCGTCCACAAATGGAAGTGGCACCTCATCATTTCGTTCTTACAGATTTATCTCGTCATCATCCTGATAGTCATGGTGGCTTCCTTCGCAAGACATGGTTGAAGCGCGTATTGATTTAAAGAACTTATCCGATGGCTAATTCCCCGGCAATGGTGCCAATTTTGACGGAGCCCACTGCACTGTCGTTAAGGTGCAATGTTCTCTGTACAAATAAATTTATATTTTCCGCTACTCGCGACTTCACTACTGGGTAGTAAGTGGTAAGTAGGGGTCGAACCCAAGGGAATTAGGGGGATACGTTGTTCTTTAAGGGATTTGTACAGCGAGGGAGCGTGTTTTAAGGTTGATTGAGATTTTAGCGGTTATGACTAAGTGACTTTTTTGGTTGTTTTTGGTTTTGAGTGCTGAAAAGTAAATTACAGAAAATAAATACTGAAAAGTAAAAAGAAAGACTTACAGTGGGTGATGCGTGATTTGCGAGTCCTCCGGTAGATGAGCGGTTGGTGATTGCAGATGATCGAGCAATTTATAAAAGTAAATACAGGAGGGTTTTGTAATTCAAGGAAAACATTCGGTTTCAGGGGCCTTGTATCATAGCCTGTTTATTATTTTAGTAACCCTTCCAAGTATTCAAACGTGAATCAAGGCCATTCCAAGCACTCGACTTGCAACACTGTCTAGCCTTTTGCAAAAGTGTTCGAAAGTGAATCGAGGCCATTCCAAGCACTCAACTTGCAACACCGTCTAGTCTTTTGCAAAAGTCGTAGAGCACTTGTTCTACTTAGACTAATACCCCATTCCAAGGTATATTAGCCTGTGTGCATCCATTTGGTCTTTCATTCCCGAGCAACCAAATGGTGTTTTAGAAAGGTCAAACTCCTCAGATAAGCTTTGCCATTCCAAGCATCCACTTATCCGAGTATGTTTACGAACCCCACGGAAGTGCTTTGCCATTCCAAGCATCCACTCAACCTTGGAAGTTCTAACCTAATATATGGCACATAGAACAAGTTTTGAATACAGAGAAAAGAAACTAAAAGAATTAAAACATTTTATAATACAAGTACGCCCCTTTAACCGAATAACGAGTTTAGCTACGAATATCCATAGAGGTTGATACCATAGCTAAATACTCGGGGGTTTTTGAAAACAGTAAGAGGAGAAGGGGTGGAATACTCAAGAACCAACAGGAGTATTCCCAATTCCTACTGAATACTCAAGAACCAACAGGAGTATTCTCTAAAGTATAATACTCAAGAACCAACAGGAGTATTATTTCAAAAACCAAACTTACAAAGTAACCAAAACTTAGAGAGAGAAGTGAATTGTTGATTGTGGGGATGTTACAAATGAGGAGGAGGAGCTCTCCTTTTATAGGCTAAGGGGAGGAGAATGGAGGGTGGAGATGGTGGCATGTGGTGTTGCATCCAAGGGTGGAGGAGATGGGGAGGAGCTTGTGGAGGAGAAGGCCACACATGTCAACTTCTCATGGCTCACAAAGTTGCCGGTTGCAATGGGAGGGGAGGGAGGAAGCCGCCGGTTGCAAGGAGGAGGGGAGGAGGAAGGAGGGGGTGAGTCACCCCATGACTCACCTCTTCCTTAAAGCCGCCGGTCACCTTGGCAAATGGATGAGTTTTGTGCAGTCTTTTCACAAAACTATCAGTCCAATTTCACTCCGGTCTGACTTTGGTTATTCCTCGGTTGAATTTGAATTGAGTAATTCAATGTCAGGAACTTGAGATTTCTTCGTTCAGCGTCTGATCTTGACCTTGGAATGACTCGTAATATCTTTTCAGCATAAAATCCTCTCCTTAGCGTGTTTTCTCTCTAAGCGCCAAAATACCCTGTAGAAATATATCGGGACTAACAAGTAGAAGTTAGATAGACAAACAGTCTAATTTGGTGGGTTTTACTGTGTTTTTGATTCGTATAATTATGGTCCATCAGATCACCCCACACTTTTAGTTGTTCGTCCCGAACAATGCTATTAAAGGGCGGCACACTAAGTAAGTTTGTTGAAATATGAAAATTAGACTGTGGTACTAGATTTATCCTAATTCATGCATTGCTTACTTATTACCAAATTGAACTGTGTAAATAAATAGAAGAAACTTGATACTTGTACCTCCGTGCTGAGATGCAAATTATTCTGGATGTTTCGGGAGATAACCCTTTTTAGGCTCCTGGACTGCAACCTCGGGACCGTCTAGCACTATATGGTTTCCTTGTAGCTTTCTCTAGCACGTGATTCGGTTCGGGTTTCACTGGTTTGAGTACTTTGATTTTTCTTTTGGCGAGGGACTACTTTTGTAGTGAATCGGCCTTTGGCCTTTGATTTGACTCTTTGAGTACTTCACTTTTTGTTTGGTTAAAACCTTCACAATTTTGGGCCTTTGGCCTCTTGATTTGCTTCTTTGAGCTTTTTGCGTCTTTGTGACTTGCTAGTCCATTTTCTCAAGCCTTTTTGGGAGGTCCAATCATCGCCCGCAAGCCTATGGAAATACCTCCCCGCTCCTCTCATCCTTGTCGTTTCGCGCGGGTCAAGATGAGGGTTGCTCATCTATTTTCTCGGCTACTTTGACTAGAGAGAGGACGGTCTGATTCCCGTCCTCGCCTTTTTTTCTTTTTGCATAAACACTGCATGGCGGAGATGACTTCAATCTTCACTGAAACCCGAAGTGCAGCCTCCACTGACTTCGAAAACCATATAGTTTGATTCGATCCTTTGATTGCTTGCCAAGCCTCTTTAGGGCATTTCTATCAACTCCACATCCCTAGTTTATCTCAGCACAAAGGGACAAATGAGAAGTTACGTTCTAAGTTTTTAGACAGTTGAATTTTCACAAGGTAAATGCATGAATTTTAGATCTATCTTTTTCACATTCTTAAGTTCATATTTTCAAAAAGATAATACTAAAAAAGAAAAAGAAAAAACATGTTATTTATTTATGTACACATGCGGATCTCACCCCACACTTTTGAACGAAGGCGTGCCTTTCAGCACTACTTAGTTCATAAGCCATGCAAGCAGACAATTACGAGAAGGAAATGATATTAAGGAAAGGTAAGATCAGAACTCCCTTTTTGTGTCGAATGACATGGCATGAGGCTGGATAATCGAGGGAGTTCGGCTGGGGCCTTGAACTCTCAGCGCAGGCCCGGTAAATTCACGGAAGCTGCCTGGCTGAACAGATCGTGCTCCAAAAACCAATTCCTAAATAGTCAAATCATTCTATGCACCAAGTGGGTGAGAGCGACTTATAAAAACTAAAAGACAGAAAATAAAAAGACAGAAAGTAAGATAGTGTCGGGTTACCTCCCGACCAGTGCACTTGTTTAACGTCGTTGGCTCGACAGTACCTTGTTCCTGGATCACTGGTTGGGGTCCCATGGGTGGCTTAGGTCAAATTTCGCCACTGTTTTTGTGTTGGTTTTTGCCTTGCCTTTACCTGATTTCTTGTGAGCAGATGTGCTTGGGTTAGAGCTCCATAGTTTTGGTGTTTTTTCTTTCCATTGTTTCTAAGAAGGCGGGGGACCTTTGATCATAGCTGCTGGTCTTGTTACTCTTTCGGTCTCCTTTGGTAGGTCAGAAATCTGTGTACCATGAACTGAGATAGGTATAATGTATGGCAGTTTCTTTGTATCCGTGCGGCTATTATCAATGTAGAAATGTGCGATTTTGCCGCCGAATTTAAGCGATAATGAGCCCTTGCCCACATCGATCCTTGCTTTAGTAGCGTAGAGGAATGGTCGTCCCAAGATTATTGTTGGAGGGTCGTCTTCGCTGGTCTCTTCCGTTTGTATTACATAGAAGTCTGTAGCAACGACGAGCTCTCCCACATGGAGTATTACCTCTTCTAGCACTCCAACCGGACGGATGCACGATTTATCTCCTAGCTCGATATTTGACCTGGGTGGTTTTAACGGACCAAGTCCTAATAAGTAATACAAGGAGGAGGGCATGGCGTTGACAGCAGCTCCAAGATCGACTAAGCACTTATGAATCTGTGCTTCACCAATACTACAGGTGACTGTGAAGGCCCCTGGGTCTTTATCTCTTTCCGGTTGTGGCTCGTGATTTGAAGTGAGGGCTCTTTCTATTGTCGGGCCATTCTGCCCGTTCCTTGGCTTATGATTTGTATAATCGGATCCCTTAATATTTTGCTTCGAAGCATAAATATTAGTTGGGGAGTCCCACCTTAAATTGTTACTGTCATCCCATCCAGATGCTGGTATGTCAGAGTGTATGATCGGTGGTGGTGTTATACAAACGGTGAATGCGTACCATCCATTGTCAGCATGCGTAGCCCATGTTTTGCCATCATTGGGTCGGTCTTCCTCTTGATTCCAATCAGGTCGACGCCTCCGGGCGAAGTGCTTGTTCGTGAGTTTGTAAGTTGGGTATCGTGCAATTTATCCTAGCGTCACCTTTTCGTTTGACCTTTTTATCATGCTAAGATTCACCTTTGGGTTTTGGATGGTTTGTGAAGGGAGTCTGCCAGGTTCATTAGTGAGTGTTGACATTGCCGTGGCGAGCTGGGACATTTGTTTGGTTAGTTCTGAAATTGCCCCGTCAGTTTTCACCTGGTATTGGTGTAGCGAAGTACCCAATTGATTAATGTTTCCTACGAGCTCCTTCATCGTGTCATCGAGCGACTTGCTTGGTTCTTGCTGATTGTTCGGGCCGGTTTGGTACTGATTTGGTCCTCTTTGCTGATATTGTCCTGTCGATGGAGCGTTCTGATTATACTGTCGGTGGGGTGGTTGGTAGAATGACTGAGCTGGTTGAGTAACAGCAGGTTGTGCTTCCTTCTGAGAATAGTTGTTGTTACGCCAGCTTGGGTTGGTTGCTTGACCATACTGTCTGTTTTGTCCGGCTCTGTCATTACTGTTGTTGTTGTATTCTTGGTATCCTCCCACTGCATTCACTTCTGCCGGTTCCTCTTCTATTAATGTCGGACATGCTTCAGTTTTGTGGTCTGTAGAACCACAGAACTCGCAAGGTTTTACCGAAACTAGCTGCCTTCGTAGGATTTGAATCATCATCTCCTTTAGCTGCTTCATCTCTTCAGGCATAGAGCTCATCGATGCTTCAGCTTTTGCCACATTTTTTGTCCGGGAGAATTCTTCCTGCTGAGTTGTCTCTTCTCTGAATCGGGCATTCTCAGCAACGTTGGTGATAAGATCCCTTATGCCACTTAATGATAGATTCATCATGGACCCTCCAGCTGAGGCATCCAGGAGCATTTTGTCTAAGGGTCTTAATCCGTTAATGAGATACTCGACGGTGAGTTTCTCGGGCAGTCCAAGGGTATAGCAGCTTCTCTCCAGGCGGTTGAATTTTTCCAGGTAATCGTACATGGTTTCATTGGGTCCTTGCTTGATGTCCTGCAGTTGCCTCCTTACTTGCATCGCTCTTCCTGCTGGGTAATATTTGTCTAAGAACTTCTTCTGCATTTGAGCCCATGTTCTGATGCTTCCGGAAGGCAATGAAAGGAACCAGTCGTTTGCCGCGTCAATGAGGGAAAAGTAAAACGCCTTTAACTTGAAGTCGTCTACGTTCACGCCATTCGGTTTTAAGTTTTGGCAAATACCATGTAAGCGTTGGAGATGAGTCATTGCTGATTCTCCACGCGTTCCTAAGAATTTCGGTAAGTTGTGGGCCACTGAAGTGTTGATGGCGATATTTTCCAGTTCAGGGCCTTCGTGAATGCACCACGGCTGAATTCTGAAATCTGGTGCCGAGAGCTCTCCCAATGTAGGTTCACGGTAGTTGTTGTTATCTCCGTAGTAGTCATCGAAAGCGGGTTCTCGTCTCGGCACTTGTCGAGGTTGAGGGGGTGGTGGATATCTAGGGGGTTGTACTGGACCAGCTGCATTTCGGTCCTCGGGTGGTTCTTGATTTCTTCTGATTGCCTCCCTATCACGAGCTCTTCTGTTTCTGATGAGTTGTTCCGGATCGTCCACAAATGGAAGTGGCACCTCATCATTTCGTTCTTACAGATTTATCTCGTCATCATCCTGATAGTCATGGTGGCTTCCTTCGCAAGACATGGTTGAAGCGCGTATTGATTTAAAGAACTTATCCGATGGCTAATTCCCCGGCAATGGTGCCAATTTTGACGGAGCCCACTGCACTGTCGTTAAGGTGCAATGTTCTCTGTACAAATAAATTTATATTTTCCGCTACTCGCGACTTCACTACTGGGTAGTAAGTGGTAAGTAGGGGTCGAACCCAAGGGAATTAGGGGGATACGTTGTTCTTTAAGGGATTTGTACAGCGAGGGAGCGTGTTTTAAGGTTGATTGAGATTTTAGCGGTTATGACTAAGTGACTTTTTTGGTTGTTTTTGGTTTTGAGTGCTGAAAAGTAAATTACAGAAAATAAATACTGAAAAGTAAAAAGAAAGACTTACAGTGGGTGATGCGTGATTTGCGAGTCCTCCGGTAGATGAGCGGTTGGTGATTGCAGATGATCGAGCAATTTATAAAAGTAAATACAGGAGGGTTTTGTAATTCAAGGAAAACATTCGGTTTCAGGGGCCTTGTATCATAGCCTGTTTATTATTTTAGTAACCCTTCCAAGTATTCAAACGTGAATCAAGGCCATTCCAAGCACTCGACTTGCAACACTGTCTAGCCTTTTGCAAAAGTGTTCGAAAGTGAATCGAGGCCATTCCAAGCACTCAACTTGCAACACCGTCTAGTCTTTTGCAAAAGTCGTAGAGCACTTGTTCTACTTAGACTAATACCCCATTCCAAGGTATATTAGCCTGTGTGCATCCATTTGGTCTTTCATTCCCGAGCAACCAAATGGTGTTTTAGAAAGGTCAAACTCCTCAGATAAGCTTTGCCATTCCAAGCATCCACTTATCCGAGTATGTTTACGAACCCCACGGAAGTGCTTTGCCATTCCAAGCATCCACTCAACCTTGGAAGTTCTAACCTAATATATGGCACATAGAACAAGTTTTGAATACAGAGAAAAGAAACTAAAAGAATTAAAACATTTTATAATACAAGTACGCCCCTTTAACCGAATAACGAGTTTAGCTACGAATATCCATAGAGGTTGATACCATAGCTAAATACTCGGGGGTTTTTGAAAACAGTAAGAGGAGAAGGGGTGGAATACTCAAGAACCAACAGGAGTATTCCCAATTCCTACTGAATACTCAAGAACCAACAGGAGTATTCTCTAAAGTATAATACTCAAGAACCAACAGGAGTATTATTTCAAAAACCAAACTTACAAAGTAACCAAAACTTAGAGAGAGAAGTGAATTGTTGATTGTGGGGATGTTACAAATGAGGAGGAGGAGCTCTCCTTTTATAGGCTAAGGGGAGGAGAATGGAGGGTGGAGATGGTGGCATGTGGTGTTGCATCCAAGGGTGGAGGAGATGGGGAGGAGCTTGTGGAGGAGAAGGCCACACATGTCAACTTCTCATGGCTCACAAAGTTGCCGGTTGCAATGGGAGGGGTGGGAGGAAGCCGCCGGTTGCAAGGAGGAGGGGAGGAGGAAGGAGGGGGTGAGTCACCCCATGACTCACCTCTTCCTTAAAGCCGCCGGTCACCTTGGCAAATGGATGATTTTTGTGCAGTCTTTTCACCAAACTATCAGTCCAATTTCGCTCCGGTCTGACTTTGGTTATTCCTCGGTTGAATTTGAATTGAGTAATTCAATGTCAGGATCTTGAGATTTCTTCGTTCAGCGTCTGATCTTGACCTTAGAATGACTCGTAATATCTTTTCAGCGTAAAATCCTCTCCTTAGCGTGTTTTCTCTCTAAGCGCCAAAATACCCTGTAGAAATATATCGGGACTAACAAGTAGAAGTTAGATAGACAAACAGTCTAATTTGGTGGGTTTTACTGTGTTTTTGATTCGTATAATTATGGTCCATCACCCCTTCACCTTTGTCTCCCATGTCGGGCTGTGATTTGGGATCGGGCTTGAAAATCAAAAACTTCGCCCAACCCTCTAACACTCGGGTTCGAGTCTTCTCGGATCGTTGTAAGGCTTAGCTCGGGTTCGGGTCGTCTCGGGCCTCGGGTCGCCCTAAGGCTGTTTGTTAGCCTAGGGTCGTATGCTGACCCCTATTTCGTATCGCGTGAGAGTTTTGTGTGTAAAATTTGATAAGCTATCATACTAGTTATCATGTCACCAATTTACCATTACTTTTTTTGATAGACTCTAGATTGTGGTGACATATATATTAACAGTTGAATCATGGGTTTAAAAGAAGAATACGCGCCTAGATAGAAGAACATGCACCCACTGCGTCTGCAATTTTAGGGTCGCGAATGACATCCTCTGCAAAAAGGGGAAAGTGGATAGTGGATAGGAGTGCTTCGGAAGAACACATAGATGGGAAGGCGAACTCTAAGGAATGTGCTAGCATCACGATAGGAGGCCTAGTCGACGGCGGGGGAGGGGATCTGAATGTTGAACTACGCGAGAGAGAAGGGTGGAAGCGGGGAAGAAGACGACTGAAGATTTACAAACGCAGAATCGATCCTTTTGGGCAGCGAAAACAACATTCAATCGAAACTGGAAAAAGGGGTTTTTCACTGCAGTGGTTCTCACAGATGCAAAGCGCGGACAAAGTGGGTTGACTAAAGAAGAATGGGGAAAGGTGACTAGCAAGTTTAAACATGCGCTTGTTGGATTTGTATTTGGTACCAAGCCCTATCTAGGAAGGATGATGGGATTTGCAAGAGTGAAATTTGGGGATGAAGTTAAGTTTGCACAATTGAACGAAGGTATTTTTGTGCTCAATTGCCAGACAAGGAGAAAAAGTTGGAGATCCTAACTGAAGGCTCGTTGACGTTCAACAATAGACCTCTTATTGTGAAAATCTGGTCCGAGGGAGAGGACTACGACAGTGTGGAGCACTACCAATTTGGAAAAGGCTGCCGAGAATTAAGGCACACATTGCGAACATAGGTATCCTAAGCAAGTTATGTTCACGCCTTGGTCGATCTATATGCACTGATGGAGTGATGGCGGAGAGGGGTTGAACTACAACTATGCAAGGATATGTATCATTGACACGCATTGTCTGACGCGTCAAATTTAATTTATTTTTTTCTTGCTTGAAACTGCTAGTGTAGTGGCAAACATGGTCAAATCCAAGAGAGATATTTGTTGAAGTTGTATCTGAAAACAATTAAAAAGGGGGGGGGGGGGGGGGGGTTGTAAGTGATTTTGAGCGCACAAGAAAAATACGAAGAAGGGATTTCTTATCAGAGAGAATATTCAACTCATGGTTTTTACTTGTGACACGTTTATCATTAATAACTAATAATCATATTTCAAGTTTATAGGTGTGGTTATTCCGGCAAAGGTAATAACCTAAAGTATCTCGGCAAAGGTGATACACCACAATCTAATCGTACAAAGGTATTATACTACTAGTTCTCCTAAACACTTTAATTCAGTAAAGGTATTATCGAGTCTAGGTGTTACTACTTTTCTTTACGGCAAAGTATCCAACAATTGTTAACTATAGGAATTGGTTGTTAAGCTAAGCTTTACGGCAAAGTTTCCACTTGGCCTAACAATAACTATTTAAACGAGAAATACACATTAAGTAAATAATCTCAAAACATAGCATCACAAGTTCAAAACCCTAAACGGAAACAAAAATTTAGCTACTCATATCCATAGTAAACACACGTATTTTGAATGAATGGAAGTATGAAAATCTCTTCTCTCTTGTCAAAAGTTTCACGTTCTCCGTGTTCTCTAGAGCCATCTTTTGATGAATGAATGAATTCTTTCTCAAAACCCCTAATATATACTTTTCATTGGGTTCCAAATATGTTTTTGGGCCTAATTTCCAAATTTTGGGTCTGCTGACGTCATCATTGCATGGTGATGACATCACAGTCGTGCCCTGTGAGTATTTTACAATCGCGTCCTAAGAGCATTTTAGCTACAGTGATCTGCTTAAAATTGCTTTAGGACGCGATGCTTAAGTTGCCTTAGGGCGCAGTACTCATTGCTCAGTGCTGCACTTCTGACTTCGACTCTCAATTTGATCTTCTAAACGACTTCGGTTGCTCTTGGTGTGGACTAAAGAGTTGTAGGGAATTGAGTTAGCTGAACAGTGACATGTAGCTCATCTTCATCGAATTTTTCCTTTGCTCCCAGCACTCTGATTAGGCTTTAAAGATCTAATCTGCCATGTGGTGTTTTGACGCCGAAATGCTGTCTTTTATTGCGTATTTTGTCATAGAGCCCAAAAGACCTGACATACAAAACCGTACTAACAAGTAAATGTTCACATAAAAATGCCGAAATAAATGGGAATAGTTAGTTTGACGAGTCGTATAAATACGACTCCTCAAACCATCTCACACTTAAACTTGTTCGTTCCGAACAAGAACAAGTCATAGGATAAAATAAATACAACACCACAATTTGTTCTTTGTCGTCCTGAATGCATGCTTCATGAATATCAGATGCTAGTCTAGATTAGATTTTCTATGCATAACTCAATCGCTACTCAAATCATCATGCTCAACATGGACTTAACTTGATATGTTACCTCTGAGCTAAAATTCAAATCACTTTGGATGAATAGGAGATAGTCCGCTTTAGACCCATGATCTGCATTCGCGGTTCTGAATCCTAGCCATATGGTTATACTTCTTTACTTTTTCTGGCACATGTGAATTCGAGCTTTAATGACTTTGAGTTCTTCTTATTCTTCTTTTTCTCCTGAACAACTTTTGTAATGACTTTCTTGCTTTGGCCAATCCAGAGGATTTGTCTCCACTTGATACATCTTTTTTTGGTGCTTCACAACATGGCTGATTTTTCTTGAGCTTTGCTCCTTGATTGTGAATTGTTTGTCCTTTTTCTTTTCTTTCAAAGACGGTCCAATCATTTACCTCAAGCATATGGAAATACCGCCTCGCTCTTTCTCATCATCTTCCTTTTTGACGTGAGTCAAGATGGGGGTCACCACCTTATCCCGGTTACTTCGGACTAGAGAGAGGATGTTCTATTTTCCCATCCTGCCTACTCACATAAACGTTGCTGTGGCGGAGCAACTCTTACACCATAAATCTCGAAGGGCTAGCCTCCACTGAATCCACATAACCATATGAGTGAGAACTTGGTCCTTTGAATGCTTATCAAGTCTCTCTAGGACGTTTCTATCAACTCCACATCCCTATTTATTTCAACTCAAGAAGACATGTGATGGGTTAAATTCACATGTAATAGCACAATTTAGATTTCACGAGAGAAATAAAACAATATAGTTAGCATCATCTATTTCACATCATCACATTCAAAAAACAAAGAGAATTACACAACTTTTCATTCAAATTTTTTTGAAACGAAACATGCTGACAAAGTAAAAAATACAAGCAAATAAACGTGTTGACACGACTAATAGACCGAGTCACAACTGACTCTCCCACCCCACACTTTTGAACCAAGTTGTGTCCTCACGGCACAACTTTAGTTCAAAAGCTGACATGCAAACAGACATTCAAAAAAAGGAAGGAAAAAAAGTGAACAGGCACTCCTATAGTCTTCATTTGTCGAGGCTGGTCCAAAGTTTTTAAAATAGGTATGTGCCTCTCCATGGTCGCCATCCTGGTTTCCATCCAAATGTGTCATGTCTCGGTAGCTCGAATGGAACTACTGTAGAGACATGCTTGCAAGACATAACTTTTTTCTTTTTCTCTTTAATGATTTGTCCAGCTCATGCATGTGTTTCTGACTAACTGTTTGTAGCTGGCAATCCAGGTTCTAGTAATGCGTAGTGGGACATTAGCGATGCTGTAAAGTGAACCCCACGCCTTGTTTTGTGATTCTTGAGGGTCACCATCATGCAAGTACATTGCAAGAGGCATATCTGCCATGTGTAACTCCATATTAAATTTAGTGCTCACCTCAAAATTTTCAATAATCAAGTCCGTGCAAAGGTAAAGAGTGGAGTTGTCTTCTCTAGAACTGATTTCCTACTTGTATGTGGCTGGCACTAATGGATCCAGTATTGGATTGACTTTTTCCTCGTTCTCTTCCACTCCCTCTTTATCATCGGCGTCTTGCTCTTTATGATCAGCATGGATGATTTTGCCCTGCACAAGAAGTGGGAGAGGTGTATCAAAAATTTGTATAATTTGAGGTGGTTCAGAGATTACCGCAAGCATGATTTTTCTTTTTTTGTGTGCAGCTCGTCGATAGCAGTGGAGTTATCCTCTGCATTTAAAGCTTAAGTTTCCAATGCTGGTAATCCTGTGACTGTGTTTTTGCATGTGATTTCAGGCACAGTCGGTACTGAATCAACTTCCGCTCTCTGTAGCTGATCAGTTGTTTTCTATTTCTCACCCTGTCTCGATATCTATTCCATATCATCTATGAGGTCCTAGATTTCATAAACGTATACATTCAGTACTGAACCTCTTGCTGCATCATCAAGCATACGACGTTGTAGTGGCACCATTCCATCAAGAAAGCTCTCAATGAGATATAAATATGTTAATCCATGTGTGCACAACTGCCTACAAGGTCACCAAAGCGCAAATAGTACTCATAGAATGTTTCGCTCTTTAATTGCTGAATAGAAGCAATCTTCTCGATGGTTTCATAACGAAATGACGGTGGAGAAAACTTTTTTAGAAATCGAGCTCGTAGATCCAAATATTTACTTTCACAGCCTGCAGATGATGAGAGATACCAAGATCTTGCTGAGTTAGTTAAAGAAAAGAAAAATATTTTCAGTTTGAACCTCTCCAATGATTCTTCCTTTAGGCTTCATAGTGCAATAAGCGTAGTGAAACCCCTTTACATGCGTCATAGGGTTTTCTCCAACGACACCTCTATATTTTGAAAGACGGTGAATCATTCAAATCTTAACCTCGCTGCCATCATCTTCCTAATCGTCTTCATCATCACTAAATGTTCCACTGCAGTAAGAAGACATAGTGAATCATGAAAAAGAAACAACTTCACCGAAGCACAGCTCCCCGGCAACGACGCCAAAATTTGGCGTGCATCGTCTGACGCGTCAAATTTAATTTATATTTTTCCTGCAAGAAACCCAAGAGAGCTGGTTGTTGAAGTAGTATCTGAAAACAATTAAAAAAGGGGGATTGTAAGTGATTTTGAGAGCATAAGAGAAATACGAAGAAGGGTTTTCTTATCAGAGAGAATATTCAGCTTATAATTTTTACTTGTGACACGTTTATCATTGACAACTAATAATCATATCAAGTTTTTAAGTTTGGTTATTCCGGCAAAGTTAATAATCTAAAGTATCCCGGCAAGGTGATACACCACAATCTAATCCGATAAAGATATTAGACTTCTAGTTTTCCTAAATATAATAATCCGCCAAAGATATTATCGAGTCAAAGTGGTACTACTTGTCTTTACGGCAAAGTATCCAACAAGTGTTAGCTATAGGAATTGGTTGTTAAGCTAAGCTTTACGACAAAGTTTCAACTTAGCCTAACAGTTTTTATAGAATAACGATCAAGAACCAATTAAACGAGAAATAAGCATTAAGTAAATAATCTCAAAACATAGCGTCACAAGGTCAAAACCCTAAACTGAAACAATAATTTAGCTACTCATATCCAAGAAAGTAAACACAAGTATTTTGAATGAATGGAAGTAGGAAAATCTGTTCTGTCCTGTCGAAGCTTCGCGTTCTCCTCTTCTCCAGAGCCGTCTTCTGATGAATGAATGAATTCTTTCTCCCAAACCCTAATATATACTTTTGATTGGGTTCTAAATCTATTTTGGGCCTAATTTTTACTCTCTGTAGCAGATCAGTCATTTTCTATTTCTCACACTGTCTCGATCTTTGTGCCATATATCATCTATGAGGTCCTAGATTTCATCAATGTATACATTCAGTACTGAACCTGTTGCTGCATCATCAAGCATACGACGTTGTAGTGGCACCATTCCATCAAGAAAGCTCTCAATGAGATATAAATTTGTTAATCCATGTGTGCAGAACTGCCTACAAGGTCACCGAAGTGCAAATAGTACTCATAGAATGTTTCGGTCTTGAATTGATGAATAGAAGCAATCGTCTCGATGGTTTCATAATGAAAGGACGGTGGAGAAAACTTTTTTAGAAATCGAGCTCTTAGATCCAAATAATTACTTTCACAGCCTGTAGATGATGAGAAATACCAAGATCTTACAGAGTTAGTTAAAGAAAAGAAAACTATTTTTAGCTTGAACCTCTCCAATGATTCTTCCTTTAGGCTTCATAGCGCAACAAGCGTTGTGAAGCCCCTTTACATGCATCACAGGGTTTTCTCCAACGACACCTCTATATTTTGGGAAACGGCAAATCATCCAAATCTTAACCTCGCTGCCATCATCTTCCTAATTATCTTCCTCATCACTAAATGTTCCATTGCAGTAAGAAGACATAGTGAATCACAAAAAATAAACTAAAAAGAAAAAACTTCACTGAAGCGCAGCTCCCCGGCAACGACGCCAAAATTTGACACGCATCGTCTGACGCATCAAATTTAATTTATATTTTTCCTGCTAGAAACTACTAGTGTACTGGCAAGCAAGGTCGAACCCAAGAGAGCTGGTTGTTGAAGTGGTATCTGGAAACAATTAAAAAAGGGGGATTGTAAGTGATTTTGAGAGCATAAGAGAATTACGAAGAAGGGTTTTCTTATCAGAGAGAATATTCAGCTTATAGTTTTTACTTGTGACACGTTTATCATTGATAACTAATAATCATATTTCAAGTTTTTAAGATCGGTTATTCCGGCTAAGGTAATAACTTAAAGTATCTCGGCAAAAGTGATACACCACAATCTAATCCGACAAAGGTATTAGACTTCTAGTTTTCCTAAACACAATAATTTGGCAAAGGTATTATCGAGTCTAGGTGTTACTACTTGTCTTTACGGCAAAGTATCCAACAAGTGTTAGCTATAGGAATTGGTTGTTAGGCTAAGATTTACGACAAAGTTTCCACTTAGCCTAACAATTTAATTCGTAGAATAACGATCAAGAACCAATTAAAAGCTAAATAAGCATTAAGTAAATAATCTCAAAACATAGCGTCACAAGGTCAAAAGCCTAAACTGAAACAACAATTTAGCTACTCATATCCATGAAAGTAAACACAAGTATTTTGAATGAATGGAAGTAGGAAAATCTCTCTTGTCTTGTCGAAGCTTCGCGTTCTTCGTCTTCTCCAGAGTCGTCTTCTGATGAATGAATGAATTCTTTCTCCCAAACCCTAATATATACTTTTGATTGGGTTCCAAATCTATTTTGAGCCTAATTTCCAAATTTCAGGTCTGTTGATGTCATCATTACACATTGATGACATCATCACCGCACCCTATGAGTACTTTACAGCCGCACCCTAAAAGAATCTTAGCTACATTGTTATGCTTACGATTGCCTTAGGGTGCGGACCGCGGTACTCACTGCTCAGCGCTGCGATTCTGACTTCGACTCTCAATGTCATCTAAGTTGTCAGAATCGAGTTTTTACCTTGACTCAGTTTGCTTAGGTAAAATCGAAACGTAAACTCGACTCGTAAAATCGCTAAGTTTACCTTATATTAAACTAATACTAAATATTATATAGTAAATATTAAATGTACTTTTTGAAAACTATACCTCCTCATTCAGAAAGCCCGCCTCAAAGCCCTTAGGTTGAGCAACATATACCTCCTCATTAAGAAAGCCGTTCAAGAACGCACTTTTCACATCCATCTAGAACAAACAGAACTTCAGATGGCAGGCGAAAGCAAGAAGCAGGAAAATGGTCTCAAGTCGGGCGACATGGGCAAATGTTTCATGAAAGTCGATGCCCTCTATTTGAGTGTAGCCTTGTGCAACTAATCTGGCTTTGTTCCTTGTGATGTTGCCCGTCGCATCGAATTTGTTTTTGAATATCCACTTCGTTCCGATGACATTCACTTCGGCTGGACGCGGGACTAAATCCCACAAATCATTCCTGGTGAACTCTTCCAGCTCTTCCTGCATTGCGAGGACCCAATACTCATCCAGCAGAGCCTCCTTGATATTCATTGGTTCAATCATAGATAGAAAGCATGAGCAGGTAGTGAGCTCTCAGTAATTAATCTCCTTGCAGCGAGTCTTTATTCCGTCACTTGGTTCACCAATAACGTCAGTAATGGGTCAATTCTGGGCAATCCATCTGGATCGCTGTAGGGCAGCAACGGTGTCTCGTGACCCAGTGAGGATACCTGAGGCATCATCTTCGGCAGAAAAGGAGTCTGAGGTGTGACTGCCCTTAGTTGGCACTTCCCCTGAACCGGTAACATCAGTCGTCCGAACCAGAGAGGGTGTTTCAGGTATGGTTCCATCACTCACTTCATCATCGTCTGGGACTGGTCTCGCAATGACTTCCTCTTTGACCTTGACATTGATCGATTCCATGACTTTTCCTGTGCGTTTGTTGAACACCAGGTAAGCTTGACTGTCAGGAGAGTAACCCAGGAAGATTCCCTCATCACTCTTCGGGTCAAGTTTCTACCTGTACTCCCTGTCATTCAGGATGAAGCATATGCTGCCAAAAATGTGGAAGTATTTCACCGTGGGTTTTTTGCCTTTCCATAGTTCATATCACGTCATCTCCATGCCATCGTGCACTATAACTCGATTGATGATATGACATGCTGTATTCATGGCTTCAGACCAGAACTTGAGAGGAACCTTCTTGGCATGCAGCATGACTCGAGCCATTTCTTAGACTGTGCAATTCTTGCGTTCGACCACACCGTTCTATTGGGGGGGTAAGAGGAGAAGCGAACTGGTGTGCTACTCCATGTTCAGCACAGTAGATGGCTAGGGTACTATTCTCAAATTCCTTACCGTGATCACTTCGAATGGCCACTAGATTTTCTCCTTTATCCACTCATTCTCTCTGAAGTAAGGTTGCGAGTTCAATGAATTGATGTGCAGCCTCTGATTTGTCTAGAATAAATTTTGTCCAGGTGTACCAAGTGTAGTCATCCACACAGACTAGAACATACTTCTTGTCACTGTAGCTCTCCACCTACATTGGGCCCATCAAATCCATATGCACCAGTTTGAGGGGTCTGCTGGTACAGATCTGATTGGTCTTTGGATGTGGGGCCTTCGTCTTCTTGCCAATCTGACATTCACCACAGATTTTATCCAAATCTCCCTTTACAACGGGCAATCCTTGGATGAGACCAGTGATGAGCCGCATTTATACGACTCATCGAGTCGTTAATTCCCACCATTTCATTCACTTTATTATGCGAACAGTTACTTTTTAGTGTTGTTTCGTATTTCAGGTGATTTGGAAGCTCTGGGAGGAAACACACTTAAAAGACGGCATTTTCATGCCAGAAACATCGCAGTGGAAGAACGGAGCCAAAGGAGGGTCGTGAACAGTACTCCGGCGTGAATAGTAATTCCGGCATGAATAGTGATTTCGGGGCCGTGAACAGTAACTTCGGAAAAAGAAAGTCCAAGCCCTAAATCCAGCAGCCGGCCCATTCTACATTGTGATATTAGGGCAACATACAAATGCTAGGGTTTCGGAAGGTTCCAAGAAGATCAAAGGGTTTCCAAGAAGATCAAAGGGTTTCTCAAACCCTATATAAGGAGGAGTCCACAATCATCTCATCATCCCTCATTCTACAATTCAGCCGTGTGCTACTCTCCTCACAATCCGGCCATGCCTCCTTGCTCAGCCACAATTCCGCCGCTTCTCAGCCTTGCACGGCCGCCCATCAGCCCTACACGGCCAGCCCTTGCTTGCCTCGGTTTTGTGAAGTATTTCATCCCCTTTTATTATTTGCATTGTTTCATTATGATCATGTGTAACTAAACCTTCTATTCGGGTTAGGGTTAATATATTGTGACTATGTTTTTGAGACTTGGATCTTTAATGCTATATTCTATGTTTTACTAATTCTCGTACATGAATTCCATGAAATATTGTTAGACTGGACGTATACTTTGTCGTGAAATCTAGTTGCACATATTTCTATATTAATCATCTATCTAATACTTTGTCGTTTAGATAGATAGTACGACTAGGGCAATTAACACCTTCGTCGGGTTAATTAAACCTAGGGGAATTAGGTCGTGGCGTAACACCTTTGTCGGGTTACTTGGGAAATCACCTTTGTCGGGACAACCACACGTAAAACACGAATTGAATATTTAGAAGTCTATGATAAAACAAGTCACAATCAAACCCTAATCTGAATACTTCTCTCTGATATTTACAACCTTGCAATTTTCGATTATTTCACTAACCGTTACTCTCATTCTAGTTTCTTGTTTTTCTCCATTACAGAACAAAGTAGTAGCTATCTAGCTCCCTTGGGTTCGACCCTTGCTTGCCATTGTGCTAACCCACAGTTCAGGACAAGGAAATTATAAATTGTTTTTGCACAGGTACGACGACAGCCTGTTCAAAATGGCGCCGTTACCAGGGAGCTAAGCACGGTGAAACTTTTGTTCTTCTTTTATTTTTCGTTTATTTTTCTTCTTGCTATTTCAAAATTTGTTACTCGGTGAATTCATATTCAACTGTTCGAGATTTTGTTTTCCATTCTATTCGATTTCCATTTTCTAGCTCTCAGAGGGTTCTGTCACCAAGACTTACAAGTCTAAGGATTTTGGGTTTTAAGTGGGACCGCTGTGACCCCTCCAATCTCCTGGGGACCCTTTGTTGCTAGTCTATCTTTGTTATTTCGGTGTTTGCTATCTCGGTGTCTGTTACTCTCGTAACATGTCTCACGCAGGTAGTAGTGTTGGTCACAACAGTCACAGCAGTCACGTAAACGAAGAAGTTAACCAGAATGTTCAGGTACAACATGGCGAAATCAGGGGGCTATCCCTAATCAGTTTCAACAGTTCCAACAACAACAACAACCTCAAAACCAACAACAACCTCAAAACCAACAACAACCCCAACCACAGAACCCACAATACCCTCAGTACCCACCATATCAACAATATCCTCCACCACCATATCCACAGTACCCACAACCGCTCTACCCTCAGTATCCACAACCATATCCATAGTACCCACAACCGCTCTACCCTCAGTATCCACAACCATATCCACCACTACAATACCTTCCACAACCACCACTACAACACCCACCACAAGCTCCACGTAGACAAGCAGTTGTGGATGATGAGGACGAATATGAAGGACCCACTATGGGCGAGCTCTCGGTTCCTAGCTTCAGAGACCAGTCATGGCCAATTTATGAAGGACCAGACATGGCAGCCATCACGGTCAGTACAGCGGTCATTCACAATCTGCCCAAGTTCTCAGGATCCAAAGGAGAGTCGGCCCAGTCTCACTTGACGCGTTTCCACGGGATATGCTTGAACCTCAGGCCACACGGAGTTGAGGTGGATGACTTCAAACTGAAGGCATTCTACTTCTCACTGCAAGAAGCAGCTACAGACTGGTTCCTAGCTTTACCCTCAGGCAGTGTTCACACATGGGAACAGATGCAGAAGCACTTCATCAGCAAGTACTATCCAGCAGGGCGTGCAGCGCAAGTCCGGAGACAGTTGCAAGAGCTAAAGCAAGCCCCTCACGAGACCATGTATGAGTACGTGGAGAAATTTCTAGCCTTGGAGAAGAGTTGCTGCAATCTGGAGCTCCCGGAGAAATTAGTCGTAGAATATATGCTGGATGGACTTCGCAAGATGGACATGAAGTTACTAGAGGCCTCAGCTGGAGGCCAACTCATGAACATGACGCCAGCCAGAGTGAAGCAGAAGATCATATCAGTGGCAGAGGGTGAGCGATTCCAGGATGAGACCATGAAGGAGGACGAGTATGCCCGAACAAAGAATGTGTCAACAGTTGAGCCTTCTATCAGTGCTGTATTCGCCGAACTTAAGGAGATGAGAGAGCTGATGAAGCATGTAGTCCGAAGGACACCAGTCCAGGCCAAGCCATGTGAGTTCTGTACATCCACAGAACACAAGACGGACGAGTGCCCTACCTTACAGACAGACGTCCAAGCTGATGTGAATGCAGTGGGCAATTATCAGAGTTATGGAAACCAACCAGGCCCAGTCAAGCAGTATGACGCAGCAACACCTAATCAAGGCGCCTGGAGGAACAACTATCAGCAAAATCAGACTCAGCAAGCACGACCGAATGTGCCTCAGCAGAATCAGCAGACTCAGCAGCCGTACAGACATCCTAACAGTCAGTACCAGCAGAATGCACCAGGGCAGTACCAGCAGAAAGGACCGAACACTTATCAGGCAGGTCCAAGCAACCAAGGCCCCAGCAAGTCGCTAGAGGACATGGTAAGAGATCTGGCAGTTAGCGCCCAGCAGATAAATACAAACCTGAACCAGTACATGGCTAAAACCGACAGAGCGCTAGCTGACATTCAGAAGCAAATAGGGCAGATGTCCACAACTCTCTCCAGGCTTGATGACAACACAGGACGACTTCCCTCACAGACCATTCAAAATCCAAAGGGGAACGTTAGTGCTGTCACACTGAGGAGTGGACATAAAGCAGCAGAACCAGTAGAGAACGAGGAGGAGGCAGCCGAACCTAGTGCCCCCAGCCAGGAAGAGATCAGCCCAGACGTGATTCCATCAGAGGCCCCTCGGCCAGTACAGGTACCCATTGTCGAAAACTCTAATGTCCAGGTACCTTTACCTTTTCCAGTGCATGCCCGAGCTCCGAAGAAGTATGTGATGGACAAGGAAGTGTGGGAACTATTCAGTAAGGTAGAGATTAACATCCCACTCCTTGAGGCCATCAAGCAGATCCCGAGGTACTCCAAGTTTCTGAAGGAGTTGTGCACGAACAGACGGAAAGGAACCCAGCCAGATGAGGAGCTTATGAGCAGGAATGTTTCAGCGGTAATTCAGCGCAAGGTGCCACCAAAATGCGGTGATCCAGGCACATATACCATTCCCTGCATGATCGGTAACATTAGGCTAGAAAATTGCATGCTCGATCTTGGTGCCTCTATTAATGTTTTACCATATTCTATATACTCCTCCTTGCGCATTGGTCCTTTAGAACCTATAGGTCTTACCATACAGCTGGCGGACAGGTCATGCAAGCAACCCGAGGGCAAGATTGAGGATGTGCTCGTACAGGTCGGAGAGTTGGTATTCCCAGCGGACTTCTATGTCCTCAAGATGGAGAGCAGTAGCCCCACAGACCATGCACCGATCCTACTCGGCCGACCATTCCTCAAAACGTCGAAGATGAAGATAGACTGCGACACTGGGACGTTGACTATGGAGGTTGAGGAAGAAATGATCAGCTTTGACATCTTCGGGGCCATGAAGCACCCCACAGAGTATGAGGCGGTCCATGCTTTAGACACCTTGGACGACCTTATCCAGGAGGTACATCCAGAGAGACGGACCGACCCGCTAGAGGAAGTCATTGAGGAGGCAGTATACTCGCCCGAGGATTCTTATGAGCATACAGAGGCGATCATGGATGCCCTAGATCAGCTAGAGATCGCCCCACCACTCACACCGAGGTACGAGGTTAATGCAATTCGGTTATTTAAATCACAAGTGTGTTTGCCTTCTGTTGTGCAGGCACCTACAGTAGAATTGAAGCCTCTACCTGGACATTTGAAGTATGCATTCTTAGGGGAGAACAGCACGCTGCCAGTCATCATCAAGAGCGGCCTAGAGGCAGATCAGGAACGTAGGTTGATTGGAGTACTGACCGAGCATAGACAGGCCATTGGATGGACGCTAGCCGACATCAAGGGAATCAGCCCTACTGTCTGTATGCATCGGATTTTGCTGGATGATGGAGCTAAGCCTTCGAGGGAACCTCAGCGCAGATTGAATCCTATCATGATGGAGGTGGTCCAGAAGGAGATTCAGAAGCTTCTGGATGCTGATGTGATTTACCCGATCTCAGACAGTCAGTGGGTAAGTCCGGTACATGTTGTGCCGAAAAAGACTGGGATCACAGTGGAGAAGAATGCTGAGGGCGAGATGGTGACTACACGAGTCAAGAATGGATGGCGCATGTGCATAGACTACAGGAGGCTGAATGCAGTTACGCGCAAGGATCACTTTCCTCTTCCATTTATTGACCAGATGCTCGACCGCTTGGCAGGTAAGCCTTATTTTTGTTTTCTAGATGGTTTTTCAGGCTATAACCAGATTCCCATAGCACCCGAGGATCAGGAGAAGACAACCTTTATATGTCCATTCGGTACGTTTGCTTTTCGCCGGATGTCTTTTGGCTTGTGTAACGCACCAGGTACTTTTCAGAGGGTGGTTACTAGCATATTCTCTGACATGATAGGGTCATTTATTAAGGTGTTTATGGATGACTTCACTGTGCATGGTGACACTTTTGATGCATGTCTAGATAATTTGAGCATGGTACTTGCACGTTGTGTTTCTATGAATTTGGTGCTCAATTATGAAAAGTGTCATTTTATGGTTACTCATGGAGTTGTACTCGGTCACATAGTCTCACATGAGGGGATAGAGGTAGACAAGGCTAAGATAGATTTGATTGTTACTCTGCCATATCCCTCTACAGTCCGTGATATTAAGTCATTTCTAGGGCGTGCTGGTTTCTATCGTAGATTCATTAAGGATTTCTCGAAAAAGGCACTGCCTTTATCTAACCTCTTGCAGAAAGATGTTCCTTTTGAGTTTACAGATCAGTGCAGGGCAGCTTTTGACGAGCTAAAGGAGGCCCTCACCAGCACGCCCATCATTAGAGCTCCGGACTGGACTCAGCCATTTGAGATTATGTGTGACGCGAGTGATTATGTTGTAGGAGCAGTTCTTCGTCAGAAGGTGGACAAGAAGCCCGTGGTGATCTACTACGCTTCGAGGACACTGGACGTGGCCCAGAAGAACTATTCGACCACAGAGAAGGAGCTGCTAGCCGTGGTTTTCGCCTTGGAGAAATTTAGATCATATCTGTTATGTACTAAAGTTGTTGTCTATTCTGACCATGCAGCTATTAGGTACTTGATGACGAAGAAGGAGGCGAAACCAAGGCTCATTAGGTGGATCCTGCTCCTACAGGAGTTTGACGTGGAGATCAGGGACAAGAAGGGCATAGAGAACACAGTCGCAGATCACTTGAGCCGTCTTGTCAGAGAGGAGGATGCCGGGCAGATTACCGAGACGTTCCCAGATGAGCACTTATATGCTATTTCGGGTAAGATGCCATGGTTCGCTCCCCTAGTGAACTACCTGGTAGGAGGTAAGTTCCCGCCCTCATATTCTAGGGCACAGTGTTTGAAACTGAAGTATGATGCTAAATACTATGTGTGGGATGACCCGTACTTATGGAAAATAGGCGTAGACCAGATTCTTAGACGGTGTATCCCTGATGATGAGATTGCTTCAGTTATCAGTTTTTGCCATGAATTAGAGTGTGGAGGCCATTTCGGCCCTAGGAGGACTGCTAGGAAGATTTTAGATAGTGGTTTCTTTTGGCCGCATGTTTTTAGAGATGCCTACGATCATTGTAAGAGATGTGATAGATGCCAGAGAGTAGGTAACATTTCGGCCAGACAGGAGATGCCACAGGTCCCCATATTAGTGAATGATGTGTTTGACATTTGGGGGATAGATTTTATGGGTCCTTTTCCTGCTTCATGTGGTTTTGAATTTATCTTAGTTGCAGTTGATTATGTGTCCAAGTGGGTAGAGGCCAAGGCCACTAGATGTGCTGATGCTAAAACTGTCGTAGACTTTTTGCGCACTAACATCTTTTGCAGGTACGGAGTACCTAAGGCCATTATCAGTGATCAGGGGACACACTTCTGCAACCGCATCATGGCATCCACACTGAAGCGCTACCATGTTCATCACCGAACTTCCACAGCATATCACCCCCAGACGAATGGGCAAGCAGAGATCTCCAACCGCTAAATTAAGGGAATTCTGGAGAAGATGGTAGGACCGACTAGGAAGGATTGGAGCCAGCGGTTAGATGAGGCATTGTGGGCGTACAGGACAGCTTACAAGACCCCGATAGGCACCTCACCTTTTCGGTTGGTCTATGGGAAGGCGTGCCACTTGCCAGTAGAGTTAGAGCACAAGGCGTATTGGGCACTGAAGAAGTACAATCCAGACTTACAGGCAGCCGGGTTAGACAGGCAGTTGCAGTTGTGTGAGCTTGAGGAGCTGCGCCTCGAGGCTTATGAGAGCCAGACAGACTACAAGGCGCGGACCAAGCTCTACCACGACAAATTCATACTAAGGCGCTCGTTTGAAGTCAGACAGAAGGTGCTCTTATTCTCATCATGGTTACGACTCATGCCCGGGAAGTTGAGGTCCAGATGGACGGGACCGTACACGATCGTTCAGATTTATAATCATGGGGCACTGGCGTTGGAGAACCCAAAGGATGGGCATCGGTTCAAGGTCAATGGACAGAGAGTTAAGCACTACCACGGAGAGATCGAGGTACCAGCCCAGGAGTTTGACCTAGCCGAGCCAGTTGAGGGTCCCGTTGATGAGGTTCCCGTTGATGAGCCTCCTGACACTTAGAGGAGGTACTGTCGAGCCAACGACGTTAAACAAAGGCGCTCGCAGGGAGGCAGCCCTGCACGGTTTGCACTGCATTTTATTTAGTTACCATGTTTATTTATGAGTCTTATTTGTCACATTGTACCTTGGAAAGGATTTGGTTTCATTTTGTAGGGATTGGACTTAGTCGGCCGGAAAATTCACTTGCGAGCTACGCATTTTGCACTCTACGCTACGCATTTTAGCACCAGACGAGTCCGGGTCGCGTCCCATTGAGACCGGACTTGGCCCGAGTTCAGCCGACCACGTCTACACCCCAGGGGAGTGTTGCTCTACACTTCTCCTTTCCTTATCTATTTATTGCATGCATTTGTGTCTAGATTTGAGTCGTGCCGTGAGGACACGGCTCATTTCAAAAGTGTGGGGTGGGAAAGTCAGTTATGAGTCAGTTATCGAGTCAGCATGCCCACCACAAAGAGTCAGCACGTTTCGAGTCATTTTTAAATTTTTTTTGTACATGATTACTTCACTATTTCCTAGACTTGCAATATTGGATCATGATTAGGTGAAATAGATAGAGCCGATTACATGCATGTCTTTGGTGAAACTTGATTTGTGCGACTAACATGTGATCTTTAAATCATTGCGTGCCTTTGTTAGTTGAGATAAACAGGGATGTGGAGTTGATAGCAATGCCCTAGAGAGACTTGACAGATCATTCAGAGACCGGACTCAGGATATATGGTTATGTGGAGCTCGTGGAGGCTAGCACTTCGAGGCAACATAGTACGAGTCTGCTCCGCCACTGCGGTACCTTTGCGGTTGGTCGGGACGTGAATACTTCACACCGTCCAAGCTCTAGTCCAAGTAGCCGAGAAAATAGGCAAGCGACCCTTGACTTGACCCGTGTCGAAAGGACGAGGATGAGTAAGAGCAGGAAGGTTTCTAATCCGAGTAGCCGGGAAAATAGACGAGCGACCCTCGGCTTGACTCGCGTCAAAAGGAGAAGGAACCACGGTTCGAGCAAATCACAATCCGCACTACAAAGCAACAAATCCACAAACCATCGTGATAGTCCACACGTCTCATGTGACAGCATCATTGAAATCCCAAATCAGATGACACTATAGCTGGCCGAATAACACTCAACACTTTGAAGCTCGAATCAATCACGTGCAAGAAAAAGCGGCAAAGCATAACCATATAGCAGCGAGTTCGAGTCCGAGAATGAGGGTTCATGGGTCTAAACAGGGCTATCTCCAGATACATCCGAATTGATTTGCATCTCGACTTCAAAGGTAATACGTATCTTTAGCCCTTGTTTTCGCACAATGATATTAGTAGCAAGCATGCATAACAGGTAGGATCTATAGTAGCCAAGTCATGTCCATGTAGCTCGTCTAGGATGACTGAAGCATTGTGATGTTTACATTAGTCGTTCCTCTTATGACCTTGTTCTTGTTCGGGACGAACAAGTTTAAGTGTGGGGTGGTTTGATGAGCCGTATTTATACGACTCATCGAGTCGTTAATTCCCACCATTTCATTCACTTTATTATGCGAACAGTTACTTTTTAGTGTTGTTTCGTATTTCAGGTGATTTGGAAGCTCTGGGAGGAAACACGCTTAAAAGACGGCATTTTCATGCCAGAAACATCGCAGTGGAAGAACGGAGCCAAAGGAGGGTCGTGAACAGTACTCCGGCATGAATAGTAATTCCGGCGTGAATAGTAATTCCGGCGTGAACAGTACTTCGGAAAAAGAAAGTCCAAGCCCTAAATCCAGCAGCCGGCCCATTCTACATTGTGATATTAGGGCAACATTCAAATGCTAGGGTTTCGGAAGGTTCCAAGAAGATCAAAGGGTTTCCAAGAAGACCAAAGGGTTTCTCAAACCCTATATAAGGAGGAGTCCACAATCATCTCATCATCCCTCATTCTACAATTCAGCCGTGTGCTACTCTCCTCACAATCCGGCCGTGCCTCCTTGCTCAGCCACAATTCCACCGCTTCTCAGCCTTGCACGGCCGCCCATCAGCCCTACACGGCCAGCCCTTGCTTGCCTCGGTTTTGTGAAGTATTTCATCCCCTTTTATTATTTGCATTGTTTCATTATGATCATGTGTAACTAAACCTTCTATTCGGGTTAGGGTTAATATATTGTGACTATGTTTTTGAGACTTGGATCTTTAATGCTATATTCTATGTTTTACTAATTCTCGTACATGAATTCCATGAAATATTGTTAGACTGGACGTATACTTTGTCGTGAAATCTAGTTGCGCATATTTCTACATTAATCATCTATCTAATACTTTGTCGTTTAGATAGATAGTACGACTAGGGCAATTAACACCTTTGTCGGGTTAATTAAACCTAGGGGAATTAGGTCGTGGCGAAACACCTTTGTCGGGTTACTTGGGAAATCACCTTTGTCGGGACAACCACACGTAAAACACGAATTGAATATTTAGAAGTCTATGATAAAACAAGTCACAATCAAACCCTAATCTGAATACTTCTCTCTGATATTTACAACCTTGCAATTTTCGATTATTTCACTAACCGTTACTCTCATTCTAGTTTCTTGTTTTTCTCCATTACAGAACAAAGTAGTAGCTATCTAGCTCCCTTGGGTTCGACCCTTGCTTGCCATTGTGCTAACCCACAGTTCAGGACAAGGAAATTATAAATTGTTTTTGCACAGGTACGACGACAGCCTGTTCAACCAGCAGTGGAAATCTTCTTCAGGAACTTGAGATTCAGATGTCCCAACCATCTGTGCCACAACGCCATCTCATTAGTTTGACTTGCCAAGCAGGCAGATGCAGCAACAGTTCCATCAGAACCCAGAAGATAGCAGTTGTTGGCTGACCTTCTTCCTTCCATGAGTGTACCTACTTCCTTATCCAGTACTTGACATGAATTATGAGTAAAATGGACATGATATCCTCCATCACACAATTGACTAATACTGATCATGTTCACTATTAATCCTTCAACAAGGAGGGTATCCTTGAGCACAGGTAGATCCGGAACCTTCAATCTTCCACAGCCGATCACCTGGCCCTTTCCTCCATCACCAAAAGTGACAAATTGATGTTTCCTAACCGGTCTGATATGTGTAAGATACTTAGATTTATCTATCATATGGGCTGAGCATCCACTGTCGATGTACCATCTGTCTTTCTTCATGTAACTTGACGAACTGAACTCAACCATGCAAACATCCTCCCGGTCTTTCGATTTCCAGACTTGTCGCATCCGAGGTTTGACCCTGACCTCCACAGCTTTTTGTTCAGCAAGGAAAAGTCGGCACTTTGGTTTGATGTGCCCAATCTGATAGCAGTACCAACACGTGCGAGTGTCTCTTTTCCATTATGTGTGAGGGTGAGTACCAACATGGACCTTTCTTTGATTTATCAGATTCTTTTCTTGGTACTGATTCTCCGTCTATCTAGGGCTCTGATACCAATTGAAATACTATTGACTGTTCAAGGATAGCACCGAGGTAGAGTTCAACTAGTTGTTCGAACACTGCTCGGATAGTAACTGAGATAGGATGCGTAGAGGACACACAATATCATTCCCAATTCGACAACAACCTACTCTAGGGGGCTTCCCACGCCTTAAAGGGATGCAAATCTTTATTGAAAGTATAGAGCTACAAAGAGTCTTACAATCTTCCAAAAGTAAGTGCCTAGCCTCTAACACCTTTGCACCTGGATTTGCGATCTCGGCTCCCCCTCGATCCCCTAAGTTCGAGACTCCATCCCAAACTAGCTCAAACCTCTCCCGAAGCTTGGACACTTTCTCCCAAAAGCGTATGTTGATCACCTTGAGTGTGCAGTGGGTTGTTCAGCAAGAACAGTCGGATCAGCACACTGAACAGAGTGCTTCAGCGCCATTGATTTTCCAGTGGGGAAAACTCGGATGGCCATCGCTCTTCTTCTCTCCAATCTCACGTATGCACTCGTGTGTATTTCTCTCAGAAAAGCGATCCAGATCTTGGATGCCCTAGCCTTCTATTTATATGCTTCGGTGATTCTAAATCTGTTCCAGATAATCTGTCAAATATTTAGGAAATATTCCTAAATATTTGCTAGATATCTTTTATCCAATCGTTAAGGAAGATCTAGATAGTTCTTCCACCCCAAGTCTTGTAAACCGACTTCTAACTGATGTGAAGATATTGATCCAAATATCTGATCTTCTTAGTTCATAAACTGACTTCAACTGATCGGTTCTTCGCTCATCCATATTAGGAAATGTCCATGCGTCTGTTCCACACTGTACTTCTGTTTCAGTCTTCGGTTGAACTCTGCTTGAACTCTCTCAAGGCGTTTTTCTAAAACCATGCCATTCATGGGAACATCAAAGATTAACCGTGAAGTGGTACAACATCATAACCTTGTCAGTGGGGAGCAATATCATCGCTAGTGCGGGAGGCTACCGACAAGGAGGTGTGGAATGCACTTATGACTATTGGATCAGATAAGGCACCAGGTTTTGACGAATGTTCTAGTAGCTTTTACAAAAGAAACTGGGGCCTGCTGGGGAAGGAACTTTGTAATACCGTGAGACATGGCCTCAGATTCAACATAATGCCTAGAGGAGTAAATACAGTTTACTTGGCCTTAAATCTTAAATCTAAGCTTGATTAAAGCCCGAGTGACTTTAGACTGATATCCTGTTTCAATGTCTCCTACAAAATAGTAGCTACTTTACTAGCGAAGAGACTGAAGCCTCTCCTCCCGAGCTTGATTGATCCTGCACAAGGGGCATTCGTTAAAGGGAGATCCATTGTTGGGAATGTTTGCCTAGCACAACAGCTTCTAACCGGGTATGGAAGGACATGTATATGCGAAAGACTTGCATGGAAAATTGATTTATGGAAAGCCTATGATATGGTTAATTAGGACTTCTTCAAAGATATGCTTAAGGCATTTGGCTTTCCTAACAAATTTATATCTTGGATTCCCATGTGCATCAGAAGCACATCATTCTCCATCCAAGTCAATGGTGAATTGTCTGATTTTTTTAAGGGGCAACGGGGCTTGTGACAGGGTAATCCCATGTCTCCTCTCCTCTTCACAGTTGCAATGGAGTATTTGTCACGTGATCAGTCAATATTTTGACGGATTATTGATGGACCATAATTATACGAATCAAAAACATAGTAAAACCCACCAAATTAGACTGTTTGTCTATCTAACTTCTACTTGTTAGTCCTGATATATTTCTACAGAGTATTTTGGCGCTTAGAGAGAAAACACGCTAAGGAGAGGATTTTACGCTGAAAAGATATTACGAGTCATTCCAAGGTCAAGATCAGACGCTGAACGGAGAAATCTCAAGATCCTAACATTGAATTACTCAATTCAAATTCAACCGAGGAATAACCAAAGTCATACCGGAGCAAAATTGGACTGATAGTTTTGTGAAAAGACTGCACAAAAACTCACAAAACTCATCCATTTGCCAAGGTGACCGGCGGCTTTAAGGAAGAGGTGAGTCATGGGGTGACTCACCCCCTCCTTCCTCCTCCCCTCCTCCTTGCAACCGGCGGCTTCCTCCCTCCCCTCCCATTGCAACCAGCGGCTTTTGTGAGCCATGAGAAGTTAACATGTGTGGCCTTCTCCTCCACAAGCTCCTCCCCATCTCCTCCACCCTTGGATGCAACACCACATGCCTCCATCTCCACCCTCCATTCTCCTCCCCTTAGCCTATAAAAGGAGAGCTCCTCCTCCTCATTTGTAACATCCCACAATCAACAATTCACTTCTCTCTCTAAGTTTTGGTTACTTTGTAAGTTTGGTTTTTGAAATAATACTCCGGTTGGTTCTTGAGTATTATACTTTAGAGAATACTCATGTTGGTTCTTGAGTATTCAGTAGGAATTGGGAATACTCCTGTTGGTTCTTGAGTATTCCACCCCTTCCCCTCTTACTGTTTTCAAAAACCCCCGAGTATTTAGCTATGGTATCAACCTCTATGGATATTCGTAGCTAAACTCGTTATTCGGTTAAAGGGGCGTACTTGTATTATAAAATGTTTTAATTCTTTTAGTTTCTTTTCTCTGTATTCAAAACTTGTTCTATGTGCCATATATTAGGTTAGAACTTCCAAGGTTGAGTGGATGCTTGGAATGGCAAAGCACTTCCGTGGGGTTCGTAAACATACTCGGATAAGTGGATGCTTGGAATGGCAAAGCTTATCTGAGGAGTTTGACCTTTCTAAAACACCATTTGGTTGCTCGGGAATGAAAGACCAAATGGATGCACACATGCTAATATACCTTGGAATGGGGTATTAGTCTAAGTAGAACAAGTGCTCTACGACTTTTGCAAAAGACTAGACGGTGTTGCAAGTTGAGTGCTTGGAATGGCCTCGATTCACTTTCGAACACTTTTGCAAAAGGCTAGACAGTGTTGCAAGTCGAGTGCTTGGAATGGCCTTGATTCACGTTTGAATACTTAGAAGGGTTACTAAAATAATAAACAGGCTATGATACAAGGCCCTTGAAACCGAATGTTTTCCTTGAATTACAAAACCCTCCTGTATTTACTTTTATAAATTGCTCGATCATCTTCAATCACCAACCGCTCATCTACCGGAGGACTCGCAAATCACGCATCACCCACTGTAAGTCTTTCTTTTTACTTTTCAGTATTTATTTTCTGTAATTTACTTTTCAGCACTCAAAACCAAAAACAACCAAAAAAGTCACTTAGTCATAACCGCTAAAATCTCAATCAACCTTAAAACACGCTCCCTCGCTGTACAAATCCCTTAAAGAACAACGTATCCCCCTAATTCCCTTGGGTTCTCGACCCCTACTTACCACTTACTACCCAGTAGTGAAGTCGCGAGTAGCGGAAAATATAAATTTATTTGTACAGAGAACATTGCACCTTAACGACAGTGCAGTGGGCTCCGTCAAAATTGGCGCCGTTGCCGGGGAATTAGCCATCGGATAAGTTGTTCTTTCCCTTCCATGTCCTCATGACGCAACCCCCTTCATATGCATGGACAACAAGACATCTCCCTCTGTTCGGAGGTACGGATGGAGAAGACCCAGTACAACACTGCCGAAACTTTTACCACGTTTGCCACCTCATAAAACCTGCAAATGAAATGTTAGAGGAGTTTAAACTTAAATGTTTTAAATTTTCTTTAACTGATTTTGCAACGATCTGGTATTATACGTCAACCGCTAGTAGTGCAGTACATTTTGTGGACCTCTGCGTCCCATTCCTGAAAGAATTCTCCCCTCCATCTTTACGACAACAAACCCGTGAGAAGATCATGAGCCTTAAACAATCCCGGGATGAGACCTTGGACGAATACTACACGAGCTATGACACCATCGTCTCAAACTGCCCTCACCATGGATTCACGAAGAAAGTTCTTCTTCAAAAATTTCTTCGTGGGATGAAGGCCGATGATCTAACAAGGATTAACGAAGCAATGAGGAGATCAGCCAGGAACTTCTCCCTGGCAGACATGTGGTACCTCATAAATGAACTGGCCGCAGCCACAAAACGAATACCCCAAGCTGATGGAGGCATGCAGATAGAAGAGGCTGGTCTAGAGACAGAAGGAGAAACTCCCGAGCCATCAGAAGAAACTCCCGAGCCATCAGAAGACTGGGATATAGAAAGTATCGGGAGCAACGAGGAAGTGTCAGCAATGGAAGAAGTCCAGAATACCACCGACATGCTGCCAATGCCATACCCAGCTATCATCACCCAAGCAGCCAAAACCATCTATGACCAGTTCCTCACAAACAGACACAACGAGGCAGAACCGAGCCTCAAGATGCAAGCTTCCCGACTTTTCCCCTCGATCAATAGACAAATCGCTGAAAACTATGTGATCCATGAAGAGGCTGAAAAGAGAATGGGAAAAGGGCCTGAGCAGAACGACTCCTCGATGGAGCATGTTTTCGCCATGACTGGACAAGGCAGCCCTAAACACCAGAAAACCCAGTTCAAGAAGCTAGTGGTCAAAGGTCCCTCACCTTCTCAGAGACGTTGGAAGGAGACACCATCAGAACAAGGGGAACTGGACCCAAGCACATCTGCTCACAAGAAATCAGGTAAAGGCAAGGCAAAAACCAACACAGGAACAGTGGTGAAATTCGACCTAAGCCACCCATGGGACCCCAACCAGTGATCCAGGAACAAGGTACTGTCGAGCCAACGACGTTAAACAAGTGCACTGGTCGGGAGGTAACCCGACACTATCTTACTTTCTGTCTTTTTATTTTTTGTCTTTTAGTTTTTATAAGTCGCTCTCACCCACTTGGTGCATAGAATGATTTGACTATTTAGGAATTGGTTTTTGGAGCACGATCGGATCAGCCAGGCAGCTTCCGTGAATTTATCGGGCCTGCGCTGAGAGTTCAAGGCCCCAGCCAAACTCCCTCGATTATCCAGCCTCATGCCATGTCATTCGACACAAAAAGGGAGTTCTGATCTTAACTTTCCTTAATATCATTTCCTTCTCGTAATTGTCTGCTTGCATGGCTTTTGAACTAAGTAGTGCTGAAAGGCACGCCTTCGTTCAAAAGTGTGGGGTGAGATCCGCATGTGTACATAAATAAATAACATGTTTTTTCTTTTTCTTTTTTAGTATTATCTTTTTGAAAATATGAACTTAAGAATGTGAAAAAGATAGATCTAAAATTCATGCATTTACCTTGTGAAAATTCAACTGTCTAAAAACTTAGAACGTAACTTCTCATTTGTCCCTTTGTGCTGAGATAAACTAGGGATGTGGAGTTGATAGAAATGCCCTAGAGAGGCTTGGCAAGCAATCAAAGGATCGAATCAAACTATATGGTTTTCGAAGTCATCTCCGCCATGCAGTGTTTATGCAAAAAGAAAAAAAAAGAAGGCGAGGACGGGAATCAGACCATCCTCTCTCTAGTCAAAGTAGCCGAGAAAATAGATGAGCGACCCTCATCTTGACCCGCACGAAATGACAAGGATGATTGGAGCGGGGAGGTATTTCCATAGGCTTGCGGGCGATGATTGGACCTCCCAAAAAGGCTTGAGAAAATGGACTAGCAAGTCACAAAGACGCAAAAAGCTCAAAGAAGCAAATCAAGAGGCCAAAGGCCCAAAATTGTGAAGGTTTTAACCAAAAAAAAAGTGAAGTACTCAAAGAGTCAAATCAAAGGCCAAAGACCAATTCACTACAAAAGCAGTCCCTCGCCAAAAGAAAAATCAAAGTACTCAAACCAGTGAAACCCGAACCGAATCACGTGCTAGAGAAAGCTACAAGGAAACCATATAGTGCGAGACGGTCCCGAGGTTGCAGTCCAGGAACCTAAAAAGGGCTATCTCCCGAAACATCCAGAATAATTTGCATCTCAGCACGGATGTACAAGTATCAAGTTTCTTCTATTTATTTACACAGTTCAATTTGGTAATAAGTACGCAATGCATGAATTAGGATAAATCTAGTACCACAGTCTAATTTTCATATTTCAAAAAACTTACTTAGTGTGCCGCCCTTTAATAGCATTGTTCGGGACGAACAACTAAAAGTGTGGGGTGATCTGATGGACCATAATTATACGAATCAAAAACACAGTAAAACCCACCAAATTAGACTGTTTGTCTATCTAACTTCTACTTGTTAGTCCCGATATATTTCTACAGGGTATTTTGGCGCTTAGAGAGCAAACACGCTAAGGAGAGGATTTTACACTGAAAAGATATTACGAGTCATTCCAAGGTCAAGATCAGACGCTGAACGAAGAAATCTGAAGATCCTGACATTGAATTACTCAATTCAAATTCAACCGAGGAATAACCAAAGTCATACCGGAGCAAAATTGGACTGATAGTTTTGTGAAAAGACTGCACAAAAACTCACAAAACTCATCCATTTGCCAAGGTGACCGGCGACTTTAAGGAAGAGGTGAGTCATGGGGTGACTCACCCCCTCCCCTCCTCCTTGCAACCGGCGGCTTCCTCCCTCCCCTCCCATTGCAACCGGCGGCTTTTGTGAGCCATGAGAAGTTGACATGTGTGGCCTTCTCCTCCACAAGCTCCTCCCCATCTCCTCCACCCTTGGATGCAACACCACATGCCTCCATCTCCACCCTCCATTCTCCTCCCCTTAGCCTATAAAAGGAGAGCTCCTCCTCCTCATTTGTAACATCCCACAATCAACAATTCACTTCTCTCTCTAAGTTTTGGTTACTTTGTAAGTTTGGTTTTTGAAATAATACTTCTGTTGGTTCTTGAGTATTATACTTTAGAGAATACTCCTGTTGGTTCTTTTGTATTCAGTAGGAATTGGGAATACTCCTGTTGGTTCTTGAGTATTCCACCCCTTCTCCTCTTACTGTTTTCAAAAACCCCCGAGTATTTAGCTATGGTATCCACCTCTATGGATATTCGTAGCTAAATTCTTTATTCGGTTAAAAGGGCGTACTTGTATTATAAAATGTTTTAATTCTTTTAGTTTCTTTTCTCTGTATTAAAAACTTGTTCTATGTGCCATATATTAGGTTAGAACTTCCAAGGTTGAGTGGATGCTTGGAATGGCAAAGCTCTTCCGTGGGGTTCGTAAACATACTCGGATAAGTGGATGCTTGGAATGGCAAAGCTTATCTGAGGAGTTTGACCTTTCTAAAACACCATTTGGTTGCTCGAGAATGAAAGACCAAATGGATGCACACAGGCTAATATACTTTGGAATGGGGTATTAGTCTAAGTAGAACAAGTGCTCTACGACTTTTGCAAAAGACTAGACGGTGTTGCAAGTTGACTGCTTAGAATGGCCTCGATTCACTTTCGAACACTTTTGCAAAAGGCTAGACAGTGTTGCAAGTCGAGTGCTTGGAATGGCCTTGATTCACGTTTGAATACTTAGAAGGGTTACTAAAATAATAAACAGGCTATGATACAAGGCCCCTGAAACCGAATGTTTTCCTTGAATTACAAAACCCTCCTGTATTTACTTTTATAAATTGCTCGATCATCTGCAATCACCAACTGCTCATCTACCGATGGACTCGCAAATCACGCATCACCCACTGTAAGTCTTTCTTTTTACTTTTCAGTATTTATTTTCAGTAATTTACTTTTCAGCACTCAAAACCAAAATCAACCAAAAAAGTCACTTAGTCATAATCGCTAAAATCTCAATCAACCTTAAAACACGCTCCCTCGCTGTACAAATCCCTTAAAGAACAACGTATCCCCCTAATTCCCTTGGGTTCGACCCCTACTTACCACTTACTACCCAGTAGTGAAGTTGCGAGTTGCGGAAAATATAAATTTATTTGTACAGAGAACATTGCACCTTAACGACAGTGCAGTGGGCTCCGTCAATTATTCACTACATTTGATGAAGGATAACGCTCGTTCTCCCGGCAAATTGTCTCTATTTGATGTCTTTCTCTAGTGTTTCTGGTCAAAAAGACATATCATCTCTCCTTGGACTCGGAACATCGAAAGAACGAAAAGATCGACGAAAATAACCAAAAACGAGCTCTACACCAGCATTGGGCCGTGACCACCGTGACACCTCATATAGGCCACGGTAGTCACGGTAGCATTTTTGCTCAGAAGGAAACGACAATCTTGGACAGGGTCGTGACTGCCGTGACACCGACTGAAGATCACGATAGTCACGGTACCTTTTTGCCTCAGTGTGTTTCAAGCAGGCCGTGACTGCCGTGACCTCCACTGAAGGTCACGGTAGTCACTGCAATTCTAGGAATAATTATCAAAAGTTTCCTAATTTAATTTTGGAAGTTTTCTAGGCCTTTCTGGAAATTGATCGATTGGGCTATAAAAAGGCAACGACCAGAACAAGATATGTGTGCTTATTTTGGAGAAGAAAAACCCTAGCTTGGGAAGAGACAGCAATTCATCGTGAGAGATTCAACGAGCCACCGCGACTTTACGGTTTACTCGTCATAATTTCTCTATACACTGTTTTTGGTTAATTTACCATGAATAGTGAGTAGTCTCTCTATTATGGGATCCTACGGATCCCGTGCATTGTACCCAACTCGTCATGTGATCATATAAATGTTTTTCATTAATGCAAATTGAATATTTAATTTCATCGTGCTTAATTTATCGTTCTATGCAAGTATTTACATCAAATGGTATGTTTGCATGCTAGAACGTATTTAGGTTATATACTGAAAGGTGGATGGGCCCTGGGGATTAACCAGATTGTATGAAATTGTATGAGAACCTTTACTTTAATAAATCGAGATCGTTGATAATCCGTGGATGGGCGGCATTCAACGATTGAGATTAATCTAGATAATGATCGTGGATGGGCGGCTTATTGACGGATGCACAGTCGTCGTGTGCAACGCAAAAGATAAATTTATAAGTCCGCTACTCGTGACTTACTATTGGATTAGCAAGCGGTAAGTAGGAGTCGAACCCAAGGGAATTAGTGGATAGTTGTTCTTTAAGGGATTTGTATAGAAATGTAAGTGCAATTGGGGTTGGTTGTGGTTTTAGTACTGAAAAGTAAATGACTGAAAAGTAAAGTGCTGGAAATTAAAGTGCTGAAAGTAAAGACTGAAAGTAAATACTGAAAAGTAAAGTGCTGGAACAGTCGAGTTCAATATCAACCAAGTAACATATTTTTTGCACTGGCCGCACGCTATATTTCAAGCGCAATGCGTGCCACAGTTATGTTGGATCGATTTTGAACAAGTCTGTAGTAAGCGTACGGAAATGTAAAGACTGAAAATAAAGTGCGTAAAGTAAAGTGCATAAAAGTAAAGACTGAAAGTAAATTGCGTAAAGTAAAGTGCTGAAACGTAAAGTGCTGAAAATAAAGTGCGTAAAAGTAAAGTGCGTAAAAGTAAAGACTGAAAGTAAATTGCGTAAAGTAAAGTGCTGAAAGTAAATGTTAGGTACTGAAAGTAAAGTTAGTTGCAGAATGTAAAAGTTAGTTGCAGAATGTAAAGTACTGAAAGTAAATGGTACTGAAAGTAAACAGTTGATATTAGGACTGAAAGTAAAGTGACAAGTGGTGCTTTGATTAATGGAAGGATTCGGTTTTAGGGGCCTTGTATCACAGTTCGTTCATCATCGACCTCTAATGATCGTTCTAAGTGTTCAAAGATGTATGAAGGCCATTTCTAGCACTCGACTTGACACACCGTCTAGTCCTTTTCAAGACATAGAACACTTGTTCTAGTTAGGCTAATTCCTCCTTTCGAAGTATCTTAGCTTATGTGCATCCACTTGATCAATCATTTCCGATCAACCAAGTGGTGTTTTAAAGAGGTTGAACTCCATGGAAAAGCTTTGCTCTTTCGAGCCTCCACTTAACCATGTATGCTCACGAACCCCATGGAAGAGCTTTGCTCTTTCGAGCCTCCACTCAACCATGATGTTCTAACCTAATATATGGCACATAGAACAAGTTTGAACATAATAGAAGCGTTAAGAAATGGGTCTAAAATGTTTGCATGATACAAGCACACCCCTTCAACCGAATGAAGGGTTTAGCTACAAATATCCATAGAAGTGGATACCATAGCTAGGTGCTTAGAAAAGTAAAGGTTTTGGTTTTGAAAGCAAAGACAAGAAAAGTAAATGGTTTTGAAAACAAAGACAAGAAAAGTAAAGGTTTTGGAAAGTAAAATTCAAGAACAACAAGAATACTCAAGAACAAACAAGAGTAAACTCAAGAACACTCAAGAATACTCAAGAACCAACAGGAGTATTCAAGATCAAGAGAGAAGGTAGAGATTTTGATATCAAAACACAAGTGTTTACAAGGATTTGTGAGATGGATTCTAGAGAAATTCTCTACCTAAGTTACAAGTGATATCATTCAAGGAGGGGAAGCCCTCCTTTTATAGCCAAATGTGGCGGTGGAGGAGTGAGTGGAGTGAGATATTTCCTCCTCCAACCGCCTCTAGTCCTCCCATAAGTCCAGTTGAGCTTGGTTGGCCTTCGGTTGGAGTTTGGATGAGCCAAAGGGTGCACTTGCCTTGCACATGGGCGGATAGAGCATGGGATGTGCAAAAGGGAAACTATATGAGCTTGGTTGAGCTTTGGGCAAGTCCTTTGAACTTGGTTGAGGTTTGGTTTCAAACCAAAAGATCAACCGATGTGAATAGTATGCCCTAACCGGGAAATAAGTAGTTTGGTTGGACTTCGCCGGATTTTTGACCGGAGTTGGGCTAAAATGACCGGAGCAAGGTGTTGGTTGGATTTGGCTTGATCGGAGCATCACCGGAAGTTGATTGGACCATGGCCGGAGCTTGGCCGGAATTTTGGCCGGAGGTGATTGGGTGTTGAACCATGGATTTGGAATGTTGAGACGATTCTAAGACTGATCCATGAAGGATGTTTGGCCAAATTCTGCCCGGAGCATGGTCATGGCCCGGGGTTGAAGTTTTTCTCGGGCCCTTGGTCGGTCGGGCCCGGGCACTGCTCTCGGCGCGGTCCTGGTTCTCTCGGACATGGGTCTCGGCACTCTCGGATGTGGGTCTCGGCGCTCTCGGACGTGGGTCTCGGCACGGGCGCTCGGCTCTCTCGGCACGGGTGCTCGGCGGGGACCTTGTCTTCTCGGCACTCGGCACTCGGGACTTGGTTCCCGGCACTCCCGGCACTTGGGCCCGGTACCTCGTGGCAGGGACCTGAGGTTCTCGGTACTGGGCCGGGGTACCCGGCTGGGGTCCTCGGCCCTGGTTGATTTTTCTCGGTCCCCGACTGGCCCGACTTGACTTCTAATCCATTTTTGGTTTAAGAACCCCCTTTTTAGCTCGTTTCTTCTCTAAACCTCAAAATAGCCTGTACAACAAAAATGGAACTAACAAGTAAACGTTGTTAAGACAAAGTGTTCAATTTGGTGGGTTTAACTATCTTAATGAATCATATAAAAATGGTCCATCAGATCACCCCACACTTATACTTGTTCGTCCCGAACAATGCTATTCGAGAGACGAGAAACACAAAATCCAAGTAATAAGCTCTAAATAGGAAAGTGAGAATGTGGAACTAGATTTATCCTATCCAAGCAATACTTACTTGTTACCAAACTAAACCGTGTAGATACTTAGAAGAAACTTGATACTTGTACCTTCGACCCGAGATGCAAATTAATTCGGATGATTCGGAGATAGCCTTTTTTAGGCTCCTGGACTGCATTCTCGGGACCGACTCGCACTATATGGTTAACTTGTAGCTTTCTCTAGCACGTGATTTGGTTCGGGTTTCAATGATATGAGCTCTTTGACTTTGATGAGGGATAGCTTTTGAAGTGATTTGGTCTTTGGCCTTCGATTTTGAATTGGAGTTTCTTCACTTTTGTTTCGGTTAAAACCTTCACAATTTTGGCCTTTGGCCTTTGATTTGCTTCTTTGAGCTTTGCTCCTTTGTGATTTGCTTGTCCATTTTCTCAACCTTTTGGGAGGTCCAATCATCGCTCGAGAGCATATGGAAATACCTCCCCGCTCTTTCTCATCCTCGTCGTTTCGCGCGGGTCAAGATGAGGGTCGCTCATCTATTTTCTCGGCTGCTAGGACTAGAGTTAGGACGGTTTGATTCCCGTCCCGCCTCTTGCATAAACGCTGCACGGCGGAGATGACTCTAATTTCCAATGAAACCCGAAGTGCAGCCTCCACTAACTTCGTAAACCATATAGCGAAATCCGATCCTTTGAGTGCTTGCCAAGCCTCTCTAGGGCATTTTATATCAACTCCACATCCCCTGTATATCTCAGCACAAAGGGACAATTAAGAAGTTACATCCTCAAGTTTTTATACAGTTGAGATTTCACAAGGTAAATGCTTGAATTTAGATCTATCTTTTTCACATTCTCAAGTTCATATTTTCAAAAAGATAATATTAAGGGAAAAGGAAAAGGAAAGCATGTTAAACTAATTATGTGCAAAGGCAGTTCTCACCCCACACTTTTGAACGAAAGCATGCCTCTCAGCATGACTTAGTTCAAAAGCCGATTGCAAGCAAATATTTACAAGAGAAGGAAATAACATTTAAGGAAAGGGGAAGAACTGAACTCCCTTTATGGTGTCATTGCATGTCGAGGACATGCGAGCAAATGACATGGCTCGGAGCGGAATAATCGAGGGAGTTCGGCTGGGGCCTTGAACTCTCGGCGCTCCCCAAAGCTAATTCCTATACAAGTAGTCATTCCTTCTATACACAAAATGGGTGAGAGCGACTGACAAGGTAAAAACTAAATGACAAAAATTAAAATGACTGAAAATAAGATAGATGTCGGGTTACCTCCCGACCAGTGCCTTTGTTTAACATCGTTGGCTCGAAGATTGGGGATCATAAGTTTGGATCCCATGGGCGGTTCAGGTCGTATTTCTGCACAGCGCCTACCATTATTCTTGCCTTGACTTTCCCCTAGTTCTTGTGGGATGATGAGCTCGGGTCAGAACTCCATTGTTCCGGTAGTTTTTCCTTCATATCCTCCCAAGTTGGTGATGATCTTTTGACCATAGCTGCTGGCTTAGCTATTCTTATGGTCTCTCTTGGTAGGTCAGAAACTAGAGTTCTGAGATTCGAGGTATGCACAATGTCTAGCGGTTTCCTTGTACCTGGACGGCCATCATTATCATCGATGTAGAAATCTGAAAATCTGCCGCCAAATGCGAGTGATAACAAGCTTTTGCCCATGTCGATCCTTGCCTTGGTAGCGTAGAGGAATGGTCGTCCCAATATAAGTGTTGGAGGGTCATCTTTTCTGGTATCTCCCATTTGTATTACATAAAAGTCCGCAGCAACGACGAGCTCTCCCACACGGAGTGTTAGATCTTCAAACACTCCAACCGGCTGGACACATGACTTGTCCCCTAACTCGAGGGATATCCTTGGTGGCTTCAATGGACCAAGCCCTAATGAGCAATATAGAGGATAAGGCAGGACATTGACGGCGGCCCTAAGATCGATTAAGCACTGATGAATTTGGGCTTCACCAATACCACTAGTGACCGTGAAGGCCCCCGGGTCCTTATCCTTTTCCGGTTGTGACTCATGATCTGTAGTGAGGGATCTTTCCATTATCGGGCAATTCTGCCCATTCTTGGGCTCTGATTTTGTTTTTTCCTCATTCTTTTGGGTCGCATGGCCCTTGGAGGCGACCATCTGTATGGAGTATAAAAAATCTTCGGGGTATGCCTGCTCATTGCTGCCTTTGTAATCAGTTGATTCGGCATCTTCCTCTGATTCAAGATTTGCTGGATCGGGTCCATTTAGCTCCTGATTTTCTAGGTAAATGCTTTGCTCCGATGCATAGATGTTAGTTGGGGAATCCCATCTGGGACCATCAGAGTCTAAATCGTCATTGTCATCCTAGCCAGATGCTGGTACGTTTAAGTGTGTGATTGGTGGTGGTGTCATGCTAACGGTGAACGCATAGCGTCCATTGTCAGCATGCGTGACCCACGTTCTGCCATCATTGGGTCGGTCTTCCTCTTGATTCCAATCAGGACGGTGCCTACGGGTGAAGTGTTTGTTCGTAGGTTTGTAAGTTGTGGATTGTGCTGCTTCTTCCAGTGCCGCCTTCATGTTTGACCTCCTTATCACGCTAATATTTGCCTTTGGGTTTTGGATGGTTTGTGAAGGAAGTCTGCCTGGTTCATTAGTGAGCGCGGACATTGAGGTGGTGAGCTGGGACATTTGCTTCTTCAAGTTCGAGATATCTCCCTTTGTCTCGATTTGGAATCGATGCATCGAGCCAACGAGTTCCTTCACCACATCATCAAGGGATTTTTTCGGTCCTTGCAGATTGTTCGGGCCTGCTTGGTACTGATTCGGTCCCTTCTGCTGATACTGACCCGTCGGGTACTGGTTTGGTCCTTTTTGCTGATATTGGCCTGCTGATGGAGCGTTCTGGTTGTACTGCCGGTGGGGAGGTTGGTAGAATGACTGAGCTAATTGAGGTGCGCCTTGTTGTGTCTCCCTCGGAGGGTGGTTGTCTTTCCGCCAAGTTGGGTTGGTCACTTGATTATACTGCCGGTTTGGTCCAGCTCTGTCGTTGATGTTGTTGTTGTATCCTTGGTATCCTACCACTGCATTCACTTCTGCCGGTTCCTCTACTATTAACGTTGGGCATGCGTCAGTCTTGTGGTCCGTAGAACTACAAAACTCGCAAGGCTTCACTTGAACTGGCTGCCTTCGTAAGATCTGAACCATCATCTCCTTCATTTGTTTCATTTCCTCTGGCATAGAGTTCATTGGTGTTTCAGCCTTCACCACATTCTTTGTTCGGGAAAATTCTTCCTGCCGAGTTGTCTTCTCTCTAAATCGGGCATTTTCAGCAACGTCGGTGATGAGTCGCCTTATGCCGGTCAGTGATAGATTCATCATGGATCCTCCAGCTGAGGCATCCAGGAGCATTTTGTCTAAGGGTCTCAATCCATCAATGAGGTATTCGATGATGAGTTTCTCAGGCAGTTCGAGGGTGCAGCAGCTTCTCTCCAGGCGGTTGAATTTTTCCAGGTAGTCATACATGGTTTCATTGGGCCCCTGCTTGATGTCCTGCAGTTGCCTCCTTACTTGCATCGCTCTTCCCGCTGGGTAGTATTTGCCCAGGAATTTCTTTTGCATCTGAGCCCATGTTCTGATGCTTCTCGAAGGCAATGAAAGGAACCAGTCATTCGCCGAGTCGATGAGGGAAAAGTAGAAAGCCTTCAATTTGAAGTCTTCTACATTCACACCATTGGGCCTTAGATTTTGGCAAATGCCTTGTAAGCGTTGGAGATGAGTTGTCGCAGATTCTCCATGAGTTTCTGAGAACTTGGGAAAATTGTGGACCACTGATGTGTTGATGGCGATGTTTTCTAGTTCAGGGCCCTCGTAAATGCACCACGGCTGATTTCTGAAATCCGGTGCCGACAGTTCTCCCATAGTAGGTTTGCGGAAGTTGTTGTCCCCATAGTACTCATCGAATACGGGTTCTCGTCTTGGCTCTTGTCGATATTGCCGAGGTGGTGGATGTCTAGGGGGTTGTTGCGTTGGACCAGCTTCATTTCGGTCCTCGGGCGGGCCTTGGTTTCTCCGGATGGCCTCCCTTTCACGAGCTCTTTGGTTTCGGATGAGTTGCTCTGGATCGTCGAGAAATGGAAATGGAGGCAACGCCTCATTATTTCGATCGAACAGATTTATCTCGTCGTCATCCTGATAGTCATGGTGGCTTCCCGCACGAGACATGGTTATGCAGAAGCGAGTTTGAAATTTAAGAGAAAAAAGAAAAAGAAAAAGAAAGAACAATTATCCGATTGATAATTTCTAATTCCCCGGCAACGGCGCCAATTTTTGACGAATGCACAGTCGTCGTGTGCAACGCAAAAGATAAATTTATAAGTCTGCTACTCGTGACTTACTATTGGATTAGCAAGCGGAAAGTAGGGGTCGAACCCAAGGGAATTAGTGGATAGTTGTTCTTTAAGGGATTTGTACAGAAATGTAAGTGCAATTGGGGTTGGTTGTGGTTTTAGTACTGAAAAGTAAATGACTAAAAAGTAAAGTGCTGGAAATTAAAGTGCTGAAAGTAAAGACTGAAAGTAAATACTGAAAAGTAAAGTGCTGGAACAGTCGAGTTCAATATCAACCAAGCAACATATTTTTGGCACTGGCCGCACGCTATATTTCAAGTGCAATGTGTGCCAAAGTTATGTTGGATCGATTTTGAACAAGTCTGTAGTAAGCGTACGGAAATGTAAAGACTGAAAATAAAGTGCGTAAAGTAAAGTGCATAAAAGTAAAGACTGAAAGTAAATTGCGTAAAGTAAAGTGCTGAAATGTAAAGTGCTGAAAATAAAGTGCGTAAAAGTAAAGTGCGTAAAAGTAAAGACTGAAAGTAAATTGCGTAAAGTAAAGTGCTGAAAGTAAATGTTAGGTACTGAAAGTAAAGTTAGTTGCAGAATGTAAAAGTTAGTTGCAGAATGTAAAGTACTGAAAGTAAACAGTTGATATTAGGACTGAAAGTAAAGTGACAAGTGGTGCTTTGATTAATGGAAGGATTCGGTTTTAGGGGCCTTGTATCACAGTTCGTTCATCATCGACCTCTAATGATCGTTCTAAGTGTTCAAAGATGTATCAAGGCCATTTCTAGCACTCAACTTGCCACACCGTCTAGTCCTTTTAAGACATAGAACACTTGTTCTAGTTAGGCTAATTCCTCCTTTCGAAGTATCTTAGCTTATGTGCATCCACTTGATCAATCATTTCCGATCAACCAAGTGGTGTTTTAAAGAGGTTGAACTCCATGGAAAAGCTTTGCTCTTTCTAGCCTCCACTTAACCATGTATGCTCACGAACCCCATGGAAGAGCTTTGCTCTTTCGATCCTCCACTCAACCATGATGTTCTAACCTAATATATGGCACATAGAACAAGTTTGAACATAATAGAAGCGTTAAGAAAAGGGTCTAAAACGTTTGCATGATACAAGCACACCCCTTCAACCGAATGAAGAGTTTAGCTACGAATATCCATAGAAGTGGATACCATAGCTAGGTGCTTAGAAAAGTAAAGGTTTTGGTTTTGAAAGCAAAGACAAGAAAAGTAAATGGTTTTGAAAACAAAGACAAGAAAAGTAAAGGTTTTGGAAAGTAAAATTCAAGAACAACAAGAATACTCAAGAACAAACAAGAGTAAACTCAAGAACACTTAAGAATACTCAAGAACCAACAAGAGTATTCAAGATCAAGAGAGACGGTAGAGCTTTTGATATCAAAACACAAGTGTTTACAAGGATTTGTGAGATGGATTCTAGAGAGATTCTCTACCTAATTTACAAGTGATATCATTCAAGGAGGGGAAGCCCTCCTTTTATAGCCAAATGTGGCGGTGGAGGAGTGAGTGGAGTGAGATATTTCCTCCTCCAACCGCCTCTAGTCCTCCCATAAGTCCGGTTGAGCATGGTTGGCCTTCGGTTGGAGTTTATACGAGCCAAAGGGTGCACTTGCCTTGCACATGGGCGGCTAGAGCATGGGATGTGCCAAAGGGATACTATATGAGCTTGGTTGAGCTTTGGGCAAGTCCTTTGAACTTGGTTGAGGTTTGGTTTCAAACCAAAAGATCAACCGATGTGAATAGTATGCCCTAACCGGGAAATAAGTAGTTTGGTTGGACTTCGCCGGATTTTTGACCGGAGTTGGGCTAAAATGACCGGAGCAAGGTGGTGGTTGGATTTGGCTTGATCGGAGCATCACCGGAAGTTGATTGGACCATGGCCGGAGCTTCCCCTGAATTTTGGCCGGAGCTGCCAGAATTTTGGCCGGAGGTGATTGGGTGTTGAACCATGGATTTGGAATGTTGAGACGATTCTAAGACTGATCCATGAAGGATGTTTGGCCAAATTCTACCCGGAGCATGGTCAAGGCCCGGGGTTGAAGTTTTTCTAGGGCCCTTGGTCGGCCGGGACCGGGCGCTGCTCTCGGCGCGGTCCTGGTTCTCTCGGACGTGGGTCTCGGCGCTCTCGGAAGTGGGTATCGGCGCTCTGGGACGTGGGTCTCGGCGCTCTCGGATGTGGGTCTCGACACGGTTGCTCGGCTCTCTCGGTACGGGTGCTCACCGGGGACCTGGTCTTCTCGGCACTCGGCACTCGGGACTTGGTTCCCGGCACTCCCGGCACTTGGGCCCGGTACCTCTTGGCAGGGACCTGCGGTTCTCGGTACTGGGCCTGGGTGCCCGGCTGGGGTCCTCGGTCCTCGACTGGGGTCCTCGGTCCCTTGTTGATTTTTCTCGGTCCCCGACTGGCCCGACTTGACTTGTAATCCATTTTTGGTTTAAGAACCCCCTTTTTAGCTCGTTTCTTCTCTAAACCTCAAAATAGCCTAAACAACAAAAATGGAACTAACAAGTAAACGTTGTTAAGACAAAGTGTCTAATTTGGTGGGTTTAACTATCTTCATGAATCATATAAATATAGTCCATCATTTATCTAGTGTTATTTTGGTTTAATTCGATATTCGATAGCATGATGAATTACATGATAATGATTGCATGATTAGTGGGGTTAGCAAGGGTGAAGTAGGGACCTGGAATTCTTTCTCTGATAAAAACACAACCGTTTATTTTCTGCACATTTAATTTCTGTATTTTTCTGCTATTTAATTTCTACAATTTTTGTGACAAACAAAACCCTTGTTTTTACAAAGTTTAATCGGAATAGTGAAATAGGTCACTTGTTAGCTAGTATTCACACGCGTCTGTTCCTTGCATCGACCTTTTGCTTACCAAGGTTATAAATTTTGTTTGACTACAACTTGACCCCTAAAACATATAAATTGACAACTATAAAGGGTTAAAAATACGCTTGTCAAAATGGCGCCGTTACCGTGAAGCAGCGTTTAGTGTGATATTAGATTTAACGTGTAGTTTAGACTATTCCACCTTGTTTGTTATCTGACTTTTCTGCCTTGATTTCTTCCCTCACGGTGATTCTTGGCTCTTGCAGGTACTAGCTAGTTCATGCCAAAGAAAACACCCAGACGGAAGAAGCAGATTCAGATTTTAGACGAGGACACACCGGACCGATGAAATAATACTCGCAGGGTCCAAAATGAAGCTCGGCAACTAGGAGCACTGAACCAAAATTTCGCAGCAATGGCGATGAATCAGAATCGAGCATTGAACGAGGTGGTCGGAGATGACCAGCAGCGTCCGTTGCAGCAACCGGTGCGCAGGACTCTTGGAGATTACACTGCTCCACGTGTCTCAGGATTCCAATCTGCCATTGCACCACCTGGAATAGAAAACAACACCTGGGAGCTCAAAACAGGGCTCATTCAAATGGTGCAAAATAACCAGTTTATAGGAAGGCCGAATGAAGACCCTCATCAGCACCTAAAGCGGTTTGTCCAGATGTGCAACACAGTAAAGACGAATGGTGTTCCCCCAGAATCCTACTACCTGAGGCTATTTCCATTCTCGCTATCCGACAAGGCTAGTATGTGGCTCGACAGTCATGTAGAGGGCACCTTCACTACGTGGGGCAAACTGGCTGAAGCTTTTCTCCAGCAGTACTTCCCACCATCGAAGACAACACATTTCAAGAACAAGATCATCTCGTTCCGATCTATGGATGGTGAGACCCTCTACGAGTCTTGGGAGCGGTACAAAGAGCTGATGAGAATGTGTCCCCATCACAACCTGGAATTATGGCAGACTATTGATACTTTCTATCAGGGAATTGACCAGGGGATGCGCACTTTGATCAACCAAGCAGCTGGTGGGGGCTTGAACGGAGTCCCGCTAGACGAGACCTATGATATTATAGAGAAACCTGCTCAGGACTACCACCTTTGGATCGACAATCAAAGTAATCCTAAGGACAGAAAGGGCGTGCAAGATCTATGCAACGTCGATGGCACGAATGACATCGCTGAGTTGACCAATACAGTGAAGATGCTCACAACCGAAATAAAAAATCTGAAGCCGACCTCCTCTATGAAGTAGTCTGATGTTGCCAATGTGGGTGTCTATTGTCAGATTTGTGGCTCTCCTTCTCATTTTGCAGATGGATGTCTGGTAATGGGACAAGATGACAACAGTGGAAACCAGGAGGATGCAAATTACGTTGGGCAGAATAATCAAGGGGCTGGTTTCGGGTACGGATCGGCCGCTAACATGTGGTATAATCTGAACCGGAATCATCCTAATCTCTCTTATAAACCACAGAATCAGGCACCCCTGGCTTTCCTTACAAACAGTGCAAAGCAGTGCACCGTACCAGCCATGAGGCCAATAGAACGTTCAGGCTCAGCAAACGCAGAATAATACTTACTACCAGTCGAGGCCTCAGTACAATAATCAGTCGCAAGGGCAGCAAAATCAGAATTCAGGGAGCTTTACCTACATGTCGCAGTAGCCCAAGTAACAGGAATCTGACAGCTCATCTAGCATGGAGTCCATGATGGCTGATTTCATGGCAGAGCAAGAAAGGCGTGCTCAAGAGCAAGATAGAAGAGTAAAAGCACTCGAGCATGAAGTTCTATCCCCTGTTCAAGTTAGTGTTCGAGGTACTGTTGAGACAGACCTTGAACTCCTTTCACAACAGTCCAAGGCTCAGTTGAGACAGACCTTGCACTCTCGACACAACAGTTCAGCAAATAAACAAAAGTAGCAGAACACACAGACAGATAACCCAGTTCGGCTAGGCCTACTCTGGGGGGTTTCCCACACCCGAAAAAGGGACAGCAAATCTTTATTACGAGTATAGGGCTTCCACAGGGACTTACACTTACACCTTGTAATTGCCAACCTCTAATACTCCGTCTCTCAGATTTGCAACCGAGGTTCACAGCAGTAAGCCTCGATCCCCTTCGTCCGAACAGACAGTCCGAACGTTCTCCACCTTCCCTTGAAGCTCGGACGCTTTCTCTCGAAAGCTTGTTCACCTTTGTTGTGTGCAGCAGTTAGATCGTGTCAGGCAGTCTGTGTTTGCACTTGAGTAGACTGCACATTCACTGATGTATTTCCAATGAGAAAATACAACCGGCCGTCGCTTCCTTCTTCTCCAATCAGCAGGATGTGCTCGTGTGTATTCTGATCTTGAAAGCGATGGGAATTAGGGTTGCCTTTGCATTCGTATTTATAGGCTCGGACGAAACCCTAATTCGCACAAGATAATCCCATCAAATATTTTGGAATATTTGATGTATATCTTTCACAAATCTTTGGAAGAATATACGAAGTCGTCTTCTTTCCCAAGCAAGTCACGCCGTCTTCAATTGTGTATATTCATTCGAATATCCTGCTCGAATAAGTCGCACGCCATCTTTAACTTGACGAAATCTTCGTTGCCAATATCTTCCGGAAAATATCCTTTGCGTCTTGATCACGCTGTACAAAAGTACTAGGATATGTTCGAACTCCCCCTGAACTCCTACTCGAACTGTCTAACAACGTTTTGCCAAACACATGCCACACAAGGGAACATCAATCTCCCCCTTGGCATTTTGGCAAAACCAAATCACTAGATCTATCTATCTATCTAGACAGTAGACAAAATTGAGGGAACAAAAATTGTCGCCACTCAAAATACTCCCCCTTTTTGCCACAAACTGGCAAGGGGTCCGATTTAGTTCGAACAGCAAATCAAACTGTGCCAGAACAAGCACATACTACTGAAAGTTTTCAACGAAAAACGAGTTCAGAGATAGAGTTTTCAGGAGACCTTCAGGCAGACGACCCATCATTAGTGGCATCTTCAGAATCTGCATCATCAGATTCATCTTCACTCGGATAGCTGAGGGCACGAGCGAGCTTGTTGATGCGCCTGCGCTGCTCCTTGTCTGCTTCGATGATGACATTAAGGTCCCTGAGCAACTTGCTTCGCTCATCTCGCCCCATTCTGGCTCCCCCTCGACTGGACTCTGCCACATCTTTTCCTTTCTGGTGCTCCTCCTTGAGATCGTTCACGTGACGACCTTTGAACAACTTATGGTCGACGATGAACTTGCTGGGAGCCTTTGAGAGATGGTCAAGCGAGGCCTTCAAATCAGGAGCTTGATAGATGATCAGCTCGTATATCAGGGACGGGAAGCAAATCTGGTGCAGAGATCTCGACGAGGTGGCATGTTCAGCAATCTGTTTGAACATCACTCTGCCCAGGTTGAACTTCAGTTTATTCCCTATCTGATAGAGCAGTTGAGCCATGTCCTTATTGACAGTAGAGCGATGAGTGGACGGCCTCCAGTTGAAGACAGCAATGAAAAATAGCATGGAATAGAACGTAGATAGCTCCGCTGTATTCACAACTGACTCAGGCCTCCACTAAACAGAGCCTGCAGTGATGGTGCTCACAACCTTCTCAAAACTTGGTTCTTCTTCATCAACAGCTGGGTCGTCCATGACGAAGTATACATTGATCAGCTCAGGATCAATCTTGATCCGTCTCCCTCTGACGTAGAAGACCCCATACTCAGATTCTCTAACAACCCCAAATCCAGGGGGCAGGTTTGCCATAGCCTCACGCACCAGTTGTTCATTGAAAGGTTTGCATCTGTCCAACGTCCAGAACAGATCAGACTCCTTAAGCACCTTAATCACTTCTCTTCCCTTGTACCGGGACTCCTCCAGCAACTTCTCAGGAATGATCTTTCTTTTCTGCACACAGCTCCACTTCACCGCAGCGTCTTTATTTACGAACCATACTCCTTTCTTGACCTTACCCACTGGAACAGTCTCAGACTCAGGGGCTGGGACTTCGCATCGCCCAGCATCTTCAGAGATGGGTACTGCAGCGTCGCGCTTCCTTTTCTTGGAAGAGCCGACTCCCCCTGCACCAATGCTGACCTCAGCAACCTTCTGAACTGATCCTTTTGAAGACTTTGCAAAAACAACCTTCTTCTTCTCCTTGTCCTTCTTTGTCCTTTTGAGGTTGACAAGAGGAACAAGGTCCTGGTCATCTTCTGAAAGGATACCTTCCTTTGAGGCTGGCATTGCAGAATCCTCACGAACTGATGCACCAATATCCTCCATACGATCACTATGCAGATCATCTTGGCCAACTACTGGAGCAGCCATTGCTTCCTTAGCGCCTTCTTCTGGAACACCCACTGTCTCACCTTCAGACTGGGCACAAGGTTCCACAGTTGGAGCACTAGCAACTATCTCAGTAACAAACTTTTCTGCACCAACACTCTGAGCATGAGGTGGTTCCTCTGATCTTATCACTTCGAGATCCTTCTCCTTTTCCAAAACCTCCATGACATTATCAATGTCTTTGAACAGCTTCTCTAATTCTTCATCCTCTTCTATAGGAGAGTCTCCTCTAACTGTGGCTTCCTTCAATAAACCAGGATTTTCTGGTGGAAGAATCATCTCGGAAACATCCTCCTTTTGTTTACTGAATTGTTCCCCTTCTGAACTTTCAATGCTCTTCTCTGGGCCAACATCAGACTCCTCATTCATCACAGGCTTTTTCCCTGAGGCATCAAGAAGGTTTTCTGTCTCCTCATCAGACATTGTAATGAGCCTCCCTCTGACAGAGCTGATCCTGGCAAGGCACTGTCTTGGAGAAACCGCTCGGCGAGTCCCCTTCTTTCTCCGTAAACCGCCTGGGCGAACATACCCAAACGCATGAATTTTCTCCCTCCATGCTGCTGGTCCTCCAGCCACCTTGCTGGGAATCTTGATGTCTTCCACAAACTTGATAGTTTCATTCCCAATAACTATCTTACTAGCGACATTACCAGCCATATCTCTACTGGTTTTCCAATCAACAGCCCTACTGGCTTCATCAAAAACAACAGCCCTACTGGCTTCGCCATCAACCACAACCTTATCCTTCTTCTCAACACCCATATTCATATCTTTGACCACCACAATCTTGTCAATAACAGGAATATTTGCAGAAACTGAAGGAACAGTTTGAAATACCTCAGATTGGGGACGGTCTTCTTGAGACACACCAGCATCTAATGAGAAGGACGAATCCTCCGTGGTCGACTGAGGGATTTTGACTGTAATTCCTCCGGCAGTCTTCTTTGTTACGGCCACAGATTCGGATATAGAGCGTAAAGGCGACGCCTTTTTCTGCTTCGGAGCTTTTGCCTTCGGAATTTTGGGTTTTGCCGCCAGAGTCTTTGAGGACTGCATGTTCGTCTTCTCAGCGGATTTGACGCTGGACTTCGCAGATTTCCTGGTGTTCACCATCGCCGTTTGGAGGATGTGCGGTTGAGAGAAAAATCGGTTCTAGGGTTTGAGAGAGAGAGAGTAGACTACGAACTGCTTTGTGTTTCAAAAGAAATAACTCTCCAGCCTTTTCAACTTCCCAAATTGGTCAACTCTTGTTTCAAATAACGGCAGGAAAAATCTTCAAGAATATTCAAAAATATTTGTCTTCACGCGCTATACCTTCTGTTCCAGCTCCCTTCCTTAGGTGGTCAGTCCAACTGTTGCAGCTGGAAATTCGCTTTTGACTGACCACCGCCTGGAACGCTTAGTGCTTGAAACCACATAGACCCAAAGAGGATCTGGGTGTTCCAAACTGTGCAATCTGGTTCAATCTCTCGTTTGATGAGGTGGCATGAATCTGATGAAACAGTTTGAACTCCTTTTGCAACTTTGTTATCTTCTGTTCAAACTCGTTCTGTAACTGTGACACCCTGTGATCCAACAGTCTCCTGGTACACTTACCAAACTGGATTTGTGCGATTCTCCTATCTGACCTTGTGTGCAGGGTCATATTCACTCCCCCTCGCACAACTCTATGTTTGGTTTGAACATAGTCTAGAGTAGACCGCGGCTTGTTAAAGTCTTCGTCTCCCATTCTGATGGTGTAACAGTTATTTGCCCTCCGTTTGCCTTTCATCACAGAATATCCATTTTTGTCGAGGACAAGGCATGAGTCATGAGAGAATGACACATAGTGACCATTGTCGCATAGTTGACTGATGCTAATCAGATTCATTGTTAGACCTTCAACTAGGAGAGTGTCCTCGAGTGCAGGTAGATCCGGAACCTTCAATGTCCCACAGCCAATCCCCTGACTCCTCCTACCATCCGCGAAGGTGACAAAACGCATCTTCTCAACATATCTAATATGAGAGAGAAATTCAGAGTTACCTGTCATGTGGGCAGAGCACCCGCTGTCAAAGAACCAACTGTCTTGCACTGTGTCTCGTGATGAGCAGCAGGCCATCATGCATACTGTCTGTTGTTCCTTCGGGACCCAAACAAGTTTCTGTCGAGGTTTGGTCTGTCGTTGATGTCCTCGACGTTCAGCAAGAGACAGTCGACACTGCCGTCTGATGTGTCCAATCTGATAGCAGTACCAGCATGCGCGCAAATCTTCCCTCTGATTGGGAGTTGAACTGAGGTAAGCAGGAGTTGAACTGAGGTAAGCATTCCCGGTCCGTCTTTGACTACCTTTAGACTTGTCTTGGGACAGATCCACTTTTTGTCTAGGGTGCTGTCTCAAGTGAGATATTGGGTATCGTGGCTCTTTTTCTCCCAGATGCTGATTCACTTTCTGTCTCTGGTGCAGTTTCAGCTGCTGTTTTGGGTACTGTTCAGCCACTGGGTTGGTTTTAACAACCACTGTACCACTTGAGCATCCTTCTTTAGTGAAACCAAGTCCACGATGTCCAGACTCCGTTCTTTGAGACCTGAGAATATCATTCAAGTCTTTAGTGCCAGAATTCAGCATTCTTACCGACTGTTTAAGGTGGTTGAGTTCCTTCTCAGTGTCTGAGCGATCCATCCTTTCAGAATCTAGCTGAAGTTCCAGCTGTTCTACCTTCCTCAGTTGGAACACCTCTTTGCGCTTCAGATCTGTGATAGTTTTTCTTAGACCCGCCATGCTTACAGGATGAGTGTCACGGTCCTTCTCCTTTTCGACTTTCAGTGAGGAGACCGTACCCAGGAGCTCTGTTTTCTGAGCAAGGAGACACAACCTTTCCTGTTTCATCTCAGCTAGTCGAGTATTCAGTGAGTCGACCGTGCCTTCGAGCTCAACCTTCTGTGTGAGTAATATCTCGACCTCCTGCCAGACCTTGTCTTTTTCTACAGTGATGCTTGCAATTGTGTCATTCAGCTTCTTGTTGATTTTGATCAGTTGCAGCCACTTCTCATACAGATCTTTGTATGTCTGAGCGAGAGACTCCTGTGTGAGTTCTTCATCATCACTATCTGAGGGGTCTTCAGTTGGGAGTTCCGACTGAGATGGAACTGTTGCATCGGTGCTGCTACATTTACCCAGAGTTGTGGTAAAGGCCACAAAGTTGGTGGTTTCACCTTTCTCTTCATCTGACTCACTGTCGCTGAAGCTAGCGACTATTGCCTTTTTCTTCATGAGGGTATTTGCACATTGTGAAGCAATATGACCAAAGCCCTTGCATTCATGGCACTGAATCTCTTCTTTACCTTTATCAGAGGAGTCTTGCCTTATATCACTTGACCTTGACCTGCCGGATTTCCAGTTTCGGAAACTGTTTGATGTAGACTGACCTTGTTCTGGACCACGTCTGTTAATTTTCCTCACCATTCTGCCAAAGTTCTGAGCCATCATAGCCAGTTGCTCAGTGGTGCAGTCACCGTCCAGTTTGTCTTCTGATGTGTCCGCTTTGAGGGCAATTCCTTTCACATCTCCGGGTTGAAAGTCGTGATTGATCTCGTAAGTTCTGAGAGAACCCATCAGCTCGTCCAGCTTCAGTTTGGAGATGTCGTGCATTTCCTCAATGGCAGTGACCTTCATTGCAAATCTTGGAGGCAGTGATCTCAGTACTTTGCTCGCCAGTCTTTCTTCATCGATAGGTTTCCCTAGTGCAGACGCCTCGTTGGACAGTTCCAGAACTCTGGTGTTGTACTCAGCGATAGTTTCACTCTCCTTCATCTTCATCTCTTCGAATTTGCTAGTGACCGCCTGCATCCAAGAATTGCGAACCTTGTCTGTTCCTTCAAAAGAAGTTTGGAGGATATCCCAAGCTTCTTTAGCAATTTCACAGTTGATAATTAGCTTCATGACATTCTCATCTACTGGACGCTTTATCCTCCTCCTCTGTCCACATGGCTTCTGGTTTCGGAACCGATTCTCCAGTGAGATTGTTCATCATGGGTTCAGTCCAACCTCTCATGACTGCCTTCCAAGCCTTTTCGTCTAGAGATTTCAGAAAAGATCTCATCACGGGCTTCCAGGTGGCATAGTTCGATCCTTCAAGCAACGGAGGTCTGGTGATGCTTTGTCCTTCCTTCAGAGTCATCTTGAACAGTTCAGGATCCCACTCAGTATGTCGAGTGTTTGCTCTGATACCAATTGAAGTTCTATCCCCTGTTCAAGTTAGTGTTCGAGGTACTGTTGAGACAGACCTTGAACTCCTTTCACAACAGTCCAAGGCTCAGTTGAGACAGACCTTGCACTCTCGACACAACAGTTCAGCAAATAAACAAAAGCAGCAGAACACACAGACTGATAACCCAGTTCGGCTACGCCTACTCTGGGGGGTTTCCCACACCCGAAAAAGAGACTGCAAATCTTTATTACGAGTATAGGGCTTCCACAGGGACTTACACTTACACCTTGTAATTGCCAACCTCTAATACTCCGTCTCTCAGATTTGCAACCGAGGTTCACAGCAGTAAGCCTCGATCCCCTTCGTCCGAACAGACAGTCCGAACGTTCTCCACCTTCCCTTGAAGCTCGGACGCTTTCTCTCGAAAGCTTGTTCACCTTTGTTGTGTGCAGCAGTTAGATCGTGTCAGGCAGTCTGTGTTTGCACTTGAGTAGACTGCACATTCACTGATGTATTTCCAATGAGAAAATACAACCGGCCGTCGCTTCCTTCTTCTCCAATCAGCAGGATGTGCTCGTGTGTATTCTGATCTTGAAAGCGATGGGAATTAGGGTTGCCTTTGCATTCGTATTTATAGGCTCGGACGAAACCCTAATTCGCACAAGATAATCCCATCAAATATTTTGGAATATTTGATGTATATCTTTCACAAATCTTTGGAAGAATATACGAAGTCGTCTTCTTTCCCAAGCAAGTCACGCCGTCTTCAATTGTGTATATTCATTCGAATATCCTGCTCGAATAAGTCGCACGCCATCTTTAACTTGACGAAATCTTCGTTGCCAATATCTTCCGGAAAATATCCTTTGCGTTTTGATCACGCTGTACAGAAGTACTAGGATATGTTCGAACTCCCCCTGAACTCCTGCTCGAACTGTCTAACAACGTTTTGCCAAACACATGCCACACAAGGGAACATCAGAGCAGACACTTGAGAAAGTCAACGCACAAAACAAACAGCTAGCCGTTCAGAACAGGATGTTAGAAAATTAGGTTGCTCAACAAGCAGACTCTAGCAACTAGAAAGCAGGGAAAACTCCCATCGAAACCAGATATGAATCACAGGGAATTCGTGAATGCCATCACGCTCTGAGGTGGCAAACAGCTTGAGATGCTACCAGCTCCGACCACTCGATCCCGAGCCACAAAATCAGCCCGATTCTACACCAACCGATGAGGAAACGCCCATAGAGGCCGAAAGCTGAGCTGAAATTTCTGCACAAATAGTGGAGCCAGCTCCATACAGACCACCAGTTTCGTTCCCTCAGCGGCTCAAGGGTGCAAGAAGAGATAAAGAGTTCATGCAGTTCGTGGATAAAATTCGTACTCTTTACATCACAATGCCCTTCACTGATGCAATCACCCAGATCCCCACCTATGCAAAATTCATGAAGGAGATTATGACTGGGAAACAGGAGATGGACGGAACCGAGACAGTGGCTCTGAGTGAGGAGTGCAACACTGCCATGCACCAGCCCATGCCGCCTAAGCTTAAGGATTTAGGGAGTTTTTCTATCCCTTGTGATATTGGCGGTCTTACTATTTGTCGTGCTTTATGTGATTTAGGTGCTATTGTGTCTATCATGCCTTATTCTTTGTATTCTAAACTGAATTTGGGTGATCTCTATCCTACTAACATCTCTATTCACCTTGCGGATCATTCTTGTAGACTCCCGAAAGGGATTCTAAAAGACGTACCCGTTAAGGTGAAGAATATTTACATACCTGCTGATTTTATTGTGCTTGAGATTTCAGAGGACATAGACATTCCAATTATCCTTGGTAGACCTTTCCTTTATACTGCTAAAGTTGTTATTGATATGGATAGAGGGTCTATTGCTTTGCGAGTGGGCAGTGAGCGAGTCGTCTTTTACTTACCTGACATGAGCAAGACTCTTAGTCTTTTAGCTGATTGCGATGTATTAGACTCTGCTGATGTCAATCAGCCTATTTCACTGACTTCTATTGAGTCTTACAGAGTTACACCAGGCTGCCCAATACCGATGGACGTATACGCGTTGAGCATAGAGGGAGCAGCTATAGCTGAAGCCAAACAGAACGCCGAATCAGGTAAGGAACCTTGCAAGGTGGAGTTGAAACCTTTACCTGCAAGTCTCAGGTATGAATTTTTGGGCCTAACTCAACCTACCCAGTGATTGTGAATGCATCCTTGACTGATGTAGAACCCCAGAATTTGCAAGAGGTCCTGCGCAAACATAGACCAGTCCTAGGTTATTCGATAGACGATCTCAAGGGAATTAGCCCAGATTTGTGCATGCATAGAATCAACCTAGAGGGCGATGCTAGACCCAGTAGAGATGCTTTGAGACGTTTAAATCCTAAACTGAACGATGTCATTAAAAAAGAGATTCTGAAATTACTGGATGCCGGCATTATTTATTCTGTTGCTGATAGTATGTGGGTTAGTCCTGTGCATGTTGTCCCTAAGAAGGGAGGTTTGCCTGTTGTACGAAATGTGCATAATGAATTAATTTCTACTCGTACTGTGACTGGTTAGCGTATGTGCATTGATTATAGGAAGTTGAATAAGGCTACTCTTAAGGATCACTTTCCTTTGTCTTTTATTGATCAGATGTTAAAGCGTCTTGCGAAGCATAAGTTTTTGTACTACCTCGACGGTTAGAGTGGATTCTTTCAGATCCTTATACACCCCGAGGACCAGGAGAAGACCACTTTTACTTACCCCTTTAGCACATTTGCTTATAGACGCATGCCCTTCGGTCTTTGTAATGCACCAGCCACGTTTCAGCGTTGCATGATGGCTATCTTTTCTGATTTTTTAGAGCACACCATGGAAGTATTCATGGATGATTTTTCGGTGTATGGCTCTTCGTTTGATGCATGTCTCTCTAACCTCACTAATGTTCTTCGTCGTTGCGTTGACACTAACCTAGTATTGAACTGGGAGAAGTGTCACTTTATGGTGCAGGAATGTATTGTGCTGGGACACATGGTCTCTAACCAAGGCATTGAGGTCGATCGCGCGAAGGTGGAGGTGATTGAAAAGCTACCCCCACCAAAAGATGTGAAAGGGATTAGGAGTTTTCTCGGGCACGCTGGATTTTACAGGCGCTTCATAAAAGACTTCTCGAAGATAGCTAAGCCACTCACTGATTTACTTTGTCAGGAAGCTGAGTTTAACTTTAACAATTCATGTTTTAACGCTTTCCACAATCTGAAAACTGCTCTTACTTCTGCTCCAATAGTGCAGCCTCCCGATTGGGAGCTGCCATTTGAACTAATGTGTGATGCAAGTGACTTTGCAGTAGGAGCAGTTTTGGGGCAGCGCATCGATAAGAAGCTTCACGTGGTTTACTATGCCAGTAAGGTCCTCGCCGGAGCAGCAGCAAATTACACTACGACTGAGAAAGAAATACTGGCCATTGTCTACGCTTTTGAGAAGTTCAAGCAGTATCTAATAGGTTCGAAGACCATAGTATACACCGACCATGCTGTGATCAAATATCTGCTGTCCAAGAAGGACTCAAAGCCTCGTCTAATCCGATGGGTCCTCCTCCTCCAAGAATTTGACATCGAAATTAGAGACAAAAAGGGAGCAGAGAATCTGGTGGCTGACCACTTGTCACGCCTCGAGCTAGGAGAGCTCGACCGCGAAGAGGACAAACTCTCGATGAATGATTCTCTTGCAGGAGAACAGCTCATGCGCATTGATGTGGGTAACGTCCCATGATACGCAGATTTTGTTAATTTCTTGACCTGTGGAATCCTCCCTCCCAACCTCTCGCACAACCAGAAGAGGAAATTTCTTTCCGACGTGAAAAGGTACTTCTGGGATGACCCTTTCCTATATAGATTATGTGCTGACGGTCTCTACAGGACTTGTGTCAACGAGGACCAGATCAAATGGATCCTGGAACGCTGCCACTCATCGCAATACGGTGGACACGGGGTGGCTCGAACACTGCCACAAAGGTTTTATAGTCCGATTTCTTTTGGCCCTCACTGTTTAAGGATGCACACGAATTCGTCAAAGCATGTGATCAGTGCTAGAGGACTGGAAATATTTCAATGCAGCAGGAGATGCCCCAAGAGAGCATTCTCGCATTGGACCTCTTCGATGTATGGGGGATTGACTTCATGTAACCATTCCCACCTTCTTATGGAAATCTGTATATCTTAGTAGCAGTCAACTATGTTTCCAAGTGGGTTGAAGCAGTGGCAATTCCTACTTGCGATGCCAAGGTAGTTATCAAAATGTTTCAGAAGGTCATCTTCCCTCGGTTCGGAGTGCCCAGAACAGTTATCAGTGATTGAGGCTCACATTTCAAAGAAAGAAACTTCGAGACGTTGCTAAAAAATATGGGGTTTATCACAAAATTGGCACTCCTTATCACCCTCAAACTAGTGGGCAAGTGGTTATCTCTAACAGAGAGATCAAGAGCATCCTCGGAAAGACAGTCTCGAGCCACAGAAAGGACTGGGCGTCCAAGCTAGATGACGCTCTATGGGCATATAGGACTGCATACAAAACACCTATCGGAATGAGTCCGTTCAGACTTGTCTATGGAAAAACCTGCCACTTACCAGTCGAACTCGAGTACAAGGCTCTATGGGCTATTAGAGAGATGAACATGGATATGAAAGCAACTGGGGAAAAGAGATTACTGCAACTCCATGAGCTCGATGAAATCAGATTAGACTCGTATCTACAAGGAGAGGACAAAGAAATGGCATGACAAGCGAATAGTATGCAGGGAGTTCAATGAAAGCGAGCGAGTTCTTCTCTACAACTCCTGCCTTAGATTATTTCCTGGAAAGTTGTGTACCAAGTGGAGCGGCCCATACACAGTGGAACGAGCATATCCTGATGGGAATGTGGAACTGAGCATTGAGGGAGGAAAATCTATTGTAGTCAACGGGCAACACCTCAAGCACTACCACGTTCTAAAGCATCTTGCACCTCCCGAAGGCATTGACGATAATTTACTTCTCGGGAAGGGATCTCAGCAAGGGACTTCCCGATAATGCTCCTAGTCCTACTTCCCTAGCCATGTCTCGCCAAGACGTTAAACTAGGCCTCTTCGGGGAGTAACCTGTGCTGTAAGTATTTAGCTAGTTGCATTTTGCATTTTGTACATTGCGTGTGACCCTTGCAGGAATTCAAGTGCAGAGTGCGTCAAATTTTGGATAGAAATCGGTTCGGGCGAAGAAAGCATTTTTTTCTGGGAATTAAAGGTGCCGTGACTATCGTGACCCAATGGAAAGGTCACGGCAGTCATGGTAGGTTATTATGGCAGAGTATTCTCAGGGTGTCGTGACTACCGTGACCCAGTGGAATGGTCACGGTAGTCACGGCAGTTTATTTGGCAGAGGAATTTCTGGGTACCGTGACTGTCGTGACCCTTTGGAAGGTCACGGTAGTCACGGAAGTGTTGAGTATAAAAACCAGAATTTAGGTCAAAATCACAATTTCGATTTTGACTTTCCTCTCTCCCCAAATCTGACGACCGCCGAACTCCTTCCCGACCAGAACCACTGTCCGGTCGTCTGCGCACCGCCGTCTGCTTGCCTCCATCCATCTCCTGCTCGCCTCCAGCCTCCGTCCACTCGCCCGCTCGTAAATCTCGCAACCCCACCTCCTCCATGGCTCGCAACCGCACTCGCAACCCACCTGCCTCGTCCCCCCAAAATGCTCTGAACAACCCAGAACCACCAGCAAACCAACCCCCTCGCCGAAGGAACTATCCGGACAGCCGACCCCAGTTCGGTCAGGACAACCATGCCAACCGGTATGACACCATCATTCCGGCAAAGAAGGTAAAACCTACTATCGTCCCTGACCATGAGACATTAGGTTCTTTTGGATTTTTAGATAGCTGTCGTGCCTTATTTGTGGCCTCTAGCCTTGATATATTGTTTGCAAATCTGGCTCCAACTTATTATCTCATGCTAAGGGAATTTTTAGCCACCTTCTCCTATTTGGGTGCATCTGATCAGGCCACGCATTGGGTTTTCCAGTTAGGGGGTAGAAATTATACCATGCCTAAGGCTGAGGTGTGTGAATTGCTTGGTTTTTCGTTGGAGGGATATTGTGGGCAGTATTCTGACCAAGAGCGATATAAGTTCTGGAAGGCTATCTTGGGTTTTGACTGCTTTTTCCTGTCCAGTTGGTATTATTCATGTATTAAGGATCATCTTTGGAAGATCATGCACCGTCTTGTTGCGATGAGCATATTTCCACGGGGGGAGGGAGCCACGACCATTGGCAACCCCGAATTGGATGTTATGATCGCCATGGATCGTGCAGACCAGTTGACTTCTTCCAGATTCTGACAGGACAGATGGTATTTTGGGGCTCGGTCGTTGATAAGAACATCGCCTTGGGCAGTGGTCTTTTTGTCACCATTCTCGCCACGTCACTAGGATGGGATTTCAGTCGGCTCTCAACACCAAAGAAATCAGAGCTGAATCTTAAGAAGATGATCAAAATCAAAATGATTAACCGAGACCACCAATGGCAGCACCGCAGCGAACTCCCCAGCGGGAAGAAGCGCCAGAAAGTTGAGCGCAAATTAGAGGGTGCTCAGGCAAGTTTAGGAGGATCAGCCTCCACCTGAGGCCGTTATTATGGATGAGGCACAGGAGCCTCAGGTGGCCGCGCCTGCTGAGAGAGATCAGCCACCACCATCTCCAGTCCCTCCACCGCAGCCCTCGACCGGTGCCCAGCTCCCGAGGTCATTCATGGACGATGCCCAGAATCTACTCTTCACACAGCAGCATCAGATTTTAGAGAACCAGGATCATATTCTGGGGTACTTGCGCCTGGTCGTGGCCACTCATTGCGTAGTCATGGGAGCGCAGAACCGCCTTGCCCAATCCCACGCCCAGCTCACCGTGGACTTTTCAGACTTCAGGTCTCAGACCATCAGGGCGCGAGACTGGGAGCAGGGTGCACTATCAACTCTTCTTGAGCATGCTGAGCTCGCCTTTCCTCCACCGTTCCAAGCCCCTTCTTCCCGCACTGGCCGCGAAGATGGCCCTTCTCGTCCCGCCGGTGCTGCAGCCTCAGACAGCATTGAGCAGTTGTTTGGCTCCGATGGTGATGTTGTAGATGATGGGGCTAGCTAGTTCCCCTTGCATTCACGCCTTTTGATTTCTTTAAGTCTTTTGTCAGTTGTTACGCATTTTATGCTCATCTATTGTACACTAACTTTTGGATGCTATTTACCATTTCATGTTATTCGATGTTTGAGATATTTTGTCTACGTTTCTACTCTTTGCTCACATCGTTTACCTTTTATTCTTTGGCATCCCTTATCCAGGTTTCTTCTGGCAATTAAATCTTTCCCTTGTGACGCTCTTTATGTTACTCTATATACCTCCAGCTCACAAGTCGTGTTTCACTCACCAGTTATCATTTAATTTCTATGGATATCGGGCTAGCACACACACAGGGAAGTTCCTATACACTTTTCTTTTATTTTACTTCTTCGCTTAGGGACTAGGCTTATTTTTAAGTGTGGAGTGGGTAGCGCATAGTCACACGCATTGCATATCACATTCACTCTTGCATATGCTCAACAGTCTATGTATTGCGATTGAAATCCTCATTTTCTACGATACTCCTTGATTGATTGTCATTCTTTTGGATTCGAAGTCTAAGATTTGAAATAGTTTTATTAATGTGTGTATTCTCTTGAGTCAGTATCATTGCTAGCCTTTGACTATCACATGTTCTGCGTATTTCTTGAAGCATGTTTGAGACTTGATACTAGTAGGCACCGGTTCGAAACTCTCAAAATCTTAAATTGCATCTCTTTTTCAAGGTGACCTTAGTACTAGTATGTGTTTCTCTATACTTGTTGTGATTTGCATGCACCCACCTTCAATCATACACTATGTCAAGCTTTAAGTGTGGAGTTAGAAAATTGGTTTTCAATGTTTTCAATCAAGAAAAAAGTTCTAAATTTTCAAAAGAGGGTGAAAATTTGACCCCAAGCATAGTTGTTTTTGAAAAAAAAATCCTGCAGAAAAAAAAAGAAAAAAGAAGAAGAGAAAAGCATAAAAACACCAAGGGCAAAGTGAGAAAAGTCACCCCTTGTGTGGAGAGAAAATTTTTTAGTACCAAGGGCAAAGTGAGAAAAGTCACCCCTTGTGTATGGAAAATAGTTTTGAAACAATTTCTGCCCCCTTCTTGCATGATGTAGTGTAATTCCATCTTCTCATTGCGTGCAAATCATGATTTGTCTTGCAAATTCATGTACTAGAAACTAAGGGACGACCCTCGTGCAAATTCATGCACTAAAATTTCGATGCAAATGTTTGTACTATTTTTCAGAAAATCCTTAAGCCAGGCTCCTCTTCTCTTACGGGTCTTTGTCTAATCCTTGGCACTTGAGAATGAGCTTTGCGCCAAGAGCCCGTGGACTATCCCTAGATAGCATAGGTGAATGGCGAGCATTTTTGTGTAACTATTCATGTTCTTTATTTGTTGCTATGGAACTATTTAGAACATGTGATTTGTCGATTGCTAGTCGTGTGTACTGACCGTTTGAATGCATAACTCGTCTAATCTATGATTGTCTGAAAACTTTGATGAAGATGTTTGACTTGAAGTTGAGGTAACACGATGAATTCGAGGTATGACGTGACTTTACTGTGACTCATTGAGCTTCATTCATGCATGCACGTTAGTTAGTTGTACAGGAGATTTGTAGGTAGTCCCATTTCTGAAAACCTTCACGAGACTATACTCGTCCTACTAGGGCAGCCTAGGAGTTTAAAGGCTTGATGCATACGCTAAATGCATTCGTGTCCTCTACGACAGTGAGTTATCTTTTTGTTTTCATTATTAGCTAGAATTGATCACATGTCACTTGAGTGGGTAGCTTTGGAACATATGGTCGTTAAGCATTATATTCACGCATGTATTTATTCTGCCATTTGCTCGACATTTGTTCGGGACGAACAAATCTTAAGTGTGGAGTGTTTATAAAAGCATAAAAACACCAAGGACAAAGTGAGAAAAGTCACCCTGTGTGGAGAGAAAACTTTTTAGTACCAAGGGCAAAGTGAGAAAAGTCACCCCTTGTGTATGGAAAACAGTTTTGAAACAATTTCTGCCCCCTTCTTGCATGATGTAGTGTAATTCCATCTTCTCATTGCGTGCAAATCATGATTTGTCTTGCAAATTCATATACTAGAAACTAAGGGACGACCCTCGTGCAAATTCATGCACTAAAATTTCGATGCAAATGTTTGTACTATTTTTCAGAAAATCCTTAAGCCAGGCTCCTCTTCTCTTACGGGTCTTTGTCTAATCCTTGGCACTTGAGAATGAGCTTTGCGCCAAGAGCCCGTGGACTATCCCTAGATAGCATAGGTGAATGGCGAGCATTTTTGTGTAACTATTCATGTTCTTTATTTGTTGCTATGGAACTATTTAGAACATGTGATTTGTCGATTGCTAGTCGTGTGTACTGACCGTTTGAATGCATAACTCGTCTAATCTATGATTGTCTGAAAACTTTGATGAAGATGTTTGACTTGAAGTTGAGGTAACACGATGAATTCGAGGTATGACGTGACTTTACTGTGACTCATTGAGCTTCATTCATGCATGCACGTTAGTTAGTTGTACAGGAGATTTGTAGGTAGTCCCATTTCTGAAAACCTTCACGAGACTATACTCGTCCTACTAGGGCAGCCTAGGAGTTTAAAGGCTTGATGCATACGCTAAATGCATTCGTGTCCTCTACGACAGTGAGTTATCTTTTTGTTTTCATTATTAGCTAGAATTGATCACATGTCACTTGAGTGGGTAGCTTTGGAACATATGGTCGTTAAGCATTATATTCACGCATGTATTTATTCTGCCATTTGCTCGACATTTGTTCGGGACGAACAAATCTTAAGTGTGGAGTGTTTATAAAAGCATAAAAACACCAAGGACAAAGTGAGAAAAGTCACCCTGTGTGGAGAGAAAACTTTTTAGTACCAAGGGCAAAGTGAGAAAAGTCACCCCTTGTGTATGGAAAACAGTTTTGAAACAATTTCTGCCCCCTTCTTGCATGATGTAGTGTAATTCCATCTTCTCATTGCGTGCAAATCATGATTTGTCTTGCAAATTCATATACTAGAAACTAAGGGACGACCCTCGTGCAAATTCATGCACTGAAATTTTGATGCAAATGTTTGTACTATTTTTTAGAAAATCCTTCAGCCAGGCTCCTCTTCTCTTACGGGTCATTGTCTAATCCTTGGCACTTGAGAATGAGCTTTGCGCCAAGAGCCCGTGGACTATCCCTAGATAGAATAGGTGAATGGTGAGCATATTTGTGTAACTATTCATGTGCTTTATTCGTTGTTATGGACCTATTTAGAACATGTGATTAGTCGATTGCTAGCCGTGTGTACTGACCGTTTGAATGCATAACTCGTCTAATCTATGATTGTCTGAAAACTTTGATGAAGATGTTTGACTTGAAGTTGAGGTAACACGATGAATCCGAGGTTTGACGTGACTTTACTGTGACTCATTGAGCTTCATTCATGCATGCACATTAGTTAGTTGTACAGGAGATTTGTAGGTAGTCCCATTTCTGAAAACCTTCACGAGACTATACTCGTCCTACTAGGGCAGCCTAGGGGTTTAAAGGCTTGATGCATACGCTACAAGCATTCGTGTCCTCTACGACAGTGAGTTATCTTTTTGTTTTCATTATTAGCTAGAATTGATCACATGTCACTTGAGTCGGTAGTTTTGGAACATATGGTCGTTAAGCATTATATTCACGCATGTATTTATTCTGCCATTTGCTCGATATTTGTTCGGGACGAACAAATCCTAAGTGTGGAGTGTTTAGAAAAGCAGAAAAACACCAAGGACAAAGTGAGAAAAGTCACCACTTGTGTGGAGAGAAATTTTTTTAGTACCAAGGGCAAAGTGAGAAAAGTCACCCCTTGTGTATGGAAAACAGTTTTGAAACAATTTCTGCCCCCTTCTTGCATGATGTAGTGTAATTCCATCTTCTCATTGTGTGCAAATCATGATTTGTCTTGCAAATTCATATACTAGAAACTAAGGGACGACCCTCGTGCAAATTCATGCACTGAAATTTTGATGCAAATTTTTGTACTATTTTTCAGAAAATCCTTCAGCCAGGCTCCTCTTCTCTGACGGGTCATTATCTAATCCTTGGCACTTGAGAATGAGCTTTGCGCCAAGAGCCCGTGGACTATCCCTAGATAGAATAGGTGAATGGTGAGCATATTTGTGTAACTATTCATGTGCTTTATTCGTTGCTATGGAACTATTTAGAACATGTGATTAGTCGATTGCTAGCCGTGTGTACTGACCATTTGAATGCATAACTCGTATAATCTATGATTGTCTGAAAACTTTGATGAAGATGTTTGACTTGAAGTTGAGGTGACAGGATGAATCCGAGGTATGACGTGACTTTACTCTGACTCGTTGAGCATCATTCATGCATGCACGTTAGTTAGTTGTATCGGAGATTTGTAGGTAGTCCCATTCCTGAAAACCTTCACGAGACTATATTTGTCCTATTAGGGCAGCCTAGGGGTTTAAAGGCTTGATGCATACGCTAAATGCATTCGTGTCCTCTACGATAGTGAGTTATCTTTTTGTTTTCATTATTAGCTACAATTGATCACATGTCACTTGAGTGGGTAGCTTTGGAACATATGATCGTTAAGCATTATATTCACGCATGTATTTATTCTGCCATTTGCTTGACATTTGTTCGGGACTAACAAATCCTAAGTGTGGAGTGTTTTGATCAGTCAATATTTTGACTGATTATTCACTACATTCGATGATGGATAACGCTCGTTCTCCCGGCAAATTGTCTCTATTTGATGTCTTTCTCTAGTGTTTCAGGTTAAAAAGACATATCATCGCTCCTTGGACTCGGAACGTCGAAAGAACGAAAAGATCGACGAAAATAACCAAAAATGAGCTATGCACCAGCATTGGGCCGTGACCACCGTGACACCTCATATAGGTCATGGTAGTCACGGTGGGATTTTTGCTCAAAAGGAAACGGCAATCTTGGATAGGGCCGTGACTGCCATGACACCGACTGAAGATCACGGTAGTCACGGTACCTTTTTGCCTCAGTGTGTTTCAAACAGGCCGTGACTGCCGTGACCTCCACTGAAGGTCACGGTAGTCACGGCACTTCCAGGAATTATTATCAAAAGTTTCCTAATTTAATTTTGGAAGTTTTCTAGGCCTTTTTGGAAATTGATCGATTGGGCTATAAAAAGGCAACGACTAGAACGAGATACGTATGCTTATTTTGGAGAAGAAAAACCCTAGCTTGGGAAGAGACAGCAATTCATCGTGAGAGATTCAACGAGCCACTGCGTCTTTACGGTTTACTCGTCATAATTTCTCTATACATTATTTTTGGTTAATTTACCATGAATAGTGAGTAGTCTCTCTATTCTGGGATCCCGTGCATTGTACCTAACTCGTCATGTGATCGTATGAATGTTTTTCATTAATGCAAATCGAATATTCAATTTCATCGTGCTTAATTTAACGTTCTATGCAAGTATTTACATCAAAGGGTATGTTTGCATGCTAGAACGTATTTAGGTTATACCGAAAGGTGGATGGGCCCTAGGGATTAACCGGATTGTATGAAATTGTATGAGAACCTTTACTTTAATAAATCGAGATCGTTGATAATCCGTGGATGGGCGGCGTTCAATGATTGAGGTTAATCTAGATAATGATCCGTGGATGGGCGGCTTATCTAGTGTTATTTTGGTTTAATTCAATATTCGATAGCATGATGAATTACATGATAATGATTGCATGATTAGTGGGGTTAGCACGGGTGAAGTAGGGACCTGGAATTCTTTCTCTGATAAAAACACAACCGTTTATTTTTTGCACATTTAATTTCTGTATTTTTCTGCTATTTAATTTCTGCAATTTTCGTGACAAACAAAACCCTTGTTTTTACAAAGTTTAATCGGAATAGCTAAATAGGTCACTTGTTAGCTAGTATTCACACGCGTCTGTTCCTTGGATCGACCCTTGGCTTACCAAGGTTATAAATTTTGTTTGACTGCAACTTGACCCCTAAAACATATAAATTGACAACTATAAAGGGTTAAAAATACGCTTGTCATCACGCATGCTCAAGGCTTGTCGAGAAGAGATGCTTTTTTCCATCACCCCAAGGCCCATAGAGTGAACCTAAAACATATAATGTTTGCAAATGATCTATTCTTGTTCTGCATTGGCCATACTTCTACTATTTTGGCTATGAATGATACTCAGCGATTTTTTTTATATGTTCTAGGCCTGCAGTAAATACCAGCAAGAGTCAAATTTTCGTAGCAGGGATGGACGATGGGAAGAGGAATTGGGTGGAAAGCATCTTGTCCTCTGCTAGTTAATTATCTTGGCATATCATTGAATTCGAAATGCCTAAGAGCCCAGGACCGCAGAATACTCATTGATTAAATCAATGACATTCTTAATAGCTGGAGCAACATGCTACTCTCTCAAGCTGGTAGGAAAGTACTAATTCAGTCGCTTATACATTCTACTATCCAGTATCGGGCAAGAATGTATATTCTGCCCATACAGGTTCTCCGAGCAGTGGACTCCCTATGTGCTAAATTGTTGTGGAATGTTTGTATTAATAAGAAGGGGTGCCACCTTGTGAAATGACAGGATGTGTGCCGGAACAAAGCTGAAGATGGGTTAGGAATCAGGAATTTTCATGTCTTTAATAACGCGCTAGTGGTTAATCAGCTTTGTGACATGATGAAGGACGATAAGCTTCTTTAGAACTCTTGGGTTAAGGCTTATTGGACAAAAGGGGAGGAGTGGTGGGAGATGGCAGACACCACCAACAATTCCTGGATTCTGCATAGGCTAGCTTATTGCAAAAGGCTCAGCGAGAAGTGTGTGAGTATTGAAGATGGTTGGCTTAAATGGATTGGTAGAGTGAATGGTTTCACGGCCAAAGATACTTACGAGACGCTTATGGAAAATTTTGGGGGAGATGGATTGGCATAAGCTGGTTAGGAATAAGCCTACTATTTGACTGGTAGTTCTTGACAGGTTGCCTAGTAAGGAGAGAACATGCATGATGGGGTTGCATACAAATAACCTTTGTGTTCTTTGTGACAATGCACATGAAACTATGGACAATCTCTTTGGCAGCTGCCCCTTTATACTCCGAGTGAGCAAAGCAGTTTTCAGATTCTTCATGACCCGCTCGGTGCCATCACAATGACACTTAGTGATTTCTTGGTTCAAGTTATTTAAGCATACCACGCTAAGAACTAAGATGCTGGCCAACACATGAAGGTAATTTTGACAATTATTATGTTGATATATAAATATATATATAGAGGAGCGCTCAAATGAGAACACTCTCTTAGGCTAAGAACATATGAACCAATCTCAGCCACACATCTAAACCCCCGTGCTTTGTGGGTGCGTCATGTGTCCCACTACCAAAATTCATCAACAGTAAAAAGCAAACAGTAAAATCTACTACCCAAACAGTAAAAAGCAAAATACTATTTCTGCACTATTCCCTGCCACATCATCAAAATGAGTGGCTGAGATTGGTTCACACGTTTTTAGCCTAAGAAGAGTTATCATTTGACACATTAAGAAGGCCATAATATTTGAGCGCTCCTCTATATATATATATATATATATATATATATATATATATATATATATATATATATATATATATATATATATATATATATAGGGGGCGTTCAAGTGTTACACCTTCTTATTGTGTTACATGTTACATGATTTTGAGCCTTTAGATCATTTGATCTAATGGTGGAGATTTCATTTTGCACTTTCGTCTTTTAGGTAAAAGACAAAAGTGCAAGGTAGAAGACAAAAGTGCAAAATGACAAACAACTTTGTCTATTTTTGACTTTTTGACTTTCATTTTGCACCTTTAGATCATTTGATCTAAAGGTGCAAAATGATGTAACATGTAACACAATAAAATGGGTGTAACATTTGAACACTCCTCTATATATATATATATAGGGGCGTTCAAATGTTACATGTTGTTAGAGTGTTACGTGTTACATGATTCTGATTGGTTGATGAAAAGAAGGAACCAATCAGAAGCGAGGAACACGGGGCTTATGGTGCACCTTACAAGCACGGGGGTTGTGTGGGTGAGGTTGCACCGTAGTTACGGTGTTCCTCGCTTCTGATTGGTTCCTTGATTTTCAATAACCAATCAGAAGCTCCGTAACACGTAACACAATAAGAAGCTTGTAACATTTGAACGCTCCTATATATATAGAGGAGTGTTTAAATGTTATACCCCTTTTATTGTGTTATGTGTTACACTAATCTAAACATTTAGATCAAATGATCTAAAGGTGCAAAATGAAAGTCAAAAAGTCAAAAATAGACAAAGTTGTTTGTCATTTTGCACTTTTGTCTTTTACCTAAAAGACAAAAGTGCAAAATCAAATCTCCACCATTAGATCAAATGAACTAAAGGTGCAAAATAAAGTAACACATAACACTCTAACAACCTATAACACTTGAACGCCCCCTATATATATAGGGGTGCGCTCAAACGTTACCACCTCTTAGGGTGTTATCCAATTACTCAAATGTGATTGGTTTATGGGAGATGCCACCTCAAAAGCATGGGGGCCATGGGGTTGGGTGAGTGGAGGTGCATGGTAAGGGACATGTGGCTCGCTTCTGATTGGTTGGATAAAACTCATCAACCAATCAGAATCGAGTAATTGGGTAATACTTTAATTTGTGGGTAACATTTGAACGCTCCTCTATATATATATATACATATAGGAGCGTTCAAATGTTACAAGCTTCTTATTGTGTTACGTGTTACGGAGCTTCTGATTGTTTATTGAAAATCAAGGAACCAATCAGAAGCGAGGAACACCGTAACTACGGTGCAACCTCACCCACACAACCCCCGTGCTTGTGAGGTGCACCGTAAGCCCCGTGTTCCTCGCTTCTGATTGGTTCCTTCTTTTCATCAACCAATCAGAATCATGTAACACGTAACACTCTAACAACATGTAACATTTGAACGCCCCCTATATATATATATATATAGGGGCGCGCTCAATTGAGAACTCTTCTTAGGCTAAGAACATGAGAATCATTGTGAGCCACTCATTTTGATGATGTGGCAGAGAATAGTGCAGAAATAGTGTTTTACTTTTTACTGTTTGGGTAGTGGGTTTTACTGTTTGCTTTTTGAAAAATAGTGGGTTTTACTATTTGGACACGTGGCGCACCCACAAAGCACGGGGGGTTTGGTAGTGGGACACGTGGCGCATCCTCATTGGTGTTCTCATGTTCTTAGAGTTAGAAGGTGTTCTCATTTGAGCGCTTTTCTCTATATATATATAGGAGCGCTCAAATGTTACCCCATCTTAGCATGTTACCTCTTACTCCAATCTAAGCCACACATCCAAACCCCCCCCCCTCCCCGTGCTTTGTGGGTGCACCACGTGTCCCACTACCAAAATCCTGTACTATTCACAAAGTAAACAGTAAAATCCATTACCCAAAATCCACTATTCCGGTACTATTCCTGCCACTATCAACCAATCAGATTCGAGTAACACGATAACACTCTAAGAAGTGGTAACATTTGAGCGCGCCCCTATATATATATATGAGTGTTCAATTGAGGACATGTGTTTTTTGTGAGGACGTAGGGACAAATTTGGACCATTTGATCAAATGATCTAAAGGTGCAAAACAAATCCAAAAAGTTAAAGTTGTTTGTCATTATGCACTTTTGTCTTTTACCTAAAAGACAAAATGCATAACTCCAAAAAAGCACTTTTTGACTCATTATGCAACTTTGGATCATTTGATATAATGGTTTTAGATTTGTCCCCACGACCTCATTTCTGGAGGTGTCCTCAATTGAACGCCCCCTATATATATATAGAGGAGCGCTCAAATGAGAACACTCTCTTAGGCTAAGAACATAAGAACACATTGTGATTGGTTCACGTGTCCCACTTCCAAACCCCCCGTGCTATGTAGGCGCGCCACGTGTCTCACTACCAAAAATCCAACAAAAGCAAAAAGCAAACAGTAAAATCCACTACCCAAATAGTAAAAAGCAAAACACTATTTCTATACTATTCCCTGCCACATCATCAAAATGAGTGGCTGAGATGTGTTCTTATGTTCTTAGCCTAAGAGTGGTTCTCATTTCAGCGCGCACATATATATATATAGGGCAGCACTCGGTTGAGGCAGGGTTGGTAGAATGAGGCACGTGAGGCACGATCTTGGCCAATCATTCTGATGACGTGGCAGAGATAGTGGCAGGAATAGTTTTTGTTGTGTTCACACTACTGTTGGTAGTGGGATTACTATTTGTCATGTGGCGCGCCCACAATGTACGGGGGGTTGATGGATGGTTGAGATCATGCCTCACTTACCTCATTCTAATTTTGGTGCCTCATTTGATCGCTCCTCTATATATATATATATGTTTCTAGTTTAGTAAAACAATTTTCTTTTCTTTGAACTACAGGAAAAATAATGTGATGTTAAAGTCAATGCATCCAGTTCACTTAATCAAGATGAGGAAGAATAGAGAAGTTTTTGAACAAAGTTCTTGAAGTCATTTAGATCTTATCCAGGATGTAATTTTTTTATTGATTAAGGTAGTTCTGTCAATTGAACTTATTGTTATTAATTTATCAAAAGTATTAGTATATTATCGTTCAAAATGTTATAAAATATATTATAGAAAAAAGTTATAAATACATATTTACAGCAATTTGAAAAAAAAATTATTGATATTTTAGACCAACAAAATAAATTCAATGAATACTTTTTAAAATAATAAAAAATTGTATATATCTGCAAAAGTGATGATTAATTTGTCACAATTTATTCGTAAGAATTAATACAAAAGGACTAGAAAGTAATTTCACATTAAGAAACTATTATTATCAACGGGCAAAACTTACAATATATCCGTTGATTTTAGAATCCATCTTTTTTATAAGATCATATAATCGACAAAACTTGTCTGTCATATATAAATTAAAAATTCGTCGTTCATAAATGTGAGGGTATATTAGTAAGAGTTAGGATCATATGAGAAATGTTAATTCTCATGAGAAATGAGAAATAATAATAGTCATTGGATCTTTCATCTAAAGGCCCTTAATTTTTGTTATTATCAACCCATTTTTATGCATTAAATTCGTATCTTAGGGTAAAATCGTCATTTGTGAATTGTAATTGATTCTTCAATCCAATTTCTTCTGCGATACTCAATTTTTATTCTCCGGAGATTTACGGTTTTTGATTTTCAAATTGTGTAATTGGTTTCGACAAATTGAGATCCGAAGTTGGGAGTTTTATGGCGATGTCGGAAGTTCGCGTTTTTAGTCTTTTAAGGTGACGAGCGCAGCGCTCAGTTGAAGATGGAGAAGGCGGCGGTGGAGATGTGGCCGAAGGTGAAGGAGTCGTGGAGCGGGAGCGGCAAGGCGCCTGAGGGTGTGATTTTGGTGGAGGAGTTGGAGGAGGAAGAATATGAGACACTTCATTGTTGAGACTGATCTAACTCCATACTCTTTTGGTGTTACCAGTTATTGATGAAGGCTGGTGGCTCTGTAGGTTCTAATGGAAGGCTGCAAGGCCGGCTTGAAGTTTCTAGGGCATTTGGTGATCGCAACTTTAAGAAGGTGGGCGTTGTTGCTATTCCTGATATTCAATCCTTTGACGTCTCTGTTAGAGATCAATTTATTATTCTCGGTTGTGATGGCTTGTGGGGGGGGTGATATTTGGACCGATTGATGCTGTAAATTTTGTGCAGAAATTGTTGAAGGAGGGATTACCCACTGCAGTAATTAGTCGTCGTCTTGTAAGAGAAGTTGTTCGTGAGCGGCGATGCAAAGACAATTGCACTGCAATTGTTATAGTCTTCAGACACAAATGATGAGAGGGCTGCACTCTACTACAGCACACAGCCTTTGTTTTTTTATAGTAACGTGATGATGTAACATCCTCAGTGCTATAAACTAATAAACTTGAAAAGTGTTACGCATTTTGCACATACAATTCAGTCATGTTTTGGTCCTTCACTGAGAAAGTGTTACGCATTTTGAATATAAAGATACGCATTATAAAGTTACTCATTTTGAATAGAAAGATACGCATTATAAAGTTACGCATTTTGAATAGAAAGATTCGCATTTTAAACACCCAATGAACAACACCTGCCTGTTTTGTCTCTACAAAATCAAATTCAATTGTTTACAATTTCTTCAAATGGAACACAATTTGTCGTAAGATATAGAACAAACTCTGTTTACAGCAAAATGAGCAACATTAAAAAAAGTATCAGTTTTACATAATGATATGATATCTATTTGGCATGAAGTTCATCATCTAAAGTGCACTCCAAAGTATCTTTGATTTTCATCCAGTCACGTGCGCACTGTAAAACAGTGGCCCTCCTGGAATTCGGATGTGACCTGCTTATACCTTCAAGTATGTGTCGCGGAACGCAACTAGTTGTTTGTCTTGCTGCAATGTAAATGCAAGAACAATTTGTTAGTAAGTTGAGTGGATATCAGTGCTATAACAAACATCATGTTCATTTAATATTTTTGCTGTTTCTCACCTCTTCATCAACGATGGATTCTGGTTTTCTACTTGCTGCAGAATCATGATATACAATTTATTAGTGCCTTCTAGCATAGTTTGAAGCAATGCTAAGAATTTTCAAAGCCCATTGACAATGAAACCAATGGTACACATTTTAAAAGCATATTCAGTTAACTAAGAAATATGCTACGCATTTTAAAATACAAAGCCAGTTAGCTAGTAAACACTTTATCATATTGTGTAGGGAAGATACGCATTTTCTAAGTTTGTATGCATACGTAAGAGCATCATATATGTGTGAAATGTTACGCATTTAATTGCAGGTTACACATTTAACTGCATGTTGCATTTGTCACTGTCCAAAAAAGTGTTACGCATTTTATAGAATTTTCCAGTTGTGGATGTTAATCGATATCAAATGCGTAACATTTAGCCAAATGTTACGCAGTTACCTATGTTATACTACGCAGTTTATAGTTTTATTTATAAATGCGTAACATTTATTTATGTGGTACTACGCAGTTTACAGTTTATTTATAAATGCGTAACATTTATTTATGTGGTACTACGCAGTTTACAGTTAATAATTCGTAGACACGCACGTAAACCCCGAAATTCCATAAGACCTATTTATTCGTAAACTAAGCTGCAACATGTAACCTAAACGGTAATCGAAAATTCATAACCCGTAAACCCTAAAATGCGTCTAGCCTCTAGATCTAGTGCGGGTTGTCTTTAAACCCTAACATTGACAATAAAACCGCAACAATCGTACACAACGTGAATTGTAACTTCACTTCACCTTTAACCCTAGAATGAGTTGAATTTTCGTACCGTCGAAAATACGTACCGTAAACTTTTTTTGATTTTTTCGGCTGTTGCCCTTCGTTCGCCATTAATCCTCGTCGGCGTTCAATCCATAGTTGCCTCAGTTCGTTGATTCCTCGCCTCGTCGCCTCTGTTCGTCGATTCCTCACCTCGGCGTTCAATCCACCGCCGCCTCGTCGATTGTTTTTTTGTCTCTGTGCGCCGTTTCTCTTATTTTCAATTTCGAATCGCTTCAATCGTTGTTTAGGGATATGCGGGAGAAAAAAACGGGATTGCAGTATAATTTCTTTTCCTAATTTGCCCTTTAAATCTATTAATTGATTAAACAAATATGAATGTTAATTATGATCAAGCATAATCTCAACCGTTTATTGGACTAATCTGAGGGCTATTATAATTTCTTATTTCTCACCATATATGTATTTCTCACCTGAACCGCACTCATATTAGTAAATATTTATTTGAAATTAATTTTATCAACGACAATTAAACAAACGAAATAACGGAATAACGGATAATCTGTCAATAACAAAGTTGGGGTATATTTGGAAATTCATTCAATATTTATATTATTGACGAACATTAAAATCAATAGAATATGTGTCGCTTTTGTATTTTTTTTCTCTTCTTTTTACTCAATATAATCAACGGAATATCCGTTGGAAATACACTTTTTTCAATGGATTGTTAAAATCTGCGGCAATATAACCAACAGCGTTCAACGGAATTTTCATTGATTTTATATGTAAATTCAACGAAAACAGACGTTGATAATAAAACTTTTTCTTGTAGTGTATTACAATGATGTGGTATGAGGTGTGGAGGGCTAGAAACCAACTAATCGTTAGACAAGCGCTGACGAAGGGTATTCTTTGGTATTTAAGAATAAAAATAGGAGCACTGAACAAAGCTTACAAAAGAGGACGCGCATTGGATATGTACAATATATAGACTTTAGTTCGAATGCCCTTTTGAAGTAGAACATGATTGATATTTGTTTTTTTATGTAGATCAGTGGCTTTTTGCTACGGCGATTGTGTGGTTGATCTGTTAGATAGGGTGAGCTTGTTATTTATTATTGTTTTTGAGAGACTGAGCAGGTGTATGCACCTTTTGAGCAAGTTAGTTGCTCCTTTTTCGAAGGGTTGAGCAGGTGTGTTTGCTCTTCCCTTTGTTGGGATCCTTTGTTGTACACGTTCTTTTGATTAGTGAAACTCATTTTTCAAAAAAAACCAATTGAATTATGATCCTCAGTAGTCGAATCTCGAATGTGAAGCTTTTCGCTTGAAAAAATAGTCAAGTTTTCATTCTACAAACATATTTAATTGAAAATTTAAACTCGTAAAAATATATATCTAATAGATAATAAATTAAACGAAATCGTTTAAAAAAAGATCGTTGTTTCTATTCATATTTTTAAAAATATAATAAAAAAGACACTATAATTAAAACGCCCTTATTTTGACACTCGCAATATTTTGATACCCTGCACCTGATCCAAATCCCAAACGTATTAAAAAAGGAATATAACTTGAGTTTATTTATAAATTAATGAAAGCTCAAAGGGTAAAAATTAATGTGAGCAAAGGATAAAATTAATGGGGTAAATGATAAAATTAATGAGACATTAATCTAATTAATCGTGCAGTACAGAAATTCATAGGAATTTATTGAGGGAAGCCGCCCCCACTGATAATAACCTATGTCCGCTCTTGATACCTTTTGATTTTTTTTTTTGATGAAGGGGTAGTGGGTACAATTCATAACATTTCAATACAAAGCGCGATAGTCTTAACTATCAAGTACATATATATCAATCTTTCAAACTATATAAATACATCCCGAACAGATCCCGAAATTATTGGTACATATAGTTACATCTTGAAGCACAGGTCAGGTCCGACACATTTACCATGAATCCGAACAAATCTATCACCGAAACTATTAATACATTCTTAAACATTTCAGCACGTTTTAAAATGTAATTTAATTTTATTTAATTTTATTGATTTAGAGAACATAAAATTTTAATTCATTACAGTGCCTTAATCACGTTTCAAAAGGCGGAGGAAAGTTAAAAAGATATCAAGGAATATTCTGCCTATCTTGTAACTGAATCCTCTTCTGCAGAAAAAAAGACTTCTAAGCCTTTTCGACCTCGCGTGCTGCTCACGTGACCATGTTGAGCCAAGAGGACAGAATCGTAAATTAGTTTTCTGCTTTAAGTTTACGTCATCAGTAGTGAAGTACTTCTAGTATTCACGTAAGCGTACAACAAAAGCAGACATAGACACCATCCGATCAATCAACACGTCATCAATCCGTTAACTCGACGCGATTGGACGGCGGAGATATCTTCTGCAGAACAACCGGGTGGAAAAACCGGAAGATGCCACTTCTGTGCTTCTTCTCTTCCATTCCTCTCCTACACTAATTTCCGATTCTCGATTTTTGATTTGTGTTTCTGCAATTATCCTCGTTGACAATTTGAGATGAAGGCGGTGATCGATTTGAAAGCGGCTTCGGCGGAGGAAGTCGAGGTTTTGAAAAGTACTGAAATTGTCGAGGAAGAAGAGGAGGAAGTTGAGGAACAGGACGGCGAGGATGATGATGACGACGAAGAAGAAGATGATGATGATGACGGAGAGGAAGAGGATGATGATGATGTTCAAGAGGTTTTGCACTCGACCGGTGGACCTCCGGTTCACAATATCGAGGATGATGATGACGAGGAGGAGGAGAACGATGGTGATGATGACGAGGAAGATGGCGGAGACGACGATGACGATGACGACGCAGATGATGACGACAGTGAGGAAGAAGACGGTGCTGATGCTGAGGTATATTGGTGCTTCATTTTTTAATTTATTAATAATTATCTTTTTCTTTTTTTTTTTTCAAACTTAATTTTATCTGCTGAAAGTCAATTGGATTTGAATCTGTTGCAGAATGATGTTGCTGATGTTCAGTCATACTGCTTAATTTTTTTCCCAAAGATCTGTGAAATTTTTCCCTTGTATGCTTAGATGTGAAATTGGGACTGTCTACTTGCGCCATTAACAAGCTGGTTTCAAGTGTGTTCTATTTTTCTGATGCTGCTGGTGTAGGATATATTGCGGCGAGTCTATTTGTCTACATGGTTGTAAACTTGTCAAATATTTCATTTTTTTTTACTTGGGACTTGTTTACATCTGATTGATGGAAACTACCACTTGATTTAGGAGTCTGATGTTCAGTCATATTGGTTATTATTTTTTTCTCCAAAGCTCTATGAAAATTTTCCCTCATATGCTTAGATGTGAAATTTTGACTGTCTACTTGAGCCGATAACAAGCTGGTTTTGAGTGTGTTCTATGTCTTGGTCCACATGGTTGTAAACTTGTCAAATATAGCATTTTTTTTACTTGAATCTGTTTACATCTGATTGATGGAAACTTCCACTTGATTTAGGAGTCTGATCTGGACATAATGGTATGAGTAACAATGTTAAATTGGGTATTCATCTTTAAAATAGTTGATCTTTTTTGAAACTGTCACAAGTTATTTGTCATATCATATCCACCGTACTAGTAAGATTTTGGTGGTTTTATTTGCGTAAAAGTTACAAAAAGTAGCAACTTTTGGAGTCCCTGCCTGTTGCTTAATAGTATGTTAACTTTTAAAAGGCTTGTTTCAATTTTCATCATGCATCAAGTTTTGTGTATGGCATTACACACCTTTCCAGAAGACTTGCCATTCATTAGGAACTTGAAAAAAGCGGTGGAAAAAAAAAAGAAGGGAAAATCATTTTGTTATTGAAATTTGTAGGAAACTTTATATTGCATGCTATCGTTTGAAATTCGATTTTTATGGCAAACCTAAATTACATTGTTCTCCAACATTTTGTTTCCGACCCACAAATTTCCAAAGAAACTAAAGCCACCAAGAAAGGGATTTGAAGGTGCTTAATGCTTTCATTTGCAAAGGTGTTGAATCAAATAATTGACTGCGCACATCCTTCGGGTATCAATCATCCGGTTTCTATTGTCTTGGTATTGTATTGATTTTGTGCTATGTGACTGACTGCTAATATGTGTTTTCATGCCGTTTCCATCGTATACATCTTGTTACCTTTTATGGTGGCTTGTGCAGCGTATTTACTGTCAGGTTGTTGAATTTAATCCTAGCATCAGTTAATTATCTCAGCTATGCGCAGGATTTGGGCACCAAGTACCCTGCGAGACCAGTGGCGCATGCTGAGGATGAGGAAGATGCTAGTGATTTTGCCCTAGAAGAAAATGGTGTGAACGAAGAGCTTGATGATGAGGAAGACGATGAAGACACCCCGTATGTAAATGTTGATCCCGCTGCTAAGCGAAAGAGGTCTGATGAGGAGGGTGATTCCGGTTCTGACGATGATGGTGGTGGAGAGGATGACAAAAGGCCACACAAGCGGTAGGCTCAGTTCTTTGTAATTGGACTAAGGACTAAGGACGGTCTTAGGTCTTATTCTCCTGAATTATCACCCCTTCACTTAGAATTCTCGGTTGGTTTCCATATCACCTTTTAGAAATTATCTTGTCGCAAAGAAGTAGATTTTTATGTTGGGAACGAGTACCTTGCATATGTTTTTTCTATTCAACCTGCTGGAAGGGCTTTGTGTAACTCTACACTTGAGATGACTTTTGATATTTTGATGTGAATGATAATTTAATCATCCGATAATATATTAATGACTTCAAAATACATTAGTCTCCTGCTGCTTCACAAAGCTCATTTTGTGGTTGTTTGATTAGCAAGAATAACCACACCACACCACTTCATCATCATCTTCATCATATTAGTAGGAAATTATTTGTTTTAACTATTGAATTATGAAATTATTAAGCAAATTTAGTAGTTGATGACAAAAACAATGACGCCCCCGCAACTCGATGTATATTTTGTAACGAAAAGAACGGGTAAAATATTGATCTTACTTTCCCCAACTTTCACTTTCAAGCATGGAGGAAGATATTGATCTTCTGAACACTATGCCATTTTACAACCTATGGGACAATTTTTAACCGTGTCGCGTAGAAATTTGAGAGGGAATATCCTAATTATGGAGATCAAGATTGAATTAAGCATTTTCATCCTTATTTTCGTGGTTGGGTAAGCGTCATATTCATTTTTCATTCGACATCTTGCTGTCAGAATATATTGCATTTTCATTTGCATTCAATTTAGCATTTTCACTCAGAATATATTGCTGTCAGAATATATTGCATTTTCAATTTACCATTCAATCATTCAAATCATCTATAAATTATTTTTCTGTATAGTGGAACAAGGGAAGCAGATAGCTTATAAAATGCTTAGCATGTTTTTTTTTATAGTTCAACTTGGTTGAATAGATTTATCAAAAAAAAACTTGGTTGAACAGATACCAAAGACTAATTTATATGTTTATATGTTTGATCAGTGCACTAATATACTAATATACTAATGTATTTTTTATATTGCTTTTACAGATGGAAAATTTGCAAAACAAAGGACATCCGGACTAAGATCATGAGTTGCACATTTTGTCTTCTTTCCCACAAATTTACAATTGTTACTCACAATGTTATGTAAATGGTGTGAAGTTTGTGGTATGGGATAGAAACCAAAAGATGATGACACAAAATTCCGGAGTCATGGTTGAAGAAGTGGTATGTGATAAAGACTAAACGAAGACGACACAATATTATGGTACTCTTGAGAAAGTCATTGAGTTTTTTTTTGATATCAGAAAGTCATTGAGTTGATGTATGCAGATGGGTTGCTCGTTGTTCTTTTCGAATGCAAATGGTTCAACACCGATCCATTTGAGAATGGAACTAAATTAGACCATGGACTTCTTTCCATTGACATCGTCTACATGGTATGAAGGTTCGCCCTATTGTATAGCAACCACCGCAAGACAAGTATTTTACTTGGAAGATCCAAAAGCCGGCCCCTTCTGTATGAAAAAAATGAAATTTCTGCCCCTTTCGCTTGATGTAGTGTATTTCCACCTTTTCATTGCGTGCAATCATGACTTGTCTTGAGAATTCATGTATTAGAAACTAAGGGACGATCCTCGTTCTTGCACTGAAATTTTGATGTGATTTTCGTACTATTTTTCAGAAATTCTTAAGCCAGACTCCTCTTCTCTTACGGGTCATTGCCTAGTCCTTGGCACTTGAGAATGAGCTTTGCGCCAAGAGCCCGTGGAATATCTCTAGATAGCATAGGTGAATGACGAGCATATTTTGTGTAACTATACATGTTCTTATAGCGTTGCTATAGAACTATTTAGAACATGTGATGAGTCGCTTGCTAGCCGTGTATACTGACCATTTGAATGTATAACTTGTTTAATCTATGATTGTCTGACAACTTTGATGAAGATGTTTGACCCGAAGTTGAGGTAACACGTTGAATCCGAGGTATGACATGACTTTACTGTGACTCGTTGAGCATCATTTCATGCATACACGTTAGTTAGTTGCACATGGGATTTGTAGGTAGTTCCATTCTTGAAAACCTTCACGAGACTATACTCGTCCTACTAGGGCAGCCTAGGGGTTAAAAGGGTTGATGCATATGCTAAATGCATTCGTGTCCTCTACAACAGTGAGTTATCTTTTTATTTTTGTTTTAGTTAGAATTGATCACATGACACTTGGGTGGGTAGCTTAGAAACATATGGTTGTTGAGCCTCACATGGACTTGCATTTATTATGCCATTTGTTCGACATTTGTTCGGGATGAACAAATCCTAAGTGTGGAGTCTATTGATCAGTCGATTTTTTCGACTAGTTAATTACTCCATACGAGGAAGGATACCACTTGTTATCTCGACAAATTGTCATTATTTGATGTATTTTCTCGAGCATTTCAGGTTAAAAGTAGCTATCCATCAAAACCATGGACTAAGACCAAGACCCGAAGAAAAACCATACTTTTGGGGCAAAAAAGCACACAATGGAGACCCAACCAACCGGTTAGGAAAGTTGACTCAAAACCAACCGAACGGTTGGATTGGAGGACCAAAGCAAGAGAAAGCTTCTGAGGTATGGAACCGGTCGGCTCACCCCATAGCTCCCAACTCAACCGCCCGGTTCAGACCCTCGGAGAGTTCGAGTCTTTTGAAGTCTCTCTGAACCGGCCGGCTCACAGAAGCACCAAACTAAATCGCCCAGTTTAGAATCTCAGAGAGTTCGAGCTCAAGCCAGCCTTCATCAAACCGGTCAGTTGAGATTTCTTCTCTCAGCCAACCGACCGGTTCGCCGTCGGGAGCAGAATTATCACTTATTTCCAAAATCCATTTTTGGATTGTTTGGGCTTTTAGGTCGATTTTGGCTATGAAAGAGAGATGACCAAAGTGGATTAGGTGTGCTTAATTTGAGATTGAAGAACCCTAACTTGGGAGAGAAGACGGGAAACATCGCGAGAGATTGAGGATTCAACGAGCTACATCATCACTACGCTTATCTCGTTCTTAATTTCTATTTCTACACTATTTGTGGTTAACTTACCTTGAACAGTGAGTGGTCTTCTTATTCTGGGATCCCACGGATCCTGTGCCATGTACCCAAACTCTTTGTGTGATCAATTGAACGTTTTTCATTAATGCAATTCGAATATTCAATTTCATCGTGCTTAATTTTATCGCTCTTGCAAGTTTTACATTGAATGGGATATTTGCATGCTAGAACGTGTTTAGGTTAATTACCAAAAGATGGATGGGTCCTAGGTATTAATTGGATTGCATGAAATTGATATTAGGGCATGATAGCTACAACGGTAGTACATGAATTAATAGGAAAGTTGACTTTTGTCTGAAAAACCCTAAGCTTAAATAATCGAGATCGTTCATAATCCGTGGATGGACGGCGTTCAACGATTGAGATTAATCTAGACAATGATCCGTGGATGGGCGGCTTGTCTAGTGTTATTTTGGTTTATTTCCATATTCGATAGCATAATGATTTTACGTTGCATGATTGCATGATTAGTGGGGTTGGCACGGGTGAAGTTTGATCCTGGGATTCTTTCTCTGATCAAGCAAAACCTTTTATTTTTCTGCATTTAATTTCTACGATTTTTGTTCACACCAAAACCTCTTGTTAATCGGAATAGCTAAATAGGTCACTCGTTAACTAGTACTCACACACGTTGCTCCTTGGATCGACCTTTGGCTTACCAAGGTTTATAAATTTTGTTTGACTGCAATTAGACCCCTAAGAGCACCCCCCATCATGGTTTTTTCAATCATAGAAAAAGTACCATGAGACACTATCAAAACAACCATGCACCCCCACCAGGATCTTTTAGATCATAAAAAAGATCATCCCATGATATTTTGTAAAAAAGATCATTCCATGATCTTTTTTTGGGTTTTGATCATGAGAGTTGGGCCAATCGCAACGCGACACGTGTCCTGTGTAAGAAACAGTATAGTTTTTATTTTGATCTTGCAACGAATATATCTTCTAAATTACAAAGTAAATAAATCAAAAAAATACCAATATTCATAATTTTTTGAGCTCTATAAAACGAGATACACTTTGATATATTTTTATTAACCTTAACATTTATGAGCTATAATTTATGTAGTGATGAGAGAGACTGATGATAGACTTTTTATTTGATCATGAGTGGGATGCATGTGATTGATTTGGTCATGGGGATGATTAGATGAGAGATGGATGACATATTTTTTGATCATGGTGGGGGATACTCTAAAATTCATACACTACAAATTTTTGGTTTTTTCCGTCTCAAAATTACGTCACTAAAACGTCACCAGAAACGCAGATGGAAAATGTTCCGTTATTTTTTCAGCAAAATTCCGTCAACAAAAAAAATATCGTTGTATTTCCGTCAACAATATTCCGTCTCAAAATTTGATGCGGAAAATCGACGGAATTTTATTGACGGAAAGTTGATGGACAATGAGCGGAAATATTGGCAGAAATATTTTCGTGACATTTCCCCCTAGATTCCATCATTTCTTTTACCGTTATATTCCCCCCTCGATTCCGTCATCCAAGCATTTCCGTTATTTTTCCCACTTCATTCCGTCATCCGACACATAAATTTGCAGTATTTATTTTTAGTTACCTTTCATTGAATATTTAAAAAATCACATCAATATTCCATCACATTTCCGTCGACGTTGACGGAAATTTGAGGGAATATTGACGGAAATTAATTGACGATGATGTTGCCCAATTCCCTCCACATTCCATCACCATTCCGTCACCTATTTTTCATTTTTTCCGTCTCATTTCCGTCAATGTTCCATCTTCCAAAAAACATTTTTAATTTTCCACCAATTTTAATCATTTTTAAAACCAGACGCAACCATTTTTAATTATTTTTAAAAACAGACCATTAGACAGCGCTTATTGCCAAACGCTGTCTAAAATGGATATAAGACAGCGCTTGTAACCAAACGCTGTCTAATGTTCTATTTTAGACAGCGCTTGTAACTAAACACTGTCTAATGTTCTATTTTAGACAGCTCTTGTAGCCAAACGATGTCTAATGTTCTATTTTAGACAGCTTTAGACAGCGCTTGTAGCCAAACGATGTCTAATGTTTTATTTTAGACAGCTTTAGACAGCGCTTGTAGCCAAACGCTGTCTAATGTTCTATTTTAGACAGCGCTTGTTACCAAACGCTGTCTAATGTTCTATTTTAGGCAGCGCTTGTTACCAAACGCTGTCTATAGTCATTGTAAAATTAGTAAAAAAAACTTAATTTATTTTAGTTCCCCGCCCAACTCAGTCGACTGTTTTCATTTCACTGCTTTTTTTAAAGGATTTCACCGCTTAAGTCCTTAGCCAAATTTCATTCATCAGTGATAGTTATTTCGGTGTTGCTCATCGCGTGCTTCTCCCCTTCGTAGGCGAGTGTTCCCCTTCGATCTTTCTATTCTATTTATCCTAAATCTGAACGATTCGGCATTGTAAGATTTGCTTCATGTAATTGTAAACTTGTTGTCATTTGTTTTGGAGATTAGTAACGTCGAACAAGTCTAAGGATGTTATTGAGCTCCAGATCTGTGTGAAGGTAAACGAGGCCTTTCCATTTTATTATACTTAGCATTTTAATTTTCAATGTCTGTATTCTAAGGAAGTCATCACTGGTGTTTTTTGTGTGGCAGAGTTACTACTCTGGCTTAAGTGAGTTTTGCTCCTTATTTGATTACTAAGATTGATGGTGATGAAGAGGGGTTACGCCATAGGTTTTGAGTGACAATTCTTTTTTTTTGTGATTGCTGAAGTTGATTTTTGTTTATAATGCAATGTACATTGAAGGACTTATCCCCGACTGTGAAGAATATCATTCTGTTGGACACTGAAGGTGGGCGAATTGCTGTTAAATACTACTCAGATGATTGGCCGCAATGCTAAGTATGAAGGTATGTGTTTAAACCATGCTTGAGCTCATTGTATCTTGCTGCATTAGTCTTTGATGTCTGCATCTCCCTAAGGAAACCGTGTTGAAGTATTTCAAACTAAAAAAGTCTTCCATATTTAGGTGGCTGCAGTTTGGTGGATTTAGGGAGAGGCCTTTCGCTGATGATTGGTTTTTGGCTAAGATCGGGATGGAGTGCGACGTCGGCTTGTTTACCTGGTCCACGTCACACTTACTTATATCTCCCAGTCCCGACATGGAGGTTGAGATCAAAAACATGAAGGAAAGTATTGAGCGATTGTTGCAAATGCAAGCCGATATGATGAGGATGCGTTTACGATTGGAAGCCCGAATGGAAATAAGCGCGGTCCGCCTAGTCAGAGAACAAATGATGACAACCGGGGACAAAATCAAGGGCAAAGCGAAAACGACGAAAACCGCAAACATTAGACTTTTTAAGTTGTGTATTTTAACTATCGTTGTGTATTTTATTATTAATACATTTACTTTTGAAATCTGTCTTTTAAAATTAAAAATGCAATTCACATGCAAAAAAATAAAATTATAAATGCATTTACTATTAAAATGCCCCCAATTAATATTTATATTTGTAAAGACAATATTGGTGACGGAATTGTGTTGGAATAATGACGGAAATTTTGATGACGGAATTTGGTGGGAATTGAGATGGAAAATATTGTAGACGGAATTTTGTGGGAATACGGACGGAAAAATTGGTGACGGAATTTTGTGGGAATTTAGATGGAACATATGGGTGACAAAATTTTGTGGGAATAAGGACGGAAAATATAGATGATGGAATTTTGTGGGAATTTAGACGGAGAATAACTACGGAAAGAGGCCGGACTTGTGACGGATTTTTGGGTGACGGAATTTAGACGGAATAGTGATGTAAAAGTGACGAAAATGGATGACGAAATTTTGACGAAAACTGGATTCCGTTGGGAAAAATGCCGCCAACGTGGTCGGTGACGGAATTTTCTCGAAAAACAAGGCATTTCCGGCACAATTCCTTCAACTTTCCCTCATTTTTTTGGAGACGGGATTTTTTTAAAAATTGGTAGTGATAACTTGACAACTATAAAGGGTTAAAAATACGCTTGTCATGTATATAGAGATGAAGATGGCGATGGCGATGGCGATGGAATTAGTTTGGGATGTGATGAAGATGAAGACTACTAGGACTGAAGATGAAGTTGATGATCATGTACATTTAAGAGTAATGGGTGATTCTCATTGTTTAATGGATGTCAAATTTGACTTGTAAACTAAATTGATGCTAGCTATCTACCAAAATTTCAAAACAAATTATCAGGATTTATCTGCCAAATTTCAAAGCAAATTTTATCGATACTTTTTTGTTGTTGATAAACTTATCTACCTATTTTATCTACACTTGATGCAAGAGGGCGATTAGGCGCTGTTAGATCATTTGAATCCAATCATAAGTCTTGGGAAACACCAAGGAATGGAAACTTGGAGAATGTGGACAAAGAGAAAGAGTGTTTCCGAACACGGGGAAGGTGATTATGAACCACTGCATGCTTGACTCGACGCTTACACACCTCGGTTCATCGAACATTATAAAACTAAAGGATTTTTGTGTAGAATGATTTTTTCACTTTTTCATTCAATAATCAAGAATATATATAAGGTTACAGTCTTTTGGGCTGCAAGATATTTACAATGTATTTACTAAAATAATAATGAGTATATCTTTTTAAATTCCTAATAGTCGCCCACAAGCTCATGTTGGAGAGACAACATGAAGCTTGGAATGCAGAGATAGGAATCTAGCATTGCCAACAGCCTTAGTGAAGATATCTGCAGTCTGGTCTTATGCACGAACATGACGAACAACCAATGATCTTGCTCTCGAACAAAGTAATAGTCGATCTTATTATGCTTAGATCGATGGTGAAAGACCGGATTGGCAGACAGCTCAATGCCCAGAAAGTAATATAGGGCACCAAGATCACGAAGTGCAAATGTTTTATTCAGCAGATGACAAACTGAGTTATATCAGCACTGCAAGGACCTGTAATAATAAGATCATCAACATAGACCAAGAATATAATACTGAATCTCCCAAGTGAAAAATGAATAGACTAGTGTCAGACTTGCACGACTGAAAACCATGATTAAGAAGAAACGAGCCAAGCTTGGTAAACCAAGCACGTGGAGCCTGCTTGAGACCATAGAGTGCTTTCTTAAGCAGGCACACATTGTCAGGACGAGTATGATCAATGAAGCCAGGAGGCTGGGCCATATAAACTCTCTCAGATAAATTACTATTTAGAAAGGCATTGTTGATATCAACCTGTCGAAGATGCCAACCAAGTGTGAGGGCAATAGTAAGCACAATACGGATAGTTGTGGGTTTCACCACCAAGCTGAATGTGTCAAAATAATCAACTCCTTCTTCTTGATTAAATCCTTTGGCCACCAGACACGCCTTGTAGCGCTCAATAGAACAATCAAACTTACGCTTGATCCTGTACACCCACTTACAACCAACAATATTAGCATTACAGGGTGGCTGGACAATGTCCCATGTCCCATTACGCAAAAGAGCATCAAACTCAACCTGCATAGCATATTGTCACTGTGGTGATTTAGAGGCTTGTATAAAGGTTTTAGGCTCAGGATAATCATCACTAGTAGGGGGTAGTGGATGTTTGGTGATAGTGAAGGTTTTTGGCTTCATGCTGTTAGTTTTGGAACGAGTTGCCATGTCATGGTTGGTTCCTGTAACATGCCTAAAATAAGAGGGATAAGGTGGTGGCACTAGAGGAGATAGAGGAGGCTGTAAAGAAGAAGTGGAGGGCAAAAAAGACATACCTGTCGAGTTATCAGAGGCTTCATTAGATCTGGACTCTTTCGGTAAGGGCGTTGAGGTCGAACTGACAACTTGGTTCAACGCCGGAAGGGTTGGTCAGAAAGATTCAGCAACAGAAGAGGGTTGATATGGTGGTGTTGTGGGCTGGCACAAAGTTGTAGGCGCCGACAAGTTGGACGACTCAGCTAGCTGCAAGGGAGACAAAGATGAGACAAACAAAGGTGATGCAGCCACAGGGGTTTCTAATGACACATGAGACGGATACAGAAAGACAGACTCATCAAAAATTACATGACGGGCAATAGAGACATGCTGAGAGGAGACGTGGAGACATAGATAACCTTTATGCTTGGAGCTGTAATCGATAAAGACACATAGAGACTATCTGAATTCCAATGTATTAGTGGTGTATGGTCGAAGAAAGGGATAACAAAGACACCCAAAATTTTTGAGGAATATATAATCAGGAGGCTTACCATACATATACTCAAAAGGGGAGCATAAATGAAGAATTGGTGTGATGGTGCAATTGTGCAGGTAGCCAGCAATATGAAATTCGTGCTCCCAGAATGTTGTGGGGGCTGGCGTGGGAGAGAAGAGCGAGCCCTTTCTCCATGCTGGTGCGGTGACGATGTTCCGCAACCCCATTTTGGGATTGAGTGTGAGGACAAGAGACCCGATGTATGATGCCATGAGTTTGCAGGTAAGAGGAAACATTTCTGTATTCACCACCTCAATCAGATTGAAAAGCTTTTTTTAGTAGAGAACTGTGTTTCCACCATTTTCTGAAAGAGTTGGAAAAGATGTAGGACCTGCGATTTCAAGGCAAGAAGGAAAATCCAAACAAACTTGGTGCAATCATCAACAAAAACTAAGAAGTATTGATTACCGTTAAATGAAGTAACGGTAGCAGGTCCCCAAACATCAGAGTAAATAAGTTCAACAGAACGACTATTAGACACATGCATGTGGGGAGAGGTAAACGATGACTTTTCCCAAGTTGACAGGACTCACAAACAAAATTAAGTTTATGCGAAGAAACTGGTAATTGAAATTCAGAAACTAGACGCTTTTAAAGAGACTCATGAGGGTGACCTATGCGAGCATGCTAGTGCTGAAGAGATGTTTTGGTACCAAGGTAAATAGCTGAGATTGGTCAGGTAGGAGGCGGGGAACCAAGCTAATACAATTCATTCTGAAATTATATCCCCTGTTCAAGCTTGTGTTCAAGGTACAGTTGAGACAGACCTTGAACTCCTTTCACAACAGTTCAGCAGACAGAACAAATAATAGGAGCACGCACAGAATGATAACCTAGTTCGACTTCGCCTACTCTGGGGGGTTTCCCACACCCTAAAAGGGACACAAATCTTTATTACGAGTTTAGAGCTCTTCGTGGACTTACACTTACACAACGCCTTGTTTGTAATAGCCTAGCCTCTAATACTCCATCTCTCAGATTTGCAACCGAGGTTTGCCGCAGTTCCCCTCGATCCCCTTCGTCCGAACCTCCTGTCCGAACGTGCTCAACCTTCTCTTGAAGCTCGGATGCTTTCTCTCGAAAGCTTGTTCATCTTTGTTGTGTGCAGCAGTTTGATCGCTTCCAGGTAGTCTGAGTTGCACTTGATAAGACTGCTCTTGCACAGATGAGTTTCCAGTGGGGAAAACACAATCGGCCATCGCTTTCTTCTTCTCCAATCGGTAGGGTATACTCGTGTGTAATTGATTGTGAAAGCGATGCTGAATAAGGACGCCCTAGCATTGTATTTATATGCTTGGACGAAACCCTAATCTGCAAAAGATAATACCATCAAATATTTAGGAAATATTCCCAGATATTTGATGTATATCTTTCTCAAATCGGTTGGAAGAATATACGAAGTCTTCTTGCCCAAGTAAGCTACGCCGCCTTCAATGTATATATCCATTCGAATATGTCATGTTCGAATAAGTCGCTGGCCGACTTTAACTTGACGATATCTTCGCTGTCCAATATCCTTCCGAGAAATATCCTTGCGTCTGTTCCGCGCTGTACATGAGTACTAGGATATGTTCGAACTCCCCCTGTACTCCTGCTCGAACTGTCTAACTCCGTTTTGCCAAATACATGCCACTCAAGGGAACATCAATCTCCCCCTTGGCATTTTGGCAAAACCAAATCTACTAGATAACTAAGTCTATCTAACTATCTAGACAGTAGATAACCTTGAGAGAGCAAAAATTGTCTCCTCTCAAAATACTCCCCCATTTTGCCACAAACTGGCAAGGGGTCCGATCTAGTTCGAACAGACAATCAAACAGTGCCAGAACAAGCACAAAAATACGTAAGTTCTAATAATACTGAGTTCAGAGAGATAGTTTTTCAGGGGACCTTCATGCAGACGACCCATCATCAGTGGCTGCATCATCAGATTCATCTTCACTTGGGTAGCTGAGGGCACGAGCGAGCTTGTTGATGCGCCTACGTTGCTCCTTGTCCACCTCAATGATGACATTCAGATCCTTGAGTAGCTGACTCCTCTCATTTCGGCCCATCCTGGCTCACCCTCGACTTGACTTCGCAATACCTTTTCCTTTCTGGTTCCCCTCCTTGAGATCGTTCACGTGGCGGCCTTTGTACAGCTTGTGGTCAACGATGAACTTGCTGGGTGCCTTTGAGAGATGGTCAGTCGAGGTCTTCAAATCTGGAGCTTGATGGATGATCAACTCATATATCAGGGACGGGAAACAAATCTGGTGTAGAGTTCTCTTGGAGGTAGCATGATCAGCGATCTGTTTGAACATAACTCTGCCCAGGTTGAACTTCAGCTTATTCCCTATCTGATAGATCAGTTGAGCCATATCCCGATTGATCGTTGAACGGTGAGTTGAGGGTCTCCAGTTAAACACATCAATGAAGAACAGCATGGAGTAGAACGTTGAGAGATCAGCTGTGTGCACGACAGAATCAGGCTTCCACTGAACTGAGCCAGCAATGATGGTATCTATAATCTTTCAGAAGTCTGATTCTTCTTCATCCGTAACTGGATCATCCATGGAGAAGTAGACATTTATAAGCTCTGGATCAAGCTTGATCTGTCTTCCTCTGACAAAGAAGACACCCTACTCTGCTTCTCCAATGACCCCAAACCAAGGGGGAAGGTTTGCCATAGCCTCACGAACCAATTGTTCGTTGAACGGTTTGTATCTGTCCAACGTCCAGAACAGTTCTGATTGCTTAAGAACCTCGATGACTTCCTTTCCCTTGTACCGGGACTCCTCTAGCACCCTCTCAGGGATGATCTTTCTTTTCAACACACAAGACCACTTCTTCGCAGCTTCTCTATTAACAAACCACACTCCTTTCTTGACCACACCCACTGGAACAGTATTGAACTCAGGGGATGGGACTTCGCATCTCCCAGCATCCTCTGAAACAGGAATCGTAGCATCACGCTTCCTTTTCTTGGCTGGAGCGGCTCCCCCTGTCACAATGACCGTCTCTGCATCATTCTGAACAGACTCCTTTGAAGATTTTGCAAACACAACCTTCTTCTTTTTCTCGTCCTTCTTTGCTCTTTTTAGATTGACGAGTGGAATACTGTCTTGATCATCTTCCGAAGGAGTAATTGCTTTTGAAGCTGTCTTCGGAGCATCCTCACGAATGGATGAACCATCTTCCTCCATATGCTCACTATGACGATCGTATTGAACAGCTACTGGTACAGCCACTGTCTCCTTAGCAACAACTTCCTCTAGAGCTATTCCAGTTTCAACTTCAGTCTGACCACTTGGTTCCATAGTTGGAACACTTGCAACTTTCTTGGCAACGGACTCTTCTACCCCAACGCTCTGGACACGAGGTGGTTCCTCTGAGCTTGCCACTCCCAGATCCTTCTCCTTTTCTAAGTCTTTCATGACATCATCAATGTCTTTGTACATCTTCTCCAACTCTTCATCCTTTTCTGTAGGATCAGATTCTTCTGGAATGGCTTCTTTCAACACATCTGCCTTCCCTGATGGATTGATCTCTTCTAACACAGTCTCAGCATGCTCACTGGAACCTTCATCGATGATTCCTTCAAGATTTTTAGAGGGCTCACCATCAGAACCATCCTTGATTACCAACTTTCTCTTCCCCGAGGCCTCAATGCACTTCTCCGTTGGTTCACCTGACAATGCAATCTTCCGACCTCTGGTAGCATATTTCTGGGCTAGATATTTTCTGGGAGAGTCACATGCACGCCTAGTCTTCTTCCTGCGACCACGCTTTGGAGGAACGTATCCAGAGGCAAATATCTTTTCCCTCCATGTTGTTGAGCCTCCAGCCACCTTGCTGGGTTCCCCATCTTCTACATTCTTGACAGTTTTGTTCCCAAAAACCGCTATACTGGATTCACCATCCATACCAGCCCTACTGGCTTCACCACCAATCACAGCCCTACTGGCTTCACCATCTACACTTACTACTTCGTCCACCACAGTTTTTTTAGCCGTAGATATATTTGCAGAAACTGAAAGGATGGACTGAGATTTAGGGTATACCTCAGTTTGGGGAAGAACTTGACTCGGACCAGCATCGGTTGATTTAGACGAATCCGCCACGACCGACTGTGGGATTTCAATGGTTGCTCCTCCTCCAGTCTTCTTTGTTTCGGCCAAAGATTCAGTGACGGAGTGTAAAGGCGACGCCTTTTTCAACTTTGGTACTTTTGATTTCGGAACATGAGGTTTCGTTGCCAGTGCCTTAGAGGTTTGCATGTTCTCCTTCTTCTTTTCAGCGGACTTGACTCCGGATTTTGAAGATTTTTTGGTGGTCACCATTGCAATCGAACGGAAGAAGGATTTGAGAGAGAGCTTGAACTCGGCAGATGAACTAGGGTTTCGAAGGAGAGAAGAGAGGCAGACCAAACTATTTTAGAAAGTCAAAATCTTTTTCAAATCATAATCGGTTGTTTCAACTTCCCAAAACCGTCTTCGAGAATATCTTTTCAACGGCTCGAAATCTAAATCCAAAAAAAACTTTCTGTTCCAGCACTCGTTCTTAGGTGGTCAGTCCAACGGCTTTAGCTGGGGTTTCAACTCTGACTAACCACTGTTGAGCACAGTTAGTGTTTGACAACACATAGACCCGAGGAGGATCTAGGTGTTCCAAACTGTGAAATGCCGTGTGAATTGATGAAGGTTTTGGTCAATTGCACGTCCGTTGTCATATGCTTCGGAGTTATTGCCCTCTGTTGCCCTTCGTATTCATGTTTTCTTGTCTGATTCCTGGCGTATTTCAGAGGATACTGTACGAACTCCTTTTGCAACTGTGACACCTTGTGATCGAACTCCTTCTGTAACTGGATCACTCTCTGGTCCATCAGTTTCCTGGTACAGTTGTCAACATAGATTTGTGCGGTATTCCAATTAGGCCTTGTGCGCGGGATCTTATCCACTCCCCCTCGCAAAAATCGATGGTTGGCGTGTACACATTCTGGACCACGCGGACGCATCAGTCCCACCCCTGTGGTATAGCAGTTATCTGCACCCCTTCTTCCTTTCATCACAATGACGCTAGTTTTGTCTAGGACAAGGCATGGGTCACGAGATAATGACACATAGTGTCCATCGTTGCATAGTTGGCTGATGCTAATGAGATTCATTGTCAGACCTTCAACAAGGAGGGTGTCCTGGAGTGCAGGGAGATCCGGAACCTTCAATGTTCCACAGCCGATCACCTGACCCTTTCTTCCATCCCCAAAGGTGACAAACCACATCTTCTCAACAGGTCTAATGTGAGTAAGGTATTTGGAGGTACCTGTCATGTGGGCGGAGCATCCGCTGTCGAAGTACCAACTGTCTTGCACTGTGTGGTTTGAGGAGCAACAGGCAACCATGCATACCGTCTGGTTTACTTTTGGCACCCAGACCTGTTTCTGACGAGGGTAGGTCTGTTGATGGTATGCTCATCGTTCAGCAAGAAACAGGCGACACTTTGATCTGGTGTGTCCAACCTGGTAGCAGCACCAGCAGGTGCGGGAGTCTTTCTTCAGTTTTGTGTATGAGCTGATGTGATCCTTGTGAGTCCTTCTTTGACCAGCGGTGGTCTTTCCTTGGTCCAGATCTACTTTCTATCTTGGATGCTGTCTCAATTGAGGTCTTGGGTACTGAGTTACTTTTTCTCCCAGACGCTGTGTCACCTTCTATCTCCGGTTCTGTTTCAGCTTCTGTTCTGGGTTCTGTTCAGTCACTGGTTTTGCTTTAACAGATATTGTACCTCTTGAGCTTCCTTCATCAGTGAAGCCAATTCCTCGATGTCCAGACTCCATTCTTTGAGACCTGAGAATATCATTTAAGTCTTTAGTACCAGAGTTTAGCATCCTTGCCGACTATTTGCGGTGATAGAGATCCTTCTCGGTGGTTGAATGATCCATTCTTTCAGATTCTAGCTGAAGTTCCTGTTGTTCTACCTTCCTTAGTTGGAACACTTCCTTGCGCTTCAGATCTGTGATGATTTTCCTTAGAACCGCCATGCCTATAGGATGAGTTTCACGGTCATTTTCCATGTCAACTTTCAGCGAAGAGACAGTACCCAGGAGCTCTGTTTTCTGAGCAAGTAGACACAATCTTTCTTGTTTCATCTCATCCAGTTGAGTATTTAGTGAGTCTACCGTGCCTTCGAGCTCCACCTTCTGTGTAAGCAGAATCTCGACCTCCTGCAAGACCTTGTCCTTTTCTATCGTGAGGCTTGCAACAGTGTCATTCAGCTTCTTATTGACCTTGATCAGTAGAAGCCATTTCTCGTACAGATCTTTATATGTCTCAGCCAGAGACTCCTGCGTGAGTTCTTCATCGTCACTGTCTTAGAGGTCTTCAGCCGGGAGTTCCAACTGAGATGGTACTCCTTCACTGGTATTGCTGCATTCTCTTAGAGTTGTAACAAAAGCCACAAAATTAGTGGTTTCACCTTTTTCTTCGTCTGACTCACTATCGCTGAAGCTGGCGACCATTGCCTTCTTCTTCATGAGAGTATTCGCACATTGGGAGGCAATATGACCAAAACCCCTGCATTCATGGCACTGAATTTCTTCCTTTCCTTTGTCAGAAGAGTCTTGTCTCATGTCTCTGGATCTTGACCTGCCGGTTTTCCAGTTTCGGAAGCTGTTTAATGAAGGTTGACCTTGTTCTGGTCCACGTCTGTTGATTTTCCACACCATTCTACCAAAATTCTGAGCCATCATAGCCAGTTGTTCAGTAGTGCAGCCACCGTCCAGTTTGTCTTCAGACATGTCCGCTTTTAGGGCGATTCCCTTCACTTCTCCGGGTTGAAAATCATGATTGATCTCGTAGGTTCTGAGAGAACCCATCAGCTCGTCCAGCTTTAGTTTAGCGATGTCGTGCATTTCCTCTATAACCGTGACCTTCATCGCAAATCTTGGAGGGAGTGATCTTAAGACTTTACTGGCCAATCTTTCTTCATCGATGGGTTTCCCTAGAGCAGAAGCTTCGTTAGCCAGTTCCAGAACTCTTGTGTTGTACTCAGTGATGGTTTCACTTTCCTTCAGAGTCATCTTGAACAGTTTAGGATCCCACTCAGTGTGTCGAGTGTTTGCTCTGATACCAATTGAAATTATATCCCCTGTTCAAGCTTGTGTTCAAGGTACAGTTGAGACAGACCTTGAACTCCTTTCACAACAGTTCAGCAGACAGAACAAATAATAGGAGCACTGACGGAGGGCCACCGCACTGTCGTTAAGGTGCAGTGTCCTCTGTACAAATAAATTTATAATATCCGCTACTTGTGACTACACTACTGGGTAGTAAGTGGTAAGTAGGGGTCGAACCCAAGGGAATTAGGGGAATAGGCTATTCTTTTAGGGTGATTGAACTGGGGGGAGCGTGTTTTATGGTTGATTGAGATTTTAGCGCTCTAATTAACTACGTGATTTTTTTGGGGGTTTTTTGGTTTTGATTGCGGAAAAGTAAATACAGAAATTAAATGCTGTAAATACAAAGAAGACTTACAGTGGGTGATGCGTGATTGTAATTCCTCCGGTAGATCAGCAGTTGGTGATTGCGGTTTAACAGTAAAGAAAAGCATTCGGTTTCAGGTACTCTTATATTATAACATGTATATAATAAACTGTTAGTAACTTTTCTAAGTATTCAAAGATGAATCGAGGCCCTTTCGTAGCGCAAGACTTGCAACATCGTTTAAAGCAACCCTTGTTCTATTTCAGACTAATTCCTCCTTTCGAAGTATCTTAGCCTTTTGTGCATCCACTTGATCTCACAGTTACGATTGACCAAGTGGTGTTTTAGATGAGTCGAACTTCTCAGATAAGCTTTGCCCTTTCGTAGCATCCACTTACCCGAGTATGTTCACGAATCCCCACGGAAGAGTTTTGCCCTTTCGTAGCATCCACTCAACCTTGGAAATTCTGACTATAAATGGCACATAGAACAAGTTTTGAATACAAAGAAATGAAACTAAAAGATATTACAACATTATATAATACAAGAAAATACCTTCCACCGAATAAAGAGTTTAGCTACGAATATCCATAGAGATGGATACCATAGCTAAATACTCGGGGGTTTTTGAAAACAGTAAGAGGGAAAGGGGTGGAATACTCAAGAACCAACAGGAGTATTCCTAATTTCCTACTGAATACTCAAGAACCAACAGGAGTATTCTCTACAGTATTATAATACTCGAGAACCGACAAGAGTATTATAATTTCCAGTATAATACTCAAGAACAAACAGGAGTATTATTTCAAAACCGAACCAAACTTACAAGTAACAAAATGTAGAGAGAGAAGTGATTACAATTTTTGGGATGATTTTGTGAGGGGAGGAGCACCTCCTTTTATAGGAAAAATGGGTGGAGATGGGTGGTGGAGATTGGTTTGATCCAAGGGAGGAGGAGGAGGCAAGGAGGAGCCAAGGAGGAGCCACCAAGTGGCGGAGGAGGAGTGGTGGAGGGCAGCCGCCGGTAGCCGGTTGTGGTGGAGGAGGAGAGGTTGGCTTTGCCACCTCCAAGGCAAGTCAACCGGTCACATGGAGGAGGAGGGTGGAGGAGCCGCCGGTGGTGGGTGGTGGTTTTGGGGTGGTTTTCCTCTTTGGCCACCTCTTCTTCAAGTCACAAGTCATCTTGCCCATATGTGAGTTTTGTACAGTTTTGTGCAGTCTTTTCACAAAACTGTCAGTGTGTTCCTTCCCCGGGCTGTCTTGATTCCTCTCCTGATTCTTCTGATTAATTTATTCTGGTCAATTCAACGTCAGGATCCTTGATATTTCTTCAGTCGGCATATGATCTTGACCTTGGATTGACTCTTGTTATCTTTTCAGCATAAAATCCTCTCCTTAGCGTGTTTTCACTTCAGTCTCTAAAATGCCCTGTGGAAATATATCGGGACTAACAGATGGATGTTAGATAGACAAACAGTCTAACTTGGGGGGTTTTACTGTGTTTTTTATTCGTATAATTGTGGTCCATCAGAATACCCCCCCCCCCCACTTTTAGTTGTTCGTCCCGAACAATGCTATTAAAGGGCGTAAGTTCTAGGTTCGGATTTGGCATATGAAAATTAGACTGTGGTACTCGATCTATCCTAATTCATGCATTGCTTACTTATTACCAAATTAAACTGCGTAAATAAATAGAAGAAACTTAATACTTGTACCTCCGTGCTGAGATGCAAATTATATTGGATGTTTCGGGAGATAGCCCTTTTCAGGTTCCTGGGTTGCAGCCTCGGGATCGTTTCGTACTATATGGTCTTCTGGTAGCTTTCTCATGCACGTGATTCGGTTCGGGTTTCAGTGAGTTGAACCTTCTTGATTTTTTCTTTGGCGAGGGACTGCTTTTTTGTTATAGTGAATCGGCCTTTGGCCTTTGATTTGACTTTGTCGAGTGCTTCACTTTTGCTCGGTTAAAACCTTCACAATTTTGGGCCTTTGGCCTCTTTTGATTTTCTTCTTTGAGTTTTTCGCTTCTTTGTGACTTGCTAGTCCATTTTGTCAGCCTTCTTGGGAGGTCCAATCATCGCCCGCAAGCCTATGGATATACCTCCCCTCTCCTCTCGTCTTCGTCGTTTTGCGCGGGTCAAGATGAGGGTCGCTTATCTATTTTCTCGGCTATTTTGACTAGAGAGAGGACGGTCTGATTCCCGTCCTCGCCTTTGCATAGATGCTTCTTGGCGGAGTTTGACTCAATTATTCACTGAAAACCCGAAGTGCAGCCTCCACTGACTTCGAAAACCATATAGTTTGATCTGATCCTTTGATTGCTTCCCAAGTCCTTCTAGGGCAGTTTATGTCAACTCCACATCCCTAGTTATCTCAGTACAAAGGACAAATGGAAAGTTACATTCTAAGTTTTTAAACAGTTTGAATTTTCACAAGGTAAATGCATGAATTCTGATTTATCTTTTTCACATTCTTAAGTTCATATGTTCAAAAAGATACTATTACTAAAAAAGAAAAACAGCAAGCATGTTATTTATGTACACAGGCGGTTTTCACGCCCCACTTTTGAACGAAGGCGTGCCTTAGTTCAAAAGTCATGCAAGCTTAAAACTAAGTACTGAAAGTAAGTGCGGAAAGTAAGATAGTGTCGGGTTACCTCCCGACCAGTGCACTTGTTTTACGTCGTTGGCTCGACGATACCTCGTTGTGGATTACTGGTTTGGGTCCCATGGGTGGCTGAGGTCAAACTTTTGTGGGGCTAAGTTGACTTCATTGTGGTACTGTTTAACTCGCTGCCCGTTTACCGTGAACTTGCTTCCGTTGTTCATGCTTTCTAACTCAAGCATCCCATGGTTGAATACTTTAGTCACGGTATACGGACCGGTCCATCTTGATCTTAGTTTGCCGGGCATCAACTTCAACCGTGAGGAGAAGAGTAGTACTTGTTGTCCTTCCTCGAATGAGCGCCGGAGGATGAATTTGTCGTGATATAATTTCGTCCGTTCCTTGTAGTCTGTCTGCCCTTCATAGGCCTTGAGCCGCAATTCTTCAAGTTCGCATAGCTTAAGCTTCCTATCCAGTCCGGCAGCTTTTAAATCCGGATTGCACTGCTTGAGCGCCCAATAGGCTTTGTGTTCTAATTCCACCGGAAGGTGGCATGCCTTCCCATAAACAAGTCGGAAGGGGGAGGTTCCAATTGGCGTCTTGTATGCCGTTCGATAAGCCCAGAGAGCTTCATCTAGCCTTTGACTCCAATCTTTCCTACCTGGTTTCACCATCTTTTCTAGAATACTCTTGATCTCGCGGTTAGAGATCTCTGCTTGACCATTGGTCTGGGGATGATATGCCGTGGATGTTCTGTGGTGGACATGGTAGCGTTTTAAGGTGGTAGCCATCATGCGGTTACAGAAATGAGTTCCTTGGTCGCTGATTATGGACTTGGGTACCCCGTATCTACAAAACAGGTTAGTGCGCAAAAAATCTATGACAGTCTTTGCATCGTCGCACCTTGTGGCCTTCGCTTCTACCCATTTTGACACATAATCAACAGCAACTAAGATGTAAGTATAACCGTATGAGACTGGGAATGGTCCCATAAAATCAAGACCCCAAACGTCAAAAACATCATTGACTAATATGGGTACTTATGGCATTTCACTTCTAGCCGACATGTTTCCTACTCTTTGACACTTATCGCACTTTTGACACTTCTCATTGGTATCTCTAAATAAACTCGGCCAAAAGAAGCCGCTATCTAGGATTTTTCTAGCGGTTCTCCTAGGTCCGAAGTGTCCTCCGCATGCAAACTCATGGCAAAAGCTAATGACAGAAGCTATTTCATTATCAGGGATGCATCTCCTAAGTATTTGATCTGGTCCTATTTTCCATAAATAAGGATCATCCCATACGTACTGTTTAGCATCATGTCTAAGTTTCATGCATTGTGTTTTAGTAAGAGAAGGAGGAAATGTACCTCCTACAAGGTAGTTGACGATAGAGGCGTACCAGGGCACCTTGGTTGAGACGGCGTATAGGTGCTCGTCTGGAAATGACTCGGTTATGTGCCCTTCCTCATGCTTCCGGACAATCCTGCTTAGGTGGTCTGCTACAGTGTTCTCGATTCCCTTTTTGTCCCTTATTTCCACATTGAATTCTTGCAGTAGTAATATCCACCGAATAAGCCTTGGCTTAGCCTCCTTCTTCTTCATTAGGTAACGGATGGCAGCATGGTCGGAATAAACTATTACTTTTGCTCCAAGCAAGTAGGATCTGAATTTTTCCAGAGCGAATATGACTGCAAGGAGTTCCTTTTCGGTGGTGGAGTAGTTCCGTTGGGAAGGATCTAGGGTTCGTGAGGCGTAATAGATCACTCCCGCTTTCTTTTCAATTTTTTGGCCGAGAACTGCCCCTACAGCAAAGTTGCTTGCGTCGCACATGATTTCAAATGGTAGTTCCCAATTTGGTGTTTGGATGATGGGTGTGCTAGTGAGGGCTTTCTTTAGATCATCAAAGGCCTTTTTGCATGCGTTGGTGAATTCAAACGGAACTTCTTTTTGCAGAAGAGAGGATAGGGGTAATGCCTTTTTGGAGAAGTCTTTGATGAATCGTCGGTAGAATCCTGCATGGCCAAGGAATGATTGGATGTCTCGGACCGTGGATGGGTAAGGAAGAGTCATGATGAGGTCTATCTTAGCTTTATCCACCTCTATGCCTTTTTTTGAGACGACGTGCCCTAAGACTGTTCCATGGGTTACCATGAAATGGCATTTCTCATAATTGAGCACTAGGTTCATTGAGACACATCGTGCCAGAACCGTGCTCAAATTATCTAGGCAAGCGTCGAAAGTATTGCCATAGATGGTGAAGTCGTCCATGAAGACTTCGATGAATTCCCCGATCATGTCTGAAAAGATGCTGGTTACTACCCTTTGAAACGTTCCTGGAGCATTGCATAGACCGAACGACATTCTTCTGAAAGCAAATGTACCGAATGGGCAGGTGAATGTGGTCTTTTCTTGGTCCTCAGGCGCTATGGGAACTTGGTTGTATCCTGAGAACCCGTCCAGGAAGCAAAAGTACGGTTTGCCTGCCAGTCGGTCTAACATTTGATCGATGAATGGCAGAGGGAAATGGTCCTTTCTTGTGACTGCGTTCAATTTCCTGTAATCTATGCACATTCTCCAGCCGTTCTTGATTCTAGTTGTTACCATATTTCCTTCGGCATCTTCCTCGACTGTGATCCCGCTTTTCTTCGGGACTATGTGGACTGGACTCACCCACTGACTATCTGATATTGGATAGATTACATCCGCATCCAGGAGCTTTTGTATTTCCTTCCGGACGATTTCCATCATGATTGGATTGAGTCGTCGTTGAGGCTCTCTTGATGGCTTTACTCCATCCTCGAGTAGAATACGGTGCATGCATACGGCCGGGCTGATTCCTCTTAAGTCAGCCAGTGTCCATCCTAAGGCTAACTTGTGTTGTTTCAGTACTTTTATCAATCTCTGTTCCTGGCCTGCTTCTAGGCCACTCTTGATGATTACTGGGAGTGTGTTATTCTCCCCTAGGAAGGCGTACTTCAGATGTCCAGGCAGGGGCTTCAATTCTACTTTGGGAGCTTGCGTCACTGAGGGCAGAAAAGTATTTGATTTGAATAATTTTACCTCGTTGACTTCGTATTCTGGTGTGAGAGGTTCTGAGGTTGTCAGGTGGGCTAGTGTTTCATGCAGGCCTTCGGCCAAGTTATACGAGCTCTCGGCTCCATTGAGTATGAGTTCTAAGGGATCCTTTTTAGGTTCTGATTGAACTTCTTGGACTAGGTCGTCCAAAGCGTCGAGAGCGTGTACTTCCTCGAAGTCCATAGGGTGCTTCATTGCTTTGAGTATGTCGAAGCTGAAGACTTCTCCTTCTACTTCCATTGAGATCATCCCACTTCCACAGTCTATCTTCATTCTTGCTGTTTTTAGAAATGGACGGCCAAGAAGGATGGGTGCATGATTAGTAGGTTCACCATTCTCCATTTTTAAAACGTAGAAGTCCGCTGGAAACACTAATTGGCCTACTTGGACCAAGACATCTTCAATTTTTCCCTCGGGCAGTTTACACGACCGATCCGCTAATTGAATAGTAAGACCGGTGGGTATGAGTGGCCCAATCTTAAGGCATGAGTAGATCGAGAAGGGAAGGACATTGATTGACGCTCCTAGGTCTAGCATACAGTTTGCGAACTTGATGTTTCCAATAGTGCATGGAATGGTGTAAGTTCCCGGATCTCCACATTTGGAGGGCACTTTTCGTTGCATGATTGCTGATACGTTCCTACTCATTAGCTCTTGATCGTTTTTAGCATTTTGTCTCCGGTTGGTGCAAAGTTCCTTTAAGAACTTGGCATACCGAGGAATTTGTTTTATGGCTTCCAACAGAGGAATGTTGATTTCAACCTTACTGAACAACTCGAATATTTCCTTATCCATGACATGTTGTTTTTGCACGCGAGCAGGCACTGGGAAAGGAAGTGTTGTGCTGATTTTAGGAGTTTCAGTTCTGGGCATGGGGTCAGGCCTGTGTTTCTGGGACGTGTTTTCTTCGTCTTCGGCTACGTCCCGTTCTTCCTCAAATATGTCTGTATTTTCCTCGGTTGATTCTTCCTCTAGAATTTCGAGAGTTTCAGGCCTTATTTGCTCTTTTCTGGGCAACCTTGGATCTTCATTCTCCTCTCGCTCTAAAGGTTTGTTGGCAAGCGTTTTTCCACTCCTAAGGGTCAAGGCATTCACATCTTTCTATATGCTTTGAATGGTTTGCAAAAGGAGTCTCTCTGTCTCATTAGCGTGTGCTGAGTCTGGGGTAGCAGGTTGAGAGATGTGCATTTTTAAGTCCGATAACTCTTCCTTAGTTTTGGCTTGGAATTGATGCATAGTAGCCGATAGTTGTGCAATCATGTCCTCAAGTGACTTGTTTGGTCCCAGATGATTGTTTGGACACACGTTAGTTTTGTGGTCCGTAGAATTGCAAAATTCGCAAGATATTACTTGAACTGTCTGCTTTTGTAGTAATTGCATCATCATTTCCTTTATTTGCCTTATCTCTTCTGGTATTGAGCTTACTGGTGTCTCAGCTTGTGAGACATTTTCTGTTCGGAAGAATTCGTTTTTACGGACAGTCTCTTCTCTAAACCGAGCGTTTTCGGCTACATTGGTGATGAGATTCCTTATGCCGCTTAATGATAGATTCATCATGGACCCTCCTGCTGAGGCATCTAGTAGCATTTTTTCCAAGGGTTTAAGCCCATCAATGAGGTACTCGATGATGAATTTCTCGGGCAGTCCAATGGTACAGCAGCTTCTCTCCAAGCGATTGAACCTTTCTAGGTAGTTGTACATGGTTTCGTTTTGTTCCTGCCTTATGTCCTGCAATTGTCTTCTTACTTCCTTTGCTTTTGCTGCTGGGTAGTATTTGTCTGAGAATTTCTTCTGCATCTGAGCCCATGTTCTGATGCTTCCGGAAGGTAATGACAGGAACCAGTCGTTTGCCGCATCAATGAGGGAAAAGTAGAACGCCTTTAACTTAAAGTCGTCTACGTTTACGCCATTTGGTTTGAGGTTTTGGCAAATCCCATGTAGACGCTGGAGATGAGTCATTGCTGATTCTCCACGAGTTCCTGAGAATTTTGGCAAGCTGTGGGCCACTGAAGTGTTGATGGCGATGTTTTCTAGCTCAGGTCCTTCGTAGATACACCATGGCTGAACTCTGAAATCTGGTGCCGAAAGTTCTCCCAGGGTGGGTTCACGGTAGTTGTCATCCCCGTAGTAGTTATCGAAGATGGGTTCTTGTCTAGGAACTTGTCGAGGGCGAGGGGGTGGGGGATATCTAGGGGGTTGTTGTACTGGACCAGCTGCATTTCGGTCCTCGGGTGGTTCTTGGTTTCGTCTGATGGCCTCCCTATCACGAGCTCGTCTGCTTCTGATGAGTTGCTCCGGATCATCCATAAATGGAAGTGGCACTTCATCATTTCGCTCGTACAGGTTTATTTCATCGTCATCCTGGTAGTCATGATGACTTCCTTCGTGAGACATAGTTGTTTCGAGCGCGAGAATTTAAAAGAGATGGAGGGAGAGAAAAGAACAGTTTATTCGACGGCTAATTCCCCGGCAACGGCGCCAATTTGACGGAGGGCCACCGCACTGTCGTTAAGGTGCAGTGTCCTCTGTACAAATAAATTTATAATATCCGCTACTTGTGACTACACTACTGGGTAGTAAGTGGTAAGTAGGGGTCGAACCCAAGGGAATTAGGGGAATAGGCTATTCTTTTAGGGTGATTGAACTGGGGGGAGCGTGTTTTATGGTTGATTGAGATTTTAGCGCTCTAATTAACTACGTGATTTTTTTGGGGGGTTTTTTGGTTTTGATTGCGGAAAAGTAAATACAGAAATTAAATGCTGTAAATACAAAGAAGACTTACAGTGGGTGATGCGTGATTGTAATTCCTCCGGTAGATCAGCAGTTGGTGATTGCGGTTTAACAGTAAAGAAAAGCATTCGGTTTCAGGTACTCTTATATTATAACATGTATATAATAAACTGTTAGTAACTTTTCTAAGTATTCAAAGATGAATCGAGGCCCTTTCGTAGCGCAAGACTTGCAACATCGTTTAAAGCAACCCTTGTTCTATTTCAGACTAATTCCTCCTTTCGAAGTATCTTAGCCTTTTGTGCATCCACTTGATCTCACAGTTACGATTGACCAAGTGGTGTTTTAGATGAGTCGAACTTCTCAGATAAGCTTTGCCCTTTCGTAGCATCCACTTACCCGAGTATGTTCACGAATCCCCACGGAAGAGTTTTGCCCTTTCGTAGCATCCACTCAACCTTGGAAATTCTGACTATAAATGGCACATAGAACAAGTTTTGAATACAAAGAAATGAAACTAAAAGATATTACAACATTATATAATACAAGAAAATACCTTCCACCGAATAAAGAGTTTAGCTACGAATATCCATAGAGATGGATACCATAGCTAAATACTCGGGGGTTTTTGAAAACAGTAAGAGGAAAAGGGGTGGAATACTCAAGAACCAACAGGAGTATTCCTAATTTCCTACTGAATACTCAAGAACCAACAGGAGTATTCTCTACAGTATTATAATACTCGAGAACCGACAAGAGTATTATAATTTCCAGTATAATACTCAAGAACAAACAGGAGTATTATTTCAAAACCGAACCAAACTTACAAGTAACAAAATGTAGAGAGAGAAGTGATTACAATTTTTGGGATGATTTTGTGAGGGGAGGAGCACCTCCTTTTATAGGAAAAATGGGTGGAGATGGGTGGTGGAGATTGGTTTGATCCAAGGGAGGAGGAGGAGCCAAGGAGGAGCCAAGGAGGAGCCACCAAGTGGTGGAGGGCAGCCGCCGGTAGCCGGTTGTGGTGGAGGAGGAGAGGTTGGCTTTGCCACCTCCAAGGCAAGTCAACCGGTCACATGGAGGAGGAGGGTGGAGGAGCCGCCGGTGGTGGGTGGTGGTTTTGGGGTGGTTTTCCTCTTTGGCCACCTCTTCTTCAAGTCACAAGTCATCTTGCCCATATGTGAGTTTTGTACAGTTTTGTGCAGTCTTTTCACAAAACTGTCAGTGTGTTCCTTCCCCGGGCTGTCTTGATTCCTCTCCTGATTCTTCTGATTAATTTATTCTGGTCAATTCAACGTCAGGATCCTTGATATTTCTTCAGTCGGCATATGATCTTGACCTTGGATTGACTCTTGTTATCTTTTCAGCATAAAATCCTCTCCTTAGCGTGTTTTCACTTCAGTCTCTAAAATGCCCTGTGGAAATATATCGGGACTAACAGATGGATGTTAGATAGACAAACAGTCTAACTTGGGGGGTTTTACTGTGTTTTTTATTCGTATAATTGTGGTCCATCAAGCACGCACAGAATGATAACCCAGTTCGGCTTCGCCTACTCTGGGGGGTTTCCCACACCCTAAAAGGGACACAAATCTTTATTACAAGTTTAGAGCTCTTCGTGGACTTACACTTACACAACGCCTTGTTTGTAATAGCCTAGCCTCTAATACTCCATCTCTCAGATTTGCAACCGATGGTTGCCGCAGTTCCCCTCGATCCCCTTCGTCCGAACCTCCTGTCCGAACGGGCTCGACCTTCTCTTGAAGCTCGGATGCTTTCTCTCGAAAGCTTGTTCACCTTTGTTGTGTGCAGCAGTTTGATCGCTTCCAGGTAGTTTGAGTTGCACCTGATAAGATTGCTCTTGCACCGATGAGTTTCCAGTGGGGAAACACAATCGGCCGTCGCTTTCTTCTTCTCCAATCGGTAGGGTATACTCGTGTGTAATTGATTGTGAAAGCGATGCTGAATAAGGACGACCTAGCATTGTGTTTATATGCTTGGACGAAACCCTAACCTGCACAAGATAATCCCATCAAATATTTAGGAAATATTCCGAGATATTTGATGTATATCTTTCTCAAATCGGTTGGAAGAATATACGAAGTCTTCTTGCCCAAGTAAGCTACGCCGCCTTCAATGTAGATATCCATTCGAATATCTCTTGTTCGAATAAGTCGCTGGCCGACTTTAACTTGACGATATCTTCACTGTCCAATATCCTTCCGGGAAATATCCTTGCGTCTGTTCCGCGCTGTACATGAGTACTAGGATATGTTCAAACTCCTCCTGTACTCCTGCTCGAACTGTCTAACTCCGTTTTGCCAAATACATGCCACTCAAGGAAACATCACATTCTCAACAGTGCCTTTTAGGATTATATATAGGGTTACACTATCTTTTGGGCTGCAAGATATTTACGATGTATTTACTATAATAATGAGTATATGTTTTTGAATTCCTAATAACTACATTGACCAAGTATATAGTCTTGGTCCATCATTCAACACTAGAATATCTTATAAAAACACTAAAATATGATTATTTTTTGGTACCAATATTATCTTGAAGGGTAATGTTAATTAACTACATATACAAGAATACAGTCCAGGAATTGGTGGATAAAATTCCGGAACAGTTAAAGACTTTCTCCAAGAGCAATATAAGAGATCGTTGGTAAAAAACGTGGTTATGAAATTTGGTATTTGAATTATTCAGAAGGATGTTAATTGGGCAGTGGTCTGTCGATTGAGGTGTTGGTCAGCAAACCTCAGGTCATAGGTTCAATTCTTTGTGACTATATCAATTCTTTTGTTAACTTATGTTTTTCTGTTGCTTTTGTTTCAGAACTTTGGATGGAATAAGAGTCTTTGCGCTTCAATTGATAGATATGGGTAAAATGTATTGCTTCTATACCCGTATGTAATATACCGTCAATCAAAAAAGAATAAATATTGAGAAGAATAACCGCTACACTAATGATTTTGTGCCCACGAAGTTGTGGATATAATCTAAATAACAATTAAAGGTTTCAACGAAAAGAGTTTCAGTCGGCTAGGGTTCGTCTGGTCCGGTGCTGCTCTTGATTCCCTCATCTGTCATCACTCCAGCGCTATTCATTGTGTTCCCGGTGATCTCTTGTGGATGTGTGTTCTCTGGGCGTCAGAGTATTATCAAAGTTTGGATTCTGCTGAAGGCTTCGGCTACTGAAATTCAACAACCATGTTTGATTTTGAGTCTCAATTTTGGCCTTAGCCCCATCACTTCAATCGAATTCCGGATATGTTGCCGGTTCTGATTCTCAACAGGATCAGAGACGTGAAAACCCTTGGACGCTACTATGTGGTTTCCAAGCGGTTCTATGTTATGGTGCCGAAGTTTATAGCAGGAATCAAATTTCTACCACAATTCTTCCTCAACCTTTGAAGCTTTACAATGGTTTTGTGGCCCTCGCATTTAGCTAATGCTATTAGGAGCAGTGGCGGTTCCGGGGGAAGGGGGCATGGGGTCCCAGGACCCCTCTTGATTTCTGAAGGAAAAACCCAACCTTCCTCTAGGAATCAAACCCCAACCAACTTATACCTTATGTTCCAACTGAACTGTATAGTATTTATGTCTTATAAGTGAGAGTAATGTTTACATATCTGAAGTTGATCATTTGATTTTATGTTTCAATTAAGTATGTTTTACTATTAAATCAACACTCAACTTCAATTTTATTTACTTTTTCTCGCATAGATTAACTTATTTAGACTACTAAACTATAAAGATATAATACAACATATATTCATTGATTAAAATTAACTCTAATTAATTTAAATTTAATTATTAACAATTAACATATATTTTATATTAAATTTTCTTTACCACTATTAGAAAAAAAAATTTAGGACCCTCCTATCGAGAGCCGCTTAATCCGCCACTGCTTAGGAGTAATGTGGATGGTGAGGTTGAGACGCTGACTCAGGTTTTGAAGAATTTTACTGAAATAAGGTGTTTGAAGATTGAGTTTCCGAGCTGGGAAGAGACTATTGATGATTATGGTATGTTGCGGAAATGGAAGGCTGATTTCGGGTCTAATTTTGAAAAGTATGGTATATACTTTCGGCGGATGTGTATCCAGCTTCTAACATAATAAAATCTGCGGGTGGTGTTGGTGTTGCAAGTGTAGGAGGTGATGGGATTGAATCATATCACTTTGATAGTTGTGTATTCGCAAATAGAATTTGGACTTCCGCATCTGCCAAGATTTATCAACTTCACCCGATAATAGTTGAGCATAGCACGCTGGAGAGTTTGGTTTTGACAGATGCTGTTGGGAAAGGAATATCGTGTATGAACAGCAGTCAGTTGGAAGAATTTAGGTTGAAGCCTTTACCGCCTCCTCTTCTGCTTTAGAAAAGGACCGTGGACATGTTGGTTTGGTATGCCCATAACTTGGAATTGCCTGATGTTGTGCTCAAGGGAGCTACATTGATTGTTACTATGCATAATAAATCAAGACAACATGCATTAAATGAATTATTTTATTTGTCGATTGGCAAAAGTCTTTTAAACAACTATCAACCTATATGTAAGCATTAAAAAAAATTAACTTTCAACAATTGTGTTTAGGAAAAGAACTGAAGTTGATTTCAAAGTGATGAGTGTGTGATATACATTAAGTTAGCTTTTCTCTCTGAAATAGTGAGAGCCTGAGTTTCAGCGTGGGTTTCCCTAGCTGCGTTTCTGGTTTTTGTGTGCTTTTTGCTGTTCTTTACGTCTGCTGTTCGAGTGTGTGCCGGTTGTTTAGTCTTGGCGTGTGAGTGGTCCACGTTCTCCATTGACAGATAAGATAATGGAGAAGGAGGTGGAAGTTCTTTTGGGGAAGTTGCAGGGTGAACTTGCTGTCTCAGTGAAAAAGGAGGTCCGGGAACAGGTAGAGGAGAGTTTCCGATGGGCGGTGGTTATAAGGATGAGTAATGGAAGATCGGTTAATACTCCAGCACTGGTAGGCGCTATGGAGAAGGCATGGAACACGAAGCCGAACCTGAACTTTCAAGAGATGGCTGATAATAGGGTCGTAGTCAAGCTCAGGAATGAGGAGGAACACAACAGAGCTATTGAAGGAGGCCCGTGGACTTTCATGGGTTGGGCAATTTTAGTGGAGAAATGGAGAAGAGGAACTACGGCCATCAATTTTAGCTCATGGAACATAAGGATTTGGGTACAAGTGCACAACGTCCCAGTGGAGTTTAGAGACAGAGCTGTCCCAAGGGAGTTAGCGAAGCTAGCAGGTAAGGTCATTAAGGATGAATCTCAGGATAAAAATAAAGACAGCAGGAGAAGGAAACATCCCAGATTCAGGATTGAGTTGGATGTGACCAAGCCAATATTACATGGGGTCTATTTAATGGATGGTGAGCCGGTCTGGATTGCGTTTAAATATGAGCGGCTTCCTTTTGTATGTTTAAGATGTGGACGGATGACACATAGTGCGAATCGATGTGAGTTTGAGAAGGAAGAGCCAGCTAATAAGAAATATGGAGTGAGCCTGAGGGCGGAAGCTCGGAGCAATGAGGACAGTCCTACAGGTATAATGGAGGAGGAGGTACAACTGGACGGAAGGGAGACCGGAGGTGAGGATTTCCGATGTGGTGGCTTGGCTAGCGTTGTGTCACAGAAGAGCCGGATGCTTCCAGAGCTCTAGAAACGACAAAAGGTGGAACTGCATTGGAAGAGGGCACGTCAGATTGTCAGGGGAAGGCAAAAGTGTGTCCAGGTCCAGAAATGTCAGATGTTGGCGCGCAAGAAACCCTAGCCAGGTCGACTATGGGTGGCTCGAGGTCAGTAGACAAGGTGGAGGGTGTTGGGCTGTGCATAGGCCAGTTGGGCTCAAAAGTTGGGCCTAGTCCTCATGTGGAGATGTTGAACTTTTGTTATGATCAGGATTGGGGAAAGGGGCCACCTTCTTTGAGGCCCACTAAGCTGTGCAGTAGGCATGGAAAGGCGGGGGAGAATGGCGAAGTTAGACAGTTGGTTGCGGAGAAGAGGAGATTCCACCCGTATGACGAAGCTAGATGTGTTAGCAAAGTGGGGATGGGGGGTTTGGGGAAACCCTGGACAGTTCGTGCCCTGGTGGATGCTATCAGGGTTTTCCATCCTCGGGTGGTGTGCTTAATGGAGACGAAGAAAGGTAATGATGGTTGGGATCGATTGAAGATGAAGCTAGGGTTTAGGAATTGTTTTACAGTAAGTTGTAGGGGAAAGTCGGGTGGATTGGCGGTTCTATGGGCTGACGATGTGAATCTCAGTATTTGTAATTTCTTGAGATGGCATGTGGATATGGTGGTCATGGATAATTCTCCGTTTCGTCTGACTTTATTCTATGGAGATCCGGTTACAACTAAGAGGAAGTTCAGCTGGGATTTGCTGCGGCGGTTGCGAGGGCTAATGAATCTGCCATGGGTTGTCCTAGGGGATTTCAACGAAGTTCTAAGCAATGAGGAGATAAAGGGATTGAAATTGAGACATAACTGGCAGATGAATAATTTCAGGGAGGCGCTGGGAGATTGTGGCTTGTCGGATTTAGGGTTCAGAGGCTTCCCGTTTACCTTCTCAAACCGTAGGGTGGGAGAGAAGGAGTTCAGGGCTCGGTTGGATAGGGTGACTGCGGATGTTGATTGGAGGAGAATTTTTTATAGGGCAGTCGTGTCTCACGTGCACTTACATGCTTTGGATCATCAGCTGTTAGTGTTAGATACTCAGGGATGGCTTTTCAAAAAGAAGGGAACGTTGTTCAGATTTGAAGCAATGTGGTTAGATCATCCGGATATGGAGGGGCTGATGAATGATTTTTGGGGTAGCAACATGACAGAACCCGTCGTTGAGGCACTGCAAAATTTACATTTATAGTCCACTACTCGTGGCTCACTATGGATTAGTAGAGCGGTAAGTAGGGGTCGAACCCAAGAGAGTCAGTGTGGAATAATTTTTCTTTAAAAAGAAAAGAAAGTAAAACCATTTGGGTTTTATGGGTTGTTTTATGAACAGAAAAGTAAATGACTGAAAGTAAATACTGAACTCAAAGTAAATACTGAAAGTAAATGTGCTGAAAAGTAAATGTACTGAAAAGTAAATGTGCTGAAAAGTAAATGTGCTGAAAAGTAAGTGCAAGAAAGATATTCACATAAGAAAGATATTCAGTCTAGGGTCTCAACTAGTGACACATCCATCATTGACTTCAAATGATCTATTTTGTGTTCATAAGTGTGGGTTATTCTATGGTCAAGATATAACCCTAAGGTAAGGCCATTTCAAGCACTTACACCACAATCTACTCCAAAAACAAGACATAGACTTCTAGTTCTAGCTAGACTAATACTCCATTTCAAGATGTATTAGTATAAGTGCATCCACTTGATCTCACATTTCCGATCAACCAAGCAGTTTTAAAGATAGATTGAACTACTCGGCTAAGCTTTGCCATTTCAAGCATCCACTTAGCCTCGTTGTTCAACCGAATAATGGCACGAGAACTAGTTGAACACAAAAAGCATTAAGTAAAAGGGTCTCAAAACATTGACATAGTATAAGAGAACCCTAAACCGAATATAAGCCTTAGCTACTTGTATTCATGTCAAGGAATACAAGTAGCCGTGACTTGAACAAGGAGAACAAGAAAAGGTAACCGAAAGCTTTGTGGAACACAACAAAAAGTAAAAAGAATAGCTTAGCTACTCATCTTCATGTCAAGGAATACAAGTAGCCTTGCTAGAGAATAGCTTAGCTACTTATATTCATGTCAAAGAATACAAGTAGCCTTGCTAGAACAAGGAAAACAAAAGGTAACCAAAACAAGAACAAGTGAAGGAGAACATGAGCTTTTTGGAGAACAACAAGAAAGTAAAGAGGACCGTGAGCTTTGGTAACAAGAACAAGTAAAGTAAATAGATTAGCTACTTATATCCATGTCAAAGGATACAAGTAGCCTTGCTAGAACAAGGAAAGTAAAGTAACCAACAAGAAAGTAAAGAAGCATTAGCTACTTGTTCATGTCAAGGAATACAAGTAGCCATGGCTTTGATACAAGAAAGTAAAGAGAACAACAAGGAAAATTAAAGAGAGCTTCGAGTATCAAGAACAAAGTGAAGTGTATTTGCATTGAAGTGTGGAGAAGAGAGATAAGCTCTCTTCTCCCTAATGTGGGTACATGTGGTCCAACGATTTCTAAGGCTTAAGGCCTTTATTTATAGGAAAAGGAAGACTTGGGGGCTAAGTTTTGCAATTGAAATATCCCAAAAGCTAGCCATTTGATTGGTTGAAGAGAAGAGCCACCCACTTGGAGTGGAAGAGGATAAGAACACATCCACTTGTGTTTGCACTTGCCTCTCCCATGAGCCACGACTTGGCCACTTGCATTGGCATCATCCAAAGCCAACTAACTTGTTTTGCATCAACCAAAAGCCAACCGACTTGAATCCAAAGCCAACCGAAGTGAATAGTAGAAACCAACCGGAATATTGGGAATTCGGTTTGTGGTTGGTTCTTCTTGGCCGGAACTTGGTTGGGTCTGGTTGTACCTAGCCGGAGCTTGATCGGAGCTTGGCCGGAGTTTGGCCGGAATTTTGGTCGGAGGTCCTTGGCTCTTGGAATACTGATTTGGAATGGACAAGTGATTTTAAGACTAATGGCCGAAGTTGTTTTGCTGAAATCTGATCAGGGCCTTACCGGGCTTGGTTGGAAGTTCTGGTCAGGCGCTGGTCGGTCGGGCTCGGCACACTGGTCTCGGGCGCACTCAGACGCGGGCCTCAGCACACTCAGTCACAGGCCTTGGACGGCCTGGTAGCATTTCTCGGCGCGTCCTGGCTTTTCTCAGACGCGACCTGGGCATTCTCGAGCGCAGGTTGAAATCCTCGGCCCCCGACTGGTTCCACTCGGGCGTTTTGTCTGAGAAGTGAGATTGTCCGAGTTATTGGGCATTTTAAACACTTTGGCCGAGCCAGAATTTCCAGATTCCATGGTTTGGTCGAGCGACTTGGTTTTGGACCTGGATGGCCTGGGCGCGGTTGACTTTCCTCCGGCCCTGGCTGACCAGAATTGGCTAGTGGTACTTTTTGGCACAAATCTCCCTTTTTAAGTGTGTTTCCTCTTTAGATTCCAAAATGGCCTGAAATGCACAAACACATTATCAAGCATATGTTCGTGCACTCAAAGTGTCTAATTTGGTGGGTTTAGTGTACTCCATGAATCGTATAAATACGCTCCATCACAACAATAATGTGTAATCCAGTTGGTGTTCAAAATTAAAGAATTGTGAGAATAAGCTCGGTGCGTGGAATAGGAGTACGTTTGGCAATGTCCAACGAAGGATCAAGGAGCCTAAGGGGAGGTTGGAGGAGGTCAAGAATGCAGATCGGAATGATCAGAGTAAGGAGGAAAAGGAGAAGCTATCGGATGAGCTTGATCTTTCGTTGGCCAGAGAGGAGGTTTTGTGGCTGCAGTGGTCAAGAGCTCTATGGCTGAGCCAGGGAGACAAGAATATGAAGTATTTCCATGTCAGAGCAAGTCAGAGGCGGAAGAGAAATTTGATCACTACATTGAGAGACAGTCAAGGTCGTTTGCAGTCTGATCAGAGGGTTGTGTTGGGCATAGCTGCTGAGTATTTTCAGAACCTCTTTCAGACTAGTGTTGATATTAATAGTAGCAGATGGGACGAACAGCTGAACTCAATTGCTGCAGTGGTCACGAATGAGATGAATGATCGGTTGACTGCTGATATAACTGAGGAGGAGATTCGTAAGTCTGTCTTTGCGCAAGGGCCTTTGAAAGCTCTTGGAATTGACGGTTTCCCTGGCATATTTTATCCGAAATATTGGGATAAGGTCAAGGCGCATATTATCAGTTATGTGGTCAGATTCTGGGAGGAAGGGACGCTAGATAAGGAAATGAACAAAATGCTTATTGTTCTTATTCCAAAAAAGAAGGATGCAGATAAGATGGAGGATTGGAGACCCATTAGCTTGTGCAGCGTAGCGGTCAAGATCATCACCAAGATTCTTGCTTCTAGATTGCAACCTATTCTTGGTAGGATTATCTCTATTTATCAAAGTGCTTTTGTTAAAGAAAGGATCATCTCGGATAACTTTATTGTCGCTCATGAAGTCTCCAACTTTCTCAGAAGATGCAAAAGGGGTAGTGATTCTTATGCGTCGATTAAGCTTGATATGAGTAAAGCCTATGACCGTGTAGAGTGGAGTTTCTTAGAAGCTATTATGTGGAAGATGGGGTTTGCGGATAAGTGGGTGAATAGAGTTATGAGATGTGTCTCCTCAGTCACATATTTAGTGAAGGTGAACGATCATTTATCAGATGTGATTTTTTCGCAGAGGGGTCTGAGACAAGGTGACCCCCTGTCTCCTTATTTGTTCCTCCTGTGTTCTGAGCTGCTAAGTGCAAAAATTTCTGCGGCTGTGACGTCTGGTAGCATCAGTGGCGTGAGAATTAGTAGAACTGCTCCAGTGATTTCTCATATCTTCTTTGCCGATGACTCAATTTTCTTTATAAAGGCCAAGTCGGGGGAGGCTCAATACCTTAAGAGGATCCTTCTGAAGTACAAGGAAGTTACAGGGCAGATGATTAATCTTCAAAAGTCAGAAATTTCCTTTAGTTGTAATTGTCCGGAGGATGTGTGGTCTGAGATCTCGCAAATCTTTGACATCAAACAGGTGAATTGTCACTCGAAGTATTTGGGTTCGCCGTTAGTTATGGGCCAGAGGAAGGTGGAGATGTTTGGTTGTATCGTAGAGAAAGTCTGGAGGAAGATAAATGATTGGAAATGTAAATTTCTATAGGCAGGCGAAAGAGAAGTGTTGATCAAATCAGTGCTCCAATCGTTGCCTGTTTACATGATGTCAGTTTATAGGTTTCCGGAGAAGATTATTAAGGAGTTATCCAGGCTTCTTCTTAAATTCTGGTGGGACAAGAGTGAGAAGAATAGGGGCATTAGCTGGGTCAATAAGGAAACACTGCAGAAAAGGAAGATGGAAGGTGGGCTTGGTTTTAGAGACCTCAGACGGTTTAATGATGCAATCCTTATGAAGATTTGTTGGAGAATGGCGAAGTTTCCAAATCTTCTAGTCTCGCGTTTATTGCTGGCTAAGTACTGCCCAGATGGCGTTATATGGAGTGCTAGATTAAGTTCAAATGCATCTCATGTTTGGAGAGGAGTGGTGAAAGTCATGGATTATTTCAGAATGGCTACCTGGTGGGACACGGATACGGGGACGATCAGGTGGAAGTTTTCAAGTAATGGTGCTTTCTCTGTGAAGTCGGCGTATGAATTAATAACGCAGTTGGAAGACAAGAAAAAAGGAGAGGAGGGTGAGCAGTCGGATGCCAGTGGTATAGTCAGATTTTGGAAGAGAGTTTGAGCATGCAAAGTTCCTAACAAAATCAAAATGCTGTGCTGGAGAGCTTATTATAATAGTCTGCCGGATGCTTTGAACTTGCGGAGGAGAGGGATTCATATGAGTTTCTGCTGCAAGTTGTGTGGGTATAAGGTGGAGTCGGCTATCCACGTGCTTAAGGATTGCTGGTGGCCTTAGCCCTACGCATGTCCTATTATGCCCGATCCAAAAGGTTTAGGATCGGGCTAAGGCTTCGATTATTAGGCCCGATCCGAAATACGAGCCCGATTTGAAATTACATATTCATTGATTTAAGGATGTTATTGATATTTAAAAAATGTATTTTTTCACATCCATCAAATCTCACGTTCAAACTAGAAACATTTGCGTTTAAAGAGTTATTTATCGATTAATTAGTAATCCATTTAGGGCGAAATTAGCCCGAGCCCGACCCTAGCCTGGAAAGTCTTACGAAATGAAGGGCAGATAACAACTTTAGAGTTGATGAATTTTCTTAGGACCCGGCTCGTCCCTAATGTGCAAAGGGCTAGGGCTCACCTAAAAAACACTACCCCGCCCGGCCCTTTGCCAACCCTTACTTCAACTTGCATCTGAGTTGCTCGAAAGTCAGAGAGTCAAGAAGTGGTTTAAGACATACATCCAATTGTTTAGCCCAAGAAGTCGTGGATATACCCTCTATCAAGGTTGCAACTTTCGCATCCTAACATAATTAATTTCGTGAGATTGATTTTTGTGACGCCTCTTTTTATCACCCCGATCACACTTTGATGGACAACTTATATCATTCATGCAAGATTACTCTTTTAGAAAAAGAAGCTGGACGGCCACGAGCAGATTTATTTATGGATTTCAAACAACCTGATACAATAATGCATGATTACTCAAGCAAATCAGTTGATCATAAAAATGCTTATGGAAGTGAAAACCTTACTCAACCGCGAAAACACTTTATAATTGCATACGAAGCTAATTAAAGTACCGAAATAGATCCAGTACAAATGACAAATTTTTGTAAATAATACAAACCAATAACAGTCATTGATTTGGTCATTTAGGCGGATGAGATTAAATCTCGTTTATGATTAATTTCTCAGCGACGAATTATAAATTATTCGTGACGAACTATGTCGTACTTTAGATTTCTCGGCGACGAATTATAATCTAGTTTTAACGAACATTGCATTTTGCATCAAAAATACAATTTGTACCTAATCTTTATTCTTAAAGTAATAATAAATAATTGGGAACCTTAATATTTCTACCATTAGAACAAAAACTCATATGAAATGTGCGGCAAATTAAAATGCACAATCATTTTTCTTTGGACATAGATGGTAAACTAGCTTTTGAAGATGGAAACCGAATGCTCTTCTTAGCAACGATCAGAGTTAAAGGAAGCTGATGCCAGAATCCAGATGAGCTAGAATAATAATATATATAAGACTTACATTTCCAACCATGCGATATTCGCATTCATACAAAAGCACTCCTAAAGGATTCTTCCATTATTTGTTTTTCCATTGAAGTTGATTTAAATGAATTTCGAACCTACCATTTCCAACTAGCAAGTCCTCTATGAGTTTGCCTTTTACTTAATTTCAATTTCACTACATAAAAATCTTGTATTTAATTCTCATTTGATTTTGTCATTATTAATCTTCTTGTGCTTAACGGCAAACACATGGCAAATATTATTAGCCTTGAAGACAACCAATCTACAAATAGTAGAGAGCTAAGTGTTCATATGAATAATAGAGAACTATGTGCCTATCGGTTTACCCGCAACACTCCGCAGCAAATAAATATTTCCCATCAGGAGTCCTCATGTAGGGGAAGAGCCGAAAGATCCAAACCCTCATCCAGCATGCCATCGGAAGGTGCCCCCAATATTCCATCAGGAGTGAGTGTTAGTCCGCTCTGCAAAATCAAAGTTTTGACAAATAATAAGATTTAACAATGTCTTGTAAACCTGAATTGTAAAGTCAGTCAAGACGACAATATATGCACTGATAAACTTACATTTTCCATGAAAATAGAAAAAGAGGGTGAACATGTTTCCATTAGACGAATGCAGCAAAGACTAAAGACTGCAGAGTAACACAGAAGTATCTTGAAGACATGGTTCTTCATCAGAAAAATACAAATAGCATGAATTATCTCCCTCGGGTAGCAGATAAAGAAATGACAAGGCAATTACCTCTGGCTGGAATCTCAATATGTCAGCACGAGCCATGGCTTCAGCTTGAGCTATTCTTTGTCTAAATGTTTGAGCCATTTCTTCAGCCTGTGCCAAAATGACAGCATTACGTCAAAGGTTTCAATGGATTGATTAAAAGGACCAACTGCGGATAATTGATAAGCCTTTCCCAAGGAAAATTCAGGAACACCTTCTCGAATACAAGTGTTGGATTTCGTATCATGTCTCCGGAAGTGGGTTCCAACTTCTTTGTCGAGAGACTTACTCGACCCCTCTGACGGTCATGGCTAAGGATCATAACCTAAACCATGAAAGACGGTCATTGGAAAAGTATAGAAATTAGGGACTAATAATGAATTTTATCACACCAAATGTAGGGCAAAAGACAGCGTCAACAAAACTGGAAGGCATACGATACCTTAAGGGTGTCTCCAGGCTGAAGAACAGATTCAATATCTGTGATACGATCATGACTGATCTGACTGACATGAAGAAGACCACTTATGCCACCAATATTGATGAAAGCACCGTATGGTTTCAAGCTATGGACAGTTCCAGTTACCACTGATCCTATTCCAAGCTGTGATTGACTGTCTGCCACAGCCTTGCGGTTACTCAATATCATCCTGGATTGTTCCTGATCAACCTCCACAATCTTTAATGGAAGTTCTTTATCCATCAGTTCTTCTGCGGTTGCTTTCTGATACAATGTACAAAGCTATGAATTAAGGATGCAAGCTGACATATTGAGTACTCAGCTCACAATATATGAGACAAATATAAATAAGAGGATAAGATGTAATCTATAAGGAATAACGATGCTAACCGATGATATTTGAGAAAAAGGAACGAATCCCTTCAAAGCCTCCACTTCCACCACAATTCCACCTTTGTTGGCACCAACTACCTGCGTATATGATTATACCATTGCAGAAACCTGAATATTAGGGTTTTATTTTCTAAATTCCTACTTCTCAGCTTCAGATAATACAGTGAACAGAAAATGGTTTTTTACCAGGAAGTACCGTGGGAAATGCAGATCCGTTGATTAAGTGATACTTATTACACTTGGGAATGAGCGGTTTTTTCAACTAACATCTTTTCTTTTTATTATGCAGGGTAAAGTATGAAAATTTACATAAAACTATCGCTCAGTTTCGTATTTGGTACCGCAATAATGAGACTTTCGAAATAAGGGTAACACAAGTCAAGTATATTTTACATAATTTTTTCCTCACGGCACCATGATCGGAAATATAAATGATGTGGTACTGAAATTGAAATGGTTTAGTTGTTTAGAGCATGCTACTGTTATTTACAATAATTTCTATAAAACTAAGCCCAACAAACGGAGATTGATGTGTTCCCATGAGGAGATTCCCTTGATATTATAGAGCCTTAACAGTCAAGACGGGAGCAGCTCATGACTGATATTAGGGGTTTTCATGAGAGGTGAGGAGGATAAAATTTATTAATGTGAATCACTCTATGAGCCATCTATGTATGCTCAAGTGAAACAAACAATTGGAATTATCAACTCGCTACTAAGCATAGCCGTAGTTTGAGCAGTCGTACAGGAGCTCTATATCAGACAATTTATCAATATGACGTCCAGACAGATGTAATATATCAGCAATATGCCTGCCTGAGTCATCTTTCTTTTCTCTACTACATTTAATTTCAGAAGTATTGTTCCAAGTTTTAACTATCGCTTTTATCTGGACTTTTTCCTTCAATTCAAGGCTTTTTCTGCCTTCGCACAAACTATAAGCACAAGAAAAAATAATGCAAAAAAATAATTATTCAAGAAGCGGAATGAGATGAGTGTTTTGTTACACACCATACCCTTGACAACAACATTCTCTGCTTGAAGTTGTCTACACCTTTCCCAAGCAAGTTCGCATTGGATTGCTCTGAGACTCAGAACCAAGCTGTCATCAGCTTCGTTTTCACAAATAATCGTAAATTCATCCACGAAGCCAGGATAAATGCCCGCCTCAGCCACATTCTTCAGTTTATAAATGCAGGCCTCTTCAAGGGGTAAATATGCCGACGATTTGGCAGGAATGTCAACAAGCGCACCATTAGCATCAGTGCTGAAAACCGTTCCCTTAACCTGATGGAATTAAGAACAATTAAAAAAACAGAAACGCAAATACTCAAATTATGAAATCTGGTAGGGCACAAAATTGAAACCCTAACTAACCTTGGTGCCAATTTCAGAATTGAAATCGTACTTATCAAGTGCGTTGAGGAAATCTTCCAGTGTGAAAGGGACACCTTCCATTGGGGAAGTCAAACAGCGCTCATAGGCTTCTTGGAAAAGCTGCTTCAGCTCCAGACGATGTTTGGTCTCGGCGTTGCTGACGGCCACAGCAGCCACGATGCGAGGGTATCTTCTAATGGGTTGTTGTTTTAGGGTTAAAGGTTGTAGCTTTGAGAGACGCGAGGGTCAGTAGAGAGGTGTGCATTTGAGGCCAGCGAATTGCTGAGCTACAGACGCCATTTACTTTCTTCTTTCTCGAGCAACAATCTGTGTGTGCGTGTGTTTTGTTCGATCTTGTGTGTTGGGTGAACACGTATGTATTCTACATGGTTACAAATTAAACTAGAATGTTGTTCAGCAGCATTCTTCTTTCTAAACCCTAATAACAAGTTGTCATTATCCAAATCCAACTTTTACTAGAATGCTCAAGTTGCCAGATGATTACCACAATGAGGGCGAATGAGCGTTCCTCAGTGGTGAGACGTTCCCCTGTGGTCTTCAACGATCCAGGTTCGAAGTCCCTCTCTCAACTTTAAAAAAAGAGCAGATACTCACTCTCACGAGCTTGAGCTCACTTTCAAAAAAAAAATATTTACCACAATGATATTCAGAACCCTTGCCAAAAATTAATCAAGATTAGGAATTGAAACTACATGAACTTTTTTTTTTGGGGGGATAGGACTATAAAGCTAGTACAAGGCAAATGGAAGGTCCTACGAGAGTTGGACAAAATCATGTTTCATACTTTAAATGTATAGCGTCCAGCAGTCCAGCACCATAAGTTACATCTGACATATCTAGCAATGACATCAACGGTCGCATTCGCCTCCCGCCTTATAAGATGAACACTCCAGTCAGCTTGCTTAATCGTCTATATCTATTAATGTATCATATGTCGTCGAGGACTCTGTCATCGGGTTTGCAATTTATGCTCAAAACAACTTCCTTGATGTCCACTTCAAAGATAACCTTTTCTATTTTCATTCTTATATCCAGACTAATTCCTTCCCAGAGTGTAATTCGTTGACATTGAAAAGAGTTGTCACACACACATAAAATCTTGGCTGTTACAGCTAGCAACTACTCCCAAACTATCTCCAACTATAACACCAATTCCTCCTAATTTGGTGATTGGATCGTGAGAGCTATCACCATTTGCTTTAATGAAGATTCCTTTTGGCTTTTTCCAGTTCAGACTCATGTTGTTTACACGATGCATTATTTCTCACTATTTCTCACAAACTCTTTATATGTTTCAAGATTTCTATTGTACCAAATATACCATAAACCGGTGAAAGCTATGCATAGATTTCGACACTCATTGTTTTATATCAGTGATATATGAATGTTAGCAAGAGAAACAAAATTGCGACAAACTTTAACAATATCCATTCGAAGATTAAGTCCAAACACTTGTACTCCACCAACAATTCACGAAAGGTATGTAATTCATCTTCCCATTGGTAGTGACAAATATTATAGCTGAAATTACCGTGTAAGTTTCTGCAACAAATCTGAGCTCCAATAGGTTCGTTGTGGTATGGTATCCCATCTATATAAATATTTTGATTTTCTGCGGGATAGGCATTTTTCATACCTGTTTCCAAAATGCTCCGTTCCCGTTATCAGATTGCTCTACTTAGTTATAGTCATAAACTGGCATGACTGTCTTTGTCACTTTGTAGGTACCTGTATCAATGTTACCAGTGGAGTTTTCCGTTCATATTACAAGATACAGTATCAATACTAGATCCGAATTTAATATATTGGCGGACAGATCAAAGTAAGCAACCTCTCCTGTTGTATCAAAATGATCCAGGGTTCAAGTCCTCACAAGCTCAAAATTGAGCAGATACTACCTTAAGAGCATGAGCTCATAATAATAAAAAAAGTAAGCAACCAAAGGGCATTATAGAGGATGTGCTAGTGCCAGTAAGGGAATTGGTGTTCCTGACGGATTTCTACGTACTGAAGATGGATAGCAGAGACCCGAGAGACTACCCACCTATTTTGTTGGGTCGCCCATTCTTAAAGATTGCCAAAACAAAGATAGTTGTTGATAGTTGCACACTAACTATGGAAGTCGAAGACAAAGTGAACCAATACAAAAACAGCAATATATAAAATATGATAGAACATTAATAGAAGCGCCAAGATCAAGCATGCAGTTATCAATACCAATGTTACCAATAGCCAAGGAATTGTAAATGTGCATCGATCACTAGATTTAGGACATGGACATCTTGCACGTTCGCACCCCCCTGCGAACAAAATCAAAGGGTCTTGGGTGGGTTGGTATCCTTCCTCCTCCGGAAATACCATATCCATTGCAGCCCATGATCTCTACTGTGGGTATATCATTAGAGACCATAAAGGGACGCTCCAGCTAGCAGGCCATTTGGAGATGGAGGATTCTAGCTTAGTTTTTGGCATCGCGCAGGTGTTGGATATCATACGACAACTAGACCTGTACAAATCCGGGCAGCCCGACCGGACCGACCCGCCCGCCCGGTTATTAAAATGGGCTTGCACATACATATTGGCCCGACGGTCCAGCCCAACCCGGTCTGTATATATATTCGGGCCGGGCTCGGACTCATATATAAACCCAAACGGGCTTAAAAGCCCGCCCGTTAGCCCGTCCCAAATTTAAAACCCTAATTTTATTATTTTAATATTATCTTTGATTCATTCAATTAAAAAAGACAGCATGTATACAAGACTACGACTCTTCGCCTTTGATCTTCGCTATTTATCTCCCTTGCGAATTGGAATCGACCTTGTGACCTCCTACCTGGCGATTGCGACCATCTCGTTCGCCAGTTTCAACTCACAGTCACACTATCACAGTCATAGTCATAGGTTATCACTTGTTGATATCAAGTAGTTTAACAAGCAGTAGGTTTAGCAAGCAGTAGTCGGTTGTTAAGATTATACCAAATCTTGTCACAAGATTCTTGTGTTACCAATTACCATTCATTTGTTCTTTACTGATTTTGTTCTTTCAATTTGCTAGTATGGATGAGTCTACAATGGAGTTATCATCAACTGCTGATACTTTGAAGACTCAAGGAGATCAAGTCATTCCTGATATTCAATTACCAAATCTTAAATTACAATATTATTAGACAACATGAATAAAAAATTAAAATATATCATTACATAATTGTAGCGGGTTAATTGGCCCGATGGGTAATTCGGTCCGGTGCATTGGGCGGGCTTGGACAATAGTTTGAACCCGAATTGATCGGACGGGTTTAACCCGGCCCGGCTTTATGGGTTGAAAAATATAAAATAGCCTGGTCCGAACCCGGCCCGAGCCCGGATTTGTACAGGTCTAACGACAACATCATATTCATATCACTTGTGTTCAATGCTCCCATGTACAGACTTCCCTTCTCCAACCATATGTCTTCAAAGGGCCGTGGGAAGACTTTCTTCATTGGAAAGAGATCAAAGACTAGCTTTAAGGCGTTCATATCATGGAAATCCAACCGGAAAGAAACAATGTGGCCATTACCATTCTGTTCAGTGACACTGTCATGCACAGTACATCGTCTTTTAGAGACCTTCATCGGCCGGTCCGTATGGCGGTCATGGGTGATTACGTGCAGCTGCTTGTGTGGTGCAGAGCATAAAATCACGCTGATAGCTCTGATGAGGTCCTTCGACTTTGGTACTCGACCGTCATGGTTAGCTTCTACTGGTTTTATCCTTTAAGCATTCTATAGCTCTAGTTTGCATTGCGCTTGCGCTCCTTGTCTTCTTAGAGGTCCTGCCTCCCCTTCCCTGTACGCCCTGGTCCAGGCTTTTGGACCTCCGTTATAATAAATCCTTCATCTAAAAAAAGATAAAGAAAGATTAGTTTTTAAATTTTTGCAGTGGGATGCACACTTACCTTACACTTTACCCTCGCGCGCAGAGCTTTAAAATATTTTGTGCACACGGGGCTAAAGTGGTCTGCGTCAGAGGTAAACAAGTTGACCGTGCCTTCTTCACACATTAGGTACGCGCCTTGTTTACACTTTAGCTTGTCTCACACGACCCATAAGTGATACAAATTCATGAATTCTAATCCTTCTGTTTCGGTTTCCTTCTTCTTACTTTTTGATTCTTTTCTACTCCTTTGTGTTACTACACTGACATTTCATCTTGGGTACCTGGATCATTTTTTTCTCCTAAAAATAGTTGTAGCAAGGTGGAACATCTGTTTGAAAATTCTGCATCAGTCCTTGTTTGGTTTTGTTGCATCTTTGCAGTCTACTCCTTAATTACATCTTCTAGAGACTTGCAAGAATTTTGTCTACTAAACTGACTCTGATTGTTGCAGCCTCCCTTCTACTAACGGTATGGAGGACGTTAGTAATGTTGATGTTGTTGAGATGCAGCCTACTGAGTTGGTTCATTCTTTAGAGAAGTTGTTGTCATTTTGCTAGCCGAATGCATTGGATGCTATTCTAAACTGCCTCTGAGGAGAGTGATTGTTGTAGTTCTGAAATCCACCCACAACCTTTGCATCGATTTCTTTTTCTTCATGTAGAGTGTGACAATAGACTGTTCAAAAGTTAGTAGCTCCAAAGAAATCAGAAGGCTTTACATGGCCCACCTTATTTACCATCAACTTTTGGAGCATCTGTTTCATCTCCTCAGCCACATGATTTTATGAGGTCTCCGCCTGGGAAACATTTTTGGTTCGACTGGTCTCCTCTCTGTGGTTGGTCTCCTCACAACGTTGGCATCCTCCAAAAATCTGGCATTTTCAGCTACATCGATAACCAGTTCTCGTACTTCTCCTGGGTCAAATTCATTACCGTGCCTCGTACTGCATCATCCAGCAGCTTCCTCTCCAAGGCCTCAATCCGTCTAGCAAGTATTTTCTTACCATCTTCTCTGACACTCCTAAATTGCATTAGCTCTGCTTCAGTGCATTAAACCTCTCTAGATAGTCATACATTGACTCACTAGGTCCTTGCTTGATCAATGACAACTCTCTGCTAACTTGCAAACCTTAGCTGGCGGGTAGTACTTATCTAAAAATTTCCTGTGCATTTGATCCCATGACCTGATGCTACCTGAAGGAAGTGAAGGAACCCAGGATTTAGCTACGTCAACCAAAGATAAAGGGAAATGTTTAAGTTTAAAATTCTCCTTTGTAACCCCATAGGGTCTTAAGTTCTGATAGATGCCATGAAGCTCTTGTAAATGCCTGGTTGCTACTTCTCCGGGCAATCCCAAAAAATTTGTGCAGATGGTGCACTACCGCAGTCTTTATCTCAAATTCCTCCATCTCGGGCCCTGTGTAGATACACCAAGATTTAATCTAAAAAGTGGGAGAGGACAACTCCTTCATTATAGCCTCATGCCTAAATGGCTGCATGGGCAGTGGAGGTGGTGGTGGTTGTTGCACATATCCATCATTCCCAACATTCTGCGCAACAGGCGTCGTGCTCCTATGGTTGTGTGTCTCTAGTATTCTCTCTATTGTGAGCATACAAATTTTGTTCTGGCTCATCATAGTACGACAACACATTCTCATTAACGTTAATTGGCTCGTTCACCTGAGCTCATCTCCACCATTCACACTACCTACTTGTGATATAGAGAAGCAATTAGTAAATCACAAAAATAAAACTAAAATTACTGAAGCGAAGCTTGGCGGCAACGACGTCAAAATTTGATGCGTCCAAAAAACTTAATTTATTTATTTTCCTGCTGGTAGCTAGTGTAATGGCAAACAGGGTCGATCCCACATGGAACTATTACGAAGTTATTTATTTGTAAGACAAGTGAAAAAGGGGGTGTGAGTGAGGGTTTTGTCTAAAACGCAAGAAACAAGCGAATTCAGATATTGATGCACCTTTGATTAAGAATAATTCCTTGTCAGTACCGTTATCATTGACACTAAAAATTATAATTATATTTCGATATGGTCACTCCGGCAAAGGTGGTGGTCTAAGATATCCCGACTAAAGTGATATACCATAAACACACTCCGACAAAAGTAATATATTTTTCATATTCTCCTAGGCATGCATATTCCGACAAAGGTGATACACATAAACACACTCTGACAAAAGTAATGTATACTCAACTTAGATGTTACGATCTACATTTACGGCAAAGTATCCAGTTGATATTATCAATATGAATAAAACAAGTATAAGGAGCTTTACGACAAATTTTCCACTCAATCTACCTATTAAATTTGTAGAAATAATCACAGAGAACTAGTAATGAAAATTATAATTACACATTAAGAATAAGGCTCAATATAATAAACACAAGTTCATAATCCAAATCGAAACACTTAAGTTTAGCTAGTCATGCGTTTAGCTAAATACATTTAAAATAAGGGAAAATTACAAAAAGACTACCTGGACTGTCGCACGATTTCAAATCGCGGCCTGGACTATTTCAATTTTAAATTTAATGTTTTGGACCAAATTGCAAACAATAAACTAACACCATTATAATGTTTTTTTAAAAAGCTCCCATCTAATTTAATGTTGTCTAATAGTTACGTAACACATCCTCTTTACAAAATATTTGAAAATAACTTGACGGTGACTAAGAAAATTTTCTTGACTAGCTTTAACAAGCTAAATTGTTCATCTAACCACACAAGACGGTAGAAACATCCCAATTAATATCCCATCATCAAAAAATAAATCCTCACGATTAAGGTTGTATTCTGTATCATAAAAGTATGTTAATTCATGGCTTGAACCTTCAACATCATCATCCTCACTCGACAAGTCTGGTTTGGATGTACCATAGGCGTTGAGCTGTATTGAAACTCCGATGATAAAGATGGTGCAGTTGTCATGGTTTGAGCGAAGGAGGAGTAGAGGGAGTTGTTGACCTGCTTAATGATAATCGGAAACGATCGATTTTCATCTTGTGTCGAGGACGAGGGCATGTCTTCCAATTGTGGATGAGATTGAATTTTCTCGTGGCCGAAGATGGGAATCAATTGATTTGAAATCAACTGTATTCGAAACCCTACATAATTTTTCTATTTTTAAAATAGATAATAATTATAAACGGTGTTAATTAACGGCGTTAGTTTATTGTTTGCAATTTGGTTCAAAAACACTAAATTGAAAATTGAAATAGTCCAGGCCGCGATTTGAAATCACCTGACAGTCCAGATAGTCTATTTGTAATTTTCCCTTAAAATAAAAGATAGAGTAGGAAGTTTCTAGGCATAGTCGAATGATTGATAATTCTGTAGGCATAGTTTCTTATATAATGCCTAGGGTTTGAAAATCTTGATCGGATAGAATCTTGATGTGGATCTGCTTCTAAGTCTTGCTTGCTTAATCTCAAGAATTTCCAAAAATTAATATCTTTGATTCTCCCAATATCCTTTACTTATTCATCAAGGAAATAAGATATTTGGGCTTTTTAGAAATCAAGATTGTTGCTGATGTCATCCCACGGGCTACGTGCATTTTAGCTCCCACAGGTATATAGTGCATTTTAACACACAGCTAAAATGTAAGTTGCAAGTGGGAACCTGTGCTAGATTTTTAATCTTTACTTCGACTCTTGTTTTGACCTTCCAAACGACCTCGTCTGCGTTTAGTGTAAACTAGAATGTTATAGAGCTTTGAGTTAGTTACGCACCAACACCTAGCTCTTATTTTTCGAATCAATCGCCAACTCTCAGGACCGATTTGAAGCTTTAAAGGTCTGCAACATCATGTGGTGTTTTGACGCTGCAATGTCTCCTTTTATTACGCATTTTCTCCTAAGCTTTCGATACACCTGAAAAATGCAACATTAAACTAAAAAGTAAATGTTCACATATAAAAGAGTCAAAATAAATAGAATTAGTTAGTTCAATAAATCGTAAAAATACGACTTATTAATATTCATTCAGAAAACAACGTTCATATCTGCCACACGAATGAGGTGCATAAGAACCTGGCTCTCGGAACAAGTTGTGGAAAGCAATGACCTTCGGTCTTGACACAATCTTCTCATTGTAGTCAAATAATATTATTGCATGTATCAAAAAGTAAGTAGTCTTGTATGGTGGTTTTTAGTTAGCAAAAGTGCCTAAGTTTAACTCGGCAAGGTAGCCTATGCTTCCAGCAAACTATTTAAGAGTGACGAGTGACCTTCCTGCCGTGTAAATAGTTGTTAACACATATATTTGTAGGCGATCGTCCATAGATTCTTGGATGTGAGCTGAGTCTTTTGATTATTTCGGAACGAGTGATATTTCAGGGTTCTATAAAACGGCCGCCTAGACCGCCTAGGCGGCCGTTTTCTAGTACCCGTTCTGTTTTATTCAATTAGGCGGATGGAGGGTATTGGGCGGCGCCCAGGCGGTCTAGGCGGAGCCTGGGCGGTGTAATCGGCTTCTGGGCGGTTAAATCGGCTTATGGGCGGTCTAAATCGGTTTCTAGGCGGAATGGTCAACTACATGTCAATAATCAAACTTGAAGGGCTTATTTGTTAATTTTTAAAAATAAACTTATTGAAACTAGGGATTTAGATTTCAATGCTTCAATTTGTATTGTTTCTGCTGCATGTTTCTTATTTTTCATAATTTGGATTTGATTAAATGTTCATATTTCTTTGCAATGTGCATGAAGCCCTGAACTGATCAGAAGTCTACATTCTGGAGAATATGGAAGAAGAAGTTTGTATAATAATTAACGATATATAATTATATATTTTAAAAAAATATATATTTTAAAATATTAAAAACTCAAAACCGATTAATCCCCGCCTAGGCCCCGATTAATCCCCGCCTAGGCCCCGATTAATCCTTGGAGACCCTTTCCGCCCGACTAGCGCCTAATGTTTTTTACAACCTTGGATATTTGGTTTATAGAAAGGTGATTTTAGGGAAGTGGGTGTACAAATTCTGCCCAAACTCGGATTTTTTTTACATAGACTAACAAAAGAAAGGTAAAAATGAAATACAAAGGGGAAAAAGACATTGTTACATCCAAAGTTTTCACAATCGTATAAGAAGTAGAGGCGATGTTGATAATTATCATAAGAGATGGGTTGGTTTATATAGAAAATTTTGAAAAGAGAATTTACATGCTCCTAATTTAATGTTAAGTTGTTAATGATCTAGTTTAATAATAAAATTTTCTGTAAATTTGAGCCTAAATTTCTAAGGAAAATTTCTTAAAATACTCGAATTTGTTTGAGTTCTCTCTTTATACTCGATCTTCAAATTTCATTCTCAATTACTCACGTTTTTTAAGGTGTCGTTGCCAACTGCATCTTAGAGTTAAGCTGCTCTTGTGGACGTCGGTTTAAGCCTCGTGGCATATTTAAGTTAAAAAATAAAGCATACTGGGCATAAATTGCCTAGTAAGCTAAAACTGATGTTTTGCAACGACCTTGAATGTGTCAGAATTGAAGAGTTTCAGGATTAAGGGAGCGGAGGGGGGAGATCGCGATGATGTGTCGGAGTATGGGTTTTGATGTTCCCATGAATGGCATGTATTTGGCAAAACGTCTTTAGACAGTTCGAGCAGGAGTTCAAGGGGAGTTCGAATGCATTCTGGAACTAAAGTACAGCGTGGATGATGGGACGTATTTATACGACTCATCGAGTACACTAAACCCACCTTAAACGACACTTTGTCCTAAGAACACTTACTTGTTAATGTAGTTTTGCATTTCAGGCTATTTTGGAGTCTAAAGAGAAAACAAGCTTAAAAAGGGAGATTTGTGCCAAAATGCATGTCAAGTCATTTCTGGCCGGGCCAGACCCGAGGAGGCCAGAGAAAAGCCAGGCCCCGCCCGAGAAAAGCCAGGCCATCGCCCAGGCCGCGTCCGAGAATGCCCAGGCCGCGCCGGAGGAGCCCATGCCAGACAAAGAGAACATGGGGCATTTCATGATTCCGGCCAGGCTCCGGTAAAACCACTTTGAGCACTCAACTTCAAATCACATTCCCACTCTAGAACGCCAGCTTGGAGGACCGGAACGGCACTTTGGTTTTTTGGCCATCGCCTAGTCCAATTCGGGCCATAACCGGCCATTCTAGGGCACGACCAAGCTCCGGCTGCGTTCTGGGCAAACTAGCTCGGCCAAACATCTTAAAATCAAGTGCCAATGCCTTACCCACATCAAAAAGAGCAAGAACACAAGTTCGAGATTTCAGGCCAAGACCCGGGTCCTTCCGAGCCAAAACTGGCCATTCTAGGGCCAATCATAATTCCGACCGGGCCACGGCAATTCCAGCTCGAGCATCCGTCTTCAAATCTCTTTTCCATACCAAACCGTCAGCCATTGGCCGAGAACGCATCGCCAAGGACTCAAGCCCGGTCAAGGCCAAACTAGGGCAATTCTGACTGTTTTGGGATTTCGACCATGCTCCGAGCAGAATCTGGCTTAACTTCCTTCTTGAGACCGGTTTATAATCACATTGTTGTTTAGAAACCGTGGTCCAAGAGCCAAAGGCCTCCGACCAAAATTCCGGCCAAGCTCCGATCAAGCTCCGGCCAGGTACAACCAGACCCAACCAAGTTCTGGCCAAGAGGAACCAACCACAAACCGAATTCCCAATATTCCTGTTGGTTTCTACTATTCATTTCAGTTAGCATTTGGACTTCGGTTGGCTTTTGATTCAAGTCGGTTGGCTTATGGTTGATGCAAAACAAGTTAGTTGGCTTTGGATGATGCCAATGCAAGTGGCCAAGTCGTGGCACATGGGAAGGCAAGTGCAAACACAAGTGGGGAGGCTCTTATCCCCTTCCACTCCATGTGGGGTGGCTTTTGGAAGAACCAATCAAAGTGACTTGCTTTTGGGATATTTCCAACTCCAAACTTAGCCCCCAAGTCTTCCTTTGCCTATAAATAGAAGCCCTTAGTCTTCGAAACATATATGTACATAGTCCCAACATTAGGGAGAAGAGAGCTTATCTCTCTTCTCCACCTCAAATACAAACACACTTTCCTTTGTTCTTATGTCCGATTTGCTCTTTGCCTTGTTCTTGCTCAAGTTCTTATTCTTGCAAAGCCACGGTTACTTTACTTTGTTCTTGATACTCGAAGCTCTCTTTACTTTTCCTTGTTGTTCTCTTTACTTTCTTGTTCAAAGCCAAGGCTACTTGTATTCATTGACATGAATACAAGTAGCTAAAGATTTCTTTACTTTCTTGTTGGTTACTGATGGACCAAAGTTATACGAGTCAGAAACACAGTAAAACCCCCTTAATTAGACTGTTTGTCTATCTAACGTCTACGTATTAGTCCCGATATATTTTCACAGGGCATTTTAGAGACTGAAGTGAAAACACGCTAAGGAGAGGATTTTAAGCTGAAAAGATAACAAGAGTCAATCCAAGGTCAAGATCATATGCCGACTGAAGAAATATCAAGGATCCTGACGTTAAATTGACCAGAATAAATTAATCAGAAGAATCAAGAGTGGAGTCAAGACAGACCGGGGAAGGAACACATTGACGGTTTTGTGAAAAGACTGCACAAAACTGTACAAACTCACACATTGGGCAAGGATGACCGACCACCACTCAAGGAGGTGGCCAAGGGAGGAGCTCCTCCCCCTTGGACCACCGGCAACCGGCGGCTATGGGAGGAGGGACCGGCGGCTTCACTATTCCTCCACATGTCACCTCCTCCTCCTCCCCTCTTCTCCTCCCTTGGATCAAATGCACATGTCCACCATCTCCACCACCCATCTCCTCCTATTTTGGCTATAAAAGGAGGAGCTCCTCCTCCTCATTTCACACACCAATTCTCAAATTCACTTCTCTCTCTAGAAGTTGTAATATTTGTAATGTTATAATTTTGCTTTGGAAATAAAGGAAAGCTCCCTTGGCGCTTCAACGGTTGTAAGTTTCTCTTAGTATTTATTTATTTAACTGTTGCCTTTAATTTCCTTAGTATAATGTTTAGCGCGATGAATAGTAGCTAAACTAGTAGTTCGGTCTAAGGGGCGCACTTGTATTATAAATGTTTTAAGACTATTAACTTAGTGTTTAGTCTTAGTATTCAAAACTTGTTCTATGTGCCATATATAGTCAGAGTTTCCAAGGTTGAGTGGATGCTGTAACAAGCAAAGCTCTTCTGTGGGAATTCGTGATCATACTCAGGTAGTGGAAGCTGTAACAAGCAAAGCTATCTGAGGAGTTCGACTCATCCTAAATCCCATCTGGTCGAGCGTAACTGTGAGATCAGGTGGATGCACCCAGGCTAGCATACCTTAGGGTATTGGCGCTAGACTGAAATAGAACAGGAGTTGCTTTAAACCGGTGTTGCAAGTCTTGAGCTGTGACTAGCCTCGATTCACCGTTTGAATACTTAGATGATTCACTAATGGTCAATGATAAACAGGATATAATACAAGTCCCCTGAAACCGAACATTTCTCTTAATCATTAAAATAGTAATTTACTTTCTAGTATTAAAATCAACCAACCAACCAATCAATCAATCAAAATAGCTGGTAGCTTTAAAACCAACCAACCGACCTTAAACACGTTCCCACGCTGCGTAATTCCCCCCGAAGAACAATTATTCCCCTAGTTCCCTTGGGTTCGACCCCTACTTACCAAGTACTAACCAGTAGTATAGTTGCAAGTAGCGGACTATAAATTTATTTGCACAATCGCTTTGACGACGAGCGGTTCTGTCAAATTGGCGCCGTTGCCGGGGAACTAGTCATCGGATAACTGTTCTTCCCTTCCCTTTTTCTTTTCTGTTCATCTCTCTATGTCATTACCTGTCACGCATGCATGGACAACGCAATTTCTGCCCCTGTTCGGAGGAACGGAGGGAGAAGACCCTGTACAGCACTGCCGAAACTTCCACCAAGTCTGCCACAACATCAAACCTGAAAACGAAGTGTTAGAGGAATTTAAGCTGAAATGCTTTAAATTCTCTCTAACCGACTTCGCTACGATATGGTACTACACATCCACCGCTTGCAGTGCAGAACGTTTCGTAGACCTCTGCGTTCCGTTCCTGAAAGAATTCTCCCCACCTTCCTTATGCCAAGAAACCCGCGAGAAGATCCTGAACCTTCAACAATCCCGGGATGAGACTTTGGACGAATACTACATAAAATTCGATGCCATCGTCTCAAGCTGCCCGCACCATGGATTTACGAAGAAAATTCTTCTCCAAAAATTTCTTCGTGGGATGAGGTCCGAAGAGCTAGGAAGAGTCAACGAAGCTATGAGAAGGTCTGCCGCAAACCTCACCATTGCAGACATGTGGTACCTGATAACTGGCCTAGCCGCTGCCACAAGACGAGTTCCCCACACTGACGAGGAAATGCAGACAGAAGAAGCTGACCCTGAGGCTGACAAAGAAGAAACCACCGAGCCGTCAGAAGAGACTCCCGAACCATCCGAGGAATCAGACATGGAAAGCACCGGAAGCAACGAAGTAGAAGTCCAGAATACCACCAACGAACTGTCTATTCCATACCCGACTATCATTACCCAGGCAGCTGAGACTATCTACGATCAGTTCTTCACGAACCAACATTACGAGGCAGAACCGAGCCTCATGAGGCCTTCCCAACTTTTCCCTTTAATTAATGAGCAAGTCACCGCGAACTATGCGATCCAAGAAGAAGCTCAAAGGAGAATGGGAAAAGGGCCCGAGCAGAATGACTCCTACATGGAGCAAGCTTTCGCCATGACTGGACAAGGTAGCCCTAAACAGGAGAACACCCAGTTCAAGAAGCTGATAGTGAAAGGTCCCTCGCCTTCTCAGAAACGTTGGAAGGAGATACCATCAGAACTGGACCCAAACCCGTCATCTGCTAAAAAATCAGGAAGACTCACCGCAAGAATCAAAGTCGGTGGAATCAAGAAGTTCGACCTCAGCCACCCATGGGACCCAAACCAATGAACCACAAACGAGGTATCGTCGACCCAACGACGTTAAACAAGTGCACTGGTCGGGAGGTAACCCGACACTATCTTACTTTTCCGCACTTTAATTTCTGTCATTTAAATTCAGTATTTAAATTTAAGCTTGCATGACTTTTGAACTAAGGCACGCCTTCGTTCAAAAGTGGGGGGTGAGAACCACCCGTGTACATAAATAACATGCAGCTGTTTTTTCTTTTTTAATAAATACCTTTTTGAAAATATGAACTTAAGAATGTGAAAAAGATAAATCATAATTCATGCATTAACCTTGTGAAAATTCAACTGTTTAAAAACTTAGAATGTAACTTTCCATTTGTCCTTTATGCTGAGATAACTAGGGATGTGGAGTTGATATAAACTGCCCTAGAGAGGCTTGGAAAGCAATCAAAGGATCAGATCAAACTATATGGTTTTCGAAGTCAGTGGAGGCTGCACTTCGGGTTTTCAGTGAATAATTGAAGTCAACTCCGCCATGAAGCATCTATGCAAAGGCGAGGACGGGAATCAGACCGTCCTCTCTCTAGTCAAAATAGCCGAGAAAATAGATGGGCGACCCTCATCTTGACCCGCGCAAAACGACAAAGACGAGAGGAGCGGGGAGGTATTTCCATAGGCTTGCGGGCGATGATTGGACCTCCCAAAAAGGCTCGAGAAAATGGACTAGCAATCACAAAAAGACGAAAAGCTCAATGAAGCAAATCAAAAGAGGCCAAAGGCCCAAAATTGTGAAGGTTTTAACCGAGCAAAAAGTGAAGCACTCAAAAAAGTCAAATCAAAGGCCAAAGGCCGATTCACTACAACAAAAAAGCAGTCCCTCGCCAAAGAAGAAAATCAAAAAGGCTCAACTCACTGAAACCCGAATCGAATCACGTGCTAGAGAAAGCTACCAGAAAACCATATAGTAAGAGACGATCCCGAGGTTGCAGTCCAGGAGCCTAAAAAGGGCTATCTCCCGATACATCCAATATAATTTGCATCTCAGCACGGAGGTACAAGTATTAAGTTTCTTCTATTTATTTACGCAGTTTAATTTGGTAATAAGTAAGCAATGCATGAATTAGGATAGATCGAGTACCACAGTCTAATTTTCATATTCCAAAGCCAAAATTAGAACTTACGCCCTTTAATAGCATTGTTCGGGACGAACAACTAAAAGTGGGGGGTAATCTGATGGACCAAAGTTATACGAGTCAGAAACACAGTAAAACCCCCTTAATTAGACTGTTTGTCTATCTAACGTCTACGTGTTAGTCCCGATATATTTTCACAGGGCATTTTAGAGACTGAAGTGAAAACACGCTAAGGAGAGGATTTTAAGCTGAAAAGATAACAAGAGTCAATCCAAGGTCAAGATCATATGCCGACTGAAGAAATATCAAGGATCCTGACGTTAAATTGACCAGAACAAATTAATCAGAAGAATCAAGAGTGGAGTCAAGACAGACCGGGGAAGGAACACATTGACAGTTTTGTGAAAAGACTGCACAAAACTGTACAAACTCACACATTGGGCAAGGATGACCGGCCACCACTCAAGGAGGTGGCCAAGGGAGGAGCTCCTCCCCCTTGGACCACCGGCAACCGGCGGCTATGGGAGGAGGGACCGGCGGCTTCACTATTCCTCCACATGTCACCTCCTCCTCCTCCTCTCTTCTCCTCCCTTGGATCAAATGCACATGTCCACCATCTCCACCACCCATCTCCTCCCATTTTGGCTATAAAAGGAGGAGCTCCTCCTCCTCATTTCACACACCAATTCTCAAATTCACTTCTCTCTCTAGAAGTTGTAATATTTGTAATGTTATAATTTTGCTTTGGAAATAAAGGAAAGCTCCCTTGGCGCTTCAACGGTTGTAAGTTTCTCTTAGTATTTATTTATTTAACTGTTGCCTTTAATTTCCTTAGTATAATGTTTAGCGCGATGAATAGTAGCTAAACTAGTAGTTCGGTCTAAGGGGCGCACTTGTATTATAAATGTTTTAAGACTATTAACTTAGTGTTTAGTCTTAGTATTCAAAACTTGTTCTATGTGCCATATATAGTCAGAGTTTCCAAGGTTGAGTGGATGCTGTAACAAGCAAAGCTCTTCTGTGGGAATTCGTGATCATACTCAGGTAGTGGAAGCTGTAATAAGCAAAGCTATCTGAGGAGTTCGACTCATCCTAAATCCCATCTGGTCGAGCGTAACTGTGAGATCAGGTGGATGCACCCAGGCTAGCATACCTTAGGGTATTGGCGCTAGACTGAAATAGAACAGGAGTTGCTTTAAACCGGTGTTGCAAGTCTTGAGCTGTGACTAGCCTCGATTCACCGTTTGAATACTTAGATGATTCACTAATGGTCAATGATAAACAGGATATAATACAAGTCCCCTGAAACCGAACATTTCTCTTAATCATTAAAATAGTAATTTACTTTCTAGTATTAAAATCAACCAACCAACCAATCAATCAATCAAAATAGCTGGTAGCTTTAAAACCAACCAACCGACCTTAAACACGTTCCCACGCTGCGTAATTCCCCCCGAAGAACAATTATTCCCCTAGTTCCCTTGGGTTCGACCCCTACTTACCAAGTACTACCCAGTAGTATAGTTGCAAGTAGCGGACTATAAATTTATTTGCACAATCGCTTTGACGACGAGCGGTTCTGTCAGTTACTTTACTTTCCTTGTTCTAGCCACGGCTACTTGTATTCCTTGACATGAGTACAAGTAGTTAAAGCTATTGTTCTTGTTACCAAAGCTCACGATTTCCTTTATTTTCTTGTTGTTCTCCAAAAAAACTCACGGTTTCCTTACTTTCTTGTTTCGGTTACCCTTTTGTTTTCCTTGTTCAAGTCACGGTTACTTGTATTCCTTGACATGAATACAAGTAGCTAAGGCTTATATTCGATTTAGGGGTTCTCTTATACTATGACAATGTTTTGAGACCCTTTTACTTAATTCTTTTTGTGTTCAACTAGTTCTCGTGCCATTATTCGGTTGAACAACAAGGCTAAGTGGATGCATCGAAAGGGCAAAGATTAGCCGGGTAGTTCAATCCAGATTAGACAACAAAACCAAGTGGATGCATCGAAAGGGCAAAGCTTGGTAGAATAGTCTAATCCTTCTTTAAAACCACTTGGTTGATCGGAAATGTGAGATCAAGTGGCTGCACATAGGCTAATACATCTTGAAAAGGAGTATTAGTCTAGGCAGAACTAGAAGTCTATGTCTTGTTTTTGGAGTGGATTGTGGTGTAAGCGCTTGAAAAAGCCTTACTTTAGGGTTTAAGTCTTGAAAAGGAATAAATCCGCACTTATGAACACAAAGTAGATCATTTGAAGTCAATGATGGATGTGTCACTAGTTGAGACCCTAGACTGAATATCTTTCTTATGTGAATATCTTTCTTGCACTTACTTTTAGCACATTTACTTTTCAACACTTACTTTTTCGCATTACTTTCAGCACTTACTTTCAGTCTTTACTTTTACGCACTTTACTTTCTCGCACTTACTTTCCTGCACTTACTTTCAGTCATTTACTTTACGCACTTTACCTTTCAGTATTTACTTTCAGTTCAATATTTACTTTCAGTTCAATATTTACTTTCTTTACTTTCAGTTATTTACTTTCTATCACACAAATAAACCCACAAAACCCAAATGTTTTTACTTTCTTTTCAAAGAACAACTATTCCACACTGACTCTCTTGGGTTCGACCCCTACTTACCGCTTGCTAATCCAATAGTGAGCCACGAGTAGTGGAACTATAAATGTAAATTTTGCAGTGCCTCAACGACGGCTCTGTCAAATTTTAGCGCCGTTGCCGGGGAGTTGTGCATCGGAATAGTTGTTCTTTTTACCTTTTTGATTTTCTTTCCCCTTTGTTTTTTGTCGTTTTTTTACTCACCCCTCGGTTGAAGTCAGCCATTAAAGAAATAGAGATTTAGATATTCAAACAAATATCTCCTCATCAGATTGAAGGTCGGTTGGCTGACTTGTCGTGGAAGAAATCTCGTGATCTTCCTAAAAGATTGGAATGAAGATATACATCGAATATTTAGGAATATTTCCTAAATATTTGACAAGATATCTGGAGCAGATTTGGGAACCACCAATGCATATAAATACAATGCTAGGGCATCCATATCTGTATTGCTTCTGAAAAGAGAAAAACACAAGAGTGCATCTTGTTGATCGGAGAAGAAGAGAGCGACGACCGACTGAATTTCCCCACTGGAACTTCATCGGTGCTGATACAGTCTATTCAGTATGCTGTTCAGACTATCTATGATTGATCGTATCGCTGCACACAATAGTGACCACTGCTGGCTTTCGAGAGAAAGCAACCGAGCTTCGGGAGAAGATCAAGCACGTTCGGACTGGAGGTTCAGACAAAGGGGATCGAGGTGAGCCTCAGTGAACCGAGATTGCAAATCTGAGAGACGGAGTGTTAGAGGCTAGGCAATTACAAACAAGGAGTTGTGTAAGCGTAAGTCCACTTATAGATCTAACTCGTAATAAAGATTTGTGACCCTTTAGGATGTGGGAAGCCCCCTAGAGTAGGCGAATCCGAACTGGGTATCATATTGTGTGTGCTCCTATTTTGTTCAGTTTGCGGTACTGTTTGCAAAGGTGTTTAACGTCTGGCTGAACACTATCTCATAGAGTAGCTTGAACAGATAACCATATTTCAATTGGTATCAGAGCAAACACTCAACACACTGAGTGGGATCCTAGAACTGTTCAAGATGACTCTGAAGGAAGGACAAAGCACAACAAGACCCCCGCTTCTTGAAGGATCAAACTATGCCTCCTGGAAGCCCAAGATGAAATTGTTTCTGAAAACACTCGATGAAAAGGTGACAGCACTGTCTTGTCGCGAGGCAATGTGTACAAAATAAATTTATAAGTCCGCTACTCCTGACTTTACTATTGGGTAGTAAAGCGGTAAGTAGGGGTCGAACCCAAGGGAATTAGTGGATAGTTGTTCTTTCAAAAATGGAAAGTAAGACAGTTGGGGGTTGGTTGTGATTTTAGTACTGAAAGTAACGTGGGTTGGTTGTGATTTTAGTACTGAAAAGTAAATGACTGAAAGTAAAGAAAGTAAATACAGGACTGAAAGTAAATACTGAAAAGTAAAGTGCTGGAAAGTAAAGTGCTTGAAGGACAAGGCTTGCTGAAAGTAAGTGCGTAAAGTAAAGTGCTTGAAGGACAAGACTTGCGGAAAGTAAATGCTTGAAGGACAAGACTTGTAGAAAGTAAATGCTTGAAGGACAAGACTTACAGAAAGTAAGCAGTTGATATGGGACTGAAAGTAAAGTGACAGGTGATGTTTTAATTAAAGGAAAGGATTCAGTTTTAGGGGCCTTGTATCATAAATCTGTTTATCATCGACCTCTAATGATCATACTAAGTGTTCAAAGATGTATCAAGGCTATTTCTAGCACATGACTTGCCACATCGTTTAGAACACTTGTTCTATTTGGGCTAATTCCTCCTTTCGAAGTATCTTAGCTTATGTGCATCCATTTGATCTTCAGTTACGATCAACCAAATGGTGTTTTAAAGAGGTTGAACTCCACATTTAAGCTGTGCCCTTTCGAGCCTCCACTTAACCACGAAGGTTCACGAACCCATGGAAGAGCTTTGCTCTTTCGAGCATCCACTCAACCAATAATGTTCTGACCTAATATATGGCACATAGAACAAGTTTTGAACACAAAGAGGCACTAAGAGAAGGGTCTAAAACATTGTATGATACAAGCACACCCCTTCAACTGAATGAAGGGTTTAGCTACGAATATCCATAGAGGTGGATATCATAGCTAAGTGCTGAGTAAAGTAAAGGTTTTGAAAGACAGGAAAGTAAAGGTTTTTGGAAATCAAGACAAGGAAAGTAAAGGTTTTTTGAAAGACAGGAAAGTAAAGGGGAGAATACTCAAGAACCAACAAGAGTAAACTCAAGAACAACGAAAAGTAAAGGAAATGCTTGAGTACTTCAAGAACCGACAAGAGTACTCAAGAACAAACTTGGAGCTTCAGTATCAAAGTGGTGTGTTTACATGGATTGTGCCCAAACTCTAGAGAGATAAGTAACAAGTGACTATGGACTTGTGGTGTGTGATGGATTGAGGATTATTTACAAAGGAGAAGGAGCTTGGTATTTATAGGCAAGGAGGAGGAGAGGGAGGCCAACACATGGCAAGAGGGGAGTGGAGGACCTCAAAGCCGCCGGCCATGAGGTGGCAAGGCTCAAAGCCGCCGGCCTAGGTGGCAAGAGGGGAGAGGAGGAGGGGATAGCCGCTGGTGGTGAGGTGGAGGAGGGGTGAGTGTGAGTGGAATGAGATCTTTTCCCTCCCAAAAGCCATCGGTTACATCCCAACTCCGGTTAGACTTTGGTTGCCCTTTGGTTGCTTCTTGGTTGCTTCTTAGTTGACATCAAAAGGTGAGGAACTTAGACTTGGCATTTCACTTGTGTTCTTGATCTTTGTTGGAATAAGTCATTGGGACTTAGTTGTGGCTTGATCGGAGTATTGTCGGAGTATGGCCAGTTCTGACTTGTAATCCACTTTTAGCGTTCAGAACTCCATTTTAGCTCGTTTCATCTTTACTCCTTGAAATAGCCTGTAGAACAAAAGTGAAACTAACAAGTAAAAGTTGTCAAGATAAAGCGTCTAATTTGGTGGGTTTAACTGTCTTAACGAATCATATAAATATGGTCCATCAAAAGGCTTGGAAGGCAGTCTTGATTGGATGGACTCAACCCATGATGGAATGTCTTACGGGAGAAGTTGTGCCTAAACCATAAGCCCTATGGGATGATGCAGATGAAAAAGCGTCTATCAGAAACTTAAAGGCTATGAATGCAATTTTTTCTAGAGTGGATGCAAACGTGCTAAAACTGATCATCAACTGTGAAGTCGCAAAGGAAGCTTGGGATATTCTCCAAACAGCCTATGAAGGTACCGACAAAGTTCGCAATTTGTGAATGCAGAATGTGACAATGAAGTTCGAGGATAGATGAAGGACAGTGAAACCATACCAGAATACAATGCGAGAGTTCTAGATCTGTCCAATGAGGCTGCTGCACTGGGAAAACCCATTGAAGCAGAAAGGATGGCCAGTAAAGTGTTAAGATCGCTCCCTCTGAGATTTGCCATGAAAGTCACAGCCATTGAGGAAATGCATGATATCTCCAAGCTGAAACTGGACGAACTCATGGGTTCACTCAGAACTTACGAGATGAATCATGAGGCCCAATCCAGAGAGGTGAAAGGAATTGCTCTAAAAGTTGAGGTATCCAAAGACATGCTTGAGTCTGACTGCACCACTGAGCAACTGGTGATGATGGCTCAAAACTTTGGTAGGATGATCCAAAAAATCAACAGAAGTGGCCCTGGGCAAGATCAGTCATCCTCGAGCAACTTTCGTAATTGGAAAACAGGTAAGTCAAGGACCATTGAAAAGAGGCAGGATTCTTCTAAAAAAGGAAAAGAGATTCCGTGCCACGAATGTAGGGGATTCGGTCACATCCAGGCAGAATGCACTAACACCCTCAAGAAGAAAAAGGCAATGGTTGCAAATCTCAGTGATAGTGAGTCAGATGATGAGGAAGGCGATGAAACGACCAACTTTGTAGCATTTGTCGCAACCATAGGAGAATGCAGTAAAACCAGTGAAAGCATGCCACCTCAGTTGGAACTCCCAGCTGACGACTCCTCAGACAGTGATGATGAAGAACTCACGCCAGACACTCGGGCCAAAACTTACAAAGACTTATATGAGAAGTGGCTGTTGGTGATCAAGCTCAACAAGAAGCTCAACAACACCGTCGCTAGCATGACTGTTCAAAAAGACAAGGTGTGGCAAGAGGTCGAGATACTGGTTACACAGAAGGTGGAACTCGAAGGTAAGGTTGATTTGCTGAATACTCAACTGACTGAAATGAAACAGGAAAGGTCATGTCTGCTTGCTCAGAAAATGGAACTCCTTGGTACTGTCTCTTCACTGAAAGTTGACATGGAGAAAGATCGTGAGACTCATCCAGTAGGCATGGCGGGCCTAAGGAAAGCTATTACTGATCTGAAACGCAAGGAGGTGTTCCTCTTAGAGCAAGTAGAGTCGTTGGAACTTCAGTTAGAATCTGAAAGAATGGACCACTCAACCAACGTGAAGGAGCTCAATCAACTCAAACAGTCGGTAAAGATGTTGAACTCTGGTTCTAAGAATTTAAACAAGATTCTCAGGTCTCGGAGGATGGAGTCTGGACATCGAGGATTGGGGTTCATAGAAGAAGGCAGCTCAAAAGATACAACCTTTGTTAAATCAAAACCAGGGGCTGAACAACACCCGGGACAGAAGATGAATCAGTACCAAGAAAAAACCCTAGCTGGTCAGAGGAAGACTCGCAATGCTCACATTAGCCCTTACTCGAAGCAAGACTCTCACACCTGCTGGTACTACTACCAGATGGGACACATCAAACCTAAGTGTCGCCTATTTCTCGCTGAACGAAGGACCTTTCAACAAAGGACTAAACCTCGACTAAAACAGGTCTGGGTACCAAAGACAAGCAAGACCGTGTGCATGGTTGCTTTCAGCTCATCGAGTCACATTGAGAAAGATCGTTTGTACTTCGATAGTGGATGCTCCGCCCATATGACAGGTAACTCTAATTATCTTACACATATTCGACCTGTTACGAAGAAGCAGTCTGTCACTTTCGGATATGAAGGAAAGGGTCAGGTGATCGGCTGTGGGACACTGAAGGTTCCGGATCTCTGATGGACAAAAATTATACGAATCATAAACACAGTATAACCCCCTTATTTAGACATTTTGTCTATTTAACTTTTGCTTGTTAGTTCAGATATATTTTTGCAGGGTAATTCAGAGCTTAGAGAGAATACACATTAAAGAGGAGCTTTTAAAGCAGAAAAGATGTTACGAGTCAATCCAAGGTCAAGATCATATGCCGACTGAAGAAATATCAAGGATCCTGACGTTGAATCACTCATAACAAATTAATCAGAAGAATCAGGAGAGGAATCAAGACAGTCCGGGGAAGAAACACATTGACAGTTTTGTGAAAAGACTGCACAAAACTGTACAAAACTCACACATGGGCAAAGTGACCGGCCACTTGTTGAAGAGGTAACCAAGGGAGGAGCTCCTCCTCCCTCCACCACCGGCAACCGGCGGCTCCTCCACACATGGTGACCGGCGGCTTTCCTCCTCCTCCATGTGGTGGCTTTGAACGTTGTGTTTTTAGTACAAGTCAAAAACAATTTATAAGACCGGTAAGTACCGGGTCGTCCAAGGAGCAACTTTAAACTTATGAGCACTATTCGATTTCGTTCCGATAAGTCTATCCTAATTACGGAAGGTTTGATTGGTGAAGTTACTAAAGAGAATGAATATGAACAATGAGAACAAACTAAGGGATCTAGAGATAATGTCACTACCAAGGCAAAAGGTGTACTCTAGGGAACTACTTCACTCATGTGTGTTTTAAGACTCCAAGAATTCGATTTCATGCAAAAACAATCATGTTAGATGATTAGATTAAGGCGTGCGACTATTAAATCAAATTCAATCGCTAGATGTTGTTACTTGATTTAAGGGAGAGGCACCTCGCACGTGAGCTTCAATCGCTAGATATTGTTAGCTCACGTCCTACTCAAAGGTTCTCAATCATTAGCGCTAGCTCAATGATCAATAGCCAATGAGCGGTTTAAGATCAAACCTATCTCAATGCTAAAATGAGTCACGCTAGTGATTGTCATCAAGCAAGGGTGATTCTACTTTCATTCTAGAACTCTTAGTATCGCTCGCTAGAGCACTCAACCTCAAATTCATGTTTTTAGACCACTTAGGCATTTTATCAAACACTTGGTGGGCATAGAGTTGGCATTAGTTCAAAGTAGATTCACAATCATCCAAACATGTTATTCTAGCATTTGTTCATAATAGATAAGGAGTATTAACACACATGAGGTCCATAGGACCCTAGAATACAAAACACTACTCACAAATCATGTTCATAGACAAACACAAATTGTATTGAGTACATAGATGAAAACACAATGGAAGGAATAAACCAAAGTGTAGATGATCTTCTTCCCCCTTTGGATCTTCAATCTTCAATGGATGATCCCCCTTGAAGCCTTGGTAGCTTATTCTCTCTAGAAACCCACAGTTTTTCTCCCCCAAAAATCAGCCTTTTTTCTCAAAAACCCTAAGTTTCAATTTATAGAAAGCAGCAAAAATCCTGTCTTTACGACTCAACCGGCCGGTTCAAATGCACGAAGGAAATTGAACCGGTCGGTTCGAGCAGGGGAGCTTGGTCGAGGACTTTCTGAGACTTTGAACCGGGCGGTTCAAATTGTGAAGGAAATTGAACCGGCCGGTTCAGATTGTGGCTGGCTTCCTCTGGAGTCTCTGACCATTTGAGCCGGGCGGCTCAGATTTGTGCACTAATTGAGCCGGCCGGTTCGGCTCCTCAGAGCCTCTTCCCGTCCGAATCTGATCTTGATGTAAACTACAAAGTTGTAGCCCTTTGAAATACCTTTCCAACAAGCTAAAGATCAGCGAAATCGGACATCGGATGAGCCCTATAGGTCCAAAACAAGGCGCAAAGGTCAATATGCTCGGAAATCCATATTTTTGCTCTGAAACTTCGGTTTTCTTCGAGAATTGATCTTTTTGAACTCGGGGACCATAAGGTTGGTTTCTAACCTGAAATGGCAATCAAGTGGGTCAAATGGCATCGAAATAGCATCGGGAATGGACCAAAACTCTTCGTAAATGGGTATGTAAATGAGTCAAGAATTCGACTCATCAAAACACTCCACACTTAGAGTTTGATCGTCCCGAGCAAACAATAAAATCAAGCCAAAGAGAAACAAATGGCGAATAGCTAAATCATTATGTTCAACGCCAATTTGCTCCTATCATTCATAATGTCTCAAACTTTTATTACTAACTACTCTAACACATATTTACAAGCTAACTCCTTTTCGTAGGTGTGACGAGTGCATTTAGCGTATGCACCAAGCCTTTAAACCCCTAGGCTACCCTAGTGGACGAGTTATAGTCTCGTGAGAGTTTTCAGAAAAGGGAATACTCACAAATCCCAAAATGCACTTATCCCATAAGAGTGAATTCAAGAGTGCTTAACCAAGGCACGGATTTCTCAAAACCAATCCCTCACCCCACGCAAGGACTATCATCACAATATCATCAAAAGAGCTCTTGAACCATTTAAGTATCCTATGAGGTTGTGCATTCAAGATCATCAATACTAAAGCTTTCAAATGCCTCATCCAAAAGTCTACTCATTTTCAAGGCAATACAATAGAAGTGCAGCTTTTAGTTTGCACAAAAAAAATGTCAATCGCTCGCCTATGCTAGCTAGGGCTAGTCCACGGGTTTGCGACATGGAACTCATTCCCAAGTTTTAGGCGCTTAAGCCGTAATCCATAAGGGAAGAGGAGTTCGACACAAGAGTTCTTATAAAACAAGCATAGACCAAATGATAGTTCCCGTGCAAGCACATGGGTCGTCCAAAAGTCATTCTAACTAGCACACATGCAAATGATGAATCCCGCACAAATGAAGAATGGAGGAAAAACATAGAGTCAAGTTTTAAGTGCTTCTTATTTTTTTGGAACGGCCTTTGGCCTACAAATGCTTTCGAGGGGGGACTTACCTCCCTAACCCCCGGCATTTGTATATTTTGGAGCAAAACTTCTCGGGTACCTCGAGAAAGTTTTTAGTCGGGGCTTTACCCTCTTTGACCGCAAAAATCTTTTCTTTTTCTTTCTTTTTCTTTTTTTTCTTTTTTTTTTGAATGGGGCTTCGCCCTCTTTTGACTCCACACTTAAAACTTGACAATATGTTCAAAAAGTGTATGGAATGTGCGGGAGTCAAACATAAGCATGGCACTAAATTAGAGAACTCAAGTCACCAAGGAGCAAACAAAAGGTCTAAGTTTTTCGTGAAAATTTTAAAAATGCTTGCTAAAACTTGTTCCAAGGTATTTCAACGAAAATACTTAGAGATTTAGATAGACAAGGGATAGCAATGATATTGATTTCCAAGAATGCACATTCATTGGACTAGGTCGGTTCTAGGTTCAAGATCCAATAAATGTGACGAATAGGCTAGATGTGATTTATAGGGATTTAGAGTTGATGGTCACAAGCCTATGCGGTTAAAAACACTCTCATGATAGGGATAAGGCACAAAAGATGCAAGTGTCATTCAAAAAAAATGATATGCAAGGCATGAAAACATGTGAGCATGTGAACGACGTGCATAAATCCACTCCACACTTAAAATCAAGCTTAGTCCCTAAGCGCAAACAATAAAGAAAATGAAAATAAGACGCATAGGAACTCCCCTCGTTTGTAGATGTGCCCCACCAAAAGAAAAGACGTCATTGTGCAAAACGTGATCGAACATGATGTAAATAACTCCCTTGATGACAAGAAAAACATGAGAGGTTAAAAGTAACTAGTGACATACAAGGTCATGCAACGCAAGTATGAGCAAGAGAGCATCACAAGTTACATGATAACATCATGGCACAAGTTTCATAGACTTCAAGCAAGGAAAGTAATCTACATCCTTCATAATATGAACATGAGCACCAAGGGCAACATCATTATTCATGGATAAATCAAAGGGAAATGTGAAGGATTTGGCAATGTGAAGTTGGATTGGAGTGAGTGAAACTCACTCCACACTTAAGATCTCACACTCAAAAGACAAAACACATGCCACATTCAAAATTCAAGTCACGCAATGATCATGCCAAACAATTAAGCATTAAGAATGTGAATAGACAACTTACAAGCCGGGTTACCTCCCGTGAGGGCCTAGTTTTTCCCGTCTTGGCAAAGACGTAGCAAAGCGCCCCATAGAATCACTCGTGAGAAGTCCTTTGCTAGGATCCCTTCTCACGGGGCCTTGGAAATTGGCGTGTCAATCCACCTTCAAATCCCATTTGAATTCTCGTCCATCAAGCCTACGATGGACTTCCAATTGCAAGTTTGACCCCTTCATAAACAATGAACCCTTTAGAATTAAGGGGTCATTGGAGCTCCTTTTGAAAAATCTTGCAAAATGTGGTAGGAAACTCCAAAACTTGTCCCGAGGCCTTGTGACAAAGAAGGGATCTTCAATGCTAGCCTCAAGCTTGATGGGCACACCTTCCTTCAATTTTTCGATGAAGTCCTTGGGTGCCCAATCCTCAATCTCCCTCATTAAACAATCGTCTCCTTGTATGCGAGGTGGCTCTTTAGTCTCTTCCATGAAAGTCTCAACAAAGTCTCTATACCCTTGAAGCTCTTGTGGCTCAATATCCTCTTCCTCAACCATATCATCATCAAGAACTTGGGATTCACATTTAGGCTCTTCTATAGCGGGAGGGAGGAGTTCTTCTTCATCAATAAAAGTCGTTTCCTCTATGCAAGAGGCATCATCCTTGAAGAATTCCTCGTCAAAGAGCCAAGACGTTGATGGAATGGTGAGCTCTTGTGTGTTCTCGTCTAAATGATCTTTAGATGTGCTAGTAGTGAAGGATGCTTCACTCTTGCATTCCACATCGTCTTCGTCACAAGATTCACCATCACACCCCTCATAAAAAGCTTGGAGAGCGGCTCTCTTGAACTCCTCCTCATTTAATTGATCCCATTCTTGCCTTGAGGCATTAGATTCAAGAACTTCCTCTTTGGACACCTCTTCTTCATCATCCAAGTCCCCATTTTCCATTGCTTGTCGCGCTAATGTGCTTTCCAACACTTTTCTTTGGGCTATAAGTTCATCCATGCGTTGGTTCAAAGCTTGGAAAGCTTGTTGTGTGTCTAGGCGATCTTGGGAGATCTTGGCATTAAGAGCTTCATAAGAGGCCATCCCTTCTTGTCTAACTCTCTCACCTTCATTCAAAGAGTTTAGCAATTCCTTGTAGAAGAGCTCCTTGTCCATAGGTTGTGGATTTTGAGGGTATGGAGGGTAGGAGTCTTCCTCTTGTTTACCCTTCTCATTTGCCTTCAAGGAGTTTAGCAATTCTTCGAGGGCGGGTTGAGGAGGTTGAGGATTCAATTGATATTGAGGGTAGGAGGCATCTTCAAACGAGTATTGGCTATCATTTCGATAAGAAGTGTATGATTGTGTCGGATAGCCAAGATCTTCCCAATAGGCATTTCGATGCTCCTCCTCTTGGTCATATTCTTCATTGTATGAGACTTGTTGGTTGTATGAGTACATCCTCGCAAAACAAAAGAACAAAAGTTAGCAAGAGTTATGAGTGTATAGAATGTACAAAAGAAAATGAAAAAAATATTTACAACAATAGTCCAAATCTCACAAAATCTACTCTAGTGCTCTAGTTAATTCATTGCTCCCCGGCAACGGCGCCATTTTGAACGTTGTAATTTTTAGGTACAAGTCAAAAACATTTATATTGACCGGTAAGTACCGGGTCGTCCAAGGAGCAACTTTAAACTTATGAGCACTATTCGATTTCGTTCCGATAAGTCTATCCTAATTACGGAAGGTTTGATTGGTGAAGTTACTAAAGAGAATGAATATGAACAATGAGAACAAACTAAGGGATCTAGAGATAATGTCACTACCAAGGCAAAAGGTGTACTCTAGGGAACTACTTCACTCATGTGTGTTTTAAGACTCCAAGAATTCGATTTCATGCAAAAACAATCATGTTAGATGATTAGATTAAGGCGTGCGACTATTAAATCAAATTCAATCGCTAGATGTTGTTACTTGATTTAAGGGAGAGGCACCTCGCACGTGAGCTTCAATCGCTAGATATTGTTAGCTCACGTCCTACTCAAAGGTTCTCAATCATTAGCGCTAGCTCAATGATCAATAGCCAATGAGCGGTTTAAGATCAAACCTATCTCAATGCTAAAATGAGTCACGCTAGTGATTGTCATCAAGCAAGGGTGATTCTACTTTCATTCTAGAACTCTTAGTATCGCTCGCTAGAGCACTCAACCTCAAATTCATGTTTTTAGACCACTTAGGCATTTTATCAAACACTTGGTGGGCATAGAGTTGGCATTAGTTCAAAGTAGATTCACAATCATCCAAACATGTTATTCTAGCATTTGTTCATAATAGATAAGGAGTATTAACACACATGAGGTCCATAGGACCCTAGAATACAAAACACTACTCACAAATCATGTTCATAGACAAACACAAATTGTATTGAGTACATAGATGAAAACACAATGGAAGGAATAAACCAAAGTGTAGATGATCTTCTTCCCCCTTTGGATCTTCAATCTTCAATGGATGATCCCCCTTGAAGCCTTGGTAGCTTATTCTCTCTAGAAACCCACAGTTTTTCTCCCCCAAAAATCAGCCTTTTTTCTCAAAAACCCTAAGTTTCAATTTATAGAAAGCAGCAAAAATCCTGTCTTTACGACTCAACCGGCCGGTTCAAATGCACGAAGGAAATTGAACCGGTCGGTTCGAGCAGGGGAGCTTGGTCGAGGACTTTCTGAGACTTTGAACCGGGCGGTTCAAATTGTGAAGGAAATTGAACCGGCCGGTTCAGATTGTGGCTGGCTTCCTCTGGAGTCTCTGACCATTTGAGCCGGGCGGCTCAGATTTGTGCACTAATTGAGCCGGCCGGTTCGGCTCCTCAGAGCCTCTTCCCGTCCGAATCTGATCTTGATGTAAACTACAAAGTTGTAGCCCTTTGAAATACCTTTCCAACAAGCTAAAGATCAGCCAAATCGGACATTGGATGAGCCCTATAGGTCCAAAACAAGGCGCAAAGGTCAATATGCTCGGAAATCCATATTTTTGCTCAGAAACTTCGGTTTTCTTCGAGAATTGATCTTTTTGAACTCGGGGACCATAAGGTTGGTTTCTAACCTGAAATGGCAATCAAGTGGGTCAAATGGCATCGAAATAGCATCGGGAATGGACCAAAACTCTTCGTAAATGGGTATGTAAATGAGTCAAGAATTCGACTCATCAGGCTTCTCCTCCCTTGATTTGCTCATCCAATCTCCATGCAACAAGTGTCCTCATCTCCTCCTCCTTCCATGGCTATATAAGGAGGAGCTCCTCCCCTCATTTTTATCATCCCAAAATCAATATTCACTTCTCTCTCTAAGTTTTGTAATTGTAAGTTTGGCTTTGGAAATAAAGGATAGCTCCCTTGGCGCTTCAACGGTTGTAAGTATTATTTCTAGTATTTATTCAACTGTTTTTATTTCCTTAGTTATAATGTTTAGCGCGATGAATAGTAGCTAAACTAGTGGTTCGGTCTTAGGGGCACACTTGTATTATAAAATGTTTTAGACTATTAACTTAGCGTCTCTCCTTAGTATTCAAAACTTATTCTATGTGCCATATATTCGGTTAGAACGTCCAAGGTAGAGTGGATGCTTGGAATGGCAAAACTCTACAGCGGGGTTCGTAAACTTGTACGGATAAGTGGATGCTTGGAATGGCAAAGCTCATCTGAGAAGTTTGACTTATCTTAAACACCATTTGGTTGATCGGGAATGATTGATCAAATGGATGCACATAGGCTAATATAACCGGGAATGGAGTATTAGTCTAAATAGAATAAGTGCTCTACGTCCTTGGAATAGGCTAGACAGTGTATGCAAATCGAGTGCTTGGAATGGCCTTGATACACCGTTTGAATACTTAGTAGAGTCACTAAAGGTCAATGATAAACAGGATATAATATAAGGCCCCTGAAACCGAACGCTTTCCTTCAATTATAAATTTCAATTTACTTTCCAGTACTAAAACCAACCAACCAACCAATCAATCAATCAATCAATCAATCACTTAGCTGGTAGCTTTAAAACCAACCAACCGACCTAAAACACGCTCTCTCGCTGGACAACCCCCTCAAAGAACATCTATTCCCCTGATTCCCTTGGGTTCGACCCCTACTTACCACTTGCTACCCAGTAGTAAAGTCGCGAGTAGTGGACTATTATAAATTTATTCTTGACGTTTGCACATAACGACTGTGCATCCATCAATCTCCCTATGCTCAAGGACACTCTCCTAGTTAAAGGACTGAAAGTGAACCTAATCAGCATTAGTCAACTGTGTGATGGTGGACACCATGTTAAATTTACTCATGACTCATGTTAAGTGTCGGATAAGGAAGGAGGAACACTGATGAAAGGCAGCAGGGCAGCCAACAATTGCTACCTCATAGGTTCTGCTGGAATAGTTACTGCTTCAGCATGTCTAATGAGTCAAGCGGACGAGATGGCTCGGGTGATGATACATGCCAAGACGATTCCTCTGAAGTTTGGTCAGAAGCTATAAATATGGCATGTCACATCATAAATCGTGTGACAATTTGCACAGGAACGGAGATGACCTGCTATGAACTATGGAAAGGGAAGAAGCCCACTGTCAAGCACTTCCACATCTTTGGGAGTGAGTGCTACATTCTGAATGATTGTGACTACAGACAGAAGCTGAACCCAAAGAGTGATGAGGGGTTCTTTTTAGGATACTCCTCGAATAGTCGAGCCTTTCGGGTGTTTAACAGACGCACAGGTTCTGTTATAGAGTCCGTCAATGTCAAAGTGAAGGATGAAGTGATTGAGAAGACTGTCTCAGACGATGCTGACGAAAGAGTTGGAATAGCACCTGAAACACTACTGTCGTCTCAGCCCACTGTCACATATCCGTCAGGAGAAGTGCCATCAGCGGACAATCCCAACGCCATCTCTTCATCTGACGGGGCAGCCGAGGTCAGTCGTCAAAAGGAATTGGCTGTGTTACAACCCTCCCGATGAATTGCCAGAGACCATCCAATCACTGAGGTCATTGGAACTCCAAGTGTAGGAATAAGGACTCGTGGCAAGGAAATTAACTTCAGAGAACTCTTTACTTGCTCGTTCTTTCTGTCCACTATAGAATCAAAGAACATAAAGGAAGCACTGCTTGATGAGTACTGGTACCTAGCCATGCATGAAGAACTGTAAGGTTTTGCTCGCAATGACGTATGGGACTTGGTTCCAAAACCTGATGGTGTGAATGTCATCTGCACCAAATGGATAGTCAAGAATAAGTCAGACGGCACAGGATGCATCACATGAAACAAGGCTCACTTAGCGGCACAGGGCTATACCCAGATAGAGGGGATTGACTTTGATGAGACGTTTGCCCCTGTCGCTCGTCTTGAAGCCATCCGCCTGCTCCTTGCTCTGGCATGTCACTTAAAGTTTCAGCTATTCCAGATGGATGTTACGAGTGTGTTCTTGAACGGCTTTCTTAATGAGGTAGTCTACGTTGCTCAGCCGAAGGGATTTGAGGATCCACATCACCCCGCTCATGTGTATCGCCTGAAGAAGGTTATATACGGTCTCAAGCAGGCGCCCCGGGCATGTTATGAGCGTCTCACCGTGTTTCTTGTCGATCATGGATATGTGCGAGGGGGAGTGGACAAGACCCTATTCGTGAAGCACACAAGGTCAGACTTTATTATCGCACAAATCTATGTTGACGATATAGTGTTCGGGTAACACCCAGATTCTTGTGGATCATTTCGTGGCACAGATGCAGAAAGAGTTCAAGATGAGCATGGTTGGAGAGATGAACTACTTTCTAGGACTCCAGGTGATACAGAAGGATGATGGCATCTTCATCTCCCAGAGAAAGTATGCCAAGAATTTGATAAAGAAATTTGATCTGGAAAAGGCAAGGCACAAAAGAACGTTAGCTGCTACTCACTTAAAGATCACTAAAGACGATGCTGGAACAAAAGTCAACCAGACAATGTATAGAAGTATGATTGGAAGTCTCTTGTACTTGACAGCCAGCAGACCTGATATAGCGTATGCGGTAGGAGTATGTGCAAGGTACCAGGCGGATCCGAAAGAAAGTCATCTTCTGCAAGTGAAGAGGATTATAAAGCATGGGACAACAGACAAACAATTGGCTGATATCTTCACCAAACCGCTGGATGCTACACAGTTTGAGACACTCAGATCCTCCTTGGGTCTATGTGTCGTCAAAAACTAAGTGTTCTGGGCAGTGGTCAGTCATAGGCAGAACTCCAGCAAAACAGCTGAACTGATCACTTAAGGAAGGGAGCTGGAATAGAAGGTGCAAATTAAGAGTATGAATATCCTTCAAATATCTCAGAGACTTTTTTGAGCCGTTATGAGGAAAGGTGATATTCTCGAAGACGCTTTTTGGAAGTTGAAAAGGCTAAACTTGATTTGAAAATCAAACTGTTTCGTATGCTGCTATTCTCTCTCTCTCGTCTCAAACCCTAGAACGGCAACCTGTTGCAAAATATCTCATTCCTTCATCCTTTCGGCGACTATGGTGAACACAAGGAAATCATCCAAGTCTGTTGACAAGCCATCACCGGAACAAAAGAAGTCGGCCAAGAAAACGTTCAAAGATCTGGCGGCGAAACTCCAAATCTCCAAATCGGAGAAACTAGAGATGCCAATGGAGAAAAAGGCGACGCCTTTAGTTGACAAAACTGCTTCAATAGCCAATGTCAAAGCAATAGTCAAAGGACAAGTCTCAGGAAACCCTGAAGCCCATACGGTGGAGAAGAAAGGACTAGAACCTGCTGCAAAGCAGAAGGCGGTACCCTCTGGTGCGTCGGAGGGGACTCCTAATCAAAATGATGCAAGTTCGACGTCAATTGGTCAAGCTCCACCGCCGACCATGTCCTAATCTGAGGTAATCTCTAGTCTTAAAGTTCATGTTACTGTTTGCTTTCCTGTGAAAGATGTGGTGGTGGAAAAAGGTGATAAGGGAAAGGTTGTTGTGGCTGATGAATCTGGAGAAGCCAATAGTGCTGATGTTGGTAAGGCTGGTCCTAGAGTTGTGAAAGAAGGCACATCAACCAAGCCTGTGTCCAAGGCATCTGCTGGATCAAGTGTGTGGAGAGATAAGATACATGCATCAGGCTATGTAAGGCCGTCAGGGCGTCGCAGGAAAGTGGTCTCTCGAAGAAAAGACTCCCCAAGGAAGTATTTAGCCAAGATCACTACTGTGAGAGGCCATCTGGTCGCTATGTCAGTTTATGAAACCGAACAACTCCTCGAAAACCCTAGCAAGTGAAAGGTGGTTCTGAATGATGGTACTGAAGAAGATTCAGGAGAGCTGGCTGCGGGTTCAGTAGGTGAGCAGACAGCGAAACAAGTGGCTGATGAGCCTGATAAGTCAGACCCATCAGAAAAGGATGATGATCTTGACAAGATTTACAAGGACATAGATGAGGTGGTCCAAGATTTGCAGAAGGAGGTGGAGACTGAGCAAGCAGAAAAGGCACTGGATCAGTGTCAAGATGCTGGAAAATCAAGTAAACTCGTTGACATTGATTCAGAGGCTCAGCTAGGAGTTGGGACAGTTCAGCCTCAAGTGAGCCCTGTTCCAGAGCAAGTGCCAGCTGGAGAACCAGCTGGTATGCAAACTCAGACCAATCATGTGTCCCATCAGGCAGATGTGCAGATGAATACAGACTTGGCTGAATCTCCTCAACCTAGTGGTGCTCGTGATAATGGTCAAGTGAGGAGTGAATCAGATGCCCAAGTTGATGTGGAAACCTTGGTTACTCCAGACGTAGAAATAGAAGAAGCCATTCAGGTGGATCCCAAGTCAGTAATCTCAGCGGATGATGCTCAGGACTCCATTTCATTGTCGGAGCTCAAGAGGGCTGAGAAGGTAAAGGGTAAGAAGAAGGTTTTGTTTCAAAATCTAGTTGAACAAGTGGTCGTTAGCCAAGTAGAAGCAAACCACTTTGCAGGGGGAGCTGATGCATCTAAGAAAAGGAAACGTGAGGTTCCAATACCAGTCTCAGCAGATGCTAGCAAATGTGAAGTCTCAAATCCGGTTTCAACAGATGCTCCAACTGGAATCGTCAAGAATGGCATATGGTTTGTTAATAAGGATGCAGCAAAGAAGTGGAAGTCAGTTTTGAAGAGGAAGATTATTCCACAAAAGCTTCTTGAAGAGAAACGATATAACGGGAAGGAGGTCATCCATGTTCTGAAGCAGTCATGCCTATTCTGGACCCTGACCAGGTGCAAACTGTTCAATGAACAGTTGGTTCGTGAAGCTATTGCTAATCTTCCTCCGCAGTTTGGAGTGATCGGAGACAAAGACTATGGAGTGGTCTACGTTCGAGGAAGAAGGATTGAAATTGACCCAGATCTGATCAACATATATTTCTCCATGGATGACCCTCCGGTAGATGAGGAGGAACCCGACTATGAAAAGATTGCAGACACCATTACTGCAGGTTCCTACCCTTGGTGGGGAGACAAGGCCATCCCAGTTGCAGACTTAACAACATTTTACTCCATGCTTTTCTTCACCGCGATAGCTAATTGGATGCCAACCTCACATCGTTCCTCTGTCAGCAAGGACATGGCACAGCTGCTGTATCAAATTGGGAATAAGATGCTTTTCAATCTGGACAGGGTCATGTTCAAACAGATTACTGAACATGCCACCTCAAGCAGATCGCTTCACCAGATTTGTTTCCCATCTCTCATCTATGAGTTGATCATCTACACGGCTCGAGAACTAAAGACTCCACATGATAGCATGTCCAAAGCCTTGCAAAAATTCATGGTGGATCACAAGCTGTTCAAAGGTCGCCCTAAGAATGATCTCCATGAACCGGGACAGAGAAGGAAGGACATTCCAGAATCGTCAAGGAGAAGAGCTACTGGGGTCCTGAAGATGGATCGTGCTGAAAGGGACATGCTGCTGAAAGAACTAAAGATCATCCTCACCATTGACACGGAACAACGTAAACGCATCAACAATCTGGTTCATGCGCTTCGCTACCCCAGTGATAATGAAGAAGAGGATGATGAGGAAGCCGAATATGACTCTGATGATATCTCGTCTGCCTGAAGGTCCATGAGTGAACTCTTTTGAACTCTTATACAGTTTTATTGGTCTAGTGCTTGTTCTGGCACATTTAGTTCGTACTATGTTTGAACAGTGATTGGATCCCTTGCCAGTTTGTGGCAAAAAGGGGGAGTATTTTGAGGTGACTAATTTTTGTTCCCTCAAGTGTGTCTAAAGTCTAGATAGATAGATCTAGTAGATTTGGTTTTGCCAAAATGCCAAGGGGGAGATTGATGTTCCCATGAATGGCATGTATTTGGCAAAACGTCTTTAGACAGTTCGAGCAGGAGTTTGAACGCATTCTGGAACTAAAGTACAGCGTGGAGCAGACACAAGAATGCAAACCGGAAGGTTCTAAAGATCAAAGATCTTTTTCGGTTGAAGTCGGCCAGTGAAGAAATAGAGATTCAGATATTCAAACGAATATCTTCTCATCAGATTGAAGGTCGGTTGGCTGACTTGTCGTGGAATAAATCTCGTGATCTTCCTAAAAGATTGGAATGAAGATATACATCGAATATTTAGGAATATTTCCAAAATATTTGACAAGATATCTAGAGCAGATTTGGGAACCGCTAATGCATATAAATATAATGCTAGGGCATCCATATCTGTATTGCTTCTGAAGAGAGAAAAACACACGAGTGCATCTTGTTGATCGAAGAAGAACAGAGCGACGACCGACTGAATTTCCCCACTGGAAATTCACCGGCGCTGATACAGTCTGATCAGTGTGCTGTTAAGACTATTTGTGATTGATCGTACCGCTGCACACAACAGTGACCAGTGCTGGCTTTCGAGAGAAAGCAACCGAGCTTTGGAAGAAGATCGAGCACGTTCGGACAGGAGGTTCGGACAAAAGGGATCGAGGTGAGCCGCGGTGAACCAAGATTGCAAATCTGAGAGACGGAGTGTTAGAGGCTAGGCAATTACAAACAAGAGGTTGTGTAAGCGTAAGTCTACTTGTAGCTCTAAACTCGTATTAAAGATTTGTGACCCTTTAGGGTGTGGGAAGCCCCCCAGAGTAGGCAAAGCCGAACTGTGTATCATAGTGTGTGTGCTCTTGTTTTGTTCAGTTTGTGGTACTGTTTGCAAAGGTGGTCAATGTCTGGCTGAACACTATCTCGTAGAGTAGCTTGAACAGATAACCATATTTCAGGTTTGTCTGGTCCGGATGATTTTGATATTTCGACTGAAGCTTGGGAGGCCTTGAAGGGACGAGGTGGTGTGTCCTGATGGTTGAGCTATTGGTCAACAGTTTTTCAGGTCCCAAGTTCAAATCTTGGCAACCACACTGTGCTGGTATGCCGCGTCAAAGACTTTAATGGCAATGGTAAAGTTCTGGAGCTGCGCTGCGGACGTTGAGACATCCTTAAAGTCTAATATTTAGATGGGAATAAGGATTCTGATAAGAGAGACATGCGTTTCAATAAGATTGAAAGGTGTAATGGAGAATCTGTACGAACTTGTAAACCCATCAATCAACAAGGGAAAAGATCATATGAGAAGTAACAAATTTGGTGACAAATGAGAAGAAGTTAAAATTCGTAGCTTAAAGAACAAAATTTGTAATGTAAAAATAGTAAAACTTAAAGAATCGAAATTCATAGACTTAAAGAACAAAATTCGTAATGTAAAAATAGTAAAATATAAATAATCAAAATTTGTAAACTTTAAGAACAAAATTCGTAAAACTTAAAGATCAAAATTCGTAGACTTAAAGAATAAAATCCGTAACACAGGTAATTACATGGATACAAATTTATAATAATGCCCTTAACGAACATATAATGTAAATATTATTCAAAAAATCTGAAAAATAAGGGTCGTTGGATCAAAAATCGAATGGTTGTGATTACTTCTCATTTCTCACCAAATTTATTACTTCTCTTGGGATCTCAACCCCAATCAACAAAAATGAATATCTTATATCTTATCTTCTTATTTATTCAATTTGAATTCGGAGGTTTGTGACTTACAATTTCTCAACTCTAGCGTAAATTCAAGGATTTCTAGTACAATCTTGAGGGCCAAAATACATCATTTTATGTGGAAGGTCGAACACGAAGACATGATTAGCTTGAGTATGAGCACCAATGACCGAAACATTGTCTTTAGAGGCTGGATTTATTGCCAAGCAAATATACTCTTTACTAATATCCGGAACCACTACAAACGCCATTTCACGCTGTAGTGAAAGATTGACACCTCCTTCAAAATGGAATGTTACATTAGGAAGATGGTTATACCCTTTAAATGGTGGTGGGCGCCAATAACATAAATTAAAAGGACCCTTACTTCATATTAGTATCAAACTGTTATCAGCTGTTTTCAAATACTGCATCAATCTCCGCTTCAAAATATTATAAGCCGGTCGTGAAATGAAGGTGCAAGACGTCCCCGTGTCGAAAATGGTTCCGCCATGATTTGGATTATTAGTTCTGGAAAAATACCAACGTCGGATGGCAAGTCTACGATTATTTATACTTATGCCATGTAAGTAGACAAAGTAAGACTCCTCTTGCGAGTAATGATGTATGGGGAGGCTATGTAGACCATGAAGCAGAGGCGTATCAAGACCAAAGCGTAGAATGGCTGAATTTTCTACAATTTCATCACAAGAGGAGGCAAACAATAAGAAAATCGGCCTTGAACATTTATTTGGTTTATGAAAGAACGAGGTCCCCAAATTCATTCCTAAAATTCCTACATCGTCTGAATCATCATCAAGGATAAGCAATTTATTATGAATGCCGCATCCAATAACAATCTTGTCCGTTCACCGGGTGCAATCGAACGGGAAACAGTCGCATTTGGAAACGCCTTGAGAGGATGCTAATGAATGGCCAAACCCTAGCAAAGTTCCCAGAACTAACGGTCAACCACTTGGCGCAGCTTTCGTCCGATCACTGTCCAATGGTTCTCAGTCTGAAAGGAGAAATTAGGCGCGCAATCGGTTTTAAATTCCTATCTGCTTGGACCTCTCACCATAAGTTTCTGGACCTCATTAGACATCATTGGGCTGCTCATGCTCACGAAAACTCCTTGCTTAATGTGCCCCTAAAGTTGAGAGAATGGGGGGAATTCTTCGATAATGGAACTTTGAAAAATTTGGGAACGCTTATCATCCAATTATGGCTGCGACCAGTATGGTGGAACGCCTGGAAGCTAAATTGCAAGGTCACTGTGAGGATTCGATCTTTCAGAGCTCACTTCCGCCCAAGAAAATCTCCATCGTCTTATTTTCACCCAATAAGATATGTTAGCGGAGAAAATAAAAGTTTAGCATACAATGATTATGTCATGATAGACACACTAGTACCTAAATCTCACAAGCACGCTAAATGGTTATACCACCTATGTCACAAGGGATAAAAAACTCCATGAATTTTGAACCTTTGGCAATAGTTGCTGCAGAATCACTGCATTATATTCTTCACTTAAGGCCACCATCTCTAGTTCTTCAGCTTTCCTCTTGTCAGCAAGGATATCCGTCACGAACTTGGTGTAGGTCGGTATCTGAGTTATGACATCGGTGAGTGGCAGCGTGATAAAGAGAGTTCACATCTTGTCTATATATTGTTTGAATGCTTTATCTGACTTTGATGCAACAAGCCACTTAGGGAAGTGCACTGGAGGCTTATAAGGAGCCGACTCTTCTTAATTTTCAGAAATTTCTGGTTGGCTTTTAGCTTCTTTTGTCTAGTACTCTGAGTTGGGAGCATGATCAGTTGAAATTTTGACTATTTAATTGCTTCATACGATGAAGGATAGCACTCGTTCTTTCGGAAAAATTTCATTATTTGATGTCTTTTCTTGAGCGTTTCAGGTTAAAAGCAGGTATCCATCGAAACCATGGCCTAAGACCAAGACTCGAAGAAAAACATGACAATGGCAAATCAGACATTCAGAGGTTCGACGGAGTTCTAGAAATCGACCAATGATCATAAAAATACGAGCTACATGCCGATGCGTAGCTGACTCAATTTCCTATAACTCTCTAGTTCACACCGAGAGCAGCCGAGGTCGTTTAGAAGGTCAAATCCAGAGTCAAAGTCGGAACATGCGCGCGGAAGGGAGGAACCAACTCAGTGGGTACCGCGTCCTATCTAGACATTAGCGTTAATGCTAATGTCAACACTGGGCGCGACGCTAATGTACATGCTGGGAGCGGTGAGTCGACAAGATGAAGACATCAGCAACGCGTTTGATGACATTAGCAGTCTGAAATTTGATAATTCAAGCCCAAAAATGGATTTAGAAACCCAGTTTTGCTATAAATAAAACGTTTGAGGGCTGAATTAAAGGGTGCTTGAATTGAGATCGAAGAACCCTAACTTGGGAGAGAAGACGGAGAACATCGCGAGAGCTTGGGGATTCATCGAGCTACATCGTCGCTATGGTTAACTCGTCCTTAATTTCAATTTTTACACTATTTGTGGTTAACTTACCATGAATAGTGAGTAGTCTTCTTTATTCTGGGATCCTACGGATCCCGTGCCATGTACTCAACTCTTCGTGTGATCAACTAAACGTTTTTCATTAATGCAATTCGAATATTCAATTTCATCATGCTTAATTTTATCGTTCTTGCAAATTTTACATTGAATGGGATGTTTGCATGCTAGAACGTATTTAGGTTAATTACCAAAAAATGAATGGGTCCTAGGTATTAACCGGATTGTATGAAATTGATATTAGGTCATAGTAGCTACAATGGTAGTACATGAATTAATAGGAAAGTTGACTTTTGTCTAAAAAATCCTGAGTTTAATAATCGAGATCGTTGATAATCCATGGATGGGCGGCGTGCAACGATTGAGATTAATTTAGACAATGATCCGTGGATGGGCAGCTTGTCTAGTGTTATTTTGGTTTATTTCCATATTCGATAGCATGATGAATTTACGCTATATGATTGCATGATTAGTGGGGTTGGCACGGGTGAAGTTTGATCCTGGGATTCTTTCTCTGATCAAATCAAAACCTTTATTTTTCTGCATTTTTGTTTACATTAAAACCTCTTGTTAATCGGAATAGCTAAATAAGTCACTTGTTGGCTAGTATTCACACACGTTGTTCCTTGGATCGACCCTTGGCTTACCAAGGTTTATAAATTTTGTTTGACTAACTTGACCCCTAAAACATATAACTTGACAACTATAAAGGGTTAAAAATACGCTTGTTAAAATGGCGCCGTTGCCGGGGAGCAACGTTTAGTGTGATATTAGATTTAACGTGTGTAGTTTAGACTATTTCATTTTTTTTCATACTTCCTTGTACATACTCTATATACTTCTGACCTTCACTAATTAGTTTTATTTTGAATGTTGCGAGGTTGTTCTCTTTTGGTCATCAAGACGCTTACCCAAGGGAAGAGCCTTATTGTGAGACATATTCATAGGATACAAATTGGGAAGGAAATCAAAATGACCACTATTATGAGAGTTACCAGGACCAGTTGCAACAACAACAACATCAGTTTTATGATCAATCATATTATCAAGATGACAGCTATTACGAGAGCTACCAGAACCAGTCACAGCAGTAACAGCCTCAGAACACTGAAGAATTATCGCGTTTAGAGTCCTTGCTGATTAGTTTCTTGGAAAAGCAACAGAAGTGGACTCAGGACAAAGATAGGAGAGCTCAAGAGCGACAAGCCAAACTTGATAATATTATAGAGACGGTGGAACAACTCACACTCAAGCAAAGAATACTAAAGGACCAGTTTGAGCAACAAGCCATTGCAGCCACCAATGAATGCAGAGATGAGGACATCGAGATGACAATGGCCAATCATCAAGAAGTTCAAGTCTATGAAACACATGCATCTTCAGTTTTATTTCCAATCCACATGGAAGATGATCAGGACACGAGAATGCTCTCTAAACCAGAATAACCTGTTTGTGAGGATGGTTTTGAGGCGTTGAGAACGGTTGCCAAGGCTTACACTGAGTTGGAAGATGATGACTCTTGTACTGAAGACGTCTCAGAACATGAAGATGCATCTCCCTCCACTACGAGTGCTTCTAAAGGTCATTTAGATGAGCAGAAAGAAGAGAACATCATTCCACCGGTTCCTATGGACGCTGAGGAGCTATCAAAGGATCATACGTACGAAGACTTTATTGATGTGTACTTGAGTTCAATCGAAGAGGACCCTCGCATACGCCTAAATACGACGGTGAAGGGAAATTCTGAAGTATTTGCACCTGAGATCTTATCTAAAGAGTATAAAGGAAGTGTTCATGCTGGAGTGGCTTTGAAAATGTATATCTTGCTACACCGCCTCCAGACAAGTTTCAACAGTTCTTGCCCTACGTCTTGAAACTGTTATTAGGGAGCTTCTACAGTCCCTTGATTCTTAAGGGTATCCAATTTTTGAAGGGACTGCATGCTCTACTCAATGTTCATGTCATACTAGATGGACGTAAATTTCAATGGGATTTGAAGGTGGACTGACGTTGTCTCCCTTGCTGAGTTCGCCAAGACGTTAAACTAGGCCTCTTCGGGGAGTAGCCCGCGCTGTAAGTATTCGTTAGTTGCATTTTTCATTTGCATTGTGTGTGGACATTTCAGAGTTCTAAGTGTGGAGTGCCCTAGCCCCTCCACGATTTTCGATGCTAACTTATCACTAGTGTAGCTCTGTGTTTTTATCTATTTATCTACCAGCTCACGAGTCGCATTTCACTCCCCGGACATCGCTTAATCTCCATGGATATCGAGTTTTCACACACGAGGGAAGTTTCTATGCGCCTTTTCTTCTATTTTATTTCTTTGCTTAGGGACTAAGCTCATTTTTAAGTGTGGAGTGGGTAGCGCATAGTCACATACATCGCATGTCACACATTCACTCTTGCATATGCTCAACTGTCTATGTATTGCGATTGAAATCCTCATTTTCTACGATACTCCTTGATTGATTGTCATTCTTTTGGATTTCAAGTCTAGGACTTGAAATAGTTTTAATCGTTTGTGCATTCTCTCGTATCACTATCACGTGTTTTACGTATTTCTTGAAGCATGTTTGAGACTTGATATTAGTAGGCACCAGTACAAAATGTCAAAATCTTAAATTGAATCTCTTTCTCTAACTGACCGTAGTACTAGTATGTGTTTCTCTATACTTGTTGTGATTCGCATGCGGCCGCCTTTACTCATACACTATGTCAAGTTTTAAGTGTGGAGTTAGAAAAAAAAATAGTCGAAAGAGGGGAGAAAAATAGGCCCCCAATCAAGAACAAAGTTCTGAATTTTCAAATTTCAAATTAGGGTGAAAAATTGACCCTAAGCATAGTTGTTTTTGCAGAAAAAAGAGAAAAAAATAATACCACTGGCATAGTGAGAAAAGTCACCCCTTGTATATGAAAAAAATTGAAATTTCTACCCCTTTCGCTTGATGTAGTGTATTTCCACCTTTTCATTGCGTGCAATCATGACTTGTCTTGAGAATTCATGTATTAGAAACTAATGGACGATCCTCGTGCTTGCACTGAAATTTTGATGTGATTTTCGTACTATTTTTTTTTATAAAATTCTTAAGTCAGGCTCCTCTTCTCTTACGGGCTATTGCCTAGTCCTTGGCACTTGAAATGAGCTTTGCGCCAAGAGCCCGTGGACTATCCCTAGATAGCATAGGTGAATGGCGAGCATGTTTTGTGTAGCTATTCATGTTCTTATTATGTTGCTATTGAACTATTTAGAACATGTGATTAGTCGCTTGCCTGCCGTGTGTACTAACCGTTTGAATGCATAACTCGTTTAATCTATGATTGTCTGACAACTTTGATGAAGATGTTTGACTTGAAGTCGAGGTAACACGATGAATCCGAGGTATGCATGACTTTACTGTAACTCGTTGAGCATCATTTCATGCATACACGTTAGTAAGTTGTACAGGGGATTTATAGGTAGTCCCATTCCTGAAAACCTTCACGAAACTATACTCGTCCTACTAGGGCAGCCTAGAGGTTTAAAGGCTTGATGCATAATCTAAATTCATTCGTGTCCTCTATGACAGTGAGTTATCTTTTTATTTTTGTTTTAGTTAGAATTGATCACATGACACTTGAGTGGGTAGCTTAGAAACATATGGTTGTTGAGCCTCACATGTACTTGAATTTATTCTGCCATTTGTTCGACATTTGTTCCGGACGAACAAATCCCAAGTGTGGAGTTTTTTGATCAGTCGATATTTTGACTAGTTAATTGCTCCATACGATGAAGGATAGCACTCGTTCTCCAGAAAAATTGTCATTATTTGATGTTTTTTCTTGAGCGTTTCAGGTTAAAAGCAGCTATCCATCGAAACCATGGCCTAAGACCAAGACTTGAAGAAAAACACCACAATGGCAAATCAGACCTATGGAGGTTCGATGGAGTGTTGGGAATTGACTATTGATGAAAAAATACGAGCTACATGCCGATGCGTAGCTGACTCAATTCCCTATAACTGTCTAGTTCACACCAAGAGTAGACGACGTCGTTTAAAAAGTCAAATCCAGAGTCAAAGTCAAAACATGGGTGCAGAATGGAGGAACCAACTCAGTGGGTGCCGCGTCCTATGTCGACATTAGCGTTAACGATAATGTCAACTTTGGGCGCGGCGCTAATGTACACGCTAGGCGCGGTGAGTCGACGAGGTGATGACATCAGCAACGCGTTTGATGATGTCAGCAGTCCGAAATTTGATAATTCAAGCCCAAAAATAAATTTAGAAACCCGGTTTTGCTATAAATAAAAAGGTTGGGGCTGAATTAGAGGGTGCTTGAATTGATATCGAAGAACCCTAACTTGGGAGAGAAGACGGAGAACATCGCGAGAGATTGAGGATTCATCGAGCTACATCGTCGCTACGGTTAAGTCGTCCTTAATTTCTATTTTTACACTATTTGTGGTTAACTTACCATGAATAGTGAGTAGTCTTCTTTATTCTGGGATCCTACGGATCCCGTGCCATGTACTCAACTCTTCGTGTGATCAACTAAACATTTTTCATTAATGCAATTCTAATATTCAATTTCATCGTGCTTAATTTTATCGTTCTTGCAAGTTTTACATTGAATGGGATGTTTGCATGCTAGAGCGTATTTAGGTTAATTACCAAAAGATGAATGGGTCCAGGTATTAACCGGATTGTATGAAATTGATATTAGGTCATGGTAGCTACAATGGTAGTACATGAATTAATAGGAAAGTTGACTTTTGTCTGAAAAATCCTGAGTTTAATAATCGAGATCGTTGATAATCCGTGGATGGGCGGCGTTCAACGATTGAGATTAATCTAGACAATGATCCGTGGATGGGCGGCTTGTCTAGTGTTATTTTGGTCATTTCCATATTCGATAGCATGATGAATTTACGTTATATGATTGCATGATTAGTGGGGTTGGCACGGGTGAAGTTTGATCCTGAGATTCTTGCTCTGATCAAACCAAAACCTTTATTTTTCTGCATTTAATTTCTGCGTTTTTGTTTACATCAAAACCTCTTGTTAATCGGAATAGCTAAATAGGTCACTTGTTGGCTAGTATTCACACACGTTGTTCCTTGGATCGACCATTGGCTTACCAATATTTATAAATTTTGTTTGACTGCAACTTGACCCCTAAAACATATAACTTGACAACTATATAAATGGTTAAAAATACGCTTGTCAGAGCATCTCGATTTGTTTGCCATGTTTAAGGGAAACGGAAATCACACTCTTTACGATTGGGGCCGGGGCTTCAACGAAAATCCCCTTGACTCTCTACCTGCTGCATTAGCTTATTGGGCTACATGATCTTCTACCATTCTGCTATAAACTTTTGGCAGTTGAAGTCATCAAGAGCAGTATATTATGTGGCAGATGGTCGTGGGCTCTGATTTACTTCATTAGAGCAGTTAACATGAAAAGAGGAGTCTTTTTACCTGTGAGGCTTTGAACCAGGGGCGAATCCAGGATTTGAAACTTACCAGGGCTTGGCGCAAAAAATTTTATTTTGTAAGATGGCCACTAGAGTCACAATTGGGTCTTGCGCCGAATCAAAGCAGATGTGGCACTTGAATGTAAACGAGTGCAGCAAAATTCAATGCAGAGATAGCCATAGCAACTAATCTCTGCAATTGTGCAACAAACCAACTAGTGTTCACCTGATGTTTCACAGTGTTTTCTTTGAAATAAAGAAGCAAAAAAATGCCTAGAGAAATAAGAGACTGAATTCATTACTTGGTATTGATGGAAATTAGTTTCTGAAGCCTCTGTTGTTCCTTCTTTCTCTTGCCTTCTCAAACTTCCTACCTTTAGAGCGAACATAGGGCTTGGTGTGGCTGTGGGGAACAACACGAGCTGGACCGAAGTGCTTGACAACCTCACGAGAGTTCTTGGGTCCTTTGAGAAGAACCTGAAAACAGAATCCCATGCATCAAGGAGATGAACAAGAGAATTTGGCTACACTGCTTCACTACATATGTGAAAAGGCAGCAAGGAAGAAGCAAAATGAGCACATAAACGACCGAGCAAATGTATATAGCATACTAGCAGTTCCTCTCAGACCAAGATTCATGAAATTGAAGACGTAACTAAATAACATTGATACACAATACTCAAACATTACACAGCAGATCGAAACATCCTAATTCACATCAATTTGAGTTAGTGAACATATAGTGTTCTGACAGAGAGGAGCCCTCAAAGCCAGCTGATCAAAGGTCAAGCATTCACCCCAGCCTTTTCAATCCGAGCCCCTCTCCCCACCCTAAACTCTGGAAAACGACACCAAATTTTCAGAACACCCTGAAACGGACAAATTCAACCAAAATGAATCACCTTAACTGTAAGATCATCAAAATTCAGCAACAATCCAACAATCCGACAACACCAACTCAGAATCTACAAACTACAATTGATTTCAATGACCTCTCCTAATGCTAATCTGTTGCATTTCAAAGACAACATTAATCATAATTCATAACAAGTTGGAGACTGAGGCCTTTCACTAGTTGGAGACTGAGGCATTTCAAAGGCAAAATTTAATAGTAGTCTAACCTTGAATTGAACATAATTTGAAAACAAACAAGCAAAATATAGGCATTCAAATGTGCTGTTTGCAAGCAATTCAGAAAATGCTTTCAATTCATCAATTCAAAAAATGCTCAATTCATCAATTCAGAAAATATTCAATTCAGAAAATGCTTTCAATTCATCAATTTAACAAAACAGAAAATACTATCTGTTGCAATTTAGAAAATGCAATCAATCATCAATTCATCAATGGCTTTGGGACGGCAGTACTCATCAATTCATCAATACTCACCAGTTCGGCGGTGAAGATTGGGATTTGGGACGGCAGTCAGGTCAGGACCAGTGACTCACGACACTCGCACTCGCAGTCGCACGATCTCGGATTCGGAAGTCAGACGTCAGACTCGGATGTCGGATGTCGCTCGCTACTCGCTCGCTCGCGGCTCCCCAAATCGAATTGCATTCCTCCGCTCCTCGCATCGGACTCGGATGTCGCTAGCTACTCGGATGTCGCTCGCTACTCGAAAACTGAAAACTTAAAAAAAAAATTATTGGGCCAATTCTACCCGGGATGCAGCCCGAGCAGCCCACCAGCTGCATTCGCCACTGCTTTGAACCACAGACTTTAAAGGACAGTTCAGAATGCTTTCTTTTGTAAGATAACTAATTTATGATATCATGCATTCTGCTGGATGGGTGTTGGATACCTCACACTATAATATTTTCAGCTAAATATTGAAAATAAAAATGTTAGATGAATTTCATGTTCAGGATCGTAATATCCCATATCCTGTTAATAAAGCAGTAATTTCTGACCTGAATCCATAGATGGTCTTGAATCTTCGCCGGATTTTGACAGTTTGGCAGTGGTATTATCAATCTCTTCGCACAACCTTAAGCCAGTAAGTATTTGAGAGAAAATAGGAACTAAGATCGGTGCGCGAGACTGGAGACCACTACCTTCTTATATATAGTATTGTACTTAACCGCTATAAGTTTTCATAATTACGAATCATTCCCCTCAAAAGAAGCGTAATTATGAACTGGTATCTACACATATTGTTGTGACAGAAGTGATTCGACAACAAAGATGTAGAACGAATAATAAGAAACGACACAGGAAATTTAACGTGGTTCACCAACAGTGTGTTGGCTACGTCCACGGGCAGGAAGAGACAGATTGTATTCAGATTGGGGAGTATACTGATATACAGTGATGTAGTCTGAATTATACCGATCAAAGCCGAACACAGATTGTCATACTAAAACAGTGTGTTATGAGGCTATATTAATAGCACTCATGGTTACCTAAATAAAATAGGAAACCTACCCAAACTGATTAGGAAATCCTTATTAGAGATATATTTGGTTACATAATTATCTCCAAATATATTTCTGATCCCAATCTAATTAGGAATATCTAAACCAATATATAACTTCCTAAACTAACTAGATTTCCTAATCAAATAAAAAACCCTAAATAATTAGGATTCAAGGCATCCTAACACATATGATTAATATCCAATGATCACATTAATATATATACTCTAAAGTCAACTATATAATAGATCACTTTATTATCGACTTATAAACTATGATAGCATACATATCTTAAACTATTTACATTATGATCCAAACATTAGTTTATAAAATAATCAAACAATTTCCCACTGGATCATAAATGTAAATCCAACTAGATGTGTAACCTTAGTGATATCAAATGTGCTATCATATAGAGTATATCTCAAACAATCTCGTCCATCAATTATACTGACTTAGGAACAAGTCAGCATTCGTAGCATTAATCGTTACGGGAGTGAAATTGTCACGTATATCAGTACAATTAAATGACACAGATCAATCATGGATGTGTAGCATGGAAATTACATGAACTGTAATCTACACATGCCTATTTCCAACTGTTCACCTTAACTTTACTGAGATCAATCCTTAAACCAAAATATAACAGAGTGCAATGTACACTTTATTTCCGCAGAACTTAAATGTATAAGATTCATTACAGCATAAAGCGAAACATGATTGTAACACAAACTCCCACTGAATTTGGATATCCTCAAAATCTTATTACACACATATAGCAACATGCTCCTGAAAGACTTGCGATGATAATCATGGAGTTTTGTCCCAAAGTGCTCTATGTAAATATGACCACTCTGTACTTTATTGGAATATACTGTCGCTTTATTGTCACAATATCCTTAATAGTCTTTCAATACCTTATTTAAAGTGCAGTCTTGTGACAATATTTCACAGTCATATTCCCTAATTAGATGTCTCATAACTAAATGTGGATCTTTTACCCCATTGCCATCCTGTGAAATCGAAATCAGAATACTCAATGATGTCCGACTTATCTGATTTCCTATATGCGAGCTTGTAATCTCTTGTTCTCTTTAAGAACCCAACAACTGTCATAACTGCTACACAATGATCCACTCAATGGTTTCTTGTATGTCTGCCTAGCATGAAAATGATGTACGCAACATGTGGTCGCATACTTACCTGATATACACAAGTCTCCATAAGGCTGAAATGTTATGAATCTTTTGTATTTCCTCAATTTCTAGAGTACTTTATTTGGGCACCACTTGAGACATAATTTGTCTCCTTTAACGGACAGGGCATAAGGAAAATAACTCTACTCCCACTGAACTAGTGATACACATGTCTATCCATTAAGTTTGCCTCAAAATCATATGAGAACATTACTAGATGAAACTTAAAATATCACAAACGAGAAGCATGTATAAACCGATAAATGGATTTCCTTTGATTACACATTATCCACAGGTTGTTGAGTTTGTACTTCAGAAATACTGTTCTAATTCTTAGTCTGGGTCGAATAGTATTTTTAACATGATTTCTCTCCTCAAACTCAACATCCTTAAAAAATGTTGCAAGTCTTGTCCAAACTTAACGTAGTAGTGGGATAGTAAATCTTAATGGCCTTTGATTGGACTAATTATCCAATAAAGTATCTGTAAACTTTATTTCAACTAGAATCATATTTCTCTAGGTGCCTAGCAAATAGTCATGGACATTGTTTACTTGATTTGTCATATGTGGTGTAGTTTTCACCACCACAATCAAATATAGCACTCTTTGTTTTTCAGTTGAATCATCACTCAACTTCAATCGTAAAATATTTTAACATGTCCAAAGAAAAATTAAATCTCCACGACGTTAAGACATTAAATCTCCACGACGTTAAAACATATCATCGGCACCTCTGACTTCTAGATATCCATATGTGCTAAGCATTTATTGAAGCTCTTCGAACCAAGGTTGTTAAAATCGCGTTTTAAATCGTAAAATCGTCCGATTTTACGATTCTAAATATACATTTCGTGTTTACTCAGACCTGAACTCATTTTTGACTAAAATTGGATCTTAAAACGATTTTAACCGATTTTATACGACGTAAAATCGGTAAACTCGTGTAAAATCGTCCGATTTTGAACTGATCGAACTCAAGCAATGAAATGCTCAAATTAAAAAATTTAATGAATTCAAACTCATCTCAAATCTCTAAAGATCTAAGGAGCTCAAACTCATTGTCAGGCCTTTTAATAAAGCCCAACTTGTAAGTTAGCTGAGGCATGTTGTTCTTTTTATGCGAAACAATCAATGCTTTCACTAGTTTGCAAGCGATGTGGGACTGAAGACACACAACTCTTTTTTTGTTTTTTTTTAGAAAACACAAACACACAACTTCCCAAACACGTTTTAGTTCTGTTTCTTAGCCTTTATGTAAGTTATAAATGTCGAATAGAATTTATGGAAATGAGTCCGCCATGTGTAGGATTATGTTGATTTTGCTGAAGTGATTCCAATAAAATAAGATCTGCTTGATGTTACTCACTATGAATCTATGATACCATATTTAATACATACTGCAGGTTCATATTTCCTTAACTAAGCTCCTCTTTTGAATATATCCTCATGGTCATGGACACAAGTTGATGGGTATGCACTAAGCTTTCTTTATCTCCAGACGTGCCTCCTTTTCTCCCAGTCATTGAACTGTGTGTACACTGATCCCAGCGCTTCCAGAATCCAGACCTTGCCCGAATTCTATAATGCTTTCATGTCTAACCCAACTTCAATTCTAGCAAGGCCAGGAAGGCTGACTCCATTGCCTTCTCCTGTAAGATGCCAGTTTTGGAGGATCTGGGGTTACACTAAAAGTTGTTGCATTTTCTACAACACTTATATCAACTCTGCAGTCTCTACAACCTGGATTTACCAGACAACTGCTGCATTCTAAACCACCAACATCCCAATGGTCAGAATCTTCCAACTCCCACAAGAGCTCTGCACCAACATCCCAATGGTCAGAATCTTCCAACTCCCACCGGACAGCTGCATTCTACAAAGGTATATAATATTATATATAATAATTAACGAATCCCATTTTCTTGTCTCCAAATGCAACATATAATTTAAAAATACATATATATATATATATAATATAATATTATTTTAATAAAAGGTAAACTCGGCAATTTTACGATTCGATTTTACGTTTCGATTCTACCTAGGCAAAACGAGTCGAGGTAAAAACTCGATTCTGACAACCTTGCTTCGGACTGCAGCTTCTTTTGCCACTGCTAACCAATCGGGAGTGCCCATATTGGATGCTTCACCACAGTTAAAACCTATGACAAACATCCCATTGAGTCCATGATTCATTCAAGGTGACCATCGTAATTAAAACTAAAAGACGAGCTAGAAGTTGTGTTGGTAATTTTAGGGTTTTCATATTTGGCATTAAGTTTCAACATGATAGGGTAGCATACCCTAATGATATGAGAGGTTTCGAAGATCGATTGAGCGAGTTTTGAATTTCAAAGTCAGTGTGTTTCGCACCCACAAGGGACATTACGTCCAGTGCGTCCAGCATAGATGATGGACCATAATTATACGAATCAAAAACACAGTAAAACCCACCAAATTAGACTGTTTGTCTATCTAACTTCTACTTGTTAGTCCCGATATATTTCTACAGGGTATTTTGGCGCTTAGAGAGAAAACACGCTAAGGAGAGGATTTTACGCTGAAAAGATATTACGAGTCATTCCAAGGTCAAGATCATACGCTGAACGAAGAAGTCTCAAGATCCTGACATTGAATTACTCAATTCAAATTCAACCGAGGAATAACCAAAGTCAGACCGGAGCGAAATTGGACTGATAGTTTTGTAAAAAGACTGCACAAAACTCACAAAACTCATCCATTTGCCAAGGTGACCGGCGGCTTTAAGGAAGAGGTAAGTCATGGGGTGACTCACCCCCTCCTTCCTCCTCCCCTCCTCCTTGCAACCGGCGGCTTCCTCCCTCCCCTCCCATTGCAACCGGCGGCTTTTGTGAGCCATGAGAAGTTGACATGTGTGGCCTTCTCCTCCACAAGCTCCTCCCCATCTCCTCCACCCTTGGATGCAACACCACATGCCACCATCTCCACCCTCCATTCTCCTCCTCCCCTTAGCCTATAAAAGGAGAGCTCCTCCTCCTCATTTGTAACATCCCACAATCAACAATTCACTTCTCTCTCTAAGTTTTGGTTACTTTGTAAGTTTGGTTTTTGAAATAATACTCCGGTTGGTTCTTGAGTATTATACTTTAGAGAATACTCATGTTGGTTCTTGAGTATTCAGTAGGAATTGGGAATACTCCTGTTGGTTCTTGAGTATTCCACCCCTTCCCCTCTTACTGTTTTCAAAAACCCCCGAGTATTTAGCTATGGTATCCACCTCTATGGATATTCGTAGCTAAACTCTTTATTCGGTTAAAGGGGCGTACTTGTATTATAAAATGTTTTAATTCTTTTAGTTTCTTTTCTCTGTATTCAAAACTTGTTCTATGTGCCATATATTATGTTAGAACTTCCAAGGTTGAGTGGATGCTTGGAATGGCAAAGCTCTTCCGTGGGGTTCGTAAACATACTCGGATAAGTGGATGCTTGGAATGGCAAAGCTTATCTGAGGAGTTTGACCTTTCTAAAACACCATTTGGTTGCTCGGGAATGAAAGACCAAATGGATGCACACAGGCTAATCACGCATCACCCACTGTAAGTCTTTCTTTTTACTTTTCAGTATTTATTTTCTGTAATTTACTTTTCAGCACTCAAAACCAAAAACAACCAAAAAAGTCACTTAGTCATAACCGCTAAAATCTCAATCAACCTTAAAACACGCTCCCTCGCTGTACAAATCCCTTAAAGAACAACGTATCCCCCTAATTCCCTTGGGTTCGACCCCTACTTACCACTTACTACCCAGTAGTGAAGTCGCGAGTAGCGGAAAATATAAATTTATTTGTACAGAGAACATTGCACCTTAACGACAGTGCAGTGGGCTCCGTCAAAATTGGCACCGTTGCCGGGGAATTAGCCATCGGATAAGTTCTTTAAATCAATACGCGCTTCAACCATGTCTCGCGAAGGAAGCCACCATGACTATCAGGATGATGACGAGATAAACCTGTACGAACGAAATGATGAGGTGCCACTTCCATTTGTGGACGATCCGGAACAACTCATCAGAAACAGAAGAGCTCGTGATAGGGAGGCAATCAGAAGAAATCAAGAACCACCCGAGGACCGAAATGCAGCTGGTCCAGTACAACCCCCTAGATATCCACCACCCCCTCAACCTCGACAAGTGCCGAGACGAGAACCCGCTTTCGATGACTACTACGGAGATAACAACAACTACCATGTACCTACTATGGGAGAACTTAATGCCCCAGAATTCGAAACGCAGCCGTGGTGCATTTGCCAGAGCCCTGAACTAGAATACATTGTCGTCGACATCAATAATTTGCCAAGGTTCTCAGGAACTAATGAAGAATCTGCGACAACTCATCTCCAACGCCTACATGGCATTTGCCAAAATCTAAAACCCAATCGAGTAAATATAAACGATTTCAAGTTGAAGGCGTTCTATTTTTCCCTCGTTGACTCAGCAAGCGACTGGTTCCTTTCATTACCTTCAGGAAGCATCAGAACATGGGTTCAGATGCAAAGGAAATTCCTGGACAAATACTGCCCAGCAACAAAAACAATGCAAGTAAGAAAGCAATTACAGGACATAAGGCAGGAACCTAATGAAACCATTTACGATTATCTGGAGAAATTCAACCACCTGGAGAGAAGCTGCTGCACTCTAGGATTACCCAAGAAACTCATCATCGAGTACCTAATTAATGGACTAACTAAGATAGACAAGATGTTCCTGGATGCCTCAGCTGGAGGATCCATGATGAATCTATCATTAAATGGCATAAGGAATCTCATCACCAACGTTGCTGAAAATGCTCGATTTAGAGAGGAGACTACTCGTCAAGATGAATTCTTCCAAACAAAAAACGTCTCACAAGCTGATGGATCAGTAAACTCCATGCCAGAAGAGATGAGACAAATGAAGGAAATGGTGATGCAGCTCTTACAAAAGCAAACAGTTCAAGTAAGACCTTGCGAGTTCTGTGGTTCTACGGACCACAAAACGGACACATGCCCGAGCCATCATCCAGGACCAAACAAGTCTCTTGAGGACATGATGATGCAATTGTCAAGTACTGTGCAGCTGTTAAGCACTACTATGCATCAAAACCAAGCCGAGACAAAGGGAGAATTATCGGACTTGAAGAATCACGTCTCCCAACTCGCTGCCTCAGTGTCCGCATTTGCTAATGAATCAGGCAGAATCCTTTCACGAACCATTCAAATACAGGAAGATGTGAATGCCCTGACTCTTAGGAGTGGAAAAACGCTTGTCGGCAAACCTTTGGAGAAAGAGGAGGACAAAGACCCAAGGTTGCGCAGAGAAGAGCAAATGAGGCCCGAATCTCTCGAAACCCTAGAGGATGATGCGACCGATAAAGACGACGACATATTTGAAGAAGAACGGGATATAACCGAAGAAGAAGAGAATACGTCCAAGGAACACAGGCCTGGCCCAGTACCCAGAACCTAAAACCCTAAAATCAGCATAACACTCCCATTTCCAGCACCTGCTCGCGTGAAAAAACAACATGTCATGGATGAGGACGTTGATGGACCAAAATTATACGAATCATAAACACAGTATAACCCCCTTAATTAGACATTTTGTCTATTTAACTTTTGCTTGTTAGTTCAGATATATTTTTACAGGGCATTTTAGAGACTAAAGTGAAAACATGCTAAGGAGAGGATTTTATGCTGAAAAGATATCAAGAGTCAATCGATGGTCAAGATCAAATGCTGAACGAAGAAATCTCAAGATCCTGACGATGAATTACTCAAATTAAATCCAACTGAGGAATTATCAAAGACAGCCCGGAGTGAAATTAGACTGATAGTTTTGTAAAGACTGTACAAAACTGTCAAAACTCATCCATGTGCATTAAATGACCGGCTACTTGGTGAAGAGGATGAGTCATTGGGTGGCAACACCTTCCTCCTCCTTGGGTGACCGGCGGCTCCTCCCTCACATGGTGGCTCCTCCACTCTCCTTGCTCCACTTGTCACCACCTCACTCCTCCCCTCCCAAAGCCGCCGGCGGCTAAATGAGCCACCATGAGAATGTGACATGTGGAGGCTCCTCCTCCACATGCTCCTCCCCTTCTCCTCCACCGTTGGATGCTCCTCCACATGCCACCATCTCCACCCTTGCTCCTCCTCCTCCATGGCTATAAATATGGAGCTCCTCCTCCTCATTTGAATCATCCCATACTTGTACACACTTTAGAGAGAGAGGGCTTAACCCTCCTCTCTTCATTTTCAATAAAATTGTTCTTCGCTTTGGAAATAAAAGATTGCTCCCTTGGCGCTTCAACGGTTGTAAGTATTATTTTTAGTATTTATTTAACTGTTGTTTTTAATTCCTTAGTTATAATGTTTAGCGCGATGAATAGTAGCTAAACTAGTAGTTCGGTCTAAGGGGCGCACTTGTATTATAAAATATTTTAAACTATTAACTTAGCGTCTCTCCTTAGTATTCAAAACTTATTCTATGTGCCATATATTCGGTTAGAACGTCCAAGGTAGAGTGGATGCTTGGAATGGCTAAACTCTACAGCGGGGTTCGTAAACTTGTACGGATAAGTGGATGCTTGGAATGGCAAAGCTTATCTGAGAAGTTTGACTTATCTTAAACACCATTTGGTTGATCGGGAATGATTGATCAAATGGATGCACATAGGCTAATATAACCGGGAATGGAGTATTAGTCTAAATAGAATAAGTGCTCTACGTCCTTGGAATAGGCTAGACAGTGTACGCAAATCGAGTGCTTGGAATGGCCTTGATACACCGTTTGAATACTTAGTAGAGTCACTAAAGGTCAATGATAAACAGGATATAATACAAGGCCCCTGAAACCGAACGCTTTCCTTTAATTATAAATTACAATTTACTTTTTTAGTACTAAAACCAACCAACCAACCAATCAATCAATCAATCACTGAGCTGGTAGCTTTAAAACCAACCAACCGACCTAAAACACGCTCTCTCGCTGGACAACCCCCTCAAAGAACATCTATTCCCCTGATTCCCTTGGGTTCGACCCCTACTTACCACTTGCTACCCAGTAGTATAGTTGCGAGTAGCGGACTATTATAAATTTATTCTTGACGTTTGCACATAACGACTGTGCATCCATCAAAATTGGCGCCGTTGCCGGGGAATCAGTCGTCGGATAGTTGTTCTTTCCCTCCCCTTTCTTTTTCTTTCTTTTCCCTATGTCATCACCCATTACGCATGCATGGACAACGCGATTTCTGCTCCTGTTCGGAGGAACGGGGGGAGAAGACCCTGTACAGCACTGCCGAAACTTCCACCACGTCTGCCACCACATCAAACCTGAGAACGAAGTATTAGAGGAATTTAAGCTGAAATGCTTCAAATTCTCTCTAACCGACTTCGCCACGATATGGTACTACACATCCACCGCTTGCAGTGCAGAACGTTTCGTAGACCTCTGCGTTCCGTTCCTGAAAGAATTCTCCCCACCAACTTTACGCCAAGAAACACGTGAGAAGATCATGTGCCTTCATCAATCCCGGGATGAGACTTTGGACGAATACTACATGAACTACGATGCCATCGTCTCAAGCTGCCCACACCATGGATTTACGAAGAAAGTTCTTCTCCAAAAATTTCTTCGTGGGATGAGGGCCGAAGAGTTGGGAAGAGTTAACGAAGCTATGAGAAGGTCTGCCACAAACTTCACCATTGCAGACATGTGGTACCTTATAATCGGCCTGGCTGCTGCCACAAGACGAGTACCCCAAACTGACGAGGAAATGCAGACAGAAGAAGCTGACCCTGAGGCTGATGAAGAAGAAACCACCGAACCGTCGGAAGAGACTCCTGAACCGTCTGAAGAATCGGACATGGAAAGCACCGGAAGCAATGAAGTAGGAGTCCAGAACACCACTGACGAGCTGCCCAAGCCATACCCGACTATCATTACCCAGGCAGCTGAAACTATCTACGATCAGTTCCTCACGAACCAACATAACGAGGCAGAACCAAGCCTCATGAGGCCTTCCCGACTTTTCCCCTTAATCAATGAGCAAGTCGCTGCGAACTGTGCGATCAATGAAGAAGCTCAAAGGAGGATGGGAAAAGAACCTCTGCAGAATGACCCCTCGATAGAGCATTGCTATGCCGCAACTGGACTAGGCAGTCCCAAATACAAAAACTTCAAAAGGCTAGTAGTGAAAGGTCCCTCACCCCCTCCGGGGTATTGGAAGGAAAAAATCCCGAAACAAAGGAGTCCTGACCCGAACACAACATCCGGTAAGAAGTCAGGAAGAAGCAACACTGGAACGGTGGCGAAGTTTGACTTGAGCCACCCATGGGACCCAAACCAGTAATCCACAACGAGGTATCGTCGAGCCAACGACGTTAAACAAGTGCACTGGTCGGGAGGTAACCCGACACTATCTTACTTTTCCGCACTTTAATTTCTGTCATTTAAATTCAGTATTTAGTTTTAAGCTTGCATGACTTTTGAACTAAGGCACGCCTTCGTTCAAAAGTGGGGGGGGGGGGTGAGAACCACATGTGTACATAAATAACATGCAGCTGTTTTTCTTTTTTAGTAATAGTATCTTTTTGAAAATATGAACTTAAGAATGTGAAAAAGATAAATCATAATTCATGCATTAACCTTGTGAAAATTCAAACTGTTTAAAAACTTAGAATGTAACTTTCCATTTGTCCTTTGTGCTGAGATAACTAGGAATGTGGAGTTGACATAAACTGCCCTAGAGAGGCTTGGCAAGCAATCAAAGGATCAGATCAAACTATATGGTTTTCGAAGTCAGTGGAGGCTGCACTTTGGGTTTTCAATGAAGATTGAAGTCATCTCCGCCATGCAGTGTTTATGCAAAAAGCGAGGACGGGAATCAGACTTTTCTATCTCCGGTCAAAGTAGCCGAGAAAATAGATGAGCGACCCTCATCTTGACCCGCGCGAAACAACAGTCAAAGTAGCCGAGAAAATAGATGAGCGACCCTCACCTTGACCCGCGCGAAACGGCAAAAACGAGAGGAGCGGGGAGGTATTTCCATAGGCTTGCGGGCGATGATTGGACCTCCCAAAAAGGCTTGAGAAAATGGACTAGCAGCCACAAAAAGGCGAAAAGCTCAAAGAAGCAAATCAAGAGGCCAAAGGCCCAAAATTGTGAAGGTTTTAACCGAACAAAAAGTGAAGAACTCAAAGAGTCAAATCAAAGGCCAAAGGCCAATTCACTACAAAAGCAGTCCCTCGCCAAAAGAAAATCAAAGTACTCAAACCATTGAAACCCGAACCGAATCACGTGCTAGAGAAAGCTACCAGAAAACCATAGTGCGAGACGATCCCGACATTGCAGTCCAGGAGCCTAAAAAGGGCTATCTCCCGAAACATCCAATATAATTTGCATCTCAACACGGAGGTACAAGTATTAAGTTTCTTCTATTTATTTACGCAGTTTAATTTAGTAATAAGTAGTAATGCATGAACTAGGATAAATCTAGTCCCACAGTCTCACTTTCATATTTTACTTAGATTGTGTGTACGCCCTTTAATAGCATTGTTCAGGACGAACAACTAAAAGTGTGGGGTGATCTGATGGACCAAAATTATACGAATCATAAACACAGTATAACCCCCTTAATTAGACATTTTGTCTATTTAACTTTTGCTTGTTAGTTCAGATATATTTTTACAGGGCATTTTAGAGACTAAAGTGAAAACATGCTAAGGAGAGGATTTTATGCTGAAAAGATATCAAGAGTCAATCGATGGTCAAGATCAAATGCTGAACGAAGAAATCTCAAGATCCTGACGATGAATTACTCAAATTAAATCCAACTGAGGAATTATCAAAGACAGCCCGGAGTGAAATTAGACTGATAGTTTTGTAAAGACTGTACAAAACTGTCAAAACTCATCCATGTGCATTAAATGACCGGCTACTTGGTGAAGAGGATGAGTCATTGGGTGGCAACACCTTCCTCCTCCTTGGGTGACCGGCGGCTCCTCCCTCACATGGTGGCTCCTCCACTCTCCTTGCTCCACTTGTCACCACCTCACTCCTCCCCTCCCAAAGCCGCCGGCGGCTAAATGAGCCACCATGAGAATGTGACATGTGGAGGCTCCTCCTCCACATGCTCCTCCCCTTCTCCTCCACCGTTGGATGCTCCTCCACATGCCACCATCTCCACCCTTGCTCCTCCTCCTCCATGGCTATAAATATGGAGCTCCTCCTCCTCATTTGAATCATCCCATACTTGTACACACTTTAGAGAGAGAGAGGGCTTAACCCTCCTCTCTTCATTTTCAATAAAATTGTTCTTCGCTTTGGAAATAAAAGATTGCTCCCTTGGCGCTTCAACGGTTGTAAGTATTATTTTTAGTATTTATTTAACTGTTGTTTTTAATTCCTTAGTTATAATGTTTAGCGCGATGAATAGTAGCTAAACTAGTAGTTCGGTCTAAGGGGCGCACTTGTATTATAAAATATTTTAGACTATTAACTTAGCGTCTCTCCTTAGTATTCAAAACTTATTCTATGTGCCATATATTCGGTTAGAACGTCCAAGGTAGAGTGGATGCTTGGAATGGCTAAACTCTACAGCGGGGTTCGTAAACTTGTACGGATAAGTGGATGCTTGGAATGGCAAAGCTTATCTGAGAAGTTTGACTTATCTTAAACACCATTTGGTTGATCGGGAATGATTGATCAAATGGATGCACATAGGCTAATATAACCGGGAATGGAGTATTAGTCTAAATAGAATAAGTGCTCTACGTCCTTGGAATAGGCTAGACAGTGTACGCAAATCGAGTGCTTGGAATGGCCTTGATACACCGTTTGAATACTTAGTAGAGTCACTAAAGGTCAATGATAAACAGGATATAATACAAGGCCCCTGAAACCGAACGCTTTCCTTTAATTATAAATTACAATTTACTTTCCAGTACTAAAACCAACCAACCAACCAATCAATCAATCAATCACTTTGCTGGTAGCTTTAAAACCAACCAACCGACCTAAAACACGCTCTCTCGCTGGACAACCCCCTCAAAGAACATCTATTCCCCTGATTCCCTTGGGTTCGACCCCTACTTACCACTTGCTACCCAGTAGTATAGTTGCGAGTAGCGGACTATTATAAATTTATTCTTGACGTTTGCACATAACGACTGTGCATCCATCAGACGTATTTGAGTTGTTTAGCAAAGTTGAAATCAACATCCCCCTTTTGGAAGCCATCAAGCAAATTCCTCGGTATGCCAAGTTTTTAAAAGAACTTTGCACCAACCGGAGGAGGAGTACTAGAGACGATCAAGAGCTGATGAGTAAAAACGTGTCGGCTGTCATACAACGAAAAGTGCCCCCCAAATGTGGAGATCCAGGAACTTACACCATTCCATGCACAATTGGCAACATCAAGATCGAGAACTGCATGCTAGACCTTGGAGCATCAATCAACGTCCTTCCCTTTTCTATCTACTCATGTCTAAAGATTGGACCACTCAAACCCACCGGTCTCACTATTCAACTAGCAGATCGGTTATGCAAACAACCCGAGGGCAAAATAGAAGACGTCCTGGTTCAAGTAGGCAAATTAGTATTTCTAGCAGATTTCTACGTCTTAAAAATGGAGAATGGCGGACCTACTAATCATGCGCCCATCCTTCTCGGCCGTCCATTTCTCAAAACATCGAAAATGAAGATAGACTGTGGAAGTGGGATGCTCTCAATGGAAGTAGAAGGAGAAGTATTCAGCTTTGACATATTCCGAGCAATGAAGCATCCTATGGAATTCGAGGAAGTACACGCTCTCGATGCTTTGGACGACCTGATCCAAGAAGTTCAATCAGAACCAAGAGCAGATCACTTAGAAGCCATACTCAATGGAGCCGAAAGCTCATATGAATTGACCAAATGCTTACAAGAAACGTTGGCCCACTTAACAATCTCGGAGCCTCTCACACCAGGATATGAAGTCAACGAGGTAAAATTATTCAAATCCAATACTTTTTTACCCTCAGTTATGCAAGCTCCCAAAATAGAATTGAAGCCCCTGCCCGAGCATCTGAAGTACGCTTTCCTTGGGGATAATAACACACTCCCGATAATCATCAAGAGTGGCTTGGAAGCAGGCCAGGAAAGTAGCTTGATAAAAGTGCTGAGACAACACAAGTTGGCTATTGGATGGACGCTGGCCGACTTAAGAGGAGTCAGCCCGGCCGTATGCATGCACCGTATTCTACTTGAAGATGGAGCAAAGCCATCAAGAGAGCCTCAACGACGACTCAACCCTATCATGATGGAGATCGTCCAAAAGGAAATACAGAAGCTATTAGATGCGGACGTTATCTATCCCATATCAGATAGCCAATGGGTGAGTCCTGTCCATGTGGTCCCAAAGAAAAGTGGGATTACAGTCGAGGAAGATGCCGAAGGAAAAATGGTAACAACAAGAATCAAGAACGGCTGAAGAATGTGCATCGACTACAGGAAATTAAACGCCGTCACAAGAAAAGACCATTTTCCCCACCATTCATCGATCAAATGCTAGACCGGCTGGTAGGCAAGCCATATTTATGCTTCTTGGACGGTTTCTCAAGCTACAACCAGATCCCCATAGCACCTGAAGACCAAGAGAAGACTACATTCACCTGCCCATTTGGTACATTTGCCTTCAGAAGAATGTCGTTCGGCCTATGCAATGCCCCGGGGACTTTCCAAAGGGTAGTAACCAGCATCTTTTCAGACATGATCGGGGAATTCATTGAAGTCTTCATGGACGACTTCACCATCTATGGCAATACATTCGACGCTTGCCTAAATAACCTGAACACGGTTCTGGCACGATGTGTCTCAATGAACCTCGTGCTCAATTACGAAAAATGCCACTTCATGGTACTCATGGAGTAGTCTTAGGGCACGTCGTCTCACGAGAAGGCAAAGAGATGGATAAATCTAAAATAAACCTGATCATGACTCTACCATACCCCTCCACTGTCCGAGACATCCAATCCTTCCTTGGGCATGCGGGATTCTACCGACGATTCATCAAGGACTTCTCCAAAAAAGCATTGCCTCTATCCACTCTTCTCCAAAAAGAAGTTCCTTTTGAATTCACCAATGCATGCAAGGAAGCCTTTGATGAGCTCAAAAAGGCCCTCACTAGCACACCCATCATCCAAACTCCGGATTGGAAAAAGCCGTTTGAAATCATGTGCGACGCAAGCAACTTTGCTGTGGGAGCAGTTCTCGGCCAAAAGATTGATAAGAAGGCAGGTGTGATCTACTACGCCTCACGAACCCTAGATCCTTCCCAACGGAACTACTCCACCACCGAGAAGGAACTCTGGGCAGTAGTTTTCGCTCTAGAAAAATTCAGACCATATTTGCTTGGAGCAAAAGTAATAGTTTACTCCGACCATGCTGCCATCCGTTACCTGATGAAGAAAAAGGAGGCCAAGCCAAGACTCATTCGGTGGATATTACTACTGCAAGAGTTCGATGTGGAAATAAGGGACAAAAAAGGGATCGAAAATACTGTGGCCGACCACCTAAGTAGGATTGTCCGAAAGGAAGAAGAAGGACACATAACTGAGTCATTCCCAGACGAACATCTCTATGCAGTCTCAACCAAGGTGCCATGGTACGCGTCAATCGTCAACTACCTTATAGGAGGCACATTCCCTCCCTCTTTTACTAAAGCACAATGCATGAAACTTAGGCATGACGCTAGATATTACTTATGGGATGATCCCTATTAATGGAAAATAGGAGCAGATCAAATACTTAGGAGATGCATCCCCGATAATGAAATAGCTTCTGTTATTAGCTTTTGCCATGAGTTTGCATGTGGAGGACACTTCGGGCCTAGGAGAACCACTAGAAAAATCTTAGATAGCGGCTTTTTCTGGCCAAGTATATTTAGAGATGCCCGTGAAAAGTGTAAAAAATGCGATAAGTGTCAAAGAGTAGGAAATGTGTCAGCTAGAAGTGAAATGCCTCAAGTACCCATATTAGTCAACGATGTTTTTGACATTTGGGGTCTTGATTTTATGGGACCATTCCCAGTTTCATGCGGGTATACTTATATTTTAGTTACTGTAGATTATGTGTCAAAATGGGTAGAAGCCAAGGCCACAAGGTGCGACGATGCAAAGACTGTCATAGAATTTTTGCGCACTAACCTATTTTGTAGGTACGGGGTACCCAAGGCCATAATCAGTGACCAAGGAACGCATTTCTGCAACCGCATGATGGCTACCACCTTAAAACGCTACCATGTCCACCACCGGACGTCCACGGCATATCATCCCCAATCCAATGGTCAAGCGGAAATCTCCAACCGCGAAATCAATTGAATTTTAGAAAAAATGGTAAAGCCAGGTAGAAAAGATTGGAGTCAGAGGCTTGATGAAGCTCTTTGGGCTTATCGGACGGCATACAAAACGCCAATTGGAACCTCCCCCTTCCGGCTTGTTTATGGGAAAGCATGCCACCTTCCGGTGGAAATAGAACACAAAGCTTATTGGGCGCTCAAGCATTGCAATCCAGATTTAAGGGCTGCCAGACTAGATAGGAAACTTAATCTGTGTGAGCTTGAGGAATTGCGGCTTGAGGCCTATGAAGGGCAAACGGACTATAAGGCGCGGACCAAATTATATCATGACAAATTCATCCTCCGACGCTCATTTGAAGAGGGACAACAAGTGCTGGTCTTCTCCTCGCGACTGAAATTGATGCCCGGGAAGCTCAAATCTAGATGGACAGGCCCCTTCACAATAACTAAGGTATTCAACCATGGGGCAGTAGAGTTGGAAAGCCCGGACGATGGAAGAAAATTCATGGTGAATGGGCAGCGAGTCAAACATTACCATGGCGAGATTAATTTGATAACACAGAAATTCGACCTAAGCCACTCATGGGACCCCAACCAGTGATCCAGGAATAAGGTACTGTCGAGCCAACGACGTTAAACAAGTGCACTGGTCGGGAGGTAACCCGACACTATCTTACTTTCTGTCTTTTTATTTTCTGTCTTTTAGTTTTTATAAGTCGCTCTCACCCACTTGGTGCATAGAATGATTTGACTATTTAGGAATTGGTTTTTGGAGCACGATCGGATCAGTCAGGCAGCTTCCGTGAATTTACCGGGCCTGCGATGAGAGTTCAAGGCCCCAGCCGAACTCCCTCGATTATCCAGCCTCATGCCATGTCATTCGACACAAAAAGGGAGTTCTGATCTTACCTTTCCTTAATATCATTTCCTTCTCGTAATTGTCTGCTTGCATGGCTTTTGAACTAAGTAGTGCTGAAAGGCACGCCTTCGTTCAAAAGTGTGGGGTGAGATCCGCATGTGTACATAAATAAATAACATGTTTTTCCTTTTTATTTTTTAGTATTATCTTTTTGAAAATATGAACTTAAGAATGTGAAAAAGATAGATCTAAAATTCATGCATTTACCTTGTGAAAATTCAACTGTCTAAAAACTTAGAACGTAACTTCTCATTTGTCCCTTTGTGCTGAGATAAACTAGGGATGTGGAGTTGATAGAAATGCCCTAGAGAGGCTTGGCAAGCAATCAAAGGATCGAATCAAACTATATGGTTTTCGAAGTCAGTGGAGGCTGCACTTCGGGTTTCAGTGAAGATTGAAGTCATCTCCGCCATGCAGTGTTTATGCAAAAAGAAAAAAAAGGTGAGGACGGGAATCAGACCGTCCTCTCTCTAGTCAAAGTAGCCGAGAAAATAGATGAGCGACCCTCATCTTGACCCGCGCGAAACGACAAGGATGAGAGGAGCGGGGAGGTATTTCCATAGGCTTGCGGGCGATGATTGGACCTCCCAAAAAGGCTTGAGAAAATGGACTAGCAAGTCACAAAGATGCAAAAAGCTCAAAGAAGCAAATCAAGAGGCCAAAGGCCCAAAATTGTGAAGGTTTTAACCAAACAAAAAGTGAAGTACTCAAAGAGTCAAATCAAAGGCCAAAGGCCGATTCACTACAAAAGCAGTCCCACGCCAAAAGAAAAATCAAAGTACTCAAACCAGTGAAACCCGAACCGAATCACGTGCTAGAGAAAGCTACAAGGAAACCATATAGTGCGAGACGGTCCCGAGGTTGCAGTCCAGGAGCCTAAAAAGGGCTATCTCCCGAAACATCCAGAATAATTTGCATCTCAGCACGGAGGTACAAGTATCAAGTTTCTTCTATTTATTTACACAGTTCAATTTGGTAATAAGTAAGCAATGCATGAATTAGGATAAATCTAGTACCACAGTCTAATTTTCATATTTCAACAAACTTACTTAGTGTGCCGCCCTTTAATAGCATTGTTCGGGACGAACAACTAAAAGTGTGGAATGATCTGATGGACCATAATTATACAAATTAAAAACACAGTAAAACCCACCAAATTAGACTGTTTGTCTATCTAACTTCTACTTGATAGTCCCGATATATTTCTACAGGGTATTTTGGCGCTTAGAGAGAAAACACGCTAAGGAGAGGATTTTACGCTGAAAAGATATTACGAGTCATTCCAAGGTCAAGATCAGACGATGAACGAAGAAATCTCAAGATCCTGACATTGAATTACTCAATTCAAATTCAACCGAGGAATAACCAAAGTCAGACCGGAGTGAAATTGGACTGATAGTTTTGTGAAAAGACTGTACAAAACTCACAAAACTCATCCAGTTGCCAAGGTGACCGGCGGCTTTAAGGAAGAGGTGAGTCATGGGGTGACTCACCCCCTTCTTCCTCCTCCCCTCCTCCTTGCAACCGGCGGCTTCCTCCCTCCCCTCCCATTGCAACCGGCGGCTTTTGTGACATGTGTGGCCTTCTCCTCCACACATGAGAAGTTGACATGTGTGGCCTTCTCCTCCACAAGCTCCTCCCCATCTCCTCCACCCTTGGATGCAACACCACATGCCACCATCTCCACCCTCCATTCTCCTCCCCTTAGCCTATAAAAGGAGAGCTCCTCCTCCTCATTTGTAACATCCCACAATCAACAATTCACTTCTCTCTCTAAGTTTTGGTTACTTTGTAAGTTTGGTTTTTGAAATAATACTCCTGTTGGTTCTTGAGTATTATACTTTAGAGAATACTCCTGTTGGTTCTTGAGTATTCAGTAGGAATTGGGAATACTCCTGTTGGTTCTTGAGTATTCCACCCCTTCTCCTCTTACTGTTTTCAAAAACCCCCGAGTATTTAGCTATGGTATCCACCTCTATGGATATTCGTAGCTAAACTCTTTATTCGGTTAAAGGGGCGTACTTGTATTATAAAATGTTTTAATTCTTTTAGTTTCTTTTCTCTATATTCAAAACTTGTTCTATGTGCCATATATTAGGTTAGAACTTCCAAGGTTGAGTGGATGCTTGGAATGGCAAAGCTCTTCCGTGGGGTTCGTAAACATACTCGGATAAGTGGATGCTTGGAATGGCAAAGCTTATCTGAGGAGTTTGACCTTTCTAAAACACCATTTGGTTGCTCGGGAATGAAATACCAAATGGATGCACACAGGCTAATATACCTTGGAATGGGGTATTAGTCTAAGTAGAACAAGTGCTCTACGACTTTTGCAAAAGACTAGATGGTGTTGCAAGTTGAGTGCTTGGAATGGCCTCGATTAACTTTCGAACACTTTTGCAAAAGGCTAGACAGTGTTACAAGTCGAGTGCTTGGAATGGCCTTGATTCACGTTTGAATACTTAGAAGGGTTACTAAAATAATAAACAGGCTATGATACAAGGCCCCTGAAACCGAATGTTTTCCTTGAATTACAAAACCCTCCTGTATTTACTTTTATAAATTGCTTGATCATCTGCAATCACCAACCGCTCATCTACCGGAGGACTCGCAAATCACGCATCACCCACTGTAAGTCTTTCTTTTTACTTTTCAGTATTTATTTTCAGTAATTTACTTTTCAGCACTCAAAACCAAAAACAACCAAAAAAGTCACTTAGTCATAACCGCTAAAATCTCAATCAACCTTAAAACACGCTCCCTCGCTGTACAAATCCCTTAAAGAACAACGTATCCCCTAATTCCCTTGGGTTCGACCCCTACTTACCACTTACTACCAGTAGTGAAGTCACGAGTAGCGGAAAATATAAATTTATTTGTACAGAGAACATTGCACCTTAACGACAGTGCAGTGGGCTCCGTCAATAGACATTACGCTAATGTCTTAACTGGACGCGGCTTGCTAATGTCGAAGCTGGACGCGCGGAGACCCGCTCGCGTCCACAATGAACATTAAGTCTGCGCGTCCAATATAGACATTAAGCTAATGTCTAAGTTGGGTGCGGCGCGTCATGTATGAAGTAGGCGCGCGACGGACGGACTCAGACGCGACTCTCAGCTCCGGACGCCTCTCTTCTTCACTCCGGTTGGTCTCCTATAAATAGGAGGTCGTCGATGTCGTTATGGACACTCAGAAAAATGAAAACTCTCAGAGAATGATTCCTACTCAAAGTTTCACTGTGGTTTCCAAATACCTCAAATTCTAGTTTTGATTTCTAAGTCTTTAGTCGAGATTAGAAATTGTCAGGTTGTTTATCCCCGTTCAAATTTCGTGCAACCCTCGACTAATATACATGGTCAAAATATTAAATTTGGAAAGCGACTACGCGATCAATTTGTTATCCAGACAATTACAGATTCCTTTGAGAATCATTACTCCAGAAGAAGAAAAAGACATAACCATAAACTGCTTTGCTGCACTGCTGTTTTGCTGCACTGCTGTTTTGGTGAAACTCAAGACTCCACTGCTTGTTGATTTGAAGACAATCCCCAACAAGTTGCAAACAGATGACGTCTCACCGTGGCTAAACCCCGAATGGTAAGCTCGTGGGAAGGTGACAATTCCCCAGGATTCTGAACTAACCTATAACAAAAGGCCATCAACGTCCACTAATTATTTCAGTATACAATTTTTGCAACTGGTACACGCGTTTGACTTGAATTTTTATGATCAGATGGGAAAAAAATATTCAGGGACAGTTTTTGCAAGCATAGCTTGGAGTTCTGCCATACTTGCTTCAACCTCTGTCACTGCTACAAGGGATTCAGATTTAAGTTTGTATGTCCTAAAGTGTGTGTTTTAAAAATAGAAAGTGCTGAGAGGACGACTAAGACTACGATGAGGGAATCACCTGCAACATGGGATCCCTGCTTTCACAAATATCTCCGGAGACATGACAGTTGTTTTTTCACCAAGAGTAGCAAATGTAACTGCAAGATAAAAAATTAAGAAATTTTAACAGAGCAGTTAAACCGAATAAACTCAACATTGTTATCGCCGCATGCCCTAATTTGCATATGTACAGCACAATTCAATCCAACTAAATGCAATTGTCCGAAATAAACCTCGAAAAACATTTAAAAAAAAATCGGCAATCCATTGTGCAGTTCAATTGAAACTCACCATCGGAGTAAACCCTAACCAAATTGTAAACCCTAGATTAAAACGGACATAGCCTAAATCTCAATCACACCTATAAAAACATGAATAAACCATAACAAAACTCACCTGCGGATGGAAATCGTCCGTGCAATCGACAAAAGCGGCGTCGAATCGATTGGAGCAGCAGCATGCAGCAGGAAGACAGAGCGAAGCCGAACGAGCAGGAAGCAAGAGCGACCGGGGAGAGAAACAGGTCGGGATTTTATTTTCGAATGTTACTGCTATTGACAGTAGCAGTATATTTTATGTGGCTGCCAGGTCAGCAGTTTTCTGGCCCAGCGTGGCCCAAGTCGATCCAACTTAGCATCCATATCAGCAAAAGTGGTCAAACCGCTGTTAGCACAAAAGGTTTGACCGAAGCTATGACATCTGCAAAACAAAACTCAAGACTATGGCATATGGGAAATACAAACTTCCGAAAATGACATGCCCAAAATTAACCAGATAACGCGCGGATCCAGAAAAGAGCTTGAATTTCGCATCTGAGTAGCTTCCGACCATAACTGAACGGGGTCAAGTACAGTAGAGATGTCATCGTATTTGAGTCCGCGCAGACATGCTGTAAAGATGGGAGAATGAGCAGCGATGCCCAGCTAACAACCATGCTGACTCAATCGTACATACATTGTTAATTCTAAGTTATTACATAGATATATGATTTGCATTTTCCTATAATTTTATATGTCATGCCCATCAGGGGCCTGAACCTGGCGAAGTGGTCAAACTAGTGGTTACTGTTGCTGAAGTCGCGGGTCAAATCCTGATTGGTTCAGAGCGGATTTCCTTTGATTGGTAGAAGGGTAGAATGAATATAAGAATTGACTCCGAGGTTATTCAACCATTTCCTTTATAAAAAAAGTATATATCAAATAAAATGGTATCAGAACTACATCATTTACTATGATCCAATTATATTGCATGTGTACTTTTAGCAAAACAAAGAAACTTATCTTCACAAGTCAATTTGGGATCACATGTATTCAGCAAAAACTTTATCATTTATAATCAGAATTACATCAATTACAGTGCAGACATGCAAATCGTGTCCTTCTTATCGTCTGTATCATTAATTGAATGTTGCTTTCTCGTACTTGGTTAGGAATAATATACAAAAGAACAAAAGCAGGAATTTGGATGCTCAAACAATTAGGGCATAATACTTGGAGAGAATTTGGGGACGTTCTTAGCGACATTCTTGTGCAGCGGTAAATGCTCGACGAGGATTTCTGGACGAGATCGTCCTACGAGAAATGCTGGACGAGATTGCCTGAGCGGACGAATTCCGCGAGTAAACCTTGCAAGTGAGTCGCGTGAATTGTTAACCAATTGAACGAAATCGATTAAATTGAACATTCAAAACTCACTTGCGATAACGAGCGGAACAAACAATCGACTTACCTGAGAAGATGATGAACAGTACCCGACATGCCGCGTTTTGCTTCTACATTAGCACCGCGTCATACCCTGACATTAGGCAATAATGCTTGAAGTAAACGCGACGAAGCCATAATGTTTACACAGAACGCGGAGGGGAAGTTCCGCGCGTGTTGCTTCTACGTTATGACCGCGCTCCACGTTGACATTAGGACGTAATGTCTGAAGTAGGCACGGCTGGTAACGTCTCTGTTAGATGCGGCAGGCAATGCTCATTCAAAAATATGATCTTAACGGTATGATTCTCAGCAACGGTAACATTTCACCAACGACAACATTTCAAAAAAAATCTGATCAACAATTCCCTATATATATCCTTCATTTCAATAACAATTCACACCAAAATTGCTTACAACAATGTTTTTTTCATTTCTCTCTTAACATGTCTACCAATTGGTCTATGCCCAAAGATGTGCAACTTTGCATATCTTATTACCGTCAATCAGTTGATCCAATTACCGGCACAAGACAAAAAGTTGATAAGTTGTGGGAAAAAGTTGACACCGATTTTCAAGCAAATTGGGTAAGGGGAGAGGATGAAATAATTACGACCAATTTTCGGTCTAAAACCGCTCTTCAATCACGTTTCGCTAAGCTGAAGCCAAATTTGGTTCTTTGGAGCTCTTGTATTGCGTATGCAAGAAGAAATCCGGAATCGGGATGCAATTTGCAAAATGGGGTAAATTATTCGCGTAAATTGTTAAATGCAATTTTTATATTATAATATATTGATTATGATTTTAAATTTTGAATATTTAATTGATAGATAAGGAAAGCACAAGTACTTTATGTGGCAAAAAAAAGAAAATATTCATACATTTTGATTGTTAGGAACAAGTAAAAAATCATCAAACATTTTCAATTATTGAAGCAAATACCCCCTTCTTACACATATCAAGCACGTTCGGTAGTCGAAGAAGAGCATACGCTTGACGTACCTCCAACTCCATCCACTGAAGTTTCGGAATTTTCTACACCCGAAAGCAATCCTGGAAGTTCCACGAGTCCGATTAGGCCGCCTGGAGTGAAAGCGGCTAAGGAAGCTAGAAGAAAATATAAGAAAGTAACAAATCCTTTGACAAATGAGGCTTTGATGACCATTGTAGAAAATCAATGCTGCACATAAAATAATAATTTTTTATTCAGAAATAGTAATAGAAAGTTTTTCGCAGGATGACATTGCTGCACATAATATGCAGAAATGCTGTTACTGTTCACTGAATAGTAATAGAAATTGCTCCGTAGGGAAGTTCTCAAGAAAATAATATGCTCCAATGAGTGCGGATGCTCTTATAGGGAAGTGCGGATGCTCCGTAGGGAAGTTCTCAAGAAAATAATATCAATGGGGTAAAATCAGTTTCCTTCGAAAAGCCTCTTCAGTTTTTCCCTGGACTCCTTTGACAAACTGAAGCGCCTCCTCCTCTGTGTCAGTTGTTGTGGTTCACTGCTTTGGATTTCAGAAAGGAAGCAAATGACAATGACTGTGAGGTTGTCACAGGTGTTGAGGCGTAGAGCTTCAGATACTAGTTCCTTGGCACATTGTTGTGGGTCGTTGTGGCTCCTTAGGCCTTTGCGTACTAGACTGACTGCCTGCTGGCTTGACAATACATCCCAGACCCCATCACAGGCAATGATGAGGAACTCATCATCTTCCGTCAGTGTGACTTGTTGGAAGTCTGGCTCTGCAATGAGTGCTGAAAAGGTTCCAGCGGGAAGTTTCATATCCCAATCTCCAAGTGCTCTAGTGACTGAAATAAGGCCATTAAGGTACCCATCATCAACGTAAGCACCTAGCTTTTCAACTCGCTCTCTTTCCGGTAGGCAAGATGTTTTATGGTCATGTGACATCTCAACCGCAACTCCTTTTCTAGACAGAACTGCCCGGCAGTCACCAGCATTGGCAACCAGTAAACATCTTCCTAGTACCAAAGCAGTCAGCGCAGTTGTCCCAGACGAGAGGCTGGCATAACAGTCATTAGCTAGTGCTAGGTCAGCGGAAAGGAATGCCATGCGATGAGAATACTTCAATTCTTCCACCATAAGACTGTCTACATCTGCTGTTTGTGGCATGTAAGTATCTTCAATGAACAGCCTCGTGGCGTTCTTCTTGATAAAAGTGGCGGCTTCAGACCCTCGGTGCCCATCAAATACTCCATAAAACGAACCGGGAAGAGAACATTTAAAGGAAGCCCCTAAATGGGCAGATAGATCATCAATGCAAATATGCTCATCCTCCATGGACGAGCGATAGCCGATATTGCAACTACTACCCGATCTAATATGGGGCACAAACTGAGCTGAAGTAGACTGAATCATTTTGTCTTCAATCATCCCTGAGCATCTCACAACCTAACAACCAATCGAAGTTCTTATATCTCAAGTTAGCGTCCCATGAATATAAACTAAATTTCCAATATAGATAAACTTCATTTCACACAATCAAAAACATAATTCTAATTTCATAGAGTTACTAAGAATCAATCAATCCAACAACCCTAGGAAAAAATAAGCCCAATCACAAAAGGAAGCAGAAAATTGAAACACAGAAAGAGAAGATACCGAGTCGAGTCGGGAGATAACAGTTTCTTGAAAGATCGGGAGGGAAGCAGTAGTGGGAGAAGAATGCGAAAATCCTGCCGTTGCAGCGTCCAACATGTCGTCGATGGGGTTGGAAGAAACGCGCAAGAAATGATTGACATCGAGCGCGGGGATTGCCGGTTGGCGTATAATCTGCGCTTCAGCTAACATGACGACAATCGATCGATCTGTCCGAAAGCAGTTGCGTACTCTGTTGCTGCGTTACGAAGGGAAAAATCGATGTGTGGCGGTTGGTTGAGGAACGCGAGGCGGTTGGATGATGGCGATGACAAATTTTAGGGTTTTGACGGAATTGAGAGAAGATCTGAGAGAGAAAATAGTGTTGGAAAATGTGTTTGTAGTGGGTTGAAGAAAATGGTGGTGCGCCACATTTGAGACCTAAAATTGAGCGTGGAGAACACTTCGAATCTTGTTGACAAAATTAGATTAAAATACCTTGACGTGTGAGGTATGAAATCAAGTATTGAATCGCCAAAAACGAAGCTAAATCGAATGAGTAATTGATGCTCAAAGTAGTGCCAAAACCATGAAAACATGACTTTGGTAGGAATGGATAGCTAGCTTGATTTCACACAAGTGAAAAGCTTATATCCCACATTGGAGGCCAAATGGGAACATTGTTTGTTCATATATGATTTCCATAACAAGCTTGTTAAGTTGTTAAGTCTTCAGCGGGTTGCGCGGTTCGTTTTTGGTTAATCTAATTTCGGTTCGGTTTTTTACATAATTCAATCTTATTATTATTATGTAAAACCAAACGTCAAGAAGAGATAAGAAGAGATAAGAACGTGGACTGTTGATACTGGCCAGATACTATCTTTTCCGAAAAGTCAGGCTGAAACCGTTTCTCCTCTCAACTACATAAAGAAGCCTGCGCTTCAGTTCAGAACACACCGAAAACACACTCCTTCACATCTCGACTACTGTTCTCTTCTCCCGATCTGTGATAGCAGAAGACCGAATAGGTTCTCCTTCACATCTCGACTACAGTTCTCTTCTCCCGATCTGTGATAGCAGAAGATCGAATAGGTTCGATCAGCAAGGCTACGGTGCTCAACGCGCTTGCTGAGGTTCTTTTATCCTGGGAAGCTTTTTGCCGTCAAATCCAGCACCAACGGGAGGCAAATCAGCTTTAAGGACAGCGTCAACGACGTGACTGAATCACCAACTCGGTTTGCTGTCCTTTTTGTATCTATTTGATTTATCAGATTCTGATTCCTTTATTCGTTCAGATTCATATATGCATGTTCAGACTTATAGATATGCATGTTCAGATTTAATTGATTATTGTTAGTTCCGCATGAACTAAAGTAATATTCATATAACAAAGCATCCAACATTCTTAAAGCTGATTTTTGCTTCGTTATTATCTGAATATTATTTCATACTAACAGATCTGTCTCTGTTGTAGCAATGAATTCTGAACAAGGACAAAACAACTTGTCTGTGAACATGGAAGGTGTCGAATATCACCAGGATGGTGCTGAGTCGGCTGCGACTACCCCATTAATGGCTTCGGCCGGGAATGTACCTGCGGGTCCAGTTCCAAATACTATGGTGGCACAAGTGCCTGCTGCAGTAATGGCAGCTGAAAGGCCTGAGAAGTTCAATGGGTTGAACTTCACTACATGGCAGCCTAAGATGCATTTCTACCTCTCCCAATTAGGGTTGGCCCGGTATCTGACCGAGGAGACACCTACGGTGGCTGAGGGTGAGGCGGACAATCAAGTGCTCATTGCATACAATGCATGGAAAGATGCTGAGTATCTCTGTCGCAATTATGTGATGAACTGTCTTAATGACGTGTTGTACAAGGTGTACAAATCCAAAAGTTCAGCTAAGGACCTTTGGGTGGCGCTTGATCGGAAGTACCGAACAGAGAATGCTGGCTCCAAGAAGTACCTGGTGGGACGCTTCCTCGAATTCCAGATGGTGGATTCAAAGACTGTAACCAGTCAGGTGCACGACTTGCAGCTGATTATGCATGAGATGAATGCAGAGGGAATGAAGGTCAGTGAACCATTCCAGGTTGCTGCAGTAATTGAGAAGCTACCTTCGGGGTGGAAGGACTTCAAGAATTACCTTAAGCACAAGCGAAAGGAAATGTCTATGGAAGACCTGGTGATTCGCCTCAAGAATGAAGAGGACAATCGACTCTCTGATAAGAGGACAAAGCTACCTTCTGAAAGGGCTAACATAGTGGAGCATGGTGCTAGCTCCAAAGGGAAGAAGCCCTTAAACAAACTTGGACCCAAGAGTAGGGTTATCAAGAAGAAGGTGCAGACGAAGTTTGCTGGCAAGTGCTTCAATTGTGACAAAGAGGGTCACCGATCTGCTGATTGTAGAGCTCCAAAGAAGAAGAAGGCGAATGTCGCCGAGGGAGATGAAGAGCAACTAGTGGCTGTGATTTCTCAGCTGAGTCTGGTGGATTCCAACCCCAAGGAGTGGTGGCTGGATACTGGAGCAACCCACCACATCTGCTCTGACAAGAATGCCTTCTCTGAGCTGAAGTTGACTGAAAATGGAGAGAAGGTGTACATGGGCAACTTGGCCACCTCAGAAGTCAAGGGAAAAGGAAGTGTGATGTTGAAGATGACGTCGGGCAAGGAGCTGAAACTGACCAATGTTTCATATGTGCCTGATGTCAGGAAGAATTTAGTGTCTGGAACCTTACTTACTAGTCATGGTTTTAAGATGGTGTTTGAGTCCCAGAAGGTCGTTCTTTCAAAGAACGGCATGTATGTGGGACGTGGTTACGTGAAGGATGGAATGTGGAAACTCAATGTAATTGCTATCAATTCTATCAATAAAAATTCTTCCGCTTACTTGCTTGAGTCATCTAATTTATGGCATGGTAGATTAGGTCATGTGAATTATGACTCGATAAGGAATCTAATGAAATTGGATTGTATACCTAAATTTCAATTTGATTCCGAACACAAGTGTGAAATTTGTGTTGAAGCAAAATTAACAAGAACATCCTTTCATAGTGTTGAAAGAGACACGGAACCCCTTGACTTAATACATAGTGATCTATGTGACTTGAAATTCATGCCAACAAGAGGTGGAAATAAATATTTTGTGACTTTCATAGATGACAGTACAAAATATTGTTCAATATACTTGCTAAAGAGCAAGGATGAAGCAGTAGAGAAATTTGCCATGTATAAGTTGGAAGTGGAAAACCAACTAAATAAAAAGATTAAAAGGCTACGAAGTGATCGTGGTGGTGAATATGTAGAACCATTTGGGGCACTGTGTGCACAAACTGGAATCATACATGAGGTTACACCACCTTATTCTCCTCAATCGAATGGTGTAGCTGAACGTAAGAATCGCACTATCAAAGAAATGATGAATGCAATGTTACTTAGTTCAGGGTTACCCCAGTCAATGTGGGGGGAGGCCGTTTTGTCAGCTAACTATCTACTAAATCGAATACCTCGAAAAAGGAAGGAGAAATCTCCCTACGAACTATTTAAAGGGAGAAAACCTGCTTACAAACACTTGCGAGTGTGGGGATGCTTAGCCAAAGTAATGGCTCCTGGTCCTAAAAGAATGAAGATAGGACCAAAGACAGTTGATTGTGTCTTTATAGGCTATGCGCAGAACAGTAATGCGTATAGGTTCATTGTGTATGAGTCTAAAAACCCTGATATACACAAGAACACAATTATAGAGTCTAAGAATGCTTCGTTCTTTGAACATCGGTTTCCTTATAAGGAAAAACCAGCGAGTTCACCTTATGAGATAGGTGAAGATACTAATGAAATGTATCGCCAACAAGAAGAAGTATCCGAGGATGATACAAATGTGGAGGAACCAAGAAGAAGCAAAAGAGCAAGGGTTGAAAATTCGTTTGGACCTGATTTTGTAACCTTTATGGTTGAGGCGGGACCTCCTACATATAATGAAGCTATAAGCTCTGTTGATGGCCCTATATGGAAAGAAGCCATAAAAAGTGAACTAGACTCAATTATGCAAAATCATACTTGGGAGTTAGTTAATCTTCCTCCGGGATGTAAGCCACTTGATTCAAAGTGGATTTTTACTAAGAAAATGAAAGTTGATGGTACTGTTGAAAAGTACAAAGCGAGACTTGTGATCAAAGGATATAGACAAAAGGAAGGTCTAGACTACTTTGATACATTCTCACCTGTGACAAGGATCACATCTATACGGATGATAATTGCAATTGCAGCTCTGCGCAATTTAGAAATTCATCAAATGGATGTGAAGACTGCCTTCTTGAATGGAGATCTTGAAGAAGAGATATATATGGAACAACCTGAGGGTTGTAAAGCGCTAGGACAAGAGAGAAAAGTCTGTAAACTTGTTAAGTCTCTCTATGGTCTGAAACAGGCACCAAAACAGTGGCATGAGAAATTTGACAAAGTGATATTGTCAAATGGATTCAAAATCAACGAGTGTGACAAATGTGTATATAGCAAAACCACTGAACACGGGTATGTGCTTTTGTGCTTATACGTCGATGATATTCTCATTGTGGGAAACAATGAAGAAATGGTTAAATCTACTAAGTCCATGTTAAACTCAAGGTTTGATATGAAAGACTTAGGTCTGGCCGATGTAATTTTAGGGATTAAAATCACAAGGACGGCAGATGGATTTGTCTTAAGCCAAGCACACTACGTTGATAAGATTTTAGACAAATTTGGGAAAGATAGTGTAGGAGTTTATAAAACTCCTATAGATATGAACCACCATCTGTCTAAAAACAAAGGGGAGAGTATCTCTCAAGTGGAATACTCAAAAGTAATAGGCAGTCTAATGTACTTGATGAATTGTACTAGACCTGATATTGCTTATTGTGTGAGTAGGCTTGCAAGATATACGAGTAACCCAGGATATGAACACTGGAAAGCCATCGTGAGAGTACTGAAGTATCTACGATTTACTCGTGACTACGGTCTACATTATACCAGATATCCTGAAGTCATTGAAGGTTACACTGATGCAAGCTGGATATCTGATATACAAGACTCAAAGGCCACCAGTGGATATGTATTCACTTTGGGAGGTGCAGCCGTGTCATGGAAATCCTCGAAACAAACTCTAATAACCAGATCCACGATGGAAGCTGAGTTCGTGGCATTAGATAAATGCGGTGAAGAAGCAGAGTGGTTAAGGAATTTTGTAGAGGATATTCTTGGTTGGAAAAACCTGCGCCACCAATATGTGTGTATTGCGATAATCAATCAACAATTGGTAGGGCACAGAATGTCATGTATAATGGTAAGTCTAGACACATACGTCGAAGACACAATACCATAAGACAACTTCTCTCATCCGGAGTCATAAGCATTGACTACGTGAGGTCCAAAGAAAATATATCGGATCCGTTAACCAAAGGGTTAAATAGGGACCAAGTAGAGAAGACAACTAAGGGAATGGGACTAAAGCCTTTTGATTGCTAACATCAAAGCATAGGCTTAAGCCCTTGGGCTATAAAAGTTGAGGCAAAGGAAAACCCTACCATGATGACTGGAGATCCCAAGAACTTGGTTCAAAGGGACAACCTACCTGCTAAGACTGTGTGAGGTCACTGTGGGGGGTAACACCCCAATCCTATTCCCAGATAAAACAGTGACTCCTGCACGAGGCTAAGCACGAAGCTTTTAATGATTCTAGTAATTTGAATAGTGAGATTCAAATGGGTAATGCAGGATTACTTTAAGAAAGAATCACCTATGTGAGAGAGAAGTGGGGTCGCTTCAAAGGAGAATTCAAAGGGCTTAATTCTTTAGAAACTCTTGCAGAACCAGGAAAGGGGTATCACGACCAAAATGAGCCCACCAGTAAGAACTGAATAAGATCAGGATAATATCTGTGGAAACTTGATTTCGTTTACAGTATAAGACGAACAGTTCAAAGACATCACATCTACTGAATAGTCAGTAAAGAGATCATGTTATCTCAATGGAAGGTTCAAGGGGGTAACCTACCTATCTTGTGCAGATATTATCCGTAGAAGCTATCACCACTTTGTGTCGAGTTGATTATCGAGGATTATTGTTTTATTTGATTTCACCACTCGATTTTCTTCATGTGGGGGATTGTTGGAAAATGTGTTTGTAGTGGGTTGAAGAAAATGGTGGTGCGCCACATTTGAGACCTAAAATTGAGCGTGGAGAACACCTCGAATCTTGTTGACAAAATTAGATTAAAATACCTTGACGTGTGAGGTATGAAATCAAGTATTGAATCGCCAAAAACGAAGCTAAATCGAATGAGTAATTGATGCTCAAAGTAGTGCCAAAACCATGAAAACATGACTTTGGTAGGAATGGATAGCTAGCTTGATTTCACACAAGTGAAAAGCTTATATCCCACATTGGAGGCCAAATGGGAACATTGTTTGTTCATATATGATTTCCATAACAAGCTTGTTAAGTTGTTAAAAGAAACTCTCCGAAAATGCCTTCGCGGGCGTGCGCAGGGGGGGGGGGAAATCATCCGGTCGACGACGTCGGATTTGGCCTGTCTTGTGCGCGCCCACATCATCCGGGTGAATGCTGTCGATTTTCTCAGCGGGTTGCGCGGTTCGTTTTTGGTTAATCTAATTTCGGTTCGGTTTTTTACATAATTCGATCTTATTATTATTATGTAAAACCAAACGTCAAAGAGTAAGTAAGACTGAGTCAGTCTTCGGCGGTTGCTGATTTTTCGAGATAAGAAGAGATAAGAACGTGGACTGTTGATACTGGCCAGATACTATCTTTTCCGAAAAGTCAGGCTGAAACCGTTTCTCCTCTCAACTATATAAAGAAGCCTGCGCTTCAGTTCAGAACACACCGAAAACACACTCCTTCACATCTCGACTACTGTTCTCTTCTCCCGATCTGTGATAGCAGAAGATCGAATAGGTTCGATCAGCAAGGCTACGGTGCTCAACGCGCTTGCTGAGGTTCTTTTATCCTGGGAAGCTTTTTGCCGTCAAATCCAGCACCAACGGGAGGCAAATCAGCTTTAAGGACAGCGTCAACGACGTGACTGAATCACCAACTCGGTTTGCTGTCCTTTTTGTATCTATTTGATTTATCACATTCTGATTCCTGTATTCGTTCAGATTCATATATGCATGTTCAGACTTATAGATATGCATGTTCAGATTTAATTGATTATTGTTAGTTCCGAATGAACTAAAGTAATATTCATATAACAAAGCATCCAACAAATAGTCGATCGATAGTTGGAGGATTTCGATTCTCAACTGGATTTTTTTTGTTGGTCTCGACTCTCGTGATCCAATCGGGTTTGTTTCTTTTCTTATATATGTAATTTAATTTAAAATGTTAATTTTCTGTTAGAGCGCCGCGTGATTTATTGTGTAGGCCGTGAACCGACAGTTTAATTTATATAAGGGTAAATTACCAAAAATATAATTCGGACTATCATCCGATTTCAAATTAAGTACCGGACTTTTTCAATTTTTAATTTAGTGATTTTTGCATCAATTTGCATACATCTTGTCTTCGAATTCAATTTTTTTGAGGAATTTTTATGTGGAAAACTTATGAATTTGGTTACATGGTTAACTAATTTGGTCAAATTAATTTTTTATCATGGTCGGAGATATGATAATTAGATGAAACATGTGTGAATTTATGCAAAAATAACTAAATTGAAAATTGAAAAAGTCCGATACCTAATTTAAAATCAGACGATAGTCCAGGGCATGTTTTTGTAATTTATCCTTTACATAAACACACTTGACATTTTATGAAAATTCATTGTTTTTTTGGATTTAAATAATTATGATATCTATTATTGGTACACTTCAAGTCTTCAACATTCATTTCCTACGTGTGAATAACATGGAATGAGATTCCGTCCTGCCAAACCATTAAGAAACTACGTAATTTTAGAAAATTTAAAATATAACTGCATAGTTTTAAGTGAAAATTGTATAGTTTTGAAAATGTTCAAGTATCAATTTAGGAGTTATATTAATGAAACATCGTAGTTTTAATATTATTCTATCAAAATTTAGGAGTCTTATTTGAATGATTATTTTTTGCTTAGTTGCACTTAATATGAATCTAAATAACACCTATATTTAAGTTCCAAGTTTTCGAAATCATTATAAATATTTAATGTCAAGTTAACTAATCTAATTAATAAGGTGTATCTAATGGACTTTTCAAATCAGTGGTTGACTAATACTTCAATAGAAGTTATCGAATTCACGAATTCATTTTAGAGTAATAAATAGGAGATAATACCCATGGATTATTGTTTTGTGAGAATCAATTATGTCGAATTAATGTATTTTAGTTCAACTGGATCAAAACTTAAATTCAACACCTTTATTCAAAAAATTTATTTTTTTTAAAGTTCAATACATTAAAATAAATTTATATTAAGTGCAATAAAATTAAATAAAAAAAATTTCTGCTCTATCAAACAACACCTTAATGTTCAGACTTAAGACTAAATGTTCAGTCATAAAAAGTATTCATACAAGTTATATAATGTGTTGTGAAATGATATTGAAGCAAAATAAATAGTCTTTAGCTCATATTGGTCATGAATGAAATGAATTTACATCACAGTAGCAAATTAGACCTTTGATGTTTCAAATGAGTGCTATGTGCAAATGAAACATCCTATGGAGGCAAGCTATACACCGCTGCGCAGCTAACTCAAAGCCCTACAACTACCTAGTTAACATCGAGTTCAAACGATGTCCTTTAGAAGGTAAAAACACGAGTAGGCGTCAGACATCATTGTAACTTGCTACTAATTCTGTAGCTGCGTTGACTTTGACTCGTGTTTCGACCTTTTAAATGACCTTTTTCGTTCTCGGTGTGAACTGAAGAGTGTAGAATTTTGAGTTAGATACGCAACAGCGCATAACCCGTCTCGCTCGGATATTTAGTCTGTTCCCAGTACTCGTTCCAATCATCAAAAGTCTAATCTGCCGTTCAGAATTGACATCATGTTCTGCCACAGCTGCAGAACCATCTCCCTACTGCTTCTGCTTCTTAGGGCATTCGTTCTTCCAGTGTCCTTTCTCCTTACAATAGTTGCAGATATCATTAGCTTTAGAACTATTTGATTTGGACTTCTTGTAATTCATCTTCTTCTTAACAACTTTTCCATGTCCTTTATTCCCGATAACAACTAACCCTGATGCCTGATTTTAAGTAACTGAACCAGGAGTTTTATGGCGAACTTCCCTGGTGTGAAGGGCTGATCCGACTTCTTCCAATGACAAGCTATCTTTTCCAAAAATAAACGAGTCCACAAAATTCTCGACGATATGGGCAAAGATACTAATAAAATCAAGGCATTATCCTCATCATCAACCTTAACATCAATATTACGCAGATCCAGTAATATCGAATTCAACTGATCGAGGTGATCTCTAAGAGGTGTACCTTCCTGCATCCGCAGACTAACAGACGTTGCTTCAAAAGCAACTTGTTGGTTAAAGACTTCGTCATATAAAGACTTTCCATCTTTAACCACAGACCATCGACAGTATCTTCATCAGCAATTTCCTCCAGGCTATATAACTCTTTGTCATCGACATCCATTTTCTTCTTCCCAGACAACGGCGCCCACAGACCCTGCTGCTTCAGCAGAGCTTGCATCTTGATCTGCCATAACCCAAAACTGTTCCTCCCAGTAAATTTGTCGATCTTCACATTCATGGCAGCCATCTTTGATGTCGAAATCACAAACCCTAGCAGCATCAGCAAAACCCAGCTCTTGATACCAGTTTGTTGTGACAGAAGTGATTCAATAACAAAGAATTAGAACAAAAAAAATAAGAAACACACAAAAATTTAACGTGGTTCACCAATAGTGTGTTGGCTATATCCACGGGCAAGCAGAGGCAGGGTGTATTCAGATTTGGAGAGTATGTGTTTACAACTTGACTAATAGGGTTTATATAGCTATTACAGAAAAACCCTAACCCTAACCAATTAGTGGGTCATAATCCACCTCAGATTCAAAGCAGTCCAACATGTTTGTATTTTTTACAACAACAAAAAAGACTGTTTGGCACATGATCCTTTATCTTAACACATTACAAATCTAACAATTAGACACTAACATATACAATAGAATTGAACTTGGAGATAATAAAAAATATGAGCGTAGGTTTAATCGAAATAGAATACATAATAGAAGCCTTATCAATAGAAAGAAAAACATAATAGAAGCAATAAGAATAGAGATAGCTTAACAGCTCCAAAAAAATGGATTTCATATTCTACCATGAATGAGGCCTTGTCAGTAGCTTGCCAAATAAGTTACTTGTATGATTAGTTGCCACATTTTAAATATGCTTAGGTGCTCATATGGGCACCAAGTGTGAAAGATAACATTGTTATCATTTGTATGTTCTAGAATTATTGATGAGAAGAAGATACTTCTTGCTTGAGCGTTACGTTATTTTGCCAAATAGACACAGATTTTTCTTGCTTACCGTTTTGATACTTTGTGAGTAGTTGCATCATCTATTGTGGAGATAGCCCGTAAGTAAACTATTGATACTACGTTACTCTATATGTAGAAAATAGCAAATTGGAGATCGAAGAAGCATCCTCATCACCCCAACAGTTGAACCAACTTGCTGTAGTATTGAGCTATACTCTTATCTGCTTGCATAAGCAAGGCTATCTCATGTTGAATGGAGAAGATAGTAAAATCATTAGAACCAGAAAAACATTCCTCTAAATCCTCCCAAGCATGCATACAATTATCAACATGAATTAAAGAAGAACCTATCTCAGGAGACACTGAGTTGATTATCCAAGACAAAACTACATTGTTGCATTTGTCCCAACGAACACCTTGATATCACTACTACAGAAAAGAGATTATGCAACGGTTCTGAGGACCCATATGCAACGGTTCCTCATCCATTGCATAATCTACAGTTGCATAATGTCGTCACCAAAACCATTGCATAATGTCATGCTCTTATGCAACGGTTCTTCATATAACCGTTGCATAATAGCATACTATTATACAATAGTTCTTCATATAACCGTTGCATAATGTTGTGCTATTATGCAACGATTTATTGGTTGAACCGTTGCTTAATACCATGACATTATGCAATGGTTTTAGTTAACCGTTGCGTAAAACATCAAAATATTCGAGCAGATTTTGGCTATTTTTCAGCTCAAATCCACCTGAAAATTTGAACAGTCTAAACAAATTTTAATACCCTGTTGTTACACGTTTACAAACATCAAAATATTTTCAATTCACTCAGAATACAACCATTACAACAATTCATACAATGAATTATGTACCACCAAGTCAATATACAAGGCATACACTGATTTATACAACTTCACATAAACAATTCACATGTAAATACTATGTTCGAACAAGTAGTTGTACAAGGAGGCGGCGATCTCATCTCGCACGTCTTGTACCTTTCCCAACTCATATGCTTGTGTCCCATTAGGAAAAACCTAGAACAAATAAGAAGACGATAACATGCATATATACAAAAATTAGATTTAGAACAAACTTAGAACATGAATTTAGAACAAACCTAGCTAGAACATAGATTTAGAACAAACCTAGCTAGAACATGGATTTGGAACAAAAACAAATAACACAGAATTCGATCAATTACACAAGAAACTGTGCCGATCGTTACCATACATCTGATACCATGTAGAAAATAGCAAATCGAATATTAGAGAAGGATGATCGGAGTTGAAGAAACTCAGTTCGAAGAGAGAAAACGAGAAAGTAGCTAAACCTAGAAATTGAAATTAACAAGCCAACTGGCGCGTCAAAGTCTGTTATAACAGACTTTGCAAGTTTACAAAAATACAATAGAAACCCCAAACTAACGCCTATATATAGATGCAACTATCAATAATTACAAAGACGACCCAGCCGACCGGTTGAGTACTAACCATAAACTCAGCCGATCAACTGACTATTCCTTAACTCAGCCTTCCTCAATACTATATCTAATGATTCGATTGAAGGACCAAACCGAACACTTCATTAGATTTTTTTGGGTAGATAGCCCGAAAGTCATCTATTGTGGAGGTCGTGATCATCTATTACGAAGCTGATTTTGATACCATGTGTAACCATTCAGATGGAGGATCCGATTCAATTTTTGTTATAAGCCTTTACTTTTACCTAACCGGCTCTCTTCACCATCATCATTTAGGTGGCCACAAGCTGAAATATATTTTAAGAAAATAAGGTATATGACGTGTAGTATTTTGAGCGTCAATTTTTTTAATAAAATCGGCAAGTACCGAGTCGTTCAAGGAAGCAATTGTAAACTTGTGCACTATGTAAGGTTATGCTTCTATTTATCCTAGTCTTAAGAGGATGTTAAGTTTGGTTTTATAATATAAATAAACAAGCAAATAAGAAAAGGTTCCAACGAATTTCGAGAAGTACTTCGGGGAACTACTTCACTTACCCAACATTAGAATTGAATTATTAACTAGCATCAAGGATTTGCCTATATTGATTGGAAAACAGCCGCACAATCCAAGTAAGAACCTCACCCTTTCGGTGCTATTGGTTATAATTGGAACTGTACCTTAAACAACGAAACTTCGAATCAAGTAACTCACTGATGTTTACCAAATCTCGTTGCGTAAACATGGGTAGTACTTGTCATAATCCTAGTCTTTCCCGTCACAATCTCGGGCCACTCTCGTAGTCACTGAGTTTGTAACATGTATTTTACTTAATAGTGGGACATTTTGCCTCACCCTTTCGGCAATATTGGCTTAACGTCTCAAAGCTATGCACTTAGGCATTTTCTCAAACACCTAGTGTGCATCGCTAGGTTTTAAGCGCTAAGTTAAATACAAACCATGTAGAACAATCCAAATCATGCAAAAATTAATTTATTAAATGATTCATAGTTGAGTAAGATTCGCAGGACCCCAAAATATGGGTCACTACTCACTATCCATCGTCATGGAAAAACAAATCATGTTTTGTTCGAAATGAAAATTAAAAAGAGAAAGAGGAATGACTACACTCTACACCCTTCAAATTGATGTCGATAATCCCTTTAAGCTCAATCTTCAATCCGATCAAAATTCTCGTGTTTTTGTGCCCCTTTCTCTCTTTTTCGTCATCTCCGAGTGTGTAGGTGTTTTTTTGGATGAATATGTGCGTATGGAATGTCAGGGATTGGGGTTGGCGGGTGCTCTTTTTTTCTTCTTCTTTTTGTTATTTTTGGGCTTTTTGGAAAAACCTAGCAAAAATTGCATTTTTGGCCCATTCAGGATAGGTGACACAGATGACATGGGTAATTCCAGAGAGCTGAATTTTCTGAGTTCTGTCTTGCCTGTGTCACTTGTGTCAACTATTTTGGTGACACAAGCACAAAGTGAGATGGCCTCTTGAGCTCAATTTTTCCCTCTTTAACAACTGAATCAGCTCTTGGTCCAAACTACAAAGTTGTAGCCCTTAATCTCAGCTTTCCGACGTCAAAGATCAATGTATTTATATACATTATGAGCTGTGGGTGTGCGCGACAAGTAGAGATGTCAATCCACCTATTTCTGCACTGTTTTTGCCAAAATTCCCCAAAACACTTTATTTCGCCTTGGATTCGTTTTCCACCTAAAAACACCAAAACATAGAGTGAGAGCTCATAAGAATAAGAAAAATGATTCAAAATCGACTAAATGTGGAGCATAATTATACTACAAATTTATGCTCATAAAAACACTCCACACTTAAAGAAGAAAGCTTTGGAAATCAAGAACAAAAGTAAGAACAAGAACAAGTAAAATGTAGGGAGGTTTTGGTATTGAAATGTAAAGAAGAAGAGAGAGAAGCTCTCAACTTCGAAGCCTACCATTTGTGAGGCCAAAGCCTCTATTTATAAGCAAGCAACCCGACTTAGGGAGGAAGATAAGGATTGGCTTTAAGAAATATCCCAAAAGCAACTTGGATAGGAAGAAGAGAAGAGCCAACCACTTCGCATCCCACTAGCACCTCCTCCAACCGACTTTGGCACTTGTTGAAGCCAAAGGGCAACTATCTTGAACCTTAGTTGAGCCACAAGCCAACCGACTTGAACTTGGTTGAGGCAAACCGGATTCCAAAACCAAACCGAAATGAATAATAGAAGTTAACCAGAATATAGGGAATTCGGTTTTTGGTTGGAACTTCTTGGCCGGAACTTGGTTGGACTTGGCCTGAGCTTGATCGGAGCTTGGTCGGAGGTTGGCCGGAGTTGGCCGGAGTTGGCCGGAGTGTTGGACCATGGATTTGGAATGTTGAGGAGATTCTAAGACTGATCCATGAAAGATACTAAGCCAGATTCTGCCCGGAGCATGGTCGAAATCCCAAAACGGCCGAAATTGCCGTAGTTTGGCCTTGATCGATCTTGAGCTGGTTCCACTCAGGCGTTTTGTCTGAGAAGTGAGATTGTCCGAGTTATTGGGCATTGAAAACACTTTGGTCGAGCCATATTTTCCAGATTCCATGGTTTGGTTGAGCGACTTGGTTTCGATGCCTACGCGCGCAAGGCCTTTGCTTTGGAATTGGGCCAACTGCCAATCTGCTCGGGCGTTCTCCTTGGTCTTCCGACATTGTCGACCTTATTTGCCATTTTGATCACTTTTCTCGAGGTGGATTCGTCAGATCAGCTCGTTTGCCTGGGCAACTTGATTTTAGTGCTAGATAGCTCGGGCGTGGCCTGGGCAATGCCTGGGCAGGGACCGGGTTTCTCGGACGGGGGCCTGGGCGATGCCTGGGCGCGGCCTGGGCGATGCTCAGGCCCGGCTTGGTTTTCTCGGCCCTGGCTGACTTTTCTCGGTCCTTGGCTCGGCCAAAAATGACTTGGCATGCTTTTTGGCGCAAATCTCCCTTTTTAGGCGTGATTCCTCTTTAGACCCCAAAATTGCCTATATACACAAAATGGCATTAACAAGCACAAGTTCGTATGACCAAATGTCTAATTTGGTGGGTTTAACTGATTCGATGAATCGTATAAATACGCGCCATCAGGGCTCTAGATACTTGAGCCATCAATCCACCTTTGAATCCCATTTGAATTTCCGTCCATCAAGTCTACGATGGACTTTCAGATGTGAGTTCAACCCCTTCAAAAGTATGATTCCCTTTAGAATGGAGGGATTATGGGAGCCTCTTTCTAATGATTTTGCAAAATGTGGTAGGAAGCTCCAAAACATGTCTCGAGACGGCGTGATGAAGAAAGGGTCTTCAAAACACGTCTCGAGCTTGATGGGCACAACCTCCTTTAGTTTTTCAATAACTACCTTGGGTGCCCAACACTCAAAGTCCCTCTTTAGACTTGTGTCTTGTTGCGTGCAAGGCTGTTCTCTAGTCGATTCCACGTAAACCTCAACAAAGTCTTCGTATATTTGAAATCCTTGTGGCTGCCCATTCTCTATCTCCTCTTCAATAACAGATTCAAGCTCACTTGTACGGGGTTGTCTTCTTCATGTGAAAAACTTATATCTTCTATGCATGAGTCATCATCGTTGAAGAATTCCTCGTTGGAGATATAAGGCGTTGATGAAATAGTGAGTTCTTGGGTGTTCCCATCTAAATGATCTTGAAACGTGCTAGTAGTGAAGGGTGGTTAATGGACCACAATTATACGAATCAAAAACACAGTAAAACCCCCCAAGTTAGACTGTTTGTCTATCTAACATCCATCTGTTAGTCCCGATATATTTCCACAGGGCATTTTAGAGACTGAAGTGAAAACACGCTAAGGAGAGGATTTTATGCTGAAAAGATAACAAGAGTCAATCCAAGGTCAAGATCATATGCCGACTGAAGAAATATCAAGGATCCTGACGTTGAATTGACCAGAATAAATTAATCAGAAGAATCAGGAGTGAAGTCAAGACAGTCCGGGGAAGGAACACACTGACAGTTTTGTGAAAAGACTGCACAAAACTATACAAAATTCACATATGGCAAGATGACTTGGTGACTTGATGAAGAGGTGACCAAAGGAGGAAAACCTCCCCATTCCACCACCCACTACCGGCGGCGCCACCCCTCCTCCTCCTTGGTGACCGGCTACTTGCCTTGGAGGTGGAGGAAACAACCCATTGCTCCTCCACCACAACCGGCTACCGGCGGCTGAGCTCCACCACTCCTCCTCCGCCACTTGGTGGCTCCTCCTTGCCTCCTCCTCCTCCCTTGGATCAAACCAATCTCCACCACCCATCTCCACCCATTTTTCCTATAAAAGGAGGTGCTCCTCCTCCTCATAAATCATCCCAAAAATTGTAATCACTTCTCTCTCTACATTTTGTTACTTGTAAGTTTGGTTCGGTTTTGAAATAATACTCCTATTTGTTCTTGAGTATTATACTGGAAATTATAATACTCTTGTCGGTTCTCGAGTATTATAATACTGTAGAGAATACTCCTGTTGGTTCTTGAGTATTCAGTAGGAGTTAGGAATACTCCTGTTGGTTCTTGAGTATTCAACCCCTTTCCCTCTTACTGTTTTCAAAAACCACCGAGTATTTAGCTATGGTATCCATCTCTATGGATATTCGTAGCTAAACTCTTTATTCGGTGGAAGGTATTGTCTTGTATTATATAATGTTGTAATATCTTTTAGTTTCATTTCTTTGTATTCAAAACTTGTTCTATGTGCCATTTATAGTCAGAATTTCCAAGGTTGAGTGGATGCTACGAAAGGGCAAAACTCTTCCGTGGGGATTCGTGAACATACTCGGGTAAGTGGATGCTACGAAAGGGCAAAGCTTATCTGAGAAGTTCGACTCATCTAAAACACCACTTGGTCAATCGTAACTGTGAGATCAAGTGGATGCACAAAAGGCTAAGATACTTCGAAAGGAGGAATTAGTCTGAAATAGAACAAGGGTTGCTTTAAACGATGTTGCAAGTCTTGCGCTACGAAAGGGCCTCGATTCATCTTTGAATACTTAGAAAAGTTACTAACAGTTTATTATATACATGTTATAATACAAGAGTACCTGAAACCGAATGCTTTTCTTTACTGTTAAACCGCAATCACCAACTGCTGATCTACCGGAGGAATTACAATCACGCATCACCCACTGTAAGTCTTCTTTGTATTTACAGCATTTAATTTCTGTATTTACTTTTCCGCAATCAAAACCAAAAACCCCCAAAAAATCACGTAGTTAATTAGAGCGCTAAAATCTCAATCAACCATAAAACACGCTCCCCCCAGTTCAATCACCCTAAAAGAATAGCCTATTCCCCTAATTCCCTTGGGTTCGACCCCTACTTACCACTTACTACCCAGTAGTGTAGTCACAAGTAGCGGATATTATAAATTTATTTGTACAGAGGACACTGCACCTTAACGACAGTGCGGTGGCCCTCCGTCAAATTGGCGCCGTTGCCGGGGAATTAGCCATCGAATAAGCTATTCTTTCGTTCCCTCCCATGACCTCATGACGCAAACACCTTCATATGCATGGACAACACGGCACCTTCCACTGTTCGGGGGAACGGATGCAGAAGATCCAGTACTACACTGTCGGAGCTTTCACTACGTTTGCTGCCACATTAAACCTGAGACTGAAACGTTAGAAGAATTTAAGCTTAAATGCTTTAAATTCTCTCTAACGGATTTCGCAACAATCTGGTATTACACATCACCCGCTAGTAGTGCGGTACGTTTCGTGGACCTCTGTGCACCATTCCTGAAAGAATTCTCCCCACCATCTTTACGCCAAGAAACCCGCGAGAAGATCCTGAACCTTCAACAATCCCGGGATGAGACTTTGGACGAATACTACATGAACTACGATGCCATCGTCTCAAGCTGCCCGCACCATGGGTTTACGAAGAAAATTCTTCTCCAAAAATTTCTTCGTGGGATGAGGGCCGAAGAGCTGGGAAGAGTTAACGAAGCTATGAGAAGGTCTGCCATAAACTTCACCATTGCAGACATGTGGCACCTTATAATCGGCTTGGCCGCTGCCACAAGACGAGCACCCCAAATGGACGAGGAAATGCAGACAGAAGAAGCTGACCCAGAGGCTGATGAAGGAGAAACCACCGAACCGTCAGAAGAGACTCCTGAACCATCTGAAGAATCAGACATGGAAAGCACCGGAAGCAACGAAGTAGGAGTCCAGAACACCACTGACGAATTTCCCAGGCCTTCCCGACTTTTCCCCTCGATCAATAGGCAAATCGCTGAAAACCATGTGATCAAAGAAGAGGCTGAAAAGAGGATGGGAAAAGGGCCTGAGCAGAATGACTCCTACATGGAGCACGCTTTCGCCATGACTGGACAAGGCAGCCCTAAACAGGAGAACACCCAGTTCAAAAAGCTGATAGTGAAAGGTCCCTCGCCTTCTCAGAGACGTTGGAAGGAGATACCATCAGAACTGGACCCAAACCCGTCATCTGCTAAAAAATCAGGAAGACTCACCGCAAGAATCAAGGTCGGTGGAATCAAAAAGTTTGACCTCAGCCACCCATGGGACCCAAACCAGTAATCCACAACGAGGTATCGTCAAGCCAACGACGTAAAACAAGTGCACTGGTCGGGAGGTAACCCGACACTATCTTACTTTCCGCACTTACTTTCAGTACTTAGTTTTAAGCTTGCATGACTTTTGAACTAAGGCACGCCTTCGTTCAAAAGTGGGGGGTGAAAACCGCCTGTGTACATAAATAACATGCTTGCTGTTTTTCTTTTTTTAGTAATAGTATCTTTTTGAACATATGAACTTAAGAATGTGAAAAAGATAAATCAGAATTCATGCATTTACCCTGTGAAAATTCAAACTGTTTAAAAACTTAGAATGTAACTTTCCATTTGTCCTTTGTACTGAGATAACTAGGGATGTGGAGTTGACATAAACTGCCCTAGAAGGACTTGGGAAGCAATCAAAGGATCAGATCAAACTATATGGTTTTCGAAGTCAGTGGAGGCTGCACTTCGGGTTTTCAGTGAATAATTGAGTCAAACTCCGCCAAGAAGCATCTATGCAAAGGCGAGGACGGGAATCAGACCGTCCTCTCTCTAGTCAAAATAGCCGAGAAAATAGATAAGCGACCCTCATCTTGACCCGCGCAAAACGACGAAGACGAGAGGAGAGGGGAGGTATATCCATAGGCTTGCGGGCGATGATTGGACCTCCCAAGAAGGCTGACAAATTGGACTAGCAAGTCACAAAGAAGCGAAAAACTCAAAGAAGAAAATCAAAAGAGGCCAAAGGCCCAAAATTGTGAAGGTTTTAACCGAGCAAAGGTGAAGCACTCGACAAAGTCAAATCAAAGGCCAAAGGCCGATTCACTACAACAACAAAAAAAGCAGTCCCTCGCCAAAGAAAAAAAATCAAGAAGGTTCAACTCACTGAAACCCGAACCGAATCACGTGCATGAGAAAGCTACCAGAAGACCATATAGTACGAAACGATCCCGAGGCTGCAACCCAAGAACCTGAAAAGGGCTATCTCCCGAAACATCCAATATAATTTGCATCTCAGCACGGAGGTACAAGTATTAAGTTTTTTCTATTTATTTACGCAGATTAATTTGGTAATAAGTAAGCAATGCATGAATTAGGATAGATCGAGTACCACAGTCTAATTTTCATATGCCAAATCCGAACCTAGAACTTACGCCCTTTAATAGCATTGTTCGGGACGAACAACTAAAAGTGGGGGGTATTCTGATGGACCACAATTATACGAATCAAAAACACAGTAAAACCCCCCAAGTTAGACTGTTTGTCTATCTAACATCCATCTGTTAGTCCCGATATATTTCCACAGGGCATTTTAGAGACTGAAGTGAGAACACGCTAAGGAGAGGATTTTATGCTGAAAAGATAACAAGAGTCAATCCAAGGTCAAGATCATATGCCGACTGAAGAAATATCAAGGATCCTGACGTTGAATTGACCAGAATAAATTAATCAGAAGAATCAGGAGTGAAGTCAAGACAGTCCGGGGAAGGAACACACTGACAGTTTTGTGAAAAGACTGCACAAAACTGTACAAAATTCACATATGGCAAGATGACTTGGTGACTTGATGAAGAGGTGACCAAAGGAGGAAAACCTCCCCATTCCACCACCCACTACCGGCGGCGCCACCCCTCCTCCTCCTTGGTGACCGGCTACTTGCCTTGGAGGTGGAGGAAACAACCCATTGCTCCTCCACCACAACCGGCTACCGGCGGCTGAGCTCCACCACTCCTCCTCCGCCACTTGGTGGCTCCTCCTTGCCTCCTCCTCCTCCATTGGATCAAACCAATCTCCACCACCCATCTCCACCCATTTTTCCTATAAAAGGAGGTGCTCCTCTTCCTCATAAATCATCCCAAAAATTGTAATCACTTCTCTCTCTAGATTTTGTTACTTGTAAGTTTGGTTCGGTTTTGAAATAATACTCCTGTTTGTTCTTGAGTATTATACTGGAAATTATAATACTCTTGTCGGTTCTCGAGTATTATAATACTGTAGAGAATACTCCTGTTGGTTCTTGAGTATTCAGTAGGAATTAGGAATACTCCTGTTGGTTCTTGATTATTCCACCCCTTTCCCTCTTACTGTTTTCAAAAACCCCCGAGTATTTAGCTATGGTATCCATCTCTATGGATATTCGTAGCTAAACTCTTTATTCGGTGGAAGGTATTTTCTTGTATTATATAATGTTGTAATATCTTTTAGTTTCATTTCTTTGTATTCAAATCTTGTTCTATGTGCCATTTATAGTCAGAATTTCCAAGGTTGAGTGGATGCTACGAAAGGGCAAAACTCTTCCGTGGGGATTCGTGAACATACTCGGGTAAGTGGATGCTACGAAAGGGCAAAGCTTATCTGAGAAGTTTGACTCATCTAAAACACCACTTGGTCAATCGTAACTGTGAGATCAAGTGGATGCACAAAAGGCTAAGATACTTCGAAAGGAGGAATTAGTCTGAAATAGAACAAGGGTTGCTTTAAACGATGTTGCAAGTCTTGCGCTACGAAAGGGCCTCGATTCATCTTTGAATACTTAGAAAAGTTACTAACAGTTTATTATATACATGTTATAATACAAGAGTACCTGAAACCGAATGCTTTTCTTTACTGTTAAACCGCAATCACCAACTGCTGATCTATCGGAGGAATTACAATCACGCATCACCCACTGTAAGTCTTCTTTGTATTTACAGCATTTAATTTCTGTATTTACTTTTCCGCAATCAAAACCAAAAACCCCCAAAAAATCACGTAGTTAATTAGAGCGCTAAAATCTCAATCAACCATAAAACACGCTCCCCCCAGTTCAATCACCCTAAAAGAATAGCCTATTCCCCTAATTCCCTTGGGTTCGACCCCTACTTACCACTTACTACCCAGTAGTGTAGTCACAAGTAGCGGATATTATAAATTTATTTGTACAGAGGACACTGCACCTTAACGACAGTGCGGTGGCCCTCCGTCAGTGGTGCACTTTCGTGTTCCAATTCATCATCGGTGCAAGATTCACCATCCCACACCTCGTTGTAAGCTTGGGTAGCAACTCTCAAGAACTCATCCTCCGTTGCTTGATCCCATACTTGCTTTAAGGCACTAGATTCAAGGATTTCTTCTTCAGAGTCCTCTTCTTCATCATCCAAGTTTACATTTTCCATTTCTCGTTGCGCTAATTGGGTCTCTAACATCTTGTTGTGCATGGCTAATTCATCCAATCTTTGGAAGATCTTTTCTTGATTAGCCGAAATAATGGTTAGCTGACAGATCGCTCGTCGTCAAAGCGATTTGTGCAAATAAATTTATAATAGTCCGCTACTCGCAACTATACTACTGGGTAGTACTTGGTAAGTAGGGGTCGAACCCAAGGGAATCAGTGGGATAGTCGTTCTTTGAGGGGGTTTATCCAGCGAGAGAGCGTGTAGGTTGGTTGGTTGGTTTTAAAGCTACCAGCTAATTGATTGGTTGGTTGGTTGGTTTTAGGACTGGAAAATAAATTACAATTTTACAATTAAAGGAAAGCATTCGGTTTCAGGGGCCTTGTATTATATCCTGTTTATCATTGACCTTTAGTGACTCTACAAAGTATTCAAACGGTGTATCAATGCCATTCCAAGCACTCGATTTGCGTACACTGTCTAGCCTATTCCAAGGACGTAGAGCACTTATTCTATTTAGGCTAATACTCCATTCCCGGTTATATTAGCCTATGTGCATCCATTTGATCAATCATTCCCGATCAACCAAATGGTGTTTAAGATGAGTCAAACTTCTCAGATAAGCTTTGCCATTCCAAGCATCCACTTATCTGTACAAGTTTACGAACCCCGCTGTAGAGTTTTGCCATTCCAAGCATCCACTCTACGTTAGACGTTCTAACCGAATATATGGCACATAGAATAAGTTTTGAATACTAAGGAGAGACGCTAAGTTAATAGTCTAAAACATTTTATAATACAAGTCCACCCCTTCTACCGAATGAGGTGTTTAGCTACTATTCATTGCGCTAAACATTATACTAAGGAAATAAAATAGTTGAATAAATACTAAGAATTACTTACAACCGTTGAAGCGCCAAGGGAGCTATCCTTTATTTCCAAAGCCAAACTTACAAATACATAACTTAGAGAGAGAAGTGAATTTTACAAGTGAGGGTGCTTATCAAAATGAGGGGAGGAGCTCCTCCTTTTATAGCCATGGAGGGTGGAGATGGAGGGTGGAGATGGTTGCATGTGGAGGCCATCCATGGAGGAGGAGAATGGAGGGTGGAGGAGCCACCACATGTCTTTTGATCCAAGGGAGGAGCAAGGAGGAGCAAGGAGGAGGAGACATGTGGAGGAGCCAAAAGCCGCCGGTCAAGGGAGGAGGAGCCGCCGGTTGCCGGTGGTGGAAGGGGAGGAGCTCCTCCCTTGGTCACCTCTTCAACAAGTGGCCGGTCACTTTGGTCCAATGTGAATTTTGTACAGTTTTGTGCAGTCTTTTCACAAAACTGTCAGTGTGTTTCTTCCCCGGACTGTCTTGATTCCTCTCCTGATTCTTCTGATTAATTTGTTATGAGTGCTTCAACGTCAGGATCCTTGATATTTCTTCAGTCGGCATATGATATTGACCTTGGATTGACTCGTAACATCTTTTCTGCTCTAAAAGCTCCTCTTTAGTGTGTATTCTCTCTAAGCTCTGAATTACCCTGCAAAAATATATCTGAACTAACAAGCAAAAGTTAAATAGACAAAATGTCTAATTAAGGGGGTTATACTGTGTTTATGATTCGTATAATTTTGGTCCATCACTAGCATTTCCATATTCGAGAGTCCATCGTTAGGTTGAGGAATTTCAGGATATTGGTGGTAGGAGCCTTCTTCGAATGAGCATTGTTGGCTATCATCCCAATATTGAGAGTATGAATGTGTTGGATAACCTTTATCTTCCCAATAAGAATTTGATTGCTCCTCCTCTTGGTAATATTCTTCATTGTACGAAATTTGTTGGTTGTATGAATACATCCTCGCAAAACAAAAAGAACAAAAGTTAGTAAGGGATATGAGTAGAGAATATACAAATGAAAGAAGAAAATATTTACAAGACTAGTCGAGATATCCACACAACCTAGGCTAATGACAAGATAATGTGTTGCTCCCCGACAATTGAGCCATTTTGACGTGTAGTATTTCGAGCGTCAATATTTTTTATAAAATCGGCAAGTATCGAGTCGTCCAAGGGAGAAATTGTAAACTTGTGCACTATGTAAGGTTATGCTTATATTTATCCTAGTCTTAAGCGAATGTTTAGTTTGGTTTTATAATATAAATAAACAAGCAAATAAGAAAAGGTTCCAACAAATTTCGAGAAGTACTTCGGGGAACTACTTCACTTACCCAACATTAGAATCGAGTTATTAACTAGCATCAAGGATTTGCCTACATTGATTGGAAAATAGCCGCACAATCCAAGTAAGAACCTCACCCTTTCGGCGCTACTGGTTATAATTGGAATTGTACCTTAAACTACGAACCTCACCCTTTCGGCGCTATTGGTTTGAATCAAGTAACTCGCTAATGTTTACTGACGGAGCCCACCGCACTGTCGTTAAGGTGCGATGTTCGCTGTGCAAAAACGAATTTATAATACCGATACTCGCGACTTAACTATTTTTGGGTAGTCAGTGGTAAGTACGGGTCGAACCCAAGGGAGTCAGGTGAATAGTTGTTCTTTCGAAAAGGGGGGAATTAAATTAAGCAGTTGGGGGGTTGGTTTTGGTTTTAGTACTGAAAAGTAAAGTGCGAGTCTTGACAGAAAATAAACAGTTGATATGGTACTGAAAGTAAAATAACAGTTGATATTATAATTAAAGGAAAGTATTCGGTTTTAGGGGCCTTGTATCATAGTCTGTTTATCATTGACCTCTAATGATCATACTATGTGTTCAAAAGTGTATCAAGGCCATTTCAAGCACTCGACTTGCCACACTGTCTAGCCCATTTCAAGGTCATAGAGCACTTTGTTCTATTTAGACTAGCACCCCATTTCAAGGTATACTAGCCTATGTGCATCCATTTGATCAATCATTTCCGATCAATCCAAATGGTGTTTTAAAGAGGTCGAACTCCTCAGATAAGCTTTGTCATTTCAAGCATCCACTTACCCGAGTATGTTCAGGAACCCCACGGAAGAGTTTTGCCATTTCAAGCATCCACCCAACCTTGGAAGTTCTAACCTAATATGTGGCACATAGAACAAGTTTTGAACACATAGAGGCACTAAGAGTAGGGTCTAAAACATTGTATGGTACAAGTACACCCCTTCAACCGAATGAAGGGTTTAGCTACGAATATCCATAGAGGTGGATACCATAGCTAAGTACTTGGAAAAGTAAAGGTTTTGAAAGACAGAAAGTAAAGTTTTCGAAAGTAAAGACAGGAAAGTAAAGTACTTTGAAAGATAGTGAAGTAAAGAAAAGAGTACTTACAAAAACTGATAAGAGTGCTCAAGATCCAACTTCGATTCCAAAGGAAAGTGTTTACATGATTGTGCCCACAAAAGCTAGAGAGATAAGTCACTTGAGGACTTGTGATGTTGGAATGAGATGGGATGATGATACAAGGAGGAGGGGAGCTCTATTTATAGGCTTGGAGGAGAAGATGGATGTGGATGAGAAGCTACCACATGTCACAAAATGGGAGGAGGAGCAAAAGCCATCGGGGTGAGTCATCACCTCCCTTAGCCGCCCCCCATGTGTCACTTCCTCCTTGAAGCCGCCGGCCATGTGAGGTGGAGGAGAGTGAGTGGTGAGTTTGTGATCTTTTCACAAAAGCCATCGGTCCTTTCAGCTACGGACTGATTCTGGTTGCCCTTCGGTTGGACTTGTTTTGAGTGATTCCACGTCCGGTTCTTGAAAGTCGGAATTTGGTCGTGACCTGGAATGACTCGTAATTCATTTTCAGCTTTAAAACTCCTCCTTAGCCTGTATTCTCTCTAGACTTCAAAATACCCTGTAGATAAATATCGGAACTAACAAGCAAAAGTTAAGTAGACAAAGCGTCTAATTTGGTGGGTTTAACTGTGTTTATGATTCATACAATTATGGTCCATCATTTACCAACTCTCGTTGCGTAAACATGGGTAGTACTTGTCATAATCCTAGCCTTTCCCATCACAATCTCGGGCCACTCTCGTAGTCACCGAGTTTGTAACGGTGTATTTTACTTATAGTCGGATATTTAGCCTTACCCTTTCGGCGCTATTGTCTTAACGTCTCAAAGCTATGCACTTAGGCATTTTCTCAAACACCTAGTGTGCATCGCTGGGTTTTAAGCGCTAAGTAAAATACAAACCATGTAGAACAATCCAAATCATGCAAAAATTAATTTATTAATCGATTCATAGTTGAGTAAGATTTGTAGGACCCCAAAATATGGGTCACTACTCACTATCCATCGTCATGGAAATACAAATCATGTTTTGTTCGAAACGCAAATTATAAAGAGAAAGAGGAATGACTACACCCTTCAAATTGATGTCGATAATCCCTTTAATCTCAATCTTCAATCCGATCAAAATCCTCACGTTTTCGTGACCCCTTCGCTCTTTTGTTCCGTCTCCAAGTGTGTAGGTGTTTTTTTGGATGAATATGTGCGTATGGAATGTCAGGGATTGGGGTTGGCGGCTGCTCTTTCTTTTTCTTCTTTTTGCAAAAACCTAGCAAAAATTGCATTTTTGGCCCATTCAGGATAGGTGACATAGATGACACGGGTAATTCCAGAGAGCTGAGTTTTCTGAGTTCTGTCTTGACTGTGTCACTTGTGTCAACTATTTTGGTTACACAAGCACATAGTGAGATGACCTCTTGAGCTCAATTTTTGACCCCTTTAACAACTGAATCAGCTCTTGGTCTAAACTACAAAGTTGTAGCCCTTCATCTTAGCTTTCCAACAAGCCAAAGATCTATTTATTTGGACACTGTATGAGCTCTGGGTGTGCTCGACAAGTAGAAATTGAAATCAGCCTAGTTCTGCACTGTTTTTGCCAAAGGTCCCCAAAACACTTTATTTCGCCTTGGATTCGTTTTCCACCTAAAAACTACCAAAACACAGAGTGAAAGCTCATAAGAATAAGGAAAATGTTTCAAAATCCACTAAAGGTGGAGCATAAATATACTACAAATTTATGCTCATCAGTATACTCGTGACATGATAGTTGAGAAGCATACTTAACAAGTTTTACATCAATAAATGTCTTATCGGCGAGAGATAGAATTGTTGAGTTAGCTACACTCATCACTTACGAAATTCTAAAAACGTTGATAGCACTAAACATGACCTACCACATGATTCTCTCTATTAAGAGATTGCTGGTCATTACGCTGTTACGGAGAGTAGATTGTGATACCATCTATAACGATCTGACTACGGGACTCGCTTTGAATCATTTATAAGTCCTAGCGACTCAAATAACCTTTACCACCATCAACGTTATGTTCATTTCAACGGCGAGTCTTGAACTCATTCGCTTGTGGTTACAAGGTATGAATTCTAACACCTACGCCACCACATCTTATGGGCAAGTAAGACACATTACATTTTCAGCGGAGTCTGTTTTCGGCCACCTACTGTGCATAATCCATTCGAATACCATCTATCACAATTCAATCGAAGAACTACACCAGAATTGTCATAACCATTGACTTGATCCAACTTCTTATTGACATCACCATCCTTGAGGACATCGTAACTTGAAATTCATTCTATTAAGCATGGGTCACACTCTATTACATCCCAAAATGGTGAAGTCATGCATTCTTTTTTTAGTCATTAATTGTTTTTCATCATGTGTTGTGGTAGTGCCATGCGCACGAGCGATCCAAAATTTAAAAAAATGAGCTCTAAACTGTCTTGAAACTATGAGGCTTTTTACTCTCAAATGAAGCACTTTTGAAAATTATGAGGCTTATTTTTCTCTCGAATGAGGCCTTTGTTAATAAAAAAGATAAATTATGTGGCCTCAAGCCTTACCACGCGCTCAAGGCTAAGGTGATGTGATAGTGGAAGTATGACGTGAAAACTTTTTGGGAGCAAACATGGAAAAGTCCAAATAAGCAAACCACGTTTTCTCTCCAAATGACATGTCCACATGTTAAGTACTTTTTGTTATGAATATAATATGGTATACTTATTAGGTCAATATTTATGGTCATTATTTTTACATTAAAGTAATTTAGTCAATATATTAGGTTAAAGTATTGACATTAGAGAAGTTAGATTCATATTTTATGGATTTTGCCTCCTTCCCTTTTTGTTATAAAAAGGGTTCAAATGCAATGAGAAAAACACAACTTAAACTTCCATTCTTACTCATCCTAAAAGGCTCTCCCTTATCCCTCTCACAAACAACATTGTATTAAGTGTTTTGTTAAAGTTATGAAGTTATTTTACAACACGTTATTAGCACGAACGCTCTCCACTTCCATACCGTAAGTTCCGAACAAAGGTACATAACGAAATATTTTCTTTTCGATATTATTGTATAACATCATTTTGTTATACAACGGAGCTACGCTACCGTATAACAAAAATGATGTGATTTACACCTTGTTTTACTTTCTTAATGTATAACAACATATTATTATGCAATGGCGGATTATCCCCTCATAATAAAGTGTTGTGATCTACAAAGTAATTATCTTTACTTTAAATACTTCTTACAACTTGTTTTACTTTCTTATTGTATAACAACATATTATTATGCAGTGGCGGATTATCCCTACATAGTAAAGTGTTGTGATCTACAAAGTAATTATCTTTACTTTAAATACTTCATTTTAATAATTTCTTTGAACCATATTTCCATAATTTATTTGATGATATTACATTGTTAATTTACTCCAACGGTAACAACGGTAACTAATTTGTGCCCAACGGTAACATAACGGCTATTTTTTTCTCTTTAAATTCGATTTCATTCACCATACAAAATCACATTCATTCTCTCTTCTACTACATAATCTTCTCAAGAACAAAAAAATCTTGCCATAGAATGTCTCGTCTAATACTAGTTCTTATTTTCATAATTATTTTTGTACTTACTGTTTGTTTCTTCACCGGAGATGTTCCGACGGATGAATTTTATCATTGTTCAGAAATGTTTGTAATAATGTATGTCTTCTTCTTCTTTACAATACTTGTCGAATTTTATGTTTTAAATTAATCCAATAAACTTTTTCTACTTTGTCCCTTTTTCTTTTAGTTACCACCATGTCAAACCTCACAAAACTTGAGTTCACTCCACTCGACATCTCAGGAAAAAATTACATGCCTTGGACGATAGACATTGAGACACATTTAGATTCAATGAATCTTCCTGAAACAATCATTGAAGGGAATACCTCATCAAAAAGGGATAAGGCAAAATCTTTGATTTTCCTTCGTCGTCATCTTGACGAGAATCTCAAAAATGAATATCTGACTGTGAAAGATCTGAGTGAGTTATGGAAAAATCTGAAAGACAGATTTGATCACCAAAGGGATGTGATGCTTCCCTTATATTGGGATAAATGGGCCGCTTTACGGTTCCAAGATTTTGTGAAAGTTAGTGAGTATAACTTTGAGATAATAAAAATAGTGAGCTGTTTGAAATTTTGTGGAGATACAATAACTGATGCTGAAATGATGGAAAAGACTTTGTCTACTTTCCATGCATCAAATGTAACCTTACAGCAGCAGTATCGTGTTCGTGGTTTTCAAAAATACCATGAGCTGATTGGTACTCTCCTAGTGGCAGAACGAAACAATGAATTGTTGATAAAGAACCACAAATCTTGCCCAACGGGCTCGAGAATATTTTTCTGAGGTAAATTTTATCAACTCTAATGAGAGTAGACCCATGAACTATTTTCAGGGTCGAGGGCAAGGCCGAGGTCATGGGAGGATAAGGTCGAGGTCGTAGTTTTGGCCAGGGGCGCAGTCGAGGTGGTTATTCTAATAATCGACCTCATAAGACCGCCAATTATCACCAAAAGAGACAGCGAAATGACTGGGACCGTGAGAACTCCCACAAAAGGGGAGATGGTCCAAGTTCATTAAAGAGCCCTGAGACCACTTGTTTTAGATGTGGTTGTAAAGGGCATTGGTTTAAAACCTGTCGAACCCCTGAACACTTATGCAAACTCTATCAAGAGTCCGTGAAGGGAAAAGGAAAGGAGGTCAACTTTATTGACCAAACTTCTATGAATGAGTTTACTCGACTTGAAGAATCTGATTTCAATAATGAGCATGTTGATACAGTTGGGGATTTTGCAAACGCAAAGGAGATCAATTTTATTGACCATGATCCCATGAACGAGTTCACTCATCTTGGGGGAACGTGATTTAAGTGATGACTTCCTTGGTGATATAACTGGAAAAATGACTGGTGGGAACTGAAAGGGGAATTTGTGTAAACCCATGGGAATGAAGCCAAACAGTCCAATGTTTTAATTTGATTTTCTTATGTTATATGTATGTTTTCCTTTAAGCATGACTATGTTTTCTCACATGTAATAAAATATGTCTACCTTTTCATTTATCTTACATTTTCTTGTTTACTTAAAGCTTTGAAATGGACAAAGCCAAAGTCAACCAAAGGATAAATATTGAAGAAAAGTGCATACTTGATAGTGGAACAACGCACACAATACTGAAGTATAAAAGGTTTTTCTTGATGATAAAACCAACACGAACCATTGTGAATACAATATCAGGTCCTGTAGATCTCATTGAAGGAATCGGTGATAGGGACCTTGTCGTGAGGCCAAATCAAATTTACAATTTATAAGTTCCGCTACTATTGGCTCACTATGGATTAGTAGAGCGGCAAGTAGGGTTCGAACCCAGAGGAGTTGTAATGGTTACTTGTTGCTCTATGAAAACAGTAAAAGAAAGTAAAATGGTTGGGGGTTTTGAAACAGTTTAAAGACTAGTACAAAAAGTAAATGAGCGAAGGTAAACAAAAAGAAGTATTCGGTCTAGGAATTTATTGTTACACATTCATCACGGATAGCTAATGATCTATTCTACATTTCATAGAGTGTGGTGTCCCAACAAAGGTGACAACCCAAGGTACCCCAACAAAGGTGGTACTCCACAGCCTAGAACCACCAATGTAGTTGTGTGGTGTCAAAGACAACCCAAAACGCCCCGGTAAGGGTAACGCTCCACAACCTCACTTGGCAAGGTTTTCGGCTTCCTAATCTAGTCCTTTGTTAGATCAAACAACCCGGCAAAGGTGTCGCTCAACCTATGTGTACTATCTACCATTGCGGCAAAGCATCCGGTAGATGTTACAATAGGGATCATTTGCTTGACTAAGCTTTGTGGCAAAACTTCCATTTAGTCTCGCATTTGATCCGTGGGTTTAAGCACAAGGACTAGTGAAATGTAAAATAGCATTAAGTACTAGAATCTCAAAATGTGTTGACATCTCTTATGATACATTTATCATGGACAACCAATGGCTCATTTTACATCCCATAGAGTGTGGTGTTTCGACAAAGGAAACAACCCAAAGTACTCCGGCAAAGGTAGTACACCACGGCCTCAAACGACCTTGGTAGTAGTGTGGTGCCAAAGGCAACCCAAGGTTTTGAAACCCCACAACCTCACTAGGCACGGTGTAGACCTCCTAATCTAGTCCTTATTAGATCGAACAATCCGGCAAGGGTGTTGCTCTATCTATGTGTACTATCCATTATCGCGGCAAGGCATCAAATGGATGTTACAATAAGGATCATTGGCTTGACTAAGCTTAGTGGCAAGACATCCACTTAGCCTTGCCTTTGATCCGTGGAATGATATCCAAGGACTAGTGGAATGTAGAATGGAATTAAGAACAAGTGTCTCAAAATGTATGCATAAGAGGTAAAACCCTAAACCGAATAAGAGATTTAGCTACTCATATCCATGGAAGGAATACAATAGCAATACATGGAAAGTAAATACATGATAGTAAGTACAAGAAAGTAAATACAAGAAAGTAAATACAAGAAAGTAAAGACAAGAAAAGTAAAGGATTGCTTTCTATTGAAAATGAAGGAGTAGAGAGAGAAGCCCCCAATGAGGCACACAAATGGGGCACACGATGGGACTCCAATCTCAATGAATGACACTATTTTCCTAGACCAAGAGGTTCTATTTATAGAAAAATGAGCTAGGGTTTCTCTTGTCTTGGGCACCAAGTTCGGAGTGGAAGTAGCCAAAATGGATTGGCATGAGCCAATGATGAGATGCTTCTAGAATCATCAAGGCACTCTTGCTCTGGAAGTAGTCAAAATGGATTGGCAGGAGCCAAATGATGAGATGCTTCTAGAATCATCAAGATTTTTCAAGTGGGCTAGTTTTGGCTTGGAACTCAAGTGTGGCCCAATAATGCATTGTGGTGATTTTGGCATAAAATGCCCTTTTTAAGCCCGATTCTTCTTTAGACTTCAAAAGGCCCTGAAATACAAAACGACATTAACAAGCAAGTGTTCTCATGATTAAGTGTCATATTTGGTGGGTTTTGTTGACTCGATGAGTCGTATAAATACGACTCATCAAACCACCCCACACTTGAACTTGTTCGTCCCGAACAAGGCCTTATGTCTCAAGAGGAAAATAAGTAAAACACCACAATGCCTTCGGCACCCTAGATATGCATATGAGTTGCTAGTCTAGATTTCACCTTTCCATGCATAACTCAATTGCTACTAAAAGTATCATGCATCAAACATGGAAGTAACTTGATACATGTACCTTTGAGCCGATATGCAAACCAATTTGGATGAGTGGAAGATAGTCCTTTTAGACCCATGATCTACACTCTTGGTTCCGAACTCTTACTATATGGTTGTATTTCATTGCTTCTTCTAGCACGTGATTTGTTCGAGCTTCAAGGGTTGAGTCCTTTTGTTGCTTTGCTTGGACAGCTTTTGTAGTGAATTTTGGCCTTTGGCCTTTGATATGGCGGTGATGAACTTCACTTTTTGTTTCGGGTATAACTTTCACACTTGGGCTGATTTTTCTTTGAGCCTTGCTCCTTGTTGTGAATTTCTTGTCCTTCTCTTTTGGGAGGTCCAATCATAGCCCGCAAGCATATGGAAATACCTCCCCGCTCTTTCTCATCCTTGTCGTTTCGGCGCGGGTCAAGTTGAGGGTCGCTCACCTCTTTTCCCGGCTACTCGGACTAGAGATAGGACGGTTTGATTCCCGTCCCTCCCCTTGCATAAACACTGCAGCGGCGGAGTCCACTCTAAACCCATGAGTCTCGAAGTGCTAGCCTCCACTAAGTCCACATAACCATATAGTTTGAGATCCGGTCCCTTGAGTGCTTTTGTCAAGCCTTTCTAGGACATTTAGAAGTAGACGTCGTGCACCAAACCAACCACACAGGCGCCGCTCCAAATGCAGATCAAGACAAAACAGTCCTTGGCCCAAAAGATAAACAAGACACTGCCACAAATGTTGAACAAGATAAACATGGCACGTCTGTGTCATCCTTTAGCCCAACTGATAATACTAAGGACATAGACAAGTCTTTTATAGTCTTTTGCCCAACAGACCACTCCAAGGTCGCAGACACAATGGGTAGAATTACACTGCTCACAGGGGAATGCAGCACACACATCGAGGCCTCCCCTTGTCCTACGCCAGACCCTACTACTTCGTTCTCCCTGACCAAATCAGATGCCAGGACCCCTTACATGTTACGCATATCGACTATCCAAAGACGTGCTAGGACAATGGGGGAGCAGGTCGACCACAACAGACCCTCTACCAGGACGACATCCGGAAATAATAATAGGCTTGGCACACTTAGCAGTCCGCAGACTGCCCCCACTCTATCTACCATGACAGTATCCCAATGATACACACCCTCTGCTTGAACGCCCGAGGGGCTAATAATACAGGTACAATCGATTTTTTTAAGACCATGTCGTCTACCCATAACTTCTCTATTTGTGGTATTTTAGAACCCATGACAGGCTCTCATAACCTGTCAGAGTTCGCCCGCAAATATGGATCCTGTGGAAGGATCATGTCAAGGTCTCTCACATTGCTACTGGAGATCAGTATATCAGCATTAGTGCTTCTACCCTGGCGTCCTCGCCTATTACTGTCGGAGTTCAAGAATTTCCTGCATGGAGATGATACCAACCCAAAAATATGGATCCTGTGGAAGGATCATGTCAAGGTCTCTCACATTGGTACTAGAGATCAGTATATCAGCATTAGTGCTTCTACCCTGGCGTCCTCGCCTATCACTATTACCTTTGTCTATGCCGCCATTGCCCAGGCCCGGCGTTTGCTTTTATGGGATCAGCTTGAGAACTTTGCCCGGACGCTGGCTGGCCCATGGATAGTGGCGGGCGATTTCAACGTCATATCCTCCTGGAATGAGAAAAAAGGTGGTGCCCGGCGAGATAATGGAGCTATGGCGGAGTTCAATGAATTTCAGCTCCATGCTGGCCTAGCTAATGCCGGTTACGTGGGAAATGATTTTACGTGGTGTAACAATCGGTCGGAGGAGCATCAGCTTTGGATGCGGCTGGATAGGGTGCTTATCAATGGTGCAACTATGGCCATGCTTCCTAACTTCCTAGTGGAGCATCTGCCCCGGATCTCCTCCGATCACGCCCCTCTTCTTATCAAGTTTGGCGAGTCGCCCCGCAAGCCGGCTTCTTTCAAATACCTCAGAGCCTGGCACGAGCATGCTGATTTTCTCCCTCTTGTTGAGGCGGAGTGGCCCAAGCACACCCATGCAAACCCTATCTTGGCTATTGCTCTAAAGCTCAAAGGCCTTAGTAGGCGGCTTAAATCCTGGAATGGGTTAGTGTTTGGCAACCTCAAAGTCAAGATCAAGGGTCTCACTGCGACTATTGATGCTCTCGAAGCCGACCTCCAGAACAGATGGAGCTATAATGTTGAGGGTGAGATTGCCCGATCCAAAGAGCTGGTGGCATCCACCCAACGTCTTCACTATCAAGTTCTGGCCGATAAAGCCAAAGCTCAATGGGTGGTTGATGGCGACAGGAATACTACACTGTTCCAAGCCTTAATAAAGGCAAGACGACCCAAAAACAGAGTCAGGCTTCATATGCCGGACGGAACCTTCACAGAAGATAGCAACATTATAGGTCACCTAGCCCAAGAGCACTTCAATCACATTCTGCGAGGCTTCTCTATCCGCCCTCCCGAGGATGCCTTCAACGATGTGTTTCCCATGATCAATGATGATGACAATGAGATCCTCACGACTGTCCCTGGTACTGAGGAGATCCATGGAGCCATTCGTAGCTTAAACCCTTCGAGTGCGCCTGGCCCGGATGGGTTTACAGGTCACTTTTTCTCTCACTGCTGGCATATCATCAAGGATGATTTGGCTCGGGCTGTCGGAGCTTTCTTCCAGGGTACACCTCTTCCGAGCTCCATATCTTCCACCAATCTTGTGCTTCTGCCAAAACAGCCTATTATTGAAAGGATGGATCAGCTGCGTCCCATAAGCCTGTGTAATTTCTTTCACAAGATCATCTCTAGCATCCTTAACGCTCGGCTGAGGAATTTCCTACCTCGGCTCATCAGCCAAGAACAATGCGGTTTCATCCCTGGTTCGGAATATGACGGACTCCATTGCTTTAGCCCATGATCTCACGTGCCACATAAACAACGGCTACCGGGGGAGGAAATATCATCATAAAAATTGATATGTCGAAGGCATATGACAGAGTTTCTTGGATTTTCCTCCTCCGCATGTTCAAGGCGCTGGGGTTCAAGGAAAAGTGGTGCGACCTAATCTACCGGAATATATCCAATCGCCATTACTCTGTCTTATGGGACGGCTCCTCCTTCGGACACTTCAAGTCAAACCAGGGAGTGCGCCAGGGCGACCCACTGTCCCCTTCCCTGTTCATCATTTGCATGGAAGTTTTTTCGCACATGCTTCAGCAGGGATGTCGGCATGGCCGCATTGATCCGTATTTCGTTAAAGCTGGAGTTTTACAAGTCAATCACCTCCTTTATGCGGACGACATGCTTATCTTTTCCAATGGGTTGAAGCCTTCTATTGAAAGGCTGCTCAGCCTCATCAACCATTTCTGTACAAATTCTGGCCAGCAGCTCAATCCTTCAAAAAGCATCATATTCTTTGATGAGAACATTCCAGAGGACAGGCGGCTCACCATCCTACAAGCTACAAATTTCACGCCTGGCATTTTCCCAACTACTTATCTGGGCGCTCCGCTCTTCCCCGGCCGAGTTAAGATCGCTTATTTTCAAAATGTGGAGGATAAAATTAGGGCGAGGATCGGTGGTTGGATCGGGAATTTAATTTCCATAGGAGGCAAGCTCATTATCATTGAGTCCATCCTTAATTCTCTGCTCACCCACATTCTAGCAGCTCTCCCAACTCCTATGATGGTGATCAACAGAATCAACAGTATGTTTGCAAGCTTCCTCTTGGACAACAATGAGCAAAAACGGCGACACTGGATTAATTGGTCTGACGTTTGTCGCCCTAAGGAGGCTGGCGGCCTGGGCATTCGTAATCTGACCAACATTAGGCGAGCTCATCATTATAAGCTTGCATGGCATTGCATGCACTCAACCGAGTTGTGGGGAAGGTACGTCCGATCAAGATACACCCTTCAAATGACTGGCTCGCTGATGGACCATAATTGTATGAATCATAAACACAGTTAAACCCACCAAATTAGACTCTTTGTCTATTTAACTTTTGCTTGTTAGTTCCGATATTTATCTACAGGGTATTTTGAAGTCTAGAGAGAATACAGGCTAAGGAGGAGTTTTGAAGCTAAAAATGAATTACGAGTCATTCCAGGTCACGACCAAATTCCGACTTTCAAGAACCTGACGTGGAATCACTCAAAACAAGTCCAACCGGAGGGCAACCAGAGTCAGAGCGGAGCTGAAAGGACCGATGGCTTTTGTGAAAGATCACAAACACACATCTCTCACCCACTCCCCTCCACCTAGCCGGTGGCTCCCCTCACTCACACTCCCCTCCTCCTCTCCTCTCCCGCCACCTAGCCGGCGGCTTTTGGCCATGGTGACTCACCCCGATGGCTTTTGCTTCTCCTCCCATCTTGTGGCACGTGGTCTCTTCTCATCCACATCCATCTCCTCCTCTAAGCCTATAAATAGAGACCTCCATTGCCTTTGTAAATCATCCCATTTTGTGTGCAAGAATCACAAGTCACTTATCTCTTTAGATTAAGAGCACAATCATGTAATCACTTTACTTTGGAATCAAAGCTTGATCTTTAGCACTCTCAACGGTTCTTGTAAGTGTTGTCTTCTTTACTTTACTGTCTTTTCAATTCAACAACTTTACTTTCCTGTCTTTACTTTCAAAAACTTTACTTTACTGTCTTTCAAAAACCTTTACTTTTTCAAGTACTTAGCTATGATGTCCTGTTCCATGGATATTCGTAGCTAAACTCTTCACTACTACAAAACAGGCTTTATGCATCGGTTTTTTTTGCTATTATGCATCGGTTTTGGTTCCGATGCATAATGAAGCGTTGCATAATGTCAGACATTATGCATCGGTTCTGTAAAACCGATGCATAATGTATGACTTTAAGCATCGGTTTTTTCAAAAAACCGTTGCATAATGTCTGACATTATGCATCGGTTTTTAAAAAAACTGATGCATAATGTCATACATTATGCATCAGTTCTTAAAAAAACTGATGCATAATGTAAGACATTATGCAACCCTTTTCTAAGAACTGATGCATAATGTATGATTTTTTTTTTGTATTTTTGGCTTGTAAATTGCTCAAATCAACTCGAAAATTCGTAAATAAATTTCATAAATACACTTTCTCATATCCAAATCTGAAAATACTTTTTACTCAACCAAAATATAACATTTCATACATGATGTCACTTTTAATGTACAACATTTATTTATTCAACAAAAGTTTCATTTATTTTTCTAGTAATGGAGAGACTTCTTCTTCTTCCTTGAAGCTTTTCCACACAATCATCGTCTAACGGGTTAGAACGGAACTGAACCTGAAACACAAAACTGACTTTTGTGTAAGGTTTAACCAAAAGATTTGACATAACCAAGACACTTTTGTGTCCATGTAATCAAAAACAGGGAGTATATGTATTTAATGGAAAAGGTACAAACGCAGATAAATTGTAGAAGTGTAAAAAAGAAAATATGTAGGTATTTAATACTAATTCATCAGACGCATTCTTCCATCTGATAAGGTACATTCAAAAACCATATTCATGGTACAGGTCTGATCACCTAGTTGAGCAGCAAGGACAAGGGCCGGTCCCCATAATTTACCTTGTTTTGCACATTCAAGGGCCTCTTTCTTTCTCCCATTGACAAGAAGGTGTTCCACCTCATAAGCAGTAGCCTAAAGCATACAATGGTAAGGATGGTGCCATAAAAATTATTCATATGTTTTGTTTTAGTTCTTTCGTGCATAAACGCCTACATCGAGCAAAATCACTTTATTTTATCTGTGCCAATTCTGAATTCGGTTAAAAACCAGCTAGTGAACACAAAATAAGCAGATGAAAGCATAAAGGATGCTTACACTGGATCATTCTTTGACATGTCCTCATGGTATTTCGTCAATATCTCATCAACTGTAGGAGAACGGGGAAGTTTGATAAGCTGCAGTAAATCAGCAATAAAATAATATTTAGTGTTATGTAGAGAACTACACCTGATAGCGACACCGGATATATTAACGAGGTGCAAGTGATAAATCGGGGACACAAACTGTGATGGAAGTTGATTAAACTTAATAGCATAGATGAAGTAGAAGCCACTAATTGAGCATTATAATTTATGGTAAGAAAGAACAAAAATCAATGCCACAGTGAGTTACATCGCCACATTGGTAAAATATATGGAATTACTGACCAAACATTATTATTTAACGAAAACAGATACAAAGAGATTTGAATGTATCCCTCCTAAGTCCTAAGTAAGTTACCTTGTTATGTTTGGTAACTGACTCCCAATCATCAATTAGTTGCTTTCTCAGAGAAGAAGGCATTTCAATCTTGATCAGCTTTATAACTGATGCATTATCCTTCTGCATTACAAATTATATAAAAAGTGATTCTATAGATATATTCTCTCAAATACAAAGCCACAAAATGACATACAGGACTTGGGTATTAGAAGGCGCGTACAACATACAGATATACATTCATATAATTTTTTTATGAACGCATTCAAAGCTCAAGAACTTAGAAACTAATTTTACCTCAATAACGAAATCACTTTTTCTCTTCCTTCCTCTAGAGACTGCAACAAATCTAACAGAGTCAACATCTGTTGACGATTGGTCGAAAACATCAGAATTCGCGAAAGCGATGACGCCATTGAAACTCTCTCCCCATCTCTCACTCTCTCTTCGATCGATTCCAGATCTGAGAAATACATATCCAGCGACGATCTCGACCTCCTCTCGAAACCCGGCAGCCCTCATCCATGGATCTAACCTCCTCCTCACCCTCATCCATCGATCTCTCCTCTCCAGATACCATCCACCACCGTCCCCGGATCTCGAGCTCCTCCGGGTTTTCTTTCTGGAATCATGTCCCTCGCATCTACATCGACAACGGCGTGGCCAGCTCCAGCAACTATCAGCGCATCGTCCGCGTGTCTATCTCGGTCGCGTTCATGGTCGAGATTAGGGTTGCGAGGGGCTGATGAGCTGCGGAGGGGATGGAGAAGGAAATCGGGTGAATGTGTGAAATACTGAAATCCAAATAAAAAGAGAAAAAGAATTCTTATGCATCGGTTATAAGAGAACCGATGTATAATATTTGTTTTATGCATCGGTTTTTTAAGAACCGATGCATAATGTTTGGTTTATGCATCGGTTCAATCGAAACCGATGCATAAATCAAACATTATGCATCGATTCTTAAAAAAACCGATGCATAAGCTAAAACCGATGCTTAATCTATTTTTCAAACCGATGCATAATATGTCTTCTGTAGTAGTGCTTCATTCGGTTGAAGGGGTGTACTTGTATCATACAATGTTTTAGGCCCTACTCTTAGTGCCTCTATGTGTTCAAAACTTGTTCTATGTGCCACATATTAGGTTAGAACTTCCAAGGTTGAGTGGATGCTTTAACGGGCAAAGCTCTTCCGTGGGGTTCGTGAACATACTCGGGTAAGTGGATGCTTTAACGGGCAAAGCTTATCTGAGGAGTTCGACCTCTTTTAAAAACCATTTGATTGCTCGTAACTGAAGATCAAATGGATGCACATAAGGCTAAGATACTTCGAAAGGAGGAATTAGTCTAAATAGAACAAGTGTTCTAAATGATGTGGCAAGTCATGTGCTAGAAATAGCCTTGATTCATCTTTGAACACATAGTATGATCATTAGAGGTCAATGATAAACAGACTGTGATACAAGGCCCCTGAAACCGAATCTTTCCTTTAATTGTAATATCAACTGTTACTTTACCTTTCATTACTAAAAACTAAAACCAATCCCCCAACTATTTTATTTAATCCCCCCTTTTCGAAAGAACAATTACTCCACTAATTCCCTTGGGTTCGACCCGTACTTACCATGACTACCCAAAATAGTTAAGTCGCGAGTATCGGAGATATAAATTTATTTTTGCACAGAGAACATCGCACCTTAACGACAATGCGGTGGGCTCTGTCAAAATTGGCGCCGTTGCCGGGGAGTTAGCCTTCGATTAGTTGTTCTTTTCTTTCCCTTTTCATTTCTTCATCACACTGCCCACTATGTATGCATGGATGACTCGACATCTTCCCCAGTTTAAAGGTACTGTCGGAGAAGACCCAGTAATACACTGCCAACATTTCCACCATATAAGTCGTCACATGAAACCCGAAAATGTAACGTTAGAAGAGTTTCAATTAAAATGTTTTGAACACTCTTTACCTGACTTTGCGACAGTATAGTATTACACATCAACTGCTAGTTGTGCAAAATATTACGTGGACCTTCGCGCTAAATTTCCGAAAGAATTCTCCCCCCCATCCTTACAACATGACACCCGCGAGAAGATCATCTGCCTTCAGCAATCCCGGGATGAGACTTTGGACGAATACTACACGTACTATGACACCATCGTCTCACGCTGCCCGCACCATGGATTCACGGAGGTATTTCTTCTTCAAAGATTTCTTTGTGGGATGAGGGTCGATGAGCAGATAAGGCTTAACAACGCAGTGGGAGGATCAGTAGGGAACTTAACCCTGACAGAAATGTGGAACCTCATAGACGACATGGCCGTGGCCACGAAACGAAGACCAATGCCCCGAGCTAATAGAGGAATACAGCTAGCAGAGGCTGGTCCAGAAACGAATAAAGAAGAAACTCTCGAACCATCAGAAGAAAATCCCGAGCCATCAGAAGAAACTTCCGAGCCATCAGAAGAAACTCCCGAGCCATCAGAAGAATCTGATACAGAAAGCACCGGATGCAACGAGGAAAAGCCTTCATGGGAACTTGAGACCGTGCCAGCAGAGGAGGAAGTCCAGAACACCACTGGCAAGCTGCCCGAGTCATACCCGACTATCATTACCGAAGCAGCCAAGACCATTCGAGACCGAATCCTCACAGACGGGCAAGACGAGACAAAACCAAGCCTTAAGATGCAAGCTTCCCAACTTTTCCCCTTGATCAATAGACAGATTGCAGAAAACTATGTGATCAATGAAGAGGCTGAAAGAAGGATGGAAGAAGGGCCGAAGCAGAATGACTCCTTGATGGAGCATCTTCTCACAACTAGACAAGGCAGCCCTAAACATAAGAGAACCCAATTCAAGAGGCTAATAGTGAAAGGTCCCTCGCCTTCTCAGAGACGTTGGAAAGAGAAACCACCAGAACCATGGGAACAGGACCCAAGCACATCATCTCACAAGAAATCGGGGAAAGGCAAGGCAAAAATGAAAGTAGGCACTCCACAACACTATGACCTGAGCTGCCCATGGGATCCAAACCTGTGATCCCCATGCGTCGAGCCAACAACGTTAAACAAAGGCACTGGTCGGGAGGTAACCCGACACCTATCTTACTTTCAGTCATTTATTTTCTGTCATTTAGTTTTTACCGCAAGTCGCTCTCACCCATTATTATGTATAGAAGGAATGTCTAACATGTAGGAATCGATTTTTGGAGCAAGATCAGATCAGCCAGGCAGCTTCCGAGAAATTACCGGGCCTGCGCTGAGAGTTCAAGGCCCCAGCCGAACTCCCTCGATTATCCCACTCCGAGGCATGTCGTTCCACGACACGACACAGTAAAAGGGAGTTCAGTTCTTCTCTTTTCCTTAATGTGATTTCCTTCTCTTGTATTTATTTGCATGACTTTTGAACTAAGTCGTGCTGAAAGGCACACCTTCGTTCAAAAGTGTGGGGTGAGAACCACATGTGTACATAGTTAATTAACATGCTTTTTCTTTTTCTTTTCCCTTAATATTATCTTTTTGAAAATATGAACTTGAGAATGTGAAAAAGATAGATCTAAATTCATGCATTTACCTTGTGAAAATTCAACTGTTTAAAAACTTAGAATGTAACTTCTCATTTGTCCCTTTGTGCTGAGATAAACAGGGGATGTGGAGTTGATATAAACTGCCCTAGAGAGGCTTGGCAAGCACTCGAAGGATCGAATCTAACTATATGGTTTTCGAAGTCAGTGGAGGCTGCACTTCGGGTTTCAGTGAAGATTGAAGTCATCTCCGCCGTGCAGCGTTTATGCAAGAGGCGGGACGGGAATCAAACCGCCCTATCTCTAGTCCTAGTAGCCGGGAAAATAGATGAGCGACCCTCATCTTGACCCGTGCGAAACGGCGAGGATGAGAAAGAGCGGGGAGGTATTTCCATATGCTCGCGGGCGACGATTGGACCTCCCAAAAAGGCTGAGAAAATGGACTAGCAAGTCACAAAGAAGCAAAAGCTCAAAGAAGCTAATCAAAGGCCAAAGGCCAAAATTGTGAAGGTTTTAACCGAACAAAAGTGAAGAAACTCCAACTCAATATCAAAGGCCAAAGGCCAAAGGCCGATTCACTACAGAAGCTGTCCCTCGCCAAAAAGAAATCAAAGTACTCAACTCAGTGAAACCCAAATCGAATCACGTGCTAGAGAAAGCTACAAGGAAACCATATAGTGCGAGTCGATCCCGAGAATGCAATCCAGGAGCCTGAAAAGGGCTATCTCCCGAAACATCCAAATTAATTTGCATCTCGGCGCGAAGGTACAAGTATCAAGTTTCTTCTAAGTATTTACACGGTTTAGTTTGGTAATAAGTAAGTAATGCATGAATTAAGATAAATCTAGTCCCACAGTCTCACTTTCATATTTAAAAGTTTACTTAGATTGTGTTCCGCCCTTAAATAGAATTGTTCGGGATGAACAACTAAAAGTGTGGGGTGATCTGATGGACCATAATTGTATGAATCATAAACACAGTTAAACCCACCAAATTAGACTCTTTGTCTATTTAACTTTTGCTTGTTAGTTCCGATATTTATCTACAGGGTATTTTGAAGTCTAGAGAGAATACAGGCTAAGGAGGAGTTTTAAAGCTGAAAATGAATTACGAGTCATTCCAGGTCACGACCAAATTCCGACTTTCAAGAACCTGACATGGAATCACTCAAAACAAGTCCAACCGGAGGGCAACCAGAGTCAGACCGGAGCTGAAAGGACCGATGGCTTTTGTGAAAGATCAAAAACACACATCTCTCCCCCACTCCCCTCCACCTAGCCGGTGGCTCCCCTCACTCACACTCCCCTCCTCCTCTCCTCTCACGCCACCTAGCCGGCGGCTTTTGGCCATGGCGACTCACCCCGATGGCTTTTGCTCCTCCTCCCATCTTGTGACATGTGGTCTCTTCTCATCCACATCCATCTCCTCCTCTAAGCCTATAAATAGAGACCTCCATTGCCTTTGTAAATCATCCCATTTTGTGTGCAAGAAGCACAAGTCACTTATCTCTCTAGATTAAGAGCACAATCATGTAATCACTTTACTTTGGAATCAAAGCTTGATCTTTAGCACTCTCAACGGTTCTTGTAAGTCCTCTCTTCTTTACTTTACTGTCTTTTCAATTCAACAACTTTACTTTCCTGTCTTTACTTTCAAAAACTTTACTTTACTGTCTTTCAAAAACCTTTACTTTTTCAAGTACTTAGCTATGATGTCCTGTTCCATGGATATTCGTAGCTAAACTCTTCATTCAGTTGAAGGGGTGTACTTGTATCATACAATGTTTTAGGCCCTACTCTTAGTGCCTCTATGTGTTCAAAACTTGTTCTATGTGCCACATATTAGGTTAGAACTTCCAAGGTTGAGTGGATGCTTTAACGGGCAAAGCTCTTTCGTGGGGATCGTGAACATACTCGGGTAAGTGGATGCTTTAACGGGCAAAGCTTATCTGAGGAGTTCGACCTCTTTTAAAAACCATTTGATTGCTCGTAACTGAAGATCAAATGGATGCACATAAGGCTAAGATACTTCGAAAAGAGGAATTAATCTAAATAGAACAAGTGTTCTAAATGATGTGGCAAGTCATGTGCTAGAAATAACCTTGATTCATCTTTGAACACATAGTATGATCATTAGAGGTCAATGATAAACAGACTGTGATACAAGGCCCCTGAAACCGAATCTTTCCTTTAATTGTAATATCAACTGTTACTTTACCTTTCAGTACTAAAAACTAAAACCAACCCCCCAACTGTTTTATTTAATCCCCCCTTTTCGAAAGAACAATTAATCCACTAATTCCCTTGGATTCGACCCGTACTTACCACTGACTACCCAAAATAGTTAAGTCGCGAGTATCGGAGATATAAATTTATTTTTGCACAGAGAATATCGCACCTTAACGACAGTGCGGTGGGCTCCGTCACTTGCATATGTGGACATACCTTAAAAAAGTTATTCCGGATCTGAACAAGCAAGCTAGGTGGCAGGTTGGCGTTGGCCAAATAACTTGCTTGGATTTTTGCTGGCTGTATGATGTCCATCCTCCGTCAAGCTTAAAATGGATCCCCCTCTGCACGGTTCTCCTTGATCCATCCTCTCGGCAGCAGCTGGTAGACACTCTACCGGATCATGGGAAATAAGAGCTTGAAAAAATCAGCATCTCCAACCAGAAGGACAGACTGATTTGGGAGCACAATATGGATGGGAATTTCAGCACCAAAGCTTTCTACTCTGTTGTGGCCTCCCCAAAAGCGTACAATGCAAGGCTCGCTGGGATTTGGCATTCATGGCTTCCCCCTCGCATAAGTGCTTTTCTATGGCGGCTTTTTCATGCGGCAATAGCAACGGATGATAAGATTTAGGGATGTGGCATCTCTTTGGCGTCGCAATGCCGGTGCTGCAGCACTCCTTCGTGCGAATCCATCCAGCACCTTTTCATTCAAAAGTCACTATGCTAACCAAGTCTGGGGTTTTGGGTCCAACCTGTGTGATATTCAGCGCGGCTGGACTCTTCCCCATATCTGGCGGGCCTGGTTCCAGCAGAAGTGTGACTCGTTCATGGATGGCATCCGCATCCTCTGGGCCAGCTGCGGGCTTTAAGAGATTTGGAAGCTTTGCAATCAGGTCCACCATGATCGCCCCACTTACGATATTGTTCCGAAGGTCCATCAATGGTTGCGTACGTTTGCCTCTCAAATCAAGCTCCCCTACACCTCCTCCTTCCGAGATGACCTCAGTCTCAACACTCTCCTGATCCCTACGCCGTACAGACCTCGCGCTAGATGGAAGCTATGGTCTCCTTGCCCATATGGCCTCACTCTAAACATGGCTCATGAGCACACTACATCAGGCCTCGTGGGGGCTTTCGTTCTCCGCGACCAAATCGGTAAGGTATTATGGCATTGCATTAAACCCATGGAAAGTTTCAGCCATGGCCTTCTTCTGGTTATGGCCAAGCTCATGCATGAGGGCAGATACCCTGCAGCTTTACAATCCTGTCACTCTCTCGTGAAGACGCTGGGAAAACCTCCCAACAGTAGTGACCCGCAGCAGCGGTCTATCCTTTATCGGGTTCACAAATATCTGAAAAACGTGCATGTTCATTTCATCTGCAAAGCGGCGAATATGGTCGCCCTGCGTTTCTTGGCCTCTTTTACCCAAGCCTCACTAGACGGCATCCCCAATGAGGTGCGAAAGGCGATTAAAGGTGATCGGCTGCGTCTTCCGTCACAATGTGTCCTTCCTTGTCCTGCGTGCATGGGCTGATTGTCCTAGGCTTGTTCCGGCCCCCCTCTTCCTCTCCCAGCTGTAATCTCGTTCTCTGTAATCGCTTCTTAGTCCGTTCAGCGTTTTTAAGGGGTTAGGTGTTATAACTCTCCCCTGGCGCTTGAGGACCCTCTGTATTTGCCACGATCCAGGCTTTTTGGATCCCATATCTAATAAAGATCACCGGCTCCGCCCGGTTTAATTTAAAAAAAAAATCCACATCCCCTATTATCTCAACTCACAAGGACACATAGAAAGTTAAAATCACATGTCATCACACAATTCAGATTTCACAAGAGAATGCATGTAATCAGCTCTATCTATTTCACATCATCAAAGATCAATATCGCATATCTAGGAAAATAGAAGGCAATCCTTATTCAAAAATTTAAAATTTCAAGGGAAACGTGCTGACTCTATGCATGTGCAAGAACTAAACGTGCTGACACAACAAACTGACTAACCCACCCCACACTTTTGAACAAAGTCGTGTCCTCAAAGTACAAATGCATGCAAAGGTAGGAAACAATAGAGGGGAAGGTCGAACAATACTCTCCTTATGGTGTCGTTGTGGCCCTTGGGATTGTTTTGGCCGGGGCTTAGTAGAGTTTGGTTGATGCCCGGTATCCTCACACAATGACCTTTATAATTCATACCGGGCCCACTAAAATTCGTACCTGGGTAAGTATAATTCGTACCAGGCCCGATCCCTTCCCTTCATGAACAAAAACTTGTTTCCTTCCCAGGTGCAATGGGGTGAGTATGACTATGCAAATAAAGACTAAAAATGAAGAAGGTAAAGACATGTCGGGCTGCCTCCCGGCGAGCGCCTTTGTTTAACGTCGTTGGCTCGACAGTACCTCACTTAGAGATCACAAGTTAGGATCCCATGGGCGTGTGAGGTCAAACTTCTTCCTAACTGCTCTTTTAATCTTCCCAAGGTACTTATATGGCAGCGGGCTCGGTTCTGCTTTCCACTGGTTGGGTGGCCTTGTCTTCACATCCTTCCGAGGAGGAGAGGACCTTTTGACCATAGCTGCTGGTCCATTGAGTCGTGTCTTCTTGTTTCTCCATCCGGGTTTCCATTCCTCCGGGCCATGTCTTTGTCGCTTCTTTATGTATGATCGGTTGGCATCCTTGCAATTTTGGAAGTTCAGTATTTTGCCATTACATACAAGCGACCTGAAGCATGTGCCCATGTTAATCCTTGCCCTTGTGGCAATGAGGAACGGTCGCCTCGGATCCTTACTCTTTTCAGTCGGCTCTTCTTGGCTCATGACGAGTGAGTGTTCCAATATTGGCTTTCCTTGCTCATGCTTCTCCTCCAACTTTCCTTGTACCTCATCATTGATTACATGAGTTTTAGGAGGTGTGATCCGCATACAAAACGAGGGGTCAAGTTGGGATTCTTCGGATAGGAGGATAGGGCATGTCTCGGGTGGCTCGGCAATGAGGATTGGGTCTTCTTCGGACAGCCCGGTAGTGAGGAAGGGGATGGTCTCAGACAGCTCAATAATGAGGTCATGGCTCGTCTCGGCCAGTTCTCCTTCGGGTGCAGCCGGGTCCTCATCCTTTGTCGGTTCCATGGGTTCCAATGTTGGTTCTATCTCACTCACCCTTGGCTCAGTTTGGAATGGTAGCTCCCCCGGGTCTCTCCTTAACTCGGACAAGGCTTGGGCCAAGTCGGACATTGTCTTTGATATCTCGGTCAAGGCTCCCTCGGTTTCGGCCTGATATTACTACAGATTAGCGTTCGTTTGCACCTAGTTGGCGGCCAGCTCTTTCATAATGTCATCAAGCGGCTCGACCTGATCTTGTCTTGGTTTTGACCTCTCGGCCAAATCATCTATCAAATTCCAAAGATCATCCATGGTTAAGTTATTCACCGAGCCTTCTGCCGCATCATTAAGCCTACTCCATTCATGTGGCATCATTCCACCGAGAAACCTTTGAAGAAGATCAAAGTTCGTGAATCCATGGTGCGGGTAGCTCGTCACAATGGAATCGAAGTACCATAAGTACTCGTCCAATGTTTCGTCCCGGGATTGCTCAAGGTTGATGATCTTCTCGCGGGCTTCAAGTTGGAAGGATGATGGGGAAAACTCCTCTTCGTTCCAAGGCTCTCTACTGTAATAAGTAGACATAGCGAACCACAAGAAGCAAGCACAACAAAGCGCTAAGAAAATGAACAGAAAATAAAACTAAGAACAACTTCACCAATGCACAACTCCCCGGCAACGGCGCCAAAATTTGATAGGGACCTTGTCGTGAGGCCAAATCAAATTTACAATTTATAAGTTCCGCTACTATTGGCTCACTATGGATTAGTAGAGCGGCAAGTAGGGGTCGAACCCAGAGGAGTTGTAATGGTTACTTGTTGCTCTATGAAAACAGTAAAAGAAAGTAAAATGGTTGGGGGTTTTGAAACAGTTTAAAGACTAGTGCAAAAAGTAAATGAGCGAAGGTAAACAAAAAGAAGTATTCGGTCTAGGGATTTATTATTACACATTCATCACGGATATCTAATGATCTATTCTACATTTCATAGAGTGTGGTGTCCCAACAAAGGTGACAACCCAAGGTACCCCGACAAAGGTGGTACTCCACAGCCTAGAACCACCAAGGTAGTTGTGTGGTGTCAAAGACAACCCAAAACGCCCCGGTAAGGGTAACGCTCCACAACCTCACTTGGCAAGGTTTTCGGCTTCCTAATCTAGTCCTTTGTTAGATCAAACAACCCGGCAAAGGTGTCGCTCAACCTATGTGTACTATCTACCATTGCGGCAAAGCATCCGGTAGATGTTACAATAGGGATCATTTGCTTGACTAAGCTTTGTGGCAAAACTTCCACTTAGTCTCGCATTTTATCCGTGGGATTAAGCACAAGGACTAGTGAAATGTAAACTAGCATTAAGTACTAGAATCTCAAAATGTGTTGACATCTCTTATGATACATTTATCATGGACAACCAATGGCTCATTCTACATCCCATAGAGTGTGGTGTTCCGGCAAAGGAAACAACCCAAAGTACTCCGGCAAAGGTAGTACACCACGGCCTTAACCGACCTAGGTAGTAGTGTGGTGCCAAAGGCAACCCAAGGTATTGAAACCCCACAACCTCACTAGGCACGGTGCCTCCTAATCTAGTCCTTATTAGATCGAACAATCCGGCAAGGGTGTTGCATTATCTATGTGTACTATCCATTATCGCGGCAAGGCATCAAATGGATGTTACAATAAGGATCATTGGCTTAACTAAGCTTAGTGGCAAGACATCCACTTAGCCTTGCCTTTGATCCGTGGAATGATATCCATGGACTAGTGGAATGTAGAATGGAATTAAGAACAAGTGTCTCAAAATGTATGCATAAGAGGTAAAACCCTAAACCGAATAAGAGATTTAGCTACTCATATCCATGGAAGGGATACAATAGCAATACATGGAAAGTAAATTGACCGACCGCTCGTCGTCAAAGTGATTTGTGCAAATAAATTTATAATAGTCCGCTACTCGCAACTATACTACTGGGTAGTACTTGGTAAGTAGGGGTCGAACCCAAGGGAATCAGGGGAATAGATGTTCTTTGAGGGGGTTGTCCAGTGAGAGAGCGTGTTTTAGGTCGTTCGGTTGGTTTTAAAGCTACCAGCTAAGTGATTGATTGATTGATTGGTTCGTTGGTTGGTTTTAGTACTGGAAAGTAAATTGCAGTTTATAATTAAAGAGAATTGTTCCGTTTCAGGGGCCTTGTATTATATCCTGTTTATCATTGACCTTTAGTGAATCATCTAAGTATTCAAACATGAATCGAGGCTATTCCTAGCTCAAGACTTGCAACATTGCCTAGCCTTTTTCAAGGTCGTAGAGCACTTATTCTACTTAAACTAGCACCAGTACCCATTTCAAGGTACGCTAGCCTGTGTGCATCCATCTGATCCCTTTGGCCCAGTTTTCAAATGGTTTTTAGGATTAGTCGACCTCCTCGGATAAGCTTGTCCATTTGGTCCCTTTGGCCCAGTTACAAATGGTCCACTTACCCGAGTATGATCACGAACCCCCAAGGACAAGCTTACCCATTTGGTCCCTTTGGTCCAGTTACAAATGGTTCACTCACCCTTGGAAATTCTAACTTTATATATGGCACATAGAATAAGTTTTGAATACTAATACGAGACACTAAGTTAATAGTCTAAAACATTTTATAATACAAGTGCGCCCCTTCTACCGAACTACTAGTTTAGCTACTATTCATCGCGCTAAACATTATAACTAAGGAAATAAAAACAGTTGAATAAATACTAAGAAATACTTACAACCGTTGAAGCGCCAAGGGAGAAATCCTTTATTTCCAAAGCCAAACTTACAAATACATAAACTTAGAGAGAGAAGTGAATTATGGATGATTTGAGGTGTTCAAATGAGGGGAGGAGCTCCTCCTTTTATTGCCATGGAGGGTGGAGATGGAGGGTGGAGATGGTTGCATGTGGAGGCCATCCATGGAGGAGGAGAATGGAGGGTGGAGGAGCCACCACATGTCTTTTGATCCAAGGGAGGAGGAAGGAGGAGCAAGGAGGAGGAGACATGTGGAGGAGCAAAAAGCCGCCGGTCACCATGGGTGGAGGATCCGTCGGTTGCCGGTGGTGGAGGGAGGAGGAGGGGTGGCTTTGGCCACCTCTTGCCCAAGTGGCCGGTCATCTTGCCCAAATGTGAATTTTGTACAGTTTTGTGCAGTCTTTTCACAAAATTGTCAGTGTGTTTCTTCCCCGGGCTGTCTTGATTCCTCTCCTGATTCTTCTGATTAATTTGTTATGAGTGATTCAACGTCAGGATCCTTGATATTTCTTCAGTCGGCATATGATCTTGACCTTGGATTGACTCGTAACATCTTTTCTGCTTTAAAAGCTCCTCTTTAGTGTGTATTCTCTCTAAGCTCTGAAATACCCTGTAGAAATATATCTGAACTAACAAGCAAAAGTTAAATAGACAAAATGTCTAATTAAGGGGGTTTTACTGTGTTTTTGATTCGTATAATTATGGTCCATCAGATCACCCCACACTTTTAGTTGTTCGTCCCGAACAATACTATTCAAGGGCTGTACTCTAAGTTGGCTTTGAAATATGAAAATTAGACTGTGGTACTCGATCTATCCTAATTCATGCATTACTACTTATTACCAAATTAAACTGCGTAAATAAATAGAAGAAACTTAATACTTGTACCTCCGTGCTGAGATGAAAATTATATTGGATGTCTCAGGAGATAGCCCTTTTTACGCTCCTGGACTGCAATCTCGGGATCGTCTCGCACTATATGGTTTTCTGGTAGCTTTCTCTAGCACGTGATTCGGTTCGGGTTTCACTGAGTTGAGCCTTTTTGATTTTTTTCTTTTTTGGCGAGGGACTGCTTTTTTGTAGTGAATTGGCCTTTGGCCTTTGATTTGACTCTTTGAGTACTTCACTTTTTTGTTCGGTTAAAACCTTCACAATTTTGGGCCTTTGGCCTCTTGATTTGCTTCTTTGAGCTTTTTGCCTTTTTGTGGCTTGCAAGTCCATTTTCTCAAGCCTTTCTTTTGGGAGGTCCAATCATCGTCCGCAAGCCTATGGAAATACCTCCCCGCTCCTCTCATCGTTACCGTTTCGCGCGGGTCAAGATGAGGGTCGCTTATCTATTTTCTCGGCTACTTTGACTAGAGAGAGGACGGTCTGATTCCCGTCGTCGCCTTTTCTTTTCTTTTTGCATAAACACTGCATGGCGGAGATGACTTCAATTCTTCACTAAAACCCGAAGTGCAGCCTCCACTGACTTCGAAAACCATATAGTTTGATCTGATCCTTTAATTGCTTGCCAAGCCTCTCTAGGGCAGTTTATATCAACTCCACATCCCTAGTTATCTCAGCACAAAGGACAAATGAAAAGTTACATTCTAAGTTTTTAAACAGTTTGAATTTTCACAAGGTTAATTAATGAATTGTGATCTATCTTTTTCACATTCTTAAGTTCATATTTTCAAAAAGATACTATTACTAAAAAAGAAAATAGCACGCATGTTATTTATGTACACAGGTGGTTCTCACCCCCCACTTTTGAACGAAGGCGTGCCTTAGTTCAAAAGTCATGCAAGCTTAAAACTAAATTACTGAATTTAAATGACAAAAATTAAAGTGCGGAAAAGTAAGATAGTGTCGGGTTACCTCCCGACCAGTGCACTTGTTTAACGTCGTTGGCTCGACAGTACCTCGTTGTGGATTACTGGGTTGGGTCCCATGGGTGGCTCAAGTCGAACTTCACCACCGTTCATGTGTTGCTTCTTGCTTTGATTCTTCCTGACGTCTTACCGGATGTTGTACTCGGGTCAGGACTCCTTGGTTTCGGGATCTTTTCTTTCCAATACCCCGGAGGGGGTGATGGACCTTTGATCATAGCTGCTGGTCTTGTTGCTTTTTCGGTCTCCATTTACTGGTCAGAAAGCTGTGCACCGTGATAATGTTTAACTCGTTGCCCATTCACAGTGAATTTTCTTTCATCGTCCGGGCTTTCCAATTCGATCATTCCATGGTTGTACACTTTAGTTATGGTATAAGGACCGGTCCATCTTGATTTCAGTTTTCCTGGCATAAACTTCAATCGTGAGGAGAAGAGTAATACTTGTTGTCCTTCCTCAAATGAGCGCCAGAGGATGAATTTGGTAGATATAATTTTGTCCGTGCTTTGTAGTTTGTTTGCTCCTCATAGGCTTCAAGCCGCAATTCTTCAAGTTCGCATAGCTTAAGCTTTCTATCTAATCCGGCAACTTTTAAATCTGGATTGCACTGCTTGAGCGCCCAATAGGCTTTATGTTCTAATTCCACCGGAAGATGGCATGCCTTCCCATAAACAAGTCGAAAGGGGGAGGTTCCAATTGGTGTCTTGTACGCTGTCCGATAAGCCCAAAGAGCTTCGTCCAGTCTCTGACTCCAATCTTTCCTACCTGGTTTCACCATCTTTTCTAGAATACCTTTGATTTCGCGGTTGGAGATCTCCGCTTGACCATTGGTTTGGGGATGATATGCCGTAGATGTTCGGTGGTGGACATGGTATCATTTTAAGGTAGCAGCCATCATGCGGTTGCAGAAATGAGTTCCTTGGTCACTTATTATGGCCTTGGGTACCCCGTACCTACAAAATATATTAGTGCGCAAAAATTCTATGACAGTCTTTGCATCATCGCACCTTGTGGCTTGGCTTCTACCCATTTTGACACATAATCTACAACAACTAAAATGTAGGTATAACCGCATGAAACTGGAAATGGTCCCATAAAATCAAGACCCCACACGTCAAAAACATCGTTGACTAATATGGGCACTTGAGGCATTTCACTTCTATCTGACACATTTCCTACTCTTTGACACTTATCGCATTCTCTACACTTTTTATTGGCATCCTTAAATATACTTGGCCAGTAAAAACCGCTATCTAAGATTTTTCTAGCGGTTCTCCTAGGCCCGAAGTGTCCTCCACATGCAAACTCATGGCAAAAGCTAATAACAGAAGCTATTTCGTTATCAGGGATGCATCTCCTAAGTATTTGATCTGTTCCTATCTTCCATAAATAAGGATCATCCCATAAGTATTGTTTAGCATTATGTCTAAGTTTCATGCATTGTGCTTTAGTGAAAGAAGGAGGAAATGTACCTCCTACAAGGTAGTTGACAATTGAGGCGTACCAGGGCACCTTGGTTGAGACGGCGTATAGGTGCTCGTCTGGAAATGACTCGATTATGTGCCCTTCTTCTTCCTTTCGGACAATCCTACTTAGGTGGTCTGCTACAGTATTCTCGATTCCCTTTTTGTCCCTTATTTCCACATCGAATTCTTGCAGTAGTAATATCCACCGAATAAGCCTTGGCTTAGCCTCCTTCTTCTTCATTAGGTAACGGATGGCAGCATGGTCGGAATAAAATATTACTTTTGCTCCAAGCAAGTAGGGTCTGAATTTTTCCAGAGCGAATACTACTGCAAGGAGTTCCTTTTCGGTGGTGGAGTAGTTCCGTTGGGCAGGATCTAGGGTTCGTGAGGCGTAATAGATCACACCTGCTTTCTTTTCAATTTTTTGGCCGAGAACTGCCCCTACAGCGAAGTCGCTTGCGTCGCACATGATTTCGAATGGTAGTTCCCAATTTGGTGTTTGGATGATGGGTGTGCTAGTGAGGGCTTTCTTTAGATCATCAAAGGCCTTTTTGCATGCGTCGGTGAATTCAAACGGAACTTCTTTTTGTAGAAGGGTGGATAGGGGCAATGCTTTCTTGGAGAAGTCTTTGATGAATCGTCGGTAGAATCCTGCATGGCCAAGGAATGATTGGATGTCTCGGACCGTGGATGGGTATGGTAGAGTCGTGATCAGGTCGATCTTTGCTTTGTCCACTTCTATGCCTTCTTTTGAGACAACATGTCCTCAGACTATCCCGTGTGTTACCATGAAATGGCACTTCTCATAATTGAGCACTAAGTTCATGGACACACATCGTGCCAAAACTGTGTTCAAATTGCTCAAGCAAGCGTCGAATGTGTCTCCATGGATGGTGAAGTCATCCATGAAGACTTCAATGAATTCTCCGATCATGTCTGAAAAAATGCTGGTCACAACCCTTTGAAAAGTTCCCGGGGCATTGCATAGGCCGAACGACATTCTTCTGAAGGCGAATGTACCGAATGGGTAGGTGAAAGTAGTCTTCTCTTGGTCCTCAGGTGCTATGGGGATCTGGTTGTATCCTGAGAACCCGTCCAGGAAGCAAAAATATGGTTTGCCTGCTAGTCGGTCCAGCATTTGATCGATGAATGGTAGAGGGAAATGGTCTTTTCTTGTGACGGTGTTCAGTTTCCTGTAATCGATGCACATTCTCCAGCCGTTCTTAACCCTTGTCGTCACCATTTCTCCTTCGGCATCTTCCTCGACTGTGATTCCACTCTTCTTTGGCACCACATGGACAGGACTCACCCATTGACTATCTGATATGGGGTAGATAACGTCCGCATCTAGTAACTTTTGTATTTCCTTTCGGACAATCTTCATCATGATTGGGTTGAGTCGTCATTGAGGCTCTCTTGATGGTTTTGCTCCATCCTCAAGTAGAATACGGTGCATGCATACGGCCGGGCTGACTCCCTTTAAGTCGGCCAGAGTCCATCCAATAGCCGACTTGTGTTGCTTCAGGACTTTTATCAAATTTTGTTCCTGGCTTGCTTCCAAGCCACTCTTGATGATTACTGGGAGTGTGTCATTATCCCCCAGGAAGGCATACTTCAGATGTCCAGGAAGGGGCTTTAATTCTATTTTGGGGGCTTGCACCACCGAGGGCAGAAACGTATTTGATTTGAATAATTTTACCTCGTTAACTTTGAATTTTGGTGTAAGAGGCTCCGAGATTGTCAAATGGACCACCGTTTCATGTAAGTCTTTAGTTAATTCGTATAGGCTTATGGCTCCATTGAGTACGGCTTCTAGGGAATCTGTTCTAAGTTCTGGTCGAATTTCTTGGACCAGGTCGTCCAAAGTATCGAGCGCGTGTATTTCCTCGAATTCCATAGGGTGCTTCATTGCTCGGAATATGTCAAAGCTGTAGACCTCTCCTTCTACTTCCATTGAAAGCATTCCACTTCCACAATCTATCTTCATTTTTGATGTTTTTATGAATGGACGGCCAAGAAGAATAGGTGCATGATCAGTAGGTCCGCCATTTTCCATTTTTAAAACGTAGAAGTCTGCTGGAAACACTAACTTGCCTACTTGAACTAGGACTTCTTCTATTTTGCCCTCGGGTTGTTTGCAGGACCGATCTGCCAGTTGAATAGTGAGACCGGTGGGTTTGAGTGGTCCAATCTTAAGACATGAGTAGATAGAGAATGGGAGAACATTGATTGATGCTCAAAGGTCTAGCATGCAATTCTCGATCCTAATGTTACAAATTGTGCACGAAATGGTGTAAGTTCCTGGATCTCCACATTTAGGGGGAACTTTTCGTTGTATGACGGCCGACACATTTTTACTCATCAGTTCTTGGTCATGTCCAGTATTCCTTCTCCGGTTGGTGCATAGTTCCTTTAAAAACTTGGCATACCGAGGAATTTGTTTGATGGCCTCCAAAAGGGGGATGTTGATCTCGACCCTGCTGAACAACTCAAGTACTTCCTTATCCATGACATGTTGTTTTTGTACGCGACCTGGTACCGGAAATGGAAGTGTCATGCTGATTTTAGGGGTTTCGGTTCTGGGAACCGGGTTAGGCACGTGTTCCTTGGACGTATTCTCTTCTTCTTCGGTTGCGTCCCGCTCTTCCTCAAATGTGTCGTCGTCTTTGTCGGTCTCTTATGCATCTAGAATTTTGAGAGGCTCGGGCCTTATTTGCTCTTCTCCGGGCACCCTTGGGTCTTTGTCTTTCCTTTGCTCCATAGATTTGCCGACAAGCATTTTTCCACTCCTAAGAGTCACGGCATTCATGTTTTCCTGCGAGCTTTGAATAGTTTGAGACAGGAGTTTGCCGGGCTCTCTAGAGAGTGCGGATACTGATGCAGCAAGTTGGGAGATGTGCTTCTTCAAGTCTGATAATTCTTCTTTTGTTTCGGTTTGGTTTCAATGCATAGTAGTATTCAACTGCTGCACAGTACCAGTCAATTGCAGCATCATGTCCTCAAGTGATTTGTTTACCCCTTGATAATTGCTTGAGCTCGCATGGTACTGATTTGGCCCTTTTAGCTGATATTGGCCTACCGATGGAGCGTTCTGGTTATATTGTCGGTGGGGGGGTTGGTAGAATGACTGCGCTAGTTGAGGGACAGCTGGTTGTGTCTCCTTCTGAGGATAGCTGTTGTTGTTACACCAGCCTGGGTTGGATGTTTGACAGTACTGTCTGTTTTGTCCAGCTATGTCGTTGTTGTTGTTGTTGTATCCTTGATATCCTCCCACTATATTCACTTCCGCCGGTTCTTCTTCTATTAATGTCGGGCATGCGTCAGTTTTGTGGTCTATAGAACCACAGAACTCGCAAGGTTTTGCCGGAACTGGCTGTCTACGTATGATCTCGATCATCATCTCCTTTAACTGTTTCATCTCTTCAGTCATGGAGTTTACTGATGTCTCGGCTTGTGCTACCTTTTTTGATCGAGAGAATTCATCTTGACGAGTAGTCTCTTCTCTAAATCGGGCATTTTCAGCAACGTTGGCGATGAGATTCCTTATGCCACTCAATGATAAATTCATCATGGATCCTCCCGCTGAGGCATCCAAGAGCATTTTGTCTAAGGGTCTTAATCCATCAATGAGGTACTCGATGACGAGTTTCTCGGGCAGTCCAAGGGTACAACAGCTCCTTTCTAGGTGATTGAATTTTTCCAGGTAATCGTACATGGTTTCATTGGGACCTTGTTTGATTTCCTGTAGTTGCCTCCTTACTTGCATTGCTCTTCCAACCGGATAGTATTTGTCTAAGAATTTCTTCTGCATCTGAGCCCATGTTCTGATGCTTCCGGAAGGCAATGAAAGGAACCTGTCGCTTGCCGAGTCTATGAGGGAAAAATAGAACGCCTTTAACTTGAAGTCGTCCATATTCACTCGATTGGGCTTTAGATTCTGGAAAATGCCATGTAGGCGTTGGAGGTGAGTGGTCGCAGATTCTCCAAAAGCTCCTGAGAATTTGGGCAAGTTGTGCGCTACTGATGCGTTGATGGTTACGTTCTCTAATTCAGGGCTCTCATAGATGCACCACGGCTGTGTCTCGAAATTAGGGGCATTTAACTCGCCCATAGTTGGTTCACGGTAGTAGTTATCCTCGTAGTAGTCGTCGAAAGCGGGTTCTCTTCCTGGCATGTATCGAGGTTGAGGTTGTGGTCGTGGGGGATGAATAGGAGGTTGTACTGGACCAGCTGCATTTCGGTCCTCGGGTAGTTCTTGGTTTCTTCTGACTGCTTCCCTATCACGAGCTCTTCTGTTTCTGATGAGTTGTTCCGGATCGTCGACGAATGGAAACGGTACCTCATCATTTTGATCGTACAGGTTTATTTTTTCGTCATCCTGGTAGTCATGGTGACTTTCTTCGCGAGACATGGTTGTTTTGAAGCGCGTAACGATTCAAAGAACTTTATCCGATGGCTGATTCCCCGGCAATGGCGCCAATTTGACAGACCGCTCGTCGTCAAAGCGATTTGTGCAAATAAATTTATAATAGTCCGCTACTCGCAACTATACTACTGGGTAGTACTTGGTAAGTAGGGGTCGAACCCAAGGGAATCAGGGGAATAGATGTTCTTTGAGGGGGTTGTCCAGCGAGAGAGCGTGTTTTAGGTCGGTTGGTTGGTTTTAAAGCTACCAGCTAAGTGATTGATTGATTGATTGGTTGGTTGGTTGGTTTTAGTACTGGAAAGTAAATTGCAGTTTATAATTAAAGAGAATTGTTCGGTTTCAGGGGCCTTGTATTATATCCTGTTTATCATTGACCTTTAGTGAATCATCTAAGTATTCAAACATGAATCGAGGCTATTCCTAGCTCAAGACTTGCAACATTGCCTAGCCTTTTTCAAGGTCGTAGAGCACTTATTCTACTTAAACTAGCACCAGTACCCATTTCAAGGTACGCTAGCCTGTGTGCATCCATCTGATCCCTTTGGCCCAGTTTTCAAATGGTTTTTAGGATAAGTCGACCTCCTCGGATAAGCTTGTCCATTTGGTCCCTTTGGCCCAGTTACAAATGGTCCACTTACCCGAGTATGATCACGAACCCCCAAGGACAAGCTTACCCATTTGGTCCCTTTGGTCCAGTTACAAATGGTTCACTCACCCTTGGAAATTCTAACTTTATATATGGCACATAGAATAAGTTTTGAATACTAATACGAGACACTAAGTTAATAGTCTAAAACATTTTATAATACAAGTGCGCCCCTTCTACCGAACTACTAGTTTAGCTACTATTCATCGCGCTAAACATTATAACTAAGGAAATAAAAACAGTTGAATAAATACTAAGAAATACTTACAACCGTTGAAGCGCCAAGGGAGCAATCCTTTATTTCCAAAGCCAAACTTACAAATACATAAACTTAGAGAGAGAAGTGAATTATGGATGATTTGAGGTGTGTTCAAATGAGGGGAGGAGCTCCTCCTTTTATAGCCATGGAGGGTGGAGATGGTTGCATGTGGAGGCCATCCATGGAGGAGGAGAATGGAGGGTGGAGGAGCCACCACATGTCTTTTGATCCAAGGGAGGAGGAAGCAGGAGCAAGGAGGAGGAGACATGTGGAGGAGCAAAAAGCCGCCGGTCACCATGGGTGGAGGAGCCGCCGGTTGCCGGTGGTGGAGGGAGGAGGAGGGGTGGCTTTGGCCACCTCTTGCCCAAGTGGCCGGTCATCTTGCCCAAATGTGAATTTTGTACAGTTTTGTGCAGTCTTTTCACAAAACTGTCAGTGTGTTTCTTCCCCGGGCTGTCTTGATTCCTCTCCTGATTCTTCTGATTAGTTTGTTATGAGTGATTCAACATCAGGATCCTTGATATTTCTTCAGTCGGCATATGATCTTGACCTTGGATTGACTCGTAACATCTTTTCTGCTTTAAAAGCTCCTCTTTAGTGTGTATTCTCTCTAAGCTCTGAAATACCCTGTAGAAATATATCTGAACTAAAAAGCAAAAGTTAAATAGACAAAATGTCTAATTAAGGGGGTTTTACTGTGTTTTTGATTCGTATAATTATGGTCCATTATAAATACATGAAAGTAAGTACAAGAAAGTAAATACAAGAAAGTAAAGACAAGAAAAGTAAAGGATTGCTTTCTATTGAAAATGAAGGAGTAGAGAGAGAAGCCCCCAATGAGGCACACAAATGGGGCACACGATGGGACTCCAATCTCAATGAATGACACTATTTTCCTAGACCAAGAGGTTCTATTTATAGAAAAATGAGCTAGGGTTTCTCTTGTCTTGGGCACCAAGTTCGGAGTGGAAGTAGCCAAAATGGATTGGCATGAGCCAATGATGAGATGCTTCTAGAATCATCAAGGCACTCTTGCTCTGGAAGTAGTCAAAATGGATTGGCAGGAGCCAAATGATGAGATGCTTCTAGAATCATCAAGATTTTTCAAGTGGGCTAGTTTTGGCTTGGAACTCAAGTGTGGCCCAATAATGCATTGTGGTGATTTTGGCATAAAATGCCCTTTTTAAGCCCGATTCTTCTTTAGACTTCAAAAGGCCCTGAAATACAAAACGACATTAACAAGCAAGTGTTCTCATGATTAAGTGTCGTATTTGGTGGGTTTTGTTGACTCGATGATTCGTATAAATATGACTCATCAAACGGCAAGGCAAACTTTGTATTGCCAAATGGCACAAAGTTTACGATACATAATGCCTTATTTTCGTCGAAATCCAAACGAAACTCATTGAGTTTCAATGATATTTATTCTCATGGATTCGAGACTCAATATATGACTGAAGGTAACATGAAGATCATGTTACTCACTATGTATAGATCTGGAAAGAAATACATAGTTGAAAAATTACCAATGCTTCCCACTGGATTGCATAACACACATATAAATGAGATTGAGTCAAATGCGGTAGTTATGAAATCTTTGATATTAACCATGTGGCATGACCGATTGAGTCATCCAGGTTCAATGCAAAGAATTATCGAAAATACACATGGACACCCATTGAAGGGTCATAAAATCCCTCAAGGAAATATTTTTCCATGTAAAGCTTGTTCTCTTGGAAAGCTTATCATAAGACTATCACCGGGAAAGGTTGAAACCGAATCGCCTATATTTCTTGAGCGTATTCAATGTGATATTTGTGGGCCTATTCACCCACCATGTGGACCATTTCGATACTTTATGGTATTAATAGATGCATCAAGCAAATGGTCACATGTATGTTTGTTATCAACTTGCAATATGGCATTTGCTAAATTACTTGCCCAAATAATAAAATTGCGAGCTCAATTTCCTGATCATATAATCAAAAAAATTAGACTTGATAACGCCGGTGAATTCACATCCCAAACATTTGATGAATATTGTATGTCAGTTGGGATTGTGGTCGAGTATCCTGTTGCTCATGTGCACACACAAAATGGTTTGGCTGAATCATTGATCAAACGCCTCCACCTTATTGCTAGGCCATTGATAATGAGAACAATGCTTCCTACCTCAGTACGAGGTCATGCAATATTACATGCGTCTGAATTAATTCGCATCTGATCAGGTGCATATCATAAAAGTTCTCCACTACAACTTGCATTTGGTCAAGAATCAAATATATCTCACTTAAGAATTGTTGGTTGTGCTATTTATGTGCCTATTGAACCTCCTCAAAGAACAAAGATGGGACCACAAAGAAGTCTTGGAATATATGTAGGCTTTGAAAGCCCATCTATTGTTAAATATCTTGAACCTCAAACTGGAAATATTTGCTCAGCACGTTTTGCTGATTGCCACTTTGATGAGGAAAATTTCCCACCATTAGAGGGAGAAAGAAAACAGTTTGAAAAAGAAATTACTTGGTCTGTACCAACATTATTGCATCTTGATCCTTACACAAAGGATTGTGAAGGTAGAGTACAAAGGATTTTACATTTGCAAGAAATGGCAAATCAACTTCCCGATGCATTTACAGACACAAAGAGCGTGACTAAATCTCACATACCGGCTGAGAATGCTCCCGTACAAATTGAAATTCCAAAAGGGAAGCTGGAAAATAAAGTCACTTATGAAATCACAACACGGTTAAAGCGTGGAAGGCCACCCGGTTCCAAAAATAAAAATCCTCGAAAAAGAAAAGGGGAAGAAAAGCAAAGCGATCCTATTGTGGAGGAAAGTATTCCTGTAGAAATACAAAATGAAAATGATCGAGAAATTTTGATTAATTATGCTCATACAGGCATACTATGGAACTGAAAAGAGAACATTGATGATGCGTTCTCTTATAATTTGGCATGTGATATTATGAATGAAAATAATGGTGATCCCGAACCACGGTCTATTACTGAGTGTAAAAATAGACACGATTGGGTTGAGTGGAAAAGGGCAATTGAAACTGAACTAGACTCGCTCAATAAACGCAAAGTCTTTGGGCCTATAGTACTCACACCTAAGGATGAGAAACCTGTTGGATACAAATGGGTTTTCGTATGAAAAAGAAATGAGAAAAATGAAATTGCGAGATACAAGGCTCGACTTGTTGCAAAAGGTTTTTCTCAAAGGCCTGGAATTGATTTTGAGGAAACATATTCTCCTGTCATGGATGGAATTACATTTAGATACTTGATAAGTCTAGCAGTTCATGAGAAATTGAATATGCACCTCATGGATGTTGTTACCGCTTACCTATACGGATCGCTTGATACTGAAATTTACATGAAAATCCCTGAAGGTTTTAAAAAGCATGAGGCGTGACAGGTCGTCGTCGGTACCTACAAATTTTTATTTATAAATTTCCTTACTCTAGACTGTGGGTTAGTACAGTGGCAAGCAAGGGTCAAACCCTAGAGAGCTAGATGGCTACTTATTGTTCTGTAAGAAAGAAGACAGTTGGTTGTAAGTGATTAGGAAACAGTGCAAAAAGGAAATAAGACGAGTGTGTATCAATGAGAGAGAATATTCAGACTAGGATTTCTAATTGTGACTTGTTTTATCATCGACTTCTAATGATCTATTTCCAAGTTCCTAAGTGTGGTTACTTCCATTCCAAGTTATAACCTAAGGTAGGGTCTTTCCGAACGCCTACGCCACAATCTACTTCCTTTCCGGGTTGTAGAATTCTAGCCCTAGCAATCTAATACTCCATTCCAAGATATATTAGATTAGTGCTCTATTTGTTCTCAACGGTCTAGTATCAAAACAAATAGTAAAAAGAGAGTTGAATTGCTCGGCTAAACCTAACCATTCCAAGTATCAATCTAGTTTTGCAATTCAACCAAGATAATTTAGCACAAGAACTAGTGGAATAATGAAAATAGCAATAAGTATCAAGTCTCAAAAACACACGTCACAATGTTTAGAACCCTAGCCCGAAAAAAAAGTTTAGCTAGACATCGCCATGGAAACGTAAATAACAAGGGAATGAAAACACTTCTCTATTGCGCCGAGAGGGAGAACTGAAGAACCGGGACAGGAGGGCTGATGAGTGCCGAGTGGAATGAGGAGAGCTCGAAATTGGGATGATGGCTTCTCGATTTTGGGATTGTTGAGAGCTGATGGGATCTTGTAGAGAGGGGAGCTCTCCACGTTTTGGGATGCTTTGAAGGGCTGAGGAGAGCTTCTATTTATAGAGTAGACAAGGCCCTTGAAGTTTCCAATTGAAGTCGGTCCATAAACGATTTTAGGAAACATGTCCTAAAATTGACTTTGCTTGGCTTCCAAGTTTACTTCTTCTGCAAGTCTTCCAGGTTCTTCCAGGACCTTCTAGAAGCCTCTAAACCGCCACGCATGGAATTAGGAATTTTCCCGAAGTACTGTTCACGACCCAAATACTGTTCATCCTGGAATTACTATTCACGCCGGAATTACTGTTCACGAGCCGAAAAATACTGTTCGCGAGCTCCTTTGGCTTCGTTCTTCAACTGCGATGCTTCTGGCATGAAAAATGTCGTCTTTTAAGCCTGTTTCCTCCTTGAGCTTCCGAAACACCTGAAATGCAAAACAACACTAAGAAGTAACTGTTTGCATAATAAAGTGCTGGAATTGATGGGATTCGTTGACTCGATGAGTCGTATAAATATGGCTAGCGGAGCCCACCGCACTGTCGTTAAGGTGCGATGTTCTCTGTGCAAAAGTAAATTTATATCTCTGATACTCGCGACTTAACTATTTTTGGTAGTCAGTGGTAAGTACGGGTCGAACCCAAGGGAATTAAGTGATAGTTGTTCTTTCTAAAAGGGGGAGTTAAATTACGCAGTTGGGGGGTTGGTTTTGGTTTTAGTACTGAAAAGTAAAGTGCTTGATGGACGAGTCTTGACAGAAAATAAACAGTTGATATGGTACTGAAAGTAAAGTAACAGTTGATATTACAATTAAAGGAAAGTATTCGGTTTTAGGGGGCCTTGTATCATAGTCTGTTTATCATCGACCTCTAATGATCATACTATGTGTTCAAAGATTAATCAAGGCTATTTCTAGCACATGACTTGCCACATCATTTAGAACACTTGTTCTATTTAGACTAATTCTTCCTTTCGAAGTATCTTAGCCTTATGTGCATCCATTTGATCTTCAGTTACGATCAACCAAATGGTTTTTGAAAGAGGTCGAACTCCTCAGATAAGCTTTGCCCGTTAAAGCATCCACTTACCTAAGTATGTTCACAAACCCCTCGGAAGAGCTTTGCCCGTTAAAGTATCCACTCAACCTTGGAAGTTCTAACCTAATATGTGGCACATAGAACAAGTTTTGAACACATAGAGGCACTAAGAGTAGGGCCTAAAACATTGTATGATACAAGCACACCCCTTCAACCGAATGAAGGGTTTAGCTACAAATATTCATGGAATAGGACATCATAGCTAAGTGCGTTGAAAAGTAAAGGTTTTTGAAAGACAGTAAAGTAAAGTTTTCGAAAGTAAAGACAGGAAAGTAAAGTTGTTGAATTGGAAAGACAGTAAAGTAAAGAAGAGAGTACTTACAAGAACCGTTAAGAGTGCGAAAGATCAAGCTTCGATTCCAAAGTAAAGTGCTTACATGATTGTGCCCAAAATCTAGAGAGAAGCTAGAGCTTTGTGATGGATGATGTTTTGATATGAGATGTGTTTGTGATTTTTTTACAAAGGGAAGGGAGCTCTATTTATAGGCTTGATGGAGCAAGGAGATGAAGACATTTGGCACAAGATGAGAGGGGGGGAAGAAAAGCCATCGGAGTGAGTCATCACCTCCTCTAGCCGCCGGCCACATGGCAATGGAGGAGAGGCTTGTGGCTTTAGCCGCCGGCCATGAGGTGGAGGGAGTGGTTGAGTGTGTGTTTTGTGATCTTTCACAAAAGCCATCGGTCCTTTCAGCTTCGGTCTGACTCTGGTTGCCCTTCGGTTGGACTTGTTTTGAGTGATTCCATGTCAGGTTTATGAAAGTTGTACAGTCGGAATCTGATTGTGGCCTGGAGTGTCTTGTAATCCATTTTTGCCTTTAAGAACTCCTTCTTAGCTTGTTTTCTCTCTAGACTTCAAAATACCCTGTAGATAAATAAGGGGACAAACAAGCAAACGTTAAATAGACAAAGAGTCTAATTTTGTGGGTTTAACTGTGTTTATGATTCATACAATTTTGGTCCATCAGATCACCCCACACTTTTAGTTGTTCGTCCCGAACAATGCTATTTAAGGGCGGAACACAATCTAAGTAAACTTTTAAATATGAAAGTGAGACTGTGGGACTAGATTTATCTTAATTCATGCATTACTTACTTATTACCAAACTAAACCGTGTAAATACTTAGAAGTAACTTGATACTTGTACCTTCAAGCCGAGATGCAATTTAATTTGGATGTTTAGGGAGATAGCCCTTTTCAGGCTCCTGGACTGCATTCTCGGGACCGACTCGCACTATATGGTTTAACTTGTAGCTTTTTCTGGCACGTGACTTGATTCGGGTTTCACTGAGTTGAGCATTTTGATTTCTTTTTGGCGAGGGACAGCTTCTGTAGTGAATCGGCCTTTGGCCTTTGATATTGAGTTGGAGTTTCTTCACTTTTGTTTGGTTAAAACCTTCACAATTCTGGCTTTCATCCTTTGATTAGCTTCTTCGAGCTTTTTGTTTCTTTGTGACTTGCTAATCCATTTTCTCAGCCTTTTTGGGAGGTCCAATCTTCGCCCGCAAGCATATGGAAATACCACCCCGCTCTTTCTCATCCTCACCGTTTCGCGCGGGTCAAAATGAGGGTCGCTCATTTGTTTTCCCGGCTACTCTGACTAGAGATAGGACGGTTTGATTCCCGTCCCGCCTCTTTGCATAAACGCTGCATGGCGGAGATGAATCTGACTCAACTGAAACCCGAAGTGCAGCCTCCACTGACTTTGTAAACCATATAGTGAAATTCAGTCCTTCGAGTGCTTGCCAAGCCTCTCTAGGGCAGTTTATGTCAACTCCACATCCCCTGTATATCTCAGCACAAAGGGACAAATGAGAAGTTACCTCCTAAGTTTTTAAATAGTTGAATTTTCACAAGGTAAATGCATGAATTATGATCTATCTTTTTCACATTCTCAAGTTCATGTTTTCAAAAAGATAATATTAAGGGAAAAGGAAAAGAAAAAGCATGTTAATTAACTATGTACACAGGTGGTTCTCACCCCACACTTTTGAATGAAGGCGTGCCTTTCAGCAAGACTTAGTTCAAAAGTCATGCAAATATATACAAGAGAAGGAAATGACATTAAGGAAAAGGGAACAACTGAACTCCCTTTTACTGTGTCGTGGAACGTCATAGCTCGAGCTGGATAATCGAGGGAGTTCGGCTGGGGCCTTGAACTCTCAGCGCAGGCCCGGTAATTCTCGGAAGCTGCCTGGCTGATCTGATCTTGCTCCAAAAACCGATTCCTACAAGGAGTCATTCCTTCTATACAAAAAATGGGTGAGAGCGACTTACGGTAAAAACTAAATGACAAAAAAGAAAATTACTAAAAGTAAGATAGGTGTCGGGTTACCTCCCGACCAGTGCCTTTGTTTAACGTCGTTGGCTCGACAGTTGGGATCACCAGTTGGGATCCCATGGGCGGCTTAAGTCAAATTTTGCCGCGGCTCCTGCATTGATTTTAGCCTTTACCCTTCCTGATTTTTTGCTGGATGATGTGCTTGGGTCAGGACTCCATTGTTCCGGTGGTTTCTTTGTACTCGTGCGGCTATCACCATAGATGTTATAATATGAAATTCTGCCACTGAATGCAAGCGACAATGAGCCCTTGCCCATGTTGATCTTAGCCCCTGTGGTGTAAAGGAATGGTCGTCCCAATATCATTGTTTGAGGGTCGTCCTTGCTGGATTCTCCAATTGGTATGACATAAAAGTCCGTAGGAACGACGATTTTTCCCACAAGGAGCATTAAGCTTTCTAGCACTCCAACCGGTTGGATACACGACTTCTCCCCCAACTCGATAGATATCCTTGGTGGCTTCAATGGACCAAGCCCCAATGAGCAATATAGAGGGTAAGGCAGGACGTTGACGGTGGCCCCAAGATCTATTAAGCAATGATGAATTTGGGTTTTGCCGAAAACACAAGTGACTGTAAAGGCTCCTGGGTCCTTATTCATTTCCAGTTGTACCTCATGACTCCAAGTGACGTTCTTTTTCGCTATCAGGACATTTTGTTCCTTTATTGGCTCCAATCTTTTTTCTTTTTTGTTCTTTTGGGCCACAGGATCTTTGGAGGCAATGATTTTCATGGAGTAGGATGAGTCTCGAACCCCGATTTTTTCGATTCCGAGGCCCGATCTAGGATCGTCTGAGTCTAAGTCTTTATTGTCATCCCACCCAGATGCTGGTACGTTAAAGCGTGTGACTGGCGGTGATGTCATGCAAATGGTGAATGCATAGCGTCCATTATCATTATGCGTGACCCACTTTCTGCCATCGATGGGTCGATCTTCTTCTTGATTCCAACCAGGACGGCACCTACGATTGAAGTGTTTGGCTGTAGGTTTGTAAGCTGCGGGTCCTCGTTGTTGTTTTGCCAGTAGGGCTGCAGTTTGTGCTTTTTTGAGTTCTTCCATGGCTATTAGTTCTCCGAGTGACTGGGCATGTGATTCATCTTCCCTTATCATACCAAGGAACTCTTCTTTCTTTGCTTCTGTAGTTGTTAATGAGGGTCGTGCCGCTTCTTCTAGTGCCTCCTTCATAACTGACATTGTTACCATGCTTACATTTGCCTTTGGGTTTGGGATGGTCTGTGAAGGAAGTCTGCCTGGTTCATTAGTGAGCACGGACATTGTGTTGGCGAGCTGGGACATTTGTTTGGTCAACTCTGAAATTGCCCTGTCAGTTTTTGCCTGGAATTGGTTTAGCGATGTTCCCAATTGATTCACGCTTCCTGCGAGATCCTTCATTGTGTCTTCAAGCGACTTGCTTGGTCCTTGCTGATTATTTGAGCTGGATTGGTATTGATTCGTTACCTTCTGCTGATATTGGCTCGTCGGGTATTGATTTGATCCTCTCTGCTGATATTGGCCTGCTGATGGAGCGTTCTGGTTGTATTGCCGGTGGGGCGGTTGGTAGAATGACTGAGCTAATTGCGGTGCGGCTTGTTGTGTCTCCTTCGGAGGATGGTTGTCGTTCCTCTAGCTTGGATTGGTCGCTTGATTATACTGCCGGATTGGTCCTGCTCTATCGTTGCTGTTGTGGTTGTTGTATCCTTGGTATCCTACCACTGCATTCACTTCTTCCGGTTCCTCTACTATCAGTGTTGGGCATGCGTCAGTCTTGTGGTCCGTAGAACTACAAAACTCGCAAGGCTTTATCTGAACTGGCTGCCTTCATAGGATTTGAATCATCATTTCCTTTATTTGTTTCATCTCCTCTGGCATAGAGTTCATCGGTGTTTCAGCCTTTGCCACATTCTTCGTTCGGGAAAATTCTTTCTGCCGAGTTGTCTCTTCTCTAAATCGAGCATTTTCAGCAACGTCGGTGATGAGATTCCTTATGCCACTCAATGATAGATTCATCATGGATCCTCCAGCTGAGGCATCCAGAAGCATTTTGTCTAAGGGCCTTAATCCATCAATGAGGTACTCGATTATGAGTTTCTCGGGCAGTCCAAGGGTACAGCAGCTTCTCTCCAGGCGATTGAACTTTTCCAGGTAGTCGTACATGGTTTCATTGGGCCCTTGCTTGATGTCCTGCAGTTGCCTCCTTATTTGCATTGCTCTTCCTGCCAGGTAGTATTTGTCCAGGAATTTCTTTTGCATATGAGCCCATGTTCTGATGCTACCGGAAGGCAATGAAAGAAACCAGTCGTTCGCTGAGTCAGTGAGGGAAAAGTAGAACGCTTTTAGCTTAGAGTCGTCTATGTTCACGCCATTGGGCTTTAGGTTTTGGCAAGTGCCATGTAAGCGTTGGAGATGAGTCGTTGCTGATTCTCCACGAGTTCCTGAGAACTTTGGCAAGTTGTGGGCCACTGAAGTGTTGATGGCGATGTTTTCTAGCTCAGGGCCTTCGTAAATGCACCACGGCTGAATTCTAAAATCTGGTGCCGACAGTTCTCACATAGTAGGTTCGCGGAAGTTGTTGTTATCCCCGTAGTAGTCATCAAAGACGGGTTCGCGTCTTGGCTCTCGTCGATATTGCGAGGGTGGTGGATGTCTAGGGGGTTGTTGCACTGGGCCAGCTTTATTTCGACCCTCGGGTGGTCCTTGGTTTCTTAGGATGGCATTCCTATCACGAGCTCTTTGGTTTCGGAAGAGTTGCTCTGGATCGTCGAGAATTGGAAATTGAGGTGGTGCCTCGTTATTTCGATCGAACAGATTGACCTCGTCGTCTTCCTGATAGTCATGGGTGCTTCCTTCACGAGACATGGTTGTACAGAAGCGAGTTCGAAAGGAAGAAAGAACAATTAATTCTAATTCCCCGGCAACGGCGCCAATTTTGACGGAGCCCACCGCACTGTCGTTAAGGTGCGATGTTCTCTGTGCAAAAATTAATTTATATCTCCGATACTCGCGACTTATCTATTTTTGGTAGTCAGTGGTAAGTACGGGTCGAACCCAAGGGAATTAGGTGATAGTTGTTCTTTCTAAAAGGGGGAGTTAAATTAAGCAGTTGGGGGGTTGGTTTTGGTTTTAGTACCGAAAAGTAAAGTGCTTGATGGACGAGTCTTGACAGAAAATAAACAGTTGATATGGTATAGAAAGTAAAGTAACAGTTGATATTACAATTAAAGGAAAGTATTCGGTTTTAAGGGGCCTTGTATCATAGTCTGTTTATCATCGACCTCTAATGATCATACTATGTGTTCAAAGATGAATCAAGGCTATTTCTAGCACATGACTTGCCACATCATTTAGAACACTTGTTCTATTTAGACTAATTCCTCCTTTCGAAGTATCTTAGCCTTATGTGCATCCATTTGATCTTCAGTTACGATCAACCAAATGGTTTTTAAAAGAGGTCAAACTCCTCAGATAAGCTTTGCCCGTTAAAGCATCCACTTACCCGAGTATGTTCACGAACCCCACGGAAGAGCTTTGCCCGTTAAAGCATCCACTCAACCTTGGAAGTTCTAACCTAATATGTGGCACATATAACAAGTTTTGAACACATAGAGGCACTAAAAGTAGGGCCTAAAACATTGTATGATACAAGCACACCCCTTCAACCGAATGAAGGGTTTAGCTACGAATATTCATGGTATAGGACATCATAGCTAAGTGCGTTGAAAAGTAAAGGTTTTTGAAAGACAGTAAAGTAAAGTTTTCGAAAGTAAAGACAGGAAAGTAAAGTTGTTTAATTGAAAAGACAGTAAAGTAAAGAAGAGAGTACTTACAAGAACTATTAAGAGTGCTAAAGATCAAGCTTCGATTCCAAAGTAAAGTGCTTACATGATTGTGCCCAAAATCTAGAGAGAAGCTAGAGCTTTGTGATGGATGATGTTTTGATATGAGATGTGTTTGTTATGATTTTACTAAGGGAAGGGAGCTCTATTTATAGGCTTGATGGAGCAAGGAGATGAAGACATTTGGCACAAGATGAGAGGGGGAAAGAAAAGCCATCGGAGTGAGTCATCACCTCCTCTAGCCGTCTGCCACATGGCAATGGAGGAGAGGCTTGTGGCTTTAGCCGCCGGCCATGAAGTTGAGGGAGTGGTTGAGTGTGTGTTTTGTGATCTTTCACAAAAGCCATCGGTCCTTTCAGCTCCGGTCTGACTCTGGTTGCCCTTCGGGTGGACTTGTTTTGAGTGATTCCATGTCAGGTTTATGAAAGTTGTACAGTCGGAATCTGATTGTGGCCTGGAGTGTCTTGTAATCCATTTTTGCCTTTAAGAACTCCTTCTTAGCTTGTTTTCTCTCTAGACTTCAAAATACCCTGTAGATAAATAAGGGGACTAACAAGCAAAAGTTAAATAGACAAAGAGTCTAATTTTGCGGGTTTAACTGTGTTTATGATTCATACAATTATGGTCCATCAACGGCTCATCAAACCACCCCACACTTAAACTTGTTCGTCCCGAACAAGGACTAGGTCATAAGAGGAAAAATAAAGTGCAAACATCACAAAGCTTCGGCATCCTAGATATGCTACATGAATGTGACTCGGCTAATCTAGATTTCACTTTTCCATGCATACTCGTTACTAAAAGCCTTGTGCAAAGACATGGAGTAATGATACGTGTTACCTTTGGGCCGAGATGCAAATCAATTCGGATGTCTGTGAGATGGTCCTCTTTAGACCCATGAACTGCACTCTCGTTTTCGAACTCTTGCTATATGGTCATACTTCATTGCTTTTTATTGCACGTGATTGATTCAAGCTTCAAGGTGTTTGAGTTCTTTTCGGACAGCTTTTGTAGTGACTTGGCTTTTGATGTAACAATGGTGTACTTCACTTTTTGGTGCGTGTGGAACTTCACAATTGACTGATTTTTTTCTTTTTGCTACTGATTGTGAACTGCTCGTCCGTGATTCCTCTTCCTTTCGACGCGAGTCAAGCTGAGGGTTGCTCATCTATTTTCCCGGCTACTTGGACTAGATACCTTCTTGCTCTCACTCATCCCCGTCCTTTCGATGCGAGTCAAGCCGAGGGTCGCTCGTCTATTTTCCCGGCTACTTGGACTAGAGATTGGACGGTGTGTTGTTTTCACGTCCCACCAAACCGCAAAAGTACCGCAGTGGCGGAGCAGACTCTTGACCATGTCGTCTCGAAGTTCTAGCCTCCACAAAATCCATATAACCATACAACTCAAAATTCGGTCCCTTGAATGCTTCGTCAAGTCTCTCTAGGACGTTTCTATCTACTCCACATCCCTGTTTATCTCAACTTACAAAGGCACGTAAAGGGTTAAGTTCACATGTAATCGCACAATTCTAATTTCACAAGAGACATGCATGTAATCGGCTCTATCTAATTCACATCATCAAAATTCAATACCGCAATTCTAGGAAATAAAGAAGAATGTGTACAAAAAATTTAAAAATTTGAGGGAAACGTGCTGACTCTATGCAGGTGTAAGAAAATAAACGTGCTGACACAACGACTGACTCTCCCACCCCACACTTTTGAACTGACGTGTCCTCACGGCACGATTGAAATTCAAAGACATAACTATGCATGCAAACAAATGGAAAAGGAAGAGATTAAAGTGAACAGATACTCCCCTTGTTTCGTCGTGTGAAGATGAGAATTTCAGTCAACGCTGGTCAACCATGGTCAATGGTCAACTCTGGACGTCACCTGTTTCCTGCATGAAAAATGTTCTTCTTCCCAAAAGACAACGTGAAGACATATGACTCAAGACTCAAATAAGACGAAAATAAAATAAGTAACTGAAACTGGAAAAAAACTGAAAAATGATAAGAGTGCCGGGCTGCCTCCCTGCGAGCGCCTTTGTTTTACGTTGTTGGCTCGACGTTACCTCTTAAGGGATCACAAGTTAGGATCCCATGGATGTGTGAGGTCAAATTTCGCCTCAGCTGTTCCTTTAATCTGCCCAAAATCATCGTGCAAAGGTGTGCTCGGGTCTGCTCTCCATCGATCAGGCGGGTTCGCCTTTACATACTCCCGAGTTGGTGAGGACATCTTGCTCATAGCTACTGGTCGAGTTGCACGCATCGTCTCATCTGGTCGCTTCGGAGGTAGGACACCGAGATATGGCTCGTGCACTATGTCTGGCGGTTTCTTCGTGCATGGACGATCATCATCCCCATAGATGTAGAAATCTGTTGTTTTGCCACCAAATGCAAGGGACAACTGGCATGTGTCCATGTCAATCTTTCTTTTCGTGGCGAAGAGGAATGGCCATCCCAATATAAGTGCTGGGGCCTCATCGTGTCTAGCATTTGGCATCTGCAAGACTTAGAAATCTGCAGGCACAATAATATCTCCTACACAAATTGTTAAGTGCTTAAGCAGGCCAACAAGGTTTATGCATGATTTATCTCCCAACGTAAACAACAATCCAGGTGGTTTCAATGGACCAAGTTTCAACGAGCAATATAGAGCATAAGGCATAGCATTCACTGAAGCACCCAAGTCAATTAAACAATGAGGTATAAGGGTCTCACCAATACTGCAGGTGACTGTGAAGGCACCTGGGTCCTTACTCTTTTCAGTCGGGGCCTCATGACTCGTATCGGGTGGGTGTTCCTTCGTCGGGTCGTTCTGCTCGAGCATTGCCTTCAATCTGTCCGTGCCAAAATTTGAAGTGTCGATCGCATGTACATCCGAGGCTGGTACCTGCATGGAAAACAAAAGAAAAGCGTCAGTTGTCGAACGAGAATTTTGCTGGGTCGTGTCTCCTATCGACGTGTGAGGCGCGCTTGCTGTTAGCGTCATGGGCGCGGATGCCTCGGGCTTCAGCGTCGAGCTCATGTTTCCTTGGGGCGTGCTCGGTACTATCTCGTCTGCATCATTTTCTGCACTTGATGTGTCTATCGTGGCCATCGTGCATATGTTCGCTCTCGGGTTTGGCTCTGTTTACGCAGGTCGTTTCCCTAGATCTTTATTTAGTTCGGACACTATTGTGGCAACCTGGGACATTTGCTTGGTCATATCTGAAATAGCCTCGTCGGTTTTGGTCTGATATTGCTGCATGGCAGTGGCCAACTGTTGGGTGCTAGCTGCCAACTTGGAAATGGCTCCGTCGATCCTGGCCTGATTTTGTTGTATGGTGATTGCCATTTCCTTCACAATGTCCTCGAGCGATTTGCTCGGCTGGATCTAGCCTGCTTGGTTGTTGTGCTGCAGAAAATGGCTTGGTCTGTTAAAAGTGCCCTGCTGCTGGCGAAATGGCGGGCGGTAGGCCTGCTGGTGCGGGGCCTGTTGCGCGTGTTCCCTTGGCGCCTGGTTGTTGCGCCAGTTCTGGTCGTACTTCCTGCTCGGCTCGCATGGTCTAATCGGTCCTGCCTGGCTGTAGCAATTTTGGTATCCGTCTACTGCATGGACTTCGGCTCGCTCTCCTTCGACTATGCTTGGGCAAGCGTCCGTCTTATGGTCAATTGCTCCGCAAAACTCGCATGGTTTCACTTGGACTGGCTGCCTCCTAATCAGCTGCATCATCATCTCCTTCATTTGTTTCAGCTCTTTGGCCATTGAACTAGATGGAGGTTCAACCTTTGTGACGTTCCTAGTCTGGCTAAATTCTTCCTCTTTGTTGGACTCGTCCTGGAACCGTGCATTCTCGGCCATTTCCATAATCTTTCTGCGCACACCGGCTGGGGACAGATCCATGATAGTTCCTCCAGCTGAGGCGTCTAGTAGGCTCCTGTCAAGTGGCCTCAATCCATCAAGCATATATTCGACGATCACCTTCTCTGGAAGGCCGAGATTGCAGCAGATCTGTTCTAGGGCATTGAACTTCTCTAAGTAGTCGTATATTGTCTCGTTCGGCCCCTGTCTGAGATCTTGTAGCTGCCTGCGAACTTGCATTGCTCTGGCGGCTGGGTAGTACTTATCCAGGAACTTTTTCTGCATCTGGTCCCATGTCTGGATACTACCTGAAGGAAGAGACAAAAACCAATCGTTAGCTGCATCAATCAAAGAGAAGTAAAAAGCCTTTAACTTAAAGTTTTCCACTGTGACTCTGTATTGCCGGAAGGTTTGGCAGCTACCATGGTAACGCTGAAGATGCGTGGTGGCCGACTCTCCTTGGCGTCCTGAGAACTTGGGCAGATGGTGCACAACTTCAGCCTTGATTTCTATCATCTCTAGTTCTGGCCCTTCATAGATGCACCATGGTTGGTTTCTGAAGTTTGGTGCGGATAGCTGTCCCATAGTGGGCTCTGGATCGTCGTCCTCCTCGTGATCATCCTCTCTGACGGCCGGCTATTGTAGAGGCCGTGGGGGTTGTGGGTATTGCTGGTGTGGGAGGTATTGAAGTGGGGGATATTGTTGATATGGTGGTGGCGGGTATGGCTGATATGGTGGTGGCGGGTACTGCTGATATGGCTGTGGTGGCTATTGCGGATAGGGCTGGTACGGTTGAGGTTGGAATGGTTGATGTTGAAGTTGTCCCGGGGCAGGCCCCCTGATCTCTCCATTCTGTCTTATCGGGCCCTGCTCGTTGTGTTGTGGAAGCGCCCCTTCCCTGTCTCGGGTGACCTGCTCGACTTCGTCGTTGTGGCTATTATCGCCAACTCTGCTACCTGCGTGAGACATGACACACGAGTAGTGGTGCACAAACTAGGAAACTAAAAGAAAAGGATATACTAATTAGGAAACTAAGGAAGAACAATTTCACCGTGCGTAGCTCCCCGGCAACGGTGCCAAAATTTGACAGGCGTCGTTTGACGCGTCAAACTTAAATTTATATTTTCTCCTGCTATTAGCTAGTAAAGCGGCAAGCGGGGTCGAACCCTAGAGAGCTAGATGGCTACTTATTGTTCTGTAAGAAAGAAGACAGTTGGTTGTAAGTGATTAGGAAACAGTGCAAAAAGGAAATAAGACGAGTGTGTATCAATGAGAGAGAATATTCAGACTAGGGTTTCTAATTGTGACTTGTTTTATCATCCACTTCTAATTATCTATTTCCAACTTCCTAAGTGTGGTTACTTCCATTCCAAGTTATAAACTAAGGTAGGGTCTTTCCGGACGCCTACGCCACAATCTACTTCCTTTCCGGGTTGTAGAATTCTAGCCCTAGCAATCTAATACTCCATTCCAAGACATATTAGATTAGTGCTCTATTTGTTCTCAACGGTCTAGTATCAAAAAAAATAGTAAAAAGTGAGTTGAATTGCTCGGCTAAACCTAACCATTCCAAGTATCAATCTAGTTTTGCAATTCAACCAAGATAATTTAGCACACGAACTAGTGGAATAATGAAAATAACATTAAGTATCAAGTCTCAAAAACACACGTCACAATGTTTAGAACCCTAGCCCGAAAAAAGAGTTTAGCTAGACATAGCCATGGAAACGTAAATAACAAGGGAATGAAAACACTTCTCTATTGCGCCGAGAGGGAGAACTGAAGAACCGGGCCAGGAGGGCTGAGGAGCGCCGAGTGGAATGAGGAGAGCTCGAAATTGGGATGATGGCTTCTCGATTTTGGGATTGTTGAGAGCTGATGGGATCTTGTAGAGAGAGGAGCTCTCCACGTTTTGGGATGCTTTGAAGGGCTTAGGAGAGCTTCTATTTTTGTAGAGTAGACAAGGCCCTTGAAGTTTCCAATTGAAGTCGGTCCATAAACGGTTTTAGGAAACATGTCCTAAAACCGACTTTGCTTGGCTTCCAAGTTTACTTCTTCTGCAAGTCTTCCAGGTTCTTCCAGAAACTTCTAGAAGCCTCTAAACCGCCACGCATGGAATTAGGAATTTTCCCAAAGTTACTGTTCACGACCCGAAATACTGTTCATCCAGAATTACCATTCACGCCAGAAATACTTTTCACGAGCCGAAAAATACTGTTCACGAGCTCCTCTGGCTTCGTTCTTCAACTGCGATGCTTCTGGCATGAAAATGCCGTCTTTGAAGCGTGTTTCCTCCTAGAGCTTCCGAAACACCTGAAATGCAAAACAACACTAAGAAGTAACTGTTTGTATAATAAAGTGCTGGAATTGATGGGATTTGTTGATGTTCCCGTAAGTGGCATGTGTTTGGCAAAACGTAGCTTAGACAGTTCGAGCAGGTGTTCAGGGGGAGTTCGAACCTATCCTAACACTCGTACACAGCGTGGATAAAACGCAAGGATAGTTCCCGGAAGATATTGGACTACGAAGATCTCATCAATATAATGACGGCCAGCGACTTATTCGAGCAATAGATATTCAAATGAATATTTACATCAAGGCGGCAAAGCTTACTTGGGCAAGAAGACTTCGGATTATCTTCCAACCGATTCAAAAGATATTCATCAAATATCTAGGAATATTTCCTAAATATTTGATGGGATTATCTTGGGCGAATTAGGGTTTCGCTCGAAGCATATAAATACATTGCAAGAGCAACCCTAATTCTTATCGCTTTCAAAGATCAGCATATCCTGCTGATTGGAGAAGAAGAAAGCGACGACCGGCTGTGTTTTCTCATTGAGAATACACCGGTGCAAGTGCAGTCTGTTCAAGTGCAACACAGACTGCCTGAAGCGTATCAACTGCCGCACACAACAAAGGTGAACAAGCTTTCGAGAGAAAGCATCCGAGCTTCTGGAGAAGGTCAAGAACATTCAGACTGGAGGTTCTGAACGAAGGGGATCGAGGGGAATTGCGGTGAACCTCGGTTGCAAATCTGAGAGACGAAGTATTAAGGATAGGCTATTACAAAGTGTAAGTGTAAGTCCTTGTGGAATTCCTATACTCGTAATAAAGATTTGCTGTCCCTTTTTCGGGTGTGGGAAACCCCCCAGAGTAGGCGGAGCCGAACTGGGTTATCAGTCTGTGAGTCTCTACTATTTTTATCTGTCTGCTAAAACTGTTGTGATAAGAGTTCAATCTCTGTACGTTGAATTGTTGTGCAAAGAGTCCCAGGTCTGTCGCAACAGTACCCTGGACACAAGCTTGAACAGGGGACATAATTTCAATTGGTATCAGAGCAGAACACTCGACACACTGAGTGGGATCCTGAACTGTTCAAGATGACTCTGAAGGAAGGACAAAGCATAACCAGACCCCCGCTGCTCGAAGGATCGAACTATGCCACATGGAAGCCTGTGATGAGATCTTTTCTGAAATCGCTAGACGAAAAGGCATGGAAGGTTGTTCTGAAAGGGTGGACGAAACCCATAATGAACAATCTCACTGGAGAACCGATCGCCAAACCAGAAGCTCTGTGGACAGAAGAGGAGGACAAAGCTTCCATGGGCAACTCCAAGGCAATGAATGCAATTTTCTCGGTAGTAGATGAAAACGTCATGAAGCTAATCATCAACTGTGAAGTGGCCAAGGAAGCATGGGATATCCTCCAAACAGCTTTTGAAGGAACGGACAAAGTTCGCAACTCCCGCATGCAAGCTGTCACAACCAGGTTCGAAGAGATGAAGATGAAGGAGAGTGAAACCATCACTAAGTACAACACCAGAGTCCTGGAACTGTCCAACGAGGCATCTGCACTAGGGAAACCCATCGATGAAGAAAGATTGGCCAGTAAGGTCCTAAGGTCTCTTCCTCCGAGATTTGCCATGAAAGTCACGGCCATTGAGGAAATGCATGATATCACCACACTGAAGCTAGACGAGCTAATGGGTTCTCTCAGAACTTACGAGATCAATCATGACTTCCAAACCGGAGAAGAGAAGGGAATCGCTCTTAAAGCAGATATAATGGAAGACAAACTGGATTCTAGGTGCACCACTGAGCAACTGGCCATGATGGCACAGAACTTTGGAAGAATGGTGCAGAAAATCAATAGACGTGGCCCAGAACAAGGTCAGTCTTCGTCAACTGGTTACCAAAACTGGAAATCCAGCAGGCCAAGGTCTACTGATTCGAGGCAAGACTTGTCTGACAAAGGAAAAGAAGAGATTCAGTGTCATGAATGCAAGGGTTTTGGCCACATCGCTTCACAGTGTGCAACCACTCTCATGAAGAAGAAGGCGATGGTGGCGAGCTTCAGCGACAGTGAGTCAGACGAAGAAAAAGGTGAAACCACAAACTTTGTGGCCTTTGTCACAACTCTGGATGAATGCAGCAGCACAAGTGAAACTGTACCACCTCAGCTGGAACTCCCAGGTGAAGACCCCTCGGACAGTGACAATGAAGAACTCACGCAGGACTCTCTGGCTCAGACATATGAAGATCTATATGAGAAGTGGCTGCTTCTGATCAAGATAAACAAGAAGCTAAATGACACAGTGGCAAGCGTCACTATGGAAAAGGACAAGGTATGGCAGGAGGTCGAGATACTACTGACACTAAAGGCAGAACTGGAAGGTACAATTAACTCACTGACTTCTCAACTAGCTGAGATAAAACAAGAAAAGCTGGATCTTCTTGTTCAGAAAACGGAACTCCTGGGTACTGTCTCCTCTCTAAAAGTCGAAATAGAGAAGGATCGGGACACTCATCCTGTAGGCATGGCGGGCCTGAGAAAAACCATCTTTGATCTACAGCGCAAAGAAATGTTCCAACTAAAGAAGGTAAAACAGTTGGAATTTCAGCTAGAATCTGAGAAGATGGAACACTCTGACACTAAGGAGGAACTCAACCACCTCAAACAGTCGGTAAGAATGATTAACTCTGGCACTAAAAACTTAAATGATATTCTTAGATCTCAGAGAATGGAGTCCGGACATAGAGGATTGGGGTTCACAGGAGAAGGCAACTCAAAAGGTACGAGGTTTGTTAAATCAAGTCCGGTGTCGGAACAGAAGTCAGAACTGAAGGTGAGACAGCACCCCAGACAGAAAATAGACTTGCACCCAGAACAACCCAATAGCGGTCAAAGAAGGACTGGTACGGTGCACTTCGGCTCTCATTCAGCACAAAGGAAAGAAAGGCGCACTTACTGGTATTGCAATCAGATGGGTCACATCAAACTAAAGTGTCGTCTGTTTCTAGCCGAAAGACGTGCTTTCCATCAACGAACCATTCCGCAACAGAAACAAGTCTGGGTTCAAAAGGAAGACCGAACTGTCTGCATGGTGGCCTGTTACACCTTAAACTACTCATTGCAAGATAGTTGGCACTTCGACAGCGGATGCTCCGCACACATGACAGGTAACTCTCAATATCTTACCCATATTAGACCTATTGAGCATATGTGGTTTGTCACCTTCGGGGATGGTGAAAAGGGTCAGGTGATCGGCTGTGGGACATTGATGGTTCCGGATCTCCCTGCACTCAAGAACACCCACCTTGTTAAGGGACTGACCAGGAATCTTATCAGCATCCGTCAACTATGCGACGATGGACACTATGTGTTATTCTCATGCTACTCGTGTTTTGTACCAGACCAGAATGGCGATACACTGATGAAAGGAAAAAGGGACAACTGCTATACTATTAGGATGGGTCTGACGGAGTCAATGAACAATACGAACCATGGCCAGCAACCGGTTGCTCTCCCATGTGCAAACGCTCAACCTAGTTTTCTGCGAGGGGGAGTGGATAAGACCTTGCTCACAAGATCTGATTGTCGATGCGCACAAATCAATGTTGCCGGGTGTCCCAGGAAGCTGTTGAATCATACGGTGGTACAGTTGCGACAAGAGTTTGTACACTGCCCACAGAAATGTGCCTCGAGCCGTACAAGAAAATGTGCCTGGAGCTGTACAAGAAAATATGAAATGTGCCTGAAGTCTCGACAACTTGGAAAATTTTTTTTTAAATATCCTTGAAGATTTTTTTCGGTTGACGGTTTTGGAAAGCTGAAGAGTCATATAGAAAAGTTTGATTTTTGAAATCAAATTCATTCCCTGAGTATCGTCTTCTCTCTCTCTCTCGAAAACCCTAGAACGGAACTCTCCTCTCAACTGCTCCTTCCTCAACCGACAATGGTGAACACCAGGAAGTCAGCAAAATCCAGTGCTAAATATGCGGAGAAAAGCAAAGAGAGCATGCAGACCTCAAAGGCGTTGGCGGCGAAATCAAAGATTCCGAAATCAAAAGCTGCGAAGATGAAAAAGGTGTCCCCTTTACACTTCGTTACCGAATCTTTGGCCAAAGAGAAGCCTGCTGAAGGAGTTAGCGCTGAAATTTCTCAGCCGGCCACTGTGGATTTAACTCCACAAGTTCGTCTGCAATCTAAGGTAAACCCCACTATTCCTTCTGATTCTGCGAATACCCTCATTGTTGAAAAATCTGTGCTGAATGAAGAAGTAAGAGTGGAGGTTGAGAAGGGTGTTCAATGGATTGACGGTGATGAAGCCAGTAGGGCTGTAATTGGAGGTAATGGTGGTAAGGATGTTAGTGGTGTTAAAGTTGTTGGTGTTGAAACAAGTAGGGCGATGCTTGGTGGTGAAGATGATAGAAATTTTGAGAGTGGTAGGGCTGTGGCGGTTGACAAAGTAGTTAGTGCAGTTGTTAAAAAGAAGTCCGTCAAGACTGTGGAAGAGGAACCCAGCAAGGGGGCTGGAGGCTCAGGAACGTGGAGAGAAAAGATCTTCGCCACAGGATACATTCCTCCGAAGGCTGGTCGCATGAAGAAGGTGAAGCGGGCCAGTGACTCTCCCAGTAAATATCTAGCCCAGATCTATGCCACTCGAGGAAGGAAGATTGCAATGTCCGATGAAGAAACAGAGAAGTTCATCGAGTCCTCGTGGAAGAGGAATGTGGTGATGAGTGATGCTGATCCATCTGAGAACCAAGGAGTAATGACTGCAGAAGGGTCCAGTTTGGATGCTGAGGCTATGACAAAAGAAATTAATCCATCAGGGAAGACTGATGTGTTGAAAGAATCAAACCCAGCAGAAAGTGATGAGGATTTAGAGAATTTGTACAAGGACATTGATGATGTCATGGAAGACCTGGAAAAGGAAAAGAGTCAGGAAGAAGCTCAGTATGATCAGGCTGTAGGGGCAAAAGAATCTGAGGCAGACAAAGCTTCAAGTGTTCCACCCATGGAACCAAGTGTTCAGTCTGGTGTTGAGACTGGAAGAGCTGCAGAGAAAGCTGTAAGCGGTTCAACAGTGGAACCCTCTGTTCAGACTGAAGCTCAAACAGCACCAGCTCCAGAGGAAGGTCTGCGTAACTTGGCTATTGAAGCAGAAGAGTCTGGTACTGAAAAGATCTCAAGTGCTCCAACAGAGGAACAGAGTGTTCCGACTAACATCAAGACTGGAGTAGTTCCAGAGAAAGTAATGAGTGAAGAAACAATGACAGTTCAAAGTGATCATCATAGGGATCATTTGGAGGAAGATGAACCATCCATTCGTAAGGATGCCCCTATATCAGCAGCAGAAGGTGTTACCCTTTCAGAAGATGACCAAGACAGTGTTCCCCTTGTCAACCTCAAGAGGACAACGAAGGGGAAGGAAAAGAAAAAGGTTGCCTTTGCTACATCTACAAAGAAACCAGCCCAGAAGGTTGCTGAAGTCAGCTGTGGTGCAGGGGGAGCTGGCTCTTCCAAGAAAAGAAAGCGCGTTGCTGCAGTTCCCATCTCTGAAGATGCTGGGAGATGTGAAGTCCCAGCCCCCGAATCTGAGACTGTCCCAGTTGGTAAGGTAAAGAAGGGAGTATGGTTCGTGAATAAAGAAGCTGTGTTGAAATGGGACTGTGTGCTGAAAAGGAAAATCATACCGGAGAGGCTGCTGGATGCATCGAGTTACAAAGGGGAAGAAGTGAATAAGGTTCTTAAAGAGTCGGATCTATTCTGGACGTTGGACAGATGCAAACCTTTCAACGAACAGCTGGTGCGTGAGGCCATGGCAAACTTGCCTCCCAAGTTTGGGGTTATTGGAGAGGCTGAGTATGGGGTCTTCTATGTGAGAGGAAGAAGGATCAAGATTGATCCAGAACTGATCAATGTATATTTCTCCATGGAAGATCCAACAGTTGATGAAGAAGAATCCAGCTTTGAGAAGATAGTGAGCACCATCACTGCAGGCTCTGTTCAGTGGAGGCCTGAGTCAGTTGTGTATACAGCAGATCTGTCTACTTTCTATTCAATGCTATTCTTCATTGCGGTGTTCAACTGGAGGCCATCTACTCATTGCTCTACTGTCAACAAGGACATGGCCCGGCTGATTTATCAGATAGGCAGCAAGCAGAAGTTCAACCTGGGCAGAATAATGTTCAAACGGATTGCTGAACACGCCACATTGATGAGAACTCTGCACCAGATCTGCTTTCCATCCCTGATTTATGAGCTGATTATTCATCAAGCCCCTGATTTAAAAACCCCGTCTGATCTCCTTACTAAAGCTCCCAGCAAATTCACAGTGGACCACAAGCTATACAAAGGGCGGCATGTGAATGATCTGAAAGGGGGGAGCAAGCCAGGTAAAGAATTTGGGGAATCCAGTCGAGGGGGAGCTAGAATGGGCATGGATGAAAGGAGCAAACTTCTGAGGGATCTACAGGCTATCATTGCTGCTGACAAGGAACAGCGCCGCCGGATCAACAGGCTTGCTCGAGCACTCAGCTATCCCAGTGATGATGAATCAGAAGCTACCGCCTCTGAAGAAGACTCCATTGAAGAAGCTTCCGATTAAAGGTCCATTGAAACACTAAACTCTCTGACCTTTTTCAAACATTCTGCTCATATGTGCTTGTTCTGGCACAATTTATTTTACTTGACTGTTCGAACTAGTTGGACCCCTTGCCAGTTTATGGCAAAGAGGGGGAGTAATTTTGAGAGGACAAATTTTGTGCTCCCTCAAGATGTCTAAGTCTAGATAGTTAGCTAGTAGTAGTTATCTAGATGATTTGGTTTTGCCAAAATGCCAAGGGGGAGATTGATGTTCCCGTAAGTGGCATGTGTTTGGCAAAATGTAGCTTAGACAGTTCGAGCAGGTGTTCAGGGGGAGTTCGAACCTATCCTAACACTCGTACACAACGTGGATAAAACGTAAGGATAGTTCCCGGAAGATATTGGACTACGAAGATCTCGTCAATATAATGACGGCCAGCGACTTATTCGAGCAATAGATATTCGAATGAATATTTACATCAATGCGGCAAAGCTTACTTGGGCAAGAAGACTTCGGATTATCTTCCAACCGATTCAAAAGATATTCATCAAATATCTAGGAATATTTCCTAAATATTTGATGGGATTATCTTGGGCGAATTAGGGTTTCGCTCGAAGCATATAAATACATTGCTAGAGCAACCCTAATTCATATCGCTTTCAAAGATCAATTACACACGAGCATATCCTGCTGATTGGAGAAGAAGAAAGCGACGACCGGCTGTGTTTTCTCATTGAGAATACACCGGTGCAAGTGTAGTCTGTTCAAGTGCAACACAGACTGCCTGAAGCGTATCAACTGCCGTACACAACAAAGGTGAACAAGCTTTCGAGAGAAAGCATCCGAGCTTCTGGAGAAGGTCGAGAACGTTCAAACTTGAGGTTCTGAACGAAGGGGATCGAAGGGAATTGCGGTGAACCTCGGTTGCAAGTCTGAGAGACGGAGTATTAAGGATAGGCTATTACAAGGTGTAAGTGTAAGTCCCTGTGGAATTCCTATACTCGTAATAAAGATTTGCTGTCCCTTTTTCGGGTGTGGGAAACCCCCCAGAGTAGGCGGAGCCGAACTGGGTTATCAGTCTGTGAGTCTCTACTGTTTTTATCTGTCTGCTAAAACTGTTGTGATAAGAGTTCAATCTCTGTACGTTGAACTGTTGTGCAAAGAGTCCCAGGTCTGTCGCAACAGTACCCTGGACATAAGCTTGAACAGGGGACATAATTTCATTTGTTGACTCGATGAGTCGTATAAATACGGCTCATCAAGGCGTTAAGTTCCAAACCTAGTGAAAGATATTCAATCAAATTAGAAAGATCTTTATATGGGTTAAAGCAATCCAAACGCATGTGGTACAATCGATTAAGCGAATATTTATTTCAAAAGGGTTATGTCAATGATCCCATTTGCCTTTGCATTTTCATTAAGAAACCAACATCCGGTTGTGTAATAATTTCCGTTTATGTTGATGATTTAAATATCATTGGAACCAATAAAGAAATTCTGGAAGTAATCTATTATTTGAAGAAAGAGTTCGAAATGAAAGATTTGGGGAAAACAAAATATTGTCTTGGATTACAGATTGAGCACCTCCAGAATGGGATACTTGTGCATCAATCGAATTATACGAAGAAGATAATAAAATGTTTTAATATGGATAAATCAAATCCATTAAGTACCCCAATGGTCGTAAGATCCCTTGATGTGAACAAGGATCCATTTCGTCCATGTGAAGAATCTGAACAGATTCTTGATCCAGAAGTACCATATTTAGTTGCAATTGGAGCTCTTATGTACCTTGCTAATTATACTCGACCTGATATTGCTTTTGCTATGAATTTATTAGCAAGATTCAGCTCAACTCCAACGAAAAGACATTGGAATGGAGTTAAACATGTATTTCGTTACCTCCAGGGAACGATCGATTTAGGCTTATTTTATCCTAACAATACGAAACCAGTTTTGATTGGTTATGTAGATGCAGGTTACTTGTTGGATCCACACAAAGGTAGGTCACAAACAGGATATGTATTTACTTGTGGAGGAACTGTGATATTTTGGCGCTCCCAGAAACAAACACTTGTTGCAACGTCATCAAATCATGCTGAAGTCATTGCATTACATGAAGCAAGTCGTGAGTGTGTGTGGCTAAGGTCTATGACAGAACACATTAGAACCACTAGCGGTCTTCAACCTATAAACGTCCCATCACACTCTACGAGGATAATGCTGCATGTGTTGCTCAAATGAAGGAAGGATTTGTAAAGAGCAACAGAACAAAACATATTCCTCCAAAATTCTTTTCATTTACTCAAGAGTTGGAAAAGAATAATGTCACCAACATCCAATATGTCCGTTCATGCGAGAACTCAGCAGATCTTCTTACAAAGGCCCTTCCCACCTCAGTATTCAAGAAACATGTTCATGACATCGGCATGCGAAAACTACAAAACTTATGAAGAGATCACTCTTGCCAACATCAGGGGGAGTTTTACGTGGCTGCACTCTTTTTTCCTTATCTTGGTTTTTATCCCACTGGGTTTTTCCAAGTAAGGTTTTTAACGAGGCAGCATAAACACGTAATGAGTATCCAAAGGGGGAGTGTTATGAATATAATGTGGTATACTCATTAGGGTCAACATTTGTGGTCATTGTTTTCACATTAGAGTAACTTAGTCAATATATTAGGTTAATGTATTGACATTAGAGAAGTTAGATCCACATTTTATGGATCGTGCCTCCTCCTCTTTTTGCTAAAAAAAAGGGTGCAAATGCAATGAGAAAAACACAACTTATGCTTCCATTCTTACTCATTCTAAAAGGATCTCCCTTATCCCTCTCACAAACAACATTGTATTAAGTGTTTTGCAAAAGTTTTGAAGTTATTTTACACAAGAGGACTTTAAAAAGCCGGAAAGAGTTGTGATTCTCGGACAACATTCCAGCTTGGACCAACACCACTGAATTGTTCTGGCTAATTTTGCAATGTGATCCGCCGCTCCATTAGCCTCCCGCCTTATGAGAGTAAGATTGCAATCATTCCTCCCAAGGATTGCAATACATTTGTTATACGAAGATTGATAGACATACTGGGTTGGAGATCCAAACCTAATCAATTTGAAGGCTTGAAGACTATCAGTCTCCATTAAAATGTTGTTGTAGTGTAGTTCCTCTGCCAAGGACAACCCATCAAGCAAAGCCAAACCCTCACAATCCAGAACAAAAGTAACATGGGGGAATTTTTTGGCGCGAACATTAGCAACCAATCCTGTATGATCACGAATGAGAGTTGCAGTACCTCCATTTTTTATGTGAGGGTCCCAAGATCCGTCCACGTTAATTTTCAGATGACCATTAGGAGGGGATCTCCAACAAAAGTCATTAGCAAAAGGCAACAAAGAGAGACTTGTATTGTGGCAGGTAAAATGGCGTGCCAAAGTCTTTATGGGTGTAACAGCAGAAACAGGCGAGTCCCACACAAATCATTATCTGTAATTCTGTTTCTTGTGTACCAGGAATACCAAAAAGAAATTATAACACACACAATCTGTTAATATCCATAGAATAGAAACAGTAGAAGAGGATATCGGCCAAAGAGTGAAACTGGATAAACAATTCAGTACCCTCAATATGTAACAAGTCCCAAACTGAAGCTACCCACCAGCAACTAACAAAAAGATGTACATCTGTATCTACATACCTGCAACCACAAAATAACATGTTGTGTGAATATGCAGACCCCTTTTAGAGAGATTTTGAGCAGTGGGAAGAGAGTTATGGTAACATCTCAAAATGAAAATCTTCAATTTTTGCGGTAGAAGGATCTTCCAGACCTTCTTCCAAAAAGATCGCATTTACTAGTGTCTGAAGCTTCTCCAAGATATAATATGAGTTCTAATTGTGAAGAGACATGGCTAAGTTGTATGCGGACTTGATTGTGTAATTTCCAGAAGCACAAAGTTTCCAACAAGGATTATCTGATAGAATTGAGATATCAGACCCTTCCTAGAGAAGAATAGAGATTTGAAAAATACCTTGCCAACAGCTAGAAGGTCGATAATGGAGAGAGGAATTCAATAGATGACAATCTCGAAAGTATCTTGCTTTATATATTTTTGACACTAGCAAATCCGGATATTTTATAAACCTCCAAGCTGCTTGTTTCGCTAGAAATGCCATGTTAATCAATCTGAGTTCTCGAAAGGCCATATCCCCGCACAACTTATCTTTGATTAGTACCTCATTTCTAACCCAATGGATTGGCTTAGGGTTACCTGATGAGTTCCACCAGAACTTTCTAAGACGACTTAGGAGTTTTCGAATAACTGAAGATGGAATCAAATAGCAACTCATTAAGTATTGAGGGATGACTTCCAACACAGTCTTAATTTGTATCTCTCGACCTCCAATTGACAGTTTCGAAGATGTCCATCCTTGAGGTTTACTCCAAAAACCATCCAACAATCCTGAAAAATTCTCAGTCAGTTTCATTTTATGCAGGATCGGTAAACTCAAATATTTGGAATGATAAGAAACTCTGTCCACCATCAAAAGTTGCTGAAACTCAAAAGATAATAGAGGGCTGGCATTACGACTGAGAACTAGTTCAGATTTTTGAAAGTTGATCACTTGATCCGAAACTTTTTTCATAATCTGAAAGTAACTTTTTAATAGTGTCAAGGGTGGATTCTACTAGTCTCTCTCATCTTCCAGACACTCTCAACTTTTCTCCTCCTCCGGAAGGACATCTACTAGCGAGTCTCCTGCTTTTCCTCCTTCTCTCCTTTTCTTCTCCACAGTCCACACCGCCTTATCCATTGCCCTTCACCCCTCATCTTTCGTCATCCCTCCTCTTCCGTTGCAGGTCACGGTATCCGGCAAGCTTTGTGATGTCTTTGATCTGGCGGCTGTGGATGTTGGATGTGGCACTTGATGTGGGTGGAGTTGCTTGTTTGGTGTTTGGAGGTGTGTGGATGAGGGGAGAAGGGAGGCTAGGGTAGTTCTTTTTTGGGTATCTTTATCCGGTTGTTGATATGTATTCGTACCTTTTTGGTGTTCCGGATGCATTTTTCTATTTTCTCTGTTTTACGGAGAAGTCTTGACTGGTCGTTAAGCCTTTTGGCTGGTATGTTCTCTTTATCGGGTTTGTCCCGACTGATTTTAATCCTCCAATCGCTTGCTTTTTGGCAAGTGGAGGCTTAAGGAGATGTCCTTGAGACAGGTTTCAAGGACTTTGTGATGGGCATCAGGTGCAGATTGGATTAGGCGTCGTGGAAATGGCCTTGGTTTGGATAATTTGTTATAATCACGATGCCTGGAAGATTGGATTGCTCATTTTCTCTGGTGAGAAGCCTACGTTGCTGCAGATTTTCTGTCCAAGCAGAAGGATTGGAGAAACAGATCTGGAGCAGTTTGGATGCATTTCTTGTATTTATCTTAATTATCCAATTATGTAAGCATCTGTATTGCCTGAATGGCTTGTTAGCCTTATAAAAAAGGGTGGATTCTACTGCTTTGAAGTATAAGAGGCAGTCATCTGCAAAGAAAAAATGGGAGACAACAGGAGCAGCATGCTGAACATGAACGCCAGACATTGATCCATTGATATAGAGATTGTAAAGGGCGTGACCCAGCCATTCAGTGCACAAAATGAACAGATAAGGAGACAGTGGATCTCCTTATCGCAAACCTCTGTATGGCTAAAAAGGAATAGAAATTCTCCCATTAATCCAAATTCTGTAAGAGACAGCAGATACGTAAAAGAATATGAACTGAATGGAGTAAAGATTGTGGATTGATTTACAAATGACTTGAAGAATTTCAAAGTAATTAAAATATTAATAAATATTTGAGTGGGGAAAATAGTTAAAGACACGTGCCTGTTGATGATAATTTTGATCAGAACAATTCATGACTAGAAAATGAAATGTAGAGGATTCCCCACTTTTTTTTTGAAATTACAAAGGACAATAACACGAGAACGAACTCGGGACTCAAGCAAACAGACCGGGCAACTTGGGTAAAGCGACAACAGAGTTCCATGACCACGAATCTCTCCGAGCTTTGTTTGCTAAGGCATCCGCTAGAGCATTAGCCTCTCGACGGACTAAGACCACCCTCCAATCATCTTCCCCCAACAGCCTCCATTGACAACTCCTAGCCAAGGTCGCCACTGAACCTGATCCGACTTTCAGCTGGGCAATGATAGAGTAAGCTTCCCCACAATCTGTCTCAAAGATACATTTGTTCCAGCCATTTGCACCCGCCCACTCCATTGCTTTAAGGATTGCTAGAACTTCAATATGAACCACTGAGGTAGCGCCTGCAACGACCCCTGCTAAAACCCCCAAGATAATGCCTTCCTCATCCCTTGCAACACAGCCAAAACCTGCACTATCTGTCCTCTGCACCCATGATCCATCACAGCTAATCTTGAGATAAGACTTGGGTGGGGCTTCCCATCTGCTAACTCCTTATGCCGCTGAAATTGTAAACTTGAACCCGGGCTTTAGAAAGTTAGTCACTGAGCTCCTGGTGGACAGACTGGCTATCTCAACCTGAAGACCTTCCCTTCCGTGCGCCAAAAGGTTTCTGTTATACCAAATCAATCTCGCACCATAGCATAGCATTATCATGTTGTCTTGAGACAAGTGCTGAGAACAATGCCAGAGCCAATCCCCAGTAGATGTAAATTTGATGTCCAAAAAATTGCAATTCATTCCCATAAATTTCCAAAAAGATTGTGCCCACCAACAGTCCAACATGACATGTAATGAAGATTCTACCTCAAAACCACACACCTTACACCTCAAATCTGTGGCACAACCTTTCCTAGCCAGGTTCAAAGATGATGGAAGAAAGTCATGGAAAAGTAGAGGATTCCCCACTTTAGGGGATTCATTCCAGCAATTTTTTTGAACTCTTATGGGACCAGGTTAGGACATCACTCGTGCATTATGACTACTGTATCCATACAAAGCCACGAACCTCTGTCCTTGATTCTATTCAAGTCACTTTCGAACTTGAATTTCGCCAGCACCATATTGTTAGCAAGTTCCTTAAAACTGACTTTATCTTCTATATTCCATATCCTGCTCAACACTTTCGAAAGTCCCGTAAGATTAACCGCCACTACACATGCCAGCTTGAGTACCATGGCCCATTTACAGTCTGCCGACATTCTCTCCCAATCCCCTTCCTCCAACGAAACCATCATCTTGCCATTGAATCTGTCCGTCATGGATTCCAACTGGTCTTCCCAACTCTGCAATACTCTATTTTGATGTTCCACCCCCATTCACCGCTACACTGTTGCTTCCACTTGGTACCATGACAAGACGAAAATTCAGTTCCCGAGTAGTTTGATGACAGAAAGCTTCATTAATTCACTTACGAAGGCACTTCTAGCAATTCTTCTATTAATCGTAGTATTACATAGAAAAAATAAATTTGGGGTGTTAGATTATTTTTATATAAACTAATGATGAGATCATAATGTAAATATTAATATTAGGATTTGGATCACGTACAAAGTGATTTTTAAAGTACAAAGTACAAAGTAATTAAAACCGTTTGATCTAAATTTTTGATGGATGAGATCTAATTAATTAAAATCAAATTTACATATTAATTACAATATATCAAGGGTTTAATTGTCATTATACACTAAATAACAACTCCGTTAATCCCTGTTAACTTTAAAAATATCGTATCTTCTCATAAATCAAAAATCAATTCTATCGGAAAAAAAAGAAATCAAAAATCAATTTGTTACTGGCTTTTTTTCAATTTCGCATCTCTTTTTCAATTTCGCATCTGTTACTAGCGGATCTCAGAGATCGCAACGATGATGATGTTGGAAAATGTGTTTGTAGTGGGTTGAAGAAAATGGTGGTGCGCCACATTTGAGACCTAAAATTGAGCGTGGAGAACACCTCGAATCTTGTTGACAAAATTAGATTAAAATACCTTGACGTGTGAGGTATGAAATCAAGTATTGAATCGCCAAAAACGAAGCTAAATCGAATGAGTAATTGATGCTCAAAGTAGTGCCAAAACCATGAAAACATGACTTTGGTAGGAATGGATAGCTAGCTTGATTTCACACAAGTGAAAAGCTTATATCCCACATTGGAGGCCAAATGGGAACATTGTTTGTTCATATATGATTTCCATAACAAGCTTGTTAAGTTGTTAAAAGAAACTCTCCCAAAATGCCTTCGCGGGCGTGCGCAGGGGGGGGAATCATCCGGTCGACGACGTCGGATTTGGCCTGTCTTGTGCGCGCCCACATCATCCGGGTGAATGCTGTCGATTTTCTCAGCTGGTTGCGCGGTTCGATTTCGGTTCGGTTTTTTACATAATTCGATCTTATTATTATTATGTAAAACCAAACGTCAAAGAGTAAGTAAGACTGAGTCAGTCTTCGGCGGTTGCTGATTTTTCGAGATAAGAAGAGATAAGAACGTGGACTGTTGATACTGGCCAGATACTATCTTTTCCGAAAAGTCAGGCTGAAACCGTTTCTCCTCTCAACTATATAAAGAAGCCTGCGCTTCAGTTCAGAACACACCGAAAACACACTCCTTCACATCTCGACTACTGTTCTCTTCTCCCGATCTGTGATAGCAGAAGATCGAATAGGTTTGATCAGCAAGGCTACGGTGCTCAACGCGCTTGCTGAGGTTCTTTTATCCTGGGAAGCTTTTTGCCGTCAAATCCAGCACCAACGGGAGGCAAATCAGCTTTAAGGACAGCGTCAACAACGTGACTGAATCACCAACTCGGTTTGCTGTCCTTTTTGTATCTATTTGATTTATCAGATTCTGATTCCTGTATTCGTTCAGATTCATATATGCATGTTCAGACTTATAGATATGCATGTTCAGATTTAATTGATTATTGTTAGTTCCGAATGAACTAAAGTAATATTCATATAACAAAGCATCCAACATTCTTAAAGCTGATTTGTGCTTCGTTATTATCTGAATATTATTTCATACTAACAGATCTGTCTCTGTTGTAGCAATGAATTCTGAACAAGGACAAAACAACTTGTCTGTGAACATGGAAGGTGTCGAATATCACCAGGATGGTGCTGAGTCGGCTGCGACTACCCCATTAATGGCTCCGGCCGGGAATGTACCTGCGGGTCCAGTTCCAAATACTATGGTGGCACAAGTGCCTGCTGCAGTAATGGCAGCTGAAAGGCCTGAGAAGTTCAATGGGTTGAACTTCACTACATGGCAGCCTAAGATGCATTTCTACCTCTCCCAATTAGGGTTGGCCCGGTATCTGACCGAGGAGACACCTACGGTGGCTGAGGGTGAGGCGGACAATCAAGTGCTTATTGCATACAATGCATGGAAAGATGCTGAGTATCTCTGTCGCAATTATGTGATGAACTGTCTTAATGACGTGTTGTACAAGGTGTACAAATCCAAAAGTTCAGCTAAGGACCTTTGGGTGGCGCTTGATCGGAAGTACCGAACAGAGAATGCTGGCTCCAAGAAGTACCTGGTGGGACGCTTCCTCGAATTCCAGATGGTGGATTCAAAGACTGTAACCAGTCAGGTGCACGACTTGCAGCTGATTATGCATGAGATGAATGCAGAGGGAATGAAGGTCAGTGAACTATTCCAGGTTGCTGCAGTAATTGAGAAGCTACCTTCGGGGTGGAAGGACTTCAAGAATTACCTTAAGCACAAGCGAAAGGAAATGTCTATGGAAGACCTGGTGATTCGCCTCAAGAATGAAGAGGACAATCGACTCTCTGATAAGAGGACAAAGCTACCTTCTGAAAGGGCTAACATAGTGGAGCATGGTGCTAGCTCCAAAGGGAAGAAGCCCTTAAACAAACTTGGACCCAAGAGTAGGGTTATCAAGAAGAAGGTGCAGACGAAGTTTGCTGGCAAGTGCTTCAATTGTGACAAAGAGGGTCACCGATCTGCTGATTGTAAAGCTCCAAAGAAGAAGAAGGCGAATGTCGCCGAGGGAGATGAAGAGCAACTAGTGGCTGTGATTTCTCAGCTGAGTCTGGTGGATTCCAACCCCAAGGAGTGGTGGCTGGATACTGGAGCAACCCACCACATCTGCTCTGACAAGAATGCCTTCTCTGAGTTGAAGTTGACTGAAAATGGAGAGAAGGTGTACATGGGCAACTTGGCCACCTCAGAAGTCAAGGGAAAAGGAAGTGTGATGTTGAAGATGACGTCGGGCAAGGAGCTGAAACTGACCAATGTTTCATATGTGCCTGATGTCAGGAAGAATTTAGTGTCTGGAACCTTACTTACTAGTCATGGTTTTAAGATGGTGTTTGAGTCCCAGAAGGTCGTTCTTTCAAAGAACGGCATGTATGTGGGACGTGGTTACGTGAAGGATGGAATGTGGAAACTCAATGTAATTGCTATCAATTCTATCAATAAAAATTCTTCCGCTTACTTGCTTGAGTCATCTAATTTATGGCATGGTAGATTAGGTCATGTGAATTATGACTCGATAAGGAATCTAATGAAATTGGATTGTATACCTAAATTTCAATTTGATTCCGAACACAAGTGTGAAATTTGTGTTGAAGCAAAATTAACAAGAACATCCTTTCATAGTGTTGAAAGAGACACGGAACCCCTTGACTTAATACATAGTGATCTATGTGACTTGAAATTCATGCCAACAAGAGGTGGAAATAAATATTTTGTGACTTTCATAGATGACAGTACAAAATATTGTTCAATATACTTGCTAAAGAGCAAGGATGAAGCAGTAGAGAAATTTGCCATGTATAAGTTGGAAGTGGAAAACCAACTAAATAAAAAGATTAAAAGGCTACGAAGTGATCGTGGTGGTGAATATGTAGAACCATTTGGGGCACTGTGTGCACAAACTGGAATCATACATGAGGTTACACCACCTTATTCTCCTCAATCGAATGGTGTAGCTGAACGTAAGAATCGCACTATCAAAGAAATGATGAATGCAATGTTACTTAGTTCAGGGTTACCCCAGTCAATGTGGGGGGAGGCCGTTTTGTCAGCTAACTATCTACTAAATCGAATACCTCGAAAAAGGAAGGAGAAATCTCCCTACGAATTATTTAAAGGGAGAAAACCTGCTTACAAACACTTGCGAGTGTGGGGATGCTTAGCCAAAGTAATGGCTCCTGGTCCTAAAAGAATGAAGATAGGACCAAAGACAGTTGATTGTGTCTTTATAGGCTATGCGCAGAACAGTAATGCGTATAGGTTCATTGTGTATGAGTCTAAAAACCCTGATATACACAAGAACACAATTATAGAGTCTAAGAATGCTTCGTTCTTTGAACATCGGTTTCCTTATAAGGAAAAACCAGCGAGTTCACCTTATGAGATAGGTGAAGATACTAATGAAATGTATCGCCAACAAGAAGAAGTATCCGAGGATGATACAAATGTGGAGGAACCAAGAAGAAGCAAAAGAGCAAGGGTTGAAAATTCGTTTGGACCTGATTTTGTAACCTTTATGGTTGAGGCGGGACCTCCTACATATAATGAAGCTATAAGCTCTGTTGATGGCCCTATATGGAAAGAAGCCATAAAAAGTGAACTAGACTCAATTATGCAAAATCATACTTGGGAGTTAGTTAATCTTCCTCCGAGATGTAAGCCACTTGATTCAAAGTGGATTTTTACTAAGAAAATGAAAGTTGATGGTACTGTTGAAAAGTACAAAGAGAGACTTGTGATCAAAGGATATAGACAAAAGGAAGGTCTAGACTACTTTGATACATTCTCACCTGTGACAAGGATCACATCTATACGGATGATAATTGCAATTGCAGCTCTGCGCAATTTAGAAATTCATCAAATGGATGTGAAGACTGCCTTCTTGAATGGAGATCTTGAAGAAGAGATATATATGGAACAACCTGAGGGTTGTAAAGCGCCAGGACAAGAGAGAAAAGTCTGTAAACTTGTTAAGTCTCTCTATGGTCTGAAACAGGCACCAAAACAGTGGCATGAGAAATTTGACAAAGTGATATTGTCAAATGGATTCAAAATCAACGAGTGTGACAAATGTGTATATAGCAAAACCACTGAACACGGGTATGTGCTTTTGTGCTTATACGTCGATGATATTCTCATTGTGGGAAACAATGAAGAAATGGTTAAATCTACTAAGTCCATGTTAAACTCAAGGTTTGATATGAAAGACTTAGGTCTGGCCGATGTAATTTTAGGGATTAAAATCACAAGGACGGCAGATGGATTTGTCTTAAGCCAAGCACACTACGTTGATAAGATTTTAGACAAATTTGGGAAAGATAGTGTAGGAGTTTATAAAACTCCTATAGATATGAACCACCATCTGTCTAAAAACAAAGGGGAGAGTATCTCTCAAGTGGAATACTCAAAAGTAATAGGCAGTCTAATGTACTTGATGAATTGTACTAGACCTGATATTGCTTATTGTGTGAGTAGGCTTGCAAGATATACGAGTAACCCAGGATATGAACACTGGAAAGCCATCGTGAGAGTACTGAAGTATCTACGATTTACTCGTGACTACGGTCTACATTATACCAGATATCCTGAAGTCATTGAAGGTTACACTGATGCAAGCTGGATATCTGATATACAAGACTCAAAGGCCACCAGTGGATATGTATTCACTTTGGGAGGTGCAGCCGTGTCATGGAAATCCTCGAAACAAACTCTAATAACCAGATCCACGATGGAAGCTGAGTTCGTGGCATTAGATAAATGCGGTGAAGAAGCAGAGTGGTTAAGGAATTTTGTAGAGGATATTCCTGGTTGGAAAAACCCTGTGCCACCAATATGTGTGTATTGCGATAATCAATCAACAATTGGTAAGGCACAGAATGTCATGTATAATGGTAAGTCTAGACACATACGTCGAAGACACAATACCATAAGACAACTTCTCTCATCCGGAGTCATAAGCATTGACTACGTGAGGTCCAAAGAAAATATATCGGATCCGTTAACCAAAGGGTTAAATAGGGACCAAGTAGAGAAGACAACTAAGGGAATGGGACTAAAGCCTTTTGATTGCTAACATCAAAGCATAGGCTTAAGCCCTTGGGCTATAAAAGTTGAGGCAAAGGAAAACCCTACCATGATGACTGGAGATCCCAAGAACTTGGTTCAAAGGGACAACCTACCTGCTAAGACTGTGTGAGGTCACTGTGGGGGGTAACACCCCAATCCTATTCCCAGATAAAACAGTGACTCCTGCACGAGGCTAAGCACGAAGCTTTTAATGATTCTAGTAATTTGAATAGTGAGATTCAAATGGGTAATGCAGGATTACTTTAAGAAAGAATCACCTATGTGAGAGAGAAGTGGGGTCGCTTCAAAGGAGAATTCAAAGGTCTTAATTCTTTAGAAACTCTTGCAGAACCAGGAAAGGGGTATCACGACCAAAATGAGCCCACCAGTAAGAACTGAATAAGATCAGGATAATATCTGTGGAAACTTGATTTCGTTTACAGTATAAGACGAACAGTTCAAAGACATCACGTCTACTGAATAGTCAGTAAAGAGATCATGTTATCTCAATGGAAGGTTCAAGGGGGTAACCTACCTATCCTGTGCAGATATTATCCGTAGAAGCTATCACCACTTCGTGTCGAGTTGATTATCGAGGATTATTGTTTTATTTGATTTCACCACTCGATTTTCTTCATGTGGGGGATTGTTGGAAAATGTGTTTGTAGTGGGTTGAAGAAAATGGTGGTGCGCCACATTTGAGACCTAAAATTGAGCGTGGAGAACACCTCGAATCTTGTTGACAAAATTAGATTAAAATACCTTGACGTGTGAGGTATGAAATCAAGTATTGAATCGCCAAAAACGAAGCTAAATCGAATGAGTAATTGATGCTCAAAGTAGTGCCAAAACCATGAAAACATGACTTTGGTAGGAATGGATAGCTAGCTTGATTTCACACAAGTGAAAAGCTTATATCCCACATTGGAGGCCAAATGGGAACATTGTTTGTTCATATATGATTTCCATAACAAGCTTGTTAAGTTGTTAAAAGAAACTCTCCCAAAATGCCTTCGCGGGCGTGCGCAGGGGGGGGGGGGGAAATCATCCGGTCGACGACGTCGGATTTGGCCTGTCTTGTGCGCGCCCACATCATCCGGGTGAATGCTGTCGATTTTGGTTAATCTAATTTCGGTTCGGTTTTTTACATAATTCGATCTTATTATTATTATGTAAAACCAAACGTCAAAGAGTAAGTAAGACTGAGTCAGTCTTCGGCGGTTGCTGATTTTTCGAGATAAGAAGAGATAAGAACGTGGACTGTTGATACTGGCCAGATACTATCTTTTCCGAAAAGTCAGGCTGAAACCGTTTCTCCTCTCAACTATATAAAGAAGCCTGCGCTTCAGTTCAGAACACACCGAAAACACACTCCTTCACATCTCGACTACTGTTCTCTTCTCCCGATCTGTGATAGCAGAAGATCGAATAGGTTCGATCAGCAAGGCTACGGTGCTCAACGCGCTTGCTGAGGTTCTTTTATCCTGGAAAGCTTTTTGCCGTCAAATCCAGCACCAACGGGAGGCAAATCAGCTTTAAGGACAGCGTCAACGACGTGACTGAATCACCAACTCGGTTTGCTGTCCTTTTTGTATCTATTTGATTTATCAGATTCTGATTCCTGTATTCGTTCAGATTCATATATGCATGTTCAGACTTATAGATATGCATGTTCAGATTTAATTGATTATTGTTAGTTCCGAATGAACTAAAGTAATATTCATATAACAAAGCATCCAACAGATGATGAAGCAGATTTGTGGCGCGGCGGCGAGGAGGATGGTGAAGATGGCTCCGCCGTCGTCACCGGCGATCATCTCCTTCGACGATCCCGCCATGGTCTTCTCGTCTCCGACTATCTCTCTCCGGTTAGAACTCTTCGACCTTTCAAATCTGAAATTTATCAATTCGTCGATGAAAAAGTTCTGTTGCAGCTCAATCGTGGAGGATGCTCAGAGACGGATAGCCGGCTCCGTGATTCGCTGGATGTTGTCGCGAAGGACCTTGCGGTAGCATTTGACACCTCCCTTACCGAGGCCCTTGCTCCCCTTTCCGCAGCCAGACTGTGTTCGCTAAACAGAGTTACCTTTTGTCTCAATTTGCTTTGCTTGCTAAATAGAGTTACATTTTGTCTCAATTTACCAGGAATGAGTTTTGCTTGGAGTCCAAGTCCACCATTGGAGTGGAGTTTGCTACTAGAACTCTTCAGGTGACTGCTTCTTTTCATGTTTATGTAAAATCATCTCCAATTCATTGTTGTAAATGTTGCTCATGATTGATTCTTTCTGCATTGGATTTCAAGTTTAATTTCTGCGCAGAACATGCTTTGGTGTCAATTGCGAGCCAAGGTGTCACTTACTAATGATCCACTTTCTTTTTGTCAAATGCAAGCTAATGTTGCAGTTCCGGGTCGGAGACAACCGAGGTTTGAATCACTGGAAGAAGCAATGGCACTATGACAATAACATACATTTTGATGTTGTCCTGCAAATTTTTTAGCTTGTTGCTTTCTGATAATTTGTAAGCATATATGTTTGAGTTCTGACTATGCTATAGTTGATGAAATGTCTTTTTTTCTTTCAAAAAGAGTTGTTTTTGTAGTCAGCAAAACCCATATTTCACGTGATTTGCTACATTGTTCATCAAACTGCTACAATGTTCTCTAAATTGTAGTTGTGTTCACAACATAAATCCTATATTCATAAAATAAAAAATGTGTTTACATAATAAAAATTATATCTCACAAAATAAAATACGTGTTCACAAATAAAAACCATGTTCACATAATAAGAAAAAATAAAAGCAGCATTCACAAAATAACATCAGTATTCAAAACATTAAAATAATATTCCGAAGAACACTTTTTAACAATGTTCACAACATAAAACCTGTATTCACAAGATATAATATATTGTTCACACAATAAGAATTGTATTCACAACATAAAAGCAGCATTTACAAAATAACATCGGAGTTCAAAACATTAAAACAATGTTCTCAAGAGCGATGTATTACAAAATAAGGACAATGTTTAAAATAAATACAATTTTCACAACATTATAACAATATCTACATGACAAAAGAAATAATTTCTTGCCGAGGCTTGCAGTGCAGCCGCTTTCCTTTTTGTTGTAGATTGAGCTTTCTCGCTCCCTTGCGCATGAGTCACGAATGAACCACTAGATGGTTAAGAGGGGAAAACAGCATCCATTTTTTGATTAATCATTTCATATCTTTTGATGCTGTTACAAACTCATGACCTATCAAACACAAGCATCAATATTCCATCAAAAAAAACACAAGCATCAATATGACCAAAACAGCTGCCAACTGAGATTACAATTAAACAACACAAATAAGTTTACCCTTTAAACAACAAAAGCAAACCAACTCATACACTCAATACAGATAAAGATGTTAAGGAATGAAAGCACACGCAAACACAACTACATTTCCTTTCACACAAACAATCTCAAAGCTTTAACAGGTTGACAAAATCACAGCAACAAATTCAACCAGAGAAGCAGACAATATCAAATTTATTCCATAAAATTTCAACTCGCCACCATTTACTTTAATACTTTTATTCCAACTTCAGATTTCCATAAATATACTAGCAAAATTAATCTATTAATAAGTGTCAGGCGACTCAGCAAAATCAACCTAACATTCAAGTATCCAGCGATGTGTACAACCAAAAATCGCATGCTTCGTCGCACTGCACAAAGGTATATAATTATTCCACATGTTCTCAATTACAAAAATTCCACACATAAACAAAAATTCACACAATGAGTATGTAATTATCCGTTCAATTATTTGCACTTGTGAGTTCACAAAATTAATAATCTGGGTTTCACAAGTCAACTTTTGGGTTCACAACTCATCTTAATTTTCACAAATCAGGATTTCAAACACCATATGACAAAAAAATAATTTCAGAAGACATATTCAGTACAATTAAAAAAAATTTATTGTGGCTGTTTTAGTTCACATGACAAAACCTACAACTTCTACCAAATACAAACATTGTTCACAAGTTAATCACCTGCAATTCACCTGTTTTTTTAAATAACAAAACCCAGCAGTTTTGGCACCGATTCAAAAACAAATTCATCGATTCATCATAATACCTAGTACCTGTTTGAGTTTTGGCATCATACCTGGAGAAGAAACGTAATCATCTTATCCATTAACCAGCAAACTGACAACTTAAAACTCGAAATCGCACAGCAAGAGTACTCGGCAACGCCCTGTTGATCGATATCGAACTCGCAATAACAATCGCAATCGCCTGACAAAGTGGGAGATTTTGATTTAGGGTTTATTTGATTCGGTCAGAGCATGTGGTTTATTTGATTTAGGGTTACGACAAATAAGGAAACACAATATAATAAGGTAATCTCCTAATTACCCCTGCATCTCGTTTCAAACATAACGGAGGTTAAACGCCAGTTAAATTTGGATGGTTAATCTTAGCCATTAATTTAATTAAATCAATGATCCTGGTTACTTTATACTTTGTACTCTAAAAGCATTTTGTACCAGATTCGTCCCCATATATGATATATATATGTTATCATTATTTATAAGTCATATATTAAAGTGATCTATTATACAAGTGACTATAGAGTATAATTAAAGTTATGATCATGGGTTTGTCATTTTCTGTATTTTCTGTGTGCTTGATTAATATGAATTGGGTTTCACGATCTTCGGGTATATGAAATTATTTTTAAATATTTTAAGAGCACTATATTATAACAAAAAAATATCATTATATCTTTTTTTGTTTTTATATATAGAAAAAGGATCTGGTGCAAATGACATATTTTTTTTAAAAATACAAACCAATCACAGCCCTTGATTTGGTCATATGAACAAATGAGATTAAATTTCGTATTAAATCCCGTTTATGTTTAATTTCTCAAAGACGAATTATAAATTATTCATGACGAACTATGTCATACTTTTGATCTTTCGGTGACGAATTATAACCCATCTTTGACGAAATTTGCATTTTGCATCAAAAATATGCTTCGTACCTGATCTTTACTCTTTACATATATATACTATTTAAGGATACTAATATATTTTTAAAGTATGTAAAATAAACTTAATCGAACTCCATAAGGAAAACTTAAATGTCAAAATGTACAAGAAAGAAATGTTTCGTCAATGTACCCTACCGGCCGTCAAGGTTTAAAGAAACTAGTATCTCAATGATAAAATATACATGGCTCAAAAATGACCAGACCAGCCAAAATGTGAGAATTAAGAAAATAACTTTTGTTAATTGGAAGCTGATTTCATTCCTTCTTTGGACAAAGGGAAAGATGATAATTTTATCTTAATAAACCCGCCCTTGATAGTATATCCAATTAACACATATCATCACAAAGAGAGATGTGCCTCTCCCGGAGGCTGGCCATTTCAAAGAAGATCGAGACGGCATTAAGATGCAACTCTTGAATTTTTATATTATCGAATCAATAATATATCAGAAGAATATGATAAATCATAAACCTTCATATGGATGTGTCTTTATTTTTATATTCCCTAGCCTTATTTCTTTTTTTCAGAATTTGGTTTGTGATAACATGATTTTTTTTGTCCTTTTTATGTACTCAATTTGTTTTGTTTTTATTAATATTTCAAGTGTAGTGCTCTAGCTCTATTTGTCTTCTTATTAGAGTTTTAGAATTGTGGAGAAATCCGATTTGAAAAGGGTTAAGATTTGAAATGATATAGGGAAACAAACTATATGCGTGGAGCAAGAGCAGTGAAAAATGAAAACTTCTCATCCTTGTTCCAGGATCATCAATGTCCGCAAGAAAATGGCCCCTCTCAACCAGTTGATCCAAGCCCCGGGCAGCAGTTAAACACTCCCAACCCTCAGACAGGCTCGGGCTCCGGTTCAAGCTCGAATAGTGAGTTGTTTGAAATTTGAGTAGTATATGTTATTTTTTTTATGTATACACTTTTTTCTTTCTAATCTGACTTCTAGTTTTGTTTAAGATTCGGAGTTAGCATTGTCTGACTGCCCATGTTCTTGTCCAGTCTGATGTGGCTGCTCCTCGGCGAGCTCAGCTAAGGGTGCTCCTAGGTGCGCTAAAATTAAGAAAACACCCCTAAAAGCCTCGGGGTCTAGGCCTCGTCCAGAGGAAAGAACAGAAGTAGTCACTCAACCACGGATTAAGAACTGATCACTTGGAAGTAATCCTCACCGTGGTCTCTCTATCTAAATTATAAAACTAACTTCAAAGGATGACGTCCCAACCTTACAATTTACAACGCGTTGAAGACCCTGCTCAAATTCGCTCAGTTACACTATGCCTCGAAAATAATATTGTGTATCTACTATGAAATCTAGTTGTCTTAGCCAAGACGAGTTCTAGATGGTGTTCGAACCGAGTCTCGAACACTTATCAAACAGTCACCGAAATAGAACAAGGCAGAGACACGCGATATGATACCTAGTTCGGCAACAGCCTATTCTGAGGGCTTCCTACACCCTAAAGGGTAGCAAATATTTATTAAGAGTTTAGACCTACAAGTGGACTTACGCTTACACAATTCCTCGTTTGTAATTGCCTAGCCTCTAACACTCATTCTATTCGATTTGCAATCTCGGATCTCCATCGATCCCCTAAAGGTAGGACAAGACTTCCTCCTGTCCTAGTCTTGGACCTCCCCGAAGTGCAGTCGCCTTCTCTTGAAAGCGTGTCTTGATCACCATGAGTGTGCGCTTGGTTGTTCAGCAAGAACAGTCTGATCAGCACATTAAACAGACTACTTCTTCGCCGTTGATTCTCCGATGTGGAAATATCAACCGGCCGTCGCTCCTCCTCCTCCTCTACTTAAGATCACTCTCGTGTTTTCTATTTCTCCAAAAGCGATACTGATCAAGGTAACCCTAGCCTTGTATTTAGAGTACATGGCTGGTTCCTAAATCAGTTGGGATATTCAATCTTGAGTATTTAGGAAATCTTTCCTAAATATTCTCAAGCTTCCAAATCTCTCATCTTCGAGTATCTTTTGAATATCCTCCTGATAATGTTGGTAACTTGATAATGTAGCTCGAATATATTGCCAACAATATGATCTTCAACCGACTCCAGCCTCTAACCGACTCCAATCAGCATATCGTCAATTGATGGACCAAAGTTATACGAGTCAGAAACACAGTAAAACCCCCTCAATTAGACTGTTTGTCTATCTAACTTCTACGTGTTAGTCCCGATATATTTCCACAGGGCATTTTAGAGACTGAAGTGAAAACACGCTAAGGAGAGGATTTTAAGCTGAAAAGATAACAAGAGTCAATCCAAGGTCAAGATCATATGCCGACTGAAGAAATATCAAGGATCCTGACGTTGAATTGACTAGAATAAATTAATCAGAGGAATCAGGAGTGGAGTCAAGACAGCCCGGGGAAGAAACACATTGACAGTTTTGTGAAAAGACTGCACAAAACTGTACAAAACTCACATTTGGGCAAGATGACCGGCCACCACTCAAGGAGGTGTCCAAGGGAGGAGCTCCTCCCCCTTGGGCCACCGGCAACCGGCGGCTATGGGAGGAGGGACCGGCGGCTTTACTATTCTGCCACTTGTCACCTCCTCCTCCTCCCTTCTCCTCCCTTGGATCAAATGCACATGTCCACCATCTCCACCACCCATCTCCTCCCATTTTGGCTATAAATACAAGCCTCCTCCTCCTCATTTCAACACACCAAAATCCAATTTCACTTCTCTCTCTAGAAGTTGTAATATTTGTAACGTTGTAATCTTGGCTTTGGAAATAAAGGAAAGCTCCCTTGGCGCTTCAACGGTTGTAAGTATTATTTTTAGTATTTATTTAACTGTTGTCTTTAATTCCTTAGTATAATGTTTAGCGCGATGAATAGTAGCTAAACTTGTAGTTCGGTCTAAGGGGCGCACTTGTATTATAAAATGTTTTAAGACTATTAACTTAGTGTTTAGTCTTAGTATTCAAAACTTGTTCTATGTGCCATATATAGTCAGAGTTTCCAAGGTTGAGTGGATGCTGTAACAAGCAAAGCTATTCTGTGGGAATTCGTGATCATACTCAGGTAGTGGAAGCTGTAACAAGCAAAGCTATCTGAGGAGTTCGACTCATCCTAAATCCCATCTGGTCGAGCGTAACTGTGAGATCAGGTGGATGCACCCAGACTAGCATACCTTAGGGTATTGGCGCTAGACTGAAATAGAACAGGAGTTGCTTTAAACCGGTGTTGTAAGTCTTGAGCTGTAACTAGCCTCGATTCACCGTTTGAATACTTAGATGATTCACTAATGGTCAATGATAAACAGGATATAATACAAGTCCCCTGAAACCGAACATTTCTCTTAATCATTAAAATAGTAATTTACTTTCCAGTATTAAAATCAACCAACCAACCAATCAATCAATCAAAATAGCTGGTAGCTTTAAAACCAACCAACCGACCGTAAACACGTTCCCACGCTGCGTAATTCCCCCCGAAGAACAATTATTCCCCTAGTTCCCTTGCGTTCGACCCCTACTTACCAAGTACTACCCAGTAGTATAGTTGCGAGTAGCGGACTATTATAAATTTATTTGCACAATCGCTTTGACGACAAGCGGTTCTGTCATCGATATTAGGAAATTCCCAGTTTAGGAAACTTTCGTGCTTCTGTTCCACGGTGTATGTGAGTTCCAATCTTCGGTTGAACACCTCCTTGACTCCTTCTTGAATACTCTGAAGACGTTTTACCAAAAGCCATGCCATACGTAGGAACAACAATCTCCCCCTTGGGATTTTTCAAAACCAAATCATCTAGTTCTAACTACCTAGACTTCAAAGACTCGTACTGGTAAGATTGAGGAAACTAAGTCGTCCTCAAAATTACTCCCCCTTTTTGCCACAAATCGGCAAGGGGTGTTCAAAATAAGAGTTCAAACAAACAAGTATGAAAAGCATGACCACGACAAGGTTCTTAAGCGTGAACCTTCAAGCAGAGGAGTCTTCATCGTTCTCTCCGTCTTCTTCATCAGCTTCATCCTCACTAGGATATCTCAGAGCACGTACCAATCGATTGATTCTTTTCATCTGCTCCTGTTCTGCCTCAAAAATGATCTCCAGTTTGCTTAGCAGCATTCCTCGTTCAGCGCAGCACATCGTCTCATCAGCTGCAGTTCTTCTCATAGAAGACTCAGGAGCGTCCTTCCTCTTTTTAGACGCACTTGCTCCCCTTGCGTCTGAGCATACTTCATCCTGTATAATTGATCGTATTAATTAAGGATGCTTGGATAGTGGCCTTCTTCTTTGGTTCCTTTTGTAAGTCTTGGACAACCTCATCAATGTCCTTGTACATCTCACCAAGCTCATTCTCCTCTCCGAAGGGGTCATTCAGCCGTCGGCTGGTGTTCCTTCACCGTCTCCTTGCTACCTTCAATTGATGTCGATTTATGATAAGGGACCTTGACTGGCTCTTCTATTGATTTCACCAATTTCCCATCACCTTCTTCGAGTTCATTGGCTCAGCAGTACGATCAACATCAGCAGTTGACTTCTTCGACATCCGAGTGTTTACCATTATGCATTTGTTCCAGCTCTCTTCTTTGATAGGTCAGCCCAACTGATTTGCTGGGGTTCTGCTCTTGGCTGACCTCCGTCTGGAACACTTAGTTATTGATAACACACAGACCTAGAGATGATCTAAGTGTTTTGAACTGAGTTGTGTCTAGTGGCTTGGTGAATATGTCAGCTAGCTGCTTATCGGTTGTCACATGTTTCAATGTGATGACCTTCTTCTCCACAAGCTCTCTGATGAAATGATGTCTGATGTCAATGTGCTTCGTTCTCCAATGTTGCACATGATTCTTGGAAATGCTAATGGCACTCATGTTGTCACAGTAAAGCGTCATCTCCTCCTGTTCCACTCTGTATTTAGACAGCATCTGCTTCATCCATAACATCTGTGTGCAGCAACTCCCAGTAGCAATATACTTCACTTCGGCTGTAGATAGAGAGATGCTATTTTGCTTCTTACTGAACCAGAAAACCAGGTTGTTTGTTGCCAAGGAAAAAAACCCTCTAGACGTACTCTTCCAATCTTCAACGTTTCCTGCACAGTCCGCATCACAGTACCCAACTAGATATGAGCTAGTATCCTTGGTTTACCAGATGCCATAGTCAGCGGTTCCACATACATACTTAATGATCCTCTTAACTTGCATCAGATGACTCTCCTTCAGATTTGCTTGATATCTTGCACAAACTCCTACTGCGTAGGCAATATCTGGTATGCTGGCCGTTAAATAGAGAAGACTTCCTATCATGCTCCCGTATAGTGTCTGATCAACACTTGTTCTGGCATCATCCTTAGTAACTTTTAAATGCATAGCAGCCATTGTTCTTTTTTGACTTGCCTTCTCCAGATCGAACTTCTTTATCACATTCCTGGCATACTTGCTCTGTGAGATGAAGATGCCATCGTCATTCTGTTTCACCTGAAGTCCAAGAAAGTAGTTCATCTCTCCCACCATTCTCATCTTGAACTCCTTGTGCATCTTTTCCACAAACTGGTCCACCAGCTTTTGTGTACTAGACCTGAACACTATATCGTCAACATAAATTTGTGCAATAATGAATTTTGACCTCGTGTGTTTTACGAACAGAGTCTTATCTACTCCCCCTCGCACATAGCCATGGTCGATGAGGAACTCCGTGAGATGCTCGTACCATGCTCTGGGCACCTGTTTGAGTCCATACATTGCCTTCTTCAATCTGTATACATAAGTAGGATGATGTGTATCCCCAAATCCCTTCGGGCCACATATACTTCTTCGTTCAGGAACCCGTTCAGAAATGCGCTCTTGGCATCCATCTGAAATAATTTGAACTTTAAGTGGAATGTAAGCGCCAAAAGTAGTCTGATGGCCTCAAATCATGCAACAGGTGTGAAGGTCTCATCAAAGTCGATTCCTTCAATCTGAGCATATCCTTGTGCCACTAATCGAGCTTTGTTTCTCGTGATGTTGCCCTTCTCATCAGATTTGTTCTTGAAGATCCATTAAGTTCCGATAAGATTCACGTCGTCAGGCAATGGAACTAAATCCCACACATCATTTCTGGTGAACTCGCCTAGTTCTACCTGCATGGACATCACCCAGAACTCATCAATAAGTGATTCTTTGACATTCTTCGGCTCTATGGTGGACAGAAAGCATGAGCATGCAGCCAGTTCTCGATAATTAATCTCCTTCCCTCGAGTCTTTATTCCTTCAGATGGTTCTCCAATAACTTTAGTGATTGGATGATTCTTTGCAATTCTCTTAGAGGGCTGCAGAAATGGCGCAGTGTCACACGTCACAGCTGGTGTAGTTGTGTCTTCATCTGCTTCCGAGGAAGAGTCTATGATGAGTCGTAGTTGTACGACCATTTTCTGTGTTAAAACCCCGTCTCTTAGTGTTTGCCTGTATATTATTTCACTACCTGTGTGTAGTTTTTGTTCTCAGGTGCATTCGGAGACCATGGAAGGAATATCGGGTAAAGGGATCATGTTAGAAGATGTTTGGCGTCGAAAGAAATGAAGTCTGAAGTGTTGGAAATTTGAGTCAGTGCATTACGCTTAGGTCTGAACAATTATGGGCGCTTAGGTGTGAACAATTTCGATAATTGTTGAGACCTCCGCGGGGAATTAAATCAAGAGACGTAAGCGGGGACAGCTGGCAGTCGAATTTCTCAAATTCAGAGTTGCAGTCTTGGGAAGAAAAAAATCAGATTTCGAAGAGCCATATCTCGGGAAGAAAAAAGCATATTTCAAGGAGACAGAAATTGAAGAGTTTGGCTCTCAATTCAAGCCAAGGAAAAGGAGAGAATATAGAACACGTTTTGGAGAGAAAAGACACGTTCGAAAAGTTTGAAAAAGCTGGTCCGTGGAAGAAAAGTTGGCTGGCTGAGCCAACTTCTGCAGGAGAAGAAAGTAAGGATTTTTTAGAAGAAGGACGATTTTGGTGGATTCTTTTGGAGTGAATTTAAGGTATACGTTGGAGGAGAAAAAGAAGCAACTGACAGAAGTTTGGCAGAATTGAAAAGCTTGCAAGAGGACGAAATTGTTGGAGTTGAGCTGCAGCTTGGTGGAGAATTCGTCATTAGTAATTTCGTTTCATTCCCATTCAACAACTTGATGATGTATTCTTTTACGATGAGTAGCTAAACTCATGTGTGTAGGCTAGAACTCGAATTGTGATGTATTGACTTGAGACTTCCATTGATTTCTATGTTTTGCGTCATATTACTATGCAATGTTTATGGAATTGATTTGCTAGCATGAGTGGAACCCTAGCGGAGCTTTTGTTTGTTTGTAGATTCTGATTGTCAAGTTTACTAGCAACCTAGCGGGGATAGCGAACTAGGACACGAGTAATATACCACTAGGATTAAACACCCTAGGACAACTTGTTTAAATTTTCATGCAACTCTAGCGAGTTAGGGACTTGATTATCGCTAGCGCGAGATTAAGTACTAGACAAGAACGGGGAGTATAACCTTAGCGGGGAGCTCTAAGTTGTAGAACATTAGAAATCAAAACGGATTGGTCCATGATTTGGTCTTGCATCACAATCGAAAGTTCGAGCTTGCACTGCTTTTTAATATTTTATACTTGAATTTGTGTGATGATTACTCTCTTGATCATTGTTTCTTACTTGAGTTTTTTTATTTATTTGTTTGAAATTTCCAACCTCATTGTTACTCTAGTACTTAGTGAACAGATTCTCAAATAGATCTCTGTGGATACGACCCAACTTACCACTTGCTAATCGGAATATAAAATATTATTTTTGACGGGTACAACGACGCCCATCAAATTTTGGCACCGTTGTCGGGGATCGGTAACGAAGAATCTTACTAAGTATTTTATGTCTTTTAGTTTTATTTTATTGTCTTTTATTTTGGCACTTGATTATTTTCTGTTTAAGTAACAATGTCACAGAGAAGTGTTGATCGTGATAATGAAGAGCGAAGTTGTGTACAAGGAGATAACATTCAAGAACAGAGGCGAGGACTGCCTGCTGTTAATCAAAGATTACCACCCCCAGAAATCAGCAATACGAGGATGAGTTGGATCGGCAATACCTCGGTGGAGGAAACCAATATGGACAGTTAGCTAGGCGTCGGGATTTGGGACGCACTATGAGAGGAGTTTGTGCGCCATATATTGAGGATGCACCTTGGTGCATTAGATTGGATGAGGACGCAGAAGATATCGAGATAAAGGGTGGGGTGATACACCACTTGCCCAAGTTTGGAGGGATGCCCGATGAGAACCCCCTAAGGCACTTGAAGGAATTTCATGGAGTTTGCACGTCCATGAAATCGGCATCAGTTCCGGAAAATATTTATAAATTAAAGGCATTTCCTTTTTCTTTAGTAAGTCAAGCTAAATCTTGGTTAATGTCTTTGCCTTCAGGTTCGATTATTTCATGGGATCAAATGCAAAGGAAGTTCATGGACAAGTACTACTCCCATTCGAAGGCGGCTCAAACAAGAAAGGAGCTCTCCATGCTTAGACAAGGATGTGCAGAAACGTTGTTCGACTATTTGGAGAGGTTTAGGCAATTGAAAGAAAGTTGTCCGAATCATGGAATCCCACAAAGGATGTTGCTAGAGTACTTCATGGATGGGATGATTCTAATGTAAAGAACAATGCTAGATGCCTCCGCTCAAGGGTCTATCCTTGACATGTACCCCGAGGAGATATGGGAGTTGATTGAGAGAGTTGTCGAGAGCACAAGGTATTTAGAAGAAACATATAAATCTGCACCAGTTGCTAACGTGAATGTACATTCTGAATTGCAGGAACTGAAGAACAAGATGGCTCAAATAGTGACGCAACAACCACAAAGCAATCAACAAGTGGAGTGTAAGGTAAACAAGTCCACTTTTAATTCAAGGAATAATGATAACGCTGTTTTTCAGGAAAGAACAGAAGGCGTGAATATAGTGGGCTACATGAACAAGGGAGATTTGTCACCAAGGAGGTATGATGGATACCAAGGGAATAACAAATGGCAACCTAGGCAAAATGATGGTGGTTGGCAAAGGAACAACAATTACGATGTGGGGCAATCCTCGTACCCACAAAAGCAGCCATATAAACCACCACACATCAAATAAGGAGACGAGGACCCGATCAAGGAATTGAGAGAGGAAAGGGGCATGTTCAAGGAACTCACTCAAAAGATGGGCCAACAAGCTGGAGACGTTAATGAGCTAAAGAGGCAAGTATCTCAAATTGCCAGCGCCATTTACGAAAAGCGAGAAGACAAAGGGAAGCTACCGTCGCAAACGATCCCCAATCCAATGCAAAATGTGAGTGTGATTGTGATAAAGGATGAAGAGGAGATGAATGCTGAAGGAAAGAAAAAGGAGCAAAATTTGGATTCTACCTCAGTGGAGATGGCGGACGTCTCACCAATTAGTGTGCGGACGCTTGAAGAATTACAAAATAATCAGAAGACGTCCGAAGAAAATAATCAAGAGACGTGCGCGGAATTCCCAGTAAGCAATTTCCAGATTTTGAATTCTAACCCTCTTGCGCCATCACCATTTCCCATGCAGGTTATTGAGCATCACGAAGCTATAAACAATGAGATTCAACGGAAGGGGTATGAGGACACGAGAACCAATGCACAAATGCAAGAATTGGAGCGAGAGCAACAACGAGCGTTGACCAATCGAACTAGAGACCCAGGTGCCTTCACGGTGACCTGTGGCATTGGTAATACACTTATTCCCCACTGTTGGATTGATTTGGGAGCGTCTATTAATGTGATGCCTTATGACCTATACTGTTCGTTGAAACTTGGACCGACGAAACTGGCCAAGTTAACTATTGAGTTAGGCAACAAGTCATGTGTTCATCCCTATGGTTTGCTTGAGAATTTAACCTTGAATGTTGGAGAGGTTGTTGTGCCTGCAGATTTTTATGTGTTGCAGATGGAGGACACCCAGACTAAGGAGTCGCCAACACTCATTCTAGGACGACCTAACTTGTTTGCGACAAAGGCAAAGAATGATGTCGCTGAGGGTATTATAATGCTCAAATATGGTGGCAAGATGGCTGAGTTTCGTGTCTTTGAGGATGACCACCAGCCTTGTGCGGGGAAACCACCTGAGATAGCTGGTAAAACTTGTTTTAATAATATAACTACTGAATCGTTGCGTTTGATTCAGGGTGTCAGTAAGCAGCTGAAGGTAACAAGGAAAACACGCCCACCAGATAAAAAGCAAGTAAAGAAACAAAAGTGTGGGGTGGGTGTGCAAAAGTGGAGGACACCTACAGAAAAGAACTGGAGATCAAAGCCACCTGATGGCGGGCGGAGCATTGAGAAACGATTAACTTGTGGAAGTGCTGAGGAGAGGAGCATGCTGAGTGGTAAGTTTGACTTGGAGCAGCCATGGGATTCTAACTTGTGATCCCTAAAGAGGTAATGTCCAGCCAAGGACGTAAAACAAAGGCGCTTACCGGGAGGCAACCCGGTGTGTTTTTACTTTACACATGTTTTAATTAGTAGAATTGGTACCCTGATAATGCGCCCCGAGTGCATGTATTTTTATTTCTGGTGGTTTCAGGTGATTGAATGAAGAAGACGTCTGTGGTACATCGCAGAGCGCACCTCCCTCCACTGTTTTTCTATTTATTGTCTTTTATTTTTTTTGAGTCTGTTTTGTTTGTCCATCTTATCTCTTGAGTTGTACCGTGAGGACACGGATCAATTTAAGTGTGGGGTGGGATGTTATAGAGTCAGTCGTGTGTCGTGTCTGTTTTAAAATTTTATGTCGCATGTTATGTGTCTTGATGAACTCGTGATGAACTGATGATGTATTTCTATGCTTGTCTTATATGTCGAAATCTTATTTCCAGCTTTTTATGACTATTGTGCTCATTTGACAAAAATGCGAAATTTTAAAAATTTTCGATGCTATGTTCTTGCGAGTTGTGATATGCAGGGATGTGGAGTTGACAGAAATGTCCTAGAAAGGTACGGCAAATTGCAGGAAGTTCTGAGATTTGGTTCTAATTATTGAGAAAAGCGGTGGAGGTTGACGCTTCACTAGCCTAGTCCTGAGAGTAGCTCCGTCACCAAGTTATACAAGTCTATTAATGCGTTCACAGTGGTGGCGGGACAGAGAAAACAAACTGTCCATCTCTAGTCAGAGTAGCTGGGAATGGGTGGGTAACCCCTACCTTGCCTCATGCAGAAAGGAGGAGGATGAGAAAAGAGCGGGACGCACTCCTATGCTGTTATCCGGAGGCTATGATTGGAGTGGTTCAAGGGCGCAAACGATTATGTGGACAAGAAACAAATTCAAAAGCCGAAGGCAAACCATCAAGTAAGAAGAAAATCAAAATCTGATTGATTCAAGAAAGATGTGTCGTTTATCAAAGTCCATACAACTTAAAGAATTCAAGACTCAACGGTATGAAAGCAGTGAATTAATCATGTGTCAGAGAAAGCCACCGACTCAAACAAAAGACCAAAACTCAGAAAAGAATGCAATGTCCGTGGTACCTATAGGGGACTATCTCCCAAACATCCAAGGTCATTTGGATTCCAACTCGCGAGGTAACAAGTATCGAAAAATCTATCTATACTCGCATTGTTAGAATCTTAAGCATGATAAGATTATTGGCTGGATTTGGGATTGAGATGTAAGGATTGGCATGACTAGTATGTTGTAAATTCTTTCTATGGCTTTGTTCTTGTTCGGGACGAACAAATTCAAGTGTGGGGTAGTTTGATGAGTCGTAGTTGTACGACTATTTTCTGTGTTAAAACCCCGTCTCTTAGTGTTTGCCTGTATATTATTTCACTACATGTGTGTAGTTTTCGTTCTCAGGTGCATTCGGAGACCATGGAAGGAATATCGGCTAAAGGGAGCTTGTTAGAAGATGTTTGGCGTCGAAAGAAATGAAGTCCGAAGTGCTGGAAATTTGAGTCAGTGCAGTACGCCTAGGTCTAAACAATTATGGGCGCTTAGGTCTGAACAATTTCGATAATTGTTGAGACCTCCGCGAGGCATTAATTCAAGAGACGTAAGCGGGGACAGCTGGCAGTCGAATTTCTCAAATTCAGAATTGTAGTCTCGGGAAGAAAAAAATCAGATTTCGAAGAGCCATATCTCGGGAAGAAGAAAGCATATTCCGAGGAGATAGAAATTGAAGAGTTTGGCTCTCAATTCAAGCCAAGGAAAAGGAGAGAATATAGAACACGTTTTGGAGAGAAAAGACACGTTTGAAAAGTTTGAAAAAGCTGGTCCGTGGAAGAAAAGTTGGCTGGCTGAGCCAACTTCTGCAGGATAAGAAAGTAAGGATTTTTTTAGAAGAAGGACGATTTTGGTGGATTCTTTTGGAGTGAATTTAAGGTATACGTTGGAGGAGAAAAAGAAGCAACTGACAGAAGTTTGGCAGAATTGAAAAGCTTGCAAGAGGACGAAATTGTTGGAGTTGAGCTGCAGCTTGGTGGAGAATTCGTCATTAGTAATTTCGTTTCATTCCCATTCAACAACTTGATGATGTATTCTTTTACGATGAGTAGCTAAACTCATATGTGTAGGCTAGAACTCGAAATTGTGATGTATTGACTTGAGACTTCCATTAATTTCTATATTTTGCGTCATATTACTATGCAATGTTTATGGAATTGATTTGCTAGCATGAGTGGAACCCTAGCGGAGCTTTTGTTTGTTTGTTGATTCCGATTGTCGAGTTTACTAGCAACCTAGCGGGGATAGCGAACTAGGACACGAGTAATATACCACTAGGATTAAACACCCTAGGACAACTTGTTTAAATCTTCATGCAACTCTAGCGAGTTAGGGACTTGATTATTGATGGACCATAATTATACGAATCATAAACACAGTATAACCCCCTTATTTAGACACTTTGTCTATTTAACTTTTGCTTGTTAGTTCCGATTTATTTCTACAGGGTATTTTGGACTCTAGAGAGAAAACACGCTAAGGAGGAGTTTTTAAGCGGAAAATGAAGAACGAGTCATTCCAGGTCACGACCATGCTACACTCAAAATCAGCCTTAACATCCTTCATGGAACCGACTTGGAATCACTCAAATATTCTAGAACCGTCGGCAAATGGACAAGAAAGAAAGGCAAAAGCACCGAGCCCGGTAAAGGCCAAACAAGGGCAATTTCATCGGATTTGAGATTTCGACCATGTTCCAAGCGGAATTTGGCTTAGGTTCCTTCTTGAGATCATCTTAGAATGACATTTTCATTCAAAATACACTCTCCAAAATCCAAGAAGCTCCGGCCAAAGCTCCGGTCAGATCCGGTCAAACCGATGACTTTTGTGAAGATCACAAGCTTCTAGAAGGGATGCTCCTCCTCACATGGAGGGACACATGGCGGCTCCTCCTCCATCCTCCCAAAGCCGCCGGCTGCTATTGAGCCTCCATGGGAATGTGACATGTGGTGGCTCCTCCACTACATCTTCATCTCCTCCTCCTCCACCCTTGGATGCAAAAACACATGCCTTCATCTTGGCCCTCCATTGCCTCCTCCCTTAGCCTATAAATAGAAGTGCTCTCCTCTTGTAATCAACATCTCATTCCAAAACATCCTCCACCATAGTTAGAGAGAGAAGCTCTCACTTCTCTCTAGAGTTTTGGCACTACAATCATGTAATCTTACTTTGGAATCAAAAGCTGGATCTTTGGCGCTTCAACGGTTTTGTAAGTATTATCGTATTTATTTTACTATCTTTCAAAACCCTTGTTTTTTCCAAATTCATAGTTATGATATCCATTGCCATGATTAGTAGTAGCTAAACTCTTTATTCGGTCTAAGGGGTGGACTTGTATTATAAATGTTTTAGACCTTACTCTTAGTATACCTTTGTATTCAAAACTTGTTCTATGTGCCATTTATAGTCAGAATTTCCAAGGTTGAGTGGATGCTACGAAAGGGCAAAACTCTTCCGTGGGGTTCGTGAACATACTCGGGTAAGTGGATGCTACGAAAGGGCAAAGCTTATCTGAGGAGTTCGACTTATCTAAAACACCACTTGATCGCAACGTCACTGGGAGATCAGGTGGATGCACATAGACTAGCATACCTTGAAAGGGGTGTTTTAAATGATGTTGCAAGTCTTGCGTTAGAAATAACCTAGATTCATCTTTGAATACTTAGCATGATCATGTCTTGCGCTAGAAATAGTCTCAATTCATCTTTGAACACTTGGTATGATCATTAGCGGTCGATGATAAACAATTATAATACAAGGTCCCTAAAACCGAATCATTTCCTTACAGTTCATTATCAACTGCTGTAATTTACTTTCAGTTCCCAAAACACACTCAAACCCAACCCCAATCGTAATTAATTTATGCATAAGCTTCATTATAGAACAACTAATCCACACTGACTCTCTTGGGTTCGACCCCTACTTACCACTTGCTACCCAGTAGTTAAGTCGCGAGTAGCGGACTTATAAATTTATTTGTACATTTGCTCTGACGACAAGCATCTATCAAATTGGCGCCGTTGCCGGGGAGTTGTGCATCGGAATAGTTGTTCTATTTTGTTTTTTCTTTTTTATTTTATCATGCAATTCACTAAGTCCTACTACTACGGAATGGAACCTTGGAACATTGAGGAAATTTCCCCACCACCCTTCGAACTTGAAGTCCGCGAGAAGATCAACAACATAAAGCAATCCCGGGACGAAACATTGGACGAGTACTTATGGTACTTCGATTCCATTGAGACGAGCTGCCCGCACCATGGATTCACCGACTTCGATCTTCAAACAAAATTTCTCAGTGGGATGGCGCCAAAAGAGTGGAATTGGCTAAATGATGCAGCAGGAGGATCAATGTGGGACTTAACCGTGGATGATCTTTGGAAATTAATAAACGATTTGGCCGCGAGGTCAAGACCAAGCCAAGATCAGACCGAGCCAATCAAGGATGGTATAACGGAGCTGGCATCTAGCATCCAGCAGTTGGACAACACGATGCAACAAATCAGGGCCAAAACTGAACTATGGGCGGCAGAAAAGGAGCTGGCAGCTAGCACCCAGCAATTGGCCACAGACATGCAGCAATTGAGTGCATTGATGCACCAATTCACGGCTGAACCCGAGGAGCCGACTGAGGATGAGGACCCGCAAATGACCGAAGAAGAACTGCCCCAATCAGATCCGGTCCTTATCACCAATCCATCCGATGAAATCACTGTCCTAACTGCCGAGCCCACAGAAGTCCCGAACCTCACTGCTGAAGCGGCCGAAGAAATCAAGCCAGGCCCGGTACTTGCGCTCGAAGCACCCGAGGAAGTCTCGGACCTCATTGCCGAACTGTCCGAGAAAGACCTGGTCCTCACTGTCGGAGCACCTGAAACATACCTAGTCCTCATGGTCGAAGTGCCTCAACTTAACCCTTCGTGTTTCATGCCGATCATAACCACCGAAGATCATATAATCAATGATGATGCGGTACAAGGGGAGTTGGAGGCAGAGCATGAGCCAAAAAAGCCGACAAAGGAAATCTCTCTCGTCACAAGCCAAGAAAAACCACCCGGGAACTCAAACATTCCAAGACAACCATTCGTAGCTACCACCAAGAAGAGGCCTCACATGGGAACATGCCTGTGGTCGCCGATGTTTGAAGGCACAAAACCCAACTTCCAAACTCGCGAAAGTGCCAACTATTCAAACATGAAGAGACGGCAAAAACATGGGCCGAAAGAATGGAAACTCGGAAGGAGTAACAAGCAAGCACGACGCATTGGACCAGCAGCTATGGTCAAGGAAACCTCACCCTCTCGGAGCAAAAGGACTACCGAGAAAAAGTTTGACCTCACTCACCCTTGGGATCCGACCTTATGATCCATGATTGAGGTACTGTCGAGCCAACGACGTTAAACAAGTGCACTGGTCGGGAGGTAACCCGACACTATCTTACTTTCCGCACTTTAATTTTCTGTCTTTTATTTTCTGTATTTTACTTTTTCAATAAGTCGCTCTCACCCACTTGGTGCATAGAAGATTTGACTATTCAGGAATCGGACTTGGGTGCAACATTAAGCCAGTCAGGGCTACGCTAAGAGTTCAAGGCCCCAGCCGAACTCCCTCGATTATCCAGCCTCGAGCCATGTCGTTCACTCGACACCTTAAAGGGAGTTCTGTCTTTCCTTTTCCTTAATATCATTTCCTTCTCGTATAACATCTGCTTGCATGGCTTTTGAACTAAGTCTTGCTGAAAGGCACGACTTCGTTCAGAAGTGTGGGGTGAGAACCACCAGTATATATTAGTTAATAAATAATATCTTTTTGAAAATATGAACTTAAGAATATGAAAAAGAAAGACCAAAATTCATGCATTTACCTTGTGAAAATTCAACTGTCTAAAAACTTAGAACGTAACTTCTCATTTGTTCCTTTGTGCTGAGATAACTAGGGATGTGGAGTTGATATAAACTGCCCTAGAGAGGCTTGGCAAGCAATTAAAGGATCAGATCAAACTATATGGTTTTCGAAGTCAGTGGAGGCTGCACTTCGGGGTTCAGTGAATAATAGAAGTCAACTCCGCCAAGAAGCATCTATGCAAAGGCGAGGACGGGAATCAGACCGTCCTCTCTCTAGTCAAAATAGCCGAGAAAATAAATGAGCGACCCTCATCTTGACCCGCGCGAAACGACGAAGACGAGAGGAGCGGGGAGGTATTTCCATAGGCTTGCGGGCGATGATTGGACCTCCCAAAAAGGCTTGAGAAAATGGACTAGCAGTCACAAAAAGGCGAAAAGCTCAATGAAGCAAATCAAGAGGCCAAAGGCCCAAAATTGTGAAGGTTTTAACCGAACAAAAGTGAAGAACTCAAAGCGTCAAATCAAAGGCCAAAGGCCAATTCACTACAAAAAGCAGTCCCTCGCCAAAAGAAAATCAAAGTACTCAAACCAGTGAAACCCGAACCGAATCACGTGCATGAGAAAGCTACAAGGAAACCATATAGTAAGAGACGATCCCGAGGTTGCAGTCCAGGAGCCAAAAAAGGGCTATCTCCCGAAACATCCAATATAATTTGCATCTCAGCACGAAGGTACACGTATCAAGTTTCTTCTATTTATTTATACAGTTTAATTTAGTAATAAGTAGTAATGCATGAACTAGGATAAATCTAGTTCATAGTCTCACTTTCATATTCAAAGTTTTTACATGGATTATGTGCACGCCCTTGAATAGCATTGTTCGGGACGAACAACTAAAAGTGTGGGGTGATCTGATGGACCATAATTATACGAATCATAAACACAGTATAACCCCCTTATTTAGACACTTTGTCTATTTAACTTTTTCTTGTTAGTTCCGATTTATTTCTACAGGGTATTTTGGACTCTAGAGAGAAAACACGCTAAGGAGGAGTTTTTAAGCGGAAAATGAAGAACGAGTCATTCCAGGTCACGACCATGCTACACTCAAAATCAGCCTTAACATCCTTCATGGAACCGACTTGGAATCACTCAAATATTCTAGAACCGTCGGCAAATGGACAAGAAAGCAAGGCAAAAGCACCGAGCCCGGTAAAGGCCAAACAAGGGCAATTTCATCGGATTTGAGATTTCGACCATGTTCCAAGCGGAATTTGGCTTAGGTTCCTTCTTGAGATCATCTTAGAATGACATTTTCATTCAAAATACACTCTCCAAAATCCAAGAAGCTTCGGCCAAAGCTCCGGTCAGATCCGGTCAAACCGATGACTTTTGTGAAGATCACAAGCTTCTAGAAGGGATGCTCCTCCTCACATGGAGGGACACATGGCGGCTCCTCCTCCATCCTCCCAAAGCCGCCGGCTGCTATTGAGCCTCCATGGGAATGTGACATGTGGTGGCTCCTCCACCACATCTTCATCTCCTCCTCCTCCACCCTTGGATGCAAAAACACATGCCTTCATCTTGGCCCTCCATTGCCTCCTCCCTTAGCCTATAAATAGAAGTGCTCTCCTCTTGTAATCAACATCTCATTCCAAAACATCCTCCACCATAGTTAGAGAGAGAAGCTCTCACTTCTCTCTAGAGTTTTGGCACTACAATCATGTAATCTTACTTTGGAATCAAAAGCTGGATCTTTGGCGCTTCAACGGTTTTGTAAGTATTATCGTATTTATTTTACTATCTTTCAAAACCCTTGTTTTTTCCAAATTCATAGTTATGATATCCATTGCCATGATTAGTAGTAGCTAAACTCTTTATTCGGTCTAAGGGGTGGACTTGTATTATAAATGTTTTAGACCTTACTCTTAGTATACCTTTGTATTCAAAACTTGTTCTATGTGCCATTTATAGTCAGAATTTCCAAGGTTGAGTGGATGCTACGAAAGGGCAAAACTCTTCCGTGGGGTTCGTGAACATACTCGGGTAAGTGGATGCTACGAAAGGGCAAAGCTTATCTGAGGAGTTCGACTTATCTAAAACACCACTTGATCGCAACGTCACTGGGAGATCAGGTGGATGCACATAGACTAGCATACCTTGAAAGGGGTGTTTTAAATGATGTTGCAAGTTTTGCGTTAGAAATAACCTAGATTCATCTTTGAATACTTAGCATGATCATGTCTTGCGCTAGAAATAGTCTCAATTCATCTTTGAACACTTGGTATGATCATTAGCGGTCGATGATAAACAATTATAATACAAGGTCCCTAAAACCGAATCATTTCCTTACAGTTCATTATCAACTGATGTAATTTACTTTCAGTTCCCAAAACACACTCAAACCCAACCCCAATCGTAATTAATTTATGCATAAGCTTCATTATAGAACAACTAATCCACACTGACTCTCTTGGGTTCGACCCCTACTTACCACTTGCTACCCAGTAGTTAAGTCGCGAGTAGCGGACTTATAAATTTATTTGTACATTTGCTCTGACGACAAGCATCTGTCAAATTGGCGCCGTTGCCGGGGAGTTGTGCATCGGAATAGTTGTTCTATTTTGTTTTTTCTTTTTTATTTTATCATGCAATTCACTAAGTCCTACTACTACGGAATGGAACCTTGGAACATTGAGGAAATTTCCCCACCACCCTTCGAACTTGAAGTCCGCGAGAAGATCAACAACATAAAGCAATCCCGGGACGAAACATTGGACGAGTACTTATGGTACTTCGATTCCATTGTGACGAGCTGCCCGCACCATGGATTCACCGACTTCGATCTTCAAACAAAATTTCTCAGTGGGATGGCGCCAAAAGAGTGGAATTGGCTAAATGATGCAGCAGGAGGATCAATGTGGGACTTAACCGTGGATGATCTTTGGAAATTAATAAACGATTTGGCCGCGAGGTCAAGACCAAGCCAAGATATGACCGAGCCAATCGAGGATGGTATAACGGAGCTGGCATCTAGCATCCAGCAGTTGGACAACACGATGCAACAAATCAGGGCCAAAACTGAACTATGGGCGGCAGAAAAGGAGCTGGCAGCTAGCACCCAGCAATTGGCCACAGACATGCAGCAATTGAGTGCATTGATGCACCAATTCACGGCTGAACCCGAGGAGCCGACTGAGGATGAGGACCCGCAAATGACCGAAGAAGAACTGCCCCAATCAGACCCGGTCCTTATCACCAATCCATCCGATGAAATCACTGTCCTAACTGCCGAGCTGACGGAGCCCACTGCACTGTCGTTAAGGTGCAGTGTTCTCTGTACAAAATAAATTTATAATATCCGCTACTTGTGACTACACTACTGGGTAGTAAGTGGTAAGTAGGGGTCGAACCCAAGGGAATTAGGGGAATAGGCTATTCTTTTAGGGTGATTGAACTGGGGGGAGCGTGTTTTATGGTTGATTGAGGTTTTAGCGCTCTGATTAACTACGTGATTTTTTGGGGGTTTTTGGTTTTGATAGCGGAAAAGTAAATACAGAAATTAAATGCTGTAAATACAAAGAAGACTTACAGTGGGTGATGCGTGATTGTAATTCCTCCGGTAGATCAGCAGTTGGTGATTGCGGTTTAACAGTTAAGAGAAGCATTCGGTTTCAGGTACTCTTGTATTATAACATGTATACAATAAACTGTTAGTAACTTTTCTAAGTATTCAAAGATGAATCGAGGCCCTTTCGTAGCGCAAGACTTGCAACATCATTTAAAGCAACCCTTGTTCTATTTCAGACTAATTCCTCCTTTCGAAGTATCTTAGCCTTTTGTGCATCCACTTGATCTCACAGTTACGATTGACCAAATGGTGTTTTAGATGAGTCGAACTTCTCAGATAAGCTTTGCCCTTTCGTAGCATCCACTTACCCGAGTATGTTCACGAATCCCCACAGAAGAGTTTTGCCCTTTCGTAGCATCCACTCAACCTTGGAAATTCTGACTATAAATGGCACATAGAACAAGTTTTGAATACAAAGAAATGAAACTAAAAGATATTACAACATTATATAATACAAGAAAATACCTTCCACCGAATAAAGAGTTTAGCTACGAATATCCATAGAGATGGATACCATAGCTAAATACTCGGGGGTTTTTGGAAACAGTAAGAGGGAAAGGGGTGGAATACTCAAGAACCAACAGGAGTATTCCTAATTCCTACTGAATACTCAAGAACCAACAGGAGTATTCTCTACAGTATTATAATACTCGAGAACCGACAAGAGTATTATAATTTCCAGTATAATACTCAAGAACAAACAGGAGTATTATTTCAAAATCGAACCAAACTTACAAGTAACAAACTTAGAGAGAGAAGTGATTTACAATTTTGGGATGCATTTGTGAGGAGGAGGAGCACCTCCTTTTATAGGAAAAATGGGTGGAGATGGGTGGTGGAGATTGGTTTGATCCAAGGGAGGAGGAGGAGGCAAGGAGGAGCCACCACTTGGCGGAGGAGGAGTGGAGGAGCTCAGCCGCCGGTAGCCGGTCACCATGGAGGAGGAGTGGTGGAGGAAGCCACCTCCAAGGCAAGTCAACCGGTTGCCCAAGGAGGAGGAGGGTGGCGCCGCCGGTTGTGGGTGGAGAATGGGGTGGTTTTGCCTCCTTTGGTCACCTCTTCATCAAGTCACCAAGTCATCTTGCCCATATGTGAGTTTTGTACAGTTTTGTGCAGTCTTTTCACAAAACTGTCAGTGTGTTCCTTTCCCGGGCTGTCTTGATTCCTCTCCTGATTCTTCTGATTAATTTGTTATGGTCAATTTCACGTCAGGATCCTTGATGTTTCTTCAGTCGGCATATGATATTGACCTTGGATTGACTCTTGTTATCTTTTCAGCATAAAATCCTCTCCTTAGCGTGTTTTCACTTCAGTCTCTAAAATGCCCTGTGGAAATATATCGGGACTAACAGACAAAAGTTAACTAGACAAACAGTCTAATTTGGTGGGTTTAACTGTGTTTCTGATTCGTACAATTATGGTCCATCAGAATACCCCCACTTTTAGTTGTTCGTCCCGAACAATGCTATTAAAGGGCGTAAGTTCTAGGTTCGGTTTTGGCATATGAAAATTAGACTGTGGTACTCGATCTATCCTAATTCATGCATTGCTTACTTATTACCAAATTAAACTGTGTAAATAAATAGAAGAAACTTAATACTTGTACCTCCATGCTGAGATGCAAATTATATTGGATGTCTCGGAAGATAGCCTTTTTTAGGTTCCTGGGTTGCAGCCTCGGGATCGTTTCGTACTATATGGTCTTCTGGTAGCTTTTTCATGCACGTGATTCGGTTCGGGTTTCAGTGAGTTGAACCTTCTTGATTTTTTTCTTTTCTTTGGCGAGGGACTGCTTTTTTGTTGTAGTGAATCGGCCTTTGGCCTTTGATTTGACTTTGTTGAGTGCTTCACTTTTGCTCGGTTAAAACCTTCACAATTTTGGGCCTTTGGCCTCTTTTGATTTTCTTCTTTGAGTTTTTCGCTTCTTTGTGACTTGCTAGTCCATTTTATCAGCCTTTTGGGAGGTCCAATCATCGCCCACAAGCCTATGGAAATACCTCCCCTCTCCTCTCGTCTTCGTCGTTTTGCGCGGGTCAAGATGAGGGTCGCTTATCTATTTTCTCGGCTATTTTGACTAGAGAGAGGACGGTCTGATTCCCGTCCTCGCCTTTGCATAGATGCTTCTTGGCGGAGTTTGACTCAATTATTCACTGAATCCCGAAGTGCAGCCTCCACTGACTTCGAAAACCATATAGTTTGATCTGATCCTTTGATTGCTTCCCAAGTCCTTCTAGGGCAGTTTATGTCAACTCCACATCCCTAGTTATCTCAACACAAAGGACAAATGGAAAGTTACATTCTAAGTTTTTAAACAGTTTGAATTTTCACAAGGTAAATGCATGAATTCTGATTTATCTTTTTCACATTCTTAAATTCATATGTTCAAAAAGATACTAATACTAAAAAAGAAAAAACAGCAAGCATGTTATTTATGTACACAGGTGGTTTTCACCCCCCACTTTTGAACGAATTCGTGCCTTTGTTCAAAAGTCATGCAAGCTTAAAACTAAATACTGAATTTAAATGACAGAAATTAAAGTGCGGAAAAGTAAGATAGTGTCGGGTTACCTACCGACCAGTGCACTTGTTTAACGTCGTTGGCTCGACGATACCTCGTTTGTGGTTCATTGGTTTGGGTCCCATTGGTGGCTGAGGTCAAACTTTGCCACTGTCCCGGTGTTGGTTTTCGCCTTGCTTTTTCCTGATTTCTTGTTTAGGTTGGAACTCCACGGTTTTGGTGCTTTTTCTTTCCATAGTTTCTGAGAAGGCTGGGGACCTTTTACCATAACTGCTGGTTCAATGAGCCGTGCTCTCTTGTTTTTCCTTCCGGGCTTCCATTGCACCGGGCCATGTCTTTGTCGCTTCTTAGTGTATGGCCGGTTGACATCTTTATAGTTTTGGAAGTTTAGTCTTTTGCCAACCGACCTTAAGCATGCGCCCTTGCTAACCCTCTTCTTTGTGGCAGAGATGAATTGCCATCCTAGAACGAGTGAGTTTTCAGCCGGCTTTTCTTGGCTCATGACGAGAGAGTGCTCCATTGTTGGCTTTTCTTGCCTTTGTCCCGCTTCCAACTTGCCTTGCACCTCCTTATTGATCACTTTATCTTCAGGGGCTATGATCTGTATACAAAGCGAGGGGACAAGTTGGGGGACTTTCACCACAAGGGCTAGGTCTTTCTTGAGCAGTTCTTCAGTGAGGGCCGGGCCTAATTTGGCCGATTCCTCTTCGGTTATTTGTGAGTCCTCATCCTCAGTTGGCTCCGTGGGCTCCAATGTTGGCTCCTTTAGAGCCGCCTCCACGTCCATTACTGCCCCTGTACTGGTGTCTTCTTCCAGGTTTGTTGCGGGCAAGCTCGCAATGGGTGTGGTATTGGGCTCGTTTTGCACTGAGTCTACTTCCATCGTCGGTGCCTTATCTTCAGTTTGGTGCCACTGACCCTGTTTTGTGTTCTTTGCCAAATCATTTATGAGGCGCCAGGCTTCACCTATGGTTAACTTCCTGAGTGAACTCCCCGTTACATCATTAAATCTTTTCCGCTCAAGTGGCATCATTCCACCGAGAAATATTTGAAGAAGATTGAGTCTGGTGAATCCATGGTGCGGGTAGCTCTCTATCATGGAGTCAAAGCACGCTAAGTACTCGTCCAAAGTTTCGTCCCGCGATTGCTTAGTGTCGATGATCTCTTCGCGGAGTAGCGAAACATATGCCTCATTGTTCCAAGGCTCGTGATCGTAGTAGGAAGGCATGGCGAAATTTTAAAAGAACAACTATCCATTAACTAGTTCCCCGGCAACGGCGCCAATTTTGACGGAGCCCACTGCACTGTCGTTAAGGTGCAGTGTTCTCTGTACAAAATAAATTTATAATATCCGCTACTTGTGACTACACTACTGGGTAGTAAGTGGTAAGTAGGGGTCGAACCCAAGGGAATTAGGGGAATAGGCTATTCTTTTAGGGTGATTGAACTGGGGGGAGCGTGTTTTATGGTTGATTGAGGTTTTAGCGCTCTGATTAACTACGTGATTTTTTGGGGGTTTGTGGTTTTGATAGCGGAAAAGTAAATACAGAAGTTAAATGCTGTAAATACAAAGAAGACTTACAGTGGGTGATGCGTGATTGTAATTCCTCCGGTAGATCAGCAGTTGGTGATTGCGGTTTAACAGTTAAGAGAAGCATTCGGTTTCAGGTACTCTTGTATTATAACATGTATATAATAAACTGTTAGTAACTTTTCTAAGTATTCAAAGATGAATCGAGGACCTTTCGTAGCGCAAGACTTGCAACATCGTTTAAAGCAACCCTTGTTCTATTTCAGACTAATTCCTCCTTTCGAAGTATCTTAGCCTTTTGTGCATCCACTTGATCTCACAGTTACGATTGACCAAATGGTGTTTTAGATGAGTCGAACTTCTCAGATTAGCTTTGCCCTTTCGTAGCATCCACTTACCCGAGTATGTTCACGAATCCCCACGGAAGAGTTTTGCCCTTTCGTAGCATCCACTCAACCTTGGAAATTCTGACTATAAATGGCACATAGAACAAGTTTTGAATACAAAGAAATGAAACTAAAAGATATTACAACATTATATAATACAAGAAAATACCTTCCACCGAATAAAGAGTTTAGCTACGAATATCCATAGAGATGGATACCATAGCTAAATACTCGGGGGTTTTTGGAAACAGTAAGAGGGAAAGGGGTGGAATACTCAAGAACCAACAGGAGTATTTCTAATTCCTACTGAATACTCAAGAACCAACAGGAGTATTCTCTACAGTATTATAATACTCGAGAACCGACAAGAGTATTATAATTTCCAGTATAATACTCAAGAACAAACAGGAGTATTATTTCAAAATCGAACCAAACTTACAAGTAACAAACTTAGAGAGAGAAGTGATTTACAATTTTGGGATGCATTTGTGAGGAGGAGGAGCACCTCCTTTTATAGGAAAAATGGGTGGAGATGGGTGGTGGAGATTGGTTTGATCCAAGGGAGGAGGAGGAGGCAAGGAGGAGCCAAGGAGGAGCCACCACTTGGCGGAGGAGGAGTGGAGGAGCTCAGCCGCCGGTAGCCGGTCACCATGGAGGAGGAGTGGTGGAGGAAGCCACCTCCAAGGCAAGTCAACCGGTTGCCCAAGGAGGAGGAGGGTGGCGCCGCCGGTTGTGGGTGGAGAATGGGGTGGTTTTGCCTCCTTTGGTCACCTCTTCATCAAGTCACCAAGTCATCTTGCCCATATGTGAGTTTTGTACAGTTTTGTGCAGTCTTTTCACAAAACTGTCAGTGTGTTCCTTTCCCGGGCTGTCTTGATTCCTCTCCTGATTCTTCTGATTAATTTGTTATGGTCAATTTCACGTCAGGATCCTTGATGTTTCTTCAGTCGGCATATGATCTTGACCTTGGATTGACTCTTGTTATCTTTTCAGCATAAAATCCTCTCCTTAGCGTGTTTTCACTTCAGTCTCTAAAATGCCCTGTGGAAATATATCGGGACTAACAGACAAAAGTTAACTAGACAAACAGTCTAATTTGGTGGGTTTAACTGTGTTTCTGATTCGTACAATTATGGTCCATCACGAGCCCACAGAAGTCCCGAACCTCACTGCTGAAGCGGCCGAAGAAATCAAGCCAGGCCCGGTACTTGCGCTCGAAGCACCCGAGGAAGTCCCGGACCTCATTGCCGAACTGTCCGAGAAAGACCTGGTCCTCACTGTCGGAGCACCTGAAACAGACCTAGTCCTCATGGTCGAAGTGCCTCAACTTAACCCTTCGCGTTTCATGACGATCATAACCACCGAAGATCATATAATCAATGATGATGCGGTACAAGGGGAGTTGGAGGCAGAGCATGAGCCAAAAAAGCCGACAAAGGAAATCTCTCTCGTCACAAGCCAAGAAAAACCACCCGGGAACTCAAACATTCCAAGACAACCATTCGTAGCTACCACCAAGAAGAGGCCTCACATGGGAACATGCCTGTGGTCGCCGATGTTTGAAGGCACAAAACCCAACTTCCAAACTCCCGAAAGTGCCAACTATTCAAACATGAAGAGACGGCAAAAACATGGGCCGAAAGAATGGAAACTCGGAAGGAGTAACAAGCAAGCACGACGCATTGGACCAGCAGCTATGGTCAAGGAAACCTCACCCTCTCGGAGCAAAAGGACTGCCGAGAAAAAGTTTGACCTCACTCACCCTTGGGATCCGACCTTATGATCTATGATTGAGGCACTGTCGAGCCAACGACGTTAAACAAGTGCACTGGTCGGGAGGTAACCCGACACTATCTTACTTTCCGCACTTTAATTTTCTGTCTTTTATTTTCTGTATTTTACTTTTTCAATAAGTCGCTCTCACCCACTTGGTGCATAGAAGATTTGACTATTCAGGAATCGGACTTGGGTGCAACATTAAGCCAGTCAGGGCTACGCTAAGAGTTCAAGGCCCCAGCCGAACTCCCTCGATTATCCAGCCTCGGGCCATGTCGTTCACTCGACACCTTAAAGGGAGTTCTGTCTTTCCTTTTCCTTAATATCATTTCCTTCTCGTATAACATCTGCTTGCATGGCTTTTGAACTAAGTCTTGCTGAAAGGCACGACTTCGTTCAGAAGTGTGGGGTGAGAACCACCTGTATATATTAGTTAATAAATAATATCTTTTTGAAAATATGAACTTAAGAATATGAAAAAGAAAGACCAAAATTCATGCATTTACCTTGTGAAAATTCAACTGTCTAAAAACTTAGAACGTAACTTCTCATTTGTTCCTTTGTGCTGAGATAACTAGGGATGTGGAGTTGATATAAACTGCCCTAGAGAGGCTTGGCAAGCAATTAAAGGATCAGATCAAACTATATGGTTTTCGAAGTCAGTGGAGGCTGCACTTCGGGGTTCAGTGAATAATAGAAGTCAACTCCGCCAAGAAGCATCTATGCAAAGGCGAGGACGGGAATCAGACCGTCCTCTCTCTAGTCAAAATAGCCGAGAAAATAAATGAGCGACCCTCATCTTGACCCGCGCGAAACGACGAAGACGAGAGGAGCGGGGAGGTATTTCCATAGGCTTGCGGGCGATGATTGGACCTCCCAAAAAGGCTTGAGAAAATGGACTAGCAGTCACAAAAAGGCGAAAAGCTCAATGAAGCAAATCAAGAGGCCAAAGGCCCAAAATTGTGAAGGTTTTAACCGAACAAAAGTGAAGAACTCAAAGCGTCAAATCAAAGGCCAAAGGCCAACTCACTACAAAAAGCAGTCCCTCGCCAAAAGAAAATCAAAGTACTCAAACCAGTGAAACCCGAACCGAATCACGTGCATGAGAAAGCTACAAGGAAACCATATAGTAAGAGACGATCCCGAGGTTGCAGTCCAGGAGCCAAAAAAGGGCTATCTCGCGAAACATCCAATATAATTTGCATCTCAGCACGAAGGTACACGTATCAAGTTTCTTCTATTTATTTATACAGTTTAATTTAGTAATAAGTAGTAATGCATGAACTAGGATAAATCTAGTTCATAGTCTCACTTTCATATTCAAAGTTTTTACATGGATTATGTGCAGCCCTTGAATAGCATTGTTCGGGACGAACAACTAAAAGTGTGGGGTGATCTGATGGACCATAATTATACGAATCATAAACACAGTATAACCCCCTTATTTAGACACTTTGTCTATTTAACTTTTGCTTGTTAGTTCCGATTTATTTCTACAGGGTATTTTGGACTCTAGAGAGAAAACACGCTAAGGAGGAGTTTTTAAGCGGAAAATGAAGAACGAGTCATTCCAGGTCACGACCATGCTACACTCAAAATCAGCCTTAACATCCTTCATGGAACCGACTTGGAATCACTCAAATATTCTAGAACCGTCGGCAAATGGACAAGAAAGCAAGGCAAAAGCACCGAGCCCGGTAAAGGCCAAACAAGGGCAATTTCATCGGATTTGAGATTTCGACCATGTTCCAAGAGGAATTTGGCTTAGGTTCCTTCTTGAGATCATCTTAGAATGACATTTTCATTCAAAATACACTCTCCAAAATCCAAGAAGCTCCGGCCAAAGCTCCGGTCAGATCCGGTCAAACCGATGACTTTTGTGAAGATCACAAGCTTCTAGAAGGGATGCTCCTCCTCACATGGAGGGACACATGGCGGCTCCTCCTCCATCCTCCCAAAGCCGCCGGCTGCTATTGAGCCTCCATGGGAATGTGACATGTGGTGGCTCCTCCACCACATCTTCATCTCCTCCTCCTCCACCCTTGGATGCAAAAACACATGCCTTCATCTTGGCCCTCCATTGCCTCCTCCCTTAGCCTATAAATAGAAGTGCTCTCCTCTTGTAATCAACATCTCATTCCAAAACATCCTCCACCATAGTTAGAGAGAGAAGCTCTCACTTCTCTCTAGAGTTTTGGCACTACAATCATGTAATCTTACTTTGGAATCAAAAGCTGGATCTTTGGCGCTTCAACGGTTTTGTAAGTATTATCGTATTTATTTTACTATCTTTCAAAACCCTTGTTTTTTCCAAATTCATAGTTATGATATCCATTGCCATGATTAGTAGTAGCTAAACTCTTTATTCGGTCTAAGGGGTGGACTTGTATTATAAATGTTTTAGACCTTACTCTTAGTATACCTTTGTATTCAAAACTTGTTCTATGTGCCATTTATAGTCAGAATTTCCAAGGTTGAGTGGATGCTACGAAAGGGCAAAACTCTTCCGTGGGGTTCGTGAACATACTCGGGTAAGTGGATGCTACGAAAGGGCAAAGCTTATCTGAGGAGTTCGACTTATCTAAAACACCACTTGATCGCAACGTCACTGGGAGATCAGGTGGATGCACATAGACTAGCATACCTTGAAAGGGGTGTTTTAAATGATGTTGCAAGTCTTGCGTTAGAAATAACCTAGATTCATCTTTGAATACTTAGCATGATCATGTCTTGCGCTAGAAATAGTCTCAATTCATCTTTGAACACTTGGTATGATCATTAGCGGTCGATGATAAACAATTATAATACAAGGTCCCTAAAACCGAATCATTTCCTTACAGTTCATTATCAACTGCTGTAATTTACTTTCAGTTCCCAAAACACACTCAAACCCAACCCCAATCGTAATTAATTTATGCATAAGCTTCATTATAGAACAACTAATCCACACTGACTCTCTTGGGTTCGACCCCTACTTACCACTTGCTACCCAGTAGTTAAGTCGCGAGTAGCGGACTTATAAATTTATTTGTACATTTGCTCTGACGACAAGCATCTGTCAAATTGGCGCCGTTGCCGGGGAGTTGTGCATCGGAATAGTTGTTCTATTTTGTTTTTTCTTTTTTATTTTATCATGCAATTCACTAAGTCCTACTACTACGGAATGGAACCTTGGAACATTGAGGAAATTTCCCCACCACCCTTCGAACTTGAAGTCCGCGAGAAGATCAACAACATAAAGCAATCCCGGGACGAAACATTGGACGAGTACTTATGGTACTTCGATTCCATTGTGACGAGCTGCCCGCACCATGGATTCACCGACTTCGATCTTCAAACAAAATTTCTCAGTGGGATGGCGCCAAAAGAGTGGAATTGGCTAAATGATGCAGCAGGAGGATCAATGTGGGACTTAACCGTGGATGATCTTTGGAAATTAATAAACGATTTGGCCGCGAGGTCAAGACCAAGCCAAGATCAGACCGAGCCAATCAAGGATGGTATAACGGAGCTGGCATCTAGCATCCAGCAGTTGGACAACACGATGCAACAAATCAGGGCCAAAACTGAACTATGGGCGGCAGAAAAGGAGCTGGCAGCTAGCACCCAGCAATTGGCCACAGACATGCAGCAATTGAGTGCATTGATGCACCAATTCACGGCTGAACCCGAGGAGCCGACTGAGGATGAGGACCCGCAAATGACCAAAGAAGAACTGCCCCAATCAGATCCGGTCCTTATCACCAATCCATCCGATGAAATCACTGTCCTAACTGCCGAGCCCACAGAAGTCCCGAACCTCACTGCTGAAGCAGCCGAAGAAATCAAGCCAGGCCCGGTACTTGCGCTCGAAGCACCCGAGGAAGTCCCGGACCTCATTGCCGAACTGTCCGAGAAACACCTGGTCCTCACTGTCGGAGCACCTGAAACAGACCTAGTCCTCATGGTCGAAGTGCCTCAACTTAACCCTTCGCGTTTCATGCCGATCATAACCACCGAAGATCATATAATCAATGATGATGCGGTACAAGGGGAGTTGGAGGCAGAGCATGAGCCAAAAAAGCCGACAAAGGAAATCTCTCTCGTCACAAGCCAAGAAAAACCACCCGGGAACTCAAACATTCCAAGACAACCATTCGTAGCTACCACCAAGAAGAGGCCTCACATGGGAACATGCCTGTGGTCGCCGATGTTTGAAGGCACAAAACCCAACTTCCAAACTCGCGAAAGTGCCAACTATTCAAACATGAAGAGACGGCAAAAACATGGGCCGAAAGAATGGAAACTCGGAAGGAGTAACAAGCAAGCACGACGCATTGGACCAGCAGCTATGGTCAAGGAAACCTCACCCTCTCGGAGCAAAAGGACTGCCGAGAAAAAGTTTGACCTCACTCACCCTTGGGATCCGACCTTATGATCCATGATTGAGGTACTGTCGAGCCAACGACGTTAAACAAGTGCACTGGTCGGGAGGTAACCCGACACTATCTTACTTTCCGCACTTTAATTTTCTGTCTTTTATTTTCTGTATTTTACTTTTTCAATAAGTCGCTCTCACCCACTTGGTGCATAGAAGATTTGACTATTCAGGAATCGGACTTGGGTGCAACATTAAGCCAGTCAGGGCTACGCTAAGAGTTCAAGGCCCCATCCGAACTCCCTCGATTATCCAGCCTCGAGCCATGTCGTTCACTCGACACCTTAAAGGGAGTTCTGTCTTTCCTTTTCCTTAATATCATTTCCTTCTCGTATAACATCTGCTTGCATGGCTTTTGAACTAAGTCTTGCTGAAAGGCACGACTTCGTTCAGAAGTGTGGGGTGAGAACCACCTGTATATATTAGTTAATAAATAATATCTTTTTGAAAATATGAACTTAAGAATATGAAAAAGAAAGACCAAAATTCATGCATTTACCTTGTGAAAATTCAACTGTTTAAAAACTTAGAACGTAACTTCTCATTTGTTCCTTTGTGCTGAGATAACTAGGGATGTGGAGTTGATATAAACTGCCCTAGAGAGGCTTGGCAAGCAATTAAAGGATCAGATCAAACTATATGGTTTTCGAAGTCAGTGGAGGCTGCACTTCGGGGTTCAGTGAATAATAGAAGTCAACTCCGCCAAGAAGCATCTATGCAAAGGCGAGGACGGGAATCAGACCGTCCTCTCTCAAGTCAAAATAGCCGAGAAAATAAATGAGCGACCCTCATCTTGACCCGCGCGAAACGACGAAGACGAGAGGAGCGGGGAGGTATTTCCATAGGCTTGCGGGCGATGATTGGACCTCCCAAAAAGGCTTGAGAAAATGGACTAGCAGTCACAAAAAGGCGAAAAGCTCAATGAAGCAAATCAAGAGGCCAAAGGCCCAAAATTGTGAAGGTTTTAACCGAACAAAAGTGAAGAACTCAAAGCGTCAAATCAAAGGCCAAAGGCCAATTCACTACAAAAAGCAGTCCCTCGCCAAAAGAAAATCAAAGTACTCAAACCAGTGAAACCCGAACCGAATCACGTGCATGAGAAAGCTACAAGGAAACCATATAGTAAGAGACGATCCCGAGGTTGCAGTCCAGGAGCCAAAAAAGGGCTATCTCGCGAAACATCCAATATAATTTGCATCTCAGCACGAAGGTACACGTATCAAGTTTCTTCTATTTATTTATACAGTTTAATTTAGTAATAAGTAGTAATGCATGAACTAGGATAAATCTAGTTCATAGTCTCACTTTCATATTCAAAGTTTTTACATGGATTATGTGCACGCCCTTGAATAGCATTGTTCGGGACGAACAACTAAAAGTGTGGGGTGATCTGATGGACCATAATTATACGAATCATAAACACAGTATAACCCCCTTATTTAGACACTTTGTCTATTTAACTTTTGCTTGTTAGTTCCGATTTATTTCTACAGGGTATTTTGGACTCTAGAGAGAAAACACGATAAGGAGGAGTTTTTAAGCGGAAAATGAAGAACGAGTCATTCCAGGTCACGACCATGCTACACTCAAAATCAGCCTTAACATCCTTCATGGAACCGACTTGGAATCACTCAAATATTCTAGAACCGTCGGCAAATGGACAAGAAAGCAAGGCAAAAGCACCGAGCCCGGTAAAGGCCAAACAAGGGCAATTTCATCGGATTTGAGATTTCGACCATGTTCCAAGCGGAATTTGGCTTAGGTTCCTTCTTGAGATCATCTTAGAATGACATTTTCATTCAAAATACACTCTCCAAAATCCAAGAAGCTCCGGCCAAAGCTCCGGTCAGATCCGGTCAAACCGATGACTTTTGTGAAGATCACAAGCTTCTAGAAGGGATGCTCCTCCTCACATGGAGGGACACATGGCGGCTCCTCCTCCATCCTCCCAAAGCCGCCGACTGCTATTGAGCCTCCATGGGAATGTGACATGTGGTGGCTCCTCCACCACATCTTCATCTCCTCCTCCTCCACCCTTGGATGCAAAAACACATGCCTTCATCTTGGCCCTCCATTGCCTCCTCCCTTAGCCTATAAATAGAAGTGCTCTCCTCTTGTAATCAACATCTCATTCCAAAACATCCTCCACCATAGTTAGAGAGAGAAGCTCTCACTTCTCTCTAGAGTTTTGGCACTACAATCATGTAATCTTACTTTGGAATCAAAAGCTGGATCTTTGGCGCTTCAACGGTTTTGTAAGTATTATCGTATTTATTTTACTATCTTTCAAAACCCTTGTTTTTTCCAAATTCATAGTTATGATATCCATTGCCATGATTAGTAGTAGCTAAACTCTTTATTCGGTCTAAGGGGTGGACTTGTATTATAAATGTTTTAGACCTTACTCTTAGTATACCTTTGTATTCAAAACTTGTTCTATGTGCCATTTATAGTCAGAATTTCCAAGGTTGAGTGGATGCTACGAAAGGGCAAAACTCTTCCGTGGGGTTCGTGAACATACTCGGGTAAGTGGATGCTACGAAAGGGCAAAGCTTATCTGAGGAGTTCGACTTATCTAAAACACCACTTGATCGCAACGTCACTGGGAGATCAGGTGGATGCACAAAGACTAGCATACCTTGAAAGGGGTGTTTTAAATGATGTTGCAAGTCTTGCGTTAGAAATAACCTAGATTCATCTTTGAATACTTAGCATGATCATGTCTTGCGCTAGAAATAGTCTCAATTCATCTTTGAACACTTGGTATGATCATTAGCGGTCGATGATAAACAATTATAATACAAGGTCCCTAAAACCGAATCATTTCCTTACAGTTCATTATCAACTGCTGTAATTTACTTTCAGTTCCCAAAACACACTCAAACCCAACCCCAATCGTAATTAATTTATGCATAAGCTTCATTATAGAACAACTAATCCACACTGACTCTCTTGGGTTCGACCCCTACTTACCACTTGCTACCCAGTAGTTAAGTCGCGAGTAGCGGACTTATAAATTTATTTGTACATTTGCTCTGACGACAAGCATCTGTCAATTATCACTAGCGCGAGATTAAGTACTAGACAAGAACGGGGAGTATAACCTTAGCGGGGGAGCTCCAAGTTGTAGAACATTAGAAATCAAAATGGATTGGTCCATGATTTGGTCTTGCATCACAGTCGAAAGTTCTAGCTTGCACTACTCTTTAATATTTTATACTTGAATTTGTGTGACGATTACTCGCTTGATCATTGTTGCTTACTTGAGTTTTTTATTTAATTGTTTGAAATTTCCAACCTCATTGTTACTCTAGTACTTAGTGAATAGATTCTCAAATCGATCTCTGTGGATACGACCCGACTTACCACTTGCTAGTCGGAATATAAAATATTATTTTTAACGGGTACAACGACGCCCGTCAGTCTAAAGTGTTCTTGTTCTCAGCTGGGACTCCCCCTGGAATGCCATCTTCTGTAGACGGGGTCTGAGAGGGTGTTTCAAATGATGTCCTACCGTAATCTTCATCATCTTCCAAAACTGGTTTCATGGTAACTTCGTTCTTCACCTTTACATTGATAGACTCCATAATTGTGCCAGTGCGTTTGTTGGACACCCGATAAGCACGACTATCTGAGGAATACCTTAGGAAGATTCCTTCATCACTTTTTGGGTGAAGTTTCTGTCTGTACTCACGATCACTCAGAATGAAACACTTACTACCAAAGATGTGGAAGTATTTCACTGCTGGCTTCTTTCCTTTCCATAGCTCATAGCATGTTTTGTCCGTACCAGTGCTAACCGTAACTCTGTTGATGATGTGGCACGCTGTGTTCATTGCTTCAGACCAAAACTTGTGTGGAACTTTCTTGGCATGTAGTACGACTCTGGCCATCTCGTGGATTGTCCAATTCTTGTGTTCTACCACATTATTTTATTGTGGGGTGATAAGGGATGCGAACTGATGAGCGACTCCATGCTCAGCACAATAGTTAGCAAAGGTTCTATTCTCAAACTCTTTGCCATGATCACTTCTTATAGCCACTAGGTTTTCTCCTTTGATCTCTCTTTCCCTCTGAAGGAGAATGGCCAGCTCAATGAACTACGTGTGCTTCAGACTTGTCACGTAGATATCTGGTCCAAGTGTACCTTGTATAGTCATCTACACACACCAAAACATACTTCTTACCTCCGTAACTCTCAACCTGCATTGGTCCCATCAGATCCATATGTACTAGTTCCAGTGGCCAACTGGTATTGATCTGAGTGGTCTTGGGATGAGAGGACTTTGTCTGCTTTCCAATCTGACACTCTCCACATATGACATCGAGGTCTTTGCTAACTGAGGGCATTCCTCGAATAAGTCCCTCTGTAGATATCTTCTTCAGGGTTTTTAGATTGCGATGTCCCAGTCGCTTGTGCCATAACTCCATCTCATCAATTTGACTTGTGAAGCAGGTAGATGCAGCTACTATTTTATCAGTACGTAGAAGATAACAATTGTTTGTCGACCTACTCCCTTTCATCAGTTTGTCTCCATTCTTATCCAATACTCGAGAGGAATCATGAGTGAATTTAACATAGTGTCCTCCATCACACAGTTGACTAATACTAATCAGATTCACCTTTAATCCATCAACCAAGAGGATATCCTAGAGCTCAGGTAGATCCGGAACCTTCAATGTCCCACAGCCGATCATTTGGCCCTTTCCTCCATCTCCAAAAGTAACAAACTGTCGCTTGCTAATAGGTTTAACATTGATAAGATGCTTAGGATTACCTGTCATGTGAGCCGAGCTTCCAGATTTGTCTCATTCGAGGGGTGACTCTGGATTCCATTGCCTTTCGCTTAGCCAGAAATAGTCAGCACCTTGGTTTGATGTGCCCCATCTAATAACAGTACCAACATGTACGATTGTCTCTCCTCCATTCAGTACCAGGTCTGCCATGATTGGCCATGAGCTGCTTCTTTCCTTGATTCCCAAACTGCTTCTCAGAGTAGTGGTCTACTTTCTGTTCAGGTCTCTGTGCAGGTTTCAGTTTCGCTTTAACAAATGTAGTCTTACCTGAGCCCTTTTTGCCGTTAAAGCCGAGACCTCTATGTCCATCTTCAACTCTTTGGGATCTTAGTATGGTCTCCAAGTTCTTTGAGTCCAAGTTCAACATCTCCACCGATCTTTTGAACTTGCTCAACTCGTCCATGGTAGCAGCATGATTATCTCTCACCATCTCGATTTGTAACTCCAGGGATTCTACTTTGTTCTGAAGATGGACTTCTTTGCGCCTCAAGTCAACATTTTTCCTTCTTAGCACCACCATGCCAGTTTGGTGTATTTCTCTGTTTTTCTCCATCTTAATTTTTAGAGAGGACACATCGCCTAGGAGTTCCACCTTCTGTGCAAGAAGTGACGAATGTTCTTTATTCATCCCAATCATCTCGTGCTTCAAAGCAGTGAGTTGTTCCTGGTGTTTAGCCTTATAGGCAACTAGAACTTCAACTTCTTGGCATCTTTCATCCTTTTCTTCCGTCAGGCTCGTCACAGTTTCTATGAGCTTCTTGTTCAGACAAATCACCATCAGCCACTTCTCATAAAGATCCTTGTAAGTGTCAACCAAGGCCTCATGAGTAAGTTCTTCATCATCACTGCTTGATGCGTAGTCAACCGGCTGTTCAGACAGTGTACTGGAGTACTGACTTCCACTTGGCTCCCTGCAGTCTTCAATGGTGGCACTGAATGCAACAAAGTTGGTGGTCTCATCTACCTCATCATCAGATTCCCTCTCACTCTCACTGAAGTTAGCAACTAGTGCCTTCTTCTTTTTAAGGGTGTTGTCGCACTCAGCTTGGATATGACCATAGCATTTGCATTCATGGCACTGATTCTTTTTGCTTTTGTCACTGAAGTACTCCTGCCTGTATTCACCAACCTTCCCTTTTTCCTTCTTCCAGTTTCGAAAATTTGTCAAAGATGACTATCCTTGATCTGATCCACGTCTGTCGATCTTTTTCACCATTCTGCTAATGTTCTGGGCCATCATTGCTAGCTGTTCAGTGGAGCACCCAGACTCATATTTGTCTTCAGACATATTGGCTTTTAGAGCAATTCCCTTTGCTTCCTCTTGGTTGAGCATCTTGGAGCTGATTCATCTCGTATGTTCTCAATGATCCCATGAGATCCTCCAGCTTCAGGTTAGTGATGTCATGCATTTCTTCAATTACGGTCACTTTCATAGCAAACCTATGAGGCATCGACCTTATGACCTTGCTAGTCACCATTTCTTCATCTATGGGTTTTCCTAGAGCAGCAGCCTCGTTTGAGAGGTCCAGAACTCTTGTGTTATACTCAGCGATGGTTTCTTCTTCCTTCATCTTCAAGTCCTCGAATTTTGTTGTTACCATCTGCATTCGTGAGTTTCTTACGTCGTCTGTACCCTCATAGGCTGTTTTGAGAGTATCCCATGCCTCCTTAGCACTCTCACAGTTAGCAATCAGTTTGAACATATTCTCGTCCACTCCGGAGAATATTGCATTTATGGCATTTGAATTTCCAGCAGCATGCTTTCATTTACGTTAGTCCACATTGCTTCAGGTTTCAGTACGATCAATCCTTCAGTATTAGCCATCATGGGTTGCGTCCATCCAACCAATATAGCTCTCCAAGATTTTTCATCAAAGGATTTCAGGAAAGCCTTCATCTTGGACTTCTAGTAGCCGTAGTTCGGCCCTTCAAGCAATGGTGGTCTGTTAGTGCTCTGCCCTTCCTTCAAACTCATCTTGACCGGTCGCAGGATCACACTCTGTATGTCGAGTGTCTACTCTGATACCAATTGAAATCTAGTTGTCATAGTCAAGATGAGTTCCAGATGATGTCCAAACCGAGTCTCGAACAATTATCAAATAGTCACCGAAATAGAACAATGCAGAGACACGCGATATGATACCCAGTTTGGCAACAGCCTACTCTGGGGGGCTTCCCACACCCTAAAGGGTAGCAAATTTTTATTAAGAGTTTAGAGCTACAAGTTGACTTACGCTTACACAATTCCTTGTTTGTAATTGCCTAGCCTTTAACACTCCGTCTCTTGGATTTGTGATCTCGGCTCTCCCTCGATCCCTTATAGGTAGGACAAGACTTCCTCCGGTCCTAGTCTTGGACCTTCCCGAAGTCCACTCGCCTTCTCTCGAAAGAGTGTCTTGATCACTGTGTGTGTTCGCTTGGTTATTCAGCAAGATCAGTTTGATCAGCACACTGAACAGACTGCTTCTTCACCGTTGATTCTCCAATGTGGAAATATCAACCGGTCGTCGCTCCTCCTCCTCTACTTAAGATCACTCTCGTGTTTTCTATTTCTCCAAAAGCGACACTGATCAAGGTAACCCTAGCCTTGTATTTATAGTACACGGTTGGTTCCTAAAGCAGTTAGGATATCCAATCTTGAGTATTTAGAAAATCTTTCCTAAATATTCTCAAGCTTCCAAATCTCTCATCTTCGAGTATCTTTTGAATATCCTCTTGATAATCGTGGCAACTTGATAATGTAGCTCGAATATATTGTCAACCAACCTACTCTAGCCTCTAACTGACTCCAATCAGTATATCTTTGATATTAGGAAATTCCCAATTTAGGAAACTTCTGTGCTTTTGTTCCACGCTGTATGCAAGTTTCAATCTTCGGTTTAACACCTCCTTGACTCCTGCTTGAACACTCTGAAGAAGTTTTGCTAAAAGTCATGCCATACGTAGGAACAACATACTATTTTGAAATTAATTTGTATACGACACAAAAATTGAAAGAATTTTGTTAGTCCTTATGTAAACAATTGAGTTATGCATGTAAATTGTCAATGTATTGAGTTAAGAAAAAAAGTTTGTTAAGCTAGAAAGATCCTAATAAGCCTATACTAAGCCCATATAAGATCATAGTATCTGAGATCAAGTTACCAAGGGTTTTGAAAAGCTCATAAAGTGTGCATAAATGATAGGGAAAACTACAAAAAAGGGGTCCTAAATTACCATTGATTTTCCAGGTTAGGGCGCGAACTATCAATTTTTTTTTCAGTTAGAGGGCAAAATCAGAAAATTCCGTTAAAGTTAACGGATGTGGTTAACTCCGTTATACAACTTTGTTTTTTTTGATATAAAAGTCGGGTCAACCGGACCCAAACAAAACAAAGAAAAGGCAAGAGAACAACAAAGCTATACAGCATAGCGAATAACACAGGGAATAGCATCTTTAGAATTCCAATTCCAATTCTCCTCGCATGCTTTCCTCGCAAGCAGATCTGCCACTCTGTTATCCTCTATCTGGATCATTGAAATCCTCCAATTCGGTCACTTGAGAAACCTGTCCTGCATAGAGGCCAACCAACTCACGTTCCAGCGCCTAGACGAGCCCAGAAACACCAGAGCCTTCAATGTATCATCCGAGTCCACCTCAAAAGAAACCAAACTCAGACCCTCCTTCTCTACCTGCTCAGTTGCCCACTCCAACGCTCTCCCTTCCGCCTCGCTAGCACAGGAGCCATCAGTCACACATTTGGCCAATGCCCAGAGGAAGACTCCCCCAGCATCCCTGCAAGTTACACCTAGCCCCATTCTACCTTTATTGTTACTCCAGGCACCGTCGGCGCTCATAACAAGCTCCCCATGCTTAGGCATCGTCCAGCAACCCACAATCCAATTAAAGTCAACTGCTCCAAATACCGAATTACTATCAATGGACAACAACTTCTTTCCATACAAGCTTCCGCCAATCGGATCCCAGCCCGGTTTGTCATGCCAAACTCCATTCATGTTCTTCCAGATTAACCAGGTCCCAGTCAGGAATAGCCTTACTGTCTTTGGATCCTCTCTAAGCACAAATCTCCAGAGCATGTCTGCAGCTTCTCCAGAATCCAAGGCTTCAATCAACTCCTGCATTCCCCAGGCGCTCCATAGACTTTTACTCCCCTAGCAGTGTTTAATCAGATGATTGATACTCTCCTGTTTCAGTCCACATATTCAACAACTGAAATCCATAGCAATTCCTCTTTTAGCAAGATTCATTGCATCGGGAAGTCAGTTGTAAAATATTCTTCAGTTATGAATCTTCACTTTGTTAGGCACCTTGGACCTTCAGAAACCCTTCCAAAGCCTTCACCTCTTCTTATTTTTTAACTGATAAGAACAGATACTACACTTGATAGTGTCCGACTGACCTGGCCTACTCCACTTTGTAGTGTCCGACTCCACTTTTTAGTATCCGACTCCACTTTGTAGTGTCTGACTGACATGGCCTACTATCACCTTTGTAGTGTCCGACTGACCTGGCCTACTATCACCTTTCTCTTCATGGAAGCTCTTGCTTAGCAGATAAGCTGAACTCGTCGTGGACTCACCGTTGCTGCTTTAACTCCATATCCACCCCTGCTCACCATCTGACTTGCTAAGCCCCCTAAGGAATACAACCCTTACCTTAAACATGCTTCGCCAAATGGAGGAAGGCCTATACCCCTTATTAGCCGTTGCCAAGTCAGAACTTGGAAAGTATCGCCCTTTCAAGACTTTACTAAGAAGAAGCTCTGGATAATTGATCACCCTCCAACATAGTCTCATGACCAGAGCCTCGTTAAAATACTTGAGATCCTTGAAGCCAAGTCCAACGTTCAATTTGGGTTCCATCAATATCCTACGATTAATCTAGTGAATCCCTCTTCCCTCCTTATTCCACCAGAAGTTCAGTATCATTCTTGTTAGCTCATCCTTGGGTTTCTGTGGAAGTAAGAATACCGCCATCGCATAAAGGGGCAATGCCTGGCGGACTGATTTGGCCAAGACCTCCCTCCATGCAGCAGATAACAAATTATGTTTCCAATCTAATGTCTTTTTTCCATACTTTTTCTGTAATATCCTTAAAAACTTTCAGTTTTCTTTTGTCAGACAATAAGGGGTAGTCCAAAATATTTCCCATGCACATCCACCTCCCGCACTTCTAGTTCTGCTATGATGGTTTGCCTCACATGATCATCAATATTAGGGCTAAATACTATCTCCGACTTGTTATAGTTAACTTTCTGACCGGAGACCATCTCATAGCTCTGAATAATATGCTTCAGGGCCTTAGCTTGCTCCACATTTGCCTTGAAGAACAAAAAGACATCATCTGCAAAGAAGAGATGTGAGACACTAGGGGCTCCTGCTGATTTTAACCCCAGTAATTAACCCCCTATTCACACCCTCCGATAGTTTAGCATCTAGCAGCTCCATACATAAGATAAATAAGTAGGGCGAGAGTGGATCCCCCCTGCCTTAGTCCTCTACTCGGGACAATCTCCTCAGTCAGGAAATCGTTAAATTTTACTCTATATTTCACCGTAGAGACACACACCGCATTACCCAGTTAATCCACTGCTCAGAAAAGCCCATCCTCCTCAATATTTTCTCTAAAAGCACCCATTCAATCCTATCGAATGTCTTGCTCATGTCAAGTTTTAATGAAGCAAAGTCCTTCTTATTCTTACACCCTTTTGCTCTGGTGCCTTGTTGAAATACCCTTTTGCTCTTTTGCTGTCGTCCTGGCTTGGAAGCCGCTGAAGCAGATTCTAACTAATTACCTTTTGCTCACCACTGGGTCACCGTAAAAAATAGTGGCCCTGAAATCCTCCTCCTCTCTGACTATGAAATCAATATGATAACTCGAAAAACTCTGAACGCTGACATCAACCTCATCCTTCCACAGTAAGGCCAACCCACTCCCTAAACCTCTACCTTCGACTGCAAAACAGTTTCTAAACCCTAACTGCAACTTCAAATGCTCCCATCTACTCCTACTGATTCTTGTTTCAATTAGACCAACCAATTGGGGCTGACATGTATTGAGCACCTCTTTTAGTGCCCTAACTGCACGAGGCGGCCCCAAGCCTCGGCATTTCCATCCAATACACTTCATTTCTCCTGGCAGTGCTGAGCCTCAGCCACCGCCTGCCCAACAACCATAAAGCTATTGTTAGTAAACATAACACCTTTACCTCCATCACAGATCTTAAGTCCTCCTTCAGTCGGTCGATAAGGGTGGAATCTGGCTCCGTACTCCCCTAGGTCACCTTTTTCTACCTCGACTTACTACCGACAAACCTTTCTTCCCACTCCCTTTTGCAAGGTAGGTTGTTTGGCTTTCCTTAATTGGGTCATTCTGCACATTGACAAGTACTAGGCTTGCTACCCGAGGCCCAACAGTCTCACACTGGCCCAACTCCTTCATTTCTGGGCTAAAAGTCTCCCAGGTAATACTAACTGGGTGCCAATTGGCTCCTTCGACTTCTCGTCTTCCACAGGTCGACTCTGACAGCCGCACACCCCCTATCTCCATTTCTGAGGAGTCTGGGGAGTCCAATCGACGTTTCTTTTTCAAGTCTCGAGCCCAACAATCATTCTTCGACTCTCCCACTCCTCTGGTGCCTGAATCCCGCCATCCGGTAGCTTCCTGCATCTGCTCTTCTCCTCCTCCTACCTCCACCCTATTAATGTCATTCGCCCGCCTCGGCTTCGCCCTCAGCCACTAACCAAATATTTTTGGCTCATTTCCGTCTCGCCCCTTGTTACACTTGCTAGATTCATGAGGCAAAACTCCATAGAACTAGCAAAATACTTGCAGCCATTCGTACTTAAAGGAAATCCATATTGGCTCTTCCTCCTCTTCCTCATCGAACACAAAGTAGACTTCATCTTCGAGAGGAGTGTTGACATCAAACTCAATCTTATAGCGCATAAACTTTCTCTTCAAGACATTCGTATCCTCCTTCACTCTGCAACAAATTCTGCCCATCATCTCTGTGAAGTCACTAGCAACTGAGTCCTTCATTACTTCAAAAGGCAGATTATGAATTTGCATCCAGGTCTGAATTTTACTACGGTCGAGGAGCTCCGGTCGTTTTCCAATCTCCCATCTTCTCAATAACACTACCTGATTCATAAAGAGCCAGGTTGAGAGCCTTCTCCATTTTCCACCGATCCTCGAATCGAATCACAACCATATTGCCTGAGATTTCCTCAAAAGTCACTCCCTCATACAATTCCCAGGCTTTCTTCATGGACTCCGCCAAAGCCGAGACGTTAAAAATCATACCCGTCGCAAGCTTCGCCACCAGCGCCCATCTATACTCCTTTAGTTGCTTCCTCCTTCACCTCCTTACGCTCCGAAACCATTAAATTTACTTGTCATTACTTTGATCTGTCTGGAATCATTTGGCACACTCTCCATCCTACTAACCCTCCAATGGCTTAAACACAACAAGAGCACCCCTACTGGGTGTAGAAATGCAACACCGAAAGTAACACACGAGTACACGAACATGAAAACATGAAAGAGACAGCACAAACGTGAGGACTGAAGACACTCTCGTAGATGATTTCACCTAGAGAGACTTAGATAAAAGTATTTAGGGTTTGGGTAAAAGAATTGAAAACTTAGAGGTAGTTGATCTTCAAAACACGTTATTCAACTTTGTTTGACTATAGTTGAAATGACAATTACATACTTTTTCTTTTGATTTAATTTATATATCTTTCTTTTGAATACTAAATATTCAACTTCAATTATGTTTTAATTTTTTAGGTTTCTTTCAATCTCCTATTAGGAGTGAATATTATTTTTAAGATAATTATTTGTGGTGTCACAATTTACCATATAACATGTATGAATAAAAATTAAATTATGGCTTTCTTGAACTATGTTCATAAAAGAATGACTCTCAAAAAAAGAATACAAAATTTTGAATGAAATCAGAAAAAAAATAGTTTTCATTCATACATGTTATATAGTAAATTATGACACCACGAATAATAAAATTTAAAATGAGGGAAAAGTACAAACTGAGGTGGTGAACTACCATCCATTTCCAATATTTTGTCCGAACTATCCAAATTTCCAAAAAGAGGCTGAACTACCAAAATTTTTCCAAAACACTAGTGTTGTCTAATCCCGTTAACGATTTCTGTAATGCCGTTAGACAGAGTTAGGGTTCCATTAACATTGTTAGATAATTATTTTTTAAAAAGATAAAAAAATTAAAAAAATGTTCTAAAATGCGATTGTGCGTATAAGTTACGGGTGATTATCCGCCATTGGATTATAATCCAATGGTTAATAACCCTTCTCATGGAAACTGCCTCTTCTCACGTGATCTTTTCTCATAATAACTATAGTATAATTCGACAAAACATTATTGTACGTATATCGTAGGCTTAAACTGTTAACTATATTTAATAAAACAGACTACTTACTTATGGATAAGTATTATAAGTGTTTATGTGTTGGTATAATTTATATGCCGTTATAATACGTTATTAACATAATTATAGTATAATTATAATAACCATATTTGTTTATATGATGAATTATAATAATCATATTCTAGTCATAGTGTTTACATGTTTACATAGACCCCACCTTTCTCTTTCATCTTCATTTCAACTTTAGTCTTATCTTTCTATCAAAAAAAAACTTTAGTCTTATCTTATACAATCAGCATACAATACTCATCAATTCAAAAACATAACACCACTATGACAACCAAAAGTGAACTACTGAGTGACCCATGCCTTAACTTTATGTAACTTCACTCTATCTTTTGGCCTTATCAAAAAAACCTTTTGAGGTCTTCACATGTCACTACTTCTGTACACTAGTCTAGTGGAAGTGAATAAATGGCAGCTATGACAACTTGCGGGAGGAACTATTTGAACTGAAATGTTAGAAAAAGAGGGGACTGAAATTGGTATATAAAACAAGTAACTTTAGTGTGCCTTTTTGTCTAGTCCTGTCCATTTCATTCAGCAGCTCTTCAGCTGCGATTTCTTCACTTCCAGTTGACCTGCAAGTCTAGAAAATCTATACATGATCCTGAAGGAGAATCTTACAGACTCTTGGACTCATTGGATTGCTTACCTAACCTAAGGAGAACAAATTAGGATTACTAAATCCTTACGCAATGACATACCTCACTTTATCTTTATCGATTAAACAAGACTACAAATGTTAAACCAATAGCCTATCTGCAATCGGACATTAAAATTTTATTTTTGGTGATAGAACTGTAGCGAAAATTTGACGTATTATTTTTCCGGCGACGTTTTTGCGACGGAATTTGTGGACGGAAAATTTTCCAAAATTTGTAGTAATGTATGAGTCATATATGATTTATACTATATGTTAGTGATAAATATTTTGGGTGACTCATACTATTGTATAATTATCTTGGGCGTATACTTATTTAACATAATAGTTACTAGAGAAAGGATCACGTACAAACCTATATTTTTTGTAAAAAGTACAAACTAATCAGAGCCTTACAAATTAATATATGGGCGGTTGAGATTAGGAGAAAAAAAATCTTATTAAATTTAATTTTTCATTAGATTAAGGGCATATTTGTCCATACTAATTTGTTAATCACAAGTTTCACTCTCTCTCCTCCACTGAGACTTAAAGACGAGATCTCCATCAATGGCGACCAGTTAAAGCTCCGATTAGCCACCATGGACCAAATCGGAAGGGAATGAGATGAGGCGTTGAGAATAGAAAGGCGTGAGGATCTACAATCAAAATTATCCTTTCTACCACTCACCGCTCCTCCTCTCCCTTTTGGTCATCATGTAGTCAAAGCACTCAAAGACATTTCCAAGTGACCTCATCACATCAGAATCGACTCCGAAGAGTCGTTTGTCTTCGCCATAGTCTCCCTCTCCACTGACCCCTCATCATACTAAAAAATCAACATCAAAGAGAAAACGATGACGAGGTGGAAGCGGCGAAGAGAGGAAAACGTCGGCGACAACAACAACAACAAGCTGTGGAGGAAAAAGAACCACGCGTGCGCATTGGCTATTTTCTTTTGTGTTCAAGAAGCGGCTGCTTCCTCCTCCGCAGCAGAATCACGTGTAGGTTCCTAATCATGGCTATATGACAGAACCGCTCGTCGTCAAAGCGATTGTGCAAATAAATTTATAGTCCGCTACTTGCAACTATACTACTGGGTAGTACTTGGTAAGTAGGGGTCGAACCCAAGGGAACTAGGGGAATAATTGTTCTTCGGGGGGAATTACGCAGCGTGGGAACGTGTTTAAGGTCGGTTGGTTGGTTTTAAAGCTACCAGCTATTTTGATTGATTGATTGGTTGGTTGGTTGATTTTAATACTAGAAAGTAAATTACTATTTTAATGATTAAGAGAAATGTTCGGTTTCAGGGGACTTGTATTATATCCTGTTTATCATTGACCATTAGTGAATCATCTAAGTATTCAAACGGTGAATCGAGGCTAGTTACAGCTCAAGACTTGCAACACCGGTTTAAAGCAACTCCTGTTCTATTTCAGTCTAGCGCCAATACCCTAAGGTATGCTAGCCTGGATGCATCCACCTGATCTCACAGTTACGCTCGACCAGATGGGATTTAGGATGAGTCGAACTCCTCAGATAGCTTTGCTTGTTACAGCTTCCATTACCTGAGTATGATCACGAATTCCCACAGAAGAGCTTTGCTTGTTACAGCATCCACTCAACCTTGGAAACTCTGACTATATATGGCACATAGAACAAGTTTTGAATACTAAGACTAAACACTAAGTTAATAGTCTGAAAACATTTATAATACAAGTGCGCCCCTTAGACCGAACTACTAGTTTAGCTACTATTCATCGCGCTAAACATTATACTAAGGAAATTAAAGGCAACAGTTAAATAAATAAATACTAAGAGAAACTTACAACCGTTGAAGCGCCAAGGGAGCTTTCCTTTATTTCCAAAGCAAAATTACAACATTACAATTATTACAACTTCTAGAGAGAGAAGTGAAATTGGGATTTGGTGTGTGAAATGAGGAGGAGGAGCTCCTCCTTTTATAGCCAAAATGGGAGGAGATGGGTGGTGGAGATGGTGGACATGTGCATTTGATCCAAGGGAGGAGAAGAGGAGGAAGGAGGAGGTGCCATGTGGAGGAGGAGAAAGCCGCCGGTCACCATGGGTGGAGGAGCCGCCGGTTGCCGGTGGCCCAAGGGGGAGGAGCTCCTCCCTTGGCCACCTCCTTGAGTGGTGGTCGGTCATCTTGCCCAAATGTGAGTTTTGTACAGTTTTGTGCAGTCTTTTCACAAAACTGTCAATGTGTTCCTTCCCCGGTCTGTCTTGACTCCACTCCTGATTCTTTTGATTAATTTGTTCTGGTCAATTTATCGTCAGGATCCTTGATATTTCTTCAGTCGACATATGATCTTGACCTTGGATTGACTCTTGTTATCTTTTCAGCTTAAAATCCTCTCCTTAGCGTGTTTTCACTTCAGTCTCTAAAATGCCCTGTGAAAATATATCGGGACTAACACGTAGACGTTAGATAGACAAACAGTCTAATTAAGGGGGTTTTACTGTGTTTCTGACTCGTATAACTTTGGTCCATCAGATTACCCCCCACTTTTAGTTGTTCGTCCCGAACAATGCTATTAAAGGGCGTAAGTTCTAATTTTGGCTTTGGAATATGAAAATTAGACTGTGGTACTCGATCTATCCTAGTTCATGCATTACTACTTATTACTAAATTAAACTGTGTAAATAAGTAGAAGTAACTTGATACGTGTACCTTCGTGCTGAGATGCAAATTATATTGGATGTTTCGGGAGATAGCCCTTTTTAGGCTCCTGGACTGTAATCTTGGGATCGTCTCGCACTATATGGTTCTCTGGTAGCTTTCTCTAGCACGTGATTCGGTTCAGGTTTCAGTGGTTTGAGTACTTTGATTTTCTTTTGGCGAGGGACTGCTTTTGTAGTGAGTCGGCATTTGGCCTTTGTTTCGACTTTTTGAGTTCTTCACTTTTTGTTCGGTTAAAACCTTCACAATTTTGGGCCTTTGGCCTCTTTTGATTTGCTTCATTGAGCTTTTCGCCTTTTTGTGACTGCTAGTCCATTTTCTCAGCCTTTTTGGGAGGTCCAATTATCGCCCGCAAGCCTATGGAAATACCTCCCCGCTCCTCTCTTTTTTGCCGTTTTCGCGCGGGTCAAGGTGAGGGTCGCTCAGCTATTTTCTCGGCTACTTTGACTGTCGTTTTCGCGCGGGTCAAGATGAGGGTCGCTCATCTATTTTCTCGGCTACTTTGACCGGAGATAGGATGGTCTGATTCCCGTCCTCGCCTTTGCATAGATGCTTCATGGCGGAGTTGACTTCAATTTTTCACTGAAAACCCGAAGTGCAGCCTCCACTGAATTCGAAAACCATATAGTTTGATCTGATCCTTTGATTGCTTTCCAAGCCTCTCTAGGGCAGTTTATATCAACTCCACATCCCTAGTTATCTCAGCACAAAGGACAAATGGAAAGTTACATTCTAAGTTTTTAAACAGTTGAATTTTCACAAGGTTAATGCATGAATTATGATTTATCTTTTTCACATTCTTAAGTTCATATTTTCAAAAAGGTACATATTAAAAAAGAAAAAACAGCTGCATGTTATTTATGTACACGGGTGGTTCTCACCCCCCACTTTTGAACGAAGGCGTGCCTTAGTTCAAAAGTCATGCAAGCTTAAAACTAAATACTGAATTTAAATGACAGAAATTAAAGTGCGGAAAAGTAAGATAGTGTCGGGTTACCTCCCGACCAGTGCACTTGTTTAACGTCGTTGGCTCGACGATACCTCGTTTGTGGTTCATTGGTTTGGGTCCCATGGGTGGCTGAGGTCGAACTTCTTGATTCCACCGACTTTAATTCTTGCGGTGAGTCTTCCTGATTTTTTAGCAGATGACGGGTTTGGGTCCAGTTCTGATGGTATCTCCTTCCAACGTTTCTGAGAAGGCGAGGGACCTTTCACTATCAGCTTCTTGAACTGGGTGTTCTCCTGTTTAGGGCTGCCTTGTCCAGTCATGGCGAAAGCGTGCTCCATGTAGGAGTCATTCTGCTCGGGCCCTTTTCCCATTCTCCTTTGAGCTTCTTCTTGGATCGCATAGTTCGCGGCGACTTGCTCATTAATTAAGGGGAAAAGTTGGGAAGGCCTCATGAGGCTCGGTTCTGCCTCGTAATGTTGGTTCGTGAAGAACTGATCGTAGATAGTCTCAGCTGCCTGGGTAATGATAGTCGGGTATGGAATAGGCAGTTCGTTGGTGGTATTCTGGACTTCTACTTCGTTGCTTCCGGTGCTTTCCATGTCTGATTCCTCGGATGGTTCGGGAGTCTCTTCTGACGGCTCGGTGGTTTCTTCTTTGTCAGCCTCAGGGTCAGCTTCTTCTGTCTGCATTTCCTCGTCAGTGTGGGGAACTCGTCTTGTGGCAGCGGCTAGGCCAGTTATCAGGTACCACATGTCTGCAATGGTGAGGTTTGCGGCAGACCTTCTCATAGCTTCGTTGACTCTTCCTAGCTCTTCGGACCTCATCCCACGAAGAAATTTTTGGAGAAGAATTTTCTTCGTAAATCCATGGTGCGGGCAGCTTGAGACGATGGCATCGAATTTTATGTAGTATTCGTCCAAAGTCTCATCCCGGGATTGTTGAAGGTTCAGGATCTTCTCGCGAGTTTCTTGGCGTAAGGAAGGTGGGGAGAATTCTTTCAGGAACGGAACGCAGAGGTCTACGAAACGTTCTGCACTGCAAGCGGTGGATGTGTAGTACCATATCGTAGCGAAGTCGGTTAGAGAGAATTTAAAGCATTTCAGCTTAAATTCCTCTAACACTTCGTTTTCAGGTTTGATATTGTGGCAGACTTGGTGGAAGTTTCGGCAGTGCTGTACAGGGTCTTCTCCCTCCGTTCCTCCGAACAGGGGCAGAAATCGCGTTGTCCATGCATGCGTGACAGGTAATGACATAGAGAGATGAACAGAAAAGAAAAAGGGAAGGGAAGAACAGTTATCCGATGACTAGTTCCCCGGCAACGGCGCCAATTTGACAGAACCGCTCGTCGTCAAAGCGATTGTGCAAATAAATTTATAGTCCGCTACTTGAAACTATACTACTGGGTAGTACTTGGTAAGTAGGGGTCGAACCCAAGGGAACTAGGGGAATAATTGTTCTTCGGGGGGAATTACGCAGCGTGGGAACGTGTTTAAGGTCGGTTGGTTGGTTTTAAAGCTACTAGCTATTTTGATTGATTGATTGGTTGGTTGGTTGATTTTAATACTAGAAAGTAAATTACTATTTTAATGATTAAGAGATATGTTCAGTTTCAGGGGACTTGTATTATATCCTGTTTATCATTGACCATTAGTGAATCATCTAAGTATTCAAACGGTGAATCGAGGCTAGTTACAGCTCAAGACTTGCAACACCGGTTTAAAGCAACTCCTGTTCTATTTCAGTCTAGCGCCAATACCCTAAGGTATGCTAGCCTGGATGCATCCACCTGATCTCACAGTTACGCTCGACCAGATGGGATTTAGGATGAGTCGAACTCCTCAGATAGCTTTGCTTGTTTCAGCTTCCATTACCTGAGTATGATCACGAATTCCCACAGAAGAGCTTTGCTTGTTACAGCATCCACTCAACCTTGGAAACTCTGACTATATATGGCACATAGAACAAGTTTTGAATACTAAGACTAAACACTAAGTTAATAGTCTTAAAACATTTATAATACAAGTGCGCCCCTTAGACCGAACTACTAGTTTAGCTACTATTCATCGCGCTAAACATTATACTAAGGAAATTAAAGGCAACAGTTAAATAAATAAATACTAAGAGAAACTTACAACCGTTGAAGCGCCAAGGGAGCTTTCCTTTATTTCCAAAGAAAAATTACAACATTACAATTATTACAACTTCTAGAGAGAGAAGTGAAATTGGGATTTGGTGTGTGAAATGAGGAGGAGGAGCTCCTCCTTTTATAGCCAAAATGGGAGGAGATGGGTGGTGGAGATGGTGGACATGTGCATTTGATCCAAGGGAGGAGAAGAGGAGGAAGGAGGAGGTGCCATGTGGAGGAGGAGAAAGCCGCCGGTCACCATGGTGGAGGAGCCGCCGGTTGCCGGTGGCCCAAGGGGGAGGAGCTCCTCCCTTGGCCACCTCCTTGAGTGGTGTTCGGTCATCTTGCCCAAATGTGAGTTTTGTACAGTTTTGTGCAGTCTTTTCACAAAACTGTCAATGTGTTCCTTCCCCGGTCTGTCTTGACTCCACTCCTGATTCTTTTGATTAATTTGTTCTGGTCAATTTATCATCAGGATCCTTGATATTTCTTCAGTCGGCATATGATCTTGACCTTGGATTGACTCTTGTTATCTTTTCAGCTTAAAATCCTCTCCTTAGCGTGTTTTCACTTCAGTCTCTAAAATGCCCTGTGCAAATATATCGGGACTAACACGTAGACGTTAGATAGACAAACAGTCTAATTAAGGGGGTTTTACTGTGTTTCTGACTCGTATAACTTTGGTCCATCACTATACTGAGATTACGAATTATTTACGAATTATAGTCTATTTTTGACCAATTATGTCATAGTTCGTCAAAAGTGGACTATAATTTGTCAAGAATTCTAACGAATTATAGTGCGCTTTTGATGAATTATAACATAATTCGTCAAAAGTAAACTATAATTCGTCAAGTTCGTAATCTTAGTAAATCAAATCACCTAGCTCCGATTTTAACATGTTGTTTGAACCAGATGAATGTTTAGAGGTTATTTTTATTATGCTTTGAATCCCTCCGAAAGCTGATTTCCAATTGATTTCTATCGTGCATGATTTTAGGGAAAAGAAACCGTATTGATTTTCCCAATTGGTTTCTATCGTGCGTGATTTTAGGTAAAATAAACCGTATTGATTTTCAAATTAGCAGATTAATATGTCTATTTTACCCTTAATGGGCTTATTAATAGAGAGTGAAATAAATTAATTTGTGTTTATTCCTAATTAATTGGGACCCTTGGATTTACCTGATCAAGGGTCTCAATTAATTTGTATTTTATACAGTATTTGCGCTTTGCACCGGATCTGGCCTAGTTACTAAACATCATTATACTTATAAATGTTTAATAGTTACATGAGGAGCGTTCAAATGAGGCACCAAAATTAGAATGAGGCAGTGATGCACGATCTGAGCCACACATCTAAACCCCCCGTGCTTTGTGGGCGTGCCACGTGTCTCACTACTAAAATCCATCAAAAGCAAAAAGAAAAAAGCAAACACTATTCCTGCACTATTCCCTGCCACATCATCAAAATGAGTGGCTCACAACGTGCCTCACTGCCTCATTTTACCAACCCTGCCTCAATGGAATGCTCCCCATAGTTACATAGTTATATATACTTTATAGGAGGAGCGTTCAAATGAGGCAGCCAAATTAGAATGAGGCAGTGAGGCACCATTTGTGGGTGCGCCACGTGTCCCACATTTAAAATCCTATATATATAACTAATAAAGTATTTACATTGTTATATTGTTAAATAGAGTAATTATAATATCACCTAATATATTACAAAGTGATGTTACATATAATGTTGCTAAGTTAATGTTGGACGCTCACTATTTTTACATATTAGTAGCACACTTCCAAATTAATGTGATCATGAGTTCATGAGGAATAGATAAATAAGTTTATGGTATAATAAGTATAGTATAATTGGACAAAACATTATTGTATGTATATCGCAGGCTTAAACTGTTAACTATATTTAATTAAATAGACTACTTACTTATGGATAAACATTATAAGTGTTTATGTGTTGGTATAATTTATATGCAGTTATAATACGTTATTAATATAAATATAGTATAATTATAATAACCATATTCTAGTCATTGTGTTTACATGTTTAACAATTTACATAGACACCACCTTCTCTTTCATCTTCATTTCAACTTTTTTTTTTAACAAAGAAGGCGTACAAAGACCAGAAAACAAGTTCACAAATGAAACTACACAACAAAACTGAACATGACGCTAACAAACACAGAAGAGTTTGCAAGGTAATCCGTGGAAAGCGTAGTCATTCGTCAGCTACTGCTGAATCTTCACAACATAGATGCTTCATGATCCAATGTACGCCAAAGTGGCCAAACAGTCGAAGCAGGTCGAAAACCAACTTCAAATCATCAATAGAGCACCGACCACATTTCTTCAAAGAATTCCAGCAAGATAGGAGCCTGCCACTCCAGCTAGAATTAGCCCACCAACAGCATATAACAGGCAGGAGGAGACCTATCTCCAGGTACAAACAAACAAGCCGGACCAAGCCGACTAAGTTACTAACCGGAGCAAACCAAAAGGATACACCGGTAACAAAAAAGTAAGAACCTATTATAGGTACATATTAACAGTTTTGAAAATATAAAATAGCAAGAAATGTTATTCACAAAAAGCACCCGCACCCCACCGGTCCAAACCACACCACGCAGCACCACCCCAGCACCCGGCCGCCACCCAACGACCACCAGAAGCACCCCAATGCCATCCCAATCTGACCACCAGCGCAACCGACACCGGTCAACGGAGGCAGAGGAGGAAAGCGAGGGATAGGAAGCGGCTGAGGGGCGTAAGGACGCAGGGGAGATGTCGGAAGAGGTGGCGAACCGGAGGAGGGCGTGAAATCAAGGGCAGCTGGTTTGCGGTTGTGTCTGAAATTTAAGGCGGTGGAGTCGCTTCTCGAAAACCCTAGAAGGAAAGGGTGGAAAAACTATTGTGATTTATCTTCATTTCAACTTTAGTCTTATCTTTCTATCATAAATAAAAATTTAGTCTTATCTTATGCAATCATCATACAACACTCATCAATTCAAAAACATAACACCATTATGACAACCAAAAGTGGACTAGTGAGTGACCCATGCCTTAACATTATGTAACTTCAACCACTCTATCTTTTGGCCTTATCGAAAGAACCTTTTGAGGTCTTCACATGTCACTACTTCTGTACACTAGTCTAGTCAAAGTGAATAAATGGTAGCTATGATGACTTGCAGGAGGAACTATTTGAACTGAAATATTAGAAAAAGAGGGGACTAAAATTGGTATACTCCATCCGTCCCGCTTTGTTTGTCCAAAAGGAAAGTTTGCACGGGAATTAAGAAAAGTAAATAAAGTCTCCCATGAGAGGGAGAAGAGGGAAGAAAGATGAGGAAAGTGTATGTGGAGGTGGGTCTCGCACACGAATTATTAGTTATTTATCATTGAAAGTATAATTTTTTAAATAAAAATAATTTGTTTGCTAGGAAAGAGATGATTGATTTGATTATTAATTTGTACTCCCTCTATCCCGCTTTGTTTGTCCACTTTCCTTTATGGGCGTCCCCTAATGTTTGTCGACTTTCCTTTTATATACAACCCAAGACGCCGGATCTTGTGGAAAGCCCAAAAATGGTGCAAAATACAAACTCATCTAAACCATCTATTTTTGTAATCATATGGCTGATGTTCATAAGATTAAATAAATTAATAAAAGAAATTTATACGTGTATATCTCCATACAAGTGTATAATTGACCCAAAAAAATTAACAAAATTCAGAACCCCATCTCTCCTCAGACAAACGAAAACCCGACGATTTGAGATTTGTCAGACCGATTGGAGGATTCGTCAGACGATTGGAGGATTCATCGGACAAAAGATCAACCAATTGGAGGATTCGTCGGAACTGACATGCCGAGCTTAATCGGAACTGACCTGCCGCGAGATAAAATTCCGATTCAAAATAGAAACTAACCTGCCGCGCGCCCACAAGCGACATTAGCTCATCGCGTTCACAGTAGATATTAGCGTTAATGTTTACTGTGAACGCGACGAGCTAATGTCGCTTGTGGGCGCGTGGCAGATCAGGTTCTCTATTCGAAACATGTCGATTACGATATCGACCGGACTCGTTGACAGATGCACAGTCGTCGTGTGCAAAAGTCAAGAATAAATTTATAAGTCCGCTACTCGCGACTTCACTACTGGGTAGCAAGTGGTAAGTAGGGGTCGAACCCAAGGGAATTAGGGGGATAGTTTCTCTTTGAGGAATGTACTGAAAGGGAGCGTGATTTTAAGTGGATTGAGGTTTTAGCGATGAAAAGTGAGTGGTTGGTTGTTGGTTTTAGTTTTAGTACAGAAAAGTAAGTGGGTTGGTCGTGATTTTAGTGCAGAAAGTAAAGTACTGAAAATAAAAGGAGAAGACTTACAGCAAGTGGGATGCTTGAAGGATAAGTCTTGCAAAGAGTAAGCGGTTGATATTGTAGTTGATATTGAGACTGAAAGTAAAGTGCAGGTGATGTTTTAAGTTAAGGAAAGTATTCGGTTTTAGGGGCCTTGTATCATAGTCTGTTTATCACTGATCTCTAATGATCATACTATGTATTCAAATGTGTATCAAGGCCATTCCAAGCACTTGATTTGCCACACTGTCTAGTCCATTCCAAGACATAGAGCACTTGTTCTATTTAGACTAATACCCCATTCCAAGGTATATTAGCCTTATGTGCATCCATTTGATCAATCATTCCCGATCAACCAAATGGTGTTTTAAAGAGGTCAAACTCCTCAGATAAGTTTTGCCATTCCAAGCATCCACTTATCCGAGTATGTTTACGAACCCCACGGAAGAGTTTTGCCATTCCAAGCATCCACTCAACCTTGGAAGTTCTAACCTAATATGTGGCACATAGAACAAGTTTTGAACACATAGAGGCATTAAGAGTAGGGCCTAAAACATTTTATGACACAAGTACACCCCTTCAACCGAATGAAGGGTTTAGCTACGAATATCCATGGAACAGGACATCATAGCTAAATACTTGAAGGTTTTCGAAAGACAGTAAAGTAAAAGGAGAATAATCAAAAACCAATAGGAGTAAACTCAAGAACTACTAGAATACTCAAGAACCAACAGGAGTATTATAGATTTAAAACAAGTGTTTACAAGAGTAGTGCCCAAAATCTAGAGAGAAGCTAGAGCTTTGTGATGGATGATGTTTTGAAATGAGGATTGTGAGATGCATTACAAAGGGAAGGGATGAGCTCTATTTATAGCCAAGGGAGGAGAAGAGATGTGGTATAGATCACAACACTTGGCAAGCAATGGAGTGGAGAGCACAAAGCCGCCGGATGAGGTGGCTTGGAGGAGAAAGCCACCGGCCTAGGTTGGCGCAAGGGGGGAGGAGAGGAGGAAAGCCGCCGGCCATGTGGCATGAGGGGAAAGGATGAGTGAGTTTGAGATCTTTTCCCCAAAAGCCATCGGTCCTTTCAGCTCCGGACTGACTCTGGTTGCTCTTCGGTTGGACTTGTTTTGAGTGATTCCACGTCAGGTTCTTGAAAGTCAGAATTTGGTCGTGACCTGGAATGACTCGTAATTCATTTTCAGCTTTAAAACTCCTCCTTAGCATGTATTCTCTCTAGACTTCAAAATACCCTGTAGATAAATATCGGAACTAACAAGCAAAAGTTAAATAGACAAAGAGTCTAATTTGGTGGGTTTAACTGTGTTTATGATTCATACAATTATGGTCCATCACTCGTTCACAAAACAATTCGTCCAGTGTATAATCTTAACAGGGTGCACAATCACCCTACAATCACCAACATCCAGTGAATAATTTGTCAAAGTTATACATGATTCGTCGTCCCAGACATGACGAACTATAAAATAGTCATGACGAATTATATAATGGTTATGACAAACTATAAAATGGCATGATTAATTATACAATGACACTGCCGAATTCTTAACGAATGTTAGTTTACTTTTGACGAATTATAGCATAATTCGTCGAAATTGCACTACAATTCGTCAAAATTCTTGACGAATTATAGTCCACTTTTGACGAACTATGACATAATTCGTCAAAATTGGACTTCAATTCGTCGATGTTTTTCCTCCACAGCTTGTATAAGTATTTGGCCGACATGACATTTTGAGAAAACCCAGCTTCATGCGCCTTCATTTCGGATGACGAATCGAGGGAAACGCAGCAACCATATTTTTGCTGAGATGATGATGAATGAGTTCGATTGAATTCAAAGGTTGGAGTTTTACTAGCCAGGGTTTGAATTCAAACCCTCGCTTCAGCTCTCTCTCTCTCACTGGATTTCATGAGATGACGATGACGAAGAGTTCATGTTCGATTGTTTCTGTAACACCTTGCAGAATCATGCCGCAATCCAATCGGCGATGATCGGAGGAGACTGATGAAGGATTGATTATGTTTACATTAGGAAACCAATTTAATGTTAATGGTATACCTTATTTGCCCTGTTTACTTTAAAATTTGAATTTAAACAGATTTATGCTCAATTAATCCTGGTCATCGAAATAATAAAATGAAGGGTTGAGATGATTTTGTATTTTGTACAGTAATTTGGGCTTTGTACCGGATCCTTTCTCTACAACCCAATGATCAAATCAATCATCTCTTTCCTACCCAAAAAAATTTATTTTTATTAAAAAAATTGTACTTTCAATGATAAATAACTATTAATTCGTGTGCAGGACCCACCTCCAAATACACTTTTCTCCTCTTTCTTCCCTCTTCTCGCTCTCTCATTGTCCTTTATTTACTTTTCTTAATTCCCGTGCAAACTGTCCTTTTGGACAAATATTGATGGACGGGGGAGTATATAAAAGGAAAGTGGACAAACATTAGGGGACACCCAAAAAGGAAAGTAGACAAACAAACCGGGACAGAGGGAGTATAAAACAAGTAACTTTAGCTGCGCCTTTTTGTTCAGTCTTGTCCATTTCTTGCAGCTTCTAATCAGCAGCTCTTCAGCTGCCATTTCTTAACTTCCAGGTGAACCTGCAAGCCTAGAAAATCTATACATGATCCCGAAAGACAATCTTACAAACTCTAGGGCTCATCGGCTTGCTTAACTAACCTAAGGAGCACAAATTAAGATTACTAAATCCTTACACAATGACATACCTCACTTTATCTTTATCGATTAAACAAGACTACAAGTGCTAAATCAATAGCCTATCTGCAATCGGACATTAAAAATTTATTTTTGGTGGTGGAATTGTATCGAAAATTTGACGTATTATTTTTTCGGCGTCGTTTCTGGTGGTGTTTTTAAGACGGAATTTGTGGACAGAAAATTTTCCAAAATTTGTAGTGAGGTATGAATCATATATGATTTATACTATATGTTAGTGATAAATATTTTGGGTGACTCATACTATTGTATGTATATCATAGGCTTAAACTGTTAACTATATTTAATAAAACAGACTACTTCTTACTTATGGATAAACATTATAAGCGTTTATGTGTTGGTATACTTTATATGCCGTTATAATACGTTATTAATATAAATATAGTATAATTATAAGAGTAAGGATCGGTGCAAAGTTAATTTTTTGGTACAAAATACAAACTAATTATAGCCATTGATCTTATGATTTGAATAGATGAGATTAAATCGTGATTTTTTGGTGTTTTCTTGGTGACGAATTATAAAATGAAACTGACGAACTATGTAGTCTTTTCATTTTTCGGTTAGTCTTTTTCATTTTTTGGCTCGAAAAGTGACGAACTATAAAATAATTCTGACGAACATTAAAATGAATTGACGAATTATAAAATGATTTTGACGAATTTTGTATTTTGTACCAAAATTTAACTTTGTACCTGATCTTGACCCTTATAAGTTAAACTATTACATATATTAATTCGGGTCATTATACTATTTATAATTAAACCTATAACCATATTAAATTTAGTCATTATTTAGCTTATATATTAACAATAATAACAATAAATTTTGTCTATAGGTAACTATATGATAGAGTCTAGGGAAAAGTACAGTTTGGGGAATTGAACTATCACCATTTTCCAACTTGTGGGCTGAACTATAGATACTTTCAAACAAGGGCAAACTATCAAACAATTTTCGAAATAAGGGGCACCGTCAAACGTTGTTGGACGGCGTTAACTCTGTTACGTTAGTTAATAAAATAACATAAAATTGCCAAAAATCTTTAAAAATTGTAAAAAAATTAAACAAATTTTTAAAAATCATAAAAAATTGAAAACTTTAACTTTTAATAAAAAGGATATAATTTTTTTTTATCCCTAGTACCTCTTATATAGTTCAAACTTTTTTTTATAAAATAAATTTTACTATTATAAGCAAGGAATCGACAAGCCCCAAACTCATGCCGGTGCGTCCGAGGGAGTTTGAACCGTCTATCTCCTTGTTATTCGACTAAGACTGTGACCGCTAAACAATTACTCATGATGCTATATAGTTCAAACTAGATAGAAATAATAATTAATATTTTCTTGAATTATTTTTAGGGGAACTTTGTAACAAAAATTTAAAAATATTTTTCATTATGTGTTTAATTTTTCTAAAGTTTCTAATTTTTTATTTTTCAAGTTTTAGTATTATTTTTATTAAAATTATTTTTCAATTTTTATATAAATTCTGTTTAATTTTTTACACCTTTTAAACATTTTTTTAAACAGTTTGGCAATTCGAAAATTTTAAAATATTTAAAATATTTTAAAATAATTTATTTACTAATAGAGCGGAGTTAAGGTCATCCAAAGGCGTTAGTGACGTTAACTCCGACAAATAAATATACAAAAGATGAGGAAATTTAGAAAAATTCATAACTTTTCTGAAACTTTAGAAATTTAATTTATATTTAGATGAATTAATAAGTAATCAAATTGAAAGTAATGGAAGGAAGATCAAACTTTCACCTTACTCAACAACAAAAATTGAAAAATAAAAATAAAATATCCTATTTGATTATTTATTAAATAATTTTTATTCATTTGAAATTCTAAATTTTCAGAAAAATTATATATTTTTCTAATTTTCCTCATTTATTGTATATTTATTTGTCGGAAATTAATAAAAGAAGTGCGTTTTCTGAATTTGTTTTACTTTTTTTTAAAAACTTTTCTGAATTTTGCAATTTATTATCATTATTTTTATAAACTTTTCTAAGGGGATGACGCCCCTTTACCATTATCTTTCTAGTCGTTTCTAAGCTAATACGATCAGGGATGACGAAAGAGCACTCCACGTACGTCATATATAGCCTCGGCGGCATTATGTGCATCGGAGGAGATGAGGCATTTTGGTACATGCCATGGTGGTCCTGCGGGTGCTGCTGCAAGTGAGGGGGCAAGTTTCGAAGACCCCATCACATCAAATATGGATTGAACTCCTGTTATTTGTGCAGACTTTTGATTCGACATGATATTGCTCAAATTAGATCAATTTAGACTCTTTGTATGACTTTTGTATTGATGTATCATCCAACTAAGATTGTATATGTGTTTGAAACTTTATTTGTTTGGTCCCTTGTTATGTGTAACTGTGCACTTTGAATATTGCACTTTTGGTATTCGGGATTTAATATGCACTGCTGTGTTGCATACGAATGAGATCCCAAGTAGCGCAGCTATTTGCTGCCAAAATAAAAACGGTGTCGTTTTGGTGTTTTTAGGTTCGAAATGTCACAGTTTAAGGGTTCAGACATCTATTTTTAGGTTTTATTTATATGTAAGAAATACAAAATTACGTAGTTTTATACCAAAACAACACCATTTTCAATTGGCTATTTTTAGCTTGGTTGTACCGGATGCGAATCCTGTTGCATATGTAATTTATATGTAACTCTGTTAAATTTGTTGCATATGTAACATGCTACGTAGTTCTGTCCTTTGTTGCATATGCTTTTTTCGTTGCAAGATAACTATAAAACATACAAATGTTGCATATGTGTATGTTACAATGCCCCATTGCAACCGTGTTTTGCAACAAAGATTGAAATCTATGTTGCATAAGATGATATGAAAAGTGTTAATTCTTGTATGGCATGTAGTTTGGCAAAACGATTTCAAGATGTTTAAGCATGAAGACAAGGAGATATTCAAGACTATGGTGGACTCAGGCATCACATGTGGAACAGAGCGAAGCTTCCTAAATCGAATGTTTCTAAAGTTGACTAAGTCGGTTAGAAAGATCTGGTGCAACATTATCAAGAAGAGATGATGCTATTTTTAAGAGAAGATCCTAAATATTCTAAGATATCGAAGATGTTGGTTGTTAGGATTTAATATCCTAAATCGCTTACGAACGATCCTAGCTGACTACCTTACATATACATGGCTAGGGATCTTAGATTGACATTGAGTTTAACGAGAGAAGAACACATTAGGGTGAGGTCGATCGGAGTTGGTGTGCTTGAGCTCGTTCGGCAGTCGGAGGTCTTTTGACGTTAACTAGTTCAAGGTACACGAGTCAATCTGTTCAGTCTACTGTTCGAGATTAAAGGTTGCACGCATTCTGCTGCTTAGTCTTCGGGAGAAGATAAGGTGGATTAAAGAGGGATCTCTGATCTAAGGGAAGCTTAGATCGCAATTCTCAGGAGGGTTAGAAGGTACGGCAGTTTCAGAGGGAGTCTACAAACGTAAGACCATTGTACTCTAAAATCATTAATAATGAATTGCTTTCCAACGGACTTGGGACAAGCCCCCAAAGATAGGCTCGTTAACGCCGAAGCGGGTATCAATTCTTGTGTGCTAGTTTCAGTCTTTATAACTTGTATTAGCTTGCTAACTTGCTCAGCTTAAGTAGTTCCACCAGTTGTTCAAAAAACTGGCTGGTTAATCATCTTGATGCACGTCAGAATTTCAAAAAGTAATTATGTGTTGTTTAAGAAAGCGTTGCTTGCATGTATTGCAACATGACTTTGTGCAATGTAGACGTACGCGTTACATAAGTATACGAATTATAAAATAGAGCTTGATGCCACATTGCAACGTGCACATGATACAAACCATTCGCGGCGTGAACTTTTGCAACGAGATCGAGTTGCCCGGACTAAAGCAATGCAAAATTGAACATTGATAAGTCGAATATTTGACTTATTATTTCTCACATTTAATTATAGCTTTAATTCGTTCCCAAATTCCAATGTTTTTCGATGTCATTTGACCATTGCCATGCACATTTCAGGTACAACATAATTCCCCATGACAGCCAAAATCTCAAGGATCAAGTTTGCATGAAAATCTAAGTTTCGGGGCAAAACTAACCATTCCGACTTGATTTGAACACCCTGAACACATATTGTGTCTAAATGGTTCAAGCTATTGCTTGTTGGATAGCTAACTCAAAGGGCTACAACTCTCTAGTGTGCGCCAAGACGAAATTGGGGTATTAAGACAGCGAAAACGCCAGAAGAAGTCGTACTCGCCAGAGTAGTAAAATGACCGATTTGGTACTTGGGCGAGTAGGACCTCGGCTTGCTGAGTTTTTTCTCTAGGACACTCGTACTCGGCCGAGTACGCCAGAGGAAAGTTGGTACTCGCCTGAGTAGCATTCCTGAACCAGATTTTTCAGCCGGAGCCTATAACTAGAAAATGAGGATTTTGACTCAAAGAGGGTTTTTAGAGATAAAAGGTGTGAGAAAAGGAGAGGGAAGACTCAGTATCATCAAGGATTGCTTGGGGAAGAAGAGGGAAGATCAAAGAAGGAATCTAGAGCTTGAATTGGATCATCTAATAGTTGGGTTTTTTCTATTCATTTATCCTCCCCTTTGTAGTTTTGTATTAAAATCATATTATCATGATGATGGTGAGTAATTCTAGTATTTTGAGGGTCCTATGACCCTCCTTGGCCCTCTATGATCATGTAAACACATTGACATCTATGATGATTGATGATTTCATTTTCACTAAGAACTTCAATTTTCATATGCTTGCTAGGTGTTTGATAAAATGCATAAGTGACTAAATGACTTTAAACTTGAACCTCAGACTTCAAAGAGCTAGCACTACAAAAATTTGGAATTTTTCCATCCAGAATTTCCGTCGCAAAAATGTGGACAGACACGACGCCGGAAAATAATTCGTTTCAATACCGTCAATTTTCTGTCAACAAAATATGGAATATTTAAATTCGTCATAATTCTGGCATATTTCCGTCACCCCATATTACGTTGTGAATAGTTAGTCGAATTGTTGACGGAATTTTTGTGACGAAGAATTAACGGACAGGTTACGCAAATATTATTCGCTCACATTTCGTCAAAATTCAGTCGGTGTTACTGTAGTCTAATTCCCTCCACATTCCATCACCATTCCATCATCTGGAAATATTTTTCATTTTTCCATCATATTTACGTCACTACTTCGTCTTCAAAAAATCATTTTTAATTTTTTAAACATAAGTTTTATTGTTACCGTTTGCTCGGTGACCGTTGTTTACAAATTATTCCGTCACTATACCGTCATTATTCTGTGACTGAAATATAATACAAATTTATTTCAATGAAGTTCCGTCAAAATTCCCCCTCCATTCCGTCTCTTTTAGTCACCGTTATATATTGACCGTTGCTTCTTTCCAAATTTTCCGTTAATATTACATGTGTTTTCCGTCAACGTCGACGGAAACGTGAGGGAATTTGGACGGAAAAATTTATCCATACATAATTTAATTTTGCCCTATATATATATATATGAGAACTGTTTTACATCATTCAACGCCCAACATTCATTTACAACATACTTCCTTCCAATTGAAGATTGTCAATATGTCTGCTTCATTTAACCTTGTTGGTTTCGGTGACAATCCACGTGACGTCGATCGTAGAGTGCATATTACACCTGTTGGAAGAAACTGGTAAGAACTCATTTTATCCTTCATATTGATGGTTTTGATATATCCACCCATTCTATGATCGCTTATTTTGTAACAGTTTTTCCCATTTGATGTTCATCGAAGGATTGCACAAGAATGCATATCAAAATGCTGGGATGCAACGTGGACATAATGGAACATGATCCCAGAAAGTGCTAAGGAAACGTGGACATAATGGAACATGATCCCAGAAAGTGCTAAGGAAATTTGGTATGAGGAGTTTCAGGTACAAAGCGGTAACTCAAAAAAAGTAATGGATTCAATTTGTTGACAAACGTTAATGGGTATTAAAAATGATTTGCTTGTAGAGTATAGCTACTTGGGATGCACAACAAGATCGTCGCATTCGGCGTAATTTTATGAAGACATGCAATCTGATCGTCATTGACGCAATGAGTATGCTAAGGAGGGGAAGGATTTCACGTTTCTCATGGTCGACCCACCAGTAAAATGGCAGAATGGTGAACGGCTCACGGTGTTTTTAATAAATGAGTGACAACTTTTTATTACATGAATTAAATAAATTATTGATTTATAAAGGCTTACAATGTAGAAATAATTTTTATATTACACTTAATTTTCAAAGCGAAATTGTAACGAAGCGCCTGAAAATTAATGGTTTAAGTCGGGACTTGTTGAATAAACGTGATTTCAAAGCGCAATTGTAACGCAAATTGACTTACAACGGCTTACAATATTTTAAATATTTTTTATGTTACACGTATGTTTTGAAAGCGAAGTTGTAAATTGACTACATTACTCAGAAAAATAAGTTTGTGAAATAAACTTTTGTCGGGACTTTGGACAGCGCTATCTAAAGTCACACATAAGACATCGCTTCCTGGGTCAAGCGCTGTCTTATGGGTGCTGTGAACATCGCTTCATTATTAAGCACTGTCCAAAGTTATACTATAAACAGCGCTTGACTCAGGAAGCGCTGTCTAAAGGATGAATAAAAATTGGCAGACTGGATTGATTCAAACAATCCCCCTTGAATGATATATTTCAAACAAAACACCTGTTGCAAAAATACTAATTTTCTGAACATCAAATTACATTCAATTGCTCAATATTATACAACACATTTGCATTCATTTATGTCCAAATCTTTTGATACTTGCCACGTTTATCTTACAACAACATTCGAGCAATAATACGATATATGACTTCATGTTTATACCGGATGATATACTTGCCGCACGTAAGTAATCAAATCAGTTGCAAAGTTGTCCCTCATATCATCTAGGACATTGTTATCATAGGATTGTTGTCCTCTAGGGAAACACTGGAAAATAAATTCATAGTCAGAAAGTTTATGGACACCTCAATTAATTGGTAATGATCAATTAAGTCTCGGTATATACTTACTTGACTGATGTCGTCCTCAAGCGATCCATTGATAGCTTCAACGAACTTGATTATGTCGCGAATATATTGCATGACATAGTATCCACACACTTCACTCGGTATGGGCTGTTTCGGGCACTGAAATAAGAATTGAGTTATTATCACACGAAACATAATAACTATGGAATATAAAATTTTAAAACAATCGTTATTTGTTAAGTCAATACCGTCACAGTCGTCCACTCTATATCCGAATCTGACGGGATGCTGAAGTACATACTCATGCTCCTACAACATGTAATTAATATCAACAAGTTGTAGCACATGTAGTAATTCTAAATAAAAGTGGCTAGCATAGTTCTTACGTGTTAAAAAAATTAGTTGCATCCGGCACCGGCGATTTGCCCATCGGATCAAGCCAAAGGACTACTTGCTTCGTAGGGAATTTGACAGCTAACATCCAATGCCACCTAATAAACATTGGACACATTGTATACTAGTATAATATGCATTTCATGCAAAATAGACAAGAATAAAAAAAATATCCACTTACTCTCTGACATTGACATAGGGAAGGAAGTTGCAAAAATTACGACCGTAGTCGGGCATTCTCAATCTCCTCTAGAAGAACTCCACCCTCACAGCGAAATGCTCGGTCGGAGTCAAATAACTCGGTCTGAAGAATCCAAACCGAATGCCCGGTGGGATCTTATCGTGGATAAATCTGCTGGCATATGATTAAGTTAGTAAACTTTTTTCAGACTTACGAACCATTTAATAATCAAATAAATAATTACCTTATGTAAACTTCAGCTGCGGTTGCACCCAAAGCTTTTAAGCAGGTGAACTCCAGAATACAATCTTTGTTTAGATGGACATAGCAATCCTCACCAAACACTTCACTATTAATGTACACTGAATATAGAGTTGACTTGGCCATCATCATAGCGTGCTCGTACAAAAAGAAGCAATGCATTAACATTCTGCTAGTACCTTCGTCGCTGAAACTGCTGGATTGCATTTTCAAAAATATGAACTCGTCATATCCCTGTCTGAAATACAAATGTCGATCAAACGAGTAACATTAACAAACTTAAAGTTGATTAGTGTGATAAAACTGAATGTACGTACTTACCTTTTCATCAATGACTACTAGATATTTAGGCCATCCCACAAAAGCACGCACTGCATCTGATACCTTCTCCATTTCTCCGAACTTCTCTAGCAGCTCTACCGATGGTTCTATCACATCGTCTATAACCACCTTCACCATCTCATCATCCCGCTCTCGATATTGCATGTATCATCATGGCATAACTCTGCCAAGTGCCACGATTATCCTGCGCTCATCTGAACCTTCTAATTATACGTGCATTATGCATTTCTTCCCAGCCTGACACAGAAAAATAAAATTATTAATACAATGTGAATGAAGTAAAATGCACTTTCTTCGTAATTTGAAATGACTGCATATTACCTCGGGTATATCTCCAAAGGGGTTTGGATTGGAACCACTTTGATGGCTCTAAAGCGTAGGCGCGTGCGAACTGACAGTGGAGTGTGTGCTGGACGAAGAAGACTGCTTCTTGAATACCTTCATCCAACCTACCAAAGTCCCCATCGCCCATGTGCGTACAGGGTATTCGTCCTTCCCTATGGCCTCCGTCAATGTCTCTTCGACCCTGGGAAGTAAATCTTCCCTGACTGACCTGCTCTTCCAATTCATCCTGTTATCAATCATTTTATGTTCAGCATACTCACAGAGACATAGGGTACTATTTAATATTTTACTGTAAACATACAATTTACAATTTTTTCCGCCACCGCCCTCGTATAGTCACTCACGTACTCTTTATTCCTCCTTTGGTGACCCCTCTTCCATACCACATGCCTCCCAACGTGGATGACAAGCTCATCCCCAAGTGCTATCAAACCCTGAGCCTCATCTCAGCTTTCTTTTCCATGACGAGATCCGCCCTCGCCTTCTTATACTCGCTTCGAGACAATGTATGCTGGTACGGGTTCAGTTTTGCACGAGCAATGTTCGTCTCCCTAATTTGTAGTGCCTCGGGAGTCAAACGATATTCCACAAACTTCTTCCATTGATTTGGATCAACAAACGAATACATCTCTCGGGGGTCCTCTCCTTCTTTCGGCCCAAAGATATACTGATTCGTGAGCTCACTCTTAAAGTTTCTCCACATACAGGCGCAACTCGCATCCCCTTTTCTTTAACTGACTAGTTAAGGCATTCTGGGACACATCAAATAATTTCTGTAGAAAAAATAGATTAGTTAATAATTGAATGAACTAGGAAAGTAACAATCGTGGTACAATTAAAACACACCTGCGTCTCTTCCCACACCAGCTCCCTAACCTCCTTAGGTACTAACTTGCAGTTTTCATAGGCTATCGGCACTCGCGATTTAGCAACAATACCTGCAAGTACACAAGATAATACTTATTTATATCTAAAAAATTTGTCATTCAATATGTGAACAAATAGTAAAACATTACCAATGTAGCTTCTGAAGGATTTGCCTACTTCACCGGTAATAGTTCCATTTGGCTCTATCGTGACCGGCTCCTTTGTGCCATCCTTTATGCTTCTCAATTATATTTTTCATGAGGGTTGGCCCCCTTGTCTTACGGGTTGATGAAGAGCCTCCCTCGTCGCTACCTGCTGGGTGAACCATCTTCCTACGATTAAATAACAAATGCATAAGATGCCACTCTAAAAGAAAAACCTAAACAATTTCATAACATACGAAAACAATATGACTACACAACTAATTTAAATAAATAACAATATATGCTTTGTACAAGTCAGTACCCAAACTCAAACAACTCAGGATGAAATGGTGGAGCCAATTCGAAACAATTGAATTGCAACAACTCAGTACCATAACTAATCGAATCGAAACTGAAGCTGAAATCTACAGTGTACCCTAACTAATCGAAACAAATTTTGAATCTAAATCGCATCCCTAACTACCAAGCCGATGACAATCGCAAACCTAAATCAAATCTGACACAGAGATCGACGAACACAAACCATAAACCCTAACCAAAATCGACCTACCTGGGCGAAGAATGTGAGTTAGATTTCGCGTGAGAATGGGTAGGAGGGCGAAGATGACAATAAATATTTGAAGGCTAGGTAATTCGGAATGAGTAAGATTTTCGAGTAATCAGAGTTTTCAAGAAGATATACGACAGCGCTTCAGCTAAATAGGCGTTGTCTTCTGTGTTCTTTAGTTAGCGCCTCTACTTAAGCGCTGTTTAAGTGACACTAAGACAACGCTTAATACAGACGCGTTGTTGTAAGTTCATATAAGACAGCGCTTCAATGTTAAGCGCTGTCTAAAGACCATTTTTACAAACGGTAATTAAACAAAGCGCTGTGTAAAGGTTGACAGACTATTAACGGAACCAGTCATCCTCCACCCTATAATTACACGTACAAGCTTGTCTGTAAAACTTCAACACGATAATTTGTTATAAAGAGTTCCGATTCAGCAGTTGAATGTTTTTTTGCTGAGATGTCTGAAGAAGAATCAAGCAGTTCCGAAGGATATATTTGCTCCGCTCAAGATGGTATATATCCTTGTAATTGGGGCACCAAAGATGTAGGAGATCATAGCTTCAGTTGGGAAAAATACAGAAAGGAAGAAGAAACCAGTAGACAAGGTCCGTCTTTAATGGCAGATCCAGTTACAGGTGACAAAGAAGTTAACAAGCCGTCACCGCATGGGTCACCTGGAACACAAGGATTGCAAACTGGTTGAAATATATTAAATTAGAGTTGGGCATTATCTCAAATTGTCACTTATTTCTTAATGATGTTCAACCAATCGTACTTTGTTGTTTTTAATGAAGTGAACTTGTTCACATGGAACTTGTTAAAATATGATGTGTATAAATGCAATTAAATAACATTGTTTTCTTAATGATGTTCGACCATTATTGAGCAGAGAGTACATTTATAACCACTCTTATTGTGTCGGCGGAATTTTGATGTAATACGAACTATCATTTGATACAAAACGGTCATAATTTATACATAATTTCGGACATTACGGACATAATTTCCCTCAAAATTAAGTTATATGTCCGACGTTGCAGACGGAACGCTGACGAAAAGTGGATGAAAAACAATGTTCACGAAGCATGAAGCAAATTACCTTGCCGACACAAATTCCATCTATTTTGCGTTACCTGTCCGACACTGGTGACAAAAAAATGACGGAAAAATTCCCTTGCCGACACAAATTCCATCTATTTTGCGTTACAATGGCCCTACCCCTTTGAAAGGCCTATAAATGTGATCGATGTGAAGGTAAACACTATCATACTCCAATCGAAATAAAAAAATTCTACTGAATATGAATCCACATCGTCGTATTCCTGGTCCTGCAGGTCGTGTTCTCGAGTTTCTCTGAGAAAGACCCGGTGTCAGATTAAGCGCTGATATCGACCACATATCCGACAAAAGTACGCAAGAGTATCTCTCCGAACGACTAGCGGGGTCAGGTGAAGTTAGTGAAAATAGTAATTATTTTACAAAACAAAATTGGTTGGATGCTTTCTGATGGACCATAATTATATGAATCATAAACACAGTTAAACCCACCAAATTAGACTGTTTGTCTATTTAATTTTTGCTTGTTAGTTCCGATATTTATCTATAGGGTATTTTGGAGCTTAGAGAGAAAACACGCAAAGGAGGAGTTTTTACGCTGAAAATATATTACGAGTCATTCCAAGGTCACGATCAGACGCCGACTGAAGAAATCTTAAGATCCTGACATTGAATTACTCAAAACAAATCCAACCGAGGAGCAACCAAAGTCAGTCTGGAGCTGAAATACACCGATAGTTTTGTGAAAACATCACAAAAATCACAAAACTCCTCTTCTCCCCTCTAGATGACCGGCTACTTGGGGAAGAAGGATGACTCATGGGGTGGCTTTCCCCTCCCCTCCCCTCCATGACCGGCGGCTTTTGGCAAGCCATGGATGGCTTGCCATGTGGTGGCTCCTCCTCCACACATCTCCTCCTCCCATGGCTATAAATAGAGCCTCTCCCCTTCACTTGTAAAAATATCCCAAAAATCACAAAACACTTCTCTCTCTAAAGTTTGGCACTTTGTAAGTTTGGTTTTCAATCTATAATACTCCTGTTGGTTCTTGAGTATTATAGTTCGCTCTTGAGTACTCTTGTCGGTTCTTGTAGTACTCAAGCTTTACTTTTCTCTATTCTTGAGTACTCTTGTCGGTTCTTGAAGTACTCACCCCTTTCCCTTACTTACTGTCTTTCAAAAACCGTAAGTACTTAGCTATGGTATCCACCTCTATGGATATTCGTAGCTAAACTCTTCATTCGGTTGAAGGGGTGTACTTGTATCATAAAATGTTTTAGGCCATCTTTTTAGTGCCTCTTCTTTTTATTCAAAACTTCCAAGGTTGAGTTGATGCTTGAAATGGCAAAACTCTTCCGTGGGGGTTCGTGAACATACTCGGGTAAGTGGATGCTTGAAATGGCAAAGCTTGTCTGAGGAGTTCGACCTCTTTTAAACACCATTTGGTTTGATCGGAAATGATTGATCAAATGGATGCACATAGGCTAGTATACCTAGAAATGGGGTGCTAGTCTAAATAGAACAAGTGCTCTACGACCTTGAAATGGGCTAGACGGTGTGTGCAAATCGAGTGCTTGAAATGGCCTGGATACACTTTTGAATACTTAGAAGGATCACTAAAGGTCAATGATAAACAAGCTATGATACAAGGCCCCAGAAACCGAATGATTTCCTTAGATTTAAAAAACCCCTTGCACTTACTTTCCATTTTAGTATAAACTGTATTATCAACTGCTGACGTTCCGGAAGGCTTGCAAATCACGCATCACCCGCTGTAAGTCTTCTACTTTTATTTTCAGCACTTTACTTTTCTGTCATTTACTTTTCCGCACTAAAAACCAAAACCAACCAACCAATCACTTACTTTTCCGCACTAAAACCTCAATCAACCAAAAACACGCTCCCTCGCTGTACAATTCCCTCAAAGAATAGCATATCCCCCTAATTCCCTTGGGTTCGACCCATACTTACCACTTGCTACCCAGTAGTAAGGTCACGAGTAGCGGAATACAAATTTGCTTTTGCACAGAGAACACCGCACCTTAACGATAGTGCGGTGGGCTCCGTCAAAACTGGCGCCGTTGCCGGGGAATTAGTTAATTAATCGGATAAGTTCTTTGAATCGATACTCGCTTCAAAACAACCATGTCTCGCGAAGGAAGCCACCATTACTACCAAGATAACGACGAGATAAACCTGTACGATCAAAATGATGAGGTGCCACTTCCATTTGTGGACGATCCGGAACAACTCATCAGAAACAGAAGAGCTCGTGATAGGGAGGCAATCAGAAGAAACCAAGAACCACCCGAGGACCGAAATGCAGCTGGTCCAGTACAACCCCCTAGATATCCACCACCTCCTCAACCTCGACAAGTGACGAGACGAGAACCCGCTTTCGATAACTACTACGGGGATAACAACAATTACCGTACACCTACTATGGGAGAACTCAATGCCCCAGAATTCGAAACACAGCCGTGGTGCATTTGCCAGGACCCTGAACTAGAAAACATTGCCGTCGACATGTCCGTGGTCCACAATTTGCCAAAGTTCTCAGGAACTAATGGAGAATCAGCAATGACTCATCTCCAGCGCTTACATGGTATCTGCCAGAACTTAAAACTGAATGGCGTAAACGTAGACGACTTCAAGTTAAAGGCATTCTATTTTTCCCTCATTGACTCGGCAAACGACTGGTTCCTTTCATTGCCTTCGGGAAGCATCAGAACATGGGTTCAGATGCAAAGGAAATTCATGGACAAATACTACCCAGCGACAAGAGCGATGCAAGTAAGAAGGCAACTGCAGGACATAAGGCAGGAACCTAATGAAACCATGTACGACTACCTGGAAAAATTCAACCACCTGGAAAGAAGCTGCTGCACTCTTGGACTACCCGAGAAGATCATCATCGAGTACCTAATTAATGGACTAACTAAGTTAGACAAAATGCTCCTTGATGCCTCGGCTGGAGGATCCATGATGAATCTATCGTTAAGTGGCATAAGGAATCTCATCACCAACGTTGCTGAAAATGCTCGGTTTAGAAAGGAGACTACTCATCAAGATAAATTCTTCCAAACAAAAAACGTATCACAAGCCGAGACATCAGTAAACCCCATGCCAGAAGAGATGAAACAAATGAAGGAAATGATGATGCAATTCTTACGAATGCAGACAGTTCAAGTAAGACCTTGCGAGTTCTGTGGCTCCATAAACCACGAAACTGATGCATGTCCGACAGTACTAGTTAAGGACCCGGCAGAAATAAATACATTAAGAGGAAACCAAAAATACAACAACAACAGCAACGACAGAGCCGGACAACATCGACAGTATGGTCAAGCAACCAACCCGAGCTGGCATAACAATAGCTATTCTCAAGAAGAAACACAACCAGCTGTCCCTCAACTAGCCCAGTCATTCTATCAACCGCTCCACCAACAGTACAACCAGGACGCCCCACCAGCAGGCCAGTACCATGCAAACTCGAGCAATCATTAAGGACCAAGCAAGTCACTTGAGGATATGATAACGCAATTGTCAAGTACAGTGCAGCAGTTGAGCACTATGATGCATCAAAACCAAGCCGAAACAAAGGAAGAATTATCGGACTTGAAGAAACACATCTCCCAACTCGTTGCCTCAGAGTCCGCGCACGCTAATGAGTCTGGCAGACTCCTTTCACAAACCATTCAAATCGTGCAGGAAGATGTGAATGCCTTGACTCTTAGAAGCGGAAAAACGCTTGTCGGCAAACCTTTGGAGCAAGAGGAGGACAAAGAACAAATGAGGCCCGAATCTCTCGAAACTCTAGAGGATGATGCGGCCGATAAAGACGACGACATATTTGAGGAAGAGCGGGACGTAACCGAAGAAGAAGAGAATACGTCCAAGGAACACAAGCCTGGCCCGGTGCACAGAACCGAAACCCCTAAAATCAGCGCACCACTTCCATTTCCAGTACCGGCTCGCGTGCAAAAACAACATGTCATGGATGAGGACGTATTTGAGTTGTTCAGCAAGGTCGAAATCAACATTCCCCTTTTGGAAGCCATCAAGCAAATTCCTCGGTATGCTAAGTTTTTAAAAGAACTTTGCACCAACCGGAGGAGGAGTTCTAGACACGATCAAGAGCTGATGAGTAGGAACGTGTCGGCCGTCATACAACGAAAAGTTCCCCCCAAATGTGGAGATCCAGGAATTTACACCATTCCATGCACAATTGGCAACATCAGGATCGAGAATTGCATGCTAGACCTTGGAGCATCAATCAATGTTCTTCCATACTCTATCTACTCATGTCTTAAGATTGGGCCGCTCAAACCCACCGGTCTCACTATTCAACTAGCAGATCGGTCATGCAAACAGCCCGAGGGCAAAATAGAAGACGTCCTGGTTCAAGTAGGCAAATTAGTGTTTCCAGCAGACTTCTACGTCTTGAAAATGGAAAATGGCAGACCTACAGACCATGCACCCATCCTTCTCGGCCGACCATTTCTCACAACATCAAAAATGAAGATAGACTGTGGAAGTGGAATGCTCTCAATGGAAGTAGAAGGAGAAGTCTTCAGCTTTGACATATTCCGAACAATGAAGCACCCTATGGAATCCGAGGAAGTACACGCTCTCGATGCTTTGGACGACCTGGTCCAAGAAATTCAACCAGAACTAAGAGCAGATCCCTTAGAAGCCATACTCAGCGGAGCCAAAGGCTCATACAACTTAACCAAAGACTTGCATGAAACAGTGGCCCACTTAACAATCTCGGAGCCTCTGACACTAGAATATGAAGTCAACAAGGTAAAATTATTCAAATCAAATACTTTTCTGCCCTCGGTAATGCAAGCCCCCAAAATAGAATTGAAGCCCCTGCCCGGACATCTAAAGTACACCTTCCTAGGGGATAATGACACACTCCCAGTAATCATCAAGAGTGGCTTGGAAGCAGGCCTGGAACAAAGTTTGATAAAAGTGCTAAAACAACACAAGTTAGCTATTGGATGGACTCTGGCCGACTTGAGAGGAGTCAGCCCAGCTGTATGCATGCACCGTATTCTACTTGAGGATGGAACAAAGCCATCAAGAGAGCCTCAACGACCACTCAACCCAATTATGATGGAGATCGTCCAAAAGGAAATACAAAAGCTACTAGATGCGGACGTTATCTATCCCATATCAGATAGTCAATGGGTGAGTCCTGTCCACGTGGTGCCAAAGAAAAGTGGGATCACAGTCGAGGAAGACGCCGAAGGAAAAATAGTAACAACAAGGATCAAGAATGGCTGGAGAATGTGCATCGACTACAGGAAATTAAACGCCATCACAAGGAAAGACCATTTCCCACTGCCATTCATCGATCAAATGCTAGACCGACTGGCAGGCAAGCCATATTTCTGCTTCTTGGACGGGTTCTCAGGATACAACCAGATCCCCATAGCACCTGAAGACCAAGAGAAGACTACATTCACCTACCCATTCGGTACATTCGCCTTCAGAAGAATGTCGTTCGGCCTATGCAATGCCCCGGGAACTTTTCAAAGGGTAGTAACCAGCATCTTTTCAGACATGATCGGGGAATTCATTGAAGTCTTAATGGACGACTTCACCATCTATGGCAATACATTCGACGCTTTCCTAGATAACTTGAGCACGGTTCTAGCACGATGTGTCTCAATGAACCTCGTGCTCAATTATGAGAAATGCCACTTCATGGCAACTCATGGAGTAGTCTTAGGGCACGTCGTCTCACAAGAAGGCATAGAGGTAGATAAATCTAAAATAGACCTAATCATGACTCTACCATACCCCTCCACTGTCCGAGACATACAATCCTTCCTTGGGCATGCGGGATTCTACCGACGATTCATCAAGGACTTCTCCAAAAAGCCGTTGCCTCTATCGAATCTTCTCCAAAAAGAAGTTCCTTTTGAATTCACCAATGCATGCAAGGAAGCCTTTAATGAGCTCAAAAAGGCCCTCACTAGCACACCCATCATCCAAACTCCGAATTGGAAAAAACCATTTGAAATCATGTGCGATGCAAGCGACTTCGCTGTAGGAGCAGTTCTCGGCCAAAAGATTGATAAGAAGGCGGGTGTGATCTACTACGCCTCACGAACCCTAGATCCTGCCCAACGGAACTACTCCACCACCGAGAAGGAACTCTTGGCAGTGGTATTCGCACTGGAAAAATTCAGACCCTATTTGCTTGGAGCAAAAGTGATAGTTTATTCCAACCATGCTGCCATCCGTTACCTAATGAAGAAGAAGGAGGCCAAGCCAAGGCTCATTCGGTGGATATTAATACTACAAGAATTCAATATGGAAATAAGGGACAAAAAGGGGATCGAGAATACTGTGGCCGACCACCTAAGCAGGATTGTCCGAAAGGAAGAAGAAGGGCACATAACTGAATCGTTTCCAGACGAGCATCTCTATGCAGTCTCAACCAAGGTGCCATGGTACGCCTCAATCGTCAACTACCTTGTAGGAGGTACATTTCCTCCTTCTTTTACTAAAGCACAATGCATGAAACTTAGACATGATGCTAAACAATACTTATGGGATGATCCTTATTTATGGAAAATAGGAGCAGATCAAATACTTAGGAGATGCATCCCCGATAATGAAATAGCTTCTGTTATTAGCTTTTGCCATGAGTTTGCATGTGGAGGACACTTCGAGCCTAGGAGAACCGCTAGAAAAATCTAAGATAGCGGCTTTTTCTGGCCTAGTATATTTAGAGATGCCTATAAAAAGTGTAAAAAATGCGATAAGTGTCAAAGAGTAGGAAATGTGTCAGCTAGAAGTGAAATGCCTCAAGTACCCATATTAGTCAACGATGTTTTTGACATTTGGGGTCTTGATTTTATGGGACCATTCCCAGTTTCATGCGGTTATACTTACATTTTAGTTGTTGTAGATTATGTGTCAAAATGGGTAGAAGACAAGGCCACAAGGTGCGACGATGCAAAGACTGTCATAGAATTTTTGCGCACTAACCTGTTTTGTAGGTAATGGTACCCAAGGCCATAATAAGCGACCAAGGAACTCATTTCCGCAACTGTATGAGGGCTGCAACCTTAAAACACTACCATGTCCACCACCGGACATCCACGACATATCACCCCCAATCCAATGGTCAAGCGGAGATCTCCAACCGCGAAATCAAAAGAATTTTAGAAAAGATGGTAAAGCCGGGCAGGAAAGATTGGAGTCAGAGGCTAGATGAAGCTCTTTGGGGTTATCGGACGACATACAAGACGCCAATGGGAACCTCCCCCTTTCGGCTTGTTTATGGGAAGACATGCCACCTTCCGGTGGAATTAGAACATAAAGCCTATTGGGCGCTCAAGCATTGCAATCCAGATTTAAAAGCTGCAGGACTGGATAGGAAGCTTAATCTGTGTGAGCTTGAGGAATTGCGGCTTGAGGCCTATGAAGGGCAAACGGACTACAAAGCGCAGACCAAATTGTATCATGACAAATTCATCCTCCGACGCTCATTTGAGGAGGGACAACAAGTACTGGTCTTTTCCTCACGAATGAAATTGATGCCCGGGAAGCTTAAATCTAGATGGACCGGCCCTTTCACGATAACTAAGGTATTCAACCATGGAGCAATTGAGTTAGAAAGCCCAAATGATGGAAGCAGATTCACGGTGAATGGGCAACGAGTCAAACATTACCATGGCGAGGTCAACTTGATAACACAGAAATACGACCTGAGCCACCCATGGGATCCAAACCAGTGATCCAGGAATGAGGTACTGTCGAGCCAACGACGTTAAACAAAGGCACAGGTCGGGAGGTAACCCGACACCTATCTTACTTTCAGTCTTTTATTTTTCTGTCATTTAGTTTTTACCAATAAATCGCTCTCACTCACTTGGTGCATAGAAGAAATGACTATTCAGGAATCGGACTTGGGTGCAACATTAAGCCAGCCAGGCCTACGCCAAGAGTTCAAGGCCCCAGCTGAACTCCCTCGATTATCCAGCCTCATGCCATGTCGTTCGCTCGACACTTTAAAGGGAGTTCTGTTCTTCCCTTTTCCTTAATGTCATTTCCTTCTTGTATAATATCTGCTTGCATGGCTTTTGAACTAAGTTGTGCTGAAATGCACGCCTTCGTTCAAAAGTGTGGGGTGAGATCCACCTTTGTAATTAAATAACATGTTTTTCCTTTTCCCTTAATAATTATCTTTTTGAAAATATGAACTTAAGAATGTGAAAAAGATAAATCTAAATTCATGCATTAACCTTGTGAAAATTCAACTGTTTGAGAACTTAGAATGTAACTTCTCATTTGTCCCTTTGTGCTAAGATAAACAAGGGATGTGGAGTTGATAGAAATGCCCCAGAGAGGCTTGGTAAGCAATCGAAGGACTAAATTTCGCTATATGGTTTTCGAAGTCAGTGGAGGCTGCACTTCGGGTTTCAGTGAAGATTGAGTCATCTCCGCCATGCAGTGTTTATGCAAAAAGAAAAAAGGCGAGGATGGGAATCAGACCGTCCTATCTCTAGTCAAAGTAGCCGAGAAAATAGATTAGCGACCCTCATCTTGACCCGCGCGAAACGGCAAGGATGAAAGGAGCGGGGAGGCATTTCCATATGCTCGCAGGTGATGATTGGACCTCCCAAAAAGGCTTGAGAAAATGGACTAGCAAGCCACAAAAAGGCAAAAGCTCGAAGAAGCAAATCAAGAGGCCAAAGGCCCAAAATTGTGAAGGTTTTAACCGAACAAAAAGTGAAGTACTCAAAGAGTCAAATCAAAGGCCAAAGGCCGATTCACTACAAAAAAAGCTATCCCTCGCCAAAAAGAAATCAAAAAGGCTCAACTCAGTGAAACCCAAACCAAATCACGTGCTAGAGAAAGCTACAAGGAAACCATATAGTGCGAGACGGTCCCGAGGTTGCAGTCCAGGAGCCTGAAAAGGGCTATCTCCCGAAACATCCAAAATAATTTGCATCTCAGCACGAAGGTACAAGTGTCAAGTTTCTTCTATTTATTTACACGGTTTAATTTGGTAATAAGTAGTAATGCATGAATTAGGATAAATCTAGTCCCACAGTCTCACTTTCATATTTTAAAAGTTTACTTAGTGCCGCCCTTTAATAGCATTGTTCGGGACGAACAACTAAAAGTGTGGGGTGATCTGATGGACCATAATTATACGAATCATAAACACAGTTAAACCCACCAAATTAGACTGTTTGTCTATTTAACTTTTGCTTGTTAGTTCCGATATTTATCTACAGGGTATTTTGGAGCTTAGAGAGAAAACACGCTAAGGAGGAGTTTTTACGCTGAAAATATATTACGAGTCATTCCAAGGTCACAATCAGACGCCAACTGAAGAAATCTTAAGATCCTGACATTGAATTACTCAAAACAAATCCAACCGAGGAGCAACCAAAGTCAGTCCGGAGCTGAAATACACCGATAGTTTTGTGAAAACATCACAAAAATCACAAAACTCTTCTTCTCCCCTCTAGATGACCGGCTACTTGGGGAAGAAGGATGACTCATGGGGTGGCTTTCCCCTCCCCTCCCCTCCATGACCGGCGGCTCCCTTCATTTCAACCCACAACCGGCGGCTTTTGGCAAGCCATGGATGGCTTGCCATGTGGTGGCTCCTCCTCCACACATCTCCTCCTCCCATGGCTATAAATAGAGCCTCTCCCCTTCACTTGTAAAAATATCCCAAAAATCACAAAACACTTCTCTCTCTAAAGTTTGGCACTTTGTAAGTTTGGTTTTCAATCTATAATACTCCTGTTGGTTCTTGAGTATTATAGTTCGCTCTTGAGTACTCTTGTCGGTTCTTGTAGTACTCAAGCTTTACTTTTCTCTATTATTGAGTACTCTTGTCGGTTCTTGAAGTACTCACCCCTTTCCCTTACTTACTGTCTTTCAAAAACCGTAAGTACTTAGCTATGGTATCCACCTCTATGGATATTCGTAGCTAAACTCTTCATTCGGTTGAAGGGGTGTACTTGTATCATAAAATGTTTTAGGCCATCTTTTTAGTGCCTCTTCTTTTTATTCAAAACTTGTTCTATGTGCCATATATTAGGCCAGAACTTCCAAGGTTGAGTGGATGCTTGAAATGGCAAAACTCTTCCGTGGGGGTTCGTGAACATACTCGGGTAAGTGGATGCTTGAAATGGCAAAGCTTGTCTGAGGAGTTCGACCTCTTTTAAACACCATTTGGTTTGATCGGAAATGATTGATCAAATGGATGCACATAGGCTAGTATACCTTGAAATGGGGTGCTAGTCTAAATAGAACAAGTGCTCTACGACCTTGAAATGGGCTAGATGGTGTGTGCAAATCGAGTGCTTGAAATGGCCTTGATACACTTTTGAATACTTAGAAGGATCACTAAAGGTCAATGATAAACAGGCTATGATACAAGGCCCTAGAAACCGAATGCTTTCCTTAGATTTAAAAAACCCCTTGCACTTACTTTCAATTTTAGTATAAACTGTATTATCAACTGCTGACGTTCCGGAAGGCTTGCCAATCACGCATCACCCGCTGTAAGTCTTCTACTTTTATTTTCAATACTTTACTTTTCTGTCATTTACTTTTCCGCACTAAAAACCAAAATCAACCAACCAATCACTTACTTTTCCGCACTAAAACCTCAATCAATCTAAAACACGCTCCCTCGCTGTACAATTCCCTCAAGGAATAGCTTATCCCCCTAATTCCCTTGGGTTCGACCCCTACTTACCACTTGCTACCAAGTAGTAAGGTCACGAGTAGCGGAATACAAATTCGCTTTTGCACAAAGAACACCGCACCTTAACGACAATGCGGTGGGCTCCATCACTTTCCAATTCACTTCGAGCGAGTTATTCACCTGGATGACTGAATTTGATATCGATGTACCAAATACGCCACTGATCGAAATAAGATAAAACTGTCCAAAGATGCCTGACAAGGTAATACTCGTAAAAACACATCTTTCATTGCATTTAGTACTGTCATATTTGTTTGACAATTTGCAACAATCATTCGACAGATTGTGGGAGTCATTGACACATGTCAATTGAACATGGACGGATCTCGATTCGACATTACTTTAAAGGTACACTTATTTTCCACATTTATATTTAATTAATGCGATTACATTTTAATAAAATAAACATAATGCAATGTTGGATCCTACAGTAGTAGTACGTGCGACTGTCCATAGCACTGTTGTATGGGATCAGAAAACATGAGATAGTATTAAAGGCGGCTCGGTCCTCGTACTCCAGAAGGTTGTCATTGGACACAGATGTGTGTACAAATTTCTTTATTTTTTATTTTTTAATATATTAACGTGCAATACGTATTTCAGGATTCAGTGTGGGGGGATCGTTCAAGTAAGTGTATATTAAATATTACTAGAAAAAATCTCATCAGGGTGTACGTTTATGTAATAATACGTACACTTTCTGTAACATTTTTTGCATGACGTACTGTATTATAATAATTTGTAGACGTTTTTATTTTATTCCAACATTTCGATTGTAAAATTATTCACAATATCAGTTTTATGTCATGTTATAATAATTGTTCGCACACAAATATATTGGTAAATCAACTAATTAAACACAACATCCGGACACAAAAAACACAAAGTATTTTATCTGCCTACGTTCCGTCACTACTCCGTTACCAACGACAGAATTCCAACGCAAATTTAATGGAAATATTTTCATCACCATTCCGTCACTCCATTATAATATATCTGTTGGCAAATAACTTTAACGTTATTATATATCCGTTGCACGAATTTCATCGAATATTCATCTTATTTCCGTCACCAAATGATGGATTTGAACCGCAATGTTGACAGAATTATTTTCATCACTATTCTATCACCACTCCGTCAATCAATTTTAATTTATCAGTTGCAAATACGGTTACCGTTAATTTATATCCGTTGGACGAATTTCTTGGATTATTGTTGGAATTTCATTGTACTGTTGACGGAATTATGAACCTGTGAACTTAACAACCATACCTCCTATAAATATCCACAAATTGAAAATGTATTACTCCCACCATCTTTCTATATTCAACTTTGAAATTATGTCCCCTGTTCAAGCTTGTGTCCAAGGTAGTGTTGCGACAGACCTGAGACTCTTTGCACAACAGTTCAACACACAGAGGTTGAACTCTTATCACAACAGTTCAGCAAACAGATAAAGGCAGTAGAGACACACAGACTGATAACCCAGTTCGGCTCCGCCTACTCTGGGGGGTTTCCCACACCCAAAAAAGGGACAGCAAATCTTTATGACGAGTATAGGGTTTCCACAGGGACTTACACTTACACCTTGTAATAGCCTAACCTCAATACTCCGTCTCTCAGATTTGCAACCGAGGTTCACCGCAATTCCCCTCGATCCCCTTCGTTCAGAACCTGTAGTCTGAACGTTCTCGACCTTCTCCAGAAGCTCGAATGCTTTCTCTCAAAAGTTTGTTCACCTTTGTTGTGTGCGGCAGTTGATACGCTTCAGACAGTCTGTGTTGCACTTGAACAGACTGTACTTGCACCGGTGTATTGTCAATGAGAAAACACAACCGGCCGTTGCTTTCTTCTTCTCCAATCAGCAGGATATGCTCGTGTATATTTGATCTTTGAAAGTGATGAGAATTAGGTTTGCCCTTGCATTGTATTTATATGCTCGAGCGAAACCCTAATTCGCACAAGATAATCCCATCAAATATTTCAGAATTGATTCCTAAATATTTGATGTATATCTTTCATAAATCGATCGGAAATATATACGAAGTCTTCTTTCCAAGTAAGTCGTGCCATCTTCAATGTAGATATTCATTCGAATATCTAATGCTCGAATAAGTCGCAGGCCGACTTCCACTTGTCGAAATCTTCGTTGCCAATATATTCTGGAAAATATCCTCGCGTATATCCTCACGTCTTGATCACGCTGTACAGGAGTACCAGGATATTGTTCGAACTCCCCCTGAACACATGCTCGAACTTTCTAAGCTATGTTTTGCCAAATACATGCCACTTAAGGGAACATCAATCTCCCCCTTGGCATTTTGGCAAAACCAGATCTACTAGATAACTAAGTCTATCTAACTATTTAGACAGTAGACAACTTGGAGGGAAACAAGAATTGTCTCCTCCAAAATACTCCCCCTTTTTGCCACAAACTGGCAAGGGGTGCGATCCGAGTTCGAACAGACAATCAAAATGTGCCAGAACAAGCACTAAGAACGATAGTTTTAAACAAATAGTTCAGGGAGAAAGTTTGAATAGGACCTTCAATCAGAAGCTTCTTCAATGGAATCATCTTCAGAGGCAGTAGCTTCTGATTCATCATCACTGTGGTAGCTGAGAGCTCGAGCAAGCCTGTTGATTCGGCGGCGCTGTTCCTTGTCCGCAGCAATGATAACATGGAGGTCCTTCAGTAGTTTGCTCCTCTCATCCAAGCCCATTCTGGCTCCCACTCGACTGGATTCCCCAATTTCTTTACCTGGCTTGCTCCCCCCTTTCAGATCATTCACATGTCGCCCTTTGTATAACTTGTGGTCCACTGTGAAATTGCTGGGAGCTTTAGTAAGAAGATCAGACGAGGCTGTCAAATCAGAGGCTTGATGAATAATCAGCTCATAAATCAGAGATGGAAAGCAGATCTGGTGCAGGGTTCTCATCGATATAGCATGGTCAGCAATCTGTTTGAACATTATTCTGCCCAGGTTAAACTTCAGCTTGTTCCCTATCTGATAAATCAGTTGGGCCATGTCCTTGTTGACAGTAGAGCGATGAGTAGACGGCCTCCAGTTAAACACTGCTATGAAAAACAGCATTGAATAGAACGTGGCAGATCCGCCGTGTGCACTGCACAACTGACTCAGGCCTCCACTGAACAGAGCCTGCAGTGATGGTGCTTACTATCTTCTCGAGGATGGATTCTTCTTCATCAACAGCTGGGTCGTCCATGGAGAAGTATACATTGATCAGTTCTGGATCAATCTTGATCCTTCTTCCTCTTACATAGAAGACCCCATACTCAGCCTCTCCAATGATCCCAAACTTTGGAGGCAAGTTTGCCATGGCCTCACGCACCAGATGTTCGTTGAATGGCTTGCATCTGTCTAACATCCAGAATAGATCCGACTCTTTGAGCACCTCAATCACTTCTTTCCCTTTGTAACTCGATGCATCCAGTAGTCTCTCCGGTATGATTTTCCTCTTCTGCACACATTCCCACTTCAATGCAGCTTCTTTGTTCACGAACCACACACCTTTCTTGACCTTACCGACTGGGACAGCCTCAGATTCAGGGGCTGGGACTTCACATCTCACAGCATCTTCAGAGATGGGAACTGCAGCAACGCGCTTTCTTTTCTTTGAAGTGCCAGCTCCCCCTGCACCACTACTGACCTTAGCAACCTTCTGAGCTGGTTCCTTTGTAGACGTAGCAAAGGCAACCTTTTTCTTTTCCTTCCCCTTCGTTGTCCTCTTGAGGTTGACAAGGGGAACACTGTCTTGGTCATCTTCTGAAAGGGTAAGACCTTCTGCTGCTGATGTAGGGGCATCCTTACGAATGGATGGTTCATCCTCCTTCAAATAATCCCGACGACGATCATCTTGAACTGTCATTGTTTCTTCACTCACTGCTTTCTCTGGTACTACTCCAGTCTTATCTTCGGTTTGAACACTCTGTTCCACTATTGGAGCACTTGAGACCTTTCCAGTACCAGACTCTTCTGCTTCAACACCCAGGTTACGCAGACCTTCCTCCGGAACTAGTGCTGTTTGAGCTTCAGTCTGAACAGAGGGTTCCACTGTTGAACTGCTTGTAGCTTTCTCTGTAGCTCTTCCAATCTCAACACCAGACTGAACACTTGGTTCCATAGGTGGATCACTTGTAGCTTTTTCTACATCAAATTCTTTTGCCCTAACAGCCTGAGCTTCTTCCAGACTTGCCACTCCCTGATCCTTCTCCTTTTCCAGGTCTTCCATGACATCATCAATGTCTTTGTATAACTTCTCCAATTCATCATCCTTTTCTACTGGGTTAATCTCCTCTGCCACAGCCTCATCATGCAAACCGAAACCTTCTTCAGTGATTCCTCCTTGATTTTCAGACGGATCAGCATCACTCATCACCACATTCCTCTTCCCCGAGGACTCGTTGAACTTCTCTGTTTCTTCATCGAACATTGCAATCTTCCTTCCTCGAGCTGCATAGATCTGGGCGAGATATTTTCTGGGAGAGTCACTGGCCCGCTTCACCTTCTTTCTGCGACCAGCCTTCGGAGGAATGTATCCTGTGGCGAAAATCTTTTCTCTCCACGTTCCTGAGCCTCCAGCCCCCTTGTTGGGTTCCTCTTCTTCCACACTCTTGACAGACTTCTTCTTAGAAATCCCACTACCGGCTTTGTCAACCGTCACAGCCCTACCACTCTCATTATCTCCACCAAGAATCTCCCTACTGGTTTCAACACCATCGGCTTTAACACCAGTAACAGCCTGACCACCATTATCGCCAATTACAGCCCTTCTGGCTTCAACACCGTCAATCAACTCAACAACCTTCTCACCCTCCACACTTGTTTCTTCATTCAGCACAGATTTTTCAACAGCGGGGATATTCGCAAAGACAGAAGGAATATTTGGATTTACCTGAATCTGTGGAGTTGAGTCCACTGTGCCCGACTGAGGGATTCCATTGGTAACTCCTTCAACAGACTTCTCTTTGGCCAAAGATTCGGTGACTGAGTGTCAAGGCGACGCCTTTTTCATCTTCGCAGCTTTTGATTTCAGAATCTTTGATTTCGCCGCCTACGCCTTTGAGGTCTGCATGCTTTCTTTGATTTTCTCCGCAGATTTAGCATTAGATTTTGCTGACTTCCTGGTGTTCACCATTGTCGGTTGAGGAAAGAGCAGTTGAGAGGGAAGTTCCATTCTAGGTTTTTTGAGAGAGAGAAGACGATACTCAGGGAATGAATTTGATTTTTTAAAAAATCAAATTTGTCTATATGACACTTCAGCTTTCCAAAACCGTCAACCGAAAAAAAATCTTCAAGGATATTTAAAAAAATATTTTGTTGTGACTTCTGTTCCAGCTCTCTTTATTAGATGGTCAGTCCAACTGTTTCAGCTGGAGATACGACTATGACTGACCACCGTCGGATCCTCTCAGTGGTTGACACCACATAGACCCCCTGGGGATCTGGGTGTTCCATTCCGTGACCTGCCATATGGTTTGACACAAGTATGGCGCCTCAGAGTTACCATCTTTCGTGAGCATTCATATTTTCTTGTACGGCTCCAGGCACATTTCTCTGGGCAGTGTACGGACTCCAGATGCAACTGTACCACCGTCTGATTCGACAGCTTCCTGGGACACTCGGCAACCTTGATTTGTGCGCATCGACAATCAGATCTTGTGTGCAAGGTCTTATCCACTCCCCCTCGCAGAAAACTAGGTTGTTCGTTTGCACATGGGAGAGCAACCGGTTGCTGGCCATGATTCTCATTGTTCATTGACTCCGTCAGACCCATCCTAATAGTATAGCAGTTGTTGGCATCCCTTTTTCCTTTCATCAGTGTATCACCATTCTGGTCTAGTACAAGACATGAGTAGCTGGAGAATGACACATAGTGTCCATCGTCGCATAGTTGACTGATGCTGATAAGATTCCTGGTCAGTCCCTTAACAAGGAGGGTGTTCTTGAGTGCAGGGAGATCCGGAACCATCAATGTCCCACAGCCGATCACCTGACCCTTTTCACCATCCCCGAAGGTGACAAACCACATATGCTCAACAGGTCTAATATGGGTAAGATATTGAGAGTTACCTGTCATGTGTGCAGAGCATCAGCTGTCGAAGAGCCAGCTATCATGCGATGAGTAGTTTGAGGTGTAACAGGCTACCATGCAAACGGTTTGGTCTACCTTTTGAACCCAGACCTATTTCTGTTGCGATGTGGTTCGTTGCTGGAAATCACGTCGTTCGGCTAAAAACAGGTGACACTTTAGTTTAATGTGTCCCATCTGATTGCAATACCAGCAAGTGCGCCATTCTTTCCTTTGCGCTGAATGAGAGCCGAAGTGCATCATACCATCCCTTCTTTGACCACTGTTGGGTTGTTCTTGTTGCAGGTCTATTTTCTATCTGGGATGCTGTCTTACCTTCTGTTCTGTCTTCTGTTCCGACACCGGTCTGGTTTTAACAAGCGTCGTACCTTTTGAGCTGCCTTCTCCTGTGAACCCCAATCCTATGTGTCCGGACTCCATTCTCTGGGATCTAAGAATATCATTTAAGTTTTTAGTGCCAGAGTTAGGCATTCTTACCGACTGTTTGAGGTGATTGAGTTCCTCTCTAGTGTCAGAGTGTTCCATCTTCTCGGATTCTAGCTGAAGTTCCAGCTGTTCCACCCTCCTTAGTTGGAACATTTCTTTCCGCTGTAGATCAATGATGGTTTTTCTCAGCCCCGCCATGCCTACAGGATGAGTGTCCCGATCCTTCTCTATTTCGACTTTTAGGGAGGAGACAGTACCCAGGAGTTCCGTTTTCTGAACAAGAAGATCTAGCCTTTCCTGTTTTACCTCAGCTAGTTGAGAAGTCAGTGAGTTAATTGTACCTTCTAGTTCTGCCTTCAGTGTCAGTAGTATCTCAACCTCGTGCCATACCTTGTCCTTTTCCATAGTGACGCTTGCCACTGTGTCATTTAGCTTTTTGTTCATCTTGATCAGAAGCAGCCACTTCTCATATAGATCTTTATAAGTCTGAGCCAGAGAGTCCTGTGTGAGTTCTTCATTGTCACTATCCGAGGGGTCTTCACCTGGGAGTTCCAATTGAGGTGGAACAGTTTCACTTGTGCTGCTGCATTCATCCAGAGTTGTGACGAAGGCCACAAAGTTTGTGGTTTCACCTTTTTCTTCGTCTGACTCATTGTCGCTGAAGCTCGCCACCATCGCCTTTTTCTTCATGAGAGTGTTTGCACACTGTGACGCAATGTGACCGAAACCCTTGCATTCATGACACTGAATCTCTTCTTTTTCTTTGTCAGACAAGTCTTGCCTCGAATCAGTAGACCTTGGCCTGCTGGATTTCCAGTTTCGGTAACCAGTTGATGAAGACTGACCTTGTTCTAGACCATGTCTGTTGATTTTCCGCACCATTCTTCCAAAGTTTTGTGCCATCATGGCTAGTTGCTCAGTGGTGCACCCAGAATCCAGTTTGTCTTCCGTTATATCTGCTTTAAGAGCGATTCCCTTCTCTTCTCCGGTTTGGAAGTCATGATTGATCTCGTAAGTTCTGAGAGAACCCATTAGCTCGTCTAGCTTCAGTGTGGTGATATCATGCATTTCCTCAATGGCCGTGACTTTCATGGCAAATCTCGGAGGAAGAGACCTTAGGACCTTGCTGGCCAATCTTTCTTGATCGATGGGGTTCCCTAGTGCAGATGCCTCGTTGGACAGTTCCAGGACTCTGGTGTTGTACTCAGTGATGGTTTCACTCTCCTTCATCTTCATCTCTTCAAACCTGGTTGGGACAGCTTGCATGCGGGAGTTGCGAACTTTGTCTGTTCCTTCAAACGCTGTTTGGAGGATATCCCATGCTTCCTTGGCCACTTCACAGTTGATGATTAGCTTTATGACGTTTTCATCTACTGCCGAGAAAATTGCGTTCATTGCCTTTGAGCTACCCATGGAAGCTTTGTCCTCCTCTTCTGTCCACAGAGCTTCTGGTTTGGCGATCGGTTCTCCAGTGAGATTGTTCATTATGGGTTCCGTCCACCCTTTCAGAACAGCCTTCCATGCCTTTTCGTCTAGTGATTTCAGAAAAGATCTCATCACAGGCTTCCACGTGGCATAGTTCGATCCTTCGAGCAGCGGGGGTCTAGTTATGCTTTGTCATTCCTTCAGAGTCATCTTGAACAGTTCAGGATCCCACTCAGTGTGTCGAGTGATCTGCTCTGATACCAATTGAAATTATGTCCCCTGTTCAAGCTTGTGTCCAAGGTAGTGTTACGACAGACCTGGGACTCTTTGCACAACAGTTCAACACACAGAGGTTGAACTCTTATCACAACAGTTCAGCAAACAGATAAAGGCAGTAGAGACACACAGACTGATAACCCAGTTCGACTCCGCCTACTCTGGGGGGTTTCCCACACCCAAAAAAGGGACAGCAAATCTTTATTACGAGTATAGGGTTTCCACAGGGACTTACACTTACACCTTGTAATAGCCTAACCTCAATACTTCGTCTCTCAGATTTGCAACCGAGGTTCACCGCAATTCCCCTCGATCCCCTTCGTTCAGAACCTGCAGTCTGAACGTTCTCGACCTTCTCCAAAAGCTCGGATGCTTTCTCTCGAAAGCTTGTTCACCTTTGTTATGTGCGGCAGTTGATACGCTTCAGACAGTCTGTGTTGCACTTGAACAGACTGTACTTGCACCGGTGTATTGTCAATGAGAAAACACAACCGGCCGTCGCTTTCTTCTTCTCCAATCGGCAGGATATGCTCGTGTATATTTGATCTTTGAAAGCGATGAGAATTAGGTTTGCCCTTTCATTGTATTTATATGCTCGAGCGAAACCCTAATTCGCACAAGATAATCCCATCAAATATTTCAGAATTGATTCCTAAATATTTGATGTATATCTTTCATAAATCGATCGGAAGAATATACGAAGTCTTCTTTCCAAGTAAGTCGCGCCATCTTCAATGTAGATATTCATTCGAATATCTAATGCTCGAATAAGTCGCAGGCCGACTTCCACTTGTCGAAATCTTCGTTGCCAATATCTTCCGGAAAATATCCTCGCGTATATCCTCGCGTCTTGATCACGCTGTACAGGAGTACCAGGATATTGTTCGAACTCCCCCTGAACACCTGCTCGAACTGTCTAAGCTATGTTTTGCCAAATACATGCCACTTAAGGGAACATCAAACTTCACAAAACACTCTCTAATTTTAGCCAATCCAAACACTGTTTTGCAATGGTGACGGAAATGATGCACCAGAACTTTTTACTACTCTCATGTGGTGTTTTTTGCTGCAACTCGTTAATTGTGAGGTATTCTTATTTAGTTTCATTTCAAATCAGATTGCATATTATTTTAAATGAATTTTTTATATCATGAAAGGAGATGGATGTACGAATCTCGTGCTCATGGTGAGTCGTACAGTAATAATGTTTTCATCGCCGGAGTCAATAATTTTGTCCAAACAGCCGTGTCAAATGGTCATCTTTCCAACAACAACACAATGCGGTGTCCATGTACGAAATGCAAGAATCGGCGATTCATCAATATAAGAATGCTGGAGGAGCAATTGTACAAATACGGTTTCACACCAAAGTACTATAATTGGACGCTACATGGCTAAGATCTTGCGCCAACCACGTACGCAAATGCTTGCCCAACCATACCGGACTCGGCCACAGTTGATCCAGTTATTACTTCGCACGATGAAATTTTTGGACATGCTGGCGTCCAAGATATGGTTCCTGATTTGCCACCCCTAATGATATTCCTGAGTCGTCTAACTTTGGCGACCAACAAATAGAGAATGCTGAAGCAAATAAATTCTTCAATCTCCTAAATTCAAGTTCAGAGCTAGCTTACGAAGGTTGCATGACAGAGACAGAGCTTTCGATTAACAGGAAAATGCTTCCAACAAAAGCCAATTACAGATTCTTCGAAGGCGCGTTTAACACCATTTGTGGCACGATGAAAAATCTGATTGGGGGGGGACAATAAAATGCCATCTTCTTTCAAACAGTCAAAGAAACTCGTAGCTGATCTCGGAATGGGGTACCAATGGATTGTCGTTTGTGTCAGTGGATGTATGATTTACTATGGCTGTGATGAAAGTATGACAGTACAACGTTTCTGCTCGGAACCAGGATATCATCCTCCAAGATGCGTGGAAACATCTTCATCGTACCAACGCCATGCGAGAGGTAAAATGTTTTACTTACTGATTATACCGTGACTACATAGACTTTTTTTATTGCACAGTCTAGCATAAGAAATGTGTTGGCATGCTTCGCCTAGAGATGACGTGTATCGCATGGTTCACCCTTCGGGCGACAAATCTTCGAAGCATTTTGATCGGTGCCATCCCAACTTTGCATCCGAGGCACGTAATGTAAGGTTAGGATGATGCATAGAAGGATTTAATCCATGGGGTGTGTCCACTAAACAATACTTTGTTTGGCCTGTCATGGTAACACCCTACAACTTACCACCGTGGTTGTGTATGAAGACGAGATTCATTTGGTTAACTATACTAGTTCCTGGGCCGTCTAATCCAAAGAAGCGTTTGGACATATATCTAAGGCCTCTTATTGATGACTTGGTACATCTTTGGAGTGTTGGGGTCGACACATATGACGCTAATCGCAAACAGAGTTTTACATTGAGGGCAGCTCTGATGTGGACTGTATCTGATTTCCCCGCGTATGCAATGCTGTTGGAGTGGTCAACTCAAGGAAAACTTGAATGCCCATATTGTATGGACAACTAAAAGACATTTGTGTTGAAAAATGGAAGAAAAGTGTGGTATTTTGGCTGTCACAGATGGTTTTTATCTAGAAAATCATCTGTATCGAGGTAATGCCAGGAATATCTAAAGAGATCGAACAGACTTCGACGGTCCAGTCTCATTTCTCTCAGGTCACGAATTTTATGACAGGGTTAGATACTTAAAATATATATGGGAGCAAGGTATCAATGAGGTTTTCGACGGCTACGGGGTGGATCACAACTGGACAAAGAAATCCATTTTTTGGGAACTACCTTACTGGGTGGACGTCAAGCTTAGAGATAACCTAGACATCATGCACATTGAAAAGAATGTTTTAGAGAATTTATTCAACACCATCATGGATGTGAATGGGAAAACGAAGCATGACGGTGTGAAATGCAGAAAAGATATCGGGTTGTACTATCGAAGACCTGAATTGGAACTCAAAACTATTCGCAGTCATTTGGTAGCCAACAAGGGTAAGTATCAGCTTACAAGAGAACAACAGAAGCTTGTACTTCTTTGGGTGAAGTCTCTGAAGTTTCCTGATGGATTTTCATCTAACTTGGGAAATGAAGTTGATTTGAGTACCCTAAAACTAGTAGGTTACAAGTCTTCCGACGCTCACGTATTCATTGAGCGACTCATGCCGATTACTTTTAAGTTTATTTTACCAAAACAAATCTGGGAAGCTGTATCAGAGTTGTCCCCCTTCATTTTTCGACTCAATGGAACACCTACTAATTCATTTGGCTGATGAATTGCTTCTCGACAGACCAGTCCACTACCTTTGGATGTATCCTTTTGAGTGATTTATCTACCTTCTTAAATAGTTGGGCCAAAAAGGAAACAGATCTGAGGTGGAAGTAAGTATTGTTAACGCCTACATCAAGTTGGAGACTTCATATTTGGGATCCAATTACCTAGATCCAGAGTTAACAGCGACTAGTATATGCTTAAAACGAAATGAAGTAGTGGCGGAAGATTTCGATGATCCTCAAATTTCTATTTACAATTACCCAGGAGTCAGTGGCAACACAATAACTCAGAGTGTTTTAGACACCCAAGAATTTAAAAAAGCTACTCATTACATCTTTCGTAACACACCTGAATTTGAACAATATTTGGCATTATTTGAGACCAGCTTAAGACAACGACGCCCGCGATTCAATGACCAGCAAATCTACAATACTATATTAAAGGATTTTCCAGAATGGATGTATTCCCATGTAAGTGTAATCAACATTTCCACATATAATTATGTAGCAAATTACTCTGTACTTACACTTTTATGTTCATCTAAAATATTCTGTTCATATTTGGGAGCTTGGAGAAGCCTTACCACTACCACAGCGGGTTCACTACTTGTCCGCTGGATTTCACTCTGATCACATGTTCGGAAACATACAAAGTCAACAACTACAAATTTCACATCGAAAGCCATGGTGAAGGGAGGAACACGGTGAACAGTAATGTTTACATGAAAGGAACAGAGGGTATACACTACTACGGGGTGATTGAAGAAATAATTCATATGAGATGTAGAACCTACCATTGCCTAAAGGTTGTCTTGTTCAAGTGCCATTGGTATGACCCTCAGTTTGTTAATTCATACCCATCTAACGACATTCTAATCGTGAACACTCATAGACCCTACCCCCATTACGACCTTTACATTATTGCCCAGCAAGCAGTTTAAGTTTACTATTTGACGTTTCCGGGATTAACCAGACAAAATAATCAGGGTTGGGTTGCAGTTTGTCCTCTAAAACCAACAAACGCCATCGACATGGAAGTAGCAAATGGTCCATTCCAAAATGAGGGTCAAATTGGATCTGAGATGCCTGTAATTAACGAAATTGGATCATATGGGAACCTTGCTGATGATGAGGTTTACGAGTACACCTAAGAAGATTGCAACGAAGACGACATAAAGGATAATCCATATCCGAAGAAGAGTCCAACGAATCCTCGTGAAGTCATACATTTCAAATTTAGTAAAATGATGTACACTTACGGTATGTTTTCGATATTGAAACATTTAAGTTCAATTCAAGAAATATTCAAATTGGAATAAATTTTAACGATGTAATAAATTAATGTTATTTATTGCACTGAGATGGAAAACATTTTAACTGATAATACTCACTTTTGTTTGAAATAAATGCAAAGAGGGCGACTCAAATTAGGGTTTAAGTGGACGAATGGTGTTAGTTTTAGAGCTGGGTATTTAGCGCTGTATTTAGTATAGGTTCTTTTAATATATATAGGGTTTTAAAAAACGAGTATTTAGACAGCGCTTAATAAATAGGCGTTGTCTACAGTGACACAAAAGACAGCGCTTAGGGTGTAGGAACTGTTCAAAGTCACAAAGAAGACAGCGCTTACGGTGTAAGCGCTATCCGAAGTGACAAAAAATAAAGCGTGTCATATATATGCGCTGTATAAAGTTAGATATACGACAGCGCTTACTAAATAAATCACTGTTATATGTTACTTTAGACATCGCCTACATGAAAAAGCGATGTCTTATGTCTATCTAAAAATTCGCCCGCCTACGCAAATATTTATATTTACAAAAATGTAATATTTACATAAAAATAAAGGTTGTTTAACGGATTTACGATGGAATAAGTAAATAATTGTTTAATAAGTACGCAGAATAATGACAGAATTGTGACTGAATAAGTTAAATTATATGCGACAATGGAAACTAACAGGTGCCAGTCGTCGTGACACTGCAAATTAACAATTTATAAGTCCACTACTTTGGCCTTACTATTGGATTAGTAAAGTGGTAAGTAGGGGTCGAACCCAAAGGAATTAGTGGATAGAGTAGTTCTTTTGAAAATAGAAAATAAAGTAAGACAATTGGGTTTTGATTTTTGGGTTTGAACGGAAAGTAAATGTACTGAAAGTAAATGTACTGAAAATAAAAGTGTTGAATGTAAAGTTTGGTACTGAAAGTAAAGGTACTGAAAGTAAAGTTAGGTGCTGAATGTAAAGTTAGGTACTGAAAGTAAAGGTACTGAAAGTCAAGTTTGGTGCTGAATGTAAATGTACTGAAAGTAAAGTTAGGAACTGAATTGAAAGTTAGGTACTTGAAAGTAAAGGTGCTGAATGTAAAGGTACTGAATTGAAGTTGTTGAATGTAAGACTGTAAGTAAGTGACAAGTTGTTGTTTTGATCAAGAGAAAGATTCGGTGTAGGGGCTTTATATCATAGCTTCGTTCATCATCGACCTCTAATGATCTTACTAAGTGTTCTAAGGTGAGGGTTGTTCCTTTTCAAGACTTAACCCAAAACAAGGCTTTTTCAAGCACATGCCTCACCGGCTAGTCCTTTTCAAGACATAGCTTACTAGTTCTCACTAGACTAATTCACCTTTTCAAGGTATATTAGCCTAAGTGCATCCACCTGATCAATCATTTCCGATCAACCAAGTGGTGTTAAAGAGGGGATGAACTACTTGGGAGAGCTTTGTTTTTTCAAGCATCCACTCAACCTTGTCATGTTCAACCCGAATTGATGGCACAAAGAACTAGTTAGAACACTAAGTAGCATTAAGTAAAGGGTCTAAAACGGTTTATGATATAAAAACCCCTTCAACCGAATGAAAGGTTTAGTTACAAGTATCCATTGAAGGGAATACCATAGCTAATACAAGGAAAGTAAATGGTTTTCGAAATCAAAGACAAGAACAAGTAAGATTTTGGAGAGTAAACTCAAGAACAAGTAAAGAGAAGTTGGAGCTTTTGATATCCAAATGTGTGTGAAGTGTTTACAAGCCTTGTGAGTGAAAGTAACAAAGATCTAGCTAGAGAGATAAGTGACCAAGTATCCAAAAACCAAAAGTAAAATAGAGATGTGTATTTCAAAGGCCAAGCCTCTCTACTTATAGGCCAAAAGAGGCGGTTTGGAGTTGGAGGAGAACCAACCGACTTGGCTCTAGTTCCTCCTCAATTGAGCCACCTTGGACTTGGTTTGAGGCCAAGGGACAACCACTTGGGGCGGCTAAGCTCAAAGGGCAACCGGCCATGAATAGGAAAGGTTAACCGGGAAGTTGGATTTGGTTCCGATTGGACTTGGCCGGAGCAAGGATAGAACTGGCCAGAGCATGGTTGCAAGTGCTCTGAGCTTGATCGGAGCACCGTCGGAGGCTGATCGGAGCTTGGTCAGAGCTTGCAAGAATCTTGGCCGGAATCTTGATCGGAGGTGCTTGATTCATGGACCATGGATTCTGAACGACAAGGCCAAGAGAAATTGGTTTCATCAAGGATGTTAGGCCGGATTCTGGCCAGAATCCCAAAATACTCGGAAATGCCCTTGGTTGGCCTTGACCGGGCTCGGGGCCTTAGCAATGCGTTCTTGTCCAAATGCCGATGGTTCTAGCATATTTGAGTGATTTCAAGATGGATGCCCGAGCTGGAATTGCCGGATCCTAGTTGGAGCTTGAGATGGCCCTAGAATGGCCTTGAACTCGGTTGCATGGCCTTGGACCGACCTGGAATTTGGACCATGCGTTCTTTGCCTTTTGGATACGGTTCTGGAATCCTGAGGTGATTCCAAACCAAGTGCTCGAGGTCGTTTGTCAGGAACGCAGTCGGAGCTTGGTCGTGGCCTGGTATGAAGCTCTCCTCGGCCCTTGGTCGACCGGGCTAGGGCGCTGCTCTCAGGCGAGACTGGCACTCTCGGACGCTGGCCTCGGCACACTCGGGCGCGGGCTCTCGGCACACTCAGCACAGCCCAGCACGGGCTTGGCTGGGGTTCTGCGGTCCCTAACTGAGTTTCTCGGTCCCGATTGGGATTTTCTCGGTCCCGGTTGGGATTTTCTCGGTCCCGGTCGACTAGATATTGAGGGTTCTCACCCGGTCGGTTGGATTTGGGGACACTTTCCCACCCGACCATTTGAATCTCCACTTTGATATTTTCTTGCACAAATCTCTCTTTTAGGGTTGTTTCTTCTTAAGACCTCCAAAATGCCTGTAAAGCACAATGGAACTAACAAGTAAAAGTTATTAAGACAAAGTGTCTAATTTGGTGGGTTTAACTGATATAATGAGTCGTATAAATACGACCCATCAAATCACCCACACTTATACTTGTTCGTCCCGAACAAGGCTAGGCAAAAAGAAGAACACTTAGCTAAAACACAAAAAGTTCAAGGTAAGAATGATAAAATGCTAGTCTAGATTTCACCTTATCATGCATTACTAACGTGCTTTCAAAAGAAACTGTCCTAAAACAAAGAGGCAGCTAGATACTTGTACCTTCGAGCCGAGATGCACATTAACTTGGATGAATGGGAGATAGCTCTCTTAGGCCCTTGATCTACACTCTCGGTTCCGATCTCGATATATGGTTATGACTCTTGGCTTTCTCTAGCACATGGTTTGTTCGGGCTAAAGGGTTGAGCTTTTTTGATTTTCTTGAAGGGACAGCTTTTGGAGTGATTTTGGCCTTCGGCCTTTGATATGGAATTGGAATACTTCACTTTTGCTTTCGGGTAAATCTTCACAAATTGGCCTTCGGCCTTTGATATGACTTTATGAGCTTTGCTCCTTTGTGAATTGCTCGTCCATTTTCTTCACTTTTGGGAGGTCCAATCATAGCACGCAAGCATATGGAAATGCCTCCCCGCTCTTTCTCATCGTAGTCGTTTCGGCGTGGGTCAAGTTGAGGGTCGCCCGGCTACTCGGACTAGAGATAGGACGGTTTGATTCTCGTCCCGCCTTTTGCATAGACGCTGCATGGCGGAGTCTGCTCTAAACTCCATGAAACCCGAAGTGCTAACCTCCACTTCCTTCATAACCATAAGTGAGGATCCGGTCCCTTGAATGCTTGTCAAGCCTCGCTAGGACGATTTATGTCAACTTCACATCCTACTTTATCTTGGCACAAAAGGACAAGTAAATAGTTAAGTTCACATGTTTCTACACAGTTTCGATTTTACAAGGTAAATGCATGCATTTGGATCTATCTATTTCACATTCTCAAGTTCATATTTTCAAAAAGTTAATATTAAGGGAAAAGGAAAACAAACTGACTTATATACAACGACTATTCTCACCCCACACTTTTGAACAAAGCCGTGCCTCACGGCACGACTTAGTTCAAAACACACATGCAAGCACACAATCAAAAGAAAGGAAACGACATCAAAATTAAAAGTGCAAATAGAACTCCTCTATAGCATCGTTGCTCAGTCGTGATTGAAGGAGCAAACGACCGGGCCTGGTTTGGCCAAATTCGGCTGATGGCCGAGGGTTCTTGGCTGGGAACCGGTTCCTAGGGCGCAGGCCCTGGTTTTCTAGGCGCAGCCCGGCACTCCTTGGGCGCAGGCCTGGTAATTTTTGGACGCGCCCGGCTGGCCTGATCTTGTTCCCAAAACTCGATTCCTGCACAAAGAATCGTTTCCTTCTATATGCAAAAGAGAGGTGAGAATGACTCAAAAACTAAACGACATAAGTAAATATGGACTGAAAAATTTAAAAGACGCATAAAACTGAAAATGTGCCGGGTTACCTCCCGGCCAGTGCCCTTGTTTACCATCGTTGGCTCGACGATACCTCACTCATGAGGGGTCGGGTGGCTTGGCCAGGTCATAGTGTTGAGTTGTCCAGTCGACCTCGCCATGGTAGTGTTTGACCCGCTGCCCATTCACATTGAATCGGCTTCCATTCTTCAAGCTTTCCAACTCAAGCATCCCATGGTTGAATACCTTAGTCACGGTATAAGGGCCGGTCCATCTTGATTTCAGTTTGCCGGGCATCAATTTCAACCGTGAGGAGAAGAGTAGCACTTGTTGTCCTTCCTCAAATGAGCACCGGAGGATGAATTTGTCATGATACAATTTGGTCCGCGCTTTGTAGTTCGTTTTCCCTTCATAGTTTTCAAGCCGCAACTCCTCAAACTCACACAGATTAAGCTTCCTATCCAGTCCGGCGGCCTTCAAATCCGGATTGCAATGCTTGAGCGCCCAATATGCTTTTTGCTCCAACTCCACCGGAAGGTGGCATGCCTTCCCATAAACAAGCCGAAAGGGGGAGGTCCCTATTTGTGTCTTGTATGCCGTCCGATAAGCCCAAAGAGCTTCATCTAGCCTTTGACTCCAATCTTTCCTCGTCGGCTTTACCATTTTTTTCTAAAATACCCTTGATTTCATGGTTGGAGATCTCCGCTTGACCATTGGTTTGGGGATGATATGCCGTGGATGTCCGGTGGTGGACATGGTAGTGCTTCAAGGTGGCAGCCATCATGCGGTTGCAGAAATGAGTTCCTTGGTCGATGATTATGGCCTTGGGTACTCCGTACCTACAAAACAGGTTAGTGCGCAAAAAATCTATGACAGTCTTTGCATCGTCGCACCTCGTGGCCTTATCCTCTACCCATTTCGACACATAATCTACAGCAACAAGTATGTAAGCAAAACCACATGAAACTGGGAATGGCCCCATGAAATCAATGCCCCAAATGTCGAAGACATCATTGACCATGATGGGAACTTGAGGCATCTCATTCCTAGCCGACACATTCCTTACTCTTTGGCACCTATCACACTTCTTACACTTCTCATAAGCATCTCTAAAGAAGCCGCTATCTAGGATTTTCCTAGCGGTTCTCTTAGGCCCAAAGTGTCATCCACATGCAAACTCATGGCAGAAGCTAATAACAGAAGCTATTTCATTATCAGGGATGCATCTCCCAAGTATTTGATCTACTCCTATTTTCCACAAATAAGGATCATCCCATAAGTAATGTCTAGCATCATGCCTAAGTTTTATGCATTGTGCTTTAGTAAAAGAGGGAGGAAATGTACCTCCTACTAGGTAGTTGACGATTTGAGCATACCATGGCACCTTGGTTGAGACTGCATAGAGATGCTCATCCGGAAATGACTCAGTTATATGCCCTTCTTCTTCCTCTCGGACAATCCGACTTAGATGGTCGGCCACCGTATTCTCAATCCCCTTTTTGTCCCGTATCTCCACATCGAATTATTGCAGTAGCAAGATCCACCGTATGAGCCTTGGCTTGGCCTCCTTCTTCTTCATTAGGTACCGGATGGCAGCATGGTCCGAGAAGACTATCACTTTTGCTCCAAGCAAGTATGATCTGAACTTCTCTAGAGCGAACACCACGGCTAAGAGTTCCTTCTCGGTGGTTGAGTAGTTCCGTTGGGCTGAATCTAGGGTCCTCGAGGCGTAATAGATTACGACCACCTTTTTTCAAACCTTTGGCCAAGAACTGCTCCCATAGCAAAGTCGCTTGCGTCGCACATGATTTCAAATGGTTGTTCCCAATCCGGAGTCTGGATGATGGGTGTGCTAGTGAGGGCCTTCTTGAGCTCATCAAAGGCTTCCTTGCATGTCTTGGTGAATTCAAAAGGAACTTCTTTTTGGAGAAGAGTGGATAGAGGCAACGCCTTCTTGGAGAAGTCCTTGATGAATCGTCGGTAGAATCCCGCATGCCCAAGGAATGACTTGATGTCTCGCACCGTGGATGGGTATGGTAAAGTCATGATCAGGTCGATCTTTGCCTTGTCCACTTCTATGCCTTCTTGTGAGACGACATGTCCCAAGACTATCCCGTGTGTTACCATGAAGTGGCACTTCTCCAAATTGAGCACTAAGTTCATTGACACACATCGTGCCAAAACTGTGCTCAAGTTGTTTAGGCAAGCGTCGAATGTGTCTCCATAGATGGTGAAGTCGTCCATGAAGACTTCAATGAATTTTCCAATCATGTCTTAGAAGATGCTGGTCACCACTCTTTGAAAAGTACCGGGAGCATTGCATAGACCAAACGACATCCTTCGGAAGGCAAATGTACCGAATGGTCAGGTGAATGTCATCTTATCTTGGTCCTCGGGTGCTATAGGAATCTGATTGTACCCCGAGAACCCATCCAAGAAACAAAAATATGGTTTGCCCGCCAGTCGGTCTAGCATTTGATCAATGAATGGTAGAGGGAAATGATCCTTCCTTGTGACGGCATTCAATCTTCTATAGTCGATGCACATCCTCCAGCCATTCTTGACCCTTGTCATTACCATCTTCCCTTCGTCATCTTCCTCAACCGTGATCCCAGTTTCCTTCGGGACCACATGGACCGGGCTCACCCATTGGCTATCCGAGATGGGATAGATGACATCCGCATCCAGTAGCTTCTGAATCTCCTTCTGGACGATCTCCATCATGATTGGGTTGAGTCGTCGTTGAGTCTCTCTTGATGGCTTTGCTCCATCTTCTAGTAGGATGCGGTGCATGCATACCGTCGGGCTGACTCCTCTCAAGTCGGCTAGAGTCCATCCAATGGCTAACTTGTGCCGGCTTAGCACCTCTACCAAACGATGCTCTTGTGTTGCTTCCAAGCCGCTCTTGATGATCACCGGGAGTGTGTTATTCTCTCCTAGGAATGCGTACTTGAGATGCCCAGGTAGTGGCTTCAATTCCACTTCGGGAGCCTGCACAATAGAAGGTAAAAAGACATTAGATTTACATAATCGTACCTCATTGACTTCATACCTTGGTGTAAGAGGCTCCGAGATCATCAAGTGGGATAATGCCTCATGAACACCTTCAGCCAACTCATAAGAGTTCTCATATGAGTAAATGGCTCCATTGAGTGTGAGTTCAAGAGGATCCTCCCTTAGCTCCGGTTGGACTTCTTGGACAAGGTCATCTAAGGTGTCAAGAGCATGGACAGCCTCAAACTCCATGGGATGTTTCATTGCTCGAAATATGTCGAAGCTAAACACCTCTCCTTCTACCTCCATTGAGAGCATCCCACTACCGCAGTCTATCTTCATTTTTGAGGTCTTGAGAAATGGTCATCCAAGAAGGATAGGTGCATGGTCTGTTGGCCCGCCATTCTCCATTTTAAGGACAGAGAAGTCTGCTGGAAATACCAATTCTCCTACTTGGACCAGAACGTCTTCAATTTTGCCCTCAGGCTGTTTGCACAACCGATCTGCCAATTAGATAGTGAGACCGGTGGGTTCGAGGGGCCCAATCCTAAGGCAAGAGTAGATTGAAAATGGAAAGACGTTGATCGAGGCCCTAAGGTCTAGCATGCAGTTCTCGATCCGGATGTTGCCAATTGTGCATGGAATGGTGTAAGTCCCCGGATCTCCACATTTGGGGGGCACCTTTCGTTGCATGACGGCCGACACGTTTCTACTCATCAGTTCTTGATCATTTCTAGTATTCCTCCTCCGGTTGGTGCAAAGCTCCTTTAAAAACTTAGCATATCGAGGGATTTGCTTGATAGCTTCCAAGAGAGGGATGTTGATTTTGACCTTGCTGAACAATTCAAACACGTCCTCATCCATGACATGTTGTTTTGGTACTCTGGCTGGCACAGGAAATGGAAGAGTGGCGCTGATTTGGAGGTCTTTGTTCTGGGCTCCGGACGTGGCCTGTGCTCCTCGGACGTTGGTACCGGGCCAGGCATGCGTTCCTCGGCTGTGTCATGTTCTTCTTCAACCGCGCCCCTCTCTTCCTCGGGCGCGTCCTCACTTTTCTCAGCCGCATCTTTCTCAAGAGTACTGATAGCCTTGGGCCTCATTTGTTCTTCTCTGGGCAACCTTGGGTCTTCTTCTTCCTCCGGCTCCATGGGTTTGTGATAAGCCGTATTTATACAACTCATCGAGTCATTAATTCCCACCAATTCCTGCACTTTATTATACGAACAGTTACTTTTTAGTATTGTTTCGTGTTTCAGGTGATTTGGAAGCTCAAGGAGGAATCGCACTCAAAAGGCGGCTTTTGAAGCCTAAAACATCACAAGGAATTATGGACCGGCTTATCAGCATTTGACGAAGTTTGGCGCGGAAAGAAATGAAGACCGAAGCACTTTGGAACTTTGAGCAGTGCAATTCGCGGACGTCTTCACCATTTAGGGCGCGGAGGTCTTGTCCTTTATGATAATTCTAGAGACGTCCGCGGGAAGGAAATACAAGAGGCGTCCGCGGATGACGTCAGATCTCGGCCCGTCTTTTGGCATCACATCCGTCCAGCCCAAGTCACATCTAGGGCAAAATTACAAGCTAGGGTTTTGGAACGTTCAGGAAGGATCTAGATGGCTTGAAGATAAAGCAAGATTATTATGGGAATATTTCCATAATTATCTTGTGCTTATTTTGGGAACTTTAGGGTTTTCAAAACACTATATAAGGAGGAACATTCAAGGCATAATACTCGTCCCACAAGCTCTACTCGAGTTCTCCTCTCATACACGGCCAAGCCCTTGCTCCGCCACTCTCTCCTCCGTGCGCCGCCATCTGCTCCGCCCAACTCAGCCTTGCACGGCCGTGACTCGGCCAGCACTCGTCCAAACTCAGTTCCTTCATTCTACTCGGTTTTTGTGAAGCATCTCTTGTCCTTTTATTTTCTGCATTATTTATATGGCTATGTGTAACTAAATTCTCTATTCGGATTAGGGTTTTATACATTGTGACGATGTTTTTGAGACTTGGTTCTTAATGCTATATTCTATGTTTTACTGATTCTCGTACATGAATTCCATGAAATATTGCTAGACTAGACGTATACTTTGTCGTGAAACCTAGTTGTGCATATTTCTATATTAATCATCTATCTAATACTTTGCCGTTTAGATAGGTAGTACGTCTAGGTTAAATAACACCTTTGTCGGGTTATTAAACTTAGGGGAATTAGGTCGTGGCGTAACACCTTTGTCGGGTTACTTGGGAAGTCACCTTTGTCGGGACAACCACACTCAAAACACGAATTAGATACTTAGAAAGTCTATGATAAAACAAGTCACAATCGAACCCTAATCTGAATATTTCTCTCTGATATTTACATTCTTGCTATTTTCGTGACTTACAGTTGTTTCCTAATCCATACTTTCACCCAATTGCCTTTTCTTTCCTATTTCAGAACAAAGTAGTAACCAATCTAGCTCTCTAGGGTTTGACCCTTGCTTGCCACTACACTAGTCTTTCGCAAGGAATTATAAATTTAAATTTGCAGGTCAAACGACGCCTGTCAAATTTTGTCAACAAGCTTACTCCCACTCCTAAGGGTCACGGCACTTACGTTTCCCTTCGGGTTTTGAATAGTTTGTGAAGGAAGCCGTCCGGGTTCATTGTTGAGCGCGGACATTGAGGTAGTGAGTTGGGACTTTGCTTCTTCCAGTCCGAAATCTCTCTCTTTGTTTCGACTTGGAATTGATGCATCGAGCCCACGAGTTCCTTCACTATATCATCAAGGGACTTGTTCGGTCCTTGATGATTTCTTGGGCCCGCCTGATATTGACTTGGTCCCCTTTGCTGATATTGGCCTGCCGGTGGGACGTTCTGGTTGTACTGCCGGTGGGGCGGTCGGTAAGGTTGCTGACCCGATTGAGGGGTGGCTTGCTGCATTTCCCTTGGATGATGGCTGTCGTTTCGCCAAGTTGGATTGGGGTCATGCCGCCAGTTCGGCCCGGTTGCTTGCCCATATTACCGGTTTGGCTCGGCGCGGTTGTTGTTTTTGTTGTTGCTGTTGTTGTTGTACCCTTGATATCCCTCTACTGCATTGACCTCCATCGGGTCCTCCTCTATCAAGGTTGGGCCTGCATCAGTCTTGTGGTCTGTAGTGCCACAATATTCACAAGGTCTTGCTTGAGTTGGCTGCCTTCGTAGGATTTGAATCATCATGTCTTTCATTTGTTTCATCTCCTCGGGCATGGAGTTCACTGGCGTCTCAACTCTTGCCATGTTCTTTGTTCGAGAAAACTCATCTTGCCGAGTGGTCTCCTCTCTAAACCGAGCATTTTCAGCAACAGCGGTGATGAGTTGCCTTATGCCGCTCAATGGTAGGCTCATCATGGACCCTCCAGCCGGGGCATCTAGAAGTCTTTTATCCAAGGGACTCAATCCATCGAGAAGATACTCGATGATGAGCTTCTCGGGCAGGCCAAGAGTGCAGCAACTTTGCTCCAAGCGAGTGAACTTCTCGAGGTAGTCGTACATGGTTTCATTAGGCCCCTGCCTTATGTCTTGCAGTTGCCTCCTTACTTGCATCGCCCTTCCCACCGGATAGTACTTATCCAGGAATTTCTTTTGTATTTGGGCCCATGTTCGGATGCTACCTGAAGGTAACGAAAGGAACCAATCATTAGCAGAATCGATAAGGGAGACGTAAAAAGCTTTTAATTTAAAGTCCTCCACATCCACTCCATAAGGTTTTAAATTTTGGCAAATGCCATGTAAACATTGAAGATGAGTAGTTGCAGATTCTCCATGAGTTCCCGAGAACTTGGGGAAATTGTGTACGAGGGATGTGTTGATAGATATGTTCTCCAGTTCAGGGCCCTCGTATATGCACCACGGCTGATTTCTAAAATTTGGGGCCGAAAGTTCTCCCATAGTCGGTTCACGAAGGACGTCGTTCTCATAGTACTCCTCATAGACGGGCTGTTGCCTCGGCACTTGCTGATTTGGAGGAGGTGGCTGTCTAGCGGGCTACCTCGGGCCAGCTCCATTCCGGACCCCGGGCGCTCCTTGGTTCCTTTAGGCAGCCTCCCGAATGACTCATGCTGATTGCTTTTAAGGTTATTTTACCAAAACAAATCTGGGAAGCTGTATCAGAGTTGTCCCCCTTCATTTTTTGACTCAATGGAACACCTACCAATTCATTTGGCTGATGAATTGCTTCTCGCAGACCAGTCCACTACCTTTGGATGTATCCTTTTGAGCGATTCATCTACCTTCTTAAATAGTTAAGCAAAAAGGAAACAGAGCTGAGGTGGAAGCAAGTATTGTTAACGCCTACATCCAGTTGGAGACTTCATAATTGGGATCCAATTACCTTGATCCAGAGTTAACAGCGACTAGTATATGCTTAAAACGAAATGAAGTAGTGGCGGAAGATTTCGATGATCCTCAAATTTCTATTTACAATTACCCAGGAGTCAGTGGCAACACAATAACTCAGAGTGTTTTAGACACCCAAGAATTTAAAAAAGCTACTCATTACATCTTTCGTAACACACCTGAATTTGAACAATATTTGGCATTATTTGAGACCAGCTTAAGACAACGACGCCCGCGATTCAATGACCAGCAAATCTACAATACTATATTAAAGGATTTTCCAGAATGGATGTATTCCCATGTAAGTGTAATCAACATTTCCACATATAATTATGTAGCAAATTACTCTGTACTTACACTTTTATGTTCATCTAAAATATTCTGTTCATATTTGGGAGCTTGGAGAAGCCTTACCACTACCACAGTGGGTTCACTACTTGTCCGCTGGATTTCACTCTGATCACATGTTCGGAAACATACAAAGTCAACAACTACAAATTTCACATCGAAAGCCATGGTGAAGGGAGGAACACGGTGAACAGTAATGTTTACGTGAAAGGAACAGAGGGTATACACTACTACGGGGTGATTGAAGAAATAATTCATATGAGATGTAGAACCTACCATCGCCTAAAGGTTGTCATGTTCAAGTGCCGTTGGTACGACTCTCAGTTTGTTAATTCATACCCATCTAACGACATTCTAATCGTGAACACTCATAGACCCTACCCCCATTACGACCTTTACATTATTGCCCAGCAAGCGGTTTAAGTTTATTAATTGACGTTTTCGGGATTAACCGGACAAAATAATCAGGTTTGGGTTACAGTTTGTCCTCTAAAACCAACAAACGCCATCGACATGGAAGTAGCAAATGGTCCATTCCAAGATGAGGGTCAAATTGGATCTGAGATGCCTGTAATTAATGAAATTTTATCATATGGGAACCTTGTTGATGATGAGGTTTACGAGTACACCTAAGAAGATTGCAACGAAGATGGCATAAAGGATAATCCATATTCGAAGAAGAGTCCAACGAATCCTCGTGAAGTCATACATTTCAAATTTAGTAAAATGATGTACACTTACGGTATGTTTTTGATATTGAAACATTTAAGTTCAATTCAAGAAATATTCAAATTGGAATAAATTTTAACGATGTAATAAATTAATGTTATTTATTGCACTGAGATGGAAAACATTTTAACTGATAATACTCACTTCTGTTTGAAATAAATGCAAAGAGGGCGACTCAAATTAGGGTTTAAGTGGACGAATGGTGTTAGTGTTAGAGCTGGGTATTTAGCGCTGTATTTAGTATAGGTTCTTTTAATATATATAGGGTTTTTAAAAAACGAGTATTTAGACAGCGCTTAATAAATAGGCGTTGTCTACAGTGACACAAAAGACAGCGCTTAGGGTGTAGGAACTGTTCAAAGTCACAAAGAAGACAGCGCTTACGGTGTAAGCGCTATCCGAAGTGACAAAAAATAAAGCGCGTCATATATATGCGCTATATAAAGTTAGATATACGACAGCGCTTACTAAATAAATCACTGTCATATGTTACTTTAGACATCGCCTACATGAAAAAGCGATGTCTTATGTCTATCTAAAAATTCGCCCGCCGAATTCGCCCCCCTACGCAAATATTTATATTTACAAAAATGTAATATTTACATAAAAATAAAGGTTGTTTAACGGATTTACGATGGAATAAGTAAATAATTGTTTAATAAGTACGCAGAATAATGACGGAATTGTGACTGAATAAGTTAAATTATATGCGACATCGGAAACTGACAGGTGCCAGTCGTCGTGACACAGCAAATTAACAATTTATAAGTCCACTACTTTGGCCTTACTATTGGATTAGTAAAGTGGTAAGTAGGGCTCGAACCCAAAGGAATTAGTGGATAGAGTAGTTCTTTTGAAAATGGAAAATAAAGTAAGACAATTGGGTTTTGATTTTTGGTTTTGAACGGAAAGTAAATTTACTGAAAGTAAATGTACTGAAAATAAAGGTGCTGAATGTAAAGTTTGGTACTGAAAGTAAAGGTACTGAAAGTAAAGTTAGGTGCTGAATGTAAAGTTAGGTACTGAAAGTAAAGGTACTGAAAGTAAAGTTTGGTGCTGAATGTAAAGGTACTGAAAGTAAAGTTAGGAACTGAATTGAAAGTTAGGTACTTGAAAGGAAAGGTGCTGAATGTAAAGGTACTGAATTGAAGTTGTTGAAAGTAAGACTGTAAGTAAATGACAAGTTGGTGTTTTGATCAAGAGAAAGATTCGGTGTAGGGGCTTTATATCATAGCTTCGTTCATCATCGACCTCTAATGATCTTACTAAGTGTTATAAGGTGAGGGTTGTTCCTTTTCAAGAATTAACCCAAAACAAGGCTTTTTCAAGCACATGCCTCACCGGCTAGTCCTTTTCAAGACATAGCTTACTAGTTCTAGCTAGACTAATTCCCCTTTTCAAGGTATATTAGCCTAAGTGCATCCACCTGAACAATCATTTCCGATCAACCAAGTGGTGTTAAAGAGGGGATGAACTACTTGGGAGAGCTTTGCTTTTTCAAGCATCCACTCAACCTTGTCATGTTCAACCCGAATTCATGGCACAAAGAACTAGTTAGAACACTAAGTAGCATTAAGTAAAGGGTCTAAAACGGTTTATGATATAAAAACCCCTTCAACCGAATGAAAGGTTTAGCTACAAGTATCCATTGAAGGGAATACCATAGCTAATACAAGGAAAGTAAATGGTTTTCGAAATCAAAGACAAGAACAAGTAAGGTTTTGGAGAGTAAACTCAAGAACAAATAAAGAGAAGTTGGAGCTTTTGATATCCAAATGTGTGTGAAGTGTTTACAAGCCTTGTGAGTCAAAGTAACAAAGATCTAGCTAGAGAGATAAGTGACCAAGTATCCAAAAACCAAAAGTAAAATAAAGATGTGTTTTTCAAAGGCCAAGCCTCTCTACTTATAGGCCAAAAGAGGCGGTTTGGAGTTGGAGGAGAACCAACCGACTTGGCTCTAGTCCCTCCTCAATTGAGCCGCCTTGGACTTGGTTTGAGGCCAAGGGACAATGACGGAGCCCACTGCACTGTCGTTAAGGTGCAATGTTCTCTGTACAAATAATTTTATATTTTCCGCTACTCGCGACTTCACTATTGGGTAGTAAGTGGTAAGTAGGGGTCGAACCTAAGGGAATTAGGGGGATACGTTGTTCTTTAAGGGATTTGTACAGCGAGAGAGCGTGTTTTAAGGTTGATTGAGATTTTAGCGGTTATGACTAAGTGACTTTTTTGGTTGTTTTTGGTTTTGAGTGTTGAAAAGTAAATTACAGAAAATAAATACTGAAAAGTAAAAAGAAAGACTTACAGTGGGTGATGCGTGATTTGCGAGGCCTCCGGTAGATGAGCGGTTGGTGATTGCAGATGATCGAGCAATTTATAAAAGTAAATACAGGAGGGTTTTGTAATTCAAGGAAAACATTCGGTTTCAGGGGCCTTGTATCATAGCCTGTTTATTATTTTAGTAACCCTTCTAAGTATTCAAACGTGAATCAAGGCCATTCCAAGCACTCGACTTGCAACACTGTCTAGCCTTTTGCAAAAGTGTTCGAAAGTGAATCGAGGCCATTCCAAGCACTCAACTTGCAACACCGTCTAGTCTTTTGCAAAAGTCGTAGAGCACTTGTTCTACTTAGACTAATACCCCATTCCAAGGTATATTAGCCTGTGTGCATCGATTTGGTCTTTCATTCCCGAGCAACCAAATGGTGTTTTAGAAAGGTCAAACTCCTCAGATAAGCTTTGCCATTCCAAGCATCCACTTATCCGAGTATGTTTACGAACCCCACGGAAGAGCTTTGCCATTCCAAGCATCCACTCAACCTTGGAAGTTCTAACCTAATATGTGGCAGATAGAACAAGTTTTGAATACAGAGAAAAGAAACTAAAAGAATTAAAACATTTTATAATACAAGTACGCCCCTTTAACCGAATAAAGAGTTTAGCTACGAATATCCATAGAGGTGAATACCATATCTAAATACTTGGGGGGTTTTGAAAACAGTAAGAGGAGAAGGGGTGGAATACTCAAGAACCAACAGGAGTATTCCCAATTCCTACTGAATACTCAAGAACCAACAGGAGTATTCTCTAAAGTATAATACTCAAGAACCAACAGGAGTATTATTTCAAAAACCAAACTTACAAAGTAACCAAAACTTAGAGAGAGAAGTGAATTGTTGATTGTGGGAGGTTACAAATGAGGAAGAGGAGCTCTCCTTTTATAGGCTAAGGGGAGGAGAATGGAGGGTGGAGATGGTGGCATGTGGTGTTGCATCCAAGGGTGGAGGAGATGGGGAGGAGCTTGTGGAGGAGAAGGCCACACATGTCAACTTCTCATGGCTCACAAAAGCCGCCGGTTGCAATGGGAGGGGAGGGAGGAAGCCGCCGGTTGCAAGGAGGAGGGGAGGAGGAAGGAGGGGGTGAGTCACCCCATGACTCACCTCTTCCTTAAAGCCGCCGGTCACCTTGGAAAATGGATGAGTTTTGTGCAGTCTTTTCACAAAACTATCAGTCCAATTTCGCTCCGGTCTGACTTTGGTTATTCCTCGGTTGAATTTGAATTGAGTAATTCAATGTCAGGATCTTGAGATTTCTTCGTTCAGCGTCTGATCTTGACCTTGGAATGACTCGTAATATCTTTTCAGCGTAAAATCCTCTCCTTAGCGTGTTTTCTCTCAAAGCGCCAAAATACCCTATAGAAATATATCGGGACTAACAAGTAGAAGTTAGATAGACAAACAGTCTAATTTGGTGGGTTTTACTGTGTTTTTGATTCGTATAATTATGGTCCATCAGATCACCCCACACTTTTAGTTGTTCGTCCCGAACAATGCTATTAAAGGGCGGCACACTAAGTAAGTTTGTTTAAATATGAAAATTAGACTGTGGTACTAGATTTATCCTAAATAAATAGAAGAAACTTGATACTTGTACCTCCGTGCTGAGATGCAAATTATTCTGGATGTTTCGGGAGATAGCCCTTTTTAGGATCCTAGACTGCAACCTCGGGACCGTCTCGCACTATATGGTTTCCTTGTAGCTTTCTCTAGCACGTGATTCGGTTCGGGTTTCACTGGTTTGAGTACTTTGATTTTTCTTTTGGCGAGGGACTACTTTTGTAGTGAATCGGCCTTTGGCCTTTGATTTGACTCTTTGAGTACTTCACTTTTTGTTTGGTTAAAACCTTCACAATTTTGGGCCTTTGGCCTCTTGATTTGCTTCTTTGAGCTTTTTGCGTCTTTGTGACTTGCTAGTCCATTTTCTCAAGCCTTTTTGGGAGGTCCAATCATCGCCCGCAAGCCTATGGAAATACCTCCCCGCTCCTCTCATCCTTGTCGTTTCGCGCAGGTCAAGATGAGGGTCGCTCATCTATTTTCTCGGCTACTTTGACTAGAGAGAGGATGGTCTGATTCCCGTCCTCGCCTTTTTTTTTCTTTTTGCATAAACACTGCATGGCGGAGATGACTTCAATCTTCACTGAAACCCGAAGTGCAGCCTCCACTGACTTCGAAAACCATATAGTTTGATTCGATCCTTTGATTACTTGCCAAGCCTCTCTAGGGCATTTCTATCAACTCCACATCCCTAGTTTATCTCAGCACAAAGGGACAAATGAGAAGTTACGTTCTAAGTTTTTAGACAGTTGAATTTTCACAAGGTAAATGCATGAATTTTAGATCTATCTTTTTCACATTCTTAAGTTCATATTTTCAAAAAGATAATACTAAAAAAGAAAAAGGAAAAACATGTTATTTATTTATGTACACATGCGGATCTCACCCCACACTTTTGAACGAAGGCGTGCCTTTCAGCACTACTTAGTTCAAAAGCCATGCAAGCAGACAATTACGAGAAGGAAATGATATTAAGGAAAGGTAAGATCAGAACTCCCTTTTTGTGTCGAATAACATGGCATGAGGCTGGATAATCGAGGGAGTTCGGCTGGGGCTTTGAACTCTCAGCGCAGGCCCGGTAAATTCACGGAAGCTGCCTGGCTGATCCGATCGTGCTCCAAAAACCAATTCCTAAATAGTCAAATCATTCTATGCACCAAGTGGGTGAGAGCGACTTATAAAAACTAAAAGATAGAAAATAAAAAGACAGAAAGTAAGATAGTGTCGGGTTACCTCCCGACCAGTGCACTTGTTTAACGTCGTTGGCTCGATAGTACCTTATTCCTGGATCACTGGTTGGGGTCCCATGGGTGGCTTAGGTCGAATTTCTGTGTTATCAAATTAATCTCGCCATGGTAATGTTTGACTCGCTGCCCATTCACCATGAATTTTCTTCCATCGTCCGGGCTTTCCAACTCTACTGCCCCATGTTTGAATACCTTAGTTATTGTGAAGGGGCCTGTCTATCTAGATTTGAGCTTCCCGGGCATCAATTTCAGTCGCGAGGAGAAGACCAACACTTGTTGTCCCTCTTCAAATGAGCGTCGGAGGATGAATTTGTCATGATATAATTTGGTCCGCGCCTTATAGTCCGTTTGCCCTTCATAGGCCTCAAGCCGCAATTCCTCAAGCTCACACAGATTAAGTTTCCTATCTAGTCCGGCAGCCATTAAATCTGGATTGCAATGCTTGAGCGCCCAATAAGCTTTGTGTTCTATTTCCACCGGAAGGTGGCATGCTTTCCCATAAACAAGCCGGAAGGGGGAGGTCCCAATTGGCGTTTTGTATGCCGTCCGATAAGCCCAAAGAGCTTCATCAAGCCTCTGACTCCAATCTTTTCTACCTGGCTTTACCATTTTTTCTAAAATTCCTTTGATTTCGCGGTTGGAGATTTCCGCTTGACCATTGGATTGGGGATGATATGCCGTGGACGTCCGGTGGTGGACATGGTAGCGTTTTAAGGTGGTAGCCATCATGCGGTTGCAGAAATGCGTTCCTTGGTCGCTGATTATGGCCTTGGGTACCCCGTACCTACAAAACAGGTTAGTGCGCAAAAATTCTATGACAGTCTTTGCATCGTCGCACCTTGTGGCCTTGGCTTCTACCCATTTTGACACATAATCTACAGCAACTAAAATATAAGTATACCCGCATGAAACTGGTAATGGTCCCATAAAATCAAGACCCCAAATGTCAAAAACATCGTTGACTAATATGGGTACTTGAGGCATTTCACTTCTAGCTGACACATTTCCTACTCTTTGACACTTATCGCATTTTTTACACTTTTCACGGGCATCTCTAAATATAATTGGCCAGAAAAAGCCGCTATCTAAGATTTTTCTAGCGGTTCTCCTAGGCCCGAAGTGTCCTCCACATGCAAACTCATGGCAAAAGCTAATAACAGAAGCTATTTCATTATCGGGGATGCATCTCCTAAGTATTTGATCTGCTCCTATTTTCCATAAATAGGGATCATCCCATAAGTAATATCTAGCGTCATGCCTAAGTTTCATGCATTGTGCTTTAGTAAAAGAGGGAGGGAATGTACCTCCTACAAGGTAGTTGACGATTGACGCGTACCATGGCACCTTGGTTGAGACTGCATAGAGATGTTCGTCAGGGAATGACTCAGTTATGTGTCCTTCTTCTTCCTTTTGGACAATCCTACTTAGGTGGTCGGCCACAGTATTTTCGATCCCTTTTTTGTCCCTTATTTCCACATCAAACTCTTACAGTAGTAATATCCACCGAATGAGTCTTGGCTGGGCCTCCTTTTTCTTCATCAGGTAACGGATGGCAGCATGGTCAGAGTAAACTATTACTTTTGCTCCAAGCAAATATGGTCTGAATTTTTCTAGAGTGAAAACTACTGCCAAGAGTTCCTTCTCGGTGGTGGAGTAGTTCCGTTGGGCAGGATCTAGGGTTTGTGAGGCGTAGTAGATCACACCTGCCTTCTTATCAATCTTTTGGCCGAGAACTGCTCGCACAGCAAAGTCGCTTGCGTCGCACATGATTTCAAACGGCTTTTTCCAATCCAGAGTTTGGATGATGGGTGTGCTTGTGAGGGCCTTTTTGAGCTCATCAAAGGCTTCCTTGCATGCATTGGTGAATTTAAAAGGAACTTCTTTTTGGAGAAGAGTGGATAGAGGCAATGCTTTTTTGGAGAAGTCCTTGATGAATCGTCGGTAGAATCCCGCATGCCCAAGGAAGGATTGGATGTCTCGGACAGTGGAGGGGTATGGTAGAGTCATGATCGGGTCTATTTTAGATTTATCCACCTCTATGCCTTCTCGTGAGACGACGTGCCCTAAGACTACTCCATGAGTTACCATGAAGTGGCATTTTTTGTAATTGAGCACGAGGTTCATTGAGACACATCGTGCCAGAACCGTGTTCAGGTTATTTAGGCAAGCGTCGAATGTATTGCCATAGATGGTGAAGTCGTCCATGAAGACTTCAATGAATTCCCCGATCATGTCTGAAAAGATGCTGGTTACTACCCTTTAGAAAGTCCCCGGGGCATTGCATAGGCCGAACGACATTCTTCTGAAGGCAAATGTACCGAATGGGTAGGTGAATGTAGTCTTCTCTTGGTCTTCAGGTGCTATGGGGATCTGATTGTAGCCTGAGAAACTGTCCAAGAAGCAGAAATATGGCTTGCCTGCCAGCCGGTCTAGCATTTGATCAATGAATGGTAGGGGAAAATGGTCTTTTCTTGTGACGGCGTTTAATTTCCTGTAGTCGATGCACATTCTCCAGCCGTTCTTGATTCTTGTTGTTACCATTTTTCCTTCGGCATCTTCCTCGACTGTAATCCCACTTTTCTTTGGGACCACGTGGACAGGACTCACCCATTGGCTATCTGATATGGGATAGATAACGTCGGCATCTAATAGCTTCTGTATTTCCTTTTGGACGATCTCCATCATGACAGGGTTGAGTCGTCGTTGAGGCTCTCTTGATGGCTTTGCTCCATCTTCAAGTAGAATACGGTGCATGCATATGGCCGGGCTGACTCCTCTTAAGTCGGCCAGCGTCCATCCAATAGCCAACTTGTGTTGTCTCAGCACTTTTATCAAGCTACTTTCCTGGCCTGCTTCCAAGCCACTCTTGATGATTACCGGGAGTGTGTTATTATCCCCAAGGAAAGCGTACTTCAGATGCTCGGGCAGGGGCTTCAATTCTATTTTGGGAGCTTGCATAACTGAGGGTAAAAAAGTATTGGATTTGAATAATTTTACCTCGTTGACTTCATATCCTGGTGTGAGAGGCTCCGAGATTGTTAAGTGGGCCAACGTTTCTTGTAAGCATTCGGTCAATTCATATGAGCTTTCGGCTCCATTGAGTATGGCTTCTAAGTGATCTGCTCTTGGTTCTGATTGAACTTCTTGGATCGGGTCGTCCAAAGCTTCGAGAGCGTGTACTTCCTCGAATTCCATAGGATGCTTCATTGCTCGGAATATGTCAAAGCTGAATACTTCTCCTTCTACTTCCATTGAGAGCATCCCACTTCCACAGTCTATCTTCATTTTCGATGTTTTGATAACTGGACAGCCGAGAAGGATGGGCGCATGATTAGTAGGTCCGCCATTCTCCATTTTTAAGACGTAGAAATCTACTGGAAATTAAACTGCGTAAATAAATAGAAGAAACTTAATACTTGTACCTCCGTGCTGAGATGCAAATTATATTGGATGTCTCGGGAGATAGCCCTTTTTAGGCTCCTGGACTGCAACCTCGGGATCGTCTCTTACTATATGGTTTTCTGGTAGCTTTCTCTAGCACGTGATTCGATTCGGGTTTCAGTGAGTTGAGCCTTTTTGATTTTCTTCTTTGGCGTGGGACTGCTTTTTTGTTGTAGTGAATCGGCCTTTGGCCTTTGATTTGACTTTTTTGAGTGCTTCACTTTTTGCTCGGTTAAAACCTTCGCAATTTTGGGCCTTTGGCCTCTTTTGATTTGCTTCATTGAGCTTTTCGTCTTTTTGTGATTGCTAGTCCATTTTCTCGAGCCTTTTTGGGAGGTCCAATCATCGCCCGCAAGCCTATGGAAATACCTCCCCGCTCCTCTCGTCTTTGTCGTTTTGCGCGGGTCAAGATGAGGGTCGCCCATCTATTTTCTCGGCTATTTTGACTAGAGAGAGGACGGTCTGATTCCCGTCCTCGCCTTTGCATAGATGCTTCATGGCGGAGTTGACTTCAATTATTCACTGAAAACCCGAAGTGCAGCCTCCACTGACTTCGAAAACCATATAGTTTGATCTGATCCTTTGATTGCTTTCCAAGCCTCTCTAGGGCAGTTTATATCAACTCCACATCCCTAGTTATCTCAGCACAAAGGACAAATGGAAAGTTACATTCTAAGTTTTTAAACAGTTGAATTTTCACAAGGTTAATGCATGAATTATGATTTATCTTTTTCACATTCTTAAGTTCATATTTTCAAAAAGGTACTTATTAAAAAAGAAAAAACAGCTGCATGTTATTTATGTACACAGGTGGTTCTCACCCCCCACTTTTGAACGAAGGCGTGCCTTAGTTCAAAAGTCATGCAAGCTTAAAACTAAATACTGAATTTAAATGACAGAAATTAAAGTGCGGAAAAGTAAGATAGTGTCGGGTTACCTCCCGACCAGTGCACTTGTTTAACGTCGTTGGCTCGACGATACCTCGTTTGTGGTTCATTGGTTTGGGTCCCATGGGTGGCTGAGGTCAAACTTCTTGATTCCACCGACTTTGATTCTAGCGGTGAGTCTTCCTGGTTTTTTGGCAGATGACGGGTTTGGGTCCAGTTCTGATGGTATCTCCTTCCAACGTTTCTGAGAAGGCGAGGGACCTTTCACTATCAGCTTCTTGAACTGGGTGTTCTCCTGTTTAGGGCTGCCTTGTCCAGTCATGGCGAAAGCGTGCTCCATGTAGGAGTCATTCTGCTCGGGCCCTTTTCCCATTCTCCTTTGAGCTTCTTCTTGGATCGCATAGTTCGTGGCGACTTGCTCATTAATTAAGGGGAAAAGTCGGGAAGGCCTCATGAGGCTCGGTTCTGCCTCGTAATGTTGGTTCGTGAAGAACTGATCGTAGATAGTTTCAGCTGCCTGGGTAATGATAGTCGGGTATGGAATAGGCAGTTCGTTGGTGGTATTCTGGACTTCTACTTCGTTGCTTCCGGTGCTTTCTATGTCTGATTCCTCGGATGGTTCGGGAGTCTCTTCTGACGGCTCGGTGATTTCTTCTTTGTCAGCCTCAGGGTCAGCTTCTTCTGTCTGCATTTCCTCGTCAGTGTGGGGAACTCGTCTTGTGGCAGCGGCTAGGCCAGTTATCAGGTACCACATGTCTGCAATGGTGAGGTTTGCGGCAGACCTTCTCATAGCTTCGTTGACTCTTCCTAGCTCTTCGGACCTCATCCCACGAAGAAATTTTTGGAGAAGAATTTTCTTCGTAAATCCATGGTGCGGGCAGCTTGAGACGATGGCATCGAATTTAATGTAGTATTCGTCCAAAGTCTCATCCCGGGATTGTTGAAGGTTCAGGATCTTCTCGCGAGTTTCTTGGCGTAAGGAAGGTGGGGAGAATTCTTTCAGGAACAGAACGCAGAGGTCTACGAAACGTTCTGCACTGCAAGCGGTGGATGTGTAGTACCATATCGTAGCGAAGTCGGTTAGAGAGAATTTAAAGCATTTCAGCTTAAATTCCTCTAACACTTCGTTTTCAGGTTTGATGTTGTGGCAGACTTGGTGGAAGTTTCGGCAGTGCTGTACAGGGTCTTCTCCCTCCGTTCCTCCGAACAGGGGCAGAAATCGCGTTGTCCATGCATGCGTGACACGTAATGACATAGAGAGATGAACAGAAAAGAAAAAGGGAAGGGAAGAACAGTTATCCGATGACTAGTTCCCCGGCAACGGCGCCAATTTGATAGAACCGCTCGTCGTCAAAGCGATTGTGCAAATAAATTTATAGTCCGCTACTTGCAACTATACTACTGGGTAGTACTTGGTAAGTAGGGGTCGAACCCAAGGGAACTAGGGGAATAATTGTTCTTTGGGGGGAATTACGCAGCGTGGGAACGTGTTTAAGGTCGGTTGGTTGGTTTTAAAGCTACCAGCTATTTTGATTGATTGATTGGTTGGTTGGTTGATTTTAATACTAGAAAGTAAATTACTATTTTAATGATTAAGAGAAATGTTCGGTTTCAGGGGACTTGTATTATATCCTGTTTATCATTGACCATTAGTGAATCATCTAAGTATTCAAACGGTGAATCGAGGCTAGTTACAGCTCAAGACTTGCAACACCGGTTTAAAGCAACTCCTGTTCTATTTCAGTCTAGCGCCAATACCCTAAGGTATGCTAGCCTGGGTGCATCCACCTGATCTCACAGTTACGCTCGACCAGATGGGATTTAGGATGAGTCGAACTCCTCAGATAGCTTTGCTTGTTACAGCTTCCACTACCTGAGTATGATCACGAATTCCCACAGAAGAGCTTTGCTTGTTACAGCATCCACTCAACCTTGGAAACTCTGACTATATATGGCACATAGAACAAGTTTTGAATACTAAGACTAAACACTAAGTTAATAGTCTTAAAACATTTATAATACAAGTGCGCCCCTTAGACCGAACTACTAGTTTAGCTACTATTCATCGCGCTAAACATTATACTAAGGAAATTAAAGGCAACAGTTAAATAAATAAATACTAAGAGAAACTTACAACCGTTGAAGCGCCAAGGGAGCTTTCCTTTATTTCCAAAGCAAAATTATAACATTACAAATATTACAACTTCTAGAGAGAGAAGTGAATTTGAGAATTGGTGTGTGAAATGAGGAGGAGGAGCTCCTCCTTTTATAGCCAAAATGGGAGGAGATGGGTGGTGGAGATGGTGGACATGTGCATTTGATCCTAGGGAGGAGAAGAGGAGGAAGGAGGAGGTGCCATGTGGAGGAGGAGAAAGCCGCCGGTCACCATGGGTGGAGGAGCCACCGGTTGCCGGTGGCCCAAGGGGGAGGAGCTCCTCCCTTGGCCACCTCCTTGAGTGATGGTCGGTCATGTTGCCCAAATGTGAGTTTTGTACAGTTTTGTGCAGTCTTTTCACAAAACTGTCAATGTGTTCCTTCCCCGATCTGTCTTGACTCCACTCCTGATTCTTTTGATTAATTTGTTCTGGTCAATTTATCGTCAGGATCCTTGATATTTCTTCAGTCGGCATATGATCTTGACCTTGGATTGACTCTTGTTATCTTTTCAGCTTAAAATCCTCTCCTTAGCGTGTTTTCACTTCAGTCTCTAAAATGCCCTGTGAAAATATATCGGGACTAACACGTAGACGTTAGATAGACAAACAGTCTAATTAAGGGGGTTTTACTGTGTTTCTGACTCGTATAACTTTGGTCCATCAACCGTCTAGTCTTTTGCAAAAGTCGTAGAGCACTTGTTCTACTTAGACTAATACCCCATTCCAAGGTATATTAGCCTGTGTGCATCCATTTGGTCTTTCATTCCCGAGCAACCAAATGGTGTTTTAGAAATGTCAAACTCCTCAGATAAGCTTTGCCATTCCAAGCATCCACTTATCCGAGTATGTTTACGAACCCCACGGAAGAACTTTTCCATTCCAAGCATCCACTCAACCTTGGAAGTTCTAACCTAATATATGGCACATAGAACAAGTTTTGAATACAGAGAAAAGAAACTAAAAGAATTAAAACATTTTATAATACAAGCACGCCCCTTTAACCGAATAAAGAGTTTAGCTACGAATATCCATAGAGGTGGATACCATAGCTAAATACTCGGGGGTTTTTGAAAACAGTAAGAGGAGAAGGGGTGGAATACTCAAGAACCAACAGGAGTATTCCCAATTCCTACTGAATACTCAAGAACGAACAAGAGTATTCTCTAAAGTATAATACTCAAGAACCAACAGGAGTATTATTTCAAAAACCAAACTTACAAAGTAACCAAAACTTAGAGAGAGAAGTGAATTGTTGTATGTGGGATGTTACAAATGAGGAGGAGGAGCTCTCCTTTTATAGGCTAAGGGGAGGAGAATGGAGGGTGGAGATGGTGGCATGTGGTGTTGCATCCAAGGGTGGAGGAGATGGGGAGGAGCTTGTGGAGGAGAAGGCTACACATGTCAACTTCTCATGGCTCACAAAAGCCGCCGGTTGCAATGGGACGGGAGGGAGGAAGCCGCCGGTTGCAAGGAGGAGGGGAGGAGGAAGGAGGGGGTGAGTCATCCCATGACTCACCTCTTCCTTAAAGCCGCCGATCACCTTGGCAAATGGATGAGTTTTGTGCAGTCTTTTCACAAAACTATCAGTCCAATTTCGCCCCGGTCTGACTTTGGTTATTCCTCGGTTGAATTTGAATTGAGTAATTCAATGTCAGGATCTTGAGATTTCTTCGTTCAGCGTCTGATCTTGACCTTGGAATGACTCGTAATATCTTTTCAGCGTAAAATCCTCTCCTTAGCGTGTTTTCTCTCTAAGCGCCAAAATACCCTGTAGAAATATATCGGGACTAACAAGTAGAAGTTAGATAGACAAACAGTCTAATTTGGTGGGTTTTACTGTGTTTTTTATTCGTATAATTATGGTCCATCAGACAACCACTTGGGGCGGCTAAGCTCAAAGGGCAACCGGCCATGAATAGGAAAGGTTAACCGGGAAGTTGGATTTGGTTCCGATTGGACTTGGTCGGAATTTGACCGGAGCAAGGATAGAACTGGCTGGAGCATGGTTGCAAGTGATCTGAGCTTGATCAGAGCACCGTCGGAGGCTGATCAGAGCTTGGTCGTAGCTTGCCGGAATCTTGATCGGAGGTGCTTGATTCATGGACCATGGATTCTGAACGACAAGGCCAAGAGAAATTGGTTTCATCAAGGATGTTAGGCCGGATTCTGGCCGGAGAATGGCCAGAATCCCAAAATACTCGGAAATTCCCTTGATTGGCCTTGACCGGGCTCGGGGCCTTGGCAATGCGTTCTTGTCCAAAATCGATGGTTCTAGCATATTTGAGTGATTTCAAGATGGATGCCCGAGCTGGAATTGCCGGATCCTGGTCGGAGCTTGAGATGGCCCTAGAATGGCCTTGAACTCGGTTGTATGGCCTTGGACGGACCCGTAATTTGGACCATGCGTTCTCTGCCTTTTGGATATGGTTCTGGAATCCTGAGGTGATTCCAAACCAAGTGCTCGAGGTGGTTTGGCAGGAACGCGGTCGGAGCTTGGTCGTGGCCTGGTATGAAGCTCTCCTCGGCCCTTGGTCGACCGGGCTCGAGTGCTGCTCTCGGGCGGGAACGGCACTCTCAGACGCTGGCCTCGGCACACTCGGGCGCGGGCTCTCGGCACACTCGGCACAGCCCAGCATGGGCTAGGTTGGGGTTCTTCGGTCCCTGACTGAGTTTCTCGGTCCCGGTTGGGATTTTCTCGATCACGGTCGGCTGGATATTGAGGGTTCTCACCCAGTCGGTTGGAGTTGGGGAAACTTTCCCACCCGACCGGTTGAATCTCCACTTAGATATTTTCTTGCACAAATCTCTCTTTTTATGCTCGTTTCTTGTTAAGACCTCCAAAATGCCTGTAAAGCAAAATGGAACTAACAAGTAAAAGTTATTAAGACAAAGTGTCTAATTTGGTGGGTTTAACTGATATAATGAGTCGTATAAATACGACCCATCAGAAACCCTTCTCCTTCTACTTTGTATGTCAGCCGGCTTAAAAAACACACCTCTGTTTTAGTCCATCAAATTCGTCACCCGATTTCATCCACTTTCAGTAGCCGGTTTCATCCGACAGGTATGCCTGCATCACCGACGTGCTCCTTTGATCTTGATTTCCGTTTATTTGATTCCGTGGCACTGTTGCCTGTGGGTCGAAGGTACAGCGTTTGTTTGTGGTCGAATGTTCCGCATTTGTTTGTGTACAATGGTTGATTATATTCTAACAAACTTTGTTTGATTCACAAAATCGTTTGATTTGTGTTTGTTGACTATGTTCGTTGAATCGTGTTTGTTGAGTTTAAAAGATATTCATGTCGCCGAATGTTACACTCTTGTTTGATTATTGGTACATGAATTTGTGTGTTCGAATTACTTGTTTGAAATCAGTGTTTCAATCATTTCCAACTCTGTGTTTGACTCATTTGTTTGATTCATCATTTGTTTGTTGTAGTAATCATTTGGACCCCTTGCTTGCACTCCAACTCCATGTATTTAGGTTTACTAATTACATTATAATTTGTGGTAGGTTATATGGCACCACTCAAGCATAATGTAGCCGGTAAGAGGAATACCGGCACTGGTAGAGGTTCTGGGAGTTCATCACAAACGAGGCTAACTGACATGAGCCAACCGAGACAATTGAGCCAGGACATGCAACGTCCACCATCGTCAACCAGGGACACACGTCAAACTCCGGAAGTGTACAGGCCTTCTATGTGTGTACAGGAGCCTACCCATGTTTCGATGGATGAGGACAAAACCTTACCACATGTTCATGAATACACTTTCGACGAACTACTGAATTTCAATCACGAGATGTTCATGGAGGAGTCTCAGGGCAACGGGCAGGGTGAGGAGGGAGCCAAAGGGTGTTCGGCAGATGATGACATTCACGATGACACACCTCGGGCAGAGTTTGTTAGAGGAGGGACTTTTGCCGGTGGTGGACTCGATGAGGAGACACAGTTGGGTTCGATGTCAGAGGATGATCGGCCTTGGATCATTCCTGCTGGGGATGACAAGTGAGTAATTTTTTTGACACATATTTGTGTTGCTTGTTTTACTAACCATATTGCAAATGTCAAACTTGTATTTTTTCAGCTTTGACCCGCCTTCAGCTATTAACAAAATCGGACTACAATGTATTGGGCCTGGTTTTAAGGTTGGTTGGACCGAAATCGGGACGTGAGATCCACAAGCTTCGGTGGAGTGGTTTCGACACTTTAAGGTAAAATGTATTAAAATTGTGTTAAGATGAACTTTTTCGTTAAATTTTTCTACTTGCAAATATGTTTTCGATTCCATAGTTTTAGGTTTCCATTAAATTGTTCGTAATACAAATATGTAATGAAGAGCTTGTACCGGTGGGATCCGATCCTCAACGACCAAACTGAGGCCAACTTCAGGAAGAAGGAGGCTAAGATTCTCCAAGATGCCTGGAAAGGCATGCAATCCGGGAAGACTAAAGGCCTGAAATGGGTTGACGAATGATCACAAAGTTGCGGGAAAAGCTTGATTTGACACGGACGCATCATTCATAGCCCGCAGTGAAAGGAACAAGCAAACTTATTTTGCCCAGCATGCCAGAAACAGCCCTGCCTTACACGTCTTTGGGTCGAGACCAGCACAATATCACATGGCGAAGATGGTAATAAATTATATTTAAAAATAATTCAAGTTTCAATATCATTTAGAATAACACATTTATTATTAAATGTGAAGGAAAAGAGTAATCAAAGATGAGTGTTGCCCACTGATATGTTCGACAAGAAATTCAAGTGGAAGGATGGGACGTATTTGACGCCCGACGCGGATAACACAAGGGTATGTTATGAGCAATTATATTTTCTTATTACACTAATTTCTTAATAAATATAAGTTGTAATCACATTTAATTTGTTATACATTTGTTTTTGTTAGTTTCCTATATTCAAATTTTTTTGTTTCCTTTGCTAACTAAACATTTAATGTTATTTGAAAAATGTGCAGAAAAAGCTCGCGGATGCTGAAGCTTTGGTCCTAAAGAATCACGACGGAAAGGAAAGGGTACTGGAGGAGGAGCTAGTAGAGGCCTCTGCGACTGTCCTGGGGGTTCACTCGAGGTCTGGGATACCGTATCTGTATGGGCCTGTAGCGATATTGTTGTCTGACAAGTTCTCCTCAACATGCAGCCAGTCATGCCCGAGCTCCCAAATTTTGAGGCCTCCACCATCGGATGAGTGGTTGTCTCAGGAGATGGGGCCACGTTTAGAGCGCATGGACGAGTCCCAGTCCCGACAGGAGGGTGAGATCAGAAGCTTGAAGGAAAGCGTAGACTGGTTTCGCAAATGCAAGCTGATATGTTGAGGATTTTAACTCATGGATACCACCCTCCACCTCCTAGTCAAATCCCGAATGGAAACAACCGCGGTCTGCCAAGTCAGAGATCGGATGAAGACAATCGGAGACGTCATCAAGGTCAGAGGGGAAACGGAGAAAACTACAGAGATTAGACATTTTATTCGACTTCTGTATTTTATTATTAGTATATTTATAAAAAAATATGTTTTAAATATGAAAACAGTAATTAATATTAATATTAATATTTTATATGCAATTCATATTGAAAATTTGAAAATTAAAATTTGAAAAAAATAGAATATAATATTAATGGAATAATGACGGAATATTGACGTAAACATTAAGACGGAATTAAGACGGACTAATGACAGAATAATTGCAAACGAAATTGTGACGGAAATAGGATGGACATTATGGCTCACGTACCTACGACGAAAAATGGACGGAAATTATTGAAAACGGAAATCTGTTTGAATAAAGACGGAAAATATTATTGATGGAACATAGACGAAATGTAGACTGAAACTAAGATGACGGAATTTCAATGGAATATCACTGATAATATTTTGTGCCGGACGTTTGCCGGAAAGAAGACGGAACGCAGAGTAGCGTAAAAATGATGGAATTTTGACGGTTTATTAAGATGGACATGGCTGGAAGTTTGTCGGAAAAATGACGGAACGTGGTGTAGCGTAAAAATGACGGAATGTTGACGGTTTCTTAATTGATGGACATGTCCCGGAAAATTGTCGAAAACCAGTGTAACAAAATTCAGACGATATTTTGACAGAAAATCTCACCAGATACATGCCGGACTTACGACGGAATTTTGTTTATCGGAAATGCAAAGGAATGTTGACGAAACATTGACAAAAACAAAAGACGGAATGTTGACGGAAACTTAATTCCTCCGAAAACATTGCCGTCAACTTCATCGGTGACGGAAAAGTGACAGAAATTCTATTTTTTCAGACAGAATTCCATCAATAATCCGTCGTTTTCCTGACCTCGGAAATTTTCCATAAATTAGTAGTGTAGGGAATAGTTTTAGATCAGTAAAAATGATCCATATCTTAGTGTTTGCATGCAAGTAAATTATAAGACATGGATACTAAACTAGATCATAATGCCTATTTCACTTGAAAGGGTGTTATAGAATGAATCGACATCTCGAAAGAGTGAGACTCAAGATAAGAGAGTCCAGACTTGGATAGGATATCAACGGAAGTTAATCCTTCCAAACTATAAGCTAGGTTAAGCACTTCATCATCTTAGATTGTTGGAAATCATGTGTTTGATCATTAGAGCTCGTTAGGGGAGAGAAATAGCTCTCGAAACATCCTTAGTCTATCTTTTATTTCTAATTACTTGCCAAGTAGGATTTAGATTCAAACTTCTTCCATTTTAATCAGAGTAGCCCAACGTTATCACAATCTTAAATAGTGCATGTGCTTAACTTACTTCTTTGGGTTCGACTCGGTCTTACCGGTATTATAAATTATTTTTGGCAAGTTTAATACGCCTTAGACCACACCAATTTAAGGAGTAGAAAAACTACAATGTCAAGCAACATTTTTTTCCTGTTGCATAAGATGCAAAATGGCGTAGTGACTATTAAGAGAAATGATAACTACAATACATCACATATTCGAACCATTGACAACAATATAACAAGTAAGACCAATATAACAAGCTCAAAACAACCAATAAAATAGCTAAATGAACGAGTGGAATCTAGCACACCTTGCAAATGGAGTTGATTCATGCATATCAGCTCAAGAGTAACAAAGGTTTCAGCTCTTTTTTGTTGCACTTTTCTGTCGGAAGTAATGTCTCTCTTTTACGTTGTGGTTGCTTCAAGTGAATCAGAGAATCTGCTCATAAATGTGGCAACATACTCAAATTTGGTAATTGTTTGACAGTTCTCATAACTGTTTGGGAAGTATATGTTAGATCTTATGGCATGTGGTTTGGCAAAACTCTGTGAAGAGTTGTTCAAGCTGTTGTTCAAGGAAGAGTTCAAGGCAAGCTGAGGTAACTGTCCTAGAACAAGTATGGAGCAGATGGAATGTTTCCTGATTCAGATTAGGCAACATAGTCAACCGACAAAGAGCAAGACGGAAGCAGACGGAAGGTCAGAAGGAATATTTCCTAATTCAGATTTGGCAACATGTTCTTAGGCAACATGTTCAAACCGACGTAGAACAAGATGCAGCAGATGTTTCCTAAAATAGATTAGGCAATTCGGTGCTATGGCTCTTTGAAGATATGGTGCATATCAAGAAGTCGTTTGAGAAGACTTGCGCTTAAAGATAACTTGGCGAAGAAGATAATCGAAGAGTTTCTTAAACGGAGTTAAAGATCTATGAAGGATTATCTACAAGAGATATGCACAAGATATTAGGAATATTTCCTAAAAGATTTAGGAAAGATTTCCTAAAGAGATAGGCGGTTGAAGATAGGAAACATAGATACTTTAGGGTTTCTACCGCACTATATAAGGAGGGCTGATGCATTCGTATTAGTCATCAGTCACGGAGATATTACTCACGCTCATATAAATTGAAGGAAGGTGGAGGGAAACGGTCAGTGAGAATATCATTCCTATAAGATCACGACGCTCAGATTCAGTCTGTTCTAGTGCTCGGCAGACTGATCGTAGAACAACTTGACGCTACATGTACTATTTCTCTTACTGCGCATTCGGAGGAATGCACTGATTCTCACGGAGGATCATATTGGTGGAATCGGAGGCGAGGCTCTGATCTTGGGGGAGACCAAGTTGGCGATTACTAGAGTATTAGAGGATCAGGCAGTTTAAGTGGGATTCTGTAAACGTAAGCTCCTATACTCGTAATACTCATTATTAGTGAATTGCTATCCACCGGTCTAAGGAGATAGCCCCCCAGACGTAGGCTCGTTAATGCCGAACTGGGTAACAACTTTGCGTGTTGATTATTTTTGAAATCTACTTGTCTTAGTCTAGACAATTTCTAGATGGTGTTCGAACTGCGTCTAGAACACTTGTTGAACAGTTTCAGGTTGTGTTTAAACCAAGACTGGAACACCTTAGCAGACAGTACTGAAAACAGAACAAACAGGAGCACACACGATATGATAACCCAGTTTGGCCTCGCCTACTCTGGGGGGTTTCCCACACCCGGAAAGGGACACAAATCTTATTACGAGTTTAGAGCTATTCGTGGACTTACACTTACACAACACCGTGTTTGTAATAGCCTAGCCTCTAACACTCCGTCTCTCGGATTTGCAATCTCGGTTCACCGCAGCTCCCCTCGATCCCCTATGGGTAGGACGAGACTTCCCTCTTGGCCTAGTCTTGGACTTCTCGGAAGTCCAGTCGCCTTCTATCAAAGACGTAGCTTGATCACCGTGTGTGTGTGCACTTTGTTGTCCTTCAAGAACAGTTTGAACAGCACACTGAACAGACTGTTACTTCCCCGTTGATATTCCGGTGTGGAATAATCAACCGGCGGCCGCTTCTCCTCCAATCTCACGAACTCTCATATTTTTCTTTTCTCTCAGGAAGCGACACAGATCTGGTCGCCCTAGCCTTGTATTTATATGCATGGGCAAGATCCAAATATGTTCCAGATATCTCATCAAATATTTTAGGAAATATTCCTAAATATTCGATGTGTATCTTTATCCAATCAAAGGAAGAATATGCGAAACTTCCTTGCTAAGTCAGCCACGTCGCCTTCAATCTGATGTGAAGATATTCATTTGAATATCTAATTCTTCACTAGCCGACTTCCATCTCGATCTTTGATCGTCCAGATCCAATCTGAATATCTTGTCAAATATTTCGGAGATACTCCTAAATATTTGATAGATATTCAATCTCCTCCATATCCAATCTTTGAAGATGACTTCCACGCCAAGCATCCGATATTCTCTCAGCCAATCTGCATATATTTGATCACCTATCTGATCTTCGGTGATGACTTGTCGATTGGCTCCAATCAAATAATCTCATCGATATCTTCTAGATATCCAGATCTTCATTCCAATCTTCATGAGATATCTTCTACGGTAAGTTAGTCAGGCGGTCTTCAATTCTGGTGAGGAGATATTCGAATGACATCTCGAATATCTGTTTCTTTGCTGACAGACTTCAACCGAAAAGATCCTCTATCTTCAGAACCTTCCGGATTCAGATCATGCGTCTTCTGCACGTTGTACTTCTGTTCCAGTCCGTGGTTGAACTCTTCTTGAACTCTAGCTCGAACTGTCTAAAGCCGTTTTGCCAAAGCCATGCCATTCATGGGAACATCAATCTCCCCCTTGGCATTTTAGCAAAACCAAATCTACGCTTTAGACATAACTTGAGGAACCAGAACAGTTACCTCAAATCACTCCCCCTTTTTGCCACAAATTGGCAAGGGGTCCAATCGAGCAACTTGGTCTCCTCGGTAACTGGAATCTTGTGAACTCCCCCTTGAACATAGCCTGGGACAGTGACACATACTGTGAGTCTATCGGACCATGATGTCTCAGTAGCTGTTTGACCACGGGTCAGCAGATGATAGGTGTTTGATGATCTGGTTTCTTGAACTGATTCAACTCGTCCAGTGCTACAGCATGGTAGTCCTTCTCCATCTGCATCTTTAACGACGAGATAACATTAAGGAGTTCTGCCTTTTCTTCAATCAGGACCTCAATTCTCTCCGTCTTCTTTATCAACACTGGGATATAGTAGAGCGTGCACCAATTGATTGATTCTTGACCTCCGCTCCTGTTCGACCTCCAATATGATCTCCACCTCCTTTAGTAGCTATTCGCGTTCAGCTCTGGACAACTTCACACGAGCAGCTCTCCTTATGGAAGACTCAGGTGCATCTTTCCTCTTCAGCTCGGGGTCCTTCAGATCATTCTTATGTCGACCTTTGAACAGCTTGTGATCAACTACCAACTTCAACAGAGCACTTGATAGTCTGTCCGGGTAAGTCTTCAAATCTGGATGCTGGTTGATGATCAGCTCATAGATAAGCGATGGGAAGATTATCTAGTGCAGAGACTTTGTAGATATGGCGTGTTCTGCAATCTGGTCGAACATAATTCTTCCCATGTCAAAGCGCATCCTGTTTCCAATCTGGTAGAGCAGCTGTCACATCTCCTTGCTGACCGTGGTTCTATGAGATGTAGGCTTCCAGTTGACTATGGTGATGAAGAACAACATCGAGAAGAATATAGTCAGATCTGCTACTGGGATGGAACTGTCTTCTCATTAAGAAGCCTTTCAGGGATGATCTTCCTTTTCTGCACTCCCTTCCACTTAGCTGCTGCGTCTATACTGACAAACCACATTCCATGCTTAGACACTCCAGTTGGTACACTAGGCGGAACAGATCCCGGAGCACTCCTCTTCCTTTTCTTGGATGCACTTGCTCCCCCTGCATCTGTTCGCTTATGATCCCTCTTGGTAGTTACTTTAGTCGAGCATGCTTGGATGATCACTTTCTTCTTCGGTTTCTTCTTTTCAGGTTTCTTGAGCTCAGCCAATGAAACTGAGTCCTCATCATCCTCTTGTGTGTTTTTTATCCTCAAGCTCTTCTGGAACAGTCTTCAGCAACTCCACAACTGGATCGACTGACTGTTTCAGCTTCCTTGGCATATCAGTCACAACTTCTTTTTGACTAACAGTCCCTTCCTTCTGCTTTCATGTCTTCTTCAGCATGGAGCCAGTGGCATCTACCTTTGCATTCACCAGCTTTTTCTTATCGGAACCACAATCTTAGCCCTACTGGCTTCACCTTCTTCTGCAGCATCGGCCACAGAATCTACAGCAGGTTTCAAACTCTTCGGTTTCCCATTAACCACTTTGTCACCCTTATGACTCACTGAATCTTTACCAATCGCCCATACTTCCTCATCAACAAAATTGAGTGCAGTAGCTTGGGAGTGAGAACAAGGGATTACCTCATTGAGGGGTGGTTCAGCCATCGCCTGATTTTCCTTTGCAGTCTGCACACTCCCTTTAGTTGGATTAGGATCAGCGGTTGACGCCTTTGAAGTAGCTTCTTTAAGTTCTATCACCGCCGCCTCTTCTCCCTTCTTTTTCCCTTGTGTGATCTTAGGGTTTGCTGATATTGTATCCTCATTCGACTTCGATTCGACTGCCTATTGATTTGCAAATATTTGGACTCCTCCACTTGCCAAAAATGGTTGTGTATATCTCTTGAGATATTTGTCCAATCACCTCTCTCCTCCTTGATATGCTCCAACGCCTCATAAAGCTTTAAATATGTTGAACTTAGTAATCAGTTCCAACCACGTACCATCTGTTCCAGCCCTCTTCTTTGGTAGGTCAACCCATCTGATTTGCTGGGGCTCTGCTCTTGGCTGACCTCCATCTGGAACACTTAGTTGGTGATAACACGCAGACCCAGAGAGGATCTAAGCGTTTCAAACTGAGCGGCGTCTAGTGGCATGGTGAGCACGGCAGTTGTGGTTGTCATGTACTTCGATGTGATGACCTTCTTCTTCACTAGCTCTCGGATGAAGTGATATATGCTCATAGAGTGTTGTACTGGGTTCTTGGGCAGAACCTTCATCACCCATTCCATTCCGTGTTCAGACAGATTCTACTTCATACATAGGAACTGAGTGCAGCAGCTCCCTGCAGCGGTGCTCTCTTGCTCTCCTGCAGCGATGCTCTCTTGCCCTTCCAACATCTGGTCAACATGTGTTCCAGGAAGGTGTTTCATCTCTCCCACCAAGGTCAGCTGGAGCTCCTTTTGCATCTGTCTCACGAACTGGACAACCAGCTTCTGTGTACTCGTGACGAACATATGCTTCTCTTCTCCCCCTCGCTCAGTGCCATGGTCGATGAGGAAAGTCTCGTACCATGCTCTGGGTGCTTGTGTGAGTCCGTATATAGTCTCCTTCAGTTTGTGACTGTGCACAAGATGATATAACTTCCATGCTTCATATCTGGTGAGCTCTTCCAGTTCCACGTGAATGGCCACCACCCAAATCTCATCAATAAGTGTTTTGTTGACATTCTTCAGACAGGATGAACAGGCAGCCAGCTCTCGATACTTGATCTCATTCGCTCGACTCTTAATTCTCCATGAGGGTTGCAGCGCAGGTGCATTGTCAAGTGTCCCAGCTGGAGTAGGTGTGGCTTCATCAACTGGACCTCCCTCTGGAGTTTTATCTTCTGTAGCCTTGGTCTGAATGGGTGTTTCAGACACTGTCCCACCTCTACATTTATCATCTTCTGGGATTGAGTTTAGGGCAACTTCATCTTTCACCTTTCCAGAAGAATACACCATACCTGTCCCTTGCAATTCCATCTCATTTATCGTGTTTGTCGGACAGACAGTGGCAGGTCCTGTTCCAACTGTGCCTAGAACGTAGCTTTTGTTTGATGACCTACTTCCTTCCATCAGTGTGTCTCCATTCCTATCCAGTACTTGACAGGAATCACGAGTGAATGTAACAAACTGTCCTTCATCACAAAATCTACTGATACTGACCAGGTTCACCTTTAACCCATCCACTAGGAGGATATTCTCGAAAGCAGGGAGATCCGGAACCTTCAATGTCCCACAGCCGATCACCTGACCCTTTCCTCCATCTCCGAACGTGACAAACTGCTTCTTCATAACAGGTCGAATATGTGTAAGAAACTTAGGGTTACCTGTCATATGGGTGGAGCATCCACTGTCGAAGAACCAATGATCTTTCTCTACGTGACTCGATGAGCGAAGGCAACCATACACATGGTCTTGCTTGTCTTGGGTACCCAGACCTGTTGCATTCTAGGTTTATTCTTGTCCTTCATGGCTCTTCGTTCAGCAAGAAACAAACAACACCTCGGTCTGATGTGTCCAACCTTGTAGCAGTACTAGCATGTGCGGGAGTCTCTCTTCGAGTATGAGCTGATGTTGCTATTGCGAGTCCTTCTTTGACCAGTTAAAGATTTTCCTTGGAACTGATTGACGTGGTCATTGTGACTATTCCTTTGTCTTGCTGGAGTTTTTCCTTGGTTCTGATTCAGCTTCTGTTCAGACTGTTCAGATTGTTGTTCAGCCACCGTTTTTGCTTTAACAAAGGTTGTACCTTTTGAGCTACCTTTTTTCGTGTATCCCAGCCCTCGGTGACCAGACTCCATCGTTTGAGACCTAAGAATCTCGTTTAAATTCTTTGACCCAGAGTTCAGCATTTTCACCGACTGTTTGAGCTGGTTGAGCTCCTTTATGGTAGCCGAATGATCCATCTTTTCTGATTCAACCTGGAGTTCCAGCGACTCAACTTGCCTCAGGAGGTACACCTCCTTGCGCTTCAGATCTGTAATCGTTTTCCTCAGACCTGCCATCCCTACTGGATGAGTTTCACGATCTTTCTCCATGTCAACTTTCAGAGAGGAGATAGTACCCAGGAGCTCTATTTTCTGTGCAAGTAGACATGACCTTTCCTGCTTCATTTCAGTCAGTTGAGTCTTCAGCAAATCCCCCTTACCTTGGAGTTCCACCTTCTGTGTAACCAGAATCTCAACCTCCTGCCACATCTTGTCTTTTTCAGCGGTCATACTGGCTACAGAATCAGTAAGCTTCTTGTTGAGGTTGATCACTAGCAGCCATTTCTCATACAGTTCCTTGTACGTCTCAACCGAGGTCTCATGAGCAAGTCCGTCGTCATCACTGCTTGATGCATCGTCAACAGGCTGTTTAGACAGTGCACTAGAGTATGGATTTTCACTTGTCTCACCGGAGTCTTCAAAAGTGACAACAAGTCCCATGATATTCTCATGCTCTTCTTCCTCATCGTTAGATTCACTGTCTGGACCCTCATAGGCTATTTTGAGAATATCCCATGCTTCCTTGGCCACCTCACATTCAGCAATAAGTTTGAACACTTTCTCGTCCACTCCATAGAATATTGCATTCAGGGCCTTTGAATTCCCAACAGCCGCTACATCATCTGCTTTAGACCACATGGCTTCGGGTTTTGGCATAACAGCTCCTTCAGGGTTGGCCATCATGGATTCTGCCCATCCTATCATTACAGCTCTCCAAGCCCTTTCATCGAGGGATTTCAGAAAGGCTTTCATCTTGGATTTCCAATAGGCATAATTCGGCCCTTCAAGCAACGGTGGTTGGTTAGTGCTCTGTCCTTCCATCAAACTCATCTTGAACTATCGCCGGATCACACTCGGTATGTCGAGTGCCTGCTCTGATACCAATTGAAATCTACTTGTCTTAGTCAAGATGAATTCTAGATGGTGTTCGAACTGCGTCTCGAACACTTGTTGAACAGTTTCAGGTTGTGTTTAAACCAAGATTGGAACACCTTAGCAGACAGTACCGAAAACAGAACAAACAGGAGCACACACGATATGATAACCCAGTTCGGCCTCGCCTACTCTGGGGGGTTTCCCACACCCCGGAAAGGGACACAAATGTTATTACGAGTTTAGAGCTATTCGTGGACTTACACTTACACAATGCCTTGTTTGTAATAGCCTAGCCTCTAACACTACGTCTCTCGGATTTGCAATCTCGGTTCACCACAGCTCCCCTCGATCCCCTATGGGTAGGACGAGACTTCCCTCTCGGCCTAGTCTTGGACTTCTCGGAAGTCCAGTCACCTTCTCTCAAAGACGTAGCTTGATCACCGTGTGTGTGTGCGCTTTGTTGTCCTTCAAGAACAGTCTGAACAGCACACTGAACAGACTGTTACTTCCCTGTTGATATTCCGGTGTGGAATAATCAACCGGCGGCCACTTCTCCTCCAATCTCACGAACTCTCATGTTTTTCTTTTCTCTCAGGAAGCGACACAGATCTGGTCGCCCTAGCCTTGTATTTATATGCATGGGCAAGATCCAAATCTGTTCCAGATATCTGATCAAATATTTTAGGAAATATTCCTAAATATTCGATGTGTATCTTTATCCAATCAAAGGAAGAATATGCGAAACTTCCTTGCCAAGTCAGCCACGTCGCCTTCAATCTGATGTGAAGATATTCATTTGAATATCTAATTCTTCACTGGCCGACTTCCATCTCGATCTTCGATCGTCCTGATCCAATCTGAATATCTTGTCAAATATTTCGGAGATACTCCTAAATATTTGATAGATATTCAATCTCCTCCATATCCAATCTTTGAAGATGACTTCCACGCCAAGCCATCCGATATTCTCTCAGCCAATCTGCATAAATTTGATCGCCTATCAGATCTTCGGTGATGACTTGTCGATTGGCTCCAATCAAATAATCTCATCGATATCTTCTAGATATCCAGATCTTCATTCCAATCTTCATGAAATATCTTCTACGGTAAGTTAGTCAAGCGGTCTTCAATTCTGGTGAGGAGATATTCGAATGACATCTCGAATATCTGTTTCTTTGCTGACCAACTTCAACCGAAAAGAACCTCTATCTTCAGAACCTTCCGGATTCAGATCATGCGTCTTTTGCACGCTGTACTTCTGTTCCAGTCCGTGGTTGAACTCTTCTTGAACTCTAGCTCGAACTATCTAAAGACGTTTTGCCAAAGCCATGCCATTCATGGGAACATCAATTTTCCGCACTACATTTATTTTGGCATAAGTTGTTCTAGATATTGTTCTGCACTTGACCAGAATAACATCTCAACTACCACGGGAAGATTTCAATTGGTATCAAAGGAAACACTCAACACACAGAGTGATATCCGAAGGTTGTTGAGATGGATTTAAGGGAAGGGCAAAACATCACGTGACCACCGCTGCAAGAAGGAAACAAGTACAGTTACTGGAGAGTGCAAATGAAGGCGTTCCTAAAGTCACAGGATGAATCTATTTGGCAAGCTGTCGAACAAGGGTGGACACACCTAGTAACTGCTGACGAAGCTGGCAAAATTAGTCCTCTCACTAAAATTAAATGGACTGAAGGACATAAGAGTCCTGAAGCTGCAAACTCAAAAGCAATGAATGCCATATTCTCAGGAGTTGATGGGAAGAATTTCAAGATGATTTCAACATGTGAAATTGCGAAGACAGCTTGGGACATTCTACAGATGGCTCACGAAGGTACGGAAAAAGTCAAGATACCCAGAATTGAGATGGTCACGTCAAAATTCAAAAATCTAAGAATGCAGGAGGATGAGACCATAGCTGACTTCAACACAAGGGTACTTGATATATCTAATGAATCCTTTGCACTTGGAGAGCCCATGAGTGAAGAGACGCTGGTGAGAAAGGTGCTGATTTCACTACTAAAGCGGTATGCAATGAAGGCACTCGCAGTCAAGGAAGCACACAATATGAAGACCATGAGGCTGGATGAACTTATGGGATCACTACAGACTCATGAGATGGAGATGCATGAAGAGGACAACTCATGAAGGTTAAAAGTGTCGGTCTGAAAACTAAAATTTCTAATGTTCAGAATAAAGTAGGAGACATGTCCGAACCACAATATGCAATGCTGGTAAAGAACTTCTGGAAGTTTATGAGAAGATAGTACAATCAGGGTTCTGGTCTACGTCAGTCATCTAGTTTAAGGTTCTAGAAGGAAGAAAAATTTCAAAAGAAGGACAGATCTGGAGACTTCAATCACGACAACAAAGGCAAGGGGATACAATGCAGAGAATGTGAAGGCTTTGAACATTTTCGGGAAAAATGTATCAACACGCAGAAGAAGAAGAATAAGAAGAAGAAGAAGAAGAAGAATGCCTATGATGTTAGCTGAAGTGACAATGAATCTGATCATGAAGGTGAGTCCAATAACTTTGTGGCCCTTGCTAGCTGTGTCAACCTTGCAAGAGAACAAAGTAAAGGAGGAGAGTTAAAATCATCATCGGAGGATCACACACAGTACTTAAGCTGCAGTGATGATGAAGAAATCACTGATGAAGATTTAGCTAACAAGTACAAGGAGTTGTTCTAGGAGTGGCTGAATGAAGTTGAGCGGAACAAAAAACACCGCAGCAACCTGGTAGACCTAAAGGAAGAAAAAGAAAAGCTGTGAGAAGAAGTTGATGTCCTCGTAGCACAGAAGGTGGAACATCAACAGATAATTACAGAACTTAAAGTCCAGATGAAAGAAGTAAAAGATGAACATGCTGAACTTGTTGCACAGAAGGCCGAGCAACGGGTAGTTGTGTCATCTCTGAAGATTCAGATTGAAACGAGCCAAGGTGAACATCCAGAAATAATAGATGATCTAAAGATAAAAAATGATGTTCTACAATGAAGAGAGGTAAACCTTCTTATGATTGTGGATGCCTTGAAATGTGAGATTGAGACAGAAAAGCTAGTTCATGCCGAGACACTAGAAGAGCTGAACAACCTGAGGAAGTCTGTCAAGATGCTAAATTCTGGAACTAAAGATCTAGACTCTATTATGGGAGCTCAAAGGACAAGTGGCGGTTACCAAGGGCTAGGATTCTCTGGTGCCTTTGGGTCCAGAAAGACAACGTTTGTGAAAGCTGACCCACGACCTTACAATGTACCAGCTGAACATCACTCGCAAAGAAGAACAACCTGGTATCCCTCAAGAAGGCAAGACAGACGAAGGTGCTTTTTCTACAACCGAGTGGGACACATCAAATCAAGATGTCAGGAATTCCACAAGTGTCTTAGTAAGATGAATCAAGTGTCGAATCCACAGGTGCAACAAGTCTGGAGGGTTAAACAAAGGAGTGAAGTATGCTATGTTGCTTTCAGTTCCACTAGTCATCTGAAGAAGGAAAGATGGTACTTTGATAGTGGTTGTTCTAGACACATGATTGGCAATCCTGAGTTTCTGACCAACGTAGAGGACTTCAAAGGGAAGTCAAATGTGACCTTTGGAGATGGAATAGAAGGCAGAGTGCTTGGAAGAGGAACTCTGAATGTTCTGGGCCTCCTACCCAGATTGAAAGAAGTCCTACTTGTCAAAGGATTACAGGCAAATCTGATCAGTATAAGTCAGTTGTGCGATGGAGAGCACCATGTTCAATTCACGCAGGATGAATGTTTGGTGTTGAACAAGAATAATGAACCAGTTCTCACTGGAAGAAGGTCATCAAACAACTGCTACTTGCTGAACCTTGGTCGACCCAATGCTGAAACAACTTGCTTGCTGAGCAAAACTGAAGAGATGAATTAGTGGCATAAGCGAATGGGTAATGTGAATCTAAGGACGCTACAGAAGATTGCCTCTGATGGTCTCATTCAGGGTATACCTAAAGTTCAAGGCGACATGAGCATTGTATGCGGAGATTTCCAGATTGGGAAGCAGATCAAAGTCTCACACAAAGGCACCACTCAAATCAACACGAGGAGACCCTTAGAACTACTTCACATCGATCTGATGGGGCCCATGCAAGTAGAGAGTTATTCTTGCAAGAGGTATGCACTTGTATGTGTTGGTGACTTCTCACGGTTCACCTGGTCCAGTTTCTTGCGAGAAAAATCAGATGTTGTTCAGGCATTTGTTCAACTATACAGTCGGCTGGAGAGAGCGAGAGAAGATAAAGGAGAGCATATTGTGAAAGTTTGAAGTGATCATGGAAAGGAGTGTGAGAATACTGTTCTTGCTGACTTCTGTACACAAAAGGGGATAACTCAACAATTCTCATCACCGATCACCCCTCAGTAGAATAGAGTTGTCGAAAGAAAGAATCGAACCATTTTCATCAACAGAGTGATGATTCGATCCGACACAGAGAAGACATACTACGAGTTGTGGAAAGGTAAGAAGCCAACGGTGAAGTACTTCCATATCTTTGGAAGCCAATGCTACATCCTCAGAGATCGAGAGTATCTACAGAAGCTGGATCCTAAAAGTGATGAAGGAGTCTTTCTGGGTACTCCACTAACAGCCGTGCTTACTGAGTCTACAATAAACGCACAGGAGTCATTATGGAATCTATCAATGTTATTATGAAAGATGTTGTGCCAGATTCTCCTGAGACAAGTTCGGCAGATGATGATGATGTAGTACCTCACCAGAAACAACATGTTGCTCCCACACCAAATCCAGAAGTTGTCCCGGATAAAGCCTCAGAACATCTTACTGAAAAAGATGACCAGACTGACGAAGAAGCTGAATCGGAGACACCTCCTGCTACCTATCGGATTCTTCAACCTTCTAGGACTGTTGAGAAGAATCATCTCATTGCTGAAGTGATTGTTTAACCAAATGACGGCATGAAGACTCGAGGTAAACAAGTAAACTTTTGAGAATTCGCTAGTTTTACATGTTTTATGTCCACTGTGGAGCCTAAGAATATCAAGGAGGCCATCAATGATGAATACTGGGTGCTGGCTATTGACAAGGCGTCGTTAGGACCTTGCAAATTGATATTTAAAAACTCCTCGCTTTTGGCTCACTAAAAATAGTAGAGCGGCAAGTAAGGGTCGAACCCAAGGGAATTAGCTTGGTTACTTGTTGGTCTTGTGGAAGCAAGAACAGTTTTTCCACCAAAATCTGCTTAGATCATCGAATCACACTTGAATGTGCGTGGAGGGAGAGTTAGCTCCCTATGAGGTGTGAACCTCTTGGATATCTTCGCAACAATGGTGAGAAACTAGCTCAACTGCTTGTAAGTAAATAAATGAAAATAAAATAGTTGGGGGTTCGGTTTTTATAAAAGAAAAATGACAAGTACGTGAGTAGAGTGCAATATGAGAAATATCTAGTCGTGGGTTCTTTGCTACATGTTCATCCTTGGCACTATGTGGATAAATCTATCTCACGGCGCGACGTTCCGGCTAAGAAACGCGCCCTTGACCTTGGCTTCCCTCGCGTTGGTTCGTAACACGCCGACTAGGTCGTGTTCTTGAGCCCCGTCTAAGGTAGCTCATCGAACGCAAGTTGAGGAAAGCGCCGGTCCTAGTCCTTCCCTTAGGTCGAGCTGAAATGTCTAGGGGTTTCGAGTCGCGCCGACTAGGTCACGTCTACGTACTCCGACTAGGTAGTACTTCGAAACCTTACCCCAAACAAATCCACTTGGCCTAAGTGTTACTATCTACCATTGCGACTAGCATCCGGTAGATGATAACGATAGGGTCTCGAACCTTCGCTAAACTTTGTGGCTAGACATCCACTTAGCGTAGCTCTCGACCCATAGATTAAGCACAAGGACTAGTAACGAGATAGAAAATGTGAAGTGTGATGCCTCAAAACATGATTGCAATCACGAACCCACAACTAGATCGAGGGATTTAGCTACTAGTATTCATGGGGTGAATACAATAGCTTTGCATAAGTAAATGGAAATGTAATACGAGAAGGGGTAGAGAGAGAGAGAGACGTGCAAAAAGAATAAAAACTCTTGAATTGTATTGCTAGATTTCCGGGACCGAAGGAACAATTTCCAAGGGAATGAAGTGGTTCTTATATAGGACAAGCTAAGGGAATATGCCAAACTTGATGCCCAAGTTGCTTGGCATGAGTGGGGTGGCAATAGCCCTTTGAACATTGGATTCCTTCATTGGCCTTGGAGGGCTTGGCGGACTTGACTCTGGCCTTGGAAGAAGCAACGCGGGAGTGACGTCACGCCTTGAAAGACGAGCCGAGAAACGCGGGGGATGCTGACCATTGACCGTTGACGTTGACGTGCTTGACCGGCCTTGACTTGTGCGGAGGTCGGATGGAGGCCTGGTCTTTGATCGATGATTCTCGGTGCAGACTAGGCACAGGGCCAGGTCTTGGTCGGGTGAATGCGGGTGAGGAGCCTGACGATGCGCGCGGAGCGCGGTGCGGCCCAGACTGGCATTTCAGCGCGGAGCGCTTCGGATCTCTTCAAGCGGTGGGCAGGCACACGTCGAGGCTTGGCTCGACACTCAGCGCGGAGCGCACTCGGCATTTCTCGGTGCGGAACGTCGATGCTGAGCGGTACTTCTTCGGGAGGCCTTTCCGAGTGCCTGACGAGGCACACTCGGACTTTCTCGACGCGGTGCGAGCCAAATGAGGCCCCGACCGGCCAGAACTCCAACTGGTGGTTTTTAGGCATAAATGCCCTCTTTTGCGCGCGATTCCTCATAAGTCCTCAAAAGTACCTGCGATGCAAAAATACATTAGCAAGCAACTGTTCATATGACCTTGGATGTCAATTAGTGGGAATTGTTGACTTAATTAGTCGTGTAAACACGGCTTATCAAACCACCCCACACTTAAACTTGTTCGTCCCGAACAAAGTCTAGGAAATAAGAGGAAAGACAAATGCATCACCACAAGCTTCTTGATCCACGATATGCAATAGAGTGCTAATCTAGACATTACCTTTCCTTGCGATAATTCAACTACTACTCAATGAATCATGCTCAAACATTTAATCAACTCGATACGTGTTACCTCATGAGCCGGGATGCAAACCAATTGGGATGAGTGGGAGATAGCCCTTTTCGAACCCATGATCTACACTCTTGGACCCGGGCACTTGTCATATGGTTATACTTATTGCTTCTTCTAGCACGTGATTTGATTCGAGCTTTTTGGTCGAGTCTTTTGTTGTTGCGCGGACGGTTTATGTAGTGAACTTGGCCTTTGGCCTTGATGTAGATTTGTGGTGCCTTACTTGGCTTCGGGAAGAATTTCTCTTTTGGATGATGATTTTTGCTGGAGCCTTGCTTCTTTTTCTTGGAATTTTTCTTTGATTGAGCCTTGCTCTTTTCTGGAAATTGCTCGTCCTTTTTCTTGAAAGGGTCCAATCATCGCCCGCAAGCTATGGAAATACCCTTCCCGCTCTCGCTTGGGCGCCCTTCTCGCGCGGGTCAGGTCGAGGGTCGCTCGCCCATTTTCCCGGCCAGTCGGACCCGAGCGAAGACGGTCTGTTTTCCCGTCTCGCCTCACGCGTGTAGTGATGCGTAGGCCGAGCCAACTGATCCAATAGTTCTCGAAGCGCAGCCTCCACAAGTCCGTATAACCATATGACTCGGTCCCGGTCCCTCGAGTGCTTTCGTCAAGCTCCACTAGGGCCTTTTCTATCAACTCCACATCCCTTCTATTTATCCCAACTCACAAGGACCAATAAAGAGTTAATCTCATATTATCACACAATCCAGATTTCATAGGAAAAATGCAAGTACTCGGCTCTGTCTATTTCACATCATTAATGCTCAAATTCGCATATCATGGAGCTAGAACGCATTCCTTATTCGAAAAAATTTAAAAATTTCAAGGGAAACGTGCTGACTCATGCAAATGCAATGAATTAAACGTGCTGACACAACAAACAACCTCCCCACCCCACACTTTTGAAAAGAGTCGTGTCCTCACGGCACGACTCGGGGTAAGGCTCAATGCATGCGAGAAAAAGACAAGGGTAAGAGAGAACAGGAACTCCCCTCGTGCGAATGCGATGAATCTTGCTCAGTCGAGGCCTCTCAATGTTTTAAGAACTTCTGTCCAGCCAGATTTTTCAGTTACGAACGTTAGGTCGGGAGTGGCCGATATGTGCTTGGTTCGCGCGCGCAGGGCCTGGTACTCGGGCCTGCGAGCGACCTCGCCTGGGCACTTATGGAATTCTCAGGTCCTTCGATAAATCGACCATTTTAAACACTTTGGTCGAGTCAGAATTTCTATTTGAAGAAGTCGGCCCAGTAGGTTCCTCCCTTCCATGTTTTGCGCGCTTTGCGCCGAGGTTCCAGTTCCTGCAAAAATGCTCTTTTCCCAGGCTTAGTTATTCAAAAGTAAACAGAAAAATAAACAGAAAAACAAATGCCGGGCTGCCTCCCCGCGAGCGCCTTTGTTTAACGTCGTTGGCTCGACGAGACCTCCATTCAAGGAGGCTCGAATGGCTCGGCAAGGTCAAACTACTGGGCAGGTGCCTTGATTTCATCGTGGTAATGCTTCACCCGCTGCCCATTGACCACGAACCGACTTCCATCCCTCGGGTTCTCCAGCTCTAGGGCCCCATAATTAAATACGCGCACTATGGTGAAAGGGCCCGTCCACTTCGAGCGGAGCTTGCCCGGCATGAGCCATTAGGCGCGAGGAAAATAGGAGCACTCGCTGGCCCACTTCGAAGTCGCGCTGGAGGATGAATTTGTCGTGATAGAGCTTGGTGCGCGCCTTGTAGTCTGATTGGCCCTCGTAGGCCTCGAGGCGCAACTCCTCCAGCTCGCACAATTGCATTTTCCGGTCCAATCCAGCGGCTCGCAAATCCGAGTTGCATTGATTGAGGGCCCAGTAGGCCTTATGCTCGAACTCGACCGGCAGATGGCACGCTTTGCCGAATACTAGCCGAAAGGGCGAGGTCCCTATCGGCGTCTTATAGGCGGTCCGGTAGGCCCAAAGCGCTTCGTCGAGCCTTTGGCTCCAATCTTTGCGAGTCGGCTTCACCATTTTCTCAAGGATCCCCTTGATCTCGCGGTTGGAGATCTCCGCTTGACCATTGGTTTGGGGATGATAGGCTGTGGAAGTTCGATGGTGAACGTGGTAGTGCCTCAAGGTGGTGGCCATGACTCGGTTGCAAAAGTGCGAACCTTGGTCGCTAATGATGGCCTTGGGCACGCCATACCGGCAAAAGATGTTGGTGCGCAAAAACTCGACAACGGTCTTCGCATCGTGCTTGAGTTTCAGGCGCTGGGCCTTCGAGTAGGCGGGCAGAAACTTGGCCCCGACCAAAAAATTTACGATCTGCGCATACCAAGGCACCCGTCCCGCGAGAGCGTAGAGGTGCTCGTCGGGGAAGGCCTCGGTAATCCGGCCGGGTTCCTCTTCTCGAACCAGTCGGCTCAAATGGTCGGCCACAGTATTTTCCACCCCCTTTTTATCCTTAATTTCCACGTTGAACTCTTGTAGCAACAAAACCCATCGGATCAGGCGCGGCTTGGCCTCCTTCTTGGTCATCAAATATCGAATGGCCGCGTGATCCGAGTAAACAACCACTTTTGTACCCAGCAAATAAGATCTAAATTTTTCCAAGGCAAAGACCACGGCGAGCAGCTCCTTCTCAGTCGTCGAATAATTCCTTTGGGCCGTGTCGAGAGTCCTCGATGCGTAGTAGATCACTACCGGCCTTTGCTCGATCCGCTGGCCGAGTACCGCGCCTACCGCGTAGTCGCTCGCATCGCACATGATCTCGAAGGGCCGAGTCCAGTCGGGCGCGTAAATGATAGGTGCGCTAGTGAGCGCCTGTTTCAACTCGTCAAATGCCGCTTGGCACGCGCCCGTGAACTCGAAAGGGACGTCCTTCTGGAGCAAGGTCGAGAGAGGCAAGGCTTTCTTCGAAAAGTCCTCGATAAATCGCCTATAGAACCCAGCGTGCCCAAGAAAAGACTTGATGTCTCGCACAGTCGTGGGATAGGGGAGAGTTGATATTACGTCGATTTTAGCTTTGTCGACCCTAATCCCTTCATGCGAGACGATGTGCCCCAAGACGACCCCATGAGTTACCATAAAATGGCATTTTTCGTAATTGAGTACGAGGTTCATCGAGCCAAGACGGCGCTTAAGTTCTCTAGGCACGCATCGAACGAGTTCCCATAAACTGTGAAATCATCCATGAAGACCTCGATCATCGACCCAATCATGTCCGAGAAGATGCTCGTGACGACCCGCTGGAACGTGCCGGGCGCATTGCAAAGGCCGAAGGACATGCGGCGGAACGCGAAGGTACCAAACGGGCACGTGAACGTCGTCTTTTCCTGGTCCTCGGGCGCGATAGGAATCTGGTTGTAGCCCGAGAACCCGTCGAGGAAACAAAAATAAGGCTTTCCCGCTAGGCGGTCGAGCATTTGGTCGATGAATGGGAGGGGAAAGTGGTCCTTCCTTGTGACGGCATTTAGCTTTCGATAGTCGATGCACATTCGCCACCCATTCTTCACTCGAGTCGCAACCATTTGCCCCTCGGCATTTTCCTCGACTGTTATGCCGGTCTTTTTTGGCACAACATGAACTGGGCTCACCCATTGGCTATCCGAGATCGGATAAATCACCTCCGCATCAAGCAATTTTTGGATCTCCTTCTGGACCACTTCCATCATGATCGGGTTCAGTCGGCGCTGTGGTTCCCTCGATGGCTTCGCACCATCCTCGAGCAAAATACGATGCATGCACACAGCCGGGCTAATTCCTCGAATATCCGCAAGAGTCCACCCGATGGCCAGTTTGTGCCGGCCCAGGACCTCGACAAGACGCCGCTCCTGGTCCGCACCAAGCCCATTTTTTATGATGACTGGAAGAGTGTTATTCTCGCCAAGGAAGGCGTACTTTAAATGCTCAGGTAGGGGCTTGAGCTCGACCTCGGGGGCTTGCTCGATGGACGGTATCGCAGATTTGGCCTTGAATAGCCGCACCTCGCACGCCTCGTAGTACCGGGTCAAGGGTCGAGAAACTTCGAGCGCTAGCAGCGCGTCCCAGACGCCATCGGTCAGCTCATACGAGTCCTCGTGCGCATACACGGCATTAATCAGCGCGAGCTCGAGCGGGTCCTTCGCGCGTTCCAACTGGAACTCCTCGACCAGATCGTCGAGGGTGTCGAGCGCATGGACTGACTCGAGCTCCAAAGGGTTCTTCATGGCCCGGAAAATGTCGAAGCTAAAAACTTCTCCCTCGACCTCCATCGACAAAGTCCCGCTATCACAATCAATCTTCATTTTCGACGTTTTCAAGAAGGGCCAGCCTAGTAGAATAGCCGCATGATCTCATGGCCCACAGTTCTCCATCTTTAGGACATAAAAGTCCGCTGGGAATACGAGCTCTCCCACTTGCACTAGCACATCCTCGATCTTTCCTTCCAGATGCTTCAACGAACGGTCCGCCTCTTGAATGGTGAGCCCAGCTGGCTCGAGAGGCCCTATCCTAAGGCACGAGTAGATCGAATAATGCAGGACATTGATCGAAGCTCCCAGGTCTAGCATGCAATTCTCGATCCTAATGTTGCCTATCGTGCAAGGAATGGTGTAGGTGCCTGGATCTCCGCATTTGGGCGGAACCTTTCGTTGAATCACGGCCGATACATTCCTACTCATCAGCTCTTGGTCCACTCGAGGACCTCTCCTTCTATTCGTGCACAATTCCTTCAAAAACTTAGCATATCTGGGAATTTGTTTGATGGCCTCGAGGAGAGGAATATTTATTTCGACCTTGCTGAACAGGTCCCATACGTCCTTATCCATCACATATTTCCTGGGGGCTCGAGCAAGGACGGGGAACGGAAGTGGCGCGCTAGTATTCGCATTTTCCGTATCAGGAACCAGGCGCGGGCCTTCATTCTCAGGCGCGCGTGCCGAGTCCTCGCTGCGCACTTCGGGCGTTTCCGTTTCGCGCGTATCGTCCGCGTCTGGCCCGATGTGGCCGAACGCCTCGCGCTCCAACTGGTCCTCCTCGGGCTCTTCTTGGCCCACTTCCTTATCTGAGCCTGGCTCATCCTCGGCTAGCCTCCCCGCACTCCTAAGCATCACAGCGCTCACATTTCCTCGAGGGTTTTTCACAGTTTGCGAGGGGAGCCTGCCTGGCTCGCTCTTTAGCTCGGCCACGTCGGTGGCGATCTGGGAAACTTGCTTGGCGAGGTCCGCAATGGCCCCGTCCGTCTTAATCTGCTGCTGCTGCACTGTAATGGCCAGTTCCTTCACAATTTCCTCGAGTGACTTGCCAGGGCCTCGATTACTCGGACCGGCCTGGTCATGGCTCGGCCCTCGCTGATATTGTCCGGGCCCGTTCTGCTGGAACTGCCGGTTCGGCGGGCGATAGTAGCCCTGGCTCGCCTGGGGTGCGCCTTGCTGCGCGTGATGGAACTGCTGGTGCCCTTCCCTCGGCGCATTGTTCCGCCAGTCCTAGCCGGGCGGTGCGCGTCCATAGGCCTGATTTGGCCCCGAGCGATTGTTGTAGGCCTGGCCCCCGTCGATCGCATTCACTTCTACCAGGTCCTCTTCGAACAAAGTCGGGCACGCATCGGTCTTGTGGTCCGATGCGCCACAAAACTCGCATGGCTTCACCACTACCGGCTGCCTCCTAATCAAAGTGGCCATCATTTCCTTCATTTCCCTCATCTCCTTCATCTGCTCCGCAATAGGTTGCGCTGGTGACTCGGCCTTGGCCACGCTTTTCGTGCGAGAGAACTCTTCTTGCCGAGTCGTTTCCTCGCGAAACCTCGCGTTCTCGGCCACCTTAGTGACTAGTTCCCGGATTCCGCTTAAAGGCAAGCTCATCATCGTGCCTCCAGCTGAGGCATCGAGGAGCATTTTATCGAGCGGGCGGAACCCATCCAACAAGTACTCGACCACCAGTTTCTCGGGCAATCCGAGGTTGCAACAACTTCGCTCGAGTCGATTAAATTTCTCGAGGTAGTCGTACATCGACTCGTTCGCCCCTTGCTTAATTTCTTGGAGTTGCCTCCGCACTTGAATGGCTCGACCGGCTGGGTAGTACTTGTCGAGGAACTTCTTTTGCATTTGGCCCCACGTACGAATGCTTCCGGACGGTAGCGAGAGGAACCAATCATTCGCCGCATCGACGAGCGAGAAGAAGAACGCCTTGAGCTTGAAGTCCGCCACATCGATCCCAGCTGGGCGCATATTTTGGCACACGCCATGAAAACGTTGGAGGTGCATGACCGCGGATTCTCCTTGAGTGCCAGCGAATTTCGGCAAATAGTGCACTACGGCCGTGTTGACCACGATGTTTTCCATTTCTGGGCCTTCGTAGATGCACCATGGTTGATTGCGAAAATTCGGGGCCGAAAGTTCGCCCATAGTTGGCTCGCGGATGTCCTCGAACTCGTCGTATAGCGCATCGTGCACCGGCTCGTGTCGCGGAGCGCGCTGTTGCGCAGGCGGGAATGGGCGAGGTACCGGCCTAGGGCCGGCCTCGTGTCGAACCTCGGGCGCTCCCGGATCTCGTCTCGCGGCCTCGCACGCGATGCGATTGCGCTCTCGAATGAGCCGCTCGGGGTCATCGTAAAATGGAGGCGGGTCCTCGGGGTGTTCCACGAAATCGTCGACTCTTTCGTCGACGACATTGTCGCCCATGCGACTACCAGCGTGCGACATGACTCGCACCCGGCACAAATAACCCCAAAAATGAAAAGAAAGAAAATGAACTAAGACCAAACTTCACCAAATACAACTAACTCCCCGGCAACGGCGCCAAATTTGACAAGGCGTCGTTAGGACCTTGCAAATTGATATTTAAAAACTCCTCGCTTTTGGCTCACTAAAAATAGTAGAGCGGCAAGTAAGGGTCGAACCCAAGGGAATTAGCTTGGTTACTTGTTGGTCTTGTGGAAGCAAGAACAGTTTTTCCACCAAAATCTGCTTAGATCATCGAATCACACTTGAATGTGCGTGGAGGGAGAGTTAGCTCCCTATGAGGTGTGAACCTCTTGGATATCTTCGCAACAATGGTGAGAAACTAGCTCAACTGCTTGTAAGTAAATAAATGAAAATAAAACAGTTGGGGGTTGGGTTTTTATAAAAGAAAAATGACAAGTACGTGAGTAGAGTGCAATATGAGAAATATCTAGTCGTGGGTTCTTTGCTACATGTTCATCCTTGGCACTATGTGGATAAATCTATCTCACAGCGCGACGTTCCGGCTAAGGAACGCGCCCTTGACCTTGGCTTCCCTCGCGTTGGTTCGTAACACGCCGACTAGGTCGTGTTCTTGAGCCCCGGCTAAGGTAGCTCATCGAACGCAAGTTGAGGAAAGCGCCGGTCCTAGTCCTTCCCTTAGGTCAAGCTGAAATGTCTAGGGGTTTCGAGTCGCGCCGACTAGGTCACGTCTACGTACTCCGACTAGGTAGTACTTCGAAACCTTACCCCAAACAAATCCACTTGGCCTAAGTGTTACTATCTACCATTGCGACTAGCATCCGGTAGATGATAACAATAGGGTCTCGAACCTTCGCTAAACTTTGTGGCTAGACATCCACTTAGCGTAGCTCTCGACCCATAGATTAAGCACAAGGACTAGTAACGAGATAGAAAATGTGAAGTGCGATGCCTCAAAACATGATTGCAATCACGAACCCACAACTAGATCGAGGGATTTAGCTACTAGTATTCATGGGGTGAATACAATAGCTTTGCATAAGTAAATGGAAATGTAATACGAGAAGGGGTAGAGAGAGAGAGACGTGCAAAAAGAATAAAAACTCTTGAATTGTATTGCTAGATTTCCGGGATCGAAGGAACAATTTCCAAGGGAATGAAGTGGTTCTTATATAGGACAAGCTAAGGGAATATGCCAAACTTGATGCCCAAGTTGCTTGGCATGAGTGGGGTGGCAATAGCCCTTTGAACATTGGATTCCTTCATTGGCCTTGGAGGGCTTGGCGGACTTGACTCTGGCCTTGGAAGAAGCAACACGGGAGTGACATCACGCCTTGAAAGACGAGCCGAGAAACGCGGGGATGCTGACCATTGACCGTTGACATTGACCTGCTTGACCGGCCTTGACTTGTGCGGAGGTCGGATGGAGGCCTGGTCTTTGATCGATGATTCTCGGTGCAGATTAGGCACAGGGCCAGGTCTTGGTCGGGTGAATGCGGGCGAGGAGCCTGACGATGCGCGCGGAGCACGGTGCGGCCCAGACTGGCATTTCAGCGCGGAGCGCTTTGGAACTCTTCGAGCGGTGGGCAGGCACACATCGAGGCTTGGCTCGACACTCAGCGCGGAGCGCACTCGGCATTTCTCGGCGCGGAACGTCGATGCTGAGCGGTACTTCTTCGGGAGGCCTTTCCGAGTGCCTGACGAGGCACACTCGGACTTTCTCGACGCGGTGCGAGCCAAATGAGGCCCCGACCGGCCAGAACTCCAACTGGTGGTTTTTAGGCATAAATGCCCTCTTTTGCGCGCGATTCCTCATAAGTCCTCAAAAGTACCTGCGATGCAAAAATACATTAGCAAGCAACTGTTCATATGACCTTGGATGTCAATTAGTGGGAATTGTTGACTTAATAAGTCGTGTAAACACGGCTTATCAGCTATGCAAGAAGAGCTTGGTGAATTTCAGTGAATTGATGTTTGGGATCTTGTCCCACGACTTGATGGTGTGAATGTGATTGGAACAAAGTGGATCTTCAAGAACAAGTCTGACGAACAAGGGAACATCACTCGAAACAAGGCGAGACTTGTTGCTCAAGGCTATACTCAAATCGAAGGAGTAGATTTTGATGAGACCTTTGCTCTGGTTTCTCGTCTAGAAGCCATACAATTACTGCTGGCCCTTGCTTGTCATCTGAAGTTCAAGTTGTTCCAGATGGACGTCAAGAGTACTTTTCTCAATGGACAGCTGAATGAAGAAGTATATGTGGCAAAACCTAAGGGATTCGAAGATCCTCACCATCCTGACCATGTGTATCGTCTGAATAAAGCTCTTTATGGTCTCAAGCAGGCGCCCAGATCATGGTACGAGCGGCTTATTGAATTTCTAATCACCAATGGCTATGTGCAAGGGGGAGTGGACAAGACACTTTTCGCCAAACACACAAGGTCAGACTTATCATTGCTCAAATTTATGTAGATGACATCGTGTTCGGCTCTAGCAATAAAGAGATGGTGGACAAGTTCGTAGAACAAATGTAGAGCGAATTCAAGATGAGCATGGTACGAGAGATGTGTTACTTCCTTGGATTACAGGTAAAGCACAAGAAAGACGGCATCTTCATATCTCAAAGCAAATATGGCAGGAACTTGATCAAGAAGTTTAACTTGCAGAAAGCAGCACATAAGAGAACCCCCGCTGCAACTCATGTGAAGATCAGCAAGGATGAAGCTAGTACAAGTGTGGATCAAACCTTGTACAGAAGTATGATTGGGAGTTTATTATATCTAACGGTAAGTAGACCAGACATTGCCCATGCAGTTGGAGTTTATGCGAGATATCAAGCTAGTCCCAAGTAGAGACACCTGATGAATGTGAAGAGAATTATCAAATATGTTTGTGGAACATCAGACTATGGATTGTGGTACACTAAGGATGCCAATTCTTGTGTGGTAGGCTATTGCGATGCAGATTGGGCTAGGAATGCAGAGGATCACAAGAGCACATCTGGAGGATGCTTCTTTCTAGGAAACAACCAGGTTTCATGGTTCAGCAAGAAGCAAAACAGCGTATCCCTATCAACGGCTGAAGCTGAATACATTGCTGCTGGAAGTAGTTGCACTCAGATGTTGTGGATGAAACAGATGCTGGAAGAATATGGAGAGAAACAAGATATGATGACATTCTACTGTAACAACATTAGCGCAATCAACATATCCAAGAATCTTGTGCAGCATTCCAGAACAATACATATTGTCATCAGACATCACTTCATTCGAGAGCTAGTGGAGAAGAAGATAATTACTCTGACGCATGTGTCTACTGAGAAACAGCTAGCAGACATCTTCACCAAAGCCTTGGACAACCTACAAATCGAGACACTTAGACTCTCGCTAGGTCTATGTGTCATTGACAACTACGTTATCCCAGTACAAGTTAGTCAGTCGGATCTTAAAAGAGATATGTTCTAAAGGTTGACGTGGAAGGAAGCTAGAAGTTTTCAAATACTAAAGCTATAGATGTTGTTGCTGTGTTGGTAGCTGTTGAACAGTAAGATGAAGTGTCCAGCAAAGCAAATTCAAAAAAGACAGATGATGTTCAGGACAATTCTGATCAGATTGAAGAAGAAGAAGATGCTAACTCAGCTGGTGATGAAGCAAGTGATGATGATTACTGACTACTAATCATGGTGATGAACTTCATGGTCTCTATAAACAATTTTGCTATTTTTGCTACTATTTTGTACTCTCTTGTCACTTTATGGCAAAAGGGGGAGTAAATTTGGAGTTTGAAACCTCCTAAAAAGATTCGTTTGTGCTAGTTGTTAGACATATTTTGGAGTTTGAAATCTCCTTAAAAGATTCATACGCGCTTATAATTTTCGGAGTTTGAAATCTCTTCAAAGATTCGTTTGATAGCTTTTAGTTAGTAGCACAGCTTGGGAGTTTAAAACCTCCTACAAAGATTCAACTGTAATAGTAGTATAGGTAGAATACAGGTATTAGTTTTGCCAAAAATGCCAAAGGGGAGATTGTTAGATCTTATGGCATGTTGTTTGTCAAAACTCTGGGAAGAGTTGTTAAAGCAGTTGTTCAAGGAAGAGTTCAAGGCAGGCTGAGGCAACTATCCTAGAACAAGTATAGAGTAGATGAAATGTTTCATAATTCAGATTAGGCAACATAGTCAACCGAGAAAGAGTAAGACGGAAGCAGACGAATGTCTGAAGGAATGTTTCCTAATTCAGATTAGGCAACATGTTCTTAGGCCACATGTTCAAACCGACATAGTTTAAGATCCAACAGATGTTTCCTAAAACAGATTAGGCAATTCGGTGATATGACTCTTTGAAGATATGGTGCATATCAAGAAGTCGGTTGAGAAGACTTGCGCTTGAAGATAACTTAGCGAAGAAGATAATCGAAGAGTTTTTTAAACGGAGTTGAAGATCTATGAAGGATTATCTACAAGAGATATGCTCAAGATATTAGGAATGTTTCCTTAAAGATTTACAAAAGATTTCCTAAAGAGATAGGCGATTGAATATAGGAAACCTAGATACTTTAGGGTTTCTACCACACTATATAAGGAGGGCTGATGCATCCATATCAATCAGCAGTCACGGAGATATTACTCACGCTCATATACACTGAAGGGAGGTGGAGGAAAATGGCCGGTGAGATTATCACTCGGATAAGATCACATCGCTCGGATTCAGTCTGTTCTAGTGCTAGGCAGACTAATCATAGAACCACTTGACGCTACACGCATTGTTGCTCTTACTGCTCATTCGAAGGAAAGAGCTGATTCTCAGGGAGGATCATATTGGTGGAATTAGAGGCGAGGCTCAGATCTAGGGGGAGACCAGTTGGCGATTACTAGAGTATTAGAGGCTCAGGCAGTTTAAGAGGAATTCTGTAAACATAAGCTCCTGTATTCGCAAAACTCATTATTAGTGAATTACTATCCACCGGGCTAAGGAGACAACCCCCCAGATGTAGGCTCGTTAATGCCGAACAAGGTAACAATTTTGCGTGTTGTTTATTTTTCGCACTACATTTATTTTTGCATAAGTTGTTCTAGATATTGTTCTGCACTCGACCAGAACAACATCTCAACTACCACGGGAAGATTTTAGTATACAAAAAACAAAAGTGTAAACTGTAATGAATATGAATTGTGTATTGATATGTGACGAATACGTCAATATATACAGTACATGATAGATGTGTATGGTAAGCACAATAATGAGAGAATATACAGTGTATATGATGAAGAGGAGCGCTCAAATGAGAACCCCTCTTTTTTCGAGAACTTTGAGAACCCCTTCGTTATGTAGTTTCGTCTTTTTTGTGCACTTTTGAAAATGCATCAGTTTTTGCCTAAGTGCGTGCTCAAAACTGCTCAATGAAGGAAAAAAAGTTAGTGGGACACGTGTCACCTCCACATTCAAATATGATGAATATCAGATGAGAATAATATATACTCTAACATAAACAAACAAGCAGTACGAGAGGAAATCAGACCAATCAGAATAAGCAACAAATTCAGTTAAAAAAGATATAATTGTTTGTATTTGCAGGACCTGCGATTCTCGGTCAGTATTTAACTGAGTCCCCAGGGAGATATATATAACTCGGTGGTAGTCCCGGTTGAGGTATGGACTGTCGTGGACCTTTCATAGTCCACAATTATTATAGGTCACCTTTTTTGTCCATGTAAATAGATATGATTTTGTTGATGATCAAGCTGCTAGCACATCTTAACTCCATGGACTAGCCTAAAAACACTGATTAACTGAATAATCATGTAGATTTTTGACAACATCTTTTAAGTTTCCAATTGATCTTTCTATCTATGTAGCGATGATAACGATTGGAGCTTGATTTCAAGGATCGGCATGGCAGTTTTGTGCATGGTCAGGATTAAAAACGGAAAGTCATATTAGATGTCATGAGTGACATGAAAAAGGAAACAACATAATCAATCTAGTTCGAGGTGCCTAGAAATTTCGAAATGCTTTCTGCGTCATGTGTCTTTTGTTATGAGACTAGAGACACATTCAAAAAGTCTGCGATTCCAATCCCAAACTTTATGATATACACGTACATTACTACCTCAAAGATGTTTGATTTACACCTTCATTACGCGCAATAGAATGCATACTCAAGCCTCAGAAGTGGATATACTGTCCCTTTCCGCCTAACACAAAACATAATTTTAGACTGTTCAAATTCAGATAGAGTCTGATACAATTGCAAATGGCTTGAGATCAATTGTTGCTTTTATGATTTCTATTCAATCAGTGATCAACAAAACTAACCAGTTAAAGACAAATGATACTTGTAGTTTTATTTTCTAAAGTAAAGAAAAAACTGTAAGATAAGCTTACTGCAAAAATCGACAGAAGAAAATGATACTTTTTGCTTTTGGGCAATAGAAAGAAACATACTCGATGAAAGTCAACAACGAAAGGCTCACCTTTTTCCCAAATTCAACCATCCATGCCATATGCTTATCAATCATGTCTGCAAAGTTGTATTCCTGAGCTGATCGCGGAGCTTTTAGTTTTAGTCCGAATTGAAATAATTCCCAAACCCTAACATTTCATACATACATTGCATCCATCCACAATGCAATTCACCACATCAATCGCCACCGTGCTGAAATTTCTTATACTAACTCTCCAATTCAACCGCCTCCGATCTCAATCCTGCAAAAAATTCTGCGGAAACATTCCAATCAACTTCCCGTTCGGCCTGGACGACGGCTGCGGAGCGCCTCAGTACCGCCACATGCTCAATTGCAGCACTGATCTGTTCTTCACCACTCCCTCCGGTCAGTACAAGGTCCAATCGATTAACTACGATGACAAAACCGTCTCAATCTACGACCCTTCAATGTCCACCTGCTCCATTCTCCAACCTCGCCACGAATTCGAAATGACCGACGTTCAATACGCAGTCATTCCACCATCGCCGGACACTACATTCATCCTCGTCAACTGCTCCGTCGACTCTCCCGTCCTCAACCACTATGCCTCCCTCTGCTTCAACCTCTCCGGCCACTCATGCGACGAGCTCTACGCTTCCTGCAACTCATTTCGCCTCTTTCATCAATTTGTGAACAAAACGACGCTGTGTTGCTTCACGCGGTACAATACATTGAGGTTTATGAGTTTGAATGTTTTGGACTGCTCGCATTACACTTCGGTTTATGACAAAGTTGATGGCGTTGGGCCGTTGGATTGGAAATATGGGATGAAGCTGAGTTATAGCATGCCCGAAACCGGGTGCGGACAGTGTGTCGATTCTGGTGGAACTTGTGGGTTCGATACTGACACTGAAGGAATGCTTTGTCTGTGTAACAGATTTGTCAACTCCACTGCCCAATGTCGTAAGTCGATACCCTCGTCATTTTATGTTTTAGAACGGCCCTTAACTATGTTGTTCCTGAATATTGATAGTTTGTTTTGAAATAGCTGCAGGAAGTGTGAGAGCAGCGGGGACGAGGACTACTACAGAAAGCTGGTTTATCTATATTATTATGACGATTGTTATATTCTCGAGTTCGGTGGTTATTTCTGTTACGGACATATCATTTTCTTTGTAGCTTGCTATCCGTCTCCCGTTCTAAGAGAAGTGAAAAGATAGAAATGGAAAGGATGGAATGAAATTTCTATTGATCCTTAATTTTGAAAGAATGTGCCCCACGTTTACATGAATTTGTTTTACAAGGTTTTTTTTATATGTTGAACAAAAAAGAAGAAGATAGAGAGCTTAGACAGACTCGGTAGAGCGCACTAATTTGCTAACAATTGCAAATCACCCCATTTAGATTTTTCATTCTGTAAGCGACATCGTTTTCCCAAAGCGTAATTATTAAAAAATTTAAAGTGACGACATTTCAATAATAAAAATCACACCAAATTGATAGGCAACATCGGATATAAATGCAGCTCACACCTATATCATTTCTTCCCGATTTTCAACCGAAAGGTAATAAGAAGAGCGTGTTTTAGACCATTATCCCTAAAACACACTTAATTCAATTATGGTCTACTTCTTCCCGATTTTCACCTATAAGCGGAGAACTATACCATTCAATTTACATCCCTTTGGCCATCCTTGCGTGTTTTAGACATAATTATGTTTGTATTTATTGTAAGTAGTTATTTTTATTTGTGAATGGAATTGTAAGAGATGTGGACACTAGGTATTCTATTCTTGTAACATTATATATATATATATATATATATAGGGGCGCGCTCAAATGTTATGGCTTACTAATGTGTTATGTGTTATGAAGTTCTGATTGGTTGATGAAAAACAAGGAACCAATCAGAGGTGAGGAACACGGTTCTTATGGTGCACCTCACAAGCATGGGGGGTTGGGTGGGTGAGGGTGCACCGTAGTTACGGTGTTCCTCGCTTCTGATTGGTTCCTTATTTTTCATTAACCAATCAGAAGCTCCGTAACACATAACACATTAAGGAAGCCATAACATTTGAGCGCTCCTATATATATATATATATATATATATATATATATATATATATATTTGATGAAAGACCGAAGAACACACAAAACACCAGACGACAATCAAAATTACACCACACCGTCCAAAACAAGATCAGCCTTCACAAGACTAAAGATACACAGAGGAATAGCCTCGCTACCACTCCAAGACCATCCCAGCTCCTGAGCTCTAGTTGCCAGAAAGTCTGCTGGTTTATTGCCTTCTCTAAGCACATGTTCCAAACGACAATCATCATGTTTCTCCAGAAGGTGTTGACAATCTCTATTCCATTCTTGATATTTCCCTCCGTTCCTACTTCCGTCTTGAAGATGGAGTATCACCTCTGCGCTGTCTGTGATAAAACTCGCTCTGCATATGCCATAACGATCTGCTTCCTTCAGGCCGGATAGCATCACCATTCCCTCAGCTTCGGTTACACTCGAGCACTTCTCTACACGACCTGTTTGCTCTTGTAACATTATATATAGTTCTCCACAATATTTTCCTTTTTATTTACATGGTATCAGCAAAAATCACTCGTTTCACAATGTGTATTGATTCTTCCTCCCCATCACCACAGACTCTTAATTGTTGGTTGCTGGTGCTGCCTACGAAAACTCTTGCAACTCAACACATAATTTTGTCTTCCCTAATTTGGCGTTTCGTCTTGACGTATCAAATTACTGTCTTTGGCGCAACAAAATTGACTCTGCCTTGGAGACTTTTGGGTTGGCGTCTTTCCTCACGAATGACAATCAGGGACGAAGCCAGGACAAAGTTACCAGGGCTGAAAGTTAGTCACGTAAATTTTTTTTTGAAGTTTGGAATCCAATGGGAGGCTCATCCTCACGCCTTTTTTATTACACCAGCCAAAAGACATTACAAATACAACTAGCTAAATTTGACCTAATGGTAACTGGAAAGGGTGGTGGGGTGTGATTGATTAGTTTGGTGTTGTATTTAACTGCATATTCATTTTCAGATAAGTTAGATTGAACAACAACAAAAGTGACGCAGCTGTTGTAGTCCCTACAGCACTGAAAACCAATACAAAATCCAAGTCAAGAGAGGGACAGATATACTTACATATAACTCCACGTATAATATTATCTGCAATCACATTTTGAAGACAAAGAATAATATCGGAAGCTATAGATCTCTAGTCTCTTGGAAGCTATGCAACTTTATGAAAATCAGTAACTTTAAAACACAATCACAATTACTTGATATAAATCACTTCTGTAGATTTGTCATTACTTGGTATAAATCTCTTCTATACTACTTAAATTTATAAAACATACTGTGAGCAAAAGGAAAGAGGTGGAATCACTGTCTTACCGATATAGCAATGCGTCCAGTGGTACCAAATGTTGCTTGACCAATTTCTTGATACGTCTCGAGCCCAGGCTCAATATCTAAACAGTATCGTAATAGAAGCCCAGTGTAGAAAGAAAGCAGAGCAAACAGAAACAATATAGAAAGCCCTGCCCATCCTCCTTCCTTGACCGCATATGGAGTTGAAAGGATCCCCACGCCACACAGAACATTCATGCGTAAAAAAAGACAATATTTTTTAAGTTAGGAGCCCCAGAGACTGGTTATTTGTAGCAACATATAGTCGATATACTCATTTCCCATGAACTATGACCTTCATAATAACAGCATGAAACTACTAACATAAGAAGCTGATCAATTCAGATTACAGCTCAGCAGCCTTCGATAATCGATACTCAACTCAACGACAAGTCGACAACAATCGACAACAAGAACAGCAGTTGCATCGACGGTCGGAGTCGAACTCGCAGGTCGCCCGTCTTAGGTCAGAGTCGTATCCTGCGATGAAGCCACGTGGTGCGCTTATCGGGCTGCAGCCCGGGTAGATTTCAGCCCCCTCTTTTTTTTTTAAACTATAGCTTTGCAATTGTGACCTGCGACTCCGACTTAAGATGGGCGACCTACGAGTGCGACTCTGACCTGCGAGTGCGACTCCGACCTGCGATGCGACTGCGACCTGCTGACTGCTAATGTTGTTGTCTATTGTTGTCGACTTGTCGTTGAGTTGAGTATCGATTATCGAAGGCCTTCCCCGAGTTTCGTCACTTTCTTTCGCTAACTGCTGAGGCTGAGCGCCTGAGCCGCTGACGCTGAGGCTGATCAAGTGAGCAACTCTATTCTCTATTCTCCATTCTCAATATCCTTATCCTATCCTGTGCTTTGTACATTCAGCTGAATTGCTGCTGAGCTGAAATCTGAATGCTGCTGAATTTCCATGTTGAATGCTGCTAATTTTCTGCTCAATTTCTATGTATCCTCTGTGAATAAGTCCTGCTGAATCGCAATTGAATTGTTGCTGAACATGAATTGTAGCTAAATTGTAATGATTTTCTGCTGAACATGAATTGCAGCTGGCTGAATTGTAATAAATTGCTGCTCAATTTCTATGCTGTTGGAACCCTTTGGTTTTGATGATTACAAACACTTAACTAATGTGGTGTTTAAGTGTGCAGAAATCCATGAAGATATCCAATTAAGAATACATGCAGAGTGATTGATGATTGAAGCAATTACTTATGGCAGAATTAATGACAGATTGATTGTTGATTGAAGCAATTACTTATGGCAGATTTAATGGCAGATTTAATCAAAGAGTTAACTGCTGATTGAAGACAAAGAGTTAATTGCTGATTGAAGACAACGAGTTAATTGTTGATTGAAGACAAAGAGTTAATTGTTTAATTGCTGACAATTTGGAAAGCAATTGAAGAGGCCGAGTAAATATGGAAAGACATTGAAGAGGCCGAGTAAATATGGAAAGACATGAAGAGGCCGAATTAATGTGTGAAGCATTAAGAAAGGAATTCATTACAAACATGAAGAGGCAGAATTAATATGGTGTCAATTACGAATCTGGAGAGTTTTTGACAAGCTTATCAACATGACCACCTATATAAGGATGAAGAAAATCTCAGAATAGGTTGGCGAGATTGAGCAGAAAAGCGCGGCTGATTTAGAGAGAGATAAGCTCTTGCATACGAGGAGCAGCACCGCCGGCATTACACGCACTGAGGCATGGCGTTCTCTTGGGAAGAACGGAGAGACTGGATTCCAGGAGCAAGGTTGCTAAAGTCGCACACACGGAGGTTTGAGTAACGAAACGATTACTTTGTCAGATTGAGTAGAGGTCATCAAATAGAGTCTGGATAATAGACCTAGTTTGTAAACCCTACAAGTATATCAGAATATAAAGTAATCGGTTTCGCAAATCCTTTCAGAGCAATCTGAAAGGTAGTGGTTTTTCCTTATCATTGTTGTGATAAGGTTTCCACTCTATATTCGTGCGTAATTATTTTCAGTCATTTAATTTCCTGCATAATTATTTCCGCTGTTATCTGACCATCAGACGGAAAAGCACTTCGTGACTTCCGTTTGACAGACTGCTAACACTAACGATCCAACACGTGGTATCAGAGCCGAGTGCTCTAGATTTATTTGTTAGCTTTGCAGGAAAATCATGTCAATCCACAACTCATTCTGGAAACCGCCACTGCTAAGACCAGGACAATTTGACTGGTGGAAGGACCAATTTGAGGCCCACGTCTGCTCGATGAATGGACAACTCTGGAGGATATTCGAGACAGGTCCACTCCCCATTCCACTTAACACAACAGATCCCGATAAGCCAGTAGAGAAAGCCAAGGATAAATACACTGATGAGGACTACAAGTGTCTGGAAAAGAACGCCAGAGCAAAGAAAGTTCTTTACATGGCCCTCTCTCCTGGAGATCAAATCAAAGTGGCGATGTACAAAACAGCTAAGGATATGTACGATGGAATTGTGAGACTGTACGGGGGAAATGAAGATATCAAAAGAAACAGAATCCTGGCGGCCACAAAAGATTATGAGACAGTCATGCAAAAGAAGGATGAATCCTTGGAGGATTTCTACACCAGATTCCAAGTCATAGTCGGACAGCTAGATTACCTGGACGAGAAACTCCCCGAATGGAAATTAACACACCAATTCATGCAAGCCCTGAACTCAGAGTGGGACCACGTAACTTTAGCACTGCAGGCCCAAAAGGGGATCAAAGACACTACATTGGAAGAGCTGGTAGCCAACCTTCAGAGTCAAGCAGGAATTGTGGAAAGGAAGATGTCCAGGAGACAGACTGATAAGTCTCAAGCCATTGCTTTGAAAGTTGAAAAAGCCCTCGCACAAGCAAATGAGTCATCAAAAGAAGAGGATGATGAAATAGACTCATTAACAAGAGTCCTTACGATGTCCATTATTGGCAAAGGACAGAACTTCAGCAGAGGTCCATCAGGAGGAAGTCGTGGCAACTCCTCCAGAGGAAACAAAGGTGCTACATCAAGTGAAAACGGGGGAAACCGAGGAGAAAAAGAAGACAGAACATGTCACCACTGCCAAAAGAAGGGGCATCTGTCTAAAGATTGCTATAGCAAAAAGAAAGGAGAATCACCAGCCTCAAAGCCAACACATGCTATGTTTGCTGCATGGGGAGACACGGACGCGGACAGTGACGATGGAAAGCGCTCCAAGGAGCCGTGCTTGATGGCTCATTCCACATCTAGTGAGGTAATGGATACTAACTCCTTTGTTGATGAAGTATTTAACAAATCTGATCTTGCAGAAACAATAGCTAAAGTCATAGCAAAAAACCGAGATCTTGAGGATAGACTGGCAGAAATGCAACAGGATCATCACGATGACATAGAAGAGAACCGTCTCTGGTCAACCAAAGCCATGCGTCTTGAGAAAGAGATGGCAGCACAAGTTTGTACGTGCCGTACTTGTGAAGGAAGAGAGAGACAGATCAGTGAGCTAAGTGATGAACTGGAACGTATGATGATCGGAAACACTGAGCTAGTCGACTTCAAAACAAAGGTTGAAGAGTTAGAGGATGAGCTAATTAGTCTCAGACAAAATAATGAAGAACTCCTTCAGACAGTTGAAAGCCTTAGACGCGAGGAGGCTGTAAGGAAACAAGAACGGCTTCGCGAGCTGGAATCTAAGAGGGCTGAAGAAGAAAAGAAGGATTACAAGAAAAGGTCTGTTAGATCGGGACTTGGATATGAAGAGAAAGAGGCAGCAAAGAAGAAGGCCGTCAAAGGAAAAGAGGTAATGACAGAACCAGGTGAAAGCTCGCGCCAGAGAGGAAGGCCTCAGTCTACGAGGTAGACAAGAAGGGAAGCCAGTCCACGGGAGGGATACGACATTGACGGACGCACAGTCGTCGTGTGCGAAAGTCAAGAATAAATTTATAAGTCCGCTAATCGCCACGTCACTACTGGGTAGCAAGTGGTAAGTAGGGGTCAAACCCAAGGGAATTAGGGGGATAAGTCGTTCTTTGAGGAATTGTACAGGCGGGGAACGTGATTTTAGGGTTGATTGAGGTTTTAGCGCGAATAACTACGTGACTTTTTGGTTGGTTTTGGGTTTTAGTGTGGAAAAGTAAATAACAGAAAAGTAAATACTGAAAATAAAAGGAAAGACTTACAGCGGTTGTTGCGTGATTGGCAAGTCTTGCGGAACGTCAGCAGTTGATATTGCAGTTAAAAGGAAGTATTCGATTGCAGGGGCCTTGTATCATAGTCTGTTTATCATTGACCTCTAATGATCATACTATGTGTTCAAAGATGAATCGAGGCTATTTCTAGCATAAGACTTGCCACATCATTTAGTTTACTTGTTCTATTTAGACTAATTCCTCCTTTCGAAGTATCTTAGCCATATGTGCATCCATTTAATCTTCAGTGACGATCAACCAAATGGTTTTTAAGAGAGGTCGAACTCCTCAGATAAGCTTTGCCCGTTAAAGCATCCACTTACCCGAGTATGTTCACGAACCCCACGGAAGAGCTTTGCCCGTTAAAGCATCCACTCAACCTTGGAAATTCTAACCTAATATGTGGCACATAGAACAAGTTTTGAACACAGAGAGGCACTAGGTGCAGGGTCTAAAACATTGTATGATACAAGTACACCCCTTCAACCGAATGAAGGGTTTAGCTACGAATATCCATAGAGGTGGATATCATAGCTAAGACAGTAAAGTAAAGAGAATACTCAAGAACCAACAGGAGTAAACTCAGGAACTACTAGAATACTCAAGAACCAACAGGAGTATTATAGATTGAAACAAGTGTTTACAAGAGTGGTGCCCTAATCTAGAGAGAAGTGAGAGCTTCTCTCACTAACTTATGGAATTGGAATGAGAATGGGATGTTGATTACGAAGGGAATGGCTTGGTATTTATAGCCATGGGGGAGTGAGAGGTGTGGAGGAGAGGCCACCACATGGCAAGATATCCATGGAGGAGCTAAAGCCGCCGGTGATGTCATCAAGGGGAGGAAAGCCGCCGGCCACATGTGGAGGAAGGGGAGAGGAGGAGCTCTAGCCGCTGCCCATGTGGCAAGAGGAGAGTGGTGGAGTGTGTTTGAGATCTTTTCTCCAAAGGCCATCGACTCCTTTAAGCTCCGGATTGTCACTGGTTGCTTTTCGGTTGGACTTGTTTTGAGTGATTCCATGTCAGGTTCATGATATTTCTTCAGTCAGCATCTGGTCATGACTTGGAATGACTCGTAATATCTTTTCAGCTTAAAACGTCCTTCTTAGCCTGCATTCTCTCTAGACGTCAAAATACCCTGCAGATAAATATCGGAACTAATAAGCAAAAGTTAAATAGACAAAGCGTCTAATTTGGTGGGTTTATCTGTGTTTATGATTCATACAATTATGGTCCATCAGACATCCATGACACAGACTCTGTCCCCTACAAGGCGAGAAAGGCCTATGAAATATGGCAAAAGCAGAGTCTGAGCCGCAAGCCCCCAACGATAGACTTCCAGGCAAGGAAGGTCAAGACGTCAGTTCCACCTGGCAGAAGCAAGTATGTTGGTCTTCCATGTCATAGAATATGCTGGCACTGCGGACACTCTGGACACTACAGATCTGATTGTCCAAGACTAAGGGAAATAGATGAAAGGAACCGCAACTGGTTGAATGCTCATAGACGCTATCCGAAAGACAAATATCGGAGGGGAGTCAATGTCTACAGAAAGGAAGGCAGAGCTGCACACTTATGATCCAATTGTTTCTGGACAACCGAGGAACACACCTAGGCGAAAGATTGATTTAACTAACCATGATGCATACCATTCATCTTATTCTGCTCCTAAATTTATTCCTAAACCCAGTAAGCCCAAGCTTGTCTGGGTTCGGAAAAATTGATCTTTTCCTTGCAAGAAGGAGTGAGGTCCCGTCCCTGGTACTTAGATAGTGGCTGCTCAAGACATATGACGGGGAATCCAGAATGGTTCGACTCACTCCACAAAACCTCCGGAGATATCATAATCTTCGGAAACAAAAGCAAGGGAAATGTGATCGCAATAGGAGAGGTAAGGATTTCGGACACTATCCGAATCAGACAGGTTAGTCTAGTAGAAAACTTGAAATACAATCTACTAAGTGTACCTCAGCTATGTCAGTATGGCAAAAATCACGTTACATTCAACTCTAATGATTGTTTTGTGAGAAGCAATGAGACAGGGAAGACAGTTCTGAGAGGAATCCGTGTGAACGAAATTTACATTGTTGATCCAGAATTCATCCCAGAAGAGGAACTGTGCCTAGTGAGCATAGCAGAAAATACCATCCTTTGGCATAGGAGGTTTGGACATGCAAGCACGAAACTACTGCACAAACTCCATCAGAAGGAATTGGTAGTCGGCTTACCCAAGGTGGAAAGCGCACCTGATCAGGAACAAGGGTATTGATCACAACTTTTCCACCCCATGGACACCTCAGCAGAACGGTGTTGTGGAACGAAAGAACGGAACCTTAGAGGATGTGTCACGGACGATGATGATTGTTAGCGGAGTTCCAAAAAGCTTCTGTGCAGAAGCAGTGCATGCTGCGGGATACATCCTAAATAGAGCATCGCTTAGATCCATGATAGGGAAAACTCCATATGAACTGTTACGTGGAAGAAAACCTAATATTTCCCATTTGAAGGTATTTGGTTGCAGGTGTTTCGTCCACAATAATGGCAAGGAGAGCTTGGGAAAGTTTGATGCATGAAGTGACGAAGGAGTGTTCGTTGGATACTCTAGTCACAGCAAAGCCTACAAAGTCTACAACATGAGGCTAGAGAAAGTTGAGGAAAGCGTACATGTAATTGATGAGACGGTGATGGCTGGTCACCTGATAAAAGACTCCTCAACTGCTGCCATACTGGATGATGGAGAACTCCAGTATGCGGATAGATCAGATCCTGACTGGAATCCACCGCCAGCACCCAATGCTGATGCACCTCTTATGAATGTCCACCCCGCAGACGACGCACCACCACACGATCAAGTGGTGGATGCTGAGATAGTTGATCCAGCAGGTGGTTAAATCCATGATGACCCTGCGGTAGAAGTCAACGATGAGACTCCTGGTGAAGTAGAGATGGCGGGTGATCCCACCCCTGCAAACCCTGAGGGGGAACTGAGAACGACCAGACATGGACGAGTGGTTCAACCGCCAACTAGACTGAGGGACTACCAATGCTACACCTCCCAGGAACAGGTAGATCTAAATTGCTTATGTTAATTCTGTGGGTTTGCTTCCTTCGTTTCTCTTGCAGAACCGAAGACCGTAGTAGAAGCGCTTAAGGACCCAGAATGGGTCAATGCCATGCAAGAGGAGCTGCACCAATTCGAGAGTAACAAGGTATGGCATCTGGTTCCTAGGCCCAGGGATAAGAACGTGATTGGAACAAAATGGGCTCGATGAAAAGGGAGTCATCGTAAGGAATAAAGCTCGGTTGGTGGTCAAAGGATACAACCAGCATGAAGGAATAGACTACGACGAGACGTTTGCCCCCATTGCAAGATGGACGTGAAGACGGCATTCCTGAATGGAGTCTTGAAGAAAGAAGTGTATGTGAGCCAGACTCTAGGATTCGAGGACAGAACTCATCCTGACCATGTCTATGTCCTGGACAAAGCGATGTATGGGTTGAAGCAAGCACCCCGCGCATGGTACGAGAGACTGTCCATGTTCCTTCTGTAACATGGATACATCAGAAGAGAGGTGGACAAGACTCTCTTCCTCCTGAAGGAAGGGAATGACACTCTAGTGGTTCAGGTATATGTTGATGATATTATTTTTGGTTCGACTAACCCTAGACTTGTTAAAAAGTTCACAGATCTAATGTCAAGCGAATTCGAGATGAGCATGGTTGGAGAATTGAAGTAATTTCTAGGACTTCAAGTAGAACAAGCGGAAGATGGAACTCGGATCCATCAGCAGAAATACGTGAGGGAAATCCTAAAGAAGTTCGGGATGGATTCCGCCAAAACGTGTGCTACACCTATGTCACCCAATGACTCCGTAGCAAAGAATGAGTCCTCCCCACACGTTGATCCGACGCTCTACAGGGGGATGACAGGTTCACTATTGTATCTTACGACTAGTAGACCTGACATGTTATTCAGCGTATGTCTATGTGCTAGATTTCAGGCAGATCCTAGAGAGACACATGTTAAAGCCGTGAAGAGAATTTTGAGGTACCTGAAAGGGACAGACGACTTGTGTTTATTCTATCCGATGGGAGGAGACCTACGTCTGACGGCCTACACAGATGCTGACTATGCTGGATGCAGAACAGATAGGAAGTCCACGTCAGGGATGGCGCAGTTTTGTCACGACCCAAAAAAAGATAGGCCGAGACCGGCGCTTGACACCTAAGCCAACTGTCAAGCAAGCCTCTATGTCGATCTTAACAATGTTGATGAAATTATCCATAAAAGAGGTTTATAACTGAATAGAAATGTAATATAGCGGAAGAAAAAAAATACAATATCTAGAATCCTGCTCAAGTACCACGGAGCAAACGTCTAACATTAAAAGAAAGAACTGAAATGAGACCAAAGTGGAAACTAGCTGGATGGCACCATACGTGATCGTGAGACTCTTGCGCGAAGAAGTAACAGCTCTCGAACTAGTAGATCACTTATCTGAAAATTTGAGGAAAATGAGGGGGGTGAGTCAACGACTCAGTAAGTAAATAATATATCATATTACCGTGGATTTGTCTAATGTGTTTTTCCTTGTTACGCATCTAGAATTTAAGCTTCAAATGAAATATATAAAAAAAACACATGTTGATCGATCAATTAACTGTGGACAGTCGTCACTGCCGGTCCAGACCATCATATCGGTGGGCGGCCTGAGGCTGCAAGTCAAATCTCATCTGTAACATATTAAACTGTGGGCAGTAATCACTGCCGGTCTGGACCATCTGTGGGCGGGCTGAACCACGCCAAATCTCATATCGTGTCTGTGGCATGCATGTCATAAATGCAGCAACGCGTGAATAATGATGTCATATCGTTAACCATTCATTTCAAATACAATTTTTGTATACCTTTATATTTCGTATGTCTCCACAAGTCACTATATACATATTAATACACGTCGTATAGTTTAACGTCCTTGTCAAGACGGAAGGGGGTTTCGATCTTCTATCATTTTTTGTCATTAACCGAATATAATCTTTAATATATATTTAATCGATACATTAATAAAATATATTATAAACTTACCAGCTCAATTCGAATGTTGTACGGACTGCAATCAGTTGGTTTGGTAACGTGCACTCGTTAAGTTACCTAAATCAAAATATAAAGTATCAGTTCAAGGTTCACTTTTCTCGGCAACCGTCCCCACATTTGGCTACAATAACATTTATCCCAGCATTATCCTACTGGCTCAAGAAGTACGCCCCTCACCCATAGGCTAAAGATGCTTATCATAGATAGTACAATATAATACCCAATGATCAGAGAGTGGCTCCACTCGCCTATATCATGTCCCCTAAAACCTCCAACAGGAACATCACCAATTAAATAACAACCAAAATGAACATGTAACTTGTCTCACTAGTCACCAAAAACTCAAGCATCCTGACACCCCTTCATATGGACATGGACCCACTATGAAACCCATATCCACACTCAAGTTAATTTACCTTCAAATTTTCATATCAAATCAAACCTTACTGATGAGAAATGTAGAAACTTGCCTTTCCCTTTACCTCACACGATTGAAGTTCACCCACTTCACCAATCACCAATCACCAAAATCTGAGTTTATTCTAGTCTCTTGTCATCTGACCGAACCCTAGATCAGTAGAGTCTTATGGCATATCCGCATATATATATACTAGTAGTTAGAAGAAACCCTAATCTTCCATCTATTTAAGCCCACATTCATGACCCATTTCCCAAGCCCAACAGTCTCTCCTCTTATCTATCTATTTTATTTCTTTTATTTATTTTGAGTCAAAAAAAGTGAAAGTGACAATTTAATTCAGGGTATAACATTCTATCCTCCTTCAAAGAAATTTGGTCCCCAAATTTAACTCATCATACCTTGCGATTCAAAAAGATGAGGATATTTTGCTTTCATGTCCTTCTCAGATTTCCAAGTCGCCTCTGCTTCAGTATGATTTTTCCACAAAACTTTGACGGAAGCTATCTCCTTATTTCGCAATCTCTTCACTTGTCGATCTAGAATAGCCACGGGTTGCTCATCATACGATACTTTATCATCCATTTGCAGTCGCTCGTATTCCAGTACATGACTAGGATCAGATATATACTTTCGTAACATCGAGATGTGAAATACTGAATGTACACTAGACAAAGTCGGGGGAAGAGCCAATCTATACGCAACATTGCCAACTCGCTCAAGAATCTCAAAAGGACCGATATATCGTGGACTGAGCTTGCCTTTCTTGCCAAATCTCATAACTCCTTTCATCGGAGAGACTCGTAGAAAAACAAGATTACCAATCTGAAACTCTAACTCTCTGCGTTTAGGATAAGCATATGATTTTTGACGACTCTGAGCTGCTAATAATTTATCTCTGATCAATCGGACCTTGTTTGAAGCGTCTCGAACCAAATCGGGTCCAAGTAATTTACTCTCACCTAACTCGAACCACCCAATAGGCGATCTACATCTTCTGCCATAAAGTGCCTCGTAAGGAGCCATTTGGATGCTAGAGTGGTAGCTATTATTATAAGCAAACTCCATTATTGACAAGTATCGGTCCCATCCGCCCTTAAAGTCAATAACACATGCTCTCAACATATCCTCCAATGTCTGTATAGTCCTCTCTGACTGTCCATCTGTCTGTGGATGGAATGCAGTGCTAAGATGTAACTGCGTACCCAGGGCCTCCTGAACTGATCTCCAAAATCTGGAAGTGAATTGTGTGCCTCTGTCAGAAATGATGGATACCGGCACACCATGAAGACGAACAATCTCATCTATATAAATGCGAGCATACTGCTCTGACGAATAGCTGGTCTTAACCGGGATAAAGTGTGATGTCTTCGTAAGTCTATCAACGATCACCCAAATTGAGTCATGACCCTTCCGCGTGCGTGGAAGTCCTGTAACAAAATCCATAGTAATGCGCTCCCACTTCCACTCTGGGATCTCAATACTCTGGAGTAACCCAGCAGGCTTCTTATGTTCAGCTTTTACACGCTGACAAGTCAAACATCTCGAGACAAAGTCTGCTACTTCACGTTTCATACCGCTCCACCAATACACCTCTCGAAGGTCGTGGTACATCTTGGTAGAACCCGGATGCATAGTATAAGGCGTGCAATGAGCCTCTCTCAGAATTTCCTGACGTAACTCACCACCAGGGACACATAATCGATCTCTAAATCGAAGAATACCATCATCACCTACTGAGAAGTCTGCATGCTCACCTCCTCGAACTTCCCTGATCAACCTCCTCAATTCTGGATCACTATCTTGGGTTGCCCCAATCCGAGAAGCCAAGGTCGGCACGACTCGCAAGTGCGCAATGAGACCCTTCTCACTCACTCCAATAGAAACACCACTATCTTGCAATTGCAATAGATCTTTAGCAAGCTTCCTCTTGGTGTCTGGAATATGTGATAAACTTCCCATGGACTTCCTACTAAGAGCATCAGCAACAACGTTCGCTTTCCCCGGGTGATAAGAGATAGTACAGTCATAATCCTTCAATAACTCCATCCATCTACGCTGTCGGAGATTAAGGTCTTTCTGGCTGAAAACATATTTCAAACTCTTGTGATCTGTAAAGACTTCGAATGTCTCACCATATAAGTAGTGTCGCCACATCTTCAGAGCAAATACTACAGCAGCTAATTCCAGGTCATGAGTAGGGTAGTTATGCTCATGTTTCTTCAACTGTCGAGAAGCATAAGCAATAACTCGGCCGTGCTGCATCAGTACACACCCCAATCCAACTCTAGAAGCATCACAATACACAGTGAATCCACCAGTACCTGAAGGTAGGGCCAAAATCGGTGCCGTAGTCAAGGCTTTCTTCAGTCTCTCAAAGCTGTCCTCACACTCCTCCGACCAGTCAAACTTGACCCCCTTCTGAGTTAAACGGGTCAACGGTGCAGCTATACGTGAGAAGTTCTGCACGAAGCGACGATAGTAACCAGCCAGACCCAAGAAACTACGAATCTCCGCGACTGAAGTAGGCGTAGCCCATTGCTCAACTGCTGATACCTTTGAGGGATCCACCCTCATTCCCTCACTAGAGACAATGTGCCCAAGAAATGCAATACTAACCATCCAAAACTCGCACTTCGAAAATTTCGCATATAACTTATTCTCTCGCAGCCTCTGTAGAACTAGCCTTAAGTGTGTCGTATGCTTCTCATTTGTCTTCGAGTATATCAGAATATCATCAATGAACACAATGACAAACTTGTCAAGGAAGTCTCTGAAGACATTATTCATCATTCCCATAAAAGCAGCTGGCGCATTTGTGAGTCCAAAAGACATCACTAAAAATTCATAGTGACCATAACGGGTCCGAAAAGCTGTCTTCGGAATATCACACTCTCTAATCTGTAGCTGATGATATCCAGAACGTAAATCAATCTTCGAAAAACACTGAGCTCCCTGCAACTGATCAAACAAGTCATCAATCCTTGGTAAGGGATATCTGTTCTTCACGGTCACCTTATTCAGCTGACGATAATCGATGCATAATCTCATTGTTCCATCTTTCTTCTTTACAAACAGTACAGGAGCACCCCAAGGAGAAACGCTAGGGCGCACAAAACCTTTGTCGAGCAACTCCTGCAACTGGGCTTTCAATTCTTTCAACTCCGCCGGAGCCATTCGATAAGGAGGATTTGAGATGGGTTCCGTACCAGGGATCAAATCGATGCAAAACTCTACATCTCTTATAGGAGGAAGTCCTGGTAACTCTTCAGGGAACACATCGATAAACTCAGACACAACCGGCACAGAGTCTACCGTGGATATCCGCGGCTGAGAACGAGAATCTATAATCATTGCCAAAAATGCTTGACATCCTTTCCTCAACAGCTTATCAGCCTTCAATGTCGATATTAAATAAGGAGACGAAGAATTAGCATCACATATGAAGGTAAACTCTGATTCATTCGGAAGACGAAATGTGATCACTTTCTCGCGGCAGTCAAGAGTCGCATAATAAGTCGATAGCCAATCCATACCCAAAATGATATCAAAGTCGAGCATGTTGAGTAAGATCAAATCAGCGAACATGTCATGGCCCATTAACCGGATAGGAATAAAACGATATACCGACTCCACTCTAATCAGATCACCAACAGGAGTAGACACCTCTAAGGGGCATTCTAACATGGTGGGTGTTCCATGAAAGTGTACAGCAAAATGTGGAGCAACATATGAATGCGTAGAGCCTGGATCGAACAATACAGAAGCATCAAAGTCAAAAACATGTAAAGTACCTGTAGCCACGGCGTTAGATGCCTGAGCATCATGTGGTGTCAGTGCAAAGACTCTCGGCTGAGCTCCCCCATCCTGTCCCTGAGATCGGCTGCCTCCGGCCTGGTTAGGAGTTTGTCCGACTCCTTCAGTCTGTGGATGTACTGTAGGAACATAGACAACATACTGTCCTCCGGAAATGTGTGGTTGCCCAAAAGGCTGCATGACAGATGCATGGGAAGAGGCTGGTCGAGCAGACATATGCTGTAAGCTACCACCGCGTGTCGGGCACTGACTCATATAATGTCCCTGCTTGCCACAACTGAAGCAAGCCCCAATCTCCATACGACAAACTCCTCCATGAGGGCGACCACAAGTCTTACAAGGAACTCGTGTCTGATTAGATGAGCTAGAACCACGGATGGCTGAGCTCGAATCACGCCTCTGGTTACCTCCTGAGCCTCGGTGCGTATGTTTACTGCCCTGAAATCTCATACCATCACTACGGTGTGACCCCTGTGGCTGATGACCTCCCCTCTGCGAAAATGACGATCTACCACCTCGAAACTGCCCTCGGCGATCACGCTCGCCCTCAGCACTAGCATCGTCATGGGGCCTCTTCCTCTGGTCACGAGTAGCTCTACTCTCCAACTGCCTGTCCTCGATAGCTCGTGCCTTATCTACTGCCCTGGAAAAGCTAGAAAAGTCTGTACTAGCTATGGCATGAAAGATATAATCTCGTAATCCTGAAATGAATCTCTGAATGCGCAACTCCTCTGTGGACACTAGATGACGAGCATGAACTGATAAGACTGTAAACTTATTTGCATACTCGGTGACGCTCATGCCCTCTTGCTTCAGTGTCTCAAACTCCTTAGCCTTAGCGTTCCTCACACTGTCAGGAAGAAATCTATCTAGGAATATAGTCCTGAATTCCTCCCACTCCATCGGCATCTGATGCAATACATTCCTATCCTTCCTTAGGATTTCAAACCACGAGAAAGCCACACCTTGCAATCTGAAAGAAGCTAACTCTACCGACCTCCAGCTAGGTCAATGGAGAACACTGCAAAGACGTTCAGTCTGGTCAATAAATGCTTGGGGGTCCTCAGACGCGTCTGTACCGCTAAAGGACGGTGGCTGGTGTCTCAAAAATTCATCAAGCTTAACTCCCCCATCGCCGGGAATCTGCTGAACTGGAGCTGGAGCTGGCTGCACAGCTGGGTGTCCCGTAGTAACATTCTGTGGGGCCAGTCGGCTCAGAACCTGAATCAGACCTTGCATAGTGCTCACAACATCAGACAGTGCGGGTTGCGGCGCATTCTGCTCTACGGGAGGTGTAGGCGCCGGTGCGCTATGTGCACCTCTTCTCGATCGAGGTCCCCGAGGTATCACAGGTGGAATATGATCTTCAGTATCATGGGCATTGTCACCTTGAACATTTTGGGCAGCGCCCCTAGCACGAACGCGAGCTGATCTACGAGAGCTTGGTGCCATCACAACCTATATGAAATAATTTGTACCAATAAGAAATAGGAAGACAAACGGAAACATAATCGAATCAAAAAGGAAGAATCCTAAAGGTCCAAGCAGAACGTTGTTTATGGCGGTGGCGCGCTTCACTACCATAATCAAAGTTCTACTAAGTCCTAGCTCCGTGTACTATGAGGACCTAAGGCCTCTGATACCAACTTTGTCACGACCCAAAAAAAGATAGGCCGAGACCGGCGCTTGACACCTAAGCCAACTGTCAAGCAAGCCTCTATGTCGATCTTAACAATGTTGATGAAATTATCCATAAAAGAGGTTTATAACTGAATAGAAATGTAATATAGCGGAAGAAAAAAAATACAATATCTAGAATCCTGCTCAAGTACCACGGAGCAAACGTCTAACATTAAAAGAAAGAACTGAAATGAGACCAAAGTGGAAACTAGCTGGATGGCACCATACGTGATCGTGAGACTCTTGCGCGAAGAAGTAACAGCTCTCGAACTAGTAGATCACTTATCTGAAAATTTGAGGAAAATGAGGGGGGTGAGTCAACGACTCAGTAAGTAAATAATATATCATATTACCGTGGATTTGTCTAATGTGTTTTTCCTTGTTACGCATCTAGAATTTAAGCTTCAAATGAAATATATAAAAAAAACACATGTTGATCGATCAATTAACTATGGACAGTCGTCACTGCCGGTCCAGACCATCATATCGGTGGGCGGCCTGAGGCTGCAAGTCAAATCTCATCTGTAACATATTAAACTGTGGGCAGTCGTCACTGCCGGTCTGGACCATCTGTGGGCGGGCTGAACCACGCCAAATCTCATATCGTGTCTGTGGCATGCATGTCATAAATGCAGCAACGCGTGAATAATGATGTCATATCGTTAACCATTCATTTCAAATACAATTTTTGTATACCTTTATATTTCGTATGTCTCCACAAGTCACTATATACATATTAATACACGTCGTATAGTTTAACGTCCTTGTCAAGACGGAAGGGGGTTTCGATCTTCTATCATTTTTTTGTCATTAACCGAATATAATCTTTAATATATATTTAATCGATACAATAATAAAATATATTATAAACTTACCAGCTCAATTCGAATGTTGTACGGACTGCAATCAGTTGGCTTGGTAACGTGCACTCGTTAAGTTACCTAAATCAAAATATAAAGTATCAGTTCAAGGTTCACTTTTCTCGGCAACCGTCCCCACATTTGGCTACAATAACCATTATCCCAGCATTATCCTACTGGCTCAAGAAGTACGCCCCTCACCCATAGGCTAAAGATGCTTATCATAGATAGTACAATATAATACCCAATGATCAGAGAGTGGCTCCACTCGCCTATATCATGTCCCCTAAAACCTCCAACAGGAACATCACCAATTAAATAACAACCAAAATGAACATGTAACTTGTCTCACTAGTCACCAAAAACTCAAGCATCCTGACACCCCCTCATATGGACATGGACCCACTATGAAACCCATATCCACACTCAAGTTAATTTACCTTCAAATTTTCATATCAAATCAAACCTTACTGATGAGAAATGTAGAAACTTGCCTTTCCCTTTACCTCACACGATTGAAGTTCACCCACTTCACCAATCACCAATCACCAAAATCTGAGTTTATTCTAGTCTCTTGTCATCTGACCGAACCCTAGATCAGTAGAGTCTTATGGCATATCCGCATATATATATACTAGTAGTTAGAAGAAACCCTAATCTTCCATCTATTTAAGCCCACATTCATGACCCGTTTCCCAAGCCCAACAGTCTCTCCTCTTATCTATCTATTTTATTTCTTTTATTTATTTTGAGTCAAAAAAAGTGAAAGTGACAATTTAATTCAGGGTATAACAAGTTTCTTGGACCATGTTTGATTTCATGGGGATCCAAGAAGCAGTCTTCCATTGCGTTATCCACCGCAGAGGCTGAGTATATTGCAGCTGCTGCTTGCTGCGCACAACTGCTATGGGTCAAACAACAGCTAAGTGATTATGGTATTTCTGTTAATTGTGCTTCCATTCTATGTGATAACACTAGTGCAATACATCTAAAAATCCAGTACAGTTTTCGTGAACTAAGCACAATGAGATTAGATATCACTTCCTACGTGACTGTGTAGAGAAAGGCACCATAGCTATGTAATACTATAGAAATGAGGAGCAGATTGCAGACATCTTTACGAAAGCATTACACAGGGAACCGTACGAGAAGCTAAGGCTTGAACTAGGTATGACTTCCCTTGCATAGTCTGCACTCTATGTTGAATTTCCTCGATGATTGGCTATACTAGTTTGCATGCTAAGCTACCATGTGTGGAGTTGTTGCGTATGTAGTTGATAACTGTGTGAAAGTTGTTCTATGAGGTCACTACTGCATGCATGTTAAATGAGATTACTAGCTACCAAATATCATGAGCATGACACATAATTCTTTGCAGCCCAAAAGAGACTTCCAAATTTGAACCCACAATATAAGCCAAGGAAGTACTCTAAGACTAACCCTAGCCTCTTATGTGTGGAGAATAAATGTTTAGCCCGTTGATGTTAAAACTATTTTTTTGGTTTTCTCCACACTACATGAAATTGCTTTGTCATGATTTGGTGAATTTTTATTCTTGAATGTGTGGTGTTTTATTGTACCATTTGGGTAAACCTAGCGCACCACACCCAAACCTTGTGAAAACAATGAGACAAAACTGGGGTTAACTCAGCATTGGTTCAGACTGGTTCCATCAGATGGATTGTTGCTGGTTCAATCAGATGGAGTGTTGGTAAGTGCCGTTTGGAGGGTTAGTGGCTGCCAGCAAGAAAAGAAGTTAAAGGTGACACTTGATGGTGATTATAGTGACCTGTATGGTGAAACACAAAAGCTGCGTCTGCAGCACAATCATCATCACTACATCGCTTCGGACATGATGGCTGATGGTCTTTATGGCGTGGAAAACCAGCAAGGTCTCGATTTTAAACAATCTGAAGCAATTAAGGTTTTAAATACCCGCATATGGCCATGTGGCAGAAAACTGTGGAGTGAATTCAAAATTTGAGAGTTGCACGTGGCGGCTTAACTATTGCCTAACTCCAGATTTGGAAGGAGATTTAAATGTGTAGTTTCTTTTGGAAGTTGAAAATTAAATCTTGCGAGATTCGAGGATGCAGATTGGCCTTTTTCAATTGAAAATGCTGGGTTATCTTGGCATCTATCAGCCAGACGTGGAGAGTGTCATGTCTGCTGTTCTCGGTATGGAGACCCTTAATAATATTGGGGGGAAGTTTGATGAAGCCAGGGGGTGGCAGAACGATCGGATAACCACTTCAAAGCTGGCTGCACCTCAGGAGGTCGAGCCATTGCAACAGCAACCCCTGAATCCAGAAGAGGGATCGGCAGCGGTGCTTGAGGCTCTAAAGGTCATGTCAGGGAAGGTAGAGGTGTTGGCAGAAAAAGTGACTAGTCTGAAATCCATGGCAGATAAGGTGCTGAAGAGGTCAGAGGTTGACCGGGTGAAGGAACTGAGAAGCAAAGTTGCTATTCTTGAGACCGGGTGAAGGACCTCAGATTAAGGAGGAGATAATGAAGTTGAACCGGTAGCTGAAGTTTGTGGCCACTGAGGTGGTTGGACAGTTGAAGACCGTGCTCCGTGGTTAACCCTGTAATTGTCTCATGGTTGCCCCATTCCTTCCATCGCCACCATATCTACCACATGTTTTTGATGACTTTTCTTTCGTTGTCATGCTCTGTGTTCTGCTTGGTAGTCGTTAAATTTTCAGTATGCTGTGTGTGTTCCCTCTAGGGCACTTTTGCTCGTTATTAGTGAAGTGTGCATTCTCCTTCCATTGCATGAATGTCTTTACTTGCATTCTTTTTGATGATTCCAAAAGGGGGAAGATAACATGAGTGCATTACCTGAGGGGGAAGTCACTACTGAAAATCAAACTAGATGTCCATCTAAGGGGGAACTGTTAAGCGATCGTAGACTTGTCTGTTTAACTAATAACTGAAGATAACTATCTGATGGAATTATGCTGTCTGCTAGACTTGTGATAGTTTGGAATACTTGTCATGGATTTCTTATCTTTTGAAGAAGTGTTTGTCATCATCAAAAAGGGGGAATTTGTTGGAACCCTTTGGTTTTGATGATTACAAACACTTAACTAATGTGGTGTTTAAGTGTGCAGAAATCCATGAAGATATCCAATTAAGAATACATGCAGAGTGATTGATGATTGAAGCAATTACTTATGGCGGAATTAATGACAGATTGATTGCTGATTGAAGCAATTACTTATGGCAGATTTAATCAAAGAGTTAACTGCTGATTGAAGACAAAGAGTTAATTGCTGATTGAAGACAAAGAGTTAATTGTTTAATTGCTGACAATTTGGAAAGCAATTGAAGAGGCCGAGTAAATATGGAAAGACATTGAAGAGGCCGATTAAATATGGAAAGACATGAAGATGCCGAATTAATGTGTGAAGCATTAAGAAAGGAATTCATTACAAACATGAAGAGGCAGAATTAATATGGTGTCAATTACGAATCTGGAGAGTTTTAACAAGCTTATCAACATGACCACCTATATAAGGATGAAGAAAATCTCAGAATAGGTTGGCGAGATTGAGCAGAAAAGCGCAGCTAGTTTAGAGAGAGATAAGCTCTTGCATACGAGGAGCAGCACCGCCGGCATTACACGCACTGAGGCGTGGCGTTCTCTTGGGAAGAACGGAGCGACTGGATTCCAGGAGCAAGGTTGCTAAAGTCGCACACACGGAGGTTTGAGTAACGAAATGATTACTTTATCGGATTGAGTAGAGGTCATCAAATAGAGTCTAGATAATAGACCTAGTTTGTAAACCCTACAAGTATATCGGAATATAAAGTAATCGGTTTCGCAAATCCTTTCAGAGCAATCTGAAAGGTAGTGGTTTTTCCTTATCATTGTTGTGATAAGGTTTCCACTCTATATTCTTGCGTAATTATTTTCAGTCATTTAATTTCCTGCATAATTATTTCCGCTGCTATCTGACCATCAGATGGAAAAGCACTTCGTGACTTCCGTCTGACAGACTGCTAACACTAACGATCCAACATATGCGATGCGAATGCTGCTGAGCTGAAATCTGAATTGATATGCTTCTTATGTTAGTAGTTTCATGCTGTCATTATGAAGGTCATAGTTCACGGGAAGTGAGTATATCGACTAGATGTTGCTACAAATAGCCAGTCTCTGGGGCTCCTAACTTAGAAAATATGGTCTTTTTTTACGCATGAATGTTCTGTGTGGCGTGGGGATCCTTTCAACTCCATATGTTGTCAAGAAAGGAGGATGGGCAGGGCTTTCTATATTGTTTCTGTTTGCTCTGCTTTCTTTCTACACTGGGCTTCTATTAGGATACTGTGAATTGTTGATCTGAATTTACTTTAGCTGATATATGTTAAGCCAATGGGAATGTGCATGTTTAAGTCTCAGTGTGGAGGAAGGGTTCGTTTTGCTGGATGAGTTTGCAGGAAAAGGAGGCTAGGAAATACAAAGGATTTCAGTTAAGTCTGTTTCCTAGGCAACGACGTCATTTTGGGCCAAAGGCAAATAACTGGGCTTCGCGCGTGATGGAAATGCCGACGTTTGCTCCAAGGCGCGAAGCGTAAATGGAACGCTGTCGTCTCGTTTCGGTTTGGACGTCGATATAAATGAAGTCGTTTCATCTCGTCTTCTTCAATTCATTTTTTCCTAGAAATCAAAAAAGCAATTAGGGTTCCTGAGCAGTTAGGGTTTTTGAGCTTCGAATTGGGGATTTCTCGTTTTGGCAAAATTGATTCATTGAAACTGTTGTAGTCCGTTCGTGCGATTGTTCCAATCATTCTGGTACATTCAATTGCCACTGGGCTTAATAAAATCTCTCATATTGGTGCTGGAGTAGGAACAGAAGGTTCTGAACCAGGGTAAAAATCTTTATGTCATTTTCATTTACGTTCTCCGATCCATAGATTGTTTCGGTCACTTCTGCTAGCAATTCAACAATTGGTATCAAAGCTTGGGGTGCAGTCATGGGTCCGATGAAGATCGAGATCGATCGGTTTGAAGAGAAAGGGGATTTCCGCCTGTGGCGCCAGCGGATGCGAGCGATTCTCATCCAGATGAAGGTGGTCAAGGCTCTTGATGGTGAAAAGGCTTTCCCGGCTACAATGACGCAAGATGAAATTGATGATGCCAAGGAGTTGGCCTACAGCTCCATAATTCTCCACCTCGGCGACAAAGTACTTTGGGAGGTGGCTAAGAAGAAGACAGATGCGGCAGTATGGCTCAAACTGGAGTCGCTGTATATGACCAAGACATTGATCAACAAAGTCTATCTTAAAGGTAAACTTTTTGGTTTCAAGATAAGTGAGTATAAGGATCTTGATGAGAGTTTAGATGAGTTTTCAAAGATTATACTTGACTTAGAAAATTTTGAAGTCAAGATTGATGATGAAGATCGGGCCATTATGATCCTTAATGCCCTGCCCCCTTCATATCACTCTTTTGTGGAAACTATGAAATATGCTAGAGAGTCCCTATCCTTAGAAGAAGTCATATCAGCCTTGAAGTCCAAACAAATGGATGGAAGTTCATCAAATGCAGCTGCTGGAGGGCTAAGTGTACAAAGGAAGTTTGAAAGGAAGAGTTTTCAGAAGAAAGGGAAAGGTGGATTCAAGTCAAAACAACACAGTTCTCAACATCAGTCTGGGGCTAAGAAACTAAAGTGTTTCCTGTGCCATAAGGAGGGACACTTTAGGAGAGATTTCCCAGAGAAAAAGAAGCAAGGTTCTCAAAAGAATGGGGAGAAAGCTGAGGCAGCAGTTGTGGAGGAAGAAGGCTATGAAAGTGCTGATGTCCTGGTTGCAACTGAGGCTGCTGGAGCAAAGGATTTGATTCTGGACAGTGGTTGCTCTTACCACATGACTCCAAATAGAGCCTGGACCCAAGACTTCAAGCAGATGGATGGAGGAATGGTGTTGATGGGGAATAACAAGGCTTGCGGGATGCAAGGATTTGGTTCAGTCAAGATCAAGGCTGCTGAGGGGCAGGGACACTCCTCCAGGATGTCAGGTATGTCCCTGATCTCAAAAGAAATTTAATTTCTTTAGGTACTTTAGATAAATTAGGACATGTGTTTAAGGCAGAAAAAGGCATAATGAAAATATCCATGGGATCCTTAGTTGTATTAAAAGGTAAGAGATCAAATGGTGTTTATGTTTTAATTATGTAACATAATTACTGGATCAGTTTATAATGTAACTGATGAATCTAATGATAAAGTGAACCTATGGCATTTGAGATTAGGACATGTTAGTGAACTTGGGCTTAAGAAATTGCATGAAAATGGTTGCTTGGGTGATGTTGTTTGGGTAAACTAAAATTTTGTGAAAATTGCATTCTTGGTAAGGCTAACAAGGTTAGTTTTAGTAAAGGCATTCATAGGAAATCTGATAAACTAGAATACATACACTCAGATTTATGGGGTCCTTCTAGAGTTCCTTCACATGGTGGTAGGAGATATTTTGTAACTTTTATTGATGATTATACTAGAAGAGTATGGGTGTATATTTTGAAGTTAAAAAGTAATGTGCTAACTATGTTTAAAGAATGGAAAGTTTTAGTTGAAAATCAGACAGGTAAGAAGATTAAAAGGATGAGAACAGATAATGGGTTGGAGTATTTACCTCATGAGTTTCTGAATTTGCTCAAAGAGTCTGGGATTTCCAAGTACCACACTGTGGCAGGTAATCCTCAGCAAAATGGACTTGCTGAGAGGTACAACAGAACTATTTTGGAGAGGGTGAGATGCATGTTGTTCAGGCTGGTCTTCCTAAAATATTCTGGGCAGAGGCAGTGTCTACAGCATGTTATCTGATAAACAGATGTCACTCTTCAGCAATCAGCTTATGCTCACATAAGGCAGGACAAGTTGGAACCAAGGGCTTTGAAATGTATGTTTTTGGGTTACTCTGATGGGGTCAAAGGGTACAAGCTTTGGTGTCTGGAAAATATTGGAAAGAGATCAATTATCAGCAAGGATGTAGTCTTCAATGAGTCAGTTTTTCCTTATAAAGATTCAGTTAAAAATGGTAAGGATGTGGAGCAGGACAAGTCAGCTAAAAACAGAAGTTGGAAATTGAGGTGGAGCCTCAAGGAAAGGCTACTGCTAGTGTTCCTAACCAAGTGACTGAAGAAACAAGAATGAGTTCTAGTAGTGATGAGTCAAATGATGATGAGGCAGGCCAACAAGAAGATCTCTCAAGTTATTTGTTAACAAGGGATAGGGCAAGAAGAACAATAAAGCCAATTGCCAGATTTGGAATGAATAATATGGTGGCCTTTGCCTTTAGTGTTGCTGGAGAAATATCAGATGAGGAGCCTAACTCATATCATGAGATGATGAGATCACCTGATAAAACTCAGTGGATTCAAGCAATGAAGGAAGAAATGGATTCTCTTATGAAGAATGAGACATGGGAACTAGTTGATAGGCCTAAGGGATAGAAACTGGTAGGCTGTAAATGGATTTACCAGATGAAGGAGGGTATACCTGGTGTGGAGAAAACTAGGCTGAAAGCCAGACTTGTGGCCAAGGGATTCACTCAAACAGAAGGTATAGATTTTGTGGAAATCTTCAGTCCAGTTGTGAAACATAGGTCTATCAGAGTTGTTTTGTCCATGGTAGGTGAGTTTGATTTTGAGTTGGAACAATTAGATGTGAAGACAGCTTTCTTTCATGGGAAAATAGATGAGGAAATTTATATGAGGCAGCCTGATGGCTTTACAGTTGGGAATAAGGAAGAAAAAGTCTGTTTGCTCAAGAAATCACTATATTGTCTTAAACAGTCTCCAAGATTGTGGTATAGAAGATTTGATAAATTTATGATCAGTCAAGGTTATTTGAGGTATGCATATGATTGGTGCATCTATGTGAACAAAGCTGAAAAGGTAGAAGATAGAGTTTACCTACTCTTGTATGTAGATGACATGTTGATAGCCAGCAGAAATAAAGGGAAGATTGAGCAGTTAAAGGAACAGCTAAATTCAACCATTGAAATGAAAGATTTGGGAGCTGCTCAAAATATTCTTGGTAAGCAGATAATCTGGGACAGGGCCAAAGGGACCCTGTTCTTAAGTCAGCAAGACTACTTAGAAAAGGTGCTAACCAAGTTTGGGATGAGCAATGCAAAATCTGTTTTAACTCCAATGGCACAGCATTTCAAGCTACATCGGCTGCAGAGTCCTCAGACTGATGAAGAGAAGAAGCAAATGGAAGATATCCCTTATTCTAGTGCAGTTGGGTCACTCATGTATGCCATGGTATGCACCAGGCCTTACTTGGCTCATGCTGTCAGTATGGTAAGCAGATTCATGGCATCTCCTGGGAAAGAACATTGGCAGGCAGTCAAGTGGATTCTAAGGTACTTAAGAGGCAGTTCTGGGAAGGGTCTTCTTTATGGTGGATCTAAGGATGAATCAGAAATTGTAACAGGGTATTGTGATTCAGATTATGCTGCCAGTATAGATACAAGGAAGTCCCAGTCTGGTATTATTTTTACAGTGTTTGGTACTACTATAAGCTGGAAGGCAACTCTACAATCTGTGGTGGCTTTGTCAACAACAGAGGTAGAATATATTGCCATAACAGAGGCAGTTAAAGAAGCCTTGCCATAACAGAGGAAGTCTGTTTCCCAGGAAACGGCGTCGTTTTGGGCCAAAGGCAAATAACTGGGCTTCGCGCGTGATGGAAACGCCGACGTTTGCTCCAAGGCGCGAAGCGTAAATGGAACGCTATCGTCTCATTTCAGTTTGGACGATGATATAAAACGAAGTCGTTTCGTCTCGTCTTCTTCAATTCGTTTTTCCCGGAAATCAAAAAAGCAATTAGGGTTCCTGAGCAGTTAGGGTTTTTGAGCTCCAAATTGGGGATTTCTCGTTCTGGCAAAATTGATTCATTCAAATTGTTATAGTCCGTTCGTACGATTGTTCCAATCATTCTTGTACATTCAATTGCCATTGGGCTAAATAAAATCTCTCATATTGGGGCTGGAGTAGGAACAGAAGGTTTCGAACCATGGTAAAAAAAATCTTTGTGTCATTTTCGTTTTCGTTCCTCGATCCATAGATTGTATCGGTCACTTCCGCTAGAAATTCAACAGATACTGTTTAGATATTGAGCCTGGGCTTGAGAAGTACCCAGACATTGGTCAAGCAACATTTGGTACCACTGGACGCATATTGGTAAGACAGTGATTCCCACCTCTTTCCTTTTGCTCACAGTAAGTTTTATAAATTTAAGTAGTATAGAAGAGATTTATACCAAGTAATGACGAATCTGTGGAAATGCTAGCATATGCCGACTTACACCCTCATTCAACTCAAAAGCCTTGGCTTGTGAGTTGTGGTGGTGTAACCCAATATATGGTAGTCATTCTTCTTTGAAACGGGCGATGTGGGATAACTTGTCAAGTGCTTATACTTAACACTCCCCCTCACTTGGGAAGTTGGACGTGCTCCGTGAAATCTCGCTAACTATTGTAGCGGAAAGCAGTAGGCGCGCATATGCGACTTGTTAACCTACGCATAAGCTCGTGTGGCGGGTGTGCAACTTGCAACTCCCCTTGACCAACATGGCGGACAAACGGGCGTCTCGTCATGCACTTGGCGCACATAGGCGCATCCCTCGCGTCACGTACAAGGCCTAGGTCGTGTGCCTTCAGCTCTGATACCATGTGGAAATGCTAGCATATGCCGACTTACACCCTCATTCAACTCAAAAGCCTTGGCTTGTGAGTTGTGGTGGTGTAACCCAATATATGGTAGTCATTCTTCTTTGAAACGGGCGATGTGGGATAACTTGTCAAGTGCTTATACTTAACAGAATCTACAGAAGAGATTTATATCAAGTAATTGTGATTGTGTTTTAAAGTTACTGATTTTTATAGAGTTGCATAGCTTCCAAGAGACACTAGAGATCTATAGCTTCTGAAATTATTCTTTGTCTTCAAAATGTGATTGCAGATAATATTATACGTGGAGTTATATGTAAGTATATCTATCCCTCTCTTGACTTGGACTTTGTATTGGTTTTCAGTGCTGTAGGGACTACAACAGCTGCGTCACTTTTGTTGTTCTTCAATCTAACTTATCTAAAAAGGAATATGCAGTTAAAAACAACACCAAACTAATCAACCACACCCCATCACCCTTTCAATTGAACATCTTACCAGTTACCATTAGGTCAAATCTAGCTAGTTGTATTTGTAATGTCTTTTGGCTGGCGTAATAAAAAAGGTGTGAGGATGAGCCTCCCATTGGGTTCCAAACCTCAAAAAAATTTATGTCACTAACTTTCAGCCCTGGTAACTTTGAATTCCTGGTTTAGTCCCTAGTCGCAAGTCGCAATTGCAAAGCTACAGTTTTAAAAAAAAGAGGGTGCTGAAATCTACCCGGGCTGCAGCCCGATAAGACCATCACGTGGCTTCGTCCCTGAATTGACAATCCACCTTCTTTAGCAGTTGTTATCCGGACTCAGCCATGGGCAAACCTGTGTAGTGTTGAATAGGGGCAGCTTCCCTCGATGAATTTATTAAAATCATTTTTAATATATACTTAATTCAATTAATGCTTTAGACTAATTATTTTTTGAGATTAAGTTTTCATTAATTTATAAATAACTACAAGAAAGTATTTGAATGCTTTACAATTTTTAAACACTACAAGAAAAGTGTGTTATACTGATGTAAACCGGTAAACTGGTTTACTTGGATTGAGTATCGTGGTAGCGGAATTGTATGAAAGTGGTGATGGATGGACGGAAAATGGTAAAAGTGAGGCAATGGTCGGTATATTATTGAAATGGGAAGGAAAACAATGGCGTTGTTGGACTACAATAGCTAACAATGCGATAAAATGCCCTTGTAGGAAGGCAAGATCACGCCCCAAAGGCTACGCCTCGTTGCTAATCTAGAAAGGATCAAGAAGATGAACTCTCTAGTCTAAAATCTTGATGCCGAGTAGCAGCCACTTGCTTGTCTATTTGTAGTATCCGGCCTTCTTTTGATTTTTGAAATGCAAGTGTAACCGACGCCTCATAATGATCATCAATAGGGTTGACTGGTAACGGCTGGATGATTGGGTAACGCCTCTTGCCTTAATTGCTCAGAGTCTCCCTTTTCAAATTCAAACGTTGATGAACATCTTGGGCTGACCTACTCTTGGGCTTTGGTGTTGGATGGCTGGGCCTTGTCATCTTGGATAGGTGTGTCCTGGGCCAATATACCCCCTTCTTGGGCACCTGTTGCCGAGATCAGAGTGGTCGGGTAAGGTGACTTGGGCCGAGGATGGGAATTCCCATCATTCCTCCCCCTTGAGGGACAACCTTGTCCTCAAGGTCGGTGTGCTTCTCCTCGATCTTCCTAAACAATGCATCAGCTGCTTGGTTTTCTTTGCCCGCCTTATATTGAAGTTCAAAGTCATAACCCAGCAGTTTGGTCAACCAATGTTGGTGCACCTCGGCCACCATTCTTTGCACCAGGAGGAATTTTAAGCTCTTCTGGTCCGTGCGTATGATAAAGTGCCTTCCCAACAAGTACGACCTCCATTTGGTGATGGCCAACACAATTGCCATGAGCTCCTTCTCGTATGTCCCTTTCTGGCGCGCCCGGGTGGATAGGACTTGGCTAAAATAAGCCACTAGTCGCTGGTGTTGCATGAGGACCGCCCTAACCCATATCCTGATGCATCCGACTCAATCACAAACGGCTCATCAAAATTTTGCAAGGCGAGGACTATGACTTGTGTCATGGCGGCCTTGAGCTGTTTGAAAGCCTCGCTTGCCACGTTTCCCCTTTTGAACGAATCCATCTTGAGTTGCTGGGTTAGGGGAGCGGATATCTTGCCATAGCCATGGACAAACTTCCGGTAGTAGCCGGTGAGCCCAAGAAATCCTCGTAATTCTCTTAGCGTCTTTGGTTCCGGTCAATCTACCATAGCTTGAATCTTCAGTTTATCTACAGACACTCCTTCCTTGGACACCACGTGCCCTAAGTACTCGACGCTTTGCTGCCCGAAAGAACTCTTTTTCACATTGACCACCAAGCTATTTTGTCGCAGTGCCTTGAGGACCTCCTCCAAGTGTTGCACGTGTTCTGTGATGTCCCGGCTGTAGACCAAAATATCGTCGAAAAAGACAAGCATGAATTTTCGCAAAAAAGGCTTCAGTACCCGATTCATAAGTGCTTGAAAAGTGGCGGGAGCATTTGTAAGTCCGAAGGGCATCACTAGGAACTCGTACTGCCCTTCATGAGTGCGAAAGGCGGTTTTTGCCTCGTCTCCTTTGGCCATTCGGATCTGGTGGTACCCGGACTTGAGATCTATTTTGGAGAAGTAGGACGCCCCATGTAACTCATCGAGCAGCTCATCAATGATGGGGATGGGAAATTTGTTCGCGATCGTCTGCTTGTTCAGCGCCCTATAGTCGACACAGAACCTCCAGCTTCCGTCTTTCTTCTTCACTAGTAGGACCGGGCTCGAGAATGGGCTGGCACTAGGTTGGATGATTCCGACTGCTAGCATCTCCCCCACCATCTTCTATATCTCGTCCTTCTGAAACTAGGGGTAACAGTTGGGTCTCACGCTCACGGGTGACACCCCTTCCTTAAGGACGATGGAGTGTTCATACCCGCGGTTGGGTGGCAACCCCTTAGGCTCTTGAAAGACGTCCTCGTATGCCTCTAGAACCTTGGTGATTTCTTCTGGGATGTCTCGCTCTTGATTTGGCTCCTCGCTGCACACGGAAACTAGGTAGCAAGCGGCATTGAATTTGCGCCCTTGGACCAGTGCACCAAAAGAGACCTCGGCCTTGCACAACTCTGCCTCGCCCCTCAGCTCGACCTTCTTGCCGCCTTCGTCAAACTCCATGTACAACTTCCGCCAGTTGGTTTTGATATCGCCCAGAGACTGTAGCCAAGGCCACCCTAAAATCACATCGGTGCCACCCATTTGTAACGGAAGGAAGTCTGCGCGCACCGAGTAGCTGGGTAGCTCGAGGTGGCCCCCGGGCAAAAGCCTCTGCTCTCCTCTATCTGCCCATTGCCGAGGATCACCCGGAACTTGCTGCAGTCACTCATCTCGAGTCCCTTCTCGTCTACTAGCGTCCTTGAGATACAATTGTGTGACGCTCCGCTGTCGATCTATACCAGCACATTCCGGCCCAGACACGCCCCTTGAGTTTGAAAGAGCGTGCACTAGTTAGTCCCGAAAGGCTGTGGAGGGATACTTCTGCCAGGCCCCAGAGTTCAGGGACTCGTTGAGCTTTGCCGTCGAGACTTCTGATGGGAGCTCCGCTCGACTGGCTCGGGTTTCTGATGGCCTGCTCTCTCTCGACCAGGGACGCCAGCTTCATGACTTCCTCCAAACTCCCCGGCCTCAACGTGCGGACTCCTTCTCGGATACTCAGCCTCAGGCCCTTCATCCAACACCCGACAAGTGATTTCCCGGTCATGCCCCCCAAAACAGTGGACAACTCTTTGAACTTGTCTCGGTATTCGGCTCAAGTGGTCTCCTGTTCGAGGGAAAAAACCTCTCATAAGTGCGCCCCGGCTGTTCTTGAAACCGCCCAAGTATCCCAGCCTTGAGTTCCTCCCAAGTCATGAAAGGATGTTGCCCCTCCCGCCATTCGAACTATCCAAGCGCCCTTCCTTCTAGGCACACAATAGTGGCAGCCAACTTATCACAATCATTTAAGATATTCACGAGAAAGTACCTTTTGGCGCGGTGTAGCCACCCGCGCGCATTGTCTCCTCGGAAGATCGAGCTTCCGGTGGGTGGTGTCGTGCTTAATCGGTCGGTGATCGTAGAGCAGCTCCTGGTGTTGGGCGCCTCCGGTCTTTGGCCGGTGTGGTGGGGACACGGCTAGGGCTTCGCCTAAGTACGGGTCCATGTACGCGGGCCTTATCTGGTTCAGTGCGCTAACTTCGGTCTGCAAGGATCGCACCGACTCGTTGATAGACCCAAGTACTTCCGTGGCTACGATCTGGTTCTCTTCGACCCTTCTGGTCAGGCTCTCTAGATCTTAGCGCAGCACTTTCGTCTCGGCTTCTAAGACCATCGCTCTTTCGCCGAGCTCCAGCAGCGTGGCCTGTCGTGTGGTTGGTGTCATTCTTCCCGGTAGATCGACTGCTCTGAGGTCAATTTGATGTTAACCAGTAAACTGGTTTACTTAGATTGAGTATCGTGGCAGCGGAATTGTATGAAAGTGGTGATGGATGGACGGAAAATGGTAAAAGTGAGGCTATGGTCGGTATATTATTGAAATGGGAAGGAAAACAATGGCGATGTTGGACTACAATAGCCAACAATGCGAGAAAATGCCCTTGTAGGAAGGCAAGATCTCACCCCAAAGGCTACGCCTCGTTGCTAATCTATAAAGGATCAAGAAGATGAACTCTCTAGTCTAAAATCCTGATGCCGAGTAGCAGCCACTTGCTTGTCTATTTGTAGTATCCGGCCTTCTTTTGAATTTTGAAATGCAAGTGTAACCGACGCCTCATAATGATCATCAATAGGGTTGACTGGTAACGGCTGGATGATTGTGTAACGCCTCTTGCCTTAATTGCTCAGATTCTCCCTTTTCAAATTCAAACATTGATGAACATCTTGGGCTGACCTGCTCTTGGGCTTTGGTGTTGGATGGCTGGGCCTTGTCATCTTGGATAGGTGTGTCCTTGGCCAATATAGCCCCTTCTTGGGCGCCTGTTGCTGAGATTAGAGTGCCCGGGTGAGGTGACTTGGGCCGAGGATGGGAATTCCTATCATATACGCTATGACTTAAATTTAATGGAATATATTTTGTTGATAATTTATAAAACCTTCAAAATTTGGTAGTAAATAAGTCCGTTGGAAATTTTTGTGTTATAAGCTACAAATTAAATTCAACGGAAAATATATCATTGACAATATATATAAAATCTTCGAACTTTGATAGGAAATAAATCAATTGAGATTTATATGTTATAAACAACAAATTAAATTGGACGAAAAATATTTAGTTGATAGTACATACATAAAACATTCCAACTTTCGTTGGAAATAAATATGTAAAGATTTATATATTATAAGCTACAAATAAAATTCTGGCGAAACTATTTTTTTGATATTATATATAATCTTCAAAATTTGGTCCGCAATAAATCTATTGCGATTTATGTGTTATAAGGAACAAATTAAATGCAATGAAAAATAATTTGTTGATTATATTTATATAAAATCATCAAAATTGAGTTCGAAATAAATACTTTGAGATTGTTGTTTTATGTGCTAGTAATGATGAAGATAATACTCCTAACATAACTACTTCATAAAAGACTGTCCACTACAAAAATATGTTACGACAAAAAATAATGAAGACTAAAACAAATAATCAGACAAATTTAAAAATATGATAACAAATTTACAGTTGTCACTTGTTATCAGTTAATATGATCACCAAAATCAAATAGATTTGTCATTACAATATAGAATTCAAATAAACTGAACTGTAGAATGATCAAAGTTGTGTAAAAAATAAAAGAAGAGTTGGACACATATGGTAGTTTTTGAGCGTTTATAATTTTCGTTAAAAATAAAATTCCAGCAAAAAATTTTGGGCATTGGGTGAAGTATGATTTTATTATTTTAGTTAAACTTCAATAGCTAAGTTATTATTTAGTTATTATTGCTTAGTGATCCATAAATGATGTATATATACATATTTAAACAAAATTGAATATGATAAGTCTTTTAGCCTAGTGGTCACAAGAGTGTGATATGTTTGTGAGAACTTGTTTTCAATTCCTAGTAGGTACATTTATTTAATATTTTAAAGGGTGGAACAGCGGAAACAGCGACGGTGACCGATGAGGGGTCGATGGCGGCAAAGATCAGCGGCCTACGAGGTGGTGGGCGGCGGCGGCTGATGAAGGGCCGCGGGCAGCAAAGATCAGCGGCTGACAAGGTGGCGGGCGACGGTGACCGATGAGGGTATAATAGTAAATACATTTAATTACTACCACCTTAAAATCAACAGATTGTGTTCTTTGATTTTGTCACTCTTTTAATATGATTTATTCAACAGAATATCTGTTGATTATAGGTACAATTTATTTAAAATTTTAAAGGTTGGAACAGCAAAAACGGCGGCAGCGACCGATGAGGGGTGGTGGGCGGCAAAGATTAGCGGCCGACGAGGTAGCGGGTGGCAGTGACCGATGAGGGTATAATAGTTAATACATTTAATTGCTACCACCTTGAAATCAACAAATTATGCGTTGGTTTTCTTGGATTTTGTCACTCTTTTAATATGATATAATCAACAGAATATTTGTTGTAAATGACGTTAAAATCGAAGGATGTGAGATCCATATAACTATCTACTTTCCAATGGTATATTCTGTCAACTTTAATAATATTTCTTATGTTAATAGATTAAATACAACGGAATCCGCTGTCGATAATGATCATTGGCAATTAGGAGGTTGAAATGAGTGTTGAAGTCAAAGGAGCTACGCGGTATGAACAAAAACTAGCAAGAAATCCGCGCATCAAGGAAACTTCAAGTGAAGCGCACTGCAGGATATTGTGTTCGTGGCGCGCGACTCATAATTTTCAATTACTCTGATGTTGAATTCCATGGCGATAAGTAGTTAAACCTCTAGTTATGTTTATGGTTTGAATTTGTGACAACAAGTTTTGAGACTTGAGTTTAATGTGTATTTCATGATTTCTACTAGTTCTTGTTTTTATTTCTACAAAGTGAATTGCTAGATTAAGTGGAAACTTTGTTGTCAAGCTTTCTTTATTCAATCGATTCATATCGTTAATACTTATTGGAAACCTTGTCGTAAAGATAAGTAGTAACCGCTAGGCATAGCATTACCTTTGTCGGAATACATGTTCTTATGAGAACTAGAATTATTCTACCTTTGTCGAAGTGTATTAAGGTTTATTTCCTTTCAGATAACTTGAGCCGAGAATGAAGAGGTAAGTTGACCTCCGAGAAAATGAAGAAAAAGATGTTTAAAAGTCGGAAAGGAAACTCTATACTTGTCGAGGAGTTCAGACCAACATTTTATCCCTGAGCAACCTGACCAAACTCAGAATTAGTGATTTCAGACTGCTCGGGGTCCTCGAACCAACATTTCTATCCTTGACCAGCTGGACATGCTCATCACCAGCGCACTTGTTTTGCTTGGGATGCCTAGGACAACCTGGTTCAACCCGAACAACCTGACCAGTATACGAAAAGTCTCGACTCTTTTCTTATAATGGGACATTCAAAGAAATAAGAGAAATGATTGGATATTAGGTTTAGTTTCTGGAAGACAGTATTGGAGAAAAAAAAGACTATCATAATCAAGACATTAAAGAGAGAAGTACAAGAAAGAAGTTAAGATTCTACAACAAAAGTTTGCGTTTTTTTGCAGTTCACCTTATACTCTCTCATTGAATTTCATTCATAATTGTGTTCAAACCTCGAAATGATGTGTGAGTAGTCACCCTATTTTGGGTCCTACGGATCCTGTTGTACACAAACTCAATATCAAGTGATAATGGATTGTTGATGTTTATATGTAATTTTGTTTCCATTACGTTAAAGTGTGAATGTCATTCTATTTCAAATACCGTTATAATTTGATGCATGCTAGGTGTTTGACAAAATGTTTAGCATGAGTTAAAATTTAGCGAACAAACTTAAAGGGTGAACTCTAGAACCGGAAATTGATAAAACTTCATCGAGGTATGGTGTTTACGAAGGCAACCCATGTTTCAATGGGAAAGAAAGGCTAGTTAAAAACAACTAACTTTTTTGATTAGTTTCTCAACGACGTTTGATAGAAAGTCATAGTGGATTAGACGGGTTTGTTGACTCGAAGGACAAATAATCCATAGGTTAGATACATATTGACGAATTGAACTTGATTTACTTAACATTTCAGATAAAAATAAATGTTACAAATATTCAAATCAGAATAGCTGAATCGAAGCATAACCTTACACAGTATATAAGTTTACATTGCTCCATATGGTACAACTCGGTCTTACAGATAATATAAATTTGTTTGACAACCAGGACAATCCTCTTTATGGACATATTGAGGGGGTAAAAATAGATGTGTTAAAATGGCATCGTTGCCAGGAAGTAAAGACAATAAGAACCAGATCGTCCAAGGGAGCCAATTTAATTTTGCGCACTATGTAAAGTTATGTTTCTATTTATCCTACTGTTGATCGAATTTTTTGTTTTGTTTAAGAGTCTAAATTAATCTAGTATGCAAAAGAAGACTTTGTCAAATTTTGAGTATTTCGGGGAACTACTTCACTTACTTAACATCAAAATCAAGTTTATTAACTAGCATGCAAGGGTTTGCATATAATGATTGGAAAATAGCCGCACAATCCAAGTAAGAACCCCACCCTTTTGGCGCTATTGGTTCAAACTGGAAATGTACCTTAAACTACAAACATCGCCCTTTTGTTCCTTTTGGTTCGAACCAAGTAACGCACTGATGTTTACCAACTCTTATTGTGTAAACATGGGGAGTACTTGTTGTAAATCTAGTCTTTCCCTTTACAATCTAGGACCATGACGGGCGTCGTTGTACCCGTCAAAAATAATATTTCTCTTTCTTTCCGACTAGCAAGTGGTAAGTCGGGTCGTATCCACAGAGATCGGTATAAGAATCTGTTCACTAAGTAAGAAGGTAACAATAGGGGGGGTTTGAAATTCAACAAGTAAATAAAAACGCAAGTAACAATGATTAACTGTCAAGAGAGCAATCGTCACGCAAATTCAAGTATCAAATATTAAAGATCAGTGCAAGCTAGAACTCTCGAATGTGATGCAAGACTAAATCATTGACTAATCCGTTTTGAATTCTAATGTTCTACAACTTAGAGCTCCCCGCTAGGTTGCACTCCCCGTTCTTATTCTAATACTTAATCTCGCGCTAGCGATAATCAAGACCCTAACTCGCTAGAGTTGCATTAAGAATTAAACAAGTTGTCCTAGGGTGTTTAATCCTAGTGGTATATTACTCGTGTCCTAGTTCGCTATCCCCGCTAGGTTGCTAGTAAACTTTGACAATCGGAATCGACGAACAAACAGAAGCTCCCCCGCTAGGGTTCCACTTATGCTAGCACATCACTTCCAGAAACATCGCATAATAATATAACGCAAAATATAGAAATCTATAGAGGTCTCAAGTCAAAACATCACAATGTCGAGTTCTAGCCTACACATATGAGTTTAGCTACTCATCGTAAAGGAATACATCATCGAGTTGTTTGAATAGAATGAAACGAAATTACTAATGATGAATTCTCCACCAAGCTGCAGCTCAACTCTAACACTTGAAATCAATACGTAACCAAGCTATCTTCTCCTCTCTATTTCGTCCAGAACCAGCTTCCTTTCCACACTGAAACTCCAGGTCTGGCCGTAAGGGTTTTGCTCGTCTTATTCTATTTATATCTTTCCCGAGAATGCAAATCCGAAATTAGGAAATTTCAACTGCCAGTTGTCACGCGCGGACGTCTCTTGATTTATATTCAGCGGAGGTCTCAATAATTATGGAAATTCAGAAGACCTCCGCGCCTTTAATGCTTCAGCCCTCCGCCGTTTTGCGCTCGCACAAATCAGACCAGTGGCATGAAAATAGTATGCGTTCGCATGGCCCTGACCAGGTGTCTTTTGCGGACGTATCTTGCTTTATTATTCGCGGACGTCTTAACAATTAATGAAATGCAGAAGACCTCCACGCTTGATATTCTTCAGACGTCCGCGTGATTCATTGACTCAGACTTCGAGCATACCGGACTTCATTTCTTTCCACGCCAAACATCATCAAATAGGCTCCCTTTAGCCGATATTACTTCCATGGTCTCCGAATGTACCTGCGAACGAAAACTACACACATGTAGTGAAATAATATACAGGCAACCACTAAGAGACGGGATTTTAACATATAAAATAGTCGTACAACTACGACTCATCAAACTACCCCACACTTAAACTTGTTCGTCCCGAACAAGAACAAAGCCATAGAACGAATTACAATGTACTAGTCATGCTAATCTTTACATCTCAATCTCAAATCCAGCAATTAATCTTATCATGCTTAAGATTCTAACAATGCGAGTATAGATAGATTTTTTCGATACTTGTTACCTCGCGAGTTGCAATCCAAACGACCTTGGATGATTGGGAGATAGTCCCCTATAGGTACTACGAACATTGCATTCTTTTCTGAGTTTTGGTCTTTTGAACTGAGTCAGCGGCTTTCTCTGACAAATGATTTATTCACTGCTTTCATACCGTTGAGTCTTGAATTCTTTAACTTGTATGGACTTTGATAAATGAAACATCTTTGCTTGAATCAATCAGATTTCTGATTTTTTTCTTTTTTTCTATTGATGGTGTGCCTTCGGCTTTTGAATTTGTTTCTTGTCCACATAATCATTTGCGCCCTTGAACCACTCCAATCATAGCCTTCGGATAACAGCATAGGAGTGCGTCCCGCTCTTTTCTCATCCTCGTCTTTTCTGCAAGAGGCAAGGTAGGGGTTACCCACCCATTCCTAGCTACTTCGACTAGAGATGGACAGTTCGTTTTTTCTGTCCCGTCATCACTTTGAACGAATGAATAAACTTGTATACTTGGTGACGGAGCTACTCTCGGGACTAGGCTAGTGAAGCGTCAACCTCCACCGCTTTTCTCAATCATCAGAACCAAAAACTCAGAACTTCCTGCAATTTGCCGTACCTTTCTAGGACATTTCTGTCAACTCCACATCCCTGCATATCACAACTCACAAGAACAAAGCATCGAATTTTTTTTGAAATTTTGCATTTTTAGTCGAATGAGCACAATAGTCATAAAAAGCTAGAAATGAGATTTCGACATATGAGAAAGCATAGCAGTACATCATCAGTTCGTCACGAGTTCATCAAGACACATAACATGCGAAATAAAAAATTTAAAACAGACACGACACACAACTGACTCTATAACATCCCACCCCACACTTAAATTGACCCGTGTCCTCACGGTACAACTCAAGAGATAAGATGGACAAACAAAATAGACTCAAATAAAAATAAAAGACAATAAATAAAAAGCGAAAGGAACTGGTACTCCCCTAATACTCTGGTGGTGGTGGTTGCTGTGATTTACCATCTGCCATTTTCCGCGGACGTCTTCTTAGTTTAATGCCGCGAACGTCTTTTTATTTTGCAATAATTGTTAAGGCGTCCGCGCAACGTATTGTTAAGACGTGCGCGAAATGCACTGATGTTGAATTCCTTTCTTCATTCATTCACCTGAAACCACCAGAAATAAAAAGAAATGCACTCGGGGCGCATTATCAGATTCCCAATTCCAATAACTAATCGACTCTTAACATGTGTAAAATAAAAACACACACCGGGTTGCCTCCCGGTAAGCGCCTTTGTTTTACGTCCTAGGCTGGACATTACCTCTTTAGGGATCACAAGTTAGGATCCCATGGCTGCTCCAAGTCATACTTACTGCTCAGCGTGCTCCTCTCCTCAGCACTGCCACGAGTTAACCGTTTCTCAATGCTCAGCCCGCCATCAGGTGGCTTCGATCTCCAGTTCTTTTCTTTAGGTGTCCACCGCTTCTGCGCACCCACTCCACACTTTTGTTTCTTAACTCACTTTTCATCTGGTGGGTGTGTTTTCCTTGTTACCTTCAGCTGCTAACTGACACCCTGAATCACACGCAACGATTCAGCAGTTATAATATTAAAACAAGTCTTACCAGTTCTCTCAGGTGGTTTTGCCGCACAAGGCTAGTGGTCATCCTAAAAGACACGAAACTCAGCCATCTTTCCACCATATTTGAGGATTATGATACCCTCGGCTACATCAATCTCCGCCTTCATAGCAAACAAGATAGGTCGTCCTAGAATGAGTGTTGGTGACTCCTTAGTCTGGGTGTCCTCCATCTGCAAGACATGAAAATCTACAAGCACAACAACTTCTCCAACATTCACTGTTAAATTCTCAAGCAAACCATAGGGATGAACACATGACTTGTTGCCAAACTCAATAGTTAACTTGATCGGTTTCACCGGTCCAAGTTTCAATGAACAATATAGATCATAAGGCATCACATTAATAAACGCTCCCAAATCAATCAAACAGTGGGGAATAAGCGGGTTACCAATGCCACAGGTCACCGTGAAGGCACCTGGGTCTCTAGTTCGATTGGTCAACGCTCCTTGTTGCCCTCGCTCCAATTCTTGCATTTGTGCGTTGGTTTTCGTGTCCTCATACACCTTCCATTGAATTTCATTATTTATAGCTTCGTGACGCTCAATAACCTGCATGGGACATGGCGATGGAACAAGATGGTTAGAATTCAAAATCTGGAAATCACTTACTTGGAATTCCGCGCACGTCTCGTGATTATAGTTCGCGGACGTCTCTTGCTTTTGTAGTAATTTATCAGGCGTCCGCGGTTTAATTGTTGAGGCGTCCGTGATATCCACTGATGCTGAATCCAAACTTTGCTCTTTTTCTTTTCCTTCAGCCTTCATCTCCTCTTTTACCATGATCAAACTCACATTTTTCCTTGGATTAAGGATCGTTTGTGAAGGCAGCTTCCCTTTGTCATCACGCCTTTCGTATACATCTTTGGCAATTTGAGACACTTGCTTCTTCAGCTCATTAACGTCTCCAGCTTGTTGCACCATCTTCTCAGTGAGTTCTTTGAACATGCCTCTCACTTCATCCCTAAATTCCTTGATCGGGCTATCTTCTCCTTGTCTGATCTGTGGTGGTTTGTATGGCTACTTTTGTGGGTACGAGGATTGCCCCGCATCGTAATTGTTGTTCCTTTGCCAACCACCATCATTTTGCCTTGGCTGCCATTTGTTGTTGCCTTGATATCCATCATATCTCCTTGGTGGCAAATCTCCCTTGTTCATGTAGTCCACTATATTCACGTCTTCTGTTCGTTCCTGAAAAACAGTGTTATCATTATTTATTGAATTAAAAGTGGACTTGTTTACCTTACACTCCACTTGTTGATTGCTTTGTGGTTGCCGCGTCATCATTTGAGCCATCATATTCTTCAGTTCCTGCAATTCAGAATGTACATTTACGTTAGCAACTGGTGCAGTTCTGTGTGTTTCCTCTAAATACCTTGTGCTCTCGGCAACTTTCTCAATCAACTCCCATATCTCCTCGGGGTACATGTCAAGGATAGACCCTTGAGCGGAAGCATCTAGCATTCTCCTTTCCATTAGAACCATCCAATCCATGAAGTATTCAAGCAACATCCTTTGTGGGATTCCATGATTCGGACAACTCTCTTCCAATAGCTTAAACCTCGCCAAATAATCGAACAACGTTTCTGCACGTCCTTGTCTAAGCATAGAGAGCTCCTTTCTTGTTTGACCCGCCTTCGAATGGGAGTAGTACTTGTCCATGAACTTCCGTTGCATTTGATCCCATGAAGTAATCGAACCTGAAGGCAAAGACATTAACCAAGATTTAGCTTGACTTTCTAAAGAAAAAGGAAATGTCTTTAACTTAAAAATATTTTCCGGAACCGATGCTGTTTTCATGGACATACAAACTCTATGAAATTCCTTCAAGTGCCTTAGGGGGTTCTCATCGGGCATTCCTCCAAACTTGGGCAAGTGGTGTATCACCCCGCTCTTTATCTCGATGTCCTATGCGTCCTCATCCAACCTAATGCACCAAGGTGCCTCATCAATATACGGCGCACATACTCCTCTCATAGTGCGTCCCGAATCTCGACGCCTAGCTAACTATCCATATTGGTTTCCTCCACCGAGGTATTGTCGATCCAACTCATCCTCGTAATCATCGTAATTCTCGTGTCTAGCTGCACGATGTCTAGCAAACTCATTCACATATTGCTGATTTCTGGAGAGTGGTAATCTTTGATTAACAGCGGGCAATCCTTGCCCCTGTTCTTGCATGTTGTCTCCTTGTACACTACTTCGCTCTTCATGATCACGTTCACACTTCTCTGTGACATTGTTACTTAAACAGAGAATAATCAAGTGAAAAAATAAAAGACAATAAAATAAAACTAAAAGAAATAAAGACTTAGTGAGATTCTTCATTACCAATCCCCGGCAACGGCGCCAAAATTTGACGGGCGTCGTTGTACCCGTCAAAAATAATATTTCTCTTTCTTTCCGACTAGCAAGTGGTAAGTCGGGTTGTATCCACAGAGATCGGTATAAGAATCTGTTCACTAAAAAAGAAGGTAACAATGGGGGGGTTTTGAAATTCAACAAGTAAATAAAAATGCAAGTAACAATGATTAACTGTCAAGAGAGCAATCGTCACGCAAATTCAAGTATCAAATATTAAAGATCAGTGCAAGCTAGAACTCTCGACTGTGATGCAAGACTAAATCATTGACAAATCCATTTTGAAATCTAATGTTCTACAACTTAGAGCTCCCCGCTAGGTTGCACTCCCCGTTCTTATTCTAGTACTTAATCTCGCCCTAGCGATAATCAAGACCCTAACTCGCTAGAGTTGCATTAAGAATTAAACAAGTTGTCCTAGGGTACGGTGTTTAATCCTAGTGGTATATTACTCGTGTCCTAGTTCGCTATCCCCGCTAAGTTGCTAGTAAACTCTGACAATCGGAATCAACAAACAAACAGAAGCTCCGCCGCTAGGGTTCCACTTATGCTAGCACATCAATTCCGGATACATCGCATAATAATATAACGCAAAACATAGAAATCAATAGAGGTCTCAAGTCGAAACATCACAATGTCGAGTTCTAGCCTACACATATGAGTTTAGCTACTCATCGTAAAGGAATACATCATCGAGTTGTTTGAATAGAATGAAACGAAATTACTAATGATGAATTCTCCACCAAGCTGCAGCTCAACTCTAACACTTGAAATCAGTACGTAACCAAGCTATCTTCTCCTCTCTATTTCGTCCAGAACCAGCTTCCTTTCCACACTGAAACTCCAGGTTTGGCCGCAAGGGTTTCGCTCGTCTTATTCTATTTATATCTTTCCCGAGAATGCAAATCCGAAATTAGGAAATTTCGACTGCCTCAAGCGCGGACGTCTCTTGATTTATATTCCGCGGAGGTCTCAATAATTATGGAAATTTAGAAGACCTCCGCTCCTTTAATGCTTCAGCCCTCCGCGGTTTCGCGCTCGCACAAATCAGACCAGTGGCATGAAAATAGTATGCGTTCGCATGGCCCTGACCAGGTTTCTTCCGCGGACGTATCTTGCTTTATTATTCACGGACGTCTTAACAATTAAGGAAATGCAGAAGACCTCCGCGCTTGATATTCTTCAGACGTCCGCGTGATTCATTGACTTAGACTTCGAGCATACCGGACTTCATTTCTTTCCACGCCAAACATCATCAAATAGGATCCCTTTATCCAATATTCCTTCCATGGTCTCCAAATGTACCTGCGAACGAAAACTACACACAGGTAGTGAAATAATATACAGGCAACCACTAAGAAACGGGGTTTTAACATATAAAATAGTCGTACAACTACGACTCAACAAACTACACCACACTTGAACTTGTTCGTCCCGACCAAAAACAAAGTCGTAGAACGAATTACAATGTACTAGTCATGCTAATCTTTACATCTCAATCTCAAATCCAGCAATTAATCTTATCATGCTTAAGATTCTAACAATGCGAGTATAGATAGATTTTTTCGATACTTGTTACCTCGTGAGTTGCAATCCAAACGACCTTGGATGATTGGGAGATAGTCCCCTATAGGTACCACGGACATTGCATTCTTTTCTGAGTTTTGGTCTTTTGAATCGAGTCAGCGGCTTTCTCTGATACATGATTTATTCACTGCTTTCATACCGTTGAGTCTTGAATTCTTTAACTTGTATGGACTTTGATAAATGACACATCTTTTCTTGAATCAATCAGATTTCTGATTTTTTTTCTTTTTTTCTATTGATGGTGTGCCTTCGGCTTTTGAATTTGTTTCTTGTCCACATAATCATTTGCGCCCTTGAACCACTCCAATCATAGCCTTCGGATAACAGCATAGGAGTGCGTCCCGCTCTTTTCTCATCCTTGTCTTTTCTGCAAGAGGCAAGGTAGGGGTTACCCACCCATTCCCAGCTACTTCGACTAGAGATGGACAGTTCATTTTCTCTGTCCCGTCACCACTTCGAACGCATGAATAAACTTGTATACTTGGTGACGGAGCTACTCTCAGGACTAGGCTAGTGAAGCGCCAACCTCCACCGTTTTTCTCAATCATCAGAACCAAAAACTCAGAACTTCCTGCAATTTGCCGTACCTTTCTAGGACATTTCTGTCAACTCCACATCCTTGCATATCACAACTCACAAGAACAAAGCATCGAATTTTTTTGAAATTTTGCATTTTTAGTCAAATGAACACAATAGTCATAAAAAGCTGGAAATGAGATTTCGACATATGAGAAAGCATAGCTGTACATCATCAGTTCGTCACGAGTTCATCAAGACACATAACATGCGAAATAAAAAATTTAAAACAGACACGACACATAACTGACCCTATAACATCCCACCCCACACTTAAATTGACCCGTGTCCTCACGGTACAACTCAAGAGATAAGATGGACAAACAAAACAGACTCAAATAAAAATAAAAGACAATAAATAAAAAGTGGAAGGACATGGCACTCCCCTAATAGTCTAGTGGTGGTGGTTGCTGTGATTTACCATCTGCCATTTTCCGCGGACGTCTTCTTAGTTTAATGCCGCGAACGTCTCTTTATTTTGCCATAATTGTAAAGGCGTCCGCGCAACGTATTGTTAAGACGTGCGCGAAATGCACTGATGTTGAATTTCTTTCTTCATTCATTCACCTGAAACCACCAGAAATAAAAAGAAATGCACTCGGGGTGCATTATCAGATTCCCAATTCAACTAACTAATCGACTCTTAACATGTGTAAAACAAAAACACACACCGGGTTGCCTCCTGGTAAGCGCCTTTGTTTTACGTCCTTGGCTGGACATTACCTCTTTAGAGATGACAAGTTAGGATCCCATGGCTGCTCCAAGTCATACTTACTGCTCAGCATGCTCCTCTCCTCAGCACTTCCACGAGTTAACCGTTTCTCAATGCTCAGCCCGCCATCAGGTGGCTTCGATCTCCAGTTCTTTTCTTTAGGTGTCCACCGCTTCTGCGCAGCCACTCCACACTTTTGTTTCTTAACTCGCTTTTCATCTGGTGGGTGTGTTTTCCTTGTTACCTTCAGCTGGTCACTGACACCCTGAATCACACGCAACGATTCAGTAGTTATAATTTTAAAACAAGTCTTACCAGTTATCTCAGGTGGTTTTCCCGCACAAGGCTGGTGGTCATCCTCAAAGACACAAAACTCAGCCATCTTTCCACCATATTTGAGGATTATAATACCCTCGGCTACATCAATCTCCACCTTCATAGCAAACAAGATAGGTCGTCCTAGAATGAGTGTTGGCGACTCCTTAGTCTGGGTGTCCTCCATCTGCAAGACATGAAAATCAACAGGCACAACAACTTCTCCAACATTCACTGTTAAATTCTCAAGCAAACCATAGGGATGAACACATGACTTGTTGCCTAACTCAATAGTTAACTTGATCAGTTTCACCGGTCCAAGTTTCAATGAACAATATAGATCATAAGGCATCACATTAATAGACGCTCCCAAATCAATCAAACAGTGGGGAATAAGTGTGTTACCAGTGCCACAGGTCACCGTGAAGGCACCTGGGTCTCTAGTTCGATTGGTCAATGCTCCTTGTTGCCCTCGCTCCAATTCTTGCATTTGTGCATTGGTTTTCGTGTCCTCATACCCCTTCCGTTGAATTTCATCATTTATAGCTTCGTGACGCTCAATAACCTGCATGGGACATGGCGATGGCACAAGATGGTTAGAATTCAAAATCTGGAAATCACTTACTTGGAATTCCGCACACGTCTCCTGATTATAGTTCGCGGACGTCTCTTTCTTTTGTAGTAATTTATCAGGCGTCCGCGGTTTAATTGTTGAGGCGCCCGCGATATCCACTGATGCTGAATCCAAACTTTGCTCTTTTTCTTTTCCTTCAGCCTTCATCTCCTCTTTTACCACGATCAAACTCACATTTTGCCTTGGATTGGGGATCGTTTGTGAAGGCAGCTTCCCTTTGTCTTCACGCCTTTCGTATACATCTTTGGCAATTTGAGACACTTGCTTCTTCAGCTCATTAACGTCTCCAGCTTGTTGCACCATCTTCTCAGTGAGTTCTTTGAACATGCCTCTCACTTCATCCCTAAATTCCTTGATCGGGCTGTCTTCTCCTTGTCTGATCTGTGGTGGTTTGTATGGCTGCTTTTGTGGGTACGAGGATTGCCCCGCATCGTAATTGTTGTTCCTTTGCCAACCACCATCATTTTGCCTTGGCTGCCATTTGTTGTTGCCTTGATATCCATCATATCTCATTGGTGGCAAATCTCCCTTGTTCATGTAGTCCACTATATTCACGTCTTCTGTTCTTTCCTGAAAAACAGCGTTATCATTATTTATTGAATTAAAAGTGGACTTGTTTACCTTACACTCCACTTGTTGATTGCTTTGTGGTTGCCGCGTCATCATTTGGCCATCATATTCTTCAGTTCCTGCAATTCAGAATGTACATTTACATTAGCAACTGGTGCAGTTCTGTGTGTTTCCTTTAAATACCTTGTCTCTCGGCAACTTTCTCAATCAACTCCCATATCTCCTCGGGGTACATGTCAAGGATAGACCCTTGAGCGGAAGCATCTAGCATTCTCCTTTCCATTAGAACCATCCCATCCATGAAGTATTCAAGCAACATCCTTTGTGGGATTCCATGATTCGGACAACTCTCTTCCAATAGCTTAAACCTCACCAAATAATCGAACAACGTTTCAGTACGTCCTTGTCTAAGCATAGAAAGCTCCTTTCTTGTTTCGGCCGCCTTCTAATGGGAGTAGTACTTGTCCATGAACTTCCTTTGCATTTGATCCCATGAAGTAATCAAACCTGAAGGCAAAGACATTAACCAAGATTTAGCTTGACTTTCTAAAGAAAAAGGAAATGTCTTTAACTTAAAAATATTTTTCGGAACCGATGCTATTTTCATGGACAAGCAAACTCCATGAAATTCCTTCAAGTGCCTTAGGGGGTTCTCATCGAGCATTCCTCCAAACTTGGGCAAGTGGTGTATCACTGATGGACCATAATTATACGAATCAAAAACACAGTTAAACCCACTAAATTAGATTGTTTGTCTATTTAACTTTTGCTTGTTAGTTCCGATATTTATCTACAGGGCATTTTGGAGCTTGGAGAGAATACACGCTAAGGAGAGGATTTTACGCTGAAAATATATTACGAGTCAGTCCAAGGTCACGATCAGACGCTGAATGAAGAAATCTCAAGATCCTGACGTGGAATCACTCAATACAAATCCAACCAAGGAACAACCAAAGTCAGTCCGGGGTTGAAATACACCGATAGTTTTGTGAAAACATCACAAAACCACACAAAACTCATCCTTTTGCCCAAGGTGACCGGTGGCTTTTGGTTGGAGGTAACCAAAGGAGGAGAGCCTCCCCCTTTTACCACCCAAAACCGGCGGCTATGACCTCCTCCCCTCCTCCCTTGGACGAAACCATGTGGTTTCATCTCATCCATCCATCTCCTCCCCTTTTGGCTATAAATAGAGCCTCACATCTCATTTGTAAAACATCCCCAAAATCATAAACACTTATTTCTGTAGAAAGTTTGACACTTTGTAAGTTTGGTTTTTAATATATAATACTCCTGTTGGTTCTTGAGTATTATAGTTCGGTCTTGAGTACTCCTGTCGGTTCTTGAGTACTCAAGCTTTTCTTTATTCTAGAGTACTCTTGTCGGTTCTTGAAGTACTCAAGCTTTTCTTTACTTACTGTCTTTCAAAAACTGTAAGTACTTAGCTATGGTATCCACTTCTATGGATATTCGTAGCTAAACTCTTCATTCGGTTGAAGGGGTGTACTTGTATTATAAAATATTTTAGACTATACTTTAGTGCTTTTTCTTTGTATTCAAAACTTGTTCTATGTGCCATATATTAGGTCAGAACTTCCAAGGTTGAGTGGATGCTTGGAATGGCAAAGCTCTTCCGTGGAAGTTCGTAACCATACTCGGGTAAGTGAATGCTTGGAATGGCAAAGCTTAGTTGAGGAGTTTGACCTCTCTCAAACACCATTTGGTTGCTCGGGAATGACTGATCAAATGGATGCACATAGGCTAATATACCTTGGAATGGGGTATTAGTCTAAATAGAACAAGTGCTCTACGACCTTGAAATGGGCTAGACAGTGTGTGCAAATCGAGCGCTTGGAATGGCCTTGATACACTTTTGAATACTTAGTAGGATCCCTAAAAGTCAATGATAAACAGGCTATGATACAAGGCCCCCGAAACCGAATGCTTTCCCTAGATTTGAAAAACCCCTCGCATTTACTTTCTTAGTATAAACTGCTCTATCAACTGCTCACCTTCCGGAAGACTTGCCAATCACGCATCACCCGCTGTAAGTCTTCGCTTTTATTTTCACTATTTACATTTTCTGTCATTTACTTTTCCGCACAAAAAACCAAAACCAACCAACCAATCACTTACTTTTCCGTACTAAAACCTCAATCAACCTAAAACACGCTCCCTCGCTGTACAAATCCCTCAAAGAACGACTATCCCCCTAATTCCCTTGGGTTCGACCCCTACTTACCACTTGCTACCCAGTAGTAAGGTCACGAGTAGCGGAATATAAATTTGCTTTTGCACAGAGAACACCGCACCTTAACGACAGTGCGGTGGGCTCCGTCAAAACTGGCGCCGTTGCCGGGGAATTAGTTAATTAATCGGATAAAGTTCTTTAAATCGATACTCGCTTCGAAACAACCATGTCTCGCGAAGGAAGCTACCATGACTACCAGGATGATGAAGAAATAAACCTGTACGATTGAAATGATGACGTGCCACTTCCATTCGTCGACGATCCGGAACAGATCATCCGAGATAGAAGAGCCCGTGATAGGGAGGCCGCCCGAAGAAACCAAGGACCACCCGAGGACCGAAATGTAGCTGTCCAGTACAACCCCCTAGATATCTACCACCCCCTCAACCTCGACAAGTGCCGAGACGAGAACCCGCTTTCGATAACTACTACGGGGATAACAACAATTTTCGCGAACCTACTATGGGAGAACTCTCAGCACCGTATTTCAGAAACCAGCCATGGTGCATTCACGAAGGCCCTGAACTGGAAAATGTCATCATCAACACCTCAGTAGCCCACAACTTACCGAAATTCTCAGGAACACGTGGAGAATCAGCAATGACTCATCTCCAGCGCTTACATGGTATTTGCCAAAACTTAAAACCAAATGGCGTAATCGTAGACGACTTCAAGTTAAAGGCGTTCTACTTTTCCCTCATTGACACGACAAACGATTGGTTCCTTTCATTGCCTTCCGATAGCATCAGATCATGGGCTCAGATGCAAAAGAAATTCCTGGACAAATATTACCCGGCAGGATGGGCGATGCAAGTACGGAGGCAACTACAAGACATCAAGCAAGGACCCAATGAAACCATGTACGATTACCTGGAAAAGTTAAACCGCCTGGAGAGAAGCTGCTGTACCCTTGGACTGCCCGAGAAACTCACCGTCGAGTATCTCATTGATGGATTAAGACCCTTAGACAAAATGCCCCTGGACGCCTCAGCTGGAGGATCCATGATGAATCTATCATTAAGTGGCATAAGGGATCTCATCACCAACGTTGCTGAAAATGCCCGATTTAGAGAAGAGACGACTCGTCAGGAAGAATTTTCCCGAACAAGGAATGTGGCAAAAGCTGAAACACCGATGAACTCCATGCCAGAAGAGATGAAACAATTAAAGGAGATGATGATTCAATTCCTACGAAGACAACCAGTTCCAGTTAAGCCTTGCGAATTTTGAGGTTCTACGGACCACAAAATCGACGCATGCCCGACATTAATAGAAGAGGAACCGGCAGAAGTGAATGCAGTGGGAGGATACCAAGGATACAACAACAACAACATTGACAGAGCCGGACAAAACCGACAGTATGGTCAAGCAACCAACCCGAACTGGCGTAACAACAACTATCCTCAGAAGGAAGCACAACCAGCTGTCCCTCAACTAGCTCAGTCATACTACCAACCCCCCCCCCCCCACCGACAGTATAATCAGAACGCTCCATCAACAGGCCAATATCAGCAAAGAGGACCGAATCAGTACCAAACCGGCCCGCATAATCAGTAAGAACCAACCAAGTCACTCGATGACACGATGAAGGAGCTCGCAGGAAGCATAAATCAATTGGGTACTTCGTTACACCAATACAAGGTGAAAACTGACGGGGCAATTTCAGAGTTGACCAAACAAATGTCCCAGCTCGCCACTGCAATGTCAACACTCACTAATGAGCCTGGCAAACTTCCTTCACAAACCATCCAAAACCCAAAGGCGAATCTTAGCATGATAAAGAGGTCAAACGTTAAGACGACACTGGGAGAAGTAGCACGATCCCAAACTTACAAACAAGCACTTCACCCGGAGGCATCGTCCTGATTGGAACCAAGAGGAAGATCGACCCAATGATGGCAAAACATGGGTTACACATGTTGACAATGGATAGTACGCATTCACCGTTTGCATAACACCACCACCGATCATACACTCCGACATACTAGCACCTGGATGGGATGACAATAACGAATTGAAGTGGGACTCTCCAACTAATATTTATGCTCCGAAGCAAAATATTAAGGGGTCCGATTATACAAATCCTAAGCCAAGGAACGGGCAGAATGGCCCGACAATAGAAAGAGCCCTCACTTCAGATCGTGAGCCACAACCGGAAAGAGATAAAGACCCAGGGGCCTTCACAGTCACCTGCGGTATTAGTGAAGCATAGATTCATAAGTGCTTAGTCGATCTTGGAGCTGCTGTCAACGCCATGCCCTCCTCCTTATATTACTTATTAGAACTTGGTCCATTAAAACCACTCAGGTCAAATATCGAGCTAGGAGATAAATCGTGCATCCGTCCGGTTGGAGTGCTGGAAGATGTAATACTCCATGTGGGAGAGCTCGTCGTTGCTGCAGACTTTTATGTAATACAAACGGGAGAGACCAGCGAAGACGACCCTCCAACAATAATATTGGGACGACCATTCCTCTACGCTACTAAAGCAAGGATCGATGTGGGCAAGGGCTCATTATCGCTTAAGTTCGGCGGCAAAATTGCAAATTTCTCCATTGATAATAGCCGCACGGATACAAAGAAACCGCCAGACATTATACCTATCTCAGATCACGGTACACAGATTTCTGACCTGCCGCAGGAGACCGAAAGAGTAACAAGACCAGCAGCTATGGTCAAAGGTCCCCCGCCTTCTCAAAAGCAATGGAAAGAAAAAACACCAAAACCATGGGGTTCTAACCCAAGCAAGAAATCAGGAAGAGTCAAGGCCAGATTCAACACAGAAACGGTGGCGAAATACGACCTGAGCCACCCATGGGATCCAAACCAGTGATCCAGGAATGAGGTACTGTCGAGCCAACACCGTTAAACAAAGGCACTGGTCGGGAGGTAACCCGACACCTATCTTACTTTCTGTCTTTTATTTTTCTATCATTTAGTTTTTTCCAATAAATCGCTCTCACCCACTTGGTGCATAGAAGAAATGACTATTCAGGAATCGGACTTGGGTGCAACATTAAGCCAGCCAGGCCTACGCTAAGAGTTCAAGGCCCCAGCCGAACTCCCTCGATTATCCAGCCTCATGCCATGTCGTTCACTCGACACTTTAAAGGGAGTTCTGTTCTTTCCTTTTCCTTAATGTCTTTTCCTTCTCATATAACATCTGCTTGCATGGCTTTTGAACTAAGTCTTGCGGAAAGGCACGCCTTCGTTCAAAAGTGTGGGGTGAGAACCACCTGTGTACATAACATGTTTTTCTTTTCCTTTTCCTTTTCTTTTAATATTATTGATGGATGCACAGTCGTTATGTGCAAACGTCAAGAATAAATTTATAATAGTCCACTACTCGCGACTTTACTACTGGGTAGCAAGTGGTAAGTAGGGGTCAAACCCAAGGGAATCAGGGGCATTGATGTTCCTTGAGGGGGTTGTCCAGCGAGAGAGCGTGTTTTAGGTCGATTGGTTGGTTTTAAAGCTACCAGCTAAGTGATTGATTGATTGATTGGTTGGTTGGTTGGTTTTAGTACTGGAAAGTAAATTGCAATTTATAATTGAAGGAAAGCGTTCGGTTTCAGGGGCCTTATATTATATCCTGTTTATCATTGACCTTTAGTGACTCTACTAAGTATTCAAACGGTGTATCAAGGCCATTCCAAGCACTCGATTTGCGTACACTGTCTAGCCTATTCCAAGGACGTAGAGCACTTATTCTATTTAGACTAATACTCCATTCCCGGTTATATTAGCCTATGTGCATCCATTTGATCAATCATTCCCGATCAACCAAATGGTGTTTAAGATAAGTCAAACTTCTCAGATAAGCTTTGCCATTCCGAGCATCCACTTATCCGTACAAGTTTACGAACCCCGCTGTAGAGTTTTGCCATTCCAAGCATCCACTCTACCTTGGACGTTCTAACCGAATATATGGCACATAGAATAAGTTTTGAATACTAAGGAGAGACGCTAAGTTAATAGTCTAAAACATTTTATAATACAAGTGCGCCCCTAAGACCGAACTACTAGTTTAGCTACTATTCATCGCGCTAAACATTATAACTAAGGAAATAAAAATAGTTGAATAAATACTAGAAATAATACTTACAACCGTTGAAGCGCCAAGGGAGCTATCCTTTATTTCCAAAGCCAAACTTACAATTACAAAACTTTTAGAGAGAGAAGTGAATTGCTTATGGGATGATGAAAATGAGGGGAGGAGCTCCTCCTTTTATAGCCAAAATGGGAGGAGATGGGTGGTGGAGATGGAAACATGTATTTTTGATCCAAGGGAGGAGGAGGAGGAGCAAGGAGGTGGCGCCATGTGGAGCAGCCCAAAAGCCGCCGGTCAAGGGAGGAGGAGCCGCCGGTTGCCGGTGGTGGAAGGGGAGGAGCTCCTCCCTTGGTCACCTCTTCAACAAGTGGCCGGTCACTTTGCCCATGTGTGAGTTTTGTACAGTTTTGTGCAGTCTTTTCACAAAACTGTCAATGTGTTTCTTCCCCGGACTGTCTTGATTCCTCTCCTGATTCTTCTGATTAATTTGTTATGAGTGATTCAACGTCAAGATCCTTGATATTTCTTCAGTCGGTATATGATCTTGACCTTGGATTGACTCGTAACATCTTTTCTGCTTTAAAAGCTCCTCTTTAATGTGTATTCTCTCTAAGATCTGAATTACCCTGCAAAAATATATCTGAACTAACAAGCAAAAGTTAAATAGACAAAATGTCTAAATAAGGGGGTTATACTGTGTTTATGATTCGTATAATTTTGGTCCATCAGATCACCCCACACTTTTAGTTGTTCGTCCCGAACAATGCTATTAAAGGGCTGGACTATAAGTTGGCTTTGAAATATGAAAATTAGACTGTGGTACTCGATCTATCCTAATTCATGCATTGCTTACTTATTACCAAATTAAACTGCGTAAATAAATAGAAGAAACTTAATACTTGTACCTCCGTGCTGAGATGCAAATTATATTGGATGTCTCGGGAGATAGCCCTTTTTAGGCTCCTGGACTGCAATCTCGGGATCGTCTCGCACTATATGGTTTTCTGGTAGCTTTCTCTAGCACGTGATTCGGTTCGGGTTTCAATGGTTTGAGTACTTTGATTTTCTTTTGGCGAGGGACTGCTTTTGTAGTGAATCGGCATTTGGCCTTTGATTTGACTTTTTGAGTTCTTCACTTTTTGATCGGTTAAAACCTTCACAATTTTGGGCCTTTGGCCTCTTGATTTGCTTCATTGAGCTTTTCGCCTTTTTGTGGCTGCTAGTCCATTTTCTCAAGCCTTTTTGGGAGGTCCAATCATCGCTCGCAAGCTTATGGAAATACCTCCCCGCTCCTCTCTTTTTTGCCGTTTTTGCGCGGGTCAAGGTGAGGGTCGCTCATCTATTTTCTCGGCTACTTTGACTGTCGTTTCGCGCGGGTCAAGATGAGGGTCGCTCATCTATTTTCTCGGCTACTTTGACTGGAGATAGAACAGTCTGATTCCCGTCCTCGCCTTTTGCATAAACAGTGCATGGCGGAGATGACTTCAATCTTCATTGAAAACCCAAAGTGCAGCCTCCACTGACTTCGAAAACCATATAGTTTGATCTGATCCTTTGATTGCTTGCCAAGCCTCTCTAGGGCAGTGTATATCAACTCCACATCCCTAGTTATATCAGCACAAAGGACAAATGGAAAGTTACATTCTAAGTTTTTAAACAGTTGAATTTTCACAAGGTTAATGCATGAATTATGATTTATCTTTTTCACATTCTTAAGTTCATATTTTCAAAAAGATACTATTACTAAAAAAAGAAAAAACAGCAAGCATGTTATTTATGTACACATGTGGTTCTCACCCCCCACTTTTGAACGAAGGCGTGCCTTAGTTCAAAAGTCATGCAAGCTTAAAACTAAATGACAGAAATTAAAGTGCGGAAAAGTAAGATAGTGTCGGGTTACCTCCCGACCAGTGCACTTGTTTTACGTCGTTGGCTCGATAGTACCTCGTTGTGGATCACTGGTTTGGGTCCCATGGGTGGCTCATGTTGAATTTTGCCACTGTCCCGGTGTTGGTTTTCTCCTTGCCTTTTCCTGATTTCTTGCTTAGGTTGGAACTCCACGGTTTTGGTGCTTTTTCTTTCCATAGTTTCTGAGAAGGTTGGGGACCTTTTACCATAACTGCTGGTTCAATGAGCCGGGCTCTCTTGTTTTTCCTTCCGGGCTTCCATTGCACTGGGCCATGTCTTTGTCGCTTCTTAGTGTATGGCCGGTTGGCATCTTTGTAGTTTTGGAAGTTTAGTCTTTTGCCTAGCGACCTTAAGCATGCGCCCTTGCTAACCCTCTTCTTTGTGGCAGAGATGAATTGCCATCCTAGAACGAGTGAGTTTTCAGCCGGCTTTTCTTGGCTCATGACGAGAGAGTGCTCCATTGTTGGCTTTTCTTGCCTTTGTCCCGCTTCCAACTTGCCTTGCACCTCCTCATTGATCACTTTATCTTCAGGGGCTGTGATCCGTATACAAACCGAGGGAATAAGTTGGGGGACTTCCACCACAAGGGCCAGGTCTTTCTTGAGCAGTTTTTCAAAGAGGGCCGAGCCTAATTTGGCCGATTCTTCTTCGGTTATTTGTGAGTCCTCATCCTTAGTTGGCCCCGTGGGCTCCAATATTGGTTCCTTTAGAGCCGCCTCCACGTCCATTACTACCCTTGTACCGATGTCTTCTCTCAGCTTTTTTGCGGGCAAGCTCGTAATAGGTGTGGTGTCGGGCTCGTTTTGCACTGAGTCAATTTCCATCGTCGGTGCCTTATCTTTAGTTTGGTGCCACTGACCCTGTTTTGTGTTCTTTGCCAAATCATTTATGAGGCGCCAGGCTTCACCCACGGTTAACTTCCTGAGTGAACATCCTGCTACATCATTAAATCTTTTCCGCTCAAGTGGCATCATTCCACCGAGAAACCTTTGAATAAGATTGATTCTGGTGAATCCATGATGCGGGCAGTTCGCCACAAGGGAGTCAAAGTACGCCAAGTACTCGTCCAAAGTTTGGTCCTGGTATTGCTTAATGTCGATGATCTCTTCGCGGAGTAGCCAGAAAAACTCATCATTTTTCCACGGCTCGTTTTCGTAGTAGGAAGACATGGCGGATTATGTACAGAAAAAAGAACAACTACCCATTTGCTAATTCCCCGGCAACGGCGCCAATTTTGATGAATGCACAATCATTATGTGCAAACGTCAAGAATAAATTTATAATAGTCCACTACTCGCGACTTTACTACTGGGTAGCAAGTGGTAAGTAGGGGTCGAACCCAAGGGAATCAGGGGAATATATGTTCCTTGAGGGGGTTGTCCAGCGAGAGAGCGTGTTTTAGGTCGGTTGGTTGGTTTTTAAGCTACCAGCAAAGTGATTGATTGATTGATTGGTTGGTTGGTTGGTTTTAGTACTGGAAAGTAAATTGCAGTTTATAATTAAAGGAAAGCGTTCGGTTTCAGGGGCCTTATATTATATCCTGTTTATCATTGACCTTTAGTGACTCTACTAAGTATTCAAACGGTGTATCAAGGCCATTCCAAGCACTCGATTTGCGTACACTGTCTAGCCTATTCCAAGGACGTAGAGCACTTATTCTATTTAGACTAATACTCCATTCCCGGTTATATTAGCCTATGTGCATCCATTTGATCAATCATTCCCGATCAACCAAATGGTGTTTAAGATAAGTCAAACTTCTCAGATAAGCTTTGCCATTCCAAGCATCCACTTATCCGTACAAGTTTACGAACCCCGCTGTAGAGTTTTGCCATTCCAAGCATCCACTCTACCTTGGACGTTCTAACCGAATATATGGCACATAGAATAAGTTTTGAATACTAAGGAGAGACGCTAAGTTAATAGTCTAAAACATTTTATAATACAAGTGCGCCCCTAAGACCGAACTACTAGTTTAGCTACTATTCATCGCGCTAAACATTATAACTAAGGAAATAAAAATAGTTGAATAATTACTAGAAATAATACTTACAACCGTTGAAGCGCCAAGGGAGCTATCCTTTATTTCCAAAGCCAAACTTACAATTACAAAACTTTTAGAGAGAGAAGTGAATTGCTTATGGGATGATGAAAATGAGGGGAGGAGCTCCTCCTTTTATAGCCAAAATGGGAGGAGATGGGTGGTGGAGATGGAAACTTGTATTTTTGATCCAAGGGAGGAGGAGGAGGAGCAAGGAGGTGGCGCCATGTGGAGCAGCCCAAAAGCCGCCGGTCAAGGGAGGAGGAGCCGCCGGTTGCCGGTGGTGGAAGGGGAGGAGCTCCTCCCTTGGTCACCTCTTCAACAAGTGGCCGGTCACTTTGCCCATGTGTGAGTTTTGTACAGTTTTGTGCAGTCTTTTCACAAAACTGTCAATGTGTTTCTTCCCCGGACTGTCTTGATTCCTCTCCTGATTCTTCTGATTAATTTGTTATGAGTGATTCAACGTCAAGATCCTTGATATTTCTTCAGTCGGTATATGATCTTGACCTTGGATTGACTCGTAACATCTTTTCTGCTTTAAAAGCTCCTCTTTAATGTGTATTCTCTCTAAGATCTGAATTACCCTGCAAAAATATATCTGAACTAACAAGCAAAAGTTAAATAGACAAAATGTCTAAATAAGGGGGTTATACTGTGTTTATGATTCGTATAATTTTGGTCCATCAGATCACCCCACACTTTTAGTTGTTCGTCCCGAACAATGCTATTAAAGGGCTGGACTATAAGTTGGCTTTGAAATATGAAAATTAGACTGTGGTACTCGATCTATCCTAATTCATGCATTGCTTACTTATTACCAAATTAAACTGCGTAAATAAATAGAAGAAACTTAATACTTGTACCTCCGTGCTGAGATGCAAATTATATTGGATGTCTCGGGAGATAGCCCTTTTTAGGCTCCTGGACTGCAATCTCGGGATCGTCTCGCACTATATGGTTTTCTGGTAGCTTTCTCTAGCACGTGATTCGGTTCGGGTTTCAATGGTTTGAGTACTTTGATTTTCTTTTGGCGAGGGACTGCTTTTGTAGTGAATCGGCATTTGGCCTTTGATTTGACTTTTTGAGTTCTTCACTTTTTGTTCGGTTAAAACCTTCACAATTTTGGGCCTTTGGCCTCTTGATTTGCTTCATTGAGCTTTTCGCCTTTTTGTGGCTGCTAGTCCATTTTCTCAAGCCTTTTTGGGAGGTCCAATCATCGCCCGCAAGCTTATGGAAATACCTCCCCGCTCCTCTCTTTTTTGCCGTTTTTGCGCGGGTCAAGGTGAGGGTCGCTCATCTATTTTCTCGGCTACTTTGACTGTCGTTTCGCGCGGGTCAAGATGAGGGTCGCTCATCTATTTTCTCGGCTACTTTGACTGGAGATAGAACAGTCTGATTCCCGTCCTCGCCTTTTGCATAAACAGTGCATGGCGGAGATGACTTCAATCTTCATTGAAAACCCAAAGTGCAGCCTCCACTGACTTCGAAAACCATATAGTTTGATCTGATCCTTTGATTGCTTGCCAAGCCTCTCTAGGGCAGTGTATATCAACTCCACATCCCTAGTTATATCAGCACAAAGGACAAATGGAAAGTTACATTCTAAGTTTTTAAACAGTTGAATTTTCACAAGGTTAATGCATGAATTATGATTTATCTTTTTCACATTCTTAAGTTCATATTTTCAAAAAGATACTATTACTAAAAAAAGAAAAAACAGCAAGCATGTTATTTATGTACACAGGTGGTTCTCACCCCCCACTTTTGAACGAAGGCGTGCCTTAGTTCAAAAGTCATGCAAGCTTAAAACTAAATGACAGAAATTAAAGTGCGGAAAAGTAAGATAGTGTCGGGTTACCTCCCGACCAGTGCACTTGTTTTACGTCGTTGGCTCGATAGTACCTCGTTGTGGATCACTGGTTTGGGTCCCATGGGTGGCTCATGTTGAATTTTGCCACTGTCCCGGTGTTGGTTTTCTCCTTGCCTTTTCCTGATTTCTTGCTTAGGTTGGAACTCCACGGTTTTGGTGCTTTTTCTTTCCATAGTTTCTGAGAAGGTTGGGGACCTTTTACCATAACTGCTGGTTCAATGAGCCGGGCTCTCTTGTTTTTCCTTCCGGGCTTCCATTGCACCGGGCCATGTCTTTGTCGCTTCTTAGTGTATGGCCGGTTGGCATCTTTGTAGTTTTGGAAGTTTAGTCTTTTGCCAAGCGACCTTAAGCATGCGCCCTTGCTAACCCTCTTCTTTGTGGCAGAGATGAATTGCCATCCTAGAACGAGTGAGTTTTCAGCCGGCTTTTCTTGGCTCATGACGAGAGAGTGCTCCATTGTTGGCTTTTCTTGCCTTTGTCCCGCTTCCAACTTGCCTTGCACCTCCTCATTGATCACTTTATCTTCAGGGGCTGTGATCCGTATACAAACCGAGGGAATAAGTTGGGGGACTTCCACCACAAGGGCCAGGTCTTTCTTGAGCAGTTTTTCAAAGAGGGCCGAGCCTAATTTGGCCGATTCTTCTTTGGTTATTTGTGAGTCCTCATCCTTAGTTGGCCCCGTGGGCTCCAATATTGGTTCCTTTAGAGCCGCCTCCACGTCCATTACTACCCTTGTACCGATGTCTTCTCTCAGCTTTTTTGCGGGCAAGCTCGTAATAGGTGTGGTGTCGGGCTCGTTTTGCACTGAGTCCATTTCCATCGTCGGTGCCTTATCTTTAGTTTGGTGCCACTGACCCTGTTTTGTGTTCTTTGCCAAATCATTTATGAGGCGCCAGGCTTCACCCACGGTTAACTTCCTGAGTGAACATCCTGCTACATCATTAAATCTTTTCCGCTCAAGTGGCATCATTCCACCGAGAAACCTTTGAATAAGATTGATTCTGGTGAATCCATGATGCGGGCAGTTCGCCACAAGGGAGTCAAAGTACGCCAAGTACTCGTCCAAAGTTTGGTCCTGGTATTGCTTAATGTCGATGATCTCTTCGCGGAGTAGCCAGAAAAACTCATCATTTTTCCACGGCTCGTTTTCGTAGTAGGAAGACATGGCGGATTATGTACAGAAAAAAGAACAACTACCCATTTGCTAATTCCCCGGCAACGGCGCCAATTTTGATGAATGCACAATCATTATGTGCAAACGTCAAGAATAAATTTATAATAGTCCACTACTCGCGACTTTACTACTGGGTAGCAAGTGGTAAGTAGGGGTCGAACCCAAGGGAATCAGGGGAATATATGTTCCTTGAGGGGGTTGTCCAGCGAGAGAGCGTGTTTTAGGTCGGTTGGTTGGTTTTAAAGCTACCAGCTAAGTGATTGATTGATTGATTGGTTGGTTGGTTGGTTTTAGTACAGGAAAGTAAATTGCAGTTTATAATTAAAGGAAAGCGTTCGGTTTCAGGGGCCTTATATTATATCCTGTTTATCATTGACCTTTAGTGACTCTACTAAGTATTCAAACGGTGTATCAAGGCCATTCCAAGCACTCGATTTGTGTACACTGTCTAGCCTATTCCAAGGACGTAGAGCACTTATTCTATTTAGACTAATACTCCATTCCCGGTTATATTAGCCTATGTGCATCCATTTGATCAATCATTCCCGATCAACCAAATGGTGTTTAAGATAAGTCAAACTTCTCAGATAAGCTTTGCCATTCCAAGCATCCACTTATCCGTACAAGTTTACGAACCCCGCTGTAGAGTTTTGCCATTCCAAGCATCCACTCTACCTTGGACGTTCTAACCGAATATATGGCACATAGAATAAGTTTTGAATACTAAGGAGAGACGCTAAGTTAATAGTCTAAAACATTTTATAATACAAGTGCGCCCCTAAGACCGAACTACTAGTTTAGCTACTATTCATCGCGCTAAACATTATAACTAAGGAAATAAAAATAGTTGAATAAATACTAGAAATAATACTTACAACCGTTGAAGCGCCAAGGGAGCTATCCTTTATTTCCAATGCCAAACTTACAATTACAAAACTTTTAGAGAGATAAGTGAATTGCTTATGGGATGATGAAAATGAGGGGAGGAGCTCCTCCTTTTATAGCCAAAATGGGAGGAGATGGGTGGTGGAGATGGAAACATGTATTTTTGATCCAAGGGAGGAGGAGGAGGAGCAAGGAGGTGGCGCCATGTGGAGCAGCCCAAAAGCCGCCGGTCAAGGGAGGAGGAGCCGCCGGTTGCCGGTGGTGGAAGGGGAGGAGCTCCTCCCTTGGTCACCTCTTCAACAAGTGGCCGGTCACTTTGCCCATGTGTGAGTTTTGTACAGTTTTGTGCAGTCTTTTCACAAAACTGTCAATGTGTTTCTTCCCCGGACTGTCTTGATTCCTCTCCTGATTCTTCTGATTAATTTGTTATGAGTGATTCAACGTCAAGATCCTTGATATTTCTTCAGTCGGTATATGATCTTGACCTTGGATTGACTCGTAACATCTTTTCTGCTTTAAAAGCTCCTCTTTAATGTGTATTCTCTCTAAGATCTGAATTACCCTGCAAAAATATATCTGAACTAACAAGCAAAAGTTAAATAGACAAAATGTCTAAATAAGGGGGTTATACTGTGTTTATGATTCGTATAATTTTGGTCCATCAGATCACCCCACACTTTTAGTTGTTCGTCCCGAACAATGCTATTAAAGGGCTGGACTATAAGTTGGCTTTGAAATATGAAAATTAGACTGTGGTACTCGATCTATCCTAATTCATGCATTGCTTACTTATTACCAAATTAAACTGCGTAAATAAATAGAAGAAACTTAATACTTGTACCTCCGTGCTGAGATGCAAATTATATTGGATGTCTCGGGAGATAGCCCTTTTTAGGCTCCTGGACTGCAATCTCGGGATCGTCTCGCACTATATGGTTTTCTGGTATCTTTTTCACATTCTTAAGTTCATATTTTCAAAAAGATACTATTACTAAAAAAGAAAAAACAGCAAGCATGTTATTTATGTACACAGGTGGTTCTCACCCCCCACTTTTGAACGAAGGCGTGCCTTAGTTCAAAAGTCATGCAAGCTTAAAACTAAATGACAGAAATTAAAGTGCGGAAAAGTAAGATAGTGTCGGGTTACCTCCCGACCAGTGCACTTGTTTTACGTCGTTGGCTCGATAGTACCTCGTTGTGGATCACTGGTTTGGGTCCCATGGGTGGCTCATGTTGAATTTTGCCACTGTCCCGGTGTTGGTTTTCTCCTTGCCTTTTCCTAATTTCTTGCTTAGGTTGGAACTCCACGGTTTTGGTGCTTTTTCTTTCCATAGTTTCTGAGAAGGTTGGGGACCTTTTACCATAACTGCTGGTTCAATGAGCCGGGCTCTCTTGTTTTTCCTTCCGGGCTTCCATTGCACCGGGCCATGTCTTTGTCGCTTCTTAGTGTATGGCCGGTTGGCATCTTTGTAGTTTTGAAAGTTTAGTCTTTTGCCAAGCGACCTTAAGCATGCGCCCTTGCTAACCCTCTTCTTTGTGGCAGAGATGAATTGCCATCCTAGAACGAGTGAGTTTTCAGCCGGCTTTTCTTGGCTCATGACGAGAGAGTGCTCCATTGTTGGCTTTTCTTGCCTTTGTCCCGCTTCCAACTTGCCTTGCACCTCCTCATTGATCACTTTATCTTCAGGGGCTGTGATCCGTATACAAACCGAGGGAATAAGTTGGGGGACTTCCACCACAAGGGCCAGGTCTTTCTTGAGCAGTTTTTCAGTGAGGGCCGAGCCTAATTTGGCCGATTCTTCTTCGGTTATTTGTGAGTCCTCATCCTTAGTTGGCCCCGTGGGCTCCAATATTGGTTCCTTTAGAGCCGCCTCCACGTCCATTACTACCCTTGTACCGATGTCTTCTCTCAGCTTTTTTGCGGGCAAGCTCGTAATAGGTGTGGTGTCGGGCTCGTTTTGCACTGAGTCCATTTCCATCGTCGGTGCCTTATCTTTAGTTTGGTGCCACTGACCCTGTTTTGTGTTCTTTGCCAAATCATTTATGAGGCGCCAGGCTTCACCCACGGTTAACTTCCTGAGTGAACATCCTGCTACATCATTAAATCTTTTCCGCTCAAGTGGCATCATTCCACCGAGAAACCTTTGAATAAGATTGATTCTGGTGAATCCATGATGCGGGCAGTTCGCCACAAGGGAGTCAAAGTACGCCAAGTACTCGTCCAAAGTTTGGTCCTGGTATTGCTTAATGTCGATGATCTCTTCGCGGAGTAGCCAGAAAAACTCATCATTTTTCCAAGGCTCGTTTTCGTAGTAGGAAGACATGGCGGATTATGTACAGAAAAAAGAACAACTACCCATTTGCTAATTCCCCGGCAACGGCGCCAATTTTGATGAATGCACAATCATTATGTGCAAACGTCAAGAATAAATTTATAATAGTCCACTACTCGCGACTTTACTACTGGGTAGCAAGTGGTAAGTAGGGGTCGAACCCAAGGGAATCAGGGGAATATATGTTCCTTGAGGGGGTTGTCCAGCGAGAGAGCGTGTTTTAGGTCGGTTGGTTGGTTTTAAAGCTACCAGCTAAGTGATTGATTGATTGATTGGTTGGTTGGTTGGTTTTAGTACTGGAAAGTAAATTGCAATTTATAATTGAAGGAAAGCGTTTGGTTTCAGGGGCCTTATATTATATCCTGTTTATCATTGACCTTTAGTGACTCTACTAAGTATTCAAACGGTGTATCAAGGCCATTCCAAGCACTCGATTTGCGTACACTGTCTAGCCTATTCCAAGGACGTAGAGCACTTATTCTATTTAGACTAATACTCCATTCCCGGTTATATTAGCCTATGTGCATCCATTTGATCAATCATTCCCGATCAACCAAATGGTGTTTAAGATAAGTCAAACTTCTCAGATAAGCTTTGCCATTCCAAGCATCCACTTATCCATACAAGTTTACGAACCCCGCTGTAGAGTTTTGCCATTCCAAGCATCCACTCTACCTTGGACGTTCTAACCGAATATATTGCACATAGAATAAGTTTTGAATACTAAGGAGAGACGCTAAGTTAATAGTCTAAAACATTTTATAATACAAGTGCGCCCCTAAGACCGAACTACTTGTTTAGCTACTATTCATCGCGCTAAACATTATAACTAAGGAAATAAAAATAGTTGAATAAATACTAGAAATAATACTTACAACCGTTGAAGCGCCAAGGGAGCTATCCTTTATTTCCAAAGCCAAACTTACAATTACAAAACTTTTAGAGAGAGAAGTGAATTGCTTATGGGATGATGAAAATGAGGGGAGGAGCTCCTCCTTTTATAGCCAAAATGGGAGGAGATGGGTGGTGGAGATGGAAACATGTGTTTTTGATCCAAGGGAGGAGGAGGAGGAGCAAGGAGGTGGCGCCATGTGGAGGAGCCCAAAATCCGCCGGTCAAGGGAGGAGGAGCCGCCGGTTGCCGGTGGTGGAAGGGGAGGAGCTCCTCCCTTGGTCACCTCTTCAACAAGTGGCCGGTCACTTTGCCCATGTGTGAGTTTTGTACAGTTTTGTGCAGTCTTTTCACAAAACAGTCAATGTGTTTCTTCCCCGGACTGTCTTGATTCCTCTCCTGATTCTTCTGATTAATTTGTTATGAGTGATTCAACGTCAGGATCCTTGATATTTCTTCAGTCGGTATATGATCTTGACCTCGGATTGACTCGTAACATCTTTTCTGCTTTAAAAGCTCCTCTTTAATGTGTATTCTCTCTAAGCTCGGAATTACCCTGCAAAAATATATCTGAACTAACAAGCAAAAGTTAAATAGACAAAATGTCTAAATAAGGGGGTTATACTGTGTTTATGATTCGTATAATTTTGGTCCATCAATTATCTTTTTGAAAATATGAACTTAAGAATGTGAAAAAGATAGATCATAATTCATGCATTAACCTTGTGAAAATTCAACTGTTTAAAAACTTAGAATGTAACTTCTCATTTGTCCCTTTGTGCTGAGATAAACTAGGGATGTGGAGTTGACATAAACTGCCCTAGAGAGGCTTCGCAAGCACTCGAAGGATCGAATCTAACTATATGGTTTTCGAAGTCAGTGGAGGCTGCACTTCGGGTTTCAGTGAAGATTGAAGTCATCTCCGCCATGCAGTGTTTATGCAAAAAGAAAAAAAGGCGAGGACGGGAATTAGACCGTCCTATCTCTAGTCAAAGTAGCCGAGAAAATAGATGAGCGGCCCTCATCTTGACCCGCGCGAAACGGCAAGGATGAGAGGAGCGGGGAGGTATTTCCATATGCTTACGGGCAATGATTGGACCTCCCAAAAAGGCTTGAGAAAATGGACTAGCAAGTCACAAAGAAGCAAAAAGCTCAAAGAAGCAAATCAAGAGGCCAAAGGCCCAAAATTGTGAAGGTTTTAACCAAACAAAAAGTGAAGTACTCAAAGAGTCAAATCAAAGGCCAAAGGCCGATTCACTACAAAAGTTATCCCTCGCCAAAAGAAAATCAAAGACCAAACCATTGAAACCCGAACCGAATCACGTGCTAGAGAAAGCTACAAGAAAATCATGTAGTGCGAGACGGTCCCAAGAATGTAGTCCAGGAGCCTAAAAAGGGCTATCTCCCGAAACATCCAGAATAATTTGCATCTCAGCACGGAGGTACAAGTATCAAGTTTCTTCTATTTATTTACACAGTTCAATTTGGTAATAAGTAAGTAATGCATGAATTAGGATAAATCTAGTCCCACAATCTAACTTTCATATTTTAAAAGCTTACTTAGTGGCGCCCTTTAATAGCATTGTTCAGGACGAACAACTAAAAGTGTGGGGTGATCTGATGGACCATAATTATACGAATCAAAAACACAGTTAAACCCACTAAATTAGACTATTTGTCTATTTAACTTTTGCTTGTTAGTTCCGATATTTATCTACAGGGCATTTTGGAGCTTAGAGAGAATACACGCTAAGGAGAGGATTTAACGCTGAAAATATATTACGAGTCAGTCCAAGGTCACGATCAGACGCTGAATGAACAAATCTCAAGATCCTGACGTGGAATCACTCAATACAAATCTAACCGAGGAACAACCAAAGTCAGTCCGGGGTTGAAATACACCGATAGTTTTGTGAAAACATCACAAAACCACACAAAACTCATCCTTTTTCCCAAGGTGACCGGTGGCTTTTGGTTGGAGGTAACCAAAGGAGGAGAGCCTCCCCCTTTTACCACCCAAAACCGGCGGCTATGACCTCCTCCCCTCCACCCTTGGATGAAACCATGTGGTTTCATCTCATCCATCCATCTCCTCCCCTTTTGGCTAAAAATAGAGCCTCACATCTCATTTGTAAAACATCCCCAAAATCATAAACACTTATCTCTCTAGAAAGTTTGGCACTTTGTAAGTTTGGTTTTTAATATATAATACTCCTGTTGGTTCTTGAGTATTATAGTTCGGTCTTGAGTACTCATGTCGGTTCTTGAGTACTCAAGCTTTTCTTTATTCTTGAGTACTATTGTCGGTTCTTGAAGTACTCACCCCTTTCCCTTACTTACTGTCTTTCAAAAACTGTAAGTACTTAGCTATGGTATCCACTTCTATGGATATTCGTAGCTAAACTCTTCATTCGGTTGAAGGGGAGTACTTGTATTATAAAATGTTTTAGACTATACTTTAGTGCTTTTTCTTTGTATTCAAAACTTGTTCTATGTGTCATATATTAGGTCAGAACTTCCAAGGTTGAGTGGATGCTTGGAATGGCAAAGCTCTTCCGTGGAAGTTCGTAAACATACTCGGGTAAGTGGATGCTTCGAATGGCAAAGCTTATCTGAGGAGTTTGACCTCTCTCAAACACCATTTGGTTGCTCGGGAATGACTGATCAAATGGTTGCACATAGGCTAATATACCTTGGAATGAGGTATTAGTCTAAATAGAACAAGTGCTCTACGACCTTGAAATGGGCTAGCCAGTGTGTGCAAATCCAGCGCTTAGAATGGCCTTGATACACTTTTGAATACTTAGTAGGATCCCTAAAAGTAAATGATAAACAGGCTATGATACATGGCCCCCGAAACCGAATTCTTTCCTTAGATTTAAAAAACCCCTCGCATTTACTTTCTTAGTATAAACTGCTCTATAAACTGCTCACCTTCCGGAGGACTTGCCAATCACGCATCACCCGCTGTAAGTCTTCGCTTTTATTTTCAGTATTTACATTTTCTGTCATTTACTTTTCCGCACAAAAAACCAAAACCAACCAACCAATCACTTACTTTTCCGCACTAAAACCTCAATCAACCTAAAACACGCTCCCTCGCTGTACAAATCCCTCAAAGAACGACTATCCCCCTAATTCCCTTGGGTTCGACCCCTACTTACCACTTGCTACCCAGTAGTAAGGTCACGAGTAGCAGAATATAAATTAGCTTTTGCACAGAGAACACCGCACCTTAACGACAGTGCGGTGGGCTCCGGCAATCACCCCGCTCTTTATCTCGATGTCCTATGCGTCCTCATCCAACCTAATGAACCAAGGTGCCTCATCAATATACGGCGCACATACTCCTCTCATAGTGCGTCCCGAATCTCGACGCCTAGCTAACTGTCCATATTGGTTTCCCCCACCGAGGTATTGTCGATCCAATTCATCCTCGTAATCATCGTAATTCTCGTGTCTATCTGCACGATGTCTAGCAAACTCATTCACAAATTGCTGATTTCTGGGGGGTGGTAATCTTTGATTAACAGCGGGCAATCCTTGCCCCTGTTGTTGCATGTTGTCTCCATGTACACTACTTCGCTCTTCATGATCACGTTCAACACTTCTCTGTGACATTGTTACTTAAACAGAGAATAATCAATTGACAAAGTAAAAGACAATAAAATAAAACTAAAAGAAATAGAGACTTAGTGAGATTCTTCGTTACCAATCCCCGGTAACGGCGCCAAAATTTGACGGGCGTCGTTGTACCCGTCAAAAATAATATTTCTCTTTCTTTCCGACTAGCAAGTGGTAAGTCGGGTCGTATCCACAGAGATCGGTATAAGAATCTGTTCACTAAGTAAGAAGGTAACAATAGGGGGGGTTTGAAATTCAACAAGTAAATAAAAACGCAAGTAACAATGATTAACTGTCAAGAGAGCAATCGTCACGCAAATTCAAGTATCAAATATTAAAGATCAGTGCAAGCTAGAACTCTCGACTATGATGCAAGACTAAATCATTGACAAATCCGTTTTGAAATCTAATGTTCTACAACTTAGAGCTCCCCGCTAGGTTGCACTCCCCGTTCTTATTCTAGTACTTAATCTCGCGCTAGCGATAATCAAGACTCTAACTCGCTAGAGTTGCATTAAGAATTAAACAAGTTGTCCTAGGGTGTTTAATCTTAGTGGTATATTACTCGTGTCCTAGTTCGCTATCCGTGCTAGGTTGCTAGTAAACTTTGACAATCAGAATCAACGAACAAACAGAAGCTCCCCCGCTAGGGTTCCACTTATTCTAGCACATCAATTCAAGAAACATCGCATAATAATATAACGCAAAACATAGAAATCAAAAGAGGTCTCAAGTCAAAACATCAAAATGTCGAGTTCTAGCCTACACATATGAGTTTAGCTACTCAACGTAAAGGAATACATCATCGAGTTGTTTGAATAGAATGTAATGAAATTACTAATGATGAATTCTCCACCAAGCTGCAGCTCAACTCTAACACTTGAAATCAGTACGTAACCAAGCTATCTTCTCCTCTCTATTTCGTCCAGAACCAGCTTCCTTTCCACACTGAAACTCCAGGTCTGGCCGCAAGAGTTTCGCTCGTCTTATTCTATTTATATCCTTCCCGAGAATGCAAATCCAAAATTAGGAAATTTCAACTGCCAGCTGTCACGCGCGGACGTCTCTTGATTTATATTCCGCGGAGGTCTCAATAATTATGGAAATTCAGAAGACCTCCGCGCCTTTAATGCTTCAGCCCTACTCGGTTTCGCGCTCGCACAAATCAGACCAGTGCCATGAAAATAGTATGCGTTCGCATAGCCCTGACCAGGTGTCTTCCGCGGACGTATCTTGCTTTATTATTCGCGGACGTCTTAACAATTAAGGAAATGCAGAAGACCTCTGCGCTTGATATTCTTCAGACGTCCGCGTGATTCATTGACTCAGACTTCGAGCATACCGGACTTCATTTCTTTCCACGCCAAACATCATCAAATAGGCTCCCTTTAGCCGATGTTCCTTCTATGTTCTCCGAATGTACCTGCGAACGAAAACTACACGCAGGTAGTGAAATAATATACATGCAACCACTAAGAGACGGGGTTTTAACATATAAAATAGTCATACAACTACGACTCATCAGACCAGTCTCATAGTCACTGAGTCTGTAACATGTATTTTACTAAATATTCGGATGTTAAGCCTCACCCTTTCGATGCTATTTGCTTAACATCACTGATCCAATAAAACAATCCAATTCATGCAACGTTTATTTCATTTAACGATCCATTGTCAAGTAAGATTAGTAAGACCCGAAAATATGGGTCACTAATCACTATCCTTGTATATGATTATACAATTCATGTTCATGAATGTGTTGAAGTTAAAAGAGTTGATAATAAGAATTACGATCTTTGTTTACACGTTGATGGTAATAATCTTCGAATCTTTGGCGTTGTTTCGATCAATACCCCTTGAGTTTTCTATTTTGGTCGTCCCCACTTGTTGTCCAGGTATGAATGGCGGCTGAACTCGTTTGTTTCTTTTTATCAAAAATGACTTTTTGCCTTTTTCCAAAATCCTTACAGAATTTGCGTTATTGGCCCATTTAACTAGTGTCGCCAGTGTCACCTATTTGGTGACATGTACAAATCCAAAGAGCTGTGCATTTTCACACCATGTCAGCATAGTTTTGACACGGATGACACTTGCAAATTCTATACAGTAAACTGCGGCTTCAATTTTGACCTCCTTAACAACGGAATCAACTCTTGTTGACAAAAAACTACAAAGTTGTCGAAGTTCAAGTAAGCTTCCCAAGAATCTATAGATCGATGGCATTGGCACCATATGCATTCTACGTGCACAACAAGTTGAGAGGTTGATCAGCCCTGTTTTTGTTTTGTTTTGCCCAAATCTCCACAAAAATGCTTTTTTTCCTCAGATTTATTTTTCTCCTCAAAAGCGTTGAAACCCAATGTGATTGTTTGGAAAAATAGAGAAACTGATCAATAACAAGTTAAATGTGAAGCGTAAATATATTCAATATTTATGCTCATCTAAACACTTCACACTTAGAGTGTTCGTACCGAACAAACATGAACTAACTCCTAACGAGTGTTATAGGGAAAACAAGTACATTTTGTGTATACACTAATAAGCCTTTAAAACTCTAGGCTACCCTACACGAAGTGTTCTAGTCTCGTGAGAGTTTTCAGAAAAGGGAAAGCGCACAAATCCCAAATGCAACTAGCTATATGCATGAACATGATAGTTCCTCATTTATCTGGGCAACACAAAATGAATACCCCATGCACAATGATGGACCATATTTATATGATTCATTAAGAAAGTTAAACCCACCAAATTAGACTCTTTGTCTATTTTACTTTTGCTTGTTAGTTCCGATATTTATCTACAGGGTATTTTGAAGTCTAGAGACGATACGAGCTAAAAAGGAGTTTTAAAGCTGAAAATGAATTACAAGTCACTCCAGGACACGACCAGATTCCGACTGTACAACTTTCATGAACCTGACATGGAATCACTCAAAACAAGTCCAACCGAAGAGCAACCAGAGTCAGACCGGAGCTGAAAGGGAGCCGATGGCTTTTGGGAAAAAGATCTCAACTCACACTCACCCACTCCCCTCAACCTAGCCGGCGGCTTTGGCCATGGAAGTGACACATGGGGGGGGCGGCTCCCCTCCCCTCAACCTCACCCCAGCGGCTTTTGAAGCCTCCTCTCATCCCTTGCCAAGTGTTGCCTCCTCCTTGCTCCTCCATGCCTATAAAAAGAGACCTCTCCTCCTTGTATCATCATCCCACAATCTCATTCCAAACCATCATCCATAAGCTCTCACTTCTCTCTAGATTTTGGCACAATCCTTGTAACACTTTCCTTTGGTATCAAAAGCTTTAAGTTTGTTCTTGAGTACTCTTGTCGGTTCTTGTAGTACTCAAGCTTTTCTTTTACTGTTCTTGAGTTTACTCCTGTTGGTTCTTGAGTATTCTCCTTTTACTTTCCTTGTCTTGATTTCCAAAAACCTTCACTTTCCTGTCTTTCAAAACTGCAACTTTACTTTCCTTGTCTTTACTTTCCAAAACCTTTTCTTTCTGTCTTTGAAAACCTTTACTTTTCCAAGTACTTAGATATGGTATCCACCTCTATGGATATTCGTAGCTAAACTCTTCATTCGGTTGAAGGGGTGTACTTGTATCATACAATGTTTTAGACCCTTCTCTTAGTGCCTCTTTGTGTTCAACTTGTTCTAGGTGCCATATATTAGGTCAGAATTCCATTGGTTGAGTGGATGCTCGGAAGAGAAAAGCTCTGCCATGGGTTCGTGATCTTCTGTGGATAAGTGGAGGCTCGGAAGGGCACATCTTATCTGTGGAAGTCAACCTCTTTTAAACACCATTTGGTTTATCAGGAATGATGATCAAATGGATGCACATACTAGAACAAGAGTTCTTTGTCTTGCAAAAGACTAGACGGTGTGGCAAGTCATGTGCTAGGAATAGCCTTGATTCAGTTTTGAACACTTAGTATGATCATTAGAGGTCAATGATAAACGGACTATGATACAAGGCCCCTGATACCGAATCTTTCCTTTGATTCAAACATCACCTGTCATTTACTTTCAGTCTTACTATCAACTGCTTACTTTCCAGTCATTTACTTTCAGTAACTTTACTTTCAGTCCATATCAACTGCTTACTTTCCGCAAGTCTTGTCCTTCAAGCAATTTCTTTCCGCAAGTCTTGTCCTTCAAGCATTTACTTTCAGCAAGTCTTGTCCTTCAAGCACTTTATTTTACGCACTTATTTTTAAGCAAGTCTTGTCCTTCAAGCACTTTACTTTTCAATATTTACTTTTAGTCTCGTATTTACTTTCTTTACTTCAGTCATTTACTTTTCAGTACTAAAATCAAAACCAACCCCCCAACTGTTTTATTTACTTTTCCTTTTCGAAAGAACAACTATCCACTAATTCCCTTGGGTTCGACCCGTACTTACCACTTACTACCCAAAATAGTAAAGTCGCGAGTATCGGAGATATAAATTTATTTTTGCACAGAGAACATCGCACCTTAACGACTGTGCGGTGGGCTCCGTCACACAACAACTAAATGTAATCAAAGACTAACTCTTTTTCAAAAAGAATTTCGAACCACCGATGACTTTTCAAAGATGTACATTCAAAGGAAATCATTATTGGAGTTATCAAATGACTAATCTAACAATTCATTCAACATTTTCACAAGATACTTGAAACATAAACCTTAGAAACACAAAAAGCGTGCCAATCGCATGCCTATGCTATCAAGAGGGATAGTCCACGAACTAACGATACAAAACTTATTTCTAAGTCTTAGGAGCTAAGTCTATAATCTGTAAGGAAAGAGGAATTTGGTACTTCATTTACAAAACTATCTCAAACAAAGTCACGCTCACGTACTAATACAAGGGTCATTCCTCTACTCAAATTACAATGCATACACACTAGAAGAAATGATCGAAATTACATTGACAAACTTAAGTGTGTGCCTCATCAATTTTGAAATCTTCCCCCGGTAGATTAGATTTTGTTCTGGTCGGGTGCAGAACAAAATCTAGAATAGCTAATGCGTAATTTAAAAGCAGTGCAAAAAAATAACAACACGCAAAGTTGTTACCCAGTTCGGCGTTAACGAGCCTACGTCTGGGGGGGGCGTCTCCTAGCCCGGTGGATAACAATTCACTAACATTGAGTGGTGCGAGTACAGGGTTACTGTTTACAAATTCCCTCTTAAACTATCCTGAGCCTCGAACACTCAAACAATTGCACTCTAGGTCTCCCCCAAGATCATTGCTCCTTCTCCGTATCCACCAATGTGATTCTCCGTGAGAACCAGTGCCTTCTTCCGAACGCGCAGATCAGAACAGCAGTGCGTGATCCTTCAGCTTTGTTCCACGATCAATCTGCTAAGCACCAGCACAGATTGAATCCGAGCACCGTGAGTAATCAATGACGATTAGTTCACCGGCCGTTTGCCTCCTCCTCCCTTCAGTGAGTATGAGCGTGTATAATTTCTCCATGAGTGCTGACTAATACCTAAGCATTATCCCTCCTTATATAGAGCGGTAGAAACCCTAAAGCGATTAGGATTTCCGAACTAAACCGCCTCTATCCTTAGGAAACCTTTCCTAATCTTTTGAATCCTTTATTTGATATATTTCGAAGACAATCCTTTATTTGAATCTTCAATCTCGATTAGGAAATTTTCGAATATCTTCTCGAATAAGATAACTTCAAGCGCAAGCAACCGACTTCAAGGATATCTTCAATTATCCATAAGCACCGACTTGCCAAAACCGATCTCCAAAATATCTTCAGGCTAAGTTGTGCTACGTCGGCTGAAACAAGTTTCCAAATCTGAATTTGGAAACTTCCAACTTCTGTCCATTGAAGTGCAACCGCCTTGCTCTTCCAACGGTCGATTGAGTTTCCTAATCTGGATTACGAAACACTCCATCTGCTATAACTGGTTCCAGGATAGTTGTCTCATCTAGTCTTGAACACCAGCTAGAACAACTATACTAAGTTTTGCCAAACTACATGCCATAAAACTAACAGTCTCCCCCTTGGCATTTTTGGCAAAACTAACTACTGAAATCTACCTGTACTACTATTACAGTTGAATCTTTGAGGAGATTTCAAACTCCCAAGATGTGGTATGAGCTAAGCTACCAACTGAATCTTTGAGGAGATTTCAAACTCCAAACAAAAATAAGCACTCGATGAATATTTTAAAGATATTTCAAACTCTAATCATGTGTAATCAAAACAGCACAACTAAATCTTTTAAGGAGCTTTCAAACTCCAAAACTACTCCCCCCTTTTGCCATAAAGTGACAAGGGAGTACACTGGTAGCTAAGGATCTTTTTACCTCATTATCTCTTCTTCTTTGTGAACCTTTGACCAAATACTCCTCTTCGATTCCAATATTCAAGCCGTTCGCCCTTCCTTCTGGGTCAACCTTTTATTCATAAGACACGCACGCTGCGGTTGACCACCCTATACTGGAACAACTTAGTTGTCAATGACACATAGACCCAGTGAGGATCTCAGTGTCTCGAACTGAAGATTGTCGAAGGCTTTTGTGAATATGTCTGCCAGCTGCTTCTCAGTAGATATGTGAGTCAAGGTGGGATTATCTTCTTCTCTACTAGCTCTCGAATGAAATGATGCCTGATGTCGATGTGCTTTGTTCTGGAATGTTGCACCGGATTCTTGGATATTAAAATAGCACTCATGTTGTCACAGTAGAGAGTCATCACATCTTGTTTAACTCCGTATTCTTCAAGCATCTATTTCATCCACAACATCTGGGTGCAACAGCTCCCGACCGCAATAGATTCTGCTTCAGTAGTAGATAGAGATATATTGTTTTGCTTCTTACTGAACCAAGAGACCAGATTGTTTCCTAGAAAGAAATATCCTCCGGCGGTACTTTTGCGATCCTCTGCATTCCCAGCCCAATCTGCATCTCAATAGCCTACTAAACATGAGTTAGTATCCTTAGTGTACCACATCCCATAGTCGGCTATTCCACAAACATATCTGATGATTCTCTTCACATTCATCAGGTGACTTTCCTTGGGATTAGCTTGATATCTGGCATAGACTCCAACCGCATGAGCTATGTCCGGTCTACTGGCTGTTAGATAAAATAGACTCCCAATCATACTTCTGTACAAGGTTTGATCCACCTTTGTACCAGCTTCATCCTTTGTAACCTTCACATGAGTTGCAGCGGGAGTTCTCTTATGCGTTGCTTTTTCCAGATCAAACTTCTTAATCAGGTTCCTAGCATATTTGCTTTGGGAAATAAAGATATGACAGCACTGCCGTGTCGCGAGGCAATGTGTACAAAATTAATTTATAAGTCCGCTACTCGTGACTTTACTATTGGGTAGTAAAGCGGTAAGTAGGGGTCGAACCCAAGGGAATTAGTGGATAGTTGTTCTTTTGAAAATGGAAAATAACACAGTTGGGGGTTGGTTGTGATTTTAGTACTGAAAGTAATGTGGGTTGGTTATGATTTTAGTACTGAAAAGTAAATGACTGAAAGTAAAGAAAGTAAATACAGGACTGAAAGTAAATACTGAAAAGTAAAGTGCTGGAACAGTCCAATTCAATATCGACTAATCAACATACTTTTGGTATAGACTGATATTGAAAGGGTCTGTAATAAGCGACAGAAAGTAAATTACTGAAAGTAAATTGCTGGAACAGTCAAATTCAATATCGACTTAATCAACATACTTTTGGTATGGACGGATATTGAAAGGGTCTGTAATAAGCGACAGAAAGTAAATTGCTGAAAAGTAAATGTGCGGAAATTAAAGTATTGAAAGTAAATGACTGAAAATAAGCAGTTGATAATGAGACTGAAAGTAAAGTGACAGGTGATGTTTTAATCAAAGGAAAGATTCGGTTTTATGGGCCTTGTATCATAGTCCATTTATCATTGACCTCTAATGATCATACTAAGTGTTCAAAGATGTATCAAGGCTATTTCTAGCACTTGACTTGCCACACCGTCTAGTCCTTTTCAAGGTATAGAACTTTTGTTCTAGTTGGGCTAATTCCTCCTTTCGAAGTATCTTAGCTTATGTGCATCCATTTGATCAATCATTTCCGATCAACCAAATGGTGTTTAAAAGAGGTTGAAATCCACAGATAAGCTGTGCTCTTTCGAGCCTCCACTTATCCACGGAAGTTCACGAACCCATGGAAGAGCTTTGCTCTTTCGAGCCTCCACTCAACCAATAGCGTTCTGACCTAATATATGGAAAATAGAACAAGTTGAACACAAAGAGGCACTAAGAGAAAGGTCTAAAACATTTTATGATACTAGCACACCCCTTCAACCGAATGAAGGGTTTAGCTACGAGTATCCATAGAGGTGGATATCATAGCTAAGTGCTTAGAAAAGTAAAGGTTTTGAAATCAAAGACAAGGAAAGTAAAGGTTTTGATTTTGAAAGACAGGAAAGTAAAGGTTTTTGAAAGTAAAATTCAAGAACAAACTTGGAGCTTTTGATTCAAAGTAAAGTGTTTACAAGGATTGTGGGATGGATTGTAGAGAAATTTCTATCCAAGCAACAAGTGATCAAAGGACCCAAACTAAGGCTATGAGATTAGAACTTGGAACTAGAACTTGGGACCAAAGACATTTTTTCAAGGAAGAGGAGATGTAGTATTTATAGGCAAGGGGGAGAAGAGAGGAGCCAACACATGTCAAAGGGGGAGAGGAGGGTTTAAAACCCGCCGGCCATGAGGTGGCAACACCCCAAAGCCGCCGCCCATGTGTCACTCTCCCATTGAAGCCGCCGGCCTTAGGTGGAGGAGGAAGTGAGTTGAGTGGGTTGTGATATTTTGTTCTCCAAAAGCCATCGGTTGCCTCCCAACTCAGGTTAGACTTGAGTTGCCCTTGGTTGCTTCTTGGTTGACATCAAAGGGTGGCTAGGTTGTGGCTTGTTCCAAAGGGCATTCACTTGGGTTCTTGATCTTTGTTGGAACAAGTCATTGGGATTTAGTTGTGGCTTGATCGGAGTACTGCCGGAGCATGGCCAGTTTTTACTTGTAATCCACTTTTAGCGTTAAGAACTCCTCTTTAGTTCGTTTCATTTCTAATCCTCGAAATAGCCTGTAGAACAAAAGTGAAACTAACAAGTAAAAATTGTTAAGACAAAGCGTCTAATTTGGTGGGTTTAACTGTCTTAATGATTCATATAAATATGGTCCATCAGATCACCTCACACTTATACTTGTTCATCCCGAACAATGCTATTTGAAAGAGGCACACACAATCCAAGTAAAAACTTTAAATAAGAAAGTGAGAATATGGGACTAGATTTATCCTATTCATGCAATACTTACTTGTTACCAAACTAAACCGTGTAAATACTTAGAAGAAACTTGATACTTGTACCTTCGAGCCGAGATGCAAATTAATTCGGATGTTTCGGGAGATAGCCCTTTTCAGGCTCCTGGACTGCATTCTCGGGACCGACTCGCACTATATGGTTTTCTTGTAGCTTTCTCTAGCACGTGATTTGGTTCAGGTTTCAATGATCTGAGCTCTTTGATTTCTTTTTGGTGAGGGACAGCTTTTTGAAGTGACTTGGTCTTTGACCTTTGATGTTGAATTGGAGTTTCTTCACTTTTGTTTTGGTTAAAACCTTCACAATTTTGGTCTTCGGCCTTTGATTTGCTTCTTCGAGCTTTGCTTCTTTGTGACTTGCTTGTCCATTTTCTCAACCTTTTTGGGAGGTCTAATCATCGCCCGAGAGCATATGGAAATACCTCCCCGCTCTTTTCTCATCCTCGCCGTTTTGCGCGGGTCAAGATGAGGATCGCTCATCTATTTTCTTGGCTACTAGGACTAGAGTTAGGACGGTTTGATTCTCGTCCCGCCTCTTGCATAAACGCTGCACGGCGGAGATGACTTCAATCTTCATTGAAACCCGAAGTGCAGCCTCCACTGACTTCGTAAACCATATAGTGAAATCCGATCCTTTGATGCTTGCCAAGCCTCTCTAGGGCATTTTATATCAACTCCACATCCCCTGTATATCTCAGCACAAAGGGACAAATGAGAAGTTACATCCTAAGTGTTTATACAGTTGAGATTTCACAAGGTAAGTGCTTGAATTTAGATCTATCTTTTTCACATTCTCAAGTTCATATTTTCAAAAAGATAATATTAAGGGAAAATGAAAAAAGAAAGCATGTTAATTAACTATGTACAAAGGCGGTTCTCACCCCACACTGTTGAACGAAGGCGTGCCTCACAGCACGACTTAGTTCAAAAACCGATTGCAAGCAAATATATACAGGAAAGGTGAGAATGACTCAAGGCATAAAATAAAATGACAGAAAGTAAGATAAATGTCGGGTTACCTCCCGACCAGTGCCTTTTTTTAACATCGTTAGCTCGACGATACCTCACTCCTAGATCATAAGTTTGGATCCCATGGGCGGCTCAGGTCATACTTTTTTGCCGCGCCTACCTTGATTCTTGCCTTGACTCTCCCCGAGTTCGTGTGGGATGATGTGCTCGGGTCCTGTTCCCATTGTTCTGGTGGTTTCTCTTTCCAACACCTCTGAGAAGGCGAGGGACCCTTAACTGTAGTCGCTGGTATTTTGAGTCTGGCTCTCTTGTGTTTAGGGCTGCCTTGTCTAGTTGTAGCGAGATAATGCTTCATCAAGGAGTCGTTCTGCTCAAGCCCTTCCTCCATCCTTCTTTCCTGCTCTCCATTGACCACATAGTTTTCCGCGATTTGCATATTGATCAAAGGAAAAAGTTGGGAAGCTTCCATTATAAGGGCTGGTTCCATATTGGCTCGACTGTCCGTGAGGACCTGGTCTTGGTTGATTTCTTCGGCTGCTTTGGTAGTGAGAGTAGGGTATGTCTCGGGCAGTTTGCCAGTGGTGTCCCGGGTTTCCTCCTCTGCCGGCTCGGTAGTGAGTTCCCATGAAGGCTTTTCCTCGTCCCACGCTGTATCGGTTTCTGGCTCTAAGTCTTCTGATGGCTCGGGAGTGATTTCCCATGTAGGCTCTTCCTCGTTGCTTCCGGTGCTTTCTGTATCTGATTCGATCATCATGGCCTCTGCAATGTCTTCTCCACTCCTTTCTTGATTAGCTTCTACCATCTGCGCTCTTCTATCAGCTTTGAGCATTGGCCTTCGTTTTGTGGCTTCGGCCAAGTCATCTATAACATCCCACATTTGAGTCATGGTTAAGTGCATGGCCGATCCTCCTACTGCGTCATTAATCCTTGATTGGTCAACCGGCCTCATCCCACAAAGGAATTTTTGAAGAAGAACCACATTCGTGAATCCATGGTGCGGGCAGCGTGAGACGATGGTGTCAAAGTACGTGTAGTACTCGTCCAAAGTCTCATCCAGGGATTGTTGAAGGCAGATGATCCTCTCACGGGTGTCATGTCGTAACGATGGGGGGGGGGAGAATTCTTTCAGGAATTGAGCTCGAAGGTCCTCATAATAACCTGCACAACTAGCATTTGATGAGTAATACCATACTGTCGCAAAGTCAGTTAGAGAGAGTTTAAAGCATTTCATTTTAAACTCTTCTAGCTCCTCATTTTCAGGTTTCATGTAGCGGCATATATGGTGAAAATGTTGGCAGTGTATTATAGGGTCCTCTCCAACTGTACCTCCAAACTGAGGAAGATGTCGAGTCATCCATGCATACATAGTGGACAGTGCAATGAAGAATTGAAAGGGGAAAGAAAAGAACAACTAATCTGATAGCTAATTCCCCGGCAACGGCGCCAATTTGACAGCACTGCCTTGTCGCGAGGCAATGTGTACAAAATTAATTTATAAGTCCGCTACTCGTGACTTTACTATTGGGTAGTAAAGCAGTAAGTAGGGGTCGAACCCAAGGGAATTAGTGGATAGTTGTTCTTTCGAAAATGGAAAATAAGACAGTTGGGGGTTTGTTGTGATTTTAGTACTGAAAGTAATGTGGGTTGGTTGTGATTTTAGTACTGAAAAGTAAATGACTGAAAGTAAAGAAAGTAAATACAGGACTGAAAGTAAATACAGATAAGTAAAGTGCTGGAACAGTCCAATTCAATATCGACTAATCAATATACTTTTGGTATGGACTGATATTGAAAGGGTCTGTAATAAGCAACAGAAAGTAAATTACTGAAAGTAAATTGCTGGAATAGTCGAATTCAATATCAACTTAATCAACATACTTTTGGTATGGACTGATATTGAAAGGGTCTATAATAAGCGACAGAAAGTAAATTGCTGAAAAGTAAATGTGCGGAAATTAAAGTACTGAAAGTAAATGACTGAAAATAAGCAGTTGATAATGAGACTGAAAGTAAAGTGACAGGTGATGTTTTAATCAAAGGAAAGATTCGGTTTTAGGGGCCTTGTATCATAGTCCGTTTATCATTGACCTCTAATGATCATACTAAGTGTTCAAAGATGTATCAAGGCTATTTCTAGCACTTGACTTGCCACACCGTCCAGTCCTTTTCAAGACATAGAACTCTTGTTCTAGTTGGGCTAATTCCTCCTTTCGAAGTATCTTAGCTTATGTGCATCCATTAGATCAATCATTTCTGATTAATCAAATGGTGTTTAAAAGAGGTTGAACTCCACAGATAAGCTGTGCTCTTTCGAACCTCCACTTATCCACGGAAGTTCACGAACCCATGGAAGAGCTTTGCTCTTTCGAGCCTCCACTCAACCAATAGCGTTCTGACCTAATATATAGCACATAGAACAAGTTGAACACAAAGAGGCATTAAGAGAAGGGTCTAAAACATTTTATGATACAAGCACACCCCTTCAACCGAATGAAGGGTTTAGCTACGAGTATCTATAGAGGTGGATATCATAGCTAAGTGCTTAGAAAAGTAAAGGTTTTGAAATCAAAGACAAGGAAAGTAAAGGTTTTGATTTTGAAAGACAGGAAAGTAAAGGTTTTTGAAAGTAAAACTCAAGAACAAACTTGGAGCTTTTGATTCAAAGTAAAGTGTTTACAAGGATTGTGGGATGGATTGTAGAGAAATTTCTATCCAAGCAACAAGTGATCAAAGGACCCAAACTAATGCTATGAGATTAGAACTTGGAACTAGAACATGGGACCAAAGACATTTTTTCAAGGAAGAGGAGATGTAGTATTTATAGGCAAGGGGGAGAAGAGAGGAGCCAACACATGTCCAAGGGGGAGAGGAGGGCTTAAAAGCCGACGGCCATGAGGTGGCAACACCCCAAAGCCGTAGCCCATGTGTCACTCTCCCATTGAAGCCGCCGGCCTTAGGTGGAGGAGGAAGTGAGTTGAGTGGTGATGGACCATAATTATACGAATCATAAACACAGTTAAACCCACTAAATTAGACTCTTTGTCTATTTAACTTTTGCTTGTTAGTGCCGATATTTATCTACAGGGTATTTTGGAGCCTCGAGAGAATACAGGCTAAGGAGAGGATTTTACGCTGAAAATATATTACGAGTCATTCCAAGGTCACGATCAGATGCCGACTGAAGAAATCTCAAGAGACTGAAGAAATCTCAAGATCCTAACTTGGAATTACTCAAAACAAATCCAACCGAAGAGCAACCAAAGTCAGTCCGGAGCAGAAATGAACCGATAGTTTTGTGAAAACATCACAAAACTCACATCCACTCCTTGCTCCTCCTCACATGGGCGGCTAAAGGGAAGCTTCTCCTCACAAGGGAGGCTCCTCCTCACATGGGCGACTAAAGGAGAGATGCTCCTCCTCACATGGGGCGGCTAGCTTGCTCTCCACTCCTCTCCCATGGATGCTTGCCATGTGCTTTCATCCTCACCACACCTTCTCCTCCCTTTGTCCTATAAATACAAGCTCCTCTCCATTGTAATCTTCATCCCATAAATTCACAAGTCTTTAGAGAGATAGATGGCTTAACCCTCTTCTCTTCAATAAACACTTTGTTCTTCATTTTGGAGCTACCTTCCCTTGCTTGGATCTTGCCTAGGAGCTCCTCTCCTCCACTTATTGTAGGTACAAAATTACTTTCTGTATATTTTGTTCTTACTTTAAAAGTTATTCTCCTTTTCAGTATCCTTGTTCAAAGCCGTAGTTTGCTTGTATTCCTTGACATGACTACAAGTAGCTAAAGCTTGTATTCGGTAGAGGGAGTATTTATATCATAAACTGTTTTAGACTCTATGCTTAATGCTACTTAGTGTTTCAAAACTTGTTCTATGTGCCACATATTAGGTCAGAACTTCCAAGGTTGAGTGGATGCTTGAAATGGCAAAACTCTTCCGTGGGGTTCGTGAACATACTCGGGTAAGTGGATGCTTGAAATGGCAAAGCTTATCTGAGGAGTTCGACCTCTCTAAAACACCATTTGGATTGATCGGAAATGATTGTTCAAATGGATGCACATAGGCTAGTATACCTTGAAATGGGGTGCTAGTCTAAATAGAACAAGTGCTCTATGACCTTGAAATGGGCTAGACAGTGTGGCAAATCGAGCGCTTGAAATGGCCTTGATACACTTTTGAACACTTAGTAGGATCATTAAGGGTCAATGATGAACGATGATATGATATGAAACCCCTAAACCGAATCCTTTCCTTACAGTCTATTATCAACTATTGTAATTTACTTTCAGTTCTCAAAGCACACTTAAAGCCAACCCCAATCGCATTTAAATTTGGCATAAGCTTCATTAAAGAACAACTAATCCACACTGATTCTCTTGGGTTCGACCCCTACTTACCACTTGCTACCCAGTAGTAAAGTCACGAGTAGCGGACTTATAAATTTATTCTTGACGTTTGCACACGACGACTGTGCATCCGTCAAAATTGGCGCCGTTCCCGGGGAGTTGTGAATCAGAATAGTTGTTCTATTTTGTTCTTTCTTTTTTATCATGCAATTCACTAAGTCTTACTACTACGGAATGGAGCCTTGGAACAATGAGGAGTTTTCCCCACCACCCTTCGAACTTGAAATCCGCGAGAAGATCAACAACATAGAGCAATCCCGGGACGAAACTTTTAACGAGTACTAGGCGTACTTTGACTCCATTGTGACGAGCTGCCCGCACCATGGATTCACCAACCAGGATCTTCTTCAAAGGTTTCTCAATGGGATGATACCACAAGAGTGGAATTGGCTAAATGATGCAGCAGGAGGCTCGGTAAACAACTTAGACATAGATGATCTTTGGAACTTAATAGATGGTTTGGCCGCGAGGTCAAGACAAAGAAAAGATGAGGCCATGCGGCGCGAAGAACTGGACAACACGATGCACCAAATCAGGGCCAAAACTGAGTTATGGGCAGCAGAAAACGAGCTGGCAGCTAGCACCCATTGGCCGCAGACATACAACAATTGAATGCCTTGATGCACCAATTCACGACCGAAACCGAATCATGGGCAATAAAAAGGACGGCAGAACCCGAGGAGCCGGAAGAGAATGAGGACCAGCAGATGACCAAAGAAGAACCAGCCAAGACATACCCGGACCTCAATGACGAGTTGCCCATATCAGACCCATACCTCAGTATGATTGCCTCCGGAGACCATATGAATGACGAGGATGAGGACCCATGGTTGCCTGAAGAAGAGATCCATTCAGATTATCCCTGGGAGTTAGAAGAAGAACTGCCCAAATCAGGCCCGGTCCTTATCACCAATCCATCCGAGGAAATCACAGTCCTAACTGCCGAGCCAACAGAAGTCCCGAACCTCACTGCCGAAGCGGCCGAAGAAATCAAGCCAGACCTAGTCCTCACTGTCGGAGCACCTGAAACAGAACCAGTCCTCATGGTCGAAGTGCCCCAACTTAACCCTTCATGTTTTATGCCAATCATAGCCACCGAAGATCATATAATCAATGATGATGAGGTGCACGGGGAGTTAGAGGAGGAGCATAAGCCAAAAAAGCAGACAAAGGAACTCTCACTCGTCATAAGCGAAGGGAAACCGCCTGAAAACTCACTCGTTCCAAGACAACCATCCATCACTACCACAATGAAGAGGATTGGCAGAGGCGCATGCTTAATGTCGCCTACATTTAATGGCACAAAACCAAACTTCCAAACTCGCAAAGGTGCCAACTATTCAAACATGAAGAAGCGGCAAAGACATGGGCCGAAAGAATGGAAACCCGGAAGGAGTAACAAGCAAGCACGACTCATTGGACCAGCAGCTATGGTCAATAAAGCCTCACCCTCTCAAATCAAAAGAGCTACCGAGAAGAAGTTCGACCTCAAGCACCCATGGGATCCCTACTTATGATCCAGGAATGAGGTATTGTCGAGCCAACGACGTTAAACAAAGGCACTGGTCGGGAGGTAACCCGACACCTATCTTACTTTCAGTCATTTAAGTTCAGTCATTTAGTTTTTTCATTCTCACCTTTCCTGTATATATTTGCTTGCATGACTTTTGAACTAAGTCTTGCTGAAAGGCACGCCTTCGTTCAAAAGTGTGGGGTGAGAACCACCTGTGTACATAATATGTTTTTCTTTTTCTTTCCCTTAATATTATCTTTTTGAAAGTATGAACTTAAGAATGTGAAAAAGATAGATCATAATTCATGCATTAACCTTGTGAAAATTCAACTGTTTAAAAACTTAGAATGTAACTTCTCATTTGTCCCTTTGTGCTGAGATAAACTAGGGATGTGGAGTTGACATAAACTGCCCTAGAGAGGCTTGGCAAGCACTCGTAGGATCGAATCTAACTATATGGTTTTCGAAGTCAGTGGAGGCTGCACTTCGGGTTTCAGTGAAGATTAAAGTCCTCTCCGCCATGCAGTGTTTAGCAAAAAGAAAAAAGGCGAGGACGGGAATCAGACCGTCCTATCTCTAGTCAAAGTAGCCGAGAAAATAGATGAGCGACCCTCATCTTGACCCGCGCGAAACGGCAAGGATGAGAGGAGCAGGGAGGTATTTACATATGCTTGCGGGCGATGATTGGACCTCCCAAAAAGGCTTGAGAAAATGGACTAGCAAGCCACAAAAAGGCAAAAGCTCGAAGAAGCAAATCAAGAGGCCAAAGGCCCAAAATTGTGAAGGTTTTAACCGAACAAAAAGTGAAGTACTCAAAGAGTCAAATCAAAGGCCAAAGGCCGATTCACTACAAAAGCTGTCCCTCGCCAAAAGAAAATCAAAGACCAAACCATTGAAATCCAAACCGAATCACGTGCTAGAGAAAGCTACAAGGAAATCATATAGTGCGAGACGGTCCCAAGAATGCAGTCCAGGAGCCTGAAAAGGGTTATCTCCCGAAACATCCAGAATAATTTGCATCTCGGCACGAAGGTACAAGTATCAAGTTTCTTATATTTATTTAAACGGTTTAATTTGGTAATAAGTAGAAATGCATGAATTAGGATAAATCGAGTCCCACAGTCTAACTTTCATATTTTAAAAGCTTACTTAGTGTGCCGCCCTTTAATAGCATTGTTCGGGACGAACAACTAAAAGTGTGGGGTGATCTGATGGACCATAATTATACGAATCATAAACACAGTTAAACCCACTAAATTAGACTCTTTGTCTATTTAACTTTCGCTTGTTAGTGCCGATATTTATCTACAGGGTATTTTGGAGCCTAGAGAGAATACACGCTAAGGAGAGGATTTTACGCTGAAAATATATTACGAGTCATTCCAAGGTCACGATCAGATGCCGACTGAAGAAATCTCAAGATCCTAACTTGGAATCACTTAAAACAAATCCAACCGAAGAGCAACCAAAGTCAGTCCGGAGCAGAAATGAACCGATAGTTTTGTGAAAACATCACAAAACTCACATCCACTCCTTGCTCCTCCTCACATGGGCGGCTAAAGGGAAGCTTCTCCTCACAAGGGAGCTACCTTCCCTTGCTTGGATCTTGCCTAGGAGCTCCTCTCCTCCACTTATTGTAGGTACAAAATTACTTTCCGTATATTTTGTTCTTACTTTAAAAGTTATTCTCCTTTTCGGTATCCTTGTTCAAAGCCATAGTTTGCTTGTATTCCTTGACATGACTACAAGTAGCTAAAGCTTGTATTCGGTAGAGGGAGTATTTATATCATAAACTGTTTTAGACTCTATGCTTAATGCTACTTAGTGTTTCAAAACTTGTTCTATGTGCCACTGATGGACCAAAATTATACGAATCATAAACACAGTATAACCCCCTTAATTAGACATTTTGTCTATTTAACTTTTGCTTGTTAATTCAGATATATTTTTGCAGGGTATTTCAGAGCTTAGAGAGAATACACACTAAAGAGGAGCTTTTAAAGCAGAAAAGATGTTACGAGTCAATCCAAGGTCAAGATCATATGCCGACTGAAGAAATATTAAGGATCCTGACGTTGAATCACTCATAACAAATTAATCAGAAGAATCAGGAGAGGAATCAAGACAGCCCAGGAAAGAAACACACTGACAGTTTTGTGAAAAGACTGCAAAAAACTGTCCAAAACTCACACATGGGCAAAGTGACCGGCCACTTGGGCAAGAGGTGGCCAAAGCCACCCCTCCTCCTCCCTCCACCACCGGCAACCGGCGGCTGCTCCACACATGGTGACCGGCGGCTTTTGCTCCTCCATAGGTGGCTGCTCCTCCTTGCTCCTTCCTCCATGTGTTGGCCATCTCCTTCATCCATTTTCTCCTCCAATCACCATGGGACACTTGTGGCCATCTCCTCCTCCTCTCATGGCTATATAAGGAGGAGCTCCTCCCCTCATTTGTATCAATAAATCATCATCCATAAGCAATTCACTTCTCTCTCTAAAAGTTATGTAATTGTAAGTTTGGCTTTGGAAATAAAGGATAGCTCCCTTGGCGCTTCAACGGTTGTAAGTATTATTTCTAGTATTTATTCAACTGTTTTTATTTCCTTAGTTATAATGTTTAGCGCGATGAATAGTAGCTAAACTAGTAGTTCGGTCTAAGGGGCGCACTTGTATTATAAAATGTTTTAGACTATTAACTTAGCGTCTCTCCTTAGTATTCAAAACTTATTCTATGTGCCATATATTCGGTTAGAACGTCCAAGGTAGAGTGGATGCTTGGAATGGCAAAACTCTACAGCGGGGTTCGTAAACTTGTACGGATAAGTGGATGCTTGGAATGGCAAAGCTTATCTGAGAAGTTTGACTTATCTTAAACACCATTTGGTTGATCGGGAATGATTGATCAAATTGATGCACATAGGCTAATATAACCGGGAATGGAGTATTAGTCTTAATAGAATAAGTGCTCTACGTCCTTGGAATAGGCTAGACGGTGTACGCAAATCGAGTGCTTGGAATGGCCTTGATACACCTTTTGAATACTTAGTAGAGTCACTAAAGGTCAATGATAAACAGGATATAATACAAGGCCCCTGAAACCGAACGCTTTCCTTTAATTATAAATTACAATTTACTTTCCAGTACTAAAACCAACCAACCAACCAATCAATCAATCAATCTCTTAGCTGGTAGCTTTAAAACCAACCAACCGACCTAAAACACGCTCTATCGCTGGACAACCCCCTCAAAGAACATCTATTCCCCTGATTCCCTTGGGTTCGACCCCTACTTACCACTTTCTACCCAGTAGTATAGTTGCGAGTAGCGGACTATTATAAATTTATTCTTGACGTTTGCACATAACGACTGTGCATCCATCAAAATTGGCGCCGTTGTCGGGGAATCAGTCGTTGGATAGTTGTTCTTTCCCTCCCCTTTCTTTTTCTTTCTTTTCCCTATGTCATCACCCATTACGCATGCATGGACAACGCGATTTCTGCCCCTGTTCGGAGGAACGGAGGGAGAAGACCCTATACAGCACTACCGAAACTTCCACCACGTCTGCCACCACATCAAACCTGAGAACGAAGTATTAGATGAATTTAAGCAGAAATGCTTCAAATTCTCTCTAACCGACTTCACCACGATATGGTACTACACATCCACCGCTTGCAGTGCAGAACGTTTCGTAGACCTCTGCGTTCCGTTCCTGAAAGAATTCTCCCCACCATCTTTACGCCAAGAAACCCGTGAGAAGATCATGTACCTTCATCAATCCCGGGATGAGACTTTGGACGAATACTACATGAACTACGATGCCATCGTCTCAAGCTGCCCGCACCATGGATTTACGAAGAAAGTTCTTCTCCAAAAATTTCTTCGTGGGATGAGGGCCGAAGAGATGGGAAGAGTTAACGAAGCTATGAGAAGGTCTGCCACAAACTTCACCATTGCAGACATGTGGTACCTTATAATCGGCCTGGCCGCTGCCACAAGACGAGTACCCCAAACTGACGAGGAAATGCAGACAGAAGAAGCTGACCCTGAGGCTGATGAAGAAGAAACCACCGAACCGTCGGAAGAGACTCCTGAACCGTCTGAAGAATCAGACATGGAAAGCATCGGAAGCAACGAAGTAGGAGTCCAGAACACTACTGACGAGCTGCCCAAGCCATACCCGACTATGATTACCCAGGCAGCTGAAACTATCTACGATCAGTTCCTCACGAACCAACATAACGAGGCAGAACCAAACCTCATGAGGCCTTCCCGACTTTTCCCCTTAATCAATGAGCAAGTCGCTGCGAACTGTGCGATCAATGAAGAAGCTCAAAGGAGGATGGGAAAAGAACCTCTGCAGAATGACCCCTCGATAGAGCATTGCTATGCCGCAACTGGACTAGGCAGTCCCAAATACAAAAACTTCAAAAGGCTAGTAGTGAAAGGTCCCTCACCCCCTCCGGGGTATTGGAAGGAAAAAATCCCGAAACAAAGGAGTCTTGACCCGAACACAACATCCGGCAAGAAGTCAGGAAGAAGCAACACTTGAACGGTGGCGAAGTTTGACTTGAGCCACCCATGGGACCTAAACCAGTAATCCACAACGAGGTATCGTCGAGCCAACGACGTTAAACAAGTGTACTGGTCGGGAGGTAACCCGACACTATCTTACTTTTCCGCACTTTAATTTCTGTCATTTAAATTCAGTATTTAGTTTTAAGCTTGCATGACTTTTGAACTAAGGCACGCCTTCGTTCAAAAGTGGGGGGGTGAGAACCACCTGTGTACATAAATAACATGCAGCTGTTTTTCTTTTTTAGTAATAGTATCTTTTTGAAAATATGAACTTAAGAATGTGAAAAAGATAAATCATAATTCATGCATTAACCTTGTGAAAATTCAAACTGTTTAAAAACTTAGAATGTAACTTTCCATTTATCCTTTGTGCTGAGATAACTAGTGATGTGGAGTTGACATAAACTGCCCTAGAGAGGCTTGGCAAGCAATCAAAGGATCAGATCAAACTATATGGTTTTCGAAGTCAGTGGAGGCTGCACTTCGGGTTTTCAATGAAGATTGAAGTCATCTCCGCCATGCAGTGTTTATGCAAAAGGCGAGGACGGGAATCAGACCGTTCTACCTCCGGTCAAAGTAGCCAAGAAAATAGATGAGCGACCCTCATCTTGACCCGCGCGAAACGACAGTCAAAGTAGCCGAGAAAATAGATGAGCGACCCTCACCTTGACCCGCGCGAAAAGGCAAAAACGAGAGGAGCGGGGAGGTATTTCCATAGGCTTGCGGGCGATGATTGGACCTCCCAAAAAGGCTTGAGAAAATGGACTAGCAGCCACAAAAAGGCGAAAAGCTCAATGAAGCAAATTAAGAGGCCAAAGGCCCAAAATTGTGAAGGTTTTAACCGAACAAAAAGTGAAGAACTCAAAAAGTCAAATCAAAGGCCAAAGGCCGATTCACTACAAAAGCAGTCCCTCGCCAAAAGAAAATCAAAGTACTCAAACCATTGAAACCCGAACCGAATCACGTGCTAGAGAAAGCTACCAGAAACCATATAGTGCGAGACGATCCCGAGATTGCAGTCCAGGAGCCTAAAAAGGGCTATCTCCCGAGACATCCAATATAATTTGCATCTCAGCACGGATGTACAAGTATTAAGTTTCTTCTATTTATTTACGCAAATTAATTTGGTAATAAGTAAGCAATGCATGAATTAGGATAGATCGAGTAACACAGTCTAATTTTCATATTTCAAAGCCAACTTATAGTACAACCCTTTAATAGCATTGTTCGGGACGAACAACTAAAAGTGTGGGGTGATCTGATGGACCAAAATTATACGAATCATAAACACAGTATAACCCCCTTAATTAGACATTTTGTCTATTTAACTTTTGCTTGTTAGTTCAGATATATTTTTGCAGGGTATTTCAGAGCTTAGAGAGAATACACACTAAAGAGGAGCTTTTAAAGCAGAAAAGATGTTACGAGTCAATCCAAGGTCAAGATCATATGCCGACTGAAGAAATATTAAGGATCCTGACGTTGAATCACTCATAACAAATTAATCAGAAGAATCAGTAGAGGAATCAAGACAGCCCGGGAAAGAAACACACTGACAGTTTTGTGAAAAGACTGCACAAAACTCACACATGGGCAAAGTGACCGGCCACTTGGGCAAGAGGTGGCCAAAGCCACCCCTCCTCCTCCCTCCACCACCGGCAACCGGCGGATCCTCCACACATGGTGACCGGCGGCTTTTGCTCCTCCATAGGTGGCGGCTCCTCCTTGCTCCTCCTCTCCTTCCTCCATGTGTTGGCCATCTCCTCCATCCATTTTCTCCTCCAATCACCATGGGACACTTGTGGCCATCTCCTCCTCCTCTCATGGCTATGTAAGGAGGAGCTCCTCCCCTCATTTGTATCAATAAATCATCATCCATAAGCAATTCACTTCTCTCTCTAAAAGTTATGTAATTGTAAGTTTGGCTTTGGAAATAAAGGATATCTCCCTTGGCGCTTCAACGGTTGTAAGTATTATTTCTAGTATTTATTCAACTATTTTTATTTCCTTAGTTATAATGTTTAGCGCGATGAATAGTAGCTAAACTAGTAGTTCGGTCTAAGGGGCGCACTTGTATTATACAATGTTTTAGACTATTAACTTAGCGTCTCTCCTTAGTATTCAAAACTTATTCTATGTGCCATATATTCGGTTAGAACGTCCAAGGTAGAGTGGATGCTTGGAATGGCAAAACTCTACAGCGGGGTTCGTAAACTTGTACGGATAAGTGGATGCTTGGAATGGCAAATCTTATCTGAGAAGTTTGACTTATCTTAAACACCATTTGGTTGATCGGGAATGATTGATCAAATGGATGCACATAGGCTAATATAACCGGGAATGGAGTATTAGTCTTAATAGAATAAGTGCTCTACGTCCTTAGAATAGGCTAGACAGTGTACGCAAATCGAGTGCTTGGAATGGCCTTGATACACCGTTTGAATACTTAGTAGAGTCACTAAAGGTCAATGATAAACAGGATATAATACAAGGCCCCTGAAACCGAACGCTTTCCTTTAATTATAAATTACAATTTACTTTCCAGTACTAAAACCAACCAACCAACCAATCAATCAATCAATCACTTAGCTGGTAGCTTTAAAACCAACCAACCGACCTAAAACACGCTCTCTCGCTGGACAACCCCCTCAAAGAACATCTATTCCCCTGATTCCCTTGGGTTCGACCCCTACTTACCACTTGCTACCAAGTAGTATAGTTGCGAGTAGCGGACTATTATAAATTTATTCTTGACGTTTGCACATAACGACTGTGCATCCATCAGCCACATATTAGGTCAGAACTTCCAAGGTTGAGTGGATGCTTGAAATGGCAAAACTCTTCCGTGGGGTTCGTGAACATATTCGGGTAAGTGGATGCTTGAAATGGCAAAGCTTATCTGAGGAGTTTGACCTCTCTAAAACACCATTTGGATTGATCGGAAATGATTGTTCAAATGGATGCACATAGGCTAGTATACCTTGAAATGGGGTGCTAGTCTAAATAGAACAAGTGCTCTATGACCTTGAAATGGGCTAGACAGTGTGGCAAATCGAGCGCTTGAAATGGCCTTGATACACTTTTGAACACTTAGTAGGATCATTAAGGGTCAATGATGAACGATGATATGATATGAAACCCCTAAACCGAATCCTTTCCTTACAGTCTATTATCAACTATTGTAATTTACTTTCAGTTCTCAAAGCACACTTAAAGCCAACCCCAATCGCATTTAAATTCTGCATAAGCTTCATTAAAGAACAACTAATCCACACCGACTCTCTTGGGTTCGACCCCTACTTACCACTTGCTACCTAGTAGTAAAGTCACGAGTAGCGGACTTATAAATTTATTCTTGACGTTTGCACACGACGACTGTGCATCCGTCAAGTGGGTTGTGATATTTTGTTCTCCAAAAGCCATCGGTTGCCTCCCAACTCCGGTTAGACTTTGGTTGCCCTTGGTTGCTTCTTGGTTGACATCAAAGGGTGGCTAGGTTGTGGCTTGTTCCAAAGGGCATTCACTTGGGTTCTTGATCTTTGTTGGAACAAGTCATTGGGATTTAGTTGTGGCTTGATCGGAGTACTGCCGGAGCATGGCCAGTTTTGACTTGTAATCCACTTTTAGGGTTTAGAACTACTCTTTAGTTCGTTTCATTTCTAATCCTCGAAATAGCCTGTAGAACAAAAGTGAAACTAACAAGTAAAAGTTGTTAAGACAAAGCGTCTAATTTGGTGGGTTTAACTGTCTTAATGATTCATATAAATATGGTCCATCAAGATACCATCTGTCTTTTGTTTGACTTGTAAGCCAGTAACACATCTCTCCCACCATGCTCATCTGGAATTCGCTCTGCATTTGTTTAACAAACTTGTCTACCAGCTTCTGATTGGTAGAGCCGAACACAATATCATCCACATAAATTTGGGCAATGATAAAATCTGACCCTGTGTGTTTCACAAATAGCGTCTTGTCTACTCCCCCTCGCACATAGCCATGGTTGATTAAGAATTCAGTAAGCCGCTCGTACCATGCTCTGGGTGCCTGTTTGAGACAATAGAGAGCCTTCTTCAGGCGATACACATGGTCAGGATGATGAGGATCTTCGAAACCCTTTGGTTGAGCCACATACACTTCTTCATTCAGCAGCCCATTTAGGAATGCACTTTTGACATCCATCTGGAACAACTTGAACTTTAGGTGAAAAGCAAGGGCTCGAAGCAGTCGAATGGCTTCTAAACGAGCAGCCGGTGCAAAAGTCTCATCAAAATCTACTCCCTCAATCGGAGTATAGCCTTGAGCCACGAGTCTCGCCTTATTTCTGGTGATGTTCCCGTATTCGTCAGACTTGTTCTTGAACATCCACTTTGTCCCTATAACATTCACACTATCCGGGCGCGGAACAAGATCCCATACATCATTCCACTGGAATTCACCAAGTTCTTCTTGCATGGCGACTACCCATTATTCATCATCGATGGCTTCCTTGATGTTCTTGGGTTCTATAGTAGATATGAAATATGCAAAGCCAGCCAATTGGTGAAAGTTAACTTGTTTACCTCAAGTTTGTATGCCTTCTGTAGGATCACCAATCACCTCACTGACGGGATGATACTTTTCAACTGCTCTTGATGGATGAAGGACACGTGAAGAGGGAGGGGGTGTTGGTGCAGTTTCCGTATCAGCATCCTCTTCTGATTGATGTTCATTTGTCACAGGATGTTCTGGATCTTTATCTGTGACAATCTCTGGGTTGGGAGTAGTGACTGCAGGTTGTTCTGGATGAGGTGGGACATTATCATCATCTGCTGTATTTGTCTCAGATGCTCCTGGCACAACGTCTTGCACAACAACATTGATAGATTCCATGACGACTCTAGTGCGTTTATTGTAGACACGGTATGCCCTGCTGTTAGTAGAATATCCCAGAAAGGTCCCTTCATCACTCTTAGGGTCCAGCTTCTACAGATACTCTCGATCTCTGAGAATGTAGCAATGGCTTCCAAAGATATGGAAGTACTTGATGGTGGGTTTTTTACCTTTCCACAACTCATAGCAAGTCTTCTCTGTGCCGGATCGAATCATAACTCTGTTTATGACATAACATACTATGTTCATGGCTTCCGGCCAAAACTGTAAAGGAACCTTCTTTGCATGAAGCATTACTCGAGCCATCTCTTGAAGGGTTCAATTCTTGCTTTCCACAACTCCATGTTGTTGAGGTGTGATTGGAGAAGCGAATTGATGAGTTAGCCCCCTTTTTGAGTAGAAATCCGCAAGAGCAGCATTCTCAAACTCCTTTCCATGGTCACTTCGTACTTTCATAATATGCTCATCTTTATCCTCTCTTTCACGTTCCAGGCGAGTGCATAGTTGGACAAAAGCCTGAACAGCATCTGATTTTTCTCGCAAGAAGCAATACCAAGTGAACCTAGAGAAGTAATCAACACAGACAAGTACGTACCTCTTCCCAGAATAACTTTCCACTTGCATAGGTCCCATTAGGTCCTTGAGGAGCAGCTCCAGGGGCCTATGTGTATTAATCTGAGAGGTGCTCTTGTGTGGAACTTTGATATGTTTTCCAATCTGACAGTCTCCGTAAACAATGCTTAGCTCTCCTTGAACTTTCGGTATTCCATGAACAAGACCATCGGAGGCAATTTTCTGTAGAGTCCTTAGATTCACATGACCCATCCGCTGATGCCATACGTTCATCTCTTCAGTTTTGCTTAGTAAGCACGTAGTTTCAGCATTGGGTTTACCATGATTCAGAAGATAACAGTTATTTGATGACCTTCTTCCAGTGAGGACTGGTTCATTATTCTTGTTCAATACCACACAACTGACTTATGCTGATCAGATTAGCCTGCAATTCTTTGACCAGAAACACTTCTTTCAATCTGGGCAGTCCTTGAACATTTAAAATTCCCTTCCCAAGGACTCTTCCTTCGACTCCATCACCAAACATCACATTCGAACTCCCTTTGTGTTCTTCTATGTTGGTCAAAAACTCAGAATTCCCTGTCATGTGTCTTGAGCATCCACTATCAAAGTACCGCTTTTCTTTCTTCAGATGACTGGTAGAACTAAAAGCGACATAACATGTCTCACTTCTTTGCTTAACTCTCCAAACTTGCTTCATTCGCGGTTTCTGAACTTGCTTCTTCTTTCTGGGAGATATGTGGAATTTATGACACCTTGATTTGATGTGTCCAACTTGATTGCAGAAGAAACATCTTCGCCTGTCGTGTTGTCTTGGAGGATATCGAGTTGATTTTTCTCGTGAGCGATAATCAGCTGGAACAACTTGTGGTCATGACTCGCTAAAGGTTTTTCTTCGTGGGTGATGATCAACTGGAGCAGGATGCGATTGTGAAGCAGTTTTGACAAAAGTTGTCTCTCCGGATCTAGATCCGCCAAGTGAATCCAAGGCCTCTGTGGCTGCCCCCAATCCTTTGTGCTCCCAGAATAGCGTTTAAGTCCTTTGTTCCAGAATTCAGCATTTTGACTAATTTCTTCAAGTTGTTCAGTTCCTCCGTTGTTTCCTCATGAGCAAGTTTGCCTATTTCAATCTCGCATTTTAGGGCATCCACAATATTGAGGAGATTTACCTCTCTTCGTTTTAGGGCATCAAGTTTTGTCAGCATGCTTTTCAATAAAAAGGCTCCAAGTAGCTTGGTTCAGCTTAAAAAGGAGTGGTTAGAGAATTTTGACCACAAGGATTTCATACAATGTCTTGGCCTAACCATGGCCTGTTGCACTTCTTGGGAGATCTGGAACTTCAGAAACTGTACTATTTTTGATAAAAGACAACCAGATATCAAAAGAAATCTTCTCAGATGGGCTTCATCCCTGGTTTCTATGATCAAAGCTAATTATAAAAGGTCTCTATCTAATAAGATCATTTTGGGTACTCTTCAGATCAAGGAGCCTAGCTACTATATCAAGGGCTCTTGGATTCGATGGATCCCAGGAGCTTCAGGTCTGTCGTTATCTATTGCTATCAATAATAATAGTGTTGCTGGTATTATCAGAGATTGTAAGGGCACTTTTAAACTGGCAGCTACCTATGATGTTGTGGAAGATGATATTTTTGAGGCTATTAGTGGTTTGATGGACAGATTGGATAACAATGGACTGAATATTGCATACATTTACTGTTCACAGCAGGATATGCTTTCTCTTCACAGTAATGTTTACTTAGGCCCCTGGGATAAATTTATTTGTTGGAGGGAAGCTAAACAGAAGATTGCTCATTGCCTTATTGCGTAGATTCATTCCTCTTCGAACCAACCTGCTATTGCATTATCCTTTGCCAAGGGGACTGGTACTTCAAGGATCTTCAGGAGTATGACTGAACTGCCTAAATCAGTTCAAGTCAGCCTTACTGCTGATTATTTAAGCCTCCCAGCTTGGTGTTGAGCTGACGGCATTCATAAGGCCAGTTGTAATTGTTTTTATCTTCATACATGTCTCAACTGCTCCCTTAATGGTGCTGCTGATGGCCAAGGCACTATGATCCAGGCCTCTCCTCATAATGATGCAGGGAACTTGTTCTAATTTTGGTTTCCTTGTATTGTCTTGTTCCTTGTATGTGTCTTACTGTTTGGTTTTCCGATCAGGTTTTGTGTTGTTCTGTGTTAGTTTGTTCGGCGTTTTTAGGGGGTGGATTCTATAACCTTCCCCTGGCGCTTGAGGGCTTTTGTGTACTTGCCATGATCCAGGCTTTTTGGATCTCTATTTAATAAAGGCGCTGGCACCATCCAGTTTGCGAGAGAAAAAAAATCGTTTTAGGGCATCATTTTCCTACTTTAGGTCGTCCAAGATTTCTGGATGATCTCCCCGCTCCCTTTCATTCTGAATCTTAAAGGATGAAATAACTGCCAGCAACTTCACCTTTTGAAGCATAAGCTCAGCACGATCATATTTTGCTTCAATCAACTGTGCTTTAAGTTCAGTGATTGTCTGAAGATGTTCCACCTTCAGAGCACCTTCTGTCCTGACTTTCTCTTCCAGATTTCCCACAAAATTCTGAAGTTGTTTGTTTCGCTTGACTTCTACCAACCACTCCTGGTATAGCTCCTTGTAGTTGTTGGCAATCTCCTCATCAGTAATTTCTTCAATGTCACTGCAGCTAGAATGCAAAATATGATCTTCAGGCGATGCCTTCTTCTCTTCTCTGCAACTTTGGTCTTCTGCTGGGTTGAAACTGTTAGATAGTGCAACAAAATCGTTGGTTTCCCCTTCATATTCACTGTCACTCCAGTTGACGGCATAGGCATTCTTCTACTTCTGCGTATTGATACATTCTGCCCGAATGTGCCCATAACCTTCACATTCTCTGCATTGTATCCATTTACCTTTGTTTTCATGATTTGAGTCTCCAGATTGATTCCCCTTCTGAAATTTACCATCCTTCTGGGATCTTGAGTTAAAAGACTGACCAGACTCAGTTCCTTTGTTATACTACTTTCTCAAGAACTTCCCGAAATTTTTAGCAAACATAGCAAATTGTTGTTCTGATAGATCTCCCATCTTGTCCGGAACAGGCGATGCTTCAGCTTTTAGACCAATGCTTTTATTCTTCATGCGTTGATCTTCTTCATTCATATCCAACTCATGTGTCTGAAGAGAGCCCATCAATTCATCCAACCTCATGGTCTTTACATCATTAGCTTCCTTAACAGCAAGAGCTTTCATGGTGAACCGCTTTGTTAGAGATCTCAGCACCTTCCTTACCAGTGCTTCTTCGGTTATTGATTCTCCAAGAGCAAAAGCTTAGTTAGAGATATCGAGGACCCGTGTATTGAAGTCAGTTATGGTCTCATCCTCCTGCATTCTCATGTTTTTGAATTTTGATGTGCCTGTCTCCATTCGAGAAATTTTAACTTTGGTTGTTCCTTCATGAGCAGTTTGAAGAATGTCCCAAGCCTTCTTCGCAATCTCACAGGTGGAGATCATCTTGAAGTTCTTTCCATCAACTCTTGAGAATATAGCATTCATTGCTTTGGAGTTTGCTGCTTCAGCATTCTTATGAGCCTCGGTCCACTTGTCTTTGGTCAGAAGGCTGACTTTGTCAGCTTTGGTGACAACTGGGGGTGTCCACCCGTTCTCAACAGCTTCCCAAACTGAGTCATCCTGAGACTTTAGGAAGGCCTTCATTCGCACTCTCCAATAGCCATATTTGTTTCCTTCTAGCAGCGGCGGACGAGTTATGTTCTGCCCTTCTCTTAAATCCATCTCAAACAACTTCTGGATCCTACTCTGTGTGTCGAGTATTTGCTCTGATACCAATTGAATTCTTCCCTCGGTAGATGAGATGTTGTTCTGGTCGGGTGCAGAATAAAATCTAGAATAGCTAATGTGTAATTTAAAAGTAGTGCAGAAAAATAACGACACGCAAAGTTATTACCCAGTTCGGCGTTAACGAGCCTACGTCTGGGGGGCCGTCTCCTAGCCTGGTGGATAGCAATTCACTAAAATTGAGTGGTGTGAGTAGAAGGTTACCGTTTATAGATTCCCTCTTAAACTATCCTGAGCCTCGAACTCTCTAGCAATTGCACTCTAGGTCTCCCCCTAGATCTTTGCTCCCGCTCCGTATCCACCAATGTGATTCTCCGTGAGAACCAGCGCCTTCTTCCGAACGCGTAGATCAGAACAGCAGTGCGTGATCCTTCAGCTTTGTTTCACGATCAATCTGCCGAGCACCAGCACAGATTCAATCCAAGTGCCATGAGTAATTAGTGACAATTAGTTCACCGGCCGTTTGCCTCCTCCTCCCTTCAGTGAGTATGAGCGTGTATAATTTCTCCGTGAGTGCTGACTAATACCTAAGCAATAGCCCTCCTTATATAGAGCGGTAGAAACCCTAAAGCGATTAGGATTTCTGAACTAAACCGCCTCTATCCTTAGGAAACCTTTCCTAATCTTTTGCGCATATCTTTCAAAGATAATCCTTTATTTGAATCTTCAATCTCGATTAGGCAATCTTCAAATATCTTCTTGAATAAGATAACTTCAAGCGCAAGCAACCAACTTCAAGGATATCTTCAATTATCCATAAGCACCGACTTGCCAAAACTGATCTCGAAAATATCTTCAGGCTAAGTTGTGCTACATCTGCTGAAACAAGTTTCCAAATCTGAATTTGGAAACTTCCAACTTCTGTCCATTGAAGTGCAACCACCTTGCTCTTCCAACGGTCGACTGAGTTTCCTAATCTGGATTAGGAAACACTCCATCTGCTTTAATTTGTTCCAGGACAGTTGTGTCATCTAGTCTTGAACAACAGCTAGAACAACTATACTTAGTTTTGCCAAACTACATGCCATAAAACTAACATATTTTTAGGCATTTTTCTCAAGATATGCTTCACAATTTTTTTTCTTTTTGCAGCATTCCTTATTTTCGCTTGTGCTTGCAAATACTTTTGTTTTTTTGCACCCTGCCTTTTTTTTGGCTTGTGCTTCCATATAAAAATATTTCTTTTGATTGGGTCAATTTTTCACCGATATTGTATCCACCCTTAAGATTTGGCAATGTAGTAAGGATATAATTGATGCGTACATCCTATGTGAAAGGATAGAGATCACCTAAGAGCAATGACTTAGTTCTCGAAGAGATGAAAAGTATTTTCATGCTTTCTAATTCTATGTGCAAGTGATGCAAAAAAGGTTGCCTAAATCATTAGAAAGACAAAAGATAACAACAACATTGATGCTTGGAATTATGCACTCATAAAAAACATGGTGATCCTAGATTCAAAATCAGGTTATTAGCAATAAAACTAGATAGTTCAGTAATTAGGTTATCCAAATGCCTTGAAAATTTGATTACACAAATGTAAGCTAGTGCTTAAAAATTGCAAGTGCCTACACATAGATATTCGTATTAGAAAGCACTACACACCCACTCCACACTTAAGAGGAAGCTAGTCCCTAAGCAACAAATATATAGAATTAAAAGTAGTGCAGGGGACATCGCTGAAATTGTAACACTAGGAGCGTGAATCATTGGTTTCCTCATTCCTTTCCCGCATATGACAATAAAATTTGTAAAACATAAGTGACCACTTTATAGATATTAGCAGAATATTTTACAAGTACTACATGAATCATAGTAGGGACTCTACACTTAAATAAAAAGTGTCTTGCGAGCGATGATGTGAGTGCAAAATAAGGAAACTTACTAATGGTTATACTTCCCTCGAAGACCTAATTTAACGTCGTGGAAAGACTAGCAAAGAGCCCTATGGAGTTGCTTGGAAGAATACCTTTGCTCGAATAACTTCTCACAGGGCCATCTCGGTGCTTAAGGCGCCAATCCACCTTCAAATCCACTAGATGTTTCATCCATCAAGTATATAATGGACTTTTGAATGTAAACTTAACCCTTTTGAAAAGGTTATGATCTTTAAGATGGAGGGATCATGTGAGTTGTTCCTTTCGGATACTCTAGATAAATAAGGGAAGAAGCTCTAGAATTTATCTCGGGACGTCGTGATGAAGAAAGGGTCTTCATAACTTGTCTCAAGCTTGATGGTCACACCTTCCTTGAGTTTCTCAATAACTTCCTTGGGTGCCCAATCATTAAACTCCCTCTTTAGACTTGTGTCCTCTTGCGTGCGAGGTTACTCTTTAGTCACGTCCATGTAAACCTCAATAAAGTCTTCGTACACTTGAAATCCTGGTGGCTCAATATGCTCTTCCTGTATAACGAGAGCATCCTCCACATTTGTTGTCCATCATCATCATGTCCGTCATTACGCCACCTAAACATTCATCATTCAAAAACTCGCACTCAAGTAAGGTTAATTCATCACAAGGATAGTTCATCATAATATGGTCTTCCTTTATCTCCTCTTCAACAATAGATTCACGCTCACATGTAGAGAGAAGGAGGTCTTCTTCTTTCAGAAAAGATATTTCTTCTATGCATGAGTCATCATCGTTGAAGAATTTCTCGTTGGAGATCCAAGGTGTTGATGGAATGACGAATTCTGGTGTGTTTGCATTCGAATTATCTTGAAACACGCTAGTGGTGAAGGGTGATGCACCTTTGTATTCTAATTTTTCCTCGAGGTAAGATTCACCATCCCACGCCTTGTTATAAGTTTGGGCAATATTTCTCAAGAATTCATTCTCTATTGCTTGATCCCATCTTTGCTTCGAGGCATTAGGTTCAAGGACTTCTTCTCCTAAGACTTCTTCTTCACGATCCAAATTCCATTTTCAATTTCTCATCGCGCCAATTTACTTTCTAACACTTGGTTTTTGGCAGCAAGTTTATTTAAACATTGGTTCACAGCTTGGAGACCTTGTAGCATGTTCAGTTTGTCTTGGGCAATCTGCGTTTCGTTAGCTTGAATTATGGCTAGAATTTCCATGTTAGAGAGTCCACCATTAGGTTGAGGATCCAAATGATAATGAGGGTAGGAGTCAGTATACAAATAAGCATTGGCTATTATCCCAGTTTGGAGGGTGTGAATGTGTTGGATTGTCATTATCTCCCCAATAAGAGTGTTGTTGCTCCTCTTGGTCGTACCCTACATCGTACCTGACTCGTTGATTATATGAATACATCTTTGCAAAACAAAAGAATAAAAGTTAGCAACAGATATGAGTATAGAATATACAAAAGAAAGAAGAAAATATTTTCAAAACTACTCGAGATATCCACACAATCTAGGCTAATGACAAGTTAATGTGTTGCAGATCAGTCGAGTTTTAGATTGATTAATAGCCATATTTCACTATAGCTTTGAGGTGTTTCCGATGATATTTTGATGTCATTTGACCTCTATCTCTATGTTTCAGGTAGAAAACAAGCCCCCATCAAGGTCAAAGCCTAAATACGAAAACTCGGGGGAAAAACTAAAGATTTGGAGCAAAAGTGGGCAGAAAAGGGAAATTTCCCCTAAACTAGCCGACCGACTAGACAAAAGAGTAGAAGAGGAGAGCATTCGTCCACTTTGAGTCGGTCGACGGGCCAATGCAACCGACCGATTGGTCCTTGCCCTGTACAAGTAATGCAATCGGCCAACTTGAGTCAATCGGCTGGATCAAGATATCAGATGGCTTGCAATCGTCCACTTTGAGTCGGTTGGCTGGGCTACTCAACCTGTCGACTGGGAGAAGATTTTAGATGCCTTGCCCAAGCGCTCAGCCAGTCGTCCAGCTTGATTTTCACCTTCATTTCAGCCGACCGGCTGGGATCTGCTACAGTACTGGATTTTTACCCGAGGCTAAAAATAGAAAGTGGCTTGTTTGACCTAGGGAGCTGGCATCTTGGGGGGAAATTTCCAGAAAAAGAGGGTGAATCATGGTCATCAATCAACATCCAACAAAGGAGAAGTGAATATCAAAGAGAGACATTATGATTAACCATCCTACTTCTATCCATTTTCTATTCTCTTTTGTTGTTGCCATAAACCCAACTCACACCACGTTGGCTTACATGATGTGTGAGTAGTCCCCTTGTGTTATGAGGGTTTTCACAACCCTCCTTGGTACTCTATGATCATGAATACACATTGAATATATAATCTATAGTGTTGATTTCATTTTCACTAAGTGCTCTATTTATGACATGTTACTAAGTGTTTGATAAAATGCCTAAGTGACATGTTAGTCTTAGAATTTGATCTAAGTATTGAAAATGCTTAGTGATGATTTGGATATGGTGGAAATGTTCACGTCTAGTGTTTATGAGAGTAAATGCATGGATGTGAGGTTATCTAGAGCTTAATGCCTATAGCATTTATTACCTTGGGAGATGTTCCAAGGATAATAGTGCTATAGAGTGAATCAATATCTTGATAAAGTGAGGTTCTAATTAGGATGGCTTGACTTGGATTAGGTTCGCATGAGAATTGGTCTATTTTAGTCTTAGCTAGGTTCTAAACCAATTAACACCTAAAATGCTCGAATATTGTGTATGTGATCATATGAAATGCCAAGGAGGGGAGTAACCCCTCGAAACTCTCTTTGAATTGAACTAAAACCCATTTGAAGCCATATCATTGCTAGTTCTTAATTTAAAACCATCTCATCATTGAATATGTAGGAATAGCCAAGTTGAAAACTTGATTCCCCTAGCGCAGAATCAAATTTTTTCCCTTGGGTTCGACACCGGTCTTACCGGTCAAATATAAATTGTTTGACTATACAAAATTAAAACTATCAAAATGGCACCGTTGCAGGGGAGCAATGGCTAGATTGTCCCTAGGACGAATCATTTAGTACTTCGACTATTCCATGTTTTTCTTTTATTATTTCGCTACTTGTGATTCTGGAGTTCATTCCTCTATTCTCACTTGTCTTGTTTGTTTTCCCCTTGTGGGTGCATCTCTTTTATGCCACCTAGGACAAAGAAGCTCACCAAGATTGTGGATAAAGACTTTAATCAACCCATAAGAGATATCGTTGACCCCCACCTCACAAGGAGTAAGGCAACCAAGAGTAAAGGATCAACATCGAACACTCAAGAATCCACTACTCAAACCATGGGAGATAGACTTCCTCCTCCCTCCTCCCCATCAACTTCACCAAGGCCCTCTTCAACCATTGCCCCAAGCTAGAAGGATCCTCAAAGACTACGCGGCTCCCAATGCTTATGGTTACCGATCCCCAATCCTTGTTCCCGCGGTGGACAACCGAGACTTTGACTTGAAGACCTCGACAATCCTAATGGTTCAATCCAACCGATTCTCGAGGAGAGACCATGAGGACCCAAACTCTCATTTGACTACATTTCTTGAGGTTTGTGATACTTTCAAGATCAATGGATTCTCCGAGGATGCTGAACTCTTGAGATTGTTCCCTTTCTCACTCATAGGAAGAGCTAGGGATTGGTTAAGGAGCCGAATTCCGGATAGTTTCACCACTTGGGAGGAGCTAGCCGTTGCATTCCTCAACAAGTATTTCCATCTAAGACGACCTAGATTGCCTCCTCGTGTTCCATACCTTCTACCAAGGTGTTGATGGTCCCTCGCGGCTTGCACTTGATACCTCTACGGGAGGAGCTATCATGGAGCTTGAACCTCAAGAAGGATATGCGGTAATCGAGAAGATCACCAATAACTACTTCATGTGGGCAAGTGAAAGAGGAAACCCAAGAAAAAGGGAGAAAGACATGAAACAAAGGTCGTAAGCACAAGGGACTATGATTCATTAGCTCGAAAATTTGAAGACCTCTCGGAGAAATTTGATAAAATGCAACTTTCGGCAAAAGGCCTCTCCATGAGCCAAGGGTGCAACATATGTGAAGTTTATGAGCACGATACTAATTCTTGCCCTTTGGTTCAAAGGGACGGAGGTAGAAAGGGGTATGAAGAAGCGAACTATGTTGGTGGAAACCAAGGGAGAGAGTATAATGCTAGTGCTTTTCAAGGCCAAAATTCCCAATCCAACTACACTACCCCAAAGTTTTCATCTGCTTGGAGAAATCATCCAAACTTCTCATACAAGACCACAAAACCTACACCTCCCGACTTTGGTCCCAAGCCAACTTCAAATAACAATGCTTTCCCACCAAAGAACCAATTCCAATTAATGAACCAATACCAAGGCCAACAATACCAAGCTCAAGCTCAAAGGCCTTACCAACAAGTTGACCATCCTCCACAAACTTCAAATGAACCCTCCGGAGTTGAGGCAATGTTGGCTAGACTCCTTGCTCACCAAGAGAAGATGAACGCTAAACAAGATGAGATGGAAGCTCAATTGATGGAAAGGAGACAAACCAACCAAAGGATGGAATCCCACAACAAGATGCCTGAGAACCAAATAGCTCAACGGGCCGATTCCTCTACGAGAGCACTAGGGAAACTACCGGCTCAACCCGAGCAAGGCCAAAAAGAGTATTGTAATGCCATATATATAGAGAATGAGGGGACATTTGAGGATGAATTGCTAGAGATGGAAGAGCTTGATGAGAAGGCTTTATCAAAGGTTCCCCGTGAGGAACATTGTGAGGCGGTAACCCTTCGGAGTGGGAGACAATTAGAGGGTACCCAAGCAAAGAAATCTACTCAAATGCCTCTAAAGCCCACCGGCCAAGCTAGAGCCGAAGAAAAAGAACTCGACAAAGAAGTCCCTAATCCTCTAACCAAAAAGGCAAAAGAAATTAAGAGGGGAAAAGAAGAGCTCAAGCCTTATTCTCCACCGATTCCTTTCCCTCAAAGGCTTGTGATGGACCAAAGTTATACGAGTCAGAAACACAGTAAAACCCCCTTAATTAGACTGTTTGTCTATCTAACGTCTACGTGTTAGTCCCGATATATTTTCACAGGGCATTTTAGAGACTGAAGTGAAAACACGCTAAGGAGAGGATTTTAAGCTGAAAAGATAACAAGAGTCAATCCAAGGTCAAGATCATATGCCGACTGAAGAAATATCAAGGATCCTGACGTTGAATTGACCAGAATAAATTAATCAGAAGAATCAGGAGTGGAGTCAAGACAGCCCGGGGAAGAAATGCATTGACAGTTTTGTGAAAAGACTGCACAAAACTGTACAAAACTCACACATTGGGCAAGGATGACCGGCCACCACTCAAGGAGGTGGCCAAGGGAGGAGCTCCTCCCCCTTGGGCCACCGGCAACCGGAGGCTCCTCCACCCATGGTGACCGGCGGCTTTCTCCTCCTCCACATGGCACCTCCTCCTTCCTCCTCTTCTCCTCCCTTGGATCAAATGCACATGTCCACCATCTCCACCACCCATCTCCTCCCATTTTGGCTATAAAAGTAGGAGCTCCTCCTCCTCATTTCACACACCAATTCTCAAATTCACTTCTCTCTCTAGAAGTTGTAATATTTGTAATGTTATAATTTTGCTTTGGAAATAAAGGAAAGCTCCCTTGGCGCTTCAACGGTTGTAAGTTTCTCTTAGTATTCATTTATTTAACGGTTGCCTTTAATTTCCTTAGTATAATGTTTAGCGCGATGAATAGTAGCTAAACTAGTAGTTCGGTCTAAGGGGCGCACTTGTATTATAAATGTTTTAAGACTATTAACTTAGTGTTTAGTCTTAGTATTCAAAACTTGTTCTATGTGCCATATATAGTCAGAGTTTCCAAGGTTGAGTGGATGCTGTAACAAGCAAAACTCTTCTGTGGGAATTCGTGATCATACTCAGGTAGTGGAAGCTGTAACAAGCAAAGCTATCTGAGGAGTTCGACTCATCCTTAATCCCATCTGGTCGAGCGTAACTGTGAGATCAGGTGGATGTACCCAGGCTAGCATACCTTAGGGTATTGGCGCTAGACTGAAATAGAACAGGAGTTGCTTTAAACCGGTGTTGCAAGTCTTGAGCTGTAACTAGACTCGATTCACCGTTTGAATACTTAGATGATTCACTAATGGTCAATGATAAACAGGATATAATACAAGTCCCCTGAAACCGAACATTTCTTTTAATCATTAAAATAGTAATTTACTTTCCAGTATTAAAATCAACCAACCAACCAATCAATCAATCAAAATAGCTGGTAGCTTTAAAACCAACTAACCGACCTTAAACACGTTCCCACGCTGCGTAATTCCCCCCGAAGAACAATTATTCCCCTAGTTCCCTTGGGTTCGACCCCTACTTACCAAGTACTGCCCAGTAGTATAGTTGCAAGTAGCGGACTATAAATTTATTTGCACAATCGCTTTGACGACGAGCGGTTCTGTCAGCTTGCAAAGCCCACCAAGTTGGACAAGGAGTACGGGGTTTTCACCAAAATGTTAAAGAAGCTATATGTCTACATGCCATTACATGAGCTCATAAAGAAAGCCCCTCTCTACAACAAGTTTCTAAAAGAGATTTTGTCCAACAAGAGGACCATTGAACAAGATGATCCCCATCCCCTCAACAACAAATGTAGTGCCCTCTTTTCGAAGCAAATTCCCCAAAAGGCAAAAGACCCCAGAAAATTCACTATCCCTTGCTTGATATGTGATATGAACTTCACAAGTCCCCTAGCCGATCTTGGGGCTACTGTGAGTGTTATGCCCTTAGCCTCCTACCACAAACTTGGATTGAAAGGGGTAAAATCAGCTAAAATGACAATACAACTCACAGATGGGACTACAAGACACCCTTGGGGCCTAGTGGAGAATGTCCCAATCAAGGTCGACAAATTCTATATACCGTACGACTTTGTGGTGATCGACATGGGGGACTGATGGACCATAATTATACGAATCAAAAACACAATAAAACCCCCTTAATTAGACATTTTGTCTATTTAACTTTTGCTTGTTAGTTCAGATATATTTCTACAGGGTATTTCAGAGCTTAGAGAGAATACACACTAAAGAGGAGCTTTTAAAGCAGAAAAGATGTTACGAGTCAATCCAAGGTCAAGATCATATGCCGACTGAAGAAATATCAAGGATCCTGACGTTGAATCACTCATAACAAATTAATCAGAAGAATCAGGAGAGGAATCAAGACAGCCCGGGGAAGAAACACACTGACAGTTTTGTGAAAAGACTGCACAAAATTGTACAAAATTCACATTTGGGCAAGATGATCGGCCACTTGGGCAAGAGGTGGCCAAAGCCACCCCTCCTCCTCCCTCCACCACCAGCAACCGGCGGCTCCTCCACATGGTGACCGGCGGCTTTTGCTCCTCCATAGGTGGCGGCTCCTCCTTGCTCCTCCTCTCCTTCCTCCATGTGGTGGCCTTCTCCTCCCTCCATTTTCTCCTCCAATCACCATGGGACACTTGTGGCCATCTCCTCCTCCTCCCATGCCTATATAAGGAGGAGCTCCTCCCCTCATTTGAACACACCTCAAATCATCCATAATTCACTTCTCTCTCGAAGTTTATGTATTTGTAAGTTTGGCTTTGGAAATAAAGGATTGCTCCCTTGGCGCTTCAACAGTTGTAAGTATTTCTTAGTATTTATTCAACTGTTTTTATTTCCTTAGTTATAATGTTTAGCGCGATGAATAGTAGCTAAACTAGTAGTTCGGTAGAAGGGGCGCACTTGTATTATAAAATTTTTTAGACTATTAACTTAGTGTCTCGTATTAGTATTCAAAACTTATTATATGTGCCATATATAAAGTTATAATTTCCAAGGGTGAGTGAACCATTTGTAACTGGACCAAAGGGACCAAATGGGTAAGCTTGTCCTTGGGGGTTCGTGATCATACTCGGGTAAGTGGACCATTTGTAACTGGGCCAAAGGGACCAAATGGACAAGCTTATCCGAGGAGGTCGACTTATCCTAAAACCATTTGAAAACTGGGCCAAAGGGATCAGATGGATGCACACAGGCTAGCGTACCTTGAAATGGGTACTGGTGCTAGTTTAAGTAGAATAAGTACTCTACGACCTTGAAAAAGGCTAGGTAATGTTGCAAGTCTTGAGCTAGGAATAGCCTCGATTCATGTTTGAATACTTAGATGATTCACTAAAGGTCAATGATAAACAGGATAGAATACAAGGCCCCTGAAACCGAACATTTCTCTTTAATTATAAACTGCAATTTACTTTCCAGTACTAAAACCAACCAACCAACCAATCAATCAATCAATCACTTAGCTGGTAGCTTTAAAACCAACCAACCGACCTAAAACACGCTCTCTCGCTGGACAACCCCCTCAAAGAACATCTATTCCCCTGATTCCCTTGGGTTCGACCCCTACTTACCAAGTACTACCCAGTAGTATAGTTGCGAGTAGCGGACAATTATAAATTTATTTGCACAAATCGCTTTGACGACGAGCGGTCTGTCAAATTGGCGCCGTTGCCGGGGAATTAGCGAATGGATAGTTGTTCTTTTTTCTGTAATACATAATCCGCCATGTCTTCCTACTACGAAAATGAGCCTTGGAACAATGAGGAGTTTTTCTCGCTACTCCGCGAAGAGATCATCAACATTAAGCAATCCCAGGATGAAACTTTGGACGAGTACTTGGCGTACTTTGACTCCATTTTGGAGAACTGCCCGCACCATGGATTCACCAGATCCAATCTTATTCAAAGGTTTCTCGGTGGAATGATGCCACTTGAGCGGAAAAGGTTTAACGATGCAGTGGGAGGCTCGATCAAGAAGTTAACCGTGGGTGAAGCCTGGCGCCTCATAAATGATTTGGAAAAGAACACAAAACAGGGCCAGTGGCACCAAACTGACGATAAGGCACCAACGATGGAAGTGGACTCAGTGCAAAACAAGCCCGGCACCACACCCATTACGTGCTTGCCCGCAACAAAGCCGAGAGAAGACATCAGTACAAGGGCAGTAATGGACGTGAAGGAGGCTCTAAAGGAGCCAATATTGGAGCCCACGGAGCCAACTGAGGATGAGGACTCGCAAATAACCGAAGAAGAACCGGCCAAATTAGGCCCGGTTCTCATTACCAAACCAGCCGAGCCACTTGAACCGGTCCTCATCACCAATATGCCCGAGACACACCCGGACCCCACTGCCGAATTAACCGAAGAAATCACAGCAGGCCCGATCCTTGCGCTCGAAGCACCCGAAACATGCCCGATCCTCACTATCGAAGCACCTAAGGCAGTCCTGGTCCGCATTATCAAACTGTCCAAGAAAGACCTTGCCCTTATGGTGGAAGTTCCCCAACTTTTCCCTTCGGTTTGTATGCGGATCACAACCCCTGAAAATGAAGTGATTAACGCTAAAGTGCAAGGCGAGTTTGAGGCAGAACAAGGGCAAGAAAAGCGATCAATGGAGCTCTCACTCACCACGACTCGACAAAGCGGCCCTGAAAATTCGCTCGTGCTAGGACGACCATTCGTCGCTGCCACAAAGAAGAGGCTTCACATGGAGACATGCTTAAGGTCACCAATGCTCAATGGCACAATACTGAATTTCCAGAATTGCAAAAGTGCCACCCATTTAAACATGAAGAAACGACCAAGACATGGGCCGGTGGAATGGAAGCCCGGATGGATAAACAAGAAGGTCCGACTCAAAAGACCAGCAGCTATGGTCAAAGGATCCTCACCTTCCCGGAAGAATGTAAAGAAGAAATTATCGATTCAATGGATATCAGAACCAAGCCCGCTGCCATACGAGAACTTGGGACAGATTAAGAGAGCAGTTAGGAAAAAATTCGACCTAAGCCACCCATGGGATCCCAACCAGTGATCCAGGAATAAGGTACTTTCGAGCCAACGACGCTAAACAAGTGCACTGGTCGGGAGGTAACCCGACACTATCTTACTTTCCGCACTTTAAATTTCTGTCTTTTTATTTTCTGTATTTTACTTTTTCAATAAGTCTCTCTCACCCACTTGGTGCATAGAATGATTTGACTATTTAGGAATTGGTTTTTGAGCACGATCGGATCAGCCAGGCAGCTTCCGTGAACTACCGGGCCTGCGCTGAGAGTTCAAGGCCCCAGCCGAACTCCCTCGATTATCCAGCCTCATGCCATTCGACACAATAAGGGAGTTCTGATCTTACCTTTCCTTAAGTCATTTCCTTTTCGTATAACATCTGCTTGCATGGCTTTTGAACTAAGTAGTGCTGAAAGGCACGACTTCGTTCAAAAGTGTGGGGTGAGAACCGCATGTGTACATAAATAAAAAACTTTTTCTTTTTTAGTAGTAGTATCTTTTTGAAAATATGAACTTAAGAATCTGAAAAAGATAGATCATAATTCATGCATTAACCTTGTGAAAATTCAAACTGTTTAAAAACTCAGAATGTAACTTTTCATTTGTCATTTGTGCTGAGATAAATAGGGATGTGGAGTTGATATAAACTGCCCTAGAAAGGCTTGGCAAGCAATTAAAGGATCAGATCAAACTATATGGTTTTCGATGTCAGTGGAGGCTGCACTTCGGGTTTCATTGAAGAATTGAAGTCATCTCCGCCATGCAGTGTTTATGCAAAGAGAAAAGAAAAGGCGAGGACGGGAATCAGACCGTCCTCTCTCTAGTCAAAGTAGCCGAGAAAATAAATGAGCGACCCTCTTCTTGACCCACGCGAAATGGCAATGATGAGAGGAGAGGGGAGGTATTTCCATAGGCTTGCGGGCAATGATTGGAGCTCCCAAAAGAAAGGCTTGAGAAAATGGACTTGCAAGCCACAAAAAGACAAAAAGCTCAAAGAAGCAAATCAAGAGGCCAAAGGCCTAAAATTGTGAAGGTTTTAACCGAACAAAAAAGTGAAGTACTCAAAGAGTCAAATCAAAGGCCAAAGGCCAATTCACTACAAAAAGCAGTCCCTCGCCAAAAAGAAAAAAAAATCAAAAAGGCTCAACTCAGTGAAACTCGAACCGAATCACGTGCTAGAGAAAGCTACCAGAAAACCATATAGTGCGAGACGATCCCGAGATTGCAGTCCAGGAGCCTAAAAAGGGCTATCTCCCGAGACATCCAATATAATTTGCATCTCAGCACGGAGGTACAAGTATTAAGTTTCTTCTATTTATTTACGCAGTTTAATTTGGTAATAAGTAGTAATGCATGAATTAGGATAGATCGAGTACCACAGTCTAATTTTCATATTTCAAAGCCAACTTAGAGTACAGCCCTTGAATAGTATTGTTCGGGATGAACAACTAAAAGTGTGGGGTGATCTGATGGACCATAATTATACGAATCAAAAACACAGTAAAACCCCCTTAATTAGACATTTTGTCTATTTAACTTTTGCTTGTTAGTTCAGATATATTTCTACCGGGTATTTCAGAGCTTAGAGAGAATACACACTAAAGAGGAGCTTTTAAAGCAGAAAAGATGTTACGAGTCAATCCAAGGTCAAGATCATATGCCGACTGAAGAAATATCAAGGATCCTGACGTTGAATCACTCATAACAAATTAATCAGAAGAATCAGGAGAGGAATCAAGACAGCCCGGGGAAGAAACACACTGACAGTTTTGTGAAAAGACTGCACAAAACTGTACAAAATTCACATTTGGGCAAGATGACCGGCCACTTGGGCAAGAGGTGGCCAAAGCCACCCCTCCTCCTCCCTCCACCACCGGCAACCGGCGGCTCCTCCACATGGTGACCGGTGGCTTTTGCTCCTCCATAGGTGGCGGCTCCTCCTTGCTCCTCCTCTCCTTCCTCCATGTGGTGGCCATCTCCTCCCTCCATTTTCTCCTCCAATCACCATGGGACACTTGTGGCCATCTCCTCCTCCTCCCATGGCTATATAAGGAGGACCTCCTCCCCTCATTTGAACACACCTCAAATCATCCATAATTCACTTCTCTCTCTAAGTTTATGTATTTGTAAGTTTGGCTTTGGAAATAAAGGATTGCTCCCTTGGAGCTTCAACGGTTGTAAGTATTTCTTAGTATTTATTCAACTGTTTTTATTTCCTTAGTTGTAATGTTTAGCGCGATGAATAGTAGCTAAACTAGTAGTTCGGTAGAAGGGGCGCACTTGTATTATAAAATGTTTTAGACTATTAACTTAGTGTCTCGTATTAGTATTCAAAACTTATTCTATGTGCCATATATAAAGTTAGAATTTCCAAGGGTGAGTGAACCATTTGTAACTGGACCAAAGGGACCAAATGGGTAAGCTTGTCCTTGGGGGTTCGTGATCATACTCGGGTAAGTGGACCATTTGTAACTGGGCCAAAGGGACCAAATGGACAAGCTTATCCGAGGAGGTCGACTTATCCTAAAAACCATTTGAAAACTGGGCCAAAGGGATCAGATGGATGCACACAGGCTAGCGTACCTTGAAATGGGTACTGGTGCTAGTTTAAGTAGAATAAGTGCTCTACGACCTTGAAAAAGGCTAGGCAATGTTGCAAGTCTTGAGCTAGGAATAGCCTCGATTCATGTTTGAATACTTAGATGATTCACTAAAGGTCAATGATAAATAGGATATAATACAAGGCCCCTGAAACCGAACATTTCTCTTTAATTATAAACTGCAATTTACTTTCCAGTACTAAAACCAACCAACCAACCAATCAATCAATCAATCAATCACTTAGCTGGTAGCTTTAAATCAACCAACAGACCTAAAACACGCTCTCTCGCTGGACAACCCCCTCAAAGAACATCTATTCCCCTGATTCCCTTGGGTTCGACCCCTACTTACCAAGTACTACCCAGTAGTATAGTTGCGAGTAGCGGACTATTATAAATTTGTTTGCACAAATCGCTTTGACGACGAGCGGTCTGTCAGGGACAATGGCACTTCTTCCTTGATCCTTGGGCGGCCTTTCTTGGCTACCGCCGGTTTTAAAGTTAATGTGGGAAAAGGGAAGTTGACTTTGAATATTGGTGGAGAAAAAGTGAGAATCGAAAGGCCAAATAGAGAACAAGTGGCTCTATTGGAGATTTGTGAGTTGAAGGAGAAGGAAACCGTGAAGGCTAAAAATGTTGAGGCCAAGAAATTAACTAAGAAGAAGTTGCACAAGATGCTCGATCCTGATAAAGGCCCTTCCCTTGACTATCATGAGCGTTGCACACACAACGATGAAGGAACAAACAATGCCAACACTAAAGCATCAAGGGATGAGAAGCAAAGCTCTCATTGGGAAAACACTATTAAGCAAGTTGCATGCAACTCATCAAAGAATCCGGATTGACTCCTCCAATATTCTACAAGTCCTCTTGAGGAGGGATCCTTGCAAAGGACTCCTCAAGTGTGTTTCTTAACATGGAGAGATTCCGCTCGGTCTTTGCCAAGACGTTAAACTAGGCCCTCACGGGAGGTAACCCGGTTTGTGAGTTATCCATCTATGAACAAGTAATTTTACATATGTTTGGCATGAGTGCATTGAATGTGAACATGAGTGCTAGGATGGTGGAAGTGCATGATTAGGTGTGCTTGGTGTAGTATGTGCGTGCATGTAATTTCTAAATGGTGGGTGATGTCTTAAGTGTGGAGTGTATGATCCTAGCTTGTTTTCTTTTATTGAAAATCATGTGTATGCTAGTGATTTCTTGGTGAAGAATACCTTGAGTTTTATGTGAATCTTGAGTGATGCTCGTGTGGAGTGAAAACTCTGAAGTGTGGAGTTGGGTTAATGCCAGAATCAAAAGATCGTTGAAGTCAAAACTTGGAAAAACTGCTGGAACCCTGTCTCCCGCCGATCAGCTAGAAAGTAGCATGTGACCAGCCGACCGGCTCGATCAATCACTTAGATTGCCCTCAATTCGCATGAATCTAGCCGACCGACTGACCATTCCAGCTGCCCGGCTGGGAGTTGCTTATCCAATGCGCAATCTAAATTTTCAAACTCATTTTTTAAGCCGACGCCTACACACTCTAGCCGACTACCACCCTCGGCCGCTTCACCAACCGACTTCAACCTTGTGCCTTCCGAGAACCACCCTCAGCCGACTTCGACCTTGTGCCTTCCGACAACCCCCACTTCACCAGCTGACTTCGACCTTGTGCCTTCCGAAAACCACCCTCGAGCGCTTCAAACAATCAATGTCCCCTCTCCCTTGCCTCAACATCACCCGACCATACTAGTCATCACCCAGAACCACTGGCCAACCACCCATCAAACCGCATCTCCATTCCCGAGTTGACAAAGCTTCACCAACTCGATCTCCTCCGTCCGCCATCAAACACTACCATCCAACCGCTCAAACCACTCCTCGGCGTCCCTATTGCAAAACCCAAAGCCCAATTTCAGTCGGCGCACCCTCCAGAGGAAGACCCGATCTCCTCCAACAATCGCCCCGCGAGCCGACTAGCTGACAAAGTCCTCCTCAGCCAGCCGACCGGTTGAGTCACAGTTCCAGTGCAAAAACTTAGTTTTTCCCACTCCATTTAACCATGCCTAAAGGGGCCTCCTCCTCCAAATCAACGTCTAAGGGCAAGGAAATAACCCAAGAACCTTCGAGAGATATTCCCATTATGGAACCGAGGGAAAGCGATGAGGATGACATGCCCCTTGCCACTCGCGATAGGAAACAATTAAGAGCTTCGTTGAGAGAACTCAGCTCGGGCGAGGAAATGAACTCCCCAACACCCTCTCCTAGCCCTCCTCCCAAGAAGAAGAGCAAATCCTCTATGGGTGCCACACCGAAGAAACCTAGGAAAAAGAAGAAGACTCCGGCACCACCACCCACTAGAGATCCTCCCTATCCATTAGAGCCTACATCTGCACCTAGTGCCCCTCTCGCTGCACTAGTGCCCGTTATGCCGAGGGATGGACCTTTGGAGTCCCCTCTACCCGAGCCCACACCTTACCCGTTCGCCGAGCCTCTTACATTCTGAGATGCCAATCACACGGAGAGACTCGGGATCGTCACTAGAGCGGGGAAAGAAGCTGTAGCCATACTCTACCTAGACTTGGGGACACTTGAGCACCTTCGCATCGGTGAAGAGGTACGATCATTATTATCACGATGTGGGCTTGGTTTTATCTTATTGGGTGATCCCGGTTGTTACCAGAGGGTAGTGGAGGAGTTTACATGCTCATTGGAAGTTGGGAGGGTGGGGAAGAGGATAACTAATTGGAGATATATTTTGGGTGGAAGAGAGTTCCGATTTTAGGAGAGGATGATTAGGGAATGGCTCGGTTTTCCATTTTCGGGAGGAGATGTGATTAGTCGGAATGACCATACACGAAGCAGATTTTGGAGGGACATTTTAGGGAGACATGAGTGGTTTGTCTCGTCCTACAACTCCTCGGCCATCACCCTTCCGATTTGGAAGGTCATTCATCACATCGTTGCCATTGGAATCAATACTCGCGGAGAGAAGGCTAGGGCAGTGACGACTTTTGATTTAGAGTTGATGATGGCAATAGATAGTGGTGATGGGCTCGTTTGGCTTGCTATCCTCTCCCCCCATTTTGAGAGTATTGTGAAGGAGACATCGAAGAATTCTGCCTTCGGAGGAGGGTTGATGATTACTCTGATCGCCTTGAGGTGTAACTTCACCTTTGGCCATGATGGATGCCTTGAGCCATCCAAGATGACCCTCGATTTGCCTACCTTGAAGCATATGCACCTTCTTAAGGCAGATGGCACTTGGGAGGAAGATGACAAGCCACACAAGAAGGAACTTAGAGATGCGGCAGAGAGGAAGAGGAAGACCTTCAAGAAGAGGAACCATTTATATTGCCTACCCAATCTTACACCATTCCCTCCTTCCTCTCCTATTTCCTTACCTCCTGCGGCCTCCGAGCCCGAAGGCCCCATGAATGAGGAGTTACCCACCGAGGAGCCTGCTGTTGAGAGTGCTCCCTGTACTAGTGAGGATTTGACTTAGTGGCGAGAGAGGGTCTCCTCTGACATTGCTGACTTGAAGAGTGGCGTAGCTGATTTGAGGAGTGGCTTGACCTGACTTGATGAGTTTGCTAGAGATGCGGCTATGAGAGCTCACCAGGAGTGGGAGTGGCTCCATTCTACACTATTATCCATGATTAGAGGTTCTGGTGCTCCAGTAGATGCTCCTCCAGTTGATCCAGGGCCTTCTGTCCCTCGTGCCGCCTCTCCATTGCCTTCCACACCATTTACTGATGCCATGGAGGAGGTCGATGGAGCTACTACTGGAGAGCCCACTCGGGGAGGCGATGATGCTACATCATGAGTCCATGCTTCATTTTGTTTTCTCATGTGTATCACTTTGTTGACATGTTCCATTGGTTGTTGTTTTTGGATGTTAAGTCACTGATGGACCATAATTATATGAATCATAAACACAGTTAAACCCACCAAATTAGACGCTTTGTCTATTTAACTTTTGCTTGTTAATTCCGATATTTATCTACAGGGTATTTTGAAGTCTAGAGAGAATACAGGCTAAGGAGGAGTTTTAAAGCTGAAAATGAATTACGAGTCATTCCAGGTCACGACCAAATTCTGACTTTCAAGAACCGGATGTGGAATCAGTCAAAACAAGTCCAACCGAAGGGCAACCAGAATCAGTCCGGAGCTAAAAGAGGGCCGATGGCTTTTTGGGGAAAAGATCACAAAGCTCTCAACCACTCCCCTCCCCTCACATAGCCGGCAGCTTCAAGGAGGAAGTGACACATGGGGGGGCGGCTCTCCTCCCCTCCACCTCACCCCGGCGGCTTTCTCCTCCTCCACTCATCCCTTGCCATGTGTCTTCTTCTCATCCACATCCATCTCCTCCCTTAGCCTATAAATAGACACCCTCCTTCCCTTGTAAACATATCCCACAATGCACAAGTCTTTAGAGACATAGAGGGCTTAACCCTCTTCTCTTCACTTTCAATACACATTTTGTTCTTCATTTTGGAGCTACTTTTCCTTGCTTGGATCTTGCTTAGGAGCTCCTCTCATCCACTTATTGTAGGTACAAAAGCCACGGCTTTCTTTTCCTTGACTTGTCCTTTACTTTCCGTATATATTGTTCTTACTTTAAAGTTATTCTCTTTTTCGGTATCCTTGTTCAAAGCCATGGTTTGCTTGTATTCCTTGACATGAATACAAGTAGCTAAAGCTTGTATTCGGTAGAGGGAGTATTTATATCATAAACCGTTATAGACTCTATGCTTAATGCTACTTAGTGTTTCAAAACTTGTTCTATGTGCCACATATTAGGTTAGAACTTCCAAGGTTGAGTGGATGCTTTAACGGGCAAAGCTCTTCCGTGGGGTTCGTGAACATACTCGGGTAAGTGGATGCTTTAACGGGCAAAGCTTATCTGAGGAGTTCAACCTCTTTTAAAAACCATTTGGTTTATCGTAACTGAAGATCAAATGGATGCACATAAGGCTAAGATACTTCGAAAGGAGGAATTAGTCTAAATAGAACAAGGTTTCTAAATGATGTGGCAAGTCTTGTGCTAGAAATAGCCTCGATTCATCTTTGAACACTTAGTATGATCGTTAGAGGTCAATGATGAACGATGATATTATATGAAACCCCTAAACCGAATCCTTTCCTTACAGTCCATTACCAACTATTGTAGCCTCGATTCATCTTTAATTTATGCATCTTTAATTTATGCTAGAAATAGCCTCGATTCATCTTTAATTTATGCATAAGCTTCATTAAAGAACAACTAATCCACCAATTCCCTTGGGTTCGACCCCTACTTACCACTTGCTACCCAGTAGTGAAGTCGCGAGTAGCGGAGATATAAATTTATTTTTGCACAGAGAACATCACACCTTAACGACAGTGCGGTGGGCTCCGTCAAAATTGGCGCCGTTGCCGGGGAATTGGATTTATAAATCGAAGTAGTTGTTCTTTTTATTTTTTACAAACCACCATGTGAATGTACTATCAAAAAGAGCCTTGGAACGATGAGGAGTTTTTCCCACCATCCTTCGAACTTGAAATCCGCGAGAAGATCAACAACCTAAAGCAATCCCGGGACGAAACTTTGGACGAGTACTTATGGTACTTCGATTCCCTTGTAACGAGCTGCCCGCACCATGGATTCAGCAACTCAGATCTTCTTCAAAGGTTTCTCGATGGGATGATGCCATATGAGTGGAATTGGCTTAATGACGCGGCAGGAGGCTCGGTAAATAACTTAAACATAGATGATCTTTGGAAATTGATAAACGATTTGGCCGCGAGGTCAAGACCAAGAGAAGATCAGGCCAAGCCACTCGAGGACGTTACAACGGAGCTGGCATCTAGCAACCAGCAGTTGGACAACATGGTACACCAAATCCAGGTCGAAAGCGACGAATCATGGGTGGCTCAAAAAGAAGCATCAAACCAGCTCCCGGACCTCATTAACAAGCTGTCCAAATCAGTACCGGTACACATTTCCAAAATGCCCGAGGAAGCCCAGGTCCACATTACCAAGCCACTCAAGGACAAGTAGGAAGAATTGGCAGCTAGCATCTAGCAAATGAGTGCCCCGATACACCAAGATGAGGTCGAAAATGAGGAATTCTGGGCGGCTACACAACTGATCTGGGACCGCATTGCCAAACTGCCCAAATCAATTTCGGTCCTAACTGAAGAGTTGCCCGAGACATACCCAGACCTCAGTGCCGAACTACCCAAAACAGACCCGGACCTCAGTATGATTGCCCCCGGAGACCATATGAATGACAAGGATGAGGACCCATGGTTGCCTGAAGAAGAACTCCATTCAGATTATCCCTGGGAGTTAGAAGAAGAACTGCCCAAATCAGGCACGGTCCTTATCACCAATCCATCCGAGGAAATCACAGTCCTAACTGCCGAGCCAACAGAAGTCCCGAACCTCACTGCCGAAGCGGCCGAAGAAATCAAGCCAGGCCCAGTCCTTGCGCTCGAAGCACCCGAGGAAGTCGCGGACCTCATTGCCGAACTGTCCGAGAAAGACCTGGTCCTCACTGTCGGAGCACCTGAAACAGACCCAGTCCTCATGGTCAAAGTGCCCCAACTTAACCCTTCATTTTTTATGCCGATCATAGCCACCGAAGATCATATAATCAATAATGATGAGGTGCAAGGGGAGTTAGAGGAGGAGCATGAGTCAAAAAAGCCGACAAAGAAACTCTCACTCGTCACAAGCCAAGGAAAACCGCCTGAAAACTCACTCGTTCCAAGACAACCATCCATCACTGCCACAATGAAGAGGATTGGCAGAGGCGCATGCTTAATGTCGCCTACATTTAATGGCACAAAACCAAACTTCCAAACTCGCAAAGGTGCCAACTATTCAAACATGAAGAAGCGGCAAAGACATGGGCCGAAAGAATGGAAACCGGGAAGGAGTAACAAGCGAGCACGACTCATTGGACCAGCAGCTATGGTCAATGAAGCCTCACCCTCTCGGAGCAAAAGGGCAGCCGAGAAGAAATTCGACCTCACACGCCCATGGGACCCAACCTTATGATCCAGGAATGTGGTACTGTCGAGCTAACGACGTTAAACAAATGCACTGGTCGGGAGGTAACCCGACACCTATCTTACTTTCAGCCATTTAATTTCTGTCATTTAGTTTTTTCATTCTCACCTTTCCTGTATATATTTGCTTGCATGACTTTTGAACTACGTCGTGCTGAAAGGCACGCCTTCGTTCAAAAGTGTTGGGTGAGAACCGCCTGTGTACATAACATGTTTTTCTTTTCCTTTTCCCTTAATATTATCTTTTTGAAAATATGAACTTGAGAATGTGAAAAAGATAGATCTAAATTCATGCATTTACCTTGTGAAAATTCAACTGTTTAAAAACTTAGAATGTAACTTCTCATTTGTCCCTTTGTGCTGAGATATACAGGGGATGTGGAGTTGATATAAACTGCCCTAGAGAGGCTTGGCAAGCAATCAAAGGATCGAATCGAACTATATGGTTTTCAAAGTCAGTAGAGGCTACACTTCAGGTTTCAGTGAAGATTGAAGTCATCTCCGCCGTGCAGCGTTTATGCAAGAGGCGGGACGGGAATCAAACCGTCCTATCTCTAGTCCTAGTAACCGGGAAAATAGATGAGCGACCCTCATCTTGACCCGCGCAAAACGGCGAGGATAAGAAAGAGCGGGGAGGTATTTCCATATGCTCGCGGGCGATGATTGGACCTCCCAAAGAAAGGCTGAGAAAATGGACTAGCAAGTCGCAAAATCTCAAAGAAGCTAATCAAAGGCCAAAGGCCAAAATTGTGAAGGTTTTAACCGAACAAACGTGAAGAAACTCCAACTCAATATCAAAGGCCAAAGGCCAAAGGCCGATTCACTACAGAAGCTGTCCCTCGCCAAAAAGAAATCAAAATGCTCAAGTCAGTGAAACCCGAACCGAATCACGTGTTAGAGAAAGCTACAAGGAAACCATATAGTGCGAGTCGATCCCGAGAATGCAGTCCAGGTGCCTGAAAAGGGCTATCTCCCGAAACATCCGAATTAATTTGCATCTCGGCACGAAGGTACAAGTATCAAGTTTCTTCTAAGTATTTACTCGGTTTAGTTTGGTAATAAGTAAGTAATGCATGAATTAGGATAAATCTAGTCCCACAGTCTCACTTTCATAGTTGAAGTTTTTACTTAGATTGTGTTCCGCCCTTAAAAAGCATTGTTCGGGACGAACAACTAAAAGTGTGGGGTGATCTGATGGACCATAATTGTATGAATCATATACACAGTTAAACCCACCAAATTAGACGCTTTGTCTATTTAACTTTTGCTTGTTAGTTCCGATATTTATCTACAGGGTATTTTGAAGTCTAGAGAGAATACAGGCTAAGGAGGAGTTTTAAAGCTGAAAATGAATTACGAGTCATTCCAAGTCATGACCAAATTCTGACTTTCAAGAATCGGACGTGGAATCACTCAAAACAAGTCCAACCGAAGGGCAACCAGAATCAGTCCAGAGCTGAAAGAGGGCCGATGGCTTTTTGGGGAAATATCACAAAGCTCTCAACCACTCCCCTCCCCTCACATAGCCGGCAGCTTCAAGGAGGAAGTGACACATGGGGGGGCGGCTCTCCTCCCCTCCACCTCACCCCGGCGGCTTTCTCCTCCTCCACTCCTCCCTTGCCATGTGTCTTCTTCTCATCCACATCCATCTCCTCCCTTAGCCTATAAATAGACACCCTCCTTCCCTTGTACACATATCCCACAATCCACAAGTCTTTAGAGACATAGAGGGCTTAACCCTCTTCTCTTCACTTTCAATACACATTTTGTTCTTCATTTTGGAGCTACTTTTCCTTGCTTGGATCTTGCTTAGGAGCTCCTCTCCTCCACTTATTGTAGGTACAAAAGCCACGTCTTTCTTTTCCCTGACTTGTCCTTTACTTTCCGTATATATTGTTCTTACTTTAAAGTTATTCTCCTTTTCGGTATCCTTGTTCAAAGCCATGGTTTGCTTGTATTCCTTGACATGAATACAAGTAGCTAAAGCTTGTATTCGGTAGAGGGAGATATCATAAACCGTTCTAGACTCTATGCTTAATGCTACTTAGTGTTTCAAAACTTGTTCTATGTGCCACATATTAGGTTAGAACTTCCAAGGTTGAGTGGATGCTTTAACGGGCAAAGCTCTTCCGTGGGGTTCGTGAACATACTCGGGTAAGTGGATGCTTTAACGGGCAAAGCTTATCTGAGGAGTTCAACCTCTTTTAAAAACCATTTGGTTGATCGTAACTGAAGATCAAATGGATGCACATAAGGCTAAGATACTTCGAAAGGAGGAATTAGTCTAAATAGAACAAGTGTTCTAAATGATGTGGCAAGTCTTGTGCTAGAAATAGCCTCGATTCATCTTTGAACACTTAGTATGATCGTTAGAGGTCAATGATGAACGATGATATGATATGAAACCCCTAAACCGAATCCTTTCCTTACAGTCCATTACCAACTGTTGTAATTTACTTTCAGTTCTCAAAGAACACTCAAACCCAACCCCAATCGCATTTAATTTATGCATAAGCTTCATTAAAGAACAACTAATCCACCAATTCCCTTGGGTTCGACCCCTACTTACCACTTGCTACCCAGTAGTGAAGTCGCGAGTAGCGGAGATATAAATTTATTTTTGCACAGAGAACATCGCACCTTAACGACAGTGCGGTGGGCTCCGTCAGTCACCTTTTGGTGCAATTTTGGATGATGTATGCCATTTTGGTGATATACTCTTGACTTGTCTTTGATTATATGCTACATTCCTAAGATATTGAAGGTGTTTACCATCTATGTTGTTCACTCTACAAGATTTATATCTACATATTCTTCTCATGTACAAAATTCACCTTCCTTGTCTACATTTGCAACCAAGAGAATACTTCTCATTTCCCAAGAGTTATATCATTGGATTTTTGACCCATTCACTACTACAGACAGGACTTTATGCAACAGTTCAAATTTATCATTACGCAACGGTTTTGATATTATGCAATGGTTTAACAGAACCGTTGCATAATATATACCTTATGCCACGGTTGTTAATCAAACCGTTGCATAAAGTGAACCTTAAGCAACGGTATTTAACAACCGTTGCTTAAAGTGAACCTTATGCAACGGTTTAATTAACAACCGTTGCCTAAAACATCAACTTATGAAACAGTTATTGAACAACCGATGCATAGACTTAAACCTAAAATTGAAAAACAAAACTCAGTCAGTTTTCCAATCTCGCTCAAACCCCTCCTCTGCTCACTCCTCTCAGTCGTTCGTTGACAAGTCCGTGATGTTCCCATGAGTGGCATGTATTTGGCAAAACGGAGTTAGATAGTTCGAGCAAGAGTACAGGGGGAGTTCGAACATATCATAGCACTCATGTACAGCGTGGAACTGATGCAAGGATATTTCCCGGAAGGATTTCGACTACGAAGATCTCGTCGATTTGAAGTCGGCCAGCGACTTATTCGAACATCAGATATTTGAATGAATATCTTCATTGAAGGCGGCGTGGCTGACTTGGACAAGAAGTCTTCGTACATTCCTCCAACCGATTTGAGAAAGATATACATCGAATATTTAGGAATATTCCCTAAATATTTGATGGGATTATCTTCAGCTGATTCGGATATCGTCCGAGCATATAAATACAATGCTAGGGCGTCCATAATCACGATCGCTTTCAATATCAAACATACACAAGTATACCCTATCGATTGGAGAAGAAGAAAGCGACAACCGGTTCTGTTTCCCCACTGGAAACTCATCGGTGCAAGAGTAGTCTAATCAAGTGCAATTTAGACTGCCTGGAAGTGATCCAACTACCGCACACAACAAAGGACAACACGCTTTTGAGAAAAAGCGACCGAGCTTCAAGAGAAGGTCGAGGACGTTCGGACTGGAGGTTCGGACGAAGGGGATTGAGGTAAACTGTTGTCAACCTCGGTTGCAAATCTGAGAGACGCAGTGTTAGAGGCTAGGCAATTACAAGGTGTAAGCGTAAGTCCACGTGTAAGCTCTAAACTCGTAATAAAGATTTGATGTCCCTTCTAGGGTGTGGGAAACCCCCCAAAGTAGGCGTAGCCGAACTGGGTTATCATTCTGTGCGTCCCTCTACTTTTGTTCTGTTGACTGAACTGTTGTGAAAGGAGTTCAAGGTCTGTCTTAACTGTACCTTGAACACAAGCTTGAATAGGGGATTGAATTTCAATTGGTATCAGAGCAAACACTCGACACACTGAGTGGGATCCTGAACTGTTCAAGATGACTCTGAAGGAAGGACAAAGCATCACCAGACCTCCACTGCTTGAATGATCAAACTATGCCACCTTGAAGCCCGTGATGAGATCCTTTCTGAAATCTCTAGACGAAAGGGCTTGGAAGGCAGTCCTGAAAGGTTGGACTGAACCCATGATGAACAATTTCACTGGAGAACCGGTTCCGAAACCAGAAGCACTGTGGACAGAGGAGGAGGACAAAGCAACTATGGGAAACTCAAAGGCTATGAATGCGATCTTTTCTGCAGTAGATGAAAATGTCATGAAGCTGATTATCAACTGTGAAGTAGCTAAGGAAGCATGGGATATCCTCCAAACAGCCTTTGAAGGAACAGACAAAGTTCGCAACTCTCGCATGCATGCTGTCATAACTAGGTTTGAAGAGATGAAGATGAAGGAAAGTAAAACCATCACTGAGTACAACACCAGAGTTCTGGAACTGGCTAACGAGGCTTCTGCTCTAGGGAAACCCATCGATGAAGAAAGATTGGCCAGTAAAGTCTTAAGATCACTCCCTCCGAGAATTGCCATGAAGGTCACGACCATTGAGGAAATGCACGACATCACCAAATTGAAGTTGGACGTGCTAATGGGGTCTCTCAGAACCTACGAGATCAATCATGATTTCCAACCAGGAGAGGTGAAGGGAATCGCCCTAAAGGTAGACATGTCAGAAGACAAACTGGACGCTGGCAGCACCACTGAGCAACTGGCTATGATGGCTCAGAACTTTGGCAGAATGGTGCGGAAAATCTGCAGACGTGGTCCAGAGCAAGGTCAGCCTTCATCAACTAGCTACCGAAACTGGAAAACCGGCAGGTCAAGGTTCAGAGATATGAGACAAGACCCCTCTGATAAAGGAAAAGAAGAGATTCAGTGCCATGAATGCAGGGGTTTCGGTCATATTGCTTCACAATGTGCAAATACTCTCATGAAGAAGAAGGCAATGGTTGCTAGTTTCAGCGATAGTGAGTCAAACGAAGAAAAAGGAGGAGGTGAAACCACTAATTTTGTGGCTTTCGTTATAACTCTAGGAGAATGCAGCACTACTAGGGAAGGAGTACCATCTCAGTTGGAACTCCCGGCTGAAGACCCCTCAGACAGTCACGATGAAGAACTCACGCAGGAGTCTCTGGCTCAGACATATAAAGATCTGTACGAGAAGTGGTTACTACTGATCAAGGTCAATAAGAAGCTAAATGATACAGTTGCAAGCGTCACTATAGAAAAGGACAAGGTCTGGCAGGAGGTCAAGATTCTGCTTACACAGAAGGTGGAGCTCGAAGGCACCGTAGACTCACTAAATACTCATCTGGCTGAGATGAAACAGGAAAGATTGTGTCTACTTGCTCAGAAAACAGAGCTAATGGGTACTGTCTCGTCGTTGAAAGTCAACATGGAGAAGGACCGTGATACTCATCCTGTAGGCATGGCGGGTCTAAGGAAAACCATCACAGATCTGAAACGCAAGGAGGTGTTCCAACTTCGGAGGGTAGAACAGCTGGAGCTTCAGCTGGAATCTGAGAGAATGGATCATTCAACCACCGAAAAGTAACTCAATCACCTCAAACAAACGGCAAGGATGCTAAACTCAGGCACTAAAGACTTAAATGACATTCATAGGTCTCAAAGGATGGAGTCTGGACATCGAGGCTTGGGGTTTACTGAAGAAGGCACCTCAAAAGGCACTACCTTTGTCAAAACTACACAAGTGATGGATCAGTTGCCTGAACAGACGGTGAAACAGTATAAGGGAAAGAACCTAGCTGATCACAAGAAGACTCACAGCACATCCAGTGGAGGAAAGACGCGTGCAACACCCGTCCAATGCCATGATCATCCACAAGTGATGGAAAGGACAGATAGGCGCACTTGCTAGTACTGCCACCAGATGGGACACATCAAACGGAAGTGTCGCCTGTTTCTTGCTGAACGACGGGCATACCAACAACAGACCATACCGCGACAGAAACAAATCTGGACACCAAAGGCAAACCAGACGATATGCATGGTGGCCTGCTGCTCCTCAAGTGACACAGTGCAAGATAGTTGGTACTTCGACAGCGGATGCTCCGCCCACATGACAGGTAACTCTAAATACCTCACTCATATTAGACCTGTTGAGAAGATGTGGTCTGTCACCTTCGGGGATGGTAGAAAGGGTCAGGTGATCGGTTGTGGGACATTGAAGGTTCCGGATCTCCCTGTACTCGAGGACACCCTCCTTGTTGAAGGTCTGACAATAAATCTTATTAGCATCAGTCAACTGTGCAACGATGGACACTATGTCTCATTCTCTCGCGACTCATGCCTCGTCCTAGACCAGAATGGCGTAATTGTGATGAAAAGGGAGAAGGGGTGCAAATAACTGCTATACCATAGGGATGAGTCTAATGCGTCCGATGGGTCTAGACTGTGTACACGCCAAACATCGATCTATGCGTGGGGGAGTGCATAAGACCCTTGATGGACCATATTTATATGATTCATCAAGACAGTTAAACCCACCAAATTAGACGCTTTGTCTTAACAACTTTTACTTGTTAGTTTCACTTTTGTTCTACGGGCAATTTCGAGGATTAGAAATGAAACAAACTAAAGAGGAGTTCTTAACGCTAAAAGTGGATTACAAGTCAAAACTGGCCATGCTCCGGCAGTACTCCGATCAAGCCACAACTAAATCCCAATGACTTGTTCCAACAAAGATCAAGAACTCAAGTGAATGCCCTTTGGAACAAGCCACAACCTAGCCACCCTTTGATGTCAACCAAGAAGCAACCATGGGCAACCAAAGTCTAACCGGAGTTGGGAGGCAACCGATGGCTTTTGGAGAACAAAATATCACAACCCACTCAACTCACTTCCTCCTCCACCTAAGGCCTGCGGCTTCAATGGGAGAGTGACACATGGGCGGCGGCTTTGGGGTGTTGCCACCTGATGGCCGGTGGGTTTTAAGCCCTCCTCTCCCCCTTTGACATGTGTTGGCTCCTCTCTTCTCCCCCTTGCCTATAAATACTACATCTCCTCTTCCTTGAAAAAATGTCTTTGGTCCCAAGTTCTAGTTCCAAGTTCTAATCTCATAGCCTTAGTTTGGGTCCTTTGATCACTTGTTCCTTGGATAGAAATCTCTCTACAATCCATCCCACAATCCTTGTAAACACTTTACTTTGAATCAAAAGCTCCAAGTTTGTTCTTGAGTTTTACTTTCAAAAACCTTTACTTTCGTGTCTTTCAAAATCAAAACCTTTACTTTCCTTGTCTTTGATTTCAAAACCTTTACTTTTCTAAGCACCTAGCTATGATATCCACCTCTATGGATACTCGTAGCTAAACCCTTCATTCGGTTGAAGGGGTGTGCTTGTATCATAAAATGTTTTAGACCCTTCTCTTAGTGCCTCTTTGTGTTCAACTTGTTCTATGTGCCATATATTAGGTCAGAACGCTATTGGTTGAGTGGAGGCTTAAAAGAGCAAAGCTCTTCCATGGGTTCGTCAACTTCCGTGGATAAGTGGAGGCTCGAAAGAGCACAGCTTATCTGTGGAGTTCAACCTCTTTTAAACACCATTTGGTTGATCGGAAATGATTGATCAAATGGATGCACGTAAGCTAAGATACTTCGAAAGAAGGAATTAGCCCAACTAGAACAAGAGTTCTATGTCTTGAAAAGGACTAGACGGTGTGGCAAGTCAAGTGCTAGAAATAGCCTTGATACATCTTTGAACACTTAGTATGATCATTAGAGGTCAATGATAAACGGACTATGATACAAGGCCCCTAAAACCGAATCTTTCCGTTGATTAAACATCACCAGACACTTTACTTTCAGTCTCATTATCAACTGCTTATTTTCAGTCATTTACTTTCAGTACTTTAATTTCCGCACATTTACTTTCCAGCAATTTACTTTTCAGCAATTTACTTTCTGTCGCTTATTACAGACCCTTTCAATATCAGTCCATACCAAAAGTATGTTGATTAAGTCGATATTGAATTGGACTTTTCCAGCAATTTACTTTCATTAATTTACTTTCTGTCGCTTATTACAGACCCTTTCAATATCAGTCCATACCAAAAGTATGTTGATTAGTCGATATTGAATTGGACTGTTCCAGCACTTTACTTTTCAGTATTTACTATCAGTCCTGTATTTACTTTCTTTACTTTCAGTCATTTACTTTTCAGTACTAAAATCACAACCAACCCACATTAGTTCCAGTACTAAAATCAGAACCAACCCCCAACTTTCTTATTTAATTTTCCATTTTCGAAAGAACAACTATCCACTAATTCCCTTGGGTTCGACCCCTACTTACCACTTTACTACCCAATAGTAAAGTCACGAGTAGCGGACTTATAAATTAATTTTGTACACATTGCCTCGCGACAAGGCAGTGCTGTCAACCCTTCACATGAGGTCTGACACCGCACAAATCTATGCTGACAATTGTACCAGGAAACTGATGGATCTGAAGGTGTTACAGTTGCGAAATGAGTTCGGTCAGAAGGTGTCACAGTTGCAGAAGGAGTTCGTACAGTATCCTCAGAGACTTGCCAGGAACCGAACAATAAAATATGAATACGGAGGGCAACAAAGGGCTATTACTACGAAGCATATGACAACGGACGTAGAATCAACCAAGACCTTCATCGATTCACACGGCATTTCACAGTTTCGAACACCCAGATCCTTCTCGGGTCTTCGTGGTGTCAAACACTGAATGCATCCAACGGTGGTCAATCACAGTCGAAACTCTAGCCAAACAGTTGAACTGACCACCTATGGACGAAAGTTGGAACAGAAGACACAACAACTTTGGGAATGAATATATTCTTGAATATTCTTGAAGATTTTTCATGCCGTTATTTGAAAACGAGAGTTGACAGTTTTTGGGAAGATGAAGCGACCAATTACGATTTGAAAAAGAAGAGTTTGTTTTGAAAATCCAAACAGTTGCTCTGCGTGTCTTCTCTCTTCGGAAACCCTAGTTCGACTTCCGAGTTCAAACTCTCTCCTTCTCAAATCATTCTTTCGTTCAACAACGATGGTGAATACAAGAAAGTCGTCAAGATCTGGCGTCTCGTCCACCGAGAAAAAGAGCATGCAATCTTCAAAGGCACTGATGGCAAAACCTCGAATCCCAAAATTGAAAGTGCCGACGGTGAAAAAGGTGTCACCTTTACTCTCAGACACTAAAGTTTTGGCCGAAGCCAAGAAGTCTGGCGGAGGAACAGCCATTGAACTTCCTCAGTCGACCGCGGTGGACTTGTTCGACTCAATCGATGTTGGTTCGACACAAGTCCGTCCCCAATCTGAGGTATTTCCAACTATTCTTTCCGATTCTGCAAATATTCCAATTGTTGAAGATGTTGTGCTGAAGGAAGATGTGAATGTGGGTGTCGAGAAGGATGGTAAGTCTGTGATTGGTGGTGAAGCCAGTAGGGCTATAGTCTGTGAAGAAGGTGTTGTTTTCATGAATGAAGGAGAGCCCAATATCTCTGTGTCTAAAGGCTGCGGTGGATCAGGAGTATGGAGGGAGAAAATCCATGCTTCTGGGTATATTCGTCCAAGAGGTCTGCGGAGAAAGAAGGGGACTCGCCGAGTGGTCTCCCCAAGGCAGTGTCTGGCCAAGATCAGCTCAATCAGAGGGAAGCTCATTGCAATGTCTCATGAGAAGCTTGGAGAATCATAGGGTGAACAAATGAGTAAGCATGTTGAGACTGTGACAGAGGAGGTTAATCCATCAGAGAAGACTGATGTGTTGAAGGAAGCCAAAGTAGAAGAATCTGATCCTACAGAAAAGGATGAAGAGTTGGAAAGGATGTTCAAAGACATTGATGATGTCATGAACGATTTGGAAAAGGAGAAGGAACTGGGAGTGGAAAGTTCAGAGGAACCACTTCGTGCCCAGGGTGTTGGGGCAGAAGAGTCTGATGCTATGACAAAGGCAAGTGTTCCATCTCAGGAACCAGGTGTTCAGACAGAAGTTGAGTCAAGCAGAGTTCTAGAGGAAGTTGTTGCTAAGGAGACAGTGGCTGTCCCAGTAGTTGTTCAAGATGATCGTCGTAGCGACCATATGGAGAAAGATGGTTCATCCATTCGTGAGGATGCTTCGAAGACAGTTTCAAAAGCAGTTACTCTTTCGGAAGATGACCAAGACCGTGTTCCCCTTGTTAATCTAAAAAGGGCAAAGAAGGACAAGGAAAAGAAGAAGGTTGCGTTTGCAAAATCTACAAAGGGGTCAGTTCAGAATGATGCTGAGGTGGGCATCGTGGCAGGGGGAGCTATTCCATCCAAGAAAAGGAAACGTGATGCTGCGATTCCTGTCTCTGAGGATGCTGGGAGATGCGAAGTTCCAACCCCTGATTCTGATACTGTTCCTGTTGGTGTGGTCAAGAAAGGAGTTTGGGTTGTCAATTGATGGACCATAATTGTATGAATCATAAACACAGTTAAACCCACCAAATTAGACTCTTTGTCTATTTAACTTTTGCTTGTTAGTTCCGATATTTATCTACAGGGTATTTTGGAGTCTAGAGAGAATACAGGCTAAGGAAGAGTTTTTAAGCTGAAAATAAAGTACGAGTCATTCCAGGTCACGACCAGATGCCGACTGTACAAATATCATGAACTTGACATGGAATCACTCAAACCAAGTCCAATCGAAGAGCAACCAGAGTCAGTCCGGAACTAAAACGGACCGATGGCTTTTGTGGATGAGATCACAAAACTCACAACCTCTCCCCTCATGCCACATGGGCGGCGGCTTTCTCCCCTTCTCCTCTCTTCCACAAGCTTCTCCTCCCTTCTCCTCACATGAGGGGAGGCTAGAAGAGATGATGACATCATCCGATGGCTTTTGTGCTCCTCCTCCCATTCCATGCCAAGTGGCTAGCTTCTCCTCCACATTTTACTCATCTCTTAGCCTATAAATAGACACCCTCCTTCCCTTTGTAAAATCCATCCCACAATCCACAAGTTACTTATCTCTCTAGATTTTGGGCACAATTCTTGTAAACACTTGCTTTAATCTATAATACTCTTGTTGGTTCTTGAGTATTCTAGTTTGTTCTTGAGTACTCTTGTCGGTTCTTGAAGTACTCAAGTTTGTCTTTACTTTTCACTGTTCTTGAGTACTCTTGTCGATTCTTGAAGTACTCACCCCTTTCCTTTACTGTCTTTTACTTTCGAAAACTTTACTTTGTGTCTTTCAAAAACCTTTACTTTCAAGCACTTAGCTATGATGTCCACTTCCATGGATAATCGTAGCTAAACTCTTCATTCGGTTGAAGGGGTGTACTTGTATCATAATATGTTTTAGACCCTTTTTCTTAGTGCTGCTTTGTATTCAAAACTTGTTCTATGTGCTATACATTCGGGTAGAACATACATGGTTGAGTGGATGCTTGAAATGGCAAAGCTCTTCCATGGAGTTCGTGAACATACACGGTTAAGTGGATGCTTGAAATGGCAAAGCTTTTCCGTGGAGTTCAACCTCTCTTTAAGTTGCTTGGTTTGATCGGAAATGACGGATCAAGTGACTGCACATAGGCTAATATACCTTGAAATGGGGTGTTAGTCTAGATAGAACAAGTGCTCTATGTCTTGAAATGGACTAGACAGTGTGGCAAATCGAGTGCTTGAAATGGCCTTGATACACTTTTGAATACTTAGTATGATCATTAGCGGTCAATGATAAACAGACTATGATACAAAGCCCCTAAAGCCGAATACTTTCTTTAACTTAAAACACCACCTGCACTTTACTTTCAATTTCAATATCAACTGCTCACTTTCCGCAAGGCTTGTTCTTCACGCAACCACTCTCTGTAAGTCTTCTCCTTTAATTAATTACTTTCAGTACTTTACTTTTCTCTCATTTACTTTTCCGCACTAAAAACCAAAACCAACCAAAAAGACACTTACTTCTCTGCACTAAAACCCTAAATCACGCTCCCTGGCAGACCGCTCGTCGTCAAAGCGATTTGTGCAAATAAATTTATAATAGTCCGCTACTCGCAACTATACTACTAGGTAGTACTTGGTAAGTAGGGGTCGAACCCAAGGGAATCAGGGGAATAGATGTTCTTTGAGGGGGTCATCCAGCGAGAGAGCGTGTTTTAGGTCGGTTGGTTGGTTTTAAAGCTACCAGCTAAGTGATTAATTGATTGATTAGTTGGTTGGTTGGTTTTAGTACTGGAAAGTAAATTGCAGTTTATAATTAAAGAGAAATGTTCGGTTTCAGGGGCCTTGTATTATATCCTGTTTATCATTGACCTTTAGTGAATCATCTAAGTATTCAAACACGAATCGAGGCTATTCCTAGCTCAAGACTTGCAACATTGCCTAGCCTTTTTCAAGGTCGTAGAGCACTTATTCTACTTAAACTAGCACCAGTACCCATTTCAAGGTACGCTAGCCTGTGTGCATCCATCTGATCCCTTTGGCCCAGTGTTCAAATGGTTTTTAGGATAAGTCGACCTCCTCGGATAAGCTTGTCCATTTGGTCCCTTTGGCCCAGTTACAAATGGTCCACTTACCCGAGTATGATCACGAACCCCCAAGGACAAGCTTACCCATTTGGTCCCTTTGGTCCAGTTACAAATGGTCCACTCACCCTTGGAAATTCAAACTTTATATATGGCACATAGAATAAGTTTTGAATACTAATACGAGACACTAAGTTAATAGTCTAAAACATTTTATAATACAAGTGCGCCCCTTCTACCGAACTACTAGTTTAGCTACTATTCATCGCGCTAAACATTATAACTAAGGAAATAAAAATAGTTGAATAAATACTAAGAAATACTTACAACCGTTGAAGCGCCAAGGGAGCAATCCTTTATTTCCAAAGCCAAACTTACAAATACATAAACTTAGAGAGAGAAGTGAATTATGGATGATTTGAGGTGTGTTCAAATGAGGGGAGGAGCTCCTCCTTTTATAGCCATGGAGGGTGGAGATGGAGGGTGGAGATGGTTGCATGTGGAGGCCATCCATGGAGGAGGAGAATGGAGGGTGGAGGAGCCACCACATGTCTTTTGATCCAAGGGAGGAGGAAGGAGGAGCAAGGAGGAGGAGACATGTGGAGGAGCAAAAAACCGCCGGTCACCATGGGTGGAGGAGCCGCCGGTTGCCGGTGGTGGAGGGAGGAGGAGGGGTGGCTTTGGCCACCTCTTGCCCAAGTGGCCGGTCATCTTGCCCAAATGTGAATTTTGTACAGTTTTGTGCAGTCTTTTCACAAAACTGTCAGTGTGTTTCTTCCCCGGGCTGTCTTGATTCCTCTCCTGATTCTTCTGATTAATTTGTTATGAGTGATTCAATGTCAGGATCCTTGATATTTCTTCAGTCGGCATATGATCCTGACCTTGGATTGACTCGTAACATCTTTTCTGCTTTAAAAGCTCCTCTTTAGTGTGTATTCTCTCTAAGCTCTGAAATACCCTGTAGAAATATATCTGAACTAACAAGCAAAAGTTAAATAGACAAAATGTTTAATTAAGGGGGTTTTACTGTGTTTTTGATTCGTATAATTATGGTCCATCAGATCACCCCACACTTTTAGTTGTTCGTCCCGAACAATACTATTCAAGGGCTGTACTCTAAGTTGGCTTTGAAATATGAAAATTAGAATGTGGTACTCGATCTATCCTAATTCATGCATTACTACTTATTACCAAATTAAACTGCGTAAATAAATAGAAGAAACTTAATACTTGTACCTCCGTGCTGAGATGCATATTATATTGGATGTCTCGGGAGATAGCCCTTTTTAGGCTCCTGGACGGCAATCTCGGGATCGTCTCGCACTATATGGTTTTCTGGTAGCTTTCTCTAGCACGTGATTCGGTTCGGGTTTCACTGAGTTGAGCCTTTTTTATTTCTTTCTTTTTTGGCGAGGGACTGCTTTTTTGTAGTGAATTGGCCTTTGGCCTTTGATTTGACTCTTTGAGTACTTCACTTTTTGTTTGGTTAAAACCTTCACAATTTTGGGCCTTTGGCCTCTTGATTTGCTTCTTTGAGATTTTCGCCTTTTTGTGGCTTTGCTAGTCCATTTTTTCAAGCCTTTTTGGGAGGTCCAATCATCGCCCGCAACCCTATGGAAATACCTCCCCGCTCCTCTCATCGTTACCGTTTCGCGCGGGTCAGGAAGAGGGTCGCTCATCTATTTTCTCGGCTACTTTGACTAGAGAGAGGACGGTCTCATTCCCGTCCTCGCCTTTTCTTTTCTTTTTTGCATAAACACTGCATGGTGGAGATGACTTCAATTCTTCACTGAAACCCGAAGTGCAGCCTCCACTGACTTCGAAAACCATATAGTTTGATCTGATCCTTTGATTGCTTGCCAAGCCTCTCTAGGGCAGTTTATGTCAACTTCACATCCCTAGTTATCTCAGCACAAAGGACAAATGAAAAGTTACATTCTAAGTTTTTAAACAGTTTGAATTTTCACAAGGTTAATGCATGAATTGTGATCTATCTTTTTCACATTCTTAAGTTCATATTTTCAAAAGATACTATTACTAAAAAAGAAAAAGAAAATAGCAAGCATGTTATTTATGTACACAGGTGGTTCTCACCCCCCACTTTTGAACGAAGGCGTGCCTTAGTTCAAAAGTCATGCAAGCTTAAAACTAAATTACTGAATTTAAATGACAGAAATTAAAGTGCGGAAAAGTAAGATAGTGTCGGGTTACCTCCCGACCAGTGCACTTGTTTAACGTCGTTGGCTCGACAGTACCTCGTTGTGGATTACTGGTTTGGGTCCCATGGGTGGCTCAAGTCGAACTTCGTCACCGTTCCTGTGTTGCTTCTTGCTTTGACTCGTCCTGACTTCTTGCCGGATGTTGTATTCGGGTCAGGACTCCTTTGTTTTGTGATTTTTTCCTTCCAATACCCCGGAGGGGGTGATGGACCTTCCACTACTAGCCTTTTGAAGTTTTTGTATTTGGGACTGCCTAGTCTAGTTGCGGCATAGCAATGCTCCATCGAGGGGTCATTCTGCAGAGGTCCTTTTCCCATCCTCCTTTGAGCTTCTTCATTGATCGCACAGTTCACTGCGACTTGCTCATTGATTAAAGGGAAAAGTCGGGAAAGCCTCATGAGGCTTAGTTCTGCCTCGTTATGTTGGTTCGTGAGGAACTGATCGTAGATAGTTTCAGCTGCCTGGGTAATGATAGTCGGGTATGGATTGGGCAGTTCGTCAGTGGTGTTCTGGACTCTTACTTCGTTGCTTCCGGTGCTTTCCATGTTTGATTCTTCAGATGGTTCAGGAGTCTCTTCTGACGGCTCGGTGGTTTCTTCTTTGTCAGCCTCAGGGTCAGCTTCTTCTGTCTGCATTTCCTCGTCAGATTGGGGTACTCGTCTTGTGGCAGCGGCCAGGCCGATTATAAGGTACCACATGTCTGCAATGGTGAAGTTTGTGGCAGACCTTCTCATAGCTTCGTTAACTCTTCCCAGTTCTTCGGGCCTCATCCCACGAAGAAATTTTTGGAGAAGAACTTTCTTCGTAAATCCATGGTGCGGGCATCTTGAGATGATGGCATCGTAGTTCATGTAGTATTCGTCCAAAGTCTCATCCCGGGATTGATGAAGGCACATGATCTTCTCACGGGTTTCTTGGCGTAAAGATGGCGGGGAGAATTCCTTCAGGAATGGAACGCAGAGATCTACGTAACGTTCTGCACTGCTAGCGGTGGATGTGTAATACCATATCGTGGCGAAGTCGATTAGAGAGAATTTGAAGCATTTCAGCTTAAATTCCTCTAATACATCGTTCTCAGGTTTGATGTGGTGGCAGACGTGGTGGAAGTTTTGGCAGTGCTGTACTGGGTCTTCTCCCTCCGTTCCTCCGAATAAGGGCAGAAATCGCGTTGTCCATGCATGCGTAATGGGTAATGACATAGGGAAAAGAAAGAAAAAAGAAAGGGGAGGGAAAGAACAACTATCCGACGACTGATTCCCCGGCAACGGCGCCAATTTGACAGACCGCTCATCGTCAAAGCGATTTGTGCAAATAAATTTATAATAGTCCGCTACTCGCAACTATACTACCGGGTAGTACTTGGTAAGTAGGGGTCGAACCCAAGGGAATCAGGGGAATAGATGTTCTTTGAGGGGGTTGTCCAGCGAGAGAGCGTGTTTTAGGTAGGTTGGTTGGTTTTAAAGCTACCAGCTAAGTGATTAATTGATTGATTGGTTGGTTGGTTGGTTTTAGTACTGGAAAGTAAATTGCAGTTTATAATTAAAGAGAAATGTTCAGTTTCAGGGGCCTTGTATTATATCCTGTTTATCATTGACCTTTAGTGAATCATCTAAGTATTCAAACATGAATCGAGGCTATTCCTAGCTCAAGACTTGCAACATTGCCTAGCCTTTTTCAAGGTCGTAGAGCACTTATTCTACTTAAACTAGCACCAGTACCCATTTCAAGGTACGCTAGCCTGTGTGCATCACTCTGATCCCTTTGGCCCAGTTTTCAAATGGTTTTTAGGATAAGTCGACCTCCTCGGATAAGCTTGTCCATTTGGTCCCTTTGGCCCAGTTACAAATGGTCCACTTACCCGAGTATGATCACGAACCCCCAAGGACAAGCTTACCCATTTGGTCCCTTTGGTCCAGTTACAAATGGTCCACTCACCCTTGGAAATTCTAACTTTATATATGGCACATAGAATAAGTTTTGAATACTAATACGAGACACTAAGTTAATAGTCTAAAACATTTTATAATACAAGTGCGCCCCTTCTACCGAACTACTAGTTTAGCTACTATTCATCGCGCTAAACATTATAACTAAGGAAATAAAAACAGTTGAATAAATACTAAGAAATACTTACAACCGTTGAAGCGCCAAGGGAGCAATCCTTTATTTCCAAAGCCAAACTTACAAATACATAAACTTAGAGAGAGAAGTGAATTATGGATGATTTGAGGTGTGTTCAAATGAGGGGAGGAGCTCCTCCTTTTATAGCCATGGAGGGTGGAGATGGTTGCATGTGGAGGCCATCCATGGAGGAGGAGAATGGAGGGTGGAGGAGCCACCACATGTCTTTTGATCCAAGGGAGGAGGAAGGAGGAGCAAGGAGGAGGAGACATGTGGAGGAGCAAAAAGCCGCCGGTCACCATGGGTGGAGGAGCCGCCGGTTGCCGGTGGTGGAGGGAGGAGGAGGGGTGGCTTTGGCCACCTCTTGCCCAAGTGGCCGGTCATCTTGCCCAAATGTGAATTTTGTACAGTTTTGTGCAGTCTTTTCACAAAACTGTCAGTGTGTTTCTTCCCCGGGCTGTCTTGATTCCTCTCCTGATTCTTCTGATTAATTTGTTATGAGTGATTCAATGTCAGGATCCTTGATATTTCTTCAGTCGGCATATGATCTTGACCTTGGATTGACTCGTAACATCTTTTTTGCTTTAAAAGCTCCTCTTTAGTGTGTATTCTCTCTAAGCTCTGAAATACCCTGTAGAAATATATCTGAACTAACAAGCAAAAGTTAAATAGACAAAATGTCTAATTAAGGGGGTTTTACTGTGTTTTTGATTCGTATAATTATGGTCCATCACTCCCACCAGTACATTTCTCAAAGAACAACTTATCCCCCTAATTCCCTTGGGTTCGACCCCTACTTACAACTCTACTATCTAATAGTAAAATCACGAGTAGCGGACTTATAAATTTTATTCTTGACGTTTGCACACGACGAATGTGCGTCTGTCAAAATTGGCGCCGTTGCCGGGGAATTAGTTAATTAATCGGATAAGTTCTTTGAATCGGTACTCGCTTCAACACAACCATGTCTCGCGAAGGAAGCCACCATGACTACCAGGATGATGACGAGATGAATCTGTACGGTCGTAATTATGAGGCACCGCCTCCATTTCTTGACGATCCGAAACATCTCATCCGAAACCAAGGAGCTCGTAATCGGGAAGGCGTCCAAAGAAACCAAGAACCACCCGAGGAACGAAATGAAGCTGGTCCAATACCACTGATGGACCATAATTATACAAATCAAAAACACAGTAAAACCCCCTTAATTAGACATTTTGTCTATTTAACTTTTGCTTGTTAGTTCAGATATATTTCTACAGGGTATTTCAGAGCTTAGAGAGAATACACACTAAAGAGGAGCTTTTAAAGCAGAAAAGATGTTACGAGTCAATCCAAGGTCAAGATCATATGCCGACTGAAGAAATATCAAGGATCATGACGTTGAATCACTCATAACAAATTAATCAGAAGAATCAGGAGAGGAATCAAGACAGCCCAGGGAAGAAACACACTGACAGTTTTGTGAAAAGACTGCACAAAACTGTACAAAATTCACATTTGGGCAAGATGACCGGCCACTTGGGCAAGAGGTGGCCAAAGCCACCCCTCCTCCTCCCTCCACCACCGGCAACCGGCGGCTCCTCCACCCATGGTGACCGGCGGCTTTTGCTCCTCCATAGGTGGCGGCTCCTCCTTGCTCCTCCTCTCCTTCCTCCATGTGGTGGCCATCTCCTCCCTCCATTTTCTCCTCCAATCACCATGGGACACTTTGACAGAACCGCTCGTCGTCAAAGCGATTGTGCAAATAAATTTATAGTCCACTACTTGCAACTATACTACTGGGTAGTACTTGGTAAGTAGGAGTCGAACCCAAGGGAACTAGGGGAATAATTGTTCTTCGGGGGGAATTACGCAGCGTGGGAACGTGTTTAAGGTCGGTTGGTTGATTTTAATACTAGAAAGTAAATTACTATTTTAATGATTAAGAGAAATGTTCGGTTTCAGGGGACTTGTATTATATCATGTTTATCATTGACCATTAGTGAATCATCTAAGTATTCAAACGGTGAATCGAGGCTACTTACAGCTCAAGACTTGCAACACCGGTTTAAAGCAACTCCTGTTCTATTTCAGTCTAGCGCCAATACCCTAAGGTATGCTAGCCTGGGTGCATCCACCTGATCTCACAGTTACGCTCGACCAGATGGGATTTAGGATGAGTCGAACTCCTCAGATAGCTTTGCTTGTTATAATTTCCACTACCTGAGTATGATCACGAATTCCCACAGAAGAGCTTTGCTTGTTACAGCATCCACTCAACCTTGGAAACTCTGACTATATATGGCACATAGAACAAGTTTTGAATACTAAGACTAAACACTAAGTTAATAGTCTTAAAACATTTATAATACAAGTGCGCCCCTTAGACCGAACTACTAGTTTAGCTACTATTCATCGCGCTAAACATTATACTAAGGAAATTAAAGGCAACAGTTAAATAAATAAATACTAAGAGAAACTTACAACCGTTGAAGCGCCAAGGGAGCTTTCCTTTATTTCCAAAGCAAAATTATAACATTACAAATATTACAACTTCTAGAGAGAGAAGTGAATTTGAGAATTGGTGTGTGAAATGAGGAGGAGGAGCTCCTCCTTTTATAGCCAAAATGGGAGGAGATGGGTGGTGGAGATGGTGGACATGTGCATTTGATCCAAGGGAGGAGAAGAGGAGGAAGGAGGAGGTGCCATGTGGAGGAGGAGAAAGCCGCTGGTCACCATGGGTGGAGGAGCCGCCGGTTGCCGGTGGCCCAAGGGGGAGGAGCTCCTCCCTTGGCCACCTCCTTGAGTGGTGGCCGGTCATCCTTGCCCAATGTGTGAGTTTTGTACAGTTTTGTGCAGTCTTTTCACAAAACTGTCAATGCATTTCTTCCCCGGGCTGTCTTGACACCACTCCTGATTCTTCTGATTAATTTATTCTGGTCATTTCAACGTCAGGATCCTTGATATTTCTTCAGTCGGCATATGATCTTGACCTTGGATTGACTCTTGTTATCTTTTCAGCTTAAAATCCTCTCCTTAGCGTGTTTTCACTTCAGTCTCTAAAATGCCATGTGAAAATATATCGGGACTAACACGTAGACGTTAGATAGACAAATAGTCTAATTAAGGGGGTTTTACTGTGTTTCTGACTCGTATAACTTTGGTCCATCAGATTACCCCCCACTTTTAGTTGTTCGTCCCGAACAATGCTATTAAAGGGCGTAAGTTCTAATTTTGGCTTTGGAATATGAAAATTAGACTGTGGTACTCGATCTATCCTAATTCATGCATTGCTTACTTATTACCAAATTAAACTGCGTAAATAAATAGAAGAAACTTAATACTTGTACCTCCGTGCTGAGATGCAAATTATATTGGATGTCTCGGGAGATAGCCCTTTTTAGGCTCCTGGACTGCAACCTCGGGATCGTCTCTTACTATATGGTTTTCTGGTAGCTTTCTCTAGCACGTGATTCGATTCGGGTTTCAGTGAGTTGAGCCTTTTTGATTTTCTTCTTTGGCGAGGGACTGCTTTTTTGTTGTAGTGAATCGGCCTTTGGCCTTTGATTTGACTTTTTTGAGTGCTTCACTTTTTGCTCGGTTAAAACCTTCACAATTTTGGGCCTTTGGCCTCTTTTGATTTGCTTCATTGAGCTTTTCGTCTTTTTGTGATTGCTAGTCCATTTTCTCGAGCCTTTTTGGTAGGTCCAATCATCGCCCGCAAGCCTATGGAAATACCTCCCCGCTCCACTCGTCTTTGTCGTTTTGCGCGGGTCAAGATGAGGGTCGCCCATCTATTTTCTCAGCTATTTTGACTAGAGAGAGGACGGTCTGATTCCCGTCCTTGCCTTTGCATAGATGCTTCATTGCGTAGTTGACTTCAATTATTCACTGAAAACCCGAAGTGCAGCCTCCACTGACTTCGAAAACCATATAGTTTGATCTGATCCTTTGATTGCTTGCCAAGCCTCTCTAGGGCAGTTTATATCAACTCCACATCCCTAGTTATCTCAGCACAAAGGACAAATGGAAAGTTACATTCTAAGTTTTTAAACAGTTGAATTTTCACAAGGTTAATGCATGAATTATGATTTATCTTTTTCACATTCTTAAGTTCATATTTTCAAAAAGGTACTTATTAAAAAAAAGAAAAAACAGCTGCATGTTATTTATGTACACGGGTGGTTCTCACCCCCACTTTTGAACGAAGGCGTGCCTTAGTTCAAAAGTCATGCAAGCTTAAAACTAAATACTGAATTTAAATGACAGAAATTAAAGTGCGGAAAAGTAAGATAGTGTCGGGTTACCTCCCGACCAGTGCACTTGTTTAACGTCGTTGGCTCGACGATACCTCATTTGTGGTTCATTGGTTTGGGTCCCATGGGTGGCTGAGGTCAAACTTTGCCACCGTTCCAGTGTTGTTCCTTCCTGACTTCTTGTTGGAGTAAGAGCTCCATTGTTCTGGTGTTTTCTCTTTCCATTGTTTCTGAGAAGGCGGGAGACCTTTGACCATAGCTGCTGGTCTTGATACTTTTCTGGTCCCTAATGACAGGTCAGAAAACTGTGCACAGTGATCTGAGATAGGTGTTATGTCTGGCGGTTTCTTCGTGTCCGGGCGGCTCTTATTAATGTAGAAATGTGCAATTTTTCCGCCGAACTTAAGTGATAATGACCCCTTGCCCACATCGATTCTTGCTTTAGTGGCGTAGAGGAATGGTCATCCCAATATTATTGTCGGAGGATCGTCTTCACTGGTTTCTTCTGTTGGTATTACATAGAAGTCTGCAGCAACGACGAGCTCTCCCACATGGAGTATTACATCTTCCAGTTCTCCAACCGGACGGATGCATGACTTGTCTCCTAGCTCGATATTTGACCGGGGAGGTTTCAACGGACCCAGTCCTAGTAAGTAATACAAGGAGGAAGGCATGGCGTTGACAGCAGCCCCAAGATCGACTAAGCATTTGTGGATCTGGGTTTCACCAATACAGCAACTGATTGTAAAGGCTCCTGGGTCTTTATCTCTTTCCGGTTGTGACTCATGGTCTGAAACGAGGGCTCTTTCTATTCTTTGACCAGTCTGCCTATTCCTTGGCCTTAAGTTTTTGTCGTCGTCCCATCCTGATGCTGGTACGTCGGTGTGTATAATAGGCGGTGGTGTTATGCAGACGGTGAATGCATATCGTCCATTGTCGGAATGTGTAACCCATGTTTTGCCATTATTGGGGCGATCTTCCTCTTGATTCCAATCAGGCCGACGTCTGTGGTTGAAGTGATTGTTCGAGAGTTTGTAAGTTGGGGATCGTGCTACCTCTCCTAGTGTAGCCTTCATGCTTGACCTCTTTATCATGCTTATATTTGCCTTTGGATTTTGAACGGTCTGTGAAGGAAGTCTGCCAGGTTCAGTAGTGAGTGTAGACATGGCGGTGGCGAGCTGGGACATTTGTTTGGTCAATTCTGAGATTGCCCCGTCAGTTTTAGCCTGGTACTGGTGTAGCGAAGTTCCCAACTGATTAATGTTTCCCGTAAGCTCCTTCATCGTGTCGTTGAGCGACTTGCTTGGCTCCTGCTGATTGCTCGGTCTGGCTTGGTACTGATTTGGCCCTTTTTGGTGATATTGGCCTGCTGATGGAGTGTTCTGGTGATATTGTCGGTGGGGGGGTTGGTAGTATGACTGAGCTAGTTGAGAGACAGCTGGTTGTGTCTCCGTCTGAAGATAGCTGTTGTTGTTACGCCAGTCTGGGTTGGACGTTTGACCGTACTGTCTATTTTGTCCAGTTCTGACGTTGTTGTATCCTTAATATCCTCCCACTGCATTCACATCAGCTGGTTTTTCTTCTATCAATGTTGGGCATGCGTCCGTTTTGTGGTCCGTAGAACCGCAGAACTCGCAAGGTTTTACCGTAACTGGCTGTCTACGTATGATCTCAATCATCATCTCCTTTAACTGTTTCATCTCTTCAGTTATGGAGTTTACTGATGCCTCAGTTTGTGCTACCTTTTTTGATCGAGAGAATTCATCTTGGCGAGTGGTCTCTTCTCTAAATCGAGCATTTTCAGCAACGTTGGCGATGAGATTTCTGATGCCACTTAATGACAGATTCATCATGGACCCTCCTGCCGAGGCATCCAAGAGCATTTTGTCTAGTGGTCTTAATCCATCAATGAGGTACTCGATGACGAGTTTCTCGGGCAGTCCAAGGGTACAGCAGCTCCTTTCTAGGTGATTGAACTTTTCCAAGTAATCGTACATGGTTTCATTGGGACCTTGTTTGATTTCCTGTAGTTGCTTCCTTACTTGAATTGCTCTTCCAGCCGGATAGTATTTATCTAAGAATTTCTTCTGCATCTGAACCCATGTTCTAATGCTTCCGGAAGGCAATGAAAGGAACCAGTCACTTGCCGAGTCAGTGAGGGAAAAATAGAACGCTTTTAACTTGAAGTCGTCCATATTCACTCGGTTGGGCTTTAGATTCTGGCAAATGCCATGTAGGCGTTGGAGGTGAGTTGTGGCAGATTCTCCTTGAGATCCTGAGAATTTTGGCAGGCTGTGTGCCACTGATGCGTTGATGGTTATATTTTCTAACTCAGGGCTCTCATAGATACACCACGGCTGTGTCTCGAAATTAGGGGCATTTAACTCGCCCATCGTCGGTTCACGGTAGTAGTTATCTCCGTAGTAGTCATCGAACGCGGGTTCTCTTCTTGGCATGTATCGAGGTTGAGGTTGTGGTCGTGGGGGATGGATAGGAGGTTGTACTGGACCAGCTGCATTTTGGTCCTCGGGTAATTCTTGGTTTCTTCTGACTGCTTCCCTATCACGAGCTCTTCTGTTTCTGATGAGTTGTTCCGGATCGTCGACGAATGGAAACTGTACCTCATCATTCTGATCGTACAGGTTTATTTCTTCGTCATCCTGGAAGTCATGGTGACTTTCTTCACGAGACATGGTTGTTTTGAAGCGCGTAACGATTCAATGAACAGTTATCCGATGACTAGTTCCCCGGCAACGGCGCCAATTTGACAGAACCGCTCGTCGTCAAAGCGATTGTGCAAATAAATTTATAGTCCACTACTTGCAACTATACTACTGGGTAGTACTTGGTAAGTAGGGGTCGAACCCAAGGGAACTAGGGGAATAATTGTTCTTCGGGGGGAATTACGCAGCGTGGGAACGTGTTTAAGGTCGGTTGGTTGATTTTAATACTAGAAAGTAAATTACTATTTTAATGATTAAGAGAAATGTTTGGTTTCAGGGGACTTGTATTATATCCTGTTTATTGTTGACCATTAGTGAATCATCTAAGTATTCGAACGGTGAATCGAGGCTAGTTACAGCTCAAGACTTGCAACACCGGTTTAAAGCAACTCCTGTTCTATTTCAGTCTAGCGCCAATACCCTAAGGTATGCTAGCCTGGGTGCATCCACTTGATCTCACAGTTACGCTCGACCAGATGGGATTTAGGATGAGTCGAACTCCTCAGATATGATCACGAATTCCCACAGAAGAGCTTTGCTTGTTACAGCATCCACTCAACCTTGGAAACTCTGACTATATATGGCACATAGAACAAGTTTTGAATACTAAGACTAAACACTAAGTTAATAGTCTTAAAACATTTATAATACAAGTGCGCCCCTTAGACCGAACTACTAGTTTAGCTACTATTCATCGCGCTAAACATTATACTAAGGAAATTAAAGGCAACAGTTAAATAAATAAATACTAAGAGAAACTTACAACCGTTGAAGCGCCAAGGGAGCTTTCCTTTAATTCCAAAGCAAAATTATAACATTACAAATATTACAACTTCTAGAGAGAGAAGTGAATTTGGGAATTGGTGTGTGAAATGAGGAGGAGGAGCTCCTCCTTTTATAGCCAAAATGGGAGGAGATGGGTGGTGGAGATGGTGGACATGTGCATTTGATCCAAGGGAGGAGAAGAGGAGGAAGGAGGAGGTGCCATGTGGAGGAGGAGAAAGCCGCCGGTCACCATGGGTGGAGGAGCCGCCGGTTGCCGGTGGCCCAAGGGGGAGGAGCTCCTCCCTTGGCCACCTCCTTGAGTGGTGGCCGGTCATCCTTGCCCAATGTGTGAGTTTTGTACAGTTTTGTGCAGTCTTTTCACAAAACTGTCAATGCATTTCTTCCCCGGGCTGTCTTGACTCCACTCCTGATTCTTCTGATTAATTTATTCTGGTCAATTCAACGTCAGGATCCTTGATATTTCTTCAGTCGGCATATGATCTTGACCTTGGATTGACTCTTGTTATCTTTTCAGCTTCAAATCCTCTCCTTAGCGTGTTTTCACTTCAGTCTCTAAAATGCCCTGTGAAAATATATCGGGACTAACACGTAGACGTTAGATAGACAAACAGTCTAATTAAGGGGGTTTTACTGTGTTTCTGACTCGTATAACTTTGGTCCATCACACTTGTGGCCATCTCCTCCTCCTCCCATGGCTATATAAGGAGGAGCTCCTCCCCTCATTTGAACAAACCTTAAATCATCCATAATTCACTTCTCTCTCTAAGTTTATGTATTTGTAAGTTTGGCTTTGGAAATAAAGGATTGCTCCCTTGGCGCTTCAACGGTTGTAAGTATTTCTTAGTATTTATTCAACTATTTTTATTTCCTTAGTTATAATGTTTAGCGCGATGAATAGTAGCTAAACTAGTAGTTCGGTAGAAGGGGCGCACTTGTATTATAAAATGTTTTAGACTATTAACTTAGTGTCTCGTATTAGTATTCAAAACTTATTCTATGTGCCATATATAAAGTTAGAATTTCCAAGGGTGAGTGAACCATTTGTAACTGGACCAAAGGGACCAAATGGGTAAGCTTGTCATTGGGGGTTCGTGATCATACTCGGGTAAGTGGACCATTTGTAACTGGGCCAAAGGGACCAAATGGACAAGCTTATCCGAGGAGGTCGACTTATCCTAAAAACCATTTGAAAACTGGGCCAAAGGGATCAGATGGATGCACACAGGCTAGCGTACCTTGAAATGGGTACTGGTGCTAGTTTAAGTAGAATAAGTGCTCTACGACCTTGAAAAAGGCTAGGCAATGTTGCAAGTCTTGAGCTAGGAATAGCCTCGATTCATGTTTGAATACTTAGATGATTCACTAAAGGTCAATGATAAACAGGATATAATACAAGGCCCCTGAAACCGAACAATTCTCTTTAATTATAAACTGCAATTTACTTTCCAATACTAAAACCAACCAACCAACCAATCAATCAATCAATCACTTAGCTGATAGCTTTAAAACCAACCAACCAACCTAAAACACGCTCTCTCGCTGGACAACCCCCTCAAAGAACATCTATTCCCCTGATTCCCTTGGGTTCGACCCCTACTTACCAAGTACTACCCAGTAGTATAGTTGCGAGTAGCGGACAATTATAAATTTATTTGCACAAATCGCTTTAACGACGAGCGGTCTGTCAACCACCCCTTAGACATCCCCCACTCTCTCAACATCAACAAATGCCGAGACGAGGACCCATCTTTGATGATTATGGGGATAACAACTACCGCGCACCCACTATGGGAGAACTCAATGCCCCAGACTTCGAAACGCAGCCGTGGTGCATTTGCGAGGGCCCTAAACTAGAAAACATTGCCGTCGACATGTCCGTGGTCCACAATTTGCCAAAGTTCTCAGGAACTAATGGAGAATCTACGACAACTCATCTCCATTGCTTACATGGCATTTTCCAAAATCTAAAGCCCAATCGAGTGAATATAGACGACTTCAAGTTGAAACCGTTCTATTTTTCCATCATTGACTCGGCAAATGACTGGTTCCTTTCATTGCCTTCGAGGAGCATTAGAACATGGGTTCAGATGCAAAAGAAATTCCTGGACAAATACTACCCAGCGACAAGAGCGATGCAAGTAAGAAGGCAATTGTAGGACATAAGGCAGGGACCTAATGAAACCATGTACGACTACCTGGAGAAATTCAACCACCTGGAGAGAAGCTGCTGCACTCTTGGACTACCCGAGAAGCTCATCATCGAGTACCTAATTAATGGACTAACTGAGTTAGACAAAATGCTCCTGGATTCCTAAACTGGAGGATCCATGATGAATCTATCATTAAGTGGCATAAGGGATCTCATCACCAACGTTGCTGAAAATGCTCGGTTTAGAGAGGAGACTACTCGTCAAGATGAATTCTTCCGAACAAAAAACGTATCACAAGCCGAGACATAAGTAAACTCCATGCCAGAAGAGATGAGACAAATGAAGGAAATGATGATGCAATTCCTACGAAAGCAGACAGTTCAAGTAAGACCTTGCGAGTTTTGTGGCTCTACGGACCACAAGACTGATGCATGCCCAACTTTGATCAAAGTCAACCCGGTAGAGGCCAATGCAGTGGGAGGATACCAAGGGTACACCAACAACAACAAAGTCGTACCCCAACCAGCTCAGACATTCTACCAACCTCCCCAGAAGCAATACAACCAGAACGCCCCACCAACGAGCCAGTATCAACAAAGGGGACCAAACCAGTACCCGATAGGCCAATATCAGCAGAAGGCCCCAAATCAATATCAGGCGGGCCCGAGTAATCAGCAAGGACCAAACAAATGGCTGGAGGACATGATAAAGGAGCTCTTGAGTACTATACATCAATCTTCAAATACTGTGCAACAATTGAAGGGTACTGTGCAACAATCCTCAAGTGCTGTGCAGCAATTGTCGGGCTCTGTGCAGCAATTGAGTACTGCTGTGCATCAAAACCAGGCGAAAAATGATGGAGCAATAGCCGAACTGAAGAAAAAAAATGTCTCAGCTCGCTACATCAATGTTCAAGCGAAAAAATAAGCCTGGCCAACTTCCTTCACAAACCATTCAAAACCCAAAGGAAAATGTTAATGCCGTGACCCTAAGGAGTGGGAAAAAGCTTGCCATCGAACCCATGGAGCAAGAGGAGGACGAAGCCCCGAAGTTGCCCGAAGAAGAGAGGGACGCGGCTAAGGAGAGCGAGGGCGCAGCCGAGGAGCACATGCCATGCCCGATACCTGCGGCTAGCCCGATACCAGCAACCAAAGAAGCCAAGGAGTGCCCGGTGCCCAGAACCGAGACCCCCAAGATGAGCGCCGCTCTTCCATTTCCAGTGCCAGCCCGAGTACCAAAACAACATGTCATGGATGAGGACGTGTTCGAATTGTTCAGCAAAGTCGAAATCAACATCCCCCTCTTAGAAGCCATCAAGCAAATCCCTCGATATGCTAAGTTTCTAAAGGAGCTTTGCACCAACCGGAGGAGGAGCAATAGAAATGATCAATAACTGATGAGAAGGGACGTGTCGGCTGTCATGCAACGAAAGGTGCCCCCCAAATGCAGAGATCCGGAAACTTACACCATTCCATGCACAATTGGCAACATCCGGATCGAGAACTGCATGCTAGACCTTGGAGCATCAATCAACGTCTTGCCCTTCTCTATCTACTCATGCCTTAGGATTGGGCCGCTCGAACCCACCAGTCTCACTATTCAACTGGCAGACCGGTCGTGCAAACAGCCCGAGGGAAAAATTGAAGATGTTTTGGTCCAAGTAGGAGAATTGGTGTTTCCAGCAGACTTCTACGTCCTTAAAATGGAGAATGGTGGACCAACTGACCATGCTCCTATCCTTCTCGGTCGACCATTTCTTCAAACCTCAAAAATGAAGATACACTACGGGAGTGGGATGCTATCAATGAAAGTAGAAATAGAGGTCTTCACCTTCGACATATTCAGAGCAATGAAGCATCCCATGGAGTTCGAGGAAGTGCACGCTCTCGACGCTTTGGACGACCTAGTCCAAGAAGTTCAATCAGAACCAAAAGTAGATACCTTAGAACTCATACTCAATGGAGTCGAGAGCTCATATGACTTGGCCGAAGTCTTGCATGAAATACTAGCCCACTTAACAACCTCGGAGCCTCTCACACCAGGATATGAAGTCAACGAGGTGAAATTATTCAAATCGAATACCCTTTTACCCTCAGTGATGCAAGCTCCTAAAATAGAATTGAAGCCCCTACCCTTACATCTGAAGTACGTGTTCCTAGGGGAAAATAACACGCTCCCGGTAATCATAAAGAGTGGCCTTGAAACAGACCAGGAGCGTCGTTTGATAAAAGTGCTGAAACAACACAAGTTGGCTATTGGATGGACTTTAACCGACTTGAGAGGAATCAGCCCGGCGGTTTGCATGCATCGCATCTTACTTGAGGACGGAGTTAAGCCGTCAAGAGAACCTCAGCGATGACTCAACCCAATCATGATGGAGATCGTCCAGAAGGAAATACAGAAGCTACTGGATGCGGATGTCATCTATCCAATCTCGGATAGCTAGTGGGTAAGCCCAGTCCACGTGGTCCCGAAGAAATCCGGGATCACGGTCGAGGAAGATTCCGAAGGGAAATTGGTGACAACAAGGGTCAAGAACGGCTGGAGAATGTGCATCGACTACAGAAAATTAAATGCCGTCACAAGAAAAGACCATTTCCCTCTGGCATTTATCGATCAAATGTTAGACCGACTGGTAGGCAGGCCATACTTTTGCTTCCTGGACGGATTCTCGGGCTACAACCAGATCCCCATAGCACCCGAGGATCAAGAGAAGACTACATTCACCTGCCCATTCGGCACATTCACCTTCAGAAGAATGTCGTTCGGTCTATGCAATGCTCTGGGGACTTTCCAAAGAATGGTGACTAGCATCTTCTCTGACATGATCGGAATATTCGTCGAAGTCTTCATGGACGACTTCACCATCTGTGGCGATACATTCGACGCTTGCCTAGACAACTTAAGCACGGTTCTGGCACGATGTGTCTCAATGAACCTTGTGCTCAACTATGAGAAGTGCCATTTCATGGTAACTCATGGAGTAGTCTTAGGGCACGTCGTCTCACAAGAAGGCATAGAGGTGGATAATGCTAAAATAGATCTGATCATGACTCTACCATACCCCTCCACTGTCCGAGACATCCAATCCTTCCTTGGGCATGCAGGATTCTACCGACGATTCATCAAGGACTTCTCCCAAAAGGCGTTGCCTCTATCCACTCTTCTCCAAAAAGAAGTCCCTTTTGAATTCACCAAGTCATGCAAGGAAGCCTTTGATGAGCTCAAGAAGGCCCTCACTAGCACACCAATCATCCAAACTCCGGATTGGAAAAAACCATTCGAAATCATGTGCGACGCAAGCGATTACGCCGTAGGGGCTGTGCTTGGCCAAAGAATTAACAAAAATTCAGTAGTCATCTACTACGCCTCAAGGACCCTCGATACAGCCCAAAGGAATTACTCCACCACCGAAAAGGAACTCTTTGCTGTGGTATTCGCTCTAGAGAAGTTCAGAGCCTACTTGCTCGGAGCAAAAGTAATTGTCTTCTCAGACCATGCGGCCATCCGGTACCTAATGAAGAAAAAAGAGGCCAAGCCAAGGCTCATTAGTGAATCATCTAAGTATTCAAACGGTGAATCGAGGCTAGTTACAGCTCAAGACTTGCAACACCGGTTTAAAGCAACTCCTGTTCTATTTCAGTCTAGCGCCAATACCCTAAGGTATGCTAGCCTGGATGCATCCACCTGATCTCACAGTTACGCTCGACCAGATGGGATTTAGGATGAGTCGAACTCCTCAGATAGCTTTGCTTGTTACAGCTTCCACTACCTGAGTATGATCACGAATTCCCACAGAAGAGCTTTGCTTGTTACAGCATCCACTCAACCTTGGAAACTCTGACTATATATGGCACATAGAACAAGTTTTGAATACTAAGACTAAACACTAAGTTAATAGTCTTAAAACATTTATAATACAAGTGCGCCCCTTAGACCGAACTACTAGTTTAGCTACTATTCATCGCGCTAACCATTATACTAAGGAAATTAAAGGCAACAGTTAAATAAATAAATACTAAGAGAAACTTACAACCGTTGAAGCGCCAAGGGAGCTTTCCTTTATTTCCAAAGAAAAATTATAACATTACAAATATTACAACTTCTAGAGAGAGAAGTGAATTTGAGAATTGGTGTGTGAAATGAGGAGGAGGAGCTCCTCCTTTTATAGCCAAAATGGGAGGAGATGGGTGGTGGAGATGGTGGACATGTGCATTTGATCCAAGGGAGGAGAAGAGGAGGAAGGAGGAGGTTCCATGTGGAGGAGCAAAAAGCCGCCGGTCACCATGGGTGGAGGAGCCGCCGGTTGCCGGTGGCCCAAGGGGGAGGAGCTCCTCCCTTGGCCACCTCCTTGAGTGGTGGTCGGTCATCTTGCCCAAATGTGAGTTTTGTACAGTTTTGTGCAGTCTTTTCACAAAACTGTCAATGTGTTCCTTCCTCGGTCTGTCTTGACTCCACTCCTGATTCTTTTGATTAATTTGTTCTGGTCAATTTATCGTCAGGATCCTTGATATTTCTTCAGTCGGCATATGATCTTGACCTTGGATTGACTCTTGTTATCTTTTCAGCTTAAAATCCTCTCCTTAGCGTGTTTTCACTTCAGTCTCTAAAATGCCCTGTGAAAATATATCGGGACTAACACGTAGACGTTAGATAGACAAACAGTCTAATTAAGGGGATTTTACTGTGTTTCTGACTCGTATAACTTTGGTCCATCATATTACCCCCCACTTTTAGTTTTTCGTCCCGAACAATGCTATTAAAGGGCGTAAGTTCTAATTTTGGCTTTGGAATATGAAAATTAGACTGTGGTACTCGATCTATCCTAATTCATGCATTGCTTACTTATTACCAAATTAAACTGCGTAAATAAATAGAAGAAACTTAATACTTGTACCTCCGTGCTGAGATGCAAATTATATTGGATGTCTCGGGAGATAGCCCTTTTTAGGCTCCTGGACTGCAACCTCGGGATCGTCTCTTACTATATGGTTTCCTGGTAGCTTTCTCTAGCACGTGATTCGATTCGGGTTTCAGTGAGTTGAGCCTTTTTGATTTTCTTCTTTGGCGAGGGACTGCTTTTTTGTTGTAGTGAATCGGCCTTTGGCCTTTGATTTGACTTTTTTGAGTGCTTCACTTTTTGCTCGGTTAAAAGCTTCACAATTTTGGGCCTTTGGCCTCTTTTGATTTGCTTCATTGAGCTTTTCGTCTTTTTGTGATTGCTAGTCCATTTTCTCGAGCCTTTTTGGGAGGTCCAATCATCGCCCGCAAGCCTATGGAAATACCTCCCCGCTCCTCTCGTCTTTGTCGTTTTGCGCGGGTCAAGATGAGGGTCGCCCATCTATTTTCTCGGCTATTTTGACTAGAGAGAGGACGGTCTGATTCCCGTCCTCGCCCTTGCATAGATGCTTCATGGCGGAGTTGACTTCAATTATTGACGGAGGGCCACCGCACTGTCGTTAAGGTGCAGTGTCCTCTGTACAAATAAATTTATAATATCCGCTACTTGTGACTACACTACTGGGTAGTAAGTGGTAAGTAGGGGTCGAACCCAAGGGAATTAGGGGAATAGGCTATTCTTTTAGGGTGATTGAACTGGGGGAAGCGTGTTTTATGGTTGATTGAGATTTTAGCGCTCTAATTAACTACGTGATTTTTAGGGGGGTTTTTGGTTTTGATTGCGGAAAAGTAAATACAGAAATTAAAATGCTGTAAATACAAAGAAGACTTACAGTGGGTGATGCGTGATTGTAATTCCTCCGGTAGATCAGCAGTTGGTGATTGCGGTTTAACAATAAAGAAAAGCATTCGGTTTCAGGTACTCTTGTATTATAACATGTATATAATAAACTGTTAGTAACTTTTCTAAGTATTCAAAGATGAATCGAGGCCCTTTCGTAGCGCAAGACTTGCAACATCGTTTAAAGCAACCCTTGTTCTATTTCAGACTAATTCCTCCTTTCGAAGTATCTTAGCCTTTTGTGCATCCACTTGATCTCACAGTTACGATTGACCAAGTGGTGTTTTAGATGAGTCGAACTTCTCAGATAAGCTTTGCCCTTTCGTAGCATCCACTTACCCGAGTATGTTCACGAATCCCCACGGAAGAGTTTTGCCCTTTCGTAGCATCCACTCAACCTTGGAAATTCTGACTATAAATGGCACATAGAACAAGTTTTGAATACAAAGAAATGAAACTAAAAGATATTACAACATTATATAATACAAGAAAATACCTTCCACCGAATAAAGAGTTTAGCTACGAATATCCATAGAGATGGATACCATAGATAAATACTCGGGGGTTTTTGAAAACAGTAAGAGGGAAAGGGGTGGAATACTCAAGAACCAACAGGAGTATTCCTAATTCCTACTGAATACTCAAGAACCAACAGGAGTATTCTCTACAGTATTATAATACTCGAGAACCGACAAGAGTATTATAATTTCCAGTATAATACTCAAGAACAAACAGGAGTATTATTTCAAAACCGAACCAAACTTACAAGTAACAAAATGTAGAGAGAGAAGTGATTACAATTTTTGGGATGATTTATGAGGAGGAGGAGCACCTCCTTTTATAGGAAAAATGGGTGGAGATGGGTGGTGGAGATTGGTTTGATCCAAGGGAGGAGGAGGAGGCAAGGAGGAGCCAAGGAGGAGCCACCAAGTGGCGGAGGAGGAGTGGTGGAGCTCAGCCGCCGGTAGCCGGTTGTGGTGGAGGAGCAATGGGTTGTTTCCTCCACCTCCAAGGCAAGTAGCCGGTCACCGAGGAGGAGGAGGGGTGGCGCCGCCGGTAGTGGGTGGTGGAATGGGGAGGTTTTCCTCCTTTGGTCACCTCTTCATCAAGTCACCAAGTCATCTTGCCATATGTGAATTTTGTACAGTTTTGTGCAGTCTTTTCACAAAACTGTCAGTGTGTTCCTTCCCCGGACTGTCTTGACTTCACTCCTGATTCTTCTGATTAATTTATTCTGGTCAATTCAACGTCAGGATCCTTGATATTTCTTCAGTCGGCATATGATCTTGACCTTGGATTGACTCTTGTTATCTTTTCAGCATAAAATCCTCTCCTTAGCGTGTTTTCACTTCAGTCTCTAAAATGCCCTGTGGAAATATATCGGGACTAACAGATGGATGTTAGATAGACAAACAGTCTAACTTGGGGGGTTTTACTGTGTTTTTGATTCGTATAATTGTGGTCCATCAGAATACCCCCCACTTTTAGTTGTTCGTCCCGAACAATGCTATTAAAGGGCGTAAGTTCTAGGTTCGGATTTGGCATATGAAAATTAGACTGTGGTACTCGATCTATCCTAATTCATGCATTGCTTACTTATTACCCAATTAAACTGCGTAAATAAATAGAAGAAACTTAATACTTGTACCTCCGTGCTGAGATGCAAATTATATTGGATGTTTCGGGAGATAGCCCTTTTCAGGTTCCTGGTTTGCAGCCTCGGGATCGTTTCGTACTATATGGTCTTCTGGTAGCTTTCTCATGCACGTGATTCGGTTCGGGTTTCAGTGAGTTGAACCTTCTTGATTTTTTCTTTGGCGAGGGACTGCTTTTTTGTTGTAGTGAATCGGCCTTTGGCCTTTGATTTGACTTTGTCGAGTGCTTCACTTTTGCTCGGTTAAAACCTTCACAATTTTGGGCCTTTGGCCTCTTTTGATTTTCTTCTTTGAGTTTTTCGCTTCTTTGTGACTTGCTAGTCCATTTTGTCAGCCTTCTTGGGAGGTCCAATCATCGCCCGCAAGCCTATGGATATACCTCCCCTCTCCTCTCGTCTTCGTCGTTTTGCGCGGGTCAAGATGAGGGTCGCTTATCTATTTTCTCGGCTATTTTGACTAGAGAGAGGACGGTCTGATTCCCGTCCTCGCCTTTGCATAGATGCTTCTTGGCGGAGTTTGACTCAATTATTCACTGAAAACCCGAAGTGCAGCCTCCACTGACTTCGAAAACCATATAGTTTGATCTGATCCTTTGATTGCTTCCCAAGTCCTTCTAGGGCATTTTATGTCAACTCCACATCCCTAGTTATCTCAGTACAAAGGACAAATGAAAAGTTACATTCTAAGTTTTTAAACAGTTTGAATTTTCACAAGGTAAATGCATGAATTCTGATTTATCTTTTTCACTTTCTTAAGTTCATATGTTCAAAAAGATACTATTACTAAAAAAAGAAAAACAGCAAGCATGTTATTTATGTACACAGGCGGTTTTCACCTCCCACTTTTGAACGAAGGCGTGCCTTAGTTCAAAAGTCATGCAAGCTTAAAACTAAGTACTGAAAGTAAGTGCGGAAAGTAAGATAGTGTCGGGTTACCTCCCGACCAGTGCACTTGTTTTACGTCGTTGGCTCGACGATACCTCGTTGTGGATTACTGGTTTGGGTCCCATGGGTGGCTGAGGTCAAACTTTGCCACCGTTCCTGTGTTGTTTCTTGCTTTGACTTGTCCTGACTTCTTGCTGGAGTAAGAGCTCCATGGTTTATGTGTTTTCTCTTTCCATTGCTTCTGAGAAGGCGGGAGACCTTTGACCATAGCTGCTGGTCTTGTTATTTTTTTGGTCTCTAATGACAGGTCAGAAAACTGTGCACCGTGATCCGAGATAGGCATTATGTCTGGCGGTTTTTTTGTGTCCGGGCGGCTCTGATGAATGTAGAAGTGTGCAATTTTGCCGCCGAACTTAAGTGATAATGAGCCCTTGCCTACATCGATTCTTGCTTTAGTGGCGTAGAGGAATGGTCGTCCCAATATTATTGTTGGTGGGTCGTCTTTGCAGGTCTCTTCTGTTGGTATTACATAGAAGTCTGCAGCAACGACGAGTTCTCCCACATGGAGTATTATATCTTCCAGTTCTCCAACCGGGCGGATGCATGATTTATCTCCTAGTTCGATGTTTGATCGGGGTGGTTTCAATGGACCAAGTCCTAGTAAGTAATATAAGGAGGAAGGCATGGCATTGACAGCAGCCCCAAGGTCGACTAAGCACTTATGGATTTGGGTCTCACCAATACCGCAGGTGACTGTGAAGGCCCCTGGGTCTTTATCTCTTTCTGGTTGTGACTCATGATCAGAAGTGAGGGCTTTTCCCAATGCTGGGCCATTCTGTTCATCCCTTTCATTGCTATCGTAATCCCATCCAGATGCTGGTATGTCAGAGTGTATGACTGACGGTGGTGATATGCAGACGGTGAATGCGTACCGTCCATTGTCAGCATGCGTGACCCATGTTCTGTCATTATTGGGTCGGTCTTCCTCTTGATTCCAGTCAGGACGACGTCTACGGTTGAAGTGCTTGTTAGTGAGTTTGTAGGCTGGGGCTCGTGCTACTTCTCCCAGGGTTGTCTTTACGTTTGACCTTTTTATCATGCTAAGATTCGCCTTTGGGTTTTGGATGGTTTGTGAAGGAAGTCTGCCAGGTTCACTGGTCAGTGTTGACATTGCAGTGGCGAGCTGGGACATTTGTTTGGTCAATTCAGAAATTGCCCCGTCAGTTTTCGCCTGGTATTGGAGTAGCGAAGTACCCAATTGATTTACGTTTCCTGCGAGCTCCTTCATCGTGTCATCGAGCGACTTGGTTGGTTCTTGCTGATTATTCAGGCCGGTTTGGTGCTGACTCTGATTCGGTCCTCTTTGCTGATATTGTCCTGGAGCGTTCTGGTTATACTGTCGGTGGGGGGGTTGGTGGTATGACTGAGCTGGTTGTGCTTCCTTCTGAGGATAGCTGTTGTTGTTACGCCAGTCTGGTTTGGATGTTTGACCGTACTGCCTATTCTGTCCTGCTCTGTCGTTGCTGTTGTTGTATCCTTGATATCCTCCTATTGCATTTACTTCCGCCGGTTCCTCTTCTATTAATGTCGGACATGCGTCAGTTTTGTGGTCTATAGATCCACAGAACTCGCAAGGTTTTACTGGAATTGGTTGTCTTCGTAGGAGCTGAATCATCATTTCTTTTAACTGCTTCATTTCCTCAGATATAGGCCCCGTCGATGTTTCAGCTTTTGCCACATTTTTCGTTCGGGAGAATTCTTCCTGCCGAGTTGTCTCTTCTCTAAATCGGGCATTTTCGGCAACGTCGTTGATGAGTTGCCTAACACCACTCAATGATAGATTCATTATGGACCCTCCAGCTGAGGCATCAAGGAGCATTTTGTCTAAGGGTCTTAATCCATCAATGAGGTACTCGATTATGAGTTTCTCGGGCAGTCCAAGGGTACAGCAGCTTCTTTCCAGGTGATTGAACTTTTCCAGGTAATCATACATGGTTTCGTTGGGCCCTTGTTTGATGTCTTGCAGTTGCCTTCTTACTTGCATTGCTCTTCCTGCTGGGTAGTATTTGTCTAAGAATTTCTTCTGCATCTGAGCCCATGTTCTGATGCTTCCGGAAGGTAATGACAGGAACCAGTCGTTTGCCGCATCAATGAGGGAAAAGTAGAACGCCTTTAACTTAAAGTCGTCTACGTTTACGCCATTTGGTTTGAGGTTTTGGCAAATCCCATGTAGACGCTGGAGATGAGTCATTGCTGATTCTCCACGAGTTCCTGAGAATTTTGGCAAGCTGTGGGCCACTGAAGTGTTGATGGCGATGTTTTCTAGCTCAGGTCCTTCGTAGATACACCATGGCTGAACTCTGAAATCTGGTGCCGAAAGTTCTCCCAGGGTGGGTTCACGGTAGTTGTCATCCCCGTAGTAGTTATCGAAGACGGGTTCTTGTCTAGGAACTTGTCGAGGGCGAGGGGGTGGGGGATATCTAGGGGGTTGTCGTACTGGACCAGCTGCATTTCGGTCCTCGGGTGGTTCTTGGTTTCGTCTGATGGCCTCCCTATCACGAGCTCGTCTGCTTCTGATGAGTTGCTCCGGATCATCCATAAATGGAAGTGGCACTTCATCATTTCGCTCGTACAGGTTTATTTCATCGTCATCCTGGTAGTCATGATGACTTCCTCGCGAGACATAGTTGTTTCGAGCGCGAGAATTTAAAAGAGATGGAGGGAGAAAAAAGAACAGTTTATTCGACGGCTAATTCCCCGGCAACGGTGCCAATTTGACGGAGGGCCACCGCACTGTCGTTAAGGTGCAGTGTCCTCTGTACAAATAAATTTATAATAACCGCTACTTGTGACTACACTACTGGGTAGTAAGTGGTAAGTAGGGGTCGAACCCAAGGGAATTAGGGGAATAGGCTATTCTTTTAGGGTGATTGAACTGGGGGAAGCGTGTTTTATGGTTGATTGAGATTTTAGCGCTCTAATTAACTACGTGATTTTTTGGGGGTTTTTGGTTTTGATTGCGGAAAAGTAAATACAGAAATTAAAATGCTGTAAATACAAAGAAGACTTACAGTGGGTGATGCGTGATTGTAATTCCTCCGGTAGATCAGCAGTTGGTGATTGCGGTTTAACAGTAAAGAAAAGCATTCGGTTTCAGGTACTCTTGTATTATAACATGTATATAATAAACTGTTAGTAACTTTTCTAATTATTCAAAGATGAATCGAGGCCCTTTCGTAGCGCAAGACTTGCAACATCGTTTAAAGCAACCCTTGTTCTATTTCAGACTAATTCCTCCTTTCGAAGTATCTTAGCCTTTTGTGCATCCACTTGATCTCACAGTTACGATTGACCAAGTGGTGTTTTAGATGAGTCGAACTTCTCAGATAAGCTTTGCCCTTTCGTAGCATCCACTCAACCTTGGAAATTCTGACTATAAATGGCACATAGAACAAGTTTTGAATACAAAGAAATGAAACTAAAAGATATTACAACATTATATAATACAAGAAAATACCTTCCACCGAATAAAGAGTTTAGCTACGAATATCCATAGAGATGGATACCATAGCTAAATACTCGGGGGTTTTTGAAAACAGTAAGAGGGAAAGGGGTGGAATACTCAAGAACCAACAGGAGTATTCCTAATTCCTACTGAATACTCAAGAACCAACAGGAGTATTCTCTACAGTATTATAATACTCGAGAACCGACAAGAGTATTATAATTTCCAGTATAATACTCAAGAACAAACAGGAGTATTATTTCAAAACCGAACCAAACTTACAAGCAACAAAATGTAGAGAGAGAAGTGATTACAATTTTTGGGATGATTTATGAGGAGGAGGAGCACCTCCTTTTATAGGAAAAATGGGTGGAGATTGGTTTGATCCAAGGGAGGAGGAGGAGGCAAGGAGGAGCCAAGGAGGAGCCACCAAGTGGCGGAGGAGGAGTGGTGGAGCTCAGCCGCCGGTAGCCGGTTGTGGTGGAGGAGCAATGGGTTGTTTCCTCCACCTCCAAGGCAAGTAGCCGGTCACCAAGGAGGAGGAGGGGTGGCGCCGCCGGTAGTGGGTGGTGGAATGGGGAGGTTTTCCTCCTTTGGTCACCTCTTCATCAAGTCACCAAGTCATCTTGCCATATGTGAATTTTGTACAGTTTTGTGCAGTCTTTTCACAAAACTGTCAGTGTGTTCCTTCCCCGGACTGTCTTGACTTCACTCCTGATTCTTCTGATTAATTTATTCTGGTCAATTCAACGTCAGGATCCTTGATATTTCTTCAGTCGGCATATGATCTTGACCTTGGATTGACTCTTGTTATCTTTTCAACATAAAATCCTCTCCTTAGCGTGTTTTCACTTCAGTCTCTAAAATGCCCTGTGGAAATATATCGGGACTAACAGATGGATGTTAGATAGACAAACAGTCTAACTTGGGGGGTTTTACTGTGTTTTTGATTCGTATAATTGTGGTCCATCAATTATTCACTGAAAACCCGAAGTGCAGCCTCCACTGAATTCGAAAACCATATAGTTTGATCTGATCCTTTGATTGCTTTCCAAGCCTCTCTAGGGCAGTTTATATCAACTCCACATCCCTAGTTATCTCAGCACAAAGGACAAATGGAAAGTTACATTCTAAGTTTTTAAACGGATACATTCTAGGTTAATGCATGAATTATGATTTATCTTTTTCACATTCTTAAGTTCATATTTTCAAAAAGGTACTTATTAAAAAAAAGAAAAAACAGTTGCATGTTATTTATGTACACGGGTGGTTCTCACCCCACACTTTTGAACGAAGGCGTGCCTTTGTTCAAAATTCATGCAAGCTTAAAACTAAATACTGAATTTAAATGACAGAAATTAAAGTGCGAAAAAGTAAGATAGTGTCGGGTTACCTCCCAACCAGTGCACTTGTTTAACGTCGTTGGCTCGACGATACCTCGTTTGTGGTTCATTGGTTTGGGTCCCATGGGTGGCTGAGGTCGAACTTCTTGATTCCACCGACTTTGATTCTTGCGGTGAGTCTTCCTGATTTTTTAGCAGATGACGGGTTTGGGTCCAGTTCTGATGGTATCTCCTTCCAACGTTTCTGAGAAGGCGAGGGACCTTTCACTATCAGCTTCTTGAACTGGGTGTTCTCCTGTTTAGGGTTGCCTTGTCCAGTCATGGCGAAAGCGTGCTCCATGTAGGAGTCATTCTGCTCGGGCCCTTTTCCCATTCTCCTTTGAGCTTCTTCTTGGATCGCATAGTTCGCGGCGACTTTCTCATTAATTAAGGGGAAAAGTCAGGAAGGCCTCATGAGGCTCGGTTCTGCCTCGTAATGTTGGTTCGTGAAGAACTGAACGTAGATAGTCTCAGCTGCCTGGGTAATGATAGTCGGGTATGGAATAGGCAGTTCGTTGGTGGTATTCTGGACTTCTACTTCGTTGCTTCCGGTGCTTTCCATGTCTGATTCCTCGGATGGTTCGGGAGTCTCTTCTGACGGCTCGGTGGTTTCTTCTTTGTCAGCCTCAGGGTCAGCTTCTTCTGTCTGCATTTCCTCGTCAGTGTGGGGAACTCGTCTTGTGGCAGCGGCTAGGCCAGTTATCAGGTACCACATGTCTGCAATGGTGAGGTTTGCGGCAGACCTTCTCATAGCTTCGTTGACTCTTCCTAGCTCTTCGGACCTCATCCCACGAAGAAATTTTTGGAAAAGAATTTTCTTCATAAATCCATGGTGCAGGCAGCTTGAGACGATGGCATCGAATTTTATGTAGTATTCGTCCAAAGTCTCATCCCGGGATTGTTGAAGGTTCAGGATCTTCTCGCGGGTTTCTTGGCGTAAGGAAGGTGGGGAGAATTCTTTCAGGAACGGAACGCAGAGGTCTACGAAACGTTCTGCACTGCAAGCGGTGGATGTGTAGTACCATATCGTAGCGAAGTCGGTTAGAGAGAATTTAAAGCATTTCAGCTTAAATTCCTCTAACACTTCGTTTTCAGGTTTGATGTTGTGGCAGACTTGGTGGAAGTTTCGGCAGTGCTGTACAGGGTCTTCTCCCTCCGTTCCTCCAAACAGGGGTAGAAATCGCGTTGTCCATGCATGCGTGACAGGTAATGACATAGAGAGATGAACAGAAAAGAAAAAGGGAGGGGAGAACAGTTATCCGATGACTAGTTCCCCGGCAACGGCGCCAATTTGACAGAACCGCTTGCGTCAAAGCGATTGTGCAAATAAATTTATAGTCCACTACTTGCAACTATACTACTGGGTAGTACTTGGTAAGTAGGGGTCGAACCCAAGGGAACTAGGGGAATAATTGTTCTTCAGGGGGAATTACGCAGCGTGGGAACGTGTTTAAGGTCGGTTGGTTGGTTTTAAAGCTACCAGCTATTTTGATTGATTGATTGGTTGGTTGGTTGATTTTAATACTAGAAAGTAAATTACTATTTTAATGATTAAGAGAAATGTTCGGTTTCAGGGGACTTGTATTATATCCTGTTTATCATTGACCATTAGTGAATCATCTAAGTATTCAAATGGTGAATCGAGGCTAGTTATAGCTCAAGACTTGCAACACCGGTTTAAAGCAACTCCTGTTCTATTTCAGTCTAGCGCCAATACCCTAAGGTATGCTAGCCTGGATGCATCCACCTGATCTCACAGTTACGCTCGACCAGATGGGATTTAGGATGAGTCGAACTCCTCAGATAGCTTTGCTTGTTACAGCTTCCACTACCTGAGTATGATCACGAATTCCCACAAAAGAGCTTTGCTTGTTACAGCATCCACTCAACCTTGGAAACTCTGACTATATATGGCACATAGAACAAGTTTTGAATACTAAGACTAAACACTAAGTTAATAGTCTTAAAACATTTATAATACAAGTGCGCCCCTTAGACCGAACTACTAGTTTAGCTACTATTCATCGCGCTAACCATTATACTAAGGAAATTAAAGGCAACAGTTAAATAAATAAATACTAAGAGAAACTTACAACCGTTGAAGCGCCAAGGGAGCTTTCCTTTATTTCCAAAGCAAAATTATAACATTACAAATATTACAACTTCTAGAGAGAGAAGTGAATTTGAGAATTGGTGTGTGAAATGAGGAGGAGGAGCTCCTCCTTTTATAGCCAAAATGGGAGGAGATGGGTGGTGGAGATGGTGGACATGTGCATTTGATCCAAGGGAGGAGAAGAGGAGGAAGGAGGAGGTGCCATGTGGAGGAGCAAAAAGCCGCCGGTCACCATGGGTGGAGGAGCCGCCGGTTGCCGGTGGCCCAAGGGGGAGGAGCTCCTCCCTTGGCCACCTCCTTGAGTGGTGGTCGGTCATCTTGCCCAAATGTGAGTTTTGTACAGTTTTGTGCAGTCTTTTCACAAAACTGTCAATGTGTTCCTTCCCCGGTCTGTCTTGACTCCACTCCTGATTCTTTTGATTAATTTGTTCTGGTTAATTTATCGTCAGGATCCTTGATATTTCTTCAGTCGGCATATGATCTTGACCTTGGATTGAATCTTGTTATCTTTTCAGCTTAAAATCCTCTCCTTAGCGTGTTTTCACTTCAGTCTCTAAAATGCCCTGTGAAAATATATCGGGACTAACACGTAGACGTTAGATAGACAAACAGTCTAATTAAGGGGGTTTTACTGTGTTTCTGACTCGTATAACTTTGGTCCATCAAGGACACTTTGGACCTAGGAGAACCGCTAGGAAAATCCTCGATAGCGGCTTCTTCTGGCCGAGTATATTTAGAGATGCATATGAAAAGTGTCAAAAGTGCGATAGGTGTCAAAGAGTAGGAAATGTGTCAACTAGAAATGAGATGCCTCAAATACCCATATTGGTCAACGAGGTTTTCGACATTTGGGGTATTGATTTCATGGGACCATTCCCAGTGTCATGCGGTTATACTTACATTCTAGTTGCTGTAGATTATGTGTCAAAATGGGTAGAGGCTAAGGCCACAAGGTGCGACGATGCAAAGACTGTCATAGATTACTTGCGCACTAACCTATTTTGTCGGTACGGAGTACCCAAGGCCATAATCAGTGACCAAGGAACTCATTTCTTCAACCGCATGATGGCTGCCACCTTAAAACACTACCATGTCCACCACCGAACGTCCACGGCATATCATCCCCAAAGTAATGGTCAAGCGGAGATCTCCAACCATGAAATTAAGAGTATTCTAGAAAAGATGGTGAAGTCAGCAAGAAAAGATTGGAGTCAAAGGCTGGATGAAGCTCTTTGGGCTTATCGGACGGCATACAAGACGCTAATTGGGACCTCCCCATTTAGGCTTGTTTATGGGAAGGCCTGCCACCTTCCGGTAGAATTAGAATATAAATCCTATTGGGCGCTCAAACATTGCAATCCAGATCTAGAGGCTGCCGGACTGGATAGGAAGCTTAATCTGTGTGAACTCGAGGAGTTGCGGCTTGAGGCCTGATGGACGCACAGTCGTTATGTGCAAACGTCAAAAATAAATTTATAAAAGTCCTCTACTCGCGACTTTAATACTGGGTAGCAAGTGGTAAGTAGGGGTCGAACCCAAGAGAATCAGTGGAATAGATGTTCTTTGAGGGGGTTGTCCAGCGAAAGAGCGTGTTTTAAGTCGGTTGGTTGGTTTTAAAGCTACCAGCTAAGTGATTGATTGATTGATTGGATGGTTGGTTGGTTTTAATACTGGAAAGTAAATTGCAGTTTACAATTAAAGAGAAATGTTCGGTTTCAGGGGTCTTGTATTATATCCTGTTTATCATTGACTTTTAGTGAATCGTCTAAGTATTCAAACGGTGTATCAAGGCCATTCCAAGCACTCGATTTGCGTACACTATCTAGCCTATTCCTAGGACATATAGCACTTATTCTACTTAGACTAATACTCCATTCCCGGTTATATTAGCCTACATGCATCCATTTAATCCCTTTGGCCCAGTTTTCAAATAGTTTTTAAGATAGTCGACCTCTTCAGATAAGTTTATTCATTTAATCCCTTTGGCCCAGTTTTTAAATGGTCCACTTACCCGAGTGTGATCACGAATATCTAAGGAAGAGTTTACGAATTTGGACCCCTATGGTCACATTCCCAAATGGTTTACTTTACCTTAGACATTCTAACTTTTATATATGGCACATAGAATAAGTGTTGAATACTAATTCGAGACACTAAGTTAATAGTCTAAAACATTTTATAATACAAGTGCGCCCCTTCTACCGAACTACTAGTTTAGCTACTATTCATCGCGCTAAACATTATAACTAAGGAAATAAAACAGTTAAATAAATACTAAGAATTACTTACAACCGTTGAAGCGCCAAGGGAGCTATCCTTTATTTCCAAAGCCAAACTTACATATACATAACTTAGAGAGAGAAGTGAATTTTACAAGTGAGGTATGTTTTGAATGAGGGGAGGAGCTCCTCCTTATATAGCCATGGGAGGAGGAGGAGATGGAGGCAAGTGTTGCATTGTGATTGGAGGAGAAAATGAAGGGAGGAGATGGCCACACATGGAGGAAGGAGAGGAGGAGCAAGGAGGAGGTGCCATGTGGAGGAGGAGCAAAGCCGCCGCTTGTGGTGGAGGAGAGCCGCCGGTTGCCGGTGGTGGAAGGGGAGGAGCTCCTCCTTTGGCCACCACTTCTTCAAGTGGCCGGTCACCTTGCCTTATGTGTGAGTTTTGTACAGTTTTGTGCAGTCTTTTCACAAAACTGTCAATGTGTTTTCTTCCCCGGACTGTCTTAATTCCTCTCCTGATTCTTCTGATTAATTTGTTATGAGTGATTCAACGTCAGGATCCTTGATATTTCTTCAGTCGGCATATGATCTTGACCTTGGATTGACTCGTAACATCTTTTCTGCTCTAAAAGCTCCTCTTTAGTATGTATTCTCTCTAAGCTCTGAATTACCCTGTAAAAATATATCTGAACTAACAAGCAAAAGTTAAATAGACAAAATGTCTAAATAAGGGGGTTATACTGTGTTTATGATTCGTATAACTTTGGTCCATCAAGGCCTATGAAGGGCAAACGGACTACAAGGCGCAGACAAAATTGTATCATGACAAATTCATCCTCCGCCGCTCATTTGAGGAAGGACAACAAGTGTTGGTCTTCTCCTCACGACTGAAATTAATGCCCGGGAAGCTTAAATCTAGATGGACCGGCCCCTTCACAATAACTAAGGTATCCAATCATGGGGCAATTGAGCTAGAAAGCCCGAACGATGGAAGCAGATTCACAGTGAATGGGCAGCGAGTCAAACATTACCACGGCAAGGTCAACTTAACTCCACGGAACTATGACCTGGCCGAACCACCACACCCAGGGGATCCAAACTTGTGATCCCGTTTCGTCCAGCCAACGACGTTAAACAAAGGCACTGGTCGGGAGGTAACCCGACACCTATTTTACTTTCAGTAATTTTATTTTCTGTCATTTAGTTTTTACCGTAAGTCGCTCTCACCCACTTTTTGTATAGAAGGAATGATGTAGGAATCGGTTTTTGGAGCAAGATCAGATCAGCCATGCAGCTTCCGAGAAATTACCGGGCCTGCGCTGAGAGTTCAAGGCCCCAGCTGAACTCCCTCGATTATCTAGCTCCGAGGCATGTCGTTCCACGACACGACACATTAAAAGGGAGTTCAGTTCTTCTCTTTTCCTTAATGTGATTTCCTTCTCCTGTATATATTTGCATGACTTTTGAACTAAGGCACGCCTTCGTTCAAAAGTGTGGGGTGAGAACCGCCTTTGTACATAATTAACATGTTTTTCTTTTTCCTTTTCCCTTAATAGTATCTTTTTGAAAATATGAACTTGAGAATGTGAAAAAGATAGATCTATATTCATGCATTTACCTTGTGAAAATTCAACTGTTTAAAAACTTAGGATGTAACTTCTCATTTGTCCCTTTGTGCTGAGATATACAGGGGATGTGAAGTTGATAGAAAATGCCCTAGAGAGGCTTGGCAAGCAATCGACGGATCGAATCTAACTATATGGTTTTCGAAGTCTGCGGAGGCTGCACTTTGGGTTTCAGTAAATATTGAAGTCATCTCCGCCGTGCAGCGTTTATGCAAGAGGCGGGACGGGAATCAAACCGTCCTATCTCTAGTCCTAGTAGCCGGGAAAACAAATGAGCGACCCTCATTTTGACCCGCGCAAAACGGCGAGGATGAGAAAGAGCGGGGAGGTATTTCCATATGCTTGCGGGCGACGATTGGACCTCCCAAAAAGGCTGAGAAAATGGACTAGCAAGTCACAAAGAAGCAAAAGCTCAAAGAAGCTAATCAAAGGCCAAAGGCCAAAATTGTGAAGGTTTTAACCGAACAAAAGTGAAGAAACTCCAATTCAACATCAAAAGCCAAAGGCCAAAGGCCAATTCACTACAAAAGCTGTCCCTCGCTAAAAAGAAATCAAAGTGCTCAACTCAGTGAAACCCGAACCGAATCACGTGCTAGAAAAAAGCTACAAGGAAACCATATAGTGTGAGTCGATCCCGCGAATGCAGTCCAGGTACAAGTATCAAGTTTCTTCTAAGTATTTACACGGTTTAGTTTGGTAATAAGTAAGTAATGCAAGAATTAAGATAAATCTAGTCCCACAGTCTCACTTTCATATTTTGAAAGTTTACTTAGATAGTGTTCCGTCCTTAAATAGCATTGTTCGGGACGAACAACTAAAAGTGTGGGGTGATCTGATGGACCATAATTGTATCAATCATAAACATAGTTAAACCCACCAAATTAGACTCTTTGTCTATTTAACTTTTGCTTGTTAGTTCCGATATTTATCTACAGGGTATTTTGGAGTCTAGAGAGAATACAGGCTAAGGAAGAGTTTTTAAGCTGAAAATAAAGTACGAGTCATTCCAGGTCACGACCAGATGCCGACTGTACAAATATCATGAACCTGACGTGGAATCACTCAAAACAAGTCCAATCGAAGAGCAACCAGAGTCAGTCCGGAGCTGAAATGGACCGATGGCTTTTGTGGATGAGATCACAAAACTCACAACCTCTCCCCTCATGCCACATGGGCGGCGGCTTTCTCCCTTTCTCCTCTCTTCCACAAGCTTCTCCTCCCTTCTCCTCACATGAGGGGAGGCTAGAAGAGATGATGACATCATCCGATGGCTTTTGTGCTCCTCCTCCCATTCCATGCCAAGTGGCTAGCTTCTCCTCCACATTTTACTCATCTCTTGGCCTATAAATAGACACCCTCCTTCCCTTTGTAAAATCCATCCCACAATCCACAAGTTACTTATCTCTCTAGATTTTGGGCACAATTCTTGTAAACACTTGCTTTAATCTATAATACGCTTGTTGGTTCTTGAGTATTCTAGTTTGTTCTTGAGTACTCTTGTCGGTTCTTGAAGTACTCAAGTTTGTCTTTACTTTTCACTGTTCTTGAGTACTCTTGTCGGTTCTTGAAGTACTCACCCCTTTCCTTTACTGTCTTTTACTTTCAAAAACTTTACTTTCTGTCTTTCAAAAACCTTTACTTTGAAGCACTTAGCTATGATGTCCACTTCCATGGATAATCGTAGCTAAACCCTTCATTCGGTTGAAGGGGTGTACTTGTATCATAATATGTTTTAGACCCTTTTTCTTAGTGCTGCTTTGTATTCAAAACTTGTTCTATGTGCTATACATTCGGGTAGAACATACATGGTTGAGTGGATGCTTGAAATGGCAAAGCTCTTCCATGGAGTTCATGAACATACACGATTAAGTGGATGCTTGAAATGACAAAGCTTTTCCGTGGAGTTCAACCTCTCTTTAAGTTGCTTGGTTTGATCGGAAATGACGGATCAAGTGACTGCTCATAGGCTAATATACCTTGAAATGGGGTGTTAGTCTAGATAGAACAAGTGCTCTATGTCTTGAAATGGACTAGACAGTGTGGCAAATCGAGTGCTTGAAATGGCCTTGATACACTTTTGAATACTTAGTATGATCATTAGCGGTCAATGATAAACAGACTATGATACAAAGCCCCTAAAGCCGAATACTTTCTTTAACTTAAAACACCACATGCACTTTACTTTCAATTTCAATATCAACTGCAATATCAACTGCTTACTCCCTAAAGCCGAATACTTTCTTTAACTTAAAACACCACCTGCACTTTACTTTCAATTTCAATATAAACTGCAATATCAACTGCTCACTTTCCGCAAGGCTTGTTCTTCACGCAACCACTCTCTGTAAGTCTTCTCCTTTAATTAATTACTTTCAGTACTTTACTTTTCTGTCATTTACTTTTCCGCACTAAAAATCAAAACCAACCAAAAAGACACTTACTTCTCTGCACTAAAACCCTAAATCACGCTCCCTACCAGTACATTTCTCAAAGAACAACTTATCCCCCTAATTCCCTTGGGTTCGAGCCCTACTTACCACTCTCTTGTCTAATAGTAGAATCACGAGTAGCGGACTTATAAATTTTATTCTTGACGTTTGCACACGACGACTGTGCGTCTGTCATCAATCGTGATGCTGCTAAAAAATGGAGTTGTGTGCTGAAAAGGAAGATCATCCCTAAGAAGCTGCTAGAGGAGTCTAGTTATAAAGGGAAGGAGGTAATTAAAGTGCTGAAACAATCTGGTCTGCTCTAGACGTTGGACAGATGCAAACCCTTCGACGAACAGCTGGTTTGTGAGGCTATGGCAAACCTTCCTCCTCGGTTTGGGGTCATTGGAGATGCAGAGTATGATGTCTTCTTTGTCAGAGGAAGGCAGATCAAGCTTGACCCTGAGCTCATCAATGTTTACTTCTCCATGGATGACCCTGTTGCTGATGAAGAAGAATCAGACTTTGAAAGGGTGATAGAGACCATCACAGCAGGCTCAGTTCGGTGGAAGCCTGACACTATAGTGCATACGGCAGATCTCTCCACATTCTATTCCATGTTATTCTTCATTGCGGTGTTCAACTGGAGACCCTCAACTCACCGTTCAACGATCAATCAGGATATGGCTCAACTGATTTATCAGATAGAGAATAAGCTGAAGTTCAACCTGGGCAGAGTTATGTTCAAACAGATCGCTGATCATGCTACATCTATGATAACTCTACACCACATTTGCTTCCCATCCCTGATATATGAGTTAATCATCCATCAAGCTCCAGATTTGAAGTCGTCGATTGTCCGTCTCTCAAAGGCACCCAACAAGTTCATCGTTGACCACAAGCTGTATAAAGGCCGTCACGTGAACGATCTCAAGGAGGGAAAACAGAAAGGAAAAGATCTGGCTGAGTCGAGTCGAGGGGGAGCAAGAATTGGCCGGGATGAAAGAAGCAAGCTACTCAAGGACCTTCATGCCATCATTGCTGTGGACAAAGAACAGCGCCGACGGATCAACAAGCTGGCTCGTTCTCTCAGCTACCCAAGCGAGGATGAATCTGAGGCCACATCTACAGGTGAGGATTCAAATGAGGAGTCATCTGCATGAAGGTCACCTGAAAAACTATCTCTCTGAACTCAGTATTATTAAAACTTTCATATTTTTTTATTGCTTGTTCTGGCACTGTTTGATTGTCTGTTCGAACTAGATCGGACCCCTTGCCAGTTTGTGGCAAAAAGGGGAGTATTTTGAGAGGAGACAATTCTTGCTCTCTCAAGGTTGTCTACTGTCCAGATAGTTAGATAGACTTAGTTATCTAGTAGATTTGGTTTTCCCAAAATGCCAAGGGGAGATCGATGTTCCCTTGAGTGGCATGTATTTGGCAAAACGGAGTTACACAGTTCGAGCAGGAGTACAGGGGGAGTTCGAACATATCATAGCACTCATGTACAGCGTGGAACAGACGCAAGGATATTTCCCGGAAGGATTTCGACTACGAAGATCTCGTCAATTTGAAGTCGGCCAGCGACTTATTCGAACATCAGATATTCGAATGAATATCTTCATTGAAGGCGGAGTGGCTGACATGGACAAGAAGTCTTCGTATATTCCTCCAACCGATTTGAGCAAGATATACATCAAACATTTAGGAATATTGCCTAAATATTTGATGGGATTATCTTGAGCTGATTTGGATATCGTCCGAGCATATAAATACAATGCTAGGGCGTCCATAATCACAATCGCTTTCAATATCAAACATACACGAGTATACCCTATCGATTGGAGAAGAAGAAAGCGACGGCCGGTTGTGTTTCCCCACTGGAAACTCATCGGTGCAAGAGCAGTTCAATCAAGTGCAATTCAGACTGCCTGGAAGCGATCCAACTGCCGCACACAACAAAGGACAACACGCTTTTGAGAAAAAGCGACCGAGCTTCAAGAGAAGGTCGAGGACGTTCGGACTGGAGGTTCAAACGAAGGGGATCGAGGTAAACTGTTGTTAACCTCAGTTGCAAATCTGAGAGACGCAGTGTTAGAGGCTAGGCAATTACAAGGTGTAAGCGTAAGTCCAAGTGTAAGCTCTAAACTCGTAATAAAGATTTGCTGTCCCTTCTAGGGTGTGGGAAACCCCCTAGTGTAGGCGTAGCCGAACTGGGTTATCATTCTGTGCGTCCCTCTACTTTTGTTCTGTTGACTGAATTGTTGTGAAAGGAGTTCAAGGTCTGTCTCAACTGTACCTTGAACACAAGCTTGAACATGGCATAGAATTTCAGTCCGTCAATCCACTCACTCCTCTCTGTCGTTGTCGTTGTCGTTCCTCTACGTCCGTCACCTCGGCCTCAGTCGCCCCGCCCTCTATCGCCCCTCCCTCACCTCGCCCTCAGTCTCCCTCACTCCGATTCAGCAGGTAGGGTTCTAAATTTGCATCAGGCAAGCGTACAAAATAGGTTATGGATACTGAAACTGAATCGAGATTTGGTGTGGTGTTGCTTGATCGATTTAGGATCGAGATTTGGATGTTTGAAGGGTTGAGTGGAAATTTGAAGGGCTGTACTGCCCATTTTGCTTTGTTATGCAATGCCACGAGTTGTTGGCGATTTTGATTGTGGCTTGCAGATGCACACCAGGTGTTTGATGATTTTCGGTAATTAAGAATTTTTAGATGACTTAGAAGTGTGTTGCATGCTTGTTTTGTGTACAAATTGGATGTTGGAGGAAATAGCTAGAGGATTTAAGATTCAGCCCTGACGGAGCCCACTACACTATCGTTAAGGTGCAATGTTCTCTGTACAAATAAATTTATATTTTTCCGCTACTCGCGACTACACTACTGGGTAGTAAGTGGTAAGTAGGGGTCGAACCCAAGGGAATTAGAGGGATACATTGTTCTTTAAGGGATTTGTACAGCGAGGGAGCGTGTTTTAGGTTGATTGAGATTTTAGCGCGATTAACTAAGCAACTATTTTTGGTTTTTTGGTTTTGAGTGCGGAAAAGTAAATTACAGAAAATAAATACAGAAATTAAATGACTGAAAGTAAAAGAGTTAAGGGAAGAAGACTTACAGTGGGTGATGCATGATTGCGATTCCTCCGGTAAATGAGTGGTTGATGGTTGTAGTTGATCGAGTAGTTCATAAAAGTAAGTACATGGGGGTTTTTGTATTTCAAGGGAAAGTATTCGGTTTCAGGTACCTTGTATTATAACATGTTTATTAATAACCGCTAGTAACCTTTCTAAGTATTCAAAGATGAATCGAGGCCCTTTCGTAGCGCAAGACTTGCAACATCGTTTAAAGCAACACTTGTTCTACTTCAGACTAATTCCTCCTTTCAAAGTATCTTAGCCTTTTGTGCATCCATTTGAATTCTTTGGTCCAGTTTCCAAATGGTTTTTTAAGATAAGCCGAACTCCTCGATAAGTTTTTCTTGTTACAGCTTCCACTTACCGAGTATGATCACGAATTCCCACGGAAGAGCTTTGCTTGTTACAGCTTCCACTCAACCTTGGAAACTCTGACTATAAATGGCACATAGAACAAGTTTTGAATACAGAGAAATGAAACTAAAAGAAATTAAAACATTATATAATACAAGAAAATACCTTCGACCGAATGAGGAGTTTAGCTACGAATATCCATGGAAAAGGACATCGTAACTAAATACTCGGGGGTTTTTGAAAACAGTAAGAGGGAAAGGGGTGGAATACTCAAGAACCAACAGGAGTATTCCCAATTTCCTACTGAATACTCAAGAACCAACAGGAGTATTCTCTAAAGTATAATACTCAAGAACAAACAGGAGTATTATTTCCAATCAGTATAATACTCAAGAACCAACAGGAGTATTATTTCATAAACCAAACTTACAAAGTAACCAAATGTTTTAGAGAGATAAGTTACAATTTTTGTGGATGGATTACAAATGAGGTTTGGCTTGGTATTTATAGCCAAACTTGAGAGAAATGGAGGGTGGAGATGGGGGGCAAGTGTTTTTCATCCAAGGGAGGAGAAGGGAGGAGGAAGGAGGAGATGACACATGGGGGAAGCCAAAAGCCGCCGGTTGGGGGAGGGTTTCTGCCGCCAGTTGCCGGTGGTAAGGGGAGGAGAAGGGTGGCTTTGGCCACCTCCAAGCAAGGTGGCCGGTCACCTTGGTCCATGGGTGCATTTTTATAGTTTTGTGCAGTCTTTTCACAAAACTATCAATCCAATTTCGCTCCGTCTGACTTTGATTGTTCCTCGGTTGAATTTAATTTGAGTAATTCCTACGTCAGGATCTTGAGATTTCTTCGTTCGGCGTCTGATCTTGACCTTGGATTGACTCTTAATATCTTTTCAGCGTAAAATCCTCTCCTTAGCGTGTTTTCTCTCTAAGCGCCAAAATACCCTGTAGAAATAAATCGGGACTAACAAGCAGAAGTTAAATAGACCAACAGTCTAATTTGGTGGGGTTTACTGTGTTTTTGATTCGTATAATTATGGTCCATCAAGCCCTCTAATGGAAAAATAACTTATTTTGTACGCTTGCTTAATTGTGGTTTTCAAACTTGGACATTTTGTTTTTGTTGCTCTTTCATCCTTGAATGATGTTAATAACTAGTTGGATTTAAGTATGTTAATTTTATTGATGTTCTTTTGTTTAGGGTTAACATTTGCGATCTACATCATCTTCCCTTTGGTTGTTCTTCGCTTTGTCCAATTTTAAGGTATGTTGTGGTTATCATTCTTACTTATTTTCCTATTAATATGGAGCTTTCAATTTATGAGTTGTTTTTGTTCTTTATAGCTCTAGTCCGTACTTGTTGCACACCCACCATTTTATTCTTCTTCGCGAGCTTCTATTCTAAGGTAAACTACCCGATTAAACTAATTTACTACTTATGTTTCCATTCATATTTAGATATTTGATTTTTTTTCTTTGGTTTACTAATTTATTTGTTGTTTATAACTTTAGACCAGACGCTGCATTCATCCTTTGACTATTTTCTGCGAGAGATTCTTTGATAAGGTAAAATGCACTATGAAATTCATTTACAACTTTTTCATTGTTGGAGTGTGCTGTGATAATGACAATAATCATATTTACTTGCTTTATGTAGTCAATTTTTAATGAATCGAGACCGGGTGTCTGATAGTAGGTTAAGGGTTCAGTACGAACAATGGATTATGGATTTTTGTGCATTTGCATCTTCGTATGCGTCCAAAAACAATATTGAACATGTTTATTGTCCATGTATGGGTTGCTGGAATAACAAAAAGGTCAAACCCAAGAAATTGCGGAAACACCTTTTGTTAAAGGGAATTTACCCACAGTACAAGGTTTGGTATATGCATGGCGAGGTTGAACCACAAAATGTTCAACCTCAGCCCGTAGAAAGTTTACCGGTGGATAATGATGATTGGGAGGAGGACAATATAATTGACATGGTCAACAATGTTGCCGACAAGTTTGTTGCTAGACCTCAAGTTTTGGAGTCATTGAGGACTGATTCAGAATTACCATTGTACGAAGGGTGCTCCAAATACACAAGGCTATCTACAACTTTGAAGATATTCAACTTGAAAGCAAAAAATGGATGGAGTGATGTAAGTTTCACTGAATTGTTAACTCTGGTGAAAGATATACTTCCAGAGGATAACACCCTGCCTAACCGTTGTTACGAGGCTAAAAAAGTTATGTGTCCCATGGGTATCGATTACGAGAAGATACATGCTTGTCCTAATGATTGTATATTGTATCGGAATTCCTATAAAGATATGGTTGAATGTTCGGTGTGCAAGTCTCCTCGTTATAAGTTAAACAAAGAACCGAAAAATAGTTCCAAAGGCACTCCTTCTAAAGTACTACAGTATCTTCCACCGATCCCCAGGTTTCAGAGATTGTTTGCTAGCTCGGAAGATTCTGATAATATGCGTTGGCATGCTGAGAAACGAGTTATTGATACGAAAATGCGTCATCCTACTGATTCACTACAATGGGCAAAAGTAGACAACACATTCCCGACATTTGGAGCAGACTGTAGAAATTTACGCCTTGGCCTTTCTACTGATTGGTCAATCCACATGGAAACCTCAGTACTCAGCATAGTACATGGCCTGTGATATTGGTTATCTACAATCTTCCTCCAATGTTAACCATGAAGCGTAAGTATATGATGCTTTCTCTATTGATATCGGGTCCTCTACAGCCCGGAAATGATATTGATGTATACTTAGCTCCTTTGATAGAAGATTTGAAGCTTTTATGGAACGAAGGAGTATAGACGTTTGACGCATCAAGACAGGAATATTTTAATATGCGCGTCATGCTAATGTGTACCATCAATGACTTCCCAGCTTATGGTAACTTATCCGGGTACAATATTAAAGGGTACAAAGCTTGTCCAATTTGCGGGGAAGAGACACATGCACGCCATCTAAAGAATTGTCGAAAAATGGTTTACATGGGACATCGACATTTTTTATCGAGGCATCATCTTTACAGGCGGAAAAAAGCTGCATTTAATGGTGAGACCGAACATGGAATAGAACCTCGACCAGCTTCTGGAGATGAAATACTTCAAAAAATTCAGAATATTACAAATCGATTTGGGAAGCCCAATGCACGCATTGAAGGTACTCCATGGAAGAAGCGATCAATATTTTTTGATCTCCCTTATTGGCATACACTTGACATCAGACACTGTATTGATGTGATGCATGTTGAAAAGAATATATGTGACAGTCTTATTGGTACCTTATTAAACATTCCCGGAAAAACAAAGGATGGATTGAAATCTAGACTAGATATGTTGGAGATGAACATTCGTACCAAATTAACACCTCAAATTGAAGGAAAGCGTACATATTTGCCTCCGTCGTGCACCACTCTTTCTAAGAATGAGAAAACAATTTTGTGTGGATGTTTGAAAGGAGTTAAAGTTCTGTATGGGTTCCCTTCGAATATTGCCAGCTTGGTTTCAATGAAGGATCTGCGGTTGAATGGATTAAAATCTCATGACTATCAAGTATTGATTCAACAGTTGTTACCTATTGCAATTAGAGGTGTATTGTCTCCTAAAGTGAGGTCCGCTATTCGAAGACTCTGCGCCATTTTTAGTTCTTTGTCTGCTAAGGTTGTTGATTCATCAAAGCTTGATAAACTACAAGACCAGATTGTCGTTACACTATGCCAACTAGAGATGTTTTTTCCACCTAGCTTTTTTGATGTAATGGTGCATCTTATTGTTCATTTGGTGCGCGAGATTCGAATTCTTGACCAGTTCATATGAGATGGATGTACCCTTTTGAGAGGTACATGAAGATTCTAAAGAGCTACGTGAGAAATAGACATCGTCCCGAAGGGTGTATAGTGGAAGGATACATAACTGAAGAGGTTTTCGAGTTTTGCACTAAATTTTTGGGAAATACAGGCGCAGTTGGGATTCCCAGGCCATGTCATTTTGATCGATTTAATGAAAAGGGCATAAGTGGTCAGAAATATAAGAACCCATCATTTGATGAGTTGACGAAAGCACATTTCTATGTATTGCAACATATGCCTGATATCACGCCTTTCATAGAGCAGCACCCAAACATATTAAGGAGTGCATTCTCAAGAAAATCCGACCAGTGGTTGCAAAAAGTACATAGTCGGTCATTTTGTAACTGGCTGAGATGTAATGAGATTTTAAATAATCAGGCCAACTCTGAAGAAGAGTCTGATGACTTGGTAAAGTGGCTCATGCCTGGTCCAACACCAATGGTATACACGTGGAACGCTTATGACATTAACGGATTTTATTTCGACACAAAAGTTCAAGATGACCAGACCGTTGTGCAAAATAGTGGTTTCACACTTGTTGCTGAAACCACAATTGTTTCTAGTGCTAGAGATCAGAATCCAATATGTGCTCCTATTAATTATTTTTGGAGTCATCAAAGAAATATGGGAGTTGGATTACCTAAAGTTTCGAGTGCATATTTTTAAATGTAAATGGGTTAACAATTTGGCGGTTCGTACTGATGAATATGGAATGACGTTTGTGGATTTTCGAAGAGAGGGGTCCAAGGATTAGCCATTCATTATGGCCAAACAAGTGAGACAAGTATTTTACGTCAGGGACCCTTCTGATAACAACCATTTTGTTGTCCTCCACGGAAAACAACAACTAACCAGTGATACATTTGAAGATCTAGCTGAGGAATGCATGCCCGTTTGTACGATAGTTCCCGTGGAGAACGACAATAGTGAAGCTAATAATGAAATACAACTACGAGAAGAACATGGAGAAGGAATATGGATTGATAAAGAAATTAAATTTGTGTATTTTATTTATTTATGACTTGTGTAGTTATTTATTTATTTCTGAGAATTGGTTTAGTGATTAATTAATCTGACGTTTAATTTCATGTTTACAGGATCATGGCCATTTCACACAGCAGCAGCAGCAGCAGTGAGGATGACCATAATGTCACTTCTGGTACAGTTAGAAAGAAGAAAGGCCTTGTATATATGAGCAAATTCATTAAGAGACACAAGGAGGCTGGTACCAAGGCCACGGTCACATTCAATAGAAGAGGGAATCCAATAGGGAAGGTTGCAGACAATTAGAGGAGCTACTTGGGTATGTTGGTTCGATGTCGTGTTCCTATCATACACACCGATTGGAGGAAGGTCCCTAAACATTTAAAAGACATTGTGTGGAGAGAAGCAACTGTGAGAGCTTCTTTAATTCTAACATTGTATTTGTTTTAAACATGGTAACTAACTTTTGTATTAATTAAAACTTGTTATATATATATATATATATATATATACAGGCAATTTTCGATGGAGTCGAGGAGCATAAAAATCAGGAGTTTAGCTGTGCATGCAACATGTGGAAACAATTTAAGTCATGCCTCGCAAATGATTACATCTACGGTGACAGAATAGATGAAAATGCTTTGAAAGTGTATCCGTACATTGACTCCAATCATTGGAAGACTTTTAAGGAGCAGAGGCTCTCCGAAGCGGCAAAGAAATTAAAGGACACAAATAAGGATCTAGTCGAGAAGAATGTATATAAGCACGTCTTGGGTCGAGGAGGATATAGAAAACTGGAAGAGGCAATGGAAAAAAAAATAGCTGAGTTAATTTCTCAGGGGGCAATTCAAGAGGAACAAGCATCTAATGTCTCTATAGAGAGGCATGATTTGTGGAAGAGGGGACGAATAAAAAAAATGCTGAGTTCGTCTCTGAGGCATCTCAAGGAGTGGCTACAAAGATTGTAAGTTCCTTAGGTGTTTTTTAATAGTTAAGTTTTTTTAAATTATACACTAACTATTGGTAATTTTCTGAAATAATAGGATGATTTAGTGAAAATGGCCGCTCGAGCAGAATTTTCTTCTCAAGGCCGACGTGACATATTGACGGAGGCTATTGGCACGGATGAGCACCCTGGACGTACCCGAGGACTCGGGACACACATTCCATGGAGGATTGGATTACCTAGCTCTACCTCTTTGAGGGTGACACCAAGTTCTAGTGATATTCGCATTCAGCCGTCTGATCGATAGAGTCAATACTGCTTCCCCGATGCTCCCATAGATACGGACCCTTGGAAGAATATACCAAAGGTACTTGGAGATTTTTAAAGTCATTATTTCCTTACTATTTGGTTTATATTTTTCTTACAAATGTAAACACCATGGATTTATTTACGTTGATAGATTGGGCTAAGAAGCCTATTATATATCGAAGAGAGACTTAATAATGAGAGACGACTAGTGGCTGTCGGTCGAGTCATGAACGGTCGTTTGCTACGTGGTATTCCACTGCCTAATGAAATGGTGAAGGTTAAGGTCGATAGTGCTCTTGGTCAAAATGTTGGACTGCCCATTCCCCATGGAGAGACATTAAAGACAACACGAGATGCAGAGGCAAAATCAGACTTGGTTGTATGGCCGAAGCACTTGATTGAAAACAACATAAGGGTAATAAAATCAAATATTTGAACCATCTTTCCATAATTTAATTTATCAGATTTTATTTGAATTATTTACTAACATTCGAAATTCAGGAATATACCATGCAACTATACTGCCACTTGCCACCGGCTTCAAATGATGAAGTAGAGAATTATTCCATCGACTGTCGATTTCTACACGACATGTGGTCTAACTTGGGCAGAGACGTTGTTAGAGTACGCATCGCTGACTAAGTGTTCGGTGACAACTACACTTCCACAGTGGGCCTAGATGACGTTCGTGATATATATGCATTGGCACCCTTGTCGAACTCACATTGTGATTTATATCTATGGTAATACTCTTGTCATTACTTGTTCATCATTTGTTGTAGAAGGTCTATTTTTACAAGTTTTTCATTTTGTAGTTCTTTATACAATCAAATGATTGATTCAGAGGTTCGATTCGGGTTCTTCAATCACACGGCCGTGAGCCCTTCCAATCACATAAATGAGAGGCTAGAGGCGTTTGTATCAAGACTTAATATGCCAGACAAAGATCGCAATTATTGCTACTTTATGCCTTATATAAATACTGCAGCGTAAGTACATAAATTACTTGTACTATATTACCTGTTTTTTGAAATATGGGTTGTATGAATTTAGTTCGTTGATGTAGGTTTCATTGGATGTTGTTTGTTATCTTCCCCAACCAAGGCGTAGTCCATTGGTTCAACTCCTTAAAAGACGTCACCGTTATACACAGCGATGCAAAAGCTTTAGTGGACTCGTAAGTTTCGAACTTACTATTATTTTGTAACTTGCATTGACATTCACTAATTACGTATTGTTATTTATTTTAGGGGGTTGCAACGATACTATCAAGGATGTAATCCAAGGAATGATCGTCGAGTCGAATGGAAGATAGTGACGGTATTCATAGACAAAGCATTCCATTAATATTCTTGTAATTTTCATTAATAAAGTGTTAACTGAGATTACTTATAATGCAGTGTCCGAAACAACCCGATGATAGTAATTTATGCGGTTATTATGTTCTGAGAAATATTCGGGACATAATGGAATTTGTTCGTGCTAATAACGGTGCATATGTGGAGAACTTTGACCAAGTAAGCATGCTAGTCTCATCCTACTCTATTAGAATGGTGACAAATGTAGAATGGTGTTGGAGTTGTAGTTCAATATCAGTGTTGATCATTCAGAATATAATCTCGTCCTACTCTGTGTTATGACCAAAGTTTGGGATCAGATGAGCGTTTGATATTCTAGTTTTGGGAATATTAGAATATAATATGTGTTTTTGTTCTAAATCCATGTTCTAGCTAGGTTTGTTCTCTAAGTTTGTTCTAAATCGTCTTCTTATTTGTTCTATGTTTTTCTTAATGGGACACGAGCATATGAGTTGGGAAAGGTACAAGACGTGCGAGATGAGATCGCCGCCTCCTTGTACAACTACTTGTTCGAACATAGTGTTTACATGTGAATTGTTTATGTGAAGTATAAATCAGTGTATGACTTGTATAATGACTTGGTGATACATAATTCATTGTATGAATTGTTGTAATGGTTGTTTCGGAGTGAAATGAAAATGTTTTGATGTTTGTAAACGTGTAACAACAGGGTATTAAAAAAAATTTAGAATGTTCAAATTTTCAGGTGGATTTGAGCTGAAAAAATAGCCAAAATCTGCTCATATATTTCGATGTTTTACGCAATGGTTCACCAAAACCGTTGCATAATGTCACGGTATTAAGCAACGGTTCAACCAATAAACCGTTGCATAATATCACACATTATGCAACGGTTTTTCTTTGAACCGTTGCCTATTGTGTGATATTATGCAACGGTAGCTTATGCAACAGATCATGAACCGTTGCATAAGGGTCCAAATAACCGTCGCATAAGGTGTCTTCTGTAGTTGTGGTTCTTCAAACGAGGGGAGTTTCTATGCGCCTTTGCCTTTATTTTATCATTCTTTGCGCTTAGGGACTAAGCTTGAATTAAGTGTGGAGTGGGTTAATGCGCATAGTTCACATTCTTTCATGCCATACATATCGTTTTTAGATGGACACTTGCATCCTTTGCACTTTATCCCTAACAAGAGAATGTTTTTAACCACATAGGCTTGTGACTATCAAATCTCAATCCCTATAAATCACATCTAGCCTATTTGTCACATTTATTGGATCTTGAACTTAGAACCGACCTATTCCTACGAATGTGCATTCTTGTGAATCAATGTCATTGCTATCTCTTGTCTATCTAATTTTTTAAGTATTTTCGTTGAAATACCTTGGATTAAGTTTTAGCAAGCACTTTTAAAAAAATTCATGAAAAACTTTGACCTCTTGTATGTGCCTTGGTGACTTGAGTTTTTCCAATGAAGTGCCTTGCTCTTGATTGTTTCCCGCGCATTCCATACAATCCTTGAACGTATTGTCAAGTTTTAAGTGCGGAGTTAAAAAAAAGAGGGTGAAAAATAGGCCCCAACAAAAAATGCTTCATTTTCATGGTCAAAAGAGGGCAAAGCCCCGACTAAAAACTGTCTCGAGTACTAGAAAAGTTTCATTGCAAAATATACAAATGTCGGGGGTTAGGAAGAAAAGTTCCCCCTCGAAAGCATTTGTAGGCCAAAAACCATTTGAAAAAGAAAATAAGAAACACTTACAGCTTGACTTTACAATCTTCCATCATTCTACATTTGCGCGGGTGCATCATTGGTATTGTGTACTAGTTAGATTAACTCTTAGACAATCCTTGTGCTTGCACGAGAGCTATCATTTGGTCTATGCTTGTTTATTAAGAACTCTAGTGTCGAACTCCTCTTCCCTTATGGATTATGGCTTAAGCGCCTAAAACTTGGGAATGAGTTTCGTGTCGCGAACCCATGGACTAGCCCTAGCTAGCATAGGTGAGCGATTGATACTTTTTTTGTGCAAACTAAACTATCACCCGATTGTATTGCCTTGAAAATGAGTAGATCTTTGGATGAGACTTTTGATAGCCCTAGTATTGATGATCTTGAATGCACAACCTCATGGGATACTTAAATGGTTCAAAAGTTCTTTTGATGATAATGTGACGATGGTCGTAGCTTAGGGTGAGGGATTTTTTTTGAGAAATCCTCGCCTCGGTTAAGCACTCTTTAATTCATTCTCATGGGATAGGTGCATATGGGATTTGTGAGTATTCTCTCTTCTGAAAACTCTCACGAGACTATAACTCGCCCACTAGGGTAGCCTAGGGGTTTAAAGGCTTAATGCATATGCTAAATGCATTCATAAAGCCTACGAAAAGGAGCTAGTTAGATTGTACATACTTGTCATTTTTCTTTCAATAACATGTTTAGAAATAATGATCGATACCTTGTGAAAGCTAGTGAGGCAAATAGACGAAAAACATAGCACCACTAGCATTTCGACATTTGCATGACCTTGACATATTTTCATACTTTGTTTGCGATGAACAAAGCATAAGTGTGGAGTGTTGTCAGTCGAAAACTCGATTGATTAATGACCATATTTCACTATAGCTTTGAGGCTTTTACGACAATATTTTGATATCATTTGACCTCTATCTCTATGTTTCTGGTAGAAAACAAGCCCCCATCAAGGTCAAAGCCTAAATACAAAAACTTGGGGAACACTGAAGATTTGGAGCAAAGGTGGCAGAAAAGGGATCTCAGCCGACCGGCTGGGAATTTCCCCTGAACCAGCCGACCGGCTGGACAAAAGAGCAGAAGAGGAGAGCATTCATCCACTTTGAGTCGGTTGGCTGGCCAATGCAACCGACTGGCTTGTCCTTGCCCTGTACAAGTAAAGCAATCGGCCAACTTGAGTCGGTCGACTGGACCAGTCAACCGGTCGGCTAGATGAAGATATCAGATGGCTTGCAATTGTCCACTTTGAGTCGGTCGGCTGGCTAATGCAACCGACTGACTCGTCCTTGCCCTGTACAAGTAATGCAATCGACCAACTTGAGTCGGTCGACTGGGCCAGTCAACGGGTCGGCTGGGAGAAGATTTCAGATGCCTTGCTCAAGTGCTCAGCCAGCCGACCGGCTGGATTTTCAACTTCATTTCAGCCAGCCCTATTGATGGAATGATGAATTCTTGTCTGTTTGCATTGGAATGATCTTAAAACATGGTAGTGGTGAAGGGTGATGCACCTTTGTATTCTTATTTTTCCTCGAGGTAAGATTCACCATCCCACACCTAGTTATAAGTTTGGGCAATATTTCTCAAGAATGCATTCATCTTTGCTTGATCCCATCCTTGCTTCGAGGCAATAGGTTCAAGGACTTCTTATCCTAAGACGTCTTCTTCACGATCCAAATTCCATTTTCAATTTCTCATCGCGCCTATTTGCTTTCTAACACTTGGTTTTTGGCAGCAAGTTTATTTAAACATTGGTTCATAGCTTGGAGACCTTGTAGCATGTTCAGTTTGTCTTGGGCAATCTGCGTTTCGTTAGCTTGAATTATGGTTAGCATTTCCATGTTAGTGAGTCCACCATTAGGTTGAGGATCCAAATGATATTGAGGGTATGAGTCAGTATAAAAATAAGCATTGGCTATTATCCAAATTTGGAGGGTGTGAATGTGTTGGATTGTCATTATCTCCCCAATAAGAGTGTTGTTGCTCCTCTTGGTCGTACCCTTCATTGTACCAGACTTGTTGATTGTATGAATACATACTTCCAAAATAAAAGAATAAAAGTTAGCAACAGATATGAGTAGAGAATATACAAAAGAAAGAAGAAAATATTTACAAAACTACTCGAGATATCCACACAACCTAGGCTAATGACAAGTTAATGTGTTGCTGATCAGTCGAGTTTTCGATTGATTAATGGCCATATTTCACTATAGCTTTGAGGTGTTTCTGACAATATTTTGATGTCATTTGACCTCTATATCTATGCTTCAGGAAGAAAACAAGCCCCCATCAAGGTCAGAGCTTAAATATGAAAACTCGGGGGAAAAACCGAAGATTTGGAGCAAAAGTGGGCAGAAAAGGGATCCCAGCCAATCGGCCGGGAATTTCCCCTGAACTAGCCAACCGCAGGACAAAAGAGCAGAAGAGGAGAGCATTCATCCACTTTAAGTCGGTCGGCTGGCCAATGAGACCGACCGGCTGGTCCTTGCCTTGTACAAGTAATGCACTCGGCCAACTTAAGTCGGTCGACTGGATGAAGTTATCAGATGGCTTGCAATCGTCCACTTTGAGTCGGTCGGCTGGCCAATGCAACCGACCGGCTGGTCCTTGCCCTATACAAGTAATGCAATCGGCCAACTTGAGTCAGTCGACTAGGCCACTCAACCGGTCGACTGGGAGAAGATTTTAGATGCCTTGCCCAAGCGCTCAGCCAGCCGTCCGGCTGGGATCTGCTACAGTACCGGATTTCTACCCGAGGCTATAAATACAAAGTGGCTTGTTTGACCTAGGGAGCTGGCATCTTGGGGGAAAATTTCCATAAAAAGAGGGTGAATCAAGGTCATCAATCAACATCCAACAAAGGAGAAGTGAAGATCAAAGGGATACATTAGGATTAACCATCCTACTTCTATCCATTTTCTATTCTCTTTTGTTGTTGCCATAAACCCTACTCACACCATGAAATCTACTTGTCTTAGTCAAGACGAGTTCTAGATGGTGTTCGAACTGCGACTCGAACACTTGTTGGACAGTTTCAGGTTGTGTTCCAATAGGCATAGTTCGGCCCTTCGAGCAACGATGGTCGGTTAGTGCTCTGTCCTTCCTTCAAACTCATCTTGAACAGTCACCGGATCACACTCTGTATGTCGAGTGTCTGCTCTGATACCAAATGAAATCTACTTGTCTTAGTCAAGACGAGTTCTAGATGGTGTTCGAACTGCGTCTCGAACACTTGTTGGACAGTTTCAGGTTGTGTTCAAACTGAGACTGGAACACCTTAGCAGACAGTGCGTAAACAAAGCAAAATAGGAGCACACACGATATGATAACCCAGTTCGGCCTCGCCTACTCTGGGGGGTTTCCCACACCCGAAAAGGGACACAAATCTTATTACGAGTTTAGAACTATTCGTGGACTTACACTTACACAACGCCTTGTTTTTAATAGCCTAGCCTCTAACTCATCTCTCAGATTTGCAATCTCGGTTCACCGCAGCTCCCTTCGATCCCCAATGGGTAGGACGAGACTTCCCTCTCGGCCTAGTCTTGGACTTCTCGGAAGTCCAGTCGCCTTCTTCCGAAGACGTGTCTTTATCACCGTGTGTGTGTGCACTTTTATCGTCCTTCAAGAACAGTCTGAACAGCACACTGAACAGACTGTTACTTTGCCGTTGATATTCTGGTGTGGAATACTCAGCCGGCAGTCGCTCCTCCTCTAATCTCACAAATACTCTCGTGATTTCTTTCTCTTAGGAAGCGACACAGATCTGGTCGCCCTAGACTTGTATTTATATGCATGGGCACGATCCAAATCTGTTCCAGATATCTCATCAAATATTTTAGGAAATATTCCTAAATATTTGATGTGTATCTTTATCCAATCAAAGGAAGATTATGCAAAACTTCCTTGCCAAGTCAGCCACGTCGCCTTCAATCTGATGTGAAGATATTCATTTGAATATCTAATTCTTCACTGGCCGACTTCCATCTCGATCTTCGATCTTCCAGATCCAATCTGAATATCTTGTCAAATATTTCGGAGATACTCCTAAATATTTGATAGATATTCAATCTCCTCCATATCCAATCTTTGAAGATGACTTCCACGCCAAGCCATCCGATATTCTCTCAGCCAATCTGCATATATTTGATCGCCTATCTGATCTTCGGTGATGACTTGTCGATTGGCTCCAATCAAATAATCTCGTCGATATCTTCTAGATATCCAGATCTTCATTCCAATCTTCATGAGATATCTTCTACGGTAAGTTAGTCAGGCGGTCTTTAATTCTGGTGAGGAGATATTCGAATGACATCTCGAATAACTGTTTCTTTGCTGACCGACTTCAACCGAAAAGATCCTCTATATTCAGAACCTTCCGGATTCAGATCATGCGTCTTCTGCACGTTGTACTTCTGTTCCAGTCCGTGGTTGAACTCTTCTTGAACTCTAGCTCGAACTGTCTAAAGCCGTTTTGCCAAAGCCATGCCATTCATGGGAACATCAATCTCCCCTTGGTATTTTGGCAAACCCAAATCTACGCTTTAGACACAACTTGAGGAACCAGAACAGTTACCTCAAAACACTCCCCCTTTTTGCCACAAACTGGCAAGGGGTCTGATGGACCATAATTATACGAATCATAAACACAGTTAAACCCACTAAATTAGACTGTTTGTCTATTTAACTTTTGCTTGTTAGTTCCGATATTTATCTGCAGGGTATTTCAGAGACTAGAGAGAATACAGGCTAAGGAGGAGTTTTTAAGCTGAAAATAAAGTACGAGTCATTCCAGGTCAAGACCATGCTACACTCAAAATTAGCCTTAACATCCTTCATGGAACCGACTTGGAATCACTCAAATATTCTAGAACAGTCGGCATTTGGACAAGAACGCAATGCAAAGGCACCGAGCCCGGTAAAGGCCAAACAAGGGCAATTTCAGCCGATTTGGGATTTCGACCATGTTCCAAGCAAAATTTGGCTTAGGTTCCTTCTTGAGATTATCTTAGAATGACATTTTCATTCAGAATACACTCTCCAAAATCTAAGAAGCTCCGGCCAAAGCTCCGGTCAGATTTCGGTCAACCCGATGGCTTTTGTGAAAAGATCACAAGGATCTAGAAGACTCCTCCAAGGGGAGGCTCCTCCTCACATGGGCGGCTAAAGGAGGGATGCTCCTCCTCACATGGGGCGGCTAGCTTGCTCTCCACTCCTCCTCCTCCATGGAAAGCTTGCCAAGTGTCTTCTCCTCCACCACATCCTCCTCCACCCTTTGGCCTATAAATACAAGCTCCTCTCCATTGTAATCTTCATCCCACAATCCATAAACACTTCTCTCTCTAGAAAGTTTGGCATTTGTAAGTTTGGTTTTCAATATATAATACTCCTGTTAGTTCTTGAGTATTATAGTTCAGTCTTGAGTACTCTTGTCGGTTCTTGAGTACTCAAGTTTTTCTTTATTCTCAAGTACTCTTGTCGGTTCTTGAAGTACTCACCCCTTTCCTTTACTGTCTTTTACTTTCAAAGCTTTTACTTTCCTGTCTTTCAAAACTACAATTTTACTTTCCTTGTCTTTACATTCAAAAACTTTACTTTCCTTGTCTTTACTTTCAAAGCCTTCACTTTTCCTGTCTTACAAAACCTTTACTTTTCAAATACTTAACTATGATATCCTCTTCCATGGATTATCGTAGCTAAACCCTTCATTCAGTTGAAGGGGTGTATTTGTGTCATAAAATGTTTTGGACCCTTTTCTTAATGCCTCTTTGTGCTCAACTTGTTCTAAGTGCCTTATATTAGGTCAGAACTTCATTGGTAGAGTGGATGCTCGGAAGAGCAAAGCTCTATCATGAACTCGCGACTTCCGTGGATAAGTGGAGGCTCGGAAGAGCACAACTTATTTGTGGAGATCAACCTCTTCCAAAAACCATTTGATTTATCAGGAATGATGGTCAAATGGATGCACATATTAGACAAGAGTACTGCGTCTTGCAAAAGACTAGTCGGTGTGGCAAGTCTTGTGCTAGGAATAGCCTCGATTCACTTTTGAACAATTAGTATGGTCATTAGCGGTCAATGATAAACAGATTATGATACAATGCCCCTGAAACCGAATCTTTCCTTAGATTCAAACACCACCTGCATTTACTTTCTTAGTATAAATTGCTCTATCAACTGCTCACCTTCCGGAGGACTTGCCAATCACGCATCACCCGCTGTAAGTCTTCTACTTTTATTTTCGGTACTTTACTTTTCGGTCATTTACTTTTCCGCACTAAAAACCAAAACCAACCAACCAATCATTTACTTTTCCGCACTAAAAACCAAAACCAACCAACCAATCACTTACTTTTCCGCACTAAAACCTCAATCAACATAAAACACGCTCACTCGCTGCACGATTCTCTCAAAGAATAACTTATCCCCCTAATTCCCTTGGGTTCGACCCCTACTTACCACTTGCTACCCAGTAGTAAGGTCACGAGTAGCGGACTATAAATTTATTCTTGCCTTAGCACACGACGACTGTGCTCTGTTAAAATTGGCGCCGTTGCCGGGGAATTAGCTTCCGATTAGTTGTTCTTTTCTTTTCTTTCTCTCTCTCGATTCTCGAAATCACTTCTACGCAACCATGTCTCGTGAAGAAAGCCACCATGACTACCCTGATGATGACGAGATGAATATGTTCGATCGAAATAATGAAGTGCCACCTCAATTTGTTGATGATCCGGAACAACTCATGCGAAACCATAGAGCTCGTAATAGGGAGGCCATCCGAATAAACCAAGGACCACCTGAGGACCGAAATGGAGCTGGTCCTGTACAGCCCCGTAGATATCCCCCACCCCCGCAATATCAACAAGAGCCAAGACGAGAACCCATCTTCGATGATTACTATGGGGATAACAACTACCGCGAGCCTACTCTGGACGAACTCAATGCCCCAGATTTTAGAAATCAGCCGTGGTGCATATATGAAGGCCCTGAACTAGAAAACATTGCCGTCGACATGTCTGTGGTTCACACTTTGCCGAAATTCTCAGGAGCTCATGGAGAATCTGCGACAACTCATCTCCAATGCTTACATGGCATTTGCCAACATCTAAAGCCCACTCGAGTGAATATAGACGACTTCAAGTTGAAGGCGTTCTATTTTTCCCTCATTGACTCGACAAACGACTGGTTCCTTTCATTGCCTTCGGGAAGCATCAGAACATGGGCTCAGATGCAAAGGAAATTTATAGACAAATACTACCCAACAGGAAAAGCGATGCAAGTAAGGAGGCAGCTGCAGGACATAAAGCAAGGGCCCAACGAGTCGATGTTCGACTACCTCGAGAAATTCAACCGATTAGAGCAAAGCTGCTGCAATCTTGGATTACCTGAGAAACTCATCATCGAGTACATGCTTGACGGATTGAACCACTTGGATAAAATGCTTCTGGATGCCTCGGCTGGAGGGTCCTTGGCGAGCCTACCATTAAGCGGCATAAGGCGACTAGTCACGAAATTTGCTGAAAATGCCCGGTTCAGAGAGGAGACCACTCGGCAGGATTAGTTTACCCAAACCAAGAACGTGGCAAAGGTCGAGACACCGGTAAACTCAATGACCGAGCAATTGGAACAGATGAAGGAAATGATGATGCAAATCCTACAAAAACAGACAGTTCAAGTAAGACCCTGCGAGTTTTGTGGCTCTACGAACCACAAAACTGATGCATGCCTAACTTTGATCGAAGAGGACCCGGTGGAGGCCAATGCAGTAGAAGGATATCAAGGGTACAATAACAACAACAACCACGCCGGTCCAAGCCGACAGTATGGTCAAGCAACCAACCTGAGCTGGAAAAACGAGAACCACCCTCAAAGGATGACACAACAAGCCGCACCTCAACCAGCACAGTCATTTTACCAACCGCCCCACCGGCAGTACAACCAAAACATCCCACCAGCAGGCCAGTATCAACAAAAGGGACCGAATCAGTATCAGGCAGGCCCAAATAATCATCAAGGGCCAAACCAGTACCAAGCCGGTCCGAGCCACCAAGGTTTGAGCAAACCAATCGAGGATGTTGTAAAAGAGTTGGCTAGCATAGTACATCGAAACATGGCGAAGACTGATGGAGCAATTGCAGACTTGACCAAGCACATGTCCCAGCTCGCCATCTCAATATCCGCACTCACTATTGATCCTGGTCGACTCCCTTCACAAACCATCCAGAACCCAAGGGGAAACGTAAATGCCGTGACTCTTAGGAGTGGGAAAAAGCTTGTTAACCAACCCATAGAGCAAGAGGAAGACGAAAGCCCGGAGTTGCCCGAGGAAAGCAAGGACACACCAGAGGAAGAAGAAAATTCGCCTGAGGAACGCAGGCCAAGCCCGGTACTAATGACCAGCCCAGTGCCCATAACTGAGACCTCCAAAATCACTGCCTCTCTTCCATTTCCAGTGCCAGCCCGAGCACCAAAACAACATGTCATGGATAAGGACGTATTTGAGTTGTTCAGTAAAGTCAAAATCAACATCCCCCTCTTGGAAGCCATCAAGCAAATCCCTCGGTATGCTAAGTTTTTAAAAGAGCTCTGCACCAACCGGAGGAGGAGTGCTAGATATGATCAAGAGCTAATGAGTAGAAACGTGTCGGCTGTCATACAACGAAGGTGCCCCCCAAATGTGGTGATCTGGGAACGTACACCATTCCATGCACAATTGGCAACATCCGGATCGAGAACTGCATGCTAGATCTTGGAGCATCAATCAACGTCCTTCCTTTCTCTATCTACTCATGCCTCAGAATTGGACCGCTTGAACCCACCGGCCTCACTATTCAACTGGCAGATCGATCGTGCAAACAGCCCGAGGGCAAAATAGAAGACGTCTTGGTTCAAGTAGGCAAATTGGTGTTTCCAGCAGACTTCTACGTCTTAAAAATGGAGAATGGCGGGCCAACAGACCATGCACCCATCCTTCTCGGCCGTCCATTTCTCAAAACATCAAAAATGAAAATAGACTGCGGAAGTGGGATGCTATCAATGGAAGTAGAAGGAGAGGTCTTCAGCTTCGACATATTCAGAGCAATGAAGCATCCCATGGAGTTAGAGGAAGTGCACTGACAGATGCTCGTCGTCAGAGCAAATGTGCAAATAAATTTATAGTCCACTACTCGCGACTAGACTACTGGGTAGCAAGTGGTAAGTAAGGGTCGAACCCAAAGGAGTCAGTGTGGATTAGTTGTTTTTACGGGATTGTCACGAAAGTAAATACAGTTGGGGGTTGGGTTTGAGTGTTTTGGGAAATGAAAGTAAATTACGACAGTTGATATTACGATTAAAGGAAAGCATTCGGTTTCAGGGGCCTTGTATTATATCCTGTTTATCATTGACCTTTAGTGAACCTACCAAGTATTCAAACGTGTATCAAGGCCATTCCCGGCACTCGATTTGCGTACACTGTCTAGCCTATTCCAAGGACGTAGAGCACTTATTCTATTTAGACTAATACTCCATTCCCGGTTATATTAGACTATGTGCATCCATTTGATCAATCATTCCCGATCAGCCAAATGGTGTTTAAGATGAGTCAAACTTCTCAGATAAGCTTTGCCATTCCAAGCATCCACTTATCCGTACAAGTTTACGAACCCCGCTGTAGAGTTTTGCCATTCCAAGCATCCACTCTACCTTTGACGTTCTAACCGAATATATGGCACATAGAATAAGTTTTGAATACTAAGGAGAGACGCTAAGTTAATAGTCTAAAACATTTTATAATACAAGTCCACCCCTTCTACCGAATGAGGTGTTAAGCTACTATTCATCGTGCTAAACATTATAACTAAAGAAATAAAGACAGTAAAATAACTACTAAGAATTACTTACAACCGTTGAAGCGCCGAGGGAGCTATCCTTTATTTCCAAAGCGAAGAACAATTTTATTGAAAATGAAGAGAGGAGGGTTAAGCCCTCTCTCTCTCTAAAGTGTGTACAAGTATGGGATGATTCAAATGAGGAGGAGGAGCTCCATATTTATAGCCATGGAGGAGGAGGAGCAAGGGTGGAGATGGTGGCATGTGGAGGAGCATCCAAGGGTGGAGGAGAAGGGGAGGAGCATGTGGAGGAGGAGCCTCCACATGTCACATTCTCATGGTGGCTCATTTAGCCGCCGGCGGCTTTGGGAGGGGAGGAGTGAGGTGGTGACAAGTGGAGCAAGGAGAGTGGAGGAGCCACCATGTGAGGGAGGAGCAGTCGGTCACCCAAGGAGGAGGAAGGTGTTGCCACCCCATGAGTCGTCCTCGTCACCAAGTAGCCGGTCATTCAATGCACATGGATGAGTTTTGACAGTTTTGTACAGTCTTTACAAAACTATCAATCTAATTTCACTCCGGGCTGTCTTTGATAATTCCTCAGTTGGATTTAATTTGAGTAATTCATCGTCAGGATCTTGAGATTTCTTCGTTCAGCATTTGATCTTGACCATGGATTGACTCTTGATATCTTTTCAGCATAAAATCCTCTCCTTAGCGTGTTTTCACTTTAGTCTCTAAAATGCCCTGTGGAAATATATCGGGACTAACACGTCGAAGTTAGATAGACAAACAGTCTAATTTGGTGGGTTTAACTGTATTTATGTTGCATACAATTATGGTCCATCAGATCACCCCACACTTGTAGTTGTTCGTCCCGAACAATGCTATTAAAGGGCGTACACACAATCTAAGTAAAATATGAAAGTGAGACTGTGGGACTAGATTTATCCTAGTTCATGCATTACTACTTAGTACTAAATTAAACTGCGTAAATAAATAGAAGAAACTTAATATTTGTACCTCCGTGTTGAGATGCAAGTTATATTGGATGTTTCGGGAGATAGCCCTTTTTAGGCTCCTGGACTGCAACCTCGGGATCGTCTCGTACTATATGGTTTTCTGGTAGCTTTATCTAGCACGTGATTCGGTTCGGGTTTCAATGGTTTCAGTACTTTGATTTTCTTTTGGCGAGGGACTGCTTGTTGTAGTGAATCGTCCTTTGGCCTTTGATTTGACTCTTTGAGTACTTTACTTTTTTGTTCGGTTAAAACCTTCACAATTTTGGGCCTTTGGCCTCTTGATTTGCTTCTTCGAGCTTTTTGCCTTTTTGTGGCTTGCAAGTCCATTTTCTCAAGCCTTTCTTTTGGGAGGTCCAATCATCGCCCACAAGCCTATGGAAATACCTCCCCGCTCCTCTCATTTTTGCCGTTTCGCGCGGGTCAAGGTGTGGGTCGCTCATCTATTTTCTCGGCTACTTTGACTGTCATTTCGCGCGGGTCAAGATGAGGGTCGCTCATCTATTTTCTCGGCTACTTTGACCGGAGATAGGACGGTCTGATTCCCGTCCTCGCCTTTTGCATAAACACTGCATGGCGGAGATGACTTCAATCTTCACTGAAACCCGAAGTGCAGCCTCCACTGACTTCGAAAACCATATAGTTTAATCTGATCCTTCGATTGCTTGCCAAGCCTCTCTAGGGCAGTTTATATCAACTCCACATCCCTAGTTATCTTAGCACAAAGGACAAATGAAAAGTTACATTCTAAGTTTTGAAACAGTTTGAATTTTCACAAGGTTAATGCATGAATTGTGATCTATTTTTTCACATTCTTAAGTTCATATTTTCAAAAAGATATTATTTATTAACTAATATATACAGGTGGTTCTCACCCCACACTTCTGAACGAAGTCGTGCCTTTCAGCAAGACTGAGTTCAAAAGCCATGCAAGCAGATGTTATACGAGAAGGAAATGTTATTAAGGAAAAGGAAAGACAGAACTCCCTTTAAGGTGTCGAGTGAACGACATGGCACGAGGCTGGATAATCGAGGGAGTTCGGCTGGGGCCTTGAACTCTGAGCGTAGCCCTATCTGGCCTAATGTTGCACCCAAGTCCGATTCCTGAATAGTCATTTCTTCTATGCACCAAGTGGGTGAGAGCAACTTATTGAAAAAACTAAATGACAAAAAATAAAATGACAGAAAATAAAATGACAGAAAGTAAGATAGTGTCGGGTTACCTCCCGACCAGTGCCTTTGTTTAACGTCGTTGGCTCGACGATACCTCAATCATGGATCATAAGGTCGGATCCCAAGGGTGAGTGAGGTCGAATTTCTTCTCGGCTATCCTTTTGCTCCGAGAGGGTGAGGTTTCTTTGACCATAGCTGCTGGTCCAATGAGTCGTGCTTGTTTATTACTCCTTCCGGGTTTCCATTCTTTCGGCCCATGTCTTTGCCGCCTCTTCATGTTGGAATAGTTGGCACCTTTGTGAGTTTGGAAATTTGGTTTTGTGCCATTACATGTAGGCAATATCAAGCATGCGCCTCTGCCAATCCTCTTTATTGTGGCAGTGATGGATGGTTTTCTTGGAACGAGTGAGTTTTCAGGCGGTTTTCCTTGTTGAGTCGTGGTGAGTGGGACCGGGGCTTTCTCTGACAGTTCGGCAATGAGGTCCGGGACTTCCTCGGGTGCTCCGAGCGCAAGGACCAGGCCTGGCTTGATTTATTCGGCCGCTTCAGCAGTGAGGTTCGGGATTTCTGTTGGTTCGGTAATTAGGACAGTGATTTCCTCGGATGGATTGGTGATAAGGACCGGGTCTGATTGGGGTGGTTCTTCTTTGGTTATTTGCGGGTCCTCATCCTCAGTCGGTTCCTCGGGTTCAGCCGTCCTTTCTGTTGCTCTTGAATCGGTTTCAGCCGTGAATTGGTGCATCGCGGCACTCAATTGCTGCATGTTTGCGGCCAATTGTTGGGTGTTAGCTGCCAGCTCCTTTTCTGCCGCCCATAATTCAGTTTTAGCTCTGATTTGTTGCATTGTGTTTTCCAACTGCTGGATGCTAGATGCCAGCTCCGTTATACCGTCCTTGAATGGCTCGGCCTGATCTTGGCTCGGTCTTGACCTTGCGGCCAAATCATTGATTAATATCCAAAGATCATCCACGGTTAAGTCCCACATTGATCCTCCTGCTGCATTATTTAGCTGGTCCCACTCATGTGGCAACATTCCACAGAGAAATTTTATTTGAAGATCGGAGTTGGTAAATCCATGGTGCGGGCAGCTCGTCACAATGGAATCGAAGTACCATAAGTACTCATCCAATGTTTCGTCCCGGGATTGCGTTATTTTGTTGATCTTCTCGCGGATTTCAAGTTTGAAGGGTGGTGGGGAAAACTCCGTATTGTTCCAAGGTTTCATTCCGTAGTAGTATGACTTGGTAAATTGCATGATAAAAGAAAAAAGAAAAAAGAAAATAGAACAACTATTCCTATGCACAACTCCCCGGCAACGGCGCCAATTTGACAGATGCTCGTCGTCAGAGCAAATGTGCAAATAAATTTATAGTCCGCTACTCGCGACTAGACTACTGGGTAGCAAGTGGTAAGTAGGGGTCGAACCCAAAGGAGTCAGTGTGGATTAGTTGTTTTTACGGGATTGTCATGAAAGTAAATACAGTTGGGGGTTGGGTTTGAGTGTTTTGGGAACTGAAAGTAAATTACGACAGTTGATATTACGATTAAAGGAAAGCATTCGGTTTCAGGGGCCTTGTATTATATCCTGTTTATCATTGACCTTTAGTGAACCTACTAAGTATTCAAACGTGTATCAAGGCCATTCCCGGCACTCGATTTGCGTACACTGTCTAGCCTATTCCAAGGACGTAGAGCACTTATTCTATTTAGACTAATACTCCATTCCCGGTTATATTAGCCTATGTGCATCCATTTGATCAATCATTCCCGATCAGCCAAATGGTGTTTAAGATGAGTCAAACTTCTCAGATAAGCTTTGCCATTCCAAGCATCCACTTATCCGTACAAGTTTACGAACCCCGCTGTAGAGTTTTGCCATTCCAAGCATCCACTCTACCTTGGACGTTCTAACCGAATATATGGCACATAGAATAAGTTTTGAATACTAAGGAGAGACGCTAAGTTAATAGTCTAAAACATTTTATAATACAAGTCCACCCCTTCTACCGAATGAGGTGTTTAGCTACTATTCATCGGGCTAAACATTATAACTAAAGAAATAAAGACAGTAAAATTACTACTAAGAATTACTTACAACCGTTGAAGCGCCGAGGGAGCTATCCTTTATTTCCAAAGCGAAGAACAATTTTATTGAAAATGAAGAGAGGAGGGTTAAGCCCTCTCTCTCTCTAAAGTGTGTACAAGTATGGGATGATTCAAATGAGGAGGAGGAGCTCCATATTTATAGCCATGAAGGAGGAGGAGCAAGGGTGGAGATGGTGGCATGTGGAGGAGCATCCAAGGGTGGAGGAGAAGGGGAGGAGCATGTGGAGGAGGAGCCTCCACATGTCACATTCTCATGGTGGCTCATTTAGCCGCCGGCGGCTTTGGGAGGGGAGGAGTGAGGTGGTGACAAGTGGAGCAAGGAGAGTGGAGGAGCCACCATGTGAGGGAGGAGCCGCCGATCACCCAAGGAGGAGGAAGGTGTTGCCACCCAATGACTCATCCTCTTCACCAAGTAGCCGGTCATTCAATGCACATGGATGCGTTTTGACAGTTTTGTACAGTCTTTACAAAACTATCAGTCTAATTTCACTCCGGGCTGTCTTTGTTATTCCTCAGTTGGATTTAATTTGAGTAATTCATCGTCAGGATCTTGAGATTTCTTTGTTCAGCATTTGATCTTGACCATGGATTGACTCTTGATATCTTTTCAGCATAAAATCCTCTCCTTAGCGTGTTTTCACTTTAGTCTCTAAAATGCCCTGTGGAAATATATCGGGACTAACACGTCGAAGTTAGATAGACAAACAGTCTAATTTGGTGGGTTTAACTGTATTTATGTTGCATACACTTATGGTCCATCATGCACGCTCTCGACATTTTTGACGACCTAGTCCAAGAAGTTCAACCAGAACCAAGAGCAGATCCCTTAGAACTCATACTCAATGGAGCCGAGAGCTCGTATGAATTGGCCGAAGGATTGCATGAAACACTAGCCCACTTAACAATCTCGGAGCCTCTCACACCGGGATATGAAGTCAACGAGGTAAAATTATTCAAATCAAATACCTTTTTACCCTCGGTGATGCAAGCTCCCAAGATAGAATTGAAGCCCCTGCCCGTGCATCTAAAATACGCATTCCTAGGGGAAAATAACACGCTCCCAGTAATCATAAAGAGTGGCTTGGAAACAGACCAGGAGCGTAGTTTGATAAAAGTGCTGAGACAACACAAGTTGGCTATTGGATGGACTCTAGCCGACATGAGAGGAGTCAACCCAGCAGTTTGCATGCATCGCATCTTACTCGAGGATGGAGCTAAGCCGTCAAGAGAACCTCAGCGACGACTCAATCCAATCATGATGGAAATCATCCAGAAGGAAATAGAGAAGCTCTTGGATGCAGATGTAATCTATCCAATATCGGATAGCCAGTGGGTGAGTCCAGTCCACATAATCTCGAAGAAAACTGGAATCACAATCGAGGAAGATGCCGAAGGAAAAATGGTGACAACAAGGGTCAAGAACGGCTGGAGAATATGCATCGACTACAGAAAATTGAACGCCATCACAAGAAAGGACCATTTCCCTCTGCCATTCATCGATCAAATGTTAGACCGACTGGCGTGCAAACCGTACTTTTGCTTCCTGGACGGATTCTCAGGCTACAACCAGATTCCCATAGAGCCTGGGGACCAAGAGAAGACCACATTCACCTGCCCATTCGGCACATTTGCTTTCAGAAGAATGTCGTTCGGTCTATGCAATGCTCCGGGGACTTTCCAAAGAGTGGTGACCAGCATCTTCTCAGACATGATCGGAATATTCATCAAAGTCTGCATGGACGACTTCACCATCTATGGCGATACATTCGACGCTTGCCTAGATAACTTAAGCATGGTTCTGGCACGATGGTAACTCATGGAGTGGTCTTAGGGCACGTCGTCTCACAAGAAGGCATAGAGGTGGATAATTCTAAGATAGACCTGATCCTGACTTTACCATACCCCTCCACTGTCCGAGACATCCAATCCTTCCTTGGGCATGCGGGATTCTATCGACGATTCATCAAGGACTTCTCCAAAAAGGCTTTGCCTTTTCCACTCTTCTCCAAAAAGAAGTTCCTTTTGAATTCACCAATGCATGCAAGGAGGCCTTTGATGATCTGAAGAAAGCCCTCACTAGCACACCTATCATCCAAATGCCAAATTGGGAATTACCATTCGAAATCATGTGCGCGAGCGACTTTGCTGTGGGAGCAGTGCTCGGCCAAAAGAATGATAAGAAAGCGGGTGTGATCTACTACGCCTCACGAACCCTAGATCCTGCCCAACGGAACTACTCCACCACCGAAAAGGAACTCTTGGCAGTGGTATTCGCTCTGGAAAAATTTAGATCCTTTTTGCTTGGAGCAAAAGTGATAGTCTTCTCTGACCATGCTGCCATCCGGTACCTAATGAAAAAGAAGGAGGCCAAACCAAGGCTTATACGGTGGATCTTGCTACTGCAAGAGTTCGATGTGGAGATAAGGGACAAAAAGGGGATCGAGAATACTGTGGCCGACCACCTAAGCAGTATTGTCCGAAAGGAAGAAGAAGGGCACATAACCGAATCATTTCCTGACGAGCACCTCTATGCAGTCTCAACAAAAGTGCCATGGTATGCTCAAATCGTCAACTACCTTGTAGGAGGTACATTTCCTCCTTCTTTTACTAAAGCACAATGCATGAAACTTAGACATGATGCTAAACAATACTTATGGGATGATCCTTATTTATGGAAAATAGGAGCAGATCAAATACTTAGGAGATGCATCCCCGATAATGAAATAGCTTCTGTTATTAGCTTTTGCCATGAGTTTGCATGTGGAGGACACTTCGAGCCTAGGAGAACCGCTAGAAAAATCCTAGATAGCGGCTTTTTTTGGCCAAGTATATTTAGAGATGCATATGAAAAGTGTCAAAAGTGCGATAGGTGTCAAAGAGTAGGAAATGTGTCAGCTAGAAATGAGATGCCTCAAGTACCCATAATGGTCAACGATGTTTTTGAAATTTGGGGTATTGATTTCATGGGACCATTCCCAGTGTCATGCGGGTATACTTACATTTTAGTCGCTGTAGATTATGTGCCAAAATGGGTAGAAGCCAAGGCCACAAGGTGCGACGATGCAAAGACTGTCATAGAATTTTTGCGCACTAACCTGTTTTGTAGGTACGGAGTACCCAAGGCCATAATCAGCGACCAAGGAACTCATTTCTGCAACCGCATGATGGCTTCCACCTTAAAATACTACCATGTCCACCACCGGACGTCCACGGCATATCACCCTGGCAGGTTCGTCATGCATGTTCAAAAACATTTATAATTTCTCCGACTAGCAAGTGGTAAGTCGGGTCGTGTCCACAGAGATTGGTTGAGAATCTGTTTACTAAGTACAAGAGTGACAATGGTGTCGTAAATTCCGAGCAAGTTAAATAAAAGTGCAAGTAACCAACAAGGGTCAATTATCAATAGAGAGCAATCGTCACACAAATTCAAGTGTAATAATTCAAAGAAAATGTGCAAGCTAGAACCATTGATTGTGATGTAAGACTAAATCATGGACAAATATGTTTCGATTTCTAATGTTCTACAACTTAGAGCTCCCCGCTAGGTTGCACTCCACGTTCATGTTCTAGTACTTAACCTCGCGCTAGCGATAATCAAGACCCTAACTCGCTAGAGTTGCATGAAGATTTGAACAAGTTGTCCTAGGGTGTTTAATCCTAGTGGTATATTACTCGTGTCCTAGTTCACTATCCCCGCTAGGTTGCTAGTAAACTTGACAATAGAAATCAACAAACTAACAAGAACTCCCCCGCTAGGGTTCCATTCATGCTAGCACATCAATTCCATGAACAAAGCATAGTAATATGACACAAAACATAGAAATCGTCATAAGTCTCAAATCATAACATCACAACATCAAGTTCTAGCTTACACATATGAGGTTTAGTTACACATGGTAAGGGAATACATAGTCATGTTTTGAGTAGAATGAAATGACAATACTAAATTACTAATGATGAACTTTTCTTCAAGCTTTCTTCTCCTTGGAATCCTCCTCCAAGCTTTCTTCAAAACTCCACACGGTTCTTCTTTGGAGAGAAGCTCCACACCCCCGCCGTGTCTCTCCCTCTCCCCAAAAACAATACAAAAACCCCCCTTTGTCAATTGTTTTCATCTCCTTTTAATTTCTCTTTTGATTTGTTTATGCCTTTGTCTTTTCTTTTCCAAAAGTGAAACCTTCTTTCTTGACTTATGCCTCCTTCTTTTCCCAAAAATCAGCTCCTTGTATTGCTCCTCCTTTCCTCATGAAATGTCAAATCCATTTTGCCTTTTGAATTTCTTCTCCCCTTCCATTTGTTCTCCACGTGTGTGTTCACTCCCAAAGTGTATATGTGGGTGAGGGTGGAGGAATGCATTTTGTGTATGATAATGAGGAGTGATAAATCAAAATGGGAAGGCAATTTAAATGGAAGAATATGGGAAAAAAGATGGCTTTTGTTCTCACTTTAAACAAAGTGGAAATCTGATTTTTAAGAAGTTCAAACACCAGTATTTTTCCACTTACGTCTCTTGATTTGATGACCCGCGGACGTCTCTTGATTTATGGAAATTGTTAAGACCTAAGCGCCCGTAATTGTTGAGACGTAGGCGGAATGCACTGGGGTAAATTTCAGCACCTTGGATTTCCTTTGCAAAACATCTTCTAATGGGCTCTTCTTAGCCGGTATTCCTTCTATGGTCTCCGAATGTACCTAAGAATGAATACTACACAAAAGTAGTGAAATAATATATAGGTAATCATTAAGAGACGGGGTTTAAACATATAAAATAGTCGTACAACTACGACTCATCAAACTACCCCACACTTGAACTTGTTCGTCCCGAACAAAAACAAAGCCATAGAAAGAACTTACAATGTACTATCATGCTAATCCTTACATCTCAATCCCAAATCCAGCAACTAATCTTATCATGCTTAAAATTCTAACAATGCGAGTAAAGATAGATTTTTCGATACTTGTTACCTCGCGAGTTGCAATTCAAACGATCTTGGATGTTTGGGAGATAGTCCTCTATAGGTACCACGGACATTGCATTCTTTTCTGAGTTTTGGTCTTTTGATTGAGTCGGCGGCTTTCTTTGACACGTGATTAATTCACTGCTTTCGTTCTGTTGAGCCTCGAATTCCTTAACTTGTATGGACTTTGATAACCTTCACATCTTGCTTGAATCAATCATATTCTGATTTTCTTCTTACTTGATGATTTGCCTTTGGCTTTTGAATTTGTTTCTTGTCCACATAATCATTTGCGCCCTTGAACCACTCCAATCATGGCCTTCGAATAACAGCATAGGAGTGCGTCCCGCTCTTTTCTCATCATTGTCGTTTCTGCATGAGGCAAGGTAGGGGTTACCCACCCATTCCCAGCTACTCCGACTAGAGATGGACAGTTTGTTTTCTCTGTCCCGTCACCACTGCGAACGCATGAATAGATTTGTATAACTTGGTGACGGAGCTACTCTCAGGGTTAGGCTAGTGAAGCGTCAACCTCAACCGCTTTTCTCAATCATCAGAACCAAAACTCAGAACTTCCTGCAATTTGCCGTACCTTTCTAGGACATTTCTGTCAACTCCACATCCCTTCATATCACAACTCACAAGAACAAAGCATCGAAATTTTTGAAATTTCGCATTTTTAGTCAAATGAGCACAATAGTCATATGAAGCTGGAAATAAGATTTTCGACATATGAGAAAAGCATAGTAGTGCATCGTCAGTTCATAACGAGTTCATCAAGACACATATATGCAACATAAAAATTTAAAACAGACACGACACACGACTGACTCTATGACATCCCACCCCACACTTAAATTTTCCCGTGTCCTCACGATACAACTCAAGAGATAAGATGGTTAAACAAAACCGACTCAAATAAAAATAAAAGAGGACAATAAAACAAACACACCGGGTTGCCTCCCGGTAAGCGCCTTTTTTCATGTCCTTGGCTGGACGTTACCTCGACGGGATCACAAGTTAGGATCCCAAGGATGTGTGAGGTCAAACTTCTTTATGCGCTTGTGAAATTCATAGCCCTCACCGAGTGGTGCTCTCCATCCCGGTTTCCATCCAAACGTGCCATGTCTCGATCACTTCCTTGCGTATGGACGGTCGGGATCATCGTGAACATGGAAGTTTGATGTCTTGCCACCAAACGCAAGTGACAACCAGCGTGTTCCCATGTCAATCTTGGTTTTGGTGGCAAGGAGGAATGGTCGTCCCGAAATTTGTGCAAGAGGACCGTTAGCGCTGGCATCTCCCATCTGCAAAATGTAAGAGTCAACATCACGGGTGATTATGAAGGTACATGGGTCCTTACACTTTTCGAGCGGCGCTTGTTGACTCGTGGCGAGTGGGTGTTCCACTGTTGGCTCTTCCGGCTCATGCTTCGCCTCCAACTCGCCACCTAGCTCATTCGGGTAGATCATATGGTCCTTAGGAGCTGTCATCTGCATTGGGAATAGTGGAGGAGTGTCAGAATCTGAATTCAGAATTTTGTTACCTAAAACTGGCAAGACCGCGCACGTCTCTTGAATTTCACCCGCGGACGTCTCTTGCATTTCTGGTAATTCTTCAGGCGTCCGCGCCTTAAGTGTTGAGACGTCCGCGTCCTGCACTGAGGGCAGATCTTCAATCAGCTCATCTTCTTGCATTTCGTAAATGGCGCTGGCAATTTGAGACATTTGCTCCTTTAGCTCATTAATTTCTCCAGCTCTTTGGTCCAACATTTGATTGAGTTCTTCGAACATGCCTCTCATTTCCTCTCCAAACTCCTTAATCTCGATTTCTTCCGTATCCTCATCCAACCTATTGCACCTAGGTGCCTCATCAATATACGGCTCATACAGTCCTCTCATAGTGCGTCTCGGATCCCGACGCCTAGGATGTCCATATTGATTTCCTCCACCGAGGTATTCTCGATCAAACTCTTCCTCGTAATCCTCGTATCTAGCTGTACGAGTTGTAGCATACTCATTCACATATCGCTGATTTTTGGGGATTGGAAGTCTTCGAATTTCAGCGTCGTCATAACTTGGTTCACTATAATAAGAATACATAGCAAACCATAAAACCGAACAAAAACAAAAAAAACAGTAAAATAAAATACTTAGTGAGATTCTTCGTTACCGATCCCCGGCAACGGCGCCATTTTGGCAAGTGTCGTCATGCCTGTTCAAAAACATTTATAATTTCTCCAACCAGCAAGTGGTAAGTCGGGTCGTGTCCACAGAGATTGGTTGAGAATCTGTTTACTAAGTACAAGAGTGACAATGGTGTCGTAAATTCCGAGCAAGTTAAATAAAAGTGCAAGTAACCAACAAGGGTCAATTATCAATAGAGAGCAATCGTCACACAAATTCAAGTGTAATAATTCAAAGAAAATGTGCAAGCTAGAACCATTGATTGTGATGTAAGACTAAATCATGGACAAATATGTTTCGATTTCTAATGTTCTACAACTTAAAGCTCCCCGCTAGGTTGCACTCCACGTTCATGTTCTAGTACTTAACCTCGCGCTAGCGATAAACAAGACCCTAACTCGCTAGAGTTGCATGAAGATTTGAACAAGTTGTCCTAGGGTGTTTAATCCTAGTGGTATATTACTCGTGTCCTAGTTCACTATCCCCGCTAGGTGCTAGTAAACTTGACAATAGAAATCAACAAACTAACAAGAACTCCCCCGCTAGGGTTCCATTCATGCTAGCACATCAATTCCATGAACAAAGCATAGTAATATGACACAAAACATAGAAATCGTCATAAGTCTCAAATCATAACATCACAACATCAAGTTCTAGCTTACACATATGAGGTTTAGTTACACATGGTAAGGGAATACATAGTCATGTTTTGAGTAGAATGAAATGACAATACTAAATTACTAATGATGAACTTTTCTTCAAGCTTTCTTCTCCTTGGAATCCTCCTCCAAGCTTTCTTCAAAACTCCACACGGTTCTTCTTTGGAGAGAAGCTCCACACCCCCGCCGTGTCTCTCCCTCTCCCCAAAAACAATACAAAAACCCCCCTTTGTCAATTGTTTTCATCTCCTTTTAATCTCTCTTTTGATTTGTTTATGCCTTTGTCTTTTCTTTTCCAAAAGTGAAACCTTCTTTCTTGACTTATGCCTCCTTCTTTTCCCAAAAATCAGCTCCTTGTATTGCTCCTCCTTTCCTCATGAAATGTCAAATCCATTTTGCCTTTTGAATTTCTTCTCCCCTTCCATTTGTTCTCCACGTGTGTGTTCACTCCCAAAGTGTATATGTGGGTGAGGGTGGAGGAATGCATTTTGTGTATGATAATGAGGAGTGATAAATCAAGATGGGAAGGCAATTTAAATGGAAGAATATGGGAAAAAAAGATGGCTTTTGGTCTCACTTTAAACAAAGTGGAAATCTGATTTTTAAGAAGTTCAAACACCAGTATTTTTCCACTTACGTCTCTTGATTTAATGACCCGCGGACGTCTCTTGATTTATGGAAATTGTTAAGACCTAAGCGCCCGTAATTGTTGAGACGTAGGCGGAATGCACTGAGGTAAATTTCAGCACCTTGGATTTCCTTTGCAAAACATCTTCTAATGGGCTCTTCTTAGCCGGTATTCCTTCTATGGTCTCCGAATGTACCTAAGAATGAATACTACACAAAAGTAGTGAAATAATATATAGGTAATCATTAAGAGACGGGGTTTAAACATATAAAATAGTCGTACAACTACGACTCATCACACCCTCAAAGCAATGCTCAAGCGGAGATCTCCAACCGCGAAATCAAGAGTATTCTAGAAAAAATGGTGAAGCCGGCAAGGAAAGATTGGAGTCAAAGGCTGGATGAAGCTCTTTGGGCTTATCGGACGGCATACAAGACGCCAATTGGGACCTCTCCATTTAGACTTGTTTATGGAAAAGCATGCCACCTTCCGGTGGAATTAGAACATAAAGCCTATTGGGCGCTCAAGCAGTGCAATCCAGATTTAAAAGCTGCCGGACTAGATAGGAAGCTTAAGCTATGCGAACTTGAAGAATTGCGGCTTCAGGCCTATGAAGGGCAAACGGACTACAAGGCACGGACAAAATTATATCATGACAAATTCATCCTCCGGCGCTCATTTGAGGAAGGACAACAAGTACTACTCTTCTCCTCACGGTTGAAGATTATGCCAGGCAAACTGCAATCAAGATGGACCGGTCCTTATACCGTAACTAAGGTATTCAACCATGGGATGCTTGAGTTGGAAAGCATGGAGGACGGAAGACGATTCAATGCGAATGGACAACAAGTCAAACACTACCATGGCGAGGTCAACTTGACAACAGAAAAATATGACCTAAGCCACCCATGGGATCCAAACCAGTGATCCAGGAATGAGGTACTGTCGAGCCAACGACGTTAAACAAAGGCACTGGTCGGGAGGTAAACCGACATCTATCTTACTTTCAGTCTTTTATTTTATGTCATTTAGTTTTTGCCTTGTGTCATTCTCACCTTTCCTGTATATATTTGCTTGCATGACTTTTGAACTAAGTCGTGCTGAGAGGCACGCCTTCGTTCAAAAGTGTGGGGTGAGAACCACCTTTGTACATAACATGCTTTTTCTTTTTCTTTTTCCCTTAATATTATCTTTTTGAAAATATGAACTTGAGAATGTGAAAAAGATAGATCATAATTCATGCATTAACCTTGTGAAAATTCAACTGTTTAAAAACTTAGGATGTAACTTCTCATTTGTCCCTTTGTGCTGAGATAAACAAGGGATGTGGAGTTGATATAAACTGCCCTAGAGAGGCTTGGCAAGCAATCGAATGATCGAATCTAACTATATGGTTTTCGAAGTCAGTGGAGGCTGCACTTCGGGTTTCAGTGAAGATTGAAGTCATCTCCGCTATGCAGTGTTTATGCAAAAAGAAAAAAGGCGAGGACGGGAATCAGACCGTCCTATCTCTAGTCAAAGTAGCCGAGAAAATAGATGAGCGACCCTCATCTTGACCCGCGCGAAACGGCAAGGATGAGAGGAGCGGGGAGGTATTTCCATATGCTCGCGGGCGACGATTGGACCTCCCAAAAAGGCTTGATAAAATGGACTAGCAAGCCACAAAAAGGCAAAAAGCTCAAAGAAGCAAAAGCTCAAAGAGCAAATCAAGAGGCCAAAGGCCCAAAATTGTGAAGGTTTTAACCGAACAAAAAGTGAAGTACTCAAAGAGTCAAATCAAAGGCCAAAGGCCGATTCACTACAAATGCTGTCCCTCGCCAAAAGAAAATCAAAGACCAAACCATTGAAACCAGAACCGAATCACGTGCTAGAGAAAGCTACAAGGAAACCATATAGCGCGAGACGGTCCCGAGAATGCAGTCCATGAACCTGAAAAGGGCTATCTCTGGAAACATCCAAAATAATTTGCATCTCAGCACGGAGGTACAAGTATCAAGTTTCTTCTATTTATTTACACGGTTTAATTTGGTAATAAGTAGTAATGCATGAATTAAGATAAATCTAGTCCCACAGTCTCACTTTCATATTTAAAGTGTTTACTTGGATTGTGTGTGCCGCCCTTTAATAGCATTGTTCGGGACGAACAACTAAAAGTGTGGGGTGATCTGATGGACCATAATTATACGAATCATAAACACAGTTAAACCCACTAAATTAGACTGTTTGTCTATTTAACTTTTGCTTGTTAGTTCCGATATTTATCTACAGGGTATTTCAGAGACTAGAGAGAATACAGGCTAAGGAGGAGTTTTTAAGCTGAAAATAAAGTACGAGTCATTCCAGGTCACGACCATGCTACACTCAAAATCAGCCTTAACATCCTTCATGGAACCAACTTGGAATCACTCAAATATGCTAGAACAGTCGACATTTGGACAAGAACGCAATGCAAAGGCACCGAGCCCGGTAAAGGGCAAACAAGGGCAATTTCAGCCGATTTGGGATTTCGACCATGTTCCAAGCAAAATTTGGCTTAGGTTCCTTCTTAAGATCATCTTAGAATGACATTTTTATTCAGAATACACTCTCTTAAATCCAAGAAGCTCCGGCCAAAGCTCCGGTCAGATTCCGGTCAACCCGATGGCTTTTGTGAAAAGATCACAAGGATCTAGAAGACTCCTCCAAGGGGAGGCTCCTCCTCACATGGGCGGCTAAAGGAGGGATGCTACTCCTCACATGGGGCGGCTAGCTTGCTCTCCACTCCTCCTCCTCCATGGAAAGCTTGCCAAGTGTCTTCTCCTCCACCACATCCTCCTCCTCCCTTTGGCCTATAAAAGAAGCTCCTCTCCATTGTAATCTTCATCCCACAATCCATAAACACTTCTTTCTCTAGAAAGTTTGGCATTTGTAAGTTTGGTTTTCAATATATAATACTCCTGTTGGTTCTTGAGTATTATAGTTCGGTCTTGAGTACTCTTGTCGGTTCTTGAGTACTCAAGCTTTTCTTTATTCTCGAGTACTCTTGTCGGTTCTTGAAGTACTCACCCCTTTCCTTTACTGTCTTTTACTTTCAAAGCTTTTACTTTCCTGTCTTTCAAAACTACAATTTTACTTTCCTTGTCTTTACTTTCAAAAACTTTACTTTCCTTGTCTTTAATTTCAAAGCCTTTACTTTTCCTGTCTTACAAAACCTTTACTTTTCAAATACTTAACTATGATATCCTCTTCCATGGATAATCGTAGCTAAACCCTTCATTCGGTTGAAGGGGTATATTTGTGTCATAAAATGTTTTAGACCCTTTTCTTAATGCCTCTTTGTGCTCAACTTGTTCTAAGTGCCTTATATTAGGTCAGAACTTCATTGGTAGAGTGGATGCTCGGAAGAGCAAAGCTCTATCATGAACTCGCGACCTCCGTGGATAAGTGGAGGCTCGAAAGAGCACAACTTATTTGTGGAGATCAACCTCTTCCAAAAACCATTTGATTTATCAGGAATGATGGTCAAATGGATGCACAAATTAGACAAGAGTACTACGTCTTGCAAAAGACTAGTCGATGTGGCAAGTCTTGTGCTAGGAATAGCCTCGATTCACTTTTGAACACTTAGTGTGGTCATTAGCGGTCAATGATAAACGGATTATGATACAAGGCCCCTGAAACCGAATCTTTCCTTAGATTCAAACACCACATGCATTTACTTTCTTAGTATAAACTGCTCTATCAACTGCTCACCTTCCGGAGGACTTGCCAATCACGCATCACCCGCTGTAAGTCTTCTACTTTTATTTTCAGTACTTTACTTTTCTGTCATTTACTTTTCCGCATTAAAAACCAAAACCAACCAACCAATCATTTACTTTTCCGCACTAAAAACCAAAACCAACCAACCAATCACTTACTTTTCCGCACTAAAACCTCAATCAACCTAAAACACGCTCCCTCGCTGCACGATTCCCTCAAAGAATAACTTATCCCCCTAATTCCATTGGGTTCGACCCCTACTTACTACTTGCTACCCAGTAGTAAGGTCACGAGTAGCGGACTATAAATTTATTCTTGCCTTAGCACACGACGACTGTGCTCTGTCAGGGTCCAATCGAGCAAATCGGTCTCCTTGGTGTCTGGAATCTTATGAACTCCCCCTCGAACATAGCCTGGGACAGTGACACATACTGTGAGTCAGTCGGACCATGGTGTCTCAGCAGCTGTTCGACCACGGGTCAGCAACTGATAGGTTCCTGAACTGCTCCAATCAGAGTAGCCAATGCCTCTACATCCTCCAATCATTCTCTGGGACTTCAAAATTGTATCTAGGTCTTTTGATCCAGAGATTATCATCTTCACTGATTTCTTGAACTGATTCAGCTCGTCCAGTACTGCTGCATGGTAGTCCTTCTCCATCTGCATCTTTAACGATGAGATAGTTACAAGGATTTCTGTCTTTTCTTCAATCAGGACCTCAACTCTCTCTGTCTTCTTTATCATCACTGGGATATAGTAGAGCATGCACCAATTGATTGATTATTGACCTCTGCTCCTGTTCGACCTCCAATATGATCTCCACCTCCTTCAGTAGCTAGTCGCGTTCAGCTCGGGGCAACTTCACACGAGCAGCTCTCCTTATGGAAGACTTAGGTGCATCCTTCCTCTTCAGCCCGGGGTCCTTTAGATCATTCTTACGTCAACCTTTGAACAGCTTGTGATCAACTACCAACTTCAACGGAGCACTTGATAGTCTGTCCTGGTCATTCTTCAAATCTGGATGCTGGTTGATGATCAGCTCATAGATAAGCGATGGGAAGATTATCTAGTGCAGAGACTTTGTAGATATGGCGTGTTCTGCAATCTGGTCAAACATAATTCTTCCCATGTCAATGTCCATCCTATATCCAATCTGGTAGAGCAGCTGTCCCATCTCCTTGTTGACCGTGGTTCTATGAGATGTCGGGTTCCAATTGACTATGGTGATGAAGAACAACATCGAGTAGAATATAGTCAGATCTGCTACTGGGATGGAACTGTCTTCTCATTAAGCAGCCTTTCGGGGATGATCTTTCTTTTCTGCACTCCCTTCCACTTAGCTGTTGCGTCTGTACTGACGAACCGCATTCCATGCTTAGAAACTCCAGTTGGTACACTCGGTGGAATAGATCCTGGAGCACTCCTCTTCCTTTTCTTGGATGCACTTGCTCCCCCTGCATCTGTTCGCTTATCATCCCTCTTGGTAGTTACTTCAGTCGAGCATGCTTGGATGATCACTTTCTTCTTCGGTTTCTTCTTTTCAGACTTCTGGAGATCAGCCAATGAAACTGAGTCCTCATCATCCTCTTGTGTGTTTTCATCCTCAAGCTCTTCTGGAATAGTCTTCAGCAACTCCACAACTGGATCGACTGTCCGTTTCAGCTTCCTTGGCATATCAGTCACAACTCCTTTTTGACTAACAATCCCTTCCTTCTGCTTTCCTGTCTTCTTCAGCACGAAGTCAGTGGCATCTACCTTTGCATTCAACAGCTTCTGCTTATCAGAACCTCAATCTTAGCCCTACTGGATTCACCTTCTTCTGCAGCATCGGCCACAGAATCTACAGCAGGTTTCAAACCCTTCGGCTTCCCATTAACCACTTTGTCACCCTTATGACTCACTGAATCTTTACTAATCGCCCGTTCTTCCTCATCAACAAAATTGAGTGCAATAGCTTGGGAGTGAGAACAATGGATTACCTCATGGAGGGGTGGTTCAGCCATCGCCTGATTTTCCTTCGCAGTTTGCACACTCCCTTTAGTTGGATTAGGATCAGCCTTTGACGCCTTTGAAGTAGCTTCTTTAATTTTTATCACAGCCGCCTCTTCTCCCTTCTTTTTCCCTTCTCCGATCTTGGGGTTTGCTGATATTGTATCCTCATCCAACTTCGATTCAACTGCCTATTTGATTTCTCAAATATTTGGACTCCTCCACTTGCCAAAAACAGTCATGTGAATATCTCTTGAGATATTTGTCCAATCACCTCTCTCCTCCTTGATATATTCCAACGCCTCATAAAGCTGCAAATATGTTGAGCTTAGTAATCAGTTCCAACCACGTACCATCTGTTCCAGCCCTCTTCTTTGGTAGGCCAGCCCATCTGATTTGCTGGGGCTCTGCTCTTGGCTGACCTCCCGTCTGGAACACTTAGTTGGCGATAACACGCAGACCCAGAGAGGATCTAAGTGTTTCAAACTGAGCGGCGTCTAGTGGCATGGTGAGTACGGCAGTAATAGTGGTCATGTGTTTCGATGTGATGACCTTCTTCTCCACTAGCTCTCTGATGAAGTGATAGCTGCTCATGGAGTGTTGTACTGGGTTCTTGGGCAGAAACTTCTTCACCCGTTGCACTCCGTGTTCCGACAGATTCTGCTTCATACATAGGAACTGAGTGCAGCAGCTCCCTGCAGCGATGCTCTCCCGCTCTCCCAGCACCTGGTCAACATGTGTTCCAGGAAGGTGTTTCATCTTTCCCACCATGGTCAGCTGGAGCTCTTTTTGCATCTGTCTCATGAACTGGCCAACCAGCTTCTGTGTACTTGTGACGAACATATGCTTCTCTTCTCCCCCTCGCTCATAGTCATGGTCGATGAGAAAAGTCTCGTACCATGCTCTGGGCGCTTGTGTGAGTCCGTATATAGTCGCCTTCAGCTCGTGACTGTGCACAAGATGATATACTTTCCATGCTTCGGATCTGGTGAACTCTCCCAGTTCCACGTGAATGGCCACCGCCCAAATCTCATCAATAAATGCTTTGTTGACATTCTTCGGACTGGATGAACATGCAATCAGTTCTCGATACTTGATCTCATTCGCTCGACTCTTCATTACTTCAGATGTATCTTCAACCATTTCCACGATTTGGCATTCTCCACATAGAACCGATGTATCACCGGTCACATTGGTTATTCCTCGGATGAGTCAAGTTGAGGAGAGCTTCTTTGAGGTCTTGAGAGTTAGATGACCCACGCGTCTGTCAGACAGTGCCATCTTATTCCCTTGTCTTGATAAACAGCCCGATGCAGCAACTGTTCTAGCAGAACCTATGAGGTAACAATTGTTGGCTGCCATGCTGCCTCTCATCAGTGTGTCTTCTTCCTTATCCCACACGTGACAGGAGTCGTGAGTGAAGCTGACATGAAGTCCATCATCACATAGTTGACTAATGCTGATAAGATTCACCTTCAATCCTTCAACTAAGAGAATGTCCTTGAGTACAGGGAGATCCGGAACCTTCAATGTTCCACAGCCGATCACCTGACACTTTCCTCCATCTCCGAAAGTGGCAAACGGCTTCTTCATAACAGGTCGAATATGTGTAAGAAACTTAGAGTTACCTGTCATATGGGCAGAGCATCCATTGTCGAAGTACCAACGATCTTTCTCCATGTGACTGGATGGGCTAAAAGCAACCATACACATGGTCTTGCTTGTCTTTGGTACCCTGACTTGTCGCATTCTGGGTTTCTTCTTATGTCCCATGGCTCTTCGTTCAGCAAGAAACAGGCGACATCTAGGTCTGATGTGTCCAATCTGGTAGCAGTACCAGCATGTGCGAGAATCTCTCTTTTGTGTCGAGTAGGGGCTGATGCGATCATTGCGAGTCCTTCTTTGGCCAGCGGGGGTTTTTCCTTGGAACTGATTCACTTTTTGTCTCGGGTGCTGAGTCACCATCTGTCCCGGGTTCTGTTCAACCACTAGTTTTGTTTTAACAAACGTTGTACCTTTTGAGCTTCCTTCTTCTGTGAAACCCAGTCCTCGATGTCCGGACTCCATCCTTTGAGACCTGAGAATCTCGTTCAAATTCTTAGACCCAGAATTCAACATCTTCACCGACTGTTTGAGATGGTTGAGCTCCTTTATGGTGGCTGAATGATCCATTCTTTCAGATTCAACTTGGAGTTCCATCGACTCTACTTGCCTCAAGAGGTACACCTCCTTGCGATTCAGATCTGTAATCGTTTTCCTTAGTCCTGCCATGCCTACTGGATGAGTGTCACGGTCTTTCTCCATATCAACTTTCAGAGAAGAAATAGTACCCAGGAGTTCCGTTTTCTGTGCAAGCAGGCATGACCTTTCCTATTTCATTTCAGTCAGTTGAGTGTTCAGCAAATCAACCTTACCTTGGAGTTCAACCTTCTGTGTAACCAGTATCTCAACCTCTTGCCACATCTTGTCTTTTTCAGCAGTCATACTGGCTACAGAATCGGTAAGCTTCTTATTGTGGGTTTCAGCCAGAGTCTCCTGTGTAAGTTCTTCAACATCACTGCTTGATGTGTCGTCAACAGGCTGTTCAGACAGTGTACTAGAGTATGGATTTTCACTTGACTCACTGCAGTCTTTAATAGTGACTACAAGTCCGACGAGATTGACATTCTCATGTTCTTCTTCTTCATCGGTAGATTCACTGTCTGGACCCTCATAGGCTAATCTGAGAATATCCCATGCTTCCTTAGCCACCTCACATTCAGCAATCAGTTTGAACACATTCTCGTCCACTCCGTATAATATTGCATTCAGGGCCTTTGAATTCCCAACAGTCGCTACATCATCTACTTCAGACCACAGGGCTTCAGGTTTTGGCATAACAGCTCCTTCAGGGTTGGCCATCATGGGTTCTATCCATCCTATCATTATAGCTTTCCAAGCTCTTTCATCGAGGGATTTCAGAAAGGCTTTCATCTTGGATTTCCAATAGGCATAGTTCGGCCCTTCAAGCAACGGTGGTCGGTTAGTGCTCTGTCCTTCCTTCAAACTCATCTTGAGCAGTCACCGGATCACACTCTGTATGTCGAGTGTCTGCTCTGATACCAAATGAAATCTACTTGTCTTAGTCAAGACGAGTTCTAGATGGTGTTCGAACTGCATCTCGAACACTTGTTGGACAGTTTCAGGTTGTGTTCAAACTGAGACTAGAACACCTTAGCAGACAGTGCGTAATTAAAGCAAAATAGGAGCACACACGATATGATAACCCATTTCGGCCTCGCCTACTCTGGGGGGTTTCCACACCCGAAAAGGGACACAAATCTTATTACGAGTTTAGAGCTATTCGTGGACTTACACTTACACAACGCCTTGTTTGTAATAGCCTAGCCTCTAACACTCCGTCTCTCGGATTTGCAATCTCGGTTCACCGCAGCTCCCCTCGATCCCCTATGGGTAGGACGAGACTTCCCTCTCGGCCTAGTCTTGGACTTCTCGGAAGTCCAGTCGCCTTCTTCCGAAGACGTGTCTTTATCACCGTGTGTGTGTGCGCTTTTATCGTCCTTCAAGAACAGTCTGAACATCACACTGAACAGACTGTTACTTTGCCGTTGATATTCTGGTGTGGAATACTCAGCCGGCATTCGCTCCTCCTCCAATCTCACGAATGCTCTCGTGTTTTCTTTCTCTCAGGAAGTGACACAGATCTGGTCTCCCTAGCCTTGTATTTATATGCATGGGCACGATCCAAATCTATTCCAGATATCTCATCAAATATTTTAGGAAATATTCCTAAATATTCGATGTGTATCTTTATCCAATCAAAGGAAGAATATGCAAAACTTCCTTGCCAAGTCAGCCACGTCGCCTTCAATCTGATGTGAAGATATTCATTTGAATATCAAATTCTTCACTGGCCGACTTCCATCTCGATCTTCGATCGTCCAGATCCAAATTGAATATCTTGTCAAATATTTCGGAGATACTCCTAAATATTTGATAGATATTCAATCTCCTCCATATCCAATCTTTGAAGATGACTTCCACGCCAAGCCATCCGATATTCTCTCAGGCAATCTGCATATATTTGATCGCCTATCTGATCTTCGGTGATGACTTGTCGATTGGCTCCAATCAAATAATCTCGTCGATATCTTCTAGATATCCAGATCTTCATTCCAATCTTCATGAGATATCTTCTACGGTAAGTTAGTCAGGCGGTCTTTAATTCTGGTGAGGAGATATTCGAATGACATCTCGAATATCTGTTTCTTTGCTGACCGACTTCAACCGAAAAGATCCTCTATCTTCAGAACCTTCCGGATTCAGATCATGCGTCTTCTGCACGCTGTACTTCTGTTCCAGTCCGTGGTTGAACTCTTCTTGAACTCTAGCTCGAACTGTCTAAAGCCGTTTTGCCAAAGCCATGCCATTCATGGGAACATCACACCATGTTGTCTTACATGATGTGTGAGTAGTCCCCTTGTGTTTTGAGAGTTTTTACAACCCTCCTTGGTACTCTATGATCATGAATACACATTCAATATACAATCTATGGTGTTGATTTCATTTTCACTACGTGCTCTATTTATGACATGTTACCAAGTGTATGATAAAATGCCTAAGTGACATGTTAGTCTTAGAATTTGATCTAAGTATTGAAAATGATTAGTGATGATTTGGATATGGTGGAAATGTTCACGTCTAGTGTTTATGAGAGTAAATGCATGGATGTGAGGTTAACTAGAGCTTAATGCCTATAACATTTATTACCCTGGGAGATGTTACGAGGATAATAGTGCTATAGAGTGAATCAATATCTTGATAAAGTGAGTTTCTAATTAGGATGGCTTGACTTGGATTAGATTTGCATGAGAATTGGTTTATCTTAGTCAAAGTTAGGTTCTAAACCAATTAACATCTAAAAATGCTCGAATATTGTGTATGTGATCATAGGAAATGCCAAGGAGGGGAGTAACCCCTCGAAACTCTCTTTGAATTGAATTAAAACCCCTTTGAAGCCATTTCATTGCTAGTTCTTAATTGAAAACCATCGCATCATTGAATTAGTAGGAATAGCCAAGTTGAAAACTTGATTCCCCTAGCGCATAATCAAATTTGCTCTCTTGGGTTTGACACCGGTCTTACTAGTCAAATGTAAATTGTTTTTTACTATACAAAATTAAAATTGTCAGTTGCGCTCCGGCAATGTCGCCATTTTGAGGTGTAGTGTTTTGATGTCAATAATAGTTTATAAGCCGGTAAAAGAATCGGATAGTCCAAGGTAGTAAGTTTAAACTTCCACACTATGTAAGATTATGTTTCTATTTATCCTAGTCTTAATTGAGTTTTTGATTTTGTTTAACAGGAAAAGGATGAGATTAAATCTTGATTTTTTGGTATTTTTCTTGGTGACGAATTATAAAAGAAAACTAACGAAATATGTCGTCTTTTTATTTTTCGGTTCGTCTTTTTATTTTTCGGTTCGTCTTTTTAATTTTTCGGCTCGAAAAGTGACGAACTATAAAATAATTTTGACGAACTATAAAATAACCTGACGAATTGTAAAATAATTTTGATGAATTTTGTATTTTGTACCAAAATTTAACTTTGTACCTTATCTTGACCTTTGTTTAACAATCTAAAATAATCTAGTATGTAGAGTGTTCTCATCCCAAAACCAAACTACTTATGGATGGTTATCAGCCCTTGGTATTGTCCAACAACCCTCTATGGCGCCTTATCAAGTCCAAGAACATGTCCCATGTCCACATTTTTTTCGTACCCACAAACCAGCCATCATCCTAGCTCATCACAAAGCTCTTGCTGACCCAGCCTATTTTAACTGTATCTCAGAGCTCCCAACAAGCGCCATAGCTGCTTATCGAGTGGACTTAAGAGGAACTCCCAACTTTTGTAATAAATATCACTTTTCGGTTGACTTGAAGTGCCAGGTTTAACGTGGTATAGACCGTATAGTCCAAGCTAAGGATGACGGATGAAGGTATAGTCCAACTTTTGTAATAAATATCCTTAAAGATGAAGGTTGCTCCCTTTCGGAGGAATTTTGTTATTCTTTATTTTCAGTCATTTTTATTAGGAAAGGGCCATATCAAAAACAGGATTCATCCTCTCTTATCCAAGAAAGGCTGATGCGTCAGCCAGAGGGGGAAGCTGAATCCTGCTTTGTCAAGTCCATTTTTACTGTCCAGTCTGTTCGGCGTTTTAAAGGATCTAGGTTTAATACCTAGTTCGTGACACCTGAGGAATCCATTTTGTAAAAGCCACAACCTAGGATCGTTGGATCCTATTTGAATAAATCGCTTGCCAAGCAAGTTTGTTTTTTAAATAATTAATCTTGCTTGGAAGAGAAGAGTTTATCAAATTTCGAGAAGTATTTCGGGGAACTACTTCACTTACTTATACTCGCATGCAAGGATTTGCCTATATTTATTGGAAATTAGCCCTACAATCCGATTGAAAACCTCACCCTTTCGGCACTATTGGTTTGAATCAAGCAACTTGCTAATGTTTACCAACTCTTGTTGTGTATACATGGGGAGTACTTCTTGTAAATCTAGCCTTCCCGTTACAATCTCGGACCATTCTCGTAGTCACCGAGTTTGTAATGTGTATTTTACTTAATAGTCAGACGTTAAGCCTCACCCTTTAGGCGCTATTGACTTAACATCTCATAGAAATGCACTTAGGCATTTTGTCAAACACCTAACATGCATCGCTGGATTTAAGGGCTAAGTAAAATACAAATCCAATAAAACAATCCAATTCATGCAACATGGACATGATAATATAAATAATATTCATGAACGGGACGAAATTATAAAAGCTAATAAGAAGAATTATGACCTCTATTTTCACGTGATGGTAATGGTCTTCGAATCTTTGGCGTTGTTTTGATCGATCGCCTTGAGTTTTCATGTCCCCTTCTATATTTTTGGCGTCCCTTCTTGTTGTCCACGTATGAATGACGCTTGAACTTGTTTTTTTCTTGTATTAAAAAAGACTTTTCGCCTTCTTCCAAAAACCTAAGAGAATTTGGTTCTTGCCCCATTTAGCTAGTGTTGTCAATGTCACCTAATTTGTGACACTGACAAATCCAAAGAGCTATGCATTTTTGCCCCGTGTCAAAAGATTCTTGACACTGATGACACATGCGTGTTATGTATCACAGACTTTGGCTCTAGTTATAACCTCCTTAATGACGATCAACTCTTAGTGAAAGCTACAGAGTTATAGCCCTTTAAATCAGCTTCCCAATAAAATATAAATCGATGCAATTGGACACCATATGCGTTCTAGGCATGCACGACAAGTTGAGAGATCAATCAGCCCCCCTTTTGTCCTGTTTTCGCCCAAATCTCTACAAAAACGCTTTGTTTCGCCTTGTGTTGATTTTTATCCCGAAAAGCTTTGAAAAATTGTATATGCTCATAAAGACGAAGAAAATGATCAATAACAAACTAAATGTGAAGCATAAATATAGACAAGATTTATGCTCATCAAGCAACTAATCAAATTCTTACTTGCTTAGGTTATGTGAACGTTTAAACCATTTAATTTTATTTTTATGTTTGCCTTTGATGGTGTATGAAATGTGCAAGAACCTGCAAGACTATGGGACACCTCGCATCTTTAAATTTGAATGCACCACCGAGAGCCATATGCTACCTATTTTGTAAACAATTCATCAATTGAATTCACCTTTCTAAGATCAAATTCTGGCTCCACAATAAAGTCAGGCTACCAATATCAAAGCTATGTTGGCCCAGTTTTTGGCTAACCAAGAAAAGTTTAATCAAAACAATGAAAACATGAGCGCGAAGATAGACAACTAACGGTCCAAAGCAATATGATTAAAGATCAAGTAGCTGAGTTAACCAACCCCACTAAACCTGACCCTTCGTTTCAGGAATATACATTTGAGGACGTTCCGGAGATAGCTACTCAAGCTTACAATCAATTACGGAATGTCCACTTGTGCACTGAAGAAGTGGCAGTCTTAGTACAAGACCACATTATCTAGAGTGGTCATCACTCTCCGAAGAATGTGAAGATATTTAGAGAAAGGATTTCGAAATGGAATAAATTGAGCCAATAACGAATGACGAGGATTTTGTGAAAGTATGGCTGAGCTTGGTCGACAAGGGCCCCCAATTACATGTGAAGATGATACTAATGGAAGGTGCACTAAACAAAGCGGGCAGGATAGGTGTAACCCTCACATCACATCGTTCTTACGAGGTTTGATCAGTATATATATATTTTTTAAAGACTGGACGGGGTCAGCGTTTTTATTAATGAGGGCAGGATCAAAAAGCCTTATTCGGGGCTACAAATAGGGGAGTCCTCAAGTTCCATGAGCTAGTTATATAACTTAGCACCTTAATAACAACGAACAGACTAAAAAAGAACATAACGATACAAGCAAGAGGGGTCGACACACTCGACTACAAGAGACTTAAAATTGGAGGGCCTGGCGGTTTATGGAAGGAGCCGAGGCGTCATCTCGAGAATAAAACATGGGGCGGACGAGAGGAGGCTCATGAAGGGCAGGGAGGAGATCCCCACTAAGGCCATGCCAGACGGCTAAGGGGGGGCTATGCCCTGATAATCACTGTAGGCTAAAGCGATGGCTGGGTTGTTAAGACTGGGAGAAACTCGGAGGCTAGTCAACCCATTGACGCTGGCAAGGAGCTGACGATACAAGTAGGAGACGTCCCAATGATGGGAGTCTTCCTCCCCATGATCTAGAATGGTAGCCTGCATATGAGAACTTTGGAGGTGGCCAACCGACCAGCAATTGACCCTAAGCACTTGGGCGGCATCTCGACAGAAGTAGATAATTTTTCGCAGGTTGGAGGAACGAGGAAAGCTGGAGGCAAAGGCTTTGAGAAAGGAACCTGAGTTGAGACGAAGAATAGCGCAACCATGACAATGACTGTCATATACCGCGATGGCAAAATTCATAGTCACACCTTGCCAACTGGGCTTCCAACGACGAGGTTGAAAACCTAACGGGTCATGGAGGTTGGGTTTAGTGGCACGAGTAAGGTGAGAAATCCACTTACGCATGGACATGAGCATGGGCGTAATGATGCCATCATGTCTAACGCAGTTACGGTAGAGCCAAATGTCCCATAAACCGCAACAGTAGGCGCCAAGCGGCAGCCAGCTTTTAGGGTCCTTTGGAGAGGCTCTTCTGAGCCGAAGGACAAGGCCTTTAACCGATTGAATAGCTAGACCTCCGAGCTGGGTGGTGATAAATTCCCTAAGGTCTTTGCCCCATTGACCTTGAAAGAAAAGATGGCAACTGGACTCAACGGAAGAGTTACAGCACGAGCACTTAGAAGCCAACAAAATGCCCATTTGACTAACTCGGTTGATGAGACATATTTATACGACTCATTAAGTCATTAAATCCCACCATTTACGACATTTGATCATGAGAACATTTACTTGTTAATGTCGTTTTGGATTTCAGGGCCTTTTGGAGTCCAAAGAGGAATCGAGCTTAAAAGAGGGCATTTTGTGCCAAAATCATCACAAAGAATTCTTGACCGTCTTATGAGCATATGACTCGAGGGATGCTCGAGAAAATTTGAGGTTTGCCCGAAGAAAATCGAGGGAGGCCCGAAATGGCCAGCACCTGCCGAGCCTCCAAGGCCCACAATCAATTCTCTCGAGCAAACCAGCCAATCTCACAATTCCGTCTCGACCAAAGTGATTCAAATAGCAGATATATCGGAATATTTCACCTTTCCAAAGAAAACGCTCGAGGGGATTGGGAGTTGGCCTAGATTCAAGCAAGGCCCCGCGCGCGCTGAAGGACCAAAACCAAATTGCTCGAACAAACGGCCGAATCTGGGAAAACTGGCTCGACCAAGTTGTTTGAAATGCCCACTTTATTGGAGGATCTTAATTTTCAGGCCAAACGCTCGAGCAAAACTGCCCTTGGCCGAAGACCAAGCCATTTCGACTCATTCGAAGGCCAAAAGTGGGCCCCACTTCAAATCTCGGCTCGTCCTTCGAGGCACGCCACTTTTGCACATGCCAAGACCTCTTTGACTCATGCCACACCCCTTTGGCCAAGGAACAAGTCGGTTTATGCTTTGGCCCCTTCCAAACCACTAATGCCACTCAAACTTGAAGTTCAATTCTCATCCAAGGCCCTAGAATCTTCCTCATTCTCTACATATAGAGCCCCTTGGCCCTTGTAAAAGACATGCAAAAATCTCTCTAAAATCCCTTAGGGGAAGCTCTTGTATTTTACTTTGGGAAAGGAATCAACATCTCTCTACTCCTTCTTTACTTTCTCTTGCACTTACATTCTTGTATTACTTTTCTTGTTCTTACATTCTTGTCTTACTTTCTTGCACTTACTTTACTGTTCTTAATTTCATGTATTTACATTCCATCCATTGCCCTCATATCCTTCTCATGGATATGAGTGGCTAAACTCCCTATTCGGTTTGGGGGTCATAACATGGTGGCACGGTTTTGAGACCCCATTCTTAATGCTTCTTTGTGTTCTTGTGGTGTAAGAGCTTCGAAAGGGCCTTACTTTGGGTAATCTCTTGGAATAGAGTGAACCACACTCATGACACAAAGTATGATCATTAGAGGTCAAGGATAAACAAGCCACAATAATGTTGTAGCACAACTTTGAGACCCTTTCCTTAATGCTTCCTTGTATTCCATTTGCTAGTCATGTGCCTATGGATCGGAAATGAATACCTAGGAGAATCCGATGCTACGAAAGGGCTAGGGTTAACCGTATGGGTTCACTACCACCATAGTTCTTGTTGTTTATTGAAAAGTGAAACAAGCTTGCACCTAGTCTAGTAAGCCTCGAAAGAGGTTATTAAACTTGTTTGTACTAGAAATCCAAGTCTCGAAAGGGAATGGATTGTGGTGTATGCGCTCGAAAGATGCCTTACTTTAGGGTTTTTGTCTCGAAAGAGGACCAACCCACACTTATGGATACAAGGATAGATCATTAGAGGTCAATGATGAGTTGCGCCACAACAAAAGGCCCCTAGACCGAATACCATTCTCTTGATCACGCTCCCATTGCATTTACTTTTCTTACTTTTCGCACTTTCATTACAAATCTTGTTCCAAACCCCCCCCCAAAACCATTTTACTTTCCTTTGCTATTTTTTTTACAAGAACAACAAGTAGCCATTACAACTCCCTTGGGTTCGACCCCTACTTGCCGCTTTACTACCTTTTTAGTGAGCCCTAAGTAGCGGACTATAAATTTATCTTTGATTTGCACGATCACGACTAGTGCTCGTCAAATTTTGGCGCCGTTGCCGGGGAGTTGTGCATTGGTGAAGTTGTTCTTTTTGTTTGTTTCCCTTTTTGTTCTTGTTGTGATTCTCTTGGTTCACCATGGCCTCTTATTACAATAGAGAGCCTTGGTATGATGAGGAGTTGTTCCCACCATCCTTCCAACGAGAAATCCGCGAAAAGATCATGTACATTGAGCAATCCCGGGATGAAACATTGGATGAGTACTTACGGTACTATGATTCCCTTGTGACAAGCTGCCCGCACCATGGATTCACTAGATTGGATCTTATTCAAAGGTTTCTCGGAGGAATGTTGCCACATGAATGGGATAGGCTCAATGAGGCGGCAGGAGGCTCGGTCTATGACTTGACCATAAGTAGTATTTGGGAATTGATACATGTTTTGGCCGAGGACTCAAGGCTAAAGCAAGAACAACACAAGGCACTTGAGGACATGAAGGACGACATGATGGACGAAAACCAAAGCCGGTCCTTGGAAGACTTGATGGAAGAGTTAGCCGCGAGTTATGCGCAAATAGATGCAAGAATCTTGCAGAATCAAGCCGAGAGTTCAAGGCCACAACAAGAGCAGACCAAGCCACTTGAGGACTTTGTGATGGAGCCGGTCGAAACAATGTACCAAGACCATGCCAAAACCGAGGGAACTTTGGCCGAAGAAAAATTGTCCAAATCAGGCCCGGATCTCACTCCCATTCTGTCCAAGGAGGACCCAAACCTCACTGCCGAAAGCTCCCTATTGGACCCCTCTCACTCAGTTTGCATGACCTCAGATCCTAAGGATGAAGTACCCAACAAGGAAGAGGTTCGAAGCCGGTTGGAAGAAAAGCATGGGCAAGAATGGCCAATAGTGGAGCACTCACTCGCCCTAACTCAACAAGGCAGCCCGGAGAACTCCCTCATTCTGAAAAGACCATACCTCTTTGCTACCAAGACAAGGCTCACCAATGAAACATGCTTGATGCCACTTGTGAGTGATGGCAAGATTATGAACTTACAACATTGCAAGGACGCCATCCACTCCTACATGAAAAAGAGACCAAGGCATGGAATGTTTCAATGGAAGCCGAGATGGAAAAACAAGAGGGCACGGCTTGATGGATCAATGGCTATGCTCAAGAGGTCCACTTCTCCTCGAAAAGATGTAGAGACAAGGCCACCTGACCGGTTGATAGCAGAACCGAGCCCACTGCCATATGAGAAATTTGGAAAGATTAAGAGAGCAGTTGGGAAGAAGTTTGACCTCACCCGCCCATGGGACCCCAACGAACCTCCTTAAGGAGGTACCGTCGAGCCAACGACGTTAAACAAAGGCGCTCGCCGGGAGGCAGCCCGGCATTTTACAGTATTTTTTGCATTTTACTTTCTTGCATTTTATACTAACCCTCACCTCTTTTATGATTGGAAAGAAACAAGGATGTTTTTGTAGGTCGGGTCCAAGTGCTACGCACTTTGCTCTTTATGCTATGCATTTTATGCCAACCGAGCTTGACCCAAGGACGCCTTTTCGAGACCTTAGGCCCGAGGAACCCAGCGACGGTCCTAGACCGGGACGCACCCAAAGCCAAGGCTCGTCCGAGAGGAGCAGCCGAGCCCGACCTAGCTCCCCATGGGTGTCCAACGTTATTACACGCCTTGCCACTTCATGGCATACGAGGGGAGTTCCGTTTCACTCTTGTACCTTGTTTCTTTCCATTGATTATGTGCATGATTGTGTTGATTGAGTTGTGCCGTGAGGCCACGGCTCATTTCAAAAGTGTGGGGGTGGGGTGTTTAGTAGTTTGTTGTGTCTCACGTCTATTTTTCTTTCACATGCATGAGTCAGCACGTTTCCCTTTGAAAATTTTAAATTTTTTTAATAAAATGCGTAGTTTAGTGAATAAAATGCGTAGGAATGGGGGAGTTGTGCTTTCATGATGTGAAATAGATGGATCCTAGTACATGCATTACTCTTATGAAATTATAATTGTGCGACTAACATGTGATCTAACTTCTTATGTGTCCTTATGAGTTGGGATAAATAGGGGATGTGAAGTTGATAGAAATGTCCTAGTGAGGCTTGACAAAGCACTCAAGGATCGGGGATTCGAGTTACATGGTTATATGGACTTGTGGAGGCTGCGCTTTGAGACTCGTGGTTGTAGTTGACTCCACCATTGCAGCGTTTATGCAAGTGGTGGGACGGGAATCAAACCGTCCTATCTCTAGTCCTAGTAGTCGGGAAAATAGATGAGTGACCCTCATCTTGACTCGCACGAAACGACAAGGATGAGAAAGAGCGGGGAGGTATTTCCATATGCTTGAGGGCGATGATTGGACCTCCCAAGAAGGAATGGACAAAAAAATCACAAAAGGAGCAAAGCTCAAAAGAAAGAAAAAAAAAATCATCTCATGTGAGAGCCTTATCCGAAGCAAAAAGTGAAGGATCATCAAGGTCATACAAGGCCGAAGGCCAAGTTCACCACAAGTATGTCCAAGGAAAGTATCAAAGAAGGACTCAACCCTTGAGCTTGAATTCATCACGTGCTAGAAGAAGCAACAAGTATAACCATGTAACAAGATCCGAATCCAAGAGTGTAGATCATGGGCCTAAAAAAGGACTACCTCCCACTCATCCGAATTGGTTTGCATCTTGACTCAAAGGTACATGTATCAAGTTGAATCTCATGTTTTAGCAAAATGCTTGAGTAATGATCGAGAATGCATGGAAAGGGGAAGTCTAGACTAGCATTTGTCTTGGATGCGAGAGACTTGTGATGTCTGTATGTGATTTTCCTCTTGTGACTTAAGGCCTTGTTCGGGATGAACAAGTTCAAGTGTGGGGTGGTTTGATGAGACGTATTTATACGACTCATTAAGTCATTAAATCCCACCATTTACGACATTTGATCATGAGAACATTTACTTGTTAATGTCGTTTTGGATTTCAGGGCCTTTTGGAGTCCAAAGAGGAATCGAGCTTAAAAGAGGGCATTTTGTGCCAAAATCATCACAAGGAGTTCTTGACCGTCTTATGAGCATATGACTCGAGGGATGCTCGAGAAAATTTGAGGTTTGCCCGAAGAAAATCGAGGGAGGCCCGAAATGGCCAGCACCTGCCGAGCCTCCAAGGCCCACAATCAATTCTCTCGAGCAAACCAGCCAATCTCACAATTCCGTCTCGACCAAAGTGATTCAAATAGCAGATATATCGGAATATTTCACCTTTCCAAAGAAAACGCTCGAGGGGATTGGGAGTTGGCCTAGATTCAAGCAAGGCCCCGCGCGCGCTGAAGGACCAAAACCAAATTGCTCGAACAAACGGCCGAATCTGGGAAAACTGGCTCGACCAAGTTGTTTGGAATGCCCACTTTATTGGAGGATCTTAATTTTCAGGCCAAACGCTCGAGCAAAACTGCCATTGGCCGAAGACCAAGCCATTTCGACTCATTCGAAGGCCAAAAGTGGGCCCCACTTCAAATCTCGGCTCGTCCTTCGAGGCACGCCACTTTTGCACATGCCAAGACCTCTTTGACTCATGCCACACCCCTTTGGCCAAGGAACAAGTCGGTTTATGCTTTGGCCCCTTCCAAACCACTAATGCCACTCAAACTTGAAGATCAATTCTCATCCAAGGGCCTAGAATCTTCCTCATTCTCTATATATAGAGCCCCTTGGCCCTTGTAAAAGACATGCAAAAATCTCTCTAAAATCCCTTAGGGGAAGCTCTTGTATTTTACTTTGGGAAAGGAATCAACATCTCTCTACTCCTTCTTTACTTTCTCTTGCACTTACATTCTTGTATTACTTTTCTTGTTCTTGTGGTGTAAGAGCTTCGAAAGGGCCTTACTTTGGGTAATCTCTTGGAATAGAGTGAACCACACTCATGACACAAAGTATGATCATTAGAGGTCAAGGATAAACAAGCCACAATAATGTTGTAGCACAACTTTGAGACCCTTTCCTTAATGCTTCCTTGTATTCCATTTGCTAGTCATGTGCCTATGGATCGGAAATGAATACCTAGGAGAATCCGATGCTACAAAAGGGCTAGGGTTAACCGTATGGATTCACTACCACCATAGTTCTTGTTGTTTATTGAAAAGTGAAACAAGCTTGCACCTAGTCTAGTAAGCCTCGAAAGAGGATATTAAACTTGTTTGTACTAGAAATCCAAGTCTCGAAAGGGAATGGATTGTGGTGTATGCGCTCGAAAGATGCCTTACTTTAGGGTTTTTGTCTCAAAAGAGGACCAACCCACACTTATGGATACAAGGATAGATCATTAGAGGTCAATGATGAGTAGCGCCACAACAAAAGGCCCCTAGACCGAATACCATTCTCTTGATCACCCTCCCATTGCATTTACTTTTCTTACTTTTCGCACTTTCATTACAAATCTTGTTCCAAAACCCCCCAAAACCATTTTACTTTCCTTTGCTATTTTTTTTACAAGAACAACAAGTAGCCATTACAACTCCCTTGGGTTCGACCCCTACTTGCCGCTTTACTATCTTTTTAGTGAGCCCTAAGTAGCGGACTATAAATTTATCTTTGATTTGCACGATCACGACTAGTGCTCGTCATCGGTCATCTGTAGGAATTGCGTGATAGATAAGGCGCCAAACGAAGATGGCTACTTTCGGGGGAAGCCAGGAGTTCCAGACAAATTTGGGCCAGTTTAGTCTAGGGAGATGAGTGTGATGGGAGTTTATGAAGGTTTTGATAGAGAAGTGGCCTCAAGAAGAGCCCGTCCAGACAAGCCTATCCTCAGCATGGGAGAGCACAATGTCGAGAGGAGATAATGGTGAGTATGGAAAGGTTACGCAGATTACTTGGAATGGTGAGACCGCACGAGCTACCCCATTCACCGGCAATAATGTTACCACGCCCAATGATCCATTTGGCTTGGTTCTGAAAAGTGGGGATCAGATGATTGAAGGATTTCCATAGCAGAGAACCATCTTTGTCGACCTGATATTTAGATCTGTTGAAATGGGCCCAGAGCGAGTCGGAGGAAATGTAAGACCAGGCCAGTTTTCCCTGGAAGGCGAGTTGGATATCAGCGAGGGTTTTAATGCCCAGGCCCCCAGAATATTTTCTCCGGCAAATGTGATCCCAACTGATCCGATGCCTTCTTTTTTGGTCGCCATGATTCCAGATGAAGCTAGCCATTAAGCTCTCTATACGTCGGAGGATGGTCTTTGGAACGGGGTGACAAGCAACTACGTGCATAGGCATGGAGCGCAAGACTGAGTTTACCAAGATAGCACGACCGACCATAGATAAATGATACCGCATCCAGCCTGTGATTTTGTCCCGGACTCTGTCAATGAGGTAATCAAAGTTTTCAATTTTAGATATACCTCGAAAAAGCGGCGCACCAAGATAAGGGACCGGAAGAGATCCTTCGAAGAAAGCAGTGAGGTCTAGAATGTCTTTCTTCCGGGCATGTCGAATGTCTTTGGAGAAGAAGACTAAGCTTTTCTGATTGTTAAGGTCTTGGCCAGAGATATCGCAGAATTATGTAATAAGGTCTTTCATCTGAGCAAGGAGGATTTAGAGCCATTGGTGAAGAGGAGAAGTTCATCCGTGTAGAGCAGATGATTAATATTCATAGGAGGGCATTTAGCTTCATAAGGGAAAATGCGCCCAGCTAAAACTTTATCATTGAGCTATCGAGAGAACCATTCCATGGGAATGACAAAAAGGGAGGGGGATATGGGATCCCCTTGCCGAACACCTCGGGTCGATTTAAAGAAACCATAGCTGGTGCATTTCCAAAGGATAGAGTATGAGCAATTAGATATGCATCTAAACACCATATCGCACCAACGGTTGTCAAAGCCAAGATTCCGGAGGATACTAATGATGAAGCTCCAAGAGACGCGATCATAAGCTTTAGCCATATCCAACTTTATAATAACATTGCCTCCTCTCCTTTCGGCGTGGAGTTCGTGAGTGAGATCATGGGTGAGGCCAATATTCTCGTGGATGTTACGCCCATGAAGAAAACCAGCTTGCTTAGGGCTAATGATTTTGTCAAGCACTTTAGCGAGGCAATTATTGAGAATCCGGGCTACAACCTTGTGTCCAAAATTGCACAGACTGATCGGCTGTAGTTGCGTGATGCTAGTGACTGACAGAACCGCTCGTCGTCGAAGCGATTTGTACAAATAAATTTATAGTAGTCCACTACTTGCGACTATACTACTGGGTAGTACTTGGTAAGTAGGGGTCGAACCCAAAGGAATCAGGGGAATAGATGTTCTTGAGGGGGGTTGTTTAACGGGAGAGCGTGTTTAAGGTCGGTTGGTTGGTTTTAAAGCTACCAGCTATTTTGATTGATTGATTGGTTGGTTGGTTGATTTTAATACTGGAAAGTAAATTACAGTTTATAATTAAAAGAAATGTTCGGTTTCAGGGGGCTTGTATTATATCATGTTTATCATTGACCTTTAGTGAATCGTCTAAGTATTCTACGGTGTATCAAGGCCATTCCAAGCACTCGATTTGCGTAAACTGTCTAGCCTATTCCAAGGACGTAGAACACTTAATTCTATTTAGACTAATACTCCATTCCCGGTTATATTAGCCTATGTGCATCCATTCAATCCCTTTGGCCCAGTTTTCAAATGGTTTTTCTGATAGTCGACCTCTTCGAATAGTTTATTCATTTAATCCCCTTGGCCCAGTTTTTAAATGGTTTATTTATCCGAGTGTGATCACGAATATCTAAGGAAGAGTTTACGAATTTGGACCCCTATGGTCACATTCCCAAATGGTTTACTATACCTTAGACATTCTAACTTTTATACATGGCACATAGAATCAGTGTTGATTACTAATTCGAGACACTAAGTTAATAGTCTAAAACATTTTATAATACAAGTGCGCCCCGTCTACCGAACTATTAGTTTAGCTACTATTCATCACGCTAAACATTATACTAAGGAATTAAAGACAACAGTTGATTAAATAAATACTAAGAGATACTTACAACCGTTGAAGCGCCAAGGGAGCTATCCTTTATTTCCAAAGCAAGATTACAACGTTACAAGTATTACAACTTCTAGAGAGAGAAGTGAAATTGAGAATTGGTGTGTTTTACAAATGAGGTTTGGCTTGGTATTTATAGCCAAAGTGAGGAGGAATGGATGGATGAGATGGAAGCACATGTCTTTTGATCCAAGGGAGGAGAAGGAGGAGCTTGTGGAGGAGACAAGTGGCGCAAGGAGGAGGAGCCGGCGGCTTTTGGTGGAGGAGGGTGGCGCCGCCGGTTGCCGGTCACCCAAGGGGGATAAGCTCCTCCCTTGCCCACCTCCTTGAATGGTGGCCGGTCATCTTTGCCAAATGTGTGATTTTGTACAGTTTTGTGCAGTCTTTTCACAAAACTGTCAATGTGTTCCTTCCCCGGGATGTCTTGACTTCACTCCTGATTTTTCTGATTAATTTATTCTGGTCAATTTGACGTCAGGATCCTTGACATTTCTTCAGTCGGCATATGATCTTGACCTTGGATTGACTCTTGTTATCTTTTCAGCTTAAAATCCTCTCCTTAGCTTGTTTTCACTTCAGTCTCTAAAATGCCCTGTGGAAATATATCGGGACTAACACGTAGATGTTAGACATACAAACAGTCTAATTCAGGGGGTTTTACTGTGTTTCTGACTCGTCTAACTTTGGTCCATCAGAATACCCCCCACTTTTAGTTGTTCGTCCCGAACAATGCTATTAAAGGGCGTAAGTTCTAAGTCTGGCTTTGGAATATGAAAATTAGACTGTGATACTCGATCTATCCTAATTCATGCATTGCTTACTTATTACCAAATTGAACTGCGTAAATAAATAGAAGAAACTTAATACTTGTACCTCCGTGCTGAGATGCAAATTATATTGGATGTCTCGGGAGATAGCTCTGTTCAGGTTCCTGGGTTGCAGCCTCGGGATCGTTTCTTACTATATGGTTTTCTGGTAGCTTTCTCTAGCACATGATTCGATTCGGGTTTCAGTGAGTTGAGCCTTTTTGATTTTCTTCTTTTTTGGCGAGGGACTGCTTTTGTAGTGAATTGGCCTTTGGCCTTTGATTTGACTTTTTTGAGTGTTTCACTTTTGCTCGGTTAAAACCTTCACAATTTTAGGCCTTTGGCCTCTTTTGATTTGCTTCATTGAGCTTTTCGTCTTTTTGTGACTGCTAGTCCATTTTCTCAAGCCTTTTTGGGAGGTCCAATCTTCGCCCGCAAGCCTATGGAAATACCTCCCCGCTCCTCTCGTCTTTGTCATTTTGCGCGGGTCAAGATGAGGGTCGCTCATCTATTTTCTCGGCTATTTTGACTAGAGAGAGGACGGTCTGATTCCCGTCCTCGCCTTTTCATAGATGCTTCTTGGCGGAGTTGACTTCAATTATTCACTGAAAACCCGAAGTGCAGCCTCCACTGACTTCGAAAACCATATAGTTTGATCTGATCCTTTGATTGCTTGCCAAGCCTTTCTAGGGCAGTTTATATCAACTCCACATCCCTAGTTATCTCAGCACAAAGGACAATTGAAAAGTTACATTCTAAGTTTTTAAACAGTTGAATTTTCACAAGGTTAATGCATGAATTATGATTTATCTTTTTCACATTCTTAAGTTCATATTTTCAAAAAGGTACTTATTAAAAAAGAAGAAAAAAAACAGCTGCATGTTATTTATGTACATAGGTGGTTCTCACCCCCCACTTTTGAACGAAGGCGTGCCTTAGTTCAAAAGTCATGCAAGCTTAAAACTAAATACTGAATTTAAATGACAGAAATTAAAGTGCGGAAAAGTAAGATAGTGTCGGGTTACCTCCCGACCAGTGCACTTGTTTTACGTCGTTGGCTCGACGATACCTCGTTTGTGGTTCATTGGTTTGGGTCCCATGGGTGGCTGAGGTCAAACTTTGCCACCATTCCTGTGTTGTTTCTTCCTGACTTCTTGCCGGATGTTGTGTTTTGGTCAGGACTCCTTTGTTTCGGGATTTTTTCCTTCCAGTACCCCGGAGGGGGTGATGGGCTTTTCACTACTAGCCTTTTGAAGTTTTTGTATTTGGGACTGCCTAGTCCAGTTGCGGCATAGCAATGCTCCATCGGGGGGTTACTCTGCATAGGTCCTTTTCCCATCCGCTTTTCAGCCTCTTCTTGGATCGCATAGTTCGCTGCGACTTTCTCATTGATCAAGGGGAAAAGTCGGGAAGGCCTCATGAGGCTTGGTTCTGCCTCGTTATGTTGGTTCGTGAAGAACTGATCGTAAATAGTCTCAGCTGCCTGGGTAATGATAGTCGGGTATGGAATAGGCAGCTCGTCGGTAGTGTTCTGGACTTCTACTTTGTTGCTTCCGGTGCTTTCCATGTCTGATTCCTCGGATGGTTCGGGAGTCTCTTCTGACGGCTCGGTGGTTTCTCCTTCATTAGCCTCTGGGTCAGCTTCTTCTGTCTGCATTTCCTCGTCGGCTTGGGGTGCTCGTCTTGTGGCAGCGGCCAGGCCGATTATAAGGTACCACATGTCTGCAACGGTGAAGTTTGTTGCAGACCTTTTCATAGCTTCGTTAACTCTTCCCAGCTCTTCAGCGCTCATCCCACGAAGGAATTTTTGGAGAAGAACTTTCTTCGTAAATCCATGGTGCGGGCAGCTTGAGACGATGGCATCGTAGTTCATGTAGTATTCGTCCAAAGTCTCATCCCGGGATTGTTGAAGGCTCATGATCTTCTCACGGGTTTCTTGGCGTAAAGATGGTGGGGAGAATTCTTTAAGGAACGGAACGCAGAGGTCTACGAAACGTTCTGCACTGCAAGCGGTGGATGTGTAGTACCATATCGTGGCGAAGTCGGTTAGAGAGAATTTGAAGCATTTCAGCTTAAATTCCTCTAACACTTCGTTCTCAGGTTTGATGTGGTGGCAGACGTGGTGGAAGTTTCGGCAGTGCTGTACAGGGTCTTCTCCTTCCGTTCCTCCGAACAGGGGTAGAAATCGTGTTGTCCATGCATGCGTAATGGGTGCTGTCATAGAGAAAAGAAAGAAAAAAGAAAGGGGAGAGAAAGAACAACTATCCGATGGCTGATTCCCCGGCAACGGCGCCAATTTGACAGAACCGCTCGTCGTCGAAGCGATTTGTACAAATAAATTTATAGTAGTCCACTACTTGCGACTATACTACTGGGTAGTACTTGGTAAGTAGGGGTCGAACCCAAAGGAATCAGGGGAATAGATGTTCTTGAGGGGGGTTGTTTAACGGGAGAGCGTGTTTAAGGTCGGTTGGTTGGTTTTAAAGCTACCAGCTATTTTGATTGATTGATTGGTTGGTTGGTTGATTTTAATACTGGAAAGTAAATTACAGTTTATAATTAAAAGAAATGTTCGGTTTCAGGGGGCTTGTATTATATCATGTTTATCATTGACCTTTAGTGAATCGTCTAAGTATTCTACGGTGTATCAAGGCCATTCCAAGCACTCGATTTGCGTACACTATCTAGCCTATTCCAAGGACGTAGAACACTTAATTCTATTTAGACTAATACTCCATTCCCGGTTATATTAGCCTATGTGCATCCATTCAATCCCTTTGGCCCAGTTTTCAAATGGTTTTTCTGATAGTCGACCTCTTCGAATAGTTTATTCATTTAATCCCCTTGGCCCAGTTTTTAAATGGTTTATTTATCCGAGTGTGATCACGAATATCTAAGGAAGAGTTTACGAATTTGGACCCCTATGGTCACATTCCCAAATGGTTTACTATACCTTAGACATTCTAACTTTTATACATGGCACATAGAATCAGTGTTGATTACTAATTCGAGACACTAAGTTAATAGTCTAAAACATTTTATAATACAAGTGCGCCCCGTCTACCGAACTATTAGTTTAGCTACTATTCATCGCGCTAAACATTATACTAAGGAATTAAAGACAACAGTTGATTAAATAAATACTAAGAGATACTTACAACCGTTGAAGCGCCAAGGGAGCTATCCTTTATTTCCAAAGCAAGATTACAACGTTACAAGTATTACAACTTCTAGAGAGAGAAGTGAAATTGAGAATTGGTGTGTTTTACAAATGAGGTTTGGCTTGGTATTTATAGCCAAAGTGAGGAGGAATGGATGGATGAGATGGAAGCACATGTCTTTTGATCCAAGGGAGGAGAAGGAGGAGCTTGTGGAGGAGACAAGTGGCGCAAGGAGGAGGAGCCGGCGGCTTTTGGTGGAGGAGGGTGGCGCCGCCGGTTGCCGGTCACCCAAGGGGGAGGAGCTCCTCCCTTGCCCACCTCCTTGAATGGTGGCCGGTCATCTTTGCCAAATGTGTGATTTTGTACAGTTTTGTGCAGTCTTTTCACAAAACTGTCAATGTGTTCCTTCCCCGGGATGTCTTGACTTCACTCCTGATTTTTCTGATTAATTTATTCTGGTCAATTTGACGTCAGGATCCTTGACATTTCTTCAGTCGGCATATGATCTTGACCTTGGATTGACTCTTGTTATCTTTTCAGCTTAAAATCCTCTCCTTAGCTTGTTTTCACTTCAGTCTCTAAAATGCCCTGTGGAAATATATCGGGACTAACACGTAGATGTTAGACATACAAACAGTCTAATTCAGGGGGTTTTACTGTGTTTCTGACTCGTCTAACTTTGGTCCATCAGTGACATTGGGGACTTTGGGAATAAGCGTGAGGAGAGTAGTAGACCAGGCATTAGGCTTTTGAAGGCCTTCGAAGAAGCCCTGGACTGCCCTAGTGAAATCCTCCTTGATGATGCTCCAGTGGTGAGCATAAAAATGCCCAGTGAAGCCATCCGGCCCCGGGGAGCTATCACCATTCATGTTACTGATCTCACAGAAGATATCCTCCCCGAAGGAAGAGAATTGAGAGACTCTTTTTCAGCTTCAGTAATGATCGGAGTGATAAGGTTCATTAGGTGGTCCGGGGCGGAGGCGTGTGACCTTGGAAAATAGATGCGAAGTGCGAGGATGCGGAATTGCCTATAGTGTCTGGGTCACTGGAGAATGTATCATCACCCATGTTGAGGTTCACGAAAAGGCCCATGCCTCTAGCTTTTAAGGCTATATGGAAAAGAGAAGTGTTTCTATCCCCTTGCTGAACCCAATCCATGTTTGCTTTCGCCTGGAGGAGATCAAGCTGGGAGACCTCTAAGTCATTGAGCCCGGCTTTAATATTGTCTAAGGTCCTAGCCTTTTCACTGTTCCGTTGATTCTGAATATCATGCTCGACGACTGAGACTTGAATGTTGAGTTGCTTGATTTTTGTATGAATGTTACCAAACACTTCCTGATTCCAGCTTTTAAGAAACAGTCTCAACCTTTTGAGTTGGAGAGCGAAGTTAAGGAGAGGATTGGTATGGAGCTGACCGTCCCATTGCGCTTTGACAATCTCCTTGAAACCATGATGTTTGTGCCACATTTTCTGGTAGTGGAATCTAGAGCGACGAGGAGCCGGCTAACAAGAGTGGAACAACAGGGGGCAGTGGTCTGAGCAAACTCTAGGTAAGTGAGTGACTTGGGCCAAAGGGAATTGCGTGAGACCGACGTTGCCAAACTTGATTCGGGGCCTAATGATTGTTGCTCCAAGTAAAAGGATTGCAAGAGAAACCAAGGTCAGTGAGACCCGCACGCACTTGGAAGATATTAAAATCGATCATGCTACCATCATCTATATGGTCTCCCCCCATCCTTTTCAGACCAATCAAAAATGGTGTTGAAATTGCCCAAACCAAACCAAGGGTCGTCCAAATTCTGCCCATCAAGGACGATTTCATCCCATATCTGATGCCTAGTGTGAGGATCATGAGTTCCATAGACATAGGTCCAATAGGAGATCATTCCATCCTCATTGGAAACCATCTTACAAGATACGCAACGAGCATGCCATTGGATGTCCGAGACATAAATCTCCGAGGTCCATAGTAACCAAATATGGGTATTAAGAGGATTACCCTGCGCAAAATTAGTAAAACCAAGGCTACGAGCTTATCTTTCGAGATTAGAGCCATCAGATTTAGGTTCCAAGATAGCAATCATTTGGGGATGATAAGTTTGGATCAAGTATTTAAGGTGGGCAAGAGTACCATTGTTGACCAGACCCCGGACGTTCCAACAGAGCGTAGCTATCATTAGGAAACTTGGGGGAGTTGAGAGATAGTTGGTCCAGATGAGGGACCTTTGGTCTTGCGTTTGGTGCTTTCAATCTTGCGTTTGGTAACATGGGCGCCCTGGGTGGGTTGTTCGGAGCCTTCCCCATGATCATCATCTCACTGGACCGTAGCTATCTGATAAGTTCGGGTTACAGGGGCAGGCCATCCTCAAGGTCTAGGTCCGAAGGCATAGCCGTTTGGGAGTCTTACTGATGGACCATATTTAGATGAATCATTAAGACAGTTAAACCCACCAAATTAGACGCTTTATCTTGACAACTTTTACTTGTTAGTTTCACTTTTGTTCTACAGGCTATTTCAAGGAGTAAAGATGAAATGAACTAAAATCGAGTTCTTAACGCTGAAAGTGAATCACAAGTCAGAACTGGCCATACTCCGACAATACTCCGATCAAGCCACAACTACTTATTCCAACAAAAATCAAGAACACAAGTGAAATGCCAAGTCTAAGTTCCTCACCATTTGATGTCAACTAAGAAGCAACTAAGAAGCAACCAAAGGGCAACCGAAGGGCAACCGGAGTCATATGGGAACCGATGGCTTTTGGAAGGGAAAGATCTCATTCCACTCACACTCACTCCTCCTCCACCTCACCACCGGCGGCTATCCCCTCCTCCACTCCCCTCTTGCCACATGGGCGGCGGATTTGAGCCTCCTTCCCCCTCTTGACATGTGGATGGCCTCTCCTCCACATCTTCTCCTTCCCTCCTACTCCCCTTTGCCTATAAACAGAACATCTCCTCCTTCTTGAAGAAGTGTCCCATAATCCTTTGGTAGTGCTATTTTCTTGGTTCTAATCCTTTGATCACTTGTTGCTTGGTTAGAAATCTATCTACAATACATCCCACAATCCTTGTAAACACTTTACTTTGAATCAAAAGCTCCAAGTTTGTTATTGAGTTTGAGTGTGTCTTGAGTTTTACTTTCGAAAACCTTTACTTTCCTTGTCTTTACTTTCCAAAACCTTTACTTTCTTGTCTTTCGAAAACCATTACTTTTTAAGCACTTAGTTATGGTATCCACCTCTATGGATATTCATAGCTAAACCCTTCATTCGGTTAAAGGGGTGTGCTTGTATCATAAAATGTTTTAGACCCTTCTCTTAGTGCCTCTTCGTGTTCAACTTGTTCTATGTGCCATATATTAGGTTAGAACACCATTGGTTGAGTGGAGGCTCGGAAGAGCAAAGCTCTTCCATGGGGTTCGTGAACATACGTGGATAAGTGGAGGCTCGGAAGAGCACAACTTATCTGTGGAGTTCAACCTCTTTTAAGCACCATTTGGTTGATCAGGAATGATTGATCAAATGGATGCACATATTAGAACAAGAGTTCTATGTCTTCAAAAAGACTAGACGGTGTGGCAAGTCAAGTGCTAGGAATAGCCTTGATACATCTTTGAACACTTAATATGATCATTAGAGGTCGATGATAAACAGATTTATGATACAAGGCCCCTAAAACCGAATCCTTTCCTTTAATTAAAACATCACCTGTCACTTTACTTTCAGTCCCATATCAACTGCTTACTTTCCGCAAGTCTTGTCCTTCAAGCATTTACTTTCAGCAAGTCTTGTCCTTCAAGCACTTTACTTTCAAGCATTTACTTTCCGCAAGTCTTGTCCTTCAAGCACTTTACTTTTACGCACTTACTTTCAGCAAGCCTTGTCCTTCAAGCACTTTATTTTTACGCACTTACTTTCAGCAAGCCTTGTCCTTCAAGCACTTTACTTTTACGCACTTACTTTCAGCAATCCTTGTCCTTCAAGCACTTTACTTTTCAGTATTTACTTTCAGTCCTGTATTTACTTTCTTTACTTTCAGTCATTTACTTTTCAGTACTAAAATCACAATCAACCCACGTTACTTTCAGTACTAAAATCACAACCAACCTTCAATTGTCTTACTTTCTGAAATTATATCCCCTGTTCAAGATTGTGTCCAGGGTACTGTTGCAACAGTCCTTGAACTCTTTGCACAACAGTTCAAGGTTCAGTTGCGACAGACCTTGAACTCTAGTCACAATAGTTCAGCAAACAGACAAAAGCAGTAGAACTCACAGACTGATAACCCAGTTCGGCTCCGCCTACTCTGGGGGGTTTCCCACACTCGAAAAAGGGACAGCAAATCTTTATTACGAGTATAGGGTTTCCACAGGGACTTACACTTACACCTTGTAATAGCCTAACCTCAATACTACATCTCTCATATTTGCAACCGAGGTTCACCGCAATTCCCCTCGATCCCCTTCGTTCAGAACCTGCAGTCCGAACGTTCTCGACCTTCTCCAGAAGCTCGGATGCTTTCTCTCGAAAGCTTGATAACCTTTGTTGTGTGCGGTAGTTGATACGCTTCAGGCAGTCTGTGTTGCCCTTGAACAGACTGCACTTGCATCGATGTATTTTCAATGAGAAAACACAATCAGCCGTCGCTTTCCTCTTCTCCAATCAGCAGGATATGCTCGTGTGTAGTTGATCTTTGAAAGCGATAACGAATAAGGGTGCCCTATCATTGTATTTATATGCTTGGATGAAACCCTAATTCGCACCAGATAATCCCATAAAATATTTAGAAAATATTCCTAGATATTTGTTGTATATCTTTTGAATCGGTTGGAAGATAATCCGAAGTCTTCTTTTCCAAGTAAGCTTTGCCACCTTAATGTAAATATTCATTCGAATATCTATTGCTCGAATAAGTCGCTGGCCGACTTCAACTTGACGAGATCTTCGTAGTCCAATATCTTCCAGGAAATATCCTTGCGTCTTATCCACGCTGTGTATGAGTACTAGGATATGTTCGAACTCCCCCTGAACACATGCTCGAACTGTCTAAGCTACGTTTTGCCAAATACATGCCACTTAAGGGAACATCAATCTCCCCCTTGGCATTTTGGCAAAACCAAATCTACTAGATAACTAAGTCTATCTAACTATCTAGACAGTAGACAACTTTGAGGGAAACAAGAATTGTCTCCTAAAAATACTCCCTCTTTTTGCAACAAACTGGCAAGGGGTGCGATCCGAGTTCGAACAGTCAATCAAAGTGTGCCAGAACAAGCACTAAGTACGAAATTTTTAAACAAAGTTAAGGGAGATAGTTTGTAGAGGACCTTTAAGCAGAAGCTTCTTCAATGGAATCATCTTCAGAGGGTGTAGCTTCAGATTCATCATCACTGGGATAGCTGAGGGCTCGAGCAAGCCTGTTGATCCGTCGGCGCTGTTCCTTATCCACAGCAATGATAGCATGGAGGTCCTTCAGTAGCTTGCTCCTTTCATCCAAACCCATCCTTGCTCCCCCTCGACTGGGCTCCGCAAAATCTGTACCTTTCTTGCCCCCTCCTTTGAGATCATTCACATGACGTCCCTTGTATAGCTTGTGGTCCACTATGAATTTGCTGGGTGCTTTTGAAAGATGGTCAGGAGAGGCCTTCAAATTTGGAGCTTGATGGATGATCAGCTCATAAATCAGAGATGGAAAGCAGATCTGGTGCAGGGTTCTCATCGATGTAGCATGGTCAGCAATCTGTTTGAACATTATTCTGCCCAGGTTGAACTTCAGCTTGTTCCCTATCTGATAAATCAGTTGGGCCATGTCCTTGTTGACAGTAGAGCGATGAGTAGACGGCCTTCAGTTGAACACCGCTATGAAAAACAGCATTGAATAGAACGTGGACAGATCCGCTGTATGCACAACTGACTCAGGCCTCCACTGAACAGAGCCTGCAGTGATGGTGCTCACTATCTTCTCAAAGCTGGATTCTTCTTCATCAACAGCAGGGTCGTTGATGGACCATAATTATACGAATCATAACCACAGTAAAACCCACCAAATTAGACTGTTTGTCTATTTAACTTTTGCTTGTTAGTTCCGATATTTATCTACAGGGTATTTTGGAGCCTAGAGAGAATACACGCTAAGGAGAGGATTTTATGCTGAAAATATATTATGAGTCAGTCCAAGGTCACGATCAGACGCTGAATGAAGAAATCTCAAGATCTTGACGTGGAATCACTCAATACAAATCAAACCGAGGAACAACCAAAGTCAGTTCGAGGCCGAAATAAACTGATAGTTTTGTGAAAACATCACAAAACTCACACAAAACTCATCCTTATCCTCCATGACCGGCGGCTTTTGGGAGGAGGTGAGCTTGGGAGGAAGCTCTCCTCCATTGATGACCTCCAACCGGCGGCTCTTACCTCCATGGAGCTCACCATGGATGAGAGCCATGTGCTCTCATCTTAGCCCTCCATTCCCCTCTCCTTTGGCTATAAATACATGCCTCCATCTCATTTGTAACATCATCCCAAAATCACAAACACTTCTCTCTCTAGAAAATTGGCACTTTGTAAGTTTGGTTTTGAATATATAATAATCCTGTTGGTTCTTGAGTATTATAGTTCGGTCTTGAGTACTCTTGTCGGTTCTTAAGTACTCAAGCTTTTCTTTATTCTCGAGTACTCTTGTCGGTTCTTGAAGTACTCACCCCTTTCCCTTACTTACTGTCTTTCAAAAACTGTAAGTACTTAGCTATGGTATCCACCTCTATGGATATTCGTAGCTAAACTCTTCATTCGGTTGAAGGGGTGTACTTGTATGATAAAATGTTTTAGACTATACTTTAGTGCTTTTTCTTTGTATTCAAAACTTGTTCTATGTGCCTTATATTAGGCCAGAACTTCAAAGGTTGAGTGGATGCTTGGAATGGCAAAACTCTTCCGTGGGAGTTCGTAAACATACTCGGATAAGTGGATGCTTGGAATGGCAAAGCTTATCTGAGGAGTTTGACCTCTCTCAAACACCATTTGGTTGCTCGGGAATGACTGACCAAATGGATGCACATAAGCTAATATACCTTGGAATGGGGTATTAGTCTAAATAGAACAAGTGCTCTACGACCTTGAAATGGGCTAGACAGTGTGTGCAAATCGAGTGCTTGGAATGGCCTTGATACACTTTTGAATACTTAGTAGGATCCCTAAAAGTCAATGATAAACAGGCTATGATACAAGGCCCCCGAAACCGAATGCTTTCCTTAGATTTAAAAAACCCCTCGCATTTACTTTCTTAGTATAAACTGCTCTATCAACTGCTCACCTTCCAGAGGACTTGCCAATCACGCATCACCCGCTGTAAGTCTTCGCTTTTATTTTCAGTATTTACATTTTCTGTCATTTACTTTTCCGCACAAAAAACCAAAACCAACCAACCAATCACTTACTTTTCCTCACTAAAACCTCAATCAACCTAAAACACGCTCCCTCGCTGTACAAATCCCTCAAAGAATGATTATCCCCCTAATTCTCTTGGGTTCGACCCCTACTTACCACTTGCTACCCAGTAGTAAGGTCACGAGTAGCGGAATATCAATTTGCTTTTGCACAGAGAACACCGCACCTTAACGACAGTGCGGTGTGCTCCGTCAGTCGTCCATGGAGAAGTATACATTGATCAGCTCTGGATCAATCTTGATCCTTCTTCCTCTAACATAGAAGACCCCATACTCTGCCTCTCCAATGACCCCAAACTTTGGAGGCAAGTTTGCCATGGCCTCACGCACCAGCTGTTCGTTGAACGGCTTGCATCTGTCCAACGTCCAGAACAGATCTGACTCTTTAAGCATCTCAACCACTTCCTTCCCTTTGTAACTGGACGCATCCAGCAGCCTCTCAGGTATAATTTTCCTTTTCAGCACACAATCTCATTTCAACGCAGCTTCTTTAGTCACGAACCACACTCCTTTCTTGACCTTACCAACTAGGACAGTCTCAGACTCAGGGGCTGGGACTTCACATCTCCCAGCATCTTCAGAGATGGGAACTACAGCAGCACGTTTCCTTTTCTTAGAAGATCCAGCTCCCCCTGCACCACTGCTGACATCAGCAACTTTCTGGACTGGTTCCTTTGTAGTCTTAGCAAAGACTACCTTTTTCTTTTCCTTCCCCTTCGTTGTCCTTTTGAGATTGACAAGGGGAACACTGTCTTGGTCATCTTCTGAAAGGGTAACGCCTTTTGCTGCGGACATAGAACCATCCTTACGAATGAGTGAGCCATCTTCCTCCACATGATCCCTACGACGATCATCTTGAACTGCCACTGTCTCTTCACACAATACTGACTCCGGAACAACTCCAGTCTCAACTTCAGTCTGAACATTTTGTTTCACGGTTGGAACAGTTGTGACTTTTTCAGTAACAGACTCTTCTGCTTCAACAGCCTGGTTACGCAGACCTTCCTCTGGAGCTGGTGCTGTTTGAGCTTCGGGCTGAACAAATGGTTCCACAGTTGAACCGCTTGTAGCTTTCTCTGCAGCTTATCCAGTCTCAACACCAGACTGAACACTCGGTTCCATAGTTGGAACACTTGTAGCTTTGTCTGCATCAGATTCTTTTGCCCCAACAGCCTGATCATACAGAGCTTCTTCCGGACTTGCCACTTCCTGATCCTTCTCCTTTTCCAGGTCTTCTATGACATCATCAATGTCTTTGTATAACTTCTCCAACTCCTCATCCTTTTCTGTTGGATTAATCTCCTCTGCCATAGCCTCATCATGCAAACCGGAACCTTCTTCAGTGATTCCTCCTTGATTTTTAGACGGATCAGCCTCATTGATCACTGAATTCCTCTTCCCCGAGGTCTTAATAAACTTCTCTGTTTCTTCATCGGACATTGCAATCTTCCTCCCTCGAGTGGCATATATCTGGGCTAGGTACTTTCTGGGAGAGTCACTAACTCGCTTAACCTTCTTTCTGCGACCTGCCTTCGGAGGAATGTATCCTGTGGCAAAGATCTTTTCCCTCCATGTTCCTGAACCTCCAGCCATCTTGCTGGGTTCCTTTTCTTCCACAATCTTGACAAACTCCTTTTCAATAACCGCACTGCTGGCTTTGTCCACCGCCTCAGCCTTACCACTCTCACGATTTCTATTGTCACCACCAAGCTCAGCTCTGTTGGTTTCGACATCAACAGTCCTACCACCACTAACAGCCCTACGGGCATCAGTCTCCATACTCATGACTTTCTCAACTTCCACACTTACTTCTTCATTCAACACAGATTTTTCAACAACGGAGATATTCGCAGAATTAGAAGGAATAGTGGGATTTACCTTAGTTTGCGGACGAACTTGTGTAGTTGAATCCACTGTGACCGGCTGAGGAATTTTAGTGGTAACTCCTTCAGCAGACTTCTCTTTGGCCAAAGATTCGGTGACGGAGTGTAAAGGCGACGCCTTTTTCATCTTCGTAGCTTTTGATTTCGAAATTTTTGATTTCGCCGCCAACGCCTATAAGGTCTGCATGCTTTCTTTACTCTTCTCCGCAAATTTAGCACTGGATTTTACTGACTTCCTGGTGTTCACCATTGTCGGTTGAGGAAGGAGCATTTGAGAAGGAGAGTTCCGTTCTAGGGTTTTTGGGGACGAGAGTGAGAATACGAAACTCATGGAATGAATTTGATTTTTCAAAATCAAATTTTTCTATATGACTCTTCAGCTTTCCAAAACTGTCTATTCCCGAATAATCTGAAAGAAAATCTTCAAGGATATTTAAAAACATATTTTCCAAGCTGTCGAGACTTCTGTTCCAGCTCTTTTTATTAGGAGGTCAGTCCAACTGTTCAGCTGGAGATTCGATTATGACTGACCACCGTTGGATGCTTTCAGTGGTTGACACCACATGGACCCACTAGGGATCTGGGTGTTCCACTCCGTGACTTGCCATAGGGGTTGACAAAGGTATGCTGCCTCAGAGTTACCATCTTATGTGAGCATTCATAATTTCTTGTACGGCTCCAGGCACATTTCTGTGGGCAGTGTATGAACTCCTTCCGTAACTGTGCCACCTTCTGATTCAACAGTTTCCTGGGACACTCGACAACATTGATTTATGCGTATCTCCAATCAGATCTTGTGTGCAAGGTCTTATCCACTCCCCCTCGCAGAAAACTATGTTGAGTGTTTGCACATGTAAGAGCAACCGGTTGCTGGCCATGGTTCTCGTTGTGAATTGAATCCGTCAAACCCATCCGAATAGTGTAGCAGTTGTTGGCATCCCTTTTTCATTTCATCAGTTTATCACCATTCTGGTCTAGTACAAGACATGAGTAGCTGGATAATGACACATAGTGTCCATCGTCGCACAGTTGACTGATGCTGATAAGATTCCTAGTCAGTCCTTTGACAAGGAGGGTGTTCTTGAGTGCAGGGAGATCTGGAACCATCAATGTCCCACAGCCGATCACCTGACCCTTTTCACCATCCCCGAAGGTGACAAACCACAATTGCTCAACAGGTCTAATATGGGTAAGATATTGAGAGTTACCTGTCATGTGGGCGGAACATCCGCTGTCGAAGAGCCAACTATCTTGCGCTGTGTAGCTTGAGGAGTAGCAGGCCACCATGCAAACGGTTTGGTCTACCTTTTGAACCCAGACTTGTTTCTGTCGTGGTGTGGTCCGTTGTTGGAAAGCACGTCGTTCCGCAAGAAACAGGCGACACTCCACCTTGATGTGTCCCATCTGGTTGCAGTACCAATAAGTGCGCCGATCTATCCTTTGAGTCACTGGTGAATAGTCATGGTTTTGGACATGTGATCTGCGGGTCTTTCCACCACCGAGTGTTCCATGCGTCTCCTTGTGATCAGCTCGGTTCTTTCCTTTGGACTGATCTTGGGACAAGTCTATTTTCTGTCTGGGGTGCTGTATCACCTTCTGTCCTGGCAGGTGTTCAGACACTGATCCTGCTTTAACACACGAGCTGCCTTTGGAGGTACCTTCTTTTGTGAATCCCAGGCCTCGATGTCCAGATTCCAACCTCTGAGATCTGAGAATATCATTTAAATCGTTAGTGCTAGAGTTTAGCATCCTTACCGACTGTTTGAGGTGATTGAGCTCCTTCTTAGTGTCTGAGTGATCCATCTTTTCAGATTCTAGCTGGAGTTCCAGCTGTTCTACTCTCCTCAGTTGAAACACCTCTTTACGCTTCAGATCTGTGATGGTTTTCCTTAGTCCCGCCATGCCTGCAGGATGAGTGTCTCGGTCCTTCTCTATTTTGACTTTCAGTGAGGAGACAGTCCCCAAGAGTTCTGTTCTCTGAGCAAGAAGACCCAATCTTTCCCGTTTCATCTCAGCCAGTTGAGAATTCAGAGAGACAATTGTACCTTCCAGTTCTACCTTTAGTGTAAGCAGTATCTCGACCTCCTTCCAGACCTTGTCTTTTTCCATAGTGACGCTGGCAACTGTGTCATTTAGCTTCTTGTTGATTTTGATCAGAAACAGCCACTTCTCATACAGATCTTTATATGTCTAAGCCAGAGAATCCTGCGTGAGTTCTTCATTGTCACTGTCTGAGAGGTCTTCATTTGGGAGTTCCAACTGCGATGGAACTGTTTCACTGGTGTCGCTGCACTCACCCAGAGTAGTGACAAAGGCCACAAAATTAGTGGTCTCACCTTTTTCTTCGTCTGACTCACTGTCGCTGAAGCTAGCGACCATTGCCTTCTTCTTCATGAGTGTATTCGCACATTGGGAGGCAATATGTCCAAACCCCTTGCATTCATGACACTAAATTTCTTCCTTTCCTTTGTCAAACAAGTCTTGTCTCATGTCTCTGGATCTTGACCTGTCAGGTTTCCAGTTTCGGAAGCTATTTGATGAAGGCTGACCCTGTTCTGGTCCACGTCTGTTGATTTTCCGCACCATTCTGCCAAAGTTCTGAGCCATCATGGCCAGTTGTTCAGTAGTGCAGCCACCATCCTGTTTGTCTTCAGACATGTCTACTTTGAGGGCGATTCCCTTCACTTCCCCAGGTTGAAAATCATGATTGATCTCATAGGTTCTGAGAGAACCCATCAGCTCGTCCAGTTTCAGTTGGGCAATGTCGTGCATTTCCTCTATGCCGTGACCTTCATGGCAAACCTAGGAGGGAGTGATCTCAGGACTTTACTGGCCAATCTTTCTTCATCAATGGGTTTTCCGAGAGCAGACGCCTCGTTGGACAGTTCCAGAACTCTGGTGTTGTACTCAGTGATGGTTTTACTCTCCTTCATCTTCATCTCTTCGAACCTGGTTGTGACAGCCTGCATGCGAGAGTTGCGAATTTGTCTGTACCTTCAAAGGCTGTTTGGAGGATATCCCATGCTTCCTTGGCCACTTCACAGTTGATGATTAGCTTCATGACGTTTTCATCTACGGCCGAGAAAATTGCATTCATAGCCTTTGAGTTTCCCATGGAAGCTTTGTTCTCCTCTTCTGTCCACAGAGTTTCTGGTTTGCCGATCGGTTCTCCAGTGAGATTGTTCATCATGGGTTCCGTCCACCCTTTCAGAACAGCCTTCCATGCCTTTTCGTCTAGAGATTTCAGAAAGGATCTCATCACGGGCTTCCATGTGGCATAGTTCGAGCCTTCGAGTAGCGGGGGTCTGGTTATGCTTTGTCCTTCCTTCAGACTCATCTTGAACAGTTCAGGATCCCACTCAGTGTGTCGAGTGTTCTGTCTGATACCAATTGAAATTATATCCCCTAATCAAGCTTGTGTTCAGGGTACTGTTGCAACAGTCCTTGAACTCTTTGCACAACAGTTCAAGGTTCAGTTGCGACAGACCTTGAACTCTAGTCACAACAGTTCAGCAAACAGACAAAAGCAGTAGAACTCACAGACTGATAACCCAGTTCGGCTCCGCCTACTCTGGGGGGTTTCCCACACCCGAAAAAGAGACAGCAAATATTTATTACGAGTATAGGGTTTCCACATGGACTTACACTTACACCCTGTAATAGCGTAACCTCAATACGCCGTCTCTCAAATTTGCAACTGAGGTTCACCGCAATTCCCCTCGATCCCCTTCGTTCAGAACCTGTAGTCCGAACGTTCTCGACCTTCTCCAGAAGCTCGGATGCTTTCTCTCGAAAGCTTGTTCACCTTTGTTGTGTGCGGTAGTTGATACGCTTCAGGCAGTCTGTGTTGCACTTGAACAGACTGCACTTGCACCGATGTATTTTCAATGAGAAAACACAATCGGCCGTCGCTTTCCTCTTCTCCAATCAGCAGAATATGCTCGTGTGTAGTTGATCTTTGAAAGCGATAACGAATAAGGGTGCCCTAGCATTGTATTTATATGCTTGGACGAAACCCTAATTCGCACCAGATAATCCCATCAAATATTTAGGAAATATTCCTAGATATTTGATGTATATCTGTTGAATCGGTTGGAAGATAATCCGAAGTCTTCTTGCCCAAGTAAGCTTTGCCGCCTTAATGTAAATATTCATTCGAATATCTGTTGCTCGAATAAGTCGCTGGCCGACTTCAACTTGACGAGATCTTCGTAGTCCACTATCTTTCGGGAAATATCCTTGCGTCTTATCCACGCTGTGTATGAGTACTAGGATATGTTCGAACTCCCCCTGAACAAATGCTCGAACTGTCTAAGCTACGTTTTGCCAAATACATGCCACTTAAGGGAACATCACTTTCCATTTTCGAAAGAACAACTATCCACTAATTCCCTTGGGTTCGACCCCTACTTACCGCTTTACTACCCAATAGTAAAGTCACGAGTAGCGAACTTATAAATTTATTTTGTACACATTGCCTTGCGACAAGGCAGTGCTTGTCAAATTGGCGCAGTTGCCGGGGAATTAGCTTTCTGATTAGTTGTTCTTTTCTTTCCCTTTTCATTTCTTCATTGCACTGCCCATTATGTATGCTTGGATGACTCAACATCTTCCTCAGTTTGGAGGTACAGTTGGAGAGGACCCTGTAATACACTGCTAACATTTTCACCATATATGCCGCTACATGAAACCTGAAAATGAGGAGCTAGAAGAGTTTAAAATGAAATGCTTTAAACTCTCTCTAACTGACTTTGCGATAGTATGGTATTACTCATCAAATGCTAGTTGTGCAGGTTATTATGAGAACCTTCGTGCTCAATTCCTAAAAGAATTCTCCCCCCATCTCTACGACATGACACCCGAGAGAGGACCATCCGCCTTCAACAATCCCGGGATGAGACTTTGGACGAATACTACACATACTTTGACACCATCGTCTCACGCTGCCCGCACCATGGATTCACGAATGTGGTTCTTCTTCAAAAATTCCTTTGTGGGATGAGGCCGGTTGACCAATCAAGGATTAATGACGCAGTGGGAGGATCGGCCATGCACTTAACCATGACTCAAATGTGGGATGTTATTGATGACTTGGCCGAAGCCACAAAACGAAGGCCAATGCTCCAAGCTGATGGAAGAGCGCAGATGGTAGAAGCTAATATAGACAGGAGTGGAGAAGGCAATGCAGAGGCCATGATGGTCGAATCAGATACAGAAAGCACCGGGAGCAACGAAGAAGAGCCTACATGGGAAATCACTCCCGAGCCATCAGAAGACTTAGAGCCAGAAACCGATACCGTGTGGGACGAGGAAAAGACTTCTTGGGAATTCACTACCGGGTCGACAGAGGAGGAAACCCGGGACACCACTGGCGAACTTCGCGAGACATACCCTACTCTCACTACCGAAGCGGCGAAAGAAATCAACCAAGACCAGGTCCTCACAGACAGGCAGGCCGATGCAGATCCGGTCCATCTAATGAGAGCCTCCCAACTTTTCCCCTTGATCAATATGCAAATCGTAGAAAACTATGTGATCAATGATGAGTCTGAAATAAGAAGGGAAGAAAGGCCTAAGCAGAACGACTCCTTGATGGAGCATTTTTTCGCCACAACTAAACAAGACAGCCCTAAACATAAGAGAGCCCGACTCAAGAGACCAGCAGTTAAGGGTCCCTCGCTTTCTCAGAGGTGTTGGAAAGAGAAACCACCAGAACAATGGGAACAGGACCCGAGCACATCATCCCACAAGAACTCGGGGAGAGTCAAGGCAAGAATCAACGCAGGAGCCGCGGCAAAATTTGACCTGAGCCACCCATGGGATCCCACCTTATGATCCTGGAATGAGGTACTGTCGAGCTAACGACGTTAAACAAATGCACTGGTCGGGAGGTAACCCGACACCTATCTTACTTTCAGTCATTTAATTCCTGTCATTTAGTTTTTTGCCTTAAATCATTCTCACATTTCCTGTATATATTTGCTTGCAATTGACTTTTGAACTAAGTCGTGCTGTGAGGCACGCCTTCGTTCAAAAGTGTGGGGTGAGAACCGCCTTTGTACATAATTAACATGCTTTATTTTTTCCTTTTCCCTTAATATTATCTTTTTGAAAATATGAACTTGAGAATGTGAAAAAGATAGATCTAAATTCATGCATTTACCTTGTGAAATCTCAACTGTATAAAAACTTAGGATGTAACATCTCATTTGTCCCTTTGTGCTGAGATATACAGGGGATGTGGAGTTGACATAAAATGCCCTAGAGAGGCTTGGCAAGCACTCGAAAGACTGAATCTCACTATATGGTTTACGAAGTCTGTGGAGGCTGCACTTCGGGTTTCAAAGAAGATCAGAGTCATCTCCGCCGTGCAGCGTTTATGCAAAGAGGCGGGACGGGAATCAAACCGTCCTATCTCTAGTCCTAGTAGCCGGGAAAATAGATGAGCGACCCTCATCTTGACCCGCGTGAAACGGCAAGGATTAGAAAGAGCGGGGAGGTATTTCCATATGCTCTCGGGCGATGATTGGACCTCCCAAAGAAAGTTTGAGAAAATGGACTAGCAAGTCACAAAGAAGCAAAAGCTCGAAGAAGCTAATCAAAAGCCAAAGCCAAAGTATGTGAAGGTTTTAACCGAACAAAAGTGAAGAAACTCCAAATTCTACATCAAAGGTCAAAGACCAAATCACTTCAAAAGCTGTCCCTCACCATAAGGAAATCAAAGTGCTCAACTCAGTGAAACCCGAACCGAATCATGTGCTAGAGAAAGCGACAAGTTAACCATATAGTGCGAGTCGGTCCAGAGAATGCAGACCAGGAGCCTGAAAAGGGCTATCTCCCGAATCATCCGAATTAAATTGCATCTCAGCTCGAAGGTACAAGTATCAAGTTTTTTCTAAGTATTTACACGGTTTAGTTTGGTAACAAGTAAGTATTGCATGAATAAGATAAATCTAGTCCCACATTCTCACTTTCTTATTTAAAGTTTTTACTTGGATTGTGTGTGCATCTTTCAAAAAGCATTGTTCGGGACGAACAACTAAAAGTGTGGGGTGATCTGATGGACCATATTTAGATGAATCATTAAGACAGTTAAACCCACCAAATTAGACGCTTTATCTTGACAAATTTTACTTGTTAGTTTCACTTTTGTTCTACAGGCTATTTCAAGGAGTAAAGATGAAACGAGCTAAAATGGAGTTCTTAACGCTGAAAGTGAATCACAAGTCAGAACTGGCCATACTCCGACAATACTCCGATCAAGCCACAACTAAGTCCCAATGACTTATTCCAACAAAAATCAAGAACACAACTGAAATGCCAAGTCTAAGTTCCTAACCTTTTGATGTCAACTAAGAAGCAACCAAGAAGCAACCAAAGGGCAACCGGAGTCATATGGGAACCGATGGCTTTTGGGAGGCAAAGATCTCATTCCACTCACACTCACCCCTCCTCCACCTCACCACCGACGGCTATCCCCTCCTCCACTCCCTCTTGCCACATGGGCGGCGGCTTTGAGCCTCCTTCCCCCTCTTGACATGTGGATGGCCTCTCCTCCACATCTTCTCCTTCCCTCCTACTCCCCTTTGCCTATAAATAGAACATCTCCTCCACCTCCTTGAAGAAGTGTCCCATAATCCTTCGGTAGTGCTATGTTCTTGGTTCTAATCCTTTGATCACTTGTTGCTTGGTTAGAAATCTCTCTAAAATCCATCCCACAATCCTTGTAAACACTTTACTTTGAATCAAAAGCTCCAAGTTTGTTCTTGAGTTTGAGTGTGTCTTGAGTTTTACTTTCGAAAACCTTTACTTTCCTTGTCTTTACTTTCCAAAACCTTTACTTTCTTGTCTTTAGAAAACCTTTAATTTTTAAGCACTTAGCTATGGTATCCACCTCTATGGATATTCGTAGCTAAAACCTTCATTCGGTTGAAGGGGTGTGCTTGTATCATAAAATGTTTTAGACCCTTCTCTTAGTGCCTCTTCGTGTTCAACTTGTTCTATGTGCCATATATTAGGTCAGAACACCATTGGTTGAGTGGAGGCTCGGAAGAGCAAAGCTCTTCCATGGGGTTCGTGAACATGCATGGATAAGTGGAGGCTCGGAAGAGCACAGCTTATCTGTGGACCTCTTTTAAGCACCATTTGGTTGATCAGGAATGATTGATCAAATGGATTCACATATTAGAACAAGAGTTCTATGTCTTGAAAAAGACTAGACGGTGTGGCAAGTCAAGTGCTAGGAATAGCCTTGATACATCTTTGAACACTTAGTATGATCATTAGAGGTCGATGATAAATAGATTTATGATACAAGGCCCCTAAAACCGAATCCTTTCCTTTAATTAAAACATCACCTGTCACTTTACTTTCAGTCCCATATCAACTGCTTACTTTCCGCAAGTCTTGTCCTTCAAGCATTTACTTTCAGCAAGTCTTGTCCTTCAAGCACTTTACTTTCAAGCATTTACTTTCCGCAAGTCTTGTGCTTCAAGCACTTTACTTTTACGCACTTACTTTCAGCAAGCCTTGTCCTTCAAGCACTTTACTTTTACGCACTTACTTTCAGCAAGCCTTGTCCTTCAAGCACTTTACTTTTACACACTTACTTTCAGCAATCCTTGTCCTTCAAGCACTTTACTTTTCAGTATTTACTTTCAGTCCTGTATTTACGTTCTTTACTTTCAGTCATTTACTTTTCAGTACTAAAATCACAATCAACCCACGTTACTTTCAGTACTAAAATCACAACCAACCCCCAACTGTCTTACTTTCCATTTTCGAAAGAACAACTATCCACTAATTCCCTTGGGTTCGACCCCTTTACCGCTTACCGCTTTACTACCCAATAGTAAAGTCACGAGTAGCGGACTTATAAATTTATTTTGTACACATTGCACCGTGACAAGGCAGTGCTTGTCACTTACATTCCTTTTCCTCGAGAGGATTTTGTAATATAAATGATAGCATGGCGAATGTTACGTGCGTCTGCATGGGGTTCGAGCACGTGAGGTGGGTCATTAGCACCATGATTTGGGTCATTGTCTTCCGCCACCAAGGACAAAGGATGGCCTATCTCGGTTCCAATGTCAATGAGGGTACCCTCTTCGGTCGGAAGAAGGTTGGGAGAGTGTTCCTTTTCTGCACCAGTTTCCAAAATTTGTTGTATTTGTGTATCATTTGGAGTTAACGCAGCGGACAGGGCTCCTTCTCTGGGTTTTCCTTGCATGGTTCATTGGTCGAGAAAGGTTTGTCTGCATCTGGATTATCAGTGTTGCAGGTCTGAAGAATAGCAGCAGCAGATAGAGGTTGGGAAGCGTGTTCTTCCCGTTGAGCTTTGTTTATCTTCCCTTTCCTCTTTTGGGCAATCTGCCAATGTACTTCCTTTTTGCTGGTAGTACCTATATGCATCCCTTATGTCTTTGATTGTGACATGCCATCCGTACTTTTGGTGAGAGGACTCAGAGTAGCAGGTTTGACTATTGGGAGACCATAGTCATCACGCGCCTCCCATATGCGATGCTTCTCTTCTTGCCGGCGTCTAGCCTTCTGGCAGTTTTGAATGGAATGACCATGAACTTTGCATTTTATGCAATATTCAAGCCTATTTTCATATACGATCTTCTGCCAGAATCCGAACTCCACTCCGGTTGCGATCCAGACTCCTCCGGTAACTCCTTTAGTATGTCTAACTCCATGCAAACTCTTGCATAATTGGGGTTTGCTAGAAGACGCGTACGGTTGTCGACCGCCAGGAATCTGCCAAACGAAGATATGATGGCCTCGATATATCCCAGGTTGGTGAGCTGCGAGGGTAGATTCATCAAACGGACCCAGGCCGAGGTGGAGGTCAGTTCCCATTTGGTGCTAAAATCTTGGGACCAGTGAAAGATCCTAAAAAGAGAGAGACCGGTTTTTCTCAAGGGATGAGATAGGACTTTCCGAGCATCTACTTCATTTTCCAGTACGATGAGAATGTGTGAGGCATCCAGGGCACCAATGGAACAGCGGTCGGAAGGCTTCCATGTGGATAAGAAACACTGCCGGAGTTCTTGGATGCGGGGACACCCGCCAGTAAATTTTGCCACTAGGGCATGCTTCAGATGGTCAAGCCCGACTTGGAGTTCCGCAGCAGTGAACGAGACAGATGGTTTGTTATCTTTCAAGCTGTATGTCCTTGTGGTAAGTTGAATAGCCAGAAAACTGCATTCGTTTTGGGCTTTGGTGACTGCCACATAGGTCTTCCCGCTGGTGGTCCATGCACCACCCAGAGGTGGAGGAACATTTTTCCCGCTGGCAGTTCCTTCGGTTGAGGGGGGACCCCCAGGATCTGGAGGGTGGTTCTCGGAAGACATGGGTCGAGGAGGGGAAATTGAGAAATCTAGAGAGAAGGAGGAACTTTTCGTTACCCCTCTCCCAGACTCCCGACCGTTTGATCAGTCATACCACATCTCATGAAACTCTATGGAGGAAACATCTTTGCCCCTTTGATTTTCAAAGGACTGCACATTTTACGAAAACTGAATTTCTTTTTCAATGCGGATCACAGGATTGATAGTCGTCGGCTCAAATGGAATTTAAAAGTGGATTGAACTCTCCATTGCCGAAGATCCGTGAAGAGATCCTAGAAAATGACTTCTCACAAAAAAATTCTCTAGGCGCTTTGCTGAGTCTTACCAAGATGTTAAACTTTGTCTTTTCGAGAAGTAACCCGCACGGTAAGACTTTTTATGTTTTCTAGAATAAATATATGAATAGACACTAGCATGTTTTATCATGACGATGTTATGGCATGTTCTGGTCTTATGTGTGGAGTGTTCACACTCTGTTGCCTGGTCGTGAATTTAGGATGCATGCATTTTATGCTTAGGGATTAAGCTTTGTTCCCAATGTGGAGTGTCTATGTTTCACATGCTATTGCAGACCTTGCATGCTAACATCCATTTACATTCTAGATCATTTTATTCATTTTAGTTTAGGTAAACTTGCATTCACATGCTTAGTTTTCTATGGTTCATTTTGATTTTCCTTCACTTCATGGGTTAGTTTAGAGGCTATATTAATCTATTGAAGTTTGAGTCTTAAGCTTAAAATAGTTCTTTTGAGTGCGTATTCATTTCGACCCAATATAATTTCTATCTCTGTGTCTATCATGTGCTTTACGCATTTAACCATCACGCTTTGAACTTGAAATTAGTATACACCTGTTTTATATTTCAAAAAAATTGAACACATTTTTTTATTCTCGGTGATCCTAGTCCCCACATAAGAAGCCTGATCATGTTGAGTTTGACACACCTCCATTTCATCTTTAGACATAGTCAAGTTGTAAGTGTGAAGTCTCTCGGAGGGGAGGTGAAAAAGAAGGAGAAAAGACGAAAAATTGGCCCAACAAAAAAATTTGCAAAAAGAAAAACAAGAGAAAAGGAAGAAAAGTTCATCATTTGGTATAATGTTGGCAAAGCCACACAAACCTAGTTAAAGCTTGATTCCATAATCCATCAAATTATCATTCAGGTGTTTGAAATCTTCATGTTCTTATTACAACGAATTAGGGGATGATAGCTTGTTCTGAACACTAAGGCCCTGTCCATTTGAACTTATATTTTTGCCGGTTAAGATAAGATAAGTTCCTTTCAGTCAATATAAGTTAATACAAGTTAATTTCAGTTAATATAAGTTACTTTCAGTCAATGTAAGTTAATATAAATTTCAGTTAAGTTAAGTTAACTTAGACCACCACCACCACCACCACCCTCGCCGCTGCCGGACCACTGCCCCACCTCCGCCCAACGGTCGCTTCAGCAGTGGGGCGAGGGACGCAGCGGCTTCGGCGGTGGTGGGGTGGCGGTCCGGCGGTGGCGGTCCGGCGTCGGTGGTGGTCTGACGGTTGGGGCGGTGGCGGTTCGACGGTGGGGCGGCGGTCCGGTGGCTCATGCGGCGGTGGCGGCGGTCCGGTGGCTCCGGTGGTGGGGCGGCTCAGTCAATATAAGTTTCATTTAAGTTAATATCAGTTAATATAAGTTAATATCAGTCAATATACGTTAATATTAGTTCAGTTACAGTTAAGATCAGTTAAGTTTCTGTTCAAATGGACAGACCCTAAGTTTGTACATGATGTTTGCGATTGTTACATCGTTACCTTGACAATTGAACATAATCTACACATAAATTTCACTTAGGGTAGTTGTATTTTGGATTTGTGGGTATTTATTTTTCTGAAAACACTCCGGAGACAAAACTCGTGCACTAGGATAGCTTAGTGGTTTAAAGGTTTGATGCATGTGATACATGCATTTGTGATTCCTACGAAAGTGAATTAGTTAAAAATTTAGATTTACCTTCGAGGGTCAAGATCAGGTACAAAGTTAAATTTTGGTACAAAATACAAAATTTGTCAAAATTATTTTATAATTCGTCAGTTTATTTTACAGTTCGTCACTTTTCGAGCCAAAAAATGAAAAAGTCGAGCGAAAAATGAAAAGACGACATAATTCGTCAGTTTCATTTTATAATTTGTCACCAATAAAAATATCAAAAATTCAAGATTTAATCTCATGCATTCAAATCATAAGATCAAGTGCTATGATTAGTTTGTATTTTGTACCAAACAATTAACTTTGCACCAAATAAGATCAGGTACAAAGTTAAATTTTGGTACAAAATACAAAATTTGTCGAAATCATTTTATAATTCGTCAGTTTATTTTATAGTTTTGTCACTTTTCGAGCCAAAAAATGAAAAAGCCGAGCCAAACAATGAAAAGACGACATAATTCGTCAGTTTCATTTTATAATTCGTCACCAATAAAAATACTAAAAAATCAAGATTTAATCTCATCCATTCAAATCACAAGATCAAGGGCTATTATTAGTTTGTATTTTGTACCAAAAAATTAACTTTGCACCGGATCCTTTTCCTTTGCATAAATATATTATTTTATATAATAACATTCCAATTTTTAATTTAACATGATACTTAATACTATTAATTTATTCTATTTATTTAAAAGATGGGTCTTATTACAATTTTTTAAACTTTGAGGGTTCAAAGTAAATAAGATAAATCTATAAAGACATTGTTCATTGTCATCCCCAAATAAAACCAAACACCTGCCGACCACAGAGACCCGTGATAGGCGTATTTTTAACCCTTTATAGTTTTCAATTTATATGTTTTAGGGGTCAAGTTACAGTCAAACAAAATTTATAACCTTGGTAAGCCAAGGGTTGATCCAAGAAACAACGAGTGTGAGTACTAGCTAACAAGTGACCTATTTAGCTATTCCAAATAATGAAAGGTTTTGTTGTCACAAAAATTGCAGAAATTAAATACAGAAAATAAAAGGTTTGTGACTTAATCTGAGAAAGAATCCCGGGATCAAACTTCACCCGTGCCAACCCCACTGATCATGCAATCATACAACGTAAATTCATCATGCTATCGAATATGGAAATAAACCGAAATAACACTAGACAAGCCGCCCATCGATGGATCATTGTCTAGATTAATCTCAATCATTGAACGCCGCCCATCCACAGATTATCAACGATTTCGATTAGTTAAGCTTAGGGTTTTTCAGACAAAAGTCAACTTTTCTATTAATTCATGTACTACCATTGTAGCTACCATGGCCTAATATCAATTTCATACAATCCGGTTAATACCTAGGACCAATCCATCTTTCGGTAATTAACCTAAATACGTTCTAGCATTCAAACATCTCATTCAATGTAAAACTTGGAGGAACGATAAAATTAAGCATGATGAAATTGAATATTCGAATTGCGTTAATTAAAAATGTTCAATTGATCACATGAAGAGTTAGGGTACATAGCACGGGATCCGTAGGATCTTAGAATAAAGAAGACTACTCACTATTCATGGTAAGTTAACCAAAAATAGTATATAAAAGAAATTAAGGATGAGGAAACCGTGTAGACGATGTAGCTCGATGAATCCTCAATCTCGCGATATTCTGTCTTCTCTCCCAAGTTAGGGTTTTCTTCTCAATTCAAGCACACTTTAGACATTCTGGTCGTTACTCTTTTATAGCCCAAGAATCGATCGATTTCAAAAAAGGCCCAAAAATTTCCATAAACAAATTAGGGAATTGATGGACCATATTTATATGATTCGTTAAGATAGTTAAACCCACCAAATTAGACGCTTTATCTTGACAACTTTTACTTGTTAGTTTCACTTTTGTTCTACAGGCTATTTCAAGGAGTAATGACGAAACGAGCTAAAATGGAGTTCTTAACGCTAAAAGTGGATTACAAGTCAGAACTGGCCATACTCCGACAATACTACGATCAAGCCACAACTAAGTCCCAATGACTTATTCCAACAAAGATCAAGAACACAAGTGAAATGCCAAGTCTAAGTTCCTCATCTTTTGATGTCAACTAAGGAGCAACCAAAGGAGCAATCCAAGGGAAACCAAAGAGCAACCAAAGGGCAACCGGAGTTATATCACAACCGATGGCTTTTGGGGAGAAAATATCACAATCCACTCAAACTCTCTTCTCCTCCACCTAAGGCCGGTGGCTTTGAGTGTCAAGATGATACATGGGGGCGGCTAAGGGGAAGAGGCACCTAAGGCCGGCGGCTCTTGAAGCTTCCACTCCCCTCTTGCCATGTGTTGGCTCCTCCTTCCTCCTCCATGCCTATAAATACCAAGCTCCTTCCCTTTGTAAATCATCCTCATTCCAACAAGCTCAAACACAAGTCACTTGTTACTTATCTCTCTAGATTTTGGGCACAATCCTTGTAAACATTTACTTTGATCTTGAATACTCTTGTTGGTTCATGAGTATTCTTGTTGTTCTTGAGTTTACTCATGTTGGTTCTTGAGTATTCTCCCCTTTACTTTCCTTGTCTTGATTTCCAAAAACCTTTACTTTCCTGTCTTTCAAAACCTTTACTTTATTCAGCACTTAGCTATGATATCCACCTCTATGGATATTCGTAGCTAAACCCTTCATTCGGTTGAAGGGGTGTGCTTGTATCATACAATGTTTTAGACCCTTCTCTTAAGTGCCTCTTTGTGTTCAAAACTTGTTCTATGTGCCATATATTAGGTCAGAACACTATTGGTTGAGTGGATGCTCGAAAGGGCAAAGCTCTTCCATGGGTTCGTGAACCTTCGTGGTTAAGTGGAGGCTCGAAAGGGCACAGCTTAACTGTGGAGTTCAACTTCTTTAAAACACCATTTGGTCGATCGGAAATGATTGATCAAATGGATGCACATAAGCTAAGATACTTCGAAAGGAGGAATTAGCCCAAATTGAACAAGTGTTCTAAACGGTGTGGCAAGTCATGTGCTTGAAATAGCCTTGATACATCTTTGAACACTTAGTATGATCATTAGAGGTCAATGATAAACAGATTTATGATATAAGGCCCCTAAAACCGAATCCTTTCCTTTAATTAACACATCACCTGTCACTTTACTTTCAGTCTCATATCAACTGCTTACTTTCCGCAAGTCTTGTCCTTCAAGCATTTACTTTCAGCAAGTCTTGTCCTTCAAGCACTTTACTTTACGCACTTACTTTCCGCAAGTCTTGTCCTTCAAGCACTTTACTTTTACGCACTTACTTTCAGCAAGTCTTGTCCTTCAAACACTTTACTTTTACGTACTTACTTTCAGCAAGTCTTGTCCTTCAAGCACTTTACTTTTCAGTACTAAAATCACAACCAACCCACGTTACTTTCAGTACTAAAATCACAACCAACCCCCGACTGTCTTACTTTCCATCTTCGAAAGAACAACTATCCACTAATTCCCTTGGGTTCGACTCCTACTTACCGCTTTACTACCCAATAGTAGAGTACGAGTAGCGGACTTATAAATTTATTTTTGCACAGAGCCATCGCACATTAACGACGGTGTGGTGCGCTCCGTCAAAATTGGCACCGTTGCTGGGGAATTAGAAATCATCAATCGGATAATTGTTCTTTCTTTTCTTCTCTTAAATTTCACACTCACTTCTTGAAATTCTTTCCCCTGTTCAAGCTAGTGTTCAAGGTACTGTTGAAACAGACCTTGAACTCCTTTCACAATAGTTCAGCAAGCACCTCGAACATTCACTTGTGTCCCGACAGTAGTTCAAGCAATTTAGCAAGTGGTACTAAGTTCAACAAAACATAAAGAAGGAGCACACACGATATGTTACCCAGTTCGGCCACGCCTACTCTGGGGGGTTTCCCACACCCTAAATGGGACACAAATCTTATTACGTGATTAGAGCTACAGATGGTCTTACTCTTACACAACGCCGTGTTTGTAATCGCCTAGCCTCTAACTCCCGTCTCTCAGATTTGCAACCGAGGTTCACAGCAATGATCCCCCGATCCCCTTGGGTTAGAACGAGACTTCCCTCTCGCCCTAGTCTTGAACCTCCCAGAAGTCCAGTTGCCTTCTTGCGAAGACGTGTTGTTATCACCGTGTGTGTGTGTGTTGAATTGTTATTTCTAGATCTGTCTGAACAGCACACAGAACAGACTCTTTCTCCGCCGGTTGTGTATTGATAAGGAATGTTCCTCCGCCCGTCGCTACCCCCAATCTCACGAACTCTCGTGTTTTTTTCATTTTCACTCGGGAAGCAACTTGATTAGGGTTGCACTGGCACTGTATTTATAGCTGGGCCGAAACCCTAATTTGCACGAGATTATCCCAGCAAGTACTTCGGAGATACTCTTTAATATTTGATCCAGTCCAATATTCGAAGGTGACTTTCGTGCCAAGTCACCAGATCTTCTCTTTGCCAATCTCGCAGATATTCCTTAATCTTTGATCCGAATCCACATGTGCCAAGTCACCCGATCTTCTCTATGCCAATCTCGGATGCTTGATCTCGTTAAACCAATCTGCGAATATCTTCTTCAATTTGATATTCCCGTGGATTCCAAATCTGCTGAACCATGTTCGACGATGTCTCACAGTATCTCATCAAAATCTTCGGGATCACCAATCTGAACGAGATATCTCAATGACAAGATAATTCTATGAACTCCAAAAATCTGATGCGCATATATTCGACTTGCAGCTTGATCGATCTGATTCGATAATAGTGAATATACTCAGTCGAATATCCGTCGATCGAACAGCTCATTGTTTGAATAACCCGCTGAACGAGAATATCACTGCGTCCGATGCACGCTGTATATCTGTTCCATTCCGTGGTTGAACTCTTCTTGAACTCAAGCTCGAACTGTCTAAAGCCGTTTTGCCAACGCCATGCCATTCATGGGAACATGAATCTCCCCCTTGGCATTTTGGCAAAACCAAATCTGCGCTTTAGACACAACTTGAGGAATCAGAACAGTTACCTCAAAATACTCCCCCTTTTTGCCGCAAACTGCCAAGGGGTCCAATCAAGCAAACCGTTCTGTCAACCTGTCAACTCCCCCTCGAACATAGCCTGGGACAGTGACACATGCTGTGAGTCTGTCGAACCATGGTGTCTCCGCAGCTGTTCGACCACAGGTCAGCAACTGATTTGATTTTGATGATCTGGTTTCCTCCATTCGAGATTCTCGGTCAATGTTCTCACTCTCCATTCTTATGTCATCCTTGGAGAATGTTCTGCTGCAACTTTTTGCGCACAGTAAAGAACACGTGACACCCAGGCTTGATGTGCCCCTTCCTGTGACAGTACCAATGGGTTCTTGAGACTCGTCTCCATTCACCATTATAACTCTTCATGTTGGCCAGAGGGTACCAATTCTTTTCTCTGTTCACCGACTGTTCATTTTTGACAAACTTAGTCGTTCCTGAACTGCTCCCATCAGTGTAGCCAATGCCTCTATGTCCTCCACTCATCTTCCGGGACTTCAAAATCGTGTCTAGGTCTTTTTGATCCAGAGTTTAACATCTTCACTGATGTCCTGACCTGATTCAGACTCGTCCTTGACGCTGTTCCACTCTTCAGAGCAACAAATTTTTCTATCCTTCTTCGAAGATCATCAGACAAATTCATCTCAAATGTCCGTCCTCTTCAGCCTGGGGTCCTTCAGATCATCTTTATGTCAACCCTTGAACAGCTTGTGATCAACTACCAACTTCAACAGAGCACTTGACAGTTTTTCCAGGTCAGTCTTCAACTCTGGATGTTGAAGTTCAGCTCATAAAAGCGATGGGAAGATAATCTGGTGCAGAGACTTTGATGCCATCCTTCCCATGTCAGTGACATCCTGTCTCCAATCTGGGAGAGCAGCTGGCCCATTCCTTTGTTGACCGTGGTTCTATGAGATGTAGGCTCCCAGTTGACAATGGTGATGAAGAACAGCATCCCAAAAATATAGTTCAAGGTCTGCAACTGAGATGGAACTGTCTTTCCATAAAGAAGCCTTCCTTTTCTTCCACTTAGCTGCTGTGTCTATACTGACAAACCACATTCCATGCTCGGACACTCCAGTTGGAACACTAGGCGGAACAGACCCTGGAACACTCCTCTTCCTTTTCTTAGATGCACTTGCTCCCCCTGCATCTGTTCTCTGACCGTCCGTTATGGTAGTTACTACAGTCGAGCACGTTTGGATGGTCACTTTCTTCTTTGGTCTCTCCTTTTCAGACAGCTTGAGCTCACCCAATGAACCTGAGTTCCGACTGTCTTCACAATCTCCATAATCTGGGTAACCTGGCTGTTCTAGCTCCCTCGAACCATCAGCTTCAACAGACACATCTTTATCATCTGATCTCCTTCCACCGAGTCTTCCTCAAGAACCAGACTCCTCTTGCAAGATGATTCAACAAGCTGTTCAGCGTCATGATTCTGACATTACAAGTCTCGTCATTCCTTTGATGCACGACCTTCCCGCGAAAACTCGTCTTCTTTAGCACGAAACCGGTGGCCTGCACTTTTGCATTCAATAGTTTCTTCTTGTCAAGGACTCCAATCTTGGTCCTTCCCTGATGAGTTCCAACGGTTCATCAATCTGAATTTGAACACTAGATATAACCACGTACTATCTGTCCCAGCCCTTTTTCTTGAAATGGTCAGTCCAACTGTTCAGCTGGAGTTCCGCCTGTGACTGACCACTGACTGGAGCACTTAGTTCGTGATGATACACAGACCCAAGGAGGATCTGAGCTTTTCATGCGGAGCTGCATCTAGAGCTTTGGTGAAGATGTCAGCCAATTGCTTGTCCGTTGTCACATGCGTTAGAGTTACCACCTTCTGTTCAACCAATTCTTTGATGAAATGGTGCCTGATATCTATGTGCTTCGTCCTGGAGTGCTGTACTGGATTTTTTGAGATGCTGATTGCGCTCATATTGTCACAGTACAAGGTCATCTCCTTCTGTGTAACTCCGTATTCAGACAGCATTTGTTTCATCCATAGAAGTTGAGTGCAGCTGCTTCCTGCAGCAATGTATTCTGTTTCAGCCGTAAGTAGTGAGATGCTGTTTTGCTTTTTGCTGAACCAAGAGACTAGGTTGTTTCCCAGGAAGAAGCATCCTCCAGATGTGCTCTTCCGATCCTCAGCATTTCCTGCCCAGTTAGCATCGCAGTAGCCAACCAGATGTGAGTTGGTGTCCTTGGTGTACCAGATTCCAAACTCGACAGTCCCGCACACATATTTTATGATTCTCTTAACTTGTAGGAGATGGTTTTCTTTCAGATCCGCCTGGTACCTTGCACACACTCCTACAGCATACGTAATATCCAGTCTGCTGGCTGTCAAGTAGAGGAGGCTTCCAATCATACTCCTGTACAGCGTCTGATCGACCTTTGTTCCTGCCTCGTCTTTGGTTATCTTTATGTGCGTAGCAGCCGGAGTTCGTTTGTGACTTGCCTTCTCAAGATCAAATTTCTTTATCAGATTCTTGGCATACTTGCTTTGTGAGATGAAAATGCCATCTTCCTTTTGAGTCACCTGAAGTCCTAGAAAGTAATTCATTTCCCCGACCATGCTCACTTTGAACTCCTTCTGCATCTGTTCTACAAACTGATCTACTAGTTTCTGGGTGTTGGATCCGAACACAATATCGTCAACATAGATTTGTGCGATAAAAAAATCTGACCTTATGTGTTTAACGAAGAGGGTCTTGTCCACTCCCCCTCGCACATATCCATGATCGACGAGGAAGACCGTGAGGCGTTCATACCAAGCTCTGGGCGCTTGTTTGAGACCATACAAGGCTTTCTTCAGGTGATACACCGAATCCGGATGATGAGGATCCTCAAATCCTTTTGGTTGACCCACGTAAACTTCCTCATTCAGAAACCCGTTTAGGAACGCACTTTTCACTTCCATCTGGAACAGTCGAAACTTTAAGTGGCAGGCCAGAGCAAGAAGTAAGCAAATGGCTTCAAGGCGTGCTACCGGAGCAAAAGTTTCCTCAAAATCGATTCCTTCTATTTGAGTGTAGCCTTGTGCAACCAGACGAGCTTTGTTTCTGGTGATGTTTCCTAATGCGTCGGATTTATTTTTGAAAATCCATTTTGTCCCAATGACGTTGATCCCATCAGGCCTTGGAACCAGATCCCAAACATCATTCCGAGCAAATTCTTCCAATTCCTCCTGCATGGCGAGGACCCAATACTCATCCAGTAGTGCCTCCTTTATGTTTTTCGGCTCAATTAAGGAGAGGAAGCATGAGCAGGCATCCAGTTCTCTGGAGTTGATCAGTTTTCTGCGAGTTTGAACTCCGTCACTGGGCGATCCGATGACCTTAGAGATTGGGTGATCCCTTGCAATCCACCGGGAAGGTTGTAGAGCAAGGACATGTTCTTGGGTGTTGTCAATACCGATGTCGTCTGGTAAGGTGTTCTCAAGGATGTCACCAGTCGGTTCTTGCTCACTCTGATGGGATGATGGTGGTGTCTCAGGTCTTGTGCTAGTACTGTCGTCAGTGTCCTCGGAGACCGTCTGAAGAGATGTTTCATCCTTGATTTGGACATTTATAGATTCCATAACTGATCCTGTTCGTTTATTGAACACCCTGTATGCTCGACTGTTTGAGGAGTACCCTAGGAAGAAACCTTCAACACTCCTTGGATCCAACTTCTGTCGGTACTCACGGTCAATGAGAATGTAGCATTCGCTTCCAAAGATGTGGAAGTATTTGACCGTGGGCTTCTTTCCTTTCCAAAGCTCGTAGCATGTCTTCTCCATTCCCTTACGTATGGTTACTCTATTTATGATGTGACATGCTGTATTCATAGCCTCGAACCAGAACTTTAGTGGAATCTTCTTGGCATGAATCATCACCCTGGCCATCTCTTGAATGGTACGATTCTTTCGTTCAACCACTCCATTCTGTTTAGGGGTGATGGCAGATGAGAACTGATGAGCGATTCCGTGTTCTGTACAATAGGAACCCAGGGTGACGTTCTTGAATTCGGTACCATTGTCACTTCTGATGGACACAATTTTCTCTCCTTTGTCCTCCCTTTCTCGTTGGAGCAGAGTAGCGAGCTCTATGAATTGTTGAGCAGCTTCAGTCTTGTCTCGAAGGAATCTTGTCCAAGTGAATCTGGTGAAGTCGTCAACACAGACCAGAACATACTTCTTCCCTCCATAGCTCTCAGTTTGCATTGGTCCCATCATGTCCATGTGAATCAGTTCAAGCGGTCTGTTGGTACTGATTTGTGGGACCTTAGGATGTGAGGCTTTGGTTTGTTTCCCGATCTGGCAATCTCCACACATCACATCCAGATTTCCTTTGACGTTTGGCATTCCTCGGATGAGTTCAGATGAACTGAGTTTCTTTAGCGACTTGAGGTTTAGATGCCCCAAGCGTCTGTGCCACAGAGACATCTCATCTGTCTGGCTAGACAAGCAGGTTGTTGAAGTACCTATTCCAGTGGGTCCGATGAGGTAACAATTGTTAGCTGCTCTGCTTCCTTTCATCAGAACTCCTCCGTTGTCATCAAGAACATGGCATGAGTCATGAGTGAATTTGACATGATATCCTCCGTCACACAGTTGGCTTATGCTGATAAGATTCACTTTCAGTCCTTCAACCAGGAGTGTGTCTTTAAGGACAGGTAGATCCGGAACCTTCAATGTCCCACAGCCGATCACCTGTCCTTTCCCTCCATCTCCGAAAGTGACGAACTGTTTCTTTATAACAGGGCGAACTTGCATGAGGAATTTGGAGTTACCTGTCATATGGGCGGAGCATCCGCTATCAAAGTACCATCGGCCTTTTTCCATGTGATTGGAAGAGCTGAACGCAACCATGCACACCCTTTTGCCTCTGCAGGATTCCGGGCATTCCTCCCAGTCATTAGTCGTGCTTGAGGGTGACTTTCTATGCTTGTTGGTCATCTTGAACAGTTTAAGGATCCCACTCAGTGTGTTGAGTGTTTGCTCTGATACTAATTGAAATTATTTCCCATATATGTTCAAGCTAGTGTTCAAGGTACTGGTTAAACAGACCTTGAACTCCTTTCACAATAGTTCAGCAAGCACCTCGAACATTCACTTGTGTCCCGACAGTAGTTCAAGCAATTTAGCAAGTGGTACTAAGTTCAACAAAACATAAAGAAGGAGCACACACGATATGTTACCCAGTTCAGCCACGCCTACTCTGGGGGGTTTCCCACACCCTAAATGGGACACAAATCTTATTACGTGATTAGAGCTACAGATGGTCTTACTCTTACACAACGCCGTGTTTGTAATCGCCTAGCCTCTAACTCCCGTCTCTCAGATTTGCAACCGAGGTTCACAGCAGTGATCCCCCGATCCCCTTGGGTTAGAACGAGACTTCCCTCTCGCCCTAGTCTTGAACCTCCCAGAAGTCCAGTTGCCTTCTTGCGAAGACGTGTTGTTATCACCGTGTGTGTGTGCGTTGAATTGTTATTTCTAGATCTGTCTGAACAGCACACAGAACAGACTCTTTCTCCGCCGGTTGTGTATTGATAAGGAATGTTCCTCCGGCCGTCGCTACCCCCAATCTCACGAACTCTCGTGTTTTTTTCTTTTTCACTCGGGAAGCAACTTGATTAGGGTTGCCCTGGCACTGTATTTATAGCTGGGCCGAAACCCTAATTTGCACGAGATTATCCCAGCAAGTACTTCGGAGATACTCTTTAATATTTGATCCAATCCAATATTCGAAGGTGACTTTCGTGCCAAGTCACCAGATCTTCTCTTTGCCAATCTCGCAGATATTCCCTAATCTTTGATCCGAATCCACATGTGCCAAGTCACCCGATCTTCTCTATGCCAATCTCGGATGCTTGATCTCGTTAAACCAATCTGCGAATATCTTCTTCAATTTGATATTCCCCGTGGATTCCAAATCTGCTGAACCATGTTCGACGATGTCTCACAGTATCTCATCAAAATCTTCGGGATCACCAATCTGAACGAGATATCTCAATGACAAGATAATTCTACGAACTCCAAAAATCTGATGCGCATATATTCGACTTGCAGCTTGATCGATCTGATTCGATAATAGTGAATATACTCAGTCGAATATCCGTCGATCGAACAGCTCATTGTTTGAATAACCCGCTGAACGAGAATATCGTTGCGTCCGATGCACGCTGTATATCTGTTCCATTCTGTGGTTGAACTCTTCTTGAACTCAAGCTCGAACTGTCTAAAGCCGTTTTGCCAACGCCATGCCATTCATGGGAACATCACTTCTGCATAACCATGTCTCGCAAAGGAAGCCACCATGACTATCAGGATGACGACGAGATGAACTTGTACGATCGAAATAATGAGGCGCCGCCTCCATTTATTGACGATCCGGAACAGCTCATCCGAAACCAAAGAGCTCGTAATAGGGAGGCCGTTCAAAGAAACCAAGGCGTGCCCGAGGACCGAAATGAAGCTGGTCCAGTGCAACAACCCCCTAGACATCCACCACCCCCTCAACCTCGACATATGCCAAGGCGAGAACCCATCTTTGATGACTACTATGGGGATAACAACTTCCGCGAACCTACTATGGGAGAACTGTCGGCATCGGATTTCAGAAATCAGCCGTGGTGCATCTACGAGGGCCCTGAACTGGAAAACATTGCCATCAACACATCAGTGGTCCACAACTTGCCCAAGTTCTCAGGAACTCGTGGAGAATCAGCAACGACTCATCTCCAACGCTTACACGGCATTTGCCAAAACCTAAAACCCAATGGCGTGAACGTAGATGACTTCAAGTTAAAGGCGTTCTACTTTTCCCTCATTGACTCGGCAAACGACTGGTTCCTTTCATTGCCTTCCGGTAGCATCAGAACATGGGCTCAGATGCAGAAGAAATTCCTAGACAAATACTACCCAGTAGGAAAGGCAATGCAAGTAAGGAGGCAACTGCAGGACATCAAGCAAGGGCCCAATGAAACCATGTACGACTACCTGGAAAAATTCAACCGCCTGGAGAGAAGCTGCTGCACCCTTGGACTGCCTGAGAAACTCATCATCGAGTACCTCATTGATGGATTAAGACCCTTAGACAAAATGCTTCTGGATGCCTCAGCTGGAGGATCCATGATGAATCTATCACAGAGTGGCATAAGGAATCTCATCACCGACGTTGCTGAAAATGCCCGATTCAGAGAAGAGACAACTCGGCAGGAAGAATTTTCCTGAACTAAGAATGTGGCAAAGGCTGAAGAAACACCGATAAACTCTATGCCAGAGGAGATGAAACAAATGAAGGAGATGATGGTTCAGATCCTAAGAAGGTAGCCAGTTCCAGTAAAGCCTTGCGAATTCTGCAGTTCTACGGACCACAAGACCGACGCATGCCCAACATTAATAGTAGAGGAACCGAAAGAAGTGAATGTAGTGGTAGGATACCAAGGATACAACAACAACAACAGTAACGACAGAGCCGGACCAAACCGGCAGTATAATCAAGCGACCAGTCTGAACTGGCGGAACGACAACCATCTTCCGAGGGAGACACAACAAGCCGCACCGTAATTAGCTCAGTCATTCTACCAACCTCCCCACCGGCAGTACAACCAGAATGCTCCATCAGCAGGCCAATATCAGCAAAGAGGACCAAACCAGTACCCGACAGAACAATATCAACAGAAGGGACAAAATCAGTACTAAGCCAACTCGAGCAATCAGCAAGGACCAAACAAGTCGCTTGAAGACACAATGAAGGAACTCGCAGGAAGCGTAAATCAATTGGGTACTTCGCTACACCAATTCCAGGCGAAAATTGACGGGGCAATTTCAGATTTAACTAAACAAATGTCTCAGCTCGCCACCTCAATGTCCGCACTCATTAATGAACCTGGCAGACTTCCTTCACAAACAATTCAAAACCCGAAGGGAAATGTCATTGTCGTAACCCTTAGGGGTGGGAGAAAACTTGCCATCAAACCCATGGAGCAAGAGGAGGACAAAAGCCCAAGTTTACCCAGAGAAGAACAAATGAGGCCCGAGGCTCTCGGAACTCTTGAGCAAGACGCTACCGAGAAAAATGAGGACGCGTCCAAGGAAGAGCGGGACGTAATTGAAGAAGAAGGGAACGCGTCCGAGGAATGCAGGTCTGGCCCGGTACCAGGGGCCAGCCCGGTTCCAGTGTCCGAAGAGCACAAGGAGCGCCCGGTACCCAGAACCGAAACCCCCAAAATCAGCGCAACACTTCCATTTCCAGTACCTGCTCGTGTGCAAAAACAACATGTCATGGATGAGGACGTGTTTGAGTTGTTCAGCAAAGTCGAAATCAACTTCCCCCTCTTGGAAGCCAACAAGCAAATTCCTCGATATGCTAAGTTTTTAAAAGAACTTTGCACCAACCGGAGGAGGAGTACTAGATATGATCAAGAGCTGATGAGTAGGAACGTGTCGGCCGTCATGCAACGAAAAGTGCCCCCCAAATGTGGTGATCCGGGAACTTACACCATTCCATGCACAGTTGGCAACATCCGGATCGAGAACTGCATGCTAGATCTTAGAGCATCAATCAACGTTCTTCCCTTCTCTATCTACTCATGCCTTAGGATTGGACCGCTGATGGACCAAAATTATACGAATCAGAAACACAGTATAACCCCCCTGATGGACCAAAGATATACGAGTCAGAAACACAGTAAAACCCCCTTAATTAGACTGTTTGTCTATCTAACTTCTACGTGTTAGTCCCGATATATTTCCACAGGGCATTTTAAAGACTGAAGTGAAAACACGCTAAGGAGAGGATTTTAAGCTGAAAAGATAACAAGAGTCAATCCAAGGTCAAGATCATATGCCGACTGAAGAAATATCAAGGATCCTGACGTTGAATTGACCATAGCAAATTAATTAGAAGAATCAGGAGTGGAGTCAAGACAGCCCGGAGAAGAAACACATTGACAGTTTTGTGAAAAGACTGCACAAAACTGTACAAACTCACACATTGGGCAAGGATGACCGGCCACTTGAAGAAGTGGTGGCCAAGGGAGGAGCTCCTCCCCCTTGGGCCACCGCCTACCGGCGGCTCTTGGTGGTGGTGACCGGCGGCTTTTGGAGCTCCTCCACATGTCACCACCACCTTCCTCCTCCTCTCCTCCCTCCACATGTGGCCATCTCCTCCCTCCATTTTCTCCTCCAATCAAAATGCAACACTTGCCTCCATCTCCTCCTCCTCCCATGGCTATAAAAGGAGAGCTCCTCCTCCTCATTTCAACACACCAAATCCATAATTCACTTCTCTCTCTAGAAGTTGTAATATTTGTAAGTTGTAATTTTGCTTTGGAAATAAAGGAAAGCTCCCTTGGCGCTTCAACGGTTGTAAGTATTTCTTCGTATTTATTCAACTGTTTTGTTTCCTTAGTATAATGTTTAGCGCGATGAATAGTAGCTAAACTTGTAGTTCGGTCTAAGGGGCGCACTTGTATTATAAAATGTTTTAAGACTATTAACTTAGTGTTTAGTCTTAGTATTCAAAACTTGTTCTATGTGTCATATATAGTCAGAGTTTCCAATGTTGAGTGGATGCTGTAACAAGCAAAGCTCTTCTGTGGGAATTCGTGATCATACTCAGGTAGTGGAAGCTGTAACAAGCAAAGCTATCTGAGGAGTTTGACTCATCCTAAATCCCATCTGGTCGAGCGTAACTGTGAGATCAGGTGGATGCACCCAGGCTAGCATACCTTAGGGTATTGGCGCTAGACTGAAATAGAACAGCAGTTGTTTTAAACCGTTGTTGCAAGTCTTGAGCTGTAACTAGCCTCGATTCACCGTTTGAATACTTAGATGATTCACTAATGGTCAATGATAAACAGGATATAATACAAGTCCCCTGAAACCGAACATTTCTCTTAATCATTAAAATAGTAATTTACTTTCCAGTATTAAAATCAACCAACCAACCAATCAATCAATCAAAATAGCTGGTAGCTTTAAAACCAACCAACCGACCGTAAACACGTTCCCACGCTGCGTAATTCCCCCCCGAAGAACAATTATTCCCCTAGTTCCCTTGGGTTCGACCCCTACTTACCAAGTACTACCCAGTAGTATAGTTGCGAGTAGCGGACTATTATAAATTTATTTGCACAATCGCTTTGACGACGAGCGGTTCTGTCAAATTGGCGCCGTTACCGGGGAACTAGTCATCGGATAACTATTCTTTGAATCGTTACGCGCTTCAAAACGACCATGTCTCGCGAAGAAAGTCACCATGACTACCAGGATGACGAAGAAATAAACCTGTACGATCAAAATGATGAGGTACCGTTTCCATTCATCGACGATCCGGAACAACTCATCAGAAACAGAAGAGCTCGTGATAGGGAAGCAGTCAGAAGAAACCAAGAATTACCCGAGGACCGAAATGCAGCTGGTCCAGTACAACCTCCTATCCATCCCCCACGACCACAACCTCAACCTCGATACATGCCAAGAAGAGAACCCGCTTTCGACGACTACTACGGAGACAACTACTACCGTGAACCAACTATGGGCGAGTTAAATGCCCCTAATTTCGAGACACAGCCGTGGTGCATCTATGAGAGCCCTGAATTAGAGAACGTAACCATCAACGCATCAGTGGCACACAGCCTGCCCAAATTCTCAGGATCTCAAGGAGAATCTGCCGCAACTCACCTTCAACGCCTACATGGCATTTGCCAGAATCTAAAGCCCAACCGGGTGAATATGGACGACTTCAAGTTAAAAGCGTTCTATTTTTCCCTCACTGGCTCGGCAAGTGACTGTTTCCTTTCATTGCCTTCCGGAAGCATTAGAACATGGGTTCAGATGTAGAAGAAATTCTTAGATAAATACTATCCGGCTGGAAGAGCAATACAAGTAAGGAAGCAACTACAGGAAATCAAACAAGGTCCCAATGAAACCATGTACGATTACCTGGAAAAGTTCAATCACCTAGAAAGGAGCTGCTGTACCCTTGGACTGCCCGAGAAACTCGTCATCGAGTACCTTATTGATGGATTAAGAGCATTAGACAAAATGCTCATGGATGCCTCAGCAGGAGGGTCCATGATGAATCTATCATTAAGTGGCATCAGAAATCTCATCGCCAACGTTGCTGAAAATGCTCGATTTAGAGAAGAGACCACTCGTCAAGATGAATTCTCTCGATCAAAAAGGGTAGCACAAACTGAGGCATCAGTAAACTCCATAACTGAAGAGATGAAACAGTTAAAGGAGATGATGATTGAGATCATACGTATACAGCCAGTTACGGTAAAACCTTGCGAGTTCTGTGGTTCTACGGACCACAAAACGGACGCATGCCCGACATTGATAGAAGAAGAACCGACTGATGTGAATGCAGTGGGAGGATATCAAGGATACAACAACGTCAGAGCTGGACAAAATAGACAGTACGGTCAAACGTCCAACCCAGGCTGGCGTAACAACAACAGCTATCTTCAGACGGAGACACAACCAGCTATCCCTCAACTAGCCCAGTCATTCTATCAACCGTTCCACCGACAGTAGAACCAGACCGCCCCACCAATAGTTCAATACCAACAGGAGGAGCCAAACCTGTACCATGCAAGCTCAAACAACTCTCGAGGGCCAAACGAATCACTAGAGGACTTGATGCTGCAATTAACTAGTGATGTGCAACAGTTGAATACTACTATGCATCAAAATCAAACCGAAACAAAAAAAGAATTATCAGACTTGAAGGAGCATATCTCCCAACTCGCTGCATCAGTATCCGCACCCCCTAGTGAACCCGGCAAACTCCTGTCTCAAACTATTCAAGGCTCGCAGGAAAACATGAATACTGTGACTCTTAGGAGTGGAAAAACGCTTGTCGGCAAACCTGTGGAGCAAATGAAAGACAGAGACCCAAGGTTACCCGGAAAAGAGCAAATAAGGCCCGAGCCTCTCAAAATTCTAGATGAAGAAGAGACCGATAAAGATGACGACATATTTGAGGAAGAACGGGAAGTTACCGAAGAAGAAGAAAATACGTCTGAAGAACACAGGCCTAACCCGGTACCCAGAATCGAAACCCCTAAAATAAGCACGACACTTCCATTTCCAGTACCGGGTCGTGTGCAAAAACAACATGTCATGGATAAGGAAGTACTTGAGTTGTTCAGCAAGGTCGAAATCAACATTCCTCTTTTAGAAGCCATCAAACAAATTCCTCGGTATGACAAGTTTTTAAAGGAACTATGCACCAACCGGAGAAGGAATGCTGGAAACGATCAAGAACTGATGAGTAAAAATGTGTCGGCCATCATACAACGAAAAGTTCCCCCCTAATGTGGAGATCCAGGAACTTACACCATTCCATGCACAATTGGTAACATAAGGATCGAGAATTGCATGCTAGACCTTGGAGCATCAATCAATGTCCTCCCATTCTCTATCTACTCATGTCTTAAGTTTGGACCACTCAAACCCACCGGTCTCACTATTCAACTAGCGGATCGGTCCTGCAAACAACCCGAGGGCAAAATAGAAGACGTCCTGGTTCAAGTAGGCAAGTTAGTGTTTCCAGCAGACTTCTACGTTTTAAAGATGGAAAATGGCGGACCTACTGATCATGCACCTATTCTTCTCGGCCGTCCATTCCTCAAAACATCAAAAATGAAGATAGATTGTGGAAGTGGAATGCTTTCAATGGAAGTAGAAGGAGAGGTCTACAGCTTTGACATATTCCGAGCAATGAAGCACCCTATGGAATTCGAGGAAATACACGCACTCGATACTTTGGACGACCTGGTCCAAGAAATTCGACCAGAACTTAGAACAGATCCCTTGGAAGCCGTACTCAATGGAGCCATAAGCCCATACAAATTAACCGAAGACTTGCACGAAACAGTGGCCAACTTAACGATCTCAGAGCCTCTCACACCAGAATTTGAAGTCAACGAGGTAAAACTATTCAAATCGAATACTTTTCTGCCCTCGGTGGTGCAAGCCCCCAAAATAGAATTAAAGCCCCTTCCTGGACATCTGAAGTACGCCTTCCTGGGGGATAATGACACACTCCCAGTAATCATCAAGAGTGGCTTGGAAACAAGCCAGGAACAAAGTTTGATAAAAGTCCTGAAGCAACACAAGTTGGCTATTGGATGGACTCTGGCCGACTTAAGGGGAGTCAGCCCGGCTGTGTGCATGCACCGTATTCTACTTGAGGATGGAGCAAAGCCATCAAGAGAGCCCCAACGACGGCTCAACCCAATCATGATGGAGATCGTCCAAAAGGAAATACAAAAGCTTCTAGATGCAGACGTTATCTATCCCATATCAGATAGTCAATGGGTGAGTCCTGTTCACGTAGTACCAAAGAAAAGTGGAATCACAGTTGAGGAAGATGCTGAAGGAAACATGGTCACAACACGGGTAAAGAATGTGTGGCGCATGTGCATTGATTATCGAAAGCTGAATGCGGTGACTCGAAAGGATCACTTCCCGCTCCCATTCATTGATCAAATGCTAGACAGATTGGCAGGAAAACCATATTTTTGCTTCCTGGACGGGTTCTCAGGATACAACCAGATCCCCATAGCATCTGAGGACCAAGAGAAGACTACATTCACCTGCCCATTCGGTACATTTGCCTTCAGAAGAATGTCATTCGGCCTCTGCAATGCTCCTGGAACTTTCCAAAGGGTTGTAACCAGCATCTTTTCAGACATGATTGGGGAATTCATCGAAGTCTTCATGGACGACTTCACCATCCATGGAGACACATTCGATGCATGCTTGAGCAATTTGAACACAGTTTTGGAACGATGTGTATCCATGAACTTAGTGCTCAATTATGAAAAATGCCACTTCATGGTAACACAAGGAATAGTCTTAGGACATGTTGTCTCACAAAAAGGCATGGAAGTGGACGAAGCAAAGATCGACCTGATCACGACTCTACCATACCCATCCACGGTCCGAGACATCCAATCATTCCTTGGCCATGCGGGATTCTACCGACGCTTCATCAAGGACTTCTCTAAAAAGGCATTACCCCTGTCCACTCTTCTACAAAAAGAAGTTCCGTTCGAATTCACCGACGCATGCAAAAAGGCCTTTGATGATCTAAAGAAAGCCCTCACCAGCACACCCATAATCCAAACACCAAATTGGGAACTACCATTCGAAATAATGTGCGACGCAAGCGACTTCGCTGTAGGGGCAGTTCTCGGCCAAAAGATTGAAAAGAAAGCAGGAGTGATCTATTACGCCTCACGAACCCTAGATCCTGCCCAACAGAACTATTCCACCACTGAAAAGGAACTTCTTGCAGTAGTATTTGCTCGGGAAAAATTCAGACCCTACTTACTTGGAGCAAAAGTAATAGTTTATTCAGACCATGCCGCCATCTGATACCTAATGAAGAAGAAGGAGGCTAAACCAAGGCTTATTCGTTGGATATTATTACTGCAAGAATTCGATGTGGAAATAAGGGACAAAAAGGGGATCGAGAATACTGTGGCAGACCACCTAAGCAGGATTGTCAAAGAGGAAGAAGAAGGGCACATAACCGAGTCATTCCCTGACGAGCACCTATACGCCATCTCAACCAAGGTGCCATGGTACGCCCCAATCGCCAACTACCTTGTAGGAGGTACATTTCCTCCTTGTTTTACTAAAGCACAATGCATGAAACTTAAACACGATGCTAAACAATACTTATGGGATGATCCTTATTTATGGAAAATAGGAGTAGATCAAATACTTAGGAGATGCATCCCTGATAATGAAATAGCTTCTGTTATTAACTTTTGCCATGAGTTTGCATGTGGAGGACACTTCGGGCCTAGGAAAACTGCTAGAAAAATCTTAGATAGCGGATTTTTCTGGCCAAGTATATTTAAAGATGCCAACGAAAAGTGTAAAAAATGCGATAAGTGTCAAAGAGTAGGAAATGTGTCAGCTAGAAATGAAATGCCTCAAGTCCCCATATTCGTCAACGATGTCTTCGACGTTTGGGGTCTTGATTTTATGGGACCATTTCCAGTTTCATGCGGTTATACCTATATTCTAGTTGCAGTAGATTATGTGTCAAAATGGGTAGAAGCTAAGGCCACAAGGTGCGACGATGCAAAAACTGTCATAGAATTTTTGCGCACTAACCTGTTTTGTAGGTATGAGGTACCTAAGGCCATAATAAGCGACCAAGGAACTCATTTCTGCAACCGCATGATGGCTGCTACCTTAAAACGCTACCATGTCCACCATCGGACGTCCACGGCATATCACCCCCAATCCAATGGTCAAGCAGAAATCTCCAACCGCGAAATCAAAGGAATTTTAGAAAAAATGGTGAAACCAAGCAGGAAAGATTGGAGCCAGAGGTTAGACGAAGCCCTTTTGGCTTACCGGACGGCATACAAGACGCCAATTGGAACATCTCCCTTTCGGCTTGTTTATGGGAAGGCATGCCATCTTCCGGTAGAAATAGAGCATAAAGCATATTGGGCGCTCAAGCAATGCAATCCAGATTTAAAAGCTGCCGGACTAGATAGGAAGCTTAAGCTATGCGAACTTGAAGAGTTGCGGCTTGAGGCCTACGAAGAGCAAACAGACTACAAGGCACGGACAAAATTATAACATGAAAAATTCATCCTCCGGCGCTCATTCGAGGAAGGACAACTGGTATTACTCTTCTCCTCACGACTGAAGATAATGCCCGGGAAGCTTAAATCTAGATGGACCGGCCCCTTCACAATAACCAAGGTATACAACCATGGGATGCTTGTGTTGGAAAGCATGGAGAATGGAAGCAAATTCAATGTAAATGGGCAACGAGTCAAACACTACCATGACGAAGTCAACTTTGCCGCAGCAAAGTTTGACCTCAGCCACCCATGGGACCCAAACCAATGAACCACAAACGAGGTATCGTCGAGCCAACGACGTTAAACAAGTGCACTGGTCGGGAGGTAACCCGACACTATCTTACTTTTCCGCACTTTAATTTCTGTCATTTAAATTCAGTATTTAGTTTTAAGCTTGCATGACTTTTGAACTAAGGCACGCCTTCGTTCAAAAGTGGGGGGTGAGAACCACCTATGTACATAAATAACATGCAGCTGTTTTTTTTCTTTTTTAATAAGTACCTTTTTGAAAATATGAACTTAAGAATGTGAAAAAGATAAATCATAATTCATGCATTAACCTTGTGAAAATTCAACTGTTTAAAAACTTAGAATGTAACTTTTCATTTGTCCTTTGTGCTGAGATAACTAGGGATGTGGAGTTGATATAAACTGCCCTAGAGAGGCTTGGCAAGCAATCAAAGGATCAGATCAAACTATATGGTTTTCGAAGTCAGTGGAGGCTGCACTTCGGGTTTTCAGTGAATAATTGAAGTCAACTCCGCCAAGAAGCATTTATGCAAAGGCGAGGACGGGAATCAGACCGTCCTCTCTCTAGTCAAAATAGCCGAGAAAATAGATGGGCGACCCTCATCTTGACCCGCGCAAAACGACAAAGACGAGAGGAGCGGGGAGGTATTTCCATAGGCTTGCGGGCGATGATTGGACCTCCCAAAAAGGCTCGAGAAAATGGACTAGCAATCACAAAAAGGCGAAAAGCTCAATGAAGCAAATCAAAAGAGGCCAAAGGCCCAAAATTGTGAAGGTTTTAACCGAGCAAAAGTGAAGCACTCAAAAAAGTCAAATCAAAGGCCAAAGGCCGATTCACTACAACAACAAAAAGCAGTCCCTCGCCAAAAAAGAAAATCAAAAAGGCTCAACTCACTGAAACCCGAATCGAATCATGTGCTAGAGAAAGCTACCAGAAAACCAAATAGTAAGAGACGATCCCGAGGTTGCAGTCCAGGAGCCTAAAAAGGGCTATCTCCAGAGACATCCAATATAATTTGCATCTCAGCACGGAGGTACAAGTATTAAGTTTCTTCTATTTATTTACGCAGTTTAATTTGGTAATAGGTAAGCAATGCATGAATTAGGATAGATCGAGTACCACAGTCTAATTTTCATATTCCAAAGCCAAACTTAGAACTTACGCCCTTTAATAGCATTGTTCGGGATGAACAACTAAAAGTGGGGGGGTAATCTGATGGACCAAGGATATACGAGTCAGAAACACAGTAAAACCCCCTTAATTAGACTGTTTGTCTATCTAACTTCTACGTGTTAGTCCCGATATATTTCCACAGGGCATTTTAGAGACTGAAGTGAAAACACGCTAAGGAGAGGATTTTAAGCTGAAAAGATAACAAGAGTCAATCCAAGGTCAAGATCATATGCCGACTGAAGAAATATCAAGGATCCTGACGTTGAATTGACCATAACAAGTTAATTAGAAGAATCAGGAGTGGAGTCAAGACAGCCCGGAGAAAAAACACATTGACAGTTTTGTGAAAAGACTGCACAAAACTGTACAAACTCACACATTGGGCAAGGATGACCGGCCACTTGAAGAAGTGGTGGCCAAGGGAGGAGCTCCTCCCCCTTGGGCCACCGCCTACCGGCGGCTCTTGGTGGTGGTGACCGGCGGCTTTTGGAGCTCCTCCACATGTCACCACCACCTTCCTCCTCCTCTCCTCCCTCCACATGTGGCCATCTACTCCCTCCATTTTCTCCTCCAATCAAAATGCAACACTTGCCTCCATCTCCTCCTCCTCCCATGGCTATAAAAGGAGAGCTCCTCCTCCTCATTTCAACACACCAAATCCATAATTCACTTCTCTCTCTAGAAGTTGTAATATTTGTAAGTTGTAATTTTGCTTTGGAAATAAAGGAAAGCTCCCTTGGCGCTTCAACGGTTGTAAGTATTTCTTCGTATTTATTCAACTGTTTTATTTCCTTAGTATAATGTTTACCGCGATGAATAGTAGCTAAACTTGTAGTTCGGTCTAAGGGGCGCACTTTTATTATAAAATGTTTTAAGACTATTAACTTAGTGTTTAGTCTTAGTATTCAAAACTTGTTCTATGTGCCATATATAGTCAGAGTTTCCAATGTTAAGTGGATGCTGTAACAAGCAAAGCTCTTCTGTGGGAATTCGTGATCATACTCAGGTAGTGGAAGCTGTAACAAGCAAAGCTATCTGAGGAGTTCGACTCATCCTAAATCCCATCTGGTCGAGCGTAACTGTGAGATCAGGTGGATGCACCCAGGCTAGCATACCTTAGGGTATTGGCGCTAGACTGAAATAGAATAGGAGTTGCTTTAAACCGGTGTTGCAAGTCTTGAGCTGTAACTAGCCTCGATTCACCGTTTGAATACTTAGATGATTCACTAATGGTCAATGATAAACAGGATATAATACAAGTCCCCTGAAACCGAACATTTCTCTTAATCATTAAAATAGTAATTTACTTTCCAGTATTAAAATCAACCAACCAACCAATCAATTAATCAAAATAGCTGGTAGCTTTAAAACCAACCAACCGACCGTAAACACGTTCCCACGCTGCGTAATTCCCCCCCGAAGAACAATTATTCCCCTAGTTCCCTTGGGTTCGACCCCTACTTACCAAGTACTACCCAGTAGTATAGTTGCGAGTAGCGGACTATTATAAATTTATTTGCACAATCGCTTTGACGACGAGCGGTTCTGTCACCCCCAAATTAGACTGTTTGTCTATCTAACTTCTATGTGTTAGTCCCGATATATTTTCACAGGGCATTTTAGAGACTGAAATGAAAACACGCTAAGGAGAGGATTTTATGCTGAAAAGATAACAAGAGTCAATCCAAGGTCAAGATCATATGCCGACTGAAGAAATATCAAGGATCCTGACGTTGAATTGACCATAACAAATTAATCAGAAGAATCAGGAGTGGAGTCAAGACAGCCCGGAGAAGAAACACATTTACAGTTTTGTGAAAAGACTACACAAAACTGTACAAACTCACACATTGGACAAGGATGACCGGCCACTTGAAGAAGTGGTGGCCAAGGGAGGAGCTCCTCCTCCTTGGCCACCGCCAACCGGCGGCTTGGGGTGGTGGTGACCGGCGGCTTTTGCCCCTCCTCCACATGTCACCACCACCTTCCTCCTCCTCCACCACTCCTCTTCCTCCATGTGTGGCCATCTCCTCCATCCATTTTCTCCTCCAATCAAAATGCAACACTTACCACCCATCTCCACCACCCATCTCCTCCCCTTTGGGCTATAAAAGGAGGAGCTCCTCCTCCTCATTTCACACACCTCAATCCAATTTCACTTCTCTCTCTAGAAGTTGTAATATTTGTAAGTTGTAATTTTGCTTTGGAAATAAAGGAAAGCTCCCTTGGCGCTTCAACGGTTGTAAGTATTTCTTTGTATTTATTCAACAGTTTTATTTCCTTAGTATAATGTTTAGCGCGATGAATAGTAGCTAAACTTGTAGTTCGGTCTAAGGGGCGCACTTGTATTATAAAATGTTTTAAGACTATTAACTTAGTGTCTAGTCTAAGTATTCAAAACTTATTCTATGTGCCATATATTAAGTCAGAACGTCCAAGGTAGAGTGGATGCTTGGAATGGCAAAACTCTACAGCGGGGTTCGTAAACTTGTACGGATAAGTGGATGCTTGGAATGGCAAAGCTTATCTGAGAAGTTTGACTCATCTTAAACACCATTTGGTTGATCGGGAATGATTGATCAAATGGATGCACATAGGCTAATATAACCGGGAATGGAGTATTAGTCTAAATAGAATAAGTGTTCTACGTCCTTGGAATAGGCTAGACAGTGTACGCAAATCGAGTGCTTGGAATGGCCTTGATACACCGTTTGAATACTTAGGAGAGTCACTAAAGGTCAATGATAAACAGGATATAATACAAGTCCCCTGAAACCGAACATTTCTCTTTAATTATAAATTGTAATTTACTTTTCAGTATTAAAATCAACCAACCAACCAATCAATCAATCAAAATAGCTGGTAGCTTTAAAACCAACCAATCGACCTTAAACACGCTCCCACGCTGCGTAATCCCCCCGAAGAACAATTATTCCCCTGGTTCCCTTGGGTTCGACCCCTACTTACCAAGTACTACCCAGTAGTATAGTTGCGAGTAGCGGACTATTATAAATTTGTTTGCACAATCGCTTTGACGACGAGCGGTTCTGTCAAATTGGCGCCGTTGCCGGGGAATTAGCGAATGGATAGTTGTTCTTTTACATAATTCGCCATGTCTTCATACTACAACATAGAACCTGGGGAAGTTGGGGGCAGCAACCTTATGTTTAAACTGCTCAACTGTCTCCCCAAATTCGGAGGTGCTCTTGGAGAAGATCCCGTGAAGCATACACAGACGTTCCACTCCATATGCAGCCACATGAGACCTAAGAATGAATCGCTAGAGGAGTTTAAACTTAAATGCTTTAAATTTTCTTTAACTAACTCCGCAATAGACTGGTATTACTCATGTGCTGCTTATGAATTCAATTATGGGGATCTACGAACCAAATTTCTAGAAAAGTTTTGCCCTCCATCTCTCCGACTTGAAACCCGCGAGAAAATTCTCAATCTTGAGCAATTCCGGGACGAAACATTGGATGAGTACTTGGCGTACTTTGACTCCATTGTGGCGAGCTGCCCGCACCATGGACTCTCCAGAGTCAATATTATTCAAAGGTTTCTCGGTGGAATGATGCCACTTGAGCGGAAAAAACTTAACGATGCAGCAGGAGGCTCGATCAAGAATTTAACCATGTCTCAAACCTGACGACTCATAGACGATTTGGCAGAAAGCACAAAACAAGGGCCGATGTACCAAACTGATGATGAAGCACCGACGATGGAAGTGGACTCAGTGCAAAACGAGCCCGACACCACACCCATTACAAGCTTGCCCGTAGAAAATGCGGAAGGAGACATCAGTACAAGGGCAGTAATGGATGTGGAGGCGGCTCTAAAGGAGCCAGCATTGGAGCCCACGGCGCCGACAGAGGATGAGGACTCACAAATAACTGTAGAAGAACCGGCCAGGACAGGCCCGGTCCTCACTGTCGAAGCACCCAACACGAGTCCGTGCAATCTGCCCGAGGAAATCATGGTAGGCCCGATCCTAACTATCGAAGCACCTAAGGCAGGCCTGGTCCTCATTATCAAACTGTCCAAGAAAGACCTGGCCCTTATGGTGGAAGTTCCCCAACTTTTCCCCTCGGTTTGTATGCGGATCATAACCCCTGAAAATGAAGTAATTAACGCTGAGGTGCAAGGCGAATTGGAGGCAAATCAAGGGCAAGAAAAGCCATCAATGGAGCTCCCACTCGTCACAAGCCAAGAAGATCCTCCTGAAAGGAGTAAGGACCAAGAAGGGCCAATCATCTTTGCCACAAATAAGAGGGTTAGAACGGAAGCATGCTTGAGGTCGCTTGGCAAAAGACTGAATTTCCAAAACTGCAAAGATGCCAACCGGCCATACATGAAGAAGCGGCAAAGACATGGGCCCAAAGAATGGAAACCCGGAAGGAAAAGCAAGAGAGCATGGCTCATTGAACCAGCAGCTATGATAAAGGGTCCCTCGCCTTCTCAGAAACAATGGAAAGAGAAAACACCAAAACCATGGAGCTCTTACTCCGGCAAGAAGTCGGGAAGAAACAACACAGGAACGGTGGCAAAGTTTGACCTCAGCCACCCATGGGACCCAAACCAATGAACCACAAACGAGGTATCGTCGAGCCAACGACGTTAAACAAGTGCACTGGTCGGGAGGTAACCCGACACTATCTTACTTTTCCGCACTTTAATTTCTGTCATTTAAATTCAGTATTTAGTTTTAAGCTTGCATGACTTTTGAACTAAGGCACGCCTTCGTTCAAAAGTGTGGGGTGAGATCCACCTCTGTACATAAATAACATGCATCTATTTTTTCTTTTTTAATAAGTACCTTTTTGAAAATATGAACTTAAGAATGTGAAAAAGATAAATCATAATTCATGCATTAACCTTGTGAAAATTCAAACTGTTTAAAAACTTAGAATGTAACTTTCCATTTATCCTTTATGATTAGATAACTAGGGATGTGGAGTTGATATAAACTGCCCTAGAGAGGCTTGGCAAGCAATCAAAGGATCAGATGAAACTATATGGTTTTCGAAGTCAGTGGAGGCTGCACTTCGGGTTTTCAGTGAATAATTGAAGTCAACTCCGCCAAGAAGCATCTATGCAAAGGCGAGGACGGGAATCAGACCGTCCTCTCTTAAGTCAAAATAGCCGAGAAAATAGATGAGCGACCCTCATCTTGACCCGCGCAAAACGACAAAGACAAGAGGAGCGGGGAGGTATTTCCATAGGCTTGCGGGCGATGATTGGACCTCCCAAAAAGGCTTGAGAAAATGGACTAGCAGTCACAAAAAGGCGAAAAACTCAAAGAAGAAAATCAAAAGAGGCCAAAGGCCCAAAATTGTGAAGGTTTTAACCGAGCAAAAGTGAAGCACTCAAAAAGTCAAATCAAAGGCCAAAGGCCGATTCACTACAACAACAAAAGCAGTCCCTCGCCAAAGAAGAAAATCAAAAAGGCTCAACTCACTGAAACCCGAATCGAATCACGTGCATGAGAAAGCTACAAGAAAACCATATAGTAAGAGACGATCCCAAGATTGCAGTCCAGGAGCCTAAAAAGGGCTATCTCCCGAGACATCCAATATAATTTGCATCTCAGCACGGAGGTACAAGTATTAAGTTTCTTCTATTTATTTACGCAGTTTAATTTGTTAATAAGTAAGCAATGCATGAATTAGGATAGATCGAGTACCACAGTCTAATTTTCATATTCCAAAGCCAAACTTAGAACTTACGCCCTTTAATAGCATTGTTCCGAACGAACAACTAAAAGTGGGGGGTAATCTGATGGACCAAAATTATACGAATCAGAAACACAGTATAACCCCCCAAATTAGACTGTTTGTCTATCTAACTTCTATGTGTTAGTCCCGATATATTTTCACAGGGCATTTTAGAGACTGAAGTGAAAACACGCTAAGAAGAGGATTTTATGCTGAAAAGATAACAAGAGTCAATCCAAGGTCAAGATCATATGCCGACTGAAGAAATATCAAGGATCCTGACGTTGAATTGACCATAACAAATTAATCAGAAGAATCTGGAGTGGAGTCAAGACAGCCCGGAGAAGAAACACATTTACAGTTTTGTGAAAAGACTGCACAAAACTGTACAAACTCACACATTGGACAAGGATGACCGTCCACTTGAAGAAGTGGTGGCCAAGGGAGGAGCTCCTCCTCCTTCGCCACCGCCTACCGGCAGCTTGGGGTGGTGGTGACCGGCGGCTTTTGCCCCTCCTCCACATGTCACCACCACCTTCCTCCTCCTTTACCACTCCTCTTCCTCCATGTGTGGCCATCTCCTCCATCCATTTTCTCCTCCAATCAAAATGCAACACTTACCACCCATCTCCTCCCCTTTGGGCTATAAAAGGAGGAGCTCCTCCTCCTCATTTCACACACCTCAATCCAATTTCACTTCTCTCTCTAGAAGTTGTTATATTTGTAAGTTGTAATTTTGCTTTGGAAATAAAGGAAAGCTCCCTTGGCGCTTCAACGGTTGTAAGTATTTTTTCGTATTTATTCTACTGTTTTATTTCCTTAGTATAATGTTTAGCGCGATGAATAGTAGCTAAACTTGTAGTTCGGTCTACGGGGCGCACTTGTATTATAAAATGTTTTAAGACTATTAACTTAGTGTCTAGTCTAAGTATTCAAAACTTATTCTATGTGCCATATATTAAGTCAGAACGTCCAAGGTAGAGTGGATGCTTGGAATGGCAAAACTCTACAGCGGGGTTCGTAAACTTGTACGGATAAGTGGATGCTTGGAATGGCAAAGCTTATCTGAGAAGTTTGACTCATCTTAAACACCATTTGGTTGATCGGGAATGATTGATCAAATGGATGCACATAGGCTAATATAACCGGGAATGGAGTATTAGTCTAAATAGAATAAGTGTTCTACGTCCTTGGAATAGGCTAGAAAGTGTACGCAAATTGAGTGCTTGGAATGGCCTTGATACACCGTTTGAATACTTAGGAGAGTCACTAAAGGTCAATGATAAACAGGATATAATACAAGTCCCCTGAAACCGAACATTTCTCTTTAATTATAAACTGTAATTTACTTTTCAGTATTAAAATCAACCAACCAACCAATCAATCAATCAAAATAGCTGGTAGCTTTAAAACCAACCAATCGACCTTAAACACGCTCCCACGCTGCGTAATCCCCCCGAAGAACAATTATTCCCCAGGTTCCCTTGGGTTCGACCCCTACTTACCAAGTACTACCCAGTAGTATAGTTGCGAGTAGAGGACTATTATAAATTTATTTGCACAATCGCTTTGACGACGAGCGGTTCTGTCAACCGCTCGAACCCACCGGTCTCACTATTCAACTGGCAGATCGGTTATACAAACAGCCCGAGGGCAAAATAGAAGACGTCCTGGTTCAAGTAGGCGAATTGGTGTTTCCAGCAGACTTCTACGTCTTAAAAATGGAGAATGGCTGACCTACAGACCATGCACCCATCCTTCTCGGCCGTCCATTTCTCAAAACATCGAAAATGAAGATAGATTGTGGAAGTGGAATGCTCTCCATGGAGGTAGAAGGAGAAGTCTTCTGCTTCGACATATTCCGAGCAATGAAGCACCCCATGGAATTCGAGGAAGTACACGCTCTCGATACTTTGGACGACCTGGTCCAAGAAATTCAGCCAGAACCAAGAGTAGATCCCTTAGAAGTCATACTCAATGGAGCCGAAAGCTCTTACGAATTGGCCAAAAGCTTGAATGAAACGGTGGCCCACTTTACAATCTCGGAGCCTCTCCCACCAGAATATGAAGTCAACGAGGTAAAATTATTCAAATCAAATACTTTTCTGCCCTCAGTAATGCAAGCTCCCAAAATAGAATTGAAGCCCCTGCCCGGGCATCTGAAGTACGCCTTCCTAGGGGATAATAACACACTTCCAGTGATCATCAAGAGTGGCTTGGAAGCAGGCCAGGAACGAAGTTTGATAAAAGTGCTAAGACAACACAAGTTGGCTATTGGATGGACTCTAGCCGACTTAAGAGGAGTCAGCCCGGCTGTATGCATGCACCGTATTCTACTTGAGGATGGAAGTGGACAAAGCAAAGATCGACCTGATCATGACTCTACCATACTGACGGAGGGCCACCGCACTGTCGTTAAGGTGCAGTGTCCTCTGTACAAATAAATTTATAATATCCGCTACTTGTGACTACACTACTGGGTAGTAAGTGGTAAGTAGGGGTCGAACCCAAGGGAATTAGGGGAATAGGCTATTCTTTTAGGGTGATTGAACTGGGGGGAGCGTGTTTTATGGTTGATTGAGATTTTAGCGCTCTAATTAACTACGTGATTTTTTGGGGGTTTTTGGTTTTGATTGCGGAAAAGTAAATACAGAAATTAAAATGCTGTAAATACAAAGAAGACTTACAGTGGGTGATGCGTGATTGTAATTCCTCCGGTAGATCAGCAGTTGGTGATTGCGGTTTAACAGTAAAGAAAAGCATTCGGTTTCAGGTACTCTTGTATTATAACATGTATATAATAAACTGTTAGTAACTTTTCTAAGTATTCAAAGATGAATCGAGGCCCTTTCATAGCGCAAGACTTGCAACATCGTTTAAAGCAACCCTTGTTCTATTTCAGACTAATTCCTCCTTTCGAAGTATCTTAGCCTTTTGTGCATCCACTTGATCTCACAGTTACGATTGACCAAGTGGTGTTTTAGATGAGTCGAACTTCTCAGATAAGCTTTGCCCTTTCGTAGCATCAACTTACCCGAGTATGTTCACGAATCCCCACGGAAGAGTTTTGCCCTTTCGTAGCATCCACTCAACCTTGGAAATTCTGACTATAAATGGCACATAGAACAAGTTTTGAATACAAAGAAATGAAACTAAAAGATATTACAACATTATATAATACAAGAAAATACCTTCCACCGAATAAAGAGTTTAGCTACGAATATCCATAGAGATGGATACCATAGCTAAATACTCGGGGGTTTTTGAAAACAGTAAGAGGGAAAGGGGTGGAATACTCAAGAACCAACAGGAGTATTCCTAATTCCTACTGAATACTCAAGAACCAACATGAGTATTCTCTACAGTATTATAATACTCGAGAACCGACAAGAGTATTATAATTTCCAGTATAATACTCAAGAACAAACAAGAGTATTATTTCAAAACCGAACCAAACTTACAAGTAACAAAATGTAGAGAGAGAAGTGATTACAATTTTTGGGATGATTTATGAGGAGGAGGAGCACCTCCTTTTATAGGAAAAATGGGTGGAGATGGGTGGTGGAGATTGGTTTGATCCAAGGGAGGAGGAGGAGCCAAGGAGGAGCCACCAAGTGGCGGAGGAGGAGTGGTGGAGCTCAGCCGCCGGTAGCCGGTTGTGGTGGAGGAGCAATGGGTTGTTTCCTCCACCTCCAAGGCAAGTAGCCGGTCACCAAGGAGGAGGAGGGGTGGCGCCGCCGGTAGTGGGTGGTGGAATGGGGAGGTTTTCCTCCTTTGGTCACCTCTTCATCAAGTCACCAAGTCATCTTGCCATATGTGAATTTTGTACAGTTTTGTGCAGTCTTTTCACAAAACTGTCAGTGTGTTCCTTCCCCGGACTGTCTTGACTTCACTCCTGATTCTTCTGATTAATTTATTCTGGTCAATTCAACGTCAGGATCCTTGATATTTCTTCAGTCGGCATATGATCTTGACCTTGGATTGACTCTTGTTATCTTTTCAGCATAAAATCCTCTCCTTAGCGTGTTTTCACTTCAGTCTCTAAAATGCCCTGTGGAAATATATCGGGACTAACAGATGGATGTTAGATAGACAAACAGTCTAACTTGGGGGGTTTTACTGTGTTTTTGATTCGTATAATTGTGGTCCATCAGAATACCCCCCACTTTTAGTTGTTCGTCCCGAGCAATGCTATTAAAGGGCGTAAGTTCTAGGTTCGGATTTGGCATATGAAAATTAGACTGTGGTACTCGATCTATCCTAATTCATGCATTGCTTACTTATTACCAAATTAAACTGCGTAAATAAATAGAAGAAACTTAATACTTGTACCTCCGTGCTGAGATGCAAATTATATTGGATGTTTCGGGAGATAGCCCTTTTCAGGTTCTTGGGTTGCAGCCTCGGGATCGTTTCGTACTATATGGTCTTCTGGTAGCTTTCTCATGCACGTGATTCGGTTCGGGTTTCAGTGAGTTGAACCTTCTTGATTTTTTTTTTCTTTGGCGAGGGACTGCTTTTTTGTTGTTGTAGTGAATCAGCCTTTGGCCTTTGATTTGACTTTGTCGAGTGCTTCACTTTTGCTCGGTTAAAACCTTCACAATTTTGGGCCTTTGGCCTCTTTTGATTTTCTTCTTTGAGTTTTTTGCTTCTTTGTGACATGCTAGTCCATTTTGTCAGCCTTCTTGGGAGGTCCAATCATCGTCCGCAAGCCTATGGATATACCTCCCCTCTCCTCTCGTCTTCGTCGTTTTGCGCGGGTCAAGATGAGGGTCGCTTATCTATTTTCTCGGCTATTTTGACTAGAGAGAGGACGGTCTGATTCCCGTCCTCGCCTTTGCATAGATGCTTCTTGGCGGAGTTTGACTCAATTATTCACTGAAAACCCGAAGTGCAGCCTCCACTGACTTCGAAAACCATATAGTTTGATCTGATCCTTTGATTGCTTCCCAAGTCCTTCTAGGGCAGTTTATGTCAACTCCACATCCCTAGTTATCTCAGTACAAAGGACAAATGGAAAGTTACATTCTTTAAACAGTTTGAATTTTCAAAAGGTAAATGCATGAATTCTGATTTATCTTTTTCACATTCTTAAGTTCATATGTTCAAAAAGATACTATTACTAAAAAAAGAAAAACAGCAAGCATGTTATTTATGTACACAAGCGGTTTTCACCCCCCACTTTTGAACGAAGGCGTGCCTTAGTTCAAAAGTCATGCAAGCTTAAAACTAAGTACTGAAAGTAAGTGCGGAAAGTAAGATAGTGTCGGGTTACCTCCCGACCAGTGCACTTGTTTTACGTCGTTGGCTCGACGATACCTCGTTGTGGATTACTGGTTTGGGTCCCATGGGTGGCTGAGGTCAAACTTTGCCACCGTTCCTGTGTTGTTTCTTGCTTTGACTTTTCCTGACTTCTTGCTGGAGTAAGAGCTCCATGGTTTTGGTGTTTTCTCTTTCCATTGCTTCTAAGAAGGCGGGAGACCTTTGACCATAGCTGCTGGTCTTGTTATTTTTTTGGTCTCTAATGACAGGTCAGAAAACTGTGCACCGTGATCCGAGATAGGCGTTATGTCTGGCGGTTTTTTTGTGTCCGGGTGGCTCTGATGAATGTAGAAGTGTGCAATTTTGCCGCCGAACTTAAGTGATAATGAGCCCTTGCCTACATCGATTCTTGCTTTAGTGGCGTAGAGGAATGGTCGTCCCAATATTATTGTTGGTGGGTCGTCTTTGCAGGTCTCTTCTGTTGGTATTACATATAAGTCTGCAGCAACGACGAGTTCTCCCACATGGAGTATTATATCTTCCAGTTCTCCAACCGGGCGGATGCATGATTTATCTCCTAGTTCGATGTTTGATCGGGGTGGTTTCAATGGACCAAGTCCTAGTAAGTAATAAAAGGAGGAAGGCATGGCATTGACAGCAGCCCCAAGGTCGACTAAGCACTTATGGATTTGGGTCTCACCAATACCGCAGGTGACTGTGAAGGCCCCTGGGTCTTTATCTCTTTCTGGTTGTGACTCATGATCAGAAGTGAGGGCTTTTCCCAATGTTGGGCCATTCTGTTCATCCCTTTCATTGCTATCGTAATCCCATCCAGATGCTGGTATGTCAGAGTGTATGACTGACGGTGGTGATATGCAGACGGTGAATGCGTACCGTCCAATGTTAGCATGCGTGACCCATGTTCTGTCATTATTGGGTCGGTCTTCCTCTTGATTCCAGTCAGGACGACGTCTACGGTTGAAGTGCTTGTTAGTGAGTTTGTAGGCTGGGGCTCGTGCTACTTCTCCCAGGGTTGTCTTTACGTTTGACCTTTTTATCATGCTAAGATTCGCCTTTGGGTTTTGGATGGTTTGTGAAGGAAGTCTGCCAGGTTCACTGGTCAGTGTTGACATTGCAGTGGCGAGCTGGGACATTTGTTTGGTCAATTCAGAAATTGCCCCGTCAGTTTTCGCCTGGTATTGGAGTAGCGAAGTACCCAATTGATTTACGTTTCCTGCGAGCTCCTTCATCGTGTCATCGAGTGACTTGGTTGGTTCTTGCTGATTATTCAGGCCGGTTTGGTGCTGACTCTGATTCGGTCCTCTTTGCTGATATTGTCCTGGAGCGTTCTGGTTATACTGTCGGTGGGGGGGTTGGTGGTATGACTGAGCTGGTTGTGCTTCCTTCTGAGGATAGCTGTTGTTGTTACGCCAGTCTGGTTTGGATGTTTGACCGTACTACCTATTCTGTCCTGCTCTGTCGTTGCTGTTGTTGTATCCTTGATATCCTCCTATTGCATTTACTTCCGCCGGTTCCTCTTCTATTAATGTCGGACATGCGTCAGTTTTGTGGTCTATAGATCCACAGAACTCGCAAGGTTTTACCGGAATTGGTTGTCTTCGTAGGAGCTGAATCATCATTTCTTTTAACTGCTTTATTTCCTCAGATATAGGCCCCGTCGATGTTTCAGCTTTTGCCACATTTTTCGTTCGGGAGAATTCTTCCTGCCGAGTTGTCTCTTCTCTAAATCGGGCATTTTCGGCAACGTCGTTGATGAGTTGCCTAACACCACTCAATGATAGATTCATTATGGACCCTCCAGCTGAGGCATCCAGGAGCATTTTGTCTAAGGGTCTTAATCCATCAATGAGGTACTCGATTATGAGTTTCTCGGGCAGTCCAAGGGTACAGCAGCTTCTTTCCAGGTGATTGAACTTTTCCAGGTAATCATACATGGTTTCGTTGGGCCCTTGTTTGATGTCTTGCAGTTGCCTTCTTACTTGCATTGCTCTTCCTGCTGGGTAGTATTTGTCTAAGAATTTCTTCTGCATCTGAGCCCATGTTCTGATGCTTCCGGAAGGTAATGACAGGAACCAGTCGTTTGCCGCATCAATGAGGGAAAAGTAGAACGCCTTTAACTTAAAGTCGTCTACGTTTACGCCATTTGGTTTGAGGTTTTGGCAAATCCCATGTAGACGCTGGAGATGAGTCATTGCTGATTCTCCACGAGTTCCTGAGAATTTTGGCAAGCTGTGGGCCACTGAAGTGTTGATGGCGATGTTTTCTAGCTCAGGTCCTTCGTAGATACACCATGGCTGAACTCTGAAATCTGGTGCCGAAAGTTCTCCCAGGGTGGGTTCACGGTAGTTGTCATCCCCGTAGTAGTTATCGAAGACGCGTTCTTGTCTAGGAACTTGTCGAGGGCGAGGGGGTGGGGGATATCTAGGGGGTTGTCGTACTGGACCAGCTGCATTTCGGTCCTCGGGTGGTTCTTGGTTTCGTCTGATGGCCTCCCTATCACGAGCTCGTCTGCTTCTGATGAGTTGCTCCGGATCATCCATAAATGGAAGTGGCACTTCATCATTTCGCTCGTACAGGTTTATTTCATCGTCATCCTGGTAGTCATGATGACTTCCTTCGCGAGACATAGTTGTTTCGAGCGCGAGAATTTAAAAGAGATGGAGGGAGAGAAAAGAACAGTTTATTCGACGGCTAATTCCCCGGCAACGGCGCCAATTTGACGGAGGGCCACCGCACTGTCGTTAAGGTGCAGTGTCCTCTGTACAAATAAATTTATAATATCCGCTACTTGTGACTACACTACTGGGTAGTAAGTGGTAAGTAGGGGTCGAACCCAAGGGAATTAGGGGAATAGGCTATTCTTTTAGGGTGATTGAACTGGGGGGAGCGTGTTTTATGGTTGATTGAGATTTTAGCGCTCTAATTAACTACGTGATTTTTTGGGGGTTTTTGGTTTTGATTGCGGAAAAGTAAATACAGAAATTAAAATGCTGTAAATACAAAGAAGACTTACAGTGGGTGATGCGTGATTGTAATTCCTCCGGTAGATCAGCAGTTGGTGATTGCGGTTTAACAGTAAAGAAAAGCATTCGGTTTCAGGTACTCTTGTATTATAACATGTATATAATAAACTGTTAGTAACTTTTCTAAGTATTCAAAGATGAATCGAGGCCCTTTCATAGCGCAAGACTTGCAACATCGTTTAAAGCAACCCTTGTTCTATTTCAGACTAATTCCTCCTTTCGAAGTATCTTAGCCTTTTGTGCATCCACTTGATCTCACAGTTACGATTGACCAAGTGGTGTTTTAGATGAGTCGAACTTCTCAGATAAGCTTTGCCCTTTCGTAGCATCAACTTACCCGAGTATGTTCACGAATCCCCACGGAAGAGTTTTGCCCTTTCGTAGCATCCACTCAACCTTGGAAATTCTGACTATAAATGGCACATAGAACAAGTTTTGAATACAAAGAAATGAAACTAAAAGATATTACAACATTATATAATACAAGAAAATACCTTCCACCGAATAAAGAGTTTAGCTACGAATATCCATAGAGATGGATACCATAGCTAAATACTCGGGGGTTTTTGAAAACAGTAAGAGGGAAAGGGGTGGAATACTCAAGAACCAACAGGAGTATTCCTAATTCCTACTGAATACTCAAGAACCAACAGGAGTATTCTCTACAGTATTATAATACTCGAGAACCGACAAGAGTATTATAATTTCCAGTATAATACTCAAGAACAAACAGGAGTATTATTTCAAAACCGAACCAAACTTACAAGTAACAAAATGTAGAGAGAGAAGTGATTACAATTTTTGGGATGATTTATGAGGAGGAGGAGCACCTCCTTTTATAGGAAAAATGGGTGGAGATGGGTGGTGGAGATTGGTTTGATCCAAGGGAGGAGGAGGAGGCAAGGAGGAGCCAAGGAGGAGCCACCAAGTGGCGGAGGAGGAGTGGTGGAGCTCAGCCGCCGGTAGCCGGTTGTGGTGGAGGAGCAATGGGTTGTTTCCTCCACCTCCAAGGCAAGTAGCCGGTCACCAAGGAGGAGGAGGGGTGGCGCCGCCGGTAGTGGGTGGTGGAATGGGGAGGTTTTCCTCCTTTGGTCACCTCTTCATCAAGTCACCAAGTCATCTTGCCATATGTGAATTTTGTACAGTTTTGTGCAGTCTTTTCACAAAACTGTCAGTGTGTTCCTTCCCCGGACTGTCTTGACTTCACTCCTGATTCTTCTGATTAATTTATTCTGGTCAATTCAACGTCAGGATCCTTGATATTTCTTCAGTCGGCATATGATCTTGACCTTGGATTGACTCTTGTTATCTTTTCAGCATAAAATCCTCTCCTTAGCGTGTTTTCACTTCAGTCTCTAAAATGCCCTGTGGAAATATATCGGGACTAACAGATGGATGTTAGATAGACAAACAGTCTAACTTGGGGGGTTTTACTGTGTTTTTGATTCGTATAATTGTGGTCCATCACATACCCATCCACGGTCCGAGACATCCAATCATTCCTTGGCCATGCAGGATTCTACCGACGATTCATCAAAGACTTCTCCAAAAAGGCGTTGCCTCTATCCACTCTTCTCCAAAAATAAGTTCCTTTTGAATTCACCAATGCATGCAAGGAGGCCTTCGATGATCTAAAGAAGCCCTCACTAGCACACCTATCATCCAAACGCCAAATTGGGAACTCCCATTCGAAATCATGTGCGACGCGAGCGACTTTGCTGTGGGAGCAGTTCTCGGTCAAAAGGTTGATAAGAAGGCATGTGTGATCTACTACGCCTCACGAACCCTAGATTCTACCCAACGAAACTACTCCACCACCGAAAAGGAACTCCTGCCAGTGGTATTAGCTCTGGAAAAATTCAGATCCTATTTGCTTGGAGCAAAAGTAATAGTTTATTCTGACCATGTTGCCATCCTTTACCTGATGAAAAAGAATGAGGCCAAGCCAAGGCTCATTCGGTGGATATTACTACTGCAAGAATTTGATGTGGAAATAAGGGACAAAAAGGGGATCGAGAATACTGTGGCTGACTACCTAAGCAGGATTGTCCGAAAGGAAGAAGAGGGGCACATAACCGAGTCATTTCCAGACGAGCACCTCTATGCAGTCTCAACCAAGGTGCCGTGGTATGCCTCAATCGTCAACTACCTTGTAGGAGGTACATTTCCTCCTTCTTTTACTAAAGCACAATGCATGAAACTTAGGCATGATGCTAGACACTACTTATGGGATGATCCTTATTTATGGAAAATAGGAGCAGATCAAATACTTAGGAGATGCATCCCCGATAATGAAATAGCTTCTGTTATTAGCTTTTGCCATGAGTTTGCATGTAGAGGACACTTCGGGCCTAGGAGAACCGCTAGGAAAATCCTAGATAGCGGCTTCTTTTGGCCAAGTATATTTAGAGATGCCTATGAGAAGTGTAAAAAATGCGATAGGTGTCAAAGAGTAGGAAATGTGTCAGCTAGAAATGAGATGCCTCAAGTACCCATATTAGTCAACGATGTTTTCGACATATGGGGTATTGATTTTATGGGACCATTCCTAGTTTCATGCGGTTATACTTACATTTTAGTTGCTGTAGATTATGTATCAAAATGGGTAGAAGCTAAGGCCACAAAGTGCGACGATGCAAAAACTGTCATAGATTTTTTGCGCACTAACCAGTTTTGTAGATACGGGGTACCCAAGGCCATAATCAGCGACCAAGGAAATCATTTCTACAACCGCATGATGGCTGCCACCTTAAAGCGCTACCTTGTCCACCACCGAACGTCCACGGCATATCATCCCCAAACCAATGGTCAAGCGAAGATCTCCAACCGCGAAATCAAAGGTATTCTAGAAAAAATGGTGAAGCCGGGTAAGAAAGATTGGAGTCAGAGGCTAGATGAAGCTCTTTGGGCTTATCGGACAGCATACAAGACGCCAATTAGAACCTCCCCCTTTCGGCTTGTTTATGGGAAGGCATGCCACCTTCCAGTGGAATTAGAACATAAAGCCTATTGGGCACTCAAGCATTGCAATCCGGATTTAAAGGCTGTCGAACTGGATAGGAAGCTTAATCTATGTGAGCTTGAGGAGTTGCGGCTTGAGGCCTATGAAGGGCAAACGGACTACAAAGCGCGGACCAAATTGTATCATGACAAATTCATCCTCTGACGCTCATTTGAGGAAGGACAACAAGTACTACTCTTCTCCTCACGGTTGAAGTTGATGCCTGGCAAACTAAAATCAAGATGGACCGGCCCTTATACTGTGACTAAGGTATTCAACCATGGGATGCTTGAGTTGGAAAGCATGGAGAATGGGAGCCGATTCAATGTGAATGGACAGCGAGTCAAACACTACCATGGCGAGGTCAACTTCACACCACAACACTACGACCTGAGCCATCCATGGGATCCCACCTTATGATCCAGGAATGAGGTACTGTCGAGCTAACGACGTTAAACAAATGCACTGGTCGGGAGGTAACCCGACACCTATCTTACTTTCAATCATTTAATTTTTGTCATTTAGTTTTTTGCCTTAAGTCATTCTCACCTTTCCTGTATATATTTGCTTGCATGACTTTTGAACTAAGTCGTGCTGTGAGGCACGCCTTCGTTCAAAAGTGTGGGGTGAGAACCGCCTTTGTATATAGTTAATTAACATGCTTTGTTTTTTCCTTTTCCCTTAATATTATCTTTTTGAAAATATGAACTTGAGAATGTGAAAAAGATAGATCATAATTCATGCATTTACCTTGTGAAATCTCAACTGTTTAAAAACTTAGGATGTAACTTCTTATTTGTCTCTTTGTGCTGAGATATACAGGGGATGTGGAGTTGACATAAAATACCCTAGAGAGGCTTGGCAAGCACTCAAAAGACTGGATTTCACTATATGGTTTACGAAGTCTGTGGAGGCTACACTTCGGGTTTCAAAGAAGATCAGAGTCATCTCCGCCGTGTAGTGTTTATGCAAAGAGGCAAGACGGGAATCAAACCGTCCTATCTCTAGTCAGAGTAGCCGAGAAAATAGATGAGCGACCCTCATCTTGACCCGCGCGAAACGGCGAGGATGAGAAAGAGCGGGGAGGTATTTCCATATGCTCTCGGGCGATGATTGGACCTCCCAAAGAAAGGTTGAGAAAATGGACTAGCAAGTCACAAAGAAGCAAAAGCTCGAAGAAGCTAATCAAAGGCCAAAGGCCAAAGTATGTGAAGGTTTTAACCGAACAAAAGTGAAGAAACTCCAATTCAACATCAAAGGCCAAAGGCCAAAGGCCAATTCACTTCAGAAGCTGTCCCTCACCAAAAGGAAATCAAAGTGCTCAATTCAGTGAAACCCGAACCAAATCATGTGCTAGAGAAAGAAACAAGTTAACCATATAGTGCGAGTCGGTCCAGAGAATGCAGTCCAGGAGCCTGAAAAGGGCTATCTCCCGAAACATCCAAATTAATTTGCATCTCAGCTCGAAGGTACAAGTATCAAGTTTCTTCTAAGTATTTACACGGTTTAGTTTGGTAATAAGTAAGTAATGCATGAATAGGATAAATCTAGTTCCATATTGAACAGGCTGTCGTCGTACCTGTGCAAAAACAATTTATATTTTTCCTCGCTCTTGGCTGTGGGTTAGCACAATGGCAAGCAAGGGTCGAACCCTAGGGAGCTAGATGGTTACTACTTCGTTCTGAAATAGAGAAAAAACAAGAAACTAGTGTGAAAGTAAAGGTTAATGTAATGATCGAAAATTGCTAAGGGATTTATCAATCAGAGAAGATATTCAGGTTAGGGTATTATTCAATTGTGACTTCGTTTATCCTTGATTTCTAAGTATTTATTCTAGCTTTCTTAGGGTTACTCCTGGTCTGGTTATAACCGTTTAATTCTAGCAAACCTAATACTCCTGGTCTGGTTATATTAGGTTTCGTGCAACTACTTATTCTAACTGGGTCGGTATCAAATAAGCAGTGAAAAGATAGTAAGGATTACTATGTTAAGTTGTATCCTTTCGGATCTCCCCTTAACATAATAAATTCAAACTAATAATGTGCACAAGAACTAAATAGAAAGCATGAATAATGTTGAAGAACAGAATCTCAAAACAATCGTCACAATTATTTAACCCTAACCCGAATAATTGGATTAGTTACACATCGACATAAGTAAACAATGCAAATAATAAAAGGAAGAGACTTCACTAATTGACCGAGATGAAGAACAGGAGGAGCAAGTCACGGCTGAAGCAAGGAAGACTGAGATCGATGGATTTCTCTGTGATTTTCGGATGGTTTGAAGACTGCAGGATCTCCTGTATTTATAGGGTTTGAGAAACCCTAACTTGGCGATAAATCTACGAAACCCTAGCATCGCATGCAAATTGGGCCGGCTGCTGGACTTTGGACGTGCGAATGGATGAGATGAGGCTCGGCTGGCCGGACGGATGGATCAGCGCTGGAGTGCTCGGATGGCCAGGCGCATGCCCGCTCGGATGGCCGAGCTGGAGCTCGGAGGCATGCTCGCATGGCCAGGCGCATGCCCGCTCGGATGGCCGAGCTGGAGCTCGGAGACACGCTCGCATGGCCGGGCTGGAGATGGATCAGCGCTGAAGTGCACGGGCTGATCGGACTGGGTACTTTGGGGCTGATTTGACTCACCTTCGGACACTCTTCTGGCCGGTCTCTTGGTTTGGGGCACTAGCTGGACATGTATACTTGATGCTAGGACCTTGAAATCACCCCATTGTGTGGACGGATTAGGCCGGAGCGGCTCTCAAAGTTGATATCTCAGCCAGCCGGAAAACAGGCCCTGAAATTTGGCTAAGTCCTGAAATCTGCGCTGATCGTGCTCATGGGTTCTTGCTCCCTTCGTTCCTTGCTCGTGGCTCGAAATTCACTTGGGTTTGGCCTGAGGTGTAGCCTGACATATGGGCAAGACCATGGTGTGGTCCGATTTGTGCTGGGCTGGACCTTCTCCAAACGACGGGTGCTTCTTTCACCGAGCACGACCAGCCTGCGGACGCGCCTGGGCGCCTGGGCCTGATGGAACGCTGGTCGGCCTCACAGATTCATGCCCCGAGCGTTGCTTGGTTGTTGGTCGAAAATCCAATTGGTTTTGCCTGAGTCATAGCCTGACATACGAGCTACAAACTGCTGGTCTCCGATCATGGATTGGATCCTCCAGTGTCAAACGACACTTGCCTCATTCTCTGAGTACGGCCAGCCTGCGGGTCTCGGGTCCTTGTGGTGTTTTTGGCTCCAAAAGCCATATTTTGAATGTGATTCCTCCTAGAGCTTCCAAATCACCTGAAACACGAAACAACACTAAAAAGTAACTGTTCGCATAATAAAGTGAATGAAATGGTGGGAATTAATGACTCGATGAGTCGTATAAATACGGCTCATCAAACCACCCCACACTTAAACTTGTTCGTCCCGAACAAGAACTAGGTCATAAGAGGAACGAACTAATGTAAACACCACAATGCTTCGGTTATCCTAGACGAGCTACATGGACATGAATTAATTACTCTAGATCTCGCCTGTTATGCATGCTCGCTACTAATATCTTTGTGCTAAAACATGGGTTAAAGATACGTGTTACCTTTGGGTCGAGATGCAAATCAATTCGGATGTCTCGGGAGATAGCCCTTTTAGACCCATGAACCCTCATTCTCGGACTCGAACTCGCTGCTATATGGTTATGCTTTGCTGCTTTTTCTTGCACGTGATTGATTCGAGCTCCAAAGTGATGAGTACTAATCGGTCAGCTATAGTGTCATGGGATCTGATATTTCAATGATGCTTTCACTTGATTTTGTGTGGACTATCACAATGATGGTGGATTTGTTGCTTTGTAGTGCGGATTGTGACTTGCTCGAACCGTGGTTCCTTCTCCTTTTGACGCGAGTCAAGCCGAGGGTCGCTCGTCTATTTTCCCGGTTACTCGGATTAGAAACCTTCCTGCTCTTACTCATCCTCGTCCTTTCGACACGGGTCAAGTCAAGGGTCGCTTGCCTATTTTCTCGGCTACTTGGACTAGAGCTTGGACGGTGTGAAGTATTCCCGTCCCGACCAACCGCAAAGGTACCGCAGTGGCGGAGCAGACTCGTACTATGTTGCCTCGAAGTGCTAGCCTCCACGAACTCCACATAACCACATATCCTGAGTTCGGCCTTTGAACGATCTGTCAAGTCTCTCTAGGGCATTGCTATCAACTCCACATCCCTGTTTATCTCAACTAACAAAGGCACGCAAAATTTTAAGATCACATGTTAGTCGCACAAATCAATTTTCACCAAAGACATGCATGTAAAGTCGGCTATATCTATTTCACCCAATCACTATCCAATACTGCAAGTCTAGGAAATAGTGAAGTATCATGTACAAAAATTTTAAAAATGACTCGAAACGTGCTGACTCTGTATGGTGGGCATGCTGACTCGATAACTGACTCATAACTGACTCTCCCACCCCACACTTTTGAAATGAGCCGTGTCCTCACGGCACGACTCAAATCTAGACACACAAATGCATGCGATAAATAGATAAGGAAAGGAAAAGGGTAGAACGAGACTCCCCTGGGATGTAGACGGTGTTCGGCTGAACTCGGATCTAAGGGCTCTCCCGGCGGACTAAAATGCGTAGCTCCGCAAGCAAAGTGCGTAACTCGCAAAGGGAATTTCCGGCCGACTAAGTCCAATCCCTACAAAATGAAACCAACTCCTTTCCAAGGTACAATGTGACAATTAAAGACTCATAAATAAACATAGTAAATAAATAAACTGAAAATAAATGCAAACCGTGCAGGGCTGCCTCCCTGTGAGCGCCTTTGTTTAACGTCGTTGGCTCGACAGTACCTCTTTAGGGATCACAAGTTAGGGTCCCATGGGCGTGTGAGGTCATACTTCTTCCCTGTCTCTCCTTCTGTTCGTCCATAGTGCTCCTCAAGCTGTCCACTCGGCACTGCCTTCCAATGATCAGGCGGATTTGCCTTCACATCCTTCCGAGCTGGCGAGGCCACCTTTATCATAGTCACTGGTCCATCGAGTCGGGCTCTAGTGCTTCTCCATCCTGGTTTCCATCCAAACGTGCCATGTCTCGGTCTCTTCCTCATGTATGGATGGTCAGAACCCCTGTCAACATGGTAGTTTGATTTCGTTCCAGCAAGCATAGGCGACAACCTTTTTGTTCCAACATAATTCTTGGTCCTTGTGTCCGAGATGACCGGTTGTCCCAGAATGAGTGTAAGAGGGCTGTGAGCACTGGCATCTCCCGTCTGCAAAATATAAGAATCAATATCGCGGGTGAGAATGCATGGGTCCTTACCGGAGTCAATGCTTCCCGCGGACGTCTCCTGTTCAACCACCGCGGACGTCCCTTGATTTACTGGTAATTCTTCATACGTCCGTGCATAAATTGTAGAGGCGTCCGCGCCCTTTACTGAGGGAGAACCTTCAATGGATGTGACCTTGATTTCCTCGGTTGCCTTGACCGGTTCTGCCTCGGGTAGGTCTGTAATGAGGTCTGAGCATGTCTCGGGAAGCTTGATAATGAGGTCTGACTCGAGTGGCCCGGTCGGCTCTTCCTGAGGTGCCAGCGGGATGTCTTCTTCCAAACATTCGGGGTAGTCCCACTGGAGCTCTTCTTCCTTCAACCATTGGTCCTCATCTTCTGCCGGTTCTATGGGCTCCAAGATAGGTTCTATTAGAGCCTCTGCCATGTCCTCCTCTGTTTTTGTACCGACATCTTCTTCCTGCTTTCTCATCAACTCGGACACGATCTGATTCAAGTCGAACAATGTTCCTGATAACTCGGCCAAGTCTCTCTTGTTTTCGGCCCGAGATTGCTCCACTATGTTGGCCAACTGTTGGATGCTAGCTGTCAACTCCTTCTCTTTGTCCTCTAGTGCCTCGGTCTGATCTTGTATTGGTCTTGATCTCTCGGCCAAATCGTCTATCAAGTCCCAAATAGCACTTATGGTCATGTCATAGACCGAGCATCCTGCCTCCTCAGTGAGCCAACTCCACTCATGTGGTAACATCCCGGCGAGAAACACTTGAAGAAGAAATAAGTCTGTGAATCCATGGTGCGGGCAGCTTATCACAAGGGAATCAAAGTACCGTAAGTACTCATCCAAAGTTTCATCCCGGGATTGCTCAAGGTGCATGATCATTTCTCGGACTTCTTGTCGGAAGGGTGGTGGATAGTACTCCCCATAATTCCACGGCTCACTTCCGTAGTAGGAAGTCATGTCGAATCTGCAAGTGAATCAGAAAAACGTGCAAGCTAGCATGGCACCGAATAGCAAGTACATACTAGCAACAAAGGGTCCCCAGGAAATTGGAGGGGTCACAGCGGTCCCACTTAAAACCCAAAATCCTTAGACTCGTAAGTCTTGGTGACAGAACCCTCTGAGAGCTAGAAATTGGAAATCGAAAAGAATGAAAATCGAAAATCGAACAGTTGAAATTGAAATATCACCGAGATAAGCAGATTTCGAAATAATGCAAAGAGAAAAAAATAAACGAAAAATAAAAGAAGAACAAAAGTTTCACCGTGCTTAGCTCCCCGGCAACGGCGCCATTTTGAACAGGCTGTCGTCGTACCTGTGCAAAAACAATTTATATTTTTCCTCGCTCTTGGCTGTGGGTTAGCACAATGGCAAGCAAGGGTCGAACCCTAGGGAGCTAGATGGTTACTACTTCGTTCTGAAATAGAGAAAAAACAAGAAACTAGTGTGAAAGTAAAGGTTAATGTAATGATCGAAAATTGCTAAGGGATTTATCAATCAGAGAAGATATTCAAGTTAGGGTATTATTCAATTGTGACTTCGTTTATCCTTGATTTCTAAGTATTTATTCTAGCTTTCTTAGGGTTACTCCTAGTCTGGTTATAACCGTTTAATTCTAGCAAACCTAATACTCCTGGTCTGGTTATATTAGGTTTCGTGCAACTACTTATTCTAACTGGGTCGGTATCAAATAAGCAGTGAAAAGATAGTAAGGATTACTATGTTAAGTTGTATCCTTTCGGATCTCCCCTTAACATAATAAATTCAAACTAATAATGTGCACAAGAACTAAATAGAAAGCATGAATAATGTTGAAGAACAGAATCTCAAAACAATCGTCACAATTATTTAACCCTAACCCGAATAATTGGATTAGTTACACATCGACATAAGTAAACAATGCAAATAATAAAAGGAAGAGACTTCACTAATTGACCGAGATGAAGAACAGGAGGAGCAAGTCACGGCTGAAGCAAGGAAGACTGAGATCGATGGATTTCTCTGTGATTTTCGGATGGTTTGAAGACTGCAGGATCTCCTGTATTTATAGGGTTTGAGAAACCCTAACTTGGCGATAAAGCTACGAAACCCTAGCATCGCATGCAAATTGGGCCGGCTGCTGGACTTTGGACGTGCGAATGGATGAGATGAGGCTCGGCTGGCCGGACGGATGGATCAGCGCTGGAGTGCTCGGATGGCCAGGCGCATGCCCGCTCGGATGGCCGAGCTGGAGCTCGGAGGCACGCTCGCATGGCCAGGCGCATGCCCGCTCGGATGGCCGAGCTGGAGCTCGGAGACACGCTCGCATGGCCGGGCTGGAGATGGATCAGCGCTGAAGTGCACGGGCTGATCGGACTGGGTACTTTGGGGCTGATTTGACTCGCCTTCGGACACTCTTCTGGCCGGTCTCTTGGTTTGGGGCACAAGATGGACATGTATACTTGATGCTAGGACCTTGAAATCACCCCATTGTGTGGACGGATTAGGCCGGAGCGGCTCTCAAAGTTGACATCTCAGCCAGCCAGAAAACAGGCCCTGAAATTTGGCTAAGTCCTGAAATCTGCGCTGATCGTGCTCATGGGTTCTTGCTCCCTTCGTTCCTTGCTCGTGGCTCGAAATTCACTTGGGTTTGGCCTGAGGTGTTGCCTGACATATGGGCAAGACCATGGTGTGGTCCGATTTGTGCTGGGCTGGACCTTCTCCAAACGACGGGTGCTTCTTTCACCGAGCACGACCAGCCTGCGGACGCGCCTGGGCGCCTGGGCCTGATGGAACGCTGGTCGGCCTCACAGATTCATGCCCCGAGCGTTGCTTGGTTGTTGGTCGAAAATCCAATTGGTTTTGCCTGAGTCATAGCCTGACATACGAGCTACAAACGGCTGGTCTCCGATCATGGATTGGATCCTCCAGTGTCAAACGACACTTGCCTCATTCTCTGAGTACGGCCAGCCTGCGGGTCTCGGGTCCTTGTGGTGTTTTTGGCTCCAAAAGCCATATTTTGAATGTGATTCCTCCTAGAGCTTCCAAATCACCTGAAACACGAAACAACACTAAAAAGTAACTGTTCGCATAATAAAGTGAATGAAATGGTGGGAATTAATGACTCGATGAGTCGTATAAATACGGCTCATCACATATTCTCACTTTCATATTTGAAGTTTTTACTTGGATTGTGTGTGCATCTCTTAAATAGCATTGTTCGGGACGAACAACTAAAAGTGTGGGGTGATCTGATGGACCATATTTATATGATTCGTTAAGACAGTTAAACCCACCAAATTAGACGCTTTATCTTGACAACTTTTACCATTTAGTTTCACTTTTGTTCTACAGGCTATTTCAAGGAGTAATGACGAAACGAGCTAAAATGGAGTTCTTAACGCTAAAAGTAGATTACAAGTCAGAACTGGCCATACTCCGACAATACTCCGATCAAGCCACAACTAAGTCCCAATGACTTATTCCAACAAAGATCAAGAACACAAGTGAAATGCCAAGTCTAAGTTCCTCATCTTTTGATGTCAACTAAGGAGCAACCAAAGGAGCAATCAAAGGGCAACCAAAGAGCAACCAAAGGGCAACTGGAGTTATATCAGAACCGATGGCTTTTGGGGAGAAAATATCACAATCCACTCAAACTCTCTTCTCCTCCACCTAAGGCCGGCGGCTTTGAGTGTCAAGATGACACATGGGGGGCGGCTAAGGGGAAGAGACACCTAAGGCCGGCGGCTCTTGAAGCTTCCACTCCCCTCTTGCCATGTGTTGGCTCCTCCTTCCTCCTCCATGCCTATAAATACCAAGCTCCTTCCCTTTGTAAATCATCCTCATTCCAACAAGCTCAAACACAAGTCACTTGTTACTTATCTCTCTAGATTTTGGGCACAATCCCTGTAAACATTTACTTTGATCTTGAATACTCTTGTTGGTTCTTGAGTATTCTTGTTGTTCTTGAGTTTACTCCTGTTGGTTCTTGAGTATTCTCCCCTTTACTTTCCTTGTCTTGATTTCCAAAAACCTTTACTTTCCTGTCTTTCAAAACCTTTACTTTATTCAGCACTTAGCTATGATATCCACCTCTATGGATATTCGTAGCTAAACCCTTCATTTGGTTGAAGGAGTGTGCTTGTATCATACAATGTTTTAGACCCTTCTCTTAAGTGCCTCTTTGTGTTCAAAACTTGTTCTATGTGCCATATATTAGGTCAGAACACTATTGGTTGAGTGGATGCTCGAAAGAGCAAAGCTCTTCCATGGGTTCGTGAACCTTCGTGGTTAAGTGGAGGCTTGAAAGGGCACAGCTTAACTGTGGAGTTAAACCTCTTTAAAACACCATTTGGTTGATCGGAAATGATTGATCAAATGGATGCACATCAGCTAAGATACTTCGAAAGGAGGAATCAGCCCAAATAGAACAAGTGTTCTAAACGGTGTGGCAAGTCATGTGCTAGAAATAGCCTTGATACATCTTTGAACACTTAGTATGATCATTAGAGGTCAATGATAAACAGATTTATGATACAAGGCCCCTAAAACTGAATCCTTTCCTTTAATTAAAACATCACCTGTCACTTTACTTTCAGTCTCATATCAACTGCTTACTTTCGGCAAGTCATTTCCTTCAAGCATTTACTTTCAGCAAGTCTTGTCCTTCAAGCACTTTACTTTACGCACTAACTTTCAGCAAGTCTTGTCCTTCAAGCACTTTACTTTTACGCACTTACTTTCAGCAAGTCTTGTCCTTCAAGCACTTTACTTTTACCTACTTACTTTCAGCAAGTCTTGTCCTTCAAGCACTTTACTTTTCAGTACTAAAATCACAACCAACCCACGTTACTTTCAGTACTAAAATCACACCAACCCCCGACTGTCTTACTTTCCATCTTCGAAAGAACAACTATCCACTAATTCCCTTGGGTTCGACCCCTACTTACCACTTTACTACCCAATAGTAGAGTACGAGTAGCGGACTTATAAATTTATTTTTGCACAGAGCCGTCGCACATTAACGACGGTGTGGTGCGCTCCGTCAGGAATAAACTGATAATTATGCCCGACGGTGACGTGACACCCGTGACATATAGACATGTCACGGCAGGGGCTGAAACACACTGAGCCATATGGGTGCCGTGACACCCGTGACATATAGACATGACACGGCATGTCTGAGTTTGCCCGATTCCTTCTGCGTAAAAACCCTACCATGACTGACGTGACACTAATGAGATGTCACGGCTGTCATGGCCCATTGCTGGTGCAGAGCACTTTTTCGGTCTTTTTCGTCCAATTTTTTGTTCTTTCAGTACTCCGAGTTCGAGGAGCGATGATATGTCTTTTTGTCCTGAAACACTAGAAAAAGGCATCAAATAGGACAATTTGCCGGGAAAACAAGTGTTATCCTTCATCGAATGTAGTGTATAATTAGTCAAAATATTGACTGATCAACCCGCAAACGATTTACACCTTTAATTAATTCAATTCAAGCTGCCATTTCTTCTAAACGCACTATAATCAGCCCAAACGTAGCCGAATCCATCAAATCACCGACGGAATCATCCGTTTTAAATGAATAAAAATGGGTTCATGAAAAAACTGGCTCGTGGATAAAAATATCTGCTATAGCATCGTGAGCAATCTGAAATCACTAATTTCGAGTTCGGTCGAGTTACTTAGGGAAAAGAGTCGAGTCTCAGATCAGTCTGAACTTCTTTTTGCAACTGTTCGACATCTTTTTCTTCATTTCCCTGTAAGTCGACTCAAGTCTTTATTCTTAGCAAGTTATCTGAAACATAGGAAGAGAGCATAAATTGGCTAACAAAACTCGGAATTTGAGCTAAGTTTTACATGTAGGAAGGTAATCATGGATCAAGAATTCGAGGTACAAAAACAATCCACATTTAGAATGTGTTCATCCCGAACGAGTACAAGGCACATGATAAGCCCTCATTTCATGTAAACACTCATAACTTTTATTGGTGACGAATTATAAAATGAAACTGACGAATTATGTCGTCTTTTCATTTTTCGACTCGTCTTTTTCATTTTTCGGCTCGAAAAGTGACGAACTATAAAATAAACTGACGAATTTTAAAATGATTTTGACAAATTTTATATTTTGTACCAAAGTTTAACTTTGTACCTGATCTTGACCCTTTATGCATATATATAGTAAAAATTTGAAACCGATTAATCCCCGGTATATAAAGAACACTTTTTGCCAGATTACCGCCTAACGATTTCTAAAACATTGCCCTGAGCAGCACGAAAAGCTCAACATTAACACACTAACTGTTTCGCTTGGGATGCTCAGGAAACCTTGGTCTAGCCCGAGCAACTTGATCGGTAAGTGAAACGGCTCAGTTCCTTGCCTTTAATCGACAATTAAAGAGATAAGAGAAAATATTGGATTTTAGGTTAAGTTTTTGGGAGACAATTTTGGAGAAAAAAGGAGACCATCTCCATCAAGACTTCAAAAGGAGAAGGACAAGAAAGAAGTGAAGAATGTACAAGGAAAGTTTGTATTCTTCACCGGTTCACCTTATACTCTCTCATTAATTATTATTTTTCGAAATTGTGTTTAAACCTAGAAATGATGTGTGAGTGGTGACCCTACCTATTGTACACAAGCTCAATATTAATCTTATAATAGATTGTTGATGTTTATGTAATTTCATTTCGATTAAGTTAAAGTGTGAATGTTATTCTATTTCATATATTGTTATAAGTTGATGCATGCAAGATGTTTGGAGAATTTTTTTAGCATGAGTTAAAATTTAGGTAAAGTATCAACAAACTTAAAGGGTGTTTCCAAAGGGAACCCATGTTTCAATGCAAGGGGAACCCATGTTTCAATGAGACATGGTGTTTGTAAAGGGAACCCAAGTTTCAATGCAAAAGAAAGGCTAGTTAAAAATAACTAATTATTTTGGTTATTTACACAACGACAATTGGTAAAAAATCAAAGTGGATTTGACTGGTCTATCTGCTCGAAAGACTGACAATCCATAGGTTAGATGTGTATTGACAATTTAGGCGCAACGAAGGTTGGTCTAGCTCCTATTTGCGCATAGTCTTTTTCAATTGAACTTTAGTTTGAAGCTTATATGATTTGAGTGTACAATTTGGTGAAGTAAGTCTCTGAAATATCTCTTTGTATTGAACTTAAATGACTTAAAATTTTGGATAAAAATAATTGTTATAAACATTCAAATCGGAATAGTTGAATCCGAACACAACTTTACATAGTATATATGTTTACATTGCTCCCTTGAATACGACTCGGTCTTATTTGATAATATAATTTTTTTGTTGCAATTACGACAATCCTCTTTATTGACATATCAAGAGGGTAAATATAGACGGTACAAGGCTATGCTTTAACAGAGTTTTCTAAATCTGACACATCGCCAGTTTAGTCTGCTCCCTATCCCAACGGTTCTTCGTTGTTCAGACCACATGACAACCACTACACCAGATTGCACATTATACGACTCTCTTTGCTCTAGTCATATATGACAGAGTCGCATATGTCGGGTTATCTGACAGTATTTTGGAATGATTGTCGTATAAGATACCCTTACGCGACATCCTCAATGCGACAAGTCATTCACTGTCGTATAAGGTAACCTTTGCGACATCCCCATAAACGACAGCATGAAATGTGTCGCGTAAGTTGCCATATGCGACATCAGGTTAAGAGACACAGCTAACGATGTCTCGTAAGTTGTCATATGAGACATCATGTTAAGAGACACAAAAAAGGATGTCCCTTAAGTTGGACATGCTGACACACTGCTTTTTTGAATACATAATAATATGTAAGTAACATTTAGTGCATCGTACACATTGGTTGGTCAACTACCGTTGTCTTATGCGACTCCATAAGACAATCAGAGTCGCGTAAAGGGAAGCACATTTAATGAAAAATCAGATGTCCTTGTACTTTGTCTCTCTCAATTGACAGAAACATTCTAAATGTTTCTGAGTTTGAAACCCCACCGCTGAGCACAAAAAATAGTAAGCTTTTTCTCTTTCATTTTAGTCCCCACTTGTTTTAAACTTCCATGTTGATCATGTTAGTTTATATGTATGTATGTTGGTTGAGAAACATGTTACTTCCTTTGTATTTTCTAGGCACTTATGGATAAAAGTTGGACTGAAATGGAAAGAGGTTCTAAAGCTTACTATGAAGGGATTATAAATTTTATTGAATTTGTGAAGGAAAATAGGGGTGGTCACCCTACGCATATATGCACGTGTAGACGTTGTAAGTTGCGCAAAGTACCTAAGATTGCATTGGATAAAATCAGAGTACACTTGATATATTATGGGATGAAGCGAGACTATATCATATGGACATCACATGGTGAAGTTGATGATAGACCATCATTGTATACACAAAGGCGTGAATACCTTATATTGCAAAGGAATGAAGAATCAAGTTCTCAGTACTCTAGTGCCAACCATTATGTAAATCCCACTATGGAAATGTTGGATGATGCTTTTTCATTTCGTGAAAACTTTGAGACCGGCGTAGATGATGATGATATGATGAATGAGGACATTAATGATCCTTTTGGGAAGGAGGCTTAAGATAAGTATCATAGGCTTGTAGCTGAAGCCCGAACTCCTATATACAGTGGTAGTGACACAACTGTTTTAGAGGCTATTTAAAAAGCAAAGCAGGTGAAGGTTGCCAATAGATGGTCGGATAAGAGTAAGGTTGCCAATAGATGGTCGGATAAGAGTTTCAATGATCATCTACGACTGTGTAAAGAAATACTTCCTCGGGATAACAACTTCCCTAGTTATTGTTGAGACGTGAAAAATCTTTTGAGGAACCTGGGTTTGGGTTACGAGACTATTCATGCATGCCATCATGGTTCTATGTTGTTCTACAAAGAATATAAAAATCTTCAAAATTGTCTCGTGTGTAATGAAGCGAGATATGACGATGATACACTTTCCAAAACTCCAAAGATGGTGGTTAAATACTTTCCTTTGACTCCAAGATTACAACGTCTATACATGTCACCACATATTGCAAAGGAAATGCGATGGCATAACGAAAGAGATATTGGTAAAGGTAACTATCTGAGACACCCCACAGATGGTGATACATGGAAAAAGTTTTAACATGGAATTCCCGGATTTTACAAGTGAGGTTCGAAATGTTCATCTTGGTTTGTCAACTTATGGGTTTAATCCTTTTGGGGCATCGGGGTTATCGTACAGCACTCGGCCTGTCGTGGTCATTCCTTATAATTTGCCACCTTCGATGTGCATGAGAAAGGAGTTCAACATTCTCACTTTATTGATATCTGGTCCTAAATCTCCTGGAAAGTGTCTAAACATATTCATGAGACCATTAATCAATGAGTTCAAGATGTTATGGGAATATGGGGTTCTCACTTATGATCGTCACGATGGATCTTCATTTATGATGAAAGCAGCAGTAATGTGGACCATTAGTGACTTTCAGGGGTTGGGTATGCTCGGTGGCCTGAAGACTAAAGGCTACAAAGCTTGTCCATTATGTTTGGATGAAATTGATGCTAACCATTTATGTGGTAGAATGGCATACCAAGGGCACCGTAGGTAGTTTCCAAGTACTCACCATTGGAGAAATGTTGCAACCAAGTTTAATAGACAAGTTGAGTTGAGGGATGCCCCTTCATCCCTTTCGGGTTCACAAATTTTATATGAGATACATTCTCATGAATTTCCGACACTTAGCTTACATCCAAAGTTCAAGGCTAGAGACACTTCAGAGAGGCTCTGTTGGACACACAAGACTATTTTTTATGAGTTGCCCTGATGGGAAACATTTAGTCACCCATATTCACTCGATATCATGCACATTGAAAAGAATGTGTTTGATAACATAATCGGCACCATACTTGGACTTGACGGAAAAACAAAGGACGATTCAAAGGCACGTGCAGCCTTGCAGAAACATACACCGTGTTGCCTAATGAAAAGGTTTAAATACTAGAGATGATGAGAGATGCAAAATATCCACATGGTTACGCCGGATGTTTGAAAAATAATATTAATGTTGGTGACAAAAAGTTTATTGGGCTAAAGACACATGATTGTCATGTCATGCTACAACGCCTACTGCCTGTTGTTATTCGACCCTACTTGCCTAAGACTGTACTAGACCCATTGATCTCATTATCCATATGGTTCCAAAAGTTATGTTGTAGAGGGTTGAAGAAGCTGGATGTTATATAGATGAAGACGGATATAGTGATAATCCTTTGTAAGTTGGAACAAATTTTTCCTCCAGCTTTCTTCACCATAATGGTACATCTCTTGATTCATCTTCCAGATCAAGTATTACTAAAAGGTCCCGTACATTATAATTGGATGTACCCTATGGAAAGGTATGCGTGCCCAAATAATTTATATATTTTGATATTATATAAGTAATTATATGAGCTAATACTTGTTTTACATGCAGCTAGGTGAGTATAAGAAATACGTCAGAAACACACGTTACCCGGAGGGATGCATCGCTGAGCAGTACATTGCGCACGAGTGTGTGACATATTGTAGATTGTACATGGATGATACTAATGCTGCACCAATAAATGTTGAATCTGTGGGGCAAGCCTGCAAGTTATCAGTTGTATCTGACCTTATTAAACTACTTGGACATCTTCGTAGAGTAAAACTCAGTAAGACAGAAATAGCCACTGCTCACTGGCATGTGGTGGAAAATTGTTCTGAAGTAAGCCATTACTATAATTCACATAAGGATGGATACTGGGTTGAATGTCCTGACAGTAGCTATGATGAATATGTTAAAGACTTTCATAGATACTTTCTTGGTTGGGTACGCATAAATACTTTATTTGTGGAACTTAATTTTATTATAGTTACTCACATATTACACTAACAGTCTATCTTGTTTCTCGCATGTGAATGAACTCCAAAATGCTGGAGATGATTACTATAAACCGGAAGTTCACAACTTAGCATTTTTCCTTCAAACACATGCTTGTTACTCACAATGGCATGTAAATGGTGTAAAATTTCTCATTTATGATCGCGATTGCAAGTTAAAAACACACAATAGTTGAGTGATGGTTAAAACTCGTGAGTATTACTATTATGTTTACATCTACATGGAGTGAAAGCATTTTCTTGAGAATGCCATTTAATTTCTATGTGTTTTATTGATGTGCATGTGACAAAACATATTCTGGTATTCTTGAGAATATCATCCAGATGAAGTATGCCCAAGGGATACATGTAGTCGTTTTTAAATGCAAATGGTTTAATACTAGCCCATACCACGGTGGAGGCATAAAGTACGATCAAGGTTTAATATCTGTGGATACGTCGAGTATTTGGTATGAGAATTCACCATATTGTCTTGCAATCCATGCAATTCAAGCTTTCTATTTAGATGATCCAAAGGCCGGATATAATTGGAAGGTGGTTAATGTCATCGCACATAGAGGTATATATAGTGATTCTCCACTCGCACGCAATGAAAATGTTGACAAAGCGTATCAAGAAGATACTTTCGTGAACATACCAAACTACATACCTATTAATGATCTACATGTTGATTTGGGATGTCTTCCACGATCACCCCCTCCATTCTATATGGAAAATGGTGACTCTGAGGATGAGAATGAAGATGAAGATGAAGATGGAGATGAAGATGAGGAGACATCAGATGGTGAGGATGAAGATGATGAAAATGAAGAGGATGGTGAAAATGAAGAGGATGAATATCAAATTGATGATGATGATGAAACATAAGTCACTGAGATATGCCAATTTGGAAACCATGTTCAAAAGAAGTCTTGTTATATGTTTTTATGCCTAACTACAAATCCCTCCCAAAACAAAAAAAACACGAAGTCTTCCCCGCCCTCCCAAAATAACAAAATAACAAAATAACAAAATAAAAACATAAACGAGGGTTTCATCGCTTTCACAACTTAGCCGCCCTTACTCGTTCTCTCCCCAAAGCTGAGCCGCCCTTACTCGTTCTCTCCCCAAAGCTCTCGCCAAATCGCTTCAAGTCGCTTCTCTCAACATCCGTTTCTGACTCGCCAGATCTGCACACCTCCACTACCGTCCATGGCTTCGGGTAAGAAGAGGACCATCCCGGAGATAAACGAGGAGCATGAAGCTTTGCTCGCCATCTTGTCGTCGTCCGCCACCAAAGTTGCTTAGCCCAGAGATGCCAGAGAAGGTGATGCCAGCTAAACTTAAGAAGCCGGAGAAGCAACATGTAGCAGTCCAACCACCACTAGCTGCCACTGCAGGCACCACCGCAGACACCACCACTGACGTTCCTCTGGTAGCAAACCCACAACAGGCACCACCAATGACGTTCATCCAAGCTGACGTTCCTCCGGCAGCAAAGCCACAGCATGCACCACCGCAGGTACCACCACTGAAACCCCTTCAAAAAAGCCCTAGACCAAAAAAAGTAGCACCTTTGCTAGTTAAACTAGTCCCACCTCCCATTCACCCCACCAGTGACTATTCAGCCGCGTTACTGATGGAGCGTATTTATACGATTCATCGAGTATACTAAACCCACCAAATTAGGCACTTTGAGTGCACGAACATGTGCTTGTTAATGTGTATTTGCATTTCAGGCCATTTTGGAGTCTAAAGAGGGAAACACTTTAAAAGGGGAGATTTGCGCCCAAAAGCAGCACAAGCCATTTCACAGCCGGGCCAGCCGAGAACGCAGGACGCTTGCGTCCGGGCTGCGCCAAAGATCCCAGGCCGCGTCCCAGGATCCCAGCCGGGCCACGCCGAGAGTGCCGAGCGCCTGTGCCGAGCGCCTGTGCCGAGTGCCGAGACCATGCGCCTATGCGCCCAAGGACCGAAGAGCTTCAATTCAGACCACGGCCTATCTCCGTTGGTGTTCCAGAAAAACCACCTCGAGCACTTGATTTCCATGAAGGATGTCGTTCCAAATCCACACTCAAAAGACCAAGAACGCAAAGTCCAAAATCCAAGCCATCCTAGGCCAAGGGACCGAGTTTTAGGCAATCCTAAGGAACGACCATGCTACACTCAAATTCAGCCTTAACTTCCTTCATGGAACCGACTTGGAATCACTCAAACATGCTAAATCCATCGGCGTTTGGACAAAAACACATTGCCAAGGGCCCGAGCCCGGTAAAGGCCAAACAAGGGCAATTTTAGCCGATTTGCGATTTCGACCGTGTTTGGGGCAGAATTTGGCTTAACTTCCTTCTTGAGATCATCTTAGAATGACTTTGTCGTTCAGAATACGCTCTCCAAAATCCAAGAAGCTCCGGCCAAAGCTCCGGTCAGATTCTGGCCAAATTTCTGCGAACTCCGGCCATACTCCGGCGAACCTCCGACGAGCCTCCGATCAAACCAATTCCGACCACCACTATGCTCCGGTCATTTCTTGCTCCGGCCACATTCCGCCGAAGTCCAACCAAAGTCTAACCGGAGTTGCATGGGAACCGATGGCTTTTGGAGCAAAATATCTCATTCAACTCACACTCACTTCCTCCACCTCACCACCGCTTGCTTTGAGGAGATGATGCCACCTTGGCCGGCGGCTTTGAGCTCTCCTCTTCCCCTCTTGACATGTGGATGGCTCTCCTCCACATCTCCTCCTCCCTCTTGCCTATAAATATCACATCCCTTCTCATTTGTAAAGTGTCCCAAAATTTCGTGGCCTTTGGGTCCTTTGTTACTTATCTCTCTAGAATCCATCACCAAATCCATGTAAACACCTCACTTTGATATTGAAAGTCCCAAGTTGTTCTTGAGTTTTCTTTTGTGTTCTTGAGTTTTTACTTTCAAAACTTTATTTTCCTTGTTCTTGATTTCCAAAATCCTTTACTTTTCCTTGTCTTTGATTTCCAAAAACCTTTTCTTTCCTTGTTCTTGTTTTCCTGTTTTCCTTTACTTTCCAGCACTTAGCTATGATATCCGCCTCTATGGATATTCGTAGCTAAACCCTTCATTCGGTTGAAGGGGTGTGCTTGTATCATAAAATGTTTAGACCCTTCTCTTAGTGCCTCTTTGTGTTCAAAACTTGTTCTATGTGCCAAATATTAGGTCAGAACGCTATTGGTTGAGTGGAGACTCGAAAGAGCAAAGCTCTTCCATGCGTTCGTGACTTCCGTGGATAAGTGGAGGCTCGAAAGAGCACAGCTTATCTGTGGAATTCAACCTCTTTAAAACACCATTTGGTTGATCGGAAATGATTGATCAAATGGATGCACATAAGCTAAGATACTTCGAAAGGAGGAATTAGCCCAAATAGAACAAGTGTTCTAAACGATGTGGCAAGTCATGTGCTAGAAATAGCCTTGATACATCTTTGAACACTTAGTATGATCATTAGAGGTCGATGATAAACGGATTTATGATACAAGGCCCCTAAAACCGAATGCTTTCCTTTGATCAAAACACCACCTTGCAATTTACTTTCAGTACCTATATCAACTGCTTATTTTCAAGTACCAATATCAACTGCTTACTTTCAGTCCCATATCAACTGCTTACCTTCCGCAAGTCTTGTCCTTCGAGCATTTACTTTCCGCAAGTCTTGTCCTTCAAGCATTTACTTTCCGCAAGTCTTGTCCTTCAAGCATTTACTTTTCGCAAGTCTTGTCCTTCAAGCATTTACTTTTCGCAAGTCTTGTCCTTCAAGCACTTACTTTCAGTATTTACTTTACGCAATTTACTTTCTGTCTAAAAAAACCATAAAACCTAATCTGTATTTACTTTCTTTTTCTTTCTTTTTAAAGAACAACCATTCCACACTGACTCCCTTGGGTACGACCCCTACTTACCGCTTTACTACCCAATAGTGAAGTCACAAGTAGTGGACTTATAAATTAATTTTGTACACATTGCCTCGCGACAAGGCAGTGCTGTCAGTTACCACTCCCACCTCCTATTCACCCACAACTGCATCCGCCAGAAGCTCCGCTAGAGCCTCCCCCAGTACTATCTCCTCCTCGTTTCACTAGGAAAAGCCCTAGGTTGAAATCAATTGCGACTAAAGCTCCACCCAAAAAAACACATACCTCCCAGACAGCTAGGCTACTATTTTCAGCCCCCACGCCACCTCCTCTTCGACAGTGTGAGAGTGAGAAGTCTGAGACTAAGAGTGAGCATCCTGACAGTGAGAATGAGCCTGAAGCATCACAACTGGTTGACTTGGAGCCTGAGAATGAGCCTGAACCATCACAGGTTTCTTCTCCTAGTAGTAGTCCAATTTTGAGCATTCGTCAGCCGTCTGCTAGTCATGTAGAAGGTACTCCCTCCGTCCCATATTTTTCTTCTCACTTTCCTTTTTGGGCGTCCCAAAATTTTCTTCCCATTTCCAAAACTTACCATAAATACCCATTCACATCACACTCACAACCACCTTATTTAATCATTTATCTTCACACAGATTGTACTTGCAATGATGAAATTGTACTTGCAAATACACTCACAATAACTTACTATATTATTTTTCTTAAAACCTGTGCAAAATCACAAAGGGGAAGAAAAATATGGGACGGAGAGAGTATAAAAATGCACATTCATGTTCTTTATACCTTGTTATCACATCTAACTTGCTAGTGCATATTTCATTACTGGTGAATTTGTGCTTTTGATTTGGTAATAATTTAATTGTGTTTGTATAAAGGAGATGAAGAGCAGAGGGGAAAGCATGGCTTGGTGAATGGGACAAGGGTGTCCAATGAGGTTAATGGGAGAAGTAAGGGAAAGAAAATCATGCTGACCTTCAACAAGTTCAATATCCCTGACTGTAGGGCAGATTCTAGTTTAATGGTACACGAAATTGGAAGTGTGGTGCGCAATTCAGTGCCCATGGTGGCTGCTACTTACGGTCAATTGCCAAAAGATGCCTATGACACGGTCTTAACTCATCTGGAGGTAATTAAGTGTGCATTATTTTTGTTTTGGAATACATTTTGTGTAGTTTGTTGTTACTTACGGATTAATAACTGTTATTATTTCGGTAGCCCCATTTTGAAATTGATCTGGAAGACACAAAGCTGTGGAATTACATCACCCTAAAGGCAACCGAAAGGTTCAAGGACTAGAAGTGGCAGTGCAAGAAACACTACTTGAAGAATGGGCCAGCAACACCAAGCAAATTTCGAGACAGAGAGTATCAGTGGAAATGGCTTGTGGCACATTTCCAACAATCGAAGTATAAGGTATGCTGAATTTACATAAGTAACTTTTTTAAGATTGTTTGAATTGATTGACTTTTTTTTGTACCGACAGCACAAGTGTGTGCAGATGAAAGGTGCTCGTGCAAAAAAGGTGAACCATCACGGTGGGAAAAAGACTTTCGCCCACCGGTTACTAGAGCATGAGTAACAAGGACATGTTGCACCTTTCATATCAACATTTGCACAAGTTTATTCAACTGAGCCGGCTGGTGCATCTTTAGTGGTAATTCTCCTCACATATAATCGTTTTAATAATTTTGTGATTGTATAGTGATGATAAAATTAGTGATATATGTTCTGATTGTTGATGTTCATCAACTTGATAATTATTTCATCTTGTGAATTTTGTGGAGTTTGGAAATGTGGTTAACTTGTTATATTGCTATGTAACTATTAAGTAGGCTTTGAATATATTGATAATGGTTTGGTATGAGATTATGGATGATCTGATTTGTCAACTATTAACTGATTTGCATTTTCCATGAACTGATTTTCTCTGTATGTTGTTATGTTAGCTGAATTCAGGAAAACTATTGTTATTATCGAATCTGGTTTTGCATATATTGATCAGACTTGCATATAAGTATCGATGAAATCTGTTATTATCAAATCTTTGGTTGATATCTATTGTTAAACCTCTAGTTCTGATATGTTCTGATAATCTTTGATTGTTACTTCTGTTATTAACTTCTAATTTACTTTATAATGTGAAGGATAAAATGAACGACAAAGTGCGTGATGTGGTTGGTGATCATGAAGGCAGTACTTTGGATGACCCTTTGCCCATGGACGTTCAGTTCAGCATTATTGTCAAAGTAACTGGCTCGAAGGGAGGCCAACACGTATCTGGTGTTGGCAAGTGTGTGAAGAAGCCTCCTCGCCCAAGGTGTGGTTATAAGTTGAGTGCCCAACTGCAAGCCGAAAGGGCTGAAGAACGTGGGAAGGTGAAAGAGCTTGAGGATCGCGTAAAGATGTTGGAAGAACTGCTGCGAGGGAACAATGCGGCGGTTGGAAGTAATGCTTCTGATGGTGCAACTAGTCTCATGCCTTAGGGTGGATCTTTTGTGAACAAGTATTATAACTTTTACTTCAGTTTTTTGGGGCTGTTGGTAGCCTGAAGCTTTAGAACTTCTATTTTTTTGGGATGTTGGTAGCCACTTGCGGCTTGGTAATTTTTTGAGTGCCACAGCTTTCATGTGCTGTGTCCGAACATGTATGGAATGTTGTTGAACATTGTAAGGTAGTTTAATTGTAGTAATTTGCAGCTTGAATGGCAGGTTTTTAATTCTGTTTTGTTCTATTTTTATAAATATCAGAAACTGTCAAACACTGTCGTATATGTTATTCTTAGGAGATAATGGGGTTACTTATGAGACAGGCTCTCCATGTCATATTTGTACTAATACGAGACACCTCAAAGATGTCTCTTATGTCTACCAATACGAGACACCTCAAAGATGTCGCTTATGTCTACCAATACATTCAACTACATGTCGTATAAATATTTATCAAGTGCACAAAACAAATAGTTTACGCGACAGTAATCTCCCATACGAGACAGTAAAAATAGTATCGCGTTAGACTACTCTTGCCCGAATGTGCTTCAATTTACTGTCGCATCTTACTTATGCGACTTGACATATGCGACTTTGTGAATGCGACAGCCAGACAATCGCATAAACCTTATGCGACTCTATTTCCACTTAGCCTACTGAAATTCATGAAGTCGCATAATGGGCAATCTGGCGTAGTGAACTCCAGTCACGTAATGACTGCATGCTCCTCAACCCCACTCGCTCAATCCCAAAGTTGTAGTCACCATCGATAATCCACTTGCTACTGCCCTTATAACCTTCACATAATCAAAATTGTTCCACCAAGTCACAAAAGACCCTAATTGACAGCATGCTATGCAGTTAGAATATGATGCTTTCATGAAGACTGAGACTTGGGATCTTGTTCTCCAACCTTTGGAAGCTAATGTTGTTGGTCGTAAGTGAGTTTACAGGGTCAAATGAAAAGCTAATGGCTCTATTGACAGGTTCAAAGCTCGTCTAATTGGTAAGAGTCTTAAGCAAGAGGTTTGAGTTGATTATTTTGACACATTTACTCCGGTTGTGAAACCAACCACTATTCATATTGTCTAGGTATTGCTGTCACTAATGGTTGATCTTTGCGTCAGGTTGACATTTATAATGCCTTTTTGAACGGTGATCTTATAGAAATAATATTCGTGACTCAACCATCGAGGTATGTTTCACTTGACAAGTCGGGCCATGTTTGTCGACTTAGAAAGGCTCTCTATGGCCTGAAAAAGGTTCATAGAGCTTGGTGTCACGTGTTAGATCTATTTCATATACCCAGAATCGTAATACCAAATTCATGTTAATCGAGCATATAGAAAATACAGAAGAAGATCAAACCTTCGTTGATGACTCTAAATACTTCTGGCCGTCGCCGGTAATGGATCTTCCAGTCTCTTCGTATGACCTTTTCCCAGTGATATTTGTGAGAAATAAAACTTCGATCGATACGTGAAACTGGGGACCACTACCCATTTATAGCAGTGTACATAACTATTATAAGTTTTCATAATTACGAGTCCTTCCCCTCAAAAGAAACGTATTTACGAACTGGTATCCACACATATGTTTAATATACATGATCAACTTAATTTATATACTCTGAAGCCAAGTATATAATAGATCACTTTAATATTGACTTATAAACTATGATAGTATACACATCTTAAACTATTTACAGTATGATCCAAATATTAGATTATAAAATAATCTAACAATCTCCCACTTGATCCTAAATGTAAATCCAACTAGATGTGTAACCTTAGTGAACTCAAATGTACTATCATATAGAGTATATCCCAAAATAATCTCGTCCATCAATTATACTAACATAGGATCAAGCCAGTACTCGTAGCATCAATCGTTACGGGACCAAACTTGTCACGTATATTAATACAACCAAATGACACGGATCAATCATGGTTGTGTAGCATGGAAATTACATGAACGGTGATCTACACATGTCTATTTCCAACTGGTCACCTTAATCCAAAATACAACAGAGTGCAATGTACACTTTATTTCTGCAGAACTTAAATGTATAATATTCATATACAACATAGAGCAAAACATGATTACAACACAAACTCCCACTAAATTTGAATATCCTCAAAATTTGATTACACACATGTGAGCAACATGCTCTAGAAAGACCTGTGGTGATAATCATGGAGTTTGGTCCCAAAGTGCTTTATGGAAATCTGACCACTCTGTACTTTATTGGAATATACTGTCGGTATATTGTCACAATATCCTTAATGGTCTTTCAATGCCTTATATAAAGTGCAGTCTTGTGACAAAAGTTTCGCAGTCATATTCCCTAATTAGATGCATCATAACTTGACGTGGATCTTTTACCAAATCAGCATCCTTTGAAATCACAATCGGGATATACAACGATCTCCAACCGATCCGATTTCCTGTATGTGAGCATGTAATCTCTTGCTCTCTTTAAGAATCCAACAATTTTCTTGACTGCTACCCACTGATCCACTCTTGGGTTGCTTATATGTCAGCCTGACATACCAACAATGTACGCAATAACCAAATCTGTACATACCTTAATATTCATAAAACTCTATATAGCCGAAGCGTAAGAGATTGTTCTACATTCCTGAATTTCCGTAGAATTTCTAGGGCACTGACTAAGACTAAATTTGTCTCCTTTAGCGACCGGTGTATCACCTGGTTCACAATTATGCAGGCCATACCTCTGAAGGATGTTTTCAATATATGTCCTTTGTGATAATCCCAAAATACCCCTAGAACGATCTCGGTGTATCTGGACTCCTAATACAAAGGACGCTTCACCAAAATCTTTCATCTCAAAATTATTTGAAGGAAATTTCTTGGTGTCATGAAGCAACATCACGTCATTTGTGGCAAGTAATATGTCATCGACATATAAGACCATGAAAATAAATTTAATCCCACAAAATTTGTGGTACACACATTCATCCATCAAGTTTGCCTCAAAGCCATATGAAATTATCACTTGATAGAATTTAAAGTACCACTGATGAGAAGCTTGCTTGAGTCCATAAATGGATTTCCTTAGTTTACAAACCATATTCTTCGAGTCTCCACACTCAAAGTTTTCCGTTTGTACCATATAGATCACTTCATCAATGTCTCCATTAAGAAATGACGTCTTTACGTCCATTTGATGTAACTCAAGATCAAAATGTGCCGTTAGCGCCATGATTATCCTGAAAGAATCTTTCGTAGAAACCGGAGAGAAGGTTTCTTTGAAATCGATTCCTTTCTTTTGATTAAATCCCTTAGCTACAAGACGTGCCTTATACCTCCCCACATTACCTTTTGCGTCCCTCTTGGTTCTAAATATCCATTTGGAACCAATGGGTTTCACACCTTCTGGTAATGGGATAAGTTCCCAAACTTTATTATCTTGCATGGATTTACATTCCTCATTCATGGCTTCAATCCATTTATGAGAGTTCGAAGTTCTCATGGCATGTTGAAAGTTGATTGGATCATCTTCCATCACACCACTTTTTACTTCATGTTCTTGGAGATATACGACATAATCATCTGGAATCGCATTTCCCTCTCTCTAGTGGATCTCCTTAGTGGCACATTTTCAGTAGGTTGTTGAGTTTGTACTTCAGGAGCAATTTCCTAATTCAGTTTGAGGTTGAATAATATTGTTTGTTGAATGAGAATCAAAGCGTGCTTCTTGATGAATGATAGGTGTAGGAACCTATACATAATCAAAAGCAACAGAAGATTCCTCGTCTTCTTGAAAAACAATATTTCTTACTTGATTTCTCCCCCCCAAACTCAACATCCTCAAAAAATGTTACAGTTCCCGTCTCGAAAATAGATTTGGTAGTGGGATCATAAAACTTAAAACCCTTGATCGCTCTGAGTAGTCAATAAAGTAGCTGTTTACCATTTTGGAGTCCAATTTTCCTTCATGAGGCCTATAAGGCCTTGCCTCAGCACGACATCCCCAAACATGTAAATGCCTTAAACTGGGCTTTCGACTAGTCCATAGCTCAAAAGGTGTTTTAGCGGCTGCTTTCGTTGGTACTCTATTAAGGATATAAGCTGCTGTCTTTAAGGCTTCTCCCTAGAGTCTTTCAGGTAAGTTCGAGTGACTAATCATACTTCTTACCATATCTTTAAGAGTTTGATTTCGTCGTTCAGCTACACCATTCATGCATGCTAGGCAACCCTGGCATGGTGTACTGAGGGACGATTCCACATTCCTTTGGGTATCTAGCAAATAGTCATGAAATGTTATTCACCTGATTGGTGACATCTATCGTGATTTCACCACCACAATGAGATATAACATCCTTTACTCATTAGTTGAGTTGTTTCTCAACTTCAGCCTTCAGACTCAAGCATCATGTCTCATGTAGGGATTTATTACACGATGGAACAAATTCCAACATATACAGATTATTATAAACACTATGCATATCGGTCTCAAAAAAAGAAATAGTTTAATAGATAAAGTAAATTTAATATTACCAAATGAACAAGAATAATCGAATTTGCTCAATATGGAAATATAAATTAAGTTTCGCCTGATCGATGATAAACGAATGTCTATTAAATTTAAACAAAATGACCAAATGCTAATAATCTGAAATTCATCATTGCCTCCTCTACCGCATGACCTATTCCCAAATAGATGCATCTTTCAGTGTCAATAGGTCATCTGCAACTCAGACATCCCCTTTTGACTCGCCAAGTAATACTTAGCCAACTTGGGACATTTCTTCTTCACGTGTCCAGTTTCCTCACAGAAATGACATGTAATATGAGTATTAAAAATTGGAGCCTTAGAATTAGCAGCTTTATCATGCTTCAACATCTCCTCTTCTTCCACACAAAATGAAATGAACTCTTTGAGAGTCCACTTCTCCCTCTGACAGTTATAATAAATCCTAAACAGACTGTACTCTGAAGGAAGAGAGATTAACACCAAATGCACGAGTAGGTTCTCAGATAACTCGAGCTTGCCTTTAGTTTTGAAGCAAGTTGAGATATTTCCATAATATGCTCCCTGACAATACCCTTGTCGGAGTACTTCATTGTAATCAAGTTTGCTAAGATTTCACTTGTTTTCGCCTTATCGTTTTCAAAAAAATGCTTTTCAAATTCCACAAGGTAATCTGTGGCACTGGAAATCTCATCAGGCACTATACCCCTAAAAGCCTCTGGAATGCTGCGATGAATGATCATCAGACTCAGCCTGTTAGAATGCTCCCGCATTCTCAAATGATGACGATCAAATGCACTTCTTGAATTAGTGAGATGAATCGGCTTTGGCTCTCGCAATGCTAAGTCAAGATACATGCTGCCCAAGAAAATCTTAATATTTTCTTTCCACTCCTCAAAGTTTGTCCCATTTAGTATGGGAATATTATTGAGGTTGGCAGCAACTGAAGTGGTAGACATGTAAGCTGAAAGAACGAACAAGACTTAGGTCAATTTTCAAGCTCACATAATGCATAAATAAATATGACATATCAAGATACCCAGCACAACATTAGCAACAAATCTTGGGATAGTACTGTTAACTGTAAGTGGTACTCTTGTTGTAGTAATCAAACATTGATGATAAACGGTGTCAAATAAATAGCCATCTTTTGATGTACTAATTATTCACACAAAGTTCATCCTGACAATCATCACATGTTATTACCACAGATATATATGTAATTATATTAGATAATAATTTTCCTTGGGGCCAATTAATTATCCATGTAAATTACATACATATTCATATCTAACACCCGTCATGTATTAACTTACACATAAGAAGTCACTTTTGTGACAATTATGCTTTAATTAATACACTCTAAGTGTGGCCCAAAAAATGAAAACATATGTATGTACCTTTAATTTTCAGTAATATACCTCATCTTAAATTAAATCAAATCTGATTTAATTAATTAAGTGTAACTGAACCCAAAAAATTGATTTGAACCGTATAACTGAACCAGTCCAAATCACTTTAATTGAATCAGATTCAATTGGACCAAACAACAAAACTGAACCACATTGAACCAAATTCCTGTATTGGACCAAACCAAATCAATTCCAAATGAACCGAATTGGTTTGATCACAATTGAATCGTAACCGATTTGATCTGAATTGAACCGCAACCGGTTCAAAACCCATCAAATGGAATCAATTAGGGCTTCTCATATTCTGATTCTCTGGCACAAAATTAAATCAAGTTAATTAAAAATAAATGCTTCGTAAATCATAATCCACCAAGCCCATTGGTCGACAGCTCACACAAATTGGAATACATCAGTTATCACAATTTGACAGCCCAAAAATTAAAATCCTTATAGCCCATTAAGTAAAACCCCTGGAGCCCAAAAGAATTAGGGTTCAATCACTTTAGTTATCCTGCGGCCAGTGTTGTGAAAATCGGACCGGATCGACCGGTTGGATCGGGAACCGATCATCGGATCAGTTCGGTTCTGTAATCGGATCGGAATGCAATCGAATCGGTCAAATTCAGTCAAATCCGGTCAAGACCCGGTTGGTTGACCCGATTAATCCGGTTTTGCATTAAAATCGTGATTTGATCGGTTCAATCGGTTCGATTTGGTCTGCAAAAATATTTTTTTAATTTTGACTTGGACAAGACTTGAACCCAAGCCCCTCTTAATAGTTATCCTCTCTCCTTCTACCAAGCTAAACATGATTCTTGTTTTATTATTTGTTTCAATAATGTATATTCATTTATCAAATCTATAAAATTTATTACTTATTATCAATTTAGCTAGAAATTCAATTAGTCTTAGAAATCCATTATTGTTGTGAGTTGTGACTTACAAATTAAGACTAAAATTGTTATTGTTGTATTATTGATTTGTACTTTATTAAATTCTAAATTTGTTATGGTATGTTATTGTGATCCGATCATAAACCACTACTACAGGAGAGTCAATATGCATCGGTTCAAAAATTGTATTATGCATCGGTTCGGTTAATAAGCATCGGTTTTAGGGGAAACCGTTGCATAAGGTTTACAATATGCAACGGTTTTAAGTGAACCGATGCATATTATTTACCTTATGCATCGGTTCACATAAACCGATGCATAAGGTAAACAATATGCATCGGTTCGCTTAAAACCGTTGCATATTGTAAACCTTATGCATCGGTTCACTTAGAACCGTTGCATATTGTTTACCTTATGCAACGGTTTTAACAGAACCGATGCATAAGATCAATAAAAACTTAGGTTTTTTCGACTGAGCTGCTCAATTCCCTCCGTCTCACTTCCTTTGAATTCGCACCTGTGAACTTTGACGACTCCGATTCCGACGCTGCTCGATTCCATTCGCACGACGCTGCTCGATTTTGCTTCGACGACGCCTTCATTCCATTCGACGCCTTCGACGACGCTGCTCGAATCCATTCCGACAACGCCTTCGACGCTTTTCCATTGCGACTGAGCTGCTCGATTCCATTCCTACCGCCACGCCTTCTTGTGCAAATCCCATGTATGATATTTAGGGTGTTGAATTTGTGTGTGTTTAGGGTTGAATTTATGGTACAAATCCCACCGACTGAGCTGCTCTATTTGTTCAATTTGTGTGTGTTTAGGGTTAATGATGACATGTAATCCGATTTGGGGGTGTTGGCTAGGCTTGTTGAATCCATTTTTTGAATGAAATGATGTTTAGTGCGTCTACTAGATTCTTATTAATGAATTTTGTGCTTCATTTCTAACTTGTGTTCGTTAACTACATGTAGTCATTGTTAATTGATTTGCAAGAGAAAACTTCTCCTCTCCATCTAATTGTAGTCCTCTTCGGGAGCTTTTATTTCAAGGTAAACATCACGATTAAACTAATTCACTACTTATGTTTCCATTCATTTTTCCTTGTTTACTAATTCGTTCTCGTTGTTTGTAGCTCTAGTCCGTACTTGTTGCACAACGGCCACACCATTAAGATTCTTCTTTGCGAGCTTTTATTATAAGGTAAATCGCAAGTTTATGTAACTCGTTTACTACATTTTAATTGTTGAAGTGCTTGTAATTCACTCAACTGTACTTGTTGGTTCGTGTAAATTAGTATTATGTAACTAATAATATTTACACGTTTCATGTAGTGGATTTATAATGAATCGAGAGTGGGTGTCCGGTAATAGGTTGAGTGATGAGTACGAGAAAGGGATTCTGGATTTTTGTGCGTTTGCGTCGGCTTATGCGTCTAGAAACAACATTGAACGTGTCTTTTGTCCGTGTATGAGTTGTTGGAATTACAAATTGGTCAAACCGAAGAAGTTACGTAAACACCTTTTGTTAAAGGGGATTAACCCACAGTATACGGTGTGGTATTTGCATGGGGAGGGTGAACAACAAAACTTTGAGCCTCCACCCGTAGAAAGCTTGCCGGAGGATAATGATGATTGGGAAGAGGATAATCTAATTGAGATGGTTAACAACGTCGCTAATGACTTTGAGGATACGCCACATATTTTGGAGTCGTTGAGGAATGATTCCGAATTACCACTCTATGAAGAGTGTTCCAAATATACAAGGCTATCGGCAACGTTGAACCACTCATGTTTCTAGCGCAAGAGATCGGAATCCAATATCTGTGCCTGTGAATTACTTTGGGATTATCCAAGAAATATGGGAGTTGGATTATGTAAACTTTCGAGTACCCGTTTTTAAATGTAAATGGGTTAACAATTCGGCGGTTCATATAGATGAATTTGGAATGACATTTGTCGATTTTTGAAGAGAGGGATCTAAGGATGAGCCATTCATTATGGCCGAACAAGCAAGACAAGTGTTTTACGTCAAAGACCCTTCGAACAACAATCAGTATGTGGTGATAAATGGAAAACAACAGTTAATCAGTGGTACATCTGAAGAGATGAATGTGGATTGCCTACCCGTTTGTACGACAGTTCCAGTACACAACGACGACAGCGAAGTTGATGATGAAATACAATTGCGAGAAGATCACGGCGAAGGAATTTGGATTGATAAAGAAACTTAATTTGTGCGTATAAATCTCTACTTATTTATAAAGAAACTTAATCTGTGCGTATAAATATATACTTAATTTGTGCAAGTAATATGGATTGATAAAGAAACTTAATTTGTGTGTATGTTGTATATGCTAGTTATTTCGTTATCACACGCCATTTTATTTGTTTAATTATCGTCTTCATTTATGTATTCATATGTGGAATGTGTTTAATCTGACGTTTAATGTGACTCTTTTACAGAATCATGGCTAGCAGCAGCAGCAGCGGTGCGGAGGATGATTTTTGTGTCTCTGCCCGCACACCGAGCCACAAGAAAGGCCCTGTATACATGGCGAAGTTGATTAAGCAACACACAAAGGCTCGTACCAAGCTTACGGTCAACTTCGATAGTAAGGGGAATCCCAAAGGAAAAAATGGAACCAATTGGAGGAGCTTCTTGGGTATGGTGGCTCGTTCTCGAATTCCTATCACCTTTAACGATTGGAGGAAGGTTCCTGACCATTATAAGGTCACTTTGTGGAGAGATGCAACTGTAAGTATTTCTTTAATTGACACTTGTATTTGTCAGCGAAGTTGATTTTATTTTTATGAATTATAACTTGTTATATGTCACTTTAGGTAATTTTTGATGGATGCGAGCCGCATAAAAAGCATGAGATGAAGGTTGCTGGTAGCATATGGAAGAATTTCAAGTCAAGACTGGCAAAAGATTACATCCACGGTGCCAAGGCAAATGAAGATCCTATGGGTGAGTATAAGTATCTTCAAGCAGATACTTGGAGTATATTTAAGGAGCAGAGGCTCTCTGAAAATGCTATGAAGTTAAGAGAGACTAACAAAGAGCTTGTGAAGAAGAATGTGTATGCACACATACTTGGTCGAGGAGGCTACAGAAAACTTGAAGAAAAATTGACAACTGAGAAGATTGCCGAGTTATTTGCGCAGGGCGCAATTGAAGAGGTGCAATCTTCTGTCACTATAGAGAGACATGAGTTGTGGAAGAGGGGACGCCGGAACAAAAATGATGAGTACGTGACCGAGGCATCCCAGCGAGTGGCAACAAAGATCGTAAGTTAATTTTTATGTCAATTGCAATAGTTAATATAATACACTAAATTTTCTTTGATGCAATGATTGTTTTATATAGGATGAGTTAGTGGAGAGCTCCTCTCAAGGACAGTTCTCGTCTCGTAATCGACGACATGACATACTTACTGAGGTGATTGGGACGCCGGAGCCCAAAGGACGCACCCGAGGAGTCGGGTCACACATTCCGTGGAGGGTTGGGTTACCAATCTCCACCTCCTCGGGTGGCACGCCCAGTTCAAGTAATATTATTCGAAGAGATGCGTCCGACCACTGCAGCCATCATTGTCCCAATGATTCAGACCCGTGGAAGAACATACCAGAGGTTCAAGTTACAATTATGAAATTTATTATTTATATAGGTTAAATATATGTAATACTCTATGTGTATGTTTACAATTTTTTTACAAATTATTACTGCTACTCACAGGGTGGCCTGAAGAGCCTATTGTACATTGAGGGGCAACTTGAAGGTGACAAACAGCTTGTGGCTATCGGTCGATGCGTAAATGGCCGGTTTGTTAACTTTCGAGCGATACCCGAAGATAACGTGAAGGTGAAGGTCGATAAAGCACTTTTGGAAGGTCGAGGTGCAGCCTTGCCAACAGCCCATCCAAAGCTCTCGAATGTTCAGCAAGCAGTTAACCATCACGTGGCTTGGCCGAAAGACTTAGTCGTTGTCGATAAAAGGGTGAGACCATCGAACATTATAACTTCATTTGCTTCATTGTGTTATATTACAAATAAAAAAAGATATTTAAGCTTCACGGAAATATAACATGCAGGCATATGACATACACTTATACGAGTCTATGCCACTTACTGGCGATGATTTCGTAGATGCGATGTCCGTGGACTGTAGACTTCTACATGAGGCGTGGAAGGCTTTGGGTAGAGACACGATTGAAGTACATGCCAAAGCTGAGGTCTTCGGTGACGACTACGATATCTACGTCTGTGACGAGGAAGTTCAGGACCTATTAACGTTTAAAGCGTTAGGGAACGCAGCATCTGAGTTGTATATATGGTAATATTTATATGTTTAATCATTTTTTTGCAATTAGTGTAACTAATACAAGTTTCTACTTTGTAGTCATTTGCACGATCAGATGGTTCGTTCGGAGATCAAGTTTGGTTTTTTTATTCCGTCATTGATGACCCCAGCCATAGAGAAAAACGAGAGATTGGCGACGTTCGTAGGAAGATTGAGTATGCCAGATAAAGACCAAGTTTTTTGCTACTTTCTCCCTTATGTTGATCCCATTGAGTGAGTTCAATCCCTTACTTTATAAGTTGTTAACTTTTTTCTGAACATGTTTGTTTTTAAGTTAGTGTGTTTTTTTAGGTGGCATTGGATGTTATGCGTCATTATTCCGAGACAACATAAGGTTCTTTGGCTTGATTCATCTACAGAAGAGAAGGCTATACGCGCTGATGCAAAAGAGTTGGTGGACATGTAAGTTTGGAAATTACTTTTATCTTATAACTTGTATTGAAAGTCACTAATAATTACCTTATTGTGTATGTTTCAGGGGCTTAGATCGATACTACCAAGGATGTGTACCGAGGAGTACACGTAAAGTACAGTGGACGACAGTTTTGGTATTCACAAATTACACATCTTTATTAAATATTTCATACATTTATTAAGTATGTTAATTGCTATTCTTGATATTGTGTAGTGTCCAAGACAACCACCTAGCTATTTTTGTGGTTATTATGTCCTTCACTTTATTCGGGACATTATAGCATATGTACGGGCTAATAATGGTGCGGAGGTTGAAGACATTAGCCAAGTGAGCTTTTTATATATAACCGATGCATATGTTATTCATTTAACTATTTCATTGTTGATTGTTGATTTACTTCTCTTGTTTTAACTCTTTAAGCGTTGATTTAGCTTTTGACACGTTAATCGTTGATTAGACGTAACTCTTTAATTATTAACTTAGTTCTCTTGTTTTTTTGTAGTACTGTTTCCCTAATGGAGCGGAGTCATACGAAGTCGACAAGCTTCTTGTAGTTCGGGATGAAATCGCCGGCTACCTACGTGACTACATGACCACTCATTTCGCGGTATAGGACATTAACTTGGACAACATTTGTTATGTATGATTTGAATGCAGTATTTGTACCAAAGAGACAAAAATATGTGTATGAATGATATTGTATTGAAATTCAGTGAAATGATGTTTAGCATGTAAGCTGTATTGTATTTGAAAGTTGGAATAGCAGGGTTTATTATTGATAATGTGTTTCAGGTGGATTTGAGCTTTTTGTAAAGCCAAATCTGCCATTTTTTTTAACATTATGCATCGGTTTTCAAAGAAACCGTTGCATAATGTCTAGTCGCGTTTGAACATTATGCATCGGTTTAAGGAAAAACCGATGCATAATGTCTGGATCTTATGCATCGGTTTCAGCGGAAAACCGATGCATAATGTCCAGACATTATGCATCGGTTCAAGTAAAAACCGTTGCATAATGTCCAGATATTATGCATCGGTTTTTTATGAACCGATGCATAATGTCCAGACATTATGCTACGCTTTATTATGCATCGGATCCAAAACCGATGCATAATGTAAAAAAAACCGATGCATAATAGTTGTTCTGTAGTAGTGAACATGTAATATTTATTCAAGTCATAAATATGTTAAATTATAATATCATATATAAGTATTTTATTTTTATTTTTTAATTTGTGCGGGTCAAATCGGTTCGACCCGGTTGAACCACTGACCCATTGACCCAGTGACTTGACCAATTCGATCCCCAGTTCGGTTTTAATAACACTGCATGCGGCTGATTCCAAAATATATTAAAATAAATTAATTAAAAAAAACAACTCGCTGCAAAAAAAACACGGCTCCCATCACTCTTTATAAAGCAGCATGGCTCTCATGTTGTCTATGTGCTAATTTATGTTGATGATTTGGTCATAATCGGCTCTAATCCTTCCTTTATTGCGGAGTTTATACATCTTCATAATCATGATTTTTCGCTCAAGGATCTTGGCCATTTGCATTACTTCATGTGAATTGTGGTCTTTGACTGTAAAATATCTTATATTCACTTAACTCAACTGAAGTATATTTGTGACATTCTTGAGCATGGCAGTATGACAGGATGCAAGCATATATCTTCTCGAATTGAGCCTAGCTCGCAACTAGTTCATGGTCGTGATCAATTTATCGATCCCAGCCTTTATCTTCGTGTTGTTGGAGCCTTGCAATATGTTACTATTACTCGTTCAAATATTTCTTATATAGTCAACAGAGTGTGTCAGTTCATGCGTAGTCCGTCTGATGTTTATTGGGCCGATGTCAAACGCGTTATGCGTTAGCTAAAGGGGACGTTCTCCACATGCTTGATCATTGAGAAAGTTAAGCACTATTGCTTAGTTGCGTTTTCAAATGTTGGTTGGGCATCTGATAGTGATTATTGTCAGATTTAACATATGGATTTGCTATTTGTTTTAGAGGAAACCTAATTAGTTAGTTGTCTCGTAAACAAAATGTTTTGGCTCGTTCCAGCACTGAAGCCGATTACAGAGCAATTGCCTTTGCCACTGCTGAATTAGTTTGGTTGCGTCCATCGACGGAGGCAGGAATACAAAAGACCTTAGGGCCGAAAAAATTTCTGAAATTACTTGGGCTCTTTGTAAAGTTTGTATAAATTTTTTAAAAATTACACTTCAAATTATAAAAAAATAAAAAAAATTCAATGCCTTGTGATTGTGAATAGACTGCGTGGGAATCTGCAACAAATTATGCACAGTATTTTCCTTTTACCAAATTTCCACACAAATTTACCCCCTGTTTGGTTGCAGGAAAACTAAAGGAAATGTAAAATTTTGGAAATAAAAAATCAAATTAGCATGTTTGGTTACAAGGAAAACAGATGGGAAAGAAAAACGAATAAAAAATAAATTGGAAAATTAGCCCGATTTTCCTTAAAACTTTTCCTCCCAAATATGAGAGGAAAGTCAAAATACATCAGAGCTTCGTCCCTTTTGTTCGAACAGGAGCGCAGAGCGCTGACTTCACTTTTTCTCTAAAATTTTAACCTTGTTCGAACACTCGGAATCTCGACGACGACGACGACTGTGAGGATCCATCAGAGTACGAACTCTAATTGATTTTTCTCGTTCTTGTCTTCGTGTCGATTGAGAAACGTGGGCTATGGATGTGAATCTAGATGTTACTTTCGGTGGTGAATCGGATCCTCAAGTGGAAAATGGCGCTGTTGCTACTTTAGGACTGGCTAAACCCTAATTGAAAAGATTAAGACTACGACTAAGAAGGAAGCTGCAGGTGTTAATGGTGAGGATTTGAGGATTAGGGTTTGCAATTTTCAGTGGGTTTGGAGCGGGGCTCTGCTGGGTGTTCAGACCTAGTGTTTCCTGTTATATTCTTTTCTTGTTAACCAAACATGTCCTTATTTTTCAGTAAATTTTTCATAGAATTTTCCATATATAACCAAACACAAATAAAAAGAAAATTCTATTTTCCATTAAAAGAATTTTCTAACTATTTTCCTCAATATTTTCTTTTCTCTCTACTTTCTTGCAACCAAACAGATCGTTAGACATATATCTCAACAAAAGATCTTAACTCCTCATCTTTGGAATTCTTCCAGTATTGGCGACAATTGTTGGCCTATCAATAATGCAGAAGTTAATGCAACTGGTTTAGGTTTGGTGACTTTTTAGGTATGCGATCAACCCATAGCTGTTTTCATTTCTTATTCTCATTCAATGCTCTTGAATCTCATCTTTTTCCCCCTTTCTCAGTCATTTACAACTCGATTTTTTTGTCAATCATTTTCAGTGCATTGAACCGCCTTCCTCTTGATTTATTAACCAAAACCTCAGGATTCCATTTTATAGATAATATCTCCTTATAAGCAACTTTTCGGTACATGAACTATCCATAATATATAGGGTTAATGGCAAAAAAATAGTCTGGACTATCGGCTGATTTCAAATTGGGTACCAGACTTTTTTAATTTTCAACTTAGTGATTTTTGCATCAACTTGCATACATTCTGTTTACGAATTCGATATGTTTTTGAGGAATTAAGGTCGAAAACTTATGAATTTGATTTTATGGTTAACAAATTTGGTCAACTTTATTTTATCATGTTTGGAGATATGATCAATAGGATTGAAACATGTACGAATTGATACAAAAATCACTAAATTGAAAATTGAAAAAGTCCAGTACCTAATTTGAAATCAGGTGGTAGTCCAGTTAATGTTTTTGTAATTTACCCTAATATATAAACTCGTAGTTCACTTGCTCCATCTAGGGCTAGATACATGTATATATATTGATCAACTTCATTGGATTTTTGAGTGTGTTACACTTGCTCCATAGTCACTTCAAAACCATCTTTAATCATATCTGCTTAGGATAAATTTACAAGTCATCAACATGCCATACTCATCTTTATGGAACTCCCTTTTATGTGTCGTGTAAATTTTTGTCGCAAATCGTTGTTATTGCGACAAACCAATAAATGTTTCATCATATAAACCTTCGTATGCGATAAATTTATTTTGACAATTTTCAAATTTTAGCCCATAGAATGTAAAATGGCGTAGTACTATCAGTGTCAATTCAGACTACCCCATTCCAAGTTCTACTGTCCATATCGTTGGGGCCTAGTTTGGTGGCAAAAGAAGAAGGTAAAAGAAGCAAACACTCAAGGCTATATGGGATAAGCGTCCTGATATGATCAAAACTGAGGTTTTTTGTGTGGGATAAGAGATATAGAATTGGAAATAAATATTCGACGTTGTACTTGGATGTTAAATCTCAAGAAATTTGTTAGCATTTCAAGAAGAACAAAACCCCAAGTGCCAAATTTGGAGGGAACGCCTCTATTGAACTGAATTAAATTATGCTTTGTTTTTCAACTTTGGTTATCATCTGCCAACTGGAACCAGCTCTCCAACACGCCATTGAACTCACCAATCTCCTTCCTCTCCAATTCCAACACCCAAACCAAACCACAAACCTAAAAAAATTTCACTATAAAAAAACTCGTCATCGTCAACCAAAAATATTTCAAATCCATACCTTCACCAAAACATATTTTCTTTTTCAATCTCTCATCATGGCTCGTTCACCACCTTATTGTTTTTCATGCCTTATTGTTCTTCTCCTTGCAAGTCTGTCGAGCATGTCCGCGGCTGCTAACAACAGCAACGCGAACATGAACGACCATTTGGAGTTGGCTTGGGGAGACGGAAGAGCCAAGATGCTCAACAATGGCAACCTTCTAACTTTGTCGCTTGATAAAACTTCTGGCTCCGGATTTCAGTCTAAGGATTGGTACCTGTTTGGTAAAATCGACATGCAGATCAAGCTCATCCCTGGAAACTCTGCTGGAACTGTCACCACCTACTATGTAAGTTCACACCTAACTATAACAATTCAATTTTTATTATTAGAAAATGAGATTGATTGATTAATTACTGATGATGTAATTGTTGAATATCATGCAGTTGCATTCACAGGAGGATACACAGCACGATGAAATCGATTTCGAGTTTTTAGGAAATGTAAGCGGCCAGCCTTACACTCTCCACACTAATGTTTACACTCTAGGAAAAGGCAACAGGGAGCAGCAGTTCTTTCTATGGTTCGACCCGGCGGCTGATTTCCACACCTACACCATCCTCTGGAATCCGCAACGCATCATGTAAGTTATGATCAAGTAAAATCCCTCAACAAAGCTACTAGCAAAATTAAATAAATCCTTACATACAAATATAGTAAGTGGTCGTCTAATGATGGTGTGAATAGCTGATTGTTTTTATAAATTCAAGCGTTCGAATCCCACAGTGGCATGTTTACTTTATGAGTCTGGGAATTGTTCAGTCCTTACTAATTTATTTTCATCATGTAATTCAAGTATAATGGAAGAGGGAATCATAGACCGATTATATTTGTTTTTGTTTGGCAGATTTTTGGTGGACGATACGCCAATAAGGGAGTTCAAGAACTCGGAGTCCATTGGGGTGCCATACCCGAAAAGCAAGCCAATGAGGATGTACTCAACCCTGTGGAATGCGGACGACTGGGCCACGCAAGGCGGGAGAGTTAAGACGGACTGGTCCAAAGCACCTTTCACAGCCTCCTACAGAAACTACAAGGCTGATGCTTGCGTGTGGTACTCCTCTGGATCATCGTCCTGCAAAGGGTCAAACAACAGCAGCTCGTCGTGGTTCGATCAGGGGCTGGACAATACGAGCCAGGAGAGGATGAAATGGGTGCAGAAGAATTATATGATTTATAATTATTGTACGGATGTTAAGAGGTTTCCACAAGGACTTCCGGCTGAGTGCTCATTGCCTGCCTGAAATGTACTTTTTCTGATTTTTATGCTTTTCATTTAATGAAGAATTTTCCAATTTATTTTGACAATTTCTTGAAATTATCTCGAAATGGATTACGATTGCGGACATCTAGGTTGCACAGACACTTAAAAGAAACATATTTTGGACGTTGATGGGGGAAGACACAGATCAAAGTTATATAAATCATATTTTAGATCATTTTTAAAAAGAGAAGAAAATGTTACTAAATATTACAGTAAAAAAAAGTATTGTGCACGCAATTTATTATATGCGATTATATAGTTCAGATATGTGGTTTGTCGCGATATAGTCCAACACTTTTATGATGAATATAGCAATGGACTTTTGGTGTCTTACTTTAAGACATGAATTGACTTTACAAAGGGTTTTAAAATCTCAATGACTTAAGTTGGAAGGAACTTCTAGAAATCCAACATAAACAAGAAACACAGCTTACTAGTTACGCGAATCTAATGATGCAACCTAACTTGTAAGCCAAGTTTGCTAAAATTCAGGTTTGTTTGTTAAACAACCTGAATGTGAGACAATCTTTCCTTTGAAAAATCTTTTGACACGAGAAACGTTAAGGAAGGTTTGAGACTTTTAAGCTTGAATTGGGCGCAAATGGAGAATGAATATTGTGAGAGGTGAACCAGATCAAGTAAAAATAAGAGCGGTGTTTAAAAAATAGGTGGTTGGAAGAATTTCGATCACATAGCACTACCCCAAAATTTACATCTTGGGTAACTAAATTAGATTTAGCCACATAAGTGACAGAGGCATAAGAACCCTTTTTTTTCGATTCATCAGTGGACAAGCCACCAAAAAACACTGGAACCCTGAAAGAGAAACTCTAACAACAAACAACTAAAAAAAACTGGAACCCTACCACTGAGAATGATAGATCAACCTGGAAAAAAAAACCTTGACACCCTTGAGCTATGCACTAGATCTTAGCGACACTCTACACCCTGCTTTGAGACTTGGAAAGAACCTGGCCAAGCTGCCGATCTGCCAGGACTCAACTCTAAAGAAAAGAAATTCTCCTTCACAACTACAAAGCAACAACCGAATGAAGGAGATGAGAATGGGCATTAGAACTTTGGAAATTTGCCCACCGAGCAAGGCGGACCTTCACTAGAATATCTCAGAACCTGACTGCTTGATTAAAAAAACTCCCAAAACCTCCTCTCGCAATCCCTCAAATCAGTTGCATCGTTCCTCATTCTCTTTTTGAAGATGATCTTCAAAGAGTTGAATCATACCCTCCTCTGATAAGCTACCCCTTACCCCCAAATCCAGCGCCGTTTTATAACTTTCTACAGCTTCTTCTCTTTGAAGCCTTCTTCTTTCTTTTTCTACTGCTTCCTCAACCTGCTCCTTTGAAATCTGAGAATGCTCAGAAGGATTTTCCCCATTTTGAACAAGCCCTGCATGCCTCATCCTGCTTACCTCACTTCCTTTCTTTTTCCTCGCTTCTTCGTCCACACCTAAACTAACTACATCTGGATATGATTCTGAATCAGACACCTGGCTAGTCCTGTTTGATTTTCCCAACTCCTTTAAATAGGATTTCTTAAGACGCTCTAGCTCTGGCTTCTTCTTTCTTCTTCGAAGCATGAAAGCTTCCTTCTCTTTTGATTCTCTTCTTTCCACACGTCTACTGAAGACCTCCTCTCTTCTGCCAACTGAATGGGCATCGTCGGCGGAGACCGAAACAACCACAGCCTCGGCCTGCTCGCAAGAAAATGACTCACCACACTCCACAAAGCCCTGCTCTCTTGCATTACCCTCTGTCCCAAAAAGAGACAGGCATACGCCAATCCCTGACTGCTCCTTAAACCCCTTTCCCGCACTCCTTTTGCCTTTATGTTGAATGAAGGATCTCAGCGTAGCATTCCAACTACTCACTGGGATATCCCCAACAGGACTCGTCTTTCCAGAAGCCTCTTCTTTCCCTGCTTCCCGAGCCGAAGACGATACACAGACCACCTCCTTCCCCGAAGGAGAATCCACCACTATTTGGTTTGACTCCTTAGGACCCTGTTCCTCAATCCCGAGACTAGTAGGTTTGATAGCACCTAATTCCCCACACTTCTCGCCCCCCTCTGACTCCCTACGATAGATGTCTTTAGATAATCCACCCTCTTCAAGTGACTCAGGACTGTCAATCCCGCATCCTCCCAAACAGCAATCCTCACATAATCTGATTTCATACGCTCTACCAGAGATATCCGCTTCTAAGATCTCATGAATTCTCCCCACCAAATAAGTTTCTATTAGCATCCTAGCCCTTCCCACCCCAACAAACCGCACATCCCTAACATCCATCTAAAGAAAGACACCGTAGGGGGCAAAAAGGCACTCACAATTGCTCTCCGTCCACGCCTTATAGGGTAACCCCAGTACGCTGATCCAAACAGATCTGGTAGTGGACAAATTCTTCTCACTCCATCGCTGCATCATGGAGAAATTCTGTAGAACAGAACTGTAATTTTCGGTAAGGCGTCTCTCCAAGTCTTCGACACAAACGAACTGAATTAGCACTTTTCTTCCTTCTAAAGGGATGACTTTGACGAGGGATATCCCATCCTCTCGAAGCTCCTTCTCTAGAGACTCGCCCAACTTGATGGACTTCATCTCAGCCACTATTGTAAGATTCAGCCACTCTTCTTGTTCCTCAAAAGCCTCCAAGTTGACCCTCCTCTTCTTACTGTTGATTCCAGCGGTTACTTCAATGACATCCTTAGTCCTTCCAAAGACTTGATCTAAACGGATTGACTTGGGACTCTTTGTTAATTCAGTCCCATCCTCGCTAAGGTCTCTCCCACTACATTCAAAACCCCTTCCTTCAAACCGACGCACTGCCCTTGGTTTGCCACCCACATCCGCTAACTTAACTATCAAAATTTCCTTACCAACGGAGGCTCCATCCCACCTTCGGGCAGCTGCATTTGCCTCCCCCAAGGTCTTGAATCTCACAAACCCAAATCTACTATTAGACACCCTCCTCCCTCTTGCTGGAATGAAAACATCCACCGCAAGACCATCCTTGTTGAACAGAGCTCTCAACCAACCGACATCCTTACCCTCTGGGATGTTGTCGACGAAGATGCTAAAAAGCTCCTCTCTTAGATTTTGAAAAAAACACCCTCCTCTGACGAAAATAAACCTCGCCTCTATTGGCAGTTTCCTTCACCATGACTTACAGAGACCTACACACGGATGTCTGCCGGAACAGAAAGAAAAAACTGAGCCGAAGAGAGCTGCAGGTCCTGAAGAGCAACGCCGGTGCACAACCTTACCAGATCTGAAAGAAAACATACCAGAACTGCCCGGAGCAGAGCGAACTCGCCGGAGCACACCTGCCAGATCTGAAGTAACGAGAGGAGACCTCAGGGTTCGCAGTTTGTAGCTCAAATGGTCTCATGTGACTTCTACCTATGCGACAGACTAAAGCTTGTCATATAAGTGCGACAGCTTCTTATGAGGTTATGCAAAATATGTCCCATATGGGGAACCTATGCCGCAAAGCCCCCATGGTACCTCAGAGTGAGTCATGTAAAAAGTGCGATGTTGATGCCACATGCACGGGATCCGTATGATTCCTGATTAAAAGAGACTACTCACTACTCATGCCAAAGGCAACCAAGAATAATGTATTTTAGAGATCAAGGGTGAAGAAACCATGTTGACGAATTGAATCTTCAATATCTTGCGACGTTCTTCTCTTTCTTTTTCTCCAAGCTAGGTCTTAAAATCTCCAAAATTTAGCGTCTCCCAAAATCTGGTCCGAGATTGCTAAATCTAGTGCTGATGAGTAACAGTCCCATGACGTCCGTGACAAGCATGAAATGTCTCGGGTGTAAGTGTAACAGATGAGAAGCGCTCAGAGTCTTGATGCACCCTATGACGAGCTCGGTGTGTCTTGGGTCATCACGACAAAAGGAACTCTCTGTTTGTATGGCCACCCGTGACCTCCGCGACGCTTGTGACGGGCTTGGGGTCTTGAGGTCCAGGCTAAGATTTGCCAATCTTTGCTCGATTCTTTCAACTTTTGTCCATTCGGATCTGATTTGGGTTGGTGTTCAGTCTTGAACTGGAAAGCTGGGAAAATCCGTCAAATAACACTAAAAGGTCATGATACTTGAGCTAATTCGTCATCGAATGGTGAGATTAATTGGTCAAAAATTCAAACGATCACTCCACTGCTAGTAGGGACGGAACTACATTGTCACAAGGGTGACAAATGTCACCCCCAACATTTTTCAAATTTTCATTTTTTGCATATAATTAAATCAAATTTAATATTTCTAAAAGATATATAATAGAATTTCTTATAAAAAAGATAATAGAATTTAAATTTAAGAAACCAAATATTTATGATAATTCGTAAGCTCACGTTTAAAATGAAACTTTGTATTAAAATTAACCGCCGACAAGATTGTATTTAAATGAGTTACATTATAGTTTTAATATATGATTTTGTTTAATCTTTAAATGAAAACACCAACAATTTATTTATTTTTCAAAAGAAACTACTAAAAAGACATCGTTACGCATGAGATTCTAACATTTTGAGTTTGTTCGGCAACTTTAAGATTTTAACACATTCCCCGAGAGTTCTAAATTATGTCAATGGTTGGCTAGAACAAGAAAATCAGACAAGTTTCCATTGTTGCACAAAGCAATATATCTTATTCCGACTCTCTTTCGATTTATACTGCTCATTTTTAAAAATTAATATAGTATAGTTTGCACTTCATTACAAGATGGAAGATGATTTTTTATCGCATTGCTTGGTTTTTAAGATTGAAAACGAAAAAGCTGAAATGTTTAACATAAATTCAGTAATTAATAACTCGCATTATTTGGAAATAAGAAATTCTTTATTTTAATATTGATGGAGTGTATTTATACGACTCATCGAAGCAGTTAAACCCACCAAATTGGACACTTTGCTTAACAACGTTTACTTGTTAGTTCCATTTTTTGTTCTACAGGCTATTTTGAGGTCTAGGGAAGAAACAAGCTTAAAAAGGGAGATTTATGCTAAAAATGGATTACAAGTGGTTTGTGCGAGCGCATGGCCCCAGCCGAGAAGGACCAGGCCCCAGCCGGGCCTCCAAGGTCCAATTTCAAGTTATCCGGGCCAAACATCAAATCTGACAATTCCGCCTCGACCAAAATGTTCCAAATGGAAAATAAGGTGGAAGATGTCGAGATACCAAGAGCGACGCACGATCCATTTGGCAATTGGCTCAGTTCCAAGCAAAAGCCCCGCGCGCTGATGGACCAAGACCGAGTTGCTCGAGCCAACCTTCACATCTTCAAATTCTGGCTCGACCAACTTGTTCCAAATATCAAAGGACTCGGACAATATCAAATTCCAGACAAAACGCCCGAGGAAATTCGACCATGGCCCAAGAAAACCACCAAGAACCAGTACCGGACGAGGTACGCATTTTACCGGACGAGGTACGCATTATCGCCCAAGCACGCCCGAGACCAACGCTGGACCCCAACTTCAACTCAGGCCACCACCTTGCTCCGACCACCATGCTCCGGCCAGTCACCACCTTGCTCCGACCACCAAGCTTCGGCCAAGTCAAACCAAGTAGGAGAAGACTAGTTGCCCTTTGGGACAATCTAGTTCAACTTCAACTAAGTGTCCTTTGGCTCAAACCAACAAGTGCAACTTCAACTAAGTGTCCTTTGGCTCAAACCAACAAGTGCAACTTCAACTAAGTATCTTTTGGCTCAACCCAGGCTCAACTAGAGGCGGTGGAAGAGAAGAGGAGAGCTTGAGGTGGCAAAAACCGATCCAAAGGGTTTCCTTGGGATATTTTCAAGTCCAATGCCTTAGCCCCTAAGTTCCCTCTTCTATAAATACAAGGCTCATGCCTTAGAAATCAATGTCTTTATGTCCCTTGTTCGAAGTCCATGGTCCTTAGTCCTTTGTTCGAAATCCACACCACAAGTTAGCTTAGTTTTCTCTTGTTGTGCTTTATCATCACCATCATCTCGAATCTCTCTAGAAATCCATACAAACCTTGTAAACACTTTGCTATTGAAGATTCCAAGTTGTTCTTGAGTTTGGGTTTGATCTTGTTACTTTCAACGTCTTTCTACTCTTTCTCGTATTTACTTTCGAAAAGCTTTGTTCTTACTTTTGTTGTCTTTCAAAATCCTTTACGTTTATTGTCTTTTAAAACCTTTGATTTTGTACACTAGCTATGGTATTCTCTTCCATGAATAGCCGTAGCTAAGCTCTTCATTCGGTTGAAGGGGAGTACTAGTATCATACAAATGTTTTAGACCCTTTTCTTAGTGCTTCTTTGTGTTTAAAACTTGTTCTATGTGCCATTACATGGTTGAACGACAAGGCTAAGTGGATGCATCGAAAGGGCAAAGCTTAGCCAGGTAGTTCAGTCCAGATTAGACAACAAAACCAAGTGGATGCATCGAAAGGGAAAAGCTTGGTAGAGTAGTCTAATCCTACTTTAAAACCGCTTGGTTGATCGGAAATGATTGATCAAGTGGATGCACATAAGCTAAGATACTTCGAAAGGAGGAATTAGCCCAACTAGAACAAGAGTTCTATGTCTTGAAAAGGACTAAGACGGTGTAGCAAGTCAGGTGCTAGAAATAGCCTTGATACATCTTTGAACACTTAGTATGATCATTAGAGGTCAATGATAAACAAGTTGTGATACAAGCCCCCTAAACCGAATGCTTTCCTTTGATTAAACATCAACTGTTACTTTCAGTCTCATATCAACTGTTACTTTCAGTCTCATATCAACTGTTACTTTCAGTCTCATATCAACTGCTACTTTCAGTCTCATATCAACTGCTACTTTCCGCAAGTCTTGTCCATCAAGCATTTACTTTCCGCAAGTCTTGTCCTTTATGCAATTACTTTTTGCAAGTCTTGTCCTTCAAGCACTTACTTTTCGCAAGTCTTGTCCTTCAAGCACTTACTTACAGCACTTTATTTTCAGTACTTACTTTCAGTCTTGTATTTACTTTCTTTACTTTTCAGTAATTTACTTTCAGTACTAAAAACCAAAAAAACCAAAATCAACCCCAACTGTATTTACTTTTGTGACATTTCCACTAAAGAACTGCTATCCCCTAATTCCCTTGGGTTCGACCCCTACTTACCGCTTGCTACCCAGTAGTAAAGTCGCGAGTAGCGGACTTATAAATTGTATTTTTTGCAGGCCACGACGACTGGCACCTGTCAAAAATTGGCGCCGTTGCCGGGGAGTTAGTTAACAATTGGGTACAGTTCTTAATAACCATGTCTCGTGCAGGAAGTCACCATGACTATCAGGATAATGACGGGATAAATCTGCACGATCGAAACAATGAGGCACCATTTCCAATTCTTGAAGATCCAGAACAGCTCATCCGAAACCAAAGAGCTCGTGACAAGGAGGCTGCCCGAAGAAACCAAGGACCACCCGAGGGCCGAAATGAAGCTGGCCCAGTGCAGCCCCCTAGACATCAAGTCCCCCCTCAACATTAACAAGTACCAAGACAAGAACCCTTCTTTGATGACTACTCTGGGGATAACAACTATCACGACCCAACTATGGAAGAACTCTCGGCCCCAAATTTCAGAAACCAGCCGTGGTGCATATACGAGGGCCTTCAACTAGAGAACATTTCTGTCAACACATCCGTGATCCACAACTTGCCTAAGTTCTCAGGAGCTCAGGGAGAATCTGCAACTACTCATTTGCAACGTTTACATGGCATTTGCCAAAATTTAAAACCTTATGGAGTAGATGTAGATGACTTCAAATTAAAGGCCTTCTATTTCTCACTTATCGACTCTGCTAATGATTGGTTCCTTTCTTTACCTTCAGGTAGCATCCGAACATGGGCTCAGATGCAAAAGAAATTCCTGGACAAATACTATCCAGCAGGAAGGGCGATGCAAGTAAGGAGACAACTGCAAGAATTAAAGCAAGGGCCCCACGAACCCATGTACGACTACCTAGAGAAATTCAACAGACTTGAGCAAAGCTGCTGCAACCTTGGGCTACCAGAGAAACTCGTTCTTAAGTACCTGTTAGACGGACTCAGGCAATTGGACAAAATGCTCTTGGATGCATCAGCTGGAGGAACCATAATGAGCCTGTCCCCAAGGGGCATACGGGAACTAATCTCAAAAGTGGCCGAGAATGCCTGATTCAGAGAGGAGACAACTCGGCGGGAAGGATTTACACGCACCAAGGACGTGGCAAGAGCTGAAGCACCAATAAACACAGTGCCCGAGGAGATAAAACAAGTGAAAGAAATGATGATCCAACTCCTACGAAGGCAGCCAGTTCAAGCTAAGCCTTGTGAGTTTTGTGGTTCTACAGACCACAAAACTGACGCATGCCTAACATTAGTAGAGGAAGAACCAGCAGAAGTAAATGCACTAGGAGGATACCAAGGATACAACAACAACAACAGAGCCGGACCAAATCGTCAGTATAGTCAATCAACCGGCCCAAACTGGCAAAACAATAGCCATCCTCCGAAGGAGACACAACAAGCTGCACCTCAACCAGCTCAGTCATTCTACCAACCGCCCTACCGGCAGTACAACCAGAATGTTCCACCTACAGGCCAAAATCAGCCAAAAGGACCAAATCAATATCAGGCAGGCCCAAGCAATCATCAAGGACCAAGCCAGTACCAAGCCGGTCCGAGCCAGTAACGTCCAAGCAAACTGCTCGAGGAGGTTGTGAAGGATTTGTCCAGCACAGTGCATCAATTCATGGTGAAAACTGACAAAGCAATGGTAGATTTAGGCAAACAAATGTCCCAATTTACTGCCATGTTCTTCGAGCAAAAAAATGAACATGGCTGGCTCCCTTCACAGATCATCCAGACTCCAAGGGGAGACGTAAATGCCGTGACTCTTAGGAGTGGGAAAAAGCTTGTCATCCAACCCATGGAGCAAGAAGACGAAGGCCTGAAGTTACCCAAAGAGATAAGGGGTGTGCCCGAAGAAAGCAGGGACACAACCGAGAGGAGCAAGGACGTAACCAAGGAACACATGCATGGCCAGATACCAGCAACCGAAGAAGCCATGGAACGCCCGGTGCCCAGAACCGAGACCTCTACGATCAACGCCGCTCTTCCATTTCCAGTACCGGCCTGAATTCCAAAACAACAGGTCATGGATAAGGAAGTGTTTGAATTATTCAGCAAAGTCGAGATCAACATCCCCCTCTTGGAGGCCATCAAGCAAATCCCTCGATATGCTAAGTTTTTAAAGGATCTTTGCACCAACCGGAGGAGGAGTACTCAGATTGATCAAGAACTGATAAGTAGAAATGTGTCGACTGTCATGCAATGAAAAGTCCCCCCCCAAGTGTGGTGATCCGGGAACTTACACCATTCCATGCACAATTGGCAACATCCGGATCGAGAACTGCATGCTAGACCTTGGAGCATCGATTAACGTCTTGCCCTTCTCTCTATACTCATGCCTTAGGATTGGGCCGCTAGAACCCACCGGTCTCACCATCCAGCTGGCGGACCGATCTTGCAAATAGCCCGAGGGCAAAATAGAAGACGTTCTGGTTCAAGTAGGCGAATTGGTGTTCCCAGCAGACTTCTACGTCCTAAAAATGGAGAATGGCGGGCCGACTGACCATGCACCCATCCTTCTCGGCCGTCCATTTCTCAAAACATCAAAAATGAAGATAGACTGTGGAAGTGGGATGCTCTCAATGGAGGTGGAAGGAGAGACCTTTAGCTTTGACATATTCGGAGCAATGAAGCATCCCATGGAGTTCGAGGAGGTACACGCTCTTGACACTTTGGATGACCTAGTCCAAGAAGTTCAACCAGAACCAAGAGCAGATCCCTTGGAACTCGCACTCAATGTAGCCAAGAGCTCATATCAATTAGCCGAGGGCTTGCATGAAACACTAGCCCACTTGACGATCTCGGAGCCTCTCACACCAGAATATGAAGTCAATGAGGTAAAATTATTCAAATCCAATACCTTTTTACCCTCAACTATACGAGCTCCCGAAATAGAATTAAAGCCTTTGCCCGGACATCTAAAATATGCATTCCTGGGGGAAAATAATACGCTCCCAGTAATCATCAAGAGTGGCTTGGAAGCAGACCAGGAGCATCGATTGGTAAAAGTGCTGAGACAACACAAGTTGGCTATTGGATGGACTCTAGCGGACTTAAGAGAAGTTAGCCCGGCGGTATGCATGCATCACATCTTACTCGAGGATGGAGCTAAGCCGTCAAGAGAACCTCAGCGACGACTCAACCCAATTATGATGGAGATCGTCCAGAAAGAAATACAGAAACTACTAGATGCGGATGTCATATACCCAATCTCGGATAGCCAGTGGGTAAGCCCGGTCCACGTGGTCCCAAAGAAAACTGGAATCACAGTCGAAGAAGATGCCCAAGGAAAAATGGTAACAACAAGAATCAAGAACGCCTGGAGAATGTGCATTGACTACAGAAAATTGAACGCCGTCACAAGGAAGGACCATTTCCCTCTACCATTCATCGATCAAATGCTAGACCGGCTGGCGGGAAAGCCATACTTTTGCTTCCTGGACGGGTTCTCGGGATACAACCAGATTCCCATAGCGCCTGAGGACCAAGAGAAGACTACATTCACCTGCCCATTCGGTACATTCGGCTTCAGAAGAACGTCGTTCGGTCTATGCAATGCTCCGGGGACTTTTCAAAGAGTAGTGACCAGCATTTTCTCAGACATGATCGGGATATTCATTGAAGTCTTCATGGATGACTTCACCATCTATGGAGACACATTCGACGCTTGCCTAAACAACTTAAGCACGGTTTTGGCACGATGTGTGTCAATGAACTTAGTACTCAACTACGAGAAGTGCCATTTTATGGTAACACACGGAGTGGTCTTAGGGCATGTCGTCTCACAAGAAGGCATGAAGGTGGACAAAGCTAAAGTAGACCTAATCATGACTCTACCATACCCCTCCACTGTTCGAGACATCCAATCTTTCCTTGGGCATGCGGGATTTTACCGACGATTCATCAAGGACTTCTCAAAAAGGGCGTTGCCTCTATCCACTCTTCTTCAAAAAGAAGTCCCTTTTGAATTCACCAATGCATGCAAGGAGGCCTTTAATGATCTGAAGAAAGCCCTCACAAGCACACTGATGGACCATAAGTATATGAATCAAAAACACAGTAAAACCCACCAAATTAGAGTGTTTGTCTATCTAACTTCTACTTGTTAGTCCCGATATATTTCTACAGGGTATTTTGGCGCTTAGAGAGAAAACACGCTAAGGAGAGGATTTTATGCTGAAAAGATATTACGAGTCATTCCAAGGTCAAGATCAGACGCTGAATGAAGAAATCTCAAGATCCTGACATTGAATTACTCAATTCAAATTCAACCGAGGAATAACCAAAGTCAGACCGGAGCGAAATTGGACTGATAGTTTTGTGAAAAGACTGCACAAAACTCACAAAACTCATCCATTTGCCAAGGTGACCGGCGGCTTTAAGGAAGAGGTGAGTCATGGGGTGACTCACCCCCTCCTTCCTCCTCCCCTCCTCCTTGCAACCGGCGGCTTCCTCCCTATCCTCCCATTGCAACCGACGGCTTTTGTGAGCCATGAGAAGTTGACATGTGTGGCCTTCTCCTCCACAAGCTCCTCCCAATCTCCTCCACCCTTGGATGCAACACCACATGCCACCATCTCCACCCTCCATTCTCCTCCCCTTAGCCTATAAAAGGAGAGCTCCTCCTCCTCATTTGTAACATCCCACAATCAACAATTCACTTCTCTCTCTAAGTTTTGGTTACTTTGTAAGTTTGGTTTTTGAAATAATACTCCTGTTGGTTCTTGAGTATTATACTTTAGAGAATACTCCTGTTGGTTCTTGAGTATTCCACCCCTTCTCCTCTTACTATTTTCAAAAACCCCCGAGTATTTAGCTATGGTATCCACCTCTATGGATATTCGTAGCTAAACTCTTTATTCGGTTAAAGGGGCGTACTTGTATTATAAAATGTTTTAATTCTTTTAGTTTCTTTTCTCTGTATTCAAAACTTGTTCTATGTGCCATATATTAGGTTAGAACTCCCAAGGTTGAGTGGATGCTTGGAATGGCAAAGCTCTTCCGTGGGGTTCGTTAACATACTCGGATAAGTGGATGCTTGGAATGGCAAAGCTTATCTGAGGAGTTTGACCTTTCTAAAACACCATTTGGTTGCTCGGGAATGAAAGACCAAATGGATGCACACAGGCTAATATACCTTGGAATGGGGTATTAGTCTAAGTAGAACAAGTGCTCTACGACTTTTGCAAAAGACTAGACGATGTTGCAAGTTGAGTGCTTGGAATGGCCTCGATTCACTTTCGAACACTTTTGCAAAAGGCTAGACAGTGTTGCAAGTCGAGTGCTTGGAATAGCCTTGATTCACGTTTGAATACTTAGAAGGGTTACTAAAATAATAAACAGGCTATGATACAAGGCCCCTGAAACCGAATGTTTTCCTTGAATTACAAAACCCTCCTGTATTTACTTTTATAAATTGCTCGATCATCTGCAATCACCAACCGCTCATCTACCGGAGGACTCGCAAATCACGCATCACCCACTGTAAGTCTTTCTTTTTACTTTTCAGTATTTATTTTCAGTAATTTACTTTTCAGCACTCAAAACCAAAAACAACCAAAAAAGTCACTTAGTCATAACCGCTAAAATCTCAATCGACCTTAAAACACGCTCCCTCGCTGTCCAAATCCCTTAAAGAACAACGTATCCCCCTAATTCCCTTGGGTTTGACCCCTACTTACCACTTACTACCCAGTAGTGAAGTCGCGAGTAGCGGAAAATATAAATTTATTTGTACATAGAACATTGCACCTTAACGACAGTGCAGTGGGCTCAGTCAAAATTGGCGCCGTTGCCGGGGAATTAGCCATCGGATAAGTTGTTCTTTCCCTTCCATGTCCTCATGACGCAACCCCCTTCATATGCATGGACAACAAGACATCTCCCTCTGTTCGGAGGTACGGATGGAGAAGACCCAGTACAACACTGCCGAAACTTTCACCACGTTTGCCACCTCATAAAACCTGCAAATGAAATGTTAGAGGAGTTTAAATTTAAATGTTTTAAAAGTTCTTTAACTGATTTTGCAACGATCTGGTATTATACGTCAACCGCTAGTAGTGCAGTACATTTTGTGGACCTCTGCGTCCCATTCTTGAAAGAATTCTCCCCTCCATCTTTACGACAACAAACCCGTGAGAAGATCATGAGCCTTAAACAATCCCGGGATGAGACCTTGGACGAATACTACACGAGCTATGACACCATCGTCTCAAACTGCCCTCACCATGGATTCACGAAGAAAGTTTTGCTTCAAAAATTTCTTCGTGGGATGAAGGCCGATGATCTAACAAGGATTAACGAAGTAATGAGGAGATCAGCCAGGAAATTCTCCCTGGCAGACATGTGGAACCTCATAGATAACCTGGCCGCAGCCACAAAATGAATGCCCCAAGCTGATAGAGAAATGCAAGAGGCTGGTCAAGAGACAGAAGGAGAAACTCCCGAGCCATCAGAAGAAACTCCCGAGCCATCAGAAGACTGGGATATAGAAAGTATCGGGAGCAACGAGGAAGTGTCAGCAATGGAAGAAGTCCAGAATACCACCGACATGCTGCCAATGCCATACCCAGCTATCATCACCCAAACAGCCGAAACCATCTATGACCAGTTCCTCACAAACAGACACGACGAGGCAGAACCGAGCCTCAAGATGCAAGCTTCCCGACTTTTCCCCTCGATCAATAGACAAATCGCTGAAAACTATGTGATCCATAAAGAGGCTGAAAAGAAGATGGGAAAAGGGCCTGAGCAGAACGACTCCTCGATGGAGCATGTTTTCGCCATGACTGGACAAGGCAGCCCTAAACACCAGAAAACCCAGTTCAAGAAGCTAGTGGTCAAAGGTCCCTCACCTTCTCAGAGACGTTGGAAGGAGACACCATCAGAACAAGGGGAACTGGACCCAAGCACATCTGCTCACAAGAAATCAGGTAAAGGCAAGGCAAAAACCAACACAGGAACAGTGGCGAAATTCGACCTAAGCCACCCATGGGACCCCAACCAGTGATCCAGGAATATGGTACTGTCGAGCCAATGACGTTAAACAAGTGCACTGGTCGGGAGGTAACCCGACACTATCTTGCTTTCTGTCTTTTTATTTTCTGTCTTTTAGTTTTTATAAGTCGCTCTCACCCACTTGGTGCATAGAATGATTTGACTATTTAGGAATTGGTTTTTGGAGCACGATCGGATCAGCCAGGCAGCTTGCGTGAATTTACCGGGCCTGCGCTGAGAGTTCAAGGCCCCAGCCGAACTCCCTCTATTATCCAGCCTCATGCCATGTCATTCGACACAAAAAGGGAGTTCTGATCTTCTCTTTCCTTAATATCATTTCCTTCTTGTAATTGTCTGCTTGCATGGCTTTTGAACTAAGTAGTGCTGAAAGGCACGCCTTCGTTCAAAAGTGTGGGGTGAGATCCGCATGTGTACATAAATAAATAACATGTTTTTTCTTTTTCTTTGTTAGTATTATCTTTTTGAAAATATGAACTTAAGAATGTGAAAAAGATAGATCTAAAATTCATGCATTTACCTTGTGAAAATTCAACTGTCTAAAAACTTAGAACGTAACTTCTCATTTGTCCCTTTGTGCTGAGATAAACTAGGGATGTGGAGTTGATAGAAATGCCCTAGAGAGGCTTGGCAAGCAATTAAAGGATCGAATCAAACTATATGTTTTTCGAAGTCAGTGGAGGCTGCACTTCGGGTTTCAGTGAAGATTGAAGTCATCTCCGCCATGCAGTGTTTATGCAAAAAGAAAAAAAAAGGTGAGGACGGGAATCAGACCGTCCTCTCTCTAGTCAAAGTAGCCGAGAAAATAGATGAGCGACCCTCATCTTGACCCGCGCGAAACGACAAGGATGAGAGGAGCGGGGAGGTATTTCCATAGGCTTACGGGCGATGATTGGACCTCCCAAAAAGGCTTGAGAAAATGGACTAGCAAGTCACAAAGACGCAAAAAGGTCAAAGAAGCAAATCAAGAGGCCAAAGGCCCAAAATTGTGAAGGTTTTAACTAAACAAAAAGTGAAGTACTCAAAGAGTCAAATCAAAGGCCAAAGGCCGATTCACTACAAAAGCAGTCCCTCGCCAAAAGAAAAATCAAAGTACTCAAACCAGTGAAACCCGAACCGAATCACGTGTTAGAGAAAGCTACAAGGAAACCATATAGTGCGAGACGGTCCCGAGGTTGCAGTCCAGGAGCCTAAAAAGGGCTATCTCCCGAAACATCCAGAATAATTTGCATCTCAGCACGGAGGTACAAGTATCAAGTTTCTTCTATTTATTTACACAGTTCAATTTGGTAATAAGTAAGCAATGCATGAATTAGGATAAATCTAGTACCACAGTCTAATTTTCATATTTCAACAAACTTACTTAGTGTGCCGCCCTTTAATAGCATTGTTCGGGACGAACAACTAAAAGTGTGGGGTGATCTGATGGACCATAATTATACGAATCAAAAACATAGTAAAACCCACCAAATTAGACTGTTTTTCTATCTAACTTCTACTTGTTAGTCCCGATATATATCTACAGGGTATTTTGGCGCTTAGAGAGAAAACACGCTAAGGAGAGGATTTTACGCTGAAAAGATATTACGAGTCATTCCAAGGTCAAGATCAGATGCTGAACGAATAAATCTCAAGATCCTGACATTGAATTACTCAATTCAAATTCAACCGAGGAATAACCAAAGTCAGACCGGAGCGAAATTGGACTGATAGTTTTGTGAAAAGACTGCACAAAACTCACAAAACTCATCCATTTGCCAAGGTGATCGGCGGCTTTAAGGAAGAGGTGAGTCATGGGGTGACTTACCCCCTCCTTCCTCCTCCCCTCCTCCTTGCAACCGGCGGCTTCCTCCCTCCCCTCCCATTGCAACCGGCGGCTTTTGTGAGCCATGAGAAGTTGACATGTGTGGCCTTCTCCTCCACAAGCTCCTCCCCATCTCCTTTACCCTTGGATGCAACACCACATGCCACCATCTCCACCCTCCATTCTCCTCCCCTTAGCCTATAAAAGGAGAGCTCCTCCTCCTCATTTGTAACATCCCACAATCAACAATTCACTTCTCTCTCTAAGTTTTGGTTACTTTGTAAGTTTGGTTTTTGAAATAATACTCCTGTTGGTTCTTGAGTATTATACTTTAGAGAATACTCCTGCTGGTTCTTGAGTATTCAATAGGAATTGGGAATACTCCTGTTGGTTCTTGAGTATTCCACCCATTCTCCTCTTACTGTTTTCAAAAACCCCCGAGTATTTAGCTATGGTATCCACCTCTATGGATATTCGTAGCTAAACTCTTTATTCGGTTAAAGGGGCGTACTTGTATTATAAAATGTTTTAATTCTTTTAGTTTCTTTTCTCTGTATTCAAAACTTGTTCTATGTGCCATATATTAGGTTAGAACTTCCAAGGTTGAGTGGATGCTTGGAATGGCAAAGCTCTTCCGTGGGGTTCGTAAACATACTCGGATAAGTGGATGCTTGGAATGGCAAAGCTTATCTGAGTAGTTTGACCTTTCTAAAACACCATTTGGTTGCTCGGGAATGAAAGACCAAATGGATGCACACAGGCTAATATACCTTGGAATGGGATATTAGTCTAAGTAGAACAAGTGCTCTACGACTTTTGCAAAAGACTAGACGGTGTTGCAAGTTGAGTGCTTGGAATGGCCTCGATTCACTTTCGAACACTTTTGCAAAAGGCTAGACAGTGTTGCAAGTCGAGTGCTTGGAATGGCCTTGATTCACGTTTGAATACTTAGAAGGGTTACTAAAATAATAAACAGGCTATGATACTAGGCCCCTGAAACCGAATGTTTTCCTTGAATTACAAAACCCTCCTGTATTTACTTTTATAAATTGCTCGATCATCTGCAATCACCAACCGCTCATCTACCGGAGGACTCGCAAATCACGCATCACCCACTATAAGTCTTTCTTTTTACTTTTCAGTATTTATTTTCTGTAATTTACTTTTCAGCACTCAAAACCAAAAACAACCAAAAAAGTCACTTAGTCATAACCGCTAAAATCTCAATCAACCTTAAAACACGCTCCCTCGCTGTACAAATCCCTTAAAGAACAACGTATCCCCCTAATTCCCTTGGGTTCGACCCCTACTTACCACTTACTACCCAGTAGTGAAGTCGCGAGTAGCGGAAAATATAAATTTATTTGTACAGAGAACATTGCACCTTAACGATAGTGCAGTGGGCTCAGTCGAAATTGGCGCCGTTGCCGGGGAATTAGCCATCGGATAAGTTGTTCTTTCCCTTCCATGTCCTCATGACGAAACCCCCTTCATATGCATGGACAACAAGACATCTCCCTCTGTTCGGAGGTACGGATGGAGAAGACCCAGTACAACACTGCCGAACCTTTCACCACGTTTGCCACCTCATAAAACCTGCAAATGAAATGTTATAGGAGTTTAAACTTAAATGTTTTAAAAGTTCTTTAACTGATTTTGCAACGATATGGTATTATACGTCAACCGCTAGTAGTGCAGTACATTTTGTGGACCTCTGCGTCCCATTCCTGAAAGAATTTGTCCCTTTATCTTTACGACAACAAACCCGTGAGAAGATCATGAGCCTTAAACAATCCCGGGATGAGACCTTGGACGAATACTACACGAGCTATGACACCATCGTCTCAAGCCCTCACCATGGATTCACGAAGAAAGTTCTGCTTCAAAAATTTCTTCGTGGGATGAAGGCCGATGATCTAACAAGGATTAACGAAGCAATGAGGAGATCAGCCAGGAACTTCTCCCTGGCAGACATGTGGAACCTCATAGATAACCTGGCCGCAGCCACAAAATGAATGCCCCAAGCTGATAGAGAAATGCAAGAGGCTGGTCCAGAGACAGAAGGAGAAACTCCCGAGCCATCAGAAGAAACTCCCGAGCCATCAGAAGACTGGGATATAGAAAGTATCGGGAGCAACGAGGAAGTGTCAGCAATGGAAGAAGTCCAGAATACCACCGACATGCTGCCAATGCCATACCCAGCTATCATCACCCAAGCAGCCGAAACCATATATGACAAGTTCCTCACAAATAGACACGACGAGGCAGAACCGAGCCTCAAGATGCAAGCTTCCCGACTTTTCCCCTCGATCAATAGACAAATCACTGAAAACTATGTGATCCATGAAGAGGCTGAAAAGAAGATGGGAAAAGGGCCTGAGCAGAACGACTCCTCGATGGAGCATGTTTTCGCCATGACTGGACAAGGCAGCCCTAAACACCAGAAAACCCAGCTCAAGAAGCTAGTGGTCAAAGGTCCCTCACCTTCTCAGAGACGTTGGAAGGAGACACCATCAGAACAAGGGGAACTGGACCCAAGCACATCTGCTCACAAGAAATCAGGTAAAGGCAAGGCAAAAACCAACACAGGAACATTGGCGAAATTTGACCTAAGCCACCCATGGGACCCCAACCAGTGATCCAGGAATAAGGTACTGTCGAGCCAACAACGTTAAACAAGTGCACTAGTCGGGAGGTAACCCGACACTATCTTACTTTCTGTCTTTTTATTTTTTGTCTTTTAGTTTTTATAAGTCGCTCTCACCCACTTGGTGCATAGAATGATTTGACTATTTAGGAATTGGTTTTTGGAGCACGATCGGATCAGCCAGGCAGCTTCCGTGAATTTACCGGGCCTGCGCTGAGAGTTCAAGGCCCCAGCCGAACTCCCTCGATTATCCAGCCTCATGCCATGTCATTCGACACAAAAAGGGAGTTCTGATCTTACCTTTCCTTAATATCATTTCCTTCTTGTAATTGTCTGCTTGCATGGCTTTTGAACTAAGTAGTGCTGAAAGGCACGCCTTCGTTCAAAAGTGTGGGGTGAGATCCGCATGTGTACATAAATAAATAACATGTTTTTTCTTTTTCTTTTTTAGTATTATCTTTTTGAAAATATGAACTTAAGAATGTGAAAAAGATAGATCTAAAATTCATGCATTTACCTTGTGAAAATTCAACTGTCTAAAAACTTAGAACGTAACTTCTCATTTGTCCCTTTGTGCTGAGATAAACTAGGGATGTGGAGTTGATAGAAATGCCCTAGAGAGGCTTGGCAAGCAATCAAAGGATCGAATCAAACTATATGGTTTTCGAAGTCAGTGGAAGCTGCACTTCGGGTTTCAGTGAAGATTGAAGTCATCTCCGCCATGCAGTGTTTATGCAAAAAAAAAAAAGGCGAGGACAGGAATTAAATCGTCCTCTCTCTAGTCAAAGTAGCCGAGAAAATAGATGAGCGACCCTCATCTTGACCCGCGCGAAACGACAAGGATGAGAGGAGCGGGGAGGTATTTCCATAGGCTTGCGGGCGATGATTGGACCTCCCAAAGAGGCTTGAGAAAATGGACTAGCAAGTCACAAAGACGCAAAAAGCTCAAAGAAGCAAATCAAGAGGCCAAAGGCCCAAAATTGTGAAGGTTTTAACCAAACAAAAAGTGAAGTACTCAAAGAGTCAAATCAAAGGCCAAAGGCCGATTCACTACAAAAGCAGTCCCTCGCCAAAAGAAAAATCAAAGTACTCAAACCAGTGAAACCCGAACCGAATCACGTGCTAGAGAAAGCTACAAGGAAACCATATAGTGCGAGACGGTCCCGAGGTTGCAGTCCAGGAGCCTAAAAAGGGCTATCTCCCGAAACATCCAGAATAATTTGCATCTCAGCACGGAGGTACAAGTATCAAGTTTCTTCTATTTATTTACACAGTTCAATTTGGTAATAAGTAAGCAATGCATGAATTAGGATAAATCTAGTACCACAGTCTAATTTTCATATTTCAACAAACTTACTTAGTGTGCCGCCCTTTAATAGCATTGTTCGGGACGAACAACTAAAAGTGTGGGGTGATCTGATGGACCATAATTATACGAATAAAAAACACAGTAAAACCCACCAAATTAGACTGTTTGTCTATCTAACTTCTACTTGTTAGTCCCGATATATTTCTACATGGTATTTTGGCGCTTAGAGAGAAAACACGCTAAGGAGAGGATTTTACGCTGAAAAGATATTACGAGTCATTCCAAGGTCAAGATCAGACGCTGAACGAAGAAATCTCAAGATCCTGACATTGAATTACTCAATTCAAATTCAACCGAGGAATAACCAAAGTCAGACCGGAGTGAAATCGGACTGATAGTTTTGTGAAAAGGCTGCACAAAACTCACAAAACTCATCCATTTGCCAAGGTGACCGGCGGCTTTAAGGAAGAGGTGAGGCATGGGGTGACTCACCCCCTCCTTCCTCCTCCCCTCCTCCTTGCAATCGGCGGCTTCCTCCCTCCCCTCCCATTGCAACCGGCGGTCTTTGTGAGCCATGAGAAGTTGACATGTGTGGCCTTCTCCTCCACAAGCTCCTCCCCATCTCCTCCACCCTTGGAAGCAACACCACATGCCACCATCTCCACCCTCCATTCTCCTCCCCTTAGCCTATAAAAGGAGAGCTCCTCCTCCTCATTTGTAACATCCCACAATCAATAATTCACTTCTCTCTCTAAGTTTTGGTTACTTTGTAAGTTTGGTTTTTGAAATAATACTCCTGTTCGTTCTTGAGTATTATACTTTAGAGAATACTCCTGTTGGTTCTTGAGTATTCAGTAGGAATTGGGAATACTCCTGTTGGTTCTTGAGTATTCCACCCCTTCTCCTCTTACTGTTTTCAAAAACCCCCGAGTATTTAGCTATGGTATCCACCTCTATGGATATTCGTAGCTAAACTCTTTATTCGGTTAAAGGGGCGTACTTGTATTATAAAATGTTTTAATTCTTTTAGTTTCTTTTCTCTGTATTCAAAACTTGTTCTATGTGCCATATATTAGGTTAGAACTTCCAAGGTTGAGTGGATGCTTGGAATGGCAAAGCTCTTCCGTGGGGTTCGTAAACATACTCGGATAAGTGGATGCTTGGAATGGCAAAGCTTATATGAGGAGTTTGACCTTTCTAAAACACCATTTGGTTGCTCGGGAATGAAAGACCAAATGGATGCACAAAGGCTAATATACCTTGGAATGGGGTATTAGTCTAAGTAGAACAAGTGCTCTACGACTTTTGCAAAAGACTAGACGGTGTTGCAAGTTGAGTGCTTGGAATGGCCTCGATTCACTTTCGAACACTTTTGCAAAAGGCTAGACAGTGTTGCAAGTCGAGTGCTTGGAATGGCCTTGATTCACGATTGAATACTTAGAAGGGTTACTAAAATAATAAACAGGCTATGATACAAGGCCCCTGAAACCGAATGTTTTCCTTGAATTACAAAACCCTCCTGTATTTACTTTTATAAATTGCTCGATCATCTGCAATCACCAACCGCTCATCTACTGGAGGACTCGCAAATCACGCATCACCCACTGTAAGTCTTTCTTTTTACTTTTCAGTATTTATTTTCTGTAATTTACTTTTCAGCACTCAAAACCAAAAACAACCAAAAAAGTCACTTAGTCATAACCGCTAAAATCTCAATCAACCTTAAAACACGCTCCCTCCCTGTACAAATCCCTTAAAGAACAACGTATACCCCTAATTCCCTTGGGTTCGACCCCTACTTACCACTTACTACCCAGTAGTGAAGTCGCGAGTAGCAGAAAATATAAATTTATTTGTATAGAGAACATTGCACCTTAACGACAGTGCAGTGGGCTCCGTCACACACCCATCATCCAAACACCGGATTGGAAACAACCGTTTGAAATCATGTGCGACGCAAGCAACTTCGCTATAGGAGTAGTTCTAGGCCAAAGAGTTGATAAGAAGGCGGTGGTGATCTATTACGCCTCAAGGACCTTAGATTCAGCCCAACGAAACTACTCCACTACCGAGAAGGAGCTCCTAGCCGTGGTGTTCGCTCTAGAGAAGTTCAGAGCCTACTTGCTTGGAGCAAAAGTTATAGTCTACTCGGACCATGCTGCCATCCGGTACCTCATGAAGAAGAAGGAGGCCAAGCCGAGACTCATACGATGGATCTTGCTACTGCAAGAGTTCGATGTGGAGATAAGGGACAAAAAGGGTATAGAAAACACAGTGGCCGACCATCTGAGCCGGATTGTCCGAGAGGAAGAGGAAGGGCACATAACCGAGTCATTTCCAGATGAGCATCTCTATGCAGTCTCAACCAAGGTGCCATGGTATGCTCAAATCGTCAACTACCTAGTAGGAGGTACATTTCCTCCTTCTTATACTAAAGCACAATGCATGAAACTTAGGCATGAGGCTAGACATTACTTATGGGATGATCCTTATCTATGGAAAATAGGGGTAGATCAAATACTTAGGAGATGCATCTCCGATAGTGAAATAGCTTCTGTTATTAGCTTTTGCCATGAGTTTGCATGTGGAGGACACTTTGGGCCTAAAAGAACCGCTAGGAAAATCCTAGATAGCGGCTTCTTTTGGCCAAGTGTATTTAGAGATGCTTATGAGAAGTGCAAGAAGTGTGATAGGTGCCAAAGAGTTGGGAATGCATCAGCAAGGAATGAGATGCCTCAAGTGCCCATCTTGGTCAATGATGTCTTTGACATCTGGGGCATTGATTTCATGGGGCCATTCCCAGTTTTGTGTGGTTTTGTTTACATACTTGTTGCTGTAGATTATGTGTCAAAATGGGTAGAGGCTAAGGCCACAAGGTGCGACGATGCAAAAACTGTCATAGATTTTTTGCGCACTAACCTGTTTTGTAGGTACGGAGTACCAAAGGCCATAATCAGTGACCAAGGAACTCATTTCTACAACCGCATAATGGCTGCCACCTTGAAACACTACCATGTCCACCACCGGACATCCACGGCATATCATCCCCAAATCAATGGGCAAGCGGAGATCTCTAACCGCGAAATCAAGGGTATTTTAGAAAAGATGGTGAAGCCGGCAAGAAAAGATTGGAGTCAAAGGCTAGATGAAGCTCTTTGGGCTTATCGTACGGCATAAAAGACGCCAATAGGGACCTCCCCCTTTCGGCTTGTTTATGGGAAGGCATGCCACCTTCCTGTGGAATTGGAACATAAAGCCTATTGGGCGCTCAAGCATTGCAATCCGGATCTGAAGGCCGCTGGACTAGATAGGAAGCTTCAGCTATGCGAGCTTGAGGAGTTGCGGCTTGAGGCCTATGAAGGGCAAACAGACTACAAAGCACGGACCAAATTATATCACAACAAATTCATCCTCCGGCGCTAGTTTAAGGAAGGACAACAAGAACTACTCTTCTCCTCACGATTGAAATTGATGCCCGGTAAACTAAAATCAAGATGGACCGGCCCCTACACCGTGACTAAGGTATTCAACCATGGAATGCTCGAGTTAGAAAGCTTGAAAAATGGGAGCCGATTCAATGTAAATGGGCAGCGAGTCAAACACTACCATGGCGAGGTCGACTTAACAACTCAACGCTATGACCTAGCTAAGCCACCAGACCCCTCCTGAGGGAGGTACTGTCGAGCTAACGACGTTAAACAAATGCACTGGTCGGGAGGTAACCCGACATCTATCTTACTTTTCAGTCATTTAATTTATGTCATTTAGTTTTGTCCTTTAATAGTAATCACCCATTGCATCTTCTTGTGAATATTTGCTTGCAATTAACTTTTGAACAAAGTCATGCTGAAAGGCACGCCTTCGTTCAAAAGTGTGGGGTGAGAACAGCATGTGTACATAGTTGTTTAAGCATGTTTTCTTTTTTCTTTTCCCTTAATATTATCTTTTTGAAAATATGAACTTAAGAATGGAAATAGATGGATCCAATTCAAGCATAACCTTGTGAAATCTCAACTGGGTAGAGACTTAGGATGTAACTTCTCACTTGTCCCTTTGTGCTGAGATAAACAGGGGATGTGGAGTTGATATAAACTGTCCTAGAGAGGCATGGCAAGCACTCGAAGGACTGGATTTCACTATATGGTTGACGAAGTCAGTGGAGGCTGCACTTCGGGTTTCAATTGAATTCAGAGTCATCTCCGCCATGCAGTGTTTATGCAAAGGGCGGGACGGGAATCAAACCATCCTATCTCTAGTTCTAGTAGCCGGGAAAATAGATGAGCGACCCTCATCTTGACCCGCGCGAAACGAAAAGGATGAGAAAGAGCGGGGAGGTATTTCCATATGCTCTCGAGCGATGATTGGACCTCCCAAAAGGTTGAGAAAATGGACTAGCAAGTCACAAAGAAGAAAAGCTCGAAGAAGCAAATCAAAGGCCAAAGGCCAATATTGTGAAGGTTTTAACCGAAACAAAAGTGAAGAAACTCCAATTCAAAATCAAGGGCCAAAGGCCAAATCACTTCAAAAGCTATCCCTCATCAAACGAAATTCAAAATAGCTCAGATCATTGAAACCCGAACCGAATCATGTGCTAGAGAAAGCTACAAGAAAACCATATAGTGAGAGTCGGTCCCGAGGATGCAGTCCAGGAGCCTAAAAAGGGCTATCTCCCGAATCATCCGAATTAAATTGCATCTCAGCTCAAAGGTACAAGTATCAAGTTTCTTCTAAGTATTTACACGGTTTATATTGATAGCAAATAAAGTAATGCTTGGATGGGATAAATCTAGTACCACTATCTCACTTTCATATTTAAGAACTTTAGCAAGGAGTATGTATACCTCTTTCAAATAGCATTGTTCGGGACGAACAAGTATAAGTGTGGGGTGATTTGATGGAGCGTATTTATACGACTCATCGAAGCAGTTAAACCCACCAAATTGGACACTTTGTCTTAACAACGTTTACTTGTTAGTTCCATTTTTTGTTTTATTGGCTATTTTGAGGTCTAGGGAAGAAACAAGCTTTAAAAGGGAGATTTATGCTAAAAATGGATTACAAGTGGTTTGTGCGAGCGCATGGCCCCAGCCGAGAAGGACCAGGCCCCAGCCGGGCCTCCAAGGTCCAATTTCAAGTTATCCGGGCCAAACATCAAATCTGACGATTCCGCCTCGACCAAAATGTTCCAAATGGAAAATAAGGTGGAAGATGTCAAGATACCAAGAGCGACGCACGATCCATTTGGAAATTGGCTCAGTTCCAAGCAAAAGCCCCGCACGCTGATGGACCAAGACCGAGTTTCTCGAACCAACCTTCACATCTTCAAATTCTGGCTCGACCAACTTGTTCCAAATATCAAAGGACTTGGACAATATCAAATTCCAGACAAAACGCCCGAGGAAATTCGACCATGGCCCAAGAAAACCACCAAGAACCAGTTTCGGATGAGGTACGCATTTTACCGAACGAGGTACGCATTATCGCCCAAGCACGCCCGAGACCAGCGCTGGACCCCAACTTCAACTCAGGCCACCACCTTGCTCCGACCACCATGCTCCGGCCAGTCACCACCTTGCTCCGACCACCAAGCTTCGGCCAAGTCAAACCAAGTAGGAGAAGACTAGTTGCCCTTTCGGACAATCTAGTTCAACTTCAACTAAGTGTCCTTTGGCTCAAACCAACAAGTGCAACTTCAACTATGTGTCCTTTGGCTCAAACCAACAAGTGCAACTTCAACTAAGTATCTTTTGGCTCAACCAAGGCTCAACTAGAGGCGGTGGAAGAGAAGAGGAGAGCTTGAGGTGGCAAAAACCGATCCAAAGGGTTTCCTTGGGATATTTTCAAGTCCAATGCCTTAGCTCCTAAGTTCCCTCCTCTATAAATACAAGGCTCATGCCTTAGAAATCAATGTCTTCATGTCCCTTGTTCGAAGTCCATGGTCCTTAGTCCTTTGTTCGAAATCCACACCACAAGTTAGCTTAGTTTTCTCTTGTTTTGCATTATCATCACCATCATCTCGAATCTCTCTAGAAATCCATACACAAACCTTGTAAACACTTTGCTATTGAAGATTCCAAGTTGTTCTTGAGTTCGGGTTTGATCTTGTTACTTTCAGCGTCTTTCTACTCTTTCTCGTATTTACTTTCGAAAAGCTTTGTTCTTACTTTTGTTGTCTTTCAAAATCCTTTACGTTTATTGTCTTTCAAAACCTTTGATTTCGTACACTAGCTATGGTATTCTCTTCCATGAATAGCCGTAGCTAAGTTCTTCATTCGGTTGAAGGGGAGTACTAGTATCATACAAATGTTTTAGACCCTTTTCTTAGTGCTTCTTTGTGTTTAAAACTTGTTCTATGTGCCATTACATGGTTGAACGACAAGGCTAAGTGGATGCATCGAAAGGGCAAAGCTTAGCCAGGTAGTTCAGTCCAGATTAGACAACAAAACCAAGTGGATGCATCGAAAGGGCAAAGCTTGGTAGAATAGTCTAATCCTACTTTAAAACCGCTTGGTTGATCGGAAATGATTGATCAAGTGGATGCACATAAGCTAAGATACTTCGAAAGGAGGAATTAGCCCAACAAGAACAAGAGTTCTATGTCTTGAAAAGGACTAAGATGGTGTAGCAAGTCAGGTGCTAGAAATAGCCTTGATACATCTTTGAACACTTAGTATGATCATTAGAGGTCAATGATAAACAAGTTGTGATACAAGCCCCCTAAACCAAATGCTTTCCTTTGATTAAACATCAACTGTTACTTTCAGTCTCATATCAACTGTTACTTTCAGTCTCATATCAACTGTTACTTTCAGTCTCATATCAACTGCTACTTTCAGTCTCATATCAACTGCTACATTCCGCAAGTCTTGTCCATCAAGCATTTACTTTCCGCAAGTCTTGTCCTTCAAGCAATTACTTTTTGCAAGTCTTGTCCTTCAAGCACTTACTTTTCGCAAGTCTTGTCTGAAATTCTATCCCCTGTTCAAGCAAGTGTCAAGGTCGAGTTCGGACTGACCTTGAACTCTCTCTACAACAGTTCAACACACGGTACGAGCAGAACAATAAAGACACGAGTACGCACAGATTGATAACCCAGTTCGGCTACGCCTACTCTGGGGGGTTTCCCACACCCTGAAAAGGGACAACAAATCTTTATTACGAGTTTAGGGCACAGGAGGTCTTACACTTACACAACACCTTTGCTTGTAATGGCCTCACCACTAACACTCCGTCTCTCAGATTTGCAACCGAGGTTCGTCGCAACTCTCCTTGATCCCCTTCGTCCAGATCGTCTATCTGAACGTTCTCGAACCTCTCCTGAAGCTCGGTCGCTTTCTCTTGAAAGCAAGTTGTTCTCCTTCGTTGTGTGCACAGTATGATCACTTCCAGGCAGTCTGAGATGCACTTGCTAAAATTGCTCTTACACCGATGAGTTTCTGGTAGGAAGAACTCAATCGGCTGTCGCTCCTTCTCCAATCAGTAAAGATTTCCTCGTGTTTATTTTATCAGTGGGAGCGACATGAATTAGGGTTGCCCTTGCATTGTATTTATATGCTTGGACGAAACCCTAACTCACACAAGATAAACCCCATCAAATATTTCTCAAATATTCTGATGCGTATCTTTCAAATCGGAACTCTTTATGCAAATATTTGACGCTCGAAAAACTTGCTGGCCAACTTCAGATCGGAACAAAAGATCCTCGATCTTTTTAGGATCTTCCAAGAGATAATCGGAATATTTACTTGAAGCCTTCCTTGCCAAGTCAGACGCCGGTTTAGGATAAATATTCATTCGAATATCTGGGGATCGAATGCATCGCTGGCCGATTTAAAACCGAAAAGATATTGGATCCAGATCCTTCCGGAGAATATCTTCTGCGTCTGTTCTACGCTGTACAGAAGTTCCAGAATGTGTTCGTACTCCTCCTGAACATTAGCTCGAACAGTTCTAAAGCCGTTTTGCCAAACAGTATGCCATTCATGGGAACATCAATCTCCCCCTTTGCATTTTTGGCAAAACCGAATCCGCGATCTGACTAGGCTTTAGACATACTAGCTAGAGTCATCCAAACTTCTCCCCCTTTTTGCCACAAACTGGCAAGGGTCAAATCCTCCAATCTGGTCCTCTCGATAAGAGGAATCTTATCTCCTCCCCCTCAACCAAGGTCTGATTATCTCTTCGATCAACTGATGTTCTGCTCCTTCAGTCTAAACTCCTTTTTGGAACAGTTCCAATTCGTGTAGTCAACGCACCTATATCTTCCACTTAGTCATGCACTTTCGTGTAGTATCCTTGAGAGCAATCTAAACACCTTTCTGAATAGAGACGACTGAGGGATCTTCAACAGGAGTAGCAGGGATCCTATGATTGCTTTTCATGTCGCGGACGACTCCCCCTGCAGACTTGCTCTCCAGAGAACGCCTTCAGCATTCTTCTTGACAGCTCTTGCAATGAACTCCTTTTTCCTCCTCTTGTCTTTATGAGTTCAGCTAAAGAGACGGAGTCCTGATTAACGCATGATTGGCTTCTAATAGGGAGTCAACGAGGAAGACAACTTTTAACTCAAAAACAGAAGGATCTAAGCGTATCCTTTAAACAGTCTTCATGGAAACCCTCTTGAACAGCATCTGGTGTAACAACTGACATACCACCAACAATCCCAACAGATCCCTCTTCAACTGCTACGATCTGGGATAGTTCAATGCTTGACAAGGCACGGACAAAAGCATCCTCCTATTGCAGGTCCTCAATGACATTAATCAGTGTCTTTGTATAGATCTTCCATCCCATCATCTTTCTTGTCTGAACCTGATTTAATACTCATAGTACCCGTTCGCTGCTCGTCAGGACCCCAATCATAGCCCAACTGGCTTTACCTGGATACTATCCGCCTTCCGCAATCCAGAGCAAACAGGACACTTCCTATTTCCGAGACACGTTCTTCCATTGATTATCCATAGGCAGAGAATCTTTCCTTGTCATCCCAGCAGTTTTTTGAAGTAAGACAGGATATATATCAAAAACACATACTAATTGTTCCAGCTCCTTGCATGAGTGATCAGTCCAGCTGTTTAGCTGGAGTTTCGCATCTGACTGACCACTGGCTGGAACACTTAGTCCTTGACAACACACAGACCCAAGGAGGATCTGAGTGTTTCAAACTGAGCAGCATCAAGCGTTTTGGTGAAGATGTCAGCTAATTGCTTGTCCGTTGTGACATGCTGCAGAGTGACAACCTTCTGTTCAACCAGTTCTCTGATGAAGTGATGCCTGATGTCAATGTGCTTCGTCCTGGAATGTTGAACCGGGTTTTTGGAAATACTGATCGCGCTCATATTGTCACAGTACAGTGTCATCTCTTTCTGCTCAACTCCGTATTCAGATAGCATCTGTTTCATCCATAGGAGCTGAGTGCAGCAGCTTCCTGCTGCGATGAATTCTGCTTCGGCCGTAGAGAGCGAGATGCTGTTTTGTTTTTTGCTAAACCATGAAACCAAATTGTTTCCCAAGAAGAAACATCCTCCAGACGTGCTCTTCCGATCTTCAGCGTTCCCTGCCCAATCAGCGTCACAGAAACCAACCAGGTGTGGATTGGTGTCTTTGGTGTACCAGATCCCGAATTCAACAGTTCTGCATACATACTTTATAATTCTTTTAACTTGCAGAAGGTGACTTTCCTTTGGTTCTGACTGGTACCTTGCACAGACTCCGACTGCATAAGATATATCCGGTCTGCTGGCGGTTAAGTACAGGAGACTTCCAATCATGCTTCTATATAGAGTCTGATCAACATTGACTCCAGCATTGTCTTTAGTGATCTTTAAATGAGTTGCAGCAGGTGTTCGTTTGTGACTTGCCTTCGCTAGATCAAATTTCTTTATCAGGGTCTTGGCATACTTACTTTGTGAAATGAATATCCCATCCTTTTTCTGTGTCACCTGCAATCCCAGAAAGTAGCTCATCTCTCCTACCATGCTCATCTTGAACTCTTTCTGCATCTGTTCCACGAACTGATCTACCATCGTCTGGGTGTTTGATCCGAACACAATATCATCAACATAGATTTGTGCGATAATAAAATCTGACCTTGTGTGTTTGACGAACAAAGTCTTGTCCACTCCCCCTCGCACATATCCATGATTGATGAGAAACACAGTGAGTCGCTCATACCAGGCTCTGGGCGCCTGCTTGAGTCCGTACAGGGCCTTGTTCAGGCGATACACATGAGCAGGGTGATGCGGATCCTCAAATCCTTTTGGCTGAGACACAAAACTTCTTCATGTAGAAGTCCATTTAGGAACGCACTTTTGACATCCATCTGAAACAAACGAAACTTCAGGTGACATGCTAGAGCAAGTAGCAGGCGAATGGCTTCAAGCCGTGCGACAGGGGCGAAGGTTTCATCAAAATCAATCCCCTCTATCTGGGAATATCCCTGAGCCACAAGTCGAGCTTTATTTCTGGTGATATTTCCTGATGTATCTGATTTGTTCTTAAAAATCCATTTAGTGCCGATGACGTTAACACCATCAGGTTTTGGAACTAAGTCCCATACGTCATTGCGGGCAAATTCCTCCAGTTCTTCCTGCATGGCGAGAACCCAATACTCATCAACGAGTGCTTCCTTTACGTTCTTTGGTTCAATTGAAGACAGAAAGCATGAGTAGGCAGCGAGTCCTCTGTAATTGATCCTTTTTCCACGAGTTTGAATTCCATCACTAGGTGCACCAATGATCTCAGAGATTGGGTGATCTCTGGAGATTCGACGAGAGGGTTGTAGTGCAGCATGATCCTCTTGAGTACTAACCTCTTCACCCTCATCAGAGGAAGAGTTCCAAATGACATTATCAGGAAGTCGAGCACCTTCTGTCAGTCAGTCACAGTTTGAATGGGCAGTGTCACAGTTTCAGGTGCTGTTTCAACTGGTTCAATGGCTGTTGTGACATCCCCAGTCAAGTCAATCTTAGTAGAATGAGAAGGTGGAACATTTCCAGATGCTGTTCCGGCTGCATCGTCAGCATCGTCTGGGGCGGTAAGATCAACAACGTCATCCTTGATCTTGACATTGATAGACTCCATAACTGTTCCTGTGCGTTTGTTAAACACCCTGTATGCTCGACTGTTCGAGGAGTATCCTAGGAAGAATCCCTCATCACTTTTAGGATCAAGCTTCTGTCGGTACTCGCGGTCATTCAAAATGTAGCACTCACTCCCAAAGATGTGAAAGTACTTGACCGTGGGCTTCTTCCCTTTCCGGAGTTCATAGCAGGTCATCTCCGTACCTGTGCGTATTGTTACCCGGTTTATAATGTGGCACGCCGTGTTCATCGCTTCTGACCAGAACTTCAAGGGAATCTTCTTGGCATGGATCATTACGCGAGCCATTTCCTGAATTGTACGATTTTTTCCTTTCAACGACGCCATTTTGCTGAGGAGTGATTGCAGAAGAAAACTGACGGGCAATCCCGTGTTTGGTACAGTACGAGATCATAGTAACATTCTTGAACTCAGTGCCGTTGTCACTCCTGATACTCACCAGGTGCTCTCCGCTGGCTTCTCTCTCTCTGGAGAAGGGTTGCAAGTTCAATGAATTGAGGTGCAGCAGCAGACTTGTCTCGAAGGAATCGGGTCCATGAAAACCTGGTGAAGTCGTCCACGCATACCAGGACATACTTGTTGCCACCGCAGCTCTCAACCTGCATCGGCCCCATAAGATCCATATGAATCAGTTCAAGCGGTCTGCTGGTACTGATCTGGGTGGTGTTCGAATGCGATGCTTTGGTCTGTTTACCGATCTGGCATTCTCCACATAGGACATCTATGTCACCTTTAACATTGGGCATTCCTCGGATGAGACCAGACGAGCTGAGCTTCTTCAGAGTTTTGAGGTTCAGATGACCCAGTCTCCTGTGCCAGAGTGACATCTCATCTGCTTGAGTAGACATGCACGTAGCTGTTCTGGCAGAACCTATGAGATAACAGTCGTTGTCTGCTTTACATCCTTTCATCAGCGTCCCTCCTTCCTTGTTCAGAACATGACAAGAGTCATGAGTGAATTGAACGTGAAATCCTCCATCACAAAGTTGGATGATACTGATGAGATTCACCTTTAGTCCTTCAACAAGAAGGATGTCATAGAGTACAGGAAGATCCGGAACCTTCAATGTCCCACAGCCGATCACCTGACCCTTTCCTCCATCACCGAATGTAACGAACTGCCTCTTAGTGACAGGTCGAATATGTGTGAGAAACTTGGAGTTACCTGTCATATGTGCAGAGCATCCGCTGTCGAAGTACCAGCGATCTTTTTCCATATGACTTGAAGAGCTGAAGGCAACGGTGCAGGCGATGTTCTTTCTGCAAATCTTAGCGTCTGTCTCCCAGTTATGAGGCATGCTAGATTGGGGAATGTCTTGCTCAGATCTGCGTTTATCGAGTTTTCGGACCATTCTGCCAAACCTCCGAGTCAGCATATTTAGTTGAAAAAGAGTGCTGTCAGTCTCAGACACCTCTGCTCTCCATGAGAGTTCTTTGTCATCTTTGGTTGTGTATTGACCTCCCTTTGGAGTCATCTTGAACAGTTCCAGGATCCCACTCAGTGTGTCGAGTGTTTGCTTTGATACCATTTGAAATTCTATCCCCTGTTCAAGCAAGTGTTCAAGGTCGAGTTCGGACTGACCTTGAACTCTCTCTACAACAGTTCAACACACGGTACGAGCAGAACAATAAAGACACGAGTACGCACAGATTGATAACCCAGTTCGGCTACGCCTACTCTGGGGGGTTTCCCACACCCTGAAAAGGGACAATAAATCTTTATTACGAGTTTAGGGCACAGGAGGTCTTACACTTACACAACACCTTTGCTTGTAATGGCCTCACCACTAACACTCCGTCTCTCTGATTTGCAACCGAGGTTCGTCGCAACTCTCCTCGATCCCCTTCGTCCAGATCGTCTATCTGAAATTTCTCAAACCTCTCCTGAAGCTCGGTCGCTTTCTCTTGAAAGCAAGTTGTTCTCCTTCGTTGTGTGCACAGTATGATCACTTCCAGGTAGTCTGAGATGCACTTGCTAAGACTGCTCTTACACTGATGAGTTTCTGGTAGGAAGAACTCAATCGGCTGTCGCTCCTTCTCCAATCAGTAAAGATTTCCTCGTGTTTATTTTATCAGTGGGAGCGACAGGAATTAGGGTTGCCCTTGCATTGTATTTATATGCTTGGACGAAACCCTAACTCACACAAGATAAACCCCATCAAATATTTCTCAAATATTCTGATGCGTATCTTTCAAATCGGAGCTCTTTATGCAAATATTTGACGCTCGAAAAACTTGCTGGCCAACTTCAGATCGGAACAAAAGATCCTCGATCTTTTTAGGATCTTCCAAGAGATAATCGGAATATTTACTTGAAGCCTTCCTTGCCAAGTCAGACGCCGGTTTAGGATAAATATTCATTCGAATATCTGGGGATCGAATGCATCGCTGGCCGATTTAAAACCGAAAAGATATTGGATCCAGATCCTTCCGGAGAATATCTTCTGCGTCTGTTCTACGCTGTACAGAAGTTCCAGAATGTGTTCGTACTCCTCCTGAACATTAGCTCGAACAGTTCTAAAGCCGTTTTGCCAAACAGTATGCCATTCATGGGAACATCATTGTCCTTCAAGCACTTACTTATAGCACTTTATTTTCAGTACTTACTTTCAGTCTTGTATTTACTTTCTTTACTTATCAGTAATTTACTTTCAGTACTAAAAACCAAAATCAACCCCAACTGTATTTACTTTTGTGACATTTCCACTAAAGAACTGCTATCCCCTAATTCCCTTGGGTTTGACCCCTACTTACCGCTTGCTACCCAGTAGTAAAGTCGCGAGTAGCGGACTTATAAATTGTATTTTTTGCAGGCCACGACGACTGGCACCTGTCAAATATAATAAATTTTTTTCTTACACACTAACGCTAATTTTTATTTGTCACCCCCGGTCTCAATTCCTGGGTCCGTCTCTGACTGCTAGGAACTCGACTAGGTAAGAATATCCATTATTTTACCTATTTTGAGCTTGTAATTCATTGTTACAGTTAGTATATTATTTATAGTTACCCACTTTACTTCAAACAAAAAAATCTTTAAATTTTTTTGAGTTTAGTATGTACCCATTTCTTGCTCTCTTATATGCGTAAATGCATCCAAAATAGGTGTCTTCATATTGCAAACTCTCAATATTTCTCTCTAATAGTTCATGGGTGTATCTTCTTTGTATTAGCTAGAGTAGCAATTGATCATCACATTATACAGGTTGCATTACTGTTGATTCCTTTGCCTTAGGAATATGTAGGTAAAGTTGATAAATGGATAAAGTTAGATGCGGTTAGATAGGTAACTTTATCCATTTATCAACTTTACCTATCATAGGGGCGATACTCTTTGCATTCAAGGAATTGTTGATTTTTTTTAATTTGGGAAACAAAATAGAGAAGATATGCATATATATATATATATATATATATATGTCATTGTAGAAAGTGTTTGTTGTGCAGGGGAAGAATTACATCTGATGAAATATTAGTCCATTTGATTAATAACAATATGATGAACGATTACTTTACATGGACATCACGTGGTGAAATCAGTACTAAACCTCCAGCATACATGTTGAGACAACAATGAGTTACACATAGGTATGAAGAAACAAGTAGCGTGATGCATCACTATTTGAACACCACCACAGAGATTCTTCAAGACGCATTTCCTTTTTGACATATGCATTACTACTGAGATGTAGATGAGCAGATGAATATGAATACATCGTATGATCATTTCGGAGGATATGCCTTATGAAAAGTATATTAGTCCTGTAAGCGAAGTTCATACTCCTTTATTTTGAGAACAATGCAGGCCCAAATTGAGAGTCGAATGTCAGACAAGAATTTAAATAAGATTTTAAAGATCACTAAGGATATTGTTCCTCCTTGTAACAAATACTCAAATTCTTATAAAGATGTCAAAAGAGTTTTGAAGAACATGTAAAAAAACTAATCACATTAAGAACTAGGAGACTAAAAGTTTAGAACGTTTGTTTAAGACGGACAATTAGGGTATGTTTTGGTTATAAATGGATAGGTTTTACTATATTGGCTAATTAGAGGTTCAGTTATGGTGATTATCTTATTTTTATCCCCAAACTTTGATCAAACTAATGACAAATTTGTGACCATGTGAAATTTTAAATTTAAAAAGATACGGTGTTCTGATTTTTCTAAACCTTTAAGCGACTTGCATTTAAATAATCAGTCGCATAAGGGTCGTGTATTATTGGGGGTTGGATAAACTTTCATTTTCTGGATAGACAGGAAATATTCACTTTGCTCGCACAATAGTTAAAATCTTAAGGGACTGGCATATTATGACGTGTCGCATAAGATTTCACGGGGCAATGTTTGTTTACGCGTAAAAATGACTATTAATTCCCTCCAAAACCAAAATTTTCAGGTTTAGTTGAAAACTAAACTGCAGATGTTCATACTCTTTTGTTTTAATAATTCCAATTTTGCTTGGAGATCATTTTCACCCTTTTCTTTGTCCTCTTCTTTGAAAATCAACATCCATGGGATCCCAAGAGCCAACCAACTTCATGCTTGAGATGCTTTCTTTGTCAACCACAAAGCTGATACCATTGAGTTCACATTTTTGAGGTGCTAGTTTTTAATCAAACATAACTTTCTTACATTATTTGAGCCTTGAGCACTACTTCGTTTATCAACTCAAGTACAAGTAACTCGAAGTGGTGGTCCTCTATGTCAATCAGTTTTCTACTATCACTTGTTTCGTCCATTTGAATAGATCAACTCCCCTAAATGTTCCTGGAGAAATTAAATGTGTTGGATCCCGTATGTTTTGATGATAACAAACATTTAGCTAATATTTGAAGTGAGTATGCATAAATCACAATTCTATCTAAAGGTCCAGACTATCTGACAGAAACGATGACTGGACATCCCTGAGAGAGCTTGGCGCTGCGAGGGAGATGAGATCTGCGTGAGGGACGAGACCAGCACCGACATTGTGCTTGGATCAGATCAGCGAAGATATACGAAACGGATACGGAGCTGGAGATACACTCAAGATATACGAGTAAATATACAAGATATGCAGAAGATATATATGCTGGAGATGTACGAGCCGAATATGGAAAGGAATCAACTGATTGGGTTAAGATATGGAAATATCTTAACCAAATCAAATCTGCAAGATAGAGATCGTATCTCTGATGTAGATCAGATCTGCTGGACGACTATGAAAGCAAGGGAACCTCAACTGGATGAAGTTCGGCTGTCGAGAGAGTGCAAACGGAGATTGAAGCTGCGATCAATTCCGGAAGTCGACAAAGTGCTCGCTGTGTGCGGTCGAGAGTAAGATCTGTTATTTGGTATTCGAATTGAGTAGAATCGGTACATTGTCACTGAGTGAGACAGATTGTAACATTCTACAAGCATATTCGTCAAGTAATAACATCGATCTAGAAGCACTTCTGGAACTTTCCAGAAGGCAAATGGTTTTCAACCTGTTGCACGGATGCAATAAGGTTTCCACTCTAAAACTGCGAGTACTTACTTTCTGCACTTTTTTTCCTGCACTTAAGTTATTTTCCGCTGCTTTCTGTCTGAGAGATACCACACAGTGACCTCTCTCACACAGAAGGCTAACCTAACGATCCAACAATTGGTATCAGAGTTGGGCTCTAGATTGTGTGTTAGCCTTTGCAGGAAATCATGTCTGTCGCAAACGATTCCTTTTGGAAGCCGCCGGTGCTCAACCCGGAAGAGTATGACTGGTGGAAGGATCAGTTCGAGGCTCATGTTTGCTCTCTGGATGGAAAGTTGTGGCGTGTGTTTGAAAAGGGTAACTTCCCTATTCTGGATGTGACAGATCCCGCCAACCCGAAAGAGAAGTAGAAAGACAAGTACACAGACGCTGACTACAAATCTCTCCAGCAGAATGCCAGGGCTAAGAAGGTTCTGTACATGGCCCTCTCACCAGGAGATCAGGTGAAAATGGATGTATACAAAACTGCAAAGGAGCAGTGGGATGGCCTAGCTAGACTGCATGAGGGAAACGAGGATATAAAAAGGAATAGAATTATGACAGCCACGAAGGACTACGAAATAGTGGAGCAGCAAAAGGACAAATCTCTGGAGGACTTCTACACCAGATTTCAAGTAATCATCGCACAACTGAACTCTCTAGATGAGAAACTTCCGCAGTGGAAAATAACCCATCAGTTCATGCAAGCTCTCAGCTCCAGATGGGATACAGTGACTACAGCTCTCCAGGCTCAGAAGGGGATCAAAGATGTCACTTTTGAAGAATTTGTGGTGAATCTGCAAAGTCAAGCTGGGATAGCAGAGAGAAAAACGACCAGGAGGCAAGCAGGCAAATCTCAAGCTATAGCATTGAAAGTTGAGAAGGCCTTGGATATAGCACATGTGAGTCTGCCATCTAAAAGCGAGGATGAGGAGATTGCTCTCCTCTCGATAGCCTTCAAGATGGCAAACACAGGGAGAGCGCAGAACTTCAACAGAGGAAGAAATCAAAAGGGGAACAAGGCAGCTACCTCAGATAAGGCAGGAGCAAAGGAAGAAAGAACCTGCTATCATTGCCAGAAAAAGGGACATCTTGCTAGAGATTTCTACAGCAAAAAAAAGGGTGAACCACCTGCACCAAAGGAAGCTCAAGCTATGTTCACTGCCTGGGGTGACTCAGATGAGGAACGCAACGATGGGAAGCGAGCTAAGGAGCCATGTCTGATGGCGTGAGGCACAACTAGTGAGGTAAATGAATCTGATTCCTTTATTGATAAGGTCTTCAGTGAATCTAATTTTGCAGAGACTATTGCCAAACTATTGAAGAAGATTAAAAGTCTTAAAGAACAGCTTGAGATCATGCAAGATGAACACAAAGACGATATGGAGAACAATCACCTCTAGTCAACCAAAGCTATGCAACTTGAGAAGGAAATGAAGGAACACGTCTGCAAGTGTCCCACATGTGACGGAAAGCACATGCAGATCAATAACCTAAGTGATGAGCTGAGGCGCATAAAAATTGACGATACCAAACTGATAGATTTCAGAACTAAAATGGAAGAATTAGAGGCAGAATTGGCCAGGCTCCAGTTGGATAATGATGAACTAAGGCAAACAGTGGCAGATCTCAGACAAGAGGAGATTGACAGAAAGGGGATCTGGCTGCGAGAACTTGAAGCCAAGAGGGTCGAAGAAGAAAGAGAAAATTACAAAAGAAAATTTGTCAGACCAGGACTTGGATATGGTGAAGGAAAGAAAATTACTGACGAAGAGGCAGAAAATACAAGGACTATCAAAGGAAAGGAAGCAATAACTGAAGTTGGTGAAAGCTCCCGTCATTGGGGAAAGCCAAGAGCCACGAGACAGTTGGGAAGAGAAGACACAGCTTCAGAGGAGAGTCACCTCTACGACAGTGAATCTGTACCTTTCAAAGCTAGGAAAGCCTTTGAAATCTGGAAGAAACAGAGCTCCAATCGTCAACCATTCATGATTGACTTTCAAGCACGGAGAAACAGGAGGTCCATACCCTTAAAAAGAAACAAGAAAATTGGTGCCCGCTACTATCGTGTCTGTTGGCATTGTGGTCACTCTGGTCATTACAGACGAGACTGTAAGAGATTCAGAGAAACCTACAAGAGAAATTACAACTAGGAAAATGCCACATACACATCTCCAGAGAGAAACCACCAGAGAAAAGTCAGTACTGCTCACATCCCTAGGAGAGAAGTCTCTTCCCACAGGAGGAAAGACAGAGCTGAATGGGTTCGTCCACACCATGACACAGCCATCTACGGACGACCTAGAAGAACCCCCAGAAGAAAAATTAACCTTGCTTACAATAACAATTCCTGCTCTCTAAAATTTTCTTCTGCTGTTAAAACTGTTCCAAAACCCAGTAAGCCCAAGCTTGTCTGGGTTCGTAAAAACTGATCTCCTTCTTGCAGGTTGGAGCGAGGGCCAGACCCTAGTATCTGGACAGCGGATGTTCTAGACACATGACATGAGATCCAGGGTGGTTCATCTCACTCCAAGCTTACTCCGGAGAAAGTATCATCTTCGAAAACAAAAGCACAGGTAAGGTCGTTGCAATAGGAGAGGTAAAAATTTCAGAAACTATCAAAGTCCGACAAATAAGTTTGGTGGAAAATTTGAGATACAACTTGCTGAGTATATCAAAATTGTGTCAACGTGGCAGAAATCAGGTGATATTTAACTCTAATGATTGTACTGTGAGATGCATTGAGACAGGAAAAACAATTCTTCAAGGTGTTCGCGAGAATGAAATATACACTATGGATCCAAAGTTCGTCCCTGATGAGGAGCTATGCTTACCAAGTATAGCTGAGGACACCCTACTATGGCACAAAAGATTCGGGTATGCAAGCATGAGGCTGATTTATAAACTACATCAGAATGAACTGGTGGTTAGACTCCCCAAGGTGGAGAGCTCATTTGATCAGGTGTGCAGTGCATGTGCCACGGGTAAGCAAGTACGTACCTCGCTCAAATCAAAACAATCTGTAAGTACATCAGCTCCCATGGACATGATCCACAGGGATCTGTGCGGTCCAGTGAATGTCGTCAGTCGTGGAGGGAACATGTATATATTGGTTATCGTGGATGACTACTCCAGGTATACGTGGACCATTTTCTTAAACTCTAAGGATGAAACGTACTCTGAGTTTGTCACATGGTTGAAACTCATTGAGAATAAATTGAGTAAAAAGTTGGTATCCATTCGTACTGATAACAGAACCGAGTTTCGGAATTCCTAGTTTCTCTCCCTGTGTAGGACCGGTGGAATAGACCACAACTTTTCTGCACCACGGACACCTCAGCAAAATGGCGTGGTAGAGAGAAAGAATAGGACTGGAAGATATGTCCATGACGATGTTGATTGCCAGTGGTGTACCCAAGGGGTTCTGGGCGGAGGCTGTTCATGCCGCTAGCTACATACTAAACCGAGCATCTCTACAATTTCTGATAAGGAAAATGCCATACGAGCTGTTGCGGGGAAGGAAACGTAACATCGCTCACTTAAAAGTATTTGGATGCAGGTGCTATGTGCATAACAATGGGAAGGACAATCTAGGCAAGTTCGATCCAAGAGCGATAAAGGCGTATTCGTAGGCTATTCAAGCCATATCAGAGCATGCAAGGTGTACAACCTGAGAATGGAAGAGGTAGAGGAGAGCATCCATGTAACCTTTGATGAGCGCGCCATGACCGGACAACTGGTGAAAGATCCCTCCTCACAAGATGATGGAGAACTTCAATTTGCAGACAGGTCTGACCCTGACTGGGAACCTACTCAAAGTGAGGCTACAGAACCAGTCCAAGGGGTTGCTCAGACAACTGGTCAGGAACTCGTGGAGACTACAGTTGAAAATGATCATACAGAGATGCTAGCTCAAGAGCATGTCCCTGATGTCCCTATGACTGATATCAACGTTGAACCCCCCAACGAGGAAGAGGTAGTCAGCAATCTTCCTCCCCCAGGCACTAAAGAGGAACCCAGGACTACAAGAAGCGGGAGAGTTATTCAACCCCCAGCAAGGCTGAGTGACTACCAGTGCTATACATCGCATAATCAGGTAAATCTGGATAATTTGTGTCATTTTTGTGGATTTGTGTCCTTTGTCTCTCTTGCAGAACCAATGACAATAGTAGAAGCACTCAAGGATCCAGAATGGGTCAATGCCATGCAAGAAGAGCTACATCAGTTTGAAAGGAACAAGGTATGGCGATTGGTTCCTAGACCGAAGGACAAGAATGTAATAGGGACGAAGTGGGTCTTTAGAAACAAGATGGACGACAAGGGAGTCGTTGTGAGAAACAAAGCCCGCCTGGTAGTCAAAGGGTACAACCAACAAGAGGGGATAGACTACGATGAGACATTCGCCCCAGTTGTAAGGTTAGAAGAGATCAGACTATTAATTGCTTATTCAACTTACCTTGGTTTCACTCTGCAGCAAATGGATGTGAAAACGGCCATCTTGAACGGAGTTCTGAAAGAGGAGGTATATGTGAGCCAGACACCAGGGTTTGAGGATCACACTCATCCTGATCACGACCATATCTTGGACAAGGCGTTGTATGGGCTGAACCAAGCACCCCGTGCTTGGTATGCGAGACTGTCACAGTTTCTACTATCCCACAGATATGCCAGAGGAGAGGTGGACAAGACTCTCTTCCTTTTGAAGGAAGGGAAGGACACTCTAGTTGTTCAGGTTTCAGGCTGATCCTAGAGAAACCCACGTGAAAGCAGTAAAGAGGATACTGAGATACCTGAAGGGAACAGATGACTTATGCTTGTTCTATCCAAGGGGAGGAGACTTACGCTCGGCAGCCTACACCGATATAGATTATGCAGGCTGCAAGACAAATAGGAAGTCCACGTCAGGGATGGCTCAGTATCTTGGACCGTGTCTCATCTCGTGGGCTTCAAAGAAGCAGTCCTCTATTGCACTATCCACCGCTGAGGCGGAATACATTGCCGCTGTTGCTTGCTGTGCGCAGCTACTATGGCTCAGGCAACAGCTAAGTGACTATGGTGTTATTACTAATTGTGCCAATATTCTGTGTGATAACACTAGTGCTATTAACATCTCTAAGAATCCTGTGCAGTTTTCACGCACTAAGCATATAGAGATTAGATATCACTTTCTGTGAGACTGTGTAGAAAAGGGAACAATAGAAATGGAATACTATAAAACTGAGGAGCAGATAGCGGACATATTCACCAAGGCATTGCACAGGGAACCCTACGAGAAGCTAAGGCTTGAACTAGGTATGGTTTCACTCTCCTAGAGCTGTGCTCGTATGTTGTTCCCTCGATGATTGGCTAGACTAGATGCATGCAAGTCACGTTTGATGGGAAATTTAATATGGATGTTCTATGCTAGTGAAAATTAGGTTGTGTTCACACTGTATCCATGCATGCTAGCTATGTGATGGATGACTGCATTAGAGGTTGAAAAACATGAAATTCTGAATTCTTTCTGCCCAAAAGAGACCTCCATAGTTGATCCCACGCTATAAGCCCAGGAGGTACTCTAGACCAACCGTAGCCTATCTTCATGTGGAGTGTTCCTATGAGCCCGTTGATGTACCGTTTTTTCTGGAGTTATTCCACATGAAGTATGAAGATGATAAAAATGTGTTTGGATGATCTTATTTGTTTTTGCTTCATTGTGTGTGGTGTTATTTGTACCATTTGGGTAAAGTTAGCACACCATACCAAAAACCTTATGTACCCATGAGACAAGTCAGATTGAGTTATATCTTTGGAAGGTTCAACTTTGGCTGGGAAGCACTCTTTTTGACAGCTGTGGAGACAAGAGATCTGTGATTTCAGACAATAATGGCTGAGCATTGGAAAGAGGTTCACCTTGTTGGTTCTCTGCACAGGGAGGTGAACAGTCATGTGACAAACAGTTGTCCCGTCTGTGGCTTTTATGGTGAGAAACGCACGCCTTCAGATGGGGCCACGTGCAGCCTTTCTCACGTCTGGAGCATTTTATTGTGTGGATAAGTGAATTTGGACGATTAATAATGAGGAACCATTTTGGAAGGGGCACAATATTTGGTTGCTGTGACAATAGCGAATAATCTGGTGGAAAGTCAAACCATCGCTAAAAGGTCGGGGAGGCGACGTTTGGGCATTCGATTGTGACAAATAATTTCTAGGGTTTGCAGCGGGTATAAGAAGAGAGAGGGGCGATTGTAATGGCTCCTCAATCTCAGTCGTTTACTCTTGCTCTCACCTAAATCAAGTTGCTACAAATCTCCATGGCCTCTCCAAACCCTAACTCAACCCTTTCACCTACGGCCGTCGTTGAGCTTGCTGCACAGTTGATTGCACAGGGAGTCAATGCTCAGAGCCTCCAAACCATTCTCCAGTCCGCCGTTCCGTCTGTCTCTACTCTGACCGACACTGTTGTGGGCAGAGATGTAGTTATGCTCGAAGAGCTTCAGGACGACTCTCACTCCCAACGCTGTGTCCGTAAGGGGTCATCTATTGCTGAGCGGTCCGTTGGTAAGCGCTCAAAGCGGTCTGCTCCATCCTCATCCCAGAAAAGTCTCAGATCCACTCGTCAGACTGCTCCAATGGTTGAAGAGAATGGCGAGTCGGATGGGAGTGCGGGAGAGTCTAAGGAAGCCGGGAGGGCTATTGTTCAAGAGCTGGTTGTTGATCATGAATGGCTTGTGGAGTACAAGCTTGGGGATGTTCAGGAGTTGCTGATGGCCCAGGGGTGGGGCGAGTTGTTTAAAAAGCCAGTCATTGTGGATGAGAAGTTGCTCAAGGAGTTTTACTCAAAGCTGAAGTGGGTAGAGAAAACAAAAGGGAATCTGGAGTTGTCCGTGAGTATGGGAGGAGAGGTGTAAACTTCGAATCTGAGGGAGTTGGCTACCATTCCGTGGGTGCCAAGAGGTGGGTACGCTGAGTACATCAAGGGCACGTGGCCGAGCTCAGTGGCAAAGTCAGATGTATTCAAACGGCTTGGGATGGGTCCCACCGTGAAGGGGTAACGAGAAATATCTGGGATGGATGTGCCTCCCAGGACTCTTCATAAGATCTTGGTGTCAAACATCACCCCAAGGAAGCAGAAGCATAATCTGGTTGTCTTTCAGAACATGTTGCTCGTGGACCAGATTATGCAGAGGAAGCCAGTCAACTTACCCTTTCAGGTGATGCGTCATATGGAGTATAACAAAGAGAACCCCTCAAATGGCCTGCCCTACCCTCAGTTTGTGAAAGAAATTCTGAAGTACAGGGAGATCTATAACCCTACCTCTGAGATAGCCTTTTCATCAGTCTTTGGTGATGAGCACATCATCAAGCTGGGTCTGGAGTATTCTGCTCATGAAGGATGGATTAAACCACGCACTCCATCGCCGCCACTTGAAGAACCAGATGTTGTTGAAGTGACTCCCGTTGCTGACCCTGTGCGTGATGACAATGCTCTCCCCACTGAAGATCTGGGTGAGTTGATGATGTTGTTCAGGGAGGTTCGGTCTGAGGTGCAGGAGGTGAAGGGACGGCTTGCAGCCCTGGAAGTGGCAGCAGAGAAGGCTCTGAAAGTTCTAGAGGAGAACTGGGTGCAAGACTTGGGTGTTGTGGCTACTATGATTGAGGGTTTTCCAGAGCAGATAAAGAACCTTGCTGCGGAGATCCTGAAACAGCTGAAGGTTCTGTACCAGAATGATGCTTAGTCTGGATTGTCTCATGGCCTCCATCTTTGCCAACCCTACCACATTTACCCCTACTTCTTTGAACTTGTTTTTTGAATTTCATGTTTGATGTTCTTGTGCATTTTGACTTCCCTGCTTGCCTGTGTGGTGTCCGCGTGACACACTTATGCTTGCTAGTTTGAATGAAGTGTTTTATCTTTCCATTACTCTGTGTCCTTGCTTGCAAATCTTTTTGACGATGCCAAAAGGGGGAAGATATATGTGTGCATTCACTAAGGGGGAAATCATTACCAAAATTTATGCGAATGTCTATCTGAGGGGGAACTACGCTTGCTAGCCTTAAACAAATAAATTTTGAAGTAGCTAGCTGCTGTAGGGAATTGTAGATGTGATTTCCTTGTCATATCTGTGTGTGATTTCTCATTTGTGAAGGAGTGTTTGTCATCATCAAAAAGGGGGAATTTGTTGGATCTCGTGTGTTTTGAAGATAACAAACACTTAGCTAATATTTAAAGTGAGTATGCAGAAATCACAACTCTATCTAAAGGTCCAGACTATCTGACAGAGACAATGACTGGACATCCCTGAGAGAGCTTGGCGCTGCGAGGGAGATGAGATCTGCGTGAGGGACGAGACCAGCACCAACATTGTGCTTGGATCAGATCAGCGAAGATATACGAAACGAATACGAAGCTGGAGATACACTCAAGATATACGAGTAAATATACAAGATATGCTCAAGATATAAATGTTGGAGATGTACGAGCCGAATATGGAAAGGAATCAACTGATTGGGTTAAGATATGGAACTCCATATCTTAACCAAATCAAATCTGCAAGATAGAGATCGTATCTCTGATGTAGATCAGATCTGCTGGACGACTATAAAGGCAAGGGAACCTCAACTGGATGAAGTTCGGCTGTCGAGAGAGTGCAAACGGTGATTGAAGCTGCGATCAATTCTAGAAGTCGATAAAGTGCTCGATGTGTGCGGTCGAGAGTAAGATCTGTTATTTGGTATTCGAATCGAGTAGAATCGGTTCACTGTCACTGAGTGAAACAGATTGTAACATTCTACAAGCATATTCGTCAAGTAATAATATCGATCTTGAAGCCCTTCTGGAACTTTCCAGAAGGCAAGTGGTTTTCAGCCTGTTGCACGGATGCAATAAGGTTTCCACTCTAAAACTACTAGTACTTACTTTCTGCACTTTATTTCCTGCACTTAAGTTATTTTCCGCTACTTTCTGTCTGAGAGATACCACATAGTGACCTCTCTCACACAGAAGGCTAACCTAACGATCCAACAGAATGAAATAGTCCTTATGATGACTCTTGATTCTGCATCAATATTTCAAAAATGCATCACATGGCATTGTTTAGATAGTACTTGAGTACATGTATTTATGGTGTTTATGTACATTCTGCTATTGAACACTTTCTGTTTAAGAATGTTGAACATTCTGCTATTTTGTACTGTTGAATCAGATGTTGTGTGCGTAAACTTTAACAACCATACCCAAGAATTTTTTTTGTCAAATGCACGAAGTGTAGGCGCCCTAAACAATGATAATCATCTGATTTACAAACTTTGCTATCGAACTCACGAACTCTAAAAAATCCACGAACTTCAACATATCATCTGACGTATGAAATTCTTAATCAATCCACGAACTACATATTTTTCGTGTGTTTTAAGAACATAGTTGGTTGATTTGATGCAAACTTGATGTTCCTATGAATGGCATGGGTTTGGCAAAATGCGTTTAGAGAGTTCAAACAGGAGTTCAAGAAGAGTTCAACCAAATCCTGGAATAGAAGTGCAGCGTGGAGCAGACGCAAGGTTGTTTCCTAAACCGGAAGTTTCTAAAGATCGAAGATCTGTTCGGTGGAAGTCGGTCAGCGACAAAGTAGAAGATCAAGTATCCAAATATATACTCTCGCATCAGTTAGAAGAAGATTCGGAATAACTTAGCAAGAAAGAAAGATCGAGATCTTCTTAAAGATTGAGATGGAAATATCTAGCAAATACTTAGGAATATTTCCTAATTATTTGACAGATTTTCTACGATCAGATTTGGACTCCACCGAAGCATATAAATAGAAGGCTAGGGCGTCTAAGATCACCATCGCTTTTCTGAGAGAATTACACTCGAGTGCATACGTGAGATTGGAGAAGAAGAGCGACGGCCGGCTGTGTTTTCCCCACTGGAAAATCACCGGCGCTGAAGCAGTCTGTTCTGTGTGCTGATCAGACTGTTCATGTTGAACTGACCGCTGCACACACGGAAGACCACTACAAGCTTTTGGGAGAAAGCATCCGAGCTTCGGGAGAAGATCAAATTCGTTCTGAAGGGAGTTTCGGACCAAGGGGATCGAGGGGGAGCCAAGATCACAAATCTGAGTAGAGTAGTGATAGAGGCTAGGCGTTTACATTCGGGAGATTGTAAGAGTAAGTTCACGTGTAGCTCTATACTATTCAATAAAGATTTACATCCCTTTAGGGCATGGGAAGCCCCCAGAGTAGGCTGTTGCCGAACTAGGAATTACATTGTGTGTTATCTACGCATCCTGTCTTAGTTCTGTCCCAGCGGTGTTTGAAGTACTGGTTGACCACTGTCTCGGAGTGTTGCTTGAACAGACAACAATATTTCAATTGGTATCAGAGTAGACACTCGATATACTGAGTGTGATCCTAGATCTGTTCAAGATGAGTTTGAAGGAAGGACAGAGCACCAACCGACCCCCGTTACTTGAAGGACCAAACTCTGGCTAATGGAAGTCCAAGATGAAAACTTTCCAGAAATCTCTCGATGAAAAGGCTTGGAAAGCTGTATTGGTTGGATGGACATAACCCATGATGGCCAATCCTGAAGGCGCAGCCGTACCAAAACCAGAAGCCTTGTGGACCGACGCAGATGAAAAGGCAGCTGTTGGAAATTCAAAGGCAATGAATGCAATCTTCTCTGGAGTGGACGAGAATGTGTTCAAACTGATGTCTTTTGGGAAAAGAGATGTTTTTCATGCAGAAAATAGGTGCAACTCAGTGCGGATCGCGTTAACCCTCAACATTAGGTGGCCGCGTTCGATGTTAACATTAAGGTAACATCTTTATCGGACGTGGTACGTAAAGTCTGAAGAGGACGCGGTTGACTGTTGACCAGCATTGACCAACTCGTTTGACCAGAAATTACACCATCACGCGACAAAACTAGGGGAGTGCCTGTTCACTTTTATTCTCTATTTTCTTTTTCCCAACGTTTGTGTGTTTGCAATGTTTGTGTCTTTGAATTTAAGTCGTACCGTGAGGACACGGCTTTGTTCAAAAGTGTGGGGTGGGAAGTCAGTCAGTCAGTTGTGTCAGCATATTTATTTTTTGGACCTGCATAGTGTCTGCACGTTTCGTTTAAAAAAACTTGAATGGAAGTGTGAAATTTCTCTGTTTCTTGGATATGCAGAATTGAATTATGAGTATGTGAAATATATGATGCCAATTACATGCATTTCTCTCATGAAATTTGAATTATGCTTTTACTTGTGAATTTGACCTATCACGTGTCCTTGTGAGTTGAGATAAACAGGGATGTGGAGTTGATAGAAATGTCCTAGAGAGGCTTGACGAAGCATCCAAAGGACCAAAATTCGAGTTATATGGTTATGTGGATTTCGTGGAGGCTAGCACTTCGAGACGACATGGTTCAGAGTTAGCTCCGCCACTGCAGCGTTTATGTAGATAGGCGGGATGAGAAAACAGACCGTCCTATCTCTAGTCCGAAGTAACCGAGAAAAAAGGTGAGTGACCCTCATCTTGACTCGCGTCAAAAAGGTCGAGGATGAGAAAGAGCGGGGAGGTATTTCCATATGCTTGCGGGCAATGATTGGACCTCCCTCAAAAGAAAAGAAGAAAGGACAAGCTGTTCACAATAAAGAAGCAAGGCTCAAGAAAAATCGGCCAAATTGTGAAAGTTCTACACACAAAAAGTGAGGTACATCATTCATACACAAGAGCCAAAGGCCAAAAAAAGTCACTACAAAGGTGCCCAAAAAAAAAGAAGAACAACTCAAAAAAAACCTTGAAGCTCGAATGAATCACGTGCGGGAAAAAGTAATAAAGTATAACCATATAGCTAGATTTCGGAACAGCGAATGCAGATCATGGGTCTAAACAGGACTATCTCTCATTCATCCGAATTGGTTTGAATTTTAGCTCAAAAGGTAACATGTATCAAGTTAATTCTATGTTAAGCAAGATGATTTGAGTAATGGTTGAGTTATGCATAGAAAGAAAGAATTTAGACTAGCAACTCATGTTCATGTAGTAGTGTCCAGGACGTCAAAGAAATTGTAGTGTTACATTTATTTTCCTTCTATGACTTAGTTCTTGTTCGGGACAAACAAGTTTAAGTGTGGGGTGGTTATACGACTCATCGAGTCAACTAATCCCATTTATTTCGACACTTTATTATGCAAACAATTACTTTTTAGTGTTGTTTTGCGTTTCAGGTGTTTCGAAAGCTCTAGGAGGAAACGTGCATAAAAGACGGCATTTTGTGCCAAAAACATCACAATGCCAGATCAGACCTTTGGACGTTCGACAGAGTGCTGGGAATTGACCATTGATCAAAAAAATGCGAGCTACATGGCGTTCCGTAGCTGACTCGATTCCCTACCTATCTCTAGTTCTTACCGAGAGCATCCGAGGTCATATAGGAAGTCAAATCCAGAGTTGAAGTCGGAGCTAGCGCACAGAAGAGAGAACCGGACTAAGCGTGGATCGCGTCCGGTAGAGACATTAGCGTTAACGCTAATGTCGAAGCTGAACGCGGTGGTAATGTCACTGCCGAATGCGACGAGCCAACGAGGTGATAACGTCAGCACGCGTTTGATGATGTCAGCAAGTCCAAAATCTGATAATTCAAGCCCAGAACAAATTTGGAAACCCAGTTCTATTATAAATAAGAAGCTTGGGTTAGGGTTTCCAATCATCTCATAATCCTACGAAGACTGGGACAGCTCTGGAGAAGACGAAGAACGCGAAGCTTTCGGCGATACAGAGATTTTCTACTTCTTTTTCATCAAAAATATTTGTGTTTATTTCCATGACGATGAGTAGCTAAATTTCTATTTCAGTTTAGGGTTTCGTACATTGTGACAACGTTTTTGAGACTTTATTCTTAATGCAATTTCTCGTTTCTCAAGTTCTTGTGCTTAATTTCAAGGATTGAATTGTCAAGCTAAGTGGATACTTGTCATGGTAAAACTCAGCCGAACATTTCAGCCCCTATCGATAATACTTGTTTGATACTTACCCGTAAAGACAGGTAGTGACCCCTAGATTCGATAACACCTTTCTTGGACTATTGAATTTAGGATAACTAGATTGTGGTGTATTACCTTTCCCGGAATACTTGAGGTTATAACCTTTTCCGGAGTAACCACACTTAGAAACTTAAGATTTGATTATTAGCAGTCAATGATAAACGTGTCACAATATAAACCCTAAGCTGGATATTTTCTCTGATTGTCTTCGTTAATTCTTTCTCTTGCGCTTTACAATAATCGCTCACAAATCCCCCTTTTTAATTGTTTTTCAGATTCAACTTCAACAACCAGCTCTCTTGGGTTCGACCCTGCTTGCCGCTACACTAGCTTATTGCAGGAGATTATAAATACTAAGTTTGACGCGTCAGTACTATACTTGGTCTTCAAGGAAAGACTAAAGACGACATTAAAGCTCGGGAAGGATTGGAGAAACAAGGAATTCGTAAGGAACTATGGTGGAAGGGAAAAGGGTCAACTTCAAGAAAGGATAAGGTATCACAAGCACCTTACACAGTTTTACCGGAGGAAAGGGTAGAGATTTTTGAGTTCCTTAAGGATGCTAAATATCCTTATGGTTATGCAGGTAGGTTGATGAACAAAATCAATGTGGAAGATAAGAAATTTAATGGATTGAAAACACCAGATTGCCATGTCATGTTATAGCGACTACTTCTAGTGTTCATTCGACCATACTTGCTACATTATGTAATAGATCCCCTTATATCATTATCACGATGGTTCCAAAAGTTATATTGCAAAGAGCTAATGGTGGAAGAAGTAACTCGAATGAAAGATGATATTGTTATTATTCTATGCAAATTGGAGATGGTATTTCCTCCTGCTTTTTTCACCATCATGGTGCATCTATTAATCCACCTTCCGGAACAAGTATTGCTTAAGGGACCGGTGCACTATAACTGGATGTTTCCTATTGAGAGGTTTAATATATTACACATATATAGTCATCGAGTCTTCTCTTATAAACTGATGTTTTGGTAATTACTTATTAAGTGTTTTACTTACTACGTGTTTTTTCCTTTCGCATGCAATTAGGCGAGTACAAGAGATCAGTGCGAAATAGCAGATACCCAGAAGGTTGCATCGCTAAGAGATATGTTACACAAGAGTGTATAACATATTGCAAATTGTATATGAATGAATCATCCAAAGTGGATTCGTCAAGTGAAGATGCGTTATATAACCTGAATGTTTACTCTCCACTAGTGAAAGTGAGTGGTAATTCTCCAAGGACCAGTTGAGTAAGATACAACTTGGCATGGCGCATTAGTGCATCGAGGAACACTGTGATAAAGCGCAGGATTATTTGCTGAAGCATGCCAATAAGTTCGAACGTGAGTGCCCAAATAGAACAAAGAAAGAGCGTGTGAAGCATTTCCTCCCATATTTTCGTGACTGGGTGTTGCTGAGTCGAGTTTTCGACTCATTAATAGTCGTATTTCACTCTAGCTTTGATTCATTTTCGACGATATTTCGATGTCATTTGACCTCTTACCATACGTTTCAGGTAGAAAACGAAGTCCTCTCAATGCCAAAGCCTAAATTCAAAAACTCGGAAAAAATCGAAGAATTGGAGCAAAATATTTACAGACAAGGTTCCCAGCCGACCGGTTGGGCAACTGCCTTGAGCCAACCGGTTGGCTGTCGAGTTCCCTCAGCATGCTCGCATTTGCCATTTCCGTAGCCGGTCGGTTGGACCTGCCAATCGGTCGGCTGGCGAAGTCCCTCAGAAGGCTTGAAATTTCTGTTTCCGTAGTCGGTCGGCTGGACCTGCCAACCGGTCGACTGGCAAATTCCCTCAGAAGACCTACATTTGCTTTTTTTAGCCAGTCGGCTGAGCCTGCCAACCTGTCGGCTATGGAAATCCTCAGAAGTAATTGAACTTGCCCTGCACCAGCCGACCGGCTGAAGCCAAATCTACTCCCAGCCGACCGGCTGTGGCTGCTACAGTGCCGATTTTTGCCCGAGGCTGTAAATCGAAAGTGGCTATTTTGACCTAGACATCTGGCATATTTGGGGAAAATTTAGAGAAAAAAAGATCAAATCAAGGTCATCAATCATCATCTAACCAATGAGGAGTGAAGATCAAAGGGAGACATTTAGGATTAACCATCCTACTTCTATCCTTCTTCTATTCTCTTTGTTGTTGTTATAAACGCTACTCACACCATGTTGTTTTACATGATGTGTGAGTAGTCTCCTTGTGTTTTGAGGGTTTTACAACCCTCCTTGGTACTCAATGATCATATATACACATTCAATATGCAATATATGGAGTTGATTTCATTTCACTATGCTCTCTATTTAAGACATGTTGCCAAGTGTTTAATAAAATGCCTAAGTGACATGTTTACCTTAGAACTATGATCTAAGTATTGAAAAAGCTTAGTGATTGTTTTGATATGGTGGAAATGAACTCATCAAGTGTTTATGAGAGTAAATGCATGGATGTGAGGTTAACTAAAGTTTAATGCCCAGAGCATTCATTACCTTGGGAGATGTTCCAAGGATAATAGTGCTATAGAGTGAGTCAATATATTGAATAGGTGAGGTTCTAATTAAGATGGGTTGACTAGGATTAGACTCACATGATAGTTTGTCTACCTTAGCCTAAGCTAGGTTTTAAACCTATCAACCCCTAATTATGATTTAACTCTTGTGTACATGATCATTGGGAAATGCCAAGGAGGGAAGTAACCCCTCGAAACTCTCTTTGAATTGAATTAAAACCCCTTTGAAGCCATTTCTTTACTTGTTTTACTTGAAAACCACATCATAATTGATTTGAAGGAATAGCTAAGTTGAAAATTTGATTCCCCTTGCGCATAATCACGTTTGCTCCCTTGAGTTCGACACCGGTCTTACCGGTCAAAATATAAATTCTTTTGACTATACAAAAATACAATTGTCAAAATGGCGCCGTTGCCGGGGAGCAATGGCTAGATTGTCCCTAGGACGAATCATTTAGTACTTTGACTATTCCATATTTTTCTTTATTTTGTTTTGCTACTTGTGATTCTTAAGCTCATTCCATTATCCTCACTTGTCTTATTTTTTTCCCCTTGTAGGTGCATCTCGTTTATGCCACCTAAGACCAAGAAACTTACCAAGATTGTGAATAGAGACTTGAATCAACCCATAAGAGATATTTTTAATCCTCACCTTACAATGAGTAAGACAATTAAGGCTAAAGGATCCACATCGAACGCTCAAGAAACCATTGCTCAAGACATGGGAGATAGAGATGGACTTCCTCCTCCTTCCGCTCAACTACCACAAGTCCCTCGTGCTAGAAGGGTTCTTAAGGACTATGCCGCCCCTACGGCTTATGGATATCGTTCCCCAATCCTTGTCCCAGCGGTGGATAACCGAGACTTCGACTTGAAGACCTCAACAATTCAAATGGTCCAATCAAACCAATTCTCGGGAAGAGACCATGATGGACCATATTTATATGATTCATTAAGACAGTTAAACCCACCAAATTAGACGCTTTATCTTGACAACTTTTACTTGTTAGTTTCACTTTTGTTCTACATGCTATTTCAAGGAGTAAAGATGAAACGAGCTAAAATGGAATTCTTAACGCTAAAAGTGGATTACAAGTTAGAACTGGACATACTCCGACAATACTCCGATCAAGCCACAACTAAGTCCCAATGACTTATTCCAACAAAGATCAAGAACACAAGTGGCTTGCCAAGTCTAAGTTCCTCACCTTTTGATGTCAACTAAGAAGCAACCAAGAAGCAACCAAAGGGCAACCAAAGTGTAACCGGAGTTGGGAGGCAACCGATGGCTTTTGGAGCAAAAGATCACAATCCACTCACACTCTCCTCCCCTCCACCTAGGCCGGCGGCTTTGCATGTGGAGAAGCCACATGGCCGGCGGCTTTTGAGCCTTGCCACCTATGGCCGGCGGCTATCTCCTCCCCCTCTCCCCTCTTGCCATGTGTTGGCTCCTCCTCTCTCCTCCTTGCCTATAAATACCAAGCTTCTCCTCCTTAGTTCATCATCCCATTTTGTGTGCAAAAATCCATAGTCACTTGTTACTTATCTCTCTAGATTTTGGGCACAATCCATGTAAACACACCACTTTGATATTGAAGCTCCAAGTTTGTTCTTGAGTACTCTTGTCGGTTCTTGAAGTACTCAAGCATTTCCTTTACTTTTCGTTGTTCTTGAGTTTACTCCTGTTGGTTCTTGAGTATTCTCCTCTTTACTTTCCTTGTCTTGATTTCCAAAAACCTTTACTTTCCTGTCTTTCAAAACCTTTACTTTACTCAGCACTTAGCTATGATATCCACCTCTAAGGATATTCGTAGCTAAACCCTTCATTCGGTTGAAGGGGTGTGCTTGTATCATACAATGTTTTAGACCCTTCTCTTAAGTGCCTCTTTGTGTTCAAAACTTGTTCTATGTGCCATATATTAGGTCAGAACGCTATTGGTTGAGTGGATGCTCGAAAGAGCAAAGCTCTTCCATGGGTTCGTGAACCTTCGTGGTTAAGTGGAGGCTCGAAAGGGCACAGCTTAACTGTGGAGTTCAACCTCTTTAAAACACCATTTGGTTGATCGGAAATGATTGATCAAATGGATGCACATAAGCTAAGATACTTCGAAAGGAGGAATTAGCCAAAATAGAACAAGTGTTCTAAACGATGTGGCAAGTCATGTGCTAGAAATAGCCTTGAAACATCTTTGAACACTTAGTATGATCATTAGAGGTCGATGATAAACAGATTTATGATACAAGGCCCCTAAAACCGAATCCTTTCCTTTAATTAAAACATCACCTGTCGCTTTACTTTCAGTCCCATATCAACTGCTTACTTTCCGCAAGTCTTGTCATTCAAGCATTTACTTTCAGCAAGTCTTGTCCTTCAAGCATTTACTTTCAGCAAGTCTTGTCCTTCAAGCACTTTACTTTTACGCACTTACTTTCAGCAAGTCTTGTCCTTCAAGCACTTTACTTTTTAGTATTTACTTTCAGTCCCGTATTTACTTTCTTTACTTTCAGTCATTTACTTTTCAGTACTAAAATGACAACCAACCCACGTTACTTTCAGTACTAAAATCACAACCAACCCCCAACTGTCTTACTTTCCATTTTCGAAAGAACAACTATCCACCTACTTACCGCTTTACTACCCAATAGTAGAGTAACGAGTAGCGGATTTATAAATTTATTTTTGCACAGAGCCATCGCACATTAACGACGGTGTGGTGCGCTCCGTCAGACCACGAGGACCCAAACTCTCATTTGACAACATTATTTGAAGTTTGTGCCACTTTCAAGATTAATGGGCTCTCCAAAGATGCAAAACTCTTGAGGTTATTCCCTTTCTCCCTCACGGGAAGAGCAAGGGATTGGTTAAGAAGCCAGACGCCAGATAGTTTCACCACTTGGGAGGAGCTCGCCGCTGCATTTCTCAACAAGTATTTCCCTCCTTCATAGACGGTCTACTATAGGAATCAAATCACAAACTTTGCACAAATGGATGGGGAAACACTTAATGAAGCTTGGGAGAGATATAAAGAGTATCAAAGACTTTGCCCACATCACAACCTGGACCATCTCCTCATTTTCCAAACCTTCTATCATGGTGTTGATGGTGCCTCGCAGCTTGCACTTGATACCGCCGCGGGAGGATCCATCATGGATCTTGAACCGCAAGAAGGATATGTGGTAATCGAGAAGATCACAAAGAACTATTTCATGTGGGGAAGTGAAAGAGGAAATCCAAGAAGGAAAGGAGAAAGGCACGAAGTAAAAGCCGTGAGCACAAGTGACTATGATGCCCTAAGGAAAGATTTTGAGAACCTCTCGGATGAAGTATTCAAATTGAAACACCCGGAGAAAGACAACTCAAGGAGCCAAGGTTGTGACATTTGCGAGGTCTATGAGCATGAGACCAACTCTTGCCCTTTTGTTCAAAGGGATGGACATAGAGTTGGGTATGAAGAGGCAAATTATGTCGGCGGAAACCAAGGTAGAGAGTATGGAGCTAGTGCCTCTCAAGGCCAAAATTCCGAATCTAACTATACTACTCCAAGGTTTTCCTCGGTTTGGAAGAATCACCCAAATTTCTCATACAAGACTACAAATCCCACTCGTCCCGATTTTGGTACTACACCTCCCGGATTTGGTCCTAAGCCTACTTCCACAAATCAAGCTGTCCTAACGAAGAATCAATTCCAACCAAGGAACCAATATCAAGGGCAACAATATCAAGCTCAAGCTCAAAAGCCCTACCAACAAGTTGACCATTCTCCCCAAACTTCAAATGAGCCCTCCAATATAGATCCTATGATGGCCGTGCTCTTAGAAATGAAGCGAGACCAAGAACAATCTCGTATTTCTTAAGAAAGAGTCCAAGCACAATTGATGGATATGCAAACAAAATTTGAAAGTTTGGAAACCCACAACAAAATGCTTGAGAACCAAATAGCTCAACAAGCCGAATCATCCACATGGGCACAAGGAAAATTGCCGGCTCGACCCGAGCAAGGGCAAAGAGAGTATTGCAATGCGGTTACATTAAGGAGTGGCATAGAGCTAGAGGGTGAGCAACCAAAGATGAAGAAAGTTTCTTTTGATCTTGGAGGCCAAGCTAGTGCCGAAATTTAAGAATTGGATGAAGAGGTCCCTAATCCTCAAAACCAAAAGGAGAAGGAAGTGGAAAAAGAGAAATATGAGCCTAGACTCTACACTTCTCCTATCCCCTTCCCACAAAGGCTCAAGACGAAGAGCAATGACAAGCAATTCTAGAAGTTTGCCGAGATGATGAGGAAGCTCTATGTTACTATGCCCTTCACCGAGGTAATCACTCAAGCACCATCCTATGCCAGATTCCTAAAAGATGTCATTACTTGCAGGAGGACTGGTGGAGCATATTTATATGATTCATTAAGTACTACTAAACCCACCAATTAGACATTTGATCATACGAACAAGTGCTTGTTAATACCATTCTGTGTATACATGCCATTTTGGAGTCTAAAGAGGAAACACGCCTAAAAATGGAGATTTATGCCCCAAAGCCAACCAAAGCCCGGGGACCTCAACTAAGGACCGAGAAATTTCAGGCCGCGTCCTGGAAATGCCGGACGCGTCCGAGGCCGAGTGCCGAGCGCCTAGCCGGGAGTACCGAGAAAACCAGGCCCGGCAGGAAGAACATAAGCCACGCCCTATCTCCGGTGGCGTTCCAACCAAACCACTTCGAGCACTCGATTTCTATGAAGGATGTCGTTCCAAATCCACACTCAAAAGACCAAGAACGCAAAGTCCAAAATCCAAGCCATCCTAGGCCAAGGGACCGAGTTCTAGGCCATCCTAAAGAACGACCATGCTACACTCAAAATCAGCCTTAACATCCTTCATGGAACCGACTTGGAATCACTCAAATATGCTAGAACAGTCGGTATTTGGACAAGAACGCAATGCAAAGGCACCGAGCCCGGTAAAGGCGAAACAAGGGCAATTTCAGCCGATTTGGGATTTCGACCTTGTTCCAAGCAGAATTTGGCTTAGTTTTCTTCTTGAGATCATCTTAGAATGACTTTGTCGTTCAGAATACACTCTCCAACATCCAAGAAGGTCCAACCAAGGCTCCGGTCAGATTCCGGCCACATTCCGGCGAACTCCGGGGAGCTCCGATCAACCACCGCCTTACCTCCGACCTAGCTCCGGCCATGCCACGTGGCACCACTCAGCTGGCTGCAGGTGGCGCAGCCATGTGCAAGGAGGTGGAGAAGCAAACTTAGCCTCCAAGTCTTTGGGATATTTTCAAGCAAACTTAGCCTCCAAGTCTTTGGGATATTTTCAATCAAACTTAGCCTCCAAGTTTTTGGGATATTTTCAAGAAATACTTAGCATCCAAGTCTTCCTCTTCTATAAATAGAGGCCTTGCCTCATGTAATCCATATCCTACTCCCTTGGCACTTGTACCCACATTAGGGAGAAGAGAACTTATCTCTCTTCTCCACACCTCGATGAAAACACATTTTCCTTTTGTTCTTCATTTGCTCTTGTTCTTGAATTCTCTTACTTGTCTTGCAAAGCCACGGTTCCTTACTTGCTCTTGAAGTTTGAAGTTAAGTTCCCTTTATTTTCCTTGTTGTTCTTTACTTTTATGTTGTTCTCCTTACTTCCTTGTTTCGGTTACTTTTGTTTTCCTTGTTCAAGTCACGGCTACTTGTATTCCTTGACATGAATACAAGTAGCTAAGGCTTAGATTTGGTTTAAGGGTGTGCTTGTATCATAAAATGTTTTAGACCCTTCTCTCAGTGCCTCTTTGTGTTCAAAACTTGTTCTAAGTGCTTTACATTCGAGTAGAACATACATGGTTGAGTGGATGCTTGAAATGGCAAAGCTCTTCCATGGAGTTCGTGAACATACACGGTTAAGTGGATGCTTGAAATGGCAAAGCTTTTCCGTGGAGTTCAACCTCTCTTTAAGTCGCTTGGTTTGATCGGAAATGACGGATCAAGTGACTGAACATAGGCTAATATACCTTGAAATGGGGTATTAGTCTATCTAGAACAAGTGCTCTATGCCTTGAAATGGGCTAGACAGTGTGGCAAGTCAAGTGCTTGAAATGGCCTTGATACACTTTTGAACACTTAGTATGATCATTAGAGGTCAATGATGAACGGATTATGATACAATGCCCCTAAAAACCGAATCCTTTCCTTTAATTAAAACACCGCCTGTAACTTTACTTTCAGTCTCACTATCAACTGTTTACTTTCCTGTCATTTACTTTCAGTACTTACATTTCAGCACTTTATTTTCCGCACTTACTTTTAGTATTTACTTTACGCACTTTCAATTCTGTCATTTACTTTTCAGTTCATAAAACTGCCCACAAAACCCAAATGTTTTTATTTCCTTTTCTTTCTTTTTAAAGAACAACCATTCCACACTGACTCCCTTGGGTTCGACCCCTACTTACCGCTTTACTACCCAATAGTGAAGTCACAAGTAGTGGACTTATAAATTTATTTTGCACATTGCCTCACGACAAGGCTTTGTCAAATTAGCGCCGTTGCCGGGGAGTTGTGAAATCGGAATAGTTGTTCTTTTTGTTTTTCTTTTGTTTTTGTTTTGTCATGCAGTTCACAAAGTCTTTCTACTATGGATACGAGCCTTGGAACAATGAGGAGTTTTCCCCACCACCTTTCGAACTTGAAGTCCGCGAGAAGATCAACAACATAGAGCAATCCCGGGACGAAACTTTGGACGAGTACTTGGCGTACTTTGACTCCATTGTGACGAGCTGCCCGCACCATGGATTCACCAACCACGATCTTCTTCAAAGGTTTCTCAATGGGATGATGCCACAAGAGTGGAATTGGCTAAATGATGCAGCAGGAGGCTCGGTGAACAACTTAGACATAGATGATCTTTGGAACTTAATAGATGATTTGGCCGCAAGGTCAAGACCAAGGGAAGATCAGGCCGAGCCACTCGAGGACATTACAAAGGAGCTGGCATCTAGCAACCAGCAGCTGGCCAACATGATGGACCAAAATCAAGCCAGATCCGAGGAAGCATGGGCATAAATAGAGGCGTCTATGAGAGAAACTGAATATCTGATCAATGAGATGCGCAAGCCAAGGGTCATCAAGGAAGAGCCCATGGAGCTGACAGAGGATGAGGACTCACAAATGACCGAAGAAGAACCGGCCAAGCCAGGCTCGGTCCTCAATGCCGAACTGCCCAAATCAAGCCCGGTCCTCATCACCGAGCCGGCCGACCAGCACCCGAGCCCGTTCCTCATTGCCAAGCCAGCCGAGGAAGTCCCGGACCTCACTACCAAAGCGGCCGAACAAATCAATCCAGGCCCGGTCCTTGCGCTCGGAGCACCCGAGGAAGTCCCGGACCTCATTGCCGATTTGCCCGAGACAGTCCCGGTGATCACTGACGGGCTGGCCGAGACAGATCATGACACGCCCGAGCTACCCGAGACAGACCTGGTCCTCACGGACTGGCTGATTGAGACAGGCCCGGTCCTTGTAATTGAAGTCCCCCAACTTGACCCTTCATGTTTTATGCAGATCATAGCCACCGAAGATCATGTAGTCAATGATGATGAGGTGCAAGGAGAGTTGGAGGCAAAACATGAGCCAGAAGAGCCAAAGATGGAGCACTCACTCGTCATGAGCCAAGAAAAGCCGGCTGAAAACTCACTCGTTCTAGGATGGCCAATCATCTCTGCCACAAAGAAAAGGCTTGGCATGGGAACAAGCTCAAGGTCGCTAGTGTTCAGTGGCACAATACTAAACTTCCAAAATTGCAAAGGTGCCACCCATTCAAACATGAAGAAACGGCCAAGACATGGGCCAAAGGAATGGAAACCCGGAAGGAGAAACAAGAGAGCTCGACTTGATGGACCAGCAGCTATGGTCAAGGAATCCTCGCCTTCTCAGGGATATGTGAAGAAGAAGCCTCCGGATCAAGGGAGAGCAGAACTGAGCCCGCTGCCATATGTGTTCTTTGGGCAAATCAAAAGGGCAGCCGAGAAGAAGTTTGACCTCACACACCCATGGGATCCGAACTTATGATCCATGAGTGAGGTACCGTCGAGCCAACGACGTTAAACAAAGGCACTTGCCGGGAGGTAACCCGGCATATTTTCTTTACTCGTTATAGTTTTTATGTTTATGTCATTTCCTTAGTTAACTAGCTTTTTGTGTTTTGAACTAAGTCGTTCCGAGAGGAACGGCTTCGTTCAAAAGTGTGGGGATGATTGAGTAGTCATGCACATATTAGTTAGTTTTGCACATATTAGTCTACATGTTTGTTCTTTTCCTTTTCCCTTAATATTAACTTTTTGAAAATACAAACTTCCATGATGTGAAAATAGATAGACCCGATTCATGCATTTCCTTGTGAAAACTTAATTGTGTAAAAACATGCGAACTTAACTTTCTACTTGTCCTTGTGTGCTGAGATAATGTAGGATGTGGAGTTGAAAGAAATGCCCTAGAGAAGCTTGACAAGCACTTAAGGGACCGGATCCTTACTATACGGTTATGTGAAAATTGTGGAGGCTGCACTTCGGGCTTCTTGGTGAAGAGTGGACTCCGCCATGCAGCGTCTATGCAAAAGGCGGGACGGGAATCAAACCGTCCATTCTCTAGTCCAAAGTAGCCGGGAAAATAGATGAGCGACCCTCATCTTGACCCGCGCGAAAAAGGCAAGGATGAGAAAGAGCGGGGAGGTATTTCCATATGCTCTCGGGCGATGATTGGACCTCCCAAAAGTGAAGAAATGGACCAGCAATCATCAAAGGAGCAAAGCTCAATGAAGAAAAGAAATAAATAAATCAGCCATTATGATGAAATCAAACCGAAGCAAAAAAGTGAAGTACTCAAAGAGTCAAATCAAAGGCCAAAGGCCAAAGTCACTACAAAAAGATGTCCAACCACACAAACAAAGAAAAAGAGCTCAACCCAAGTTGCCCGAACCAATCACGTGCTAGAAGAAGCAAGAAGCATAACCATATAGTAAGATCGGATCCGAGAGTGCAGTTCATGGGCCTAAAAAGTGGCTATCTCCCAATCATCCAAATTGGTTTGCATCTCGGCTCAAAGGTAACAAGTATCGAGTTACTTCTTTGTTTGAGCACAATTTCGTTTGGAAACAAGTAAGTTATGCATGCTACGGTAAAATCTAGTTTTGCATCTCACATTCATTTATAGGACTTAGGGTATTTAAGTTTCCTCTCTTGACTAGACTTGTTCGGGACGAACAAGATTAAGTGTGGGGATATTTGATGGAGCATATTTATATGATTCATTAAGTACTACTAAACCCACCAATTAGACATTTGATCATACGAACAAGTGCTTGTTAATACCATTCTGTATATACAGGCCATTTTGGAGTCTAAAGAGGAAACACGCCTAAAAATGGAGATTTATGCCCAAAAGCTAGCCAAAGCCCGAGGACCTCAACCAAGGACCGAGAAATGTCGGGCCGCGTCCTGGAAATGCCGGACGCGTCCGAGGCCGAGTGCCGAGAGTGCCGAGCGCCTAGCGCCTAGCCGGGAGTACCGAGAAAACCAGGCCCGGCAGGAAGAACATAGGCCACGGGCTATCTCCGGTGGCGTTCCAACCAAACCACTTCGAGCACTTGATTTCTATGAAGGATGTCGTTCCAAATCCACACTCAAAAGACCAAGAACGCAAAGTCCAAAATCCAAGCCATCCTAGGCCAGGGGACCGAGTTCTGGGCCATCCTAAGGAACGACCATGCTACACTCAAAATCAGCCTTAACATCCTTCATAAAACCGACTTGGAATCACTCAAATATGCTAGAACAGTCGGAGTTTGGACAAGAACGCAATGCAAAGGCACCGAGCCCGGTAAAGGCCAAACAAGGGCAATTTCAGCCGATTTGAGATTTCGACCTTGTTCCAAGCAGAATTTGGTTTAGGTTCCTTCTTGAGATCATCTTAGAATGACTTTGTCGTTCGGAATACACCCTCCAAAATCCAAGAAGGTCCGACCAAGGCTCCGGTCAGATTCCGGTCACATTCCGACAAACTCCGGGGAGCTCCGATCAACCACCGCCTTACCTCCGACCTAGCTACGGCCATGCCACGTGGCACAACTCAGCTGGCTGCAGGTGGCGCAGCCATGTGCAAGGAGGTGGAGAAGCAAACTTAGCCTCCAAGTCTTTGGGATATTTTCAAGTAAACTTAGCCTCCAAGTCTTTGGGATATTTTCAAGCAAACTTAGCCTCCAAGTTTTTGGGATATTTTCAAGCAATACTTAGCATCCAAGTCTTCCTCTTCTATAAATAGAGGCCTTGCCTCATGTTATCCATATCCTACTCCCTTGGCACTTGTACCCACATTAGGGAGAAGAGAACTTATCTCTCTTCTCCACACCTCAATGAAAACACATTTTCCTTTTGTTCTTCATTTGCTCTTGTTCTTGAATTCTCTTACTTGTCTTGCAAAGCCACGGTTCCTTACTTGCTCTTGAAGTTTGAAGTTAAGTTCCCTTTATTTTCCTTGTTGTTCTTTACTTTTATGTTGTTCTCCTTACTTCCTTGTTTCGGTTACTTTTGTTTTCCTTGTTCAAGTCACGGCTACTTGTATTCCTTGACATGAATACAAGTAGCTAAGGCTTAGATTTGGTTTAAGGGTGTGCTTGTATCATAAAATGTTTTAGACCCTTCTCTTAGTGCCTTTTTGTGTTCAAAACTTGTTCTAAGTGCTTTACATTCGGGTAGAACATACATGGTTGAGTGGATGCTTGAAATGGAAAAGCTCTTCCATGGAGTTCATGAACATACACGGTTAAGTGGATGCTTGAAATGGCAAAGCTTTTCCGTGGAGTTCAAACTCTCTTTAAGTCGCTTGGTTTGATCGGAAATGACGGATCAAGTGACTGAACATATGCTAATATACCTTGAAATGGGGTATTAGTCTATCTAGAACAAGTGCTCTATGCCTTGAAATGGGCTAGACAGTGTGGCAAGTCAAGTGCTTGAAATGGCCTTGATACACTTTTGAACACTTAGTATGATCATTAGAGGTCAATGATGAACGGATTATGATACAAGACCCCTAAAAACAGAATCCTTTCCTTTAATTAAAACACCGCCTGTAACTTTACTTTCAGTCTCACTATCAACTGTTTACTTTCCTGTCATTTACTTTCAGTACTTACATTTCAGCACTTTATTTTCCGCACTTACTTTCAGTATTTACTTTACGCACTTTCAATTCTGTCATTTACTTTTCAGTTCATAAAACAGCCCACAAAACCCAAATGTTTTTATTTCCTTTTCTTTCTTTTTAAAGAACAACCATTCCACACTGACTCCCTTGGGTTCGACCCCTACTTACCGCTTTACTACCCAATAGTGAAGTCACAAGTAGTGGACTTATAAATTATTTTGCACATTGCCTCACGACAAGGCTTTGTCAAGGATGATCGAGGACGTTGACACGGTGTCCCTCAATGGAGAGTGTAGTGCCATATTCCAACCACGCATGCCACCCAAACTTGAGGATCCTGGTAGCTTCTCCATTTCATGCTATATAAATGATGTTAAAATTGAACGTGCTATGTGTGATTTGGGTGCTAGCATATCTTAGATACCTTATTCTTTGTGTGAGAAATTAAACATGGGTGAGCATAAACCAACACAAATGATTTTAAGACTCGCGGACCGCTCAACAAGATTCTCTAAGGGAGTGCTTAAGGATGTCCCGGTTAGAGTAGGGAATTTCTATATTTCGGGTGATTTTGTTGTGTTGGAGATGGAAGAGGATAATGAAATTCCCATTCTTTTGGGAAGGCTCTTCCTCTACACCGCGGGAGCTCTACTAAGGGGTCAATTACCATGAGAGTAGGTGATGAGGAAGTTGAATTTAATCTAGAAAAGGCACAAAAAGGTCCTAGTTCTACCATGAGTTGCAATTATCTAGACCTTGTTGATGCTTATGAAGTATATGATGTGCCTAACTTGCTTATGAATGAAATTGACATTGATAATGAGCTACTCGAGCATGTTGATTGTTGGGATATCTTGGATGATGAAGGGGATACTCAAAGCGACAAAGGTAAGGAGTCTTGTTCGGTAGAGTTAAAAACTCTACCAACAAGCCTAAGGTATGAGTTCTTAGGCCCCAATTCTACTTTGCCTATCATTGTGAATGCCTCCTTGAATGATAATGAGACTTCGAAATTGCTTGATGTGATTAGAGAGCACAAAGATGCTATTGGGTATTCTATTGATGAATTGAAGGGGATAAGTCCTAATTTGTGCATGCATAGAGTTAATTTCGAGGACGATAGTTTACTATCTAGAGAGCATGCTAGGAGACTTAATCCCATTGTTGGGGAAGTAGTTAAAAAGGAAATTTTGAAAATGCTTGATGCGGGAATCATCTTCCCTATTGCGGATTCTAATTGGGTGAGTCCCATACATGTGGTACCCAAAAAGGGGGGCATGACGGTTGTGAAAAATGATAAAAATGAGTTAATACCAACTAGAACCGTCATGGGTTGGCGTATGTCCATAGATTTCCGAAAACTTAACAAAGCCACTAAGAAAGATCACTTCCCACTTCCCTTTATTGATCAAATGTTGGAAAGACTAGCCAAGCATGATTACTTTTGCTATCTTAATGGATATAGTGGATTTTTCCAAATCCCTATTCATCCATAAGATCAAGAAAAGACTACTTTTACTTGTCTGTATGGAACATTTGCTTATCGGTGAATGCCCTTTGGGCTTCGTAATGCACTGGGCACATTTCAAAGATGCATGATGGCTAAATTTTTTCGGAAATTATGGAAGTGTTTATGGATGATTTTTCTGTTTATGGTTCCTCGTTTGATGATTGCCCAGCCAACTTGGCGAAAGTTTTGAAAAGATGTATTGAGACGAATCTTGTGCTAAATTGGGAAAATGTCATTTTATGGTGCAGGAAGGCATAGTGCTTGGACACTTGGTCTCAAAAAGAGGAATCGAGGTGGATAAGGCTAAAGTGAAAGTTATTGAAAAATTGCCACCTCCAAAGGATGTTAGAGGGATAAGAAGCTTTCTAGGCCATACTGGCTTTTATAGAAGATTTATTAAGGACTTCTCAAAGATTGCAAGGCCTTTAACGAACTTATTATGCAATGACACCAAATTCCGATTTGATGAAGAATGCTTGGTGGCCATTGAGAAGTTAAAGAAGGCGTTGGTCTCGGCTCCCATTATTCAACCTCTGAATTGGGATTTGCCTTGCTCATGTGTGACGCAAGCGATTATGCTATTGGAGCGGTTCTTGGACAAAGGGTGGACAAGAAACTTCACGCCATTCACTACACTAGCAAGGTCCTAAATTGAGCTCAAATGAATTATTCTACAACCGAAAAGGAACTCCTTGCCATTGTGTATGCTTTCGACAAGTTTCGTCCATACCTTGTGGGATCAAAGACCATAGTCTTCACCGACCATGTGGCAATCAAATATATTTTGTCAAAGAAAGACTCCAAGCCAAGGCTAATAAGATGGATCATCTTGCTCCAAGAATTTGATATTGAGATCAAGGATAAGAAGGGAGTGGAAAATCTTGTCGCCGATCATTTATCTAGGCTTGAAAGAAATAAGGAACTCAAACAAGACACTAGACTTGTAGATGACGCTTTCATTGGAGAGCAACTAATGAGAGTGGAAGCGGAAGCCCTCCCTTGGTATGCGGATATGGTAAACTTTGTGGTATGTGGGATCATACCTCACGACATGAATCAACATCAAAAGAGGAAATTCTTATCCGAGACGAAGAGGTATTATTGGGATGAACCATTCTTGTATAGACTTTGCACAGACGGGATATATAGGACTTGTGTCACCGAAGAAGAGATGAGGAATATCCTATACCATTGTCATTCATCTCAATACGGAGGACATGGTAGTGGAGCAAAAACGGCATCAAAGGTCTTACAAAGTGGATTCTATTGGCCTACCTTCTTTAGTGATGCTTATGAATTCGTCAAGGCGTGTGACCAATGCCAAAGGTCGGGAAATATTTCTAAGAGGCACGAAATGCCCCAACAAAGCATCCTACCGGTTGAAATATTTGATGTTTGGGGCATAGATTACATGGGTCCTTTCCCATCTTCATATGGAAATCAATATATATTGGTCACAGTCGACTATGTTTCTAAATGGGTAGAAGCCATCGCCTCCCCTACTTGTGATGCCAAGGTGGTTACAAGACTCTTCAAGAAGATAATTTTCCCAAGGTTTGGAGTTCCAAGGACCGTTATTAGTGATGGTGGTTCACACTTCAAGGAAAAGCATTTTGAAGCCTTGCTTCGTAAGTATGGGGTTAGTCACACGGTAGAAACGCCGTATCACCCACAAATGAGTGGGCAAGTGGAGATCTTAAACCGGGAAATCAAGGCAATTCTAGAAAAGACAGTGGGAAGCTCAAGGAAGGATTGGTCATCGAAGCTAGATGATGCATTGTGGGCCTATCAAACCGCCTACGAAACCCCCCATTAGGATGTCTCCATATCGCCTCATATATGGGAAACCATGCCATTTGCCGTTTGAATTGGAATATAAGGCAATGTGGGCAATTAAATTCTTGAATTTACAAACGGCGGAAGAAAATAGAGTCCTTCAACTTCATGAGTTGGAAGAAATAAGGAATGAAGCTTATGAGAGTGCTAGAATCTACAAGGAAAAGACAAAGAAATGGCACGACAAGAGAATCCTTCGTCGTGAGTTCAAAAATGGAGACAAGGTCCTACTTTTCAATTCTAAGGTTAGGCTCTTTCCGGGAAAACTAAGGAGCCGATGGAGCGGCCCTTTCATTGTTCACAAGCCTCACAAAGATGACCATGTAGAGTTACTCAATGATGAAGGAGCTATTTTTAAGGCAAACAGACAAAGGCTCAAGCACTATTGTGAACAAGCTGGGGATGAGCATAATGCAACTTATTCTTTGACCGACCCATGAAAAAGCTACAATCCGCTTGAGGAGGAATCCTAGCAAAGGACTCCTCAAGTGTGTTTCTTGAGAAAAGATTCGGCTCGGTCTTTGCCAAGACGTTAAACTAGGCCCTAATGGGAGGTCACCCGGTTTGTGAGTTGTCCATCTATGCAGAATTAATTTCATATATTTTGGCATGTGTGCATTGAACTTTGAATGTGAGCTTGGTGCTAGGACGATCTAAAATGCATGAAGGAGTGTGCTTGGTGTGAAATTGTGCTTGCATGAAATTTTCTAGAAGATGTTGGTGACTTAAGTGTGGAGTGTGTAATCCTAGCTTGCCCTTTGTTGCAAATCTTGTGTATGCTAGAAATCTCCTTTTGGGTATGTTGTGAATTTGTAAGGGGTATTGTTCGAATCTTTTGTGGTGCTTGCTCATTGTTTTTGGGGTAAAAATTTCTAAGTGTGGAGTTGGGCTCAAACTGGAATCGAAAGATCATTGGAATGAAGACTTGGAAATATTGGTGAAATTTTTGCTCCAGCCGACCGGCTGGTGAAGAAACTCATGCCCAACCGGTCGGCTACGAAAGCGTCTCAGAAAGGGGTCATTTTTGCTCGGCCTCAACCGACCGGCTGGGAACTTACGTAAGGCCAACCGACCGGTTGGCATGTGGCTATCCAGCCTCCCCCTTCCTCTTTCGTTCTCATTCCCAGCCGATCAACAACACACTCTACTCCACTCAGCCGACCCCCACCTTCACCTGACCTTAGCCAAACTCCGACCACCGTTCGACCGCCCCGTCCTCACCTCGCCATCGCCTCACCACCGCTGAACCTACGCCAGCTCGTCCACCATCACCCCGACTGATCCACATCTCCTCCTGACTCGCCGACCACAACCAAGCTCGATCTCCTCTCTTAGCCACCAAAAGCACCCATTCCTTCACCCAAACCACTCCATATCCACCCTATTGCAAACCCCAAGCATCAATTTCATTCACCGAGCTCGAATCAAACAACCCCATTTTCGATTTAAATCACCTCCCAGCCGACCGGCTGAGCTTTGCCTAATCCCCAGCCGACCGGCTGCCCTCCTGTCCTAGCCAAAAATCTCAGTCTTTCCCATTGCATTTCAGCCATGCCTCGAGGCCCCTCCTCTTGCAAATCATCGTCCAAGAGCAAGGAAGTCGCTTAAGAGCCATCGAGGGACATTCCCATGGAGGACCAATACGAAAGTGACGAGGATGACATGCCCCTTGTCACTTGCAGAAGGACCCAGTTACGAACCTCGCTGAGGGAAGTCAGTTCCGAAGAGGAAATGGACTCTTCTCCTCCCTCCCCCGCCTTCCACCAAAGAAGAAGAGCAAGGGTTCGAAAGGGGCATCCTCTCAACCGAAGAAGCCAAAGAAGAAGGCCACGTCCCTTCCTATTCTTCGTGTGCCATCACCACCTATGCATCCTCCTCCGAGAGAGACCTCACCACCACCAGCTGTGACTCCCATTACTGCACTCGTCCCCGTAGTGCAAGGAGACGGTCCATTGGAGGGCCCATTGCCTTTCCCCACCCCTTACCCTTTTCCGAACCCCTCGAATTCATAGATGAAAAGCACCGAAAGCATTATGGCACCATTACAAAGAAGAGAAAGAAAGCCATTGCAACTCTCTACCCCGAAATAGAGCTCCTTGGAACCCTTGGAGTCGTCGATGATGTACATGCTAGACTTCATCATAGTGAACTTAATTTTCTATTTATGGATGATACCGGTTCCTACCAAAGGGTAGTGGAGGAGTTTATATGCTCATTCGAGTGGTTCAAGGATGAGGAGGGGGATTTTTTTGGAAGTTTGTATTTGGAGGAAGGGAATTCAAAATAAATGCAAACTTGGTGCTAGAATGGTTGAATTTCCTTTCCAATGGGGTAGAGGTGCGTAAATTCAATGAGCATGAGAGGAGTCGATTTTGGAGGAGGATCTCGGGGAGAAACGAGTAGTTCATTTCATCTTATAACTCCTCCGCCATCACCACCCCGGTTTGGAAGGTCATCCACCATCTTATATCCATTGGGGTAAACACTAGATTGGGGAAGGCTAGAGCGGTGACAATTCCCGACCTTGACTTGATGATGGCCATTGATCTTGGAGGTACACTAGACTGGCTTGCCATCCTTGCCTCCTGATTCGAGCACATTGTTAAGGACTCCTCACGGAATCTTGTTTCAGGGGGAGGGTCCTTGATCACACTGATTGCTTTAAGGTGTAACTTCACCTTTGGCCATGCGGGATGCCCCGAGCCATCCAAAGTATCCTTGGTGTTTCCACCATGAAGAGTATGCACCTTCTCAAGGAGGATGGGAAGACTTGGGAGGAAGATAACAACCCTTACAAGAAGAAGCTTTGGGATAATGCGAAGGATAGGAAGGCCATGTTCAAGCAACTCAACCCCCTCTACTGCAGAGAAAACCTCACACCATCCCCTCCTTCCTCTCCCATCCATTCCCCTCCTCCGGCCAACGCGCGTGAGGAGCTCATTGATTAGGAGCTGCCCACCGAGGAGCCCGCCCCTGAGAGTGCTCCCCAAGCTAGTGATGGCTGGGCACAGTGGCGAGAGAGGGTCTCCTCCGACATCGCTTAATTGAGGAGTGGCTTGTCCCGACTCGAGGAGTTCACCAGAGATGCGACACTACTATCCGTGATCAGAGGCTCTAGTGCTCCAATAGCTCCTCCTCCAGTTGATCCAGATTTCTCTATCCCTCGTGCCGCCTCCCCATTGCCTACCACGCCAGCTTCTAGAGTCGGGGAGGCGGGTACACCACTCACTGGTGGCACGGTGGAGCGGGAGAGTTCCATTAGAGAGGAGAGTCCACTACTCACTGGTGCCACATTGGAGGGAGGTGGAGATTCTACTAGGGAGGCCACTTCAAGAGGCGATGAGGCTACATCATGAGTCCATGCTTCATTTTGTTCTTTCACATATGTATCTCTTCTTTGTCTTGTTGCATTGGATGATGTTTTTGGATGTTAAGTCACCTTTTGGCGCAATTTTGGATGATGTATGCCATTTTGGTGATATTCTCTTTACTTGTCTTTGGTTGTATGCTACAATTCCTATGACATTGACGGTGTTTACCATTTATGTCTTTCACTCTACAGGATATACATCTATGTATTCTTATCATGTCCAAATTCACCGTCTTTGTCCACATTTGCAATCAAAAGGTTATTTCTCACTCCCAAGAGCTACGTCACCGGCCCTACAAATGAGGGGAGTTCCTATGCGCCTTTGCCTCTATTTTATCATTCTTTGCGCTTAGGGACTAAACTTGAATTAAGTGTGGAGTGGTTTAGTGCTCATAGTTCACATGCTTTCATGCCATGCATATCACTTTAGATGGACACTTGCATCTTTTGCACTTTATCCCTAACATGAGAGTGTTTCTAACCACATAGGCTTGTGACTATCAATTCTAAATCCCTATAAATCACATCTAGCCTATTTTCTCACATTTATTGGATCTTGAACTTAGAACTGACCTAGCCCATTGAATGTGTATTCTTGAGAACCAATATCATTGTTATCTCTCGTCTATCTAATTCTCTAAGTATTTTTGTTGAAATACCTTGGATCAAGTTATAGCAAGCACTTTTTAAAATCTTCGTGAAAAACTTGGACCCTTTGAATGCTCCTTGGTGACTTGAGTTCTCTAACACGGTGCCTTGTTCATGTTTGATTCCCACACATTCCATACACTTTTTGAACATATAGTCAAGTTTTAAGTGGAGTCAAAAGAGGGCAAAAATAGGCCCCCAAAAAAAATGTTTGCTGTCAAAGAGGGCAAAGCCCCGACTAAAAACTTTCTCAATGTGCACGAGAAGTTTTGCTCCAAAATATACAAATGCCGAGGGTTAGGAAAAAAGTTCCCCCTCGAGCATTTGTAGGCCAAATGCCGTTTCAAAAATAAAAATAAGAAGCACTTAAAACTTGACTCTATGTTTTCCTCCATTCTTCATTTGTGCGGGAATCATCATTTGCATTGTGTGCTAGTTGGAATGACTCTTGGACGATCCATGTGCTTGCACGGGAGTTATCATTTGGTCTATGCTTGTTCATTAAGAACCTCAAAGGTGCACATTCATTGATAGCTTTAGTATTGATAACCTAGAATGCACAACCTCAAAGGTGCTCAAATGGTTCAAAAGTTCTTTTGATGATATTGTGATGATAGTCCTAGCTTGGGGTGAGGAATTTGTTTTGAGAAATCCTAGCCTAGGTTGAACACTCTTGATTTCATTCTCATGGGATAGGTGCATTTGGGATTTGTGAGTATTCCCTTTTCTTAAAACTCTCACGAGACTATAACTCGTCCACTAGGGTAGCCTAGGGGTTTAAAGGCTTATTGCATACGCTAAATGCATTCGTAACGCCTACGAAAAGGAGCTTGGTAGGTTGCATATACTTGCATTTACTTTTCAATAACATGTTTAGTAATATTGATCGAGACCTTGAGGAAGCTAGTGAGGCAAATAGACGAAAAACATAGCACCACTAGCATTTCGCCATTTGCATGACCATGACATGTTTGCATACTTTGTTCGGGGCGAACAAAGCTTAAGTGTGGAGTGTTGATAAGTCGAGTTTTCGACTCATTAATAGCCGTTTTTCACTCTAGATTTGATTCGTTTCCGATGATATTTCGATGTCATTTGACCTCTTACCCTACGTTTCAGGTAGAAAACGAAGTCCTCTCAATGTCAAAGCCTAAATTCAAAAACTCGGAAAAAATTGAAACATTGGAGCAAAATATTTACAGACAACATTCCCAGCCGACCGATTGGGCAACTGCCCTGAGCCAACCGGTCGGCTGACGAGTTCCCTCAGCAGGCTCGCATTTGCCATTTCCGTAGCCGGTCAGTTGGACCTGCCAACCGGTCGGCTGGCAAAGTCCCTCAGAAGGCTTGAAATTGCTATTTTCGTAGCCGGTCGGCTGGACCTGTCAGCCGATCGGCTGGCAAAGTCCCTCAGAAGACCTAAATTTGTTGTTTCGTTAGCCGGTTGGCCGAGCCTGCCAACTGGTCGGCTATGGAAATCCTCAGAAGCAGCTAAACTTGCCCTGCACCAGCCAACCGGCTGAAGCCAAAGCTACTCCCAGCCGACTGGCTGGGGCTGCTACAGTGCCGATTTCTGCCCGAGGCTATAAATAGAAAGTGGCTATTTTGACCTAGATATCTGGCATATTTGGGAAAATTTAGAGATAAAGAGATCAAATCAAGGTCATCAATCATCATTCAACCATGGAGGAGTGAAGATCAAAGGGAGACATTTAGGATTAACCATCCTACTTCTACCCTTCTTCTATTCTCTTTGTTGTTGTTATAAACCCTACTCACACCATGTTGTCTTACATGATGTGTGAGTAGTCTCCTTGTGTTTTGAGGGTTTTACAACCCTCTTTGGTACTCAATGATCATGTGTACACATTCAATATGCAATCTATGGAGTTGATTTCATTTCACTATGCTCTCTATTTAAGACATGTTGCCAAGTGTTTGATAAAATGCCTAAATGACATGTTTACCTTAGAACTATGATCTAAGTGTTGAAAAAGCTTAGTGATGGTTTTGATATGGTGGAAATGAACTCATCAAGTGTTTATGAGAGTAAAAGCATGGATGTGAGGTGAACTAAAGCTTAATGCCTAGAGAATTCATTACCTTGGGAGATGTTCAAAGGATAATAGTGATATAGAGAGTGAATCAATATCTTGATTAGGTGAGTAACTAATTAAGATGACTTGACTAGGATTAGACTCACATGATAGTTTGTCTACCTTAGCCTAAGCTAGGTTTTAAACCTATCAACCCCTAATTATGATTTAACTCTTGCGTACATGATCATTGGGAAATGCCAAGGAGGAGAGTAACCCCTCGAAACTCTCTTTGAATTGAATTAAAACCCCTTTTAAGCCATTTCTTTACTTGTTTTACTTGAAAACCACATCATAATTGATTTGAAGGAATAGCTAAGTTGAAAATTTGATTCCCCTCGCGCATAATCACGTTTGCTCCTTTGGGTTCGACACCGGTCTTACCGGTCAAAATATAAATTCTTTTGACTATACAAAAATACAATTGTCAGGTATATAAATGTTCATTTTAATTACTATAAATATTTACTTATTGGTTTTGACTGAAATATTTACCATGTCCACAGCTGGAGTTGTTGAAAAGAGATGGATATGAATTCTTTTGTCCAGAGTTGCATAGTTTAGCGCGTATACTTCAATCATACGCGTGTTATTCTCAGTGCTATGTTAATGCTGTAAAGTTCGTTGTTTGGGATCGATACCGAAAGATGAAGACTCAAAATTCCGGTGTCATGGTGGAAGATGGTGATGTTACTTATTACGACATTATTCAATGAATTCTACAAGTAGATTATGCAAATGGGATGCTTGTCGTCCTATTCGATTGCATATCGTTTAACACAGATCCTATGGATAGGGGAAGCACTAAGAGGGACTATGGACTTCTATCCGTGGATACATCTACCAGTTGGTATGAAGATTGGCCTTATTGTCTAGCCACAACCGCAAGACAAGTGTTTTATCTTGACAATCTTCAAGCTGGTGAACCCTGGAAGGTGGTAAATGTAGTTTCGCATAGAGGAACTTATAGTCACAGGTCCCTTGCAAGAGAAGATGATCATGGTAGTAGTAGTGGCACACACAAGATATCACTGGCAAACACACTTATTTCGCCTCAGGGCGATGAGCCTTATTAGGAGCACATGCCTGCACACATTACAAATGATGTTCAACCTACAAATATGGACCCCAATATAGTACACATACCAAGAGCTCGTAGAAAATTGATATTGGATGAAGAGGAAGTGTTCGCATCAGGGGATGATTATATTGATGCAGATGAAGATGTTGAGGAAATGATGTGGGAAGATAAAGATGACATGTGGGATGACACTATGGAAGTAGAAGATGAGGATCAATAGGAGACTTCTGATGATATGTGAACAATACTGAGTGTGTTTAAACTTGGGATGGCATTGTTTGGGATGTAAATCAAACTAGCGATTTGATCAGTGTGTGTGTTTCAACTTGGGATGTAATGAAAACTGCTCTCAGATTGTAGCAGTTTTTCAGAACTCTTATGGGACAAATGTTAGTCATTTCGTTGCAACAGACTATTTTGAGAAACAACTTAAACGAAGCCCACGGCCCACTCGCTGGTCCACTTGAATTCGGATGTTCAGCACTCCAAATTTCTCTAAGTGTTGAGAAACCCTTTCATCCACAAAACATAGCGAAACCCTAAATCGTTCCTCCACCGTTTTCATCCACTCTACCTCCACTGCTTTCATCAACCGTTCCTCCATCGTTTTCATCCGCCACAACTCAGATCTACACCCTTCAGCAATCCTTCAAAGTCATTGATGGCGAAAACCAAAAACCAACAGCCAAAGATGTCTCCTTTATGCGAACCTACGGAAGAAGTTACAAGTCACCGGAAAATGAAGCTCCGTTTGCCCTCCAACCATCATCTTCCGCCAAGGCTACAATGTGCCGTATCACCACCACGCCCTGCTAGTGAGTACTTAACCGACAGTGACAGTCCAGATCCAGACTTCGCACCTTCACTGACTCCATCTCAACCGGCGGTGGATCCCGAGTACTGCAACACGGAGCGTGCTAGGGCAATCCTGGATGCTATGAAAGGTCCACGAGTGAAGAAGCTAGATACGTTGGCTAAGACTCCACCAGCACTGAATGTTGTGCAGAATCCACCTCCAAATTTTAAGAAGGTACATCCTCCTCCTTGTAGACAGACTCCACCCAGGAAAGTCAAGAAACCAGCTCTAAATCCTGTTATTGAACCTCCTGCTTCTAAGAATAGTGTATTCAATCCACCAGCTAAGTCTACAGTCCCGCCTAGGAAGAAAACTAGAACCGAATCCCACCTTGAAGCCCCTGATCAGAATCAAATCCCACATTTAAGCCCTAATCATGAAATTCCAACCTGTGAAATTCACCCTCCGCCTATGACCGCTCCACACCCAGTAGAGAATCCACACACTGATAACCCACCAACTGAGAGTCATCATCAACTTATGTTAGCTAAAGCAACTAAACTCCCACCCCCAGCAAAATCTCCCCCAAGACATAGAGCACCCCAAACCCAAAAATCAAATCCTTTGCAAATACGCTGGTCTCCTCGTTGTTTGTCGAAAACTACTGGTCGATCACCTGCTCCTGAGCCTCCATCATTCTCTAACCCTCCCCCAACTGTACCCACACTGTCCAACCCTTCAAGGGTGCTGCCTGCAATTTCCAACCCAATTTCGCTGCATGCGCGAAGAAAGTCACCTACACCGGTGCCTGCAAATGATCCACCTGCTCCTGAATTTGAACCAGACAATTCAATAAACACCGACCACTCCTCAGATCATGACGAGGAAGAAAGCTTGGAGGAACTTCCAAGCATTAGATGCAGGAATTCCCAAAATGCGCAGTCAGGTCAATGCATTTTGTGATATATATTATCTTTTCATCATTTTTGTTATGTATTTGCTTATTGTTTATCATGTACTAATTAATATTAAATTTCATATACACAACTGATGAGGGCGGAGAGAAGAGGAAACTAAGGGGTGTGGTAAATGGATCCAATGTCGCTTACTACAAGCACACACACAATAAGGGGCTGCCTCTCAAGGTTGAATTTTTACCTGATGGTACTGGGCCAGTGGAACGGAAAATATGTAGTTTCTTAGTGCACGAGATTGGAAGTGTGGTAAAGGACAAGGTGCCTATGCTAGCCCCATCATTCAAGAAGCTCGAGGAGAAGGATAGGCGGATTGTTTACGAGCACTTATATGTATGTACTGCATGGTTTTAACACTTTTCAGTTCAATTTAGCTACTCCATCTACTGATTCAATCCATTAGCTTCTGATTTTGCTTTTTTATTTACAACCGAACTTCATCATTGATCCAACAGATGATCAGCTATGGAATTTTATCTTCAAACGGGCCACTAAGAGGTACCGAGATTGGAAGTGTGACTGCAAAACATTCTACAAAGAACATGGGCCTACTGTGCTTCCGAAGGAGTTTTAGGATCGCTAAGAACAATGGGAATGACTTAAAAGCCACTTTCATAAGCCCAAAAATCAGGTTACTGAATTGATATTATTACCAAACAACATTTTCATTGGCTAAATTTAATGTATTAATTCATTTACTTCTTTGTTCTTTTGTTTTTCAAACTTCTCTTTACATTGGCTAAATTTTGCTTCAACAGGAAAGAGGTGAGGCGATGTCGAGAGTGCGCACTGAATCTGGAAGACTCAACCACCGCTCCGGAAAGGTTCTCTTCTACATGAGGGCTGCAGAACTCAAGTTCCAGGAAGAAAAAGGTCACATTATAGCTACTTACGCCAAGGTTTGCAGTTATGATCCTGCCAGCGCCGCCCTTGCAGTTAGAGTTTATTTTTATTTTCAACTACACATTCATGTTGGTGAATAATTTCATCTTCTCATCTGTCGTATGTTGAAGTTGCTGAATAATGTTTCCTTGCTCTTATGTCATGTTTACCAAATATTACTTGGTTGCCCAATAATATGTTGTTGTTCGTTTATCTGCCATATATTAATTTTGACAATTAATTAGATAGTGTTCAACTCTGTATCTGGCAAATGGTATCTGCCATGTTAATATTATTCATGTTTGTTGCTCTTGGTGAAATAATGTTGATGTTTTATTAGTTCCTTGTCTACCCATCTTTCTCGTATCTTGCAAACTTTGTTGTTTGGATTCGGTTTAGTGTTGCTATTATCTAAAATGTTTGTGTTGCGCTTGCTGAAATATTCAGTTTCAAGATTTTCAATCATATTCAATTGATGTTGCGATTGATTGAGTTGCAAGCTTTGTTCTCTACCATGTGTATTTTCAATTTACTTTTTTGTTGTATTTACACTTAGCAATGTATATGTAGGCCCAAATGGAAGAGAGGGTTCGTCAAGCTTTGCGGGATCTGAATGGTGGTGATGAATCAGACGAAGGCAGTGTCCTCGATGAAAAACAACCCCTTCCAGTTGATACTCAGATTATAAGTGAAGTGCTTGGGCAAAATCGTGGGACTAATGTGTCAGGAGCTGGTAGAGCATACAAGAGGCCACCCCTCCCGAATAGGGGTCCGAGAAACTCTGAGTTGAAAGACCAACTGCATCAGCAATAGGATGATATGTTACAAATGAAGAAGGCTTTTGAAGAAAGGATACCCACTCTAGAGGAGTTGGTGGTTCGCGGCGGTTCAGCGAATCTAGCCACCCATAATGCTTCCGAAGGTGCCACAAGTTATGGCCCTATGCTTTGATTATTGTTTGTCATTCTATGTATCAAACTTGTTTGTTTGGCTGGGTAAACACATGAACTGTAGTTTGTGTGTACCTTGTGTTTGGCATTGTTCGGATTATGTTTTTTGGTGGCCAAATTCTGTTAGGCTATCCGGATTGTGTTTCATTAGCAAAAACAATTTCAGGTTTCAAATTGTATGCACAATGAATCCTTCATATGAAACCTTTTGTTATTTGCTATTTGTGACATATGTTGTTTTATACCACAATATTTTTTGTAAAGCTTAAATCATATAACACTTTATGCTACATTTAACTGTTTCACATTGTAACGTAACATCGTTTATACGACAATAAATAAATATACAAAGAAGCATATGTCTTTTTTTGCGACAACTCAGTCTTATAGTTAGAAGCATATGATATTATATGCGACTAATTGTAAAGGATACATTAACATGTTATGTCGCATATGGCAGCTAATGCGACATATACTCGAAAAATATTTTCACTGGAAATATGTAGCATATGCGGTCAAATTGTAGAACTCGATCAATTATGTATGGGACTAAATGAAATACATGCCGCATAAGTGTTACACTTCATGCGACAGGATGCCAATTGATTTGTCGCACGTACTTTACACTACTTGTCTTATGAGACAATTTTTATGCGACGCACATGGTGTCCCATAAACGATTTCCCACTTTATGCGATGGGCAAAAAATATCCCATCAGTTCATTTCTGGTGTAGTGCTAGTTCATTTCTGGTGTAGTGCTAGTTTCAATTTTTGGCTAATGTTAAAATCAGGTTGTCACATTCTTATCTGTATGCCATGGACGTCACATTCATCTGAAAACCCTAATTTTGCAATCTGTCTCCTTGTTGACACAGTTTTCCAGTGCAGCTTCACTCTTCGTATCCCAGACCTATCACACGCAGGCTGACTGTTATCTACATGCCACCACTATCACGACAGCGACGATGGAAATATCGGTGACAATGAAGATGAATAATTTGGTAAACTCATTTCCTTATAAGGGAGGGCTGGTAAGCCAGGTACGCCATGCTCGCTCTTTTTCTCATCTTCAAAAATCGCTCTTAATGATTTCCCATTGATCAGCTTGTAAAATAGTTAGTAATCCTAATGTACGTCTAGTGCAAGACTTGGCAAGTCGAGCTTGAGCTCCCTCTTCTAATCTAGGTCTAGGTTAGAGCTTGGTTGAGGAGGAGCAATGATGGACCATAATTATACGAATCAAAAACACAGTAAAACCCACCAAATTAGACTGTTGGTCTATTTAACTTCTGCTTGTTAGTCCCGATTTATTTCTACAGGGCATTTTACAGACTAAAGAGAAAACACGCTAAGGAGAGGATTTTACGCTGAAAAGATGTTAAGAGTCAATCCAAGGTCAAGATCAGACGCCGAACGAAGAAATCTCAAGATCGTGACGTTGAATTACTCAAATCAAATCCATCCGAGGAACAATCCAAGTCAGACCGGAGCAAAATTGGATTGACAATTTTGTGAAAAGACTACACAAACTGTCAAAACTCATCCATGGACCAAGGTGGCCGGCGGCTAGTGTGAAGAAGATGACTCATGGGTGGCCAAAGCGCCTCCCTTCTCCTCCATGACCGGTGGCTATTGGGAGGAGGTGAGCTTGAGGAGAAAACCTCCCCATTTTGTTACCTCCAACCGGCGGCTTTCCAAGCTCCATGGAGAGCTTGCCATGTGGTGGCTCCTCCTCCACATCTTCAAAGCCTCCTTCTCCACCCTTGGATGCAACACCACATGCCACCATCTCCACCCTCCATTCCTCCTCCTTATGGCTGTAAATACAAGCCTCCTCCTCCTCATTTCATCATCCACAAAAATTGTAACTTATCTCTCTAAAACATTTGGTTACTTTGTAAGTTTGGTTTTGGAAATAATACTCCTGTTTGTTCTTGAGTATTATACTAATTGGAAATAATACTCCTGTTTGTTCTTGAGTATTATACTTTAGAGAATACTCTTGTTGGTTCTTGAGTATTCAGTAGGAAATTGGGAATACTCATGTTGGTTCTTGAGTATTCCACCCCTTTCCCTCTTACTGTTTTCAAAAAGCCCTGAGTATTTAGTTATGATGTCCTTTTCCATGGATATTCGTAGCTAAACTCCTCATTCGGTCGAAGGTATTTTCTTGTATTATATAATGTTTTAATTTCTTTTAGTTTCATTTCTCTGTATTCAAAACTTGTTCTATGTGCCATTTATAGTCAGAGTTTCCAAGGTTGAGTGGAAGCTGTAACAAGCAAAGCTCTTCCGTGGGAATTCGTGATCATACTCGGTAAGTGGAAGCTGTAACAAGCAAAACTTATCGAGGAGTTCGACTTATCTTAAAAAAACCATTTGGAAACTGGACCAAAGAATTCAAATGGATGCACAAAAGGCTAAGATACTTCGAAAGGAGGAATTAGTCTGAAGTAGAACAAGTGTTGCTTTAAACGATGTTGCAAGTCTTGCGCTACGAAAGGGCCTCGATTCATCTTTGAATACTTAGAAAGGTTACTAGCGGTTATTAATAAACATGTTATAATACAAGGTACTTGAAACCGAATACCTTCCCTTGAATTACAAAAACCCCCCATGTACTTACTTTTATAAACTGCTCGATCAACTACAACCATCAACCACTCATCTACCAGAGGAATCGCAATCACGCATCACCCACTGTAAGTCTTCTTCCCTTAACTCTTTTACTTTCAGTCATTTAATTTCTGTATTTATTTTCTGTAATTTACTTTTCCGCACTCAAAACCAAAAAACCAAAAAATAGTAGCTTAGTCAATCGCGCTAAAATCTCAATCTACTTAAAACACGCTCTCTCGCTGTACAAATCCCCCAAACAACGACTATCCCTCTAATTCCCTTGGGTTCGACCCCTACTTACCACTTACTACCCAGTAGTGTAGTCGAGAGTAGCGGAAAATATAAATTTATTTGTACAGAGAACATTGCACCTTAACGACAGTGCAGTGGGCTCCGTCAAGCAACTGGGAAGAAGATGAAGGCTAGGACTCAAACAGCAGGGCAAAACGTAGCCATTTTGCTCAGGAGGGAAAGCTGAGTTTGGACACCAAAGTGAAACGTGGTCATTTCTTCAAGGCGCGAGTCCATGTAAGTTGGACGGTGTCGTTCGCATTGGACGCGAGAGTTTGAACTTCGGACGAGACGTCGTTGTTTAGGACAAAAGGCTTCGGACTCAAGTGGAACGCTAACGTTTTGGACAAGCGCGAGAATGATTTGGATGTGTGTGGAACTGCATCGTTTCAACGCGCAGCTGGATTCGGTACTTAAGTCCAGCTCCTGCAAAATTAGGGTTCATCAGATCGATTTGGGGCTAAAGCGATTGACGAGCGATATTCGAGCGATCATCCGCGATTAAAGTTCTTCGAGCCTTCTGTGTTCCTGTGTGACCGTGTTGATGCTCTAATAGCGTTCAATTTATCAGAATTGAAGCGCTACACCGGTGGTGTCTACTGCGCATAAGGATCGGCGGCAACTGGTTATTCCGGTATTCGTCCGATGAGTCTGACGCTTCTCTGCTATTCAGGGAAGTCTTCTGGTCCTTCTCTGACTAGTTTCTTGGTTGATTAGTTACTGGTTAGACTAGTTGGGGTAGATAGGCCGAGTCTTGCATTTAGGAATTGTGTAATCCGAATACCAAAGCGCATAATAAGATTGTTCTCGAGTCGCCAAGAGGCTCAACCTAGGAGTAGGGATTGCTGTAATTTTGCAGTGGTGTTCGAACCTCGTTAACCCCTTGTGTCATTAGCTTAGGTTATATTTCCGCAAATTGACTAATTTGGCTAATATTTTTTGGTTGGATTTAATTTGGCTAATTGAACTAAAAGCAACTCAGGAATTTGTTTATGCTTAAGCTTTTGGTGTTTGATTTAAGTAGGTGAATCCTATTATTAAACAGCTTTTAGTGCGTCCAATGTAACTGCAGATTCAGCAGAAGATTAGGCCAGAAAATATGGCCGATTTGTGCGGCAACAGCGGCAATCTCAAGGCAATAGCACAGCAGACGATTCAGCAGCAGGAGCATCAAAGACCAGAACTACCTCCAGATTCATCATCAGCAACACCAACATAACCAGCAGCAGCAACAAGTGGTTGGATTTCCAGATCAGTTTCCCGTCGCCGGACCTCAGTTTGACTCGGATTGGCATTGGATTCTGGAGGTGCTGATTGGCGAAGGTGTACTGGATATGAAACGTGGAAGATTCCCCGATCAGCCACTTGAACCTATTCGCGCTCCGCCGCCTCCTCCGACGGCGTCTCCCTCCACACAGCAGCCGCATGTTGATAATTACGAAGTGGTTGTTGCTCTTCCTGCTCCGAAATTTTACAAGACTTATATGTCAAGAACCGATATGACTGACGCAAATCTAAACTGATTCTGATCGGAGTCAGGTACCGATCGAGGGGAAGGGCGTTGTGTGTACAGCTAGGAGAGATACTAGACTAAGATAGTAATTGATTTCTCGTTATTGATAATGGTCAGTACATCCATATATAGTCTGTTACGTTTGCATCACGCCATACACGTGTCAATCATCCCTATAGCCAGCTGTCCCTTCTTGGATCCTTCTTCTTGTGCATTCCTCTGTCCTGATAGTTAGGGAGCTCATACTCTCCTGCATGCTGTCCCTTGGTAGTGATCTTGGGCCTGTTTCCCCTTCCTGGGACATTGATGCTATTGATCTCGTCCCCCTCACCTGTATGAGAATCATGCAACGCATCATTACTCCCATCCCCTTTGAGAACCTTGTCCTCAAGGTGTCTATCCGGATATTCATTCCTCAGCTGATCTTCTTCTTCCCAGGTAGCATCCTCTGCTCCATAGCTGTCCCACTTCACCAGAACTCCTTTCTCCCCCTTACGCAATACTCTCAGACCTAGCACTTGTTCAGGTAGTAGTGTCGGGTGGTGGTTCACAAAGCACTTAGGCCATTTGACCCTTTGAAAGGGAGGTTGGACGCGACCCCTTTTGAGAACTGAGGCATGGAAGATGTTATGCATTTGACTCCTCTCAGACAGGACCAACTTGTATGCGACACACCCAACTTTTGCTACAATCTCAAACAGACCATAGTAGCGCTTCACGAGCTTGCTTGCTTTATGAGGTCTAAGTGATGTTTGACGGTACATTTGTAGGCGGATAAACACCCACTCGCCCACAACATAGTCTCCAGCAGTCCGCTGTATGTTAGCTTGCGCTGCTGCCCGTTGTTGTGCTTGCCGTAGGTTAGTGCATGGCTGTGGGATTAACGCTGCTCGAGCGGCTAACAAGGCTTCAACTGAGGTCAACTTGCACTCCCCGGACTCGTAATCTCGCAAGTTAGGAGGTCGCCTCCCATACAGAGCTTCAAATGGGAACACTTGCAACCTTGAATGAATGGCGGTATTGTAGTGGTACTCCGCCCATGGCAACATCATCAACCAATCAAACAGTCGGCTCCCAAAATAGGACCTGGGATATAGGGCGCGTATTTCCCTTAACAAATCAAAGACAGGTCGAGTTACTCCTTGTAAGGCCATGCATTCAACTGGTGGTGCGCGAGACATGGTGTCTGTGGGCATGTTGCCGCTGCCGGCCGGCAAGCTCCTGGGCTCCCCAAACACACATGCGTACTTGGATAGCACATGTCCTACACCCTGCTTTTGCTCCACAGTAAATCCCTCAGGAATGTATGGGAGAGCAGGGGCTGAGTCATTAGCTTCTTTAGGCCTCTCAGTCACGATCATTTGATACAATGTCATAATGGAGTGAGTGTCTTTGACCTTTCTAAAACATCCCAAGGTCATGGCAGTCATCTGCCGCATAGGTTTTACTCCCTGCAACTTCAACTCCTCTCCTTCATAATCAATGCATAACCATAATTCTTTATAATCAAACATAACAGGGCCGACTTCCGCGAGCCACTGTGCTCCCAAGACCACATCCGCACCATAACTAGGGAGTAAATAAAAGTCGACATAAAATGCCTTACCACCCAACTTGAGCAGTACATCCCGGCTCATGCCTTCGCACCGTAACTCCTCACCATTACCAACCGTTATGCTCAAGTGTTTTGCTGTTTCTATGGTCAACCCTACGTTTTTAGCTACGCGAGTTTGCACAAAGATATGAGTGGAACCATCATCAACTAAGAAGAGTACCTGCCTCCCCACAAGAGTTGCTTCAAGTCTCAGAGTTCTCGGCACCGGCTTCCCTTGCATGGCATGGAAGGAAATAGTTGGTGACTCCTTAGATGGTTCTTCGGTGAGCAGTAACTTCTCAGGTTCATCTTCAAGTGGCTCCACATCCTCCTCCAACAACATGCAAATGAACTTAGGTTTGCATACATGCCGAGGATGGAACTTCTCATCACAGTTGAGCCGCTTGATTTGGAGGCCACTTGTGCCAGGTGTAGGCCAAGGGCTGTGGTTAGTCGAAAATCCTCTCGGGCGGCCTCCAGGTGGTCGAGGCGCAGACCAGCAAGTCAGCGTGATCTTCTGTTCGTCGATCCGTGCCATCCCCATAGCCACGTGGAGAACAGCTGGGTATAGTAAGACGATTTCACAGTGAATGTCTTCTTTAAAGCCAGCGAGAAAGCGACTGAGTAGGATGTCTGCTGTGAACTCCGGTGCGCGAGCTGATAGCGACTCGAACTCCGCAATGTAAGCATCCACCGTGCTCTTTTGATGTAGTTTGTTCAACATGACAGACTCGTTAGTGAGTGCCCGATGTGTTTTCTGCTCCGGTGGAACGGGATGGTGATCGAAGTAGCATTCCGTCTGGAACAGCCACCCTTCCGCTGCCTCGCTAGTGAATGTGGGTACATCCATACGCATCACACGACTCATTCCGTCAGCTTGGTTGCTTCCATTCTGGTGCAGGACCAGCGCGCTGTTGCTGAGTGTTCATGCTGCACTCCCCGACCTCAGGGTGCGTGTAGGCAGATGGACCAAAGCGAGATAGCAAGTCACGAGCAAACGACGGCCAGTCTGTAATCTGGTGTGTAGCATGCATCCATTGAACCCATTTCGCGGCTTCGCCGGCGATGTGAAATGTAGCCACCATTGTGCGTTGTCCAGGAGGGACAGAGTGATGCTCGAAGTATCGCTCGAGTTGGAACAACCATCCTTCAGGGCCGTCGCCAGTGAATGTTGGCACATCGAGTTTGGGGAGCTTTGGAGGCGCATACGGTTGGACGTCGTATTGTTCTCTGGCGATGAAACCAGGAGCGGTAGCAGGAGGTCGAGTGATGTGAGTGCGGGAGTCGTCCGTTGGGCTAGTGGGTGTTGCCTGAAGCGGCAGCGAGTCCAGAGTGGTCATGGGTCGTTTATCAAGTCGAGGGCCACGCCGAAGTTCGTTGATAGCGCCGTCCCGAGACTCGTACATCTGGAGGACTCGTTCGACATTCGCTGAGTTGCGTGCCAGTTTTTCAATTTGCTGTTGCATTTGCATCATTTGAGTCTGCATCAGGAACAGATCCGTTGGACTTGTTGTGAGGGCAGTAATGGCATCAGCCTGAGAGCTGCTGCGCGTCTCTGGCGGCATGTCAGTGAAAGCACCAAATGATCGGAGTCAGGTACCGATCGAGGGGAAGGGCGTTGTGTGTACAGCTAGGAGAGATACTAGACTAAGATAGTAATTGATTTCTCGTTATTGATAATGGTCAGTACATCCATATATAGTCTGTTACGTTTGCATCACGCCATACACGTGTCAATCATCCCTATAGCCAGCTGTCCCTTCTGGATCCTTCTTCTTGTGCATTCCTCTGTCCTGATAGTTAGGGAGCTCATTGTCACGGGCTTAATCTTTGGTTGCTCGATAAGCCTCGTGCGGCCTTAGCGTCTCGTGCTAAGTTAGCCTCACAATGGGATCTCTCGTGCGGAACAAAGGCAAAATGACAAGGCTTTTGGGACGAAAGCTTGTATTGCAATTGAGGAGAGATTACAAGTGTGTAAATGGCTCGATGCCTAAGTTTGGGAAGGGTCTCCCACTACTTATACACATTTGGCTAGGATATTTACCCCTAAACCGCCACACTTGGTGGGCATTGATTGGCTGCCGGCTATGGGATATTTATCCAAGTAAACCGCCACACTTGGTTGGCTAGGAAGCAAAGCCATCGGTGGGATATTTGCCCAAGTTACACCTCGAAGCTCCATGTGTCCAATGGAAGCTTCTTGACCCAAGGCTAAACCTCCTCTTCTTATTGGTCGAAAATGGCCAAGTCGGCCAACCAAGAAGACTTGAGTTGGCGGAAGAAACCTCGGGCGCGAAAGAGAAACCTCGGGCACCAGGGAGAAGCCTCGGGCGCAAGGGACAAGCCTCGGCCAGGTGAGCCGGGCGTGACATTCTCCCACACTCAATCGCGCGACGCCCTCGTCGCGACTTGCCGGTTTTCTTCGGAATGGGCGAGGGATTCCGCAGGCCTTCCTTGAGTTGCATGGTCGACAACACTTGGAAATTACAGGGGTTGCTCCTTGTCGTCGGAACAACGCATTCCTTCTTCCCGCCCATGATGCACATGGTGTTGTTGATTGGGACCATGAACGCCTTGGCTTGGTCGTGGAATGCCAACCCGAAGATAACTTTGATGTCGTCCATCGCCACAATGGCAAAGTCGAGTTTCCCTGCCCATGTCCCCACACGGGTCTCGACTCCTTTTGCCATGCCGAGAATTCTTTTGGTAGGCGAGTTGACTACCTTGACAGAATCCTCTCCATGGGTCCCCTTGACTCCAAGCCGCGTCGCTTCCTCCCTTGAAAGGAAATTATGCGTAGCTCCTGTGTCAAGCATGGCCTTGGCGCGCTGCCCTTTGATCGTGGTGTCAACAAAGTGCAGTCCCTTGGCCTGGACCTTGGGCGTCAAATGCATTGCGTTGAGCAGCTGCATCGACCCCAAACGTGCCTCTCCCTTGCCCGGAGCCTCCGAACGGATTAAGGATACGGAACTAAGTGCTGCTTTCTGCGGGCAGTTCTTCGCCCAGTGCGGCCCACCGCACAGGAAACACCGGTTGTCACTCGGCCGGTTCGGGCTCCGTGCACCTTCCTTGGCCTTGCCCTTATCCCTGGGTCGGGGTAAGGTCGAGCCATATGGCGCTTTCGCGTGCTGGGGCGTCTCTCCCCCACTCTTCGCTGGGTATGCTGTCTCCGTGCTTGGCCTGGTCTCGGCTGGACCAGAGCCCATGTAGTCCACAAGACCCTCGGCCGTAGCAATTGCGGAAGCCAGGTCTGGAGCACCTCGGCGTTTCAATTCTGTCTTGGCCCACATCTGTAGACCATCCTTGAAGTACCGCAAGGCCTCCTTGTCCGACAAATCCGAGACCTCTAGAATCAGAGTCGTGAACTCCTTGACATAGTCTCGGATCGACCCCTTTTGCTTGAGATTCCGGAGTCGTGACCAAGCCTCTTCTTCGGCATCCTCTGGGTAGAACTGACGCTTAAGGTCTCGCTTGAACTCAGCGAAGGTAGTGATGGAGCACGTCCCTTTCTCGATGTCGCCCCGTCGCCGATGCCACCACAGCATGGCCGTGTCCGTAAGATACAAGGCCGCAGTCCTTATCTTCACGGACTCGTTGTCCACTTCCGACGCCTCGAAATACTGATCCATTCCCCATAAAAAGTTATCAATATCTCGAGCATTGCGCGTGCCCCCAAAGCTCCTCGGCTTAGGCGCATCAATGGGTCGAGCCTCCGGTGTGGGAGCCACCGGGCCTGATGGTACGCCGGGCGGCTGCCCCTTTCGCACATTCTCCAGGTGCTCGAGCACGATGTCCGTCTCGTGCTCGTGGCTCACTCGCATCGAAGCCAACTCGGCCCCAAGTCCCTCGATCTGGTCGTGCGCCTCGCGAAGTTCCTTTTTGAATACTTCACGCTGCTTGGCGAGTTCACTCCCGAACTCGTCTCGCACCTCGGCCTTGAAGGATGACAGCAGCAGACTCAGCGACTCGTGTATGGCCGGGACCTCCTCCTCTAGGCGATTACTTCGAACGCCTAAGGTGTCCACCTTGGACTCCAGTTCCTCGAGCTGGTCCCCCAAGTCACCGGCTTTCTCCTCGACCAGAGCCAGGCGAGAGTCGAAGATGGGAATCCAATCCCTCGACCTCTCCCTTCGAGTGCGGCTCCTCGAGGACTCACGTGTCGTCTGCGTTATCTCCTCCTGGGCTGCCCCAGCTGGGACATCCTCTCGGCCAGATCCTGCCTCGGAGTCACGAGCAGATCTCTTGGTACTTTTGGCGCCTCGACCCATTTTGTCCGAGCAAAATGCCTACACTTGTCGGCTCTGATACCTTCTGTCACGGGCTTAATCTTTGGTTGCTCGATAAGCCCCGTGCGGCCTTAGCGTCTCGTGCTAAGTCAGCCTCACAATGGGATCTCTCGTGCGGAACAAAGGCAAAATGACAAGGCTTTTGGGACGAAAGCTTGTATTGCAATTGAGGAGAGATTACAAGTGTGTAAATGGCTCGATGCCTAAGTTTGGGAAGGGTCTCCCACTACTTATACACATTTGGCTAGGATATTTACCCCTAAACCGCCACACTTGGTGGGCATTGATTGGCTGCCGGCTATGGGATATTTATCCAAGTAAACCGCCACACTTGGTTGGCTAGGAAGCAAAGCCATCGGTGGGATATTTGCCCAAGTTACACCTCGAAGCTCCATGTGTCCAATGGAAGCTTCTTGACCCAAGGCTAAACCTCCTCTTCTTATTGGTCGAAAATGGCCAAGTCGGCCAACCAAGAAGACTTGAGTTGGCGGAAGAAACCTCGGGCGTGAAAGAGAAACCTCGGGCACCAGGGAGAAGCCTCGGGCGCAAGGGACAAGCCTCGGCCAGGTGAGCCGAGCGTGACATCATACTCTCCTGCATGCTGTTCCTTGGTAGTGATCTTGGGCCTGTTTCCCCTTCCTGGGACATTGATGCTATTGATCTCGTCCCCCTCACCTGTATGAGAATCATCCAACGCATCAGATTCCATCAATCCCTTCCACCCATCTCTGTCCTCCAGCCGCTCTCTTATAACCCCAGGTTATTCTGGGCCGATCATGCAAGCAATTCGCTGCCCAAGAATCGATTTCTCTATCAGAATTCTGTCTGCCGAATCCCTCTTCATATTAGGCTCTAATGATTCAAACACTGCAGTGTAGTGTTTCATGATTCATTCTTCACCCGGTCCACAAAGAGAACCTGGTTCAAGCTAGCTTCATATTCCCCCAGTGTGACGATGTTGGGGCTCAATGATTTGGCTAAACGGAGACCTGATTCAACTGCCATTGGAGTCTCATCGAGCAGATTGTAAAGCTGGAGCATGAAATTAACAGCAACTGACTCGTCTTTATCAACCCTGAAGCTGGATTCAGTGAGTTCTGACATAGGAGCTAGCACTGGGTCAAACTCAAAGTTGAGGTTCAATAGCTTTGCAATTTCACTAAGTTGCTTCCCGGTAGCTGACAGAGCTGCGACCGGAGAAGTACCTAATGCTGAAGCAGGTATGCCTGAGATTTTAATACTGGAAGGCTTTCCGGTTGAGCGAGTAGTCAACGCCTGAAGAAGCGCCGCCCACTGCACTACTCCATGACTAATCCCAAAATCCACTATGTGGATCTTCTGAGCCTTCTCTGTCGCCTCCAGTTTAGCCTGATTTGCCGTCAAATGAGCAAACTTGAAAAGTATCCTTGCACATTAGCCCCATCGTCAATAGCTTTCTTCAACTGCTGGATATACTATCTCTCTGTAGTATTTGATCCTGGTGAAGTCGAGCAATCCCTGATGTAGTGTCACATTTTTTCCCGGATCATCCATCCACTACACCATTTTTCACCATTTGCAACATTTATTTTCATTTGTTGCATAGCAAAAATATTGCAATACGGTAATACAACATATTTTGTATGTTGCTTTTAGTAAATGTTGCATATGTAATTAATATTTATGTTTTGTAACATAAACACTTGCAACATCACCATATATGTTGCAATAATGAGGTGCTTTGCAACAAAACAATTGCTACACTTGAAAAGTTGTTGCATAATCAGTGACACGTCAGAATTCACATATGGATTTGACTTTTCAACCATTTGTACGGAAATAGTACGATTCATTTATAATGGTTGTTGTGTGTCGCATCTATGCAACATGGTTCGGGAATGTTTGGGCAACATTAACATGTCGCATAAACTAATGCATTAACTCCTATCTCACCAAACAAATTAAATCGATCCCACCATCTCCTTTTGAAAACGTACAACCGTGTGTCGCAAGGATGTTGGGCAACATTAAAATGTCGCATAAACTAATGCATTAACTCCTAACTCACCAAACAAATTCAATCTCCTTTTGAAAAACGTACGACAAATGCCTAACTCCTAACTCAGCAAACCTTCAATCTTTTGCATCTCCTCCGGCCATCTCCTCCATCTCCTCACCAACACAAATGCCTTATATTCATCTCCATATGCAACAAATGTGGACTGAAAAAGCTTGAAGCTTGAAGATGTGGACTGAAAATGAAGATTGAAGCTTGAAGCTTCTCAACACACCAACATACCCGTGCATATAATAAGCTTGAAGCTTGAAGATGTTGACTGAAAATGAAGCTTGAAGCTTCATTTCATCTCCCCAACCGACCCCTTCCTCTAAATTAACAAGCCCGGGCAGATTTGCTGAGGATCAGTTTGGATTTGCTGGAAAAATGGAGGCTCTGCTTTAGTTCTGCGCATCTGTCACTGATCTGCTTTCAGGTCTGTTCTGTTTCGAGTTGCTGGTATGTTGCATTACCTTATTTTATGTTGCATATGTTATGTTGCATTACGACTGAGATGGCCTCTTGTCAACAGATCAAAAGCATCTCTCCATTTAAGCTGCACACGTGGCCATGTTTAATTTGTCCAACTCCTCTATTCCTTAATTTGTTCAATTTCTCAATTTTCATAAGGTAAATTGTAAATTAAATATATATTTTTTTAGTGTTGTATAAATTAGTATAAATATGCTCATCTCTTATATACATATAAATGACAGGTGTGTAAATCATGGATAAAAGTTGGATGAATTTGTCAAGAGTTGATTTACGGTATTTCAATGGTATTGAAAATTTCATCAAGTTTGCAAGACAAAATTCAAATGAAGCCACATATCCTTGCCCTTGTTGTCGTTGTAAGTTAGGGCGTTGGGTTGGACTTGATAAAATGCGCACACATTTGATTGACAAAGGATTCATGGTGGGTTACACAACATGGACAATGCATGGAGAGGTTGAATTGGGAGATGACCAACTTGAAGATAATTTTGGGCAAGTGAGCGGGGAGCCTAATGAGTTGTACAATATCCCAATGGTGGAGTTTCTTAATGATACATTTCCTTTGCGTGACTATCAAGATCCTATGATGGTGGATGAGACATTTGATGAAGCGGATTATGAGGTTAATCGCCTAGCTAATGAGAAGTATCATAAGCTATTAGTAGAGGCTCAAACACCTATTTATCCCGGAAGCAAGGAAACTGTGTTGGAATGTATCTTGTATGAAATGCAATTGAAAGTCGATGGTCGATGGTCTGATAAAAGTTTTGATAGACATTTGGAGCGATGTAAAAGACTAATTCGTGGAGAAAATAAGTATCCGGGATCATATCGCGAGATAAAGCATGTGTTGAGCAATCTTGGCTTGAACTACGAGGTAATTCATGCATGCGAGCATGGTTGTGTTTTATACTATAAAGAGTTGAGTGATCTTGATAATTGTCCCATTTGTGGAGAGGCACGGTATGATTATGTGGATGGCAATAGGAAGGCTGCTAAGAAATTTGTGCGCTATTTTCCTATTACTCCTCGGCTACAACGATTATATACATCACCTTATGTCGCAAAGGAAATGCGATGGCATGGGGAACGACGAGTTAGTGAAGGTTTAGGTGATCTTAGACATCCTGCAGATGGAGAAACATGGAAAAATTTTAACAAGCAATTTCCGGATTTCTCAAATGAGATTCGAAATGTGCGTCTTGGATTAGCAACGGATGGATTCAATCCGTTTGGAGTAGCATCTACCTCTCACCGCACTTGGCCTATTGTGGTTATGCCATTTAATTTGCCGCCTTCGATGTGTTTGAAAAAGGAGTTTAACATACTAGCGATGTTAATTTCAGGTCCTAAGTCACCTGGGAAGTGTTTGAATGTTTTCATGCGGCCTCTTATTGATGAGTTGCAGGTGTTGTGGAGTAAAGGGGTACCCACTTTGGATCGGTACTCGGGGAGTTGTTTCACTATGAGAGTAGCGGTGATGTGGACAATTAGTGACTTTCCCGGTCTTGGTATGTTAGGAGGTATTCAAACAAAGGGATATAAAGCCTGTCCAGAATGTTTGGACAATATTGACTCCAAGTACTCAAATAAAAGGATGTCATACCAAGGACACCGTAGATGGCTTCCAAAAAATCATAAATGGAGAAAAGCAGCGAACAAGTTCAATGGAGATGTTGAGTTGAGGTATTTAAATTACTTAATTAATTTATTTAAATTATTTCAATTTTATTGTTTAAATTGAATATGATTGTTGTAGAAGCAAGCCACCAACATTTTCTGGAGTGGAGGTATTAAAGAAAATTCACAGTGAGAAGAAGAATATGCAGGTATTTTATATGATCATGTTTAGTTTTTTCATTAAAGGGTGTGTGTACATGGCCACCCAACGTTACACTACACTACACTATTATTAAATTATTAAATTATTAAAGAAACGTGACTACTTGACCATTTAATTTCCAGCTTTTACTCAACCATTTTATGAGTTGACTATTTTTAACTTCTTACTACTTCATTTTTTTATTTATTGTTAAGGTACATAGCTTGCATCCAAAGTTCAAAGGGAGTGCCAAGAAACTTTGTTGGACACATCAAAGTATATTCTATGAGTTGCCTTATTGGAAATACATGACACAACCATACTCACTCGACATGATGCACATTGAAAAAAACGTATTTGAGGTTGTTGTTGGAGCTATTCTAGGCTTTGAATGGAAAAGACATTTATGGGACTTGCCATCGGGTAGACCGTCTTATACGGCTTCGCCAGAAAATAAGGTCACAATTCTTGAGATGCTAAAAGATGTCAAGTATCCATCGGGTTATGCTCGAGGTCTTCATAATAAGGTAAATCTAAATGAAAAGAAATTCATTGGATTAAAGACACATGACTGTCATGTCATGTTTGAGCGTTTGATTCCCATCGTCATTAGACCTTACTTGCCATCATCAATTGTGAATCCAATTTTATGTTTATGCCGATGGTTTCAAAAGCTTTGTTGTCGGGAGTTGACGAGGAGTGATGTGATTCAATTGAAGGAGGATATAGTATTCATTTTATGCCATTTTGAGCGGATATTTCCAAAAGGGTTTTTCACCATCATGGTACATCTCATGATTCATTTACCATATCAGATTTTGCTAAAGGGACCGGTCCATTACAGCTGGATGTATCCAATTGAGAGGTAATATTTTTCCCTCGCTTTTACTTGACTTTTATTAACCACATCCTTATAGATTTTGTCAACCAAGGTTAATTTTTTGCAGACAATTGGGCGAGTACAAAAAATATGTGAGAAACACCCGATATCCTGAAGGGTGCATCGCCGAGCAGTACATTGCACAAGAATGTGTCACATTTGTTAAGCTTTACTTAGAAGGTAATACATTGGATGAACCAACCATTATAGAAAGCGCAATTTCGGTCGTGGCTCCTCACATTCGTCCATTTGGGGACATTCCAAAAAAGAAGCTTAACAAGAAGGAACTCCAAGTTGCTCACTGGTGTGTTCTAGAAAATTGTGAGCAGGCAAAAGACTTTATAAAAGACCACAAAGAAGAATTTGAAATGAAATATCCCAATCACGGAGACAAAGCACGAATCAAGCATTTTATATCACATTTCAATCGTTGGGTGAGTTTTTTTCATTTATTTATTTATGTATTTATTCTTTAATTTATAAATTTTATCATGTAGCAACCATTTATTTTCTTCAGATGGAAACTCTTCAAGGGTCAGACGGGTTTAATGAAGAACTATACCATTTATCGTGCACACTTTTTGCCCATAGATTTTATTCACAATGCGAAGTAAATGGGATTAAATTCGTGACGTGGGAAAGAGATCAAAATCGAAAGACGCAAAATAGTGGTGTTATGGTTGAAACTTTCAGAACCGAAAAAAAACTTGAAAGCGATAAAGAGGTTTACTATGGTGTTCTTGAGGATGTGATTGAGTTGATGTACCCACAAGGAGTGACGGTTATTGTTTTCAAGTGCCGATGGTTTAATGAGAATAGAGGAGACATAAAAAGAGATCATGGCATCGAATCGGTAGACACGTCTACTACTTGGTACGGGGACACGCCGTTTTGTTTGGGATTAATGGCCACACAAGTGTTCTACGTAGATGATCCTAAATATGGTGATAATTGGAGAGTGGCGAACATTGTTGCACAACGAGGCACTTACACGGCTGATGCCTTAGCGCGCAATATCTTAGGAAGCATCGAAGATCCTTATCAAGAAGAATCCCCAAGTTCCTATACACACATTACAAGTAGATTTGAGACGTCTACCTCAAACTCCTCGAGAATTTTAAAATGATGAAGACGATGATGTGTTCCGGGATGAGGACTCGGAAAATGAAGATGAGTCCCAAAATATTGATCTTGATCAAGAAGTCGACGTATACGCTAACGGCAACGATGACGACGACGACGACGACGCATATACATAAATTAAATCAAGGTACATATGTTAATTATATTTGTATATCCACCTTACATAACATTATCATATGTAACATATTTTTTTATGTTTGTATGTTGCATAGGAAAGTGATATTTGAAAGGGAGATCTTTCCACGAAGATGACTATCTGTGTCAGTTTTTCAGCACCAATCAGGATGAAGAAAACCAATTGTTTAATCTGTGTGAACTCATCCTAGCCAATCAAAATTAAGCTAAAATATTAAAATTAAACAAAAACATGTTTTGTAATGTTTTGTCACACGCGTCCGCCGCTCGAACTCATCCTACCGCATCCGCCGCTCGAAACACAAAACCCTACCTACCGCATCCGCCGCTCGAACTCGATCTCTCTTCGTACACACACCACCGAACTCGATCTCTCTAACCACCGCTCGATCGATGCCGCCACGCGTTGCTCCGACCAAGATGCGGACGAAGCGAAGTCGTCCAGTCGTCGACGACTCCCAAGAGGCGACCGGTGCCAAGAAACAGAAAAGTTTGAATGACGTTGTGACTCCAACCAAGGGCGCCAAACCAAAGCCAACGGCCACCAAGCCGAAGCCTCCGAGTCCCAAACCAAAGCCTACTACACCTAAACCGAAGCCTCCGACTCCCAAACCAAAGCCAACGACCACCAATCTGAAGCCTCCGACGCCCAAACCAAAGCCTACTACACCCAAACCGAAGCCTCACTTTACACGATCTGCAGTTGCAGGTATTTAGATTGTTAGATCTGCAGTTAAATCATTAGCCTCATTTTTTGGTTTGATTAAATTACATTGTTTTTTTGTTTGATTACTAGCTCTTAATTTTGCGGAGGAAGATGATTGGATTTCAGAAGGTGAAATCGTTGGAGAGGTTATAATGTTAAAGGAAAAGTCAGATCAGTCTAATGTGAAGACCTTCTGGGGTAAGAAGGCATCAGCTAATAAGAAGGCACCAAAGCAGAAGGCTCCAAAGCAAAAGGCACCCAAGAAGCAATCACCAAAGAAGACATCTCAACAACCAGCTGCTCCTTGTCCTCAATCAGTGCCGTCTAATGATCCAATTGAGGAAATTATGGAAAGTTTTCCTCGTCCTTAATCAGTGCCAAGTCCTCATACAGCGGCTTCACAGCCACATGCACAAAATGGAAAAGCCACCAAGAAGTCTCCTGTTAAAAGAAAGTCTCCGATTAAGAGAAAGTCTCCAATTAAAAGAAAGGATAAAATTCAGATGCTGGCATCCACACTTCCGCATCGATCTGCAACAGCCACTTCAGAGCACTGCCAGTCCAATCAGAGTGTCCCTCGGCCTCCACCTCCACCTATGGATGAGCCAGAAGCTTCTGAAGACGGGCAAGCTGACCCCAACACAGATGATGAGATGGAGAATGATAACATGATGATGATTAGATGCAAATATGAAACAATCGGGGCAGGTAAAAACTCATTTCAATTCATGTTTCACCGTCATTTCAATTCATGCATACTTTGACTATTTTTCTTTAATAATGACAGATGGTAAGATTATACGAAGTGGTCGCTCAGTCTGTAATAATGCATTGTTAGAAGCTGAATTTAAACATTTGGGCCATCGTATTAAACTTGAGGAGGGACCTACTGGCACTCCTGTGTATGGAAAATACCGAAGATTACTTGTTGGAGCTGTAGGCGTGTATGTCAAAGAGTCCTTGCCCATGACAGTGGAAAGCTTCTATGAGTTGGATCATGCTGTTTTGAAGCTGATGATTCAACGCTTAAGTGTAAGTCTTTCAATTAATATGTGTACTTTTGATGTTCAATTGAATTTACTATAGATTGATACAACGCTTAAGCTTCTATATATGTGGCAGGTATACTTTGAAATTACAAAAAAGAATCTTTGGCTCGTTAAGTACATCATATCCATTGCCAGTAAAAGGTTTCGCGCGTGGAAGCATAGTTGAAAGAAACACTTCACAAAATATGGTCCAAGTCTACCATGGGAGTTTCGGAAGCGCCAAAGCGAATGGGATTGGCTGTGCAATCACTTTCAGCAACCAAAATTTATGGTAATACTTAGAACATTTCATTTGAATCATCATATGCGCGCCTATCAGCAACAAGACTATCTGATTTTTTTACATGTAGAAAAAATGTGAGCATTTGGGGAAGACGAGGAATGAATATGAACGAGTCAACCACTGTGCGGGAAGGAAGCCCTTTGGCGAAATAGTCGAGGAGTACATTAACCTTGGTAATCCAACGCCTTTGGTTGCAACGCTAATGCAGGCCTACGGGAAGGATAAGAAGAATGGAGTACCAGTTGTGGTAACTTTTCAGTTTTATATTTAGCATTATAACAACTGAATTGTCATTGATGTTATTACTGTTTTTACTGCTGAATGTTTTGTATGTTTGAATGTCACCTTTGAATGTTTGAATTGTCTTGAAATAATTTTGAAATTACTGATGAATCTTTTGTATATATGGAAATTGGCTTGAAGTACACATGCGTTGTTTTCTGTAATTACTGATGAATCTTTTGCAATTATGTAGCCTGTGTGCACGCCCTCATGACACACCAGTTGCTTTTCTGTTAATGTCACTTGTTTTAATGTTTAGGGACCTGTTGTTTAGAATGTCACAGTTTCAATATCGCATTCTAATGAACATTACTGATGAATGTCACCTGTTACAGATTTGAATGTTTGTTTTAATTCTCAGGAAAAGCTGAAAGTGGAAATGGATCAGTTTTTTCCCCGGGAATACCCTGATGATCATTCAGTACGCCTCCTAAGTTTCAATGAGCAGTGTAAGATAATTGAGGCTGCAAGGGGAAAGAGGAGAGGAAGAAATTTAGTTGGCAGTGAGATATGCAAGCTCCCACTCCCTAGAGGCTCTGCTGCGTCAATTATCGCTGGTCTTGACCTCCAAGATGAACTAGAGAAGACAAAGGAGGCTCTAGACAAGGCCTTGGAGGAACAAACTCGCGAGCGTGCAAAGGCAGATGAATTTAGAAGGCAAATGGAGGTTCAATTTAAAGCCTTAGCCGATCATGTCAAGTTCAACTTTCCAAGGACTAGTCACTCCTCAAGCTCCGGCTCCGACCCCGACTCCGACTCTGAATGAACTGTGAACTTATGGTAACATTTTGGAACACGCAAACTGTTCTACTAAGCGTGTTTCCTTTCGACAAGTCCTTTAAACTTTGTTTTGTTTGGAACTTGTTGCATATGCCATCATTTGGATAAATGATGTGTTTTGTTTGGAACTTGTGGTCTGTTATTGTAATGTTTCCAGGAGCTTTAAATTGGTCTGTTATGTATGGCTCATATATAGTCCATAAATCCCATTTCCAAAAACACAATTTGCGGCATTGTAATGTCGCCTAGTCCATATAGTGCAATTTCTCAAAACATCATTTCCGACATTATAATGTCGCATAGTACATATATGCAATTTCTGAAAACATCATTTGCGACATTATAAAGTCGCACAAAGTCACTTATATGTCGCCTAGTACATATATTGCAATTTCTCAAAACATCATTTGCGACATTATAATGTCGCACTAAGTCGCTTATATGTCGCATTGTACATATATGTCACTTCTGAAAACATCATTTGCGACATTATAATGTCGCATAGTACATATATGCAATTTCTGAAAATATCATTTGCGACATTATAAAGTCGCACGAAGTCGATTATATGTCGCCTAGTACATATATTGCAATTTCTCAAAACATTATTTGCGACATTTTAATGTCGCACTAAGTCGCTTATATGTCGCCTATATTATATATTGCAATTTCGCAAAACATCACTTGCGACCTTATAATGTCGCACTAACTCGCTTATATGTCGCCTAGTTCATGTATTGCAATTTCTCAAAACATCATTTGCGACATTATAATGTCGCACTAAGTCGCTTATATGTCGCATTGTACATATATGTCACTTCTGAAAACATCATTTGCGACATTATAATGTCGCATAGTACATATATGCAATTTCTGAAAACATCATTTGCGACATTATAAAGTCGCACGAAGTCGCTCGATATGTTGCAGTGAGCTAGAAAAGCAACAAATATATTGCAACATTTTGATGTTGGAAAACGAAACCGCTAAATGCGACATACTCACCCGATATGTTGCGTTACGGCAATGCGATACGGCATTAGCGACATTTAGTAAAGCCACATGATACATGTTGCGCAACCGTAAAGTAACATACTCGGACCCTTAGGCAACACAAAAATAAATGTTGCAAATGGTAAAAAATGGTGTAGTGATCCCTGCAGTTTTATAAATATTAAAATGGAAATATATGCGCTACAGAAAATATATACGAATTAGTAAACTTATTATCGAGGGCTTTACCATTTTCGGATAAGAACATTGTAGGATTTCCGTAACGTTTCTTAACGTAGGTTACGGCTTTGTATAGACCCCAAGGTACGTTGTACAGCCAGTATGAATATGCCTAACCGAAATAAAAAGGAAATTATTAAAAATGACTTCAAGCCACTTGAAGGTAAATTAAAAATCTTTCGAAAAGCCAAATCTTACATTTGGACCAATTTGTACACCGTTCTTCGAATCTGCAGGAATCGTAAAAACGTGATGTTTAAATATATTTCAAGCTATGATCAAAAAAAAATATATATATATATATTTCAAGCTATGGGGGAGAATATATAAATATGCGTAATTTTTATGATGAACTTACAAGAAAATGCACCATGCCAATCCTAAGAGTAACTCAGATCATTTGGTGGGGGTTTATGCGGGTCAGACATGTAGTGAGCACTGTATTGATTAACGCCGAGAAACTCCATTGAACCTTTTAACCATTTTGACCTCACCAGTACTGAATTTGGGCAGTCTGTCGCCGACTATATTTTGTACTGTTTTCGGGTATTCTCCGTATACCAGGGGATGAAGGCAAGGAACCTAACAAACCCATAAAGCAAATATTTTAGCCTTCAGATGATTCTCAGAGTTAAAAATCAAAGGCTATGCCAAAAACAAAGCTGTGTTTCAGTTTCAGTTACCATCCGAGATTGTGAATTTCTCTTGCTCTTTGAGCCGCGTAGCTGTCTGCCTTTGCTCATTTGACGGCGAATCTGGCTATACTGGAGGCGACAGAGAAGGATCAGAAGATCCACATAGTGGATTTTGGGATTAGTCATGGAGTAGTGCAGTGGGCGGCGCTTCTTCAGGAGTTGACTACTCGCTCAACCGGAAAGCCTTCCAGTATTAAAATCTCAGGCATACCTGCTCCAGCATTAGGTAATTCTCCGGTCGCAGCTCTGTCAGCTACCGGGAAGCGACTTAGTGAAATTGCAAACTATTGAACCTCAACTTTGAGTTTGACCCAGTGCTAGGCTCCTATGTCAGAACTCACTGAATCCAGCTTCAGGGTTGATAAAGACGAGTCAATTGCTGTCAATTTCATGCTCCAGTTTTACAATCTGCTTGATGAGACTCCAATGGCAGTTGAATCAGGTCTCCGTTTAGCCAAATCATTGAGCCCCAACATCGTCACACTCGGGGAATATGAAGCTAGCATGAACCAGGTTCTCTTTGTGGACCGGGTGAAGAACGCATTATGAAACACTACACTGCAGTTTTTGAATCATTAGAGCCTAATATGAAGAGGGATTCGGCAGACAGAATTCTGATAGAGAAATCGATTCTTGGGCAGCGAATTGCTAGCATGATCGGCCCAGAACAACCTGGGGTTATAAGAGAGCGGCTGGAGGACAGAGATGGGTAGTGGAAGGTATTGATGGAATCAGTTTAGATTTGCGTCAGTCATATCGGTTCTTGACATATAAGTCTTGTAAAATTTCGGAGCAGGAAGAGCAACAACCACTTCGTAATTATCAACATGCGGCTGCTGTGTGGAGGGAGGCGCCGTTGGAGGAGGCGGCGGAGAAGCGCTAATAGGTTCAAGTGGCTGATCGTGGAATCTTCCACGTTTCATATCCAGTACCGTCGCCAATCAGCACCTCCATAATCCAGTGCCAATCCGAGTCAAACTGAGGTCCGGCGACGGGAAACTGATCTGGAAATCCAACCACTTGTTGCTGCTGCTGGTTATGTTGGTGTTGCTGATGATGAATCTGGAGGTAGTTCTGGTCTTTGATGCTCCTGCTGCTGAATCGTCTGCTGTGCTATTGCCTTGAGATTGCCGCTGTTGCCGCACAAATCGGCCATATTTTCTGGCCTAATCTTCTGCTGAATCTGCTGTTACATTGCACGCACTAAAAGCTGATCAATGGGAAATCATTAAGAGCGATTTTTGAAGATGAGAAAAAGAGCGAGCGTGGCGTACATGGCTTACCAGCCCTTCCCTTATAAGGAAATGAGTTTACCGAATTATTCATCTTCATTGTCACCGATATTGCCATCGTCGCTGTCGTGATAGTGGTGGCATGTAGATAACAGCCAGCCTGCGTGTGATAGGTCTGCGCTATGAAGAGTGAAGCTGCACTAAATTAGGGTTTTCAGATGAATGTGACGTGCATGGCATATAGATAAGAATGTGACAACCTGATTTTAACAATATTAGCCAAAAACTGAAACTAGTAATTAAGAGGAAGGCAAAGAATGGCTTGACCGGTTGGCATGCCCACCTGCAGCTCACAGAGCTCAGGTTTGAAGCCCTGCATTTTTTTTACCTTGTTTTCCAAATTGGATATCGAAATTGCTCTGTTTGAAACTCAAATATCAACTTTTGCCCTGTTTTTAAAGAAACCGGTTTGAGGGAAATTGGTTTCAATCATTTTTGAGTGAAACCGGTTTCTCCCAAACCGGTTTGGTGACTGTACAGATGTGTGGCACTACTTGGTCCTATTTGGACCAGAAGAAATGCAATTTTGTTTACACATGTGAAACCGGTTCGGCTGAAACTGGTTGCATGTAAAAATTATTGAAACCGGTTTTTGGTGAACCGGTTTTATATAATTGTCTGAATTTCAAACATGTCAAGCTTTTTCAGACAAGCCAGACAGGCTTTTCAGGGTGAATTCAGACTGATTTGATAGGAAATCGGTTTCAAGAAAAACCGGTTTGTGGCGAACCGGTGTCAAGCGAAACCGGTTTGGGAGGACCCGGTCTCATATGTGTATATAATTCAATGCGCGGTTCGACAATTGTACAACAAAAATTTCAGTATCCCTTCGCTTCAAAAAATATCCCTTCCCTTCAACATGCATATGTTTACAATTCCGATTCAGATGAGGATCCGATGTTTATGTCCACACTGGTGACCCTAGATAACTCAGTACTTGATGAATACGATGTTGATGAAATTGAAGAATTGGATATGCTTGCAGCTAATGATCCGACTATTGAATTCACTCAACCTCGAATCACTTGGGATCATCCCGATTTTGATGATATCTCAGCATGGGAAATGTTTCAACCCGATGATGAGAATCTGTAAACAATCCATCCTCAATCTCCGTCAATTGCTGTAGGTCAAAGCTGGCGCAGAAAAGAGCACGCCATCTATGCTGTGTGGAAGTACACCATTCTGAATCGTGTAGAGTACTTCGTGAAGGAATCCAAACTTAAATTTATGGGTTTTGAATGTCTGAAGGGTAGAGATGTTTGTCCATGGCGAATTCGCATTGCGGTGACGGATACAAGAAATTACTGGGTGGTTCGGAAGAACAAAGATGACCACATTTGCCAGCATGGCTCCATTATGCTGGCTAACAAACACCTGAACACGAAATACATAGCTGATGAGATCGCGGAGGCGATGAGTGCAAATTTGCGATTCGAGGCATGAGAGATTCGTGTTAACATTAGAAGGGACTATGAGTATGAAATATCTTACCTGAAGGCGTGGCAAGCAAATCAGTTGGCGCTTGTTAAACTGTTCGGTGAATGGGATGAGTCATTTTATAAACCGTCACACTTAATGCAGGCACTGGTGGATTGCAGTCCAGAGACATTCAAGAAGTGGGATCGAACACCACTCGATAATGGTGCTTCACAGGTCAACTGTGTATTCTGGGCATTTACAGAACCCATTTATGCATTTAAGCATTGTCGTCCCGTGTTGTCGATCGGCGGGATGCATATGTACGGGAAATGGGTCGGTAAGTTGTTAGTGGCTGTTGGTTTGGACGCCAATAATCATTTATTTCCAGTTTGTTTTGCAGTGGTGGAGAGCAAGAGTAACTCGAGTTGGAAATGGTTCATGTCTTGCATTCGGGAAGGTGTAACTCAGCGCAAGGGATTGTGCATCATATCAGACCGACACAAGGGAATTCTAGCTGCCATGCGTGAACCCCAATGGTCACCTCCGCATGCCTACCATCGTGTATGCGTGCGTCACCTGCAGAGCAATTTTATGTCAAATGTGAAGGATTTATTTCTGAAACAAAAACTTGGAAGTGTGGCTTATCAGAGGAAGGAACTGAAGTTCAAGGCTGAGTATACTGAGCTGTTGGACCTATTGCATGACCTACCAGAGGCTCGCAAATGGTTGAAGGACCATGATTTAGAGTTATGGTCACAAGCATTCGACGCAGGTGAGATTAGATGGGGCTCGATGACGACTAATGCTTCTGAATGTTTTAATGACATTCTTGAAGGCGGACGTAATTTGCCAATTTCGTCATTGGTGATGTTCACGTTTAGACAAACATCAACTTATTTTGTGAAGCGTCAATAGACCCCCTACGATGGCCAAGGATATCTCTATCCTCCAAAAATTCGTAAGAAGTTGGCCACACTTCGTGCAAGGGCAGATTACCACCGCGTTGTGGCCTATGATAAGGAAAGAGCAGTTTACGAGGTTACAACAAAGGATAAGCTTCATACATGGACAATTAGGATGATGGAGGGAACATGTTCATGTGGGAAATGGAGATTGCTTCACTTCCCTTGTAGTCATGCAATGGCGGTGTGCAAATACGAAAGGGTGGACTACTCTGATTATGTGTCTCACGAGTACACGCTGGATGCATACCACGCCACTTGGCAGTACAATTTTAATCCTTTGTATCATGAGGATTTTTTGAAGAGATTGCGTTGGACCGGTACATGTTCCAAATCCAGGTTCAAACGTAATAAATTTGGTAGAAATCCGTCAAGGAGGATACACAATGAGATGGACCAGAGGCATTTTGGCGAATCAAGCAGCCGCGGAGCGTCTTCATTGAGTCAACCGTCACGATCCCAGTGTTGCACCATCTGCCATCAAGCTGGATATAACAGGCGTGCCTGCCCAAATCGAGCGTCTTCATCGAGTCAACCGTCTCGCTAATTTCCTCTTGTTATTTTCCCGTTTCATGTACAATCCGGTTGTGACTTTTCAGTTTAATGCATTATCTTTCAGATAGAACATAGCAAATTAAATACATAATAAGTCCATATCAAAATAAAAACATAATAAGTCCATAGTTAACAAACACTCAAAATCTACTAGTGTCGCCCCTGCCCAAATCCCTCATGGCTGAATATTGGGACTCACGACGAATGCTTGCACCTCTACGCGGTGGAGGCCGTGAAGAGGTGGATGGACGATACATATTTTCAGTCTGAGGCTGTGAAGAGCTAAATGGCCGATAACGATCATCCACGAAAGAGTCGATATTCGGATTACCATAATCCTCTTCATCAGCCACGACGTCTTGACCTGCATTTATATAAAACATAAATTACTAAATGCATTATACAGAATAAAAAGTATAAATATAAATGTTTACTTACCGGCGTCAAATGCAATGGTGTTAGGGTCTACATCTAAAACTCCCGCTTCACCAAGGCTCTCCAACGTCTCATATGCCTGGTGGAAGATGGCATGAAAATACTGCCGTGAATGATCTTCCATGGAAAAACAAAATCCCTCGGCAGCTTTTCGTGCACAGTACACTAAAGTACTTACCTGTACACACAACCAAATGTTAAAACATATAATATATTACTAATAAAAATTTAAGTTTTAATGAACCTTACATTTTTTGGTATAAAATGTCCATCTCGACGGTATGGATGGGTACGCACGATCTGCTGAGGTGGATTATTCTCTGCCTCCACCGCGTCCTCCACCACCACTGCGTCCTCAACCCTCCTCTATCCCGGGCTGGATCAGCCGGCGAGTGATCATGCAGTACCAACCATAGTACTCGGGGGATGCAATGTCACAAATATCAGATGCCTCTCCATCAATAAGATTCTGAAAGCGATTATACCACATCTGAAGGTACCGATAATGATGCACACCCCAATACACTTTCGGCTACCTATCCTTAGCATGATTCTCGCCCGAACAAGCTATCACCTACAGTGGAATAACCTGACAACACCCATACTGTCTCATAACACGTCCTGGGTGATGCAACTCAATGACGTTGAAGTAGATTAGTGGAACGTCAGCTCTCCAAGACTATCGACCCTCGAGACAAATAGGGTTCAAAAGATGAAATATACTCTCATCGTATGGTCTCCAGATGAAATCTCTGACTTGCATCTTCTAGAACTCATCGCGGTAGAACAACAAACTACATTTAGGTACCCCGATGTCATTTTTTTGCCCATGCCATTTTCTTCACATAAATGCAAATATCAATATTTATAACGAAAAATGCAAATTAATATATAAATAACATATAAACTGCTTACATATACGTCCAAGCTCCCCTCAGTAACGGGTCAATATCATCATCTGGTGGGGGCAGGTCCCTAAATATACACCTCGGCCTCCCAAAGGGCATACGCTCACAGCTCCAGAATTGCAATAGGAGCACAGGTTCAGCAATCTGACTCTTACCCAATCTGCAGCCTCTGCAAAGCATACTGTACAAATATTCCAGGGCTGCACTCCCCCAGCTGTACAGGTGAACAGTATCGAGGTCCTCCTATAAGGGAAGAAAGTGGAGCGGGGCACTGCTACCGCTAAGTTCTGAAAATTAGGTCAATCTCAGCAGTTAAAGGATATACGCCCTTGCGTATCTCTTCAACATCTCCTCATCTGCATCGTCTGGGATCGTCGACATATTGTCATTGAACCATGTCCTCTACACCAGAGATGGTGAATCCTTGTGACAGTCAGGGTAGTCACCAAGTAGTCTCATGCAAATTGGCGGCCATGTCAAGTGCGCGTGACCCGTTACAGGCCTTCCTTCTATGGGTAGACTAGTAAGAAGTGCCACATCCTGTAGCGTTATGGTGGCCTCTCCGCCATTAAAATAGAAAGTGTGCGTCTCGAGCCGCCACCTCTCGACTAGTGCAGTCACCAACCCTGGATCGGACTTCACAGTGCACACAATACTCCAAGGGTAGAACCCAGCGTTGGCGACATACTGCATAATGCGCTCATCTGGCGCCTCCATGGTATATGCTTAACTTTAAGCGGTGTGTACACTTTTGGATTCTTCTGTTACATACAAATTTTTCAACATTAGTAACAAATTACATACAAACCAGAGACACATTAGAAACCCAAGTTTAATTAAAAGATAAACTTACCGAATTACTCCGAATTTCTTGAGTTCGGTGCTTATTCCGCTGAGTAAGATCTGAATCATCGATAGGACCGAGATTAATTATGTCGTTCGCATCCATACTGGGATTCAAAGTGGACTGCGATGGGACATTCCTAGAAGATGATGGTCTCTGTGATGCCATACCTACAATCGATAAATAAACGTGCATAAATAAAAACAATTAAATATACCAATTCAACAAAAACATAATCAACAATTCATTAATTATTCAAACAATTAAATACAATCAACAATAAGAGAAAGGATCAGGTGCGAAACCCAAATTACTGTAAAAAATAAAAAATCATCTCAGCCTTCCAAATTAATATATGTGCGGTTGAGATTAAGAAAAATAATCTTATTAAATTTAATTTTTTATAAGATTAAGGGTATATTTGTCCATTCCAATAACACAAGTTTCATTCTCTTTCCTCTGTTAGGCTATATAGATCCAGATCTGCATTCATGGTGGACGTGGCTCCGATCAGCCATCATGGTGGACGACTCTCGTATACGAGTCCCTCTCCCCTAAGCTCTGATCTGCATCATCGTTTTCACCAAAGGCGGCAATCGCCATGGTCATGTCCGCCATGTCCGATCAGCCAGTATAAGCTCCGATCTGTACATCGTTTTGACGAATTCTTAACGAAAAATATGGACGAATTCTTATCAGAAAACAGCCATGTCCGAACTGCGATTTTGTATGATAAACAAAATTCACCAGGAAAATTTTGAGACGTGTTTCAAGCAGCAGCAGTATTCAATGATCCATCGCCTGGAAACAAACAAGTTGCGTAATGTGGCCAAGTTCTTTGCTCATTTACTAGGTACTGATGCTCTGCCATCAGGGGCGAATCCAGGATTTGAAAGTTACCAGGGCTTGACGCATAATTTTTTTTTGATACTAGCTTTTGAACATCATTCTACTGTTATAAGAACCTCAACACACTTAGGAACAACAAACAACAAGCTGTCTAAATACTCAAAAAATACTTTACCATAGGACATTAGTTTTAAAATGAGAAAAGTGACATGCAAACCTTTTACTTTTGTTGATATGTGAGTTGCCTCTGGATCTTCTGATACAAATCGCGCAAGTCCAAAGTCTGATACTTTCGCTCCAAGTTTATCTGTTATCAATATGTTTGACCGCTTGATATCTCTATGGATAATCGCGCAAGCCCCTGTTCTTTACCTGTGTATGTATGCAGATAGGTAACTGCATGGGCCACATCAATAGCAATATAGTATAAGGATCATCTCAACTTATTGTATAAGATGCGAAAAGTATAAGATGACCATCTCAACATAGATACAATATAGGGAGACTCTAGAAAATACTGACCAATGTAAGGATCAGGGTGTCGGAACGTATTGTATGTTGCTTCAGCTTGATCAATCACTCTATCAATTGTGTCAAGATTTTCCTGCATTTTGGGGAAACTTCTTATATCAGATAATTTAGCAAAGTTTCACAATGACCACTGTTATCTACATGATAGCATCTACTAAAACAAAAATATCATCATCATCATTGACTACAAAACAAGAACAGATACATACAAAATGATCATTCAGAAATAATATACTAAAGCAAGAACCTTTTTCTTAGAGGCCTATTTAAACTAATCTATTTAATACTTCAGCTTCCTAAAGAGATAACTAACACTACCTGCTGAAATTGATAAAAACTTCTGCTCAAGAGGGCATTGATGCGAAATCATAAATATAAAGTGTTCTTACGAAGCAACCAACATGACATGCTGCAATGAAAATATCAACTTTGCTCCCTTATTTGGTAGACAGTGAAGCAATATATACATAAAAACCAGTGACTGTATGTGTATTCCACTCCACCATTTTAATTTGATGCCCACTTGACATTGCAAGTCCGTCACAACTCACAACTGACAACTCACAAGCATATATTAAGCGCGTTAAGGAATTTCTCCATATCATGAAACGACTTGAAGTTAGTCCTATATATTCAATCAGCCACATTATTAAATCACAAACTAGATCCAAAATCTCAATGTCAAAAATCAAAAGCCAAAGATGAGGACAGATTTTAAACATTAAACCAGAAAGGTCAATGAGGGATTATTGAGTATAACATCATACCACATGTATGTTAGCCTCGAACTTCTTGCGCAGGCCCGAAGCCTGAAAACACCACCAACCAAAACACATCAAATCCATAAATACACATACAGAACATAATCAATCAGTAAACAGAAGAATCAGATGAGAATGCCAATTAGGGTTCGTACATCCTGGTAGAAGATATGCCGATGCACATCCCAGTTAAGCGTGTCCTTGAGTGCTCTCCGGTACAGAATCCTCACTCGCTCCTTCTGCGCCGCCCTTCGCGCCACATACGCCGCGATCCCGCTCATCGCAGATTCCCCTGTCATCGATTCCCAATCGTGCCCAAGTTACGACTGAAATCTCCACACACACACACACAAAATAGCCCCAAATTCTACCCGGGCTGCAGCCCGACCAGTCCACCAGCTGGATCCGCCCCTGTCTGCCAGGGCATGTCCTAGTATATATACGCTTGACGGAAGAAGACACTATTTGCTCCACCAGTGATAAACTTGAGAAATGTTAAAAAAATAGCCAGTATAAGCTCCAATTTGCTCCGATCAGGAAAACCATGGACGAATTCTTAACGAATTATAGTTCAATTTTGACGAATTAAGTCATACGTCAAAAGTGGACTATAATTCGTCAAGAATTCTGACGAATTGTAGTGCACTTTCGACGAACTATGCTATAATTCGTCAAAATTAAACTAAAATTTGTCGAGAATTTAGCAGTATCATTGTATAATTCGACGAACTATGCTACATTTTATAATTCGTCATAACCATTATATAGTTCGGCATGACCATTTTCGAATTATTCTTTTCGAAAACTGTCGATTGCATTTTGGGTTGAGTTCCATTGATGTCGAAGATGATCCAGAGTGTGAACAACTGAGTTTGATGAAGTTTTACTCCTTCAATTTGATCGATTAAGTTCGATTTCTTATTTCGATTTTAGGGAAAAGAAATCGTATTGATTTTCCCAATCGGTTTCTATTGTGCATGATTTTAGGGGTATTGATTTTCAAAATAGCAGATTAATATGCTGAAAAAATCGGAGCTTTATGGAGATTAGGGTTTCACGGGGTAGATGATGGTGAACAGTATTGAACAGTAATAAGAGAGAAATAAAGGAAAAACCATGTCTATTTTACCCTTAATGAGCTTATTAATAGAGATTGAAATAAATTAATTTGTATTTATTCCTAATTAATATGGACCCTTGGATTTACCAGATCAAGGTCTCAATTACTTTGTATTTTGTACAGTTTTTGGGCTTTGCACCAGATCTGGCCTCTCAACAATAATTCAAACAATTCAACACAATTCACAATTATTCTAACAATTCAACACCATCAACAGTAATTCAAACACTTCAACTAATTAACACCCAATTCAACATTTCAACACAAACATTTCAACTAATTAACACTCAATTCAACAATTAACACCAAATTTAACAATTCAACACAAACAACACAACTGATTACCACTCAATTCAACTAATTATCATCCAATTCAACACCCAAATCAAATATAATTCAAATTATTAAACATAATATACAAACCAGTTCGGGGGAAATCGGTTTGACGAATCGGAGTTACAAGGCCAGAAGGGCGGAGGAGAGAGAGCGTCGGAGCACAGTCGGAGCACGGTCGGAAGGGCGGAGGGGCGGAGGAGAGAGCTGGCGGAGGAGAAAGAAATAAAACCCAGATTTATTCCGCAGAAAATCGGTTCGGCGGAAATCGGTTTCATTTAAGTAAAACCGGTTTGCCACGCGGCCAGATTGGTATTGCCACGCAGGCGCACAGTCAGCAAACCGGTTTGGGAGAAATCGGTTTAGTTGATTTTCAACCAAACCGGGTTCCACCAAACCGATTTCACTCAAAAATGAGCGAAACCGGTTTTCCCTAACCCGATTTCTTTAAAAATAGGGCAAAGTTGATATTTAAGTTTCAAACAGAGCAATTTCGAGATTGAATTTGCAAAATAGGGCACACACAAAAAAACTCCACGTCTCCAGCCAATGTTAATTCTCAATGAGAGAGTGGTGACACATGTAGATAACTGTAAGCCCTGCATGTGGTCATAATCATGTGAAGAGTGAGAAGGTGGCCACATATATGAATACAGTGTTTAAGGAGAAAATAACTTAATATTATGATGTGTGTGGATTGAAGATGCTTCTTTGTGTGGATTGTCAGGAATATTCTGACGGACACAGCTGCTGCACACAGCTACACATACACCATTACCACCATATGGTTGAGAAATTTGCCATACGATTCTAAGAACTTCACAGCACAAATTTTGGGGCAAATTTGCGACACCAAAATGGCACCCCACATTTGTTCAAAATTTCTTTATTCAATATATAGAATGTTATATGTTTTATTCATATTTGTACCATTAATTTAATTTAATATTTATCTGTTAAATTACATTAACTTTTTGGAACCAAAAGGGATTGCTTTCGTTCAACTTTAGACAGTGGGGTGGTTGCGGGGACTATAATTTATAATTTTGTATTTTCTTTTGGTTTTGAAATAAGTTTAGAGTCAATTAGAATAGGTAATTAAAAAGTTAATTTTATAAGTTACAAACTACTCGAGTGCAGATTAAAACTTTGTATTGAAATTGTTTTCTTGATAAGTTATATGGTTCTAATATTTGACTTTAATAGAAACTTTATTAAAATTTCCGAGCCAAGACAATCACTTAGGTAATGAATAATATTATGCTTCAAAATTACAAATGTTTCCACTGTAAGATGATTTTCATATCAATCATTTTGATCGTGACACAAGTTTATAATAAAAAGATATGGAAGTATCTCGTTGGTAAGCGTGACGGTGTGCGAAGAACTTATAATAGGGTTAGTTAAATCGCAACAAGATGAAAAATGATTTTTGTATCGGATTGCTTGATTGTCAATATTGACAAAAAATTGGTTGATATGTACGAATTTAATAATAGATGATTTTCATGTTATACAAAGAAAATATTTTTCAATGCAATGAAACTCGTCACTCCTATCTCAATTCCTGGCCCCCTGGTTGCGGCTCCATTTGTTGTGTGTCCTGCCAGCTCGTGCCTTTCCTACTTTTTCTACGCTTTTCTGCCCTGGTGCCAGATCGGATAGTCCACCATGCACGCTGCCTGGCTAAGTTTGACCCCCTTCTTGGGGTCCTGACCCCCTCTCACATGTGAGTAATTTTTTTTAATAAGTTTTATCAAATGTCTATCTTCGATCGCTATTTTGTGAGCTTAATCTCCTAATTTCATCTTGGAGTATACATAAAACATTCAATTAGCTTTATATCCATATATAGATCATCTTCAACGGAAACCGGATGACGTCTCTATGAGTTTCAGAAGGTTGGCTCGGACCCTCTCGATTTCGGCAAATTTTGATCAATTATCTACTTTGGTCGCTATTTTTATCAGCTTAATCTATGAATTTCATCTCTAAGTAAACATGAAAGTTATAGTTCTATCCATATATGGATCATCTTCAACGGACACCGGATGACACATCTATGAGCTTCAAAAAATTTGCTTCGATCAATCATCCATATTTGATCCCTCTCAGTTTCGGCAAATTTCAGTAATTATCTATCTTTGGTCGCTATTTTTATCAGCTTAACCTCCTTATTTAATCTTTGAGTAAATATGAAAGTTATAAAACATTCAATAAGCTTTCTAGCCGTATATGGATCATCTTTAACCGATTCCGGATGACACCTCTATGAGCTTTGGAAGATTGTCTCGGATCCCCCTCAATTTCAGAAAATGTCAGTTAATCATCTATCTTTGGTTGCTACTTTTATCAGCTTAAAATCCTAATTTCATATTGAATTAAACATGGAAGTTATAGAACATTCAATTAGCTTTCTATCCATACATAGATCATCTTAAATGGACATCAGACCCTGCCTCTATGAGCTTCAAAAGGTTGACTGATCATTAGCAGACTTCAAGCATATAGTCTGTTTTGACTTAGATTTTGGTCACCTTAGCATTAGACTTGTGTTTAGGTGTTAGCATAGAAGTTGTGGCCCTTATTGTTAGCTTCATGCGCTACGTGATTGATTTCTCTGTTAGGATCGAAAGCGGTAATGAAAGAAAACAACAATAAAAAACACAAGGATTTGATACCCAGTTCGCCACCGAATGTGACTACGTCTGGGGGCACTACCAAGCCAGGAGATTTTCACTATGATGATGAGATACAATTACAATACTCAGACCAGGTTTATATAGGGCAAGAATGAAACCCTAACGAAACCCTAGCCGTGATGCACATCTGAAACCCTAGCCGCCACTAAAGACATATGGGCTTTTGGTTATCAGGCTTCATAGCCAAACAATCTCCCACCTGGAGCCTGATTCCAATCATAATCGCCGCCATCTCCACATTCATCAACCTATGAACGTTTGGTAGTGCCAGGCCTTCACCATAAGTACCAAGGCCAGTTGAAGCCATGCATAGCTTCAACTTCTCTAAGGTCACAGCCTTAGTAAACATGTCAGCATGATTTTTACTTCCATCAATCTTCATTAGTTGCAAGATCTTCCTCTCTAGTAGATGGTGTATATAGTGATACTTCAGCTCTATGTGCTTGGTCCTCGAATGAAATGCAGGGTTCTTGGCCAAGTGGATGGCACTCTGACTATCACTGTAAAGAGTACTAGCCCCTTGCTCCTTTCCCAATTCACGCAAGAAATTCTGCAGCCACACCATCTCCTTACTAGCCTCAGTCACTGCAACATATTCAGCTTCAGCAGTAGACAAGGCAACAATTTTCTGCAACTTTGACGCCCAAGAAATAGCAGTACTACCCAATATGAAGACATATCTGGTTGTACTTCTCCTCTTGTCAATATCACTTGAAGCCAAATCTGCATCAACATATCCTGCTAACTCAACTTTCTTGCCTTCAAAACACAAGGCATACTCAGTGGTCCCCTTCAAGTACCTCAAGATCCATTTTACTGCTTCCCAGTGCTTTTTCCCTGGATTGCCCATGAACCGACTCACTACTCCCACCGCATGTGCAATGTCTGGCCTAGTACACACCATCGCATACATCAAGCTGCCAATTGCTGATGCATATGGAGTCTTCTGCATGTAGTCACGCTCTTCTTGGTCTTTCGGTGAGTCTCTAATTGAAAGTGTAATCTGATTACCCATTGGAATCTTGGCCGACTTTGCATCTTGCATGCTGAACCTCTCCAGAATCTTCTTGATGTACTCAGTTTGCGAGAGATGTAGCTTTCCTGCCTTTCTGTCACGTTCAATTCGCATTCCCAAAATCAGCTTCGCCTCACCCAGATCTTTCATGGCAAACCGTTTGGATAACTGCTTCTTCAGCTTACTCACCTCCCGAGCACTGGAACCTGCTATCAGCATGTCGTCAACATATAATAGCAATATGATGTAGCCGTCATCCAACTTCTTGAAATAACAGCAATGGTCAGTCTCACTCCTCACGAACTTAACTTCGTGCATAAACCCATCAAACTTCTTGTACCACTGTCTTGGAGCTTGTTTCAAACCGTACAAGCTCTTCTTCAGTTTACACACCAGCAACTCATTACCCTTTGACAAGTAGCCTTCTGGTTGGTTCATATAGATTTCTTCATCCAGGTCACCATGAAGAAAAGCTGTTTTCACATCTAGCTACTGTAACTCAAGATCTTCAGCTGCAACCATACTCAACACAAGCCGTATAGTAGTCATCTTGACAGAAGGAGTGAAAACATCAGTGTAATCTATACCGTATTTCTGCTGAAATCCTTTCACAACCAATCTTGCCTTGTAACGCTTACTTCCATTCGCCTCCTCCTTAATTCTGTAAACCCACTTGTTATGCAGCGCCTTCTTGCCTCGTGGAAGCTCAACTAGCTCCCATGTCTCGTTTGTAAGCAATGACTTCATCTCATCGTCCATTGTTAGCTTCCACTGATCTGCATGTTTTCCCTGAGACGCTTCTACAAAACATTCTGGTTCACCACTATCAGTTAATAACATATAGAAATTAGAAGGCGAATATCTATCTGGTGATCTGTGCTCTCTACTGGATCTTCGCAGCTGAACTTCTGATGTATTCGGTTCATCCTCCTCATCAACCTCATGGTCACCTGGAACCGTCATACTCCCACCCGAGTTAGAAATATCTAACTCAATCATCTCAATTTCTGAGCTGCCAGCTTCTGATGCACCTGTCAAGTCTTTATACAGTACCTGCTCATTGAATATGACATATCGACTACAAATAATTTTCTTATTCTGCTCATCCCAAAGTCGATATCCGAAGTCATCACCACCATATCCAATAAATGTACACTTAACAGACTTTGCATCCAGCTTACTTCTTTCAACAACAGGTATGTGAACATATGCAACACATACAAAAATACGAAAAAATGACAGATTTACCTCCTTGCCACTCCAAGCCTCCTCTGGAATTCCATTCTCTAACGGAGCTGATGGTCCTCTGTTAATCAGGTAAGCTGCAGTGTTAACTGCTTCTGCCCAAAACATCTTCGGAAGTCCACACTTCAATCTCATGCTCCTAGCACGTTCATTCAGAGTTCTGTTCATACGTTCTGCGACGCCATTCTGCTGTGGAGTTCCCTTCAAAGTTTTTTCCATACGAACTCCATTCGCTGCACAATACTCCTTGAACTCTCGCAGCTCATACTCTCCACCATTGTCAGATCTCAGACACTTCACTTTAACACCTGTCTCAGTCTCTACCAGGGCATTCCACTTTCTGAAAATATCAAACGCATCGGATTTATTTTTCAGAAAATAAACCCATACCTTCCTTGTGCAATCGTCAATGAAGGTCATATAATATGATGCTCCACCAAGGGATGTAACAGGTGCTGGCCCCCATAAGTCGCTATGGACCAACTCCAGCTTCTGCTTTCTCAACGTCCTGCCACCTCTTGAGAAACTGACTCTCTTCTGCTTCCCGAAGACGCAGTCCTCACATAATCTGACTTCAACAGACTTGAGACCAGGTAGCAGACCCCTCGAGCATAAGACCTTCATCCCTTTCTCACTCATATGACCGAGACGACAATGCCACAAGTCTGCATCACCTTTAACACTTGCAACAGCGATGCTTTCTTGAAGGTTGCTTGTCATATACAACGTCCCCTCTTTCTTGCCTCGAGCTATGATGGACCATAATTGTATGAATCATAAACACAGTTAAACCCACCAAATTAGACGCTTTGTCTATTTAACTTTTGCTTGTTAGTTCCGATATTTATCTACATGGTATTTTGAAGTCTAGAGAGAATACAGGCTAAGGAGGAGTTTTAAAGCTGAAAATGAATTACGTGTCATTCCAGGTCACGACCAAATTCTGACTTTCAAGAACCGGATGTGGAATCACTCAAAACAAATCCAACCGAAGGGCAACCAGAGTCAGTTCGGAGCTGAAAGGACCGATGGCTTTTGGGGAAAAGATCACAAAGCTCTCAACCACTCCCCTCCCCTCACATGGCCGGCAGCTTCAAGGAGGAGAAGCCATGTGTCCTGGCGGCTTTCCTCCATGGTGAGTCACCCCCGGCGGCTTTGAGCTCCCCCTCCCATCTCATGCCATGTGTTGAGTCTTCTCCCCCCATGTGACAAGTGTGTGGTCTCCATTACTCCCCTTAGCCTATAAATACCCAAGCTCTCCTCCTTGTATCATCATCCCATCTCATTCCAACATCCACAAACCACAAGTTAGTGAGAGAAGCTCTCACTTCTCTCTAGAGTTTGGGCACTAATCATGTAATCACTTTAATTTGGAATCGAAGCTTTAGCACTTTCAACGGTTTTTGTAAGTACCCTCGTCTTTACTTTACTGTCTTTTCAATTCAGCAACTTTACTTTCCTATCTTTACTTTCGAAAACTTTATTTTCTGTCTTTCAAAACCTTTACTTTTCAAGCACTTAGTTATGATGTCATGTTCCATGAGTATTCGTAGCTAAACCCTTCATTCGGTTGAAGGGGTGTACTTGTGTCATACAATGTTTTAGACCCTTCGCTTAGTGCCTCTCTGTGTTCAAAACTTGTTCTATGTGCCACATATTAGGTCAGAACTTCCAAGGTTGAGTGGATGCTTGAAATGGCAAAACTCTTCCGTGGGGTTCGTGAACATACTCGGGTAAGTGGATGCTTGAAATGGCAAAGCTTATCTGAGGAGTTCGACCTCTTTAAAACACCATTTGGATTGATCGGAAATGATTGATCAAATGAATGCACATAGGCTAGTATACCTTGAAATGGGGTGCTAGTCTAAATAGAACAAAGTGCTCTATGACCTTGAAATGGGCTAGACAGTGTGGCAAATCAAGTGCTTGAAATGGCCTTAATACACTTTTGAACACTTAGTATGATCATTAGAGGTCAATGATAAACAGACTATGATACAAGGCCCCTAAAACCGAATGCTTTCCTTTAATTGTAATATCAACTGTTACCTTACCTTTATGTACTATAATCACAACCAACCCACGCTACTCTCAGTACTAAAATCACAACCAACCCACAACTGTCCTACTTAAAGAACAACTATTCACCTGACTCTCTTGGGTTTGACCCCTACTTACCCTTTACTACCCACTAGTAGAGTACGAGTAGCGGAGATATAAATTTGTTTTTGCACAGAGAACATCGCACCTTAACGACAGTGCGGTGGGCTCCGTCAAAACTGGCGCCGTTGCCGGGGAGTTAGCCTTTGATTAGTTGTTCTTCTCTTTTTCTTTTCTCTTTCGAACTCGCTTCTGCACAACCATGTCTCGCGAAGGAAGCCACCATGACTATCAAGATGACGACGAGATGAATCTGTTCGATCGAAACAATGAAGCGCCGCCACAATTTGTCGATGATCCGGAACGAATCATCCGAAACCGAAGAGCTCGTGATAGGGAGGCCATCCGAAGAAACCAAGAACCACCCGAGGACCGAAATGAAGCTGGTCCGGTGCAACCCCCTTTACGTCCCCTACGCCCTCAACCTCGACAAGTGCCAAGGCAAGAACCTGTCTTCGACGACTACTATGGGGATAACAACTTCCGTGAACCTACTATGGGAGAACTCAATGCCCCAGATTTCGAAACACAGCCATGGTGCATTCACGAGGGCCCTGAACTAGGATACATTACCATCAACGCGTCAGTGGCCCACAGCTTGCCAAAATTCTCAGGAGCTCATGGAGAATCTGCCACAACTCACCTCCAACGCCTACATGGCATTTGCCAAAATCTAAAGCCCAATCGAGTGAATATAGACGACTTCAAGTTAAAAGCGTTCTATTTTTCCCTCATTGACTCGGTAAACGACTGGTTCCTTTCATTGCCTTCAGGAAGCATTAGAACATGGGTTCAGATGCACAGGAAATTCCTGGACAAATACTACCCAGCAGGAAGAGCAATGCAAGTAAGAAGACAACTGCAGGACATAAGGCAAGGACCTAATGAAACCATGTACGACTACCTGGAGAAATTCAACCACCTGGAACGAAGCTGCTGCACTCTTGGACTACCCGAGAAGCTCATCATCGAATACCTGATTAATGGATTGACTCCCTTAGACAAAAAGCTCCTTAATGCTTCAGTTGGAGGATCCGTGATGAGACTATCATTAAGCGGCATAAGGCGACTCATCTCTGACGTTGCTGAAAATGCTCGGTTTACAGAGGAGACCACTCGGCAAGATGAGTTCTCCAGAACAAAAAACGTAGCACGAGCTGAGACGTCAGAAAACTCCATGACAGAAGAGATGAAACAAATGAAAGAAATGATGATGCAAATCCTGCGAAGGTAGCCAGTTCCAGTAAGGCCTTGCGAATTTTGTGGTTCTACAGACCACAAGACCGACGCATGCCCAACATTAATAGTAGAGGAACCGGAAGAAGTAAACACAGTGGTAGGATACCAAGGATACAACAACAACAACAGCAATGATAGATCCGGACCAAATCAGTACCAAGCCAGCTCGAGTAATCAGCAAGGACCGAACAAGTGGCTGGAGGACATGATGAAGGAGCTCTCGAGTACTGTGCAACAATCCTCGGGTACTGTGCAGCAATTTTCGGGCACTGTGCAGCAGTTGAGAACTACTATGCATCAAAACCAAGCCGAAACAAAGGGAGAATTATCGGACTTGAAGAAGCACATATCCCAACTCGCTGCCTCAATATTCACACTCATTAATGAACCCGGCAGACCTTCTTCACAAACCATCCAAAACCCGGAGGAAAATGTAAGTGCCGTAACCCTTAGGAGTGGCAGAAAGCTTGCCGTCGAACCCATAGAGCAAGAGGAGGACAAAAGGCCCTAGGTTCTCGAAACTCTTGACGAAAACGAGAAAAATGAAGACGCGGCTGAAGAAGAGCATGATGCAACAGAAAAAGAAGAGAACACATCCGAGGAATACAGGCCTGACCCAGTACAAGCGGCCAGCCTGGTTTCAGCGTCCGAGAAGCACAAGGAGCGCCCGGTGCCCAGAACCGAGACCCCCAAAATCAGCACAGCACTTCCATTTCCAGTACCAGCCCGTGTGCCAAAACAACATGTCATGGATGAGGACGTGTTTCAGTTGTTCAGCAAAATCGAAATCAACATCCCCCTCTTGGAAGCCATCAAGCAAATCCCTCGATATGCAAAGTTTTTAAAAGAACGTTGCACAAACCGGAGGAGGAGTACTAGATATGATCAGGAGCAAATGAGTAGGAACGTGTCGGCTGTCATACAACGAAAGGTGCCCCCCAAATGCGGAGATCCAGGAACTTACACCATTCCATGCACAATCGGCAACATCCAGATCGAGAACTGCATGCTAGACCTTGGTGCATCAATCAACGTCCTTCCTTTCTCTATCTACTCATGCCTCAGAATTGGACCGCTTGAACCCACCGGCCTCACTATTCAACTGGCAGATCGATCGTGCAAACAACTCGAGGGCAAAATAGAAGACGTCTTGGTCCAAGTAGGCGAATTGGTGTTTCCAGCAGACTTCTACATCTTAAAAATGGAGAATGGCGGGCCAGCAGACCATGCACCCATCCTTCTCGGCCGTCCATTTCTCAAAACATCAACAATGAAAATAGACTGCGGAAGTGGGATGCTCTCAATGGAAGTAGAAGGAGAGGTCTTCAGCTTCGACATATTCCGAGCAATGAAGCATCCCATGGAGTTTGAAGAAGTGCACACTCTCGATACCTTGGACGACCTAGTTCAAGAAGTTCAACTAGAACCAAGAGCAGATCCCTTAGAAGCCATACTCAATGGAACCGAAAGCTCTTATGAATTAGCCGAAGGCTTGCATGAAACACTAGCCCACTTAACAATCTCGGAGCCTCTCACACCAGGATATGAAGTCAACGAGGTAAAATTATTCAAATCCAATACCTTTTTACCCTCAGTGATGCAAGCTCCCAAAATAGAATTGAAGCCCCTGCCCAGGCATCTGAAGTACGCTTTCCTTGGGGATAATAACACACTCCCGGTAATCATCAAAAGTGGCTTGGAAGCAGGTCAGGAACGTAGTTTGATAAAAGTGCTGAGACAACACAAGTTGGCTATTGGATGGACTCTAACCGACTTGAGAGGAGTCATCCCAGCTGTATGCATGCACCGTATTCTACTCGAGGATGGAGCTAAACCATCAAGAGAACCTCAACGACGACTCAACCCAATCATGATGGAGATCGTCCAAAAAGAAATACAGAAGCTACTGGATGCAGACGTTATCTATCCCATCTCAGATAGCCAATGGGTGAGTCCTGTTCATGTGGTCCCAAAGAAAAGTGGGATCACGGTTAAGGAAGATGCTGAAGGAAAAATGGTAACAACGAGGGTCAAGAACGGCTGGAGAATGTGCATTGACTAGAGAAAATTAAACGCCGTCACAAGAAAAGACCATTTCCCTCTGCCATTCATCGATCAAATGCTAGACCGATTGGCGGGCAAGCCATATTTTTGCTTCCTGGACGGGTTCTCAGGCTACAACCAGATCCCCATAGCACCTGAGGACCAAGAGAAAACTACATTCACCTGCCCATTCGGCACATTCGCCTTCAGAAGGATGCCGTTCGGTCTATGCAATGCTCCGGGGACTTTTCAAAGGGTGGTAACCAGCATTTTCTCAGACATGATTGGACAATTCATCGAGGTCTTCATGGACGACTTCACCATCTATGGAGACGCATTTGACGCATGCCTAAGCAACTTGAACACGGTTTTGGCACGATGTGTGTCCATGAACTTAGTGCTCAATTACGAGAAATGCCACTTCATGGTAACACACGGAATAGTCTCGGGACATATCGTCTCACAAGAAGGCATGGAAGTGGACAAAGCAAAGATCGACCTGATCATGACCCTACCATATCAATCCACAGTCCGAGACATCCAATCATTCCTTGGCCATGCGGGATTCTACCGACGATTCATCAAAGACTTCTCCAAAACGGTGTTGCCTCTAACCACTCTTCTCCAAAAAGAAGTCCCTTTTGAATTCACTAATGCATGCAAGGAGGCCTTTGATAAACTGAAGAAAGCCCTCACTAGCACACCCATCATCCAAACTCCGGATTGGGGAAAACCATTTGAAATCATGTGCAACGCAAGCAATTTTGCTGTGGGAGCAGTTCTCGGCCAAAAAGTTGATAAAAAGGCGGTCGTAATCTACTACGCCTCAAGGACCCTAGATTCAGCCCAACGAAACTACTCCACCACCGAAAAGGAGCTCCTAGCCGTAGTGTTCGCTCTAGAAAAGTTCAGATCCTATTTACTTGGAGCAAAAGTAATTGTCTTCTCAGACCATGCTGCCATCCGATACCTGATGAAAAAGAAAGAGGCCAAGCCAAGGCTCATACGGTGGATCTTGCTACTGCAAGAATTCGATGTGGAGATAAGGGACAAAAAGGGGATTGAGAATACTGTAGCCGACCATCTAAGCAGGATAATCCGAGAGGAAGAAGAAGGACACATAACCGAGTCATTTCCAGACGAGCACCTCTATGCAGTCTCAACCAAAGTGTCGTGGTATGCCTCGATCGTCAACTACCTTGTAGGAGGTACATTTCCTCCTTCTTTTACTAAAGCACAATGCATGAAACTTAGGCATGATGCTAGACATTACTTATGGGATGATCCTTACTTATGGAAAATAGAAGCAGATCAAATACTTAGGAGATGCATCCCCGATAATGAAATAGCTTCTGTTATTAGCTTTTGCCATGAGTTTGCATGTGGAGGACATTTCGGGCCTAGGAGAACCGCTAGAAAAATCCTAGATAGCGGCTTCTTTTGGTCGAGTTTATTTAGAGATGCCTATGAGAAGTGTAAAAAGTGCGATAGGTGTCAAAGAGTAGGAAATGTGTCAGCTAGAAATGAGATGCCTCAAGTACCCATATTAGTCAACGATGTTTTCGACATTTGGGGTATTGATTTTATGGGACCATTCCCAGTTTCATGCGGTTATACTTATATTTTAGTTGCTGTGGATTATGTGTCAAAATGGGTAGAAGCTAAGGCCACAAGGTGCGACGATGCAAAAACTGTCATAGATTTTTTGCGCACTAACCTGTTTTGTAGGTACGGGGTACCCAAGGCCATAATCAGCGACCAAAGAACTCATTTCTGCAACCGCATGATGGCTGCCACCTTAAAACGCTACCATGTCCACCACCGAACGTTCACGGCATATCATCCCCAAACCAATGGTCAAGCGGAGATCTCCAACCGTGAAATCAAAGGTATTCTAGAAAAAATGGTGAAGCCGGGTAGGAAAGATTGGAGTCAGAGGCTAGATGAAGCTCTTTGGGCTTACCAGACGGCATACAAAACACCAATTGGAACCTCCCCCTTTCAGCTTGTTTATGGGAAGGCATGCCATCTCCCGGTGGAATTAAAACATAAAGCTTACTGGGCACTCAAGAAATGCAACCTGGACTTGAAAACTGCCGGATTAGATCGAAAACTTCAGTTATGCGAGCTAGAGGAGTTGCGGCTCGAAGCCTATGAAGGACAGTCAGACTACAAAGCAAGGACAAAACTATACCATGACAAATTCATCCTCCGCCGCTCATTTGAGAAAGGACAACAAGTGCTAGTGTACTCCTCACGACTGAAGTTAATGCCCGGGAAACTTAAATCTAGATGGACTGGCCCCTTCACAATAACTAAAGTGTTCAATCATGGGGCAGTTGAGCTGGAAAGCCCAGACAATGGAAGCAGATTCACAGTGAATGGGCAGCGAGTCAAACACTATCACGACGAGGTTGACTTAACTCCACGAAACTATGACCTAGCCATACCGCCAGACATTGTACCTATCTTGGATCTCAGAACACAGATTTCTGACCTGCCAAGAGAGACCGTAAGAGTAACAAGACCAGCAGCTATGGTCAAAGGTCCCTCGCCTTCTCAGAAACAATGGAAAGAAAAACCACCGAAACAAGGAAGTCCTGACCCAAGCACATCATCCAGCAAAAAATCAGGAAGGGTAAAGGCTAGAATCAATGCAGGAGCCGCGGCAAAATTCGACCTGAGCCGTCCATGGGATCCAAACCTGTGATCCCCATGCGTCGAGCCAACGACGTTAAACAAAGGCACTGTTCGGGAGGTAACCCGACACCTATCTTACTTTCAGTAATTTTCTTTTCTATCATTTAGTTTTTACCGCAAGTCACTCTCACCCATTTTTTGTATAGAAGGAATGTCTAACATGTAGGAATCGGTTTTTGGAACAAGATCAGATTAGCCAGGCAGCTTCTGAGAAATTACCGGGCCTGCGCTGAGAGTTCAAGGCCCCAGCCGAACTCCCTCGATTATCCAGCTCCGAGGCATGTCGTTCCACGACACGACACAGTAAAAGGGAGTTCAGTTCTTCTCTTTTCCTTAATGTGATTTCCTTCTCTTGTATATATTTGCATGACTTTTGAACTAAGTCGTACTGAAAGGCACGCCTTCGTTCAAAAGTGTGGGGTGAGAACTGCCTGTGTACATAGTAAACATGTTTTTCTTTTTCCTTTTCCCTTAATATTATCTTTTTGAAAATATGAACTTGAGAATGTGAAAAAGATAGATCTAAATTCATGCATTTACCTTGTGAAAATTCAACTGTCTAAAAACTTAGAATGTAACTTCTCATTTGTCCCTTTGTGCTGAGATAAACAGGGGATGTGGAGTTGACATAAACTGCCCTAGAGAGGCTTGGCAAGCACTCGAAGGATCGAATCTAACTATATGGTTTTCGAAGTCAGTGGAGGCAGCACTTCGGGTTTCAGTGAAGATTGAAGTCATCTCCGCCGTGCAGCGTTTATGCAAGAGGCAGGATGGGAATCAAACCGTCCTATCTCTAGTCCTAGTAGCCGGGAAAATAGATGAGCGACCCTCATCTTGACCCGCGCAAAACTGCGAGGATGAGAAAGAGCGGGGAGGTATTTCCATATGCTTGCGAGCAATGATTGGACCTCCCAAAGAAAGGCTGAGAAAATGGACTAGCAAGTCACAAAGAAGCAAAAGCTCAAAGAAGCTAATCAAAGGCCAAAGGCCAAAATTGTGAAGGTTTTAACCGAAACAAAAGTGAAGAAACTCCAATTCAACATCAAAGGCCAAAGGCCAAAGGCCGATTCACTACAGAAGCTGTCTCTCGCCAAAAAGAAATCAAAGTGCTCAACTCAGTGAAACCCGGACCGAATCACGTGCTAGAGAAAGCTACAAGGAGACCATATTGTGCGAGTCGATCCCGAGAATGCAGTCCAGGAGCCTGAAAAAGGCTATCTCCCGAAACATCCGAATTAATTTGCATCTCGGCACAAAGGTACAAGTATCAAGTTTCTTCTAAGTATTTACACGGTTTAGTTTGGTAATAAGTAAGTAATGCATGAATTAGGATAAATCTAGTCCCACAGTCTCACTTTCATATTTAAAAGTTTACTTTGATTGTGTGCCGCCCTTAATAGCATTGTTCGGGACGAACAACTAAAAGTGTAGGGTAATCTGATGGACCATAATTGTATGAATCATAAACACAGTTAAACCCACCAAATTAGACGCTTTGTCTATTTAACTTTTGCTTGTTAGTTCCGATATTTATCTACAGGGTATTTTGAAGTCTAGAGAGAATACAGGCTAAGGAGGAGTTTTAAAGCTGAAAATGAATTACGAGTCATTCCAGGTCACGACCAAATTCTGACTTTCAAGAACCGAACGTGGAATCACTCAAAACAAATCCAACCGAAGGGCAACCAGAGTCAGTTCGGAGCTGAAAGGACCGATGGCTTTTGGGGAAAAGATCACAAAGCTCTCTACCACTCCCCTCCCCTCCCCTCACATGGCCGGCGGCTTCAAGGATGAGAAGCCATGTGTCCCGGCGGCTTTCCTCCATGGTGAGTCACCCCCGGCGGCTTTGAGCTCCCCCTCCCATCTCATGCCATGTGTTGAGTCTTCTCCCCCCATGTGACAAGTGTGTGGTCTCCATTACTCCCCTTAGCCTATAAATACCCAAGCTCTCCTCCTTGTATCATCATCCCATCTCATTCCAACATCCACAGACCACAAGTTAGTGAGAGAAGCTCTCACTTCTCTCTAGAGTTTGGGCACTAATCATGTAATCACTTTACTTTGGAATCGAAGCTTTAGCACTTTCAACGGTTTTTGTAAGTACCCTCGTCTTTACTTTACTGTCTTTTCAATTCAGCAACTTTACTTTCCTGTCATTACTTTCGAAAACTTTATTTTCTGTCTTTCAAAACCTTTACTTTTCAAGCACTTAGTTATGATGTCCTGTTCCATGAGTATTTGTAGCTAAACCCTTCATTCGGTTGAAGGGGTATACTTGTGTCATAAAATATTTTAGACCCTTCGCTTAGTGCCTCTCTGTGTTCAAAACTTGTTCTATGTGCCACATATTAGGTCAGAACTTCCAAGGTTGAGTGGATGCTTGAAATGGCAAAACTCTTCCGTGGGGTTCGTGAACATACTCGGGTAAGTGGATGCTTGAAATGGCAAAGCTTATCTGAGGAGTTCGACCTCTTTAAAACACCATTTGGATTGATCGGAAATAATTGATCAAATGGATGCACATAGGCTAGTATACCTTGAAATGGGGTGCTAGTCTAAATAGAACAAAGTGCTCTATGACCTTGAAATGGGCTAGACAGTGTGGCAAATCAAGTGCTTGAAATGGCCTTGATACACTTTTGAACACTTAGTATGATCATTAGAGGTCAATGATAAACAGACTATGATACAAGGCCCCTAAAACCGAATGCTTTCCTTTAATTGTAATATCAACTGTTACCTTACCTTTGAGTACTAAAATCACAACCAACCCACGCTACTCTCAGTACTAAAATCACAACCAACCCCCAACTGTCCTACTTAAAGAATAACTATTCACCTGACTCCCTTGGGTTCGACCCCTACTTACCCTTTACTACCCACTAGTAGAGTACGAGTAGCGGAGATATAAATTTGTTTTTGCACAGAGAACATCGCACCTTAACGACAGTGCGGTGGGCTCCATCAAGCTATCACCATGGAACCCTTGGTTATCTTCCAAGTACTACAACCGAAAGTTACTGCATAGCCTTCGTCATCCAACTGGCCAACTGACAACAAGTTTCTCTTCAAGTCTGGAATATGTCTGACATCATACAGCTGCAACACTGACCCGTTTGGAGCTTTTATCTGGACATCTCCTTTCCCCACGACTTCCAATGGTTCATTATCAGGGAGATAAACCTTCCCGAAATCTCCAGATCTGTAATGCTTCATTATGTCAGCATTACTATAGGAATGAAACGATGCTCCAGAGTCTAACACCCAAGACTCCAATGGGCTGCTCACACTCAGAATTAGTGCCTCTGCAATTTCTTCAGTGGCTGCGTTTGCTGACTGTGCCTTACACTCACTCTTGTAGTGACCCACTCCGTCACACTTCCAGCACTTCACCTTGCTTTTATCTCTGGCCTGTTTGTCCTTCCCTCTAGACTTTGACCTGCCACGCTGCACCTTCGACCTGAACTCAGACCACGCTGCACCTTCGACCTGAACTCAGATCTGCCTCTATTTCCAGCATTCAAAGCTAGACCCGAACTAGAGCCTGACTCTCTCCGGCGAATCTCTTCACTAACGATCAGGTTTCTGACTTCATCCAGCTCAAGCTTTGCCTTTCCAACTGAGGCACTAACGGCTGTAACCGTCCCGCTCCCACTTTCTGGTAATGAGTATAGTAAAATCAAGGCCTTTATTTCATCATCGAACTCAATTTTAACGGAGCTCAGCTGTGCGATCGTCATGTTGAACTCGCTCAGGTGCTTTGCCGCCGTCGTGCTCTCTGCCATTCTCAGGTTGAACAACCGCCGCATCAGATGTACTTTGTTTGATGCTGATGGTTTCTCGTACAACGCCGACAAAGTCTCCATCATCTCCTTCGTCGTCTTTGACTTCACTGTAAGGTGTGCAACTTCTCTAGACAGCGACAGCCGGACCGCACTCATTGCTTTTCTGTCCAACAGCTTCCATTCTTCATCCTTCATGTCCTTCGTCTTTTCATCTAAAGGCTTATGTAAATCTTTACCGTATAGGTAGTCTTCGATTTGCATCTTCCAGAATCCGAAATCCGATCCGTCGAATTTCTCCACAGGTTGTCTTACATCTCCCATCGCGACTGGTAGAACCTCGGCTCTGATACCAGTTGTTAGGATCTAAAGCGGTAATGAAAGAAAACAACAATAAAAAAACACAAGGATTTGATACCCAGTTCGCCACCGAATGTGACTACGTCTGGGGGCACTACCAAGCCAGGAGATTTTCACTATGATGATGAGATACAATTACAATACTCAGACCAGGTTTATATAGGGCAAGAATGAAACCCTAACGAAACCCTAGCCGTGATGCACTGCTGAAACCCTAGCCGCCACTAAAGACATATGGGCTTTTGGTTATCAGGCTTCATACCCTAACATTCTCAAGTGGTACTCCATTCACCCGTTATAGATTAGCAAAGTTGTTCAGGTTACATGTGATTTTGACTATATGTACACTTGTTATGCGGTCTTACTTTACGTATGTTTTTGGTTGGTTAAACGTCTAATTGATATGATGGTATCTATTGAAGAGTCATAGCGCGTCAAATTATCTCTCCAATGGTATATATCTCGACCTTATAGAGTAATCGTCGTGTCTTCCTTGGCTTCTCAAAGTTAGATCGTCAATGAACTTTTTATGAATATAAACTTTAGTATTTTACTAGAAAATAGCTTATATCATCAAATATAAAGAATATATGTGTACATAAATTTTTTTTGCCGAATGCGACCTATATCCTTATTATCGAAATTTTTTTTGGGACCCCCCTCTCACGAAGTTTTGGATCCACCACTGCTGAGGGTTTATCCTAATCCGTCCTACCTAGCACTAGGTCAAGTTCAAGTTTGCTCCAAATCGACCGGATTGGAACGGATCATTTAGAACGGATGGGTCCTACATACTTTTTTTTAAAAGCAAGTTTAAATATGGAAGTGGGACGTGTGTCGGCACTACAATGACTTGATGATACACTTTTAAACAGTGTTATTAAAATCGGACCGGACCGATCGATTCGACCGGTTGGACCGAGAACCGGCCACCGGACCGGTTCGGTTCTGTAATTGGATCGGAAATGCAGCGACTCGGTCAAACCCGGTCAAAACCGGTTAAGACCCGGTGGGTTGACCCGATTGACCCAATTTTTCATTAAAACGTGATTTGATTGGTTCAATCGGTTCGATTTTGTCTGAAAAAATATATATTTATTTTGACTTAGACAAGACTCGAACCTAGTCTTCCTCCATAATTATCCCCTCTCATTCCACCAAGCTAAACATGATTCTTGTTTCAATATTTGTTTCAATAATGTATATTCATTTATCAAATCTATAAAATTTATTACTTACTATCAATTTAGAAATCCCTTATTATTGTGACTTACAAATTAAGACTAAAATTGTTATTGTTGTATTATTGATTTGTAATTTATTAAATTCTAAATTTGTTATGGTATGTTATTGTAATCAGATCATAAACATGTAATATTTATTCAAGTCATAAATATGTTAAATAATAATATTTTATATATGTATTATATTTTTATTATTTAATTTGTGCGGGTCAAACCTGTTCGACCCGGTTGAACAACTGACCCATTGACCCAGTGACTTGACCGGTTCGATCACCGGTCCAGTTTTAATAACACTACTTTTAAATGTGTACATTGGATTCCCAAGTTCTCGAAATATCTACATATAAATGAAATATTTAAATACGTTTTTTGGTATTACTCATATTTTGCTATAAATCATTGAACATGAATATCGAACTAACTGTGACATCCCAAATTTTGTCTCATATCGCGTGGGAGTTCCGTGTGCGCAAGCTTGATAAACTAGCCTACTAGCTATTATGTCACCAATCTATCATGATCTTTTGTGATAGACTCTAGGTTGTGGTGACCTAGTGGAGGGCAGTGGCATAAAAGCTAGGATAGGCTACGTTTATAACGGCTTGGATCGTTATAGATAGTATCAAAGCCGAAGCTCCGCAGTAGGTGACCATGAGCGGTTTAATGAATGGAGGCACGATCCTATGGTCTGTCTTTCTTGTTCCTAATGAGAATGTTAGGATTCTGTAAGTGGGGTGTATGTAACATCCCAAATATGTCCTATATCGCGTGGGAGTTCCATGTGTGCAAGCTTGATTAGCTAGTCAACTAGCTATCATGTCACTAATCTACCATGATCTTTTGTGATAGACTCTAGGTTGTGATGACCTACTGGGAGTGGTGACATGAAAACTAGGTAATACTGGGTTTATATAACGGGTCAGATCGACTACTTTAACTGGATCGTTACACTAACTAACATTACCACGAACATGTGAGAGCATACACATGATATCACACGGTAAACACATACAATAAGAATCACTGGTTTAATGATTATATCCACCAAGGCAATTTGATTTACAATTTATGTCTCAAAACGTAGTTGAATATTGACTTTCACTCAAACTACATATGTTAAATATGAATATGAGTTACATGATTCAGTCAATCTGTATGCCATTATATTCACCAGAAGCTGCTAACCCAAATTTGCACGTAACTCCCTTCTACAAACATTATTTACTAGTGAAATTCGCTTTCACCTAATTGACACCATTTTTCAAAGTTCAAGGATTTTATTAGTTAATTATACAGTTGAGAACACGTGCAAATTTGATTTTTGGTGCAAATTACAAAACAATGATTTACGGTACACTTCCTAGGAATTATGTCATGATTTTTTCTAATTGACTTATTAGCCACTTTTCCGAACTATGTCATAGTTCATAGGAAGCGTACCATAATTTATCATTTTATAGTTTGCACCAGCTTTTTTCCTTCGCTTATAAATAAATAATAACTTGTACGAAAATTAAACGATTTCCATAAAAAGGGAAAAGATAGAGAAGAGAATGGAACATATTTGTTCCTCTCTACCACATTAATCATCATCATTATCATAATAATGTTTCCTTTAGCCTCCAATCAGTCAAACCAAATCCAATTACTTCCAGAGGAGGTTCCAAACTGGTGCTGAGAAACAGAGATGAGTTGGGGATGGTCAGCAGCTTCAGTGTTTCGCTGGCCGGTCTTCGAGATATCTCTATCTTCCTTGCCTAGTTTTCGGTGGCCCGAACTTGACTTGTCATATTGGATACCAGGAAGGAGATTCTACAGCTTCAGCTGGTTGGACTTGTCCTTCGTGGATAGCCTGCTGTGGACGGTTGTAACGGTGTTCGAGTCGTTTGCTCTTGTTTTGATGCTCTGCTTCTTCCTCGCGTTCTGTGGCTGCACCATATGATGATACATAATGAATTCCGCAATATTATTCCTATTCAGTTTGCCAGATTGATCAGAGTATGATGGATGATGCTAATTGCTATGTGTGTATGTGCTTGTGCTGATGATGATCATCAATTCATCGTCATAGATTATTTGCCATCTGCTGCCGTTTGATTAAGTCTGTTATGTGTCGGCAGGCAGACAGCCCTGGCCCTGATGGCTGTAATTAACCTTCTTAATTAAGAAATTCAATTTGGATATGGTCAGACATTTTACCAGTGTTGATGATGTCCATCAGGAACCGGCGCAAATGGTGGAGAGGATAGGGTAAAACACCCGAGACCTGAGTGGGTGTTTGTGTTCGAATCATTAAAATGCACGAAAAAAAAAAGTATTGATGTTCATTCCTTGCTCAAAAGGATAGCTGGTGATCCATTTATTTCATGTGCTTTATCTGTTGTTGCTAATGGAATAATAAAGTCGAAACAACCACCATGTCATTTCAAGCTAAATTAAGATTTGAGAGAAAGAAGAAAACCAAGTAATCAAAAGTGATGCAAAGATAATATCAACAAAAAAAAAGTGATGCAAAGATAGTTAAATGGTATATACAACCCTTGTCACATTGTGTTTTCATGTCACAAGTATTGGGAAAAATAGTATGATAATATTGACTGCTTAAATTCCAAGATTTTTCAAGGTTTTTACCAAATCGCTAGCCCTGGGCTCATACCAGATTCTACAGCTCAAGGGCTAGACATCTGAAAAAATCCGGTTACATGTTCAAGTTCCCTCACTGCAACTCAAGATATAACACTTCTGTGTGTTTACCCATTGGAACATACTGATATTGCTCGACTTCAATATTGATCTGCTTAATTGAACAGCTTCTGGAAATACAAGACAACCATGGTCAAGACGAATCAAACGGGGCACACCTAACCCAATGGCTCTCAGTGCTAATTTATTTGTGGTGTTAACAAACTGATAAAATAGAGAACCTTGAATAGGTAAACTGGTAGCCCTTGATGCTTTTCCTGCTGCAATTCACTAAACAGACGACCCAGCAACTGAGAGTGTTGCGTGATCACTGAAAAAAATCTGTTTGCTTCATCCTGAAACGCTCATAGTTATCTCATGTGGGTGCTGCTCAACTAGCCTGCAGTTGCAAATATGTTAGCAGATCAATGAGTTGCAGCTATATCAGTTAAATTCATAAAACTAGCGAAAGGGTGTAGAACCCAAGAATTAATGTAGGTGATGGGTCGTTTTCTCGTTGCAGTAAATCAACAGAAGACAGCAGGGTGAGGATGGCAGCTTCTTCTTCGTTCTTGAAATCTTCCGAAAAGCTGTAGATTGCAATAAAGGGTCGCTTGGTTATCAAATTGGATTGCGTAAATTCGCTTTCCAAAATCGATATTTCCACCCTTGTATCATTTGCCTCGGGTTACAGGAAATTCGAAGTGGAATAATCCAATTAAGTACAATGTTATTCCACGCATTAGATATAACATCATGCTTAGGGTTTGAGGTGTTTTGGAAATGCTGATGGATGTTGGAGATTCTCACAACTTCAAAGTAATTTTCTGAGTATCACCCAGTCTTGCTTGAGAATTACGATCTCCAATTTATAAAAAATCAACCTGGATGAGCAAGAGTCGCGACCTAACGAAGAAATGTGCCTGCTGTCAAACAGCCGGGCACCCGCAAGCGACTTTATCGTCGCATTCTATTTGCACATTAGCCTGTTGGGCTTAATGTAGCCTATGCACGCAGGCCTCATAATATCTTCTTTGGGCGCTATTCTCACGGGTGAGCATGCTAAAATATAACTCAAACCCTTAAATCCCCAACAATTAATACTCCGGAATCTCGACAAATTATTTTTACCTGGGTGATCCAGATGCACACATTTGGGAATCCGTTGCAGAAGATTTCGAAACATATTGAACTGAAATAAGACCAGGTTCTGGTGCCGATGAACTAGGAGACCCATCAAGGCTTGCATGTGAACTAGTTCTATTGGAAATACCTGCCATAGACAATTTAATAAGAGTTGGACGGTATGCATAGGACTTTCAAACAAAAGTAACAAACAAGAGTTACTGCCACTTATTCATGGTTATCGGATCGAATTAGTTTAACTTATGAGATGGGATAATAAGTCCTGCCATGTTTGGATTGCCACCTTCAACAGTTACATGAGAGAACTCAGAGAAGATTACCCATATCAGGTTTCATCAACTATCTTTTGATGATGATGATGTAGACATTGAACAAAATATATCGTCATATTATGAATACATGAGGTCCGTGAAACACCAAACAGATTGCAACATAGTTCAATAAGAAACATAATGTCCACAAAAGCACACAAAAAAAAGTCTTGGAGAACAGACTAGCAGTGAAGAGTGAACAACGCAGACACGCTGGGTAGCGTAGGACTAGGACCTGTACTGGATACATAGAACAAAATACTGTGCAGCTTGTTAATTATGAAGGCAATTTATATGGAAGATCAACAATCATGATCTGGTGCTGGCAAGGCCTCCTACTTTACAGGATTTAAAACGTTCAATAAAGGTGACATGGACATAACAAAAGGATTGCCAGCAAACAAAACTAAGTCATAAAATGTTACCCGCCCCAGTGGAAAGTATTTAAAGCTAAAGAGTAATGAGAGGTTGGAGATTTTACCTTGAAGAAGAATTACGAAACAAAAGATGATAGTAAAAATCATGGCAAATAGGCTATTGCTAGAAGAGACCGGCTTAGCAGCTTTCATCTTCTTCAACGCCGTGATTCGTTCAGTTCTGACCCGCTTCAACATGGTTAATTCTACAATCTCCCTGATAAGTTTGTGATCAGCAGCATCAAGCGAGGGACGCTTTGGTGGTCTAGGTGGCTTAGGAGCCTTCTTATGACTTGTTTTCTTATGTTTTTCTTTCACCGATTTCTTCTTATCCGCATCCATGCCTTCCGACTTCACATCGATTACCACATTCTCTACCAAATCATCAACATAATTCACCGAAGCGCCACACAAGCTGGCCCGATCATCAACGTGAACAGATCTTTTGTCTTCCCTCCCACTCCTGCCGCTTTCAAGATCAACTGCAATGTCTTCTTCATTTGAATTACTTCGATCCATTATAGGGTGGCACTCACTAGTCTACTCCCAGTTGATCCCATGATGGATCGTTAGGTTAGCCAACTATGTGAGGGAGATCCCAGAGTGATATCCCTCAGACAGATGGCAGCGGAAATTAACTCTCGTACAGAAAATATAAGACAGATAGTAAATGCTCACGATTTAGAGTGGAAACCTTACTGCAACCTTTGCAGCAGGCTGGAAACCACTTGCCTTCTGGACAGTTCCAGAAGGGCTTCAAGATCCGTGTTATTGATACAGGAATATGCTTGCAGTTTGTTACACTTGTCTCACGCAGTGACAATTGACAGAACTACTCAATTCGAAGGATCAACTAACACGATCGTCTTGTCCGCACACAGCAGCACCTTGTCAACTCCGGAATTGATCACTCTTCAATCTCCGATCGCTATCTCCAAAAAGCCGAGCCTCACACTGAAGACTCCTCCTCTATTTATAGTGGTCTTTCAGTCGGCTGGAACTCGTCTCCATCAGATATCTGACTGCATCCAGCAGATGTGATATGGTCAAGATATTTCCATATCTTACCCACATCACATATTTCCCAGCCAAATCTGGAGTGAATCTTTTCTTCGTATATATTCGATATATCTCCGTGTATATACTTACATCAATATTCCTCATCAGATATTACACGTAATATTCTTGTATATCTTCAATATTGTCTTCGAGTATATATTCCCAGATTCGATCTCGTCATATGTCGGCTTGTCCCTCACACAGAATACATCTCTCTCGCGGCTCTGCTCTCTTTCAGAGATATCCAGTATCATTACCTGTCAGACAGTGATTTCTGCAAACTCAAATGGATTATTAGTTAAGTGTTTGTTATCATCAAAACACAAAGGGTCCAACATCCCACCTCCACCCAATCGAATAAGACAGTGCCACCAACAACAAACTTGTCTACTATGAACAATAGAAGATCCCACAGATAGATAGATTCAAATTATATAAGCCAGTGCCCAAAACCCCACTTCCTTCACAATTCGCAGCCACCATGAACTCTCCTTCAGTTGTACATAATCAAATCACAATAATTCATAATATTGTACTTTGTTTCTCGAGACAGGCACATGAGCTCCTCTGCATTTCACAAAATATTCAAAATTAAAAAACCAAAATTGAACACTAAAACAGCAAAGCAATCAGCCTAAGTTCATAAAACAGAGCAAAAGCAAAGCTAAATAAAATAAAGGGAAAAGTACAATTTCATTACTTGAACTACCGTTCTATTTCAACATAAGTACCGAATTATAAATTTTTTCAAATCAAGTACTTTGGGGTCAAATTATAATTAAGAAAATTAAAAATACAAACAGGCGTTAATCTTCCGTGATTTAATTTTAACCCTAAAGCATCCGGTCTTCAATGAAAAATTCTAAACTAGAAATTTGACCAAAGCTGCAGACCATAAATTTCTAATCGTCTTCTTCACTTTCAAACGCCATAAATTGTTTCTGGTTTGCCTCCAGAACGCTAAACTCGACCTTGGATTTGCCTTCAGAAATAAGAAGTAATAGTCAATCCATTGCGCAGCACACCCTCCTACCACTCTATGGCACTCAGTGTCCTGGCCGCTGAACGTGGATCCCAAACACCCAACAATACCAAAGCTGCATAACTAAACTGCCATTAGCGCAATCATCATCTCTTCATCTTCATCTTCATCTTCATCTTCAGTCACTGCTACCTCCTTCAATAGCAAGCTATATAACTTTGATGATGAAGTTTAGAGCTTTTTTATATTTTTAACTTTTTGAGCTTCAATTTATAGGACTTGCTCTTTGCCGTTTTGGCAAATTCACAGAGCATTCTGGGCAGCAGGACACAGGAGAAAAGATGAGTCAATCAGCAGACCTCAACAAGTAAGAAACAGGAGCGTATATGTATTAATCAGTCATCAAACAGCACACCTAAAATTATATCTTAACGCCGTTTGTATTATTACTTTTCTTAATTAATGTTCCCGTCGACATAACCGGTGGAATGTTATGTAGTTGTACCCAGATTTGAGCTCCTGTGATATTATCAATCGTCTCAGCAATTCCTCCTGTGATATTATCATTCATGAGCTCCAGTGGAATGTTATGTAGTTGTACCAATATTTGAACTTTGCTGATGTCTAGGTGACGGATGCCTTGTCGCGAGGCAAACGCAAAAGTTAATTTATAAGTCCACTACTTGTGCGACTTCACTATTTGAGTAGTAAAGGGATAAGTAGGGGTCGAACCCAAGGAAAATTGGTGGATAGCAGTTCTTTAAGGATTCGTACAGAGTTTAAGCGTGATTGAGGTTGGTTGAGGTTTTAGTACTGAAAATATATGGGTTGGTTGTAGTTTTAGTACTGAAAAGTAAATGACTGAAAGTAAGTAAAGTAAATACTGAAAGTAAAGTGCTGGAACAGTCGAGTTCAATATCGACTAATCAACATACTTTTGGTATGGACTGATATTGAACAAGTCTGTAGTAAGCGACGAAAAGTAAAGAGCAGAAAGTAAATGATTGAAAGTAAAGTGCTGGAACAGTCGAGTTCAATATCGACTAATCAACATACTTTTGGTATGGACTGATATTGAACAAGTCTGTAGTAAGCGTACTGAAAGTAAATGACTGGAAGTAAAGTGCTGGAACTGTCGAGTTCAATATCGACTAATCAACATACTTTTGGTATGGACTGATATTGAACAAGTCTGTAGTAAGCGTACTGAAAGTAAATGACTGGAAAGTAAATGTTAGGTACTGAAAGTAAAGTTAGTTGCGGAAAGTAAATGTACTGAATGTAAAAGTTAGGTGCGTGAAAGTAAAGTTAGTTTGCGGAATGTAAAGGTACTGAAAATAAAGAGTACTGAAAGTAAGCAGTTGATAATAGGACTGAAAATAAAGTGACGAGTTGGTTTTTTATCAAAGGAAAGGTATTCGGTTTTAGGGGCCTTGTGTCTTAGAACCGTTTATCATGGACCGCTAATGATCAATCTATGTATTCAAAAGTGTAACCAGGCCATTTCAAGCACTAGTTACACGTCTAGCCCATTTCAAGGCATCGATCACTTGCTCTAGCTAGACTAATACCCCATTTCAAGGTATATTAGCCTATGTGCATCCACCTAATCAGTCATTTCCGATCAACCAAGTGGTGTTAAAGAGAGGTTAAACTCCTCGGTTAAGCTTTGCCATTTCAAGCATCCACTTAACCGAGTATGTTCATGAACCCACGGAAGAGCTTTGCCATTTCAAGCATCCACTAAACCGTGTGTGTTCTACCCGAATATAAGGCACATAGAACAAGTTGAATACAATAGAAGCACTAAGGAAAGGGTCTAAAACGTTTTCATTGACACAAGTACACCCCTTCAACCGAATGAAGGGTTTAGCTACGGTTATTCATGGAAGAGAATACCATAGCTAGTGTACGAAATCAAAGGTTTTGAAAGACAAGAAAATAAAGGTTTTGAAAGTAAGACAAGGAAAAGCTTGAGCACTCAAGAACCAACAAGAGTGCTTCAAGAACAAGTAAACGAAAGACAAAGAAAAGCAAAAGAGGCTCTCGGTTTTGGAACAAGAGAGGCTCGGTTTTGGACAAAAAAGTAAAGAGGAAACAAGATCAAGAACACACTCAACTCAAGAACAAACTTGGAGCCTTTCAATATCAAAGTGTTTACAAGATTTGTGGAATGGATTCTAGAGAGATTCAACAAAGAACAAAGGACTTGTGGTGTGAGACTAGAGGATGATATTTCAAGGAGGGGGTCATGTTGTATTTATAGGCAAGGGAGAGGCGGTTTAGAGGTGAGTGGAATGGGATATTTCCTCCCTCAACCGCCTCTAGTTGCTCCTCAAGGCCGGTTGGAGCTTGGTTGCCCTCCGGTTGGTCTTCGGTTGAGCCAAGGGGGGATGAACTTGACTTGTGGATAAGCTTGCATTAAAAACCCACTCACTTGGCTAGCAAATATCCCAAGCCAATCGACTTTGGTCATGGTTGCTCCTCAATTCCTCCGGTTTGAGCATAGTTGGACCTCAAAGGGCAACCGGGATGAATAGTGAAGCCGACCGGAATAGTAATAGTTCGGTTATGGATTTTTAGGTGGAATTCACCGGAGCAAAATTATGACCGGAGCATGGTGGCGGTTGGATGGGTCTAATCGGAGCATCACCGGAGTTCAACCGGAGCTCGGCCGGAGTTGCCGGAAGTCGGCCGGAATGTGGCCAGACTCTTGGCCGGAGTAGATTGTGTTGCGGACCGTTGATTCTGAATGACAAGACCATTCGAAGTTGTTTTCATCAAGGGAGTTAAGACAGATTTTGGCCGGAGAATGGCCAAAATCCCAAATCAGTCGAAAGTTCCCCTTGATTGGCCTCAATCGGGGTCGGTGCTTTAGGCTTGCGTTCTTGTCTATTTTCCGACGGTTCTTGCATGTTGAGGTGATATTAGGCCGGGTCCATGAAGGATGCTAAGGCTGGATTTGATCGTAGCTAGGTCGTGCCTTAGGATGGCATGAATTCACGGGCTCTCGGCTCTCGGCTTCGGGCGCTCGGCGCAGGTTCTCGGGTAGGTTCCCGGGCACTCGGGCGCAGGCCCGGCTGTGGTCTCGGTACTCGGCACAGGCGCTCGGGCGCGTCCGGGTGTTCTCGGGATCCGACTAGGGTACTCGGTACTGGGACCGGGCCCGTTACTGTTCCTCTCGGTCCTTGGGTGTGGCTCCTTGGTCAGAACTGTTTGGCGATCCTTTTTAGCCTTAAGAACCCCATTTTAGCTTGTTTTCTCTCTGAACCTCAAAATACCCTGTAGATTAATAATGGAACTAACAAGCAAAAGTTAAATAGACAAAGTGTCTAATTTGGTGAGTTTAACTGACTTAATGAATCATATAAATATGGTCCATCAAATCACCCCACACTTTTAGTTGTTCGTCCCGAACAATGCTATTCGAAGGCTGAACACAAAATCCAAGTAAAAAACTCTAAATATGAAGGTGAGAATGTGGGACTAGATTTATCCTATTCATGCACTACTTACTTGTTACCAATCTAAACCGTGTAAATACTTAGAAGAAACTTGATACTTGTACCTTCGAGCCGAGATGCAAATTAATTCGGATGATTCGGGAGATAGCCCTTTTTAGGCTCCTGGACCGCATTCTCGGGACCGATCCGCACTATATGGTTTTCTTGTAGCTTTCTCTAGCACATGATTTGGTTCGGGTTTCAATGATCTGAGCTCTTTGATTTCCTTTTGATGAGGGACAGCTTTTGAAGTGATTTGGCCTTTGGCCTTTGATTTTGAGTTGGAGTTTCTTCACTTTTGTTCGGTTAAAACCTTCACAATTTTGGGCCTTCGGCCTTGATTTGCTTCTTCGAGCTTTGCTTCTTTGTGACTTGCTTGTCCACTTTCTCAGCCTTTTGGGAGGTCCAATTATCGCCCGAGAGCATATGGAAATACCTCCCCGCTCTTTCTCATCCTCGCCGTTTCTCTCGGGTCAAGATGAGGGTCGCTCATCTATTTTCCCGGCTACTAGGACTAGAGATAGGACGGTTTGATTCCCGTCCCGCCTCTTGCATAAACGCTGCACGGCGGAGATGACTATAATCTTTACTGAAACCCGAAGTGCAGCCTCCACTGACTTCGTAAACCATATAGCGAAATTCAATCCTTCGAATGCTTGCCAAGCCTCTCTAGGGCATTTTATATCAACTCCACATCCCCTGTATATCTCAGCACAAAGGGACAATTGAGAAGTTACATCCTAAGTCTTTAAACAATTTAGATTTCACAAGGTAAATGCTTGAATTTAGATCTATCTTTTTCACATTCTCAAGTTCATATTTTCAAAAAGATAATATTAAGGGAAAAGGAAGAAAAAAAAGAAAACATTTTAACTAACTATGTGCAAAGGCAGTTCTCACCCCACACTTTTGAACGAAGGCGTGCCTCTCGGCAAGACTTAGTTCAAAAGCCGATTGCAAGCAAATATTTACAGGAGAAGGAAATGACATTAAGGAAAAAGGGAAGAACTGAACTCCCTTTATGGTGCCGTTGCATGTCGAGGACATGCGAGCAAATGACATGGCTCCGAGCGGAATAATCGAGGGAGTTCGGCTGGGGCCTTGAACTCTCGGCGCTCCCCAAAGCTGATTCCTATACAAGTAGTCATTCCTTCTATACACAAAATGGGTGAGAGCGACTGACAAGGTAAAAACTAAATGACAGAAATTAAATGACTGAAAAGAAAAAATGTCGGGTTACCTCCCGACCAGTGCCTTTGTTTAACGTCGTTGGCTCGACGGTACCTCAATTAGGGATCACAAGTTGGGATCCCATGGGCGCGAGAGGTCAAATTTCTTCCCAACTGCTCTTTTAATCCGTCCCAAGTTCTCATATGGCAGCGGGCTCGGTTCTGATCTCCATTGAACCGACAGTTTCTTCTTTATGAAATTAAATCCGCTGTTCAAGCAAGTGTTCATGGTAGAGTTCGGACAGACCTTGAACTCTCTTCACAACAGTTCAAGGTGCAGTTGAGACAAGTCTAGAACTCTATCCACAACAGTTCAGTAAACAGAATGAAAGACAGGAGCACGCACAGATTGATAACCCAGTTCGGCTTCGCCTACTCTGGGGGCTTTCCCACACCCGAAAAAGGGACAACAAATCTTATTACGAGTTTAGGGTAACAGGAGGTCTTACTCTTACACAACACCTTGTTTGTAATGGCCTCACCACTAACACTCCGTCTCTCAGATTTGCAACCGAGGTTTGTAGCAACTCCCCTCAATCCCCTTTGTCCAGACCTACCGTCCGAACGTGCTCGACCTTCACTTGAAGCTCGGATGCTTTCCTTCGAAAGCTTGTTTGCCTTGGTTGTGTGCGCTTGTACGATCGCTTCCAGGTAGTCTGAGTTGCACTTGCTAAGACTACTCTTACACCGATGAGTTTCCAGTAGGGAGAACTCAATCGGCTGTCGCTCCTCCTCCAATCAGTAGGATTTTCTCGTGTTTATTTTCTCAGCAGGAGCAACACTTAATCTGGACGCCCTAGCCTCCTTTTTATAGGCTTTAGAGAAGACAGATCCGGATCTGAATATCCTGATAATAAATCGGAGATACTTCAGAATATTTGCAGAATATTCAACCAAAACCAATCTCCGAAGATGACTTCTACGCCAAGCCACCCGACAACTTCTCAACCAATCTGCACAGATCTGATCCCGTATCTGATCTGTTGAGATGACTCCATGATGTGTTCCAATCAAGTACTCTCATCGAAATCTTCGGGGGATCCATATCTTTATTCAAATATTCAAGAGATATTCTCTTTTGAAGGATGATCCGATGGTCTTTAAATATGGTAAGATAATCTTCGAATGATATCCTGAGTATCTGTTTCTTCATTGACCGACTTCAACCGAAAAGATCCTCAATCCCAGATCCTCAATCTTCAGAATCTTCTGAATCCAGATCATGCATCTTCTGCACGCTGTACTTCTGTTCCAGTGCGTGATTGAACTCTTCTTGAACTCTAGCTCGAACTGTCTAAAGCCATTTTGCCAAAGCCATGCCATTCATGGGAACATCAATCTCCCCCTTGGCATTTTGGCAAAACAAATCAATACTTTAGACACAACTTGAGGAACCAGAACAGTTACCTCAAAACACTCCCCCTTTTTGCCACAAACTGGAAAGGGCTCCAGCCAAGCAAACCGTTCTCCTCGGCATCTGAAAAACTCATCAACTCCCCCTCGAGCATAGCCCAGGACAGTGACACATGCTGTGAGACTGTCAGACCATGGTGTCGCAGCAGTTGTTCGGCCTCCGGAAAGATCTCTACCTCCTTCAGTAGTTGACCACGTTCAACTCGGGACACCTTCTCACCAGCAGTACTCCTGATGGAAGACTTAGGTGCGTTCTTCCTGTTCAACCCGGGGTCCTTCAGATCATTCTTATGTCGACCCTTGAACAGCTTGTGATCAACAACCAACTTTACCGAAACACCTGATAGTCTGTCCTGGTCTGTCTTCAAAACTGGATGCTGATTGATGTTTAGCTTGTAAAAGCGATGGGAAGATTATCTGGTGCAGAGACTTGGTAGATATGGCGTGTTCTGCATCTTTGGACGGTCCACAGTCAGATCAGTCTCCTTCAAGAGCTGAAAAATCTACTCTCCTTTGTACTTCTTCTCATCAAGCATCCTTTCAGGAAGGATCTTTCTTTTCTGCCCTGCTTTCCACTTGGCTGCTGCGACTGTACTGGCAAACCATACTTCATGCTTAGTCACTCCAGTTGGTACACTGGTCGGAACAGACCTTGGAACACTTCTCTTCCTTTTCATTGATGCACTTGCTCCCCCTGCATCTGTTCTCTTACCATCCGTCTTGGAGTTACATCAGTCGAGCATGCTTGGATGACCGCTTTCTTCATTGGTCTCATCTTTTCGGACTTCTTGAGCTCAGCCAATGAGACTAAGTCCTGATTGACCTCACAATCTCCATTATCTGGTGTCTCCAGATCAGCTTCTTGCATCTTCATATCCGGGTTAGCTGGCTGTTCAAGATCTATCAGAACAGACACTTTCTCAGCAGCCTTGTCGATCTCTAAATTCTCTACAGACTTAACAGGCTCATCTTTGTCGGGAGTGATAGTCCGTTCCTTCTGCAAATCCTGGACAACCTCATCAATGTCCTTGTTCATTGCACCAAGCTTGACATCGTCCTCCTCAGATGGATCTGAGACTCGTGCGCCATCAACCTCTTCCTGATCAGAAAATTGCATCTCTACATCTGTATTAGCTGGATGTTCCAACACGGCCGGCACAGCTGGTGCAACAGATGCTTTTTCTTCAACCTGTTCATTTTCTGATAGTGTTGCAGACCTAGTAAGCACATCTCCTCAAGATTACTATCTTCTTCAGATGGGTCTGACTTATCAGTGACAACATCTTCAGACTCTTGATGCTCCTCTCTGTCACCTTCTCTTTATCGACTACCTCAGCAGTCTTTTCTGCAAAAACATTCATCCAACTCTTCATCAAGAACCAGACTTCTCTTGCTAGTAGGTTCAACAACCTGCTCAATTTCAGAGTCTGACAAATCAAGATTTCTCCCCCTCACAGCACTGATTTATGTAGCGTATTTCCTGGGAGTCCCATTCCTTCTAGGTACGACTTTCCTGCGAAACTATCTGTTCCAGCCTTTTCTCTTAAAATGGTCAGTCCAACTGTTCAGCTGGAGTTCCGTCTGTGACTGACCACATACTGGAGAACTTAGTTCGAGATGACACACAGACCCAAGGAGGATCTGAGCGTTTCATGCTGAGCTGCATCTAGTGGTTTGGTGAAGATGTCAGCCAATTGCTTGTCCGTTGTCACATGCGTTAGAGTTACCACCTTCTGTTCAACCAATTCTCTGATGAAATGGTGCCTGATATCTATGTGTTTCGTCCTGGAGTGCTGTACTGGATTTTTTGAGATGCTGATTGCGCTCATGTTGTCACAGTACAAGGTCATCTCCTTCTGTGTAATTCCGTATTCAGACAGCATTTGTTTCATTCATAGAAGTTGAGTGCAGCTACTTCCTGCAGCAATGTATTCCGCTTCAGCCGTAGATAGTGAGCTGCTATTTTGCTTTTTGCTGAACCAAGAAACTAGGTTATTTCCCAGGAAGAAGCATCCTCCAGATGTGCTCTTCCGATCCTCAGCATTTCCTGCCCAGTCAGCATCGCAGTAGCCAACCAGATGTGAGTTGGTGTCCTTGGTGTACTAGATTCCAAACTCAACAGTCCCGCACACATATTTTATGATTCTCTTAACTTGTAGGAGATGACTTTCTTTCGGATCCGCCTGGTACCTTGCACAAACTCTTACAGCATACGTAATATCCGGTCTGCTGCCTGTCAAGTAGAGGAGGCTTCCAATCATACTCTTGTACAGCGTCTGATCGACCTTTGTTCCTGCCTCGTCTTTAGTTATCTTTATGTGGGTAGCAGCCGGAGTTCGTTTGTGACTTGCCTTCACAAGATCAAATTTCTTTATCAGATTCTTGGCATACTTGCTTTGCGAGATAAAAATGCCATCTTCCTTTTGAGTCACCTGAAGACCTAGAAAGTAATTCATCTCCCCAACCATGCTCATTTTGAACTCCTTCTGCATCTGTTCTACGAACTGATCTACTAGTTTCTGGGTGTTGGATCCGAACACAATATCGTCAACATAGATTTGTGCGATAATAAAATCTGACCTTATGTGTTTAACGAAAAGGGTCTTGTCCACTCCCCCTCGCACATATCCATGATCGACGAGGAAGACCGTGAGGCGTTCATACCAAGCTCTGGGCGCTTGTTTGAGACCATACAAGGCTTTCTTCAGGTGATACACCGAATCAGGATGATGAGGATCCTCAAATCCTTTCGGCTGAGCCACATAAACTTCCTCATTCAGAAACCCGTTTAGGAACGCACTTTTCACGTCCATCTGGAACATTCGAAACTTTAAGTGGCATGCCAGAGCAAGAAGTAAGCGAATGGCTTCAAGGCGTGCTACCGGAGCAAAAGTTTCCTCAAAGTCAATTCCTTCTATTTGTGTGTAGCCTTGTGCAACCAGACGAGCTTTGTTTCTGGTGATGTTTCCTGACGCGTCGGATTTATTTTTGAAAATCCATTTTGTCCCAATGACGTTGATCCCATCAGGCCTTGGAACCAGATCCCAAACATCATTCCGAGCAAATTCTTCCAATTCCTCCTGCATGGCAAGGACCCAATACTCATCAAGTAATGCTTCCTTTACGTTTTTCGGCTCAATTGAGGAGAGGAAACACGAGCAGGCAGCCAATTCTCGGAAGTTGATCTGTTTACTAGCGAGTTTGTATTCCATCACGTGGTGATCCAATGACCTCGGAGATCGGGTGATCCCTGGCAATTCGTCGGGAGGGTTGCAAGGTTGAGACATCCTCCTGAGTGTTACTGATATCGGCTTCGGCAGATGAGGAACTTCCAGGGACGATGTCAGTGGATGGTGAGTCACCGTTAGTGTTGTTGGAAGTGTTAGGTTCTCCTTCAGTGTGCTGGGAAGATGGTTGTGTCTCAGGTACTGTGCAGGAACTATCGTCACTGTCGTCAGATACAGCCTGTACAACCACTTCATCTTTGACTTTGACATTAATTGATTCCATGTCTGAACCTGTCCGCTTGTTGAACACCCGGTATGCACGGCTGTTTGAGGAATACCCCAGAAAAAAATCCTTCATCACTCTTTGGGTCCAGCTTCTGTCGGTACTCCCTGTCATTCAGAATATAACACTCACTTCCAAATATGTAAAAGTATTTGACAGTGGGCTTCTTTCCTTTCCAGAGTTCATAGCACGTCTTTTCCGTTCCAGTGCGAATAGAAACTCGATTTAAAATGTGACATGCCGTGTTCATGGCTTCGGACCAAAACTTCAGAGGAATATTCTTGGCATGGATCATCACCCGGGCCATCTCTTGAATGGTACGATTTTTCCGTTCCACAACTCCATTTTGCTGAGGCGTGATTGCCGAAGCAAACTGATGAGCTATTCCATGTTCCATACAATAGTTTCTCATAGTAGCATTCTTGAATTCAGTGCCGTTATCACTCCTGATGGACACCAGTTTTTCTCCTCTGTCGTCCCTCTCTCGTTGGATCAAGGTAGCGAGTTCGATGAATTGTTGAGCAGCTTCAGTCTTGTCTCGAAGAAACCTTGTCCAAGTGAATCTGGTGAAGTCATCGACACATACCAGCACATACTTCTTCCCTCCATAGCTCTCAGTTTGCATTGGTCCCATTAAGTCCATATGGATCAGTTCCAGTGGTCGGCTGGTACTGATTTGTGAGACCTTAGGATGAGAGGCTTTGGTTTGTTTCCTGATCTGGCATTCTCCACACACCACATCCGGATTTCCTTTTACATTTGGCATTCCTCGGATGAGTTCAGATGAGCCGAGTTTCTTCAGTGTCTTGAGGTTTAGATGACCCAAACGTCTGTGCCAAAGAGACATCTCATCTGCTTGGCTGGACAAGCAAGCTGTTGAAGAATCTGTTCCAGTTGAGCCGATGAGATAACAGTTGTTGGCTGCTCTGCTTCCCTTCATCAGGATCCCTCCATCTTTATCGAGAACATGGCATGAGTTGTGAGTGAATTTGACATGATATCCCCCGTCACAGAGTTGACTAATGCTGATAAGGTTCACTTTCAGTCCTTCCACTAGGAGAGTGTCTTTGAGGACAGGTAAATCCGGAACCTTCAATGTCCCACAGCCGATCACCTGTCCCTTTCCACCATGTCCAAATGTGACGAACTGTTTTGTAACAACAGGTCGAATTTTTGCAAGGAACTTGGAGTCTCCCGTCATATCTGCGGAGCATCCGCTGTCGAAGTACCAGCGATCCTTCTCCATGTTACTTGAGGAGCTGAATGCAACCATGCACACATTATTACTTCTGTAGGCCTTCGAATCTCTTATACAGCCATGGACGGTGCTTGATGGTGGCTTTCCCTATTTTTCAATAATCTTGAACAGTTCCAGGATCCCACTCAGTGTGTCGAGTGTTTGCTTTGATACCATTTGAAATTAAATCCGCTGTTCAAGCAAGTGTTCAGGGTAGAGTTCGGACAGACCTTGAACTCTCTTCACAACAGTTCAAGGTGCAGTTGAGACAGGTCTTGAACTCTATCCACAACAGTTCAGTAAACAGAATGAAAGACAGGAGCACGCACAGATTGATAACCCAGTTCGTCTTCGCCTACTCTGGGGGGTTTCCCACACCCGAAAAAGGGACAACAAATCTTATTACGAGTTTAGGGTAACATGAGGTCTTACTCTTACACAACACCTTGTTTGTAATGGCCTCACCACTAACACTCCGTCTCTCAGATTTGCAACCGAGGTTTGTAGCAACTCCCCTCGATCCCCTTCGTCCAGACCTACCGTCCGAACGTGCTCGACCTTCACTTGAAGCTCGGATGCTTTCCTTCGAAAGCTTGTTTGCCTTGGTTGTGTGCGCTTGTACGATCGCTTCCAGGTAGTATGAGTTGCACTTGCTAAGACTACTCTTACACCGATGAGTTTCCAGTAGGGAGAACTCAATCGGCTGTCGCTCCTCCTCCAATCAGTAGGATTTTCTCGTGTTTATTTTCTCAGCAGGAGCAACACTTAATCTGGACGCCCTAGCCTCCTTTTTATAGGCTTTAGAGAAGACAGATCCGGATCTGAATATCCTGATAATAAATCGGAGATACTTCAGAATATTTGTAGAATATTCAACCAAAACCAATCTCCGAAGATGACTTCTACGCCAAGCCACCCGACAACTTCTCAACCAATCTGCACAGATCTGATCCCGTATCTGATCTGTTGAGATGACTCCATGATGTGTTCCAATCAAGTACTCTCATCGAAATCTTCGGGGGATCCATATCTTTATTCAAATATTCAAGAGATATTCTCTTTTGAAGGATGATCCGATGGTCTTTAAATATGGTAAGATAATCTTCGAATGATATCCTGAGTATCTGTTTCTTCATTGACCGAATTCAACCGAAAAGATCCTCAATCCCAGATCCTCAATCTTCAGAATCTTCTGAATCCAGATCATGCGTCTTCTGCACGCTGTACTTCTATTCCAGTGCGTGATTGAACTCTTCTTGAACTCTAGCTCGAACTGTCTAAAGCCGTTTTGCCAAAGCCATGCCATTCATGGGAACATCACTTTACATTCCTCCGAGAAGGCAAGGATCCTTTGACCATAGCTGCTGGTCCAATGAGCCGTGGCCTCTTGCTTCTCCTTCCGGGTTTCCATTCTTTTGGGCCATGTCTTTGTCGCTTCTTCATGTTTGAGTGGTAGGCACCCTTGAAATTCTGGAAGTTCTGAATCTTGCCTTCAAACATTGGCGACCTCAAGCATGCTCCCATGCTAACCCTCTTCTTTTTGGCAGAGATGATTGGCCATCCTTGGTCCTTACACTTTTCAGGAGGCTCTTCTTGGCTTGTGACGAGTGGGAGCTCCTTTGTTGGCTGTTTTGGCTCATGCTTTTAATCCATCTCCTCTAGCACTGCATCATCATTGATCATCTCATCTTTGGTGGTCGTGATCTTTATAAAACATGCAGGATTAGGCAGGGGCTTCTCGGTCATGAGGACCGGGTCTTTCTCGAGCAGTACTTCAGTGAGGACCGGGCCTGCCGTAATTTTCTTGGTCAGTTCGGCAATGAGGTCCGGGCATGTCTCGGCTGGTTTGGTAGTGAAGTCCGGGACTTCCTCGGGTGCTTCTTTGGTGAGGACCGGGACTTCTTCGGGCAGATTGGTGATGAGGACTGGGCCAGATTTGGGCAGTTCTTCTTCGGCCATCCGAGAGTCCTCATCCTCGTCATTCATAAAGTCACCGGCGGCAATTACACTGAGGTCCGGGTCTATTTTGGGTAGCTCGGTAGTGAGGTTCGGTTCTGATTTGGGCAGCTCATTAATGAGGACCGGGACTTCCTCGGGTGCTTCTTCCTCGGGCTCGTTCTGCACTGAGTCCGCTTTCACCGTCGGTGCCTTATCTTTAGTTTGGTGCATTGGCCCTCGTTTTGAGCTCTCGGCCAAATCATCAATGAGGTCCCAGGTTTGAGTCATGGTTAGCTTCATTACCGAACCTCCCGCCGCAATACTAAGCCTATTCCATTCAAGTGGCATCATCCCACCAAGAAACCTTTGCAGAAGAAACAAGTCCGTGAGTCCATGGTGCGGGCAACTCGAAACAACGGTATCGAAGTACGTATAATACTCGTCCAAGGTCTCGTCCCGGGATTGCTCAAGGTTGATGATCTTCTCGCAGACTTCAAGTTGGAAGGATGGCGGTGAAAATTCCTCTAGGAAACGGGCTCGCAGCACAAGATAATCATTTTCATAATCTGCACAAGACGAGTCATACCAATATAGTGCAAAGTCTGTTAGGGAAAACTTAAAACACTTCAGTTTAAATTCCTCTAATTACTCGTCTCTAGGCTTCATGCGGCCACAGATGGAGTGAAATTTTTGGCAATGTTTCACAGGGTCCTCTCCAACTGTACCTCCAAACTGAGGGAGATGCTGAGTCATCCATGAAGACATAGTGGACTATGAAAAGAAAAGAACACTAATCCGTTTTTACAAGTCCAATTTCCCCGGCAACGGCGCCAATTTTGACGGATGCCTTGTCGCGAGGCAAACGCAAAAGTTAATTTATAAGTCCACTACTTGTGCGACTTCACTAGTTGGGTAGTAAAGGGATAAGTAGGGGTCGAACCCAAGGGAAATTGGTGGATAGCAGTTCTTTAAGGATTCGTACAGAGTTTAAGCGTGATTGAGGTTGGTTGAGGTTTTAGTACTGAAAATAATGTGGGTTGGTTGTGGTTTTAGTACTGAAAAGTAAATGACTGAAAGTAAGGAAAGTAAATACAAAACTGAAAGTAAATACTGAAAGTAAAGTGCTGGAACAGTCGAGTTCAATATCGACTAATCAACATACTTTTGGTATGGACTGATATTGAACAAGTCTGTAGTAAGCGACGGAAAGTAAAGAGCAGAAAGTAAATGACTGAAAGTAAAGTGCTGGAACAGTCGAGTTCAATATCGACTAATCAACATACTTTTGGTATGGACTGATATTGAACAAGTCTGTAGTAAGCGTACTGAAAGTAAATGACTGGAAGTAAAGTGCTAGAACAGTCGAGTTCAATATCGACTAATCAACATACTTTTGGTATGGACTGATATTGAACAAGTCTGTAGTAAGCGTACTGAAAGTAAATGACAGGAAAGTATATGTTAGGTACTGAAAGTAAAGTTAGTTGCGGAAAGTAAATGTACTGAAAGTAAAAGTTAGGTGCGTGAAAGTAAAGTTAGTTTGCGGAATGTAAAGGTACTGAAAATAAAGAGTACTGAAAGTAAGCAATTGATAATAGGACTGAAAATAAAGTGACGAGTTGGTTTTTTATCAAAGGAAAGGTATTCGGTTTTAGGGGCCTTGTGTCTTAGAACCGTTTATCATGGACCGCTAATGATCAATCTATGTATTCAAAAGTGTAACTAGGCCATTTCAAGCACTAGTTACACCGTCTAGCCCATTTCAAGGCATCGATCACTTGCTCTAGCTAGACTAATACCCCATTTCAAGGTATATTAGCCTATGTGCATCCACCTGATCAGTCATTTCCGATCAACCAAGTGGTGTTAAAGAGAGGTTAAACTCCTCGGTTAAGCTTTGCCATTTCAAGCATCCACTTAACCGAGTATGTTTATGAACCCACGGAAGAGCTTTGCCATTTCAAGCATCCACTCAACCGTGTGTGTTCTACCCGAATATAAGGCACATAGAACAAGTTGAATACAATAGAAGCACTAAGGAAAGGGTCTAAAACGTTTTCATTGACACAAGTACACCCCTTCAACCGAATGAAGGGTTTAGCTACGGTTATTCATGGAAGAGAATACCATAGCTAGTGTACGAAATCAAAGGTTTTGAAAGATAAGAAAATAAAGGTTTTGAAAGTAAGACAAGGAAAAGCTTGAGCACTCAAGAACCAACAAGAGTGCTTCAAGAACAAAGAAACGAAAGACAAAGAAAAGCAAAAGAGGCTCTCGGTTTTGGAACAAGAGAGGCTCGGTTTTGGACAAAAAAGTAAAGAGGAAACAAGATCAAGAACACACTCAACTCAAGAACAAACTTGGAGCCTTTCAATATCAAAGTGTTTACAAGATTTGTGGAATGGATTCTAGAGAGAATCAACAAAGAACAAAGGACTTGTGGTGTGAGACTAGAGGATGATATTTCAAGGAGGGGGTGATGTTGTATTTATAGGCAAGGGATAAGCGGTTTAGAGGTGAGTGGAATGGGATATTTCCTCCCTCAACCGCCTCTAGTTGCTCCTCAAGGCCGGTTGGAGCTTGGTTGCCCTCCGGTTGGTCTTCGGTTGAGCCAAGGGGGGATGAACTTGACTTGTGGATAAGCTTGCATTAAAAACCCACTCACTTGGCTAGCAAATATCCCAAGCCAACCGACTTTTGTCATGGTTGCTCCTCAATTCCTCCGGTTTGAGCTTAGTTGGACCTCAAAAGGCAACCGGGATGAATAGTGAAGCCGACCGAAATAGTAATAGTTCGGTTATGGATTTTTAGGTGGACTTCGCCGGAATTTTTACCAGAGAAAAATTATGACCGGAGCATGGTGGCGGTTGGATGGGTCTAATCGGAGCATCACCGGAGTTCAATCGGAGCTCGGCCGGAGTTGCTGGAAGTTGGCCGGAATGTGGCTAGAATCTTGGTCGGAGTAGATTGTGTTGCGAACCGTTGATTCTGAACGACTGACAAGCACAATGTCTTAGTGTGCAAATCAAAGATAAATTTATAGTCCACTACCCTTAGCTTACTATGAGATTAGTAAAACGGCAAGTAGGGGTCGAACCCAAGGGAGTTGTAATGGCTACTTGTTGTTCTTGTAAAAAAAATAGCAAAGGAAAGTAAACTGGTTTTGGGGGGGGGGGGGTTTGGAACAAGATTTGCAATGAAAGTGCGAAAAGTAAGAAAAGTAAATGCAATGGGAGGGTGATCAAGAGAATGGTATTCGGTCTAGGGGCCTTTTGTTGTGGCTCAACTCATCATTGACCTCTAATGATCATACTACGTGTTCAAGATGTATCAAGGCCATTCCAAGCACTTGACTTGCCACACCGTTTAGTCCTTTTCAAGACATAGAACTCTAGTTCTAGAAAGACTAATACTCCATTCCAAGATATATTAGCCTTAGTCCAACCGCATGGTGTCATGATTCATTATCGACCAAACAGTTAATAGAAGGACTAGACTACTCGACCAAGCTTTGCCATTCCAAGCATCCACTTGGTTTCGTTGTCTAATCTGGATTGAACTACTCGGCTAGTCTTGCCATTCCAAGCTTCCACATAGCCTCGTTGTTCAACCAATAAAGGCACAAGAACTAGTGAACACAAAGAAGCATTAAGGAAAGAGTCTCAAAGTTGTGCTACAATATGATTGTGGCTAGTTCATCATTGACCTTTAATGATCATACTTCGTGTCATGAATGTGGTTCACTCCATTCCAAGATATCACCCAAAGTAAGGCCATTCCAAGCTCTTACACTACAAGACACAAAGAAGCATTAAGAATGGGGTCTCAAAACCGTGCCACAATGCAATGATCCCCAAACCGAATAGGGAGTGGTTTAGCCACTCACATCCATGGGAAGGATATGAGGGAAATGGATGAATGCAAGTACTTGAAAGTAAGAACAGTAAGTAAGTGCAAGAAAGTAATACAAGAATGTAAATGTGCAACAAAGTAAAGAAGGAGTAGAGAGATGTTGAATCTTTCCCAAGCCCAAATTACAAGAGGTTCCCCTAAGGGATTTTAGAGAGATTTTCGCATGTCATTTACAAGGGCCAAGGTGCTGCTTATATAGAGATTTGAGGAAGGTTCTAGGTCTTTGAATTGTCTTGGGCATCAAGTTTGAGTGGCATAAGTGATTTGGCACAAGCAAGACCAAAACCGCCCTAACTCTTTGGCCTTAGGTCCCTTGGCAGCAACGTCTTCTGCTCTGGCACAAGAACACGGAGGGTGACGTCATCACCTTGGGGGACGAGCCGAGAAAGTCAAGGGAAGGTTGACCATTGACCCTTGACCTTGACCTTATGTTTTGACCCTTTGGAAAGACCATTTTTGGATTTTGAGCTCTAGGTCTCGGAGCTCCGGTTCTGAATAGTTGAGATGATTCTAAGCAAGTTCCAAGAAGGAAGTTTTGCCAGAAAATGCCCGGAGCTAGGTCAAAAATCATTTTCAAGTTGCGGGGCGCTGGCCGGGCGCGGCCTGGTCCTTCTAGGGCGCGGCCGGGTCCTTCTAGGGCACTCTCGGCCAAAACCGGGACGCGGGCATATTTCCTCCGGCCAAAGTGGCCTAAAGGGTGCCAATTGATGTAAGGACTCCATATCACTTGAAGAATTGTGCGTCGTTTGACTTTGGCCCGGCGAAGTCCTTAGATTACTTGAAACTCGGGCGCAGGCCTCAGGCACTCGGCGCAGGCATCGGGCGCAAGCCTCGAGCACTCGGCGCAGGCATCGGGCGCAGGCCTCGGGCACTCGGCGCAGGCATCGAGCGTCATGCGCTCGGGCGCAGGCGCATGCCCTGGTGTTCTTGGCAAGGACCCGGGCACTCGGACAGGGACCCGGGCACTCGGACAGGCGCTCGAACAGGGACCCGGGCACTCGGACAGGCGCTCGGACAGGGACCCGGGCACTCGGACAGGGACTCGGGCAGGGACCTGGGCTCTCGGCAGGCGCTCGGGCAGGGACCCGGGCACTCGGACAGGGACTCGGGCAGGGACCTGGGCTCTCAGCAAGCGCTCGAGCAGGGACCCGGCTGAGGTCCTTAGGTCCCGACTTGGGTCCCTTGGCCCCGGATGAGGTCCTTAGGTCCCATTTTGCCTCCAAATCACCTTGTGATGCTTTTGTGGCCTAAAATGCCATTGTTAAGCTCATTTCCTCTTTAGACTCCTAAAGGCCCTGAAATCCAAAACGACATTAACAAGTAAATGTTCTCATGATCAAATGTCGTAAATGGTGGGATTTAATGACTTAATGAGTCGTATAAATACGTCTCATCAACGACAAGACCATTAGAAGTTGTTTTCATCAAGGGAGTTAAGCCGGATTTTGGCCGGAGAATGGCCAAAATCCCAAATCAGTCGAAAGTTCCCCTTGATTGGCCTCAACCGGGGTCGGTGCTTTAGGCTTGCGTTCTTGTCTATTTTCCGACGGTTCTTGCATGTTGAGGTGATATTAGGCCGGGTCCATGAAGGATGCTAAGGCTGGATTTGATTGTAGCTAGGTCGTGCCTTAGGATGGCATGAATTCACGGGCTCTCGGCTCTCGGCTTCGGGCGCTCGGCGCAGGTTCTCGGGTAGGTTCCCGGGCACTCGGGCGCATCGCCTCAGGGACTCGGGCACAGGCCCGGCTGTGGTCTCGGTACTCGGTACATGCGTTCGGGCGCGTCCGGGTGTTCTCGGTACCTGACTGGGGTACTCGGTACTGGGACCGGGCCCGTTACTGTTCCTCTCGATCCTTGGGTGCGGCTCCTTGGTCAGAACTGTTTGGCGATCCTTTTTAGCCTTAAGAACCCCATTTTAGCTTGTTTTCTCTCTGAACCTCAAAATACCCTGTAGATTAATAATGGAACTAACAAGCAAAAGTTAAATAGACAAAGTGTCTAATTTGGTGAATTTAACTGACTTAATAAATCATATAAATATGGTCCATCACTAGGTCTTGCTGCTTTTTCCCATTTTCCCATCTTCTAATGATAAAAATTTGATTATTATACGTCCATGGACCCTCTTCCAGAATTTTCTCCATTTTTTCCTGCGAATCTACCTTCACTACTGCCATATTTCCACTGATTTCTTCGAACGCTATCCCCTTCGTTATCTTCCATACCTTGTTCAGAATGCCAGACAGTGCTCCAATGTTAAATCCTTCCCCTGTTGCCAATTTTGACACTACCGCCCACTGGTATTCGCTTATTGCCTTTGTCCACGCTTATTTCCTGTCTGTTAAAACCATCTTCTCTTTGAGTTTGCTTGCCAAAATGTCGACCTGCTTCTCACTCATTTCTCACTGAGTCTTCAACAATCAGACCTACACGATGGCTTGATAAGAGAGAACAATTTGACCGGTTTGGTTTTATGGATACCGATAAATATCCAGGAAGTATTCAAGATTTGACGCACTCCCCGAAGAGAGGAAAAGCTTTCTAGAAAGAGAAAGTATCTTTTTTTTGTGAGAAAGGAGCAAGTATCTTTTGATTATCTATAAAGAGAAAGAGAATCCGTTAGGGTTAAAATTAAATCACGAAAGATTAACGCCCGTCTGTATTTTTAATTTTCTTAATTATAATTTGATCCCAAAGTACCTTATTTGAAAAAAATTATAGTTCGGTACTTATATTGAAATAGGACGATAGTTCCAGTAATGAAATTGTACTTTTCCCTAAAATAAAATCATAAGAAATGCAATTAACAATAAATAAATAAAAGAGGCAATGATAAACCTGAAATGCCCACTTTGCGGCGCATGAACTGATGGTACCGATGGAAAAGAGAAGCTTCGGAAGATGATAAAAATATTACCGGAAACTAACTGCAGATCCGATGAGTACAAATTGAGATTTATGTATGAAATTAATGGAAATGGACAAACAATCTGTTGGACGTCTGTTATCTGAAAATAAATTTATTTCATGCAGATCTAACAATAATAAACCGTTTCAGCAGTGATGTTAATTAACCAACATGCATATATAAATCTGAACATGCATATATGAATCTGAACATGCATATATGAATCTGAACGAATACAGTTATCAGAATCTGATACAAACAAACAGATATTAAAAGGACAGCAAACCGAGTTGGTGATTCAGTCACGTCGTTGACGCTGTCCTTAAAGCTGATTTGCCTCCCGTGCTGGATTTGACGGCAAAAAGCTTCCCAGGATAAAAGAACCTCAGCAAGCGCGTTGAGCACTGTAGCCTTGCTGATCGAACCTATTCGATCTTCTGCTATCACAGATCGGAAAAAACAAGAGACGAGATGTGTAGGAGTGTTGTATTGTGTGTGTTTTGAACTGAAGCGCAGGCTTCTTTATATAGTCGAGAGGAGAAACCGTTTTGCTGCTGGCTTTTTGGAAAAGATATGAACTGTCTTGTTTATTGTTCGGTTTAATTATGCAAAACCGAAATTAGAATAACCAAAAACGAACCGCGCAACCCGCTGAGAAAATTGACGGCATTCACCCGGATGATGTGGGCGCGCACAAGACAGGCCAAATTCGACGTCGTCGACCGGATGATTTCCCCCCCCCCCTGCGCACGCCCGCGAAGGCATTTTGGAAGAGTTTCTTTTAACAACTTAACAAGCTTGTTATGGAAATCATATATGAACAAACATTGTTCCCATTTGGCCTCCAATGTGGGATATAAGACTTTCACACAAGTGAAATCCAACCCATATCAATCCCTACCAAGGTCAAGTTCCATGGTTTTTGGCACTACTTTGAGCATCAATTACTCATTCGATTTAGCTTCGTTTTTGGCGATTCAATACTTGATTTCATACCTCACACGTCAAGGTATTTTAATCTAATTTTGTCAACAAGATTGGAGGTGTTCTCCACGCTCAATTTTAGGTCTCAAATGTGGCGCACCACCATTTTCTTCAACCCACTACAAACACATTTTCCAACACAATCAAATTGAGATTGAATGTGAAACGGTGTTTTGTAAATTGAAGAAGAAAACAAATAAAGCTAGGGATGCGGATGGATCACGAGCGAAAGAGGTTGAAGAAGAAATTAAAGGAGACAGATTTATGAACTTATGAATCGCTCTGGCACTCATCACACTCGGCATTTACGTGGCAGCACAATGGTTGATAGGGCCAAAACCGCTGTTAGCCCCCAAGGGTTTTCGTCGTACTCACACGTCTGCTTAGCGACTTTTGAAACAAAATCAAAAGCACTGTCTCTATGGCCTAAAACTGATGAGGAGAGCAGTGGTTATTGATGAAGCTTTAATTTGGGTTATTCATCCAAATGTCCTTTTTTAAACTCAAAATATCCATTTGTCCCTTTTGAAACTCAAATAATCAGAATGTTCCTTTTTTTATATTTTCAATTTTCCCAAACCGACAATGTTAATTTTCTAATATTTCCGGTTTCTCTCATACCGAGAACATACATAAGGATGACGTGGCCGAGTTTAGGGCATTTGTGGACGAAACGTGGACGAAAAAAGGAGCATGTTTTGATACATTCCCAATTTGAGGGGAACCGGGAATATTAAAAATTGACATTCCCGGTTTTAGGGAAACCAGGAATATTAAAAATTGTCATTCCCGGTTTTGGGGAAACCGGGAATGTAAAAAAAAAGGCATTCTGGTTAATTGAGTTTCAAAAGGGGCAAAAGGGTGTTTTGAGTTTGAAAGAGGGGCATTTGGGTGAATAACCCCTTTAATTTAACCAAACTCGCTTCTCCTATCAGCAAGTGCTGACTGTGTAGAGAGAATTTGGATTTAGAAGAAAACCGATGTTGCCAACCGCAGATTTTGAAAAATATGGTATATACTAAATAAAACTTATAACAGTAGTATATCCTGAAGACAACAGCAAACGTAGCAGCGGCAATCGAACAGTAGAGAATTAGAGCTCGGGATCAGCAGAGCTCTGAGATTCAAAAATGGGAAAAATGGTGAAAATTGGATTGATTGGAAAAACCTGATACAGACTCAATATAAAACAAAACACAAACATAACCCTGAACTAATACAACTCACACATGATTCCCATAAATACAGAAAAACTACACAACGACACCCCTACACAATTAAATACACCAAAGCGCCAATATGAGCTGATGAACACAGCTCAACACCCCTCCTCAATCTGGAGCATGGAGGAAGTTGGAAACGCCCAGATTGGAACAAAGTTGGGCTATGCGATCAGCCGACAAAGGCTTTATAAGAAGATCAGCAGGTTGATGCAGTGTGGGGATATGACAAGGCTGAACAAACTGATGAAGAACATGCTGTCGAACAGAGTGGCAATCAATTTCAATGTGTTTTGTTCTCTCGTGAAACACTGGATTACGAGCTATATGTATAGCTTCTTGATTGTCACAAAAAAGGGGATAGGTGTAGGTGCTCGAACACCCAAATTAACCAGCAATCCAACAATCCAAACAAGTTCACAACAAGTAACAGCCATGGCACGATATTCTGCACTACTACAGACGGGACCTTATGCAACGGTTCTGAGATAACTTATGCAACGGTTCCTCATCCGTTGCATAAGCTACCGTTGCATAAGGTCATGATCTTATGCAACGGTTCAAGAAAACCGTTGCATAATGGTGTATCTTATGCAACGGTTATAACAACAAACTGTTGCATAGGGTCATGATCTTATGCAACGGTTATAACAACAAAGCGTTGCATAAGGTATACCATTATGCAACGGTTTTCTTGAACCGTTGCATAAGCTCATGACCTTATGCAACGGTTCCAACAAAAAACCGTTGCATACGATACACCATTATGCAACGGTTTTCTTGAACCGTTGCATAAGATCATGACCTTATGCAACGGTTTTAACAACAAACCGTTGCGCAAGTTTTGGAAAAAATGGACAGATTTTAGCTGTTTTAAGCTCAATTCCGCCTGAAAAATTGAATACAAATTGTAAACAAAATTTAATACCCTGCTGATGGACCATAATTATACGAATCAAAAACACAGTAAAACCCACCAAATTAGACTGTTTGTCTATCTAACTTCTACTTGTTAGTCCCGATATATTTCTACAGGGTATTTTGGCGCTTAGAGAGAAAACACGCTAAGGAGAGAATTTTACGCTGAAAAGATATTACGAGTCATTCCAAGGTCAAGATCAGACGCTGAACAAAGAAATCTCAAGATCCTGACATTGAATTACTCAATTCAAATTCAACCGAGGAACAACCAAAGTCAGACCGGAGCAAAATTGGACTGATAGTTTTGTGAAAAGACTGCACAAAACTGTCAAAACTCATCCATGGACCAAGTGACCGGCGGCTTTTGGCTTTGTGGTGACTCATGGGTGGCCAATACCACCCCTTCCTCCTCCATGACCGGCGGCCCAAGGCAAAGGGTGGCAAAGCCACCAAAAGTCCCCTCCATTTGGACTTGAAACCGGCGGCTTTTGAGCCACCACAAGGTGGTGCCATGTGGAGTTCTTCTCCTCCACAAGCTCCTCCCCTCCTCCTCCACCCTTGGATGCAACACCACATGCCACCATCTCCACCCTCCATTCTCCTCCCCTTAGCCTGTAAAAGGAGAGCTCCTCCTCCTCATTTGTAACATCCCACAATCAACAATTCACTTCTCTCTCTAAGTTTTGGTTACTTTGTAAGTTTGGTTTTTGAAATAATACTCCTGTTGGTTCTTGAGTATTATACTTTAGAGAATACTCCTGTTGGTTCTTGAGTATTCAGTAGGAATTGGGAATACTCCTGTTGGTTCTTGAGTATTCCACCCCTTCTCCTCTTACTGTTTTCAAAAACCCCCGAGTATTTAGCTATGGTATCCACCTCTATGGATATTCGTAGCTAAACTCTTTATTCGGTTAAAGGGGCGTACTTGTATTATAAAATGTTTTAATTCTTTTAGTTTCTTTTCTATGTATTCAAAACTTGTTCTATGTGCCATATATTAGGTTAGAACTTCCAAGGTTGAGTGGATGCTTGGAATGGCAAAGCTCTTCCGTGGGGTTCGTAAACATACTCGGATAAGTGGATGCTTGGAATGGCAAAGCTTATCTGAGGAGTTTGACCTTTCTAAAACACCATTTGGTTGCTCGGGAATGAAAGACCAAATGGATGCACACAGGCTAATATACCTTGGAATGGGGTATTAGTCTAAGTAGAACAAGTGCTCTACGACTTTTGCAAAAGACTAGACGGTGTTGCAAGTTGAGTGCTTGGAATGGCCTCGATTCACTTTCGAACACTTTTGCAAAAGGCTAGACAGTGTTGCAAGTCGAGTGCTTGGAATGGCCTTGATTCACGTTTGAATACTTAGAAGGGTTACTAAAATAATAAACAGGCTATGATACAAGGCCCCTGAAACCGAATGTTTTCCTTTAATTACAAAACCCTCCTGTATTTACTTTTATAAATTGCTCGATCATCTGCAATCACCAACCGCTCATCTACCGGAGGACTCGCAAATCACGCATCACCCACTGTAGGTCTTTCTTTTTACTTTTCAGTATTTATTTTCTGTAATTTGCTTTTCAGCACTCAAAACCAAAAACAACCAAAAAAGTCACTTAGTCATAACCGCTAAAATCTCAATCAACCTTAAAACACGCTCCCTCGCTGTACAAATCCCTTAAAGAACAATGTATCCCCCTAATTCCCTTGGGTTCGACCCCTACTTACCACTTACTACCCAGTAGTGAAGTCGCGAGTAGCGGAAAATATAAATTTATTTGTACAGAGAACATTGCACCTTAACGACAGTGCAGTGGGCTCCGTCAAAATTGGCGCCATTGCCGGGGAATTAGCCATCGGATAAGTTCTTTAAATCAATACGCGCTTCAACCATGTCTCGCGAAGGAAGCCACCATGACTATCAGGATGATGACGAGATAAACCTGTACGAACGAAATGATGAGGTGCCACTTCCATTTGTGGACGATCCGGAACAACTCATCAGAAATAGAAGAGCTCGTGATAGGGAGGCAATCAGAAGAAATCAAGAACCACCCGAGGACCGAAATGCAGCTGGTCCAGTACAACCCCCTAGATATCCACCACCCCCTCAACCTCGACAAGTGCCGAGACGAGAACCCGCTTTCGATGACTACTACGGAGATAACAACAACTACCGTGCACCTACTATGGGAGAACTCAATGCCCCAGAATTCGAAACGCAGCCGTGGTGCATTTGCTAGAGCCCTAAACACGAGAAAACCCGGTTCAAGAGGCTAGTGGTCAAAGGTCCCTCACCTTCTCAGAGACGTTGGAAGGAGACACCATCAGAACAAGGGGAACTGGACCCAAGCACATCTGCTCACAAGAAATCAGGTAAAGGCAAGGCAAAAACCAACACAGGAACAGTGGCGAAATTCGACCTAAGCCACCCATGGGACCCCAACCAGTGATCCAGGAATAAGGTACTGTCAAGCCAACGACGTTAAACAAGTGCACTGGTCGGGAGGTAACCCGACACTATCTTACTTTCTGTCTTTTTATTTTCTGTCTTTTAGTTTTTATTAGTCGCTCTCACCCACTTGGTGCATAGAATGATTTGACTATTTAGGAATTGGTTTTTGGAGCACGATCGGATCAGCTAGGCAGCTTCCGTGAATTTACCGGGCCTGCGCTGAGAGTTCAAAGCCCCAGCCGAACTCCCTCGATTATCCAGCCTCATGCCATGTCATTCGACACAAAAAGGGAGTTCTGATCTTACCTTTCCTTAATATCATTTCCTTCTCGCAATTGTCTGCTTGCATGGATTTTGAACTAAGTAGTACTGAAAGGCACGCCTTCGTTCAAAAGTGTGGGGTGAGATCCGCATGTGTACATAAATAAATAACATGTTTTTTCTTTTTCTTTTTTAGTATTATCTTTTTGAAAATATGAACTTAAGAATGTGAAAAAGATAGATCTAAAATTCATGCATTTACCTTGTGAAAATTCAACTGTCTAAAAACTTAGAACGTAACTTCTCATTTGTCCCTTTGTGCTGAGATAAACTAGGGATGTGGAGTTGATAGAAATGCCCTAGAGAGGCTTGGCAAGCAATCAAAGGATCGAATCAAACTATATGGTTTTCGAAGTCAGTGGAAGCTGCACTTCGGGTTTCAGTGAAGATTGAAGTCATCTCCGCCATGCAGTGTTTATGCAAAAAGAAAAAAAAGAAGGTGAGGACGGGAATCAGACCGTCCTCTCTCTAGTCAAAGTAGCCCAGAAAATAGATGAGCGACCCTCATCTTGACCCGCGCGAAACGACAAGGATGAGAGGAGCGGGGAGGTATTTCCATAGGCTTGCGGGCGATGATTGGACCTCCCAAAAAGGCTTGAGAAAATGGACTAGCAAGTCACAATGACGCAAAAAGCTCAAAGAAGCAAATCAATAGGCCAAAGGCCAAAAATTGTGAAGGTTTTAACCAAACAAAAAGTGAAGTACTCAAAGAGTCAAATCAAAGGCCAAAGGCCGATTCACTACAAAAGCAGTCCCTCGCCAAAAGAAAAATCAAAGTACTCAAACCAGTGAAACCCGAACCGAATCACGTGCTAGAGAAAGCTACAAGGAAACCATATAGTGCGAGACGGTCCCGAGATTGCAGTCCAGGAGCCTGAAAAGGGCTATCTCCCGAAACATCCAGAATAATTTGCATCTCAGCACGGACGTACAAGTATCAAGTTTCTTCTATTTATTTACACAGTTCAATTTGGTAATAAGTAAGCAATGCATGAATTAGGATAAATCTAGTACCACAGTCTAATTTTCATATTTCAACAAACTTACTTAGTGTGCTGCCCTTTAATAGCATTGTTCGGGACGAACAACTAAAAGTGTGGGGTGATCTGATGGACCATAATTATACAAATAAAAAAGACAGTAAAACCCACCAAATTAGACTGTTTGTCTATCTAACTTCTACTTGTTAGTCCCGATATATTTCTACAGGGTATTTTGGCGCTTAGAGAGAAAACACACTAATGAGAGGATTTTACGCTGAAAAGATATTACGAGTCATTCCAAGGTTAAGATCAGACGCTGAACGAAGAAATCTCAAGATCCTGACATTGAATTACTCAATTCAAATTCAACCGAGGAACAACCAAAGTCAGACCAGAGCGAAATTGGACTGATAGTTTTGTGAAAAGACTGCACAAAACTGTCAAAACTCATCCATGGACCAAGTGACCGGCGGCTTTTGGCTTTGTGGTGACTCATGAGTGGCCAAATCCACCCCTTCCTCCTCTATGACCGGCGGCCCAAGGCAAAGGGTGGCAAAGCCACCAAAAGTCCCCTCCATTTGGACTTGAAACCGGCGGCTTTTGAGCCACCACTACTACAGAAGAGAGATTAGGCAACAGTTCAGACGTAGCTTATGCAACGGTTTCTCATCCGTTGCATAAGCTACCGTCGCATAAGGTCCATACCTTATGCGACGGTTTCCTGAAACCGTTGCATAAGCGTAACACCTATGCAACGGTTTGTTGTTAGAACCGTCGCATAAGAGCAACACTTATGCAACGGTTTATTGTTAGAACCGTCGCATAAGAGAACACTTATGCAACGGTTTGTTGTTAGAACCGTCGCATAAGATGAACCATTATACAACCGTTTTGGTGCTCAAACCGTTGCATAAGTGTAGCTCTTATGCGACGGTTTTTATGGAACCGTTGCACTAAATATGAAAAAATTTGGCAGGTTTCAGCTGTTTTAGCTCAAAATCCCCCTGAAAATTGAATACACATTCTAAACCAAATTTAGTACCCTGCTTTTACACATTTCCAAACATGGAAACACTTCCATTTTACTCAAAATACAACCATTCATACAAGTCCATCCATATATACATTGATTTATACAAACGTCACATATATAAATAATATTCACATGTAAACACTATGTTCGAATAAGTAGTTGTACAAGTAGGCGGCGATCTCATCTCGCACGTCTTGTACCTTCCCCAACTCATATGATTGTGTCCCATTAGGAAAAACCTATAAAAAATAAGAATACGATTAACATAAATATATATAAAAATAGAGTTAGAACAAATTTGCCTAACTAGAACATGGATTTAGAAACAAACGTAGCTAGAACATAGATTTAGAACACACTTAGCTAGAACATGGATTTAGAACAAACATAAGTAAAACATGGATTTAGAACATGGATTTAGAACACAACCTAGCTACATTTGTCAACATTCTAATAGAGTAAGACGAGACTAGCATTCTTACTTGGTCAAAGTTCTCCACATATGCACCGTTATTAGCACGAACAAATTCCATTATGTCCCGAATATTTCTCAGAACATAATAACCGCATAAATTAGAGTTTGTGGGTTGTTTCGGACTCTGCATTATAAGTAAACTCAGTTAACACTTTATTAATGAAAATTACAAGTATAGTAAAGGAATGTTTTTCTATAAATAGTACCTTCACTATCTTCCATTCGACTTGACGATCAATCCTCGGATTACATCCTTGATAGTATCGTTGCAACCCCCTAAAATAAATAACAATACGTAATTAGTGAATGTCAATGCAAGTTACAAACTAATAGTAAGTTCGAAACTTACGAGTCCACTAAAGCTTTTGCATCGCGGTGTATAACGGTGGCGCCTTTTGAGGAGTTGAACCAATGGACTACACCTTGGTTGGGGAAGATAACGCACAACATCCAATGAAACCTACATCAACACACTAAATTCATAAACCCATATTTCAAAAAATAGGTTATATGGTACAAGTAATTTATGTACTTACTCCGTAGCATTTATATAAGGCATAAAATAGCAATAATTGCGATCCTTGTCTGGCATATTGAGTCTTGATACAAACGACTCAATCCTCTCATCTACGTCATTGGAAGGGCTCACGGCCGTGTGATTGAAGAACCCGAATCGAACCTCTGATTCAAGCATTTGATCGTATAAAGAACTACAACATGAAAAAGATGTAAAGTTAGACCTTCTGCAAGAAATGATGAACAATTAATGACAAGAGTATTACCTTATATACAAATCACAATGTGAGTTCGACAACGGTTTCAATGCGAATATATCACGGACATCATCTGGGCCCACTATGGAAGTGTAGTCGTCACCGAACAATTCGTCAGCAATGCGTACTCTAACAACGTCTCTGCCCAAGTTAGAGTACATGTTGTGTAGAAATCGACAGTCGATGGAATAATTCTCTACTTCATCATTTGAGGCCGGTGGCAAGTGGTAGTATAGTCGCATGGTATATTCCTGAATTTCGAATGTTAGTAAATAATTCATATAAAATTTGATAAATTAAATAATGGAAAGATGGTTCAAATAATTGATATTATTACCCTTGGGTTGATTTCAACCAAGTGCTTCGGCCATGCAACCAAGTCTGCTTTCTCCTCTGCATCTCGTGTTGTCTTTAATTTCTCTCCATGGGGAATGGGTAGTCCATTAATCTGACCAAGAGAACTATCGACCTTCACCTTCACCATTTCATCGGGCAGTGGTATAGCACGTAGCAAACGACTGTTCATGACTCGACCGACAGCCACTACTCGTCTCTCATTATTAAGTCCCTCTTCGATATATAATAGGCTTCTTAGCCCAATCTGTCAACGTAAATAATTCAAACGGATGTTTACATTTGTAAGAAAAATCTAAACCAAACAGTAAGGAAATAATGACTTTAAAAATCTCCAAGTACCTTTGGTATACTCTTCCAAGGGTCCGTATCTGTGGGAGCACCGTGGAAGCAGTACTGACTCTGTCGGTCAGACGGCTGAATATTGCGAATAGCACTAGCACTGGGTGTCACCCTCGAAGAGCTAGAGCTAGGTAATCCAATCCTCCATGGAATGTGTGACCCGAGTCCACGAGTGCGTCCAGGGTGCTCATCCGTGCCAATAGCCTCCGTCAATATGTCACGTCGGCCTTGTGATGAAAATTCTCCTCGAGCGGCCTTATCCACTAAATCATCCTATTATTTCAAAAAATTACCAATAGTTAGTGTATAATTTAAAAAATCTTAGCTATTAAACCACACATAACGAACTTACAATCTTTGTAGCTACTCCTCGAGTTGCCTCAGAGACGAACTCATCCGTTTTTCTCATTCGTCCCCTCTTCCACAAATCATGCCTCTCTATAGAGACATTAGAAGCTTGTTCCTCTTGAATTGCCCCCAGAGAAATTAACTCATCTCTTTTTTCTTTTGCCATTGCTTCTTCTAATTTTCTATATCCTCCTCGACCCAAGACGTGCTGATATACATTCTTGACCAGATCCTTGTTTGTGTCCCTTAACTTCTTTGCAGCTTCGGAGAGCCTCTGCTCCTTAAAAGTCTTCCAATGATCGGAGTCAATGTACGAATACTTTTTCAAAGCATCTTCATCTGTTCCGTCACCGTAGATGTAATCTTTTGCGAGACGTGATTTAAATTGTTTCCACATCTTGCACGCAGCGCTAAGCTCCTGATTTTTATGATCCTCGACTCCATCAAAAACTGCCTGGAAATATATAAAACAAGTTTTAATTAATACAAAAGTTAGTTAATTACCATGTTTAAAACAAATACAATGTTATAATTAAACAAGCTCTTACAGTTGCCTCTCTCCACACATAGTCTTTAAAATGTTTAGGGACCTTCCTCCAATCAGAGTGTACGATAGGAACACGACATCGAACCAACGTTCCCAAGTAGCTCCTCCAATTGTCTCCAACCTTCCCTATTGGATTCCCTCTTCTATCCCATTCAACCGTGGCCTTGGTACCAGCGTCCTTGTGTCTCCTAACGAATCTGCCCATATATACAAGACCTCTCTTCTTTGGAACTTTACCAGAAGTGTCATTATGGTCATCCTCACTGCTGCTACTACTGCTGTGTGAAATGGCCATGATCCTGTAAACATGAAATTAATTCATCAATAAACCCATTCTCAGAAATAAATAAATAACTACACAAGTCATAAATAAATAACTACACAAGTCATAAATAACTACACAAGTCATAAATAACTACACAAGTCATAAATAACTACACAAGTCATAAATAAATAACATACACAAGTTAAATTTCTTTATCAATCCATATTCCTTCGCCATGATCTTCTCGTAGTTGAATTTCATTATCAGCTTCACTATCATCGTTCTCCACGGGAGCTATCGTATAAACGGGCATGCATTCCTCAGCTAGATCTTCAGATGCATCACTGGTTAGTTGTTGTTTTCCGTCGAGGACAACAAAATGGTTGTTATCAGCAGGGTCACGGACGTAAAATACTTGTCTCGCTTGTTCGGCCATAATGAATGGCTCGTCCTTGGACCCTTCTCTTCGAAAATCCACAAACGTCATTCCATATTCATCAGTACGAACCGCCGAATTATTAACCCATTTACATTTAAACACAGGCACTCGAAACTTTACGTAATCCAACTCCCATATTTCTTCGATGAGGCCAAAATAATTAATAGGAGCATATATTGGATTCTGATCTCTAGCACTAGAAACAAGAGTGGTTTCAGCAATAAGTGTGACACCACTATTTTGCACAACGGTTTGGTCATCTTGAGCTTTTGTGTGGAAACAAAATCCGTTAATGTCGTAAGCATTCCACGAGTATACAGTTGGCGTAGGACCCGGCAGGAGCCACTTTACTAAGTCATCAGACTCTTCTTCAGAGTTGGCCTGATTATTTAAAATCTCATTACATCTCAGCCAGTTACAAAATGACCGACTATGTTCTTTTTGTAACCACTGCTCGGATTTTCTTGGGAAAGCACTCCTTAATATGTTTAGGTGCTGCTCTATGAAAGGCGTGATATCAGGCATATGTTGCAATACATAGAAATGAGCAACCATCAACTCATCAAATGATGGGTTGATGTATTTCTGACCACTTATGCCCTTTCCATTAAGTCGATCAATATGATGTGGCCTGGGAATCCCAACTGCGGCTGTATTTCCTAAAAAGTTAGTGCAAAACTCGACAGCCTCTTCAGTTATGTATCCTTCCACTATACACCCTTCTGGACGATGTCTATTTCTCACGTAGCTCTTTAGAATCTTCATGTACCTCTCAAAAGGGTACATCCATCTCATATGAACCGGTCCAAGAATGCGAATCTCGCGCACCAAATGAACAGTAAGATGCACCATTACATCAAAAAAGCTAGGTGGAAAAAACATCTCTAATTGGCATAGTGTAACAACAATCTGGTCTTGTAGTTTATCAAGCTCTGATGAATCAACAACCTTAGCAGACAAAGAGCTAAAAATGGCACAGAGTCTTTGTACAGCGGATCTCACTTTAGGAGACAATACACCTCTAATCGCAATAGGCAACAACTGTTGAATCAATACATGATAGTCATGAGATTTTAATCCATTCAACCGCAGATCCTTCATTGAAACCAAGCTGGAAATATTCGAAGAATACCCATACGGAACTTTAACTCCTTTCAAACATCCACACAAAATTGTTTTTTCATTCTTAGAAAGAGTTGTGCATGATGGAGGCAAATATGTACGCTTTCCTTCAGTTTGAGGTGCTAATTTGGTACGAATGTTCATATCCAACATATCCAGTCTAGCTTTCAATCCATCCTTTGTTTTTCCGGGAATGTTTAATAAAGTACCAATAAGACTGTCACATATATTCTTTTCAATATGCATCACATCAATGCAGTGTCTGACGTCAAGTGTATGCCAATAAGGGAGATCAAAAAATATTGATCGCTTCTTCCATGGAGTACCTTCAGTGCGTGCATTGGGCTTCCCAAATCGATTTGTAATATTCTGAATTTTTTGAAGTATTTCATCTCCAGAAGCCAGTCGAGGTTCTATTCCATGTTCGGTCTCACCATTAAATGCAGCTTTTTTCTGCCTGTAAGGATGATGCCTCGATAAAAACCGTCGATGTCCCATGTAAACCATTTTTCGACAATTCTTTAGATGGCGTGCATGTGTCTCTTCCCCGCAAATTGGACAAGCTTTGTACCCTTTAATACTGTACCCCGATAAGTTACCATAAGCTGGGAAGTCATTGATGGTACACATTAGCATGGCACGCATATTAAAATATTCCTGCCTTGACGCGTCAAACGTCCGTACTCCTTCGTTCCATAAAAGCTTCAAATCTTCTATCAATGGAGCTAAGTATACATCAATATCATTTCCGGGTTGTCGCGGACCCGATATCAATAGAGAAAGCATCATATACTTACGCTTCATGGTTAACCTGGGAGGAAGATTGTAGATAACCAATATCACAGGCCATGTACTATGCTGAGTACTGAGGTTTCCATGTGGATTCACCCCATCAGTAGAAAGGCCAATGCGTAAATTTCTACACTCTGCTCCAAATGTCGGGAATGTGTTATCTACTTTTGCCCATTGTAGTGAATCAGCAGGATGACGCATTTTTGTATCAATAACACGTTTCTCAGCATGCCAACGCATATTATCAGAATCCTCCGAGCTAGCAAATAATCTCTGAAACCTGGGGATCGGTGGAAGATACCATAGTACTTTAGAAGGAGTGCCTTTGGAACCATTTTTTGGTTCTTTGTTTAACTTATAACGAGGAGACTTGCACACCGGACATTCAACCATATCTTTATAGGAATTCCGATATAATATACAATCATTAGGACAAGCATGTATCTTCTCGTAATCGATACCCATCGGACACATAACTTTTTTAGCCTCGTAACAACGGTTAGGTAGGGTGTTATCCTCTGGAAGCATATCTTTCACTAGAGTCAACAATTCAGTGAAACTTACATCACTCCATCCATTTTTTGCTTTCAAGTTGAATATTTTCAAAGTTGCAGATAGCCTTGTGTATTTGGAGCACCCTTCGTACAATGGTAATTCTGAATCGTTCCTCAATGACTCCAAAACTTGAGGTCTAGCGACAAAATCATCGGCAACATTGTTGACCATGTCAATTATATTGTCCTCCTCCCAATCATCATCATCCACCGGTAAACTTTCAACGGGCTGAGGTTGAACATTTTGCGGTTCAACCTCGCCATGCATATACCAAAACTTGTACTGTGGGTCAATTCCCTTTAACAAAAGATGTTTCCGTAATTTCTTTGGTTTGACCTTTTTGTTATTCCAGCAACCCATACAAGGACAATAAACACGTTCAATGTTGTTTCTGGACGCATACGAAGATGCAAATGCACAAAAATCGATAATCCCTTGGTCGTACTGTACACTTAACCTACTACCGGATACCCAATCTCGATTCATCATAACTACATAAAGCATTATATACTCATAGTTAGAAAGATATATTGTTATATATGGTTGATATAATTATTAGTAGAAATAGACCATATAAATCCACTCCATGAAGCACACTCTAAAAATTAAAAAAGTTTTAAATGAGTTACATAGTGTATTTTACCTTAGAGTAGAATCTCTCGGAGAAAATAGCCAAAGGTTGGATGCAGCGTCGACTCTATAAAGTTATAAACAACAACAAATAAGGTTAGTAAACGAAGAAATATCAAATAACCAATATGATTGGAGACGTAAGTAGTAAACTAGTTTTGTAGTATGCAATATCATATACCCAAACAATCACAATGGCAATAAACATACCGATATGAGCAAAACAAATTTTGAAGGAAGTTCTTTACGACCTTTGAATGTAAAAAATGCTGTCCTCGACCTGCCTATCTGAGTGAATACATGAAGAGAACCAAAAACAAACAATCACTGACTCTGGAACAAAATTCAAATACATTGTTAAAATCAACCAAAATCTCTATCAACAATGGGTCAAGTAAAACCCTAATAAAACTTATCAATAAACAAGCCATTGAAACAAACTAGTACATGAACGATTGGGAACAAACCGATTTCAGATTGGGTAAAGAGTGGCACGGGACGAGTGGCAACGGGACGAGTGGCGACGGCTGGGCGAGCGGCGCGGGACGACGGACGGTGCGGATCGACGAACTGGTTGACGAGGGCGGCGACGTGTGGGCAAAGACGGCGACTTGCGGATTGGGGGGCGACGGACTGGGCGACAAAACTCGAGAGCGGGATTGGAAGAAAGACAGAAAACTTATGTTTTTTAATTTTAGGTTCGAGTTTATGCGACGGTTTTTATCAAACCGTTGCATAATATCAACATGTAGGCCACGGTTTCTAAATGAACCGTTGCATAAGTGCATGATTATGCAACGGTTTACCTTGAACCGTCGCATAAGAGTATTCTTATGCGACGGTTCAAGGTAAACCGTTGCATAATCATGCACTTATGCAACGGTACTCAAGAACCGTCGCATAAGAGTACTCTTATGCGACGGTTCTCAGACAAACCGTAGCCTAAACATCGAACCGTTGCGTAATGAAAAATATGAACCGTTGCCTAATCTCTTCTCTGTAGTAGTGCACCATAAGGTGGTGCCATGTGGAGTTCTTCTCCTCCACAAGCTCCTCCCCTCCTCCTCCACCCTTGGATGCAACACCACATGCCACCATCTCCACCCTCCATTCTCCTCCCCTTAGTCTATAAAAGGAGAGCTCCTCCTCCTCATTTGTAACATCCCACAATCAACAATTCACTTCTCTCTCTAAGTTTTGGTTACTTTGTAAGTTTGGTTTTTGAAATAATACTCCTGTTGGTTCTTGAGTATTCAGTAGGAATTGGGAATACTCCTGTTGGTTCTTGAGTATTCCACCCCTTCTCCTCTTACTTTTTTCAAAAACCCCCGAGTATTTAGCTATGGTATCCACCTCTATGGATATTCATAGCTAAACTCTTTATTCGGTTAAAGGGGCGTACTTGTATTATAAAATGTTTTAATTCTTTTAGTTTCTTTTCTATGTATTCAAAACTTGTTCTATGTGCCATATATTAGGTTAGAACTTCCAAGGTTGAGTGGATGCTTGGAATGGCAAAGCTCTTCTGTGGGGTTCGTAAACATACTCGGATAAGTGGATGCTTGGAATGGCAAAGCGTATCTGAGGAGTTTGTCCTTTCTAAAACACCATTTGGTTGCTCGGGAATGAAAGACCAAATGGATGCACACAGGCTAATATACCTTGGAATGGGGTATTAGTCTAAGTAGAACAAGTGCTCTACGACTTTTGCAAAAGACTAGACGGTGTTGCAAGTTGAGTGCTTAGAATGGCCTCGATTCACTTTCGAACACTTTTGCAAAAGGCTAGATAGTGTTGCAAGTCGAGTGCTTGGAAAGGCCTTGATTCACGTTTGAATACTTAGAAGGGTTACTAAAATAATAAACAGGCTATGATACAAGGCCCCTGAAACCGAATGTTTTCCTTGAATTACAAAACCCTCCTGTATTTACTTTTATAAATTGCTCGATCATCTGCAATCACCAACCGCTCATCTACCGGAGGACTCGCAAATCACGCATCACCCACTGTAAGTCTTTCTTTTTACTTTTCAGTATTTATTTTCAGTAATTTACTTTTCAGCACTCAAAACCAAAAACAACCAAAAAAGTCACTTAGTCATAACCGCTAAAATCTCAATCAACCTTAAAACACGCTCCCTCGCTGTACAAATCTCTTAAAGAACAACGTATCCCCCTAATTCCCTTGGGTTCGACCCCTACTTACCACTTACTACCCAGTAGTGAAGTCGCGAGTAGCGGAAAATATAAATTTATTTGTACAGAGAACATTGCACCTTAACGACAGTGCAGTGGGCTCCGTCACCTGCTGTTACACATTCCCAAACATGGAAATAGTTTCATTTCACTCAAAATACAACCATATGCATTCATAAAAGTCATTATGTACAACCATCCATATATACACTGGTTTATAACAACTTCACATAAACACAATCACAAGAATACACTATGTTCGAATAAGTAATTTTACAAGTAGGCGGCGATCTCATCTCGCACGTCTTGTACCATTCCCAACTCATATGCGCGTGTCCCATTAGGAAAAACCTATAACAAAATAAGATGATGATAACATGAATATAAAAAAAATAGAGTTAGAACAAACCTAACAAGAACATGGATTTAGAAAAAACGTAGCTAGAACATTGATTAAGAAAAAACCTAACTAGAACATGGATTTGACGTAGCTAGAACATGGATTTAGAACAAACATAGCTAGAACATGAATTTAGAACAAACCTAACTAGAACATAGATTTAGAACAAAAATAAATAAGAGAACACACAACCTAGCTACATTTGTCACCATTCTAATAGAGTAGGACGAGACTAGCATGCTTACTTGGTCAAAGTTCTCCACATATGCACCGTTATTAGCACGAACCAATTCCATTATGTCCCGAATATTTCTCAGAACATAATAACCGCATAAATTACTCTTTGCGGGTTGTTTCAGACACTGCATTATAAGTAATCTCAGTTAACACTTTATTAATGAAAATTACAAGTATAGTAAAGGAATGCTTTTCTATAAATAGTACCGTCACTATCTTCCATTCGACTTGACGATCAATCCTCGGATTACATCCTTGATAGTATCGTTGCAACCCCCTAAAATAAATAACAATACGTAATTAGTGAATGTCAATGCAAGTTACAAACTAATAGTAAGTTCGAAACTTGCGAGTCCACTAAAGCTTTTGCATCGCTGTGTATAACGGTGGCGCCTTTTGAGGAGTTGAACCAATGGACTACACCGTGGTTGGGGAAGATAACGCACAACATCCAATGAAACCTACATCAACGCACTAAATTCATAAACCCATATTTCAAAAAATACGTAATAAGGTACAAGTAATTTATGTACTTACTCCGCAGCATTTATATAAGGCATAAAATAGCAATAATTGCGATCTTTGACTGGCATATTGAGTCTTGATACAAACGACTCCAACCTCTCATTTACGTCATTGGAAGGGCTCACGGTCGTGTGATTGAAGAACCTGAATCGAACCTCTGATTCAAGCATTTGATTGTATAAAAAACTACAAAATGAAAAACTTGTAAAGTTAGACCTTCTGCAAGAAATGATGAACTATTAATGACAAGAGTATTACCTTATATATAAATCACAATGTGAGTTCGACAACGGTTTCAATGCATATATATCACGGACATCATCTGGGCCCACTGTGGAAGTGTAGTCATCACCGAACAATTCGTCAGCGATGCGTACTATAATAACGTCTCTGCCCAAGTTAGAGTACATGTCGTGTAGAAATCGACAGTCGATGGAATAATTCTCTACTTCATCATTTGAGGCCGGTGGCAAGTGGTAGTATAGTCGCATGGTATATTCCTGAATTTTGAATGTTAGTAAATAATTCAAATAAAATTTGATAAATTAAATTATGAAAAGATGGTTCAAATAGTTGATTTTATTACCCTTGGGTTGATTTCAATCAAGTGCTTCGGCCATGCAACCAAGTCTGATTTCTCCTCTGCATCTCGTGTTGTCTTTAATTTCTCTCCATGGGGAATGGGTAGTCCGTTAATCTGACCAAGAGAACTATCGACCTTCACCTTCACCATTTCATCGGGCAGTGGTATAGCACGTAGCAAACGACCGTTCATGACTCGACCAACAGCCACTAGTCGTCTCTCATTATTAAGTTCCTCTTCGATATATAATAGGCTTCTTAGCCCAATCTGTCAACGTAAATAATTCAAACGGATGTTTACATTTGTAAGAAAAATATAAACCAAATAGTAAGGAAATAATGACTTTAAAAATCTCCAAGTACCTTTGGTATACTCTTCCAAGGGTCCGTATCTGTGGGAGCATTGGGGAAGCAGTATTGAATCTATCGATCAGACGGCTGAATATTGCGAATAGCACTAGAACTGGGTGTCACCCTCGAAGAGCTAGAGCTAGGTAATCCAATCCTCCATGGAATGTGTGACCCGAGTCCACGAGTGCGTCCAGGGTGCTCATCCGTGCCAATAGCCTCCGTCAATGTGTCACGTCGGCCTTGAGATGAAAATTCTCCTCGAGCGGCCTTATCCACTAAATCATCCTATTATTTCAGAAAGTTACCAATAGTTAGTGTATAATTTAAAAAAACTTAGCTATTAAAACACACATAAAGAACTTACAATCTTTGTAGCTACTCCTCAAGATGCCTCAGAGACGAACTCAGTATTTTTTCTGATTCGTCCCCTCTTCCACTAATCATGCCTCTCTATAGAGACATTAGAAGCTTGTTCCTCTTGAATTGCCCCCTGAGAAATTAACTCATCTTTTTTTTCTTTTTTCATTGCCTCTTCCAGTTTTCTATATCCTCCTCGACCCAAGACGTGCTTATATACATTTTTCTTGACCAGATCCTTGTTTGTGTCCCTTAACTTCTTTGCAGCTTCGGAGAGCCTCTGCTCCTTAAAAGTCTTCCAATGATCGGAGTCAATGTACGAATACTTTTTCAAAGCATCTTCATCTGTTCCGTCACCGTAGATGTAATCTTGTGCGAGGCGTGACTTAAATTGTTTCCACATCTTGCACGCAGCGCTAAGCTCCTGATTTTTATGCTCCTCGACTCCATCAAAAACTGCCTGAAAATATATAAAACAAGTTCTAATTAATACAAAAGTTAGTTACCATGTTTAAAACAAATACAATGTTAGAATTAAACAAGCTCTTACAGTTGCCTCTCTCCACACATTGTCTTTAAAATGTTTAGGGACCTTTCTCCAATCAGTGTGTATGATAGGAACACAACATCGAACCAACGTACCCAAGTAGCTCCTCCAATTGTCTGCAACCTTCCCTATTGGATTCCCTCTTCTATCCCATTCAACCGTGGCCTTGGTACCAGCGTCCTTGTGTCTCTTAACGAATCTGCTCATATATACAAGGCCTCTCTTCTTTGGAACTCTACCAGAAGTGTCATTATGGTCATCCTCACTGCTGCTACTACTGCTGTGTGAAATGGCCATGATCCTGTAAACATGAAATTAATTCATCAATAAACCAATTCTCAGAAATAAATAAATAAATAACTACACAAGTCATAAATAAATAACTACACAAGTCATAAATAAATAACATACACAAGTTAAATTTCTTTATCAATCCATATTCCTTCTCCATGATCTTCTCGTAGTTGAATTTCATTATCAGCTTCACTATCATCGTTCTCCACGGGAACTATCGTACAAACGGGCATGCATTCCTCAGCTAGATCTTCAGATGCATCACTGGTTAGTTGTTGTTTTCCGTGGAGGACAACAAAATGGTTATTATCAGAAGGGTCACTGACGTAAAATACTTGTCTCGCTTGTTTGGCCATAATGAATGGCTCATCCTTACCCTTCTCTTCGAAAATCCACAAACGTCATTCCATATTCATCAGTACGAACCGCCAAATTATTAACCCATTTACATTTAAACACAGGCACTCGAACCTTTACGTAATCCAACTCCCATATTTCTTCGATGAGGCCAAAATAATTAATAGGAGCATATATTGGATTCTGATCTCTAGCACTAGAAAAAAGAGTGGTTTCAGCAACAAGTGTGACACCACTATTTTGCACAACGGTTTGGTCATCTTGAGCTTTTGTGTGGAAATAAAATCCGTTAATATCGTAAGCGTTCCACGAGTATACAGTTGGCATAGGACCCGGCAGGAGCCACTTTACTAAGTCATCAGACTCTTCTTCAGAGTTTGCCTGATTATTTAAAATCTCATTACATCTCAGCCAGTTACAAAATGACCGACTATGTTCTTTTTGCAATCACTGCTCGGATTTTCTTGGGAATGCACTCCTTAATATGTTTAGCTGCTGCTCTATGAAAGGCGTGATATCAGGCATATGTTGCAATACATAGAAATGAGCAATCATCAACTCATCAAATGATGGATTCTTATATTTCCGACCACTTATGCCCTTTCCATTAAATCGATCAATATGACGTGGCCTGGGAATCCCAACTGCGGCTGTATTTCCTAAAAAATTAGTGCAAAACTCGACAGCCTCTTCAGTTATGTATCCTTCCACTATACACCCTTCGGGACGATGTCTAAATCTCACGTAGCTCTTTAGAATCTTCATGTACCTCTCAAAAGGGTACATCCATCTCATATGAACTGGTCCAAGAATGCGAATCTCGCGCACCAAATGTACAGTAAGATGCACCATTACATCAAAAAAGCTAGGTGGAAAAAACATCTCTAATTGGCATAGTGCAACAACAATCTGATCTTGTAGTTTATCAAGCTCTGATGAATCAACAACCTTAGTAGACAAAGAGCTAAAACTGCCACAGAGTCTTTAGGAGACAATACACCTCTAATTGCAATAGGCAACAACTGTTGAATCAATACATGATAGTCATGAGATTTTAATCCATTCAACCGCAGATCCTTCATTGAAACCAAAGTGACAATATTCGAAGAATACCCATACGGAACTTTAACTCCTTTCAGACATCCACACAAAATTGTTTTTTCATTCTTAGAAAGAGTTGTGCATGATGGAGGCAAATATGTACGTTTTCCTTCAGTTTGAGGTGCTAATTTGGTACGAATGTTCATATCCAACATATCCAGTCTAGCTTTCAATCCATCCTTTGTTTTTCTGGGAATGTTTAATAAAGTACCAATAAGACTGTCACATATATTCTTTTCAACATGTATTACATCAATGCAGTGTCTGACGTCAAGTGAATGCCAATAAGGGAGATCAAAAAATATTGATCGCTTCTTCCATGGAGTACCTTCAGTGCGTGCATTGGGCTTCCCAAATCGATTTGTAATATTCTGAATTTTTTGAAGTATTTCATCTCCAGAAGCCGGTCGAGGTTCTATTCCATGTTCGGTCTCACCATTAAATGTAGCTTTTTTCCGCCTGTAAGGATGATGCCTCGATAAAAAACGTCGATGGCCCATGTAAACCATTTTTCGACAATTCTTTAAATGGCGTGCATGTGTCTCTTCCCCGCAAATTGGACAAGTTTTGTACCCTTTAATACTATACCCAGATAAGTTACCATAAGCTGGGAAGTCATCGATGGTACACATTTGCATGGCACGCATATTAAAATATTCTTGTCTTGATGCGTCAAACGTCCATACTCCTTCGTTCCATAAAAGCTTCAAATCTTCTATCAAATGAGCTAAGTATACATCAATATCATTTCCGGGCTGTCGAGGACCCGATATCAATAGAGAAAGCATCATATACTTACGCTTCATGGTTAATCTGGGAGGAAGATTGTAGATAACCAATATCACAGGCCATGTACTATGCTGAGTACTGAGGTTTCCATGTGGATTCACCCCATCAGTAGAAAGGCCCAGGCGTAAATTTCTACACTCTGCTCCAAATGTCGGGAATATGTTGTCTATTTTTGCCCATTGTAGTGAATCAACAGGATGACGCATTTTCATATCAATAACTCGTTTCTCAGCATGCCAACGCATATTATCAGAATCTTCCAAGCTAGCAAACAATCTCTGAAACCTGGGGATCGGTGGAAGATACCATAGTATTTTAGAAGGAGTGCCTTTGGAACCATTTTTCGGTTCTTTGTTTAACTTATAACGAGGAGACTTGCACACCGGACATTCAACCACATCTTTATAGGAATTCCGATATAATATACAATCATTAGGACAAGCATGTATCTTCTCATCGGACACATAACTTTTTTAGCCTCGTAACAACGGTTAGGTAGGGTGTTATCCTCTGGAAGCATATCTTTCACCAGAGTTAACAATTCAGTGAAACTTACATCACTCCATCCATTTTTTGCTTTCCAGTTGAATATTTTCAAAGTTGCAGATAGCCTTGTGTATTTGGAGCACCCTTCGTACAATGGTAATTCTGAATCGTTCCTCAATGACTCCAAAACTTGAGGTCTAGCAACAAAATCGTCGGCAACATTGTTGACCATGTCAATTATATTGTCCTCCTCCCAATCATCATCATCCACCGGCAAACTTTCTACGGGCTGAGGTTGAACATTTTGTGGTTCAACCTCGCCATGCATATACCAAAACTTGTACTGTGAGTCAATTCCCTTTAACAAAAGGTGTTTCCGTAATTTCTTTGGTTTGACCTTTTTGTTATTCCAGCAACCCATACATGGACAATAAACACGTTCAATGTTGTTTCTGGACGCATACGAAGATGCAAACGCACAAAAATCCATAATCCCTTGATCGTACTGTACACTTAACCTACTATCGGATACCCAATCTCGATTCATCATAACTACATAAAGCATTATATACTCATAGTTAGAAAGAGATATTGTTATGGTTGATATAATTATTAGTAGAAATAGACCATATAAATCCACTTCATAAAGCACACTCCAACAATTAAAAAAGTTGTAAATGAGTTACATAGTGTAGTTTACCTTAGAGTAGAATCTCTCGGAGAAAATAGCCAAAGGTTAGATGCAACGTCGACTCTATAAAGTTATAAACAACAACAAATTAGTAAACGAAGAAATATCAAGTATCCAATTTGAATGGAAACATAAGTAGGAAATTAGTTTAATCGGGCAATTTACCTTAAAATAGAAGCTTGCGTAGAAAATAAAATATTGGGTGTGCAACACGTACGGACTAGATCTATAAACAACGAAAACAATTTAGTAAACAAAGAAATATAGTTTAATCTCCGTGTTAATAGGAAATATCTAAGAATGATAACCATCGAATATCTTAAAATTGGAAGAAGCGGCAAAGAAAAGATTTGGTAGTTGTATTTCCTAATGTTAGAAAAGTGAAGATTCCTCTTGCTATTCGGCTAACAAGTACTGAACGAATATCGATAAGAAATTGAGAACAAATCAATGCAATAACAAGTTGCTATAAATACACCTTCATATATCCAAACAATCACAATGCCAAATCAACCAACTAGTACGCTGTTAAAATTCCTCTTGCTATTCGGCTAACAAGTAATACAACGAGTACGCTGCCAAATCACAATGCCAAATCAACAAACAAGCAATCGAAAAAAACTAGTATAGTGACTGAAAAATATGAACCACTTGGCATATTGGGAACTAATCGGAATTGGGCGAGAGCAGAGGCGGGGGACGAGGTACGAGGGGCGACGAACTGGGCTGATAGCGACGGACCGACTGGCGTGGAGACGGTGAGAGCGACAGAGTTCGACTGGCGACTGAGGAGGATAGGGACAAATCACTTCGAGCGGGATTGGAAAGAACACAAAAGACTTGTGTTTTTTTAATTTTAGGTTTGAGTTTATGCGACGGTTCTTACGAAACTGTCGCATAAGGTATAACTATATGCAACGGTTTTTTATAGAACCGTTGCGTAAACAACAACCGTTGCCTAATCTCTTATTAGAACCGTTGCCTAATCTCTTATCTGTAGTAGTGCCGATTCAGCCAAAGAACGGGACACTACAGCCTATTTCTTTGTCTTCCATGATACTATACATCCACTAAGTAAAATGTAGTAGCCAGTAAGAGAGCAACGAGTGACTGGACAGGCTCCCCAATCAGCATCACAATAAGCGGTGATGGTAAGAGCAAAATTGGAAAGAAAGAATAGCCCCTGTGCAGGAGCTGCTTTGGTGTACGGAAGCACTCTATGTGCAGCACTAAGATGCTCGACTGTGGGAGACTGCATAAACTGGCTTATAACATGGACTGCATAGGACAAATCAGACCTTGTAATTGTGAGATATATGAGTTTACCAATCAGTCTCCTATAGACCATAGGATCTGGGACAAGTTCAGCCTTGGAGGAGCTCAAACAATGCTTAGTATTCATAGGAGTACAAGCTGGCTTGCAGTTAATCACGTTCTGGTCGTCTAACAGCTCAACAACATACTTTCTTTGATTCAACTGAATACCTTTAGGGCCCCTAGCAACTTCTAGCCCCAAGAAAAATCTGAGCAACCCCAAGTCTTTAAGTTGAAACTTGGCATTAATAAATTGTTTGACATCAGTAACTACTGATGTGGAAGTCCCAGTGATGACTATATCATCCACATACACCAACAAGAATGTTGTGTGCTTGTGTCCTTGCAAAATGAACAAGGAGTAACCAAACAAACTCTGCCGGAAACCATAATCAATCGAAGCTTCACTCAACTTGGCAAACCACTGTCTAGGAGCTTGCTTGAGCCCATACAAACTCTTCAACAATCTACAAACTTTCCCATCAGACTTAGCAGACTCATAAAATCCTGGAGGTAGTGTCATATACACTTCCTTATCATGGCTTCCATGTAAAAATGCATTATTTACATCTAACTGAAAGAGTGGCCAGTTCTTAGAAGCTACTATGGCAAGTAGGCATCTCACTGCACTCATTTTGGCCACATGAGCAAAGGTCTCACGATAGTCCAGTCCCTCAACTTGAGTAAAACCTCGTGCAACTACTCTTGCTTTGTATAACTCAATAGTCCCATCTGAGTTGAACTTAATTCTGAAAATCCACTTGCTATCTACCACTGTTTTCCCTTTATGCAAGGCAGTTATGGTCAAAGTATGATTCTTTTCAAGGGCATCAATCTCAGCATTCATGGCATGTTGCCATTTAGGATCCTTAACTGCTTTTAAATAAGTCTTTGGTTCTTTGAGACAGTCAAGGCCTTGTATTGTGTGGTGCACCCTTTATCACCAAGAACTTTATTCAGACAATGAGGTGAAGTCTCCACTGCCCCACATACAAAATCATGTTGCCAACCTGGTTGTCTAACAACCCAGCCACTTTTGGTTTTAACAGGTAAAATGTCTTGTTGGCCTTCATCTGATTGTATAGGATTAGGAACATCATTAGCTGAACTAATACAATGATCCTCACTGACTGTGACTGACCTTTGTGAACTGAAATTTGAGGAATCGGAAGGAAATAAATCAGGAACTGAAATGGGCAATTGAACAGTAGTATCATCAGAAAATAAACCTTCATCCACATTGGGCAAATGAACAGTAGTTCTGGGAGAACTCTGGTGCGGAGCTGAGATTTGAGATTGCTGATAAGGAAATTTCTGCTCACGAAACAGTACATCTCTACTAATCAAGATCCTATTAGTAGTCAAACAGTACATCTTGTAACCTTTTGGGGCAAAGGGGTAGCCAAGAAAAACACAAGGTGTTGCTCTAGGATCAAATTTGTCTCTTGAATGTTTTAAAGTACTCACATAACACAAACAACCAAACACTCTCAAATGCTGAACACCAGGTCTCTTGTGGAATAACAATTCATAAGGGGTTTTGTCTCCCAAGATTCTAGAAGGAGTTCTGTTAATGAGATATGTAGTTGTCAAAATACAATCTCCCCAAAAACACTTAGGCAAATTAGCCTTCAACCTCAAGGCTCTTGCAACTTCAAGAAGTGCCTATGTTTTCTCTCCAGTATGCCATTTTGTTGTGGTGTATACACACAACTAGTCTGATGTAGGCAACCCTGCTCAGTTAGAAATTTTTGCAAACTATAACTAAGAAACTTTTTCCCATTATCAGACCTTAAAACTTTTACTGTACACTGAAACTGATTCTTCACCATTCTGAAAAACTTAATGAATAAAGTTGCTGCTTCAGCTTTGTGTGTCATCAAAAATGTCCAAGTGCATCTAGTAAAGTCATCCACAATAGTTAAGAAGTACTGGGAACCTGCCATAGTCTTAATGCTAAAAGGTCCCCAAATATCATAGTGGACTAAATCAAAAGGATGTTTTGTATTAGATTGACTTAAACCAAAGCTGAATCTCACTTGTTTAGCCAAATGACAAGTACAACAATCCAACTTATCACACTGTTTATCAATAGTACCAGGTGACAAGATCTAATACATATTATGTAATGACACATGCCCAAGTCTATTGTGCCAAATATCCACTGATACAGTAGTCTTCTTTACTGAAACTGCACAAGCTCCATATCCTTTTCCACTATGCTTCAGTTCCTTATTATTCAGGTAGAATAAACCTCCATCAGATTCACCAGTCAGCAGGGTATTCTTGGATACTGGGTCCTGAATTTGGCAAGAAGAACCAGTGAAAACCACTTCACAAGCTGAATCCGTAATCAATTTGCTGACTGAAATCAAATTGATTCTAAAAGTAGGAACTAACAGCACATTTTCAAGGGTTAAGTCACTATTTAGAACACATTTACCAGCACAGGTGACTTTAATTGTCTCACCAGCAGGTAAAGAAACCTTGCATTCTTGAGCAAGTTTATACAAATCAGAAAGTAAGTCAGCATTTGACACAAAATGATTGGTAGCTCCACTGTCCACAATCCAAGCATAATCATCAAAACTAGATAAAACATTAGCACATATACCTGCCATGTATACTTTGTTCTCAGAATTGTGTTTCTCCCTTGACAAAGGATTGATCAAAGCCAGCAATTTATCCCATTGATCCTGAGAAAGTTGAGGAACGGCAGAGAGTTGAGGCTTATCAGTACTACTGTTAGCAGCAGAAAGGTTAGCAGTTGCACTAACAGCATTGCCCATGGGTTGCCCTTTATGGCCAGAAGTGGACTTAGTTCCTTGTGAGGATCCTCTTGAAAACTTGGAGTTGGGAGGAAAACCAATCAACTTATAACAAAAATCCTTAGTATGTCCAGCCATGTGACAATGAGTGCAATACAACCTTGGCCTTGGAGGCCCTCTTCCACCTTGAAACTGTCTATTATTCAAAGTGCCTTGCACCTGCCTATTCACAGACCCAATATTGCTGTCTGAGTTCTACACATACCTGGCAGAAATCTCCTCAGAGGGTGCCTTGGTTACACTCTGTTGGGACTCATCCTCAGTAATCATGTCATAAACCACATCCATCTCAGGAATAACTCTCAATGCTAAGATATTTGTCCTAACTTGGGCATGAGAATCATTCAATCCCACAAGAAACCGAATGACTTTATCCTCATCCCTTTCGGCTTCCATTTCAGCACACTTTTCACACTTATCTTCAACAGTACAATTCATGTATCTAACACTACTAATAGCTTCTAATTCCTTCCAATACTTAGCAAGCTTAGCATAATAATGAGTTACATCCAAATCACCTTATTTCATATTTCCTAAATCCCTCTTCAAAGAAAATTTTCTAGATACATTACTCCCAGCATATCTAGTGTGTAAAATTTTCAAGGCAGTGGCAACATCCTTGGCATGAAGAATTTGGCCATGAACAATTGGTGAAACTGAAGCCAAAAGCCAAGACATGATGGCATCATTACACCTCTGCCACTTATCTACCATTATACCTTCAGTAGGCTTAGGATATTTTCCATTGACAAATTCGAGTTTAGATCTAGCAGACAAAGCAATCTCCATAGACTTCTTCCAATTTACAAAATTCCTTTTTCCAGCTAGAACTTCACTAACTAGAGAGTTACCAGTAATTTCGTTGTTATTGACTGAGTAGGGGTCATCAGTCACAGCGGTGATAACAGACGGACTACTGATATCCATGAAAACAAATCGAAAACAAAATAGGGAAAACTAGGGCACAAACAGCTACAAACAGAAACAAAATCGAAACAAGAATCGACTCACCGACGCTGCAGTGGCTCTGATACCATGAAGACAACAGCAAACGTAGCAGTGCGGCGATCGACAGTAGAGAATTAGAGCTCGGGATCAGCAGAGCTCTGAGATTCAAAAAAATGGGAAAATGGTGAAAATTTGATTGATTGGAAAAACCTGATACAGACTCAATATAAAACAAAACATAAAATAACAAACATAACCCTGAACTAATAAAACTCACACATGATTCTCATAATACAGAAAAACTACACAATGACACCCTGCACAATTAAATACACCAAAGCGCCAAGATGAGCTGTTGAACACAGCTCAACATATCCCAAACTACAAACTTTATAGGATGGCAATTTTCAAAAAAAATTCCAGTGACTTCATAAATTATTCCAAAATAAAATATATTCAAGTTATTTAAAAAGGAGCTAAATCGTGACAAAATTATAACACAAAACACTACAAAATGGATGAATAATTTACAACAAAATTTTCATCTTTTAACCGGTTCAAAACGGTTGGAGTTCGTTCTAGAATGGGATCAGAGATGGGAATGATAAGAGAAGATGGGGAGGAGAAAATTAGAGGAGAAGAGGAAAAATGAACTTGAAATCTTTCCGTGGTGGTTGAGATGTTGTTCTAGTCGAGTTCAGAACAATATCTAAAACAACTTATGCGCTAATAAATGTAATGCGGAAAAATAAACTACACGCAAAGTTGTTACCCGGTTCGGCGTTAACGAGCCTACGTCTGGGGGGGCTGTCACTTAGCCCGGTGGATAACAATTCACTAATAATGAGTATTGTAAGTACAGGTATTACCGTTTACAGACTCCTTTTTAAACAACCTGAGCCTCGGACACTCTAGCAATTGCAATCTAGGTCGCCCTAGATTTGAGCTCCTCCGTCGTATCCACCAATATGATCCTCCGTGAGAATTAGCGCCTTCTTCCGAATGCGCACATTAGAACACAGTGTGTGTATCTTTAACGTTGTTCTACGAACAGTCTGCCGAGCACCAGAACAGACTGACTCCGAGCGCCGTGAATAATCAGAGAGATTATATCACCGGCCGATTACCTCCACCTCCCTTCGAAGAATATGAGCGTGAGTAATTTTTCCGTAAGTGCTAACTAATACCGAAGCATTATCCTTACTTATATAGTGCGGTAGAAACCCTAAAACGAATAGGATTCCTAAACAAGTCCGCCTATATCATTAGAAAATATTTCCTAATATCTTGCGCATATCTTCTTGTAGATAATCCTCCAATGCATCTTCAATCTCGTTTAGGAAATCTTCGTTTATCTTCTCGACTAAGATAGCTTTATGCGCAAGCAACCGACTCCAATGATATCTTCGATTATCTTCATGCACCGACTTGCCAAAACCAATCTCAGAAATATCTTTAAGCGAAGTTGTGCTACGTCGGTTGAAACAAGTTTCCAAAACTGAATTAGGAAACTTCCAACTTTTGTCCTTCTATGTGCGACCGCCTTGATCTCCAACGGTCGACTGTGTTTCCTAATCTGAATTAGGAAACATTTCGTCTGCTTCGACTTATTCCAGGACAGTTGTACATGTCTTAATTAAGCTCCGACTGACCACGTTGTGCTGAAACAACTTAGTTGTCAATGACACACAGACTCAGAGAGGATCTAAGTGTCTCGAATTGAGTGTTGTCCAAGGCTTTGGTAAAGATGTCTTCTAGTTGCTTCTCAGTGGTAACATGAGTCAAGGTGACTATCTTTTTCTCCACTAGTTCTTGGATGAAGTGATGCCTGATATCAATGTGCTTTGTTCTGGAATGCTGAACTGGGTTCTTGGAAATGCTAATAGCACTCATGTTGTCACAATAGAGGGTTATCACATCTTGTTTTACCTCGTATTCTTCCAACATCTGCTTCATCCACAACATCTGCGTACAACAACTTCCAACGGTGATATACTCAGCTTCTGCCGTAGATAAAGAAATATTGTTCTACTTTTTACTGAACCATAACACCAGATTATTTCCCAAAAAGAAGCATCCTCCAGACGTGCTTTTGCAATCTTCGGCATTCCCAGCCCAATCTGCATCGCAATAGCCGACCAAGCAGGAATTAGTATCCCTGGCGTACCACAATCCATAATCTGCTGTCTCGCAGACATATCTGATAATTCTTTTTACATTCATTAGGTGGCTTGCCTTCGTATTAGCTTGATATTTGGCGCAAACTCCAACTGCATGAGCAATGTCTGGTCTGCTTGCCGTCAGGTATAGTAAACTCCCAATCATACTTCTGTACAAGGTCGGGGAACAAGGTCCCAAACATCGTTTCGCTGAAATTGACCAAGTTCTTCTTGTATGGCCATCACCCAGTATTCATCATTGATTGCCTCCTTGATATTCTTGGGCTCTATAGTGGACAAAAAATATGTAAACCCAGCCAGTTCTCGAAAATTAACTTGTTTACCTCGTGTTCTCATGCCGTCAGTCAGATCACCGATCACCTCAGTAATGGGATGATTTTTCTCAATAGTTCTTAAAGGTTGGAGAACCCAAGAAGGAGCAGGAGGAGTCTCCATGTCAGTGTCCTCGTCTATCTCAACATTGTCTTTAGCAGGATGATCTGAATCCTTATCCGGAGCAGCTTCTGTATGAACCGCTGGAAGAGTAGGTTGCTTCGAGTATGTTGGGACATCATCATCCTCTGCAGTAGTTGGCACAGGAGAATCTGTAACAACATCTTTCACAGCAACATTGATAGATTCCTTGACAGCTCTGGTGCGCACGACTATTTGTAGACCTGGTAAGCACGGCTGTTTGTAGAGTATCCCAGAAAGACTCGTTCATCACTTTTAGGATCTAATTTTTGCAGGTACTCTCGGTCTTTGAGGATGTAGCATTGACTTCAAAAGATGTGAAAGTACTTCACCATAGGCCTTTTCCCTTTCCACAATTCGTAACTTGTCTTTTCTTTGCCCGATCGTATCATTACTCTGTTGATGACATAGCATTCAGTGTTCATGGCTTCTGCCTAGAATTTTAGAGGCACCTTCTTTGCATGGAGCATTACTTTGGCCATCTCTTGAATGGTGCGGTTCTTTCTTTCGACAACTCCATTCTGCTGTGGTGTGATCGGTGATGAGAACTGTTGAGTTATCCCCTTTTGAGAGCAGAAAGTGGCAAAGGTGGTATTCTCAAACTCCTTGCCATGATCACTTCGAACTTTCACAATACGTTCACTTTTGTCTTCTCTTTCTCGCTCCAACCGAGTGCATGGATGAATAAAGGCTTGGACTGCATCTGATTTTTCACGCAAGAAATTGGACCAGGTGAAACGAGAGAAATCATCAACACAAATGAGTGCATACCTTTTGCCTGAATAGCTTTCTACTTGCATGGGTCCCATCAGGTCGATGAGAAGTAGTTCCAGGGGTCTCCTTGTGTTGATCTGATTGGTGCTTTTGTGTGGAACTTTGATCTGCTTTCTAATCTGGCAATCTCCGCATACAATGCTCAACTCGCCTTGGACTTAAGGTGTCCCACGCACAAGACCATCAGAGGCAATTTTCTGTAGAGTTCTTAAGTTCACATGACCAATTCGCTGATGCCATAAGTTCATCTCTTCAGTTTTGCTCAGTAAGCAAGTTATTTCAGCAGCTGGTCGGCCAAGATTCAAAAGGTAACAGTTGTTTGATGACCTTCTTCCTGTGAGAACAGGTTCATCATCCTTATTCAATACCACATATTCATCCTGCGTGAATTGAACTTGGTGCTCTCAATCGCATAACAGACTTATGCTAATCAGATTTGCCTGTAATCCTTTGACAAGAAGAACTTCTTTTAATCTGGGTAGACCTGGAACATTCAAAGTTCCTCTTCCTATAACTTCACCTTCTACTCCATCACCAAAGGTTACATTTGATTTCCCTTTGCACTCCTCTATGTTGGTCAGAAACTCGGGATTGCCAGTCATGTGTCTCGAACAACCACTGTCGAAGTACCATCTTTCCTTCTTCAGATGACTGGTGGAACTAAGAGCAACACAGCATACCTCACTTCTTTGTTTAACTCTCCAGACTTGCTTTACCTGAGGTTTCAATGCTTGTCTCGTCTTCCTGACATCTTTGTGGAATTCCTGACATCTTGACTTGATGTGTCCAATCCGGTTGCAGAAGAAGCACCTTCGTTTGTCTTACGTTTTTGGTGGATACCATGTTATTCTTCTTCGAGGAGGTTTTGCTAGAGCATTATGAGGACAAGGGTCAGCTTTAACAAATGTTGTCTTTCCGGATCTAGAAGCACCAGAATATCCTAGCCCTTTGTGACCACCATTTACCCTTTGAGCTCCCAGAATGGAGTCCAGATCTTTCGTACCCGAGTTAAGCATTTTGAGGGACTTCTTTAGGTTGTTCAACTCTTCCATAGTCTCGTTATGAGCAAGTTTGTCTATTTCAATTTCACATTCCAAAGCATCCACAATATTAAGCAAGTTTACCTCTCTTCGTTGAAGGGCATCATTCTTTTTTTTAGATCATCGATTATTTCAGGGTGTTCGCCTTGGCTTGTCTCAATCTGGATCTTCAGTGCTGACACAACAACAAGTAATTCGACCTTCTGAGTAGTACGTTTAGTTTGTTCACCTTTTATTTCAATCAGCTGGGCTTTAAGGTTAGTGATGGTTTGTTGTTGTTCCTTCTTCTGAGCTCTAAGTGCGGCTGCTTCTTTCCACAGCTCTTCTTTTTCTTCCTTTATTTTTGCAAGGGTGCTGCTATGCTTCTTATTTCGCTCAACTTCAATCACCCATTGTTGAAGCAATTCCTTGTAATTGTCAGCAATTTCTTCCTCAGTGATTTCTTCATCATCACTGCAGTTGAAGGTTTGTGCCAGATCCTCAAGAGAAGGTTTCAATTCCCCTTATTTCTCTTGATCTTCTTCCTGATTAACACAGCTAGGAAGAGCAACAAAGTTATTGCGCTCACCTTCTTGGTCAGATTCACTATCACTCCAGTTAATCACATAAGCATTCTTCTTCTTCTGGGTGTTGATACATTCTGCTCGAATGTCTCCATAGCCTTCACATTCTCTGCATTGGATCCCTTTGCCTTTGTTGTCATAATTGGAATCTCCAGGTGCGTTCCCCTTTAGAAAAGTAGCATCCTTCTGGAATCTCGAGCTAAATGGCCGACCAGAATTAGTCCCTTTATTATACTTTCTTTTCATATACTTCCCAAAGTTTTTAGCAAACATGACATACTGTTGTTCTGACATCTCACCTGTCTTGTCTTTAACAACAGAGACTTCAGCTTTCAGACCGACGCTGTTAACCTTCATGAGTCGGTCTTCTTCATTCATATCCATCTCATGGGTCTGAAGAGATCCCATTAGTTCATCCAACCTCATGGTTTTCACATCATGTGCTTCCTTGACTGCTAGAGCCTTCATGGCAAACCGCTTTGTTAAAGACCTCAGCACCTTTCTTACCAGCGTCTCCTCGGTCATTGGTTCTCCAAGGGCAAACGATTCATTAGATATGTCGAGGACTCTTGTGTTGAAATCAGCTACGGTCTCATCCTCCTGCATCCTCAGACTTTTGAATTTTGACGTAACCGTCTCCATTCTAGATATTTTGACCTTGGTTGTACCTTCATGAGCGGTTCGCAGTATGTCCCACGCCTTCTTTGCAACTTCACATGTAGAGATCATCTTGAAGTTCTTCCCATCAACTTTTGAGAATATGGCATTCATTGCTTTGGAGTTTGCGGCTTCAGCACTCTTATGTATCTCGGTCCACTTGTCTTTAGCAAGAAGACTAACATTGCCCTCTTTGTCGGCACTCACTGGGTGTGTCTACCCTTGTTCAACAGCTTCCCACACCAATTCATCCTGAGACTTCAGGAATGCCTTCATTCGCACTCTCCCAGGAACCATATTTGTTTCCTTCAAGTAGTGGAGGTCGTGTGATATTCTGCCATTCTCTTAAATCCATCTCAACACCCTTTGGATCTTACTCTGTATGTTGAGTATTTGCTCTGATACCAACTGAAATCTTCCCGTGGTGGTTGAAATGTTGTTCTGGTCGAGTTCAGAATAATATCTAAAACAACTTATGCGCTAATAAACGTAATGCGGAAAAATAAATGACACGCAATGTTGTTACCCAGTTTGGCATTAACGAGCCTACGTCTGGGGGCTGTCACTTAGCCCAGTGGATAGCAATTCACTGATAATGAGTATTGCTAGTACAGATATTACCGTTTACATACTCCTTTTTAAACAACCTGAGCCTCGGACACTCTAGCAATTGCAATCTAGGTCTCCCCCTAGATTTTAGCTCCTTCGCCGTATCCACCAATATGATCCTCCGTGAGAATCAGCGCCTTCTTCCGAATGCGTAGTTTAGAACACAGTGCTTGTATCTTGAACGTTGTTCTACGAACAGTCTGCCGAGCACCAGAACAGACTGACTCCGAGCGCCGTGAATAATCAGAGAGATTATATCACCGGCCGATTACCTCCACCTCCCTTCTAAGAATATGAGCGAGCGTAAATTCTCCGTAAGTGCTTACTAATACCTAAGCATTAGCCTTACTTATATAGTGCGGTAGAAACCCTAAAACGAATAGGATTCTTAAACAAGTCCGCCTATATCATTAAAAAATATTTTCTAATATCTTACGTATATCTTCTTGTAGTTAATCCTCCAATGCATCTTCAATCTCGTTTAGGAAATCTTCGATTATCTTCTCGACTAAGATAGCTTTATGCTCAAGCAACCGACTCCAATGATATCTTCGATTATCTTCATGCACCGACTTGCCAAAACCAATCTCGGAAATATCTTTAAGCGAAGTTGTGCTACGTCGGTTGAAACAAAATTCCAAAACTGAATTCGGAAACTTCCAACTTCTGTCCTTCCATATGCGACCGCCTTGATCTCCAACGGTCGGCTGTGTTTCCTAATCTGAATTAGGAAACATTACGTCTGCTTTGACTTGTTCCAGGACAGTTGTCTCTTCCAGTCTTGAACAACTATACTAAGTTTTGTCAAACTATATGCCATAAAATTAACAGAACTTATCTGCATTTTGGATATAACCGACACCATCACCATGAATGTTAGGCATTACAATGAAAGTCGGCATTCCTATGGTGATTTGCATTTGCTTACATGGCATCCATCTGGACCTCTTTTGGTTCGTCTCATTTTAAAATGGCCCAGGTGGTATTTGGGAACCACATTGGCATGGGGCCACGTTGATTTTATAGGAAAATGTAACAAATCGGGGCACTGTTAGCGTTGAAGTCGACATTTATAGTTCCTATTTCTTTAAAAATAAGACAAAATTAAAACTCAAACTCTGAATGAAACAGACGAACAATCAAAAGTTACAAACAGGAAACTTTGAAGTCCTTCACTTCATAGTTACTAAAACCAGACCGGATCGGCTGGTTCGATTGGTCGGACCGGGAATCAGTCCGGTGATTGGTTCAGTTTTGTAATTTGATCGGTTTACATTCGATCCGATCAAAACCCAGTTGACCCGATCAAGACCCGTTGAATTGGTTGATCCAATTTTTCATTAAAATGGTGATTTGATCGGTTCAATTTGGTCTGAAAAAATATTTATTTATTTTGACTTGGACAAGACTCAAACCTAGTCTTTCTCTATAATTATCCTCTCTCCTTCCACCAAGCTAAATATGATTATTGTTTTATTATTTGTTTCAATAATGTATATATATTTATCAAATCTATAAAATTTATTACTTATTATCAATTTAGCTAGAAATTCAATTAGTCTTAGAAATTCCTTATTGTTGTGACTTACAAATTAAGACTAAAATTGTTATTGTTGTATTACTGATTTGTACTATATTGAATTCTAAATTTGTTATGATATGTTATTGTAATCAGATCATAAATATGTAATATTTATTCAAGTCATAAATATGTTAAATTATAATATCATATATAAGTGTTTTATTTTTTAATATGTGCGGGTTGAACCACTGATCCATTGACCCAGTAACTTGATCGGATCGATCCACGTATCGGTTTTAATAACACTGCTTCACTCAAGCGATACGTGATAATATTATGAAAACCAAATACCGAATATTCGATCGAGAAACATCTCAATACTAGTGATGCGGATTGTCCGTATACAATTGAAAACTGGCCATGCGGATTGTTCTGAATACAATTGAAGCTTCCACCAACTCATGAGTCCTCTTATTTAAATACTCCCTCTGTCCCAATTTTTTCTTCTCATTTGAGTTTTGGCACAGTTTTTAAGAAAAATAATAAAGTAAGTTATTGTGAGTGTGATAAAGTAAGTGAGATAAAGTAAGTGTGAAGATAAATGATTAAATAAGGTGATTGTAAGTGTGATAAAGTTACCCAAAAAGGAAAGTGGGAAGAAAATTTTGAGACGCCCAAAAAGAAAAGTGGGAAGAAAATTATGGGACGGAGGGAGTACTATAAATTTTTTTTGATAATTATTAACCGAAATAACATCATCAATGGACACCAAGGTCCAATAGCTAGTGACATCTTCAGCATTAAAGGGGACGCATGACAGATCGTGCTCGCACTAAACACAATGTACCCTTACTCGTAGTAGATTAAATTACAAGTATAAAATAAGTATGAGCTATTTGACTGTTCTTAATCCTTTTTATATTGCAGTTTTTGTTAATGAGTTTTTGCAGGTTTTGGGGTTGGACAAGATATAGAAGATGTTCCTAGAAAACATTGGAAGGACCAAATCGCAGGGACACGTGGGTTCGGAATCATGAGATTACTCGATAGATATATTAGATTATAAATATAGTTTACATCATTATATGCAGTGTTATTAAAATCGGACCGGTGATTAAATCGGTTAAGTCACTGGATCAATGAGTCAATGTTTAACCGGGTTTAACCCGCACAAATTAAATAATAAAAATAAAGTATTTATATATGATATTATAATTTAACATATTTATGACTTGAATAAATATTACATGTTTATGATCTGATTACAATAACTTACCATAACAAATTTAGAATTTAATAAAGTACAAATAAATAATACAACAATAACAATTTTAGTCTTAATTTGTAAGTCACAACAATAAGAGATTTCTAAGACAAATTGAATTTTTAGTTAAATTGATAGTAAGTAATAAATTTTATAGATTTGATAAATGAATATACATTATAGAAACAAATAACAAAACAAGAATCATGTTTAGCTTGGTGGAATGAGAGGGGATAACTATAGAGGAAGACTCAGTTCGAGTCTTGTCCAAGTCAACATAAATATATATTTTTTCAGATCAAATCGAATCGATTGAACCGATCAAATCACATTTTAATGAAAAATTGAATCAATCGGGTCACCCCACTGGGTCAACCGATTCAACCGATCGAGTCTTAACCGGTTTTGACCGGATTTGACCAATTCGATGCATTTCCGATTCGATTACAGAACCGAACCGATCCGGCGACCGATCCGATCTGATTTTCACAACACTGATCATATGTGAATGTGAGTGTCCTACACTCCATCACGATTCACGATACGCAACCTCATGTTCCTTCACTTTGAATGCAAATAGTCAACTAAGCAACCGACAACACCAATTGTGAAACTCTTCCCCTCTCAAAATAATTACTATATCATTTTACATCCTACGAGACAAACTTTGAAATTTGTCACAATAGCTTTGTCGCATATGAAAGTTTATACTGCGATTTGATTTGTTTGTCGACATAACGTCAATATGCGACAAAAGTTTATGCGACGGAAAAATGGTTGTCACATAAAGATGTTAACGCGACTTCCGTTTAAACGACACGAATTTTATGTCTCTTAATTGTGTTAATGCGACATTTTGTTAAGCGACGCGTTAAAAGTGTCTCGTTAAATATTTTATGCTACTTAATTTAAGCGACAACTCAAAGTATGTCCCGTATGAATTAAAAGTAGATCGTTACATCATTTGCTCGCATTGACCCACCCCTTTAAGTTTGAAATTGATTTACATTAAAGGAGACAACCTACTATTTGAGTCTTAGGCGACTTTTTATTTCATGGGTGGTCGCATAAACATAAAAAAGTAAATGCAGAACAGAAAACACAAGTTCATATCGTTTTGGGGGGAAAAATATTTTTTAAGGCGGAAGTTTTGAAATTTTAAAGTAAGTTTAAGCGACCAATGTAGTCAACATATGTTGAGTAAAATGAATTAATAGGCCAAAAAATATATACTTGTGCACGCATGTGTCCATTAATCCCCAAAACTCAATTTTTTTTAAGTTTTGTAAATCATATCTGAAAACCCTATTGCCCACTTATCCACACATCTCATCGTTTTCTCTGGAAAGCTTATCTCCGCCGCACTCACCTCCCCACCCAACCCCCAGCAGCAAAACCTTTACGAGATCTGAAAGTCACTGGCATCGCCTCAATTCGCTACGCAAGTCCATGACAGGCTCATCCACTCCAACCCTGACGATGAAACTCTAGCGTATTTCGATAACGGCGGAGCGGAGTTCTTGTATGAGATTCGACTCCTGAGCTAGGCGCAGCGTGCGGTGTCCGTGAGGTTTTTGGTGGAGAGGAAATTCGATGCGAATGACGCGGAGTTCTTGTATGATATTCGATGCGAATAATAGCAAATCCACCTGGTCAACGGACCAGCGTGCTCTTAAAGTTGTTGCGACTGTCATGGCCAAGATGACTATTCTGTTCGAATTGGATCCGGAGATGGTAGGGATTTTTCATGTTTCTGATTGTAGCTTTATGACTTTCCTGAATTTCTACAGTTTGGTTCTAATAAATTATTTTCTTTGAATTTACAAGTGATGGGCGTTATCAGGGAGCAAGATGAGGTTAATTGAACTACTAAATTTGTTTACCAAGTGCTTGTGTTGCTCCTGGTTTTGCTCTAATTTGTTGATAAGGGCGTGATTTTTATTTTCTAATGTTGTTAATGCATAAGAGTTCCAATCTTTGCTTACGTGCTGCATAATCATTTCTTAGTAATGTGTATTCTTATTTTGATCCGTGTGGACTACAACCTTCAGTGAAGTGTTTACTTTGATTGGGCTTAATTCTTTACCCGATCCTATTTTTTGTGCAGTCTCCACATGGTCTTATGTGTGATGAAAATATGGAGTTTGGTCGCAATTCGGACACATGTGGTATAACATTCAGGGACAATCCTTTTCACCACAAGGATGTGTTACTTTGCACTTCTTTTCAGGAGCATGAGTAACCAAGAAATGAGTAATGGAGTGGGGTAATGTTCAGCGCGATCTGACCACCATCGCACCATATCAAGTAACACCGGAGTTCATGGAATGAGTAACGGAGTGTGGCTTGTTAAGTAGCAGCTGAGTAATGAGTAATGCGTGAGATGATGCAATTTTAGTATATGTATTTTTAATGTTTCTATAAATTTTTGGTATTCAAAATTTTGTATTGTTAGTTTTCTTACAATAATACATGTATTTTTGGATTCTTAAGGTGCAATGAAAATGCTGTATGATACGTATTTATAATTTTTATGTAATTTTAAATTTGAATGCAAATATTATTTAGATTATTTAATATATTGAAATACAGTAATAAATTATATTTTATGCGACAATTCTGTCTGCTACTTTTGTCCCGTTAAACAGCCAATGTGACAAATTTTGGAAAATATGTTCATTATCAATGTAGCATATGCCCATAAAGAGTACAACCCATTTCTATTTTATGTGACTAATTAAGAGAAATGCCGCGTAATAGTAAAACTTTACGCTACAAGTGTGATTTTAAAAATGTCGCACAACATTATGCTACTAAGCTTTCACGACCAATTTTACGCGATGCGCATATAGTCGCATAAACAATATGCGACAAATATAGGACAATACACAACAGAAAAAAACTATGCCCTAATCTGCAAAATAGTGCAGTGTAATACACCTTCCCTTATCAAAAAAAAAACAATACACCTTCATGCTGACTTAGACATCCTTTTTGGGATTCTCTTAAAAAAATCCATATATAATCCATTTTCGGTTTTACCCTTCTAACAAATCGTGAGCCACGGTAACTCTTTGTTTTGTTTTTTTTAAGATAAGGACCGTAACTTTTTGTTGATCAAGCTATCTAAGCTATCTTTGTCAAACAATTTCACTACGCCATAATACATCTCAGGATGTAAAAATGGTCGCATAGAGTCCCAAACAATTACAATGTCGCTTAGATTATGTCCCGTAATCGAAGTAGCGAAAAGCTATATACGCGACGTAAGATAGAGACAGTAGTCATGTAAAGCGTACTTTTTATGCGAAAATATTTAAATATGTCCCATAAAAAAGATCGATTATGTCGTCTTCTTAATGCGCATATTAGGGCAGCGCATTGTTCTGTAATTTCCGATTTAATTTACCAATCCCGAATTAATTCGGTTCGGTAATTCGGTAATTTACCAATCGAGAAAACGGTAAAAATAATTCTGTAATCGAAATGATATTCCTTATTCGGCAATTTACCGATTACCGAATTACCGAACAAGATGTTTTTTAATAATATTTTTTATAAATATAAAAATACATATTTTGATTGGGTTATTTCTCATCTATTTTAATGACTTTTCTGATGAAATTTTGTTGACCAATCCGTTTGATGTTGAATTGTTCGATTTCTTATATTTTTTGTCACTAGATGATTAGTCGATCTTTATATAAAAAAAATTAAATTTTTTGCAAAAATATTATCAAAATAAATTCGGTAATTATCGATAAATTACCGTTTACCGATTTACCAACTTAATCGGTAAATAGACTAATTCAGTTCAGTAATCGGAATCAAAAAATGAATTCGGTAGTTCGGTAATCGGTAAATTACCGAATACTCTTCCCTTGCGCATATAATACATCTTATAATGAATATATTTTCCAATCATACTCGTATCAATTGAAATTTTTACTGAAACTAATTTCCAAATTAGTCACATACATTTACAACCTCAAACATGTCATTTCCGTATAAAACGACATACGTTTATAACATAAACAACACATTGTCTTATAAAAAGATGTACGCTTAAATTTTTAAACATATAACTGTTTCATAAAAGGAAATACATTTATAACAGTACAGAACACATTGTCGTATAAAATGACATACACCCAGAATCCTAAACAATGAATTGTCACATATGGAGGAATACGTTTGAATACCAAACATCAGATTGCTTTTGGTTCTTAAACACAACAAACAATCCAATATCAAACTAAAGGGTACACTTAACAAAGGGTTCACATGTGTACCCTAACCAAAAAACACAAGTGTCATGACATAATCCCTAGTTTTCGAGACATAATCCATAGCTCTAAGCACCGGGGCATAACTTGTGGCACTATTCAAAGCATTATGGCTTGCTAAAGCAGCTGAACCAACATGAACAACCAAATCCTCAACTACATGAATTCGGTCTTCAAATGAGGCTTTCTTTTCCGTTACCTCTTCTTTTTTCTTATGCAGATGCTCTTTGATTTCAGAGCTGTTTCTCGAAACCCTCTAGGTAGGGGCGACCTCTTGAAGGATCTATCTATTAGCTTTGAAAACGTAAGTTCCGATTCCATGCCTCTGGCCCACAACTTGGGTTATGATATCACTATGCCATTTTGCATCTAATGCAACAGGAGAAACGGTGTTGCTTATGTTGCATTTTGTGTTGCCTTCGTCGGTCGCAACTCAACCTTGTTGCAAAAGTGCGCGTCGCAAATGCTCTGATGCATTTGTATTTTGCAACGCAGAAACAATCTCTGTTGCATAAGTCGTATACTTATGCAACGTGTACTTCGATGTTGCATAATGACGTGTTGCAATACACATAAGCGCGCAACGAGGTCTTAAAGAACACAAAATTTGTGTTGCTTTTTGACGGAGCGCACTGCACTGTCGTTAAGGTGCAATGTCTCTGTGCAAAAATAAATTTATAAGTCCGCTACTCGTACTCTACTATTTGGTAGTAAAGCGGTAAGTAGGGGTCGAACCCAAGGGATGTAGTTGATAGTTGTTCTTTTGAAAGTGGAAAATAAGACAGTTGGGGGTTGGTTGTGATTTTAGTACTGAAAGGTAAATAACTGAAAATAAAGTGCTGGAACAGTCCAGTTCAATATCAACCACAAACACACTTTTGGATTGTCGCGCGCTGTGTCTCAAGCGTGTTGCGCACCAAAGTTGTGATGGATTGATGTTGAACAAGTCTGTAGTAAAATTAAAGTGCGAAAATTAAAGTGTTTGAAGGACAAGACTTGCGGAAATTAAAGTGCTGAAAGTAAGCAGTTGATAATGGTACTGAAAGTAAAGTAACAGGTGATGTCTTGATTAAAGGAAAGATTCAGTTTCGGGGGCCTTGTATCATATTTTTGTTTATCATCGACCTCTAATGATCATACTAAGTGTTCAAAAGTGTATCAAGGCCATTTCAAGCACTTGACTTGCCACACTGTCTAGCCCATTTCAAGGCATAGAGCACTTGTTCTATTTAGACTAGCACCCCATTTCAAGGTATACTAGCCTATGTGCATCCATCTGATCAATCATTTCCGATCAACCAAGTGGTGTTTAAGAAAGGTTGAACTCCACGATTAAGCTTTGCCATTTCAAGCATCCACTTAACTGTGTATGTTCACGAACCCCATGGAAGAGTTTTTCCATTTCAAGCATCCACTCAACCATGTGTGTTCTAACCGAATATATGGCACATAGAACAAGTTCTGAACACAAAGAGGCACTAAGAGAAGGGTCTAAAATATTTTATGATACAAGTACATCCCTTCAACCGAATGAAGGGATTAGCTACGAATATCCATAGAGGTGGATATCATAGCTAAGTACTTGGAAAAGTAAAGGTTTTTGAAAGACAGTAAAGTAAAGTTTTCAAAAGTAAAGACAAGGAAAGTAAGAGGGAGAATACTCAAGAACCAACAGGAGTAAACTCAAGAACAGTAAGGAAAAGCTTGAGTACTTCAAGAACCGACAAGAGTACTCAAGATCAAACTTCAATATCAAAGTAAAGTGTTTACATGATTGTGCCCAAAATCTAGAGAGAAGTGAGAGCTTGTGGTATGAGATGATTGTTGTGAATGGGATGATGATACAAGGAGGTGAAGGTCTCTATTTATAGGCTAGGAGAGGCAAGGAGGAGGCAACACTTGGCAAGAGATGAGAGGGGGAAGGAAAGCCGCCGGAGGGGAGGTGGCAAGGCCAAGAGCCGCCCCCCATGTGTCATCTCCATGGCCAAAGCCGCCGGGCTAGGTGGAGGGGAGTGGGTGAGAGCTTTGTGATCTTTTCCCCAAAAGCCGTCGGGTCCTTTCAGCTCCGGTCTGACTTTGGTTGCCCTTCGGTTGGACTTGTTTGAGTGATTCCAGGTTAAGATCATGAAAGTTGTACAGTCGGAATCTGGTCGTGTCCTGACTCGTAATCCATTTTTAGCTTTAAAACTCCTTTTTAGTCATATCATCTCTAGACCTCGAAATAGCCTGTAGAACAAAAGTGGAACTAACAAGCAAAAGTTAAATAGACAAAGAGTCTAATTTGGTGGGTTTAACTGTCTTAATGAATCATATAAATATGGTCCATCAGATCGCCCCACACTTTTAGTTGTTCGTCCCGAACAATGCCTTTTAAGAGATGCGCATACAATCCAAGTAAAAACTTCAAATATGAAAGTGAGATTGTGGGACTAGATTTATCCTATTCATGCATTACTTACTTATTACCAAACTAAACCGTGTAAATACTTAGAAGAAACTTGATACTTGTACCTTCGAGCTGAGATGCAATTTAATTTGGATGTTTCGGGAGATAGCCCTTTTCAGGCTCCTAGACTGCATTCTCTGGACCGACTTGCTGACGGAGCCCACTGCACTGTCGTTAAGGTGCAATGTTCTCTGTACAAATAAATTTATATTTTCCGCTACTCGCGACTTCACTACTGGGTAGTAAGTGGTAAGTAGGGGTCGAACCCAAGGGAATTAGGGGGATACATTGTTCTTTAAGGGATTTGTACAGCGAGGGAGCGTGTTTTAAGGTTGATTGAGATTTTAGCGGTTGTGACTAAGTGACTTTTTTGGTTGTTTTTGGTTTTGAGTGCTGAAAAGTAAATTACAGAAAATAAATACTGAAAAGTAAAAAGAAAGACTTACAGTGGGTGATGCGTGATTTGCGAGTCCTCCGGTAGATGAGCGGTTGGTGATTGCAGATGATCGAGCAATTTATAAAAGTAAATACAGGAGGGTTTTGTAATTCAAGGAAAACATTCGGTTTCAGGGGCCTTGTATCATAGCCTGTTTATTATTTTAGTAACCCTTCTAAGTATTCAAACGTGAATCAAGGCCATTCCAAGCACTCGACTTGCAACACTGTCTAGCCTTTTGCAAAAGTGTTCGAAAGTGAATCGAGGCCATTCCAAGCACTCAACTTGCAACACCGTCTAGTCTTTTGCAAAAGTCGTAGAGCACTTGTTCTACTTAGACTAATACCCCATTCCAAGGTATATTAGCCTGTGTGCATCCATTTGGTCTTTCATTCCCGAGCAACCAAATGGTGTTTTAGAAAGGTCAAACTCCTCAGATAAGCTTTGCCATTCCAAGCATCCACTTATCCGAGTATGTTTACGAACCCCACGGAAGAGCTTTTCCATTCCAAGCATCCACTCAACCTTGGAAGTTCTAACCTAATATATGGCACATAGAACAAGTTTTGAATACAGAGAAAAGAAACTAAAAGAATTAAAACATTTTATAATACAAGTACGCCCCTTTAACCTAATAAAGAGTTTAGCTACGAATATCCATAGAGGTGGATACCATAGCTAAATACTCGGTGGTTTTTGAAAATAGTAAGAGGAGAAGGGGTGGAATACTCAAGAACCAACAGGAGTACTCCCAATTCCTACTGAATACTTAAGAACCAACAGGAGTATTCTCTAAAGTATAATACTCAAGAACCAACAGGAGTATTATTTCAAAAACCCAACTTACAAAGTAACCAAAACTTAGAGAGAGAAGTGAATTGTTGATTGTGGGATGTTACAAATGAGGAGGAGGAGCTCTCCTTTTATAGGATAAGGGGAGGAGAATGGAGGGTGGAGATGGTGGCATGTGGTGTTGCATCCAAGGGTGGAGGAGATGGGGAGGAGCTTGTGGAGGAGAAGGCCACACATGTCAACTTCTCATGGCTCACAAAAGCCGCCGGTTGCAATGGGAGGGGAGGGAGGAAGCCGCCGGTTGCAAGGAGGAGGGGAGGAGGAAGGAGGGGGTGAGTCACCCCATGACTCACCTCTTCCTTAAAGCCGCCGGTCACCTTGGCAAATGGATGAGTTTTGTGAGTTTTTGTGCAGTCTTTTCACAAAACTATCAGTCCAATTTCACTCCGGTCTGACTTTGGTTATTCCTCGGTTGAATTTGAATTGGGTAATTCAATGTCAGGATCTTGAGATTTCTTCGTTCAGCGTCTGATCTTGACCTTGGAATGACTCGTAATATCTTTTCAGCGTAAAATCCTCTCCTTAGCGTGTTTTCTCTCTAAGCGCCAAAATACCCTGTAGAAATATATCGGGACTAACAAGTAGAAGTTAGATAGACAAACAGTCTAAATTGGTGGGTTTTACTGTGTTTTTGATTCGTATAATTATGGTCCATCAGATCACCCCACACTTTTAGTTGTTCGTCCCGAACAATGCTATTAAAGGGCGGCACACTAAGTAAGTTTGTTGAAATATGAAAATTAGACTGTGGTACTAGATTTATCCTAATTCATGCATTGCTTACTTATTACCAAATTGAAATGTGTAAATAAATAGAAGAAACTTGATACTTGTACATTCGTGCTGAGATGCAAATTATTCTGGATGTTTCGGGAGATAGCCCTTTTTAGGCTCCTGGACTGCAACCTCGGGACCGTCTCGCACTATATGGTTTCCTTGTAGCTTTCTCTAGCACGTGATTCGGTTCGGGTTTCACTGGTTTGAGTACTTTGATTTTTCTTTTGGCGAGGGACTGCTTTTGTAGTGAATCGGCCTTTGGCCTTTGATTTGACTCTTTGAGTACTTCACTTTTTGTTTGGTTAAAACCTTCACAATTTTGGGCCTTTGGCCTCTTGATTTGCTTCTTTGAGCTTTTTGCGTCTTTATGACTTGCTAGTCCATTTTCTCAAGCCTTTTTGGGAGGTCCAATCATCGCCCGCAAGCCTATGAAAATACCTCCCCGCTCCTCTCATCCTTGTTGTTTCGCGCGGGTCAAGATGAGGGTCGCTCATCTATTTTCTCGGCTACTTTGACTAGAGAGAGGACGGTCTGATTCCCGTCCTCGCCTTGTTTTTTTTCTTTTTGCATAAACACTGCATGGCGGAGATGACTTCAATCTTCACTGAAACCCGAAGTGCAACCTCCACTGACTTCGAAAACCATATAGTTTGATTGATCCTTTGATTGCTTGCCAAGCCTCTCTAGGGCATTTCTATCAACTCCACATCCCTAGTTTATCTCAGCACAAAGGGACAAATGAGAAGTTACGTTCTAAGTTTTTAGACAGTTGAATTTTCACAAGGTAAATGCATGAATTTTAGATCTATCTTTTTCACATTCTTAAGTTCATATTTTCAAAAAGATAATACTAAAAAAGAAAAAGAAAAAACATGTTATATATTTATGTACACATGCAGATCTCACCCCACACTTTTGAACGAAGGCGTGCCTTTCAGCACTACTTAGTTCAAAAGCCATGCAAACAGACAATTACGAGAAGGAAATGATATTAAGGAAAGGTAAGATCAGAACTCCCTTTTTGTGTCGAATGACATGGCATGAGGCTGGATAATCGAGGGAGTTCGGCTGGGGCCTTGAACTCTCAGCGCAGGCCCGGTAAATTCACGGAAGCTGCCTGGCTGATCCGATCGTGCTCCAAAAACCAATTCCTAAATAGTCAAATCATTCTATGCACCAAGTGGGTGAGAGCGACTTATAAAAACTAAAAGACAGAAAATAAAAAGACAGAAAGTAAGATAGTGTCGGGTTACCTCCCGACCAGTGCACTTGTTTAACGTCGTTGGCTCGACAGTACCTTGTTCCTGGATCACTGGTTGGGGTCCCATGGGTGGCTTAGGTCGAATTTCGCCACTGTTCCTGTATTGGTTTTTGCCTTGCCTTTACCTGATTTCTTGTGAGCAGATGTGCTTGGGTTAGAGCTCCATGGTTTTGGTGTTTTTTCTTTCCATTGTTTCTGAGAAGGCGGGGGACCTTTGACCATAGCTGCTGGTCTTGTTACTCTTTTGGTCTCCTTTGGTAGGTCAGAAATCTGTGTACCGTGATCTGAGATAGGTATAATGTCTGACGGTTTCTTTGTATCCGTGTGGCTATTATCAATGTAGAAATGTGCCATTTTGCCGCCAAACTTAAGCGATAATGAGCCCTTGCCCACATCGATCCTTGCTTTAGTAGCGTAGAGGAATGGTCGTCCCAAGATTATTGTTAGAGGGTCGTCTTCGCTGGTCTCTTCCGTTTGTATTACATAGAAGTCTGTAGCAACGACGAGCTCTCCCACATGGAGTATTACCTCTTTTAGCACTTCAACCGGACGGATGCACGATTTATCTCCTAGCTCGATATTTGACCTGGGTGGTTTTAACGGACCAAGTCCTAATAAGTAATATAAGGAGGAGGGCATGGCGTTGACAGCAGCTCCAAGATCGACTAAGCACTTATGAATCTGTGCTTCACCAATACTACAGGTGACTGTGAAGGCCCCTGGGTCTTTATCTCTTTTCGGTTGTGGCTCGTGATTTGAAGTGAGGGCTCTTTCTATTGTCGGGCCATTCTGCCCGTTCCTTGGCTTAGGATTTGTATAATCAGATCCCTTAATATTTTGCTTCGAAGCATAAATATTAGTTGGGGAGTCCCACCTTAAATTGTTACTGTCATCCCATCCAGATGCTGGTATGTCAGAGTGTATGATCGGTGGTGGTGTTATACAAACGGTGAATGCGTATCGTCCATTGTCAGGATGCGTAGCCCATGTTTTGCCATCATTGGGTCGGTCTTCCTCTTGATTCCAATCAGGTCGACGCCTCCGGGCGAAGTGCTTGTTCGTGAGTTTGTAAGTTGGGGATCGTGCAACTTCTCCTAGCGTCGCCTTTTCGTTTGACCTTTTTATCATGCTAAGATTCGCCTTTGGGTTTTGGATGGTTTGTGAAGGGAGTCTGCCAGGTTCATTAGTGAGTGTTGACATTGTCGTGGAGAGCTGGGACATTTGTTTGGTTAGTTCTGAAATTGCCCCGTCAGTTTTTGCCTGGTATTGGTGTAGCGAAGTACCCAATTGATTAATGTTTCCTGCGAGCTCCTTCATCGTGTCATCGAGCGACTTGCTTGGTTCTTGCTGATTGTTCGGGCTGGTTTGGTACTGATTTGGTCCTCTTTGTTGATATTGTCCTGCCGATGGAGCGTTCTGATTATACTGTCGGTGGGGGGGTTGGTAGAATGACTGAGCTGGTTGAGTAACAGCTGGTTGTGCTTCCTTTTGAGAATAGTTGTTGTTACGCCAGCTTGGGTTGGTTGCTTGACCATACTGTCTGTTTTGTCCGGCTCTGTCATTACTGTTGTTGTTGTATCCTTGGTATCCTCCCACTGCATTCACTTCTGCCGGGTCCTCTTCTATTAATGTCGGACATGCGTCAGTTTTGTGGTCTGTAGAACCACAGAACTCGCAAGGTTTTACCGGAACTGGCTGCCTTTGTAGGATTTGAATCATCATCCCCTTTAGCTGCTTCATCTCTTCAGGCATAGAGCTCATCGATGCTTCAGCTTTTGCCACATTTTTTGTCCGGGAGAATTCTTCCTGCTGAGTTGTTTCTTCTCTGAATCGGGCATTCTCAGCAACGTTGGTGATAAGATCCCTTATGTCACTTAATGATAGATTCATCATGGACCCTCCAGCTAAGACATCCAGGAGCATTTTGTCTAAGGGTCTTAATCCGTTAATGAGATACTCGACGGTGAGTTTCTCGGGCAGTCCAAGGGTATAGCAGCTTCTCTCCAGGCGGTTGAATTTTTCCAGGTAATCGTACATGGTTTCATTGGGTCCTTGCTTGATGTCCTGCAGTTGCCTCCTTACTTGCATCGCTCTTCCTGCTGGGTAATATTTGTCTAAGAACTTCTTCTGCATTTGAGCCCATGTTCTGATGCTTCCAGAAGGCAATGAAAGGAACCAGTCGTTTGCCGCGTCAATGAGGGAAAAGTAGAACGCCTTTAACTTGAAGTCGTCTACGTTCATGCCATTCGGTTTTAAGTTTTGGCAAATACCATGTAAGCGTTGGAGATGAGTCATTGCCGATTCTCCACGCGTTCCTGAGAATTTCGGTAAGTTGTGGGCCACTGAAGTGTTGATGGCGATATTTTCCAGCTCAAGGCCTTCGTGAATGCACCACGGCTGAATTCTAAAATCTGGTGCCGAGAGCTCTCCCAATGTAGGTTCACGGTAGTTGTTGTTATCTCCGTAGTAGTCATCGAAAGCGGGTTCTCGTCTCGGCACTTGTCGAGGTTGAGGGGGTGGTGGATATCTAATGGGTTGTACTGGACCAGCTTCATTTCGGTCCTCGGGTGGTTCTTGATTTCTTGTGATTGCCTCCCTATCAAGAGCTCTTCTGGTTCTGATGAGTTGTTCCGGATCGTCCACAAATGGAAGTGGCACCTCATCATTTCATTCGTACAGGTTTATCTCGTCATCATCCTGATAGTCATGGTGGCTTCCTTCGCGAGACATGGTTGAAGCGCGTATTAATTTAAAGAACTTATCCGATGGCTAATTCCCCGGCAACGGCGCCAATTTTGACGGAGCCCACTGCACTATCGTTAAGGTGCAATGTTCTTTGTACAAATAAATTTATATTTTCCGCTACTCGCGACTTCACTACTGGGTAGTAAGTGGTAAGTAGGGGTCGAACCCAAGGGAATTAGGGGGATATGTTGTTCTTTAAGGGATTTGTACAGCGAGGGAGCGTGTTTTAAGGTTGATTGAGATTTTAGCGGTTATGACTAAGTGACTTTTTTGTTGTTTTTGGTTTTGAGTGCTGAAAAGTAAATTACAAAAAATAAATACTGAAAAGTAAAAAGAAAGACTTACAGTGGGTGATGCGTGATTTGCGAGTCCTCCGGTAGATGAGCGGTTGGTGATTGCAGATGATCGAGCAATTTATAAAAGTAAATACAGGAGGGTTTTGTAATTCAAGGAAAACATTCGGTTTCAGGGGCCTTGTATCATAGCCTGTTTATTATTTTAGTAACCCTTCTAAGTATTCAAACGTGAATCAAGGCCATTCCAAGCACTCGACTTGCAACACTGTCTAGCCTTTTGCAAAAGTGTTCGAAAGTGAATCGAGGCCATTCCAAGCACTCAACTTGCAACACCGTCTAGTCTTTTGCAAAAGTCGTAGAGCACTTGTTCTACTTAGACTAATACCCAATTCCAAGGTATATTAGCCTGTGTGCATCCATTTGGTCTTTCATTCCCGAGCAACCAAATGGTGTTTTAGAAAGGTCAAACTCCTCAGATAAGCTTTGCCATTCCAAGCATCCACTTATCCGAGTATGTTTACGAACCCCACGGAAGAGCTTTGCCATTCCAAGCATCCACTCAACCTTGGAAGTTCTAACCTAATATATGGCACATAGAACAAGTTTTGAATACAGAGAAAAGAATATCTACGAATATCTATAGAGGTGGATACCATAGCTAAATACTCGGGGGTTTTTGAAAACAGTAAGAGGAGAAGGGGTGGAATACTCATGAACCAACAGGAGTATTCCCAATTCCTACTGAATACTCAAGAACCAACAGGAGTATTCTCTAAAGTATAATACTCAAGAACCAACAAGAGTATTATTTCAAAAACCAAACTTACAAAGTAACCAAAACTTAGAGAGAGAAGTGAATTGTTGATTGTGGGATGTTACAAATGAGGAGGAGGAGCTCTCCTTTTATAGGCTAAGGGGAGGAGAATGGAGGGTGGAGATGGTGGCATGTGGTGTTGCATCCAAGGGTGGAGGAGATGGGGAGGAGCTTGTGGAAGAGAAGGCCACACATGTCAACTTCTCATGGCTTACAAAAGCCGCCGGTTGCAATGGGAGGGGAGGGAGGAAGTCGCCGGTTGCAAGGAGGAGGGGAGGAGGAAGGAGGGGGTGAGTCACCCCATGACTCACCTCTTCCTTAAAGCCGCCGGTCACCTTGGCAAATGGATGAGTTTTGTGAGTTTTTGTGCAGTTTTTCACAAAACTATCAGTCCAATTTCACTCTGGTCTGACTTTGGTTATTCCTCAGTTGAATTTGAATTGAGTAATTCAATGTCAGGATCTTGAGATTTCTTCGTTCAGCGTCTGATCTTGACCTTGGAATGACTCGTAATATCTTTTCAGCGTAAAATCCTCTCCTTAGCGTGTTTTCTCTCTAAGCGCCAAAATACCCTGTAGAAATATATCGGGACTAACAAGTAGAAGTTAGATAGACAAACAGTCTAATTTGGTGGGTTTTACTGTGTTTTTGATTCGTATAATTATGGTCCATCACTTGCACTATATGGTTAACTTGTCGCTTTCTCTAGCACATGATTCGATTTGGGTTTCACTGAGTTGAGCACTTAGATTTCTTTTTGGTGAGGGACAGCTTCTGAAGTGAATTGGCCTTTGGCCTTTGATGTTGAATTGGAGTTTCTTCACTTTTGTTCGGTTAAAACCTTCACAATTTTGGCTTTTGGCCTTTGATTAGCTTCTTTGAGCTTTTGCTTCTTTGTGTCTTGCTAGTCCATTTTCTCAACCTTTCTTTGGGAGGTCCAATCGTCGCCCGAGAGCATATGGAAATACCTCCCCGCTCTTTCTCATCCTTGCCGTTTCGCGCGGGTCAAGATGAGGGTCGCTCATCTATTTTCCCGGCTACTAGGACTAGAGATAGGATGGTTTGATTCCCGTCCCGCCTCTTGCATAAACGCCGCACAGCGGAGATGACTCTGACTCACTGAAACCCGAAGTGCAGCCTCCACTGACTTCGTAAACTATATAGTGAAATCCAGTCCTTCGAGTGCTTGCCAAGCCTCTCTAGGGCAGTTTATATTAACTCCACATCCCCTGTATATCTCAGCAAAAAGGGACAAATGAGAAGTTACATCCTAAGTTTTTAAACAGTTGAATTTTCACAAGGTAATTGCATGAATTTAGATCTATCTTTTTCACATTCTCAAGTTCATATTTTCAAAAAGATAATATCAAGGGAAAAGGAAAAGAAAAAGCATGTTAATTAACTATGTACAAAGGCAGTTCTCACCCCACACTTTTGAACGAAGGCGTGCCTCGCAGCACAACTTAGTTCAAAAGTTTATGCAAGCAAATATATACAGGAAAGGTGAGAATGTTTTAAGGGAAAAAACTAAATGACTGAAATTAAATGACTTAAGGTAAGATAGATGTCGGGTTACCTCCCGACCAGTGCATTTGTTTAACGTCGTTAGCTCGACAGTACCTTATTTCTGATCATAAGGTGGGATCCCATGGGTGGCTTAGGTCATAGTGTTCTGGAGTGCCTACTTTCATTCTTGCCTTGACTTTTCCCGATTTCTTGTGAGATGATGTGCTAGGGTCCTGTTCCCATTGTTCTGGTGGTTTCTCTTTCCAACACCTCTGAGAAGGCGACGGACCCTTAACTGCTGGTTTCTTGAGTCGGGCTCTCTTATGTTTAGGGCTACCTTGTTTAGTTGTGGCGAGAAACTGCTCCATCAGGGAGTTGTTCTGATTAGACCCTTCTTCCATCCTTCGTTCAAGCTCTCCATTGATCACATAATTTTCTACGATTTGCATATTGATCAGAGGGAAAAGTTGCGAGGCTTCCATTATAAGCGCCGGATCCATATTGGCCAGACTGTCCGTGAGGAACTGGTCTTGATTGATTTCTTTGACTGCTCCGGTGGTGAGGGTTGGGTATGTTTCTGGCAGCTCGCCAGTGGCGTTCTGGATTTCCTCTTCTAAATCGGCTTCCGGCTCTGGGTCTACGGATGGTTCGGGGGTGATCTCCCGTATAGGTTCTTTTTCGTTGCTCCCGGTGCTTTCTACATCTGATTCGACCATCATGGCCTTTGCATTGCCGTCTCCACTCCTGTCTATATCAGCTTCTACCATCTGCACTCTTCCATTAGCTTGGAGCATTGGCCTTCGTTTTGTGGCTTCGGCTAAGTCATCTATAATATCCCACATTTGAGTCATGGTTAAGTGCAAGGTTGATCCTCCTACTGCGTCGTTAAACCTTGACTGGTCAAATGGCCTCATTCCACAAAGGAATTTTTGAAGAAGAACCACATTCGTGAATCCATGGTGCGGGCAGCGTGAGACTATGGTGTCAAAGTACGTGTAGTATTCGTCCAAAGTCTCATCCCGGGATTGTTGAAGGCGGATGATCCTCTCTCTGCTGTCATGTCGTAGAGACGGGGGGCGGGGGGGGGGAGAATTCTTTCAGGAATCGAGCACGAAGGTTCTCATAATAACCTGCACAATTAGCATTTGATGAGTAATACCACACTGTCGCAAAGTCAGTTAGAGAGAATTTAAAGCATTTCATTTTAAACTCTTCTAGATCCTCATTTTCAGGTTTCATGTAGCGGCATATATGGTGAAAGTGTTGGCAGTGTATTACAGGGTCCTCTCCAACTGTACCTCCAACCTGAGGAAGATGCTAAGTCATCCAAGCATACATAGTGGATAGTGCAATGAAGAAATGAAAAGGGGAAGAAAAGAACAACTAATCAGAAAGCTAACTCCTCGGCAACGGCGCCAATTTTGACAGAGCGCACTGCATTGTCGTTAAGGTGCAATGTCTCTGTGCAAAAATAAATTTATAAGTCCGCTACTCGTACTCTACTATTGGGTAGTAAAGCGGTAAGTAGGGGTCGAACCCAAGGGAATTAGTTGATAGTTGTTCTTTTGAAAGTGGAAAATAAGACAGTTGGGGGTTGGTTGTTATTTTAGTACTGAAAGGTAAATAACTGAAAATAAAGTGCTGGAACAGTCCAGTTCAATATCAACCACAAACACACTTTTGGATTGTCGCGCGCTGTGTCTCAAGCGTGTTGTGCACCAAAGTTGTGATGGATTGATGTTGAACAAGTCTGTAGTAAAATTAAAGTGCGAAAATTAAAGTGCTTGAAGGACAAGACTTGCGGAAATTAAAGTGCTGAAAGTAAGCAGTTGATAATGGTACTGAAAGTAAAGAAACAGGTGATGTCTTGATTAAAGGAAAGATTCGGTTTCGGGGGCCTTGTATCATATTTTCGTTTATCATCGACCTCTAATGATCATACTAAGTGTTCAAAAGTGTATCAAGGCCATTTCAAGCACTTGACTTGCCGCATTGTCTAGCCCATTTCAAGGCATAGAGCACTTGTTCTATTTAGACTAGCACCACATTTCAAGGTATACTAGCCTATGTGCATCCATCTGATCAATCATTTCCGATCAACCAAGTGGTGTTTAAGAAAGGTTGAACTCCACGATTAAGCTTTGCCATTTCAAGCATCCACTTAACCGTGTATGTTCACGAACCCCATGGAAGAGTTTTGTCATTTCAAGCATCCACTCAACCATGTGTGTTCTAACCGAATATATGGCACATAAAACAAGTTCTGAACACAAAGAGGCACTAAGAGAAGGGTCTAAAACATTTTATGATACAAGTACATCCCTTCAACCGAATGAAGGGATTAGCTACGAATATCCATAGAGGTGGATATCATAGCTAAGTACTTGGAAAAGTAAAGGTTTTTGAAAGACAGTAAAGTAAAGTTTTCGAAAGTAAAGACAAGGAAAGTAAGAGGGAGAATACTCAAGAACCAACAGGAGTAAACTCAAGAACAGTAAGGAAAAGCTTGAGTACTTCAAGAACCGATAAGAGTACTCAAGATCAAACTTCAATATCAAAGTAAAGTGTTTACATGATTGTGCCCAAAATCTAGAGAGAAGTGAGAGCTTGTGGTATGAGATGATTGTTGTGAATGGGATGATGATACAAGGAGGTGAAGGTCTCTATTTATAGTCTAGGAGAGGCAAAGAGGAGGCAACACTTGCAAGAGATGAGAGGGGGAAGGAAAGCCGCCGGAGGGGAGGTGGCAAGGCCAAGAGCCCCCCCCCCCCCCCCATGTGTCATCTCCATGGCCAAAGTCGCCGGGCTAGGTGGAGGGGAGTGGGTGAGAGCTTTGTGATCTTTTCCCCAAAAGCCATCGGGTCCTTTCAGCTCCGGTCTGACTTTGGTTGCCCTTCGGTTGGACTTGTTTGAGTGATTCCAGGTTAAGATCATAAAAGTTGTACAGTCGGAATCTGGTCGTGTCCTGACTCGTAATCCATTTTCAGCTTTAAAACTCCTTTTTAAGTCGTATCATCTCTAGACCTCGAAATAGCCTGTAGAACAAAAGTGGAACTAACAAGCAAAAGTTAAATAGACAAAGAGTCTAATTTGGTGGGTTTAACTGTCTTAATGAATCATATAAATATGGTCCATCAGATCACCCCACACTTTTAGTTGTTCGTCTCGAACAATGCCTTTTAAGAGATGCACACACAATCCAAGTAAAAACTTCAAATAGGAAAGTGAGATTGTGGGACTAGATTTATCCTATTCATGCATTACTTACTTATTACCAAACTAAACCGTGTAAATACTTAGAAGAAACTTGATACTTATACCTTCGAGCTGAGATGCAATTTAATTTGGATGTTTCGGGAGATAGCCCTTTTCAGGCTCCTGGACTGCAATCTCTGGACCAACTTGCACTATATGGTTAACTTGTCGCTTTCTCTAGCACATGATTCGGTTCGGGTTTCACTGAGTTGAGCACTTAGACTTCTTTTTGGTGAGGGACTGCTTCTGAAGTGAATTGGCCTTTGGCCTTTGGCCTTTGATGTTGAATTGGAGTTTCTTCACTTTTGTTCGGTTAAAACCTTCACAATTTTGGCTTTTGGCCTTTGATTAGCTTCTTTGAGCTTTTGCTTCTTTGTGACTTGCTAGTCCATTTTCTCAACCTTTCTTTGGGAGGTCCAATCGTCGCCCGAGAGCATGCATATGGAAATACCTCCCCGCTCTTTCTCATCCTTGCCATTTCGCGCGGGTCAAGATGAGGGTCGCTCATCTATTTTCCCGGCTACTAGGACTAGAGATAGGATGGTTTGATTCCCGTCCCGCCTCTTGCATAAACGCTGCACGGCGGAGATGACTCTGACTCACTGAAACCCGAAGTGCAGCCTCCACTGACTTCGTAAACCATATAGTGAAATCCAGTCCTTCGAGTGCTTGCCAAGCCTCTCTAGGGCAGTTTATATTAACTCCACATCCCCTGTATATCTCAGCAAAAAGGGACAAATGAGAAGTTACATCCTAAGTTTTTAAACAGTTGAAATTTCACAAGGTAATTGCATGAATTTAGATCTATCTTTTTCACATTCTCAAGTTCATATTTTCAAAAAGATAATATCAAGGGAAAAGGAAAAGAAAAAGCATGTTAATTAACTATGTACAAAGGCAGTTCTCACCCCACACTTTTGAACGAAGGCGTGCCTCACAGCACAACTTAGTTCAAAAGTTTATGCAAGCAAATATATACAGCAAAGGTGAGAATGTTTTAAGGCAAAAAACTAAATGACTGAAATTAAATGACTTAAGGTAAGATAGATGTCGGGTTACCTCCCGACCAGTGCATTTGTTTAACGTCGTTAGCTCAACAGTACCTTATTTCTGATCATAAGGTGGGATCCCATGGGTGGCTTAGGTCATAGTGTTCTGGAGTGCCTACTTTCATTCTTGCCTTGACTTTTCTCGATTTCTTGTGAGATGATGTGCTAGGGTCATGTTCCCATTGTTCTGGTGGTTTCTCTTTCCAACACCTCTGAGAAGGCGACGGACCCTTAACTGCTGGTTTCTTGAGTCGGGCTCTCTTATGTTTAGGGCTACCTTGTCTAGTTGTGGCGAGAAACTGCTCCATCAGGGAGTTGTTCTGATTAGACCCTTCTTCCATCCTTCTTTCAGGCTCTCCATTGATCACATAATTTTCTACGATTTGCATATTGATCAGAGGGAAAAGTTGCGAGGCTTCCATTATAAGCGCCGGATCCATATTGGCCAGACTGTCCGTGAGGAACTAGTCTTGATTGATTTCTTCGACTGCTTCAGTGGTGAGGGTTGGGTATGTTTCTGGCAGCTCGCTAGTGGCGTTCTGGATTTCCTCTTCTAAATCGGCTTCCGGCTCTGGGTCTTCTGATGGTTCGGGGGTGATCTCCCGTATAGGTTCTTTTTCGTTGCTCCCGGTGCTTTCTACATCTGATTCGATCATCATGGCCTCTGCATTGCCTTCTCCAATCCTGCCTATATCAGCTTCTACCATCTGCGCTCTTCCATTAGCTTGGAGCATTGGCCTTCGTTTTGTGGCTTCGGCTAAGTCATCTATAATATCCCACATTTGAGTCATGGTTAAGTGCAAGGTTGATCCTCCTACTGCGTCGTTAAACCTTGACTGGTCAACTGGCCTCATTCCACAAAGGAATTTTTGAAGAAGAACCACATTCGTGAATCCATGGTGCGGACAGCGTGAGACTATGGTGTCAAAGTACGTGTAGTATTCGTCCAAAGTCTCATCCTGGGATTGTTGAAGGCGGATGATCCTCTCTCTGCTGTCATGTCACAGAGACGGGTGGGGGGGGGGGGGAGAATTCTTTCAGGAATCGAGCACGAAGGTTCTCATAATAACCTGCACAATTAGCATTTGATGAGTAATACCACACTGTCGCAAAGTCAGTTAGAGAGAATTTAAAGCATTTCATTTTAAACTCTTCTAGATCCTCATTTTCAGGTTTCATGTAGCGGCATATATGGTGAAAGTGTTGGCAGTGTATTACAGGGTCCTATCCAACTGTACCTCCAAACTGAGGAAGATGCTGAGTCATCCAAGCATACATAGTGGATAGTGCAATGAAGAAATGAAAAGGGGAAGAAAAGAACAACTAATCAGAAAGCTAACTCCCCGGTAACGGCGCCAATTTTGACGGAGCGCACTGCACTGTCGTTAAGGTGCAATGTCTCTGTGATAAAATAAATTTATAAGTCCGCTACTCGTACTCTACTATTGGGTAGTAAAGCGGTAAGTAGGGGTCGAACCCAAGGGAATTAGTTGATAGTTGTTCTTTTGAAAGTGGAAAATAAGACAGTTTGGGGTTGGTTGTGATTTTAGTACTGAAAGGTAAATAACTGAAAATAAAGTGCTGGAACAGTCTAGTTCAATATCAACCACAAACACACTTTTGGATTGTCGCGCGGTGTGTCTCAAGCGTGTTGCGCACCAAAGTTGTGATGGATTGATGTTGAACAAGTCTGTAGTAAAATTAAAGTGCAAAAATTAAAGTGCTTGAAGGACAAGACTTGCGGAAATTAAAGTGCTGAAAGTAAGCAGTTGATAATGGTACTGAAAGTAAAGTAACAGGTGATGTCTTGATTAAAGGAAAGATTCGGTTTCGGGGGCCTTGTATCATATTTTCGTTTATCATCGACCTCTAATGATCATACTAAGTGTTCAAAAGTGTATCAAGGCCATTTCAAGCACTTGACTTGCCACACTGTCTAGCCCATTTCAAGGCATAGAGCACTTGTTCTATTTAGACTAGCACCCCATTTCAAGGTATACTAGCCTATGTGCATCCATCTGATCAATCATTTCCGATCAACCAAGTGGTGTTTAAGAAAGGTTGAACTCCACGATTAAGCTTTGCCATTTCAAGCATCCACTTAACCGTGTATGTTCACGAACCCCATGGAAGAGTTTTGTCATTTTAAGCATCCACTCAACCATGTGTGTTCTAACCGAATATATGGCACATAGAACAAGTTCTGAACACAAAGAGGCACTAAGAGAAGGATCTAAAACATTTTATGATACAAGTACATCCCTTCAACCGAATGAAGGGATTAGCTACGAATATCCATAGAGGTGGATATCATAGCTAAGTACTTGGAAAAGTAAAGGTTTTTGAAAGACAGTAAAGTAAAGTTTTCGAAAGTAAAGACAAGGAAAGTAAGAGGGAGAATACTCAAGAACCAACAGGAGTAAACTCAAGAACAGTAAGGAAAAGCTTGAGTACTTCAAGAACCGACAATAGTACTCAAGATCAAACTTCAATATCAAAGTAAAGTGTTTACATGATTGTGCCCAAAATCTAGAGAGAAGTGAGAGCTTGTGGTATGAGATGATTGTTGTGAATGGGATGATGATACAAGGAGGTGAAGGTCTCTATTTATAGGCTAGGAGAGGCAAGGAGGAGGCAACACTTGGCAAGAGATGAGAGGGGGAAGGAAAGCCGCCGGAGGGGAGGTGGCAAGGCCAAGAGCCGCCCCCCCATGTGTCATCTCCATGGCCAAAGACGCCGGGCTAGGTGGAGGGGAGTGGGTGAGAGCTTTGCGATCTTTTCCCCAAAAGCCATCGGGTCCTTTCAGCTCATGTCTGACTTTGGTTGCCCTTCGGTTGGACTTGTTTGAGTGATTCTAGGTTAAGATCATGAAAGTTGTACAGTCGGAATCTGGTCGTGTCCTGACTCGTAATCCATTTTCAGCTTTAAAACTCCTTTTTAGCTCGTATCATCTCTAGACCTCGAAATAGCCTGTAGAACAAAAGTGGAACTAACAAGCAAAAGTTAAATAGACAAAGAGTCTAATTTGGTGGGTTTAACTGTCTTAATGAATCATATAAATATGGTCCATCACTTTTGATTTCATCTTCTTCAACATAAATTTCAATCTTCGTTGCAAAACACGGTTGCAACATGGCATTTACTACGTACGCATATGCTACGTGTCATTTGTTTCATTGGTATATTGCAACACACAATGTGTAAAAGCAACCAATGTTCTTGTGCAACCTTAACGGTGAAATTCTAAAAGCATAAATTTCATATTACATACTAAATAAACATTCAAACTATAACATTTACATAAAAATCCAATCAAAGCTGGGTTACATGAAAATCAATAACACAAAATTTTCTATACAAACATCTAATCTGCCAAGTCTTAACATCCAATCTAGCTTCATCACTTATCGCATTTCCTGTGGACTGAGTCTCTGAGAACTTCCTCTTCAAAATCCGAATCTCTCCTCGAACTCAAGCATCTGGATAGTTCACTCAGCAGCTTATGGAGCAACTTTTAATTTGTTGAGGAGCTTTCAATAAAAGTTTGTAAAACATGTGAAGCAAATTAGATTTTGTTAACCTAACTCTTAAAACATAATCTATTAATAAACAAGCCAACAAACAGTTCACAATGGTTTGCCCTCTGCTCTACCTTTATAGTACGGCTGAAAAGGTCATACCTTTGTACACTTGATTATCGAAATCGTATGGAAACTCGGCCAAAGTACTTGACAATGAAAGGGGAGGGAAGCAGTGGCTTATATTTTACATCTGATATCCAGTAGCACACGACATGGCCATGACTGGGTTGCTATAGGTGTAGCCAATGCGCAATATGGTTTGGATTGTTGGAGGTGTGGCTTTGACTGCGGCTGCGCGAAGTGAAGTGAGAGGCGGATTAGGAGACATGTAAACCCTAGTAGAGAATGAATCCTTTACATAGTAGTTGTAGGCTAGGATTATGTAATTTTCGAAATTGGCTGGATTAGGCCCGACCCATTTTATATGTGTATATAAATAATCTAACTTTAGATTATAAAGACAAAGATTGATTTCAACTACATAAAATGGGAATCAAACCAAAATTGTTTCACTTCTATATAAAAAAAAGTGTTTCACGTTTTGTTTTGATTTTTGATAGTGTTGCACAATGCACATGTTGTCGAAGGGTAATTAAATTTTCATTAAGTAAACTAAATATAAATTTATGTAAAAATATACATTAGTTATATGTTATGTAGAAATTTTAATATCAAAAGTAATGATAAAATCGAAAACAAGTGAACAACTACATTTACTACATTCAAACATTACACTTTAAAATTATGATTTTGACTTTGTATCACAACTTATGGAGAATTTGAAAGGGAATTAATGCATACATATTATCCTTAATCTAGTGCAAAACTTATAGATTTGTGATGTAACTATTACTCAAATCATAATCCTTATGTATAATTACGAACACATGGTATACACTTGTTCATGAAAGAAATTATGATGGTTTATGAGATGATTTAAACGTGTTTGAAGATTTCAAAGAGAATTCTTTCATGCATTACCCTTAATTTAGATCACAACTTATGTATTGTGATTTAAGCATTAACTCATAAGATAACTCCTATGTATAGGTGAGAACATGATATACGCTTGATTATGAAAGCTTTTGTGATGGTTTATGAGATGATTTGAAAAGAAATTCATGCATGCATTACCCTTAATCTAAACCACAACTTGTGGAGTGTTAGTAAATGATAAGTAAAAAACCATATGCACTGGTGAAGGAATTTGAGAGTCTAAGAATTCAATTGTATTTAGGTGTATGCATGATACTTTCTTATCATGTCATGAAAGAGTTAAAATTTTAGGAATTTAATTATTTATCATGCTATAAGTCATATATTTAATTTACTTGAAGAGTTATTTTAAGGATTAATGGTTCAACACTAATGCAACATACTTTTATTGTTTACATCTAACACATTTTCTATGGAGGGAAAAAATAGAGATGGAGGGAATCGAAACTATCAATCCCCTCATGTTGCATTGGCACATAAAGTTTGTTTTTTCAAAATAAATGCGCTACTTACGCAACACAAATATACTTATAGCACAACACATGTTGCATATGTAGTCTAACGTAACACAAGTGTATTTGTTGCTTTTGTCAGCATTACATAAGTATTCCTAAGCAACGCACAATGACATGTTGCTTTAAAACATGTTGCATTAGTATGCTTATGCAACAGACATTGATCTGTTGCTTTTGTGTGCGTTGCGCAAGACATCTTACGCAACACATATATACTTCTGGCACAACACGTGTTGTATATGTAGTCTTACATAACGCACAAAGACGTGTTACTTTAGAACATGTTGCATTAGTATACTTATGCAATAGATATTGATCTGCAGCTTTTGTGTGAGTTGCGTAAGACAACGTACGCAACGTAGTTTGTGGTGTTGTGTAAGTACGTGTTGCATATGTGTCATTACGCAACGTCCATTGGGACGTACTTTTGTGTGTTGCATAAGTGAACTTATGCAACGCCAAACATAAGTTACGCTTTTCGTATGTTGCGAGAGTTCTTATGCTACGTGAGTTATGCAACAGCGAGTGATGTTATGTTGCATATGTGTCAAAATGGTGTAGTATATCTCAGTTTGAGTAGAGATTGGGACGTGGATCTTGATCTTCTAGGACACTCGAATGTACATATTCAACACCATTCTCATCCATCAGCTGACAAACTCTTTCTCTCATTGGTGCCAATAAACATCGTGAAGTCTAAATACAATGTCAAGCTAGTAATGCATGCCTCATTATCTGCCTGGCCGGCTGGCCCTAATATTTCCTTTTTTTTCTTTCTCTTTTTTCGTTAGTTCCGGAGCCAAAGCTGGACACATTTGTCATTTGTAGAAGCGAAGGAGATCTCGGACTCTCTTAGCTGTGTCTGTCTCACAGTTTATATATTACATTAATTCAGAAAAACACTTCCCAGAAACATTTTGAAAAGTCATGTTAACTGCATGTCTTCTTTCTTTGGATAACAATGGCTGTGTGCTCTTGGAGTTGCTTGCTGGTGATCTAAACATTTTGCGGTACAAATCCGTCAGACCATTGGTGGAAGTTAGTTTAAAATATTTCTTTTAAAAATGTGTGTTTTTTTAAAAAATGAAAATGACTGAAACCCCAATCTCATACCGTAAATATGTCACGTGCAGCTCAAACCCTAGACTTTCTAGCTCCACCGTGTCAAAATGATTACATCAAAGTAAAATAGATTTACTGAAACACATTTTATTTGGCAGCACACCATATATATGGCATATTGTAACAAGCAACACAAGGTCACCTTACTTAGAGCTGATCCTTACAAAGTGACGATACACAGAACTCAATAAAGGCTTAACTTTAGGGCTGATCACAACAAAGACTTGGATCTGTTCTGTAAAGCTTAAATTTCATGTTTTTTATTTAAATAAATAAAATAAGTTCTGCACAGTTAAATTAAGTTAAATAAAATTAAATAAAATTTTTCAGATTTTAATTTTGTAGTTTAACATGATTAAAAACTTAAATTAAACACCTTTATTCAAAAAAAAAAATTTTAAGTTCAGTAAAGTTAAGTAAAGTTAAATAAAATAAAATAAAGTTCAATACAATTAAATTAAATTAAATAGAGTTTTTTTCAGCTCTATCATACAGTATCAAAGTGACGATTATTTGTAGACTAGAAGACACAAACCAGACTAGACCTCTGACCAGGGGCGGACGCACGTTGGTTGGTATGGGGTCAGTTGACCCCAATTATTTTTTCAATTGTTCTTTAAGTATAAGTAATTTGATTCATATCATGTTAATTTGTACATTTTGACCTCATTAATTTTTACTCTTTGCCCCCATTAGTTTAGATCGGTGCCGGAATTTGTACAATCAATCTGGTTTGCAGATTTAATCGGAAAAAAAAAAATCTGATTTGGGGGAAGAACTAGAGTTTTTTTGGGAGATGATGAATAGTACTAAATTTTTTTAAAATTTGCACTTTAACCCTTCAAGTTTGAAACACTTTTAACTGCTCCCAATAAACAAATTGTCCGGGTCCGCCACTGCCTCTGAGTCTCTGACCACACAAACCAGACTAGACGACACCAGCATGGACAACAAATCCGAGTTAAAGGCTGCTGCAAAGATCAGGGTGGTGCAGTGACAGGTGTGTTTCCAGCTTTAATAGGGACTGATGGTCCTCTGAAGAGAGGTGGGATGCGGAAACAACCAAGCCTTGGCCATGAGCAAAGAGCCGAACCAGAAGAACTGAAACCAAAACCACCAGCAGTAGGACCAGGAAAAGACGAACCAAAGCCACCACCACCAGCACCGGAGAAGGTCTGAGGTTCAACAACCTCCTGGAGGACCCTCCCTCCTTCCACATCCCAAGTGAAAACCAACATAAAGATGGTGAGAATCAGCACTTTCTTACCAAGCTTCTGGTCCATGCCTCTATATAACAATACTCAGTTGTATATTTACCTTGGTTTTGCAATGGGAGTTGAACGCACAGGCAACCCCTTTATATACTAAAACTTCCTTCTTGTTTGGGATCCCAAATAAATGCCATCACAGACAGTGTCGTTGCTTTGTACAGCTCTACCATGATTTTGTTACTGAAATTAACATGAAAGGCATTTTATTAAGACAATGATAATTTGCCGTGTTAACTTCGTTATCCATACTGTTAGAATAAAACTTCATATGCCTATGCCATGAACGTGAGACCCAAATCATGTTAATCAAGCACAATAGATAAAGAAAATGACAAATCGGTCTCCGTTGATGACTCTGAAACATTACTGGAGGACTTTGTCGCTTACCAAAACATCGTAGCGTATCTTGCAGTCTTTCCGTACAACTTTTCGCCAGTAAGATTTTGAGACATAAACGATATTGAAGGTTGTTTGCGTATGACCGAGGACCACTACCTCCAATATAACGTTGTACATAACCGCTATATTTTTGATAATTACAAATTCTCTCTCTCAAAAGAAGTAAAATTATCAAACCGGTATCTACACATATTGTATTTCCATGATCATTACTTTAATTACGCTCTAAAGTCAACTATAAAATAGATCACTTTAATACATGACTTATAAATTATGATAGCATACACGAGTAAAGATCAGGTGCAAACTGTAAAATTCGTCAAAAGTGGATTATAATTCGTGGGCGAAAAACTAAAAGTACAACATAGTTTGTCAAAAGCGATTTATAATTCATCCCGATAAATCATTCATACTACATGATTTAATCTCATCCGTTCAAATGACCAAATCAATTGTTGTCATTGGTTTGTATTTTTTACAAAAGTATGCTGTTTGCATCATATCCTTTTTCTAGCATACACATCATATAATTTACATTATGGTTCAAACATTTGATTATATAAAACAATCTAACAATACATGCAAGTAATTAACAACAAAGGAACTGGTTTAATATACTTCAAAGTAGCCCTGTGAGGAAGGCAGAGTGCATTCATTAGTTTACCCAAATCAGAAGTGACACTGCAACTTTACACAAAGCAGGAGTTACCATCTGGGTCTTTTGAATGAAAGGGTTTGGTGTTAGAATAATGGTTCTCTTACCTAACAAAAAGAAGAGAAATGAGAAATGACTCAAGTGCTCCTCACCCAGTCTGTAAATGTAGGGCATTCATGTGGGTTCCTTAAATAAAGTTATCATTACTTTGTGTTGTACTGGTTTGCTGTTCAATTCAGACTTGAGGTCTTAACTTAGAAAAAGGAAGGTCATGGCTCACTTAAATAGAGCTCATCTAACACTGGAAAGCTTTACTTTATACCAACTGTTTGTACATATCTTCCTTTGACATTATGGGAACTGAGGAAGAAGGGTGGTTAAGGAGAGTGTTTTTTAATGTGTAACATTGTGACTATAGGCTCTGTTCTTTTGCACTTCAATACAGTTTTATTAAGTTCAGTAAAGTTAAATTAAGTTCAATACAGTTTAATAAAGTTCAGTACAGTTAAATTAAGTTCAATACAGTTCAATAAAGTTCAGTACAGTTAAATTAAGTTCAATATAGTTCAATAAAGTTCAGTATAGTTAAATTAAGTTCAATACAGTTTAATAAAGTTCAGTACAGTTAAATGTACTTAAATTAATGTAAGTTAAAAAATGTAATATAATTTTTTTCAAGTCAATCCAATTTTTTTTATAGTTTCCAACCCTATTATTCAAAATTTTAATTTATTTTTAATTTTTAAATAATTTTTAGAAAAGCATAATACATATATGATCTAACGATTTTTCAAGTTTGTGTCCACACCTCTTGCGAAACTATTGCATCCGTTTTAAAATGGAAGTAAACTTTGTTGCACTTGATATGAATTTAAAGAACATGTGGAAATAAACATAATACAATATATTTTTTACATGGAAACGTACAATGTCATTCAAGTGTAATTTTACATATCATCATCTTCATTCATGTTCATTTCCACTACATCATCTGGACAATCCTCAATAATTTGAAACGCTATCATGTTGCGTACTTGATTCATCTCATCTTTTCGCTGTTGATCAAATAAATTTGAATCTGCTCTTCCCAGCACGGTCTCATTAGCTACAATGGGTATTGAAAAATTATGCATGCGAATGAAGTTGTGCATAGTAAATGTAGCTGTAATTATATCACTTTGGCGCTCATCAGATACTTAAGGCATGACTTTGAGTATCTTCCACGATTTCTTTAGTTTTACTATTTAAAAAAATGAAACGTTAGGGGCTTCACGCAATATTTTTAGCAAGTATAATTTGAAAAAATGAAAAATAAAATTCATATATTTATCAGAAAAAATGATGAAACTTTTTTGAGCAAGTTAATTAATGAATTATATAATTTTATCATTTTGAAAAAATGATGACAAATACACATATATAACTATACTATACATGTATATAATTTTTCAATTTCAACAAATTAAGTTCAGTAAAGTTAAGTTAAATTAAATTCGATACAGTAAATTAAGTTCAGTACAGTTCAGTAAAGTTAAATAAAATTCGATACAGTTAAATTAAGTTCAGTACAGTTTAATAAAGTTCAATACAGTTTAATTAAGTTCAGTACAGTTTAATAAAGTTCAATACAGTTTAATTAAGTTCAGTACAGTTTAATAAAGTTCAATACAGTTTAATTAAGTCCAGTACAATAAAATTCCAGTTAAATTAAGTTCAAAAGAACAGCACCTAAACTACACACCAAGACTCTGGTTTCATTTTCCGTAGGATTCTGACAGAAAGATGATTGAACATGCTTCACCAGCTAGGCCTCGGCATGCATATGGCCTTGGGCCGTAAACAGCCCGAGTGAAGCCCAACGATCTGTCAGCCCGTGACCCAACACGACCCGATGAATGGGCCGAATTTTACCCGAGATCCGACTTAAAAAACATGGGCTGGGCCCAACTTTCAAAATCCGAACATACCCAAAGCCCGACCCGAGTTGAGCCCTATATACTTTTCATATTCTAAAAACCCTACCTGAGTTTTATGCAATCAGCCGCATCGTATCTCTCTCATCCAATTGCAACTTCAAACGATTTTTCCACCGGTAGTTCTTCATGCTCACAATCTGTTGCGTTTGTTAGTAACATTCTCTTTTCCAACTATCGATTTGTATGCTATCGATCCAGATTTGTGATCGACCGAGTTGATTTTGATTTTCTATATTTCGTCCATCTTTTTTTTAGGACTCACAAGAACGAATATGTGCAGATCTTTCAATATCTGTGCAGATCCGTCAACATGTATAATGTATTTGCAGATATGTTTTTCAGATCTGTTTGTTCGGATCCGTTTTGTGTTCGAAACTGCTAAGATCTGTACATTTTCAGATCTAACTGTGTTCATTTTTTTTAAATGTGAGAAACTAACTGTGTTCATTTTGATGGTAAATATTTTTTTGTTATCCTTGCACAGTCGTTCAGACTTGTTCATTCATGTGTTTTCGGTAAATCACTGTGAAGTTTATATTAAATCTAAAGATTACTATTTAATGTTAGCTCTGTCTTAAATCTTAATTATTTGTTTCAAAACTAAACTTCATTTTTACACGAATAAGTGTTTTAGACTTCCGGATCTAACTGTTATTGTTTTTTATTTGAACTCGAGATGTTTGAGGCTCCAATGGTGGTTGTGATGCTTCAATATGCGAGATCTGAGGCCATTGCTTTGTTTTTGGGTGTGGCTGCTTGCTCCGATCTGTAAATTTCTAATTTTCTGGTTCATTTTTTGCTCTTTACCTATTTGGTTAAATGCATAATTGAAATTTAAGCCATACTTATGTAGCCCCTGCTAATCACACCATTGCTTTTAAGCATTTTACTCATCTTGATGATCTACTTAAGTGGACCTCTCGGCCATGTCCAAGCATCCACACTTTTATAAGGATGTTTCCACTATATAATTACAAATGGTGAAGGCTGTGTTTGTACTTATGTATCGCAAATTACTCAGTTATACATAGAGTTTTGGTCAGTATTGTCTTGAATCATATTTCTGCTTTGATCTTTATTTTATCAGTGTTTCTTGCTCCATGTTGGATGGTGATTATTTTTCATGTTGTGTTTTTGTAACTCTGTTTTTTAATTTTGCAGGTATTGTGGTTCAACCTTTTGTAATATGTTGCAATTTCCTATAGGTCGTAACTCTGTCGTTTACAAAATTGTTGATCATTAAATATTTTTATGTAATTTCAAAAATTTTAAATTGTTGATCATTAAATATATTTATGTAATTTCAAATTTTTTGGCCACTCAGCATTGATTCAGACATTAAATTTTCAATCAGGCCCGACAAAGCCCGAGGAAGCTCGAAAAATAGTAGAGCTTCGGACAGCCCTAAGGCCTTTAAATTTCGTTCAGACCCAGCCCGACCCGGCCCGATGAACAGTAATAAGCCCGATTTTTCTAAGACAGGTCAGGCCAAAGCTTATAAATTAAGGTCTGGGCTAGCCCGGGTTGGCCCATTGCCGAACCACACCAGCTGGTATGGTAGAACCACAAATCATACCACATTGCGGACTCACTAGCTAGTTATCATCTGAATATTAGATATTTTCTTTAAAAAAATTTGGTATGGACTGGACAACTTTCAGACTCATACCGTAAATATGACACTGCCAGGCTCGAACTCTTGACTTTATAATAACAATTAGGTTTTCACATCGTTTCTCTGTAACTACCCCAGTTTCAAACTCAACTATCGAAATTACACCACACAAAACTCAAATATCCAGAATACCCCATTTGAGTTTTAACCGGTTCCTGGGGAATCACCATTTTTCTTTTTTTTACATTCCCGATACCTGTAAAACCGGGTAGTTTGATTTCAATGGTTGCAGGTTTCTTTAGAATCGGTAAGATAATTATGCTTATGTGACTTGATTTGGGGCCTACGTGGACCAGGTGGGACGATATTGAAGCAGACGTGGCATACAAGTCAATACTGGTTCCTCAGGAACCGTTATTATTATAATTTTGGTTCTTGGCGTATCTACCAACCATTTGCGAACAAATGGCTTGTTGTGCAGTAGTTCCAACAGCTCTGCTAATTGATCGGTCAAATTCTTGACCTATTATTCACTTCATTCGATGATGGATTATGTTTGTTTTCCCGACATTTTATTGTCATTTGATATCTTTTCTAGTGTTTCAGGTCATATATCATATATCTAATACTTTTGGATTGACCCGAAGTAAAGCAAAGCAATCGGTGTAGATTAGAGCAAAAACAGGACAAAACAGGGCAGACAGACCTTTGCAACGTATCTAATACTTCGAAATTTAGCTTGTTGGAAAGCTAATTCAATTCCCTACAACTTTGTAGTTGACACAAAGAGCAGATTTGAAGGTTTAGACCTCCAAAAAGGCAAAAGAAGTCAGCCCGTTACAAGTTCAGCAACCGTTACACACTGGACTGTAACGGCTGTAACGGGTGCTTATTTTCCCAGAGATTTTTGCTTAGCTCATTACAGCCGTGAGACCCAGCTGTAACGGCCCCGTCGAAGGCAATTTCGAAAAAAAAAAAAAATCAATTTTAGGGCTTTTTGGACAGATTTTTGGGCATATTTCCTAATTCGGTTTTAGGCTTTTTGGCCTTTTGGAAAGCTATATAAGGGCAACGACCAGAGTATTCTAGTGTGCTATTTTTCAGAGAACAAGACCCTAACTTGGGAGAGAAGACAAAGCTTTCATCGTGAGGACTATCGAGCTACATCGTTTACGGTTTACTCGTTTCTTTCCTTCATTATACACTGTTTTTGGTTTAATCACCATGAATAGTGAGTAGTCCTCTTATTTTGGGATCCTACGGATCCCGTGCTATGTAACCCTAACTCTTCATGTGATCAATTAAAGTTGTTATTTATGCGATTCGATTATTCAATTTCATTGTGTGCTTAATATTATCGTTCTATGCAAGTAGTTACATCAAAGGGTATGTTTGCATTGCTAGAACCTATTTAGGTTATATGCCGAAAGGTGGATGGGCCCTAGGGATTAACCGGATTACATGAAATTGATATTAGGTCATGTTTACATGAGTTAATAGGAAACCCCTTAGTTTAATAAATCGAGATCGTTGATAATCCGTGAATGGGCGGCGTTCAACGATTGAGATTAATCTAGACAATGATCCATGGATGGGCAGCTTGTCTAGTGTTATTTCGGTTATATTCCATATTCGATAGCATGAATAATTAACGTGACATGATTGCATGATTAGTGGGGTTAGCACGGGTGAAGTAGGATACTGGAATTCCTTCTCTGATTAAGTACAACCTTTTATTTTCTGTTATTTTTCGTGACAACAAAAACTGTTTTACGAACTTTAATCGGAATAGCTAAATTGGTCACTTGTTAGCTAGTACTCACACGCATTGCTTCTTGGATCGACCCTTGGCTTACCAAGATATATAAGTTTTGTTTGACTGCAATTGAACCCCTAAAACTTATAATTTGACGACTATAAAGGGTTAAAAATATGCTTGTCAAAATGGCGCCGTTGCCGGGGAGCAGCGTTTAGTGTGATATTAGATTTAACGTGTGTAGTTTAGGCTATTCCACCCTCTTTGATATCTGATTTTTCTGTTGGGATTTCTTGGTACGTTCACTCTTCCCTTGTTTTTTTGTAGGTGCTATTTAGTACATGCCTAGGAAAGCACCAAGGCAGAAGAAGCAGATTCAGATTTCCGACGAGGACCACCCGGACTGACAAAGAAACAATCGTCTGGCCCAGAATGAAGCTCGGCAGCTACGAGCACTGAACCGCAACTTCGCAGCTATAGAGATGAATCAGAACAACCCGGCTCTACTGAATGGAGTGGTCAGAGATGACCAGCAGCGACCATTGCAACCACCCGTGCGCGGGACACTTGGAGACTACACTACTCCACGTGTCAATGGATTCCAGTCCGCCATTGCACCACCGGGCATCGCCAACAATACCTGGGAACTCAAAACAGGTCTCATTCAGATGCTGCAGAATAATCAGTTTTCGGGGAAAATGAATGAGGACCCTCACCAACATCTCAAGCGGTTTGTCCAGATGTGCAACACGGTGAAGACTAATGGTGTTCCTCCAGAGTCCTACTACATGAAGCTATTCCCATTCTCACTTTCGGACAAGGCTAGTAGGTGGCTAGACAGTCACGCAGACGGCACTTTCACTACATGGGATAAATTAGCCGAGGCAATCCTACAACAGTACTTCCCACCTTCAAAGACAGCACATTTCAGGAACAAGATCATCTCGTTCCATTCTATGGATGGTGAGACACTCTACGAGGCTTGGGAGAGGTACAAGGAGCTGACGAGACTGTGCCCCCATCACAACCTGGAGCTATGGCAGATTATTGACACTTTCTATCAAGGAATCGACCAAGGGATGCGCACCTTGATCAATCAAGCAGCTGGTGGAGGACTGAACGGAGTCCCTCTAGAAGACACCTATGACATTATAGAGAGAGCAGCCCAAGACTACCACCTCTGGACAAGCGACCGAGGTAATCTTAAAGACAGAAAGGGCGTGCAGGATCTCTATCACATCAATGGCACCAATGATATCGCTGAGTTGACCAATACAGTGAAGATGCTCACAATCAAAATTAAAAATCTGAAGACAGCCTCCTCTATGAAAACATCTGATGTTGCCAATGTCAGTGTCTATTGTCAGATTTATGGCTCGCCTTCCCATTTTACATATGGCTGTCCGGTGATGGGGCAAGATAATCAAGGCAAAAACCAGGAGGATTCTAATTATGTAGGGCAATACAATCAAGGAACATGCATGAATCGGTGGGACAACCAGAACAGGAATAATTCTAACCTCTCTTATAAGCCACAGAATCAGGCAGCACCGGGATTCCCTTACAGACATCAGCAAGACAATGCCCCCTACCAGCCGAGGAATCAGTATAATAACCAGTCACAAAATCAAAATTCAGGGAGCTATTCGTACCAGCCGCAGCAGCCCAAGCAACAAGAGGCTGGCAGCTCATCTAACACGGAGTCCATGATGGCTAGTTTCTTGGCAGAGCAAGACCGGCGAGCTCAAGAGGCAGACAGGTGAGCTCAAGAGGCGGACAGGCGAGCTCAAGAGCAGGATCAGCGAGTGAAAGAGCTTGAACAGACAATCTGGATGATAGGTAATCAAGTAGCTCAACAAGCAGATTCGGCAACTAGAGAACATGGGAAACTCCCATCAAAACCAGAGCACAATCACAGGGAATCCGTGAATGCCATCACTCTCCAAGGAGGAAGACATATTGAAATGGTGCCAGCTCAGGCCACTCGTACTCCAGCTACAAAATCAGCACTTGATTCTGCACCTGAGGAAGGGGAAACGTCGAAGGAAGCTAAAAATTGAGCTAAAAATTCTGTGCCAACTGTTGAACCGGCTCCTTATATGCCACCGATCCCATTCCCTCAGCGACTCAAGGGTGCGAGAAGAGATAAAGAGTTCATGCAGTTTGTGGATAAAGTTCATACTCTTTACATCACGATGCCCTTCACCGATGCGATCACCCAAATTCCCACTTATGCGCAGTTCATGAAGGAAATTATGACTGGGAAAAGGAAAATTGATGGGACCGAGACAGTTGCCCTAACCGAGGAGTGCAGTGCAGCCCTGCACCAGCCCATGCCACCCAAACTTCAAGATTCAGGGAGTTTTTCTATCCCCTGTGATATTGGTGGTTTTCCCGTTCGTCGTGCTTTATGTGATCTTGGTGCTAGTGTGTCTATCATGCCATACTCTTTATATTCTAAACTGAATTTGGGTGATCTTTGTTCTAGTAATGTCACTATTTGCCTTGCGAATCGTTTTGTAGACTCCCGAGAGGGGTTCTAAAGGATGTACCCGTCAAGGTGAAGCACCTTTACCTTCCAGTCGACTTCATAGTGCTGGACATCTCTGAGGATGTAGAGATCCCAATTATTCTTGGTAGGCCATTTCTTTACACGGCCAAGGCAGTCATCGACATGGATAGAGGGTCTATAGCTTTGCGAGTAGGCAGTGAAAGAGTTGTTTTTAATTTGCCTGACATGTCTAAGAGTCCTAGTCTGTTTGCTGACTGTGATATACTGGACTCTGCTGACGTTAATGATGATATTTCACTGACCTCTATTGAACCTCACAGAGTTTTACAGGGCTGCCCCATCCCGATGAATATATGCACGGTAAGCACAGAGGGAGTAGTTGAAACTGAACAGACTACCGACTTAGGTAAGGAACCCTGCAAGGGAGAGCTGACACATATACTTGCAAGTCGCGGGGATGAACTTCTTGACCCGGGTGATATCTATAAGGAGAGGATGAAGGCCTGTTATGATAAGCGAATGGTGCGCAGAAAATTCAGAAGAGGCGAGCGGATTCTTCTCTACAAATCACGCCTTAAATTATTCCCTGGGAAGCTGTGCACCAAGTGGAGTGGTCCTTACATAGTAGAGAGAGCTCATTTTGATGACCGCGTGGAACTTAGTACCAAGGGAGGAAAATCAATGGTGGTCGACGGGCAGCGCCTTAAGTATTACCACGTCCTGAAGCACCGGGAACCACCTGACGGCATTGATGATGACCTCCTTCTCGGGAAGGGATTTCAGCAAGGGACTTCCCGAGAATGCTCCTAGTTCTATCTCCCTTGCTTTGTCTTACCAAGACGTTAAACTAGGCCTCTTCGGGGAGTAACCCGCGCTATAAGTATTAGCTAGTTTCATTTTTCATTTGCATTGTGTGTGGACATTTCAAGGTTCTAAGTGTGGAGTGCACCAGCCCCTTCACGATTTTCGATGCTAACCTATCACTTGTGAAGCTCTGTGTTTTTATCTATATATCTTTACCAGCTCACAAGTCGTGTTCCACTCCCCGAGTATCGCTTAATCTCCATGGATATCGAGTTTTTACACACGAGGGAAGTTCCTATGTGCTTTTTCTTATCTTTTATTTCTTCGCTTAGGGACTAAGCTCATTTTTAAGTGTGGAGTGGGTAGCACATAGTCACATACACATACATCACATGTCACACATTCACTCTTGCATATGCTCAACTGTCTATGTATTACGATTGAAATCCTCATTTTCTACGATACTCCTTGATTGATTGTCATTCTTTTGGATTCGAAGTCTAAGACTTGAAATAGTTTTATTCATGTGTGTATTCTCTTGAGTCAGTATCATTGCTAGCCTTTGCCTATCACATGTTCTACGTATTCCTTAAAGCATGTTTATGACTTGATATTAGTAGGCACCGGTTCGAAAATTTCAAAGAAAAAATATGTATATATATATAAACTTAAATTGCATCTCTTTTTCTAGGTGACCTTAGTACTAGTATGTTTTTCTCTACATTCGTCGTGATTTGCATGCACCCGCCTTTATTCATACACTATGTCATGTTTTAAGTGTGGAGTTAGACAATTGGCCTTCAAGTTTTCCCTCAAGAACAAAGTTCTTAATTTTCGAAGGTGGGTGAAACATTGGCCCCAAGCATAGTTGTTTTTGAAAGAAAACCAGTTTCAAGAAAAAAAATTCCTGAAAACGAAAGCTTTGAAAAATGTTCTGCGAGAGCAAAAAAATACCAAGGACCCGGTGAGAAAAGTCGCCCCTTGTGTATTGGAAAACACTTTTGAAACAATTTCTGCCCCCTTTTGCTTGATGTAGTGTAATTCCATCTTCTCATTGCGTGCAAATCATGACTTGTCTTGCAAATTCATGTACTAGAAACTGAGGGACGACCCTCGTGCTTGCACTGAAATCTTGATGCAAATTTTTGTACTATTTTTCAAAAAATCTTTAAGCCGGGCTCCTCTTCTCTTATGGGTCATTGTCTAATCCTTGGCACTTGAGAATGAGCTTTCCGCCAAGAGCCCGTGGACTATCCCTAGATAGCATAGGTGAATGGCGAGCATGTTTTGTGTAACTATTCATGTTCTTTATACGTTGCTATAGAAATATTTAGAACGTGTGATTAGTCGATTGGTAGTCGTGTGTACTAACCGTTTCAATGCATAACTCGTTTAATCTATGATTGTCTGACAACTTTGATGAGGATGTTTGACTTGAAGTTGAGGTAACACGATGAATCCGAGGTATGACATGACTTTACTGTGACTCGTTGAGCATCATTTCATGCATACACGTTAGTTAGTTGTATAGGGGATTTGTAGGTAGTCCCATTCTTGAAAACCTTCACGAGACTGTACTCGTCATACTAGGGCAGCCTAGGGGTTAAAGGTTTGATGCATACGCTAAATGCATTCGTGTCCTCTACGACAGTGAGTTATCTTTTTATTTTTTGTTTTAGGTAGAATTGATCACATGACACTTGAGTGGGTAACTATTCTGCAGTTTATTGCCTTGAGCTTAATGTTTGTTTGGGACGAACAAATCCTAAGTGTGGAGTGTTTTGATCGGTCGAATTCTTGACCTATTATTCACTTCATTCGATGAGGGATTATGTTTGTTTTCCCGATATTTTATTGTCATTTGATATCTTTTCTAGTGTTTCAGGTCATATATCATATATCTAATACTTTTTTATTGACCCGAAGTAAAGCAAAGCAATCGGTGCAAATTTGAGCAAAAACAGGACAAAACAGGGCAGACAGACCTTTGCAACGTATTTTGCATGCCCAGGGCTCATTCGGTGTCCAAATGAGTCAAAATTTAGCTTTTTGGAAAGCAAAGTCGATTCCCTACAACTTTGTAGTTGACACAAGAGCAGATTCGAAGGTTTAGACCTCCAAAAAGGCAAAAGAAGTCAGCCCGTTACAAGTTCAGCAGTCGTTACACACTGGACTGTAACGACTGTAACGGGTGCTTATTTTCCCAGAGATTTTTGCTTAGCCCGTTACAGCCGTGAGACCCAGCTGTAACGGCCCCGTCGAAGGCAATTTCGAAAAAATTGATTTTAGGGCTTTTTGGACAGATTTTTGGGCATATTTCCTAATTTCGGTTTTAGGCTTTTTGGCCTTTTGAAAGCTATATAAGGGCAACGACAAGAGTATTCTAGTGTTCTATTTTTCGGAGAACAAGACCTTAACTTGGGAGAGAAGACAAAGCTTTCATCGTGAGGATCATCGAGCTACATCGTTTACGGTTTACTCGTTTCTTTCCTTCATTATACACTGTTTTTGGTTTAATCACCATGAATAGTGAGTAGTCCTCTTAGTCTGGGATCCTACGGATCCCGTGCTATGTAACCCTAACTCTTCATGTGATCAATTAAAGTTGTTATTTATGTGATTCGATTATTCAGTTTCATTGTGTGCTTAATATTATCGTTCTATGCAAGTAGTTACATCAAAGGGTATGTTTGCATTGCTAGAACGTATTTAGGTCATATGCCGAAAGGTGGATGGGCCCTAGGGATTAACCGGATTACATGAAATTGATATTAGGTCATGTTTACATGAGTTAATAGGAAAACCCTTAGTTTAATAAATCGAGATCGTTGATAATCCGTGGATGGGCGGCGTTCAACGATTGAGATTAATCTAGACAATGATCCGTGGATGGGCGGCTTGTCTAGTGTTATTTCGGTTATATTCCATATTCGATAGCATGAATAATTAACGTGACATGATTGCATGATTAGTGGGGTTAGCACGGGTGAAGTAGGATACTGGAATTCCTTCTCTGATTAAGTACAACCTTTTATTTTTTGTTATTTAATTTCTGTTATTTTTCGTGACAACAAAAACTGTTTTACAAACTTTAATCAGAATAGCTAAATAGGTCACTTGTTAGCTAGTACTCACACGCATTGCTCCTTGGATCGACCATTAGTTTACCAAGGTATATAAATTTTGTTTGACTGCAATTGAACCCCTAAAACTTATAATTTGATGACCATAAAGGGTTGAAAATACGCTTGTCACTAATCTCTCCTTGAACTTCAACTACTTCTTCTCATATGCCACATCGCCAAGTATGTCTTTCAAAACCAAATCTTTTACCTTCATCATGAAGTTACTTTGCAAGTGTCGAATACATACACGATGGTATGCCATAGGCTCCTGCCCTTCAGGTTCACGCATGGCAGCCAATATTCCATTGTGCCTGTCAGAGACGATGCACAACCCCTCTCGTTGGGTGACTCCTTTCCGGATACAAGACATAAACCACTTCCAGCTGGATTGCATCTTGGGCGACTGACTGAAAACGTGAATTAGAGAGTCTATTTTTTGATAGAGTTTAGAGAGTGATTCAGGATTCTAGGTATATTATTCATCATTGTTATGCCGTGGCAGTATCATTATACCAGATTGCATCTTGGGCGACTGACTGAAAATAATCGCATAAGGACTTTTTCTGTCGCATAAGACCTTATGCGACTATGGTCAGTCACATAAGTTGCGTTGCATTAAGTCTAGTGCGCTAGTACCTAAGACACACCAGTCGCATAAGGTCTCATGCAATAGTACCTGAAAAGAGCCGCATAAATAGTTTCCTCTGTCACATTCGTGTCATTTTGTTCCGTTTGGAATCCTTCATTACGTGGCCAAATTGTGTCGTGTAATTCGTTTATAATATCAATCGCTTAAAAAATATTAAAAACGTAACATCTTCAGTCGCATAAGTATGGTCGGGGACATATTCAGTCATATAAGTGACGCGCGTCGTCTGATGCGTCAAATTTAAATTTATTTATTTCATGCGAGAAAGCTAGTTAGTGGCAAGCACGGTGAAACCCAAGAGAGCTGGTATTGGAAGTTGTATCTGTAGACAATTAAACAGGGGGTTGTGAGTGATTGTTTGTGAGTGCACAAGAGAAAAACATGAGAGAAAGGTTTGCAATCAGAAAGAATATTCAGCTTAGGGTTTCTATTGTGACACGTTTATCATAGACAGCTAATGATCAAATTCCAAGTTTCTAAGTGTGGTTATTCCGACAAAGGTAATAACCCTAAGTATCCCGACAAAGGTGATATACCACAATCTAACCCAACAAAGGTGTTAGACTTCTAGTTCTTTCCTAAACACAATAATCTGACAAAGGTATTATTAGGCGTAGGTCTTACGATCTACCTTTACGATAAAGTCTCTAGTAGATATTAATGGTAAGAAGTGGTTGTCAAATCAAGCTTTCCGACAAAGTTTTTCACTTAATCTAACAATTCAATTCATGCGATGAAGAACAAGAACTAGTAAAACATGAAATTGCATTAAGAAAAGCGTCTCAAAACGTTGTCACAATAAACGAAACCCTAAACTGAAATAGAAATTTTTCTACTCATAGTGATGAGTCGAATTCTCGACTCATTTACATACCCTTTTACGAAGAGTTTTGGTCCATTCCCGATGCTAATTCGATGCCATTTGACCCTTATTATTGCATTTCAGGCTAGAAGCAGTCATCCGTTGAGTTCAGGGCCTAAACACGAAAACTCAGGAGAAAATCGGGATTTTGGAGCAAAAAGTGCCGAAAATGGAGTTTCACCCGACCGGGTGAAAATCAGGCCAAATCCCACCCGACCGGGTTCCGTCTCACCCGACCGAGTCTCCCTTGCTACATGCTCGGATGAAGGTTACACCCACCCGGGTCCCGTCTCACCCGACCGGGTCCCCAACGTCCTGTGCCTCAGTTAGCCTTAGACCCGCCCGGGTCTTTACTACATCCCCTTCGGTATCCTTCGCACACCCGCCCGAGTCCAGCCTCGCCCGGCTGAGTCTCCGCAATCCCATCCAAGCCTCAGCAATCATCCAGTCCAACGATCGCCCGGGTCTCGAGTAGACCCGTCCGGGTCTTTGCTGAAAGATCATATTTTTAGTTTTGTGCTATAAATAGAAAATTGAGATCCAAACGAAAAGGGTGGCAAAACTAGGGTTTTGGAGCACGAAATATTGAGGGATTCTAGAGAGAACAAGCTACCAAGGCTTCAAGGGGATCATCCATTGAATATTGAAGATCATTGGTTCATTCTTTCCATTGTATCTCCATTCATGATGAGTCGTATTTATATGACTCGTCGAATCAACTAATCCCATCTATTTCGATACTTTTTTTATGCGAACAGTTACTTTTCAGTGTTGTTTTGCATCTCAGGTGTTTCGGAAGCTCTGGAAGGAATATGCGCTTAAAGACGGCATTTCGATGCTAAAATCATCACATGGAGTTCATGGAGTCGAATCGAGAGCCAAAGTCAAGACTGACGAGCAAAAGAAGAAATGCATCTCAGACCGGGTCGCGGACGCAGGCAAGATTAAGAGGGTCATCCGCGGACGGTAATATGTTCATTGTCCGCGGCGCTAAAGTGTACAGCGTCCGCTGCTGACGTCAGCAAACCGGGATTTGGAAATCTGGCCCAAAATGAAATTAGAAACTTTTTCTTATGATTTAGGTTTTGGAGAGCATCATTCTACACAGACAAAAAAATCCATATTCCCAGAATTGAAGAGACGGCTCGAGAGGAGATCAAGCTGTCAACAAGAGAAGAGAATTTCTACTGCTTTCATTCAAAAATACTTCTGTTTTTTGTCATGACTATGAGTAGCTAATTTCGTTATTCGGTTTAGGGTTCAATATATTGTGACGAAGTTTTGAGATTCTTTGCTTAATGCTATTTTATGTTCCACTAGTTTTTGTGCTATTTATCTCAGTTTGAATTGCGAAGCTAAGTGGAGACTTGAAACGGTAAAACTTAGCCGAGCAATTCAGCCCTTATTTTTGCTGCTTGTTTGATACTAAACCATTAGAACAAGTAGTCGCACGTTAACCTGATATAACCTGAAACGGAGTATTAGGTTTGCTAAAACTAGATGTCTATAACCTGAAACGGAGTAGATTGTGGTGTAAGTGCTTGAAACGGCCTTACCTTAGGTTATAACCTGAAACGGAGTAACCACACTTAGGAACACAAAATTAGATTATTAGAAGTCAATGATAAATGAGTCACAATAGAAAACTCTAGACCGAATGCTTTCTCTGATTGAATACTTTTCGTTTTATTTCCCTTGCGTTTTACAACAATTGCTCACACCAAACCCCCAATTTATTTGTTTACAGAACAACTTCACCAACACCAGCTCTCTAGGGTTCGACCCTTGCTTGCCACTTTACTAGTGTTTCACAAGGAAAATTACAAATATAAATTTGCAGGTCAAACGACGCCTGTCAAATTTTGGTGCCGTTGCCGGGGAGCTGCGCTTCGGTAAAGCTGTTTCTTTTTTGTTTTAATTTTTTGTTTGTTTTTATTTAGTTATTTTTCGTGCTTGCTACTTGTTTAACCATGTCTCATGCAGGTAGCCAGGTCGGTGAAAACAACGAGGAAGTCGAGCAAGGCATGCAGGACATGGGAGGGCTACTTCCACAGCATGAAAATCAGAATCAGATGATTCAGAATGGAGAAAACAGGGGGGCTGCCCCAGTAAACCAAAGACCCCCGGTCGCACCACACGGAGCTGTCCCATATCAACCACAACCATATCAATAGCAACCATACCCACAATATCCACAATACCTACCGCAACCATACCCCCCACAACCATATCCACAATACCCACCTCAGCCTTACCCACAATACCCGCCTCAGCAGTAGTATCAACGGCCTCCACGGCCTCCACAACAGCCGGTCTTCAGAGAGGAAGAGGACTACCTTCAAGGGGCCACCATGGGAGAGCTGTCTGCTCCAAACTTCCGAAATCAGCCTTGGTGCATTTATGAGGGACCATAACTTGAGGAAATAGCCATCAATTCGGCAGTTATCCATAACCTGCCCAAGTTCTCGGGACGCCAAGGAGAGTCCGCAACTACACACCTTCAGCGCTATCATGGAATCTGCCAGAACCTCAAGCCACATGGAGTCGAAGTGGAGGACTTTAAATTAAAGGCCTTCTATTTCTCACTTGTAGATGCTGCTAACGATTGGTTTTTGTCTCTGCCTTCAGGTAGCATCCAGACATGGGAACAGATGTAGAAGAAGTTCCTGGATAAGTATTACCCAGCGGGCAGAGCAATGCAGGTACGCAAGCAATTGCAATATCTCAGGCAAGGACCGAACGAGACGATGTATAAGTACGTGGAAAAGTTCCACGCTTTGGAGCAAAGCTGTTGCAATCTCGGACTGCCAGAAAAACTAATCGTAGAATATATGCTCAATGGACTGAGGAAGCTGGACAGGAAACTGCTGGATGCCTCGGCCGGAGGAACCCTCATGAGACTTACTCCAGCCGGTGTGCGAAGAAAGATAGTGGAAGTGGCCGAAAATGCAAGGTTCCAAGGCGAGTCCAACAACGAAGAAGAGTTCAGTCGGACCACGAACGTCTCACAAGTCGAGCCCCCATCTGGTACTATGGCCGAAGAAATTAAACAACTCAAAGAGACGATGCAGCAGGTCATCAGGAGGCAGCCGGTTCAAGCAAAACCATGTGAGTTTTGTGGAGAATTAGACCACAAAACGGACGCGTGCCCGACTTTAGTGGAGGATGACCAGGGCGAAGTCAATGCAGTGGGCGACTACCAGAGCTATGGCAACCGGATTGGACCGAACAGATAGTACGGGCAAGGAGCCAATGGTCAAGGCTGGAGGAATGATAACCATGCACCGAGGGAACCGGCACAGCATGCAGCCCCTCAACAAGCCCATCAGTCCAGTTACTACCGTCCACCATACCGGCAGCAACAGGGAGGCTACAACAACTATAATAATCAGAGCCAGTATCAGCAGCGTGGGCAGAATTACAACCAGACAGGTCCTAGTAGTCAGAGCAGCAGCAAATCTCTGGAGGACGTCGTGAAGGAGCTGGCAGCTAGCACCCAGCAACTGGCCGCCACGGTACAGCAGAATCAGGCCAAAACCGATGGAGCAATCTCCGAGCTATCCAAGCAGATGTCTCAGCTAGCCACTACAGTTTCTGAGCTCAAGAATGAACCGGGAAGGCTACCGTCACAGACCATACCTAACCCGCGAGGAAACGTGAATGCAGTCACACTGCGAAGTGGGAGAGATTTGAACGACGCAACAAAGGAGTCCGCCTCAGACCGGATCGCGGACGAAGAGCATTTTAATGCCGTCCGCGGTCAGATAAAATGCCCAGCGCCCGCGGGTATAAACTGCAAAGAGCCCGCGGTGGAACAGATTTCCGCGGACGAAGACCAAGTTACAGGCGCGGACCATGAAGAGGTTGACGGTCCGCGGACGGCACTAAAATGTACACCATCAGCGATCCCATCTGTCGAATATTTCAAATCTGATCGTTCTCTTCCGTTTCCTGTGCAGGTCAGAGCTTCAAAGAAACATATGACTGATCGAGAAGTTTGGGAACTATTTAGCAAGGTGGAAATCAACATCCCACTCCTCGAGGCGATCAAACAAATTCCGCGCTACGCAAAGTTCTTAAAGGAGCTGTGCATCAACCGGAGACGTTCCACTAGCATCGACCAGGAACTACTGAGTAAGAACGTCTCAGCTGTTATTCAGCGAAAGGTACCTCCTAAATGCGGTGACCCCGGTACATACACCATCCCTTGCACTATTGGTAATATTCGCATTGAGAATTGCATGCTCGATCTTGGTGCTTCAATTAATGTATTGCCATATTCTATATATTCCTGTCTTCGTATTGGTCCATTAGAACCTGCAGGTCTTACCATACATCTAGCAGACAGATCATGCAAGCAACCAGAAGGTAAAATTGAGGATGTACTAGTGCAGGTGGGGGAACTGGTGTTCCCCGCCGATTTCTACGTGCTTAAGATGGACATCAGCGACCCGACGGATCACGCTCCTATTTTATTAGGTCGCCCATTCTTAAAGACTTCAAAGATGAAGATCGACTGCGACAATGGCACATTGTCTATGGAGGTGGAGGGTGAAGTGATTCGCTTCGACATTTTTCAAGCCATGAAGCACCCACCAGATTTTGCATCGGTACACGCTCTAGATACACTAGATGATCTAGTCCAGGAGGTGAGACCGAAAAGGAGAGCAGACCCACTCGAGCTCACGCTAGAAAATGTGGTTTACTCACATGAGGACTCCTACGAGTTCGCTGAGACGATTCTTGATGTGCTATCTCAACTGGAGATCGCGGAACCTCTCACACCCAGGTATGAAGTTAATGAGGTTCGTTTATTTAAATCTAACGTGTTTTTGCCTTCTACTGTGCAGGCACCGAAACTGGAACTGAAACCTCTACCTAAGCACCTGAAATATGCATTTTTGGGGGAGAATAACACGCTGCCGGTCATCATCAAAAACGGGCTAGAAACAGACCAGGAGAGGCGATTGATCGAGGTGCTAAGTAGCCACAAGTTCGCTATTGGATGGACGCTTGCAGACATCAGAGGAATCAGCCCAACTGTGTGCATGCACCGTATCTTGTTAGAGGATGGAGCTAAGACTTCCAGAGAGCCTCAGAGGAGGCTGAACCCGATCATGATGGAGGTAGTGCAGAAAGAAATTCAGAAATTGCTGGATGCCGACGTGATTTACCCGATTTCAGACAGTCAGTGGGTGAGTCCAGTGCACGTAGTCCCGAAGAAGATAGGAATCACAGTTGAGAAGAATGCTGCGGGTGAAATGGTGACTACTAGAGTCAAGAACGGATGGCGCATGTGCATCACTTTCCTCTTCCGTTCATTGACCAGATGCTTGACAGGCTGGCAGGTAAGCCTTATTTTTGTTTTCTCGATGGATTTTATGGTTATAATCAAATTCCCATTGCACCTGAGGACCAGGAAAAGACCACCTTCACATGTCCATTCGGTACGTTTGCCTTTCGACGTATGTCTTTCGGCTTGTGTAACGCACCCAGTACTTTTCAGCGGGTGGTTACTAGCATTTTTTCTGACATGATAGGTGTTTTTATTGAGGTGTTTATGGATGATTTTACTGTTTATGGTGACACCTTCGATGCATGTTTGGATAACTTGAGTAGAGTACTAGAACATTGCGTTTCTATGAATTTGGTGCTCAATTATGAGAAGTGTCATTTTATGGTTACTCATGGTGTGGTACTTGGTCATATTGTTTCATACGAATGTATTAAGGTAGACAAAGCAAAAATCGACTTAATTCTTACTCTGCCTTATCCTTCTACGGTGCGTGATATAAAATCTTTTCTTGGGCATGCTGGTTTTTATCGCCGATTTATTAAGGATTTCTTGAAGAAGGCTCTGCCTTTATCTAACCTTTTGCAGAAAGATGTTTCTTTTGAGTTTACAGATTCATGCAGGGAGGCCTTTGACGAGCTGAAACAGGCACTTACCAGCACGCCTATCATTCGAGCACCAGTCTGGGACCAGCCATTTGAGATTATGTGCGATGCCACCGACTATGCTGTGGGAGTTCTTCTAGGCCAAAGAGTGGATAAAAAGCCTGTAGTGATTTACTACGCTTCAAGAACGCTGGATGCGGCTCAGCGAAACTACTCGACCACTGAGAAAGAATTATTAGCACTAGTTTTCGCCTTGAAGAAATTTCGGTTTTATTTGCTTGGTACTAAGGTAGTTGTTTTCTCTGATCATGCGGCTATCAGGTATCTGATGACGAAGAAGGAGGCCAAGCCGCGGCTGATTAGATGGATTTTGCTGCTACAGGAATTCGACCTAGAAATCAAGGATAAGAAGGGGATAGAGAACACTGTAGCTGACCACTTGAGCCGATTAGTACGAGAAGAGGATGCGGGGCACATCACAGAGACCTTCCCAGACGAGCACTTGTATGCTCTTACAGGTAAAGTACCATGGTATGCTCCCATCGTGAACTACCTGGTCGGAGGTACATTTCCACCCTCTTACTCGAAAGCTCAATGTCTGAAACTTAAGCACGATTCTAAATACTATATGTGGGATGACCCGTATTTATGGAAAATTGGCGTAGACCAGATACTTAGGCGGTGTATTCCTGATGATGAAATTGCTTCTGTGCTTAGTTTTTGTCATGAGCATGCATGTGGTGGTCATTTTGGCCCCAGGAGGACTAGCAGAAAAATTTTAGATTGTGGTTTTTTCTGGCCACATGTGTTTAGAGATGCCTACGATCATTGTAAGAAATGCGATAAATGTCAGAGGGTAGGCAATATTTCTGCTAGGAACGAGATGCCCCAAGTGCCTATTTTGGTTAATGATGTTTTTGACATATGGGGGATTGATTTTATGGGTCATTTTCCTGCATCGTTTGGCTATTTATATATTCTTGTTGCAGTAGATTATGTGTCTAAATGGGTAGAGGCTAAGGCTACTAGATGCGATGATGCTAAAACTGTTGTAGATTTTCTTCGCACTAACATATTTTGCATATACGGAGTGCCTAAGGCCATAATCAGTGATCAGGGGACATAATTCTGCAACAGAATGATGGCAGCAACTTTGAAGCACTACCACGTTCACCACCGCACCTCTACAGCTTATCACCCCCAGACGAATGGACAAGCAGAGATCTCTAACCGAGAGATTAAGGGGATTCTTGAGAAGATGGTGAAGCCAACTAGGAAGGACTGGAGTCAGAGACTAGATGATGCATTGTGGGCATACAGGACAGCCTACAAGACACCGATAGGCACCTCGCCTTTTCAGTTGATGTATGGAAAGGCATGCCACCTTCCAATCGAGCTAGAGCACAAGGCCTTCTGGGCGCTTAAGACGTGCAACGTGGACTTGAAGGCTGCAGGATTGGACATGAAATTACAGCTCAGTGAGCTTGAGGAGCTACGCCTGGAGGCTTACGAGAGCCAATCAGACTACAAGGCGCGGACTAAGCTGTACCATGACAAGTTCATTCTACGACGCACTTTCAAGGTCGGCCAGCAGGTACTAGTATTTTCATCACGTTTACGATTAATGCCTGGCAAATTGTGTTCTAGATGGACAGGTCCCCACATAATTACAAAGGTTTTCAACCATGGAGCACTTGAGCTGGAGAACCCAAAAAATGGCGACCGTTTTAAGGTCAATGGACAACGGGTGAAGCACTATCACGGCGACGCCGAACTACCCACTCAGCAGTTCGACCTGGCCGAACCTCCCACTAAACCATAAGAGAGGTAACGTCAAGCCAACGACGAAAAACAAAGGCGCTCGCAGGGAGGCAGCTCGACAATTTTTTTGTTTTTTTGTTTTTATTTCAGTTTTCTATTTTATTTGAGTCTTGAGTCACATTTTACATAGTCTTGGGAAAGAAATCTATTTAGCGCAGGAAGAGGCGTATTGCTCAGACGGGATCGCGGGTGATGAAGATATTAACAGCCGCGGACGGGGAGGAGATTAAGGTTTGACCGCGCCAATAAAATGGGCATCACCCGCGGCACATGCATTGACCAAACAGAATGGCCTTTCTCAGACGGGATCACGGACAAAGGATAGATTAAGTCCGCGGACAACGAAGACATTAAGGGTTGACCGTGGGACTTAAAATGGTCGTGATCCGCGGCCTATCATTGACTCGAAACCCTAAACCCAAATCTCACACGCCTCTCTCCTATTCCTCCCCAACTCCCACTTCAGCCGCCGCTCTCACAACCGAACGCCGCCGCCTTCAGCTTCCATTCCGCCGACCTCCACCGCCTCCAGAACTTCGCTCAGCCCATCCTTGCCCCATTCACCACCACATTCGATCGGATTTGAGGTATTTTTGGGGTTTATTTTCGTTGGTTATCTTGGGTTTTCAATCCAAGCGGAATTGCTTGTTTTTTCTCAATTGGTGTTTGAACTACATTATCTTCATTCCCTTGGAGGTTTATAAGTGTGTATCATGCCCGATTTCGTCGTGGATTGGAAGATTGAATCGAAGGAATCGATCAAGATTTTGGACTGGGTTTGCAGAGTCGCCGCGGATCCTTTGTATTTTATCGCCGCGGGTGAAGAAGAGTTTATGTCCGCGGATGGCACACTTAAAGTGTGCATGACCCGCGGCTCCTGTTGACCAGCGTTGACCGGTTCAATTTTTAGCTTAATTTCCTACTAATAATCTAATTGTTTCCATGTTTATTATTTGCAGTGTCATGGCGCCTCCATCACTTAAATTTGAAGAATTGTACGCGGGACTGATGGCTCGCAAACATGCAGCGAGTAGATTCGTGGATGCAGACTACCTGCAACTTACCGGATTCGAGGATCGAGTTCGAGAGCTGCTGACGGTCAGTGGTTGGCCAGGACTCCTGACCCTCCAGAGTGAGACCGATGTAGAGGACACATGTGAGTTTTTGGCCTCCTTTCGCTACGTCGACCACAAGGAAATTACCTACATGCACCGAGGAGAGTGGCACACCATCACTCCTCCTCAGATTCGAGAGGTGTTTGGATGGCAAGAAGGAGGAGAGTGGATTCGTGATGAGTTCGCTCTGGTAGATGCCTGGGCCAGGCTCAGAATTCCCGGTGGAGGCACATTCACGCCAAGCAAGACGAGGGTGAACTTCCTTCAAGACCCAGTGATGTTCTACATTCAGAAGCTGTTGGGGAACACCATATTTTCTCGGGTGAATGGGATCGACAAGTTCACCTACAGTGACATGATTTGCCTCAGTGCTATGGATCTGGGGAGGCGTGTCGACTACTGCCATTTGATGTGCTATTTCTGGGAGCACCGCCCGACTGCTGGGCCAGTGGTCTGTGGTGGTTTGATCACATATTTGCTGCGCCGTCTGCACGGGTAGCCTGCTCTGGACCACCAGATCATTCTAGCAACATTTCTAGACATGAAGGCCTTCACTTCCATGAAGGCGATCAAGAAGAGACCCACCGTCCCGGATCAGTTTGTCTGGACATACCATGCAGTGGCCGAGTATCGTCAGCCGTTACCTGTTGAGAGGCGTCACAGCCAAGCACACGAGGCAGGTCCTTCTACACCTCGTCGTCGCCGTACGCAAGAGCAGCCTCAGCCACAGCCCGCTCCCTAGCCAGCACAGCTTCCACAGGAATAGTTGGACATAGCGTTCAACACTTATAAAGTGCTGTATCACGTGATGCCAGGCGCTCAGCCAGTCCCAGCCCCACCAGGATGGACGTCGGATCAGCCTATTCCCCCAGCGTACATGATTCCACCACAGTCGCCATCTTCAGACGCAGACTAGGGGAGTCCTGCTGTTCTTTATTTCTATTTTCTTTCCCTTTTTGTTGTGTCTGCATTTGTTTGTTTGTCTTTGAACAAAAGTCGTACCATGAGGATACGGCTTGGTTTAAAAGTGTGGGGTGGGAGAGTCTGTCAGTCGTGTCAGCACGTTTATTTTCCTTGCATATGCACTGTGTCAGCACGTTTCAAAAAAAACAAATTTTGAAGCATGAAATCTCTCTTCTGTTCTTGAATATGTAGTATTGAATGTGGATGTGAAATAGATGAGCTGATTAAATGCACTTCTCTCGTGAAATTCGAATTATGCTCTTACTTGTGAATTTAACCCATTACGTGTCTTCTGAGCTGATATAAACAGGGATGTGGAGTTGATAGAAACGTCCTAGAGAGACCTGACAGAACATTCAAAGGACCGAATTCGAGTTATATGGTTATGTGGATTTCGTGGAGGCTAGCACTTCGAGGCGACATGGTTACGAGTCTGCTCCGCCACTGCGGTACTTTTGCGGTTGGTTGGGACGAGAATACATCACACCGTCCAAACTCTAGTCCAAGTAGCCGGGAAAATAGCTAAGCGACCCTTGGCTTGACTCGCGTCAAAAGGACGAGGATGAGTGAGAGCAAGTAGGTTCGAGCAATCACAATCCGCAACACAAGGAAACAAATTCGTTCCATTGTGAAATCTTACACCGCAACAAAGTGAAGTGCCCCATTGATACATCAAACCGAGTCACTACAAGCTGTCCGAAAAGAACTCAAACACCTTGAAGCTCGAATCAATCACGTGCAAGAAGAAGCAATGAAGCGTAACCATATAGCAAGAGTTCAGAACCAAGAGTGCGGTTCATGGGTCTAAAAAGGACTATCTCCCAGACATCCGAATTGATTTGGATTTCAGCTCTGAGGTAACATGTATCAAGTTAATTCCATGATTGAGCATGATGATTTGAGTAATGATTGAGCTATGCATAGAACAGCAAGTCTAGACTAGCAACTCATATTCATGTGCATTTATTCAAGACATCGAAGAACGAGTGTGATGTCTTTTTGTTCCTTCTATGACTTAGTTCTTGTTCGGGACGAACAAGTTTAAGTGTGGGGTGGTTTGATGAGTCATATTTATATGACTCATCGAATCAACTAATCCCATCTATTTCGATACTTTTTTGATGCGAACAGTTACTTTTCAGTGTTGTTTTGCATCTCAGGTGTTTCGGAAGCTCTGGAAGGAATATGCGCTTAAAGACGACATTTCGATGCTAAAATCATCACATGGAGTTCATGGAGTCGAATCGAGAGCCAAAGTCAAGACTGACGAGCAAAAGAAGAAATGCATCTCAGACCGGGTCGCGGACGCAGGCAAGATTAAGAGGGTCATCCACGGACGGTAATATGTTCATTGTCCGCGGCGCTAAAGTGTACAGCGTCCGCGGCTGACGTCAGCAAACCGGGATTTGGAAATCTGGCCCAAAACGAAATTAGAAACTTTTTCTTATGATTTAGGTTTTGGAGAGCATCATTGTACACAGACAAGAAAAATCCATATTCCCAGAATTGAAGAGACGGCTCGAGAGGAGATCAAGCTGTCAACAAGAGAAGAGAATTTCTACTGCTTTCATTCAAAAATACTTCTGTTTTTTGTCATGACTATGAGTAGCTAATTTCGTTATTCGGTTTAGGGTTCAATATATTGTGACGAAGTTTTGAGATTCTTTGCTTAATGCTATTTTATGTTCCACTAGTTTTTGTGCTATTTATCTCGGTTTGAATTGCGAAGCTAAGTGGAGACTTGAAACGGTAAAACTTAGCCGAGCAATTCGGCCCTTATTTTTGCTGCTTGTTTGATACTAAACCGTTAGAACAAGTAGTCGCACGTTAACCTGATATAACCTGAAACGGAGTATTAGGTTTGCTAAAATTAGAAGTCTATAACCTGAAACGGAGTAGATTGTGGTGCAAGTGCTTGAAACGGCCTTACCTTAGGTTATAACCAGAAACGGAGTAACCACACTTAGGAACACAAAATTAGATTATTAGAAGTCAATGATAAACGAGTCACAATAGAAAACCCTAGACCGAATGCTTTCTCTGATTGAATACTTTTCATTTTATTTCCCTTGCGTTTTACAACAATTGCTCACACCAAACCCCCAATTTATTTGTTTACAGAACAACTTTACCAACACCAGCTCTCTAGGGTTCGACCCTTGCTTGCCACTTTACTAGTGTTTCGCAAGGAAAATTACAAATATAAATTTACAAGTCAAACGACGCCTGTCAATTCATGTACTCAATACAATTTGTGTTTGTCTATGAACATGATTTGTGAGTAGTGTTTTGTATTCTAGGGTCTTATGGACCTCATGTGTGTTAATACTCCTAATCTATAATGAATCAATGTTAGAATAACATGTTTGGATGATTGTGAATCTACTTGGATGTAATGTCAATTCTATGCCCACCAAGTGTTTGATAAAATGCCTAAGTGGTCTAGAAACATGAATTTGAGGTTGAGTGTTCTAGCGAACGAGACTAAGAGTTCTAGAACGAAGTAGATTCACCCTTGTTAGGTGGTGATCACTAGCGTGACCCATCTTGGCATTGAGATAGGCTTGATCTTAAACCGCTCATTGGCTATTGATCATTGAGCTAGCGCTAATGATTGAGAACCTTGAGTAGGACGTGAGCTAACAACATCTAGCGATTGAAGCTCACGTGCGAGGTGCTTCTTCCTTAAATCAAGTAACAACATCTAGCGATTGAATTTGATTTAATAGTCGCACGCCTTAATCTAATCATCTAAAACAAGTATCTTGCATGAAATTGAATTCTTGGAGTCTAAACACACATGAGTGAAGTAGTTCCCTAGAGTACACCCTTTGCTTTGGTAGTGACCCTATCTCTAGTTTCCTTAGATTGTTTACATTGTTTATATGCATTTGCTCCAATAACCACATCAAACCAACGTTTCGTAATTAGAGTAGACTTATCGGAACAAAATTGAATAGTGCTCATAAGTTTGGACTTGCTCCTTGGACGACCCGGTACTTACCGGTCTTATAAATTGTTTTTGACTTGCACCTAACAATTACAACGTTCAAAATGGCTCCGTTGCCGGGGAGCAATGAATTAACTAGAGCACTAGAGTAGATTTTGTGAGATTTGGACTATTCTTTAAATATTTTTTCTTTTTCTTTTGTACATTCTATTCACTCATATCTCTTGCTAACTTTTGTTATATTGTTTTGCGAGGATGGACCCCTACAACCAACAAGTCATGCACAATGGAGATTATTATGAAGATGATTAACCAAATGCCCATTGTGAAGACTATTGGATGAACAACCACAAACAACAAGTCTCATACAACGAAAAATATGACCAAGAGGAGGAGCAACGAAGATCATGGCTATCCGACTAGTTATAACACTCCGAATTGGGATGATAGCCAATGCTTTAAAGTTGGAGACTCCTACCCTCCATACCCTCCACCTCCTCAACCTTCGAGCGAGCCCTCTAATATAAAAGCATTGCTTGCCACACTCCTTGCATCCCAAGAGAAGTCGCTACAAAATTTCCAAGCTTTTAATCAACGTTTAGATGAGCTTGATGCCCAAAGAAAAGTGTTGGAAAGCACATTAGCGCGGGAAGAAAGGGAAAGCAATGGAAAATGGGAACTTGGATAACAAAGAAGAGGTGTTCAAAGAAGAAGTTTGTGAATCTAATGCCTCAAGGGAAGAAAGGGATCAAAAAAGGGAGGATACACATTGGAGAGTCGGTACCCAAGCTTTTTATGAGGAGATGGATGGTGAATCTTGTGACGAAGATGAGGTGGAATGCAAGAGTGAAGCATCCTTCACTACTAGCACATCTCAAGATCATTTAGACGAGAACAAACAAGAGCTCACCATTCCATCAACGCCTTGGCTCTCCGACGAGGAATTCTTCAATGATGATGCCTCTTGCATAGAGGAACTAACTTTTATTGATGAAAAAGAACTCCTCCCTCCCGCTATAGAAGAGCCTAAAAGTGAACCCGATTCTCTTGTTGATGATGGATTAGAGGAAGAGGATATTGAGCCACAAGAACTTCAAGGGTATAGAGACTTTGTTGAGGTTTTCATGGAAGAGACTAAAGACCAACCTCGCACGCAAAAAGAAAAAAATTTAGAAAGGGAGATTGAGGATTGGGCACCCAACGACATCATCGAAAAATTGAAGGAAGGTGTGCCCATCAAGCTTGAGGCTAGCATTGAAGATCCTTTCTTCGTCACAAAGCCTCGGGACAAGTTTGGGAGCTTCCTACCATACTTTACGAGATTATTCAAAAGGAGCTCCAATGACGCCTTAATTCTAAAGGGTTCAACATTCTTGAAGGGGTCAAACATGCATTTGAAAGTCCATCGTAGACTTGATGGAAAGAAATTCAAATGGGATTTGAAGGTGGATTGACACGAAAAAATCCAAGGCCCCGTGAGAAGGGATCCTAGCAAAGGACTTCTCACGAATGATTTTATGGGGCGCTTTGCTACGTCTTTGCCAAGACGGGAAAAACTAGGCCCTCGCGGGAGGTAACCCGGTTTGTAAGTTGTTTCATTCTCGTTCTTTATATTAAAACGTTTGGCATGATTTTGAATGGCTTAGACTTTAAATATGGAATGTGAAATTTATGATTGGTGGCTCAAATTTTAAGTGTGGAGTGAGTTCTACTCACTCCAATTCGACTTCACATTACCAAGCCCCTCCATTTTTCCCGTGATTTCTTAATGCATGATGATGTCGCCCCTTAGTGTTCACGTGCCTTCTTTGAGTTTACTAGACGAGGACTATCTTGTCATACCATGCTATTAGTCTAGTTTCACATTTGAGGCATTTAGGAAACCTTGTGCATATTTTGGAGGATGTGACTTACTTTTCTTGTTTGAACCCTCTTAAACATATATGCCATGATGTTATCTTGTAACCTTGTGATACCATATTGCTCACACTTGAGTTGGTTATTATTTCTACATCCATCACTTCTTACGTTTAACCTCTCATGTTCTTTTGTTATCAAAGAAAGTATTTGCATCATGTATCATAAAGCTTAGCACATTGGCGTCTCTATTATTCGAGGGGCACATCTACAATCGAAGGGAGTTCCTCTGCACCTATATCTCATTTTCTTTATTGTTTGCGCTTAGGGACTAAGCTAGATTTTAAGTGTGGAGTGGGTAATCACATAGTTAACTCATATCATGCCATGCCTATCATTTTTGAATGGACACTTGCATTCATCATGCTTTATCCTAATTTATGAGTGTTATACTACTAAAGGCTTGTGACTATCATTTCTCAACTTCTATAAGTCACATCTAGCTTACATTTCACTTTTACATGATTTAGAGTCCAAAACCAAGCTAGCTCTATTGAATGCACATTCTTGTGAATCAATTTTCATTGCTATCTTGTGCCTATCTAGCAATCTAAGTATTTTTCACGCATGCTTGGAAAAGTTTTTTAGCAAGCACACTTTAAAATCTTCATGAAAACTTAAACCTCTCGGTTGCTTTTAGGTGACTTTAGTTTTCTTGCCTCGTGCCTTGTTTGTGGTTGTTTCTCACACATTCCATATTCACATTGGGCATATTGTCAAGTTTTAAGTGTGGAGTCAAAAGAGGGCGAAGCCCCATTCAAAAAAAACTTGGTCAAAGAGGGCAAAGCCCCGACTAAAAACTTTCTCGAAGTACAAGGGAAGTTTTGTTGCAAAAAGATACAAATGCCGGGGGTTAGGAAGAAAAGTTCCCCCTCGAAAGCATTTGTAGGCTAAAGGCCATTTCAAAAAAAAGAAAAAGAAAAAAAAGCACGTAAACTTGACTTTATGCCCTTCCATCTTCTCTTACATGTGTGAGTTCGCCACGTGCATTGTGTGCTAGAAAGTTGAGCTTTAGGACGACTCTTGTGATTTCACGTAAGCTATTGATTCGTTTATGATTGTTTTAAGAACTCTTGTTGTCAAACTCCTCTTTCCTTATGGATTACGACTTTAACGTCTAAAACTTGGAAATGAGTTTATATCGTTAGCCTATTGATGGACCACAATTGTATGAATCATAAACACAGTTAAACCCACCAAATTAGACTGTTTGTCTATCTAACTTCGATGTTTTAGTCCCGATACATTTCTACAGGGTATTTCAGAGCTTAGAGAGAATACACGCTAAGGAAGAGCTTTTAGCACAGAAAAGATATCAGGAGACAATCCAAGGTCAAGATCAGACGCTGAATGAAGAAATCTAAAGATCCTGACTTGGAATCATTCAAAACAAATCAAACCGAAGAGAAACCGAAGACAATCCGGAGCTGGAATACACCGATAGTTTTGTGCAAACTGCACAAAACTCACAACCACTCTCCTCATGCCACATGGACCGGCGGCTTTCTCCTCACATCTCCCCTCCTCCTCTCCCACACCACCACATGTCACATCCTCCTCCATCCACACCAAAAGCCGCCGACGGCTTCCCTCTTGCCCTCTCCCCTTGTGACACTTGCCTTCCTCTCCTCTTCCCCCCATCTCCACCCTTGGATGCCAAACCACATGCCCTCATCTTGGCCCTCCATTCCCCTCCCCTTAGCCTATAAATACCAAGCCATCCTCCTCATTTCAAACCATCCCACAATTCACAACCACACTCCACTTCTCTCTCTAAGTTTGTTACTTTGTAAAGTTTGGTTTTGATATCAATAAAAGTTCAGTTTGTTCTCAAATACTTTAGTTCGATCTTGAGTACTCCTGTTGGTTCTTGAGTACTCAAGTTTTCAGTTACAGTTCAAGAGTTACTCCTGTTTGTTCTTGAGTAATCTCTTTCTCTTCTCTCTTTACTCCTGTTTGTTCTTGAGTATTCTTTTCCAAATCCCCAAGTATCCTAGTTATGATGTCCAACTCCATGGATATTCGTAACTAAACCCTTCATTCGGTTGAAGGGGAGTTCTTGTTTTATAAAATGTTTTACTTCGTTTAGTTTCTTTTCTCTGTATTCAAAACTTGTTCTATGTGCCATTTATAAGGTCAGACTTTCCAAGGTTGAGTGGAAGCTACGAAAGGGCAAAACTCTTCCGTGGCAAGTCGTGAACATACTCGGGTAAGTGGATGCTACGAAAGGGCAAAGCTTATCTGAGGAGTTCGATCTATCTTTAAAACCATTTGGAAACTGGACCAAAGGGACCAAATGGGTGCACAAAAGGCTAAGATACTTCGAAAGGAGGAATTAGTCTGAAGTAGAAAAAGGGTTTACAAACAGTGTGGCAAATTGAGCGCTACGAAAGGGCCTCGATACACGTTTGAATACTTAGAAGGGTTACTAAAAGAATGAACAGGATATAATACAAGGCCCCCCAAGACCGAATACTTCTCTCGCAATTACAAAACCCCCCTGTCTTTACTTTTATTGTTCAATCAACTGCAACCATCAACCACTCACAATCCGGAGGACTTGCAATTCACGCATCACCCACTGTAAGTCTCCTTTGTATTTTCAGTATTTACTTTTCTGTAATTTACGTTTCAGCAATCAAATCCGCAACCAATCAAAAAGTCACGTAGTTGTTAGCACTAAAACCTCAACCAACTTAAAACACGCTCTCTCGCTAGACAAATCCCTTAAAAGAATAACCTATTCCCCTAATTCCCTTGGGTTCGACCCCTACTTACCAAGTACTACCCAGTAGTATAGTTGCGAGTAGCGGACTATTATAAATTTATTTGCACAAATCGCTCTGACGACAAGCGGTTCTGTCAAATTGGCGCCGTTGCCGGGGAATTAGCAAATGGATAGTTGTTCTTTTTTCTGTTGTACATAATTCACCATGTCATCTTACTACGGCAAAAAGCCTTGGTACGATGAGAAATGTTCCCCACCATCCTTCCAACATGAAATCCGCGAAAAGATCAACTACATTGAGCAATCCCGGGATGAAACATTGGATGAGTACTTACGGTACTTTGATTCCCTTGTGACAAGCTGCCCGCACCATGGATTCACTAACTACGATCTTAATCAAAGATTTCTCGGTGGAATGATACCACACGAGTGGGATAGGCTCAATGAGGCGGCAGGAGGCTCGATCTATGAGTTGACGATGAGTGCTCTTTGGGGCTTGATATATGATTTGGCCGAGGACTCAAGGCTCAGGCAAGAACAACACAATGCGCTTGAGGACATAATAAAAGAGTTGGCAGCTAGCAACCAACGGATAGACGAAAACCAAAGCCGGTCCTTGGAGGACGTAATGGAAGATTTGGCCGCGAGTTATGCGCAAATAGATGCAAGAATTCTGCAGAATCAAGCCGAGATGGCAAGGGCAGTAATGGATGTAGAGGCGGCTCTAAAGGAACCAACATTGGAGCCCACAAAGCTGACAGAGGATGAGGACGCATGGATAACTGAGGAAGAGCCTACATGGGATATCACTCCCGAGCCATCAGAAGACTTAGAGCCAGAAATCGATACAGTGTGGGACAAAGAAGAGCCTACATGGGATCTCACTCCCGAGCCATCCGAAGTGATGGACGAATCAGATACAGAAAGCATCGAGGAGGAATCTTCATGGGAACTCACTACCGAAGTGGACGAGGAAATCAAGCCCGGCCCGTTCCTCACTATCAAAGCACCCGAGGCAGACCCGGTCCTCATTATCAATCTGTCCGAGAAAAACCTGGCCCTTGGGGTGGAAGTCCCCCAACTTGTCCCCTCGGGTTGTATAAGGATCACAACCCTTGAAGATGAAGTGATCATTGAAGAGGTGCAAGGCGAGTTGGAGGCAAGGCATGAGCCAAGAAACCAAACAATGAAGCACTCCCTCGCCACAAGCCAACCAAGCAGCCCTGAAAACTCACTCGTACTGAAACGACCATTCACCTCTGCCGCAAAGAAGAAGGCTTGCAAGGAGCATAACCCAGATGCCAACAGTTCATATACAAAGAAGCGACCAAGATATGGGCCAAAGGAATGGAAGCTCGGATGGAAAAACAAGAAAGCTCGGCTCAAGAAACCTGCGACTGTGGTAAAAGGTCCCTCGCCTTCTCAGAGACAATGGAAAGAGAAACCACCAGATCAATGGGAACAGAACCCGAGTACAACATCCGGCAAGAGGTCAGGAAGAAGCAACACAGGAACGGTGGCAAAGTTTGACCTGAGCCACCCATGGGACCCAAACCAATGAACCACAAACGAGGTATCGTCGAGCCAACGACGTTAAACAAGTGCACTGGTCGGGAGGTAACCCGACACTATCTTACTTTTCTGCACTTTTAATTTCTGTCATTTAAATTTCCAATAAGCGCTCTCACCCACTGTTTGTATAGAAGGAATATCTTTCATGTAGGAATTAAGTTTGGAGCAAGACCAGATCAGCCAGGCAGCTTCCGTGAATTTACCGGGCCTGCGCTGAGAGTTCGAGGCCCCAGCCAGACTCCCTCGATTATCCAGCCTCATGCCATGTCATTTCCACGACACAGTAAAAGGGAGTTCTGTTCTTCTTTTTCCTTAATGTCATTTCCTTCTTTTGTATATATTTGCATGACTTTTGAACTAAGGCACGCCTTCGTTCAAAAGTGTGGGGTGAGAACCATCTGCATGTTTTTCTTTTCTTTTTAAATAGTATCTTTTTGAAAATATGAACTTAAGAATGTGAAAAAGATAGATCATAATTCATGCATCAACCTTGTGAAAATGCAAACTGTTTAAAAACTTAGAATGTAACTTCTCATTTGTCTTTTGTGCCGAGATAAACTAGGGATGTGGAGTTGATAGAAATTGCCCTAGAGGGGCTTGGCAAGCACTTGAAGGATCAGATCAAACTATATGGTTTTCGAAGTCAGTGGAGGCTGCACTTCAGGTTTCGGTGAATAATTGAAGTCAACTCTGCCTTGAAGCATCTATGTAAAAGGCAAGGACGGGAATCAGACCGTCCTCTCTCTAGTCAAAATAGCCGAGAAAATAGATGAGCGACCCTCATCTTGACCCGCGCAAAACGACGAAGACGAGAGGAGCGGGGAGGTATTTCCATATGCTCGCGGGCGATGATTGGACCTCCCAAGAAGGCTTGAGAAAATGGACTAGCAAGTCACAAAGACGCAAAAAGCTCGAAGAAGCAAATCAAGAGGCCTCAGGCCCAAATTTGTGAAGGTTTTAACCGAACAAAAGTGAAGAACTCAAAGCGTCAAATCAAAGGCCAAAGGCCAATTCACTACAAAAAGCAGTCCCTCGCCAAAAGTAATCAAAGTACTCAACTCACTGAAACCTGAATCGAATCACGTGCTAGAGAAAGCTACAAGAAAACCATATAGTGCGAGACGATCCCAAAGGTGTAGTCCAGGAGCCTGAAAAGGGCTATCTCCCGAAACATCCGAATTAATTTGCATCCCAGCACAAAGGTACAAGTATCAAGTTTCTTCTACTTATTTACGCAGTTTAATTTAGTAACAAGTAGTAATGCATGAATTAGGAAAAATCGAGTACCACAATCTTATTTTCATATTTTAACCAACTTACTTAGTAACGCCCTTATAAAGCATTGTTCGGGACGAACAACTAAAAGTGTGGGGTTATCTGATGGACCACAATTGTATGAATCATAAACACAGTTAAACCCACCAAATTAGACTGTTTGTCTATCTAACTTCGATGTTTTAGTCCCGATACATTTCTACAGGGTATTTCAGAGCTTAGAGAGAATACACGCTAAGGAAGAGCTTTTAGCACAGAAAAGATATCAGGAGACAATCCAAGGTCAAGATCAGACGCTGAATGAAGAAATCTAAAGATCCTGACTTGGAATCATTCAAAACAAATCAAACCGAAGAGAAACCGAAGACAATCCGGAGCTGGAATACACCGATAGTTTTGTGCAAACTGCACAAAACTCACAACCACTCTCCTCATGCCACATGGACCGGCGGCTTTCTCCTCACATCTCCCCTCCTCCTCTCCCACACCACCACATGTCACATCCTCCTCCATCCACACCAAAAGCCGCCGGCGGCTTCCCTCTTGCCCTCTCCCCTTGTGACACTTGCCTTCCTCTCCTCTTCCCCCCATCTCCACCCTTGGATGCCAAACCACATGCCCTCATCTTGGCCCTCCATTCCCCTCCCCTTAGCCTATAAATACCAAGCCATCCTCCTCATTTCAAACCATCCCACAATTCACAACCACACTCCACTTCTCTCTCTAAGTTTGTTACTTTGTAAAGTTTGGTTTTGATATCAATAAAAGTTCAGTTTGTTCTCAAATACTTTAGTTCGATCTTGAGTACTCCTGTTGGTTCTTGAGTACTCAAGTTTTCAGTTACAGTTCAAGAGTTACTCCTGTTTGTTCTTGAGTAATCTCTTTCTCTTCTCTCTTTACTCCTGTTTGTTCTTGAGTATTCTTTTCCAAATACCCAAGTATCCTAGTTATGATGTCCAACTCCATGGATATTCGTAACTAAACCCTTCATTCGGTTGAAGGGGAGTTCTTGTTTTATAAAATGTTTTACTTCGTTTAGTTTCTTTTCTCTGTATTCAAAACTTGTTCTATGTGCCATTTATAAGGTCAGACTTTCCAAGGTTGAGTGGAAGCTACGAAAGGGCAAAACTCTTCCGTGGGAAGTCGTGAACATACTCGGGTAAGTGGATGCTACGAAAGGGCAAAGCTTATCTGAGGAGTTCGATCTATCTTTAAAACCATTTGGAAACTGGACCAAAGGGACCAAATGGGTGCACAAAAGGCTAAGATACTTCGAAAGGAGGAATTAGTCTGAAGTAGAACAAGGGTTTACAAACAGTGTGGCAAATTGAGCGCTACGAAAGGGCATCGATACACGTTTGAATACTTAGAAGGGTTACTAAAAGAATGAACAGGATATAATACAAGGCCCCCCAAGACCGAATACTTCTCTCGCAATTACAAAACCCCCCTGTCTTTACTTTTATTGTTCAATCAACTGCAACCATCAACCACTCACAATCCGAAGGACTTGCAATTCACGCATCACCCACTGTAAGTCTCCTTTGTATTTTCAGTATTTACTTTTCTGTAATTTACGTTTCAGCAATCAAATTCGCAACCAATCAAAAAGTCACGTAGTTGTTAGCACTAAAACCTCAACCAACTTAAAACACGCTCTCTCGCTAGACAAATCCCTTAAAAGAATAACCTATTCCCCTAATTCCCTTGGGTTCGACCCCTACTTACCAAGTACTACCCAGTAGTATAGTTGCGAGTAGCGGACTATTATAAATTTATTTACACAAATCGCTCTGACGACAAGCGGTTCTGTCACCTATGGACTAGCCCTAGCTAGCATAGGTGATCGATTGACACTTTTTGTGCAAAACTATTAACCATTTTTCAAAAGCCTCGCTTCAAAAATGAATAGACTTCTAGGTTAGGCACTTGATAGCTCTAGTATTGACTTCCTTGAATGTGCACCCTCATGTGATCTTAAACGGTTTGAAAACTCTCTTGAAATGTAAAGCGATTGTGATGCTAGCTTGGGATGTGAAGTAAGTTTTGAGAATTCCATGCCTTAATTGTTAAACACTCTTGCTTTCACTCCTACGGGATAAGTGCATTTGGGATTTGTGAGCATTCCCGTTTTCTGAAAACTCTCACGAGACTATAAATCGTCCACTAGGGTAGCCTAGGGGTTTAAAGGCTTGGTGCATATGCTAAATGCACTCGTAACACCTACGAAAAGGAGTTAGATTGTAAATATGTGTTAGAATAGTTAGAAATAAAAGTTTGAGACATTAAATGGATGATAGGAGCAAATGGGCGTTAAACATAACGACTTATCTTTTTGCCACTTGCTTCTCTTTGGCTTGATTTTATTGTTTGCTCGGGACTATCGAACTCTAAGTGTGGAGTGTTTTGATGAGTCAAATTCTCGACTCATTTACATACCCGTTTACGAAGAGTTTTGGTCCATTATCGATGCTAATTCGATGCCATTTGACCCTTATTATTGCATTTCAGGGTAGAAGCAGTCATCCGTTGAGTTCAGGGCCTAAACAAGAAAACTCAGGAGAAAATCGGGATTTTGGAGCAAAAAGTGCCGAAAATGGAGTTTTCACTCGACCGGGTGAAAATCAGGCCAAATCCCACCCGACCGGGTCCCGTCTCACCCGACCGGGTCCCGTCTCACCCGACCGAGTCTCCCTTGCTACATGCTCAGATGAAGGTTACACCCGCCCGGGTCCCGTCTCACCCGCCCGGGTCCCGTCTCACCCGACCGGGTCTAATTTGACCCGCCCGGGTCTTCACTGCATCCCCTTCGGTCTCCTTCGCACACCCGCCCGAGTCCAGCCTCGCCCGACTGAGTCTCCGTAATCCCATCCGAGCCTCAGCGATCATCCAGTCCAACGCTCGCCCGGGTCTCGAGTAGACCCGCCCGGGTCTTTGCTGAAAGATCAAATTTTTAGTTTTGTGCTATAAATAGAAAATTGAGATCCAAACGAAAAGGGTGGCAAAACTAGGGTTTTGGAGCACGAAATATTGAGGGATTCTAGAGAGAACAAGCTACCAAGGCTTCAAGGGGATCATCCATTGAAGATTGAAGATCATTGGTTCATTCTTTCCATTGTATCTCCATTCATGTACTCAATACAATTTGTGTTTGTCTATGAACATGATTTGTGAGTAGTGTTTTGTATTCTAGGGTCTTATGGACCTCATGTGTGTTAATACTCCTAATCTATAATGAATCAATGTTAGAATAACATGTTTGGATGATTGTGAATCTACTTGGATGTAATGTAATTCTATGCCCACCAAGTGTTTGATAAAATGCCTAAGTGGTCTAGAAACATGAATTTGAGGTTGAGTGTTCTAGCAAACGAGACTAAGAGTTCTAGAACGAAGTAGATTCACCCTTGTTAGGTGGTGATCACTAGCGTGACCCATCTTGGCATTGAGATAGGTTTGATCTTAAACCGCTCATTGGCTATTGATCATTGAGCTAGCGCTAATGATTGAGAACCTTGAGTAGGACGTGAGCTAACAACATCTAGCGATTGAAGCTCACGTGCGAGGTGCTTCTTCCATAAATCAAGTAACAACATCTAGCGATTGAATTTGATTTAATAGTCGCACGCCTTAATCTAATCATCTAAAACAAGTATCTTTGCATGAAATTGAATTTTTGGAGTCTAAAACACACATGAGTGAAGTAGTTCCCTAGAGTACACCCTTTGCCTTGGTAGTGACCATATCTCTAGTTTCCTTAGATTGTTTACATTGTTTATATACATTTGCTCCAATAACCACATCAAACCAACGTTTCATAATTAGAGTAGACTTATCGGAACAAAATTGAATAGTGCTCATAAGTTTGGACTTGCTCCTTGGACGACTCGGTACTTACATCAAATTCCAAGTTTCTAAGTGTGGTTATTCCGACAAAGGTAATAACCCTATGTATCCCGACAAAGGTGATATACTACAATCTAACCCAACAAAGGTGTTAGACTTCTAGTTCTTTCCTAAACACAATAATCTGACAAAGGTATTATTAGGCCTAGGTCTTACGATCTACCTTTACGATAAAGTTTCTAGTAGATATTAATGGTAAGAAGTGGTTGTCAAATCAAGCTTTCCGACAAAGTTTCCACTTAATCTAACAATTCAATTCATGCGATGAAGAACAAGAACTAGTAAAACATGAAATTGCATTAAGAAAAGCATCTCAAAACGTTGTCACAATAAACGAAACCCTAAACTGAAATAGAAATTTTGCTACTCATAGTCATAACAAAAACACAAGTATTTTTGGAATGAAAGAAATAGAAAATTCTTCTCTTCGTCGAAAGCTTCGCATTCTTCTTTAGAGCCGCCGTGATGAAGGGTTTTGAATGAATGGAAACCTTTCTGCAAACCCTAATTTATAAGGTTTCTGGGTTTCTGAATCTATTTTTGGGCCCAAATTTCCGAATCCCGGACATGCTGACGTCATTAACCCATCGGGTATGCCACGCCCAAAGAAGAGTTTATGCGTCGCGCCCACTGTGCATTTTAGCTGGCGCGTCCAGCACACTTAAAGTGTGCGTTGGGTGCGGTAATCTCAGATGGCAGTCCTTTCTTTCTCTCGAATTTCGACTCTGGCTCTCCTTTTGATCTTCCACGAACTTCATGTTATGTATTTGGCACCGAAACGCCATCTTTAAGCGAGTATTCCTTCCAGAGCTTCCAAAACACAAGAAATGTAAAACCATACTAAAAAGTAAATGTTCGCATATAAAAGTGTTGAAATAAATGAGATTAGTTAGTTCAACAAGTCGTATAAATACGACTCATCAATAAGTGACTGTAATATCATATTTAGTTGTCGCATAAGTTCGGTTATATGTTGTTATTTAAGATTTCAGTCGCATAAGAGAATATAAAATATCCCTATTTCATTTGTATAGTTATTATAATCACAAATGCCCTACATAAGCAAAGAAACTAATTCATAAACTATCCAAAACAGTTCAAACAGTACATAGACTTTAGTTTAAATATTAAAACATGTCCGCATCAAAAAAACCGTAAATTCAAAAATTTCCAGTAAACTAGTATTTAGAGAGTTAACAGACCAAAACTCGCACCATCCGAGACATTACTCTATGGTCTGAAGCCCCCCTCACAAAGTTTCTTCAAGGGCCCTAAGCCTATCCTCGAACTCATCATCTTTTTTAGCAGCCTTGTCCTTGTCCCTAATGAACTCTTCCGTTAGCCCATGGTTAGATGCCCCTCCTCTAGAGCGTGTAGGCCTCCTTAGTTTTCCACCCACTCAAGACATATGAGTTCCTTTCTTTTGCCCAACATATCTCCAAATTATATCTTGCTACTTGTTGGGAGAGGGTCGGCAATGGTGTTTTGGTCATCGGAGTGCTGGTATTCCATCAGCTGCTTCACCTCGACATTCACAAATGGGGTACTTATTCATGTACGGAAGAAATGTCATTTCATAGCATTCGACAAAACAGACCTTGGTAGCCACATCATCAAACCATGCAGAATTGATTGCATTATACGAAGTTGGGACCATACAAAAATGATTGCATTATACGAAGTTGGACGAGAATGCGTTCCTCTTAGATCGTTTCTCAACCATGTCAAGACCTCTTGTGGATTAGTATCGGGCAAATAAAGCCCGACAGTAATAAATGAGGATAATGCTGCTTGCATCGCCCAAATCAAAGAGGGATACATTTAAGGTGATAGAACAAAGCACATATCTCCAAAATTGTTCTCCACTCACGAGCTTCAAGTGGAAGGGAAATCAATGTTTGTCAAATAGAATCCAGTAAAAATTTGAAAGACTTGTTCACTAAGTCACTACCAACACGAGTTTTTAAGAAACTCATAACCAACATCGGGATGTGCAGTCTGAAGGACTTGTCGGCTTCAGGGGGAGTTTTATAACTGTACTATTTTTCCTTAACTTGGTTTTATCCCTTTTTGGGTTTTTTCCAGTTCAAAATTTTAACGAGGCAGTTCACAAAATAAGGAGTGTACATTCAAGGGGGTGTCATAATATATATATATTTTTGATGGGGTTAGTGGGTTAGAGTTAGTATCTGCTCTTTTTTGGCAGGGTGAGGGCTTGAACCTGTGCCACTTGGGACGCAGGTGGATTTCCCACCACTGGGCTAATCACTTTGCCTCAGGGGGGTGTCATAATATGAATGTACATCAAGGGATTCTAACATCAAGGGATTCTAACCTTAAATCACTCATCTTTACTATCATTTAGTTGTGGTAAAGTGAGGCTCTTCAATAGCCCCCATGTAACCTGTAAATAGAGGTCATTGTAAAGTATGGATAAACAAGAAAAGAATTCTTCTTACACACTTTCTCTCATCTCTTGATTGTTTACCTCTTGTATTACAACAATTATATGTTTTTTATTCACATTAACTAGCTAGATGGCTGAATGTGAGACATTGGACTAAAAAAGGAGATATGGAATAAGTATAAGCCGTATTAGTATCCGTAGGGATGCACAAACTTGGACCGGTCCTCACCGGAATTTTATGGGTCGCTCGAGGATCGGAGTGTAAAATTTGGATCCGGTCCACGTTTTCACATTTTCGGAAATTTAGTAGGGTAATTGCAAAAAATGTCTTTAGAGATCATTGTGTAAAATTTTGGTCCGGTCCGGTCAATGATCCACCTTTTAAAAGAATTACGGTCCACCGGTCCGGACTGGACCCTATATATTCAGGTCCGGTCCGATCCTCGATCCACATTTAAAAAAAATCCGGTCCACCGGTCCGAATCGGATCGTAAATTTCCGGTCGGTCCAGTTCGGGTTGGACCGTAAATTTCCGGTCGGGTCGGTCCGAATGTGCATCCCTAAGTATGGGAACTAACCAAATCGTAAATTTTAATATAATAATTAACCATGGAAAAGAAAAGGATAGAAGCACATACTCTAATATGGGAATTGAATTTTGAATATTTTTTTATGTGTAATGGTATTTCATTTAAATGTGTCATATATGCGTATCACTACACACAATATAATTAATAATTTATTTTTATATAAGAAATGATTTTATGAGGCAGTATATTCACTTGAAGGATAGTTTGTATGACTATCCCGTAAGTTACCTCTTATAGGACAATGGTTTATGATACTGCGGGGAGTGTTCGGTGACATCAGGGGTGGTAGAATGAGGCAGGTGAGGCACGATCTGAGTCGTTGATGGATTTGATCGGAGGCACGTGGCAAAGCCACGTGGCACGAGCCGTCATTTGCGTTCACACTACGAAAGTAGTGGGTTTTACTATTTGTCACGTGGCGCGCCCACAATGCACGTGGAGGTTGATGGATGGCTGAGATCGTGCCTCACCTGCCTCATTCTACCGAAGGTTGCCTGCTTCTCATGATACTGATGCATCTAACTTATGCTACAACTACTTAAAAGACTCTGCTATTACGACTTTTTCAAAGACATTTTTTGCAATTACCCTACTAAATTTCGTTAATCGTATAACATGAAATCTGATGTAATGCATATCATCTGGTAGTTGATTGACTCGATCTTGAGTTTGATCAATTCTATCATTATTATTCTCTTCCTCTGTTCTGTCATCTTCATCTTTGGTCGAGCTACCATGGTCGGCATCCAAGTCGACTTGTGGCTGCATAATCAACTATCAACACAAGCGACCACCTTTCCTCTATTGTTTTACAGATACTTGTACTTAAATTGACGGTCTCCCGTTGTGATGGTGGTACCGCTAGAAAATGGCTTCTCGTCAACTCTTATGAGGTGCTTCCGTGATGAGGAGAGGTCTCCTCATCCCCCGATATCGGATACCTATAAAGCAGACTGCAACACCAAACTAGTTGTTGCTCAGACCAAGGTCGTTATAATTTCTTCCTTTTTTGTTGCGGCGACGGCTGAACGAGACCTTAAGACAGCTTAAACAAGCGTTTGATCTGCACAATCTCACCGTTTCTCTTCAAGGCGTCCAAACTAGCAGCCATGATGCAGACGCATTCGGTCCCTTATGCTTCCATCACCATTTAGCCTCTATCCTAAAAACCAATCACACATCGTCAGATCAAGTTCAAGATTAAGCTCAAGCACCCACACCCACACGCACAGGCCACTAAATAAGAAATCATAGAAACGTTAATAGACTTAGAAATGGTATAGCACAATTTCCAAACAACATAAACTCAAAAGAGAACGATCCATATCCCAGAAATATAAATAAATCTTGGCTACTTCAGTTTTTAATCATCCCCTTACACATAAATAGATCTTTGTGTGCATAAAACCTAGCTACGCCGGCAGATCTATGAGAAATAAACAATATTAATGTGAAGATAGAGAGATTACCATACCAGTTTTTTCTGATAGATTATTGACTCGACGCTCTTCTTCAAAACTAATGGATATGATGTGAGATAGTCATCATTACCGCTGACGTACATTCTGCAATGAAGATGTTCGCCGCGTTGGCCGTAGGCATTCGCCTTGTCTCTCATGCCCTAACAAAAGACAATTTTGCTAGGGTTTCAGACAGAAAATGTTATATTTATAGCTTCATAAGAGTTTGGGTCACAAAGAATTGTTCGAGCTATCTATCAACCCGCATCAACTAGTTTGATTTTGTTTATACGTAAATATCTTGACTTACCGTAATATCGGGAAAACATGATAAATCAAACTTGAATCTTAAAAATTTATGGTTTAGAAAATATTATATGTAAATACATGTCATAAATAAAGTAAAATCTTGCAAAAACATTATTTTGATTGTTTAATTCTGAAATTTTCGAATTTGCTTTTGATTTGAGCAAAGTTCATGCCGTGCTCAATTTTAGGAATTCATTACTGCTTTGTCCAATTTTATAATCAAGAAAGTATTGTTACTAACATCACCGTGCAACTACTCAACATTTTGTACGTAACTGAAGTATGGCAAGTGCTTATGTCGTGGCTAGAAATAAATTTTGACGAAGGGAAGAAAACCATTAAAGGTTCCAAGTCGTAGATAAGAGGTTTGTGGTTGCCAAGGAAGCTGTGGCTGTTTGCAATGTCTAAGGAGTGACGGACGGGGCGGAGTAAACATGAATTTGAAAGAGTGATAAAGGGAGAAGCGAAGACGGAGAAAGGTTGGAAGATTATAAGTTGATGATTTATCTTGATCAATAGTGTTGAAACTAGTTTTGCATTGTTGGAGCGAACAATACTTCAGTTGAATTTGAACCTGACTATATGTAAGGTGTTGTTAGTAACATCCCTTTGCTAATTAGAAGCTGTGAAATACTGTTGTCTGTTCAAGTTACTCTTTAAGGAAGTGTTCAGACAGATCTTGAACACCGTACCGAATAGAATCTGGGACTGTATATAAACGAGACACGCAGTGTACTTCCCAGTTCGGCAACAGCCTACTCTGGGGGGCTTCCCACGCCCTAAATGGATATAAATCTTTATTGAATAGTATAGAGCTATACGTGGACCTATACTTACAATCTCCCGAACGAAGATGCCTAGCCTCTATCACTATTTCACTCAGATTTATGATCTCGGCTCCCCCCTCGATCCTCTTCGTCCGAAACTCCCTTCCGAACGTGCTCGATCTTCTCCTGAATCTCGGTAGCTTTCTCCCGAAAGCCAGCAGTGGTCACTGATGTGTGCAGCGGTAAGTTCAATCACGAATAGTCTGATCAGCACACTGAACAGACTGTATCAGCGCCGGTGATATTCCAGTGGGGAATGCTCAACCGGTCGTCGCTCTTCTTCTCCAATCTCACACAACCCCTCGTGTGTAATTCTCTCAGAAAACCGATGGTCTTCTGGATGCCCTAGCATTCTTTTTATAGGCTTCGGGAATCCAGATCCAATCAGAATATTCTGTCAAATATTTTGGAGATGTTCCTAAATATTTGATGAATATTCAGTCCTTATCCAATCTTCGAAGATTACTTTCGTGCCAAGCCATCCGATATTCTCTCAACCAATCTGTAGATAATTATTCAGATATCAGATCTTTCGTGATGACTTGTCGGTTTATTCCTCTCTGATAATCTCGTCGATCTTCTGGATACGTAAATCTTTATGCATCTGTTTCATGTTGTACTTCAGTTCCAGTCAGTGGTTGAACTCTCCTCGAACTCCTGCTAGAACTGTCTTAAGATGTTTTGCCAAAGTCATGCCATTCATGGGAACATCAATCTCCCCCTTGGCATTTTGACAAAACCAAATCTGCTAGATCTACCTATCTTTCTAGACTTTCGACACACTAGAGGGAACAAAACAGTTTCCTCAAAATTCAAGGGTCCAAGCAGTAGTGTAAACAGTACGAATTAAATGTGCCAGAACAAGCATTTGACAAAAAAAACTGTATCAGAGTTCAAAGGAGTTCAGCCATGGACCTTCAAGCGGACGAGATATCATCAGAGTCACCATCATCTTATCCAGCTTGCTCACATCCTCTTCTTCATCATCACTGGGGTAGCGAAGCGTACGAACCAGATTGTTGATGCGTTGACGTTGTTCTTTGTCAATGGTGAGGATGATCTCCAGCTCTTTCAGTAGCGCTTCCCTCTCAGCGTGAGCCATTTTCAAGACCCCAGTAGATCTTCAACTTGACGATTCTGGAATGTCTATCCTTATCTGTCCCGGTTCTTGGAAGTCATTCTTATGGAGACCTTTGAACAGCTTGTGATCCACCATGAATTTCTGCGGGGACTTTGAGAGACGATCATGAGGAGTCTTTAGTTCTGGAGCCTGGTAGACAATCAGTTCATAAATGAGGGACGGGAACATAATCTGATGAAGGCTTCGTGTTGACGTGGCATGTTCGGCAATCTGTTTAAACATAACTCTACCCAAATTAAACAGCATCTCGTTCCCAATTTGATACAGCAGCTGAGCCAGGTCCTTGCTGACTGAGGATCGATGAGAAGTTGGCATTCAATTGACTATGGCGATGAAGAAGGGCATGGAGTAGAACGTAGTGAAATCTGCTACAGGGATGCCCTTGTCACCCCAGAAGGGATACGAACTCGCCGTGATGGTGTCAGCCATCTTGTCATAGTCGGGTTCCTCCTCATCAACTTCTGGGTCATCCATCTGGAAATAAGTGTTGATGAGATCTGGGTTGATTTCAACTCTTCTACCTCGAACGTAGACTATTCCATAGTCTTTGTCACCGATCACACCAAACTGTGGAGGGAGATTTGCAATGGCCTCTCGAACCAGTTGTTCTTTGAACGGTTTGCTCTTGGTCATGGTCCCTATCAGGCAAGCTTGCTTCAGAACATGGATGACCTCCTTCCCGTTATAGCGCTTCTCATCAAGAATCCTTTCTGGAATTATTTTCCTCTTCAGAACTGATTTCCACTTGGTCGCAGCATCTTTGTTTACGAACCATATTCCCTTCTTAACCATGCCAGCTGGAGCAGCTTCAGCACCAGGGGATGGAACTTCACATCTTCTAGCATCTTCTGAAATAGGAGTTGGAGCTCCACGTTTCCTCTTTTTGGTAGCATCAGCTCCCCTTGCAACCTGGTTCCCTTCTGCTTCACTGGGGATCTCTTTCACAGCTAGACTTCGGAACATGACTTTCTTCTTCCCCTTTACCTTCTCAACTCTCTTGAGATCAGATATCGAAATAGAGTCCTGATCATTATACGGAGGGATGTCTAATCTGGGGACTGTCAGAGCAGCTTCCTCCATCTCTGCGTTTGAAATACCTGAGAGTTCCACCTCCACACGGGATTCTGATTCTTCCCTCACTTGATCATTAACACGTACACCACTTTGTACATTGTCTGGAACTCCAGCTGACTCTTCCACTGATACGAGTTCTGGGACAGAGACCTCTTGGGGCTGGATTGTCTCAACTCCTTGCTTACATCCTGAGATAGCACATACTGGCACACTTGCCTCCTCTGCAGCTTGCGATTTGTCGACATGAGCAGATTCTTCAACACCTACAGCCAAGGCTTCTAAAGACTGGTCTGGTCTCGGCACAGTTGGCCTTGAAACCTCCTCCTCTTGCAAATCTTTAAATACTTCATCAATGTCCTTGTAAATACTATCCAGTTCTTCATCCTTGTCGGATGGATCAGACTCTTCAGGCACAACATCAGTTTGCTTTGCTTGCTGCTTACCACTTGATCCCTCATACTTCTCACCTGAACCATCTTCAGATCCTTCATCAAGGACCACCTTCCTCTTGCTGGAAGACTCAAGGAGCTGTTCAGTCTCTGAATCTGACATTGCAATGAGACGGCCTCTTATACCCATAATCTGAGCAACATACTTTCTTGGAGAATCCTTTCGACGGATAACCACTTTCCTCCAAAATCCCGATGGCCTTACATAGCCAGATGCATGTATTTTGTCTCTTCACACACTTGAACCAGCGGATACCTTAGACATAGGCTTGCTTGGTTCACCTTCTTTTACAACTTCGACAACATCCTTACTAACATCAATCCTACTGGCTTCTTTAACCTCATCAACCACAACAACCGTATCTATCACAGGTAAGGGAATAGTAACCAGAGCTTTAGGGCTAGGGATTACCTCAGATTGAGATGCAATCGGTGGTGGAACAAGTCTTCTTGATGTTGAACTAGCATCAATTGGTTTAGGAGTCTCCTCCGATGATTGCCAGGGCACCACCTTCTGCTTCGCAGTAGGTTCTGGTCCTTTATGATCCACCGCACTGGATTTAGGGTTGGCTGGAACCCGTCCTTCATCTGTTACTTTGACAGCAGTCATTGTTGCAGTTTTGTCATCTAAAGGTGACACCTTTTTCTCCTTCGGCATCTTCGGTTTCTTTGATTTCGAGATTTGAGGTTTTCCTTTCAACGCATTGACTGTCTTCTTCGGTTCTGGGGAGGTCTTGGCTGCAGTCTTGGAAGTTTTCCTAGTGTTCACCATGGCTGCCAGAATGCTTGAGAGAGATTTTTCGTAGAGAATAAAGCCCTAGGGTTTGAGAAGAGAGAGCGAGAATAGTAGTAGACGAAGAAATTTGATTTTCAAATCAAGTTCGGCCTTTTCAACTTCCCAAAAGCATCTTTAAGAATATCCTCTATTCCCTCATAACGGCAGGAAAATATCTCCGAAACATTTAAAAAAATATTCATCCTCTTATTATGCACCTTCTGTTCCAGCTCCCTTCCTCAAGTGGTCAGTCCAACTATTTTGCTGGAGTTTTGCCTGTGACTGACCACTGCCTGGAAGACTTAGTTTTTTACGACACATAAACCCAAGGAGGATCTGAGTGTCTCAAACTGTGTAGCATCCAGCGGTTTGGCGAAGATATTAGCCAATTGCTTGTCCGTTGTCACATGCTTTAGGGTCACCACCTTCTATTCAACCAGCTCTCTGATGAAATGATGTCTGATGTCAATGTGCTTCGTCCTGCAATGCTGTACTGGATTTTTGGATATGCTGATTGCGCTCATATTGTCACAGTACAAGGTCATCTCCTTCTGTTCCACTCCGTATTCAGACAGCATTTGCTTCATCCATAGCAGTTGAGTGCAGCAGCTTCCTATAAAGAACGAGATTCTATTTTGTTTTTTACTGAACCAGGAGACCAGATTGTTTTCAAGAAGAAACAACCTCCAGACGTGATCTTCCAATCTGCAGCGTTTCCTACCTAGTCAGCGTCGCAGTAACCAACCAGGTATGGGTTGGTGTCCTTGGTGTACCTGATCCCAAAGTCAACAGTTCCACACACATACTTTATGATCCTCTTCACTTGCAGAAGATGACTTTCATTCAGACTTTCGTTCGGATCCGCCTGGTACCTTGCACATACTCCTACCACATACGCTATATCCGGTCTGCTGGATGTTAAGTACAAGAGACTCCCAATCATCCTCCTGTACATGGTCTGGTCGACCTTTGTTCCAGCATCGTCTTTAGTGATCTTTAAGTGCGTAGCAGCTTGCGTTCTTTTGTGGCTTGCCTTCTCAAGATCAAACTTCTTTATCAGTTTCTTGGCATACTTGCTCTGTGAGATGAAGATGCCATCATCCTTCTGTATCACATGGAGTCCAAGAAAGTAGTTCATCTCTCCAACCATGCTCATCGTGAACTCTTTCTGCATTTGTTCCACGAACTGATCCACCAACTTCTGGGTGTTGGACCCGAACACTATATCGTCAACATAGATCTGTGCGATAATACAATCTGACCTCGTATGCTTCACGAACCGGGTCTTGTCTACTCCCCCTCGCACATATCCATGGTCAACGAGAAGCACGGCGAGACGCTCATACCATGCTTGGGGCGCCTGCTTGAGACCGTACAGTGCCTTCTTCAGGTGATACACATGAGCAGGGTGATGTGGATCCTCAAATCCTTTCGGCTGGGCGACGTAAACTTCCTCATTCAGAAAGCCGTTCAAGAACGTACTCCTAACCTCCATCTGGACTAGCCGAAATTTTAAGTGACATGCCAGAGCAGGAGGTAAGCGGATGGCTTCAAGACGTGCGACTGGGGCAAGGGTCTCATCAAAGTCGATCCCCTCAATCTGGGTATAACCTTGTGCCACTAGGTGATCCTTATTTCTTGTGATATTACCTGTGGCGTTTGACTTGTTCTTGAAGATCCATTTTGTGCCGATGACATTCACACCATCAGGTCTTGGAACAAAGCCCCATACGTCATTGCGAGCAAACTCTTCCAGCTCTTCATGCCTGGCTAGGACCCAATACTCATCAAGCAGTGCTTCCTTTATGTTCTTTGGCTCTATAGTAGACAGAAAGCATGAGCAAGCAGCTTGTTCTATTTGAAGCATCGTAGCAAGTTGAATGAACTGTTGAGCAACTTCAGTCTTGTCTCGAAGAAATCTAGTCCAGGTAAATCTGGTATAGTCATCCACACACACTAGAACATATTTCTTGCCACCATAGCTCTTAACTTGCATCAGATCCATATGGATCAGTTCCAGCGGTCTGCTAATGCTGATCTGCGAGGTGTTGGGGTGCGAAGCCTTTGTCTGTTTCCAGATTTGGCATATTACATCTACATCACCTGTCACATTGGGAATTCCTCGGATGAGTCCAGCTGAGGAGAGCTTCTTTAAGGTCTTCAGATTCATATGACCCAAGCGTCTGTGCCATAGTACCATCTCGTCCACTTGACTCGTTAAACAAGCTGATGCAGCAACTGTTCTAGTAGAACCTATGAGGTAGCAATTGTTGGCTGCCCTGCTGCCTTTCATCAGTGTGCCTCTTTCCTTATCCAGTACTTGACATGAGTCGTGAGTGAATTGAACATGGTGTCGGCCATCACATAGTTGACTAATACTGATTAAGTTCACCTTCAATCCTTCAACAAGGAGAGTGTCCTTGAGTACAGGGAGATCCGGAACCTTCAATGTCCCACAGCCGATCACCTGATCCTTTCCTCCATCTCCGAAGGTGACGAACTACTTTTTCTGAACAGGTCAAATATGTGTAAGATATTTGGAATTACCTGTCATGTGAGCTGAACATCCACTGTCGAAATACCATCGATCTTTCTCCATGTGACTTGATGAGCTGAATGCAACCATGCACACGGTCTTGCTTGTATTTGGTACCCAGACCTGTCGCATTCGAGGTTTAGTCCTGTGTCCCATGGCCCTTTGTTTAGCAAGAAACAGGTCACTAAAGCTTGATGTGTACAATCTGGTAGCAGTACCAGCATGTGCGAGAGTCTCTCTTTAGTTCTGAGTAAGGCCTGACGTGAGCATTGCGAGTCTCCCTTTGTCTTGCTGAGGTTTTTCTTTGTTTCTGATTCAACTTCTGTTCAGGGTGCTGTTCAGCCACTGGTTTTGCTTTAACAAAAGTTATACCTTTTGAGCTGCCTTCTTCCATGAACCCCAGTCCTCGGTGTCCGGACTCCATCCTTCGAGACCTGAGAATCTCGTTCAAGTTTTTAGACCCCGAGTTTAACATCCTTACCGAATGTTTGAGCTGGTTTAGCTCCTTCATGGTGGTTGAACGTTCCATCCTTTCTGATTCCACCTGCAGTTCCAGGGATTCCACTTGATTTAACAGGAACACTTCCTTGCGTTTCAGATCAGCTACCATTTTCCTTAAGCCTGTCATGCCTACTAGATGGATGTCATGATTTTTCTCCATTTCAACCTTCAGAGAAGAAACAGTACCCAGAAGTTCTGTTTTCTGCGTAAGGAGAGATGACCTTTCCTGTTTCATATCATTCAGTTTTGTATTCAATAGGTCAATATTACTTTGAAGTTCCACCTTCTGAGTCACCAGTATCTCAACCTCCTGCCACATCTTGTCCTCTTCAGTAGTTACACTTGCAAGTGTCTCGGTAAGCTTTTCGTTGAGATTGATTACCATCAGCCACTTCTCATAGAGATCTTTGTAAGTTTCAGCCAGAGTCTCCTGTGTGAGTTCTTCATCATCACTGTCTGAGGAGTCATCCGATGGTTGTTCGAGCAGAGGGGTCATGCAATTGCTGGTTTCACTGTAGTCTTCTATAGTGGCAATAAAGGCCACAAAATTGGTAGTTTCATCTTCCTCCTCCTCATCAGACTCGCTATCGCTGAAGTTTGCCACCATTGCCTTTTTCTTCTTGAGAGTGTTGGCACACTCTGCCTGGATGTGACCGAAGCCTCTGCATTCGCGGCATTGTATCTCTTTTCCTTTTTCAGAAAAATCCACCCTATTCTCGCTGGTCCTCGTCTTCTCCTTTTTCCAGTTGCAAAAATTGCTCGAGGAAGATTGACCTTGCTCAGGGCCACGTCTATTGATCTTCTGAACAATTCTACCAAAATTCTGAGCCATCATAGCCAATTGTTCAGTGGCGCATCCAGATTCAGGTAGGTCTTCGGACACTTCAGCTTTGAGTGCAATTCCTTTCACGTGTCTGGTTTCACCTTCGTGATTCATCTCGTAAGTCCTGAGTGACCCCATGAGCTCGTCCAGCTTCAGTTTGGAGATATCATGCATCTCCTCAATGGCTGTGACTTTCATGGCAAACCTTGGAGGGAGCGATCTTAAAAATTTGCTGGCCATTCTTTCTCCATCAATCGGTTTTCCCAGTGCAGCAGCTCGTTGGATAGATCTAGTACTCTTGCATTGAACTCACGAATGGATTCACTGTCCTTCATCTTCATATCCTCAAACTTAGTTGTCACTATCTGCATACAACAATTCCGAACTTTGTCTGTGCCTTCATAAGATATTTGGAGAATATCCCAAGCTTCCTTAGCGATTTCACAATTAATAATCAGCTTCAACACGTTCTCGTCCACTCCAGAAAAGATTGCATTCATAGCCTTCGAGTTACCAATGGAAGCTTTTTCATCTTCATCAGTCCACAGAGCCTCTGGTTTAGAGACTTTTTCTCCTACAAGATTTTCCATTGTGGGTTGTGTCCAACCAATAAATACAGCATTCCAAGCCTTCTCATTGAGAGATTTGAGAAACGATTTCATCTTCGGCTTCCAGGAGGCGTAGTTTGATCCTTCAAGTAGTGGGGGTCGGGTAGTGCTTTGTCCTTCCTTCTGAGTCATCTTGAAGAGTTCTAGGATCCCACTCAGTATGTCGAGTGTCTGCTCTGATACCAACTGAAATACTATTGTCTGTTCAAGCTACTCTTCAAGGGAGTGTTCAGACAGATCTTGAACACCGTACCGAACAGAATCTGGGACAGTATATAAACGAGGCATGCAGTGTACTTCCCAGTTCGGCAACAACCTACTCTGGGGGGGTTCCCACGCCCTAAAGGGATATAAATCTTTATTGAATATTGTTGAGCTATACGTGGACTTACACTTACAATCTCCCGAACGAAGATGCCTAGCCTCTATCAACTACCTCGAACTCATGCTAGAACTGTCTAAGGATGTTTTGTCAAAGTCATGCCATTCATGGGAACATCAAGCTGTTACAAACACTATTCTTAAATTCAAGTATTGTAGGTGTTAGATTCAACTTTTTTAGCTTTATGTGACATCAGATTTACTTTACGTCACGTAAGAGTTTGTTTAATTATGAAAGTAAAGAACCTCACCTACCTTCGTAAGTGGAACTTAATACGCCATCTCTTCTTTATTTTGATCGAGCTTGAGCCTGTTGGGACACTACGCCAATTTACATCTTAGGACACACTTTTTTCATGTCGCATAAAGAGCTAATTAAATATGTAGTACACACTTTATGCGATTGTTACAGTGTGGCATAAAATTGGTCGCAAAATCGGAGTAGCGAAATGTTTACGCGACAACCGAAACTAGCACTAGTCGCGTTAAGTTAAACTCTTATGCGACGTTAGCTATGTTTGTCCCATAAAAAATGAATGATGATTGTTAGATTTAATTATATAATTGTCGCATAAAATATTTTTATTATTTATTTCAATGCTATAAATATAATGAATATCAAATACAATTTAATATTACAATATACGATTACATAAATCATTAAATAAAATTTATGTTCGAAATACAAATTACATTATTATAAATACAAATACTAACGGTACAAAAGTTCAATAATCCCATAGACATTACAAATACATTTGTTGAACATGTATCATCCCTCCCCTTGTATTACTCCATTTCTCCTTGCAATTTAACAAAATAAACACCAACTTGAGATCATACACAACAAGCCACACTCAGGAACAAGAGTTGTAGCTTCTTCTTCAACTCCCATTATATTTTCACCGGTAGCTTCCACAATGGGATTAGCTTTATTTGCCATTCCTTCTACACTATTGCGCACTGGATCCGCAACGGGAAAATAACAAGTTCAAGAGGATCTGATGTTCCCATGAATGACATATATTTGACAAAACGTCTTTAGACAGTTCAAGCAAGAGTTCAAGGAGAGTTCAACCGCATTCTGACACTCAAGTACAGCAGACGCAAGAATGGGTTCTGGAAGGTTCTAAAGATCAAAGATCTTTCAGGTTAAGTCTGCAACCGAAGAAATCGAGATTCAGATATAAGAATGAATATCTTCTCATCAGATTGAAGATCGAATGTTGACTTGTCGAGGAATAGATCTCGTGATCTTCCTTAAAAGATTGGATTAAGATATACATCAAATATTTAGGAATATTTCCTAAATATTTGATGAGAATATCTGGAACAGATTTGGACATCGCCCATGCATATAAATAGAATGCTAGGGCGTCCATATCTGCAACGCTTTCAAAAAGAAGAAAAATACATGAGTGCATCTCATTGATCGAAAGAGAAGAAAGCGACGGCCGACCGAGTTTCCCCACTTGAAATTCATCGGCGCTGGTTCAGTCTGTCTAGTGTGCCGTTCCGACTGACTGTGATAGATCTTACTGCTGCACACACCAAGTAATCACTGTTGGCTTTAGGGAGAAAGCTACCGAGCTTCTGGAAGAAGATCGAGTTCGTTCGGACGGGAGGTTCGGACAAAGGGGATCGAGGAGGAGCCGATATCATAAATCGGACTGAAGTAGTGATAGAGGCTAGGCATCTTAATTCGGGAGATTGTAAGAGTAAGTCACGAATAGCTCTATACTGTTCAATAAAGATTTATATTCCTTTAGGGTGTGGGAAACCCCCCACGAGTAGGCGAAGCCGAACTGGGTATCATTCTGCGTGTGCTCATGTTTTGCTCTCTGTGCAGAACTGGTTTCAAAGTTGTTCGACGTTTGTCCAAACACCACCTCGAAGAGTAGCTTGAACAGGTTACAGTATGTTCAATTGGTATCAGAGCAGACACTCGAAATACTATGAAAGATCCTAGTACTATTTAAGATGACTCTGAAGAAAGGGCAAGGCATAACCCGACCCCCGCTTCTTGAAAGATCAAACTATGCCTGCTGGAAACCCATGATGAAATCCTTCCTGAAATCCCTCAATGAAAAGGCTTGGAAGGCAGTCCTTATCAGATGGACTCAGCCCATGATGGAGAGTCTTACAGGAGAACTTGTCTCAAAACCAAAGCTCTATGGGATGATGCAGACGAAAAAGTGTCAATCAGAAATTCAAAGGCTATGAATGCAATCTTTTCTGGTGTGGACGAGAACGTGCTGAAACTGATCATCAACTGTGAAGTCACAAATGAAGCATGGGATATTCTTCAAACAGCTTATGAAGGCACCGACAAAGTTTGCAATTCGCTGATGCAGATTGTGACAACCAAGTTTGAGGATATGAAGATGAAGGACAGTGAATCTATCCCTGAGTTCAACGCAAGAGTTCTAGACCTTTCAAACGAGGCGGCAACACTAGGAAAGCCTATTAACGGAGAAAGAATGACCAGCAAAGTCCTAAGATCGCTCCCTCCAAGATTTGCCATGAAAGTCATTGCCATTGAGGAAATGCATGATATCTCTAAACTAAAGTTAGATGAACTCATGGGTTCTCTCAAAACTTAAGAGACGAATCACGAAGGCCAATCCAGAAACGGCCAATCCAGCTCGAAGAAGCAAATCAAGAGGCCAAAGGCCCAAAATTGTGAAGGTTCTAACCGAACAAAAAGTGAAGTACTCAAAGAGTCAAATCAAAGGCCAAAGGCCGATTCACTACAAAAGCTGTCCCTCGCCAAAAGAAAATCAAAGACCAGACCATTGAAACCCGAACCGAATCACGTGCTAGAGAAAGCTACAAGGAAACCATATAGTGCGAGACGGTCCCGAGGATGCAGTCCAAGAGCCTGAAAAGGGCTATCTCCCGAAACATCCAAAATAATTTGCATCTCAGCACGGAGGGACAAGTATCAAGTTTCTTCTATTTATTTACACGGTTTAATTTGGTAATAAGTAGTAATGCATGAATTAGGATAAATCGAGTCCCACAGTCTAACTTTCATATTTTAAAAAAAAAGCTTACTTAGTGTGCCGCCCTTTAATAGCATTGTTCGGGACGAACAACTAAAAGTGGGGGGTGATCTGATGGACCATAATTATACGAATCATAAACACAGTTAAACCCACTAAATTAGACTGTTTGTCTATTTAACTTTTGCTTGTTAGTTCCGATATTTATCTACAGGGTATTTTGGAGCCTAGAGAGAATACACGCTAAGGAGGAGTTTTTACGCTGAAAATATATTACGAGTCATTCCAAGGTCACGACCAGATGCTGACTGAAGAAATCTCAAGATCCTGACATGGAATCACTCAAAACAAATCTAACCGAAGAGCAACCAAAGTCAGTCCGGAGCGAAAATACACCGATAGTTTTGTGAAAACATCACAAAACTCACACAAACCTCCTCTTTCCCCTCCATGACCGGTGGCTTTGGGGAGAAGGTGACCAAAAGAGGAAGCCAACCCTCCATGGCAACCTCCAACCGGCAGCTTTGACCTTCCATGGAGCTCACCATGGATGCTTGCCATGTGCTCTCATCCAAGCCACACATCTCCTCCTCCCATGGCTATAAATAGAGCCCTCCCCTCTCATTTGTATCCAAAAACATCCCATTCACAAAAAACACTTCTCTCTCTAAGTTTGGCACTTTGTAAGCTTTGGTTTTAAATCTATAATACTCTTGTTGGTTCTTGAGTATTGTAGTTAGTTCTTGAGTACTCTTGTCAGTTCTTGTAGTACTCAAGCTTTACTTTTCTATTCTCGAGTACTCTTGTCGGTTCTTGAAGTACTCACCCCTTTCCTTTACTTACTGTCTTTCAAAAACTGTAAGTACTTAGCTATGGTATCCACCTCTATGGATATTCGTAGCTAAACTCTTCATTCGGTTGAAGGGGTGTACTTGTATCATAAAATGTTTTAGGCCATATTTTAGTGCCTCTTCTTTGTATTCAAAACTTGTTCTATGTGCCATATATTAGGTTAGAACTTCCAAGGTTGAGTGGATGCTTGGAATGGCAAAGCTCTTCCGTGGGGTTCGTAAACATACTCGGATAAGTGGATGCTTGGAATGGCAAAGCTTATCTGAGGAGTTTGACCTCTCTAAAACACCATTTGGTTGGTCGGGAATGACTGGTCAAATGGATGCACACAGGCTAATATACCTTGGAATGGGGTATTAGTCTAAGTAGAACAAGTGCTCTACGACCTTGGAATGGGCTAGACAGTGTGGCAAATCGAGTGCTTAGAATGGCCTTGATACACGTTTGAATACTTAGAAGGATCACTAAAGGTCAATGATAAACAGGCTATGATACAAGGCCCCCAAAACTGAATGCTTTCCTTAGATTTAAACACCACCTGCGTTTACTTCCTTAGTATAAACTGCTCTATCAACTGCTCACCTTCCGGAGGACTTGCAAATCACGCAACAACCGCTGTAAGTCTTCTCTTTTATTTTTAGTATTTACTTTTCTTTCATTTACTTTTCCGCACAAAAAACCAAAACCAAACTTATCCCCCTAATTCCCTTGGGTTCGACCCCTACTTACCACTTGCTACCCAGTAGTGAAGTCGCGAGTAGCGGACTTATAAATTTATTCTTGACGTTTGCACACGACGACTGTGCGTCCGTCAACGATCAACCAAATGGTTTTTAAGAGAGGTCGAACTCCTCAGATAAGCTTTGCCCGTTAAAGCATCCACTTACCCGAGTATGTTCACGAACCCCACGGAAGAGCTTTGCCCGTTAAAGCATCCACTCAACCTTGGAAATTCTAACCTAATATGTGGCACATAGAACAAGTTTTGAACACAGAGAGGCACTAGGTGCAGGGTCTAAAACATTGTATGATACAAGTACACCCCTTCAACCGAATGAAGGGTTTAGCTACGAATATCCATAGAGGTGGATATCATAGCTAAGACAGTAAAGTAAAGAGAATACTCAAGAACCAACAGGAGTAAACTCAGGAACTACTAGAATACTCAAGAACCAACAGGAGTATTATAGATTGAAACAAGGGTTTACAAGAGTGGTGCCCTAATCTAGAGAGAAGTGAGAGCTTCTCTCACTAACTTATGGAATTGGAATGAGAATGGATGTTGATTACAAAGGGAATGGCTTGGTATTTATAGCCATGGGGGAGTGAGAGGTGTGGAGGAGAGGCCACCACATGGCAAGATATCCATGGAGGAGCTAAAGCCGCCGGTGATGTCATCAAGGGGAGGAAAGCCGCCGGCCACATGTGGAGGAAGGGGAGAGGAGGAGCTCTAGCCGCCGCCCATGTGGCAAGAGGAGAGTGGTGGAGTGTGTTTGAGATCTTTTCTCCAAAAGCCATCGGCTCCTTTCAGCTCCGGATTGTCTCTGGTTGCCTTTCGGTTGGACTTGTTTTGAGTGATTCCATGTCAGGTTCATGATATTTCTTCAGTCAGCATCTGGTCATGACTTGGAATGACTCGTAATATCTTTTCAGCTTAAAACGTCCTTCTTAGCCTATATTCTCTCTAGACGTCAAAATACCCTGCAGATAAATATCGGAACTAACAAGCAAAAGTTAAATAGACAAAGCGTCTAATTTGGTGGGTTTATCTATGTTTATGATTCATACAATTATGGTCCATCATTCTCCGAGGAAGTATCTGGCAAAGTTTAATGCAGTAAGAGGGCGACTTGCTGTAATGATGCATTTAGAGTCTGAACAGCTCCTGGTGTCTTCCAGCAAAAGGAAAGTGGTTGTTGATCATAAGTCTGAAGGTGTTTCAGATGTGAAGCATAAGGGTTTAGGTGGTAAGCAGCAAGCTGATGTTGTGTCTGAAGAATCTGAATCACCCGAGAAGGATGAAGAGCTTGATGATCTTTACACGGACATTGACGATGTTGTTAAGGATTTGCTAAAGGAGGATGTCCCTGTACCGGCTGCCCATTCCAGTTCAGTCTTCACAAGCTCAGGAAGCAAGGGCTGAAGATACTACACCTTCTTTCAATTCGGAAGCTGGACAGGAGGCAAGCGTCTCAGCAGATGTTTCATCAGGTAGTCAGTAGGATGCTGAGACAGCCATATCTAAAGAGAACTCTGGCTCAGAGGCAGAGTCAGTTGAAAAATCAGATGAAGTTCTAGTCAATGGACAAGGTGGATTACGAGATGATGATCTTGTGGAGGTCGCCCATGTAGTGAAGGATCTCCCAGCTATTTCTGATGCCAAGATGGAAGATGTTGCTCAGCCTGTCATCCTGTCAGACACCTCTTCGGAGGATGCTCAGGATTCCATTTCTCTTGCTGAGATCATAAAGGCAAAGAAGGACAAAGGAAAAAGGAAGGTGTCTATAGAGAGCCCAGCAAAGAATGACTCTACCTGGGATGCAGAGGCAAACCATGTTGCAGGGGGAGCTGTTGCTTCCAAAAAGAGGAAACGTGGAACTCCTACTCCTGTTTCAGAATATGCTAGAAGTTGTGAAGTCCCATCGCCTGTTTCCGAAGCGGCTCCAGCTGGCTTAGTCAAGAAGGGAATATGGTTTGTGAATAAAGATGCTGCGAGAAAGTGGAAGTTTGTTCTGAAGAGGATGATAATTCTAGAAAGGTTCCTTGATGAGAAGCGCTACAGCGGAAAGGAGGCCATCCATGTCCTGAAGCAATCATGCCTGATTGGGACCGTAATCAAGAGCAAACCATTCTGTGAACAACTGGTTAAAGAGGCGATTGCAAACCTTCCCCCTCAGTTTGGTGTTATTGGGGACCCAGATTATGGAGTGTTCCATGTTCGAGGAAGAAGAATTGAAATCAATCCCGATTTCATCTCCAAGTATTTCCAGATGGATGACCCAGAAGTAGATGAACAGGAAGAAGATTATGATAAGATTGTGGACACTATAACTGCGGGATCGGTCCCATGGTGGCCTGAGACTGTCGTTCCTACATCTCACCTGTCGACGTTCTATTCAATGCTGTTCTTCATCGCTGTGTTCAACTGGAGACCTTCATCTCACTGCTCCACGGTCATGTTCAAACAGATTGCTGAGCACGCTATATCTCAAAACGATCTCTCCACCAGTTCTGTTTCCCTTCTCTGATATATGAATTGATCATCCGACAAGCTCCAGAGCTGATGACTCCAAATGACCGTCTGAGCAAGGCCCCGCAGAAATTCTCTGTAGATCACAAGCTCTTCAAAGGCCATCATGTGAACGATCTCAAAGAGACGGTATGGAAATATAAAGACTTCCTAGAGTCATCCAGGAGAGGGGGAGCTAGGATGGGCCGAGATGAGAGGAGCAAGCTGATCAAGGACCTTGATACCATCATCGAAGCTGACAAGGAGCAGCGAAAGCGTATCAAAAAGCTTTCCCGTGCTCTACGCTACCCAAGCGACGACGAAGATGAGGCTACGAAGTCTGATGGTGTTTCAGAGGATGTGTCGTCCGCCTAAAGGTCCATGCTTGCGAACTCTTGAACTATGAACTCTGAACATTGCTACTTTTCGTTATTATTTTTTTCGGTGCTTGTTCTGGCACTCATCGTTCGTACCGTTTGAACTCGATTGGACCCCTTGCCAATTTGTGGCAAAAAGGGGGAGTATTTTGCGGTGACCAATTTTTGTTCCCTCAATGATGTCTAAAGTCTAGAAAGTTAGATAGGAGATCCAGTATCCAGTAGATTTGGTTTTGCCAAAATGCCAAGGGGGAGATTGATGTTCCCATGAATGGCATATATTTGGCAAAACATTTTTAGACAGTTCAAGCTGAGTTCAAGGAGAGTTCAACCGCATTCTGACACTCAATTACAGCGTAGAACAGTCGCAAGAATGGATTCCGGAAGGTTCTAAAGATCGAAGATCTTTCGGGTTAAGTCGGCAATCGAAGAAATCAAGATTCAGATATTCGAATGAATATCTTCTCTTCAGATTGAAGATCGAATGCTGACTTGTCGAGGAAGAGATCTCGTGATCTTCCTTAAAAGATTGGATTAAGATATACATCGAATATTTAGGAATATTTCCTAAATATTTGATGAGAATATATGGAACAGATTTGGACATCGCCCATCCATATAAATAGAATGCTAGGGCGTCCATATCTGCATCGCTTTCAAAAAGAAGAAAAATACACGAGTGCATGTCATTGATCGGAAGAGAAGAAAGCGACGGCCGACCGAGTTTCCCCACTAGAAATTCATCGGCGCTGGTTCAGTCTGTCCAGTGTGCTGTTCTGACTGACTAAGATAGATCTTACTGCTGCACACACCAAGTAATCACTGCTGGCTTTTGGGATAAAGCTACCGAGCTTCTGGAAGAAGATCGATTTCGTTCGGACGGGAGGTTCGGACAAAGGGGATCGAGGGGAGCCGAGATCACAAATCGGACTGAAGTAGTGATAGAGGCTAGGCATCTTGATTCGGGAGATTGTAAGTCTAAGTCCACGAATAGCTCTATACCGTTCAATAAAGATTTATATCCCTTTAGGGTGTGGGAAACCCCTAGAGTACGCGAAGCCGAACTGAGTATCATTCTGCGTGTGCTCCTGTTTTGCTGTCTGTGCGGAACTGGTTTCAAAGGTGTTCGACGTCCATCCAAACACCACCTCGAAAAGTAGGTTGAACAGGTTACAATATTTTCAGGATCTCCACAAGAACCAGTAGCTATGAATATTGAGCATCGATTAAAACTGCACTACAACAAACAAATTGTAAAATATTATAAAAAGCTATGGATGAATTGAAAATTGCCGCTTCATCAGTGCTTCACTGCTTCCTCACTTTAACAGGAGCACCCTGGATGTCAAACAAAAGTGAAAACATTAAGGTTTAGTAAGCATCACAAACTAAATATACAAACTAAATATGAAGACTAACCCAATCAAAAAGAACCAAATAGGAAATGAAACACACCTCAAATATAATACACCGTCTAAGGCCATGGCATTACTTGCTTCCTCCACATCTCATTTCTACAAACGCAAACTTCTTTTCATGATTGATATAAACATTTACGACTACAGCACCTAAAAATGAATAGCCTTTAAGTGTTCTTATTTGTAAAAAATTGAATATATGTTTTGAGAAATAAGAATATCAGATAGCATCATATATGAAAATCAATTTTAATAATTATGATAACTTAAACTGAGGAAAGCCTACATCGAACATAAATTTAATCGGACAAATCATCTGAATGGATTTCAAAAAAAAATTATATGTATGAGGACAGATGAAGTTGCTTTCAAAAAAAAATAATTATATGTAAGAAAAAAAATAATTGTCTATCGTTCGCAAAAAAAATTAAATGTAAGCAAAAAAAAATTATATGTAATTGGCTTTAAAAAAATAATTATATGTAATTGGCTTTAAAAAAATAATTATATGTAATTGGCTTCAAAAAAAATTATATGTAATTGGCTTTAAATAATTATATGTAATTGGCTTTAAATAATTATATGTAATTGGCTTAAAAAAAATTATATGTAATTGGCTTTAAATAATTATATGTAAGCAAAAAAAAATAATTGTAAGCAAAAAAAGTAATTGGCTTTAAAAAAATAATTATATATAAATAATTGTTTATATAATTGTAAAAAATATATAAAAATATTTTTTATATGTAAGCAAAAAAAATAATTGCTTTCAAAAAAAATTATATGTATGGCTTTCAAAAGGGTCTGCACCTTCAATGAAGTTGAAGTACCTTCTCTTTGTTCTATCGTTCGTGAAGAACTTTTCTTCAAGGAGGTCTTCCTGTTCTGCCGTTCTGGCTTTAGTCCAAAGAACTCTGAAATCTTCAAAGGAAATTCCTTTGAGTTGCTCCTTTTCCGTTGTATCAAAGGAAAGAGTTAAATCTTTCTTCTTGTCCTTCTTGACCACTAGTCTGAAAGAAAGTTGTGTGCAGGCTTCTATGTTAAACTGTTGGACACTTCTTTTTGCTTTCGATTCAGATTTGAATTTTTTGCATGAGACCTTTGTCCCGTTGGTGAAGGAGCTGACTAAACTCCAGTCTGTGTAGACGCCAGAGTGTTCTCCGCCGTATACTGCATAGTAGGCTATGTCAGTGGTGACTGCCTGCTTGAAGTTCTATGGTCTGAATTCTGTGTTGACGAATTCAAGAGCAGAAAGATTGACTAGTTTGCCAGGGGGCGAAACTGTATTGGTAGTAGATTCCAGTGGGGAATCTTTTAGCGTAATGCCTTCCAGTGGGGAAGTAATTACGGTCTTGCTTTTTCCCAAAGTAACAGGGCTCAACGGATTTGATGAGTCTTTACCAGCTGCCGTTTGCAGTGGTGGACTAGCTTCTCATTTGGAATTAGAACAATTTCCTAGTTCAGTAGAAACCATTATTGTCTGCTGAAACTGTTCAAGCATATTGATTTTCGACCTAATGGTCTGAAGCGTGAAATTGATTGTCTGTTGCTCAAGAATGAGCAGACTTTCCTGGAGTCTGAGCTCCTGAATTGATTCCATTGTGAGGATGTATGGTGGAGAGATGTGTTTTGTTGTGAGTAAAACTTGTATCTCAAAATCAATTATATAGAGAGTGGAATCTCAAAAACGGTGGGCAAAGCCCATGGTTTTGTAAAGTACGTGGTTTTACTTTTGATATTCTCGCGTAAGGAAATCAGCAAGACCATTTTTATCACCTAAAAGGTGTTCGGTGTCAAAGTCATACCTGGTGAACCACATTTGCCACCTGATCAATCGACCTTGCTTGCTATCACCTGTAATTCTCGTTCTAAGAAAATAGGTGAAGTTCTTGTTATCAGTCCTAATTAAAAATTTAATAGGAGTGAGATAAACAGAGAATTTCTCAATTACTCTTTTTACAACTAGGTACTCTTTTTCTTTGTTGTGATAATTAATCTCAGCTTGTTTAAAAGATTCTGATGAGTATCTACAGATCTTTTCTCCTTCTGTGGTTTTGGCTTTTAAGATGCCACCCCAGAAATAATGTGAAGCATCAGTTTCAATGATTAAACTATCTTCATTGCTTGGTAAATAAAGTTTAGGGAATGTACCTAGTTTCTTTTTTACCTTATCGATGTATTGAGTGTCTGTCGGTGTCCAGTTCCACTCAGTGTCTTTTTTGAGTTTAACCTGCAATGGTTTTCTCATTTCTACAAGCCTAGGAATATAAGCTTCTGCATATGTTAGAACGCCAAGAAAACGTTGTAACTATTTTTATCTTCAATTTTATTTGGGAATCTATGAAGATTTTCCAGAATATGACTCTGAGGAGTATGTGTACCTCTGTCTATTTCTAGACCTAAGAATTTAATCTTTTCTTTGAAGAGATTTGCTTTCTTTCTTGAAAGAATAATCCCAAAATTCTGTATGGTTTTGAGGACCATAAGAACGTGCTTGTAGTGTTCATCTTCTGAATCACTAAAGACTAATATGTCGTCCACGTAGATACAACATATTTTTTCTAAGCCTCTGAGAGCATTCTGCATGTGCCTCTGGAAGATTGAAGGCTCTTGCTTAAGTCCGAATGGAACTACAGTCCATTGGTAGTGTCCGTCAGGACATGTGAAGGTTGTGAGGAGTTGTGAGTCCTCGTCAAGTAAAACTTGCCAAAAGTCACTCTTGCAGTCGAAGCTGCTGAATATTGTTTTCCCTCAAATTAGGGTTAACAGTTCTTGCATGCATGGCAAATTGTGGCTATCGCCAATTGTTGCTGTGTTGATTGCTTTGTAGTTGACGACCATAGTTTCTTTCCTCTTCTTTCCTCTGCTTCATTCTCAACTAGGAATGCTGGAGACATGTGAGGAGATCGGCTAGGTTTGATTAACCTAAGATCTAGGAGTTCTCTAATTTGCTTAGTGAATTCCATTCTATCTTGTGGACTATACTTCATTGGTTTGACCAGAATCACAGTATTGGGTTCTATTAGCTTGATGCTAGCAGTCATCCATTTTTTAGACTTGACTGGGTCTATGGGGTTTTCTGAACAAACTTTGTCCAAAATGTCTTCAATTGTTTTCAATTTTTGCAGATTTAACTTGAATGTTTCTTCTGTAACTCCCCCCTTCTGAAAAATAGGGTCTGGAATAATATCTTTGCCGATATTGACAGGAGTTGGTGGTATGGTTTTCGAATTCTTTTTCAAGGATTCAAGAAATCCTCGCTTTCCGTAAGCCATTGCTTTTCTGACTTTTGTCACATAGACTTGTTCTTTTTCATTAGTGTCTTCATTATCAATAGTGAAGGCTACCTTGTCTGTCCATTGAGTAAATGGTCCATACAATTGTATAAAATTATTTCCAAGAAGTAGATCCATTCCTGATTCTTGTTGATAGATTGTTGGGATATGGAATATTTCTCCAACAATTCTAATCTGTAAGTTTTTAAAGACTTTAGTAATTCTAACGTATTCTCCGTTAGCAACCTTTACTGAAATAGGGTTGGGAGTATTTTCCCAATACTCTTCAGGGATGATATATTTGCTTGCGATACCTAGGCTTGCGCCGGTGTCAACGTAGCAATGTATATTAAAGGTCTTAAATCCTTTGAATTTAAGCTGTCCCTTAATGTAAATAGAATTTGAGGTCCTATTGACCATAGTCAAATCTTCTTCAGGTTCTAACCAGTTTTGAATGTTTTTCTTAACATTTGTTTGAACATTCATGTTCAATGGTTTTTCTTCATTAAAGAAGAAAAGCTGATTCCAGTTCTTAAGTACTGATTTGTTCATTAAAGAAATTAGAAATTCTAATATTCATTTCACCACCACTCTTGATGATGTACTGGCACTATGCCTCCACTTGGGGGCCATGATAATTTTTTTATAAGCATGATAACCATGATGGTAGCAGATTAAAAATGTTATGAAGGAAACAGTTCATGTACAAATCTTTACCTGGCCCAACAGTGTCATACGACCAAGGGACCAAGACATTGTTTCAGGGACGCTGCCCACGCTGTCGTATCAGGCCTGCAGGTCATACACCCTAACCTTTGGTAGAGGATGTTGGCAGTGGGACTCGAACACGAGATGCCCACCCCCCCTTTAGATAGTGGTTTTAGTGTACCACTATCACCAATTGAGCTGGATCTTTTATGATACGCCCAAGGGACCAAGCCATTGTTTCAGGGACGCTGCCCACGCTGTCGTATCAGGCCTGCATGCCATACACCCCAACCTTTGGTAGATGATGTTGGTAGTGGGACTCGAACACGAGATGCCCACCCCCTTTAGATAGTTGTTTTAGTGTGCCACTATCACCAATTAAGCTGCAACTCAATTGGTGATAGTGGCACACTAAAACCACTATCTAAAGAGGGGTGGGCATCTCGTGTTCGAGTCCCACTACCAACATCCACTACCAAAGATTGGGGTGTATGGCTTGCAGGCCTGATACGACAGCGTGGACATCGTCTCTGAAAGAATTGCTTTGTCCCTTGGTCATATCACAGTGTTTCCCGTGATTGCTACAATATGCTTAACAAGCCACACTCAGGAACCGGAGTTGTAGCTTCTTCTTCAACTCACATTGATTTCAGAAGATGAAATCTACGATTTGAGGATGGAGAGAGACGAGAGACATCAACAAACAAAAAAAGAAGATATGGAGCCACTGATGGAGCTCCATCCCGTATTAGGGTAAATCACCAACACTTAAGAGAAATTTTGGAATTTGATCGAAGATTGTGTGTATGGGCTTTTGTTTTTGGCCCAATACTTTAGTTTAAACGACATACATTCACTACGTAAATCGCTTAAAGTATTTTAAATTTTCAAAACTCTCCCGCCTGAAAATATCTTTCCCCCCAAATCCAATTGAATGTCGAACACACTTGTGTGTTCTATTCTCTACATTTTATTTTTTACGTTTACGCGACTTACTTGGGATACCAACGTTGCGTAATCCCCAAACGGTAGGTCGCCCTCTTTAATGTCGAGACAATTTCAAACTTAAAGGGGTTGTTCAATGTGAGCACCTGCTTTGGCTATCTAATTTTCATTATTAAGTGACATACTTTCAATTGTCACTAAATTTAAGTCGCATGAAATGTTTAACGTGACATAAATTACGGGTCGCTTAAAGATATGTCGCAAGAACCCTATTACGGGACATAAATTACGTGTCGCTTAAAACAAAGTCGATAAACATCTTTATGTGACAACATGTTTGGCGTCGCGTTAACTTTTGTCGCATGTTTATGTTATTGCGACAAACTAACCAAAGCGTGGTCGTATAAACCTTTTTATGCAACTAAGCTATTGCGATAAGGTTCAAAGTTTGTCGCGTAGGATGTAAAATGGTGTAGTGGGAGAAGAGATAGAAATTTGGAGAATGTTGTCAAATTTTGAGCTCTCTTTTGTGTGTTGGTGTTATATTTGAAAAATGTAAAGTTTTAAAGATCTTCTCAAATATATGTATGATTCAAACTGTTTAGTGGCATCAATTTTGAACTTGGGCATTGATGTCCGTAGAGCTTGGCTACATTACAATCTCATATTATTTTTGGGCACTTCGTCTTAATTGTCTTGTTATTTTTTTGTGTATTGTCGATGTTGTGTATAAAGGGCGCAGTGTTTCTTTTGTTGGAAAATGATTAAGCACTAAAAATTGTGGGATGATAGTTTGGCTAAAAAGGTCGGCGGAAAATATTTTGTCGACAAAAGTTCGTGGTTCTTCATTGTGCATGTCATGGGGTGTTCCAGGGAGAGCTACTGCCGAAGATTCATCAAAGGAGGTTAGACAACATTTTAAGAAAACCTTCGCAATATTTGCTTCTTCATTTAAAATCCTTAGGAATTATGCCAAATTATCAGTGACATTGGAAGATAAAAAAATTCAGTGAACCTATAGAAAAGCTAAGATCGAAGACGGAGGAACACCGGAGAAGACGATCAGAGCTCATGAAGATGGAGATCGGCAAACGTTTACTTTCTAGTATGGTTTTGCATTTCATGTGTTTCGGAAGCTCTAGGAGGAAATACGCTTAAAAACAGCATTTCATGCCAAAACATCACAATGGAGACTTAACCGACCGGCTGGGAAAGTGACTCAAATCCAGCCGACCAGCTGGTTGAAGACCAAAGCAAGAGGAAAAGTCTGAGTGCTGGAACCGGCTGGCTCAACCTATAGCCCAAAGCTCAATCGGTCGGCTCAGACCCTAAGAGAGTTCAGTCCTTCGGAGCATGGCGGAACCGGCCGGCTCAACCAAATGCACACAGCTCAACTAGCCGGCTCAAATGGTCAAAGAGTTGAAGACCCCGAAGCTGCTTCAAACCGGCCGGCTCAACCCAAAGCCAAATTCTCAACCAGCCGGCTCAAAAGGTCAGAAAGTTTAATGAGTCCTTCAGATCAATCCCAACCGGCCGACTCAAATCCAAGGCAAAGCTCAGCCGGCCGGCTCGCCGTCGGGTGCAGAATTATCTGATTTTTGGACATTGTTTCCAAATTTTGTTTTTGGGCTTTTGGCCTTTTGGAAAGCTATAAATAGGCAACCAGCAGACTAATTTTAGTGTGCGTGAATAGAGAGAAGAAACCCTAGCTCTGGAGAAGACGAGAATCACGAAGCTTTCGGCGATACAGAGAATTTCTACTTCCCTTCCATCAAAAATACTTTTGTTTTTGCTATGGCCATGAGTAGCTAAACTTTTATTTCAGTTCAGGGTTTCATACATTGTGAACACATTTTGAGATTTTCATTCTTAATGCTATTTTATATTTTACTAGTTCTTGTGCTTATTCTTATGAATTAAATTGCTAGACTAAGTTGATGCTTTGTCGCAAAGCTTAGTTGAACAACTAATTCTTACCCTTAATATCTACTGGATACTTTGTCGTAAAGGTAGATAGTAACACCTAAGCTAAATAATACCTTTGTCGGATTGTTTAGTTTAGGAAAGAACTAAAAGTCTAACACCTTTGTCGGGTTAGATTGTGGCGTATCACCTTTGTCGAGATACTTGGGTTGTTACCTTTGTCGGAACAACCACACTTTAAAATATAAGATTGATCATTAGATATCTATGATAAACGTGTCACAATAGAAACCCTAAGCTGAATATTTTCTCTGATTGTTTTCATTAATCTTTTCTCCTGTGCTTTACAATAATTGCTCATGAAAAACCCCCCCTTTTAATTGTGTTTACAGTTACAGCTTCACAAACCAGCTCTCTTGGGTTCGACCCTGCTTGCCACTAGCTAGTTTCTTGCAAGAGAATATCAATTTAAGTTTGATGCGTCAGACGACGCGTATCAAATTTTGGCGCCGTTGCCGGGGAGCTGCGCTTCGGTGAAGTTGTTTCTTTTTATTTATTTCCAGTATTTTGTTTCAGTTTTTTGTGATTCACTATGTCTTCTTATTACAGTGGAGAACCTTGTGAAGATGAAGATGATGAGGAAGACGACGCGCGTCACTGCTCAGCAGATAGGTCCTTTGTTAGGAGATCTGCTGATTGCTTAAATGTTGGAACAAAACGAGGTTTAATGAACCATGAAGTGCAATGTTGCCTTACCACAAGGCAGTCAAATTCCACATGCTTTTTTCTCTCATGGAATACAAAGTTCTTTGCTATATGCATAACTTTTGTATTATCACAGTATAGAGACACAAGTGGAATGTGAACTAGCAGAATAGTCAACAACAACCTTTGAAGCCAAGCTAACTCACATCAAACATGTGTCAATGCACTATATTTCATTTCAGCAGATGATCTTAAAACAATTACCTGCTTTTTAATTTTCCAAGAGACAAGAACTCCACTAAGTAACACTCCATAGCCTGAAATAGATTTTCTTGTCAAGGGACAAGCACCCCAATCAGCATCTCAATTAGCCTACAACTGTAGCTTTTGCCCGCTTGGAGAAAAAATTGCCTTGAGCTGGAGCACCTTTTAAGTACCTGAGAAGCTTGTGAGCAGCATTAAGATGATCTGAGTTGGCTTGTTCATGAGCTGACTAATTATGAACTGAGTATGCAAGATCAGGTCTAGTGTTGGTCAGATAGATCAGTTGGCCAATAAATCTTATATAGGAACTTGGATCAGGAAGGGAAGGAGTTGTAGAGAGGCCAAGTTTATACTTAGAATCAATACGAATAGTTGATGGTTTGCAAGCTAATAACCCAGCCTTTGAGACAAGATGTAGAGCATATTTCCTTTGATTTAAGAATAGGCCATCTGAAGATCTTGCCACTAAAAACGCAAGGAAATACCAACCCACTTCAAACCCAAGGAAATACCAACTGACCAAGATCTTTGAATCTAAACAGATCATGTATAAATGCCTTCACTTGTTGAATTAGAGTAAAGGAAGTCCCAGTTAGAATCACATCATCAACATACGCAAGAAGAGCTAGAAATTCACCATTTTTGTTGTAAATGAAAAGTGAATATTCATTAAGGCTTGAATGAAGCCAAAACTGATTAAGGAATCACTGAACCTTGAGAACCATTGCCTTAGTGCTTGTTTTAAGCCATACAAACTTAAGTAGCGTGAAAACCCTTCCTTGAGCCTTTTCATCTTTGAAGAACCCAGGAGGAGGTGTCATATACACTTCTTCATGAAGCTGACCATGAAGGAAAGCATTGTCAACATCAAGTTCAAATAAAGGCCAATTCCTTGAAACTGCAACAACAAGTAATGTTCTAACAGTGTTCATCTTTACCACAGGAGCAAAGGTCTCATGGTAATCAAGCCCTTCCATTTGAGAAAAACCTCTTGCAATTAATCTTGCTTTATATCTTTCAATGGAGCCATGTGAGTTCATTTTTATTCTATACACCCATTTGGAACTGAAAGGATGCTTCCCAGCAGGAAGATCAATAATTTCCCAAGTATTGTTGGATTGAAGAGCATAAATTTCCTTGAACATAATATCCATCCATTTTTATCTTTGTCGGCTTTTGGATAGTAGGTAGTTTCAGTATCTGTTAAAACTTGAAGAGCATATTGTTAAAGATGAGAGGAACACTTTGAATAATTCACGTACTTATGTATAGGATATTCAGTCTTGGTACTCAAAACAGTATTGCAGACATAGTCCCTTAAGGGGACATTTGGCCTAGGAACCCTGGCAGTTCTTCTTGGTGGCTGATGCTAAGTAGTGTCAGGCTCATGATGAGTAGCAACTGCACGAGAATCAGATAATATAGGTGCTAGAGAATGCAGAAACTCTGTACCAAAATCAGAATTAGGAATAGTGCAGTTGGGTAAATGAATAGTAACTTGTCCAGGAAAATTTGCATCTGAGTTCTGCTTTTGATTTTCAGCAAAGGGAAAAACATCCTCAACAAATGTAAAATCTCTAGAGACATAAGTGAGATGACTATGAGGATCAAACAGCTTGTATCATTTTTTTACCAAAGGCATATCCCAAGAAAATGCAAGGTACAATTCTAGTGTCAAACTTTGATTTTCCAAAAGTAATGTTGGTCATATAACATAAGCAACCAAAAATCTTCATATGAGAATAGTCAAGTTTTCTTTAAAATAAAACTTCAAAAGGAGTTTTACCTTGTAAAACTGAAGAAGGTAGCCTATTGATGAAATATGTTGATGTAAGAATGCAATTTCCCCATAGATAGTCAGATACTTTAGATTGAAATTTGATAGCTCTTGCCACCTCAAGCAAATGCATATGCTTTCTTTCAACAATGCCATTTCACCGAGGGCTATAGGTACAAGATATTTATTGGACAAAACCTTGACACTACAGGAATGTGGTGACTTTTGAATGCAGGAATTGCAAATATTAAATATATCCCTTTACAACTTAACTTCTCAATGGCCAAGAACCAAATATCTCTCATGTAAGAGTTTTTGGGTGTGTAGTTTATGTTCCAATATCTCCCCCCCTAACGTACTAAAATGGGACCCCAACGAAGATTGGGAATTTATGTTGGAATTTGAATCTCCACCAATTATTATATTTATGGAACCTATCACAAGTGACATATATAAGGCATGATCTGTTGAATGTCAGTTTGATGAGACAAAATTTCCTAAATTAGGGCTTAGGGGGAGATAAAATAAAGTTTGAAAAAAGATGAGATGTCTTGGAATGCAGAGTCATTGTCTCATTTTTATCCTCGTACAACTCAATGTGAACTAGAAGTATAAAAGATTATCCACTTGCAAATGGTGGCGAACACATTGCCAGATGCATTTACGAATGTTAAGACAGTGACAAAGTCACATATACCGGCTGTCGATTCTCCTTGAAAAATAAATCTTCCTGATGAAGATATTGGAAATAAATTAGCAGGCAGTGATAAAACACAACAGAAACGTGGTAGACCAATTGGGTCCAAGGATAAAAATCCTAGAAAAAGAAAGGTTCAAGCTAACCAAATTATTGCATCAACCACTATTCCAAAAGAAAATTGATATGAATCATAACGAGACTTCTTCGAAAGATAATGAGATACCTGAAAATGATGAAAATGAAGAAATTTTGATCAATTATGTCATTTTAGGAAAAAGATGAATTAGAAAAGAAATTATCGTGATGATATATTTGCCTATGCTATGACCCTAGTTATCATAGAGGATCATGAACCAAGATCGGTTAATGAATGCCAATGAAGAAATGATTAGTCAAAATGGAAAAGTGCCATCGCGACATAATTGAATTCACTTAAAAACGTCAAGTCTTTGGGAAAATTTCCCTAACACCCGAGAATGTCAAACCTGTTGGTTATAAATGGGTATTTGTGCGCAAACGAAATGAGAAAAATGAAGTCGTAAGATATAAAGCACGACTTGTAGCACAATGCTTCTCGCAAAGACCAGACATTGATTATGAAGAGACATATTCATCGGTCATGGATGCAATAACATTAAGATTTTATTGAGTTTATTAGTATTAGAAGGACTCCAAATGAATTTAATGTATGTCGTGACAGCCTATTTATATGGGTCACTTGATAATGACATCAACATTAAAATTATTTGAAGCATGTAGCTGAAAACCACGGGAAATGTACTCAATAAAGCTACAAAAAGCTTAAATAATAGCGTTATTATTTTGAACGTTTATACTCTCACATCTGTTATATATGCTTAAATAAGTCCGCTTAATTTTTTTATTTACAAATAGCACCCCGAATTGTGATTGATTGTGAGTGCCAGATGTCGAATTTTTAAAAGTTTTATAGTTAACTTATTTAATTGTGATTTATATTTGATCCATTCTCTGGATTGGAATTGATACCTCAGAATACATTAGACATGTAATGTTTGCACCTTGATCATCTTGAGCTATAAGAGGTAAGATTCTGAAAGATTACAATACCCAAATTCGAATACTCAAAATAAGTTGTTTTATAAGTACACTAGAAAAACCTCATCTATCAATAATTCAGCATAATCCCGATTCCAGCCTTATGCATGGGGTCAAAAACCATGCACTCATTCAATATGCAAGATCAGCTGTGATATACTAATATTTTGGTGATCCTTGTCATGAATCAAAAAGAAAAAGAAGAGGATAGTTAACTCATATATTTTTTTTATGAGGATATATAGTTACTCATATTTGAGAGTGCATGAAGTGTAGTGATATGCGACATTACATTCACATGAAGAACCATAAAATCATACGTTATGGAACTGCCCCCGGGCTGCCATTTGGAAATCTAATTCTTGCCACCAAAACCTCCACCACCACCAAAGCCACCTCCTCCTCCGAAGCCGCCTCCTGCTCCACCACCAGCACCTCCTCCAAAACCACCTCCAGCGCCGCCTCCGGCTCCACCGCCAAGACCACCACCAGCACCTCCGCCTATTCCGCCTCCACCACCAGCTCCACCTCCACCACCGGCACCACCTCCAATGCCACCACCACCTCCCTTACCGCCCCCAAATCCTCCACCAGCTCCCCCTCCTAGGCCTCCTCCACCACCAGCTCCACCTCCTAGGCCGCCCCCACCACCTTTACCTCCTCCAAATCCACCACCAGCCCCACCACCAACTCCACCACCTTTACCACCTCCTAAACCTCCACCGGCCCCTCCCCCTGCTCCTCCTCCTATTCCACCCCCACCTCCAAGTCCACCACCTTTACCACCTCCAAATCCTCCTCCAGCCCCTCCTCCTAAACCCCCACCTTTACCTCCACCACCTGCACCACCTCCCAAACCTCCCCCACCACCAGCCCCTCCACCTGCACCACCACCAAGCCCTCCTCCCGCACCACCTCCTACACCGCTACCACCTCCAGCCCCTCCTCCAATACCACCACCTCCACCAATCCCACCTCCCGCACCACCTCCTAAACCTCCACCGGCACCACCTCCTAATCCTCCACCACCTCCAGCTCCTCCTCCAATGCCACCCCCTGCACCGCCCCCTAAACCACCACCTCCTCCTAAACCTCCACCGGCACCACCTCCTAAACCTCCCCCACCTCCGGCTCCCCCTCCAATGCCACCCCCTGCACCGCCCCCTAAACCACCACCTCCTCCTAAACCTCCACCACCTCCAGCGCCACCACCTGCACCACCACCAAGCCCTCCTCCTGCACCACCCCCTAAACCTCCTCCACCTCCTAAGCCTCCACCGGCACCACCTCCAGCCCCTCCTCCGATCCCACCACCTCCACCAAGCCCTCCTCCTGCACCACCCCCTAAACCTCCACCAGCACCACCTCCAGCCCCGCCTCCTCCAATGCCACCACCTGCACCACCACCAAGACCTCCTCCAGCACCACCTCCTAAGCCTCCACCACCTCCCAACCCTCCACCATCATGAAACGTTAATGCGTTCTCAACCTCCTCTAACCTTCTCCCCTGTGCCAGGCCTATCACTAACACTGCCACCAAAACTAACACTCCTTTATTCACCATATTATTGACCTTGCCAAAATGATCTCTAGCTTTAGAGAAGAACTCAGTCTCAGTAGTGTATGTGAGGAGGATCTGACAATTTATTTGATTTGCCTAAACCATCTTAACTTAGTACCTTTTTATACTACAAAAACTTAATGCATGCAGTTGAGCGTCACACTTAATGCTCAGACACGCAAATGTTGATTCGTTGATAGTGTATCCTTTGACAGCTTGTCGAAGCCTCATATTTCAACATTGTCCGGAAAAAAATAACATGGTTTGATGTACTGCATAAGAGAAGAGCATTAAATTCCCCACTTGATCTACTATGAATCAAACTTCTTCAACCAACATCAATGAATTCGTTTCTCTGACCTTTCCATATATACTTAATCCCTCTTACTGACACATATTAGTTGGATTTCTTTTGATTAAGATATTTAACGAAACTTTGAATTTACTGAGTACTTTTTTTTTCATGTGCACATTTTATTGTATTTATGGAGAGCTACCTTTGAAACCTGAGTAGGAGGAGACACGCGCCAAACATATGTAAATGTCCTTTATTAAAACCTAACCGAAACTAGAACAAAGCGCCTCAGCTAAAGAAAAAGATGGGCACTACAAATTATCAATCTTCTTTTGTTGTTGTTGATGATCTACAAATAATCAATCTGAATATATGTGATGTTGAAACTTGTAATAGTAGGCTAAGAACACATTTTCTTCTTCACGGTACTTGTAACGTAGAATTTCAAATATCTTGAATGGAGAATAGATGAAACTTTAAGGAATGATAGATGGCAAATTGGATATCCTTTTGGATCGCGTATTTGCTTTCCGAAATTGTTTTTCCGACCCTTTATATATAATATAACTTTCGGTTACACGAAAATCGAAGTGAAATAATTTAAATCAACAATTCGCAGTAGAATTAGAAGCACACTTTTAGGGTATGAAGGTGGTGGAAGCAAAATTGATGTTTTCTATATCATGCATGAGGATTTCGTCCTCTAATTTATAGTAGAGGAGCAGGTAAGAGCAACATAGGTGTCCGTGAATGGAAAACTTGCCTCCCTTCAGCACAGCCGCGCGCCCACCATGCACTTTAGCGTCGCGTGCTGCTTACATTTTAGGGACTGTGCGCGGGCCACTCATTAATGTGTAAGCTGCACGCGGATCTCTCGGCATGACACACTAAATCACTACACCATTTTGTAGATTAGGACATAGTTTTTTACTGTCGCGTAATGCCCTATATTTGTCGCATATTGTTTATGCGACTATCTGCGCGTCGCGTAAAATCGGTCGCGAAAGCCTAGTAGCGTAATGTTCGTGCGACATTTTTAAAATCACATTGTCGCGTAAAAGTTTACTCTTACGCGGCATTTCCATTAGTTAGTCACATAAAGACTAGAATGGTTTGTCCTCTTTATGGGCATATGGACTCGTTGAGAATGCTTCTGATCTAGTTCATGGCCTATTAGAAGTAGACGGTGCTCTGGGAGGATCCTCACGGACAGAAAAAGATTGCAGTCAGTTGATAATGATCGAGTGACATTGCTTCTTCGGCCCGAACCAAGGAATCCTTTAGATACGATGCAAAATGGTACATTTACAATGAAAATATTTTCCAAAATTTGTCACATTAGCTGTTTAACGGGACAAAATTACCGAACATAAATGTTGCGTAATAGTTCATACGTATAAAAACATAGCATGTTGGAGTGGTATAAAACTACCTACGCTACAAACTTTGAACACATAATTGTCGCATAAACCAACTTAGGCTTAGGAACTGAAACACATAAATGTCGCATAAAAGAATAAAAACGACTGAAATAACATGCAACAAAATGTCGCATAAAAGAATAAAACCACTAGAATAACATACAACAAAATGTCGCATTAAATGGATTAAGTCATAGTACCAAACAGGGGTTTTTTTTCACACAAAAGAGAGATCCGGCTAATAAACATAATTCCGACGAACATACATAATTCCGGCAAACAATACATAAAAAGGCACACACATTACAAACGTCCACATGCATGTACCCGAGCCAAAGTAGCACAAAAAGTTAGAGAATGTCAATCCTGAAATATAATTAAGACGCAGGGCCATAACTAGTCGCACCTTCGAATGCGTTGTTGCTTGTGAGATTTGCTGAACCACCATGAACCACTTGCTCTTCAAGAACCCTTATCCTGTTTTTAAATGCTTCCTTCATTTCCAAGAACTCCTCTTTTTGCTTTTGGAGTTGGTCCTTCAATTCTGAGTTTCTCGCACCCCCTCTTGGGAGGGGTGGCCTCTTGAAGGAGTTACCGGTTCCAGAAATGTAAGTCCCATGCTTTTGCCCCATGACTTGGGCAATGATATCAAGCTCCATAGCAAGTGGAAGTGGTTTTGATCAGCTAGGAGACAGCCGTCCTCAGAAGCATCCCCATTCTGTTGTCGCAAATACTCCTGAACCTATTTTGTTTCTACAAAAGTCATATAGATGTGTAAATACATTTGCAGATGGCAGATGGCAGATTTATATATTCTTCAACAACAAACATTTAAATACAAAATGTTATTCACCAACAAAGATTTATACACAGAACATTTGCAGATGGCAGATGATCACGACAAGTAACATTCTCACATTTGGAGATGGCAGATGATGACACCAAGAACATTTGCAAATGGCAGATGATCAAATAACATTCTCACATAATATGAACTTAACAGATAATATGAACAACAAGCAGTTATGCACCAACATCAAGAAGACACAAATAGACAACAAGAAGAACAACAACCAGTTATTATTTGGTGATATGAATTTTCAGATGATCACCACTTAACAGACAACAAAGAAGACTTTTCACAATAGCAATAACAGATTATTAACCACAATCTTACATGTATATATAATGACACCAACATTGAACCATTTAATATGCAACGAAATTAATCCATTATGGGAATTGCATAACAATAGATAAAAAATGAGACTTAACTGCCAAGGCTGCACCGGTAGGATCTTTACAGTAGGCATGGCTGTAGGTAGCTACATGAGGTGCCTTTTCTCCCTTGTCAGTTAGTATTGTAGCCCTTTGGTAGAAGGGACATTTTCCGGCGCGGTGGTTCATTCTCTCGGGCATATTTGCGCACACCCGACATCTTCTTACCTCTTTCCTATTATAATAAAACTTCAACAAGTTACAGAGCACTGAAGCATTAAAGAAGTTTGATCAAGCAAGTTAAACAAGTTACAGAAATCAATCAACGAAGTTCGATCGAGAAAATTAAACAAGTTACAGGAAGAATAAAATACGGAAATCAGTTAAACAAGTCACATTGCTTTACCTGGTTTTTGGGTTCATTAAAGTGTGACAGAACCGCTCGTCGTCAAAGCGATTGTGCAAATAAATTTATAATAGTCCGCTACTCGCAACTATACTACTGGGTAGTACTTGGTAAGTAGGGGTCGAACCCAAGGGAGTCAGTGTGGATTAGTTGTTCTTTGAGGGGGTTTATCAAGCGAGAGAGCGTGTTTTAGGTTGGTTGATTGGTTTTAAAGCTACCAGCTAAGCGATTAATTGATTGATTGGTTGGTTGGTTTTAGGACTGGAAAGTAAATTACTGATTTTATTATTAAAGAGAAATGTTCGGTTTCAGGGGCCTTGTATTATATTTGTTTATCATTGACCGCTAATGATCATACCAAGTGTTCAAAGATGAATTGAGGCTATTTCTAGCGCAAGATATGATCATGCTAAGTATTCAAACGATGAATCGAGGCTAGTTACAGCTCAAGACTTGCAACAATTTCAGTCTAGCGCCAATACCCAAAGGTATGCTAGCATGTGTGCATCCACCTGATCTCACAGTTACGCTCGACCAGACGGGGTTTAGGATGAGTCGAACTCCTCAGATAGCTTTGCTTGTTACAGCTTCCACTACATGAGTATGATCACGAATTCCCACAGAAGAGCTTTGCTTGTTACAGCATCCACTCAACCTTGGAAACTCTGACTATATATGGCACATAGAACAAGTTTTGAATACAAAGGTATACTAAGAGTAAAGTCTAAAACATTTATAATACAAGCGCGCCCCTTCTACCGAACTACTAGTTTAGCTACTATTCATCGCGCTAAACATTATAACTAAGGAATTAAAGACAACAGTTAAATAAATAAATACTAAGAGATACTTACAACCGTTGAAGCGCCAAGGGATTCTTTATTCCAAAGTAATATTACATAATTGTGCCCACAAAAGCTAGAGAGATTTAGAGAGATTTTGTAGAGAGAGAAGCTCTCCACATTTTGGTGTGTTTACAAATGAGGAGGAGCACTTCTATTTATAGGCTAAGGAGGAGGAGGATGGGTGGTGGAGATGGTGTCATGTGGAGGAGCATCCAAGGGTGGAGGAGGAAGAGTGCAAGGCAAGCTTTGGGAGGAGGATGTGGTGGAGGAGCCACCACATGTCACATTCTCCATGGTGGAGGAGGAGCAGCCGGCGGCTTTGGGAGGGTGGAGGAGGAGCCGCCACTTGGAGGGAGGAGAGTGGAGGAGCCACCCCTTCTAGAAGCTTGTGTGACCTTTCACAAAAGTCATCGGTTTGACCGGATCTGACCGGAGCTTTGGCCGGAGCTTCTTGGATTTTGGAGAGTGTATTTTGAATGAAAATGTCATTCTAAGATGATCTCAAGAAGGAACCTAAGCCAAATTCTGCCCCGAACATGGTCGAAATGCCAAATCAGATGAAATTGCCCTTGTTTGGCCTTCACCGGGCTTGGTGCTTTTGCCTTGCATTCTTGTCCATTTGCCGACGGTTCTAGAATATTTGAGTGATTCCAAGTCGGTTCCATGAAGGATGTTAAGGCTGATTTTGAGTGTAGCATGGTCGTGACCTGGAATGACTCGTTCTTCATTTTCCGCTTAAAAACTCCTCCTTAGCGTGTTTTCTCTCTAAGCGCCAAAATACCCTGTAGAAATATATCGGGACTAACAAGTAGAAGTTAAATAGACCAACAGTCTAATTTGGTGGGTTTTACTGTGTTTTTGATTCGTATAATTTTGGTCCATCAGATTACCCCACACTTTTAGTTGTTCGTCCCGAACAATGCTATTCAAGGGCGTGCACACAATCAAGTAAAAACTTTGTAAAATATGAAAGTAAGACTGTGGGACTCGATTTTTCCTAATTCATGCATTACTACTTATTACTAAATTAAACTGTGTAAATAAGTAGAAGAGACTTAATACTTGTACCTCTGTGCTGAGATGCAAATTATATTGGATGTTTCGGGAGATAGCCCTTTTTAGGCTCCTGGACTGCAACCTCGGGATCGTCTCTTACTATATGGTTTCCTTGTAGCTTTCTCATGCACGTGATTCGGTTCAGGTTTCAATGGTTTGAGTACTTTGATTTCTTTTGGCGAGGGACTGCTTTTTGTAGTGAATTGGCCTTTGGCCTTTGATTTGACTTTTTTGAGTGCTTCACTTTTGCTCGGTTAAAACCTTCACAATTTTGGGCCTTTGGCCTCTTTTGATTTTCTTCTTTGAGTTTTTCGCCTTTTTGTGACTGCTAGTCCATTTTCTCAACCTTTTTGGGAGGTCCAATCATCGCCCGCAAGCCTATGGAAATACCTCCCCGCTCCTCTCTTTTTTGCCGTTTTCGCGCGGGTCAAGGTGAGGGTCGCTCAGTTATTTTCTCGGCTACTTTGACTGTCATTTTCACGCGGATCAAGATGAAGGTCGCTCATCTATTTTCTCGGCTACTTTGACCGGAGATAGGATGGTCTGATTCCCGTCCTCGCCTTTTGCATTGCATGGCGGAGATGACTTCAATCTTCACTGAAACCCGAAGTGCAGCCTCCACTGACTTCGAAAACCATATAGTTTGATCTGATCCTTTGATTGCTTGCCAAGCCTCTCTAGGGCATTTCTATCAACTCCACATCCCTAGTTATCTCAGCACAAAGGACAAATGAAAAGTTACATTCTAAGTTTTTAAACAGTTGAATTTTCACAAGGTTAATGCATGAATTTTGGTCTATCTTTTTCACATTCTTAAGTTCATATTTTCAAAAAGATACTATTACTAAAAAAAAGAAAAACAGCAAGCATGTTATACAACGGTGGTTCTCACCCCACACTTTTGAACGAAGGCGTGCCTTAGTTCAAAAGTCATGCAAGCTAATATATATATGTGAGAATGACTTAACACTAAATGACTGAAATTAAATGACAGAAAATAAAAGTGCGGAAAGTAAGATAGTGTCGGGTTACCTTCCGACTAGTGCACTTGTTTAACGTCGTTGGCTCGACAGTACCTCAATCATGGATCATAAGGTCGGATCCCAAGGGTGAGTGAGGTCAAACTTTTTCTCGGCAGCCCTTTTGCTCCGAGAGGGTGAGGTTTCCTTGACCATAGCTGCTGGTCCAATGCGTCGTGCTTGCTTGTTACCTCTTCCGGGTTTCCATTCTTTCGGCCCATGCCTTTGTCGCCTCTTCATGTTGGAATAGTTGGCACCTTTGTGAGTTTGGAAATTTGGTTTTGTGCCATTCAATGTAGGCGACATCAGGCATGCGCCTCTGCCAATCTTCTTTATTGCGGCAGTGATGGATGGTTGTCTTGGAACGAGTGAGTTTTCAGGCAGTTTTCCTTGTTGAGTCGTGGTGAGTGGGACCGGGGCTTTCTCGGACAGTTCGGCAATGAGATCCGGGACTTCCTCGGGTGCTCCGAGCGCAAGGACCGGGCCTGGCTTGATTTCTTCCGCCGCTTCAGCAGTGAGGTTCGGGACTTCTGTAGGCTCGGCAGTTAGGACAGTGATTTCCTCGGATGGATTGGTGATAAGGACCGGGTCTGATTGGGGTGGTTCTTCTTCGGTTATTTGTGGGTCCTCATCCTCAGTCGGCTCCTCGGGTTCAGCCGTGAATTGGTGCATCAATGCACTCAATTGCTGCATGTCTGCGGCCAATTGCTGGGTGCTAGCTGCCAGCTCCTTTTCTGCCGCCCATAGTTCAGTTTTGGCCCTGATTTGTTGCATCGTGTTGTCCAATTTCTGGATGCTAGATGCCAGCTCCGTTATACCGTCCTTGATTGGCTCGGCCTGATCTTGGCTTGGTCTTGACCTTGCGGCCAAATCGTTTATTAATTTCCAAAGATCATCCTCGGTTAAGTCCCACATTGATCCTCCTGCTGCATTATTTAGCTGGTCCCACTCATGTGGCAACATCCCACAGAGAAACTTTGTTTGAAGATCGAAGTTGGTGAATCCATGGTGCGGGCAGCTCGTCACAATGGAATCGAAGTACCATAAGTACTCATCCAATGTTTCGTCCCGGTATTGCGTTATTTTGTTGATCTTCTCGCGGATTTTAAGTTCGAAGGGTGGTGGGGAAAACTCCGTATTATTCCAAGGTTCCATTCCATAGTAGTATGACTTGGTGAATTGCATGATAAAAGAAAAAAGAAAATAGAACAACTATTCCTATGCACAACTCCCCGGCAACGGTGCCAATTTGACAGAACCGCTCGTCGTCAAAGCGATTGTGCAAATAAATTTATAATAGTCTGCTACTCGCAACTATACTACTGAGTAGTACTTGGTAAGTAGGGGTCGAACCCAAGGGAGTCAGTGTGGATTAGTTGTTCTTTGAGGGGGTTTATCAAGCGAGAGAGCGTGTTTTAGGTTGGTTGGTTGGTTTTAAAGCTACCAGCTAAGCGATTAATTGATTGATTGGTTGGTTGGTTTTAGGACTGGAAAGTAAATTACTGATTTTATTATTAAAGAGAAATGTTCGGTTTCAGGGGCCTTGTATTATATTTGTTTATCATTGACCGCTAATGATCATACCAAGTGTTCAAAGATGAATTGAGGCTATTTCTAGCGCAAGATATGATCATGCTAAGTATTCAAACGATGAATCGAGGCTAGTTACAGCTCAAGAACTGCAACAATTTCAGTCTAGCGCCAATACCCAAATGTATGCTAGCCTGTGTGCATTCACCTGATCTCACAGTTACGCTCGACCAGATGGGGTTTAGAATGAGTCGAACTCCTCAGATAGCTTTGCTTGTTACAGCTTCCACTACCTGAGTATGATCACGAATTCCCACAGAAGAGCTTTGCTTGTTACAGCATCCACTCAACCTTGGAAACTCTGACTATATATGGCACATAGAACAAGTTTTGAATACAAAGGTATACTAAGAGTAAAGTCTAAAACATTTATAATACAAGCGCGCCCCTTCTACCGAACTACTAGTTTAGCTACTATTCATCGCGCTAAACATTATAACTAAGGAATTAAAGACAACAGTTAAATAAATAAATACTAAGAGATACTTACAACCGTTGAAGCGCCAAGGGATTCTTTATTCCAAAGTAATATTACATAATTGTGCCCACAAAAGCTAGAGAGATTTAGAGAGATTTTGTAGAGAGAGAAGCTCTCCACATTTTGGTGTGTTTACAAATGAGGAGGAGCACTTCTATTTATAGGCTAAGGAGGAGGAGAATGGGTGGTGGAGATGGTGGCATGTGGAGGAGCATCCAAGGGTGGAGGAGGAAGAGTGCAAGGCAAGCTTTGGGAGGAGGATGTGGTGGAGGAGCCACCACATGTCACATTCTCCATGGAGGAGGAGGAGCAGCCGGCGGCTTTGGGAGGGTGGAGGAGGAGCCGCCACTTTGAGGGAGGAGAGTGGAGGAGCCACCCCTTCTAGAAGCTTGTGTGACCTTTCACAAAAGCCATCGGTTTGACCGGATCTGACCGGAGCTTTGGCCGGAGCTTCTTGGATTTTGGAGAGTGTATTTTGAATGAAAATGTCATTCTAAGATGATCTCAAGAAGGAACCTAAGCCAAATTCTGCCCCGAACATGGTCGAAATGCCAAATCAGATGAAATTGCCCTTGTTTGGCCTTCACCGGGCTTGGTGCTTTTGCCTTGCATTCTTGTCCATTTGCTGACGGTTCTAGAATATTTGAGTGATTCCAAGTCGGTTCCATGAAGGATGTTAAGGCTGATTTTGAGTGTAGCATGGTCGTGACCTGGAATGACCCGTTCTTCATTTTCCGCTTAAAAACTCCTCCTTAGCGTGTTTTCTCTCTAAGTGCCAAAATACCCTGTAGAAATATATCGGGACTAACAACTAGAAGTTAAATAGACCAACAGTCTAATTTGGTAGGTTTTACTGTGTTTTTGATTCGTATAATTTTGGTCCATCAAAGTGTCTCACAAGCCACGTCCATTGATTAGGTCGATCAAGAAACTCCCGGGGAATAATCTCAGGTCCATGTGTTTGAAAGAAGGTATTGCAATCTGATTTCCAATCACGGTACCTCTCCGTGGCTTTTTTAAATATGTGATTCCTTAGCTGGTCATCTTCTGGATCAACGACAAAGTTTGGCTGCAATGAAAATAAAACTTGATAGAATTTGAAGTTAGTTGTTAACGAAATAAAATCTTACAAAGTATTACTTACACTCAAGTGGTCATACACAATTCTTCTGTCTTTCTCCCCAAGCTTTTTGAATGATGAGGCCATCATGAGAACTTTATCCCTAACAGCACTTCCAATCTCGTGAACTAGTAGGCTTCCCACTGTTCTGTTCAGCGAACCTCTACCATCAGGCCGAAACTCCACCTTGATCGACTGCCCTTTGTGGTAGGTGTGCTTATAATTGGCCACAGTTGCCCCGTTGACAACTCCCCTCACTTTCATTTTCTGTCCTCTTTCATCCCCGTTTTACAAAAGCGATAGAAAAATTATTAGTTACTACCTAATGACAATACCAAATACAATTCATTTATCGGTAAAACATATACCATCTTGAACATAACCCGAGCTCTAGCATCAGATGCTTGGAACATTATCTTCCCCATGTTTGGCTTCATAATCAGAAGCATTGTTCTCGAATGATGGATCAAAATCTGGAGCTGGGGGTTCATCATCGTGGAATAAGGCAGGGGAAGCAGGACAATCAGGGAATGAAGGTGGTGGAGCACTGAAATTGGGAAGGGCAGGTCGGGACTGAGTATTCCCTTGGCTGTTAGACTTAGATAACCCCTAAGAGATCTCCGGGGTGTGAGGTTATTGGCTTTTGTGGTTTGGGATTTCCTAGGGGCTTGTGGGGGAGAACTGGGGTTAGGAGCAATGAAATTGGGAAGGGCAGGTTCTTGTAAGACATCTTCAGGTGGAACTGGGGCAACAGGAAGATTCACTAATTTTCTCTTCCGAGGTGGTTCTGGGTTGGGTACAGCGGGCTCTTTACTCTTATAGGGTGGTTTCGGGTTGGGTACTTTTCTATTCTGGGGTTGTTGACGAGGTCGAGGCGGCTAGACTATGATCTTGCGTGGAGGAGGATGTCGAGGTATTGATAAGTCAAGATTTCAACTTATTAGTACCCATTTTCACTATAGCTTTTGTTCGATTCCGACGATATTCTGATGTCATTTGATCCCTTTTTGTACGTTTCAGGTACAAACCATTATATTCTCAGTGTCAAAGCCAAAATACGGAAACTCGGGAAAAACTGGAGGTTTGGAGCAAAATATGGGCAGAATTGCATCTCAACCGGTTGGGTGGGAATTTCCCCTGATCCAACTGACTGGGTGGACAAAGGAGCATAGAGGAGTGCAATCGTCCAACTTGAGTCGGTCGGCTGGGCATGTCAGCCGGTCGGCTGGATGAAGATTTCAGAAGGCCTTCACCAAGACCAATCCCAACCGGTCGGGTGGACTGCAACAGTACTGATATTTCACCCGAGGCTATAAATAGAAAGTGGCAATTTATACCTAAGTGTAGAGGTTTTTCGAGAGAAGAAGATTGAAAAAGAGGTCCATCCAAGGTCATCAATCATCATCCAGCCAAGGAGAAGTGAAGATCAAAGGGAGACATTAGGATTAACCATCCTACTTCTATCCATCTTCTATTCTCTTTGTTGTTGCTATAAACCCTACTCACACCATGTTGTCTTACATGATGTGTGAGTAGTGATCTTGTGTTTTGAGGGTCTTATGACTCTCCTTGGTACTCTTTGATCACAAATTTACATTGATATTCATATGGATGATTGTTGATTTCATTTTCTCTTGTGTTATGAATGTTATGCACTCTAGGTTTTTGATAAAATGCCTAAGTGACAACTTGGACTAAAACTTGAACTCAGGACTTGGAAACCCTTGGGGATAGTTCTAGGATGGAGAAAATGATCTATATCTTAAATCATATAAGTGAACCTTAGGATATGGATGCTTGACTAAGGATTGAATGTTTGATCTATTGGAGTTAGTCATTGAGCGAATCATCAATTAATCCCATCTATTGGTGTCAATTTCATGATCTCTATGCACTTCATATATGACATGCTACTAAGTGTTTGAGGAAATGCCTAAGTCAATTTCATGAATCTAGTTCGGATAATAGAGAATGTGATCCTATCTAGTGTATGCATTTGTTGGTAACTAGTCCCCGAGTTCATAGTATTTATTACCTTAGGAAGATATTCCAAGAATAATAGTGTTATGGAATGAACCAATTACCTGAAGAGAGTGAGGTTCGAGCTATAAGAGAGCTTGGCTAAGATTAGATTCACATGAACATTGGTCTATCTTAGTCTAAGCCAGGTTTTCCACAATGCATGGATAGAAAGTGAACTAGTGCGTATGTTCATTGTATTTATCTCCCAACCATAGGATGATAATGCAATGGAATGAACGGATATCCTCTAGTTGAGTGAGGTTCGAGCTAAGAAGATTTATACTATTTGACTACCATGAAATGTTTGGATATCGTGTATGTGATCATTGGGAAATGCCAAGGAGGGAGTGACCCCTCAAAACACCTCTTATTCATCTTTATCTCTAATTACTCGCCACATAGGATTTAGATATATACTCCCTCATACATTTTGATTTAGAATAGCCGAACGGAAACACGATCTTACATAGTGCATGTGCTTGGCTTGCTCCTCTTGGTTCGACCCGATACTTTACCGGTTAATATAAATGTTTTGACTACATTCGATCCTCTCTTCATTGATACTATTTAGAGGTGAAAAAGAATAGTTTGTCAAATGGCACCGTTGCCGGGGAGCAACTAGTTAGCACATCCCTAGATTAGATTGTGTGGAAGTTCTGACTATTCTTGTGAATATTTTTCTTTTTTCTTATACTTGTATATTCTTCTTTTTCTCTCATATCCCTTACTTACTCTATTTTGTTTTGCGAGGATGGACCCCTACAACCAACGAGTCTTTGCTAATGGAGAATACTACCAAGAGGAGGAGCAACCATATTCTTATTTTCAAGAACTTGGCTATCAAACAAATTATTCCACTCCAAATTGGAATGATAGCCATAGCTTTAAAGTTGAAGACTCCTACCCTCCATACCCTCAACCACCAAGCGAGCCCTCAAACTCGGACTCTATATTGGCCATGCTCCTTGAGATGAAGCAAGAAATGAGGGATCTTAAACTATCCACTCAAGATATGCATGCTCACATCGATATGCTTCAAGCAAGGGTAGCACAACAAGCAATGGACATTGAGAGCTTGGATGGGGAAGGAGAGATCTCCGAAGAAGAAGTTCTTGAATCTAGTGCCTCAAAGGAAGAATGGGATCAAGAAGCGGAGGATGAATTTTGGAGAGCCACCACCGAAGCTCATTACAACACTATGGATGGTGAATCTTGTAACGAAGATGAGATGGAGTGCAAAAGTGAAGCATCCTTCACTACTAGCACATCTCATGATCATTTGGAGGAGAACACACAAGAGCTCGCCATCCCATTAACACTCTCCAATGAGGAATTCTTCAATGATGATGCCTCTTACATAGAGGAAATACCTTTTGTTGATGAAGATGACTTCCTCCCTCCCGCTATGAGTGAGCCTACATGTGAACCCAAAATTCTTGATGAGGATAAGATAGAGGAAGCTTATGGTGCAAAAAGGACTTCGAGGGTACAAAGACTTTGTTGAGGTCTACATGGAAGAAAGTAAAGGACAACCTCGCATACAAGAAAACACAAGCTTAATGAGGGATATTGAGGAGTGGGCATGATGAGTCGTATTTATACGACTCATCGAGTCATCAAATCCCATCAAATCGGGGACTTCTTAGTGTTGTTTTGCATTTCAGGAGATTTGGAAGCTCTAGGAGGAATCACACTCAAAAGATGGCATTTGGAGCCAAAAACATCACAAGGAGTTCTAGACCGGCTTTTACACAAGTTAAAGGAGGAACGCCCGAAGAAAGCAAGGCCGGCCCAAGCCGGGTCCGAATCCACAATTTCGGCTCGTGAACAGTAATTTCTGGTGTGAACAGTGTTTTTGGGCCGTGAACAGTAATTTCTGGGTTGCGATATTTGAATAATGTTGACTTTTATATGGGTTACCAACTTTTGGTTGAATTGAAGGTGCCAGGTGTACGTTAAAGTTACTTACACGACTGATATGTTAAAAGTAAGTCGCGATAGAACGTAGCATTAAATAAAAAAATAGATTAAACTTCACCCACCTTTACCCTCCCCTGTATCTTCTCTTCTATCCATCCCATGGCTGAACACACCATTTCGGCCAGCATCTTTCCTCTGTGAAGAACACACACCAGGTACCACCTTTACCACCATTCACATGCATTTTTAGTTTGTCATTGTTATAATTTTTTCAGGACATATTACCTTGAACACTTATGGTTTGAAGCCCTATTCCTAATCTGAGTTCTTCTACCGGCCATGTACAATAGTTTTTAGGACATTTTGCTGCTGTTGTTTATCTCCGTAATTAAAATAATTTTTGTTGATTTTGTTGTTTATCTCCTTTCAATAATTTTTGTTGATTTTATTGTTTATCTCATCCACACACATTTTTGCTCTAGTTTATTTACTGCCTATCGATCTCCACACTTTAGCTATAATATCTCAGCTAATTTGTGTCCCTTGTTACATTTTAAAGGTGAAGATTCAAGATGGATAAAAGTTGGACGGGGTTTAAAAGCAGTGACACACGGTACATTCAAGCATTGATGATTTTGTTAAATTTGCAAAGCAAAATGGAGGAAATTCACATATATGTTCTTGTAGAAGGTGTTTGATGATTAGAGGAGGAATGACAACGAAGGAAATGTTTGTCAATTTGATCAACAATGGTATGATGAAAGGCTACCACATATGGACATCACATGGTGAAGATAGTACTGAACCTTCCCCGTACATGATGAGAAAACAATGGATTGCAGAGAGGTATGGAGAATCAAGCAGTGGTTTGATGCATCATCATCATCGAACCCAACTGAAGATATTATTCGAGATGCAATTCCCTTGCCACATATTCAAAATCCGGATCATTAGATGAACATGAATATAGAGAGTTCTAATTTAGAGATCATGAGTAGGGATACTTGATCAGTCGATATTTCGACTAATTATTCACTACATTCGATGAAGGATGATAACACTTGTTCTCCCGACAAATTGTCCCTATTTGATGTATTTCTTTAGTGTTTCAGGATAAATAGACATATCATCGCTCCTTGGACTTAAGGCACGGAAAGAACAAAAAGATCGACGAAAAAGACCAAAAAAAGAGCTCGGCACCAGCAATAGGCCGTGAGGGCCGTGACATCTCATTAGTGTCACGGTAGTCACAGTAGGGATTTTGCGCAGAAGGAACTGGACCATCTCAGACATGCCGTGACCTACCGTGACATGTCTATATGTCACGGTAGTCACGACACCCATATAGCTCAGTGGATTTCAGCCCTGGCCGCGACTGCCGTGACATCCATCAAAGGTTACGGGTGTCACGCCACCTTTTTAACTCAGAGACTTTCAGCATCTGCCGTGACCTACCGTGAATACCTATATGTCACGGTAGTCACAGCACTTCGGAAATAGAATTATCAACTTATTTCCAAAAATTGTTTTTGGGCTTTTGGCCTTTTTGGGCGGCTATAAAAGGAAATTCGACCAGATTGAAGAGGAGTGCTTATTTGGAGAGAAAAGAACCCTAACTTGGGAGAGAAGACAGAGTTTGAACGAGATCGAAGGATTCAATGAGCACCCGCTGATGGACCAAAATTATATGAATAAAAAACACAGTAAAACCCACCAAATTAGACTGTTGGTCTATTTAACTTCTGCTTGTTAGTCCCGATTTATTTCTACAGGGTATTTTGGCGCTTAGAGAGAAAACACGCTAAGGAGAGGATTTTACGCTGAAAATATATTAAGAGTCAATCCAAGGTCAAGATCAGACGCCGAATGAAGAAACCTCAAGATCCTGACGTAGGAATTACTCAAATTAAATTCAACCGAGGAACAATCAAAGTCAGACGGAGCGAAATTGGATTGATAGTTTTGTGAAAAGACTGCACAAAACTGTCAAAATGCACCCATGGACCAAGGTGACCGGCCACCTTGTGCAAGAGGTGGCCAAGACCACCTCCTCTCCTCCTTGGACAACCGGCCACCGGTGGCTTCTCCTCCTCCCCACAAGGTGACCGGCGGCTTTTGGCTCCCCCCATGTGGCTTCTCCTCCTTGCTCCTCCTCTCCCCATGTTACAAGTGTATGGCTCTCATTCTCCTCCCATGGCTATAAATACAAGCCAAATCCTTTGTAAAAAACCATTCCAAAATCAATAAACACTTATCTCTCTACATTTTGTTACCTTGCAAGTTCGGTTTGAAATTATAATACTCTTGTCGGTTCTCGAGTATTATAATACTGTAGAGAATACTCCTGTTGGTTCTTGAGTATTCAGTAGGAAATTGGGAATACTCATGTTGGTTCTTGAGTATTCCACCCCTTTCCCTCTTACTATTTTTAAAAACCCCCGAGTATTTAGTTACGATGTCCTTTTCCATGGATATTCGTTGCTAAACTCCTCATTCGGTCGAAGGTATTTTCTTGTATTATATAATGTTTTAATTTCTTTTAGTTTCATTTCTCTGTATTCAAAACTTGTTCTATGTGCCATTTATAGACAGAGTTTCCAAGGTTGAGTAGAAGCTGTAACAAGCAAAGCTCTTCCGTGGGAATTCGTGATCATACTCGGTAAGTGGAAGCTGTAACAAGCAAAACTTATCGAGGAGTTTGGCTTATCATAAAAAACCATTTGGAAACTGGACCAAAGAATTCAAATGGATGCACAAAAGGCTAAGATACTTCGAAAGGAGGAATTAGTCTGAAGTAGAACAAGTGTTGCTTTAAACGATGTTGCAAGTCTTGCGCTACGAAAGGGCCTCGATTCATCTTTGAATACTTAGAAAGGTTACTAACAGTTATTAATAAACATGTTATAATACAAGGTACCTGAAACTGAATACTTTCCCTTGAATTACAAAAACCCCCTGTACTTACTTTTATAAACTGCTCGATCAACTACAACCATCAACCGCTCATCTACCGGAGGAATCGCAATCACGCATCACCCACTGTAAGTCTTCTTCCCTTAACTCCTTTAATTTCAGTATTTATTTTCTGTAATTTACTTTTCCGCACTCAAAACCAAAAAAACCAAAAACAGTAGCTTAGTTAATCGCGCTAAAATCTCAATCAACCTAAAACACGTTCCCCACCAGTATAAAGAACAACGTATCCCTCTAATTCCCTTGGGTTCGACCCCTACTTACCACTTACTACCCAGTAGTGTAGTCGCGAGTAGCGGAAAAATATAAATTTATTTGTACAGAGAACATTGCACCTTAACGACAGTGCAGTGGGCTCCGTCAAATTGGCGCCGTTGCCGGGGAATTAGCCATCGGATAAGTTCTTTAAATCAATACGCGCTCGAAACAACCATTTCTCGCGAAGGAAGTCACCATGACTACCAAGATGACGACGAGATGAACCTGTACGATCGAAACAATGAGGTGCCACTTCCATTTATGGATGATCCGGAGCAACTCATCCGAAGCAGACGAGCTCGTGATAGGGAAGCCATCAGAAGAAACCAAGAACCACCCGAGGACCGAAATGCAGCTGGTCCAGTACGACAACCCCCTAGATATCCACCACCCCCCACAACCTAGACAAGTACCGAGACGAGAACCCGCTTTCGATGACTACTACGGAGATAACAACAACTACCGCGAACCTACATTGGGAGAACTCTCGGCACCAGATTTCAGAGTTCAGCCGTGGTGTATCTATGAAGGCCCGGAGCTAGAAAACATCATCATCAACACTTCAGTGGCCCACAACTTGCCAAAATTCTCAGGAACTCGTGGAGAATCAGCAATGACTCATCTCCAGCGCTTACAAGGGATTTGCCAAAACCTCAAACCGAATGGTGTAAACGTAGACAACTTTAAGTTAAAGGCGTTCTATTTTTCCCTCATTGACGCGGCAAATGATTGGTTCCTTTCATTGCCTTCCGGAAGCATCAGAACATGGGCTCAGATGCAGAAAAAGTTCTTAGACAAATATTGCCCAGCAGGAAGAGCGATGCAAGTAAGGAGGCAACTGCAGGACATCAGGCAAGGACCCAACGAAACCATGTAAGATTACCTGGAAAAATTCAACCGCCTGGAGAGAAGCTGCTGTACCCTTGGACTGCCCGAGAAACTCACCGTCGAGTATCTCATTAACGGATTAAGACCCTTAGACAAAATGCTCCTGGATGCCTCAGCTGGAGGGTCCATGATGAATCTATCATTAAGTGGCATAAGGGATCTTATCACCAACGTTGCTGAGAATGCCCGATTCAGAGAAGAGACAACTCAGCAGGAAGAATTCTCGCGGACAAAAAATGTGGCAAAAGCGGAAACGTCGATGAGCTCTATGCCTGAAGAGATGAAGCAGCTAAAGGAGATGATGATTCAAATCCTACGAAGGCAGCCAGTTCCGGTAAAACCTTGCGAGTTCTGTGGTTCTACAGACCACAAAACTGACGCATGCCCGACATTAATAGAAGAGGAACCGGCAGAATTGAATGCAGTGGGAGGATACCAAGGATACAACAACAACAGTAATGACAGAGCTGGACAAAACAGACAGTATGGTCAAGCAACCAACCCGATCTGGCGTAACAATAACTATTCTCAGAAGGATGCACAACCAGCTGTCCCTCAACTAGCTCAGTCATTCTACCAACCCCCCCACCGACAGTATAATCAGAACGCTCCATCGGCAGGACAATATCAGCAAAGAGGACCAAATCAGTACCAAAATGGCCCGCATAATCAGCAAGAACCAAGCAAGTCGCTCGATGACACGATGAAGGAGCTCGCAGGAAGCATAAGTCAATTGGGTACTTCGCTACACCAATACCAGGCAAAAACTGACGGGGCAATTTCAGAATTAACAAAACAAATGTCCCATCTCGCCACAGCAATATCAACACTCACTAATGAGCCTGGCAGACTTCCTTCACAAACCATCCAAAACCCAAAGGCGAATCTTAGCATGATAAAAAGGTCAAACAAAAAGGCGACACTGGGAGAAGTAGCACGATCCCCAACGTACAAACTTACAAATAAGCACTTCACCCGTAGGCGTCGACCTGATTGGAATCAAGAGGAAGACCGACCCAATGATGGCAAAACATGGGTTACACAGGCTGACAATGGACGGTACGCATTCACCGTTTGTATAACACCACCACCGATCATACACTCTGACATACCAGCATCTAGATGGGATGACACTGACAATTTAAGGTGGAACTCTCCAACTAATATTTATGCTTCTGAGCAAAATATTGAGGGATTTAGTTATACTAATCCTAAGTCAAGGAGTGGGCAGAGTGACCAGACAATTAAAAGAGCCCTCACTTCAGATCATGAGTCACAACCGGAAAGAGATAAAGACCCAGGGGCCTTCACAGTCACCTGCGGTATTGGTGAAACTCAGATTCATAAGTGCCTGGTCGATCTTGGAGCTGCTGTCAACGCCATGCCCTCCTCCTTATATTACTTGTTAGGACTTGGTCCATTAAAACCACCCAGGTCAAATATCGAGCTAGGAGATAAATCGTGCATCCGTCCGGTTGGAGTGCTGGAAGACGTAATACTCCACGTGGGAGAGCTCGTCATTGCTGCAGACTTCTATGTGATACAAACGGGAGAGACCAGCGAAGACGACCCTCCAACAATAATCTTGGGACGACCATTCCTCTACGCTACTAAGGCAAGGATCGATGTGGGCAAGGGCTCATTATCGCTTAAGTTCGGCGGCAAAATTGCATATTTCTACATTGACAATAGCCGCACGGATGCGAAGAAACCGCCAGATATAATACCTATCTCAGATCGCGGTACGCAGAATTCTGACCTACCAAAAGAGACCGAAAAAGTAACAAGACCAGAAGCTATGGTCAAAGGTCCCTCACCTTCTCAAAGACGTTGGAAGGAGACATCACCAGAACAACGGGAACTGGACCCAATCCCATCATCTCGCAAGAAATCGGGAAAAGGCAAGGCAAAAGTCAACACAGGAACAGTGGCAAAATTTGACCTAAGCCACCCATGGGATCCCAACCAATGATCCAGGAATAAGGTACTGTCGAGCCAACGACGTTAAACAAGTGCACTGGTCGGGAGGTAACCCGACACTATCTTACTTTCCGCACTTTAAATTTCTGTCTTTTAATTTTCTGTCTTTTAGTTTTAATCAATAAGTCGCTCTCACCCACTTGGTGCATAGAATGATTTGACTATTTAGGAATTGGTTTTTGGAGCACGATCGGATCAGCCAGGCAGCTTTCGTGAACTACCGGGTCTGCGCTGAGAGTTCAAGGCCCCAGCCGAACTCCCTCGATTATCCAGCCTCATGCCATTCGACACAATAAGGGAGTTCTGATCTTACCTTTCCTTAAGTCATTTCCTTCTCGTATAACATCTGCTTGCATGGCTTTTGAACTAAGTAGTGCTGAAAGGCACGACTTCGTTCAGAAGTGTGGGGTGAGAACCGCATGTGTACATAAATAAAAAACTTTTTCTTTTTTAATGTATCTTTTTGAAAATATGAACTTAAGAATGTGAAAAAGATAGACCGAAATTCATGCATTTACCTTGTGAAAATTCAACTGTCTAAAAACTTAGAATGTAACTTCTCATTTGTCCCTTTGTGCTGAGATAAACTAGAGATGTGGAGTTGATAGAAATGCCCTAGAGAGGCTTGGCAAGCAATCGAAGGATCGAATCAAACTATATGGTTTTCGAAGTCAGTGGAGGCTGCACTTCGGGTTTCAGTGAAGATTAAAGTCATCTCCGCCATGCAGTGTTTATGCAAAAAAGAAAAACGGCGAGGATGGGAATCAGACCGTCCTCTCTCTAGTCAAAGTAGCCGAGAAAATAGATGAGCGACCCTCATCTTGACCCGCGCGAAACAACAACGATGAGAGGAGCGGGGAGGTATTTCCATAGGCTTGCGGGCGATGATTTTACCTCCCAAAAAGGCTTGAGAAAATGGACTAGCAAAGCCACAAAAAGGCGAAAAGCTCGAAGAAGCAAATCAAGAGGCCAAAGGCCCAAAATTGTGAAGGTTTTAACCGAACAAAAAGTGAAGTACTCAAAGAGTCAAATCAAAGGCCACAGGCCGATTCACTACAAAAGGAGTCCCTCGCCAAAAGAAAAAAATCAAAGTACTCAAACCAGTGAAACCCGAACCGAATCACGTGCTAGAGAAAGCTACAAGGAAACCATATAGTGCGAGACGGTCCCGAGGTTGCAGTCCAGGAGCCTAAAAAGGGCTATCTCCCGAAACATCCAGAATAATTTGCATCTCGGCACGAAGGTACAAGTATCAAGTTACTTCTATTTATTTACACAGTTCAATTTGGTAATAAGTAAGTAATGCATGAATTAGGATAAATCGAGTCCCACAGTCTAATTTTCATATTTTGAAACCAAACTTAGAGTACCGCTTTAATAGCATTGTTCGGGACGAACAACTAAAAGTGTGGGGTGATCTGATGGACCAAAATTATACGAATCAAAAACACAGTAAAACCCACCAAATTAGACTATTGGTCTATTTAACTTCTGCTTGTTAGTCCCGATTTATTTCTACAGGGTATTTTGGCACTTAGAGAGAAAACACGCTAAGGAGAGGATTTTACGCTGAAAATATATTAAGAGTCAATCCAAGGTCAAGATCAGACGCCGAACGAAGAAACCTCAAGATCCTGACGTAGGAATTACTCAATATAAATTCAACCGAGGAACAATCAAAGTCAGACGGAGCGAAATTGGATTGATAGTTTTGTGAAAAGACTGCACAAAACTGTCAAAATGCACCCATGGACCAAGGTGACCGGCCACCTTGTGCAAGCGGTGGCCAAGACCACCTCCTCTCCTCCTTGGACAACCGGCCACCGGTGGCTTCTCCTCCTCCCCACAAGGTGACCGGTGGCTTTTGGCTCCCCCCATGTGGCTTCTCCTCCTTGCTCCTCCTCTCCCCATGTGACAAGTGTATGGCTCTCATTCTCCTCCCATGGCTATAAATACAAGCCAAATCCTTTGTAAAAAACCATTCCAAAATCAATAAACACTTATCTCTCTACATTTTGTTACCTTGCAAGTTCGGTTTGAAATTATAATACTCTTGTCGGTTCTCGAGTATTATAATACTGTAGAGAATACTCCTGTTGGTTCTTGAGTATTCAGTTGGAAATTGGGAATACTCCTGTTGGTTCTTGAGTATTCCACCCCTTTCCCTCTTACTGTTTTAAAAAACCCCCGAGTATTTAGTTACGATGTCCTTTTCCATGGATATTCGTAGCTAAACTCCTCATTCGGTCGAAGGTATTTTCTTGTATTATATAATGTTTTAATTTCTTTTAGTTTCATTTCTCTGTATTCAAAACTTGTTCTATGTGCCATTTATAGTCAGAGTTTCCAAGGTTGAGTAGAAGCTGTAACAAGCAAAGCTCTTCCGTGGGAATTCGTGATCATACTCGGTAAGTGGAAGCTGTAACAAGCAAAACTTATCGAGGAGTTCGGCTTATCATAAAAAACCATTTGGAAACTGGACCAAAGAATTCAAATGGATGCACAAAAGGCTAAGATACTTCGAAAGGAGGAATTAGTCTGAAATAGAACAAGTGTTGCTTTAAACGATGTTGCAAGTCTTGCGCTACGAAAGGGCCTCGATTCATCTTTGAATACTTAGAAAGGTTACTAACAGTTATTAATAAACATGTTATAATACAAGGTACCTGAAACTGAATACTTTCCCTTGAATTACAAAAACCCCCCTGTACTTACTTTTATAAACTGCTCGATCAACTACAACCATCAACCGCTCATCTACCGGAGGAATCGCAATCACGCATCACCCACTGTAAGTCTTCTTCCCTTAACTCCTTTAATTTCAGTATTTATTTTCTGTAATTTACTTTTCCGCACTCAAAACAAAAAAAAACCAAAAACAGTAGCTTAGTTAATCGCGCTAAAATCTCAATCAACCTAAAACACATTCCCCACCAGTATAAAGAACAACGTATTCCTCTAATTCCCTTGGGTTCGACCCCTACTTACCACTTACTACCCAGTAGTGTAGTCGCGAGTAGCGGAAAAATATAAATTTATTTGTACAGAGAACATTGCACCTTAACGACCGTGCAGTGGGCTCCGTCACCCGCGTCATTTCGGTTTCCTTGTCCTTAATCTCTTTATCAACACTACTTTCGGTTAACTTACCATGATTAGTGAGTAGTCTTCTTATTCTGGGATCCTACAGATCTCGTGCTATGTACCCAACTCTTCATGTGATCAATTAACATTTTTATTTATGCAATTCGAATATTCAATTTCATCGTGCTTAATTCTATCGTTCCTGCAAGTTTTACATTGAATGGATGTTTGCATGCTAGAAAGTATTTAGGTTATTTACCGAAAGATGGATGGGTCCTAGGTATTAATTGGATTATATGAAATTGATGTAAAGACATGGTAGTTACAATGGTAGTACATGAATTAATAGGAAAGTTGACTTTTGTCTGAAAAACCCATTTGCTTAAATAATCGAGATCGTTGATAATCCGTGGATGGGCGGTGTTCAATGATTGAGATTAATCTAGACAATGATCCATGGATGGGCGGCTTGTCTAGTGTTATTTTGGTTTATTTCTATAGTCGATAGCATGATGAATTACATTGTATAATTGCATGATTAGTGGGGTTGGCATGGGTGAAGTACGGTCCTGGAATTCTTTCTCTGATAAAGTCACAATCTTTTTATTTCTCGTATAAATTTCTGCTATTTTCATCACACCAAAACCTTTGTTAAATGGGAATAGCTAAATAGGTCACTCGTTAACTAGTACTCACACACGTCTATTACTTGGATCGACCCTTGGCTTATCAAGGTTATAAATTTTGTTTGACTGCAATTCGACCCTTAAAACTCATAACTTGACGACTATAAAGGATTAAAAATACGCTTGTCAAAATGGCGTCGTTGCCGGGAACAGAGTTTAGTGTGATATTAGATAAAACGTGTGTAGTGTAGACTATTTCACCTTGTTCGTTACTTGACCTTTTCTGAATTTCTTCACTCACGGTGACTCTTGGTTCTTGCAGATACCTGCTAGTTCATGCCAAGGAAGACACCTCGACAAAAGAAGCAGGTTCAGGTATCAGATGAGGACACTCCGGACCAACGAAGAATTATTCGCCAGGTCCAAAACGAAGCTCGACAACTCCGAGCACAGAATCGCAACTTCATAGCATTCAGGATGATTCAAGATCCAGTGTTACCGAATGGGCTGGTCGAAGATAACCAGCAGCGCCCCGCGCGGCAGCCTGCTTGCGGGACTTGGAGACTACACTGCTCCGCGTGTCTCTGGATTTGAATCTACCGTTACACCACCCGGTGTAGACAACAACAACTGGGAGATCAAAACCGGACTGATTCAGATGGTACAAAATAACCAGTTTACAGGGTGGCCAAATGAAGACCCTCATCAACACCTAAAGAGGTTTGTCCAGATGTGCAACACAGTAAAGACTAATGGTGTTCCTCCAGAATACTACTACCTGAGGCTCTTTCCATTCTCACTTTCCGACAAGGCTAGTAGGTGGCAAGATAGTCATGCTGAAGGAGCATTCACTACTTGGGGCAAACTGGCCGAAGCTTTTCTACAACAATACTTCCCGCCATCAAAGACAGCACATTTCAGGAACAAGATCATCTCGTTCCGTTCTATGGATGGTGAGACTCTGTACAAGGCCTGGGAAAGGTAGTTTCTCGATTATATCTTGTGAAAATAATATATATTTTATCTCTTAATGCAAGCAGAGGAGGATGCCCCTATAAGTGAAACTGAACCGTTGAAGAAGAGAAAGCGTCGAGGTATTGTTTGTGGCACCAAAATAGCTAATTTGGTGCACACATTGGGGACGAGGATTAAGGTTGACTATTCTGTAAAGGCAAATGGGCCGGTGATAAGGGAAATAAGGAGTATGGTTTGCCACCAAATCGGGGCATGTGTGAGGCAGAAGGTGCCGATGTTAGCACCGACATACAACCAACTAGATCCGAAGAACTGGGACATTATGGTGAACTATCTCACTGTAAGTTGTATATGTGGAATTGAAAGTTATTTGGTTTCTGAAATTTGTTCTTAAGTAGTATAGTGAATAAAATGTGACATTACTTTTTTGGCAGCCGTATTTCTTTTTGCCAAAAGATGACACTCTACTCTGTGAGTACATTACAAGAATTGCAAATAACCATTATAAGGACTGGAAGTCAGCTTGTCATAAACACTATTTGAAGCACGGGAAGAAGTTTTCAAAGGAATTTGTCCACCGCAAGGAAGAATGGACTTGGTTGGTTAAGCACTTATAGGAGCCTGCATAGCAGGTGAAGTTTGTTGCTCAAATTGAACTTTAGTTAATGTTTTGTATTATTATTGTGTTTTCATGGAATTTTACTTTCTTGTGAAGGCAATATCAAAAAGAATGAAAGAAGCGCGAGATAAGAAGAAGAAAAACCATGGAGGAAAGACTCCATTCGCCATCCAAGCAGTCACCCACCTCTAAAAGGGACACAAAGCTCAGCATGTTGCAACTTATGCTGACGCCTATTCACAAGAAACCGAATGTGTTGATACAGTGGTAAACTATTACATGTTTTTTATGTCTTCCTGAATATATTGTGCTTTCTGATTATTGTATTACAATTGAAATGATCTTTCATAGTTGTAGTTATTTTGTAACATGAATTATGTGTTCATGTTTGTTGTGCAATGAATATGATTGTGGATTAAAACTTCATTTACGATTAAATGTTGGGTTTTCTGAATATGTGCAACTCAATTTGATGTATGAATTTATATTGGACTTGTGCATAGGACCAAATGAATGCCGAGGTGCAGAAACTTCTTGATGACCAGTAGTCCGATGACCCCAGCAGCATTGCTGACCCTCTATCGATGAGCACTCAGTTAGACATAATTTCTAGACCTATGGGACAAAAGAAAGAAACTCAGGTATCTGGAGTTGGGGGAAATATAAGGAGGCCTTCTTGCCCTAGATGTGGGCCTTCAAAGGAGCTAGAAAGGATGCCAAGTTTGAAGAGAGGCTGAGGTTGCTCGAAGAAATGATGCAAGGGGGCGGAGGTGCACAGGAATAGGGTGTAATTCTGACGGTGAAAGTTTCGGTTTGCCGACTCTTTGAATATTGGTTGATCAGTGACAATTTTAGAAGCTTCGTGTTTATGTTGGGGACATGTTTTGCTACTTTTGTGTCATCTGAAATCCTGTAAACATTTTGTACTTTTTTGAAATGTTTCAAGTACTTTTGTGTATGTCAAGCAGGATTTCTTATTATATTAGCTAAATTTATGAAACTAGATGTTTTGTATTACTCTTTTGTGACAAAAACCCAGGATTCAAAAAACAAAACTCAACTTACGTGACATATAGTTTTGTTCTGATGTCACTTATGTGACTGTTATGTGTACTTATGTGACTGTTATGTGTACTTATGCGACTGAGGTACCGGATACCGTAAAGCATCTTACATAACAGAGATTGTTATTGATACTTATGCGACAGACTTATCGAGATACCGTAATGCATCTTACATGACAAAAGATTGTTAGCTACTACTTATGTGACACACTACAGTGAGCATTGACTATTTTCTACCAATCTTTTGTGGCACTTATACGACACACCATGATCCTTATGCGACTCTTTTTTGTACTGTCGCACTACATCTTAGGCGACTGGTGTCATTTAGGTTCAGTCACCCCAGACTTCATGTCACACAACTTATGTGACTGGTCCTTATGCGACTGACCATAGTCACATAAACCTTGGACCGACAGAAAACGTCCGTATGCGACTCATTTGGGTCAGTTATGTAAGAGGCCAAATGGTGTAGTGTAATTAACGGTTGACATTGTTTACCTACTCACTAGTATTTTGTAGGAAATTTATTGAAGTAAATGAAGATCAAGAAGACATTTAGTTGCATTATGGATATCATTTCTTGTGTTTTATATAGTATGATGTTCTTATTAATTGATTTGTAATTTGCAATGTAACTCACAAAATGAGTCATCAAAAAATAAACTCACAAAATGAGATCTCACCACTATTTTCTTGACATTCTAACATAAGCTTTTGAACATTATCCGCATACATATGCTTTAAAAACTTATAAAAATATGATTAAACACATATAATACTACATAAAATTGATATATATAATTAGTGTTAGATGTATGCCATCTTATTCTCTAAACCACCATGGTAGTAAAAACATACACCTTGAAGCATAATTACAAAAAGAACAGAAAATTGTATATATAATGATTTTTGGCATCCATTCCTGCCCAGTTTAGATTTCATTTTCAGACGGGCATCAGTTCATCAGCACAAGATATCTTTTCTGAAGTTGTGGAGGCAAAATATAATCAGCAACACAATATTCCTTCTATAGTGAAACCTACCAGAACAAACTATCTGGTTTTGCATCTGTCCATCTAATCGAACATATGTACGTACTGTTTAAGTTGAAATGGTCTAACGTCTATTCTAAGCTCTGAACAACTAATACTGTATCATCATGTTCTTCCCCAGTGCTTCTACTTAATGTAAATACAGTTACGAACTTACGATCAAAGTCATCCCTGCCAAAACAAAAGCACATGCGTCCAACTTAACACATTGCTGGAATGAGGTGGATCTTTGAAAATATGTATGAAGTAGCAGATCTGTAATTAAGACCATGTGTAATATCTATTGAAGAACCACTTGATGAATTTCTAATGCACAAAAAAGCCACAGAGAAAAATGGACAAGGACTGATCTATTTTGACAAAAAGCAAGATAGTAGAGTGAAGACATTAATGCAACACTGACTTTAGGTTGTCTGTGAGTTGTTCTGATGCCAAATGATTGTAGTTGCTGGGTCACCTTCGTCTTCACTTTTACAGTAATAAATTGGTTAGGGTGTTCAATGGCAGCTAAGAAAATTTCTGAGTATTCGAAGTCCCTCGCATAAGAGTTACGATCTCCAATTTATAGGAATTCAACCGGGATGAGCAAAAAATGTGACTTGACGAAGAAACACGTCTGCTGTCAAACAGCCGCGCGCCCACAAGCGACTTTATCGTCGCGTTCTATTTGCACATTAGCCTGCTGGGCTTAATGTTGCTTATGAACGCGGACCTCATAAGATCTTCTTTGGGCGCGATTCTCACGGGTCAGCATGCTACAATTTAGCTCAAACCGTAAAATCCCCAACAATCCTCCCTCAATTTAAGGTTTCCTTTTGTTCCACAAAACACCCTTGTTTTTAAGTAAAACACGCATAAACAGAAATGTCGAAGACGATTGAATTTCCGCGTAGTGTAGTCACGCATACAATATACCCGAAATTCATGGTGCTCGTAAACGTTTGAACCAATCAATCCATTTGGGTATTTGACGGTAACACACGCATGAGTTACTTCACAACCCGTTAAGCTAACTTGACTCTTAATGGTCCTTGAGTCCCTATCCACTCATAAACTTATTGAGATTAAACCCAATATCTCACGAAGCGACCAGAAACTTCATGTTTATATAGGTAGATTCTCTAATGGGTCACACCGCCCGATTGTGCTCCTACAATCAGCACTTTTTCAAAGAATCTATTAAGAAGAGTCCATCTTCAACATTGCACTTGTAGGTCATAAACACATGCTTGGGGATGCATATTTGTGTTTATCAATTTTCTAGGAATGGGCTTTCCACATTGAATTCAGCTCCAATACTAATTGGATGTGAATTGGGTGTCCCACGACTAGAAAATTTATATGGGTTTTAGTCTCATCTCCTTCACAGACTTAGAGACCAAGTCTCTAGCTAATCCCTTCGTTAAGTGATCGGCTAAATTTTGTTGTGACCTTACAAAATCCACAGATATCACCACATGCGTAATGAGCTCTCTTACTGCACTAAGTCTAACACCTAAGTGTCTAGACTTCCCATTGTATACATGGCTATATGCTTTAGCCAATGTTCCAGCGATATCACAATGTATCGATATTGGTGATATCGGTCTTTCCCACAATGGAAGTTCATATATCATGTTCTTTAACCATTCTACTTCTTTTGAAGCACCGGCTAGAGCAACAAAATCATATTTCATTGTCGAATCTTGTGATGCATTGTGTCTTAGATGCCCATGAAATGGCACCTCCCCCAAGTAGAAATATTCATCTAGTTGTAGAAGAATGATCTTCCTCATTTGAAATCCAACATGCATCCGAAAATCCTTCTATGACCGAAGGAAAATCTGAATATACAAGACCAAGATTCATGTCCTCTTAAGGTACCTAAGTACCCTATGAACCGCTTGCCAATGTTGCATACTAGGGTTACTAGTATAAAGATTAAACTTACCCACCGTAAATGCGGTGTCAGGTCTTGCATATGTCATGACATAAATCAATACTTTGATTAAAGTTCTCTTTCAACTTTCAATTTCACTCTTATAAATCCCAAATATATCAAGAGTACTATCCTTATAAACTTCATTATAAGGATTGTGAATAATCAAAGAGAATAACACATACACTCAGTTCTCAACTCGAGTATCAAAATTTTCTCTTTTCAAAACCTCTACCTTATAAATTTACACCACATATTATTTATGCAAGCAATAGACATAACATGTGAACAAGAATATTAAGCAAATAAATGTGCTGCTAATTTAATATTCAAACCACGCATATGAAAATTCACAATCAAATACCGAAACTTGCACAATAAGACTTGCATTTGATTTAATACACAACTATCTATATAGACTGACCAACACCTTTCTAGTATAGTATTTAACAAATACATACAACAAAGTGTTCTTCACTAAGATGAACCCTTGGCGAATATTTCAAACCAGAAACTAAAATAATCACTAACCCAGTAATATTTTCGACCACAAACTCCACCAATCAAATTTATTGACCCTATAAACTTACAAACATATTCACCGGAGTTACACATCAAAAAGTCCTTCTGATTAAATTCTGGTTGAAACATCAACACATATATTTCACAAAAGCCTACACAACATGGTATTAGGCTAAGGTATACATTATCAAAATCTAATTTATCATGCATTCACCAATTGATTAATCATGAACCAATCTCAATTAAGATCAACTAAACTTAATTGAAAAACACAAAACAATATGATCGAATTGAATATGAATATGAATATGAATATGAATATGAATTAATTTTATTTGATAAGGTCGTACCTGATTGAACTTGAAAGCGTCAAATCAATTGACCTAAAATCGGATCCAATTATGTTTAGGAAGATCCTAGAGGCCACCAACAACAATCATCCGCGCCAATTGAACTAATTTGGCCAAAACTGCAGAAGGCTCTTTGGGAAACCCTGTCAATTGTTTCACTCATGGACTTTTTGACTCATCCTGTATCGCCTTTCCCTTGGCCGATGAAGGCAGTGTCAATTATAACAGTGGATCACAATTGTTGGGACCTCGTTCGAAGATCCTAAAGCCTCGCCCAAAGCTCCAGTCCACTTGACAATGACCCAGGATGACCCACGCAACAAATGGGGTAGTTTGGACAAAGGCCCCAAACTAGGCCCCGATAAGGCCCTGGGCTTGCCGAAAAGCATCAAATCCATATCCTTCGACCAGACGGGCAAACTAGCCAAATCGGGCTGGACAGAAGTGATCAAAATGACCAAAGAGTGGGACGATGTCACTAACCCGGAGGATCGAACGAGCCAACTAGCCGGAGTAAGCTAAAACGCGTATACACGGCTGGGAGATGCTCAGGGCCCTTGGACGCGGCTAGGCACACGCCTGGCATTTATGAGGCTACGCCTGGCTATTTTTAGCACACGGCTTGGACACCCATTCATTCATCTCATTCAAGCCACGCTCTTGGAGGGAAATCCAGCATTCAAGTCCAAACCTAGGTGCCCATTCTTTTCTATTTAAACACATTGTTTTCCTTTTTGTTATCCATAGAATCATTCATTCAATCAATCAAGTTATCTTTTCTTTAGTTATCTTAGAAGTAATTCGGGTATTTGCCTTGGGGCTGACGTTGATCCTCGATACGGGATCTTAGAGGGGATTAATCTCCATGTATCAATTATCTATCCATCATTTCCACCTTTTCCACCACTTTTCGCCCATTTTCCACCACATCTACCCATCACCCACCACCAACTTCCGCACTAGGGCCTTTTTGGACGTTTACGTCTAGACCGATCCTTATCATCTTGGCATCAGAGCCGGTTCGGTCGTGACCATGACGACAATCGAAGTACACTACATGACACTTAAAAGGAGAATTCGCAAGGATCGACACATGGCTCGAAGGACTCGAAGCCTTATTGAAGTCCATTGCCGCAAAAACATCAACAAGGAACACTCGAGCAAGCATCAAAAAGGAGACAAAGCTAGTTGAAGTCCTAGCACCATTGAGGCAAGAGGAAGAGGTTTTAGACACTAAACAAGTCCAGGAGCAGATCTACCCGCAAGAGCATATTTTTAGCCGAAACCACTCGGAGGAACAAATATGTCCGCCACATCACCTTGGGCTCATTCCTATCACACCAAGAAAGGAGGAGCACCTTCAAACAATCCAAGAAGAGCAGATTCAAGCAGTAACACAAAAGGTTTTCATGGACAAGTCGTACATCTTGGGGGACAAACTCAACAAAGGCGAGGAGGCGAAGGACACGACCTTGTCCTTAGGATGCAATGCGCTGGCATTGTTCGGTAGTGGCCTGGGCGTTATTCATAGACCATTCGACCCTAGAGTAGCAGCGGTTACGCAAGAATTAAAGGAGGCTTGCATAGAGAGTTATTTGGTCAAACATGTGAAAGACAGGGCGAAAGACAAATCTGTCCGAAATTGGTTGCAAGGCCACCTCGGCAAATTTGAAGGGCGAACACCAGTTCTACTCAAAGGAAATCATGTGGAGAATCACCAACAAGAGATGTACGAAGACCGACAAAAGTCAGACCTGCTCAAGGGAGTATTCATTGAAGCAAGCGCGTAGAAAAAGTTTGTGCAAATTCGGTCACAAGGCGCCTTTGGCAAAGTCTTTCCAAAGCCTCACATGGGAGGAACTAATGAAGACACCATCAAGCCTTTTGACCCAGGGGGGCCTCTATTCTTGTCAAGGATAGGCAGACCATCGCCGAAGGCCAAGCAAGATGAGTTTTACACTGTAGAGCAACTCAAGCGAGGTATACCTGATTATACCTTACCTTGCATATTTTCCCAATACATTCCTGAATTTGGAGCCACAAGAAGCACGCCCATCCAAGCCCAAGACATGACCACAAATATAGCCGAAAGACCTGAGCATCCCGCGGAGGAGAGAAATGAAGGACCTGACCTCTACCTTGAGGGCAAGGTCATTCTCAAAGGAGGCGAAATTGTTGGGATCTCGTTCAAAGATCCGAAAGCCTCGCCCAAAGCTCCAGTTCACTCGAAAATGACCCAAGATGATCCTTGCAACAAATGGGGCAGTTTGGACAAAGGCCCGAACTAGGCCCCGGTAAGGCCCTAGGCGAGCTGAAAAGCACCAAATCCATATCATTCGACCAGACGGGCGAACTAGCCAAATCGGGCTCAATAGAAGTGATCGAAATGACCAAAGAGTGGGACGATGTCACTAACCCGGAGGATTGACAAGCGTATTTTTAACCCTATATAGTCATCAAATTATTAGTTTTAGGGGTTCAATTGCAGTCAAACAAAATTTATAAACCTTGGTAAGCCAAAGGTCAATCCTAGGAGCAGTGCGTGTGAATACAAGCAAACGGTGTGACCTATTTAGCTATTCCGAATTAACAAGTGTAAAATAGTTTTGTTGTCACGAAAGTTGCAGAAATTAAATGTGCAGAAAATAAAAGGTTGTACTTAATCAGAGAAAGAATCCCAGAATCCATACTTCACCCGTGCTAACCCCACTAATCATGCAATCATGTCAAGTTAATTATTTATGCTATCGAATATGGAATATAACCAAAATAACACTAGATAAGTGACGGAGCGCACCACACCGTCGTTAATGTTCGATGTGATGTTCCCTTGTGTGGCATGTGTTTGGAAAAACGTTGTTAGACAGTTCGAGCAGGAGTTCAGGGGGAGTTCGAACATATCCTAGTACTTCTGTACAGCGTGATCAAGACGCAAAGGATATTTTCCGGAAGATATTGGCAACGAAGATTTCGTCAAGTTAAAGATGGCGTGCGACTTATTCGAGCAGGATATTCGAATGAATATACACAATTGAAGACGGCATGACTTGCTTGGGAAAGAAGACGACTTCGTATATTCTTCCAAAGATTTGTGAAAGATATACATCAAATATTCCAAAATATTTGATGGGATTATCTTGTGGGAATTAGGGATTCGTCCGAGCCTATAAATACGAATGCAAAGGCAACCCTAATACCCATCGCTTTCAAGATCAAAAATACACGAAGAAATCCTATCGATTGGAAAAGAAGAAAGCAACGGCCGTTGTGTTTTCCCCACTGGAAAAACATCGGTGTGAGCTCAGTCTGATACGTGCCATTCAGATTGACCAGAGGTGATCAAGTTCAGAGCACAAATAGAACAACCAGCTTTCAAGTGAAAGCGACCGAGCTTCAGGAGAGGTTCGAGTACGTTCGGACAGAAGGTCTGGACGAAGGGGATCAAGGGGAGTTGCGACGAACCTTGGTTGCAAATCTGAGAGACGGAGTAGTAGAGGCTAGGCAATTACAAGGTGTAAGTGTAAGTCCACTGAAAAGCTCTATACTCGTAATAAAGATTTGTTGTCCCTTTTCCGGGTGTGGGAAACCCCCCAGAGTAGGCGTAGCCGAACTGGGTTATCAATCTGTGCGTACTCGTGTTTTTATTGTTCTGTTCGTACTCGTTGTGGAACTGTGGTAGAAAAAGTTCAAGGTCTGTCCAAACACAACCTAGAACACTTGCTTGAACAGGAGACATAATTTCAATTGGTATCAGAGCAAACACTCGACACACTGAGTGGGATCCTGAACTGTTCAAAATGCCTCTGAAAGAAGGACAAAGCATCACCAGACCTCCACTATTATAAGGATCAAACTATGCCACCTGGAAACCTATGATGCGATCCTTTCTGAAATCCCTAGACGAGAAAGCCTGGATGACCGTTCAGAGAGGGTGGACTGAACCTATGATGAACAACCTCACTGGAGAACCTGTTCTAAAACCAGAAACCTTATGGAGTGAAGAGGAGAACAAAGCATCCATGGGAAACGCAAAGGCAATGAATGCGATCTTCTCGGCAGTTGATGAAAATGTCATGAAGCTGATTATCAATTGTGAAGTTGCTAAGGAAGCATGGGACATTCTCCAAACAGCCTTTGAAGGTACAGACAAGGTTCGAAACTCTCGTATGCAGGCTGTCACAATAAAGTTCGAAGAGATGAAAATGAAGGAGAGTGAGTCCATCGCTGAGTACAACACCAGGGTTCTGGAACTGTCCAACGAAGCGTCTGCCCTTGGGAAACCCATCGACGAGGATAGATTGGTGAGCAAAGTCCTAAGATCACTCCCTCCAAGATTTGCTATGAAGGTAACAGCCATTGAGGAAATGCATGACATCTCCAAGTTGAAACTGGACGAGCTGACTGGTTCCCTCAGAACCTACGAGATCAATCATAATTTCCAAATTGGAGAAGTGAAGGGAATTGCCCTGAAAGCAGATTGGGTAGAAGACAAATCAGAAGCTGACTGCTCCACTGAGCAACTGGCCATGATGGCTCAGAACTTTGGAAGAATGGTGCGGAAAATCAATAGGCGTGGTCCAGAACAGGGGCAGTCCTCATCAACCGGTTTCCGAAACTGGAAAACCGACAGGTCTAGGTCCAGTGACTCAAGGCAAGACTCCTCTGACAGAAGAAAGGAAGAAATTCAGTGTCATGAATGCAGAGGGTTCGGTCATATTGCTTCACAATGTGCGAACACACTCATGAAGAAGAAGGCAATGGTCGCAAGTTTCAGTGACAGTGAGTCAGATGAAGAAAAAGGAGGCACAACCACAAACTTTGTGGCCTTTGCTTCAACTCTGGAGGAATACGGTAACACCAGTGAAACTGTTCCACCTTTGTTGGAACTCCCAGCTGAAGATCTCTCAGACAGTGACGGTGAAGAACTGACGCAGGAATCTCTGGCCGAGACATATAAGGATCTATATGAAAAGTGGCTGCTACTGATCAAGTTAAACAAAAAACTGAATGACACAGTTGTAAGCATTACTACAGAAAAGGATAAGGTCTGGGAAGAAGTGGAGATTCTGGTCACTCAGAAGGCTGAACTTGAAGGCACGGTAACTTCCCTAAACTGTCAACTGGCTGTTATGAAACAGGAAAGACAGTGCCTGCTTGCTCAGAAGATGGAGCTCCTGGGCACTATCTCCTCGCTGAAAGTTGACATTGAAAAAGACTGTGAAACTCATCCTGTTGGCATGACTGGGCTAAGAAAGGTTATCTCAGATCTAAAACGCAAGGAGGTGTTCCAACACAGAAAGATAGATCAGCTGGAACTCCAGTTAGAAAAAATGGACCGAGAAGTTGCTGAAAAGGAGCTCACTCACCTCAAACAGTCAGTGAGGATGTTGGAACTCTGGCTCAGAAAATTTAGATGAAATCCTCAACGCTCAAAGGATGGAGGCGGGACATAGAGGATTGGGGTTCGTGGGAATAAGGAGTTCAAAGGACACTGTGTGTGTTAAAGCTAAATCTGTGTCGGAACAGTTGCCTGAACAGAAGGTGAGAAAGCACCCTAGACAGAAAGTAGATCTGTCCCAAGACAAGTCCAGGACTACTTACATCAGTTCAGATCGGAAGAAAGACTTGCTGACATGTTGGTACTGCTACCAGATGGGACACATCAGACGGCAGTGTCGACTGTTTCTTGCTGAACGTCGAGGACACCAATAGCAACAGATCCAACCTCGACAGAAACAAGTTTGGATTCCGAAGGAACGACAGACAGTATGCATGGTAGCGTGCTGCTCATCAGGAGATACAGTGCAAGCCAGTTGGTTCTTCGATAGTGGATGCTCTGCACACATGACAGGTAACTCTGAATATCTCTCTCATATTAGACCTGTTGAGCAGATGCGGTTTGTCACCTTCGCGGATGGTCGGAAGAGTCGGGTGATTGGCTGTGGAACATTGAAGGTTCCGGATCTCCCTGCACTCGAGGACACTCTCCTGGTTGACGGTCTGTCTATGAATCTCATTAGCATCAGTCAACTGTGCGACAATGGACACTATGTGTCATTCTCTCGTGACTCATGCCTAGTTCTTAACGAGCATGGTGATTCCGTAATGAAAGGGAGAAGAAGGGCCAATGACTGTTACACCATCAGAATGAGAAACGAGAAGCTAAGGTCTACTCTCAACTATGTTCAAGCCAAACATTGAGTTCTGCGAGGGGGAGTGAAAAAGACCCTACACAATAGAAGGATCGCACAAATCAATTTTGGCAACTGTACCAGGCGACTGCTGGATCAGAGGGTGTCACAGTTACAGAGAGAGTTTGAACAGAGGATCACACAGTTGCAGAAGGAGTTCGAACTGCTCGCACAGATGAACGCCAGTTCACCAGAAGAGAAATTGAATGAGATTCCTCGGTTTGGAACTCCCAGATCCTCCTTGGGTCTGCGTGGGTTCATGAACTGAGTGTTCCAGGCAGTGGTCAGTCAAAGACGAATCCCCGGCTACAACAGTTGGACTGACCACCTAAGAAGGGAGCTGGAACAGATGGGAAAGTTCTTATGAGCAAATATTTTATTCCGAAAGATTCGAATTACGCCGTTTTATTTGAAAACCGACTGGCGTATATTGAGAAGACGAAAAGGCAGGAGGATATTTTATTTTCAAATCTCAACTGTTGAGCGTGTCTTCTCTTCTCGTCTCCGAAACCCTAGATTGGAAGTCTCTCACTCTCGACTGCTCCGAAATCGACGATGGTGAACACAAGGAAGTCAGCCAAAACCGGTGCTATAACCGCGGAGAAAAGGAAGGAAAGCATGCAAACCTCAAAAGCGATGACAGCGAAATCAAAGATTCCAAAATCCAAGGCTGTGAAGATGAAAAAGGCATCGCCTTTACACGAAATGTCTGCCGAGGAGATAACTGCTGAAACTTCTCAGACAGTCACAGCGGGTTCCACCCCTCAAGCGTGTCCACAATCGAAGATAAATCCCATTTTTCCTTCGGTTCCTACAGTCGTTGAAAAATCTGTGGTTGTTGATAAAATTGTTATGGGATTTGAGAATGTTGGGAGTTTGGGTACTGAAGCTAGGAGGGCTATCAGTGATGAAGAAGCCGGTAGGGCTGAGATTTGTGTTGACAAGGACAAGATTGTGGTTGATGAAAAGGGTGATGAAGTTTCTAAATCTGTTGAAGAAACGGAACCCAGGATGTCAGTGTCAAGAAAGTCTGGTGTTTCAGACGTTTGTAAAGGAGCAGATTCATCTGTAAAGAGTATTGGGGAGATTGATGCTGTTGCAGAAGAGCCTGAGACTGCTGAAGGGGATAAAGACCAGGAGGATATGCTCAAAGACATAGATGATTTTGTTGAGAATCTACCAAAGAAAGTCCCCGGTGTTCCAGCTGAAGAGGAGTTAATTGATACTCCAGAGAATGTTGTGAGTGAGGGGACGACAACTGTTCCAGATGCTGTTCAGGACAGTCACCATGGTGCTCAGATGGATATTGATGACTCTCAGAAGACTGACGTTGAAGCAGTTCCTCAGATGGGTGATGATGAGGATTTGGTTCCTCTTGTGAAGTTAAAGAATATGTCGAAGGGGAAGGAAAAGGAAAAAGTGGCCTTTGCAAAGTCTACAAAGGATTCTGCCCAGAAGGGCGCTAATGTACGCAGTGGTACAGGGGGAGCAGGTTCCTCCAAGAAAAGGAAGCGTATCGCTCCAATGCCTATTTCAGAAGACGCTGGGGGATGTGAAGTCCCAGGCCCTGATGCTGAGACTGTCCCAGTTGGCTTCGTTAAGAAGGGTGTTTGGTTTGTTAACAAAGATGCTGCAAGAAAGTGGCCATGCATCCAGAAGAGGAAAATCATACCTGAAAGATTGCTAGATGAGTCCCGGTATAAGGGAAAGGAGGTGGTCAAGGTTCTGAAAGAATCGGATCTGTTTTGGACGCTGGCTAGGTGCAAACCCTACTGTGAACAGCTTGTGCGTGAGGCAATGGCGAACTTGCCCCCTCATTTTGGGTTAGTTGGAGATCCTGAGTATGGAGTCTTCTTTGTTAGAGGGAGGAGAATTAAGATTGATCCGGAGCTAATCAATGTGTATTTCTCTATGGATGACCCGCCTGTTGACGAGGAGGAGGCAAATTTTGAGAAGATTGTGAGTACTATCACTGCGGGCTCTGTTAGGTGGAGACCTGAATCAGTTGTGAACACAGCAGACTTATCAACGTTTTATTCCATGCTGTTCTTCATTGCTGTCTTCAACTGGAGACCTTCTACACATCGATCAACAGTCAATAAGGACGTGGCTCAACTGCTGTATCAGATAGGGAACAAGCGGAAATTCAATTTGGGAAGAGTCATGTTCAAACAGATTGCTGAACATGCTACGTCAAAGGGGACTCTTCACCAGATCTGCTTCCCATCACTGATTTATGAGTTGATTGTTTATCATGCCCCTGATTTGAAGGCCTCGCCTGACCATCTCACAAAGGCTCCCAGCAAGTTCATCGTCGACCATAAGTTGTTCAAAGGTCGTCACGTGAACGATCTCAAGGAGGAGCACCAGAAAGGAAAAGATGTGGCAGAGTCCAGTCGAGGGGGAGCCAGAATGGGGCGGGATGAGCGAAGCAAGTTGCTCAGGGACCTTAATGTCATCATCGAAGCAGACAAGGAGCAGCGCAGGCGCATCAACAAGCTCGCTCGTGCCCTCAGCTATCCGAGTGAAGATGAATCTGATGATGCAGATTCTGAAGATGCCACTAATGATGGGTCGTCTGCCTGAAGGTCTCCTGAAAACTTTATCTCTGAACTTGTTTTTCGTTGAAAACTTTCAGTAGTATGTGCTTGTTCTGGCACAGTTTGCTTTGCTGTTCGAACTAGATCGGACCCCTTGCCAGTTTGTGGCAAAAAGGGGGAGTATTTTGAGTGGCGACAATTTTTGTTCCCTCAATTTTGTCTACTGTCTAGATAGATAGATAGATCTAGTGAATTGGTTTTGCCAAAATGCCAAGGGGGAGATTGATGTTCCCTTGTGTGGCATGTGTTTGGCAAAACGTTGTTAGACAGTTCGAGCAGGAGTTCAGGGGGAGTTCGAACATATCCTAGTACTTCTGTACAACGTGATCAAGACGCAAAGGATATTTTCCAGAAGATATTGGCAACGAAGATTTCGTCAAGTTAAAGATGGCGTGCGACTTATTCGAGCAGGATATTCGAATGAATATACACAATTGAAGACGGCATGACTTGCTTGGGAAAGAAGACGACTTCGTATATTCTTCCAAAGATTTGTGAAAGATATACATCAAATATTCCAAAATATTTGATGGGATTATCTTGTGGGAATTAGGGTTTCGTCCGAGCCTATAAATACGAATGCAAAGGCAACCCTAATACCCATCGCTTTCAAGATCAAAAATACACGAAGAAATCCTATCGATTGGAAAAGAAGAAAGCGACGGCCATTGTGTTTTCCCCACTGGAAAAACATCGGTGTGAGCTCAGTCTGATACGTGCCATTCAGATTGACCAGAGGTGATCAAGTTCAGAGCACAAACAGAACAACCAGCTTTCAAGTGAAAGCGACCGAGCTTCAGGAGAGGTTCGAGTACGTTCGGACAGAAGGTCTGGACGAAGGGGATCAAGGGGATTTGCGACGAACCTTGGTTGCAAATCTGAGAGACGGAGTAGTAGAGGCTAGGCAATTACAAGGTGTAAGTGTAAGTCCACTGAAAAGCTCTATACTCGTAATAAAGATTTGTTGTCCCTTTTCCGGGTGTGGGAAACCCCCCAGAGTAGGCGTAGCCGAACTGGGTTATCAATCTGTGCGTACTCGTGTTTTTATTGTTCTGTTCGTACTCGTTGTGGAACTGTGGTAGAAAGAGTTCAAGGTCTGTCCAAACACAACCTAGAACACTTGCTTGAACAGGGGACATAATTTCACGATGGCTCTGTGCAAAAATAAATTTATAAGTCCGCTACTCGTTACTCTACTATTGGGTAGTAAAGCTAAGTAGGGGTCGAACCCAAGGGAATTAGTGGATAGTTGTTCTTTCGAAAATGGAAAGTAAGACAGTTGGGGGTTGGTTGTGATTTGAGTACTGAAAAGTAATTGGGTTGGTTGTGATTTTAGTACTGAAAAGTAAATGACTGAAAGTAAAGAAAGTAAATACGGGACTGAAAGTAAATACTGAAAAGTAAAGTGCTTGAAGGACAAGATAAGTGCGTAAAAGTAAAGTGCTTGAAGGACAAGACTTGCGGAAATTAAATGCTTGAAGGACAAGACTTGCTGAAAGTAAATGCTTGAAGGACAAGACTTGCGGAAAGTAAGCAGTTGATATAGAACTGAAAGTAAAGTGACAGGTGATGTTTTAATTAAAGGAAAGGATTCGGTTTTAGGGGCCTTGTATCATAAATCTATTTATCATCGACCTCTAATGATCATACTAAGTGTTCAAAGATGTATCAAGGCTATTTCTAGCACATGACTTGCCACATCGTTTAGAACACTTGTTCTATTTGGGCTAATTCCTCCTTTCGAAGTATCTTAGCTTATGTGCATCCATTTGATCTTCAGTTACGATCAACCAAATGGTGTTTTAAAGAGGTTGAACTCCACAGTTAAGTTGTGCCCTTTCGAGCCTCCACTTAACCACGAAGGTTCACGAACCCATGGAAGAGCTTTGCTCTTTTGAGCATCCACTCAACCAATAGTGTTCTGACCTAATATATGGCACATAGAACAAGTTTTGAACACGAAGAGGCACTAAGAGAAAGGTCTAAAACATTGTATGATACAAACACACCCCTTCAACCGAATGAAGGGTTTAGCTACGAATATCCATAGAGGTGGATATCATAGCTAAGTACTTGGAAAAGTAAGTGTTTTTGAAAGACAGGAAAGTAAAGGTTTTTGAAAGACATGAAAGTAAAGGGGAGAATACTCAAGAACCAACAGGAGTAAACTCAAGAACAATGAAAAGTAAAGGAAATGCTTGAGTACTTCAAGAACCGACAAGAGTACTCAAGAACAAACTTGGATCTTCAATATCAAAGTGGTGTGTTTACATGGATTGTGCCCAAACTCTAGAGAGATAAGTAACAAGTGACTATGGATTTTTGCACACAAAATGGGATGATGAACTAAGGAGGAGAAGTGTGGCTTTTATAGGCAAGAGGAGAGGAGGAGATGCAAACACATGGCAAGAGATGAGGAGGGGAGTCATCCACATGTCAAAGGGGGAGAGGAGGGCCAAATAGCCGTCGGGCAAGGTGGCAAAAGCCACAAAGCCACCGGCCACATGTGTCATCTCCACAAGGGAGCCGCCGGTGGTGAGGTGGAGGAGGGGTGAGTGTGAGTGGAATGAGATCTTTTGCTCCAAAAGCCATCGGTTGCCTCCCAACTCCGGTTACACTTTGGTTGCCCTTTGGTTGCTTCTTAGTTGACATCAAAAGGTGAGGAACTTAGACTTGGCATTTCACTTGTGTTCTTGATCTTTGTTGGAATAAGTCATTGGGACTTAATTGTGGCTTGATCGGAGTATTGTCGGAGTATGGCCAGTTCTGACTTGTAATCCACTTTTAGCGTTAAGAACTCCATTTTAGCTCGTTTCATCTTTACTCCTTGAAATAGCCTGTAGAACAAAAGTGAAACTAACAAGTAAAAGTTGTCAAGATAAAGCGTCTAATTTGGTGGGTTTAACTGTCTTAACGAATCATATAAATATGGTCCATCAACAAGCCGCCCATCCACGGATCATTGTCTAGATTAATCTCAATCGTTGAACGCCGCCCATCCACGGATTATCAACGATTTCGATTTATTAAATTAAAGGTTTTCCTATTAGTTCATGTAAACATTACCTAACATCAATTTCATGCAATCCGGTTAATCCATAGGGCACATCCACCTTTCGGCATATAACCTAAATAAGTTCTATCAATGCAAACATACCCTTTGATGTAAATACATGCATAGAACGATAGTATTAAGCACACAATGAAATTGAATAATCGAATCGCATAAATAACAACTTTAATTGATCACATGAAGATTTATGGTTACATAGCACGGGATCCGTAGGATCCCGGAATAGAGGACTACTCACTATTCATGGTGATTAAACCAAAAACAGTATATATTGAAAGGAAGAAATGAGTAAACCGTAAAGACGCGGTGAAGCTCGATGATCCTCACGCTGAAAGCTCTGTCTTCTCTTCTAAGTTAGGGTTTCTTCTCCAAAATAACAACTCTCCTCAATTCGTCCACACAGATTTTAGCCAGCCAACCCTCTATTTATAGCTTTCCAAAAGGCCAAAAAGCCCAAAAACGATATTAGGAAACTTCCCAAAAATCAATCCAGAAAAGCCCAAAAATCGTTTTTAGAACAGTCTTCGACGGGGCCGTGACTACCGTGACATTTAGACATGTCACGGCAGGTCACGGCATGCTTGGCATGCTCCAAAACTGCTCTGGGACAAAAGGGGGCCGTGACTACCGTGATGTTGTGTTGTGGTCACAGCAGTCACGGCCATGCAAAAAGGCAGAGACTTCGGGTGAATTTTTCATGGCCTTAACCTCCGAATTTGATCTTGGCGTAAACTACAAAGTTGTAGCCCTTTGAAATAGCTTTCGAACAGGCTTTGAATCAACCAATTTGGACACCATATGAGATCTATGCGTGCAAAACAAGTCGGAAAGGTCAATCTGCCCTGTTTTTACCGAAATCTCTACTAAATGCATTGTTTTGCTTCAGATCAATCCAACAGTATTAGGAATGTGATATATGACCTGGAACACTAGAAAAGAGGTTAAATGACAACAAAATGTCCGGAAAACAAACCTAATCCATCATCGAATGAAGTGAATAATAGGTCAAGAATTCGACCGATCAAAACACTCCACACTTAGGATTTGTTCGTCCCAAACAAACATTAAGCACAAGTCGATAAATCGCAGAATAGTTACCCACTCAAGTATCATGTGATCAATCCTAACTAAAATGAAAATAAAAAGATAACTCACTGTCGTAGAGGACATGAATGAATTTAGCGTATGCATCAAGCCTTTAAACCCCTAGGCTGCCCTAGTAGGACGAGTATAGTCTCGTGAAGGTTTTCAGGAATGGGACTACCTACAAATCCCATGTACAACTAACTAACGTGTATGCATGAATGATGCTCAACGAGTCACAGTAAAGTCATGTCATACCTCGGAATCATCGTGTTACCTCAACTTCAAGTCAAACATCTTCATCAAAGTTTTCAGACCATCATAGATTATACGAGTTATGCATTCAAACGGTCAGTACACACGGCTAGCAATCGACTAATCACATGTTCTAAATAGTTCTATTGCAACATATAAAGAACATGAATAATTACACAAAACATGCTCGCCATTCACCTATGCTATCTAGGGATAGTCCACGGGCTCTTGGCGCAAAGCTCATTCTCAAGTGCCAAGGATTAGACAATGACCCGTAAGAGAAGAGGAGCCTGGCTTAAGAATTTTCTGAAAAATAGTACTAAAATTTGCATCAAAAATTCAGTGCAAGCACGAGGATCGTCCCTTAGTTTCTAGTACACGAACTCTCAAGATAAGTTATGATTTGCACGCAATGAGAGGATGGAATTACACTATATCAAGCATAAGAGGGCATAAATTGTTTCAAGAGTGTTTTCCATATACCAGGGGTGACTTTTCTCACCAGGTCCTTCGTATTCTTCTGCTTTCGCAGAATCAACAAAAGCATATTATTATTATTTTTTTTCGTTCAAACTGGTTTTCTTTCAAAAACAACTATGCTTGGGGCCAATGTTTCACCCACTTTACAAAATTGAGAACTTTGTTTTTTAGGGGAAAACTTGAAGGCCAATTGTCTAACACCACACTTAAAACTTGACATAGTGTATAAGTAAAGGCGGGTGCATGCAAATCACGACGAGTGTATAGAGACACATACTAGCACTAAGGTCACCTAGGGAAAGAGATGCAAATTTCAGTTTTTGACATTTTTGAACCGGTGCCTACTAATTTCAAGTCTCAAATATGCTTTAAGAAATACGTAAAACATGTGATAGTCAAAGGCTAGCAATGATACTGACTCAGGAGAATACACACACGATTTTCACTATTTCACGTCCTAGACTTCGATTCCAAAAGAATGTCAATCAGTCAAGGAGTATCGTAGAAAACGAGGATTTCAATCGCAATACATAGACTGTTGAGCATATGCAACAGTGAATGTGATATGCAATGCGTGTGACTATGCGCTACCCACTCCACACTTAAAAATGAGCTTAGTCCCTAAGCAAAGAAATAAAAGATAAGAAAAGGAGCATAGGAACTTCACTCGTGAGTGATAGCGTGATATCCATGGAGATTAAGCAATGCTCGGGGAGTGAAATGCAACTCATGAGCTGGTAGATAAATAGATAAAAAACATAGAGCTGAACAAGTGATAGGTTACATCGAAAATCGTGGAAAGACATGCAAGTGATAGGGTTCTAATCTGAAATTTGGGGAAGAAGAGACTGATTTGGCCGTGACTACCGTGATAGCCGAGAGGGTTACGGTAGTCACGACACCCCTAAAAACTCTCGGCCAAAAATACCCACCGTGACTGCCGTGACCTTTCCATTGGGTCACGGTAGTCACGACACCCCGAGAACTCTCTGCCAAATAAACTGTCGTGACTGTCGTGACCTTTCCATTAGGTCACGATAATCACGACACCTGTAATTCCTGGCTGAAAAAATGCTTGCTTCGCCCCGAATCGATTTCTATCTGAAATTTACGCACTCCACACTTGGATTCCTGCAAGGGTCACACACAATGTACAACATGCAAAATGCAACTAACTAAATACTTACAACGCGGGTTACTACCCGAAGAGACCTAGTTTAACGTCTTCGCGAGACTCAGCAAGGGAGGTAGTGTCAATCCACCTTCAAATCTCATTGAAATTCACATCCATCAAGTATGACATGAACGATAAGTAGAGCATGCAGTCCCTTCAAAAATTTGAGACCCTTAAGAATCGAGGGACTGTGGAGGCTCCCTAACAACAGTTTCAAGACGTAAGGCAAGAACTGTCGAAACTTGTCTGGATGCGGTGTGTCAAGATAAATATATTCAGTGCTGGCTCCAACAAGCACACTTCCTGTATACTCTTTAGCTAGGAACTCACGTTCCCATACTTCAAAATTTCCCTTCACTATCACATCTATTCGTATGCGAGGATCCTCTGTCTTCGAGCTGAGGTACACATCAACAAAGTCTTCGTACCTATAATCCTTTGATACCTCATCAGCGGCCAGAGAAACTGGTGTAACGATGTTCTCCTCTGTCTGCTCATCTAAATGACCTGTAGAAGCGCTCGTAGTGGAGGGAGATGCATCTTCATCTTCTGAGACGTCATCAGTACAAGACTCATCATCCTCCAACTCAGTGCAAGCCTTGGCAACCATTCTAAACGCTTCAAAACCATCCTCACAAACAGGTTGTTCTGGTGTAGAGAGCATTCTCGTATCCTGATCATCTTCCATGTGGATTCGAAATAAAGCTGAAGATGAATATGCTTCATAGATTTGAACTTCTTGATGATTTGCCATTGTCATCTCGATGTCCTCGTCTTCGCATGCATTGGTGGCTGCAATGGCTTGTGGCTCTGGGTGATCTTTCAATATCTTGTTCCGAAGGGCTAGTTGCTTGCTCTGGATGCCGATCTGCTCAACTTTCTGCTCGAGTACTGTCAGTTGCCTATCCTGCTCTTGAGCGCCCCTTTCTTGCTCTTGAGCTCGCCTGTCTTACTCCGCCAAGAAACTAGCCATCATGGACTCTATACGTGAGTATTCTCTAGTGTCCTGAGGTTGTTGTTGCTGCGAGTGATTCTGGCAGCTCTCATAATACGGATCATCTTGATAATAATGTTGATCATGGAGCTGATATTGTTGCTGCGAGTGATTCTAGTAACTGTCATAATAGTGGTCATCTTGATAGCATGGTCGATCGTAGAGCTGATTTTGATTTCCTCCCCAATTTGTATCATATGAATATGTCTGACAATAAGACTCTTCCCTTGGGTAGGCGTCTTGATGATCAAAAGAGAACATCCTCGCAACATTCAAAATAAAAGTGATTAGTGAAGGTCAGAAGTATATAGAGTATGTACAATGAAGTATATAAAAAAATGGAATAGTCTAAACTACACAAGTTAAATCTAATATCACACTAAACGCTGCTCCCCGGCAACGGCGCCATTTTGACAAGCGTATTTTTAACCCTATATAGTCGTCAAATTATTAGTTTTAGGGGTTCAATTGCAGTCAAACAAAATTTATAAACCTTGGTAAGCCAAGGGTCGATCCTAGGAGCAGTGCGTGTGAATACTAGCAAACGGTGTGACCTATTTAGCTATTCCGAATTAACAAGTGTAAAATAGTTTTGTTGTCACGAAAGTTGCAGAAATTAAATGTGCAGAAAATAAAAGGTTGTACTTAATCAGAGAAAGAATCCCAGAATCCATACTTCACCCGTGCAAACCCCACTAATCATGCAATCATGTCAAGTTAATTATTTATGCTATCGAATATGGAATATAACCAAAATAACACTAGACAAGCCGCCTATCCACGGATCATTGTCTAGATTAATCTCAATCGTTGAATGCCGCCCATCCACGGATTATCAACGATTTCGATTTATTAAATTAAAGGTTTTCCTATTAGTTCATGTAAACATGACCTAACATCAATTTCATGCAATCCGGTTAATCCCTAGGGCCCATCCACCTTTCGACATATAACCTAAATACGTTCTATCAATGCAAACAGGCCCTTTAATGTAAATACATGCATAGAACGATAGTAATAAGAACACAATGAAATTGAATAATCGAATCGCATAAATAACAACTTTAATTGATCACATGAAGAGTTAGGGTTACATAGCACGGGATCCGTAGGATCCCGGAATAGAGGACTACTCACTATTCATGGTGATTAAACCAAAAACAGTGTATATTGAAAGGAAGAAACGAGAAAATCGTAAAGACGCGGTGAAGCTCGATGATCCTCACGCTGAAAGCTCTGTCTTCTCTCCCAAGTTAGGGTTTCTTCTCCAAAATAACAACTCTCCTCAATTCGTCCACACAGATTTTAGCCAGCCAACCCTCTATTTATAGCTTTCCAAAAGGCCAAAAAGCCCAAAAACAATATTAGGAAACTTCCCAAAAATCAGTCCAGAAAAGCCCAAAAATCGTTTTTAGAACAGTCTTCGATGGGGTCGTGACTACCATGACATTTAGACATGTCACGGCATGCTTGGCATGCTCCAAAACTGCTCTGGGACAAAAAGGGGCCGTGACTACCGTGATGTTGTGTTGTGGTCACGGCAGTCACGGCCATGCAAAAAGGCAGAGACTTCGGGTGAATTTTTCATGGCCTTAACCTCCTAATTTGATCTTGGCGTAAACTACAAAGTTGTAGCCCTTTGAAATAGCTTTCGAACAGGCTTTGAATCAACCAATTTGGACACCATATGATATCTATGCCTGCAAAACAAGTCGGAAAGGTCAATCTGCCCTGTTTTTACCGAAATCTCTACTAAATGCATTGTTTTGCTTCAGATCAATCCAAAAGTATTAGGAATGTGATATATGACCTGAAACACTAGAAAAGAGGTTAAATGACAACAAAATGTCCGGAAAACAAACCTAATCAATCATCGAATGAATTGAATAATAGGTCAAGAATTCGACCGATCAAGGATCGCACGAGCCAACTAGTCGGAGTGGGCCAAAACACGTATACGCGGCTGGGAGACGCGCAGGGCCCTTGGACGTGGCTGGGCACACGCCTGGCATTTATGAGGCCGCGCCTGGCTATTTGTAGCACACGGCTTGGACACCCATTCATGCATCTCATTTAAGCCACGCTCTTGGAGGGAAATCCAGCATTCAAGTCCAAACCTAGGCGCCCATTCTTTTCTATTTAAACACATTGTTTTCCTTCTTGTTATTCATAGAATCATTCATTCAATCAATCAAGTTATCTTTTCTTTAGTTATCTTAGAAGTAATTTGGGCATTTGCCTTGGGACTGACCTTGATCCTCGATACGGGATCTTGGAGGGCATTAATCTCCACGTATCAATCATCTATCCATCCTCAATCCATCATTTCCACATTTTCCACCACTTTCCGTCCATTTTGCACCACATTTACCCGTCACCCACCACAACCTTCCGCACATGGGCCTTTTTGGACGTTTACGTCTAGACCGATCGCTATCAACAATCAACAAAATCAGGTCAAAAAGTGATAAACAAATCAACCAACATCGTCTGTGGCCACATGATTCTCCCGAGTCCCAATCTAACTTTTGGTTTCCGATGTGTATAATTTGACTCCCGTCTTAAACACCACACATCCATTAATCAGAATCAGGGTCAAATACACCCCCAAGCAGCCCAACAACGAAGGACAGCAAAATCCCAGAAGCCAACATCACTTTTAGAATGTCAGCAGACATTTTGACCCCCAAAATAGTCGTTGTGATTCCCTCACGGCAAAACAAAAATCTCGACGCTGCTATCGGCGTGCTTTGAGTCGTGAACACCTTCGAGCGTTGCCATCACTTCGTCGTCACAACAATCCTCTTTCGCATTTTTTCCCAAACCAACATCTTGTCTCAGTAGCAATCACCTTATTGAACCAAATCCCATTTAGAGTTTTCATCGACACATCTGATTGCCGCCAGCCATGGGATTTGCATACGATACTCAATTAGAAATCGAGTCGCACCAGAACCAACAGTTTCTAATCCCATCAGCTGCTCAATATCTCGCCTATAGGCATCACCAAGTAGAAGCAAATCATTATCGATTTGCTCAACAGCACCGCAGCACTGTCTTGATGCTGATGGGCCGAGACAACTATATTTTTAGCTGGCTGATACGGTCTAGAGACCAAACCCATGTTTCAGGGACGCTGTCTCATAACTCTATCAGGCCTGCAGGTCATACACCCCAACCCATCAGGGATGTTGTCTAGAGACCAAGCCCATTCATGGAGGCGCTACCTTCTTGGCCAAGCCCATTAAAATGGATCGCTGTCTCAGAACCAACACCTGCAGGATGTTGGTAGTGGGACGCGAACACAAGATGCCTACTCCCCTTTAAAAAGGATTTGGTAGATCCTTGTCAACCATTGAGCTAGAAATGGAACGCTGTCGCAGAACGTTGACAAGGATCTACCAAATCCTTGTTAAAGGGTAGTGGGCATCTCGTGTTTAAGTCCCACAGTCAACATCCTGCAGGTGTTGGTTCTGAGACAGCGTTCCATTTCCATGGGCTTGACCTAGAGGGCAGTGTCTCCATGAATGAGCTTGGTCTCTAGACAACATCCCTTATGAGTTGGGGTGTATAGAATGCAGGCCTGATACGTGTTCTGAGGCAGCATCCCTGAAACATGTGCTTGGTCTGTAGACCGTATCACTGGCCCAAAACTTTTGCTGCACAAATTAAATGTAAGGGTTGGTAAGGAAATCACCAGAGAACAAAACTGAGTACATGTGACTGAAATTATAGAGGTGCAATCCTTCAAAACATTCCAATTAATTCGCTCAATTCATTGGGTCCATCTTTGACTGCAAAATTTGGCAACTCTTTGAACAAGCCTGGCCTCGATCGTGTCATGTTCATTCCTTCAAACTTCTTTCATTAACATCTTTAATCTCTATCATCAACCCTCTAAAGAGGCACGCCAACACACCTGTGAAGCCACACGAAAACCAATAGAAATATATATTGAATCCTTTAAATAAAACTGAATCAAAACCCATTTATATTTCTTCGATAAGGAATAAACGCCTCTTTCTTCGTAGGCATGACAGGGGAAGTCGCCTGCAATTGATAGTCCGAGAAACCCCATCACTCCTTCACCAGTAATTTGTCCAAACATGGCTCGGCATCCTCTGTACATAATCTTCAGTTTCTTTTAGTGCTCCTGCAGTCGTTGGTCACTTCGTTCTCCTTCAACTCCACCTCCTCCAGTCGCAGTAACACTTTTGCCAATTCTAAAATATTCATTCCTTCAAATTCTCCATCTTATCTCACGCTCGCAATCGATTAGTAAAATATCGATTTCGTTTGTAATTGTTGGGTCGCATTCGTCTTCACTTTTACAGCAACAAATTGGCCAGGGTCTTCAATGGCAGCTAAGAAAATCTTCAGAATGCGGCTAACTTCAATTGTAATAATAAAGTCGCTTGGATATCAGATTAGATCGCGTAGTTTCGCTTTTCGAATTTGATATGTCCACTTTATTAAGATTTGCCTCGTGTTGCAGGAAACTCGAAGTGGGATAATCCAATTGAAAATACTATATTTCCAGGCAGTGAAAATACAGCAAGCTTTAAGGGTTTGAGAAGTTTTGAGAATCAAAGAAGGTTGCTTGAGTTTTTCTGATTATTTCAGAGTAATTCTCTTAGTATTTCGAAGTCCCTCACATAAGAGTTACGATCTCCAATTTATAGGAAATCAACCGGGATGAGCAAAGTTGCGACCTGACGAAGAAACACGTATGTTGTCAAACAGTCACGCGCCCACAAGCGACTTTATTATCGCGTTCTATTTGCACATTATCCTGCTGGGCTTAATGTTGCTTATGAACGCGGGCCTCATAATATCTTCTTTGGGCGTGATTCTCACGGGTCAACATGCTACAATTTAGCTCAAACCGTAAAATCCTCAACAATGATTTAGCAACTGAAGATGAATACTACTCCTTATGTCCCACTATGTTTGTCCGCTTTTTTTTATCGTCCCCTAATGTTTGTCCCCTTTTCTTTTAAACATAACCCCAACAATTAATCTCAACCAATCATATTCAATCATCTCCATCTACTTTAAAATGGTGATCCATGTGCTTGAAACTTTCAATTCCTATTGGTTGTCAATTGTACTTCAACATCATTTTATACCATCACAAATACACATTGTACTATTTTTTTCTTCTTAATTCTTGTGCAATTTATCTTTTTGGACAAACATTGAGGGACGGAAGGAGTAACATGTTAGCTTGATCAGTCCCTCCATTAATGAGGCCTGATTTCATTAATAATAAAGACTTACGTATAGTGGGGTCAGGTCTCTCACCTCTGCACACTTTTATTTATTCCAGCTGGAAAACATACTTGTGGATAGATATGTCAGGAGAGCGCTCGGTTGAGAATCCTTAAAAATTCAAGAACCTGAGACCTCAAATTTCACCATTAGATTATGATGCATCTTTAAATCTGCATGTGACACATGTCTAAAAAGAAAAGTCAAAAAAATAACTTTGACTTTACATTAAATGCATCTTGGAAAATGCACATGGGACACATGTCACCACCAAAATACATCTTGAAAAATGCATCTTGCGTTTTGAAATGTGAAGATTGGGATCTCAAGTTCTCAAAAAAAAGTTCTCATTTAAGCGCTCTACTGTCAAAGAATATGCAAGGAAAACGATACTTGATATGCACATGTCACCAAACAAACACTCATGATATGGACTTCATTCTGCTTTTAGTTACAAGTGTACGCACGATGAAATCAGTTTAAAAACAATGGATCACTTACTGATTGTGATTGTAAGAGCTCCAAAATTCCCAGCAATCTGGTTATCTATACTAGACTAGTCTGTGTTGCACTTTTTTTGTACAGTGTTTCCTGACCCATTACGAGCCGAGTGTAACCGCACAAAGTGTTGTCTTTGGAGTTCTTTCAGTTTGTCCAGAAGCTCTTGGAATGTTGGACGACAATGAGGATCACTGCATTCATATTCATGTCATATTACACATTACAATTGAAACCGTTTTGAAGTCATCTTATTTAAAAACTTAACTTTCTTGCATTAAGTTTCTAAAAAAGGCTAACAGTAGTTTGAAAACCATATGATTGATCACCTGTGCCAGCAGCTCTCAATAATCGAAGCCCATTGTGGATCAACATTCTTTGGGATGTCTAACCTCTGATCCATAAATCCTACAGCACTAACTACCTGTGGATTTCATATTCATGCCACAAATCATACAAGTTTGGCATTTTCTGGATTCTTTGGGAGAATGCACAGATATCAAAGATAATTTCAGGGATGTAACTTAAAGCCGTAGTTCAAAATATTAGAAGCACTAACTCCCTATGCATTTCATATTCATGCCACAATTCGTTTAAGTTTGGCCTTTTCTGTTCTTTGGGAGAATGCACAAATATCAAATATAATTTCAGGGATGTAACTTAAAGCTGTAGTTCAGAATATTACAAGCAGTAACTACCTGTGGATTTCATATTCATGCCATAAATCGTATAAGTTTGGCCTTCTCTTATCTATGGGAGAATTCATGAATATCAAAGACAATTTCAAGGATGTGGATTAAAGCTGTAGTGCAGAATTTACAAGCAGGGGAAATTAACTTTTTGTTTTGTTATATCCAGTTACGAACATAGAAAAACAAAGAGCCATATCAAGCATCCATAGACCATAAATGTAAAAGGAGCAGCTGAATTGAACATGATAACATAACAGTCAAAGTAAAAACTCTGTAGGGAAAATAACAATTGCACACCTGTATTGAATTATGATTTTCCCATGGTATTTTCTGAGTCACTATTTCCCATAGAACCACACCGTAACTGTAAACATCGGACCTGAATGCACAGAATTAAGAGTTATGGTCAGCTGAGATAAGGAACAAGGATATCACTAGTATTGGGGGAAAAAACTACTAGTAATTTATACTTCTCATCAGAAGGTTCATTACGAAGAACTTCCGGTGCCATCCACTGAGGCTGAAATATAAAAGACAATCAGCAGATGAAAGAAAAATTAAAAGGATGATAAAACAGCCAGCGAAATAACTATAGATATAATTAGGAATTGTGAATGACATGACCGAATTTAAATGATTTCCAATGAGTACCGTTCCTCTCCCAGTTTTTGTAGTGAGATACGTTTCATGTTTGAGGCGCGACAAGCCAAAGTCACCCACCTGTTGATGGAAACCATTTCTCTATTTGACTATGATAGAGCATACAGAACAACAGAATGAAACAGCATATGTACACAATGACCTTCAACGTCCAATTCCTATCAACTAGAAGATTTGACGATTTCAGATCACGATGCATTATAGGTGGATTAAAATGATGAAGATAATTCATTCCTCTAGCCTGAAATTTCACAAATCAGATAAGATAATATAATAGAAGAACACAAAAAGATTACTTTAAACCCAAATGCAAAATAAATATGAGTATTGTCCATAGTTATCGAGTCGACAAGTCGAGTCAAGTCGAGAGAGTTTCACCTGGTGGACTAGTCGAAAAGTCGTAGACTAGTCGAAGACTAGTCGAGACTTGAGATACGTTGTATAAATAATTAAGTATTATATTTCACAGAAATAAAATGACAATATTATATGTTCCACTTAATAGCTCAAAAAGAAGTTTTCATGGCCATGTAAACATTAAAAGTTCAACGATGTTCAAAAAGAAAACATAAATGAAACTTCCAAATACAACTAAATGTTATCATCAAGTTCCACTCAATTAGTCTCGTTCTCAATATCCATATCATCATTCAAAATGGAATGATATGCATATCCTTCCATCTCCATATTTAGAGGATCATTCATTTGGGATGAAGAGCCATGGTCACGGGCTTCATTTCTTCTAGAATTTTGACGGTTTTCAAGACCTCGTGATGCATCAAGTGCACTATCCACAGATTGCCATAATTCCGATTCGGCGACGTTAACAACATCTCCATTCACCCACTCATTATCCCATTGAAAATCCTCTAGATTCAAGGGATTAAAATCGGTACCTTGCTCACGTCGCATTTGAAACCTCGTAGCAATCTTTCTAATGTATTGCACAAACATTAGAATTGTAAAACCCTAGATTTCTTTTTTTTCTTCTTATTGGGCCAAGTCGTTTGGGTCCAATAAAAAAACAAAAGTTGTTCTAAGTCGCGACTGGTTGGAGACTAGTCTTCTGATCGATGGACTTTCTCTATTTTTTCAAGTCGACAATACAAGTCGATGTCCATGTACCGACTTGTGGACTAGTCGCAGACTAGTCGAGACTAGTCGAGCCGTTTAATAACTATGGTATTGTCCATCCTTAATTAAAAGAAGTTTTATTGGAGTAAGATGGTCAAGTACTACTAACTATATCAAGAGCCATCTGAACACGCTTTCTCCAATCTAGCTTTGGAGCATTCCTTTGTAAGAGATGGAATAAGCTGCCACTGAAAATGGGTTGGCACAAAAAATCCTTTCACAAAATCTTCGGTCAAAGTTAGTTAACCTATGATAAACCCACATTAGATATATTAAATTAGCGTAAAGTCACCGTGGAAGGAACTCAGTCACGATACAAAGTTGGTCAGGTGAAGCAACAGCACCCATAAATAGCAGGACGTTGGGATGCCTGAGTCTCTTCATTATAGATATCTGCATAAACAAAATGGAACACTTGGTGAAGCAAATTATATTTGATCATCTTTATGAACTATTGGTTAAGATTTGAGAAATTTCATCAGATACAAAGTTTGAACCTCTTGTCTGAAAGAAAGAATGAGGTCTTCTGAATATTCTTGATTGGAAAAAACTTTGACAGCAACATCCTGAAACATAAAAGCATTGCATGAGCAGAACAACCTCTCAATCACAGAGGGTAGTGTTTACGTACATAGAAAGGTGTTTGCTCAGTCTAAAAGTTGTGAAAATAGAAAAAGGAAGTTGAACATACTGATCCGTACCACAGAGCATGAAATACTATTCCGCAGGAACCTGCAAACAAAATTGAAAACAGGACAATGGAAAATAATGAAATTTAGACTAGTAATCTACTTAGCTTCCAAAACCAAAACAGATATCAAATGGCTAGACATTCTGTAACTATTAATAGTCATCGACTCATTATAATCATGTCTGGTTAATAGTTACAATGAGGATGGATAGCACTCAATTGAAAATACTGGAGACATATATACAATTCAAAAAAGCACCAACAAAGAAGGCCTTAGTTATTAGAATGTGACCTTGCCCAATTTGTTCAGCGAAAGTGAGGTCTTCCCATAATATTTCATAATCTAGACAATCATTTTCAAAGTCCAACTTGTTCAAAGTAGTGCTGCTAGTACTCCCAAAACTACTTGCGCTACTTGTGTTATTTATGTTGCGTGCGAACTGGCTTTCTCCAACTCCAGATTCTTGTTTCAAGAAAGAGGAAGAAGCTCTCTGATTCACCAGGTCACACGTATGATTATTGTGCACCTCATTAGACCTTGATTGTGTGTGCCCTCTATCTGATGCCTCAGGATCATTCCCTCTCCATGAACCTGATATCCCTGGTTTTTCGGCTGAGGTCTTTGACACAATAAGTGAGTGAATTACAGATTTCTCCTCTTTATCATCATCAGGATCCCTATAGAACTTGCCAACGATTTTTTCGTGTAACTCAACCTGAAGAAACTGCCAAAATGGAGAGACAAATGAATCTCCCCTGGGTGTGTTAGCCCCACTAGAAAGTACATCTTCGCCGTGATTAGAGGGAGCTGCAACCTCGAAACAGTGGTAAAAACGATGCATGTCCCCAACCCCACTCCCACCTTCACAATTAATATAACTATCTCCAGTTCTGATTGACCGAACTTTGTTGCTCACTTTCAAAGTTATTTTTGATGCCTGCCACAGTAAAAATATGAAGATGAAAACAATACAGGAACCACATATATCACGATTTGAAAATCTATGGACCTTAAGAGATTGCTAACCAAATTTGATATCTGTGAGGTAATGGCAGCCTGCAGGGGTTGCTGAGGATCTAAACCAAGTTTACTCTTAGTTACGCTCTTAAGTCGTCTAAACGTAGAGTCTCCTTCAGACTGATTTGCTACCAAAGGTGCATCAAATACTTGTTGAATAGACTGAGAATCACTAGCAACACATATGAGACCTGTTAACTCCCCATCATCATCATTAAAAGGAGTATCCGTGGCCAAAATTTGGAATCTCTTCCCTGCCTTATTTTTAACAGGGAATATACCAGTCCAAGATTCACCCTTGACAACCTTGTCAATAATATTACTTGCTGAACTATAGTCTTGACAGTCAGTCAATAACTTAATGACATTTTGGCCAATTGCCTCTGCAGCTGTATATCCATACATGTTTTCAGCCATCCTGTTCCTGCAACAGTATGAAGATTATTCAAATCAATTCAATGTCCCAATTTTCCTGCAATTCAGGTGCCAACTTTATCCAGAATCAATCGAAGAGGTTGGATTTTGTAATGGAAATGAGAAGAGTAAACGATTTTATTAACTCAGAATTCACATTACCAGTAGATGATGCGATCATTGCGATCCAGTATGTGAACCGCTTGCCCCATGGACTGCAAAATATTCAAATACTGCCTACCGGTCAAACTGAACGAATTAGGCCCAACGAAAATCTCGTCGCCTTCGGAGCCCGGCGTCTGATGAAACCTACGCTGCGGAGACACTGACTGGGACCGTTGCTGCCGCAGTCCAGTACCAGTTTGTCCAACGGCGGCGCGGGATAGGATGAGGTCGGACATCTCCTGCTTTAGCCTGGCATGTCCCGCTTCCAGCTCCTGAATCTTCTTCAACAGTTCCTCTTTCTGCTTCAAGACCATCGTCAACAACTTCCCGATCAAACAATCGAAACCCTAATTCGCAAATTCATAAATCCAAACAAGCATTCGATTTCGGCCAGTTTCACATGCTTTCCTCAGAGTTTCAAAATTTCGTATCGTCTTCGTCGTCATCTGCTTCATTCAATACCTTCCTTGTGTTCTTCTACAACATCGCCGCCGCCGTCGTCGTTATTTATGAGAAGAAAGAAGCTAGCTGATTGGAGTGGTCGCATCGGCAAGAAACCAACTCCACATGACATGAGGATGATGCCACACTGACTGTATACGCGCTTCAGTAGCGACTGCGGTAACACGCGCCAATGGAGATTGAGAGTTTTGGTAAATGGTTTTTGTCGTGAGTTCGCGTTGTAATGACGCGTGAGGGAAGTAGTGATTAGGGTTTCAGATATTAATTAAGGGAAAGAAAAGGCGAAGTAGCAAGCAGAGCAGAGCGTCCGTGCTACTGCTGATTCACGGATTTCATTTTGTTTGCTTCCCCTTGCCATTCATATTCCATTTGCTACTCTTTACTAGTTTTGATGATGCATACCTTCAACAGGAAAAAACAGGTGTTTTTCCAACTCGTGATAACGTCAACGATTTTGGATGAAAGTTAGGAAAATAAGGGATGTTCTTTTGTATAAGTTAAATTAATTTATCAGATTTAATTTAAGTTAAGTTAAATTAATTTATCTGATTTAATTTAAGTTAAGTTAAATTGAATTAAATTGTGTATACCTGTATAGTAGAGCCATAGAGATGGAGAGAGAATAGAGAAAAAATCTTCGAGGGAGGGAGGAGAAATTTTCAAAATCCTAGGGAAAGTTTTTAAAGTGTCTTCATTGACAACATCCAAAAGACAAAGATGAGAATTGGCTATCGAATCTGTTCGACCGAGATGGGCCAAACGATAGATGTATTTATCCCAACCTGAGTAGGTTTGGGTTAGTGTCATTGAGGGAGGCTGATGCGTGATGGGACGTATTTATACGATTCATCAAGTACACAAAACCCACCAAATTAGACATTTGGTCATACGAACTTGTGCTTGTTAATGCCATTATATATAGGCTATTTTGGAGTCTAAAGAGGAAACACGCCTAAAAAGGGAGATTTGCGCCCAAAAGCATGCCAAGTCATTTTTGGCCGAGTGCCGAGACCGAGTGCCGGGAGTGCCGAGAACGCCTGTCCGCAACCGAGAAAACGCAAGACGAGTCCGGACGCTTGCGTCCGCGTCCGAGAGCGCCCAGACCCGACATGAAGAAATTAGGCCACGACCTATCTCCGGCGGCGTTCCGACCAAACCACTTCGGCCATTCAATTTCCATGAAGAATGTCGTTCCAAATCAGCACTCAAAAGGCTAGGAACGCACGGTCCAAAATTCAAGCCATCCTAGGCCAAGAGACCGAGTTCTAGGCCATCCTAAGGAACGACCATGCTACGATCAGATTCAACCTTAACATCCTTCATGGACCCGGCTTAAAATCACCTCAACATGCTAGAACCATCGCCCAAAAGTCAAGAACGCAATGTCAAGGCACCGAGCCCGGTAAAAGCTAAACAAGGGCAATTTCGGCCGATTTGGGATTTCGACCATGTTCCGAGCAGAATTTAGCTTAGCATCCTTCTTGAGATCATCTTAGAATGACTTTTTCGTTCAGAGTACACTCTCCAAAATCCAAGAAGCTCCGGCCAAGATTCCGGGCAGATTCCGGCCATATTCCGGTGAGCTCCGGCCATGCTCCGGTCATTTTTTGCTCCGGCCACACTCCGGCGAAGTTCAACCAATTCCAAACTACTTCTTGTCCGGTTGGTCAAACTATTCACTTCGGTTGCCCTTTAGGAGGAAACTAAGCCACAACTAAGTCCAAGTTACTTGTCCTAAGCTTCAACCAAGTTCAAGTGTCCAAGTGGGATGTCTCTTGGCTCACTCAAGCTCAGCCACCCATGTGCCTTGCCTTTTGGGCACAAACTAGGCTCAAACCGACTCATTGGGGTGGAACTAGCTCAAGCAAAGTCGGTTGGCCTCAATGCCAAGTGGTTGGCTCTCCTCTTCTTCCTATCCAAATGACTAGTCTTTTGGGATATTTCTCCATGTAAACTTAGTCCCCAAGTTTCCTCTTCTATAAATAGAAGGCTTAGCCTTAGAAATCCTCATGTACATACTTAGAGAGTTGAGAGCTTATCTCTCTTCTCTTCCACTTCAATACCAAAAGCTCCAACTTCTCTCTTGTTCTTGAGTGTTCTTGAGTTTACTCTTGTTGGTTCTTGAGTATTCTTGAGTATTCTTTAGTGTTCTTGATCTTGTCCAAAACCGAAGCTCTCTTACTCTCTTTACTCTTGTTGTTCTTGAATTTTACTTTCCAAAATCTTTACTTTTCTTGTCTTTGATTTACTTTGTTCTTGAGTACTCTTGTTGGTTCTTGAAGTACTCTTGTTGTTTTGAGTTTTACTTTCCAAAACCTTACTTTCCTTGTCTTTGATTTCCAAAATCCTTTACTTTTCATGCACTAGCTATGGTATCCACTTCTATGGATATTCGTAGCTAAACCCTTCATTCGGTTGAAGGGGTGTGCTTGTATCATGCAAACGTTTTAGACCCTTTTCTTAGTGCTTCTATTATGTTCAAACTTGTTCTATGTGCCATATATTAGGTTAGAACATACATGGTTGAGTGGAGGCTCGAAAGAGCAAAGCTCTTCCATGGGGTTCGTGAACATACATGGTTGAGTGGAGGCTCGAAAGAGCAAAGCTTTTCCATGGAGTTCAACCTCTTTTAAACACCACTTGGTTGATCGGAAATGATTGATCAAGTGGATGCACATAGGCTAAGATACTTCGAAAGGAGGAATTAGCCTATCTAGAACAAGTGCTCTATGTCTTGAAAAGGACTAGACGGTGTGGCAAGTCGAGTGCTAGAAATGGCCTTGATACATCTTTGAACACTCAGAACGATCATTAGAGGTCAATGATGAACGGACAATGATACAAGGCCCCTAAAACCGAATCCTTCTCTCAATCAAAACATCACTTGTCATTTTACTTTCAGTCTCAATATCAACTGTTTACTTTCAGTACCATTTACTTTCAGTACTTTACATTCTGCAACTAACTTTTACATTCCGCAACTAACTTTATATTCAGTACTTTACTTTCTGCAACTAACTTTACTTTCAGTACTTTACTTTCCGCACTTACTTTCAGTTATTTACTTTCCTCTTACTACAGACGTTTTCAACATCAATCCAACATAACTTTGGCACGTATTGCGCTTGAAATATAGCGTGCGACAACCCAAAAGTATGTTGTTTGGTTGATATTGAACTCGACTGTTCCAGCAATTTACTTTCCGTACTTTACTTTTCAGTCATTTACTTTCCGCACATTTACTTTCAGTCTTTACTTTACGCTTACTACAGACGCTTTCAATATCAATCCAACATACATTTGGTACGGATTGCGCTTGAAATACAGCGTGCGACAAACCAAAAGTATGTTGTTTGGTTGATATTGAACTCGACTGTTCCAGCAATTTACTTTTCAGCACTTACTTTCAGTCTTTACTTTCGGCACTTTAATTTCTCGCACTTTACTTTCAGTACCTTTACTTTCTGTCTAAAAAACCCATAAAATCCAATCTGTATTTACTTTCTTTTTTCTTTCTTTTTAAAGAACAACCATTCCACACTGACTCCCTTGGGTTCGACCCCTACTTACCGCTTACTACCCAATAGTGAAGTCACAAGTAGTGGACTTATGACGTGTCGTATTTTTGGGATACGGTCAAAAACAATTTGTAATCAACCGGTAAAACCGGTGTCGAACCCAAAGGAGCAAACGGATTACACGCTAGTTCTATCAAATTTTCTTACTCGGCTAATTCCTAAAGTTCAAGTGTGATTGAGTTATCAATGGTTCAAAACAAGAATGAAATGGTTTTTAAGGGATTAAATTCAATTAAAAGCGAGTTTCGAGGGATTAATCCCCTCCTTGGCAATTTCCCAATGATCATGCATACAAGAGTTCAATTAATTATGAGTTGATAGGTTTTAAACCTAGCTTAGACTAAAAGTAGACAAACCATGCATGTCTAATCCTAGTCAAGCCATCTTAGTTAGGATCTCACTAATTAAAGGGTATTGATCCACTATATAGCATTTACTCTCATAAATACTATATGCATAAAGTTCTAGTTCACCTCTCACCATGCATTTACTCTCATAAATGTAGGTTAAGTTCAATTTTACTATATCCAAACCATCACTAAGCTTTCTCAAGACTTAGGTCAAAGTTCTAACACAAACATGTCACTTAGGCATTTTATCAAACACTTAGAGGCATGTCTAACATGAAGATCATAGTAAAATGAAATCAACTTCAATAAATCCTAATAGATATGTTTACAATGATCATTGAGTACCAAGGAGGTTCATAGAACCCTCAAAACACAAGGGGGACTACTCACACATCATGTAAGACAACATGATGTGTGGGTTTTTAACAAAAATCTAAGAGAAAGGAAGAGGGAAAAGAGTAGGATTGATGATCCTAATAAACTCCCTTGATCTCCAATCCTCCTTGATTAGATGATGATGAAACCCTTGATTTGGCTCACTTCCTTTTGTCTTTTCTCCAGAAAAATCCAAGATGCTAGGTCAAACTTGCCTCTTTCTATTTATAGCCTCGGGCAGAATTCGGCACTGTAGCAGTTCCGCAACCGATCGGTTGGAGGAAGCTTTGGTGCCAACCGATCGGTTGGCTGAAGGCAAGACTGGCTGCTACTGAAGAATTTCCATAACCGATCGGTTGGAAAAATCTTTGGCTTCAACCAATCGGTTGGTGCAGGGTAAGTCAGCCGATCGGTTGGTAGGACGAGCCGATCGGTTACGGAAACGGTAGAAACAAGCCTTCTGAGGGAGTTAGCCAGCCGATCGGTTGGCTAGGGGCTGCTGCTCAACCGATCGGTTGGACGTGTTGTTCCGCAAATGTTTGCTTCCAAATCTTTGATTCTCCCCAAGTTCTCGTACAGTGGCTTCGATCCTAAGACATCTCGTGTTGACCTGAAACGCACGAAAAGGGGATCAAATGGCAACAAATTATCATCGGAAACGAACTAAAGCTATAGTGAAAACGGGCATTAACGAGTCGAAAACTCGACTCATCAACACTCCACACTTAAGCTTTGCTCGTCCCGAACAAAGTATGCAAATATGCCAAGGAAGTGCAAATGTCGAAATGCTAGTGGTGCTATGTTTTTTTCGTGCATTTGCCTCACTAGATTTCACAAGGTCTCGATCCTTATTTCTAAACATGTTATTGAAAAGAAAATGGCAAGTATGTACAATCTACCTAGCTCCTTTTCGTAGGCGTTACGAATGCATTTAGCGTATGCATTAAGCCTTTAAACCCCTAGGCTACCCTAGTGGACGAGTTATAGTCTCGTGAGAGTTTTCAGAAAAGGGAATACTCACAAATCCCAAATGCACATAGCCCATAAGAGTGAATGCAAGAGTCCTCAACCAAGGCTACGATTTTTCAAAACCAATCCCACACCCCAAACTTGAACTATCATCACAATATCATTAAAATAACTTTTCAACCCTTTGAGTACCTTTGAGGACATGCATTCAAGGTTACCAATACTAGGGCTATGAAATGCCTCATCCAAAATTCTACTCATTTTCAAGGCAACACAATAGAAGCAAGGCTTGTAGCTCGCACAATAGAGTGTCAACCGCTCACCTATGCTAGCTAGGGCTAGTCCAAGGGCTCGCGATAAGGAACTCATTCCCAAGTTTTAGGCGCTTAAGCCGTAATCCATAAGGGAAGAGGAGATCGACACTAGAGTTCTTTAACAAACAAGTCATAAACCAAATGAATACTCTCGTGCAAGCACATGGGTCATCCAAGAGTTATTCCAACTAGCACACAATGCAAATGTTGAATCCCGCACAAATGAAGAATGATGGAAGAACATAGGGTCAAGTTTTAAGTGCTTCTTATTTTTCTTTTTGAGCCTTCCTGCTCTCACTCATCCTTGTCCTTTTGATGCGAGTCAAGCCGAGGGTCGCTCGTCTATTTTCCCAGCTACTTGGACTAGAAATTGGACGATGTGTGCCACCATCCCACCTAACCGCATAAGTACCGCGGCGGCGGAGCAAAAAAAAATTTTTTTTTGACTCCACACTTAAAACATGACAATATGTTCAAAAAGAAATGTATGGAATGTGCGGGGAACAAACATAAGCAAGGCACCGTGTTAGAGAACTCAAGTCACCAAGGAATATTCAAGGGGTCTAAGTTTTTCATGAAGATTTTTAAAAGTGTTTACTAGCTTGATCCAAGGTGTTGCAACGAAAATACTTAGAAAGTTGGATAGACAAGGCGTAGCAATGATATTGATTCTCAAGGATGCATGTTCAAAGGACTAGGTCGCTAAATGTGGTAAATAGGCTAGATGTGATTTATAGGGATTTAGAATCGAAAATCATAAGCCTTTGAGGTTAAAACACTCTCATGTTGGGATAATGTGCAAGTGTGCAATTGTCCATCTTAAAATGATATGTATGGCATGCGAACATGTGAACTATGCGCATCAAACCACTCCACACTTAATTCAAGCTTAGTCCCTAAGCGCAAAGAATGATAAAATAAAGGCAAAGGCGCATAGGAACTCCCCTCGTTTGCAGACCCGGTGGTATAATCCATATGAGTGAGAAATCGCCTTTTGGTTGCAAATGAAGATATAAGAAGGTGTTTTAGACATGGTAAGAATATGTGAATGTATATCCTGTAGAGTGAACAATATAAATGGTAAACACCTCCAATATCATATGAATGTAGCATCCAACCAAAGGCAAAAGAGGATAAATATCATCAAAAGGCATACATCATCAAAATTGCGCCAGAAGGCGACTTAACATCCAAAATATCATCCAATGCAACAAGTCTAACAAGAAAATACACATGAAAAACTAGATGAAGCAAGGACTCAAGATGTAGCCTTGTCGTCTCCGGGCCTAGCAGAATCAACGACTCCGTCATCATCAGGCAGCGCCGTGGAACCCGGGAATAGTGGGCTATCGTCGCGACCCGTACTCACACAAGGGAGCGTCCCTCCTGGAAGTGGCGTGCCCGCCTCCCCTACCATAGAAGATGGCGTGGTAGGCAAAGGGGAGGCGCCACGAGGAGCAGCAGAAGGGGTGAAAGGAGTGCTGGGGCCACTGATGAAGGTCAGGACCGTAGAACGGAGCCACTCCCACTCCTGACGAGATCTCAACGCCTCGGCTCTGGTAAACGCATCCAGGCTAGCTAGCCCAGTCCTCAGGTTGGCGATGTCGTAGGAAACTCGCTCTCGCCACTCTACCCAATCACCTGTAGGAGGGGCAACACCCTCAACAGCCGGCTCCTCAATGCGTGGCTCTACGGGGGGCTCCACAGGGCATGGGCTGCATCCTCGTCGACCGGAGGAGGGGAGCGAATAGGAGAGGCAATAGGGGATGGGGTAAGGTGCTCCCTGCACTAGAGTGGGTTTTGCTGTCGGAACATGGCCTTCCTATCCTTCGCATCCTCCCTAAGGTTCCTCTTGTGCGGCTTGGTATCTTCCTCCCAAGTCTTCCCGTCTGCCTTCAGAAAGTGCATACTCTTCATGGTAGAGGCATCGAGGACTTTCTTGGCCGGTTCGTCGCAACCGGCATTGCTTAAGGTAAAGTTACACCTCAAGGCAATTAACGTGATCAAAGAGCCTCCTCCCAAGGCAAGGTTCCGCGAGGAGCTCTTAACAGTGTCTGCAAACCGGGAGGCAAGAATATCAAACCAATCAAGGACATCGCCGCGGTCAATGGCCATCATCAGATCAATATCAGGAATCGTCACCGCTCTACCCTTCCCCAATCTGGTATTTACCCCAAAAGCAATAAGATAATGAATGACCTTCCAAACGGGAGTGGTGATGGCAGACGAGTTATAAGATGAAATGAACCATTCGTTCCTCCCCGAGATCCTCCTCCAGAATCTAGTCCTCTCGTGCTCATTAACCTTACGCACCTCAACCCCATGAAGAGGAAAATCCAACCAATCAAGAAGCACAGTCTTCCTTATTTTGAATGCCCTACCTCCCAAAACAAATTTCCCAAACGGCTCCCCTCCTCGTCCTTCATCCAATCAAATGAGCAAATAAACTCCTCCACTACCCTTTGGTAGGAGCCCAGATCATCCGCAAATAAAACATTCAAACCACTATGACGAAGTTTAGACTGTACCTCATCGACGACTTCAAGGTCGAGTCCCCTGAGGAACGCCATATCCGGATAAAGAGTTGCTACAGCTTTCTTCCCTTTTGCCGTGATAATGGCATGACGCTTCTTATACGTCTCATCCTCGAACACGAGAGGCTCGGCAAAAGGGTAGGGTGTGGGGATAGGCAGGGGACCTTCCAATGGGCCATCATCGGGCGCAATGAGGGCAAGGGCAGTGGACGGGGAGGGAGGAGGTGAGGGTGATGGCACACGCGCAACTGGAGGTGCGGGAGGTGCAGGAGTCTTCCTCTTGGATTTCGTTGAGGCGGATGAGACTCTTTCGAAGACTTGCTTTTCTTTGCCGGTGGGTGAGGCGAAGGCGGGGGAGATTCCATCTCCTCATCTGTACTAGGCTCCCTCAACGAAGCTCTAAATTGCTTCCTATTGCGAGCAACAAGAGGCAAATCATCATCCTCATCATCGGACGAATCTTCAACACGAGTATCCCTCGTTGGTTCATGGGCAACCTCCTTACCCTTAGACTTGTTCTTGGATGAAGGACCGGCTTGAGGCATGATTTTAGGCAAAGGACTAAGCTGAATTTTCAGGAGCACGGAGCTCAACCGATCGGTTGGACGGGCGATTTAGGGCAATGAATTGGGGGTTTTGGGAATTGCTCCGATGATGAAATTGATTGAGGGGATTTGTAGGCGGGAGGCCGGTGAGTGCTTTTGGTAAAGGAAGCTTGACGTTTTAATGGTTGGATTTGGAGATCGGACGGGGAGGCGATTTTCCGAATCGGAAAATCGATTTTGTGGGTTTTGGGTGGCTGGCTGGGTTGCGGAAGGTGGTGGATGATGCAGGGAGGTCGGACGGAGGTGTGGAGGGGTGGGGATGAATGATCCGAAGGTTGGATGACGGAGGCAATTCGGCAGAGGGATTTAGGGTTTGGGGGAAATGAGATCGGGGAAGATGAAGGGGAGCTGGATAGGCAATTGCCAACCGATCGGTTGGACCAATTTGACTTGCCAACCGATCGGTTGAGGCTGGACAAAAATGGAGGGCTTCTAAGAAGTTTTCGTAACCGATCGGTTAGGGGGGTCGATTTCTTGCCAACCGATCGGTTAATCCTGCATCAAAAATGGACCTTCTGAGTTATTTCCGTAACCGATTGGTTGGGTACAGGTGTTCCTTACCAACCGATCGGTTGGGCCAAAAGAAATAAGCAATTCAATCATTGCCCTAGTCTAGCATCAAACCAGCTCCACACTTAGAATTTTTACTTCCCATCAAGAATAATTAACGCTCAAAATATCACATAAAATCAAGGAACGCTCACCCAAGAAATCTCTAGCATGCAAACATGCGATTTCCAAACAAAACAAGCTAGGATTATGGACTCCACACTTAGAATGCCACCATCATCAAGAAAATTCATATAAGCCTTATATCACGTCACACACACCTAATCATGCATTTTAGAATCATCCCAATCACCAAGCCACATGACAAGTTCACAAAATGCACGCCACACATATATGAAAGTTACTTGTGCATAGATAGACAACTCACAAACCGGGGTACCTCCCGTGAGGTGCCTAGTTTAACGTCTTGGCAAAGACCGAGCCGATCCTTTTCTCACTAAGAAGCACACTTGAGGAGTCCATAGCTAGGATCCCTCCTCAAGCGGATTAAGGCACTCTATGGGTCGGTCAAATGGTAAGTCACATTTTTCTCATCCCGAACGCCTTCTCTATAATGCTTTAGCCTTTGCCCATTTGCCGTGAAGGTAGTCCCATCATTGTTGAGCAATTCTACGTGTCCATCCTCGTGAGGCTTGTGGACAATAAATGGACCACTCCACCGGCTTCTCAATTTTCCCGGGAATAATTTGAGCCTAGAATTAAAGAGCAAGACTTTCTCTCCCTTCTTGAACTCACGACGAAACATTCTCTTGTCGTGCCATTTCTTGGTCTTCTCCTTATAGATCCTATCACTTTCGTAGGCTTCATTCCTTATCTCTTCCAACTCATGGAGTTGAAGAACCCTATGATCTCCCGCCATTTGTAAGTCCATATTCAACATTTTAATTGCCCACATTTCCTTATATTCCAATTCTACCGGCAAGTGGCACGGCTTCCCATAGATAAGGCGATAGGGAGACATTCCAATAGGGGTCTTGAATGCCGTACGATAGGCCCATAAAGCGTCATCTGGCTTCGATGACCAATCCTTCCTTGAGCTCCCCACGGTTTTCTCCAAGATTGCCTTGATTTCTCTATTTGAAATTTCCACTTGCCCACTAGTTTGTGGGTGATAAGGTGTGGCAACCTTGTGACTCACTCCATATTTCCGAAGCAAGGCTTCAAAATGCTTTTCCTTAAAATGGGAGCCGCCATCGCTAATGACGGTCCTCGGAACTCCAAATCTTAGAAAAATAATCTTCTTGAATAGCTTGGTGACCACCTTGGCATCGCAAGTAGGGGAAGCGACGGCCTCAACCCATTTGGAGACGTAATCAACCGTCGCCAATATATATTGGTTCCCGTATGAAGAAGGGAAAGGTCCCATATAGTCAATGCCCCATACGTCAAATATCTCGACCGGGAGGATGCTTTGTTGGGGCATTTCATGCCTCTTTGAGATGTTTCCCATTCTTTGGCACTGATCACAAGCTTTCACGAATTCATAAGCATCACCGAAGAGAGTTGGCCAATAAAAACTGCTTTGTAGGACTTTGGACGCCGTCTTTGCTCCACTACCATGTCCTCCATATTGTGATGAATGACAATGGTATAGAATGTCTCTCATTTCTTCTTCGGCGACACAAGTCCTATATAAACCATCCGCGCAAAGCCTATACAAATAGGGCTCATCCCAATAGTATCTCTTGGTCTCGGACAAGAACTTCCTCTTTTGATGGTGGTTCATGTCGTGAGGAATTATCCCACAAACCACGAAGTTTACAAAGTCCGCATACCATGGGAGAGCCCCCGCTTCAACTCTCATAAGTTGCTCTCCAATAAAAGAATCATCCACGGGCCTTGTATCCTCTTCAATCCCTTCATTTCCCTCTAGCCTTGATAAGTGGTCGGCTACCACATTTTCTACCCCCTTTTTATCTTTGATTTCTATGTCAAATTCTTGGAGCAATAGGATCCACCTTATCAATCTTGGCTTGGAGTCTTTCTTTGCCACGAGGTACTTGATCGCCGCATGATCCGTGAACACTATAACCTTTGAAGCCACTAGGTATGGGCGAAACTTATCAAAAGCGTACACAATAGCAAGAAGCTCTTTCTCGGTAGTAGTATAGTTCAATTGAGCTCCGTTTAGAACCTTGCTCGTGTAGTGGATGGCATGAAGTTTCTTGTCCACCCTTTGTCCAAGGACCGCCCCAATAGCATAATCACTAGCGTCGCACATGAGCTCAAAGGGCAAATCCCACCTTGGGGGTTGAATAATTGGAGCCGAGATCAATGCCTCTTTCAATTTCTCGAAGGCCACCAAGCACTCTTCATCGAACCGAAACTTGGTGTCATTGCACAATAAGTTTGTTAAAGGTTTTGCAATCTTCGAGAAATCCTTAATGAATCTCCTATAGAACCCCGCATGGCCTAGAAAGCTCCTTATCCCTTTTACATCCCTTGGGGGTGGCAATTTCTCCATAACTTCTATTTTGGCCTTGTCCACCTCAATTCCCCTATTAGAGACCAAGTGACCAAGCACTATTCCTTCCTGCACCATAAAATGACATTTTTCCCAATTAAGAACAAGGTTCGTCTCAATACATCTTTTCAACACTTTAGCCAAATTCGCTAAGCAATCATCAAAAGACGAACCATAAACAGAAAAGTCATCCATGAATACTTCCATAATCTTTTCAATAAATTCAGAAAATATAGCCATCATGCATCTTTGAAAGGTACCCGGCGCATTACAAAGTCCAAAGGGCATTCGCCGATAGGCAAATGTTCCATAGGGACATGTAAAGGTGGTTTTTTCTTGATCTTGTGGATGGATAGGGATATGGAAAAATCTACTATATCCATCAAGATAGCAAAAATAATCATGCTTGGCTAATCTTTCCAACATTTGATCAATAAAAGGAGGTGGAAAATGATCTTTCTTAGTGGCTTGATTTAGTTTTCTATAGTCCACACACATACGCCAACCGGTCATGGTTCTCGTGGGAATCAATTCATTCTTCTCATTTTTTATCACAGTCATTTCCCCCTTTTTAGGCACTACATGAATGGGGCTCACCCATTTGGAGTCCGCAACGGGGAAAATGATTCCCGCATCAAGCAATTTAAGCACCTCTTTCTTCACTACCTCACCAACAATAGGATTCAACCTCCTAGCTCTCTCCCTAGATGGCATACTATCACTCTCTAAATTGATTTCATGCATGCATAAATTTGGGCTTATTCCCCTTAAGTCGTCAATAGAGTAGCCAATAGCATCCTTATGTTCTCTAACCACATCAAGCAATTTAGAGGTTTCAACATCATTCAAAGAAGCATTCATGATGATAGGCAAGCTAGAATTTGGGCCTAAGAACTCATACCTTAGGCTTGTTGGTAGAGCTTTAAGCTCTACCGAACAAGACTCCTTACCTTTGTCGCTTAGAGTTCCTTCTTCATTTTCTTCCTCCAAGATAGCCCAACAATCGGCAATGTCGGGAAGCTCATTACCAAGGTCAAATCCACTCATGTAAAGGTTAGGCACATCATACAATTCACATGTATCAACTAGGTCAAGGTAATTGCAAGTCATTGTAGGACTAAGACCTTTTTGTGCCTTTTCTAAGTTAAACTCAACCTCTTCATCTCCTACCCTCATGGTAATTGAACCCTTAGTTGTATCAAAAATAGCGCCCGCGGTGTAGAGGAAGGGCCTTCCCAAAAGAATGGGAATTTCATTGTCCTCCTCCATCTCTAACACCACAAAATCCCCCGGAATATAGAAATTCCCTACTCTAACCGGGACATCCTTAAGAACTCCCTTAGGGAACCTTGAGGAGCGGTCCGCGAGCCTTAGAATCATAATAGTTGGTTTTGGCTCACCCATATTTAGCTTTTTACACAAAGAATAAGGCATCAACAATATGCTCGCACCCAAATCACACATAGCACGTTCAATCTTAATATCGTTAATAAAGCATGAAATGGAAAAGCTACCGGGATCCTCAAGCTTTGGGGGCATGCGAGGTTGGAGTATGGCGCTACATTCACCATTGAGGGACACCGTATCGACATCCTCGATTGTTCTCCTGCACGTAATAACATCTTTTAGAAATCTAGCATAAGAAGGAGCTTGAGTTATTACCTCGGTGAAGGGCATTGTGACATAGAGCTTCCTCATCATCTCGGCGAACTTGGAGAATTGCTTATCATTGCTCTTCTTCTTTAACATTTGAGGAAATGGAATAGGAGGAGTGTATATTCTAGGTTCGTCTTTCTCCTTTTCCACTTCACTCTCTTTCTCAACTTGAGGGTTAGGAACCTCCTCATCCAACTCTTCAATTTTGGCACTAGCTTGGCCTCCAAGATCAAAAGTGTCTCTCTTCTTCTTAGGTAGCTCAACTTCTAACTCTTTCCCATTTCTCAAAGTCACCGCATTGCAATGCTCTCTATTAACTTGGTCAGGCCTAGCCGGTAGCTTCCCCGGTGCCCTTGTAGATGCCTCGGCTTGTTGAGCAATTTGAGTTTCTAGCATTTTGTTGTGGATTTCTAGCCTTTGGTTCGATTGCTTAACCTCATTCAACTCTTGCCTCATCTCGTTTTGGTTTGCTAAGAGTTTTGCAAACATAGCTTCAACACCGGAAAGTTCATTAGGAGGTTGTGGAGGAGCTTCAACTTGTTGATAGGGCCTTTGAGCTTGAGTTTGATATTGTTGCCCTTGGTTCCTTTGAAGCAAAGTCGGTCCTTGACTTTGATATTGGTTCCTAGGTTGGAACCCTTGATTGGATTGAGTAGGTTTAGGACCGAATCCGGGAGGTGTGGATCCAAAGTCGGGGCGAGTAGGATTAGTGGTCTTGTAGGAGAAATTGGGGTGATTTCTCCATCCCGAAGAGAACTTTGGTGTAGTATAATTGGCTTGAGAGCTTTGCCCTTGATTGGCACTACTTCCATAGTCTCGTCCTTGATTTCCTCCCACAAAGTTCACTTCTCCATAGCCTTGCCCTTGCACATCCCTTTGAACCAATGGGAAAGAAACGGTCTCATGCTCGTAGACCTCACAAATATCACATCCTTGCGTTGTCGAAGCTTCTTTTTCCAGGTATTTTAGTTTGAAGACTTCATCCGATAGGCTCTCAAAGTCCTTCCTCAAAGCATCATAATCACTAGAGCTCACCGCTTTAACCTCATGCCTTTCATGTCTTCTTCTCGGGTTTCCTCTCTCACTTCCCCACATGAAGTAGTTATTCGTGATTTTCTATATTTCCGCGAACCCTTCATGTGGTTCTAGTTCCATGATAGCTCCGCCCGAGGCGGTGTCAAGAGCAAGTCGAGAATTACCATCAACACCGTGGTAGAAGGTATGGAAGACTTGTAGATCGTCGAGGTTGTGGTGAGGACAAAGCCTTTGATATTCTTTGTACCGTTCCCAAGCTTCATAGAGGTTTTCCCCATCCAATTGTGAGAAATTTGTAATTTTATTCCTATAGTATGCCGTCTTGGAAGGAGGGAAGTATTTGTTTAGAAATGCCACGGCGAGCTCCTCCCAAGTGGTGAAACTATCGGGGGTTTGACTCCTCAACCAATCCTTCGCCTTTCCCGTGAGGGAGAAGGGGAAAAGCCTTAGAAGCTTTGCATCTTCCGAGAACCCATTGATCTTGAAGGTGGCACACACTTCAAGAAATGTTGTCAAGTGAGAATTCGGGTCCTCATTGTCCCTTCCCGAGAATTGGTTGGATTGGACCATTTGGATCGTGGAAGTCTTCAAATCAAAATCTCGGTTACCAACCGTCGGTACGAGGATTGGGGAGCGATATCCATAGGCCGTAGGAGTGGCATAATCCTTGAGAACCCTCCTAGCTTGAGGCAAGGGTGGAAGGTTATTTTGGTTGACTTGATGAGGAGGGGGCGGGGGAGGAAGTCTATTATCTCTATCTCCCATGACTTCTTGAGTGTTGGAAGTTTCTTGAACGTTCGAGGTTGATCCTTTATCCTCGGTTGTCTTACTCCTTGTAGGATATCGGTTAACTAGTTCTCTTATCGGTTGATTCAAATCTCTATCCACAATTTGAGTAAGCTTCTTGGTCTTTGGTGGCATAAAAGAAGTGAACCTACAAGAGAAGCCAATTAAAACAAGTAAGTGTAGTGAAGTAGTTCAAGGATTGCAAGTAACAAGTAAAATAAAGTAAAACATGGAATAGTCGGAGCACTAAATGATTTTCCTAGGGGTAATCTAGCTATTGCTCCCCGGCAACGGCGCCATTTTGACGTGTCGTATTTTTGGGATACGGTCAAAAACAATTTGTAATCAACCGGTAAGACCGCTGTCGAACCCAAAGGAGCAAACGGATTACACGCTAGTTCTATCAAATTTTCTTACTCGGCTAATTCCTAAAGTTCAAGTGTGATTGAGTTATCAATGGTTCAAAACAAGAATGAAATGGTTTTTAAGGGATTAAATTCAATTAAAAGCGAGTTTCGAGGGATTAATCCCCTCCTTGGCAATTTCCCAATGATCATGCATACAAGAGTTCAATTAATTATGAGTTGATAGGTTTAAAACCTAGCTTAGACTAAAAGTAGACAAACCATGCATGTCTAATCCTAGTCAATCCATCTTAGTTAGGATCTCACTAATTAAAGGGTATTGATCCACTATATAGCATTTACTCTCATAAATACTATATGCATAAAGTTTTAGTTCACCTCTCACCATGCATTTACTCTCATAAATGTAGGTTAAGTTCAATTTTACTATATCCAAACCATCACTAAGCTTTCTCAAGACTTAGGTCAAAGTTCTAACACAAACATGTCACTTAGGCATTTTATCAAACACTTAGAGGCATGTCACACATGAAGATCATAGTAAAATAAAATCAACTTCAACAAATCCCAATAGATATGTTTACAATGATCATTGAGTACCAAGGAGGTTCATAGAACCCTCAAAACACAAGGGGGACTACTCACACATCATGTAAGACAACATGATGTGTGGGTTTTTAACAAAAATCTAAGAGAAAGGAAGAGGGAAAAGAGTAGGATTGATGATCCTAATAAACTCCCTTGATCTTCAATCCTCCTTGATTAGATGATGATGAAACCCTTGATTTGGCTCACTTCCTTTTGTCTTTTCTCCAGAAAAATCCAAGATGCTAGGTCAAACTTGCCTCTTTCTATTTATAGCCTCGGGCAGAATTCGGCACTGTAGCAGTTCCAACCGATCGGTTGGAGGAAGCTTTGGTGCCAACCGATCGGTTGGCTGAAGGCAAGACTAGCTGCTACTGAAGAATTTCCATAACCGATCGGTTGGAAAAATCTTTGGCTTCAACCGATCGGTTGGTGCAGGGTAAGTCAGCCGATCGGTTACGGAAACGGCAGAAACAAGCCTTCTGAGGGAGTTAGCCAGCCGATCGGTTGGCTAGGGGCTGCTGCTCAACCGATCGGTTGGACGGGTTGTTCCGCAAATATTTGCTTCCAAATCTTCGATTCTCCCCAAGTTCTCGTATAGTGACTTCGATCCTAAGACATCTCGTGTTGACCTGAAACGCACGAAAAGGGGATCAAATGGCAACAAATTATCATCGGAAACGAACTAAAGCTATAGTGAAAATGGGCATTAACGAGTCGAAAACTCGACTCATCAACTTATAAATTTATTTTGCACATTGCCTCACAACAAGGCTCTGTCAATACGTCAACGCGAAGGGGAATGGAATCAAGTTGGGGAAACAAAATTGGAAGTTAAATTGGCGGATATTGGAGGTGTGCCACGACCAAGCCACTTTAAAGGTAGACAATGAAGAAAGGGATATACTGGGGATGGGCACACATTAAGAAAAGAAATCATAGAATGGATACCAAGGAAAAGGGGTGACTATCAAGGAAACCAGGCTAAAAATGAAGAAGAAACAAGGAAGGGTTATACATAAAGAAGAGTGTTAAAAATGAGTGTTGTCCCAGAATATGAAGAATGGTTTCAGAAATGTGCAATAGCAGAGTTAAAGATCTTCGCAACGATGGAGAATCTAGAGAGGGAGATGCGACAAGAGGGTATAAAATTAGACAAATAATGACTATAGGAGGCGAAAGATATTAGTACATTTTGCAAGTTTGGAGGAGCTGGATTGCTACTTAACTGAGAATTACAGAACTATACTGAAGAATTTCTCAAAGATTCAAGTATGGCGGGAGGAGAAAGAGATAAGGACAAGATCAGTCTGGCTAAGTATCATTGGCCTACCTTTTGTGGCCTCGAGCGAGGACAATTTTGTGCTCACAGCTGCTGCTCATTGCACACATTTGAGAAGGGATGATAGAGAATTTGTCTCACTAGGATGGGGAGAGCAAGAATGTTGGTTAAAACCACACTAAAATTGAGAGAATAACAGAAGTGGTGGAGGCTGAAATTTCAAGCAAGGTGTACGAATTAACTGTCATTGAAGATTGGTTTTTAAATGGTCGCGAGATTAAATATGAACAAAATGATGAATCAGTGGTGGTGGTGGGGGTTCCGATAAGATGATGTCAAGGCAGGTGAACAAAAGGTCAGACATACTTAGGGCGGCTCGGGAAGGAGCTTCGGCTAGTTTTGGGATTCAAGAGGAAATCGGTTAAGGTCAGAAGTTGGTTGGGGGAGGACCAAAAATTTATAGGCAAGTAAATAGTACAAAGCGAAAAGAGGTCAGGCTTTGGAAGGCAAAAGTGACATCTCACAAAATGGAAGCAACGATGCCATAAATTGATGAAAAGGAGACAAACTGTGTTTCCAAAGTGCTAAAAATCAGTGTTAGGCCTCAAAGACTATCAAAATCAAGCTTAGCTTCGGAGGGGACCACTTGGACTATAATTTTAACTCAAAAGGTTTAAAAGCTAGTAAAGGAGAGAGAGTAGAACATTTGTCAATCACAAGTTTGGAAAGTGAAACTAAGGATGTAGACATAGTTAATGAAATCAGATCAGAGGAAGACTCTTTCATGAGTATAGAAAAAATTTAAAACAGACTGAAGGCCTCAAAAGAGAACGAAGTTGTGACGTATTTTAGACAAAATAATAAAGCATGGCTGATAGGGAAAGGAAGGCCATCACATAAGACAACTATTGTTGGACAGCAGACACCTTTATTCCAACTCAATCCTTAAAAAAAGAAAGAAAGAGAAATGGCAGAAATGGAAGAAACTTCAAATAAAGAAAAAAGAAAGGATGTTGAGCGTACCTTAGAGTTGGAAAATAGGTTAGGAGTGAAGTTTACAGGTAACATGAAAGTTTTGCTGCAACGTCTTACCAACCTGAGCAGATAAAAAAGAAAAGAGTTGGTTTGAGATGTTCTGAGAAACATGAATATTCTGAGTTGGAAGGAAGGAGTCAGGACGTAGCAAGGAAGGAGAGAGGTCTTATTAACCTGCTAAGAGTTCGGGGTTGATAGCCAATGCATATGAGGAGGAAGTAATCAATTTTGTTCATGGACATTAAATCAAGTACATATAGTCAGACTCCACTAAGGATAGGCATTTGACCCTAGGGTCAAAATGCCCTTAGGGTCACTCTTACCCTGTCTGACCTGTACTCTGCCCTGCCCTATCCTCGTACTCTAATGTACCCTACCCTTCTACCCTAAGGCAGCGTGAGGATCATGAAAAATAGACCATATCCTGCCCTTCTACCGTAACATCATACCCTACCCTCCTACCCTATCATACCCTGTCTTACCCTACTATTTTCATTCATATTATGAATTTTTTTTCTCAAAATATGCTTAAATTTGTCTTACTTGACCCTATCATATCCTATCCGACCGACCCGACCCTATCCTACCCGACTTTACCCTAATATTACCCTGCCCAAGGGTACCCTACGGGATTAGAAAAATTTCTCTACCCTGCCCTGTACTGTTCATAGGGTCAATGACAAATGGTCATACCATGCCCTTACCCTGCCCATTGCCGACCCCTAGACTCCACCCAGAGTGTCATTACATTTATTATGTAGCGACAGAGAGGTTTTAGTGGACTAATCCAGACTATCGTGCAAGCAAAGGAGGGTTTAAAAAATTAGATTGTGAAATTTACGGAGGATGGGGATTTTAAAGTGTTTTCCTTGCTAAAATTGGAATCGGGAATCAATGCTGAATAAGCTGAAGGAAACAGTTACCTGCTTGAGTTTGAAGACTCAAATGGTATGCATCAGGTTTGCACCAGACTTGTATTGAGTAGTGATGCCATCAATGATACATGGAAAGAAAAATCAAATGTTAGCAAAGGTAAAATCAAGGGTAAACATAGCAAATAATTACTAGCTCTGCCTTCAGAGTGAAATTAGGGAGTCAATGTTATCTGGTAACCCTACTTGATACCTTCAGATGTGGGAGCAGATTCTAGGTGATGTCTTAGAGTTGAAAGTGGGCATGATGACAAGAGGCAGAAGGTACATTACAAGGAAATATTATCTAAAGATGAGAATTTGGAGGGCGATAGCGGATGCGAGAGTGGTTGGAACTGGAGAGAACCCTAGAATCAGGGGTGGTACCATTAAGAGATCAGGGTTAGGTTCCTGTGAGAAGTGATACTTTTGGTGAGAAATAAGAAGTAATCTCATCCATTCATCTTTGCCATCAATGGCTACGATTAATTTACATAATACGTAGCTTTTCAAAGGATAATCCGTAGCATTACATAATTCGTAGCTTTTTAAAGGATAATCTGTAGCATTATGTATATAAGTTCTACGGATTATCCTTTGAAAAGCTACAAATTATGTAAAGCTGCAGATTATCCTTTGAAAAGCTACGTATTATGTAAATTAATCGTAGCCATTGATGGCAAAGATGAATGGATGAGATTACTTCTTATTTCTCACCAAAAGTATCACTTCTCGCCTGATCTTTTCCCTAAGAGATCATGTGCAAAATTACTAAATAGAGTAAATAGAGTAGTGGATCTATTGTGTTAGGCCTTAGTGTCTTTCTGAAACTTTTAATGAATCAAGAAAAAAAGTTGAATTAAGTTAATCTAAGTCAAGCTAAACTAAGCTCACCTAAATCAAATTAAGCTAAATTAAATAAATTATTATCTCTCAACACATCATGTCCTTGTCACCATCCTATGTGTACCGATAATATATTATAGATCCAATTAAGAGCATGTGCACCGATAACAAATTATAGAGATGCTGGAGGTGAGTCCTGCAACAGGATACTTAAGAGTAGTTTGAGAAGCCAATGAGGTGCTCCATGACGTGTTATTCTAGTTGAATGGGGAGCTTTCAAGTGGGTTACCATTTAAGGTTGAATAGATCCATTTTTCACTTAAATGTTTTAATGGGTTGTTTTCCTATTAATTAGCTGGAAGTTTATAAAGAGATTGTTACTAGAGTAGGAGTGACAGAATGGAGTGATTCCTGGATAGAGAAGGCAATGGAATTTTTTGAGCAAAAGGCAGGATGGTTGATCAATTTTGCAAGCGGTGAGGCAAATGGCGTGACGAATCTTCTTGCGTATAAGGCAAGAGCTCACAAACGGTTATTTCGAGATTGTTGAGTTCTATATTGTAACTATTTCCTTGTTGATGATGTTTTTGTGTTTGCTTTGTGCAACTCTTTGCTTTCTATTATAAAAAATGAATCAACTATGAATGTCTCAAACTTGGAATAAGGTAGAAGATATTTTTCTATACATATCTTATTGTTGCATCACAGTTCGGGTGTCTCAGACGACTCGGGAGTTAAACAACAGAGGCGGTCGAGACACTGGTGTCTCGAAAGAGACCCTCTTGATGCTTGCCACAGAACTTTGTCTTGAGCTGCGTTTCGCTTGAAACATGGCTGTTTCAAGTGACTCCGGCGGCGACTTAGGAGTTGAGAGAGCAACAGGGTGGTCGAAACACCAGTGTCTTGAGCGAGACAACTTGATGATCGCCATGAAACTTTATCTCGAGCTCTGTGTTGAGTGACACAGAGTTGTCTTGAATGAGACACCTTTGATGATCAGTTAAAGCGGCTCGAGATAGACGAGACGATGCTGTCTTGGGTGAGACAATGTTGTTTGGAGCGAAACACTTCTGTCTTGGGCGACTACTACAGCTCACATTTCCTCAATTTGACTCATTTTTTCCCGATTTTGCCTCATTTCGATCTGTGATGGTTTCAAGTGATACGGTGTGCATATTAGTTTGGCACCAAAAGATCTAGGCATCAAGTTATACGGAGTGATATGTTCCAAGTGATACGGTGTCCTATAAAATCTTGAAGATGGTTAAATGGCATCAAAACATAGGAAAATGAATCAAAATTACTAATTGAAGTAGAGGTAGATAAATGGAGAATTCGACTTATCAAGTCCCCAAATGGGAGACTACCTAAAAAGAGAAAGTTTGACCTTAAGAAAAAACTATATTCATGAGAGGTAAATCCCAACTAAAGAAAAAAAGTGTTATCGATGTAGGTAGGTCCCTGCTAAAAATTAAATACTTTTACTTAAAACTTGTACCTTATAAAAATTTGCCACAAACAAAAATTCTTTTTAGCTTTTGCTTAAATTTAGAAATGATCATTGCACATGAATAAACTTATGTTGAAATATGTCTTTGTAGTGAATTTAACCTATTCTACTTAACCTTTTTTTTTTTGCGGAAACTTATACTTATTCAGTTCAGTTCTGCATGCACTGGTCAACAGAAACGAAAATAACAGTAAAGAAACGAGACAACCTGTTAAAGGCCCGTGGTTCACCCAAAATAGGGCTAATCCACGTTGAGCTCACTGCGGCTCAGGTTTGCACTATAATAATCGCCGGGACTTCAACCAGCCACACCGGAGCAGTTCTGTTACAGATCTTGAGCCACACAGCGCAGTAGCGCGTTACAACGATAACAGTTCTCCAACCGAGAACTCAGAGATGGCTAAACAAGATTACAGGCCACACACACGGACCAATCTCGGCGTAAACAAGCCACTCTACACTGAATCTACTCTATATGATGAGTAGAACACAGATCTGAACTATAAACTGCAGCAGCACTGGAATGAAGGAGATCGTCAAGAGAGAAGTTGGAGCACTTCTGAGAAAAACCAAACCCTAGGCTGCTGAAAATGAAAACCCTAAAAGCTGCTTCTTTTTTCCTGAAGAGATGACTAAATATCCATCCCAAGTCACCGTTGGATGTCAAAAAAGAATCAACGTTCAGCAACCTTCCTCATTACGTGTTTGTTGCCTTCTCATTGGCTGAGATGTCCACGCTGGCAGCAGGTCACAAATCATGACTGAAAAACTTGGGCCGATTATTGAGTTTGGGCTGAAACTTTGAAGTAGGCTTCTAATTTCAACAATCTCCACCTAGAAGACTGACTTCATAAACCACAGCTCCACCAGAATCCAGCTCCACCAGGAAGATATCACTCCACCCAAACCAGGATGTACCAACTCTTCCCACTACAAACCAGCATTTCAATAAACTTTTCGGCATCAGCAGCAAAACAGCTCCAGAAAACTTCAACAGACCCAACCATTCTTCAGTCTCCACTCTTCAATCTTCTGTCTTCAGAATAGTGCACAAACCCGAGTTACCCGCCTTTCATATGCTCATTGTACCTGCAATCATTCAATGCAGAGAAGTCTCAAGCAATGCTTGAACTTAAGGTTAGTAACAACTTCAGTCCCCATATCTGCTGGATTATCAGCAATAGGCATCAAAACAGATTTGTAATTTAATTCTCCAAACTTTTTCACAACTTTTTCTAAGTATGGTTTTTGGTGTATTTTCAGCCAATGTTTCTTCCTATTCCTTTCAATAACCATGCCAAAAATTTTCTTAGCAGGTCCAATGTTTTTAATAACAAACTCAGAGTTCAGTTTCCACTTTAACTCTTTAATTTTAACCATTGACTTACTAATCAAAAGCATATTATCCACATACAGCAGAATATAGACAGGTTCAGAATCAATGAAAGAACAATACATACAGCCATCATAACTGCAACTAGTAACGCCAATACTTAGCACAAAATTGTCAAATCGTTTATACCCATTACTAAGACTCTGCTTCATACCATACAGCAACCTTTTCAGCAAACAAACATACTCATGCAGTTTACCATTCACAAAACATTCAGACCGATGCATATAAATATCTTCATTCAATTCACCATGAAGACAAGCAGTTTTAACATCTAACTGTTCGAGTTTTACTTCAAAACATGCAGTAAACGACAGTATCACTCTCACAGTTTTAAGCATAACGACAGTTGCTAATATTTCATGAAAACCTATGCCTTTTTTCAGTGTGAAACCTTTAGCTACTGATTTAGCCTTATGCCTAGGTGGATCATGCTCAGATTGCTCTTCTTTTAATATATGCTGCCATTTACAGTGAACCGGCTTACTACCCTCAGATTTATTAACCAAATCCAACGTTTTATTAGTATGCAAAGGATTCATTTCATCAAGCAACGCAGCATGCAACTTATCCTTATCTTTGCAACTAATAGCATTAAGACAAGTGCCAGGTTTAGAAACAGCAGATTCATGTGCAGTAATCAAGGCAGAAGATATCACACAGTTATCAATCACATACAAACCATGCATTTTTATACCAAACAAAATAGGCCTTTTGTTTCTATACACAGTCAATTTCCCACCTTTAGCATGGTATTCACAGCCACAATCATCAAGCATACCAAGAGAAATCAGATTACGTTTCAGATTAGGCACATGTCTAACTTTAGTCAAAATAACAGTGTTACTAGCAGGCATAGATATTTTAATGGTACCTATTCCTACCACACTGCACGCATTATTATCACCCATGCAAACTGTTTCATCAACAACCTCAGCATACTCAGCAAACAACTCCCTATCGGGACACATGTGATAAGAACAACCAGAATCCAGAATCCACATATTATCACATTTAAAAGTACTAACATTCAATACTTCAGCACACTCATGTGGCACATCAGCAGAGGCAACATTAGTTTCTGCAGAATTATTTTTGGTTCTATTAAGCCAAATTTTACAATTCTTCTTAATATGACCTAACTCACCACAGTGAAAACATTTCCAAGATTCATGCGGATTTCTTTGACTCTTATCGTTATCAAATTTAGAGTTATTTGCATGCTGGACAGACTTAGGTTTATTAGACCTATCATGGTATGATTTATGCTTCACATACAAACTAGATGCAGAATTCGACGAATTAGACTTAGACATATTCAGTTCAAATTCTCTAGTCCTAAGAGCAGAACAAAACAGCTCATAACTAGGAACAGTGCCAGTGTATTGAAACGCATCTTTCACAACTTGGTAACTACTAGGCAAAGCATTCATTAATATCATGACCTTACTAACTTCATCAACTTCATGCGGCGTACCAGACAATAACAAGGTCATTTTCAAGAAATCATCTAGATTATCATCAATAGACTTAGCATCAGACATTTTAAATGCAAACAGTGATGATTTCAAGTAAGGCAGATTTGCAGCAGTTTTATTTGCATATGCAGCATTCAAGGTATTCATGATTTCAAGAGGGGACTTACACTGACTTACCTTCCTGATCACTGAATCAGCGAGATTCAAGATCAGCAGATTGAATGCCTCTTCGTTTATTGTCTCCTTTCGTGCTTTCTGTTCAGCACTCCACTTTTCTTCTTTCTCCAGCGATATACCGATCTTGTGGTGGGACAGCAAGGCTTTGATTTTGAGTTTCCATACTCCAAAATCAGCCTTACCGTCAAATGGAGTGACCTCCACCCGAGATGACATTTTCATGCAAGAAAAAACACAAGAAAATGGTTAGTAACAGTTCAACACACGTTGAACAAAACTGAAACTCAGAACTGAACAAATCCAAGCCGGATCTAAACTAGCTCTTGATACCACTGTAGTGAATTTAACCTATTCTACTTAACCTTTTTTTTTTTGCGGAAACTTATACTTATTCAGTTCAGTTCTGCATGCACTGGTCAACAGAAACGAAAATAACAGTAAAGAAACGAGACAACCTGTTTAAGGCCCGTGGTTCACCCAAAATAGGGCTAATCCACGTTGAGCTCACTGCGGCTCGGGTTTGCACTATAATAATCGCCGGGACTTCAACCAGCCACACCGGAGCAGTTCTGTTACAGATCTTGAGCCACACAGCGCAGTAGCGCGTTACAACGATAACAGTTCTCCAACCGAGAACTCAGAGATGGCTAAACAAGATTACAGGCCACACACACGGACCAATCTCGGCGTAAACAAGCCACTCTACACTGAATCTACTCTATATGATGAGTAGAACACAGATCTGAACTATAAACTGCAGCAGCACTGGAATGAAGGAGATCGTCAAGAGAGAAGTTGGAGCACTTCTGAGAAAAACCAAACCCTAGGCTGCTGAAAATGAAAACCCTAAAAGCTGCTTCTTTTTTCCTGAAGAGATGACTAAATATCCATCCCAAGTCACCGTTGGATGTCAAAAAAGAATCAACGTTCAGCAACCTTCCTCATTACGTGTTTGTTGCCTTCTCATTGGCTGAGATGTCCACGCTGGCAGCAGGTCACAAATCATGACTGAAAAACTTGGGCCGATTATTGAGTTTGGGCTGAAACTTTGAAGTAGGCTTCTAATTTCAACAGTCTTGTTTTTAGTTAATTTTGAATTCCTTTTTTCATAGAAAAGATCAACGCACACTAATAAACTTAGGTTCAAATTAGGTTAAAAATATGTCTTGCCAATGGTAAAGTGACATGCGTTTTGTTTGGCCTTTGTGCCTGGGTGTTTTGGCAGCCGCCGGAGGCGCCAGCCACAGCCTCCGGGGAGTTTAGGGATTTTGTTGCTTGTTGTCTGCAAAGGGAACCAGCTAGGAGATGGTCTGCCCAGCAGCTGTTGCGCCATCCATTTATTTTGCAGAATTCGTGGTATGATGTATATGTATAAGAACGATCACTCTTCTCGCTTGCAGAAATGGATCGATGGAGAGTGCCCCCTCCCAGGCGTATGAGGGTGACATGTTGTCAGCGCGAAGCATTTCCCTACTACGTACTACTTTCTTATACTGCAATCACTGAATACGTATGTATACGCCCTGAACCAGGCTGTTTGGTTCATTATTTATACAATAATGGAGAACCCTCTCCTCTTTCAAAAAAAAATCGTTAAGTGACTTGGGGCAAGCTTTCATGCCAATCAAAAAACATTGTAGAATCACGTAAATGTTTACCTTTCGTTTGGATCATGAAAAACGTGATAGAAAAAAAATGAAATATAAAACAAATAAGAAAGTCATTTTCTCATGAAAAATAAAATTGAAAGTTTGTATTGAATCATTTTCTTTCGTTTAAATTTTTCGTGACAAATCAAACATAAAACTATGTTTTTCTCTAAATTTTCTTTTCATCACAACAACTTTCCTATGGACCAAACAATGTCTTAACAAAAGGGAAATAATCAATGACGATGGATTTTTACATTTTCAGATCATCCGAAAGGATGCTAAGATTTTAATTTTCTGTGTCTTTACAAGGCTTGTTTGAATATCGGGAGTTAAAAAAGAAGACTGCATTAAGGATTTTGGGATGTCAACTACGTGTTCCATGCATCTCACCCTTTTCTTAATTCTTTTATTTATTTATAATTTGGACCATTTGTCGATTTGTGCGTGTTGTCCTTGCGCGCGGGGCTATGCTAATCTTCTCTGGATCATTTCAATTTTATCGGATGTCCCTGAAGTACTTAATTCTTTTATTTGCAATGAAGTAATCAACTACCCTTTGATTCTACAGAACAAAATGCCTTTGAATCATTTTAGTTTCTTGACTCCATATTTGGTAAACCAACTCAACAAGTCACTTTGATTCTCACAGGCTAGGCTTCTTTTATCCTCTGGCCACTCCTATTAAAGTTTCCCAAGTCATTGCATCCCATTTTCTTACAATTTTCCGACTCCTAGGCGTTAAAGACTAAACTCGTATAGATGGGTAGCCATGGAACTTACGCAGAAAGTACACTAGCATCAGTCGAACTGATTTCACTTCCGATCCAACAATCGGATGAAAGATTGGTCCGTTCGATCAAGGAAAAGATGGAGAATGTCTCGTTGTCGCGCTGCATATTTAGAATTGGTAACAAACCGAATCAAGAGAACGATGATAATTCCACCTTTGTGCCCAAACTAATCTCAATAGGCCCTTACCACTATGCCAATGAGAGTCTCAAGGTACTGGAAGAGCACAAGTGGAAGTACTCATTCGCGCTGCTCAGCAGAAAACCGAACCTGGAAGCAAGGCTAGACAAGTGTGTAAAAGGCCTCAGGGAGTTGGAGCATAGAGCAAGATTATGTTATGATGAAGCTGATGGACTCGATCTGACAAGCGAAAAATTTGTGGAAATGATGCTGATTGATGGGTGTTTTATTATCGAACTTTTTATAAGATACGGTGTAAAGATCTTGAGACGACGAGGTGATCCATTTTTTGGCCAGCCAGGAAGAATCTCACGACTCAGGCTTGACATGATAATGCTTGAAAATCAAATTCCCTTCTTTGTTCTTCAAATGCTCTTCAGCCTTGCCCCAATACCGGAACAATGTACCCAATCGCTCGATGAGCTCGCCCTTCGATTTTTCAAGCCCATAATTCCATGGGATAATGTAGACATCCGGGACAAGTTCAGCCAACACAGGTATCATTTCCTAGACATGATCCTTGACCATTTACTACCCGTGTCAACAAAATTTGCGCCAAAGGTGACAGGGTCGTCGTCGTCGTCAAAAATGATCAAGAGTGCCACAAATCTCGAGCAGTCGGGAATCTCTCTGAAAGAAAATACTAAACATTCTAATACATTACTAGACATCGAATTCGCTAAGGGTGTCCTTGCAATCCCTCATTTGAAAATTCAAAAGCAAACAGAAGCTTTACTAAAAAACCTTATTGGATTCGAGCAGTGTTGCAGCAGCATTGGAGGTTCTGCACCTTGTATCACATCATATGCAATTCTGATGCATCATCTGATATGTTCCGAGAAAGACGTGGAGTTACTGGAGAAAAAGGGTATTGTGGGAAACTATGCGGCTGATCGGAAGGCGGTTGTTGATATGTTCAAGAGATCAGTTTGCAGTGGGATTGATCTGAAGGAGAATTTGTATGCAGAGTTGTGTGAACAATTGAACGGGTATAAGAGGAAGACTTGGGTTCAGTTGAGGAGGAGCATGTTTAAGAACAAGGTTTCTCTAGATTAGGAAAGCAAGGCAGTCATGGCGGCTGTCATTGACTTTGTTATTCTAGTTGGATTTTTGTTCGGCATATAGCTACTAAGTTCTTTTATTGTGCCTAATGTTTTTAAAAACATTGGTGTCGACATTTTTATCCTATCATTCATTGATTTGTTTTGTGATATAGTAAGTTGAATTGTAATCTAATATGATATGAATTCTTTTTTTCAATAGAAAACAGTTTGTTGAGTGTGGATGAAATGTATCATAATCCCATATTCATAGATTGAGTTATCAATTTAAACGTGACTCAATTCATTGTAACAACACAAACTTAAATGTAATGACCGCGAAATGGGGTTGGTCGAGTGGCTTGAACTCTTGACAAGAAGTCAAGGGTTCGATTCCCATGAATAGCATATTTCTCCTCAATTTTGTGAGGAGTGTTAGAGTCTGTCCATTTGGACTTAATATTATTTACGGTTAATTTAAGTTAAGTTCGATTATATTTTTTTCATCATCATATCACCACCATCATCATCATTATATCATCATCATCACCTTCATCATCACCCTCATCATTATCATCATCACCTTCATCATCATCATAATAATCATCAACACTAAATAATATAATTATAAATTCAACAATAAGATCAAATATTCACTAAATAAATATATGTGTGGCTGATGTTAAAGTTAAGTTAAAATTAAGTAAAATTAAGTTAATTTCGGTTAAGTTAAGTTAATTTCAGTCACGTTAAGTTAAATTAATTTCAGTTAAGTTTTCAGTTCAAATGGACATGCCCTTATTCATCCCGTGTGGATGTGTTTAATTCGTCCCGCCTCGGCGTGGACGTGTTGTTCCTTCCTTGCGGTGGTGTTATTCGTTCCTCGTGGACGTGTTGTATCATGCAGGTAGGCGATATATGCTGTCTCGGCTATTCCTTCCATGCGCGTGTGGAGGTGCTGAGTTCAAGTATGTTCGTGAATTTCAAAGTCAAAGGTGTCTTATGGTCTGTGCTTTAATGAACACAATTCAAGCATCAAATTCGGGAAGTATCGTGCGTGGCCTGTGCTCCAAGAGTCTTATATTCACATGTACACAATTAATAATTCTCATACAAGATGTATAAGATATATATGTATTCGTATGGTGATTGATATGTATGAAATGTAGAAACCCACAATAAAAAAAACTTAAATGTAATGACCAAAATCCAATTATGATGATTCAAACTCATTCTCCCGTCCTGGATGGATGTTACCTTGCGCTCGAGGATGTTGATGAGAAATCGATTTTGATCAGCTTTAAGTATGAAATACTACCATCACTATGCAACCATTGCAGAGCTATGTCGCATAGGACAAGTAAGGTGTAGAGCAAGCGGCTGGGGCAAAGGGCAGTAGAGTAGCGGGTGGAGATGGTCGAGATGGAACGGATGCGGAGGAGAGGTTGATTCCAGCTCCGATTACTGTGGCGGATACGGTGGGTAACAGTTGGGGAGGCAAAACATCGGGTTCCAGAAACAAATCGGCTGGAGTAATTTTGATAATTGAATATGCCAAAAGTTACTCGAGGACTACGAGATAGCAGTAATGTCATGGAGGGACAAAATGATTAAGGCAGCGAGAGTTGATGTCAGAGGGAAAGATGTGGTTTAGCAGATTGAGCCCCGTCATGTTGGGCCTGCGGAGAGTGGTTGAATGGATTCATGTGTAGAAGGAAGTGAGCTGGTCACGAAGTTATCTCAGGTAGAATAATGCAAGGACCTATGTCCATAGATGTCGGTGAAAGCATGGTGAGAAAATTAACATCTCAACATCTAATTGCAAAGGGGTTTCATCAAGAAGAGGGTGTTGACTACTTTGATACATTCAGTCCTGTTGTAAAACCCATAACTATTCGTCTGGTGATATATATTGCTCTTTCTCAAGGTGGGAGCTTAGACAGTTGGATATCGATAATGCCTTTTTGAATGGAGATTTGTCAGAGACTATTTATATGGATCAACCCAAAGGAGTTGTCGATAAAAACTATCCTAACAACGTTTTCCGATTGCAAAAAGATATCTATGGTCTCAAACAGGCACCCCACACTTGGTTTAACAGATTGAAGTGTCATGTACTTCAGTATGATTTTTGAGCTAGTTATTCAAACACTTCTCTGTTTGTGAGAACTACACCAACTGACGTTATATATGTCCCTATCTATGTGGATGATAGTATTGTGTCAGGTTCGAAGCCATCTATGGTGTCTACATTTATTCAATAACTTCACTCGGTCTTCAAGCTAAAAGATCTTGGGAAGATGTCATATTTTTTGGAGTTGAGGTTACTTACTCTACGGATACTATCCATCTATCTCAATACAAGTATATTAGATCGTTATGGGATGCTAGAAGCCAAGCCTATTTCTTTACCCGCTAGTCCGATTTCTTGTCATGATCCTCCATGTGATTTTCTACTTGATCCATCAATGTACAGATATAGCCTTCAATATGCTACTATCACCCGTCCGGAAATTAGTTACGATGTCAATCGGGCATGTCAACACATGTAACAACCTCGTTTAGATAATTGGAGGGATGTCAAGCGCATTCTACGCTATTTAAAAGGGTCATCGATCATGGCATCCAACTGAAGCCATCATCTTCTACAGATCTAGTTGCATTTACTAATGACGGTTGGCTTTCCGATCCTACTAATCTTCGTTCACAACATGGATTTGTTGTTTTCTATGGTGGTAATTTGATTAGTTGGTCCTCTCCCAAACTAAAAGTGGTTGCTCGTTCAAGTATTAAAGTTCAGTATCGAGCTATTGCTTTTGGAACTATAGAGATTGTGTGGATCCAAACAACCCTTAAAAGAACTTGGAATACCGTTGTGCAATTGTCCTGTTGTATTATGTCACAACCTCTCAGCAACCTTTTGACCACGAATTCTGTAATCAGTACTCGCACAAAGCATATTCGCCTTAACTATTATTTTGTTCATGAGAAGGTTGATGTTGGCGAGCTCCATGTTCATCACATTTCGGCTAATGAACAACATGCCGATGTGTTTACTAATAGGACATCAATTTAGTGCTCTTCGGTCTGAGCTTTCGGTCTTTCCTCGCTCATCAGCTTGTCGAGAGGTAATAACGTAAATGCAAAAGTAAATAGATTGAAGTTGAAACGCCAAAAGCCAAAGAAGTTGAAATATCAAAAGCCATTAGCGTAGATATTATTTTACCCGTTGTAAATTAACCCTATATATATTGTAACAATGTATAATGAATCAATCAATAGAAATTCAAAGTTGTGAAATACATCTCCTTGCAACATATGCAATATATTTCTCTGTGTCGCATATGAGATAAAATAATATAGTGACATCAATAAGAATTTGCCACACTTTATTTATTTATTTATTTTTATTTGAATCTCTCAATGAAACAGATTAATGGTAGGCATTTTATGTTGTCCATTACCGAGAAATACCTCCATATTTCTTAAAGATACACATTCAGCCAGCCAATATGAGCTTTCGTCTTTTGAATCAAAAGTACACTTTGACAACAATAAACGGTTTAATTAGCTTGAGTTCACGCCGAGTGTCACTATGACAGATTGCGCCTTAGACGACAGTACTTTGATGTGGTCATATAAGATGTAGTCACATAAGAATTCTTACACGACTGAGAAACAATTACCTGTCATGTAGGATATCTTATGTGACTCGTGCTTATATGACGGACCAAAGTTTGACATATAAGTGACCTTATATGACATGACCTTATGTGACTCACTGACTCTGTCACTTAAGCGTCCTTACGTGACTATAGTTTTTGTTGTGTCACATAAAGGACATCGTAAAACGCCATGTCAGTGGTAGATATTTGAAATCCGTTCACTATTTTATGGTCAAACAAGTTTTTGATGCATTGATGTCGGTAGGTACACCAATTATTTCTTAAGCGACACAAATATTCAACGTCAGTCGCATAAGGACACGTCATTAATTGTAAAAACATAAACACAACACCTACCTTCTATCTTCTCCTCATCATCTCCATTTTTCACCTCCACGGCCGAACTTGTCTTCTAAGCCACTCCTCCGCCCAGAACAGAAAGGTAATTACATTTCAAATGTATTTTGAGTTGCAAATGGTAGTCCCTTGCACAATACTTTGATTTTTTTTTCAAAATAAGGAGTATTATATGTATATATGTGTGGGGAGAGAACCCTTTTAGACGAGTTGCAGCAGGTCCCCCATATGTTCAATAAGTTGTTTTCCACGTATATATGTATGTAGGGTTCACACAACGTTCATTTTCCATCATAAAATGTCATCATGTTTTGGTTATGTACTTTGTATATATATATATTAACTTTGTTCCTTATTTTTGTGTTGTATGATCATCATTTTGAAGGTGCATTTCACTTATAGCCAATGGATAAGAGTTGTATGGGATCGGAAAGGGGTACAACTCATTACATTCAAGGGGTTATTAAATTTGTTGAGTTTGCAAAGCAAAGTGGAGAAGATACACATGTTTGTCCATGTAGAAGGTGTTTGATGATTAGAGACAGAATTACATCGAACGACATGTTTGTCCATTGATTAACTATGGGATGATGAATGGTTACAATACATGGACATCACATGGTGAATAGAGTAATGAACCTTCAGCGTACATATTGAGGCAACAATGGCTTGCGGAGAGGTATGGTAAAAGTAGTAGCAGTGGCAGAGGGCATCCGCAAGGGAACTCGACTATATATATTATTCAAGATGCATTTCCCTTTCAACATATGGATTGTAAGGATCAGATGAATATTGATACAGATGATGGTGATTGAGGGAGTAAGATGGCTTACGAAAGGTACACCAATCTTATAGATGAAGCTCAGAATCCATTATATAGTAGTTGTGATAACACCGTTCTAGAAACTATTTTGAGGGCAATGCAAGTGAAAGTTGAGAATCAAATATCAGACAAGAGCTTCAATAAATATCTACAGGTCACTAAAGCAATTCTACCTCACGATAACAAGTACCTAAGTTCTTATAGAGATGTGAAAAAAGTTTTGAAGAATATGGGGCTGGGTTATGAAACAATACATACTTGCGAGTATGGTTGCAAATTGTACTACAAGGAGAATAAGGATCTACTTAGTTGCCCCGTGTGTAGAGAGGAACGGTACACTACAGTTGGAAGTCAAAGTAAGGTTCCAAAGAAGACAATCAAGTACTTCCCATTGACTCCTAGACTGCAGTGCCTATATATGTCACCGGATCTATCGAGGCATATGAGGTGGCACGCCGAAAGAAACGTTGATGATCCGGATTACATTAGGCACCCCGCAGATGGGGAATCATGGCAAACATTTGACAAGGAATTTCCAGACTTTGCAAATGAGAAGAGGAATGTCCGACTTGGGTTAGCAACTGATGGTTTCAATCCATTCGGTGCATCGGGCATGTCCCACAGCACATGGCCTACTGTTCTTATTCCTTACAATGTGCCACCACATGTATGTATGAAGAAAGAGTTGAATATACTTTGTATGTTGATATCAGGACCGAAATCTCCTGGAAAATGCTTGAACGTCTTCATGAGGCCTCTTATTGAAGAGTTGAAGATGTTATGGGAAGATGGAGTGTATACTTTTGATCGAAGTGATGGTTCTTCATTCTCTATGAAAGCAGCGGTGATGTGGACTATTGGCGACTTTCCGGGTCTAGGCATGTTAAGAAGCCTTAAGACAAAAGGATACAAAGCTTGTCCCTTATGTCTAGATGAAATTGATGATATGCATATAACATGCAGAATGTCATATCAAGGACACCGTAGATGGCTCCTTAGTGGTCATGACTGGAGGTATGTAGCCAGTAGATTTAATGGGAGAATTGACATTATTTTTTGGTCCTGATATATTCCACCAAATTATGGGTCATGATTATACCACTCTTAGCTTGCATCCAAAGTTTAAACCCAGAGGAAGCACAGAGAAGCTTTGTTGGACACACATTTCTACATTTTACGAGTTGCCTTACTGGCAAACATTTTCTCAACATTACTCACTTGATGTGATGCATATTGAGAAGAATGTTTTTGACAATATAATCGGCACGATACTTTGTCTGGAGGGTAAGACTAAGGATGATGTAAAGGCTCGTAAAGGGTTGGAAGAGCAAAGGGTCCGACGAAAATTATGGTTCAAACCAACCGGTTCAACTTCGAGGAGAGGTAAAGAAAAGGTTACACGAGCACCTTACACAGTCACTCCGAGTGACAAGGTTGAGATACTTGAATATATGAAAGATGCTAAGTATCCATCAGGATATGTAGGAAGCCTGAGGAGCAAGATTAATAATGAGGACAAAAAATTTATTGGGTTGAAGATACATGATTGTCACGTGTTGTTCCAACGCTTGTTGCCGGTTTATATTCGACCTTACTTGCCATGTAATGTGGTTGACACGCTTATAGCATTATCCCACTAGTTTCAGTGGCTTTGCTGTAGAGAGTTTAAAAAAGAGGAGGTCCATCAATTGAAGTTGGATATAGTGAAGATTTTATGTCAATTACAGAGGATTTTTCCACCGACATTTTTTACCATAATGGTACACCTTATGGTTCATTTGCCTGATCAAATTATTTTGAAGGGGCCAGTACACTATAGTTGGATGTATCCCATGGAAAGGTATTGAAAAATTCCTTTATTACCCCATATGAACATATACATATGTGTCATGCATCGCTTAATTATGTCTTGTATTATATGCAGGCAACTTGGACAGTACACGAAGTTTGTGAGGAACACACGGTATCCAGAAGGATGTATTGTAGAGCAATACATTGCACAAGAGTGTGTCATGTACTATAAGTGGTACATGGGGGAGATTGAAGATTCTGACAATAAAGAGGAGGAAGAGGAGGAGTCTTGGAACATTTCAGTTGTTTCGCATGTTATCAACCCGATGAGCCACAATCAAGGGGTTCGCTCAATAATAATGACATCGATGTGATTCATTGGTGTGTCATTGAAAATTGTGAGGAGGCAAAAGAGTATGTTAAACAACATTTGGAGGATTTCTACCAGGAAAATCCTCATGCCGATAATGACTCTCGAATTGATCATTTCCATTCTTATTTTGTTCACAAGGTAAACATTTAATTACATTGTTAGATGCATATGATGTCCTAATTTTCAAAAGTGTGACTTGAATTTATTGTTTTTATTTGATTATGTGCAGATGAATGCATTAAGAAATGAAGGATCAGATGCTTATTCCGTAGAACTTCATATATTGGCATATAAGCCACAATTCTGGTCGTGTTACACACATTGTGTGGTAAATGGCTTAAAGTTCGTTGTATGGGAGAATGACCAACATTTGAAGCCACAAAACAGTGTTGTACTTGTTAAACTAGGTGAGTATATGTTCTATAATATTTACAAATAACCATTTGTGAGCAATACAAAAAATATTTACTTGTTGGGTTGTTATTTATTTTCTCAGGGGATATTAACTATTTTGGTGTTCTACTTAATGTTATCGAACTCAAGTATGCAGAGGGAATGTCGGTTGTTGTCTTCAAATGCAAGTGGTTTAATACCGATCCAAATGAAGGTGGAAACATAAAGCTGGACCATTGAATTTTGTCGATTGATACATCGAACACATGGTACGATGATGCTCCATATTGCATTGCAAAACACGCACAACAAGTGTTCTACTTAGAAGATCCAAAATTTGGGGATAATTGGAAAGTTGTCAATGTGGTCACTCAAAGAGGCACTTATAGTGACTCATGTCTTTCTACTAATGAGAATTCACATGTTGTGGAGGTAGCATATCAAGAAGATGCCACAACAAATGTTCCCCCTTACATGTCCAATGTGGTTTATGAAGATAATGACGAAGATGCTGACGAAGTGTTAGAAACTCCACGAGTTATTCCCCATTTATATGATTACTTTGATACACCAATCGAAGAAGATGAATCAGATTTTGAAGATGAAGAAGATGGACTGCGATATGTAAGTGATCGTGATATAAGTGAGGATGATGATGTCAATGGTATTGAAGAAGAAGAAGAATTTGATGAAGACGAGGATTGAGGATACTGGGAGTTGATGATGTTTTTTGGTTGTCAATGTGTTTTTTTCACTTTAGGACTGCTTTGTATTCTGGAAGTCATTTTCGCAAAGTCTGATCTACCTTATGTGACAAAGTATATGTGTGTAAGTCACATAAGCTTCCTGAAGTTTAGGCGGCGTGTCCCAAAAGTTAGGTGGGAAAATGAAATACACTGAAAATTTCAATTTAGGTTGTCATGTAAGTGAAATTAAATCTGAAGCATACGCGTGTCTTAACCCAAAATCAAACTTATGTCCTGTAACTTATTAGGGTTCTCAAACACAACCAGACGGCCGTGTACTCTCTTTCTCCCTCCTCTCTTCCCTCGACACACATGTGACAACCCATATACGCATCCACCGTTCTCACCGCCATCCATCCCTCTCCATCCGTCCGTCCTATCGTCGACATACCAAACATGCCACCAAAGAAAAGAACACTACACGAGGTGATGGAGGCTACGAAGGCAAAAGGGACTATGAAGCTAAGGATTCCGAGCTCTAGGAAGGCAGCGACTAAGAAGCCTCCTATGGCTAAGAAACTGGCGATGAAGCCTGCAACTCCAAAGAAGAGGCCGACGAAGGTTGCAACTCCTAAGAAGCCAGTCCGAGCGAGTATAACAACCCCTACTGATGATGTCGTCCCAGCTGCTATTGGAGGTATGAAAACCCCAAAGAAAGTACCTAGTAGGTCAGTACAAACAACCCTCCGTCGTTCACCTAGATGTTCTAGCAAGCTTAGAATAGAAAAACCTAACAAAGATGCATCCCAAACCCTAGATTCACCAGTTTCTAAAAACATTAACGAATGCCCCCAGTTAGTTCCCCTACTTCCCCCCTCAAAATACCCTAGTCGTACTGTGTCTTCCTCCCACCTATCATATATCAACTATCCCTCCCTTAAACCTTCACTTGCTGTCTCTGATCAGCCCCCTCGAATTGAACCAAGTGTTAAACCTGGAGATACCCTAGTACCAACGCCAGCTGATCTGTCAAATGGCCCTAATGTACTAAGTGTGGAACCCTATGAAGAGGGTGTGGAACGGTCTGCTGAAAATAGTCAGCCAGTTACCCAAAATGAGGAGGTTGATGAAGAACCACTGAGCATCCGCTGTAAGAATAGGTCGCCTTGAAGGTAATAACATTGTCAATTTATTAATTACCTTGGTAGTTTTAAATTACTTGTATACTAATTTAATATTATTTCAATGGTAATTATGCAAGACGGGCTTGAGGAAGCACCCCCTGATTCTGAAGCTGAACCGTCTAAGAAGAGGAAGCGTCGGGGCGTGGTTTGTGGCTCGAAGATTGCTAATTTGGTTCACAAACTTGGGATGCGGATAACTGTGGAATGTTCTGTGGAAGCAAATGGACCAGTGGTGAAGGAGGTCCGGAGTATGCTGTGCCAGCAAATTGGGGCTTGTGTGAGACAAAAGACTCCAATGCTTGCACCCTCATACAGCCAGCTACATGAAGAAGACTGGGAAATAGTCGTGAACTATTTAAGCGTAAGTTCTAACCCAATATTTACAAGCATTTTGGTTGTTTGATTGTGTTGTTAAACAGTGGCTCACTTGTGTCATTTTAATTGTTTTGTAGCCTCATTTTATTTTGTCAAAGGATGACACTCTGATGTGGGACTATATAACAAGAACTGCAAATAACCGCTACAAGAACTGGAAGTCAGACTGCTTCCACCACTATCTGAGGTATGGGGAGAAGGTGCCTAAGGAGTTTGTCCACCGTAAGGAGCAGTGGACTTGGCTGGTTAATCACTTCAAGGAGCCTACACAGCTGGTACTGTGTTTTTAAATTACTTTTTATTTGGTAACTAAAATTATTATAAGATTTTTTATCTATGAAGGCAAAATCGGAAAGAATGAAAGCTGCCCGAGATGCAAAGATGAACCATCACTGTGGAAAGACCCCTTTCTCCATGAAGGCAATCGAGCACCAAGTGAAAGGCCACAAAGCCCAACATGTCGCAACATTTCAAGATGCATATTCCCTGGAACCTGAAAGTGCTGACATATTGATATTCCTTGTTAATCTTTGTTCTCATTTATATATATGTGTTGATAAATAAGTCGTGTTTTGGAACTTGTGAATGATAGTGTGGTGCTCCAATGATATTGTGAATTTGTTCTCTGAATACATTATGATCAATTTTTCTTTTCATTGTTGTGTTCTTTGTGTGTAAATGTTACTAGATCAATGTTCTCATTGATGCATTTATTTTAATCTTCTTCTGCATAGGACATAATGAATGCCGAGGTGCAGCAGCTGATTGATGAGCAGCATTCATATGATCCAAGCATCATTGTCGACCCTCTCCCGACGAGTACCCAGCTGGATATAATTTCAAGAGCAGTCGGGCAAAAAAAAAGGACTCAAGTTTCTGGAGCGGGTGGGAATTTTATGAGGCCTCCTCGCCCGAGAGGCGGGGGCAGCTACCAAAGCGTTAAAGGAAGTGCTTGCAAGGGCTAAGGAAGAGGCTGTAAAAAAAGATGCCGAGTTTGAGGATAGGCTGAAGGCTCTTGAAGAAATGATGCGAGGGGCTCCTTCTGGACATGGGGGTAATGCTTCTGATGGTGCGAGTTACGCTCTCCCAACTCTCTGAATACTTATATGATTTTCTGAATTTATGATTTTATGATGTGGACAAGTTTATCATGTAAACTAAATGCTGGATATGTCCAGCTATGCACTTTGTGAACTGTTTTGTGTACTTATGAATCAGTTCTTTTGGTTGTCGTAGCACATTTGTGTTACTATTACTAGTTGTACAATTATAACAGGGATGTTTTGCAGTATCTTATGCGAATGTAAACAAAAAACATAATACCAAATTTTACGTGACATTGCTTACAATCACTTATATGACTGACATTGCTTACAATCATACTTATGTGACTGAGATAATGACGCCATTTAATCTGTTCTACGTGACTGACATTATATAATACAACTTATACGACACACTTTGAGTAGCAAAATGAGGATTTATACCTTGTAAAAATACACTTATGTGACACACGTAATGACTTATGTGTCACATTTATGGTACGGTCACTTAAGATCTTATCTGACTGTGTGTTTTTAGTACTGTCACATCGATTCTTATGTGACACAACTTATGTGACTGGATCTTATGTGACTGCCATGAGTCACAATAAATTTTTTGCGACTAAAAACGTTCTTATGCGACTATTTTTGTTATGTCACCTAAGACAAAATCTGGCATATGTATTTGGTGATTACCTGTTAAGAAACTTGTGGCCAATATCAAATAGGATAATTAATTGCTAGTTGCAGAAAAAGAGTAGTTTTGTTTTTTCTTCAATAGTATAATATCTCAATACAGAATGATATCTCGTGCAGCCAAATTTATTAATAGCAATTTGAGTAGTTTAGTGTATTTTAAGATAAAGCTGCGTAGTTTTAAACCGAAACTGCATAGTTTTGAAAAATGTTCAGTTAATGTTATTTTCGAATGATTATAAATATCTTGACTGTACGGGATATGAATTCATCTCAATATATCATCATATTCCATTTGAAAATGCTTTAACATGAAATTATTTTAAGCTACTATTGGGTCAATCATAGCTATGGCAATAATATCGAGCTTCAGACGTCGACGAGTGCTTGCATTAATCAGTTCCTGGCTTTTTTTTTACCTCAATTCAGTTTTGTTAATCCGTTCTTGTTTTATTGAATAATGTTTAGCTAAATTAAATTAATGTTAATATCTATTAATTTTATAGAAAAAGAAATTTAATTCAATTCAATTTATTTTAATCTGGAAAAACTACACGCTAACACTATGTTCCCTTTTTGGAAATTTTCAGAGATACAGTTCTCTTTTTGTTGTTAAGGAAAATGAATAATGTTTAGTTTTATTAAAAAAATTGTATTACAAACTTCCCCTTGACATTCTTAGGAATTTTTTTCTCACATATTTTCTATTTTAACGAATTTTTCAAGATTTAAATAGAGCATAAATAATCTTCCATAAAATATTATTTGAATTTAGAGTCATGTGGGACGGAATGGATGCATTGCCACATTTATTTTAAACTTTGCTGGCTACATAATGAGATCTCGTGTAACCAAGTGAAAAATAATAATTAAAAAAATGACGTAGTTTTGTGTGTTTTACGTTAAAATTGTGTAGTTTTAAGTCAAAGCTGCATATTTTTGAAAAGATCCGTTTATCAATTTATAGGTTCTATTAATGAAACTACATAATTCGAATATTAATTTATAAAACAACATCATTTTCAAATTGTTGTTTTTGACTTGGTTGTACTGCATATGAATGTGTTTGCTACATGGAAAATTTGCTAAATGTTTTGATGAAATTATAAGTAAAACCATATACAAGTTACTTCTAATTATATACAAAAATATGTGCCTATTCCAATCTAGCTTTATTTCCATTATTTTTTACGAACAAAAAAATCACGATCACGATCTTTTTTTTGAATAAAAGGTGAAATTTATTCAAAAGGGACGAACCCAAACACAGGAACAACACAAACAACCTGTACAGCAAACAGCGAAGGGGCAAAACGAGCTCACAACAAAAAACAGCAGCTCAACACAATGCTGGAAAACTCAAGGCAACATGCCTATTCTACCTAGCCATTGTTGATCTATAACACTAATTTTTCTAACATCAATTGCACCCAATTTCATCTTGAGGCCCCCAATAATTTCCCTCCAGCCACTAATCACGTTAACTCCTTCCTCTCCAAAAAGCTTTTTGTTCCTCATGCTCCAAACCACATACATAGTTCTAGTAGCAGCCGCAGCGATGAATCTCGTTTGTAATGTATCTTTCCTCCTCCCTTTGAACCACGGGATGAGCATGTGCCATTGAGAAGGGCCATTACTCACCCCAACAAAACTCAGGGCTCTCTGCCATAGATCGGCTGCAATGGGACAAACGAAGAAGAGATGATCACGGCACTCATCAGCCCTTCCACAAAGGACACACCTTGGATCCACGGAGCCTCCCATTCTCAGAATTCTATCCTTAGTCAATAACCTGTCCTGGCTAGCCAGCCAAGCATTGACTGAATCCCTCGGCGCATTGAACCTGTTCCACACAAGACTACCCCAATCAACCATGCTGCTCCGACCCCTCAAGTTCTCATAAGTAGCTTTTACAGTGAGGTCATTACCAGTGTCAATCCCAGCCATATCATCATCACTTGAATTCATACACAATCTGCTGAGTTTTTTGCAGTAAGAAAGCCTCTGCGTAATCCAAGAACTTTTGGAGTCCACACTATCCAGCCACCATTCCCTCCCCTTAGACCAATACGCCTTAAGCCAATCCACCCACATGTTGTGTTTATTCTCTTGAACCTCCCAAAGCTGTCTCAGCACCAAAGCGTCATTAAACGTCTTTAGGTTCTTGATGCCTAAACCACCTTCCTCCTTCGGCCGACACACCACATCCCAAGCAACTAAGTGCCCGCCTTTTCTGGAACTACCACCCTTCCACAGGAAATTGGCACAGATCGCATTAACTGCACTTATAACCTGTTTAGGGAGAATAAACACCCGAGCCCAGTATAACACCATCGCTTGAAGGACTGAGTTGATCAACACAGCCCTCCCTGCTCTAGAGAGGAGCCTCCCATGCCACGAGTTAAGACGCTTGGTCATCTTATCTAACAACTCAGCACAGTCTGCAGTCCTCAGGCGCTTCGCATTCAAGGGAATACCCAAATACTTCACCGGCAGAGTTTGCAGTTTAGTATCCAACATAGCTTCAAGCCAACACCTCTTAGCCTCTCCCATACCTCCAGCAAAGACCTGGCTCTTCCCAGAGTTAATCGACAGACCAGAGGCAGCTAAGAAGTGATCCACAGTGTTCTTTATGGCAATAATAGAGCTGTTTCTTCCACTGCTAAATAAGAAAAGGTCGTCAGCAAAAAGCAAGTGGTTCAGCTTCACTCTATGACACTTGGGATGGAAATAGAAGCCTTCCTTTTTAGATAAAAGGATCAATCCCCTCGATAAATACTCCATGATGATGGTAAAGAGAAACGGTGAGATAGGATCTCCTTGGCGGAGCCCTCTTTTCCCCTCAAAGTAGTCCACCATTTCTCCGTTGATTCTGATAGAATATTTCGCCGTTTGAACACACATAGTCATCCAGGAGATATACTTCCTCGGGAACTTCAGCAGCCGCAGCATATCAGCTAAGAACTCCCAGCTGACAGAGTCATAGGCCTTGCTGAGATCAATCTTCCAAGCAACTCTTTCACTAATATTCTTCCGCCCATACCCAGCAAGAATCTGTTGAGCCAAACAGATGTTTCCGATAATAGATCTCTCCTCGACAAAGGCACCTTGGGCTTGGTTGATGATGGAAGGGAGGACCTCCCTAATTCTGCCTGCTAACACTAAAGAAATAATCTTGTAGACCACGTTGCAGCAAGAGATTGGGCGAAACTGATCTGGCATCTCTGGATTGGCCACTTTAGGAACGAGCGCAATGAAAGCCGAATTCATTCCCTCTGGTAATGCATTATGCCTTAAGCAATGTCGAATACTCGAGCACAATTCACTACCAATCAGCGACCAGTTCTTCTTGAAAAAGCCTGAGGAAAAACCATCGGGCCCGGGAGCCTTGTCAGAGCCAATATTACACACTGCCTGCCATATCTCCACATCAGTGACTTCCCTGACCAGCCGTCTGCAATGCTCCGCTCCCACCAAGGGGCCAGACAAGACAATATCTTCCACAATAGGCACAGTCGGCTGCTGTTGGGTAAGAATGCTTTTAAAGTGATTGGTAAACTCCTCCTTTATCACACTGGGGTCAGTAGAGAGCTCTCCATCCCTAGTCTTGACCATTCTGATTTTGTTGCGCTCGCCCCTGCTCTTCACATAAGAGTGGAAAAACCGAGTATTAACATCTCCCTCATTGGCCCATCTGATTTTAGCCCTCTGTTTATAGAATAAAAGCTGATAGTACTTAAGTTTCCTGAACTCTTGGGCCCTGTCTTTAACCTCCTCAAACAGACGGGCATTATCAGGGAGCGAATCAGACTTCTCTTGAGCTCTAAAAAGCACCTCTCTAGCCTCATTGACTCTCGAGTCCATGCCCTTAGTAACCTTTGCGAAAGACTGCTTCATCATTTCCTTCATTCTTTTGAGCTTTGATTGAACCATGAATAAATTTCTGCATTTACTAAGTGAATTCCACTCCTTCTTCACAGCATCCTCATAATCATCCAGCTGCTCCCAGAACAGACAATATTTAAAGGATCTCGGATATTTCACCCTCGCACCCCAAGATACTTTAATAGGACTGTGATCAGATAGGCCAGGTGCCTGAATAAAGGCAAAAGAGTCTTCGAACTGGTTGATCCATTGCGCATTCGCCAACGCTCTATCAAGCTTACACCAGATCCTCTCTTGAGGATTGCTCTGTTTATTGTTCCAAGTGAAGTAACAGCCTCCCGCATGAATGTCTGTTAACTCCGCTTTGTCAACAAAGTCTCTAAGCTCCTCTAAATCACTGTCACAGACTCTATTCCCATTCAGCTTTTCTTTGCGCTCCATAATACAGTTGAGATCACCCAGCAGCATCCAGGCACCCCTTCTGTTTCTTATATTCACCTCTAAGTCCCTCCACATAACTGCCCTCTCCCTTTGGTCATTGCTCGCATAGACAAAGGCCACCCAAGCCAACTCACCTCCCGCTTCAATCTCACACAACATAAAATGAGTGGTTCTCACCACTTGTTTCACCGTGATCCTCTCATTGTTCCACAAAATCATGATTCTCGCCCAGCCATTATGAGGCACACTAAACTCTGCCTTCCAAGAATCATCCGGCCTGCACACCTTATGCGTATCCTCCCACTTATTCTCCGGAATCTTAATCTCACACACCGCCACCAAGTCTAACCTATCTCTCCTAATCCACCCTTTCACTTCAGCTTTTTTTAGGGAGCTGTTCAAACCCCTTATATTCCACGATGTGATACTATACATCAAGAATGGCATTATTGTGCGACCCCGCGCTAACCCCTCTCTTCCCCTTCCCTAGTTCATGCTTCGCCCCCTTAGCTCTACTCCCTCCAGTAGAGGACGTCTGATCTTTCGACCCTTCGCTTGCCTCTCGACTGGACTCACCTTTCTCCCTCTGCCTTTCCTTTTTCCTAGCCCGTTTTTGGGAGCTTTTGGACATAACCTTTTTGAACTTGTCATTCTTGCCATCACTCACCCCCTCCTTAACATGGTCTCTACAATCACCTTCTATATCTAAGTTGACTTGGGCAATCTGATCATCCCTCCCCTTACTGGCAAGAACTCTGCTACTCGCACCATCGCCTTCAGCTTCTAGAGTCTCAGGGACTATAGCTGACTCATCCCCCTCCTCTTCCGGAGAGACACCCCCATCTACAGGATGGACCTCATCAATATCCCCCTCCTCCTCCACCGGGTCTCGCTTGTCTTGAAGCTTGATTTGAAGGGCTTCGTGCTTTCGTAAATCATCCAACATCTTCTCCATATTCGGCTCCGGGCATTTGTTTGTCAAATGGCCAAAGTTCAAGCAATTTGTACACCGCAGAGGCTTCCATTCGTACACAACAGGTTGGGTGAATGAATTCCCATGCGGATCCTTGTATCTGATTGCATCCCTAAACTCCTGGTCAGCAAAGATTTCAACGCACACTCTTGCATAGCTCATGAACGAACCCTCTGCCGTAACACCATCCGTACATATCGGCTTCCCCAACTGGGAACACAACCGGCTGAGGCTACTAGCACCACACAAGTGCGCCTTAAGGCCAGGAAGACGAATCCACACTGGAAGAGCATCAATGCTCCCACACTTGTACTCTTCATCTTCTGACCAAGGCTTCAAGATTAGAGGCCTATTGTCAAAACTCCAGGGTCCTCCACTCAGTACCCGTAGCATATGGTCTTCTTCTTTGAAACGAAACAGGAAAATCCCATCGTTAAGCTGTGACACTGAAACTCTTCATCTTGTACTCTTCATCTTCTTTGAAACGATCACGATCTTTAATTAGAAAAGAAAGGAAAAAAACTATGTCGGTAAACTTGCCATGAGCGTAGAATTAGAGAACATTAAATAACGCAAGTGTAGCAATTTAAAAGATAAAAAAACGAATCAAAGAACTATAATTAAAGTAAAGGATCCGATTCAAAGAATCAAAGAACTATAGGGGGCGAAGTATATTTTTTGTAAACTCCAAGGACTCGAGCTTAAAGCAAAGAAACATCACAAACTGAAGTAAAAGTCTCCGCGCACTAAGAAATCAGAACATTGTTTTCAATAATGTCGTGAAACATCCTTAGCCTGTAGTCGAACCGTCCGATCGAATAACGATTGATAAATCGTACGGTCCTTATCAAAACAAAACTCAAACAGCGTGCTGAGCTGTCTCTCAATACCGCCACTAAATGACAAGCAGTGTCATCCTCTGCTTTACCCTTCTTTTTAAACAACAGCTGAGCTCCTGCTCTTCATCATCAATCTGAAACTCCAGTCTCTCTCTTTCTTTCTTTTTTTTTTGTGATCGTTGATGGCGGAGTGCGGAGGAGAAAGGAGGGTGGGAGTGGCTGTTGACTTCTCGGCGTGCAGTAAGAAAGCACTGAAATGGGCGGTGGATAACGTGCTGCGTGAAGGAGATCATTTCATCCTCATCACCATCCGTCCCGAAGGAAATTACGAGTCAGGCGAGATGCAACTCTGGGAAACTACCGGATCTCGTAAGCTCCTTTCTTTCTTCCTTCGTTTTCAATTCATTTCCCTAAATCAATGTTTTATGGATCTACAACTTAACTTTCTGTATCGTACCATCTCTAGTAGCTGATTGACATGAATTTAGGTTTTTTCAGATCACAGTAAAACATTGTTTCTATATTTTGAATTTTAAGAGAAGATTCATATCTAGTTCAATTTAAGAATGTCAACTTCTTTTTTGGGCTTTAAAGTCTGAAGTATTTAGATTAAGTCACTGGGATTAAGATCAGGTGCAAACCTACGGACTACAAACCGACGGGGTATAATACACTTCTTACAAACTATGACATAGATTGAGAATTGAGATAGTGACCTATAATTCGTTTGGATAGAACCATGATATAGTTCATAACAAGTGTATCATAATTCGTCAGTTTGCACCAAAAATCAGGTGATCTTGAATCTAAGTCATTGAGCTCATTTTTCAATTCAAATTTCCTATTTAATGGTTTTGGTTCAGTTCAAAAGAACACAAGTTAATGCGTTTCATTGGAAAAACTTCAACTAGTATTAACAATATATTACACAGTTTTGTGCCTTTGTTTTACATCCAATCTTCTTTTTTAGTTTTATCTTAGGACAAAACTTCATTCTCCAATGAAACAACAATTTTTACTATATTTAGTTTGACGGTTGGGAACCTTCAATCAATCATGTTGACAACTGATGTTGATCTTATACTTGTTGATTCATTTGGGCAGCTTATATACCCGTGAAGGAGTTCTCTGACCCAATTATAATGAAGAAATATGGAGTTCATCCTGATGCTGAAACTTTGGACATTGCGAATACTGCAGCTGCTCAAAAGGGGGTATGCTTGTCGAGTTGTCGTTATATACATGCCAAAATTGATTTTTTTTATATGCTTCAACGCCGTCTTGAATGGAAAACAAGTTTATTTGTGTGTTTGTTTGTCTAGGCTATTGTGCTAATGAAGATTTACTGGGGAGATGCTCGTGAGAAGTTATGTGAAGCAATTGATCACATTCCTCTTAGCTGCATCATTATTGGCAACAGAGGACTTGGCAAGATCAAGAGGTTTGATCATCCAAGCACTCTTTCCTTTGTACTCTCCTGTTCGTATCACATATGCTCCGAGATGATTGTTTCATTTCTTTTTCATTTGCTTCAGAGCAAAACATTATAAGTCTCCATTTAGCCCATTGTGGATTTTCTTTTCTGAAAGCACTGCAATGTCAGTCGAGATATTCGAGAAGAGTGATTTGTTACAACACACTATTTGCAATATGTATATGAGAAGAGAACTAATGTAGTACTGTGAAACCTTTTGGACAAAATAATCTGTCGAGCATGACGTTTCTATACATGAACTTACGCTAAGTATTGAACTTACGAACTTCAAGCTTGTGTTTAATGCAGGGCTATACTAGGCAGTGTGAGCAACTATGTAGTGAACAACGCATCCTGCCCGGTCACTGTGGTCAAGCAATAAGCTGAGCATGTACATCTTGCACTTCATCTATTCCAAATAAAGCTGAGGTTTCTGATCTGATTCTTGTAACGCTTGAAAGGCCTCATCAGGTTGTGCAATTTATATGTAATGTTTTCCATAAGCCAGTTTCTTTTGATTTTATTTTTTTAACTTCCTGCCGTGGTTCCCAAGTTCTGTGATTGTGCAGTTACTTACCAACTCCATGACTATATTATTTGCTCTGTTAACTGTTATGATATGAATGCTACTTGTTTGTGTAACGGCTGTCATTGCAATTCAGACTCTCGATGCTCTGTTTGAATTTTGGAAATGAAGAAAAAATAAATATTACAACATGGAAAAATTTCTTTTTTTAATTTGGGGTTTACATTTCATATAACTCAAGCACTATATGAATAAAGCTTGAACATATTGCGCGGGAGAAATAACATGTCCACGCGTAAGCATAACGAAAAATACTTATCCACAAAAATGGGGAGAATTATACTACTCGGGGGATCGAATCTTTGAGCTATAGTAAGAGTACAAACTACTTGACCAAAGCCCCTCTCGTTTCATGGAAGTTTTTCTTTTGTATGCTTTTGTAGAATTTCCATGATATATCAAATATACGGTTCCATTTTCCTTTAAAAAATAAATCTGAAAAATTTCCCTAAAACCAAACTGGAGTGGTATAGTTTATAATCAAAAAAATGTAATTGATTTAATCGGTTTTAGACTAAGGATCATATGAGAAGTTGTCAAAATCATAAGAAATGAGAAATTTTTTAACCGTCCGATTGAAGATCGTAGGGCTCACAATTAACAGAATATTTGCATATCAATTAGTATAAAATATGGCAATAAGGGTACTATTGTTATTGTAGTATTTCCAGATCCTATTTTCTCGTTCGATTTTGGTACTCGGATCTCTCTTGCATTTGATTGGGAGCTGCTTTGCGACTATGATGCATTAATGATCGTCAGTTGGAGTCGGCTGCGGTTCTTTGGCATCGGTATTCTCAGAAGCTGATTCCGATGCTGGACTCACCGGTTCACTATAGTGATTCATCTTAAAATCCTCGATCGAGATCAAATTTGAATGCGTCAGATCCGACTCAGAAGCCATTTCACACAACCCCGAATGAACAAAAGCTTCCAACAACGATCAAAAACAAATTTCCACCACCGATTTGTTTGTCAGATATTGAGAAACAGAGCATCGCTGAGAAATTAGTTTCAATTCGTCATTTGGAGTTTCTTAGAGTTGATTTTCAGGCAGAGTTGTGAAATTTATGAACCGATTGGAGCCGCAGTGAGATGAGAAATAATTGCTGCGGGATGAGGATGAGCATTATGCAACTTATAATTGGTGACAAATATGCTACGCATTTTGGCTTAGTAACTATGAATTTTATCATGAATCCAGAACTAATGTTGTCAAGCAAAAGTTAGGAATTTTGATTTAGTAACTACAAATTTTATCATGAATCCAGAACAAATGTTGATCAGCAAAAGCTACGAATTTTATCATGCAGACTACATGCATTGCATATAATGCTTAGCTTTTAATAAATATTTCGTAACGGACTCAGACTGCATGCATTGCATATAATGCGTAGTTTTAAACATATAATTCGTAGCGGATTTAGACTAACTCTTGAACAGCTTCAATTACTACGAATATTATCCTACGCATTTTCATACAATTACTATGAATATTATCTTACGCATTTTGATTCAATTACTACGAATAATGATTGAGGATGCTACGCATTTTATAATGAATTCAGAACCATTGTTAGTCAGCAAAAGCTAAGAATTTTGTTTTAGGAACTATGAATTTTATAATGAACCCATAATCAATATTGGTCGGCAAAAGCTACAAATATTGATTTAGTTACTACGAATTTTTTTACGAAATTAGATTCGTTAGCGACGGAAATTAGACCCTTTTGTTGAGAATGAACTGTTTTGAGAATTGCAAAATCAAATTTGAAAAAGCAGACGCGAGAGAAGAGCCTAACTTGCACTTCGACGGAGCTTGCGGAATTAAGACCGGCCTAAAGATTTTTGAAGTCTTCCGATATCTTCCTCGGAGGCTTTTCACAACCCACGCCCTCATTAGCCATAGATGTCGATGAAGAACAATTATAGATGAGAAGAAGAACGCGACCGAGAAACTACGACGATTGAAGGGTTTGATTTAATTAGGGTTAATTTCATAGACAAAAATATCCTTAGTTACGCGGTTAAACGAATTAAAAAATAAATATTAGTTTTAATTAGGGTTAATCTGAGTCATTTATTTTATGAGATCTATGGGCCTAATAAGTTCTCATTTCTCATGAGATCTCAACTCTTTAGACTAAACTGAAGTTTGTTTACCCATTTTGCGAATAGCCAGTCCTAATAAGTAGCCCAACTTTGGCTACAATTCTCCCTCTCTTCCTGATAAATACACAACTAAATTCCTTTACTTTCCCTTGAGACTTCAGTTCTCAAATCCATATTTTCTTTTATTTTTTAAAAGGGTAAAGTACTAAAATTTCATTTCAAATCAAGTACCAAACTATCAAAAGTTTCAATCTAAGTACCGAACTATCATCTCATTTCAAATAAAGTACTGAACTGTCAACAGTTTCAATTTGAGTACCAAACTACCAAAATTTTAGGTGAACATGAACCATCTTGCTCCTCTTCGGATCATGTCACTTCACTGTAGCGAAGTTAAATGCGTGGAGCAAAATTTCACATACCCAATTTTTTCCGGCAAACCAGTCACTTCATTTTCTACTCCCAGTAGCTTCTAGAGGAAAGGGTTCAGGTTCAAATCCACTAGAATATGTAAGTTTTGATACATGAATCCACCAAGAACCTTAATTGACTTTATATGGACTCAATCTAAATCAACTATACGACTGATTGAATTGTCCATGTTGGGCTGCCTTGAATCTGAAGTGGGCTTAAGGCCCATGTTTGGCTAGGGTTAGGGTTTTTTTTGTAGTAGACAATATATAAACCCTACTAGTCATGCTGTAAATCATACTCTCCAAATCTGAATACAAAGCTGCCTCTTCTTGCCCGTGGACTAGCCAACACACTGTTGGTGAACCACGTTAAATTTCCTGTGTCGTTTCTTATTATTCGTTCTACATCTTTGTTGTCAAATCACTTCTGTCACAACAAACTGGTATCAAGAGCTGGGTTTTGCCGCTGCTGCTAGGGTTTGTAATTCCAACATCAAAGATGGCTGCTATGAACGTGAAGATCGACAAATTTACCGGGAGGAACAGCTTTGGGTTATGGCAGATCAAGATGCGAGCTCTGTTGAAGCAGCAGGGTCTGTGGGCGCCGTTGTCCGGGAAGAAGAAAACGGATGCTGATGACGAAGAGTTGAATAGCCTGGAGGAGAAGGCTCATTCAACAATCATGCTGTGTCTAGCTGATGATGTCATCACTGAAGTCGCTGATGAAGATACTGCTGCTGGTCTGTGGTTGAAGCTGGAGAGTCTTTATATGACGAAGTCTTTAACCAACAAGTTGCTTCTGAAGCAACGTCTGTTCAGTCTGCGTATGCAGGAAGGTACACCTCTGAGAGATCACCTTGATCAATTAAATTCAATATTATTGGATCTGCGTAATATTGATGTTAAGGTTGATGATGAGGATGCTGCTTTGATTTTATTGGTATCTTTGCCCATGTCGTACGAGAATTTTGTGGACTCGTTTATTGTTGGGAAAGATAGCTTGTCATTGGAAGAAGTCAGATCAGCCCTTCACACCAGGGAAGTTCGCCATAAAGCTTCTGGTTCAGTTACTGAAAATCAGGCATCAGGGTTAGCTGTTATCGGGAATAAAGGACATGGAAAAATTGTTAAGAAGAAGGCGAATTACAAGAAGTCCAAGTCAAATGGTTCTAAAGCTAATGATGTCTGCAACTATTGTAAGGAGAAAGGACATTGGAAGAACGAGTGTCCCAAGAAGCAGAAGCAGCAGGGAGATGGTTCTGCAGCTGTGGCAGAATATGATGTCAATTCTGAAGAGGATTTGGCTTTGGTAGCTAATGAACAACCACACTACAAGAATGTTTGGGTTCTTGATTCTGGGGCATCTTATCATATTTGTCCGCGCAGGGAGTGGTTCTCAACTTATGAGCAGATAGACGGAGGCAATGTATCCATGGCCAACAGTGCTGTCTGCAAAGCTGTTGGAATTGGCTCAATCAGAATACGGACGCATGATGGCTCTTTCTGCACATTGAACGAGGTCAGACATGTTCCACTGATGACAAAGAACTTGATATCGCTGAGTTTACTAGACAGCAAGGGTTTCAGTTTCAGAGGTGAAGGTGGAGTTTTGTATGTCTGCAAGGGTTCTGATGTGATTTTAAAAGGTGTGAAGCGTGGAACTTTGTATTTTCTGCAAGGGTCTACAGTGACAGGTTATGCAGCTGTGGCATCGTCTGAGGCTTACAAAGAGGATATGACTAAGCTGTGGCATATGAGGCTTGGTCATATGAGTGAAAGAGGGATGCAAATTTTGTCGAAGAGGGATCTTCTTGATGGCTACAAGGTTAAAAGCCTTGATTTTTGCGAGCATTGTGTGTTTGGGAAGCTACATCGCAGCAAGTTCCCAAAAGGTGTTCACAGAACAAAAGGCTCGCTGGATTATATCCACTCTGATTGTTGGGGTCCTGCTCGTGTTGAATCCGTTGGAGGTAACAGATATTTTGTGTCAATTATTGATGATTATTCTCGCATGACTTGGGTGTTCATGATGAAGAACAAAAGTGAAGCCTTCAACAAGTTCAAGCAGTGGAAAACTTTAGTGGAAAATCAGACTGGAAAGAAGATCAAAAGGCTTCGAACTGATAACGGGCTGGAATTTTGTTCAGCTGAGTTCAATGAGTTCTGCAAGACTGAGGGGATTGCGCGGCATCACACTGTGAGAGACACGCCGCAGCAAAATGGGGTGGCAGAACGTATGAATCAGACTCTGTTGGAGAGAGCGCGGTGCATGCTCTCTAATGCTGGATTACCTAGGAGGTTCTGGGCAGAGGCTGTAAGCACGGCGTGCTATCTGATTAACCGTGGACCTCACACAGGTATTGGCGGGAAGACACCCTATGAGGTGTGGTCTGGTAAGCCTGCAGATTATTCTTTGCTGAGAGTATTTGGTTGCACTGTTTACTATCATGTTAATGAAGGTAAACTAGAACCAAGGGCCAAGAAGGCTATATTTGTTGGTTTCGGGGATGGAGTTAAGGGATATAGAATTTGGTCACCGTCTGAGAAGCGAGTTATACTTAGCAGAAGTGTAATATTTGATGAAGGTTCTATGCTTAACTCTACATTGAAGTCAACTATTGTACAGGAAAGTGGTAGTGTTGATAAACAGGTGGAGCTGCAAATTACTCCGGAGCAGAGTGAAATGCAGCACTAAGGTGGAGAAGATCAACACGTTATCACTGAAGCTGATACGCCAGAATCAGATGATCCTCAACCCTCAGAAACACGCCAGCATTGCATAGCTCTTGATAGAGCTAGAAGAGTGGGTGTTGGAGCTCCAAGGAGGTATGGTTTTGAGGATATGATTTGTTATGCACTACAGGTTGCTGAAGAGGTGGATATTCATGAGCCGTGTACCTATAAAGAAGCTATTTCTGGTAGTGAATCTACACAATGGCTTGCTGCAATGGGAGATGAGATGGAGTCACTTCACAAGAATCAGACTTGGGATCTTGTCAAACGACCTAAGGAGAGAAAGATTGTTACTTGTAAGTGGGTTTTCAAGAAGAAGGAAGGAATATCGCCAGCTGAGGGGATTAAGTATAAAGCTCGAGTTGTTGCCAGAGGATTCACACAGAGAGAAGGGGTTGACTATAATGAGATTTTCTCGCCAGTGGTCAGACACACTTCTATCAGAGTGCTACTTGCAATAGTAGCACATCAGGATTTTGAGCTGGAGCAACTAGATGTCAAGACAGCTTTCTTACATGGAGAGTTGGAAGAGGAGATTTATATGACTCAGCCAGAGGGGTTTCAAGTTCCAGGAAAAGAAGATTATGTTTGCAAGTTAAAGAAGTCTTTGTATGGACTTAAGCAGTCTCCGAGGCAGTGGTATAAAAGGTTTGACAACTATATGATTGAGCTAGGCTATAACAGAAGTCCATATGATTGTTGTGTTTATCATAACAAACTTGAAGATGGTTCGATGATTTATCTGGTGTTATATGTCGATGATATGCTTATAGCTGCAAAGTCCAAGTCTGATATTAAGAAGTTGAAGGGTCTTCTCAGTGCTGAGTTTGAGATGAAGGATTTGGGTGCTGCGCAGAAAATATTGGGTGTGGAAATCTACAGGGAGAGAAGTCAGAAGAAGCTTTTCTTATCACAGAAGAGTTATATTCAGAAGATATTATCCAGGTTTGGAATGTCTTCAGCTAAACCTATAGATACACCCAGTGCTGTTAATCTTCGTCTGTCTTCAGTGTCTGCAGCTCAGTCTGAAGCTGAGAAGGAGTATATGTCTCGAGTCCCATATTCTAGTGCAGTAGGAAGTCTGATGTATGCCATGGTCTGCACTAGACCTGATATTGCCCATGCTGTTAGTGTTGTCAGCAGATTTATGGGTCAGCCTGGGAAGGAACATTGGCAAGCGGTGAAGAGGATTTTCAGATACCTTAGAGGTACATCTGATGTGGGTCTCATTTATGGGAGTGATTCACAGTGTTTGGTGACTGGTTACACAGATTCTGATTATGCTGGAGATGTTGATAGTCGAAGATCCATGACTGGTTACGTATTTACTCTTGGCGGTTCTGTTGTTAGTTGGAAGGCAACTTTACAGCCTACGGTTACTTTGTCTACTACTGAAGCAGAGTATATGGCGTTGACAGAAGCTGCTAAAGAGGGGATATGGTTAAAGGGATTAGTCAGTGATCTTGGTCTTCATCATGATCAGGCTATTGTATATTGTGACAGTTTGAGTGCAATATGCTTAGCCAAGGATCAAGTCCATCATGAGCGGACTAAACACATAGATGTCAGATATCATTTCTTACGCGGTGAGAAGAGGATTAAGGTGATGAAAGTAGGCACTGCTGATAATCCTGCTGATATGTTCACCAAGCCGGTTCCACATGGCAAGTTCAAGCATTGTTTGGACTTGCTCAATGTTTTAAGCTGTTGAAGGCCCTTAGGGGCATCTGAGGCAAGAAGAGGATCTGAGTATTTCTGGCGCATTAAGGTGCATCTGGTGTCCGGGGATTCAAGTCAAGGTGGAGATTTGTTGGGCTGCCTTGAATCTGAAGTGGGCTTAAGGCCCATGTTTGGCTAGGGTTAGGGTTTTTTTTGTAGTAGACAATATATAAACCCTACTAGTCATGCTGTAAATCATACTCTCCAAATCTGAATACAAAGCTGCCTCTTCTTGCCCGTGGACTAGCCAACACACTGTTGGTGAACCACGTTAAATTTCCTGTGTCGTTTCTTATTATTCGTTCTACATCTTTGTTGTCAAATCACTTCTGTCACAACAGTCCATATAACGAGTACAATATAATGAGGCGAAAGCAAGCACGACGATCAATGTTATTGGCTTCAGCGTAGCCCCGACTTGATGGCTAACTCCGATGATGACTGCAGCTCTAACGAGTAGTGAGAGAACACTACGTATGCCACTATCGATCAAGTTGTCCATCAGGACACGAGTCCCGAGTGTGCTTGGTTCGAATCCTGAGGGCAAGAAAAATTATTGATACCCATAAGCACTCAAAACAGGTGACGCCACCTTCAGAATCATAATGTGATTCTTGATTAGTCCAAGAATCGCCGATTTTTAGTCAAGCACTTGAATTGACTATTAAAAATATGAAATGGGCTACAATGTTGGTGATTGAGTGATGTTGGTGATTGAAGACTCAATCATTTGTTGACTCATGTGTGTGGTTGAGAGAAATTCAACAGAGAGTGCTGCAGTTCCAAGGAGAACACAAACGATGTTTGATATTAGTCTGAACGACAATTTTGATTTGGCGTCTAGTGTGGTGCAAACAACAAAAATAGCACAAAGGTAATTCTAGGAATTCTTGCTTAGTTTGATAACAAATAAGGATGAAACTCAAGCGGGGAATAAACGGTTAGGTTCAGGAATTTTTGTGTTATGTGTGTATTGATGTAGGAGGTTGAAATATTTAGGAAATAAATCTTTTAAAAAATTTCATATTATTTTTAGCAACTTTTTTATTTTAGTTTTTAGAAATTTTCTTTTTTTTGTTTTCTCCATTTATAGCACGCTTGGGTCGTAGAACTTTAACATCTTTTATCTTTTATTTTTGGAATAAAAAAACTTTAACTTTGCTATTTTTTCTGGTGGATTCTAGAGTTTTCTTTTGAGTTCACGCTTGTGAATTCGATCATCTATTCTAGGTTTAGCGCTAACTATTCATTAAAGATTTCCACTGTGTCAAGTGGTATCAGAGCAGACTTTTCTTGTTCTTTTGAAGCTTTAACAGCCATGGAAGATCAACCAGTGGTCAGAGCAGACTTTGAAGGGATTTCATCGACTTTTACCATGACCTTTACTCATTTGATAAATCAGATTGCAACTTTGACGACAATAGTGGACAACCATAAGAGTATTCAACATAGAGATATGAGAAGGGAACTGAATATGGTCCCGCGAGATGAGTACAATCGTGCGGCTATTGTCAAAGTTTTCATGGAAGGTGATGGTGTAATGATGTTTCTACATAAGGAGAGGTTCCTTGTTGGTCCTTCCGGCAAACTGCAACATCACAAGCATGGACCATTCACGACGGATGAGGTCCTATATCAAGAAAAGAACTCGGGGTCGAGTTCTTTTGAGGAGGAGGACACTGATGTAGGAGGCTGAGAAAGATTTAGGAACTAAATCTTTTAGAAATTTCCATATTATTTTAGCAACTTTCTTATTTTAGTTTTTAGCAACTTTCTTATTTTAGTTTTTAGCAATTTCCTTATTATTTTTTTGTTTTCTCTATATATAGCACCCTTGGGTCGGAGAACTTAAACATCTTTTAGATTCCAAAATTTTTGTTCGAATTCACGCTTGTAAATTCCATCATATATTATAAATTTAGCGCTTGATCCAAACTAAAATAAGAAAGTTGCTAAAAATAATATAGAAAAAAGATTTTGTTCTCACCCTCCTACATCATGTATCTCCATATTCTGTCTACCATGTGTTTGTCAAATTGTTTCTATAGTACGGGCTTCGTATTTTATTATGCATACGAATTGAATTAACAGCAAGAGTTACGGTACATCGCAAAAGAAGGTAAGGTTTTAGAAACCACAACCCAAACCTCCTCTTTATTTGCATTCAAATCCTCTCAATCATGTTCAATATATTTTCTCCCTGAAATTTGTCCACAACCACAAGCACATCCACTTCCTCTTCCATATCTCGGCTACTTTCGAGACTTCACCTTTCCAATGGAACGTCAGAAAGTTAACTTAAGCTCTCAAAGATTCACGATCAGGGTGATTCGATAACAAAATATCACTCTCTGTATACGACACTTTCAACAAAGAATTTCTTCATTTACATAATATTTAGGGAAAAGTAAATATTGATGCCTTAAACTATCAACGTTTTTCAATTGAAGGTTCAAATTATTGATTTATTGAAACAGATGCAAAATAAAAATAAATTGACAAATTTTCCAATGTCAAGCACCGTAGCTGCACCATGATTAAATTGTTAACTCAATCACGTGAACCTAGTTGAAAATAAAACAACATTTTCATCATAAACTCTTAACATGTTGAATCAATCTTGTTTCTTTTAGCACCCATAGACTTTTTTGTTGAGTTGTTATCAACTGGGTTCATATGATTAAGTTAACAATTTAATCACAGTGTAGTTATAGTGCTCGACGTTTGAAAATTTGTGAATTTATTTTTTTATTTTGCTCTTGAATTTATTTTTATTTTTGCTCTTGATTTGAAAAATAATAGGTTGGATCTTTATTTAGAAAATGCTAGTAACTCAGGTACCAATATATACTTTTTCTTTATATTCATTCTTAATAATTTAAAATTTAAACATGCACGGCAGTGCAGTTAAATTTAGTTTAGGTGCTGTTTGATTGAGCTAAAAAAATTAAAATGAAATTTATTTAACTTTACTGAACTTAATTTAATTGTACTGAATTTAACTTTACTTTATTTAACTTAATTTAACTTTCAAAAAAGTAAAGTTTTGAATAAAGGCATTGAATTTAAGTTTTGAGAACTACAAAATTAAAAATTAAAAAAATTAACTTTATTTAATTTAATTTAACTGTACTGAACTTTATTTAACTTTACTGAATTTAAAATCATGAAATTTAAGCTCTACGAAACAGACCCTAGAACATCTAAATAAACACTTAATTTGAGTTAAATATTTTTAATTAAAAAATTAAATAGTATAATAATTTAGTGATTCAATTATACTGTTTGAATCAAAGTAAATTATTTCCATATCAGGAAAAGACCAAGTGAAAACCATATTTTTGGTGTAAACTGTAAAATTCGTCAAAAGTGGGTTATAATTTGTCGCCGAGAAACCAAAAGTACGACATGGTTCGTCAAAAGTGATGTATAAATCGTGGTCGAAAAATTATCCATACGACAAGATTTAATCTCATCCATGCAAATGACCAAATTAAAATCTGTGATTGATTTATATTTTTGCAAAAATATGTTGTTTACACCATATCCTTTTTCTTTCATATCATTTCAAAAGAATTTACTCTAAAACTGTCATATGACGGGATTTAATCTCATCCGTCCAAATGACCAAATCAAAGACTGTCATTGATTTATATTTTTGCAAAAATATGATGTTTACACCGGATCTTTTTTTCAAAAAAATTTCCAATTTGACTAAAATTGAAATTTCATTTCAGATTGTAGCTAATTGCCAAATTCGTTTTCCAAAATGGCCACATAGGCGTCGTTGCCAACGACGCCTAAGACTTAAAACGTCGTTGGCAACATTGTCTTATGCCCAGTGTCGTTTTTACATGATATAATGTTGAGTCACGAGCTTATATGCCAATTTTTCTTAGGCGCTGTTACTAACATCACCTAAATTGAGATATATTCTTCTTCGACATGACGAATGCCGGCCCCGGCACCAATGCTTCTCAGTTCTTCATATGCAGCGCGAAGACGGAGTGGCTTGAGCTTGACGGTAAGCATGTGGTGTTTGGCCAGGTTGTTGAAGGGCTTGACGTTGTTCAAGCAATTGAAAAGGTGGGATCTAGATCGGGCAAGACCTCAAAGCCTGTGGTTACTGCTGACTGTGGTGAACTTTCGTAGATAACATCTCATCTGATTCTTGATATGAAATTTAACTGATCATCGTGAGAGAGAGAAATTCAAGGAGAAAATATCTCAATTTAGTTGCTGTTAGTAAAAGTGTCTAAAAATTTGTCACATAAGCCCATCCCTCAACATTATATCGAGTAAAAACGACACTGGCTATAAGACGATGTTGCCAACGGCGCTTTCAATCTTAGGCGCCGTTAAAATGTAGCAATTTCAGAAAACGAATTTGGAAATCGGCCAAAGAGGAAATGAAATTCGAATTTTTCCTAAATTAGAAATTTTTTCAAACTGCACCTAAAGAAATGTGGCCATTTCAGAAAACAAATTTGAAATTTTCCACGATATGAAATGAAATTCGAATTTTACCTAAATTAGAAATTGTTTTCTCTTATTTCTTTCGTATCATTTCAAAAGAATCCACGCTACAAAAATGTTACATGAAATCGACGGTGGCCAGAAGCAGCAAAAGGAAAAGGGAGGTTCCTTAAACCCTAAACCCCTCTTTTAACCGCAAACGAAGCAAACATTTGTTGAATGGCTATCTTTTCCATATTCTCGAAATCGGCGGCGACAGCTCGACGCAATCAACCTCACCGCACATTAGTCGACCTGTCCGCCATCAAATGCATACGCGACCGAGCTCTCGACCACGTCGTCGAAAGAGAGAAGAATCTCAAGCCAGCCATCAATCTCAAAAACCTCATCATCTCCGATCCCACTAAGACCGTCCCGCTCACCACCATCTCTGAAAGACGTCAATCGCTCGAGATCCTCACTCGCCCAATCGATTTCATCCGTAGCTACCCTTCAGTTTTTGAAGAGTTCCTTCCCGACGCAGCCGGCGTCGTTCCGCACGTTCGTCTCACTCCTGAAGCTGTTGAACTTGATTCGGAAGAGAAATTGATGTTCGAGAGCGATAGTTACAAGCAACAGGTTGCTGATAGGTTGGTTAAGATTTTGATGCTGAATAGAAATCATAAGGTTCCATTGAGTTTGGTTGATAGGATAAAATGGGATCTAGGGCTTCCAAATGACTATTTGGATAGTGTGATTCCTCAGTTTCCTGACTATTTTCATGTTGTGGGATCTGGTGATGACCGGTTTTTGGAGTTGGTTTGTTGGATTGATGAGTTAGCTGTTTCTGCCATGGAGAAGAATGGGATGAAGGCTGAAAAGGAAGGTTTGTATCTTGGAGAGTATATGAAAGGAATGCCGATTGAGTTTCAGGTCGAGTACTCTGAAGATTTCGAGATGGACAAGAAGTATAAAAAATGGCTTGATAACTGGCAGAAGCTGCCCTATATATCGCCATACCAGAATGCATCTCATCTTTCGTCTTCGAGTGATGAGTCCGATAAGTGGGCAGTTGGGATTCTGCATGAGCTTCTGCATCTCCTTGTTCCGAAGAAATCTGAGAAGGATACTTTGTTGTGTTTTGGTGAGTATATGGGTTTAAGACCGAGGATCAAGAGAGCTATGCTTCAACATCCTGGTATTTTCTACATGTCTAGTAAGCTTGGAACTCATACGATTGTATTGAGAGAAGCGTATAAGAGAAATGTGCTAATTGATAAGCATGTGCTGATGAATATGAGGAGTCAGTACATTCATCTCATGAACACATCAAAGCATGTTTCTAAACAACAAAGTGTTGAACAAAAGAAGAAGCAGCTTGCTCGTGATGTCAATGGTAAAGGTGAACAAGAGCAGAATGGTGAAGATATTGATTCATTTTACTCTTCGAGTTCTGAAGATGAAGATAAAGATGATATTGATGATGATGATGATGATGAAGATGATGATGAGGAAGAAATTCAACAGAAGAAACAAAAAGGGGTGAATTTTATCAAGTCTAATTTAGAGCATGAAAAACCTTTCAAGAAACATAACCAAAAGAAGTACACCCATGTATTCTCAGAAAGGAATGAGACGAACAAACATTTGAAAGATTCGAGGAGGATTGGAAAGGATCGAGAGAAAAATACTTATGGAAGGTCGTCCGAGGGATTTAATTCATCTCAAAGCCGAGAACGACACATGGTTAACGGCACTGGTGATCGTAAGGATGATACAAGGACAACTTCCACAAGAAGCGGGAAAATGTCCTCTCGAGAGGGAGTGGTAAGGAATAACAGTTTTAGTGTAAAATCGTCAGGGATATCTGAATTTGATAGGCGCAGACCATTCTCAGATAGGAATGAGACGAACAAACATTTGAAAGATTCGAGGAGGATTGGAAATGATCGAGAGAAAAATACTTATGGAAGGTCGTCAAAGGGATTTAATTCATCTCAAAGCCGAGAACGACACATGGTTAACGGAACAGGTGATCATAAGGATGATACAAGGACAACTTCCGCAAGAAGTGGGAAAATGTCCTCTCGGCAGGGATTGGAAAGGAATAACAGTTTTAGTGTAAAATCGTCGGGGATATCTGAATTTGACAGGCGCAAACCATTCTACAACAAAACAGAGGGGCAAACTGATGTTCACACGAGACAGTCAACAAGAACAAATTCTCCAAGAAGTAGAGGGAATCCAGTGTACGGGGGAACAGGAAGAGACGTTGACATGAATATTAGATCAAATTCAACCAGGGGAAGCCCAAGTCGGGACTCAAGGAGATCTACTTAATAGCACTTGGTACACAGTGAGGGATCAAGAAAGCACTCGCCCTCACATATTTAGTATAACAGCCTGGAAGAGATTTCATCAGTCCTTGAATCATTTTTGCTTCCTGTTGTGAGCCATAATTATGAAATCAATGAGGTGACCCTTGGTCAGATTGGTCTTCAAGAGATCTAATATGAATCAATATTGAGAGTATATTGTTGATAATATTCAATATTTGCCCTTGTCACAACAAAGGTTATGTTGTGTTTGGTTTTGTAGGTTGGGCAGTAAGATCCTTCATAAATCACGGAGCGGTGAAGGAGTTGTGAACTGATACAAAGCAGATTATAGCGAACTGGTATAAAGAAGTCATTTATTAATAAAAATCGTTGTTAAATTTCCCGGCTATTTATTAATGGTAGTTTCATTTTGTAATTTTGCATTGATATAGAAAACAATCAGATTTTGGTCCTTTTCAATCTGAGATGATGTCATCTTCCTTTTTATATTATATCACTCAAGGTGCAAACTAACATTTGCTTAATTTTACAGTCTTAAATATTAATCTATACGCTGAGTGTTTGTGATAAGCCAGCCTATCGAGTGAATTATGCTAAACGAAGTATGTGATAACCCTTGATCTTGATGGTTCCACAAAGCTTGCGGTTTTTTATGCTTTCAACATTTTGCTAACAGTCTCCGCAGCTATCACTGTTAGTGCATTGTGGAAATAAAAATGCATCGATCCATGTTATCAGAAGAATCATTTTGTATGAACATGTCCGTTGTAGTGAATTATTGACAGGTGTCGTTGTACCAGTGCAAAAACATTTATAATTCCGACTAGCAAGTGGTAAGTCGGGTCGTATCCACAGAGATCGGTGTGAGAATCTGTTCACTAAGTATCAGAGTAACAGGGGGTTGTGAGTTTCGAACAAGTAAATAAAACGCAGTAAACAACTATGATTTAAAAGAGCAATCGTCAAGCAAATTCAAGTATCAAATATTAAAGAACAGTGCAAACTAGAACTCTCGACTGTGATGCAAGACTAAATCATTAATCCAACCGTTTCGATTTCTAATGTTTTACAACTTAGAGCTCCCCGCTAGGTTGCATTACAAGTTGCCCTAGGGTGTCAATCCTAGTGGTATATTACTCGTGTCCTAGTTTGCTATCCCCGCTAGGTTGCTAGTAAACTATGACAATCGGAATCAACAAACTAACAGAAGCTCCCCCACTAGGTTGCATTACAAGTTGCCCTAGGGTGTCAATCATAGTGGTATATTACTCGTGTCCTAGTTTGCTATCCCCGATAGGTTGCTAGTAAACTGTGACAATCGAAATCAACAAACTAACAGAAGCTCCCCCGCTAGGGTTCCACTCATGCTAGCACATCAATTCCATAAACATGCAGAATAATATAACGCAAAACATAAAGATAAATATAGGTCTCAAGTCAAAACATCACAATGTCGAGTTCTAGCCTATACATATGAGTTTAGCTACTCATCGCAATGGAATACATAATCGTAATTTAGTAAGATGACATGAAAATACTGATGTCGAATAATCCTCCAAGCTTTCTTCAATTGGAACCCTAATCCGAGAGTTCTCTTCTCTATTTCGTCTCTTTTCCACACTGGAATTCGAGGTCTGGCCGCCTCTGATCGCTTAGGGTTTCGTGCTTATTTCTTCTCTTTTATACTTTTCGAGATTACAATTTAGAAATACGAAATTCGACTGCCAGCTGTCATCCTCGGACGTCTCCTGATTTACGACCCGCGGACGTCTCTTGAATTACTGTAAATATATAGACGTCCGCGCTTTAACTCCTTAAGCCCTCCGCGGTTTGCACTGACGAAAATTCCAAAGTGTTTCGGACTTCATTTCTTTCCGCGCCAAACATCTTCAAATAGGCTCCTTTTAGCCGGTATTCCTTCCATGGTCTCCAAGTGTACCTGAGAACGAAAACTACACACAGGTAGTGAAATAATATACAGGTAACACTAAGAAACGGGGTTTTAACATATAAAATAATCGTACAACTACGACTCATCAAACTACCCCACACTTGAACTTGTTCGTCCCAAACAAGAACAAAGCCATAGAACGAATTACAATGTACTAGTCATGCTAATCCTTACATCTCAATCTCAAATACAGCAATTAATCTTATCATGCTTAAGATTCTAACAATGCGAGTAAAGATAGATTTTTCGATACGTGTTACCTCGCGAGTTGCAATCCAAACGAACTTGGATGGTTGGGAGATAGTCCCCTATAGGTACCACGGACATTGCATTCTTTTCTGAGTTTTGGTCTTTAGATTGAGTCGGCGGCTTTCTCTGACACGTGATTAATTCACTGCTTTCATACCATTGAGTCGGACCTTGATAAACGACACATTTTTGCTTGAATCAATCAGATTTCTGATTTTCTTCTCACTTGATGGTTTGCCTTCGGCTTTTGAATTTGTTTCTTGTCCACATAATCATTTGCGCCTTCTGCTATTTTCTCATCCTCGTCCTTTTCACGCGAGTCAAGCCGAGGGTCGCTCGTCTGTTTTCCCGGCTACTCGGACTAGAGATTGGACGGTGTGATGTTCTCTCGTCCCACCTAACCGCATAAGCATTGCAGTGGCGGAGCAGACTCTCAAGACTAGGCTAGTGAAGCGTCAACCTCCACCGCTTTTCTCAATCATCAGAACCTAAAAACTCAGAACCTCTTGCAATTTGCCGTACCCTTCTAGGACATTTCTGTCAACTCCACATCCCTGAATATCACAACTCACAAGAATAAAGCATCGAATTTTTTTTTTGAAATTTCACATTTTTAGTCAAGTGAGCACAATAGTCATAAAAAGCTGGAAATGAGATTTTTGACATATGAGAAAAGTATAACAGTGCATCATCAGTTCATTACGACACATAACATGCGACACAGCCTATTTAAAAACAGACACGACGCACAACTGACTCAACAACATCCCACCCCACACTTAGATGGACCCGTGTCCTCACGGTACAATTCAAGAGATGAGATGTATAACAAAAACAGACTCACACAAAATAGACTCAACAGACTCAAATAAAAATAAAAAACAATAAATAAATAAAAACGAAGGAACTGGTACTCCCCTGGTGGTCTGGTTCTGGGAAACGTCCCGGTTGAAATTCTGCGATGCGCCACGGAGGCCTCCATAATATACGTCCGCAGACGTCTCTTGATTTAGCAATAACGGTATAGACGTCCGCGCCGATAAATGTTCAGACGTGCGCGAAATGCACTGATGTAGAATTTCTTTCTTCATTTTATCGCCTGAAACCACCAAAAATAGAAAAGAAATGCACTCGGGGCGCATTATCAGATTCCCAATTCCACTAATTAACCTACTCCTAACATGAGTAAAAAAACACACCGGGTTGCCTCCCGGTAAGCGCCTTTAGTTTACGTCCTTGGCTGGACATTACCTCTACGGGATCACAAGTTAGGATCCCATGGCCGCTCCAAGTCAAACTTCTTTACTTTCTTGTGATAGTCATAGCCCTCAACGAGTGGTGGTCTCGTGTCTCTCCATCCTGGTTTCCATCCAAACGTGCCATGTCTCGGTCGCTTCCTCATGTACGGACGGTCAGAATCCTCGTGAACATGGAAGTTTGATGTCTTGCCAGCAAACGCAAACGACAACATTTTTGTTCCCATGTCATTCTTGGTCCTTATGTCAAAGAGGATTGAACGTCCCGGAATGAGTGCAAGAGGGCCGTCAGCGCTGGCATCTCCCATCTGCAAAATATAAGAGTCAACGTCACGGGTGAATGTGAGAGTACCTGGGTCCTTACACTTTCTAGGCGGTGCCTCATGATTCGTAGTGAGTGGGCTCTCCATTGTTGGGTTGTTTTGCTCATTCCTTGCCTCCAATTTGCCTTCAAGCTCATCTTTGTCGATCGTGTGGTCCTTAGGAGCTATCACGTGCATTGGGAATGGTAGAGGGGTGTTAGAATTTGGAATCTCGTTACCTGAAATTGGGGAGTCCGCGCACGTCTCTTGCATTTCATCCGCGGACGTCTCTATGTTTTGTTGTAATTCATCAGTCGTCCGCGCGTTAATTGTTGAGACGTCTGCGTTCTTCACTGAGGGCGAATCTTCATTCAGCTCTTCTTCGGGTGTGATGCTCACGGCCTCTGAATTATTTTCTTCGTTCTCTGCCCCTGGTTCGTCTATCATGGCTAATGCGGTGTCGTGCACAATCTGCACTGAATCAGCTTCCACTGTCTGTGACTCATCCTCCGTTTTGTGCAGCTGACCTGTCTTGATTTCTGTGCCATATCATCTATCAGGTCCCATGCGTCATAGATGTCTAAATTCATTAGTGACCCTCCTGCTGCGGCATCAAGCATAGAACACTCTAGTGGCATCATCCCATCAAGAAATTTCTTAAGAATAAATGAACCTGTGAATCCATGGTGGGGACAGCTTCCCGCAATCCCTTCGAGGCGCACAACGTACTCATATAATGTTTCGCCCCGGAATTGCTCAATGGTATTTTTCTCACGAATTTCTGCTCGAAAGGATGGCGGAGAAAACTTCTTTAAAAACGGGCTCGTAGATCCACATAATGACTTTCACTATTTGCATCTAATGAGTAAAACCAAGATTTTGCAGAGTCAGTTAGAGAAAAATAAAAATATTTTAGTTTAAACCTTTCTAATGACTCTTCTTCAGGCCTTAAGCGGCAGCAGACTGAATGGAACGTTTTCACATGTGCCACGGGGTCTTCTCCGGTAAAACCTCCAAATTTGGGGAGTCGCCGAATCACCCAAAACTTAACCTCGCTGCCCTCGTATTTCTTTTCCTCAGCGTCGTCATAATATGGTTCACTATAATAGGAATACATAGCGAACGTAAAACCAAACAAAACAAAAAAATAGTAAAATAAAACTTAAAAGAAATAAATACTTAGTGAGATTCTTCGTTACCGATCCCCGGCAACGGCGCCATTTTGACAGGTGTCGTTGTACATGTGCAAACACATTTATAATTCCAACTAGCAAGTGGTAAGTCGGGTCGTATCCACAGAGATCGGTGTGAGAATCTGTTCACTAAGTATCAGAGTAACAGGGGGGGTTGTGAGTTTCGAACAAGTAAATAAAACGCAGTAAACAACTATGATTTAAAAGAGCAATCGTCACGCAAATTCAAGTATCAAATATTAAAGAACAGTGCAAACTAGAACTCTCGACTGTGATGCAAGACTAAATCATTAACCCAACCGTTTCGATTTCTAATGTTTTACAACTTAGAGCTCCCCGCTAGGTTGCACTACAAGTTGCCCTAGGGTGTCAATCCTAGTTGTATATTACTCGTGTCCTAGTTTGCTATCCCCGCTAGGTTGCTAGTAAACTGTGACAATCGGAATCAACAAACTAACAGAAGCTCCCCCGTTAGGGTTCCACTCATGCTAGCACATCAATTCCATAAACATGCAGAATAATATAACGCAAAACATAAAGATAAATATAGGTCTCAAGTCAAAACATCACAATGTCGAGTTCTAGCCTACACATATGAGTTTAGCTACTCATCGCAATGGAATACATAATCGTAATTGAGTAAGATGACATGAAAATACTGATGTCGAATAATCCTCCAAGCTTTCTTCAATTGGAACCCTAATCCGAGAGTTCTCTTCTCTATTTCGTGTCTCTTTTCCACACTGAAATTCGAGGTCTGGCCGCCTCTGGTTGCTTAGGGTTTCGTGCTTATTTCTTCTCTTTTATACTTTCCGAGATTGCAATTTAGAAATACGAAATTCGACTGCCAGCTGTCATCCGCGGACGTCTCCTGATTTACCACCCGCGGACGTCTCTTGAATTACTGTAAATATATAGACGTCCGCGCTTTAACTCCTTAAGCCCTCCGCGGTTTGCACTGACGAAAATTCCAAAGTGTTTCGGACTTCATTTCTTTCCGGGCCAAACATCTTCAAATAGGCTCCTTTTAGCCGGTATTCCTTCCATGGTCTCCGAGTGTACCTGAGAACGAAAACTACACACAGGTAGTGAAATAATATACAAGTAACACTAAGAAACGGGGTTTTAACATATAAAATAGTCGTACAACTACGACTCATCAATTATCACAAAACTTAATTTGCACAAATGCTTCGATCAAGTCAAATAGGAGTTGATGAGTTGTAATGCTTCCATGCAAATAGGTTAATACTTTCTTTAAGCTACACGATTTCACAAACCATAAAACTTCATGGTCTAGACTGTGATTGTTATTCGTATGTGATTGGCAACATGAATGTATCTGCAGGTGTAATGATTCTGCCCATTAGGTCTCTATTTCATGAATATTGTTCTTTTGCCAAAGGGCACATTGTGCAGAAAGAGTTGTGATCAATTGGCCTTTTGTAAAACATCAAAAAAAAATTGGCCTTTTGTAATGCCCTTTAATATGTGTCGAGTACTTTAGGTTTTCTCTTGTGTTGGATCGATTAGTGTTAGCGGTCTATCAGACGGTAGTCACAAAGTGGTTTTCCGCCTGATGGTCAGATAGCAGCGGAAATAATAGTGCAGGAATGTAAACGACTGAAAAGTATTGCACACGAATATAGAGTGGAAACCTTATCACAACAATGATAAGGTAAAAAGCACTACCTTTCTGATTACTCTGAAAGGATTTGCGAAGCCGATTACTTTTTATTCTGATATACTTGTAGGGTTTACAAACAAGGTCTTTTGTCTAGACTCTATTTGATGACCTCTACTCAATCCGACAAAGTAATCAGTTTCGAACCTCGAACCTCCGTGTGTGCGCCTTCAGCGATCTTGCTCTTCGAGTCTGTCGCTCCGTTCTTCCAGAAAAACACCGCACTTCAGATTGGCAAACCCTAGGTCCTTATATAGGGTTTATCGGGTCTCGATATCCGGGCCCAATGAACTGGCCCAACCCAACTTTCCAGACCTTATGGATTTGTATTCGATTAGACGAGATTCCATCCTGAATCTTTCTTTAATCAGCTTCTCCATTAATTAGAACTTGCCAAATCTGAGCTGTAGAATATTGTTAATTCAATCTTCCTATGGCAATTCGTTCTTCGATCTATCAGATGGATTTCTGCACACTTAGACAGAATATTAGTTAAGTGGTTGTTATCATCAAAACCTATGAGTTCCAACAAATTCCCCCTTTTTGATGATGACAAACACTTCAATTCAACACTGGTCCAGCAGATAGATTTTTCAATCAGTTTCTGTTAGCCAGACAACGGCCAGACAAATCTACGAACTCATAGCAGTTCCCCCTTAGATGGACATTAGATTTGAGTTTAAGTAATGACTTCCCCCTCAAGTATTGCACTTATGTTATTTTCCCCCTTTTGGCATCATTAAAAAGATCGCAAGTTAATATACCCAGGTAATGGAAGAATACTGCATACTTCATTAACTAAAAGGCAAAACGGCCTACGAGGGACCACACACAGCAAGCAGAAAATTCAGATACTGTCAAGCAAACACAAAGCATGACAATGAAGGAAATTAACAAAAACATAAGGCCGATGTGGTGGGGATTGCAAAAGAAGGGGGGCAACCATGAGACAGACACTGGATTAATCTTTAACTAAGATCTTCAACTATTCAACCAGTTCTGTGCCCACGAACCTCAGCTGACGATTCAGCTCCCCTATCTCCTCTCTGATCTGAGTCTCGTGAATCACGTTGATTTTGGCAGACTCCTCTATCTCCTTTACCAGGGCAGGCAATGATTCAAGCGCATCAAGTTTAGTGTGCAGTTCCTCCACCCTGCCAATATCAGACTTCGTCATCACCCTCTCACACAACGACTCCAGACGAGCCACTCTCTCAGTCAACACTTCCACCTTTCCTGCCAGACTCTGCAAGGCCTCAAGCACAGCAGTTGATCCCTCATCTGGATGTATCGGTTGCTGGTCCATGGGATCAACATCTTGAGGAGTAGCTGGCAGGATAGGAGCGGGGACAAACTGATCATTCTTCCAACCGGTCTCTTCTTCAAACTCCCAGTGAAAACTGTCAAGGGTCTCCTTACCCAGAACAGAGCACAGTTTACCTTCCACATCTGGCACATAGATACCTAGATGACACAGAATCTTCTTTACTACCCAGGGTAAGGTAACCCATGAGTTTTACTGGTAGCGCAACGGTCCATGTGTTTGAGAATCAGCTTGGGAAGGTTGACTGGTGCTTTTGTTCTGATCTTGTCCAGCAGGAGGAAGTCCTGAAAGTTCACCACCTCATGCTTTTGCGAGCGTGGAGTCACTGATGTGCACACGAGCCGGTGCAGAATTCTGTTGATTAAGCCCAACTTCGAGGCTTTTCCTTGGTGGGACACATTGGAGGGATCCTCCCCCACCCTCGAGATCACTTCTCCCTTTGCAATGGACTCTGGCTAGATACCCTTTACGTAGTATTCATACCCAATAGCTGGAACACCCATAATTGTGGCCAGCTCACGGTGAGTAATCGCCCGAGCCTCTCCTTTGACGACGAAGGTGGCCAGGAGTAGTCCAGGTTTCTCCTCCAATTTGAATTGGGAATAGAACTCCCTCACTTTACTCTCGTCGACCAGAATCTCCTCTCGAAAGAGGTGATCCCAGCTTTGAGCAATAAGGAGGTCATTCACCTCCACCAGCTGGTGCCCGGCCATGAACACCCGATCAATTACAACTTCCGCAATTACGGATCTCTCTTTCATGAGTTTTTCACCTTCCTCCACCTTACAACAGGAATTTGAGCCTTCTTGCTGTGCCTACTCTTCTGGATGGGTGCCTGAGAGGTGGCGGACTTCCTGCGCTTACTTCCAGATCCTTCAGCAGCGCTTCCCTTTCGTTTGGGGTTCCGTTGAGAGGTCGCCTTTCAATTATTCGATTTCCCATGCCATGACATCATCGGCATTAAAAGCCATCATGACCAGTCTGTTCTGCAGCTTTTTCTTTTCAACTGTGCAATTTAATCGCCATTAATGTGCCTCATTTAACTGCTGTACAACTTTCAGCCATTAACTCTTCATCCGGTACTCACCATTATCCACTGATTGAACCAGTCACATCCATGATTGAACCAGTCTGAATCAGTTTGGAATTAACCCCGGTTTTGTCTCATGGTTTTCACAAGGTTTGTGGTGCTCTAGGTTTACCCAAGAGGTACAATAAAAACACCACTTATTCACGAAGCAAAAAGGTTCACCAAGTCATATCAAAGCAATTTCATGCAGTGTGGAGATAACAAAGAAGATAATCTTTTAAAATCAAAGGGCTAAACAAATATTCTCCACACATGATAGGCTAGGGTTAGTCTTAGAGTACTTCCTTGGCTTATATTGTGGGTTCAAAATAGGAAGTCTCTTTTGGGCTACAAGGAAATATGTGTCATTGCTCAAGGTTCTGCTAGCTAGTAATCTTATTTATCATGCACACAATGGTAGCTTAACATGCATACAAGTCTAGGCAATCATTGGGGAAATTTAACATAGAATGCAGACTAGGTAAGGGATGTCATACCTAATTCCAGCCTTAACTTCTCATACGGTTCCCTGTGGAGTGCTTTCGTAAAAATGTCTACAATCTGCTCCTCAGTCCTACAGTATTCCATGGCTATGGTACCTTTCTCTACACAGTCACGCAGATAGTGATATCTAATTTTTATGTGTTTAGTACATGAAAACTGCACTGGATTTTTCGAAATATTAATAGCACTGGTATTATCACATAGAATAGAAACACATTCAAGATGAACACCATAATCACTTAGCTGTTGTTTTATCCATAGTAGTTGTGCACAGCAAGCAGCAGCTGCGATATACTCAGCCTCAGCGGTTGATAAAGCAATGGAAGACTGCTTCTTGGACCCCCATGAAATCAGGCATGGTCCAAGGAATTGTGCCATCCCATGACGTGGATTTCCTGTCTGTCTTGCAGCCGGCATAATCAGCATCTGTGTAGGCCATCAGACGTAAGTCTCCTCCCTTTGGATAGAATAGGCACAGATCGTCCGTCCCCTTCAGGTACCTCAAGATCCTTTTCACAGCTTTAACATGTGTCTCTCTGGGATCTGCCTGAAATCTGGCACATAGACAGACACTAAATAAGATGTCAGGTCTACTGGCTGTAAGATACAAGAGTGAACCTATCATTCCCCTGTATAGGATCGGATCCACTTGTAGGGAGGACTCATCCTTTACTAAGGAGTCATTGGGTGACATCGGTGTAGCACATGTTTTTGCAGACTCCATCCCAAACTTCTTTAAGATTTCTCTCACGTATTTTTGCTGATGGATCCGAGTTCCATCTACATCTTGTGCTACTTGAAGTCCTAGAAAATACTTCAATTCTTCGACCATACTCATCTCGAATTCACTTGACATCAGATCTGTGAACTTTTTAACAAGTCTAGGGTTAGTTGAACCAAGGATAATATCATCAACATATAACTGAACCACTAGAGTGTCGGTCCCTTCCTTCAGGAGGAAGAGAGTTTTGTCCACCTCTCCTCTGATGTATCCACGTGACAGAAGGAACAGAGATAGTCTCTCGTACCAGGCGCGTGGAGCTTGCTTCAACCCGTACAACGCCTTGTCCAGTACGTACACATGATTGGGATAATCTCTGTCCTCGAATCCTGGAGTCTGACTCACATACACTTCTTCCTTTAAGACTCCATTCAGGAATGCCGTCTTTACATCCATATGTTGCAAAGTGAAACCTTGATAGGTTGAGTAAGCTATAAGTAGTCTGATTGCTTCTAGTCTTGCAACTGGGGTGAAAGTCTCGTCGTAGTTTATTCCTTCCTGCTGGTTGTATCCTTTGACCACCAGACGGGCTTTGTTCCTTAAGACGACTCCCTTTTCGTTTAACTTGTTACTGAAGACCCATTTTGTTCCAATCACGTTCTTATCCTTGGGTCTAGGAACCAGACGCCATACTTTATTTCTCTCGAACTGGTGCAGCTCCTCTTGTATGGCATTGACCCATTCTGGGTCTTTAAGCGCTTCTACTACTGTCTTCGGTTCTGTAATAGAGACAAAAGAGGCAAATCCACATAATTGACTAGGGGTGGGCGAAAAACCCGAAAACCCGACCCGACCCGAAAAAGCCTGAACGAGTCGGTTTTTGTCGGATCAAAAACCGACCCGAATAAAACCCGACCCGATTGGCTTAATTCGGTTCGGTCCCGGTTTTGAAATATTTTAGGCCCGATAGCCCGAACCGACCCGAATGATTAACAAAAAAAGAAAAAACCCTACTTCGAGTGTGAGTCACACGGTCGCAGTCGCACCAACTCAGTCTCACATCATTTTCATCGCTCTCGCTACGTCTCGCCTCTCGCAGTCTCGAGTCTCGAGTCTCGACTCTCGCCTCACACTTCATTCTCATTTCGGTAATCGGCTCTCGCAGTGTCGCTCTCGGCTCTCGCACTCGCAGTGTCGCTTGCCTGCTCTCTCGCGGTCTCGCCGACGCCTGCTCTCTCCGACCCGCGGTCTCGCCGACGCCTGCTCTTTCCGACCCGAGCGAAGGTAATTCGAATTCGAATTCGTTGAATTTCATTTATTAAATTTTTGGTCTCAGACTCTCAGTCCTGAATTGAATTCAGTGTATTCGAATCCTTTTGATTGTTTTGAATGTTGATCAGTGAATTGAATTCAGTGAATTCAGTTAAATCGAATCCTTTTGATTGTTGAATACTTGAATCCATTTGTTCATTCAGTGATTTGAATATTGTGCAGAGATGGATGCATCACAATATTCGAGCTCCAATTCAGAAGAGGATTCAAATTTGGGTACGGATGCTTCAAAAAATGTTCTGACAGTCGATAGTACCGCTACCGGAGGCTCTGGAATTAAAAGGAAGCGTCCTTCTTCAGTAGCTTTGCAAAACATTGATGAAGCTGAACAATTTGAAGAAGTTGAATAGCTTGGTGAACCTGCTGAAGCGCCAGAAGCTGCTGAAAAGCGTGATGGAAGATCGTGGGTTTGGGGTCACTTCAAGAAGATTAAAAAGCCAGTATATGAGACGAAGAATGGTAAGAGGGTGCAAACTAATGAAGTGGTTAGAGCTAAGTGTAACTACTGTGCTAATGATTTCGCTTGCGATTCGTATGGGAACGGGACTAGTACTCTAAAGCGACATATCGATAATGTTTGCAAGAAGTATTCAGGGAGAGTGAAGATAAATGATGGGCAGCAAAAACTCACTTCTACTGGCCGTAGTGGGGCTAAGGAGTTGGTTACTGTTAAGTGGAGTGATCAAGGGTGTAGAGAAGCAGTTGTGAAGATGATAGTCATGGATGAGCTTTCGTTTAGCTTCATCGAGAAAGAAGGGTTTAGATATTTTTGCAGGTTTATTGTCACATACTCACATTGATGAAGTGTGAACTTGTATGAATTGTTTTTAACTTTTAATTTTTATGCTTTGACTGAACATGTTTAAATGTTTATATGTTGTTGGATTGAATTGTATGTTGTTGGACTGAATTATATGTTGTTGGACTGAATTGGACTAAATTGTTTTTTCAGGTATGCTGTGCCTGATTGGCATGTACCTTCGAGGAGGGTGATTTGCAAGCAGTTTTTGAAGATGTATGCTGCTGAAAAGATGAAGTTGACGAAAGAGCTTAAGGGGCATTGCTTGTGCTTAACCACCGATACTTGGACATCGGTGCAGAACATCAACTACATGGTGGTGACTGCCCATTTCGTTGATTCAGCTTGGAACTTGCAGAAGAGGATTCTTAGTTTTAAGGTGATTCCTAACCATCGTGGAGAAAGCATAGGGTGTTTGTTGGAGGATTGTTTGCTAGAATGGGGAGTGGATAGAGTATTGACCATATCAGTTGATAATGCTAGCGCCAACAAAGTGGCGATTGATTACGTCAGGGAGAGGATGTTAGGGTGGGAGATAGCACCTCTGGTTGGTGGGATTTATTTGCATATCAAGTGCTTTGCACACACTCTGAATCTCATTGTCCGAGCTGGTCTTTTGATAATGGGAAATTCAGTTGGTTCAATTAGGAATGCTGTTAGATATGTGAGGAGCAGTGGGGCAAGACTTCAGCAGTTCAAAAAGTGTATGGAGAAAGAGAAGGTGGAGTGTAAGAAGGTGTGCATCCTCGATGTGCCAACAAGGTGGAACTCCACCTATCTAATGTTATCAACTGCATTAGAACTCAGAAAGGCTTTTGATAGGTTGGCAAGGGAAGAAGGCACGAAGTACAGGGGTTACTTTGAGGAGGATGAAGACCTTGAATTCGAAGAAGACTTGGTGCTTGGGTTGGGAGAAGTGAACTTGACTGGTGTTGCAAGTAATGCAGCAGAGGGAACTCAGGCAAGGAAGAAAGGGAAGGGGAAAAGAGTAGGACCACCGGTTACACATGATTGGGAGAAGGCTGAAACTTTTGTGAGGTTTCTGAAGATATTCTACGATGTGACAATGAGGATCAGCGCCTCAACCAAACCAACATCGTGGAAAGCTTTTCATGATATTGTGTGTATCAAAGCTGAGATTGATGGACTATTTCCTCAGGAGGGAATGAGCACCGGGTCGGAGACTGAAATGATTTTAATGGATATGGCAGTAGGTATGAAGAGGAAGTATGAGAAATACTTTGCCACCTTAGAGGACTGCAATCAGCTTTTGTTGATTGCCTTGGTGTTAAACCCAAGGTACAAGCTCAGAAACTTCGAATCTACATGCAAGAAATGGCTGAAGATGGAGATTGATGATATTAGAAAGAAGTCAGCTGAGCTTAAAGATCTTCTGATTCAGCTTTGTGATGCTTACAACTCCATGATTGTTGAGGCATCCTCAAAGGTAACAAAAACTCGGAGTGGAGATAGCCAAGGGAACAAATCCTCATCTAAGAAGAGGACTACAGAGCCTACTGGAATTATGAAGGACATGGAAGAAGATTGGGAGAGAGAATTGGAAGACTCTGATGAGGGAGTTGTAGGACATGAAGTGGACAGGTATCTTCTAGACCCGATTGTGAAGGCTGTAAACCCTTTAGATTATGACATATTGGAATGGTGGAAGACAAACGGTGACAAGTATCCTGGCCTTGCCGCTCTTACCAAAGATATTATGGCAATTCAAGTGAGTACAGTAGCAAGTGAGTCTTCATTTAGCACCAGCAGAAGGGTCATTGATCCATTTCGGAGCTCTCTATCTCCCAAAACTGTGGAAGCATTAATCTGCTACCAAAACTGGATACGGTCTGAAAGAATCCATAACCTTCAATACATTCCAACTGTTGAGGACATTGAGTTTTATGAAGCTTTGGAGGAAGGTAATTAACTTGTTAGCTGAATTTTGTTTATATTTGAGTTTGATTTTGATTTTGGTTGTTAACTTGTTATCTTGTTTAATGATAGAACAAGCAAGGGAAGAAGATAATGCTACAGTTGATCAACAAGAGAATGAAGAGAATCAAGAGATGCCTTCTACCTCAAAATCAACTAAAGTTTCTCAAGTTGATAAGGGGAAAGGTAAAGTTACAACTACAAGTACCACAACCTTGAAGAAGGGGAATCAAGGGAGCAAAAATTTATTCATAAGGGGTTAAGGACCTAAGGTACTTATTTCTAAATTTGGCTTATTTGATAATTGAGGCACTGTGATAATTGAGGCACTAAATTTGGCTTACTTATTTCTAGTTTTGGACATTGCCTAAAAAGTAAAAACTGTTTTGGCACTGTGATATCTATTTTTTTGGCTTATCATGTTTTTGGGCTTTGGCATATCATGTTTTTGGCATATCATGAGTTTGAGTTTTGCACTGTGATATTGCACTGTGATATCAGTTATCATATCATGAGTTTTGCCTAGAATTGAGTTTTGCACTGTGATATTGCACTGTGATATCAGTTATCATATAATGAGTTTTGCCTAGAATTGAGTTTTGCACTGTGATATCTATGTTTTTGGCATATAATGTTTTTGGCATATCATGTTTTTGGCATATCATGAGTTTTGCACTGTGATATGAATTATGATAACTGATAACTGTTTATCTATTTGGCATATCATGTTCTTTTATAGAGATTTATGCAGAATGCTCTTTAGTCTTTACAATGCAGAAATCAGAATTGCAGAATGCTTTTTAATTTTTATAGCCATAAAAGATAAAATACATTCTAACACGCTGCTCTTTACAATTCAGAATGCAGGGTGTGGCTGTGATAGGCAATGATGCCTGGTTGCCTGAATGCCTGCTGCTGAAGTGCTGCTGCAGTGCTGCTGGCGCCTGTTGTTGTCGTTTGTTGTTTGTTCTTCGTTCATGGATGCATAGTTGCATAGCTATGTTGTTGTACTGTTGTCACTGTATTCATAGCTATGTTGTTGTACTGTTGTCTCGTATGCAAACCAGGAAATGTATGTTTGAGTCAGAGTCGGTTGTTTTAAGTTTTAAGCTGCTGCAGAACATCAAATTGAGACCAGTCAAGTGTCTCCTTTGAAAAAGCTCGAAAATAGCCCGAACCGAGCCCGAAAAAAGCCCGATAAGACCGAATTCGGACCGACCCGACCTGAAGCCCGAAAATCGGGCTTTTTTTTGTTTTCATTTCCAAAAAGACCGAAACCGAACCGACCCGAAATTTCGGGTTTCGGGTCGGTTTTTACAAAAAATAGGCCCGACCCGACCCGTGCCCAGCCCTATAATTGACATAAACTATTAAGGTCTACCTGTTCCTGAGAGGTGTAGCACTGGTAATTCCTCAGTCTAGCTGGATGCTGAACCACTCGTCCATAACGTGTGGTTTTGAGTTCCCCCTCAGGGTTAGCAGGGATAGGATCAACGACCGCTTCTTCCTCGCCAATAATCTCTTCGTTAGCTTCCACCACAAAGTCATCATTGATAAGTCCACCTGGTGGATCAGCTATCTCATCATTTTCTACATGATGGTCTGGTGGTACTTCTTCTACGTTCTGGATATCCATATGAGGTATGTCACCAGTGGGTGCTGGTGGAGGTTCCCAGTCAAGGTTTGACTCGTCGACAAACTGGAGCTCCCCAGCATCTAGCATAACCGTAGTTGAGGAATCTTGTATTAGGTGACCAGCCATCACCGTCTCATCGAATCTCACGTGCACGCTTTCCTCAACTTGCTCTAACATCAAGTTGTAGACTTTGTAAGCCTTGCTATGACTGGAGTATCCAACGAACACTCCTTCGTCACTCCGAGCATCAAACTTTCCCAAGTTTTCCTTGTCGTTATTGTGGACAAAACATTTGCAACCGAATACCTTCAGATGAGAAATTTTAGGCTTTCGTCCACGTAGCAGTTTATATGGAGTTTTCCCTATCATGGATCGAAGTGATGCTCTGTTGAGAATGTAACACGCAGCATGCACTGCTTCTGCCCAGATGCCTTTTGGAACTCTGCTAGCAATTAGCATCGTCCGTGACATATCCTCCAGGGTTCTGTTCTTTCGTTCCACTACACAGTTTTGTTGTGGTGTCCATGGGGTGGAAAAGTTGTGATCAATGCCGTTGTCCCTGCACAACGAAAGAAACTGCACATTCCGGAACTCAGTTCCGTTATCAGTACGAATGGAGGTTAATTTGCGATCTAACTTATTTTCCATAAACTTCAACCATGCTTCAAATTCACAATATGTTTGAGTTTTAGTGCATAGGAAAATAGTCTATGTATACCTGGAGTAGTCATCGACTATGACCAGAATATACATGTTACCTCCACGGCTGACGACGCTGACCGGACCGCACAGATCCATGTGGATCATGTCCAGTGGTGCAGAGGTACTCACGGTTTGTTTTGATGAAAATAATGTCCGCGCTTGCTTTCCCGTGGCACAGGAACTACATACCTGATCAAAGACGCTTTCAACCTTGGGTAAGCCGACTACCAATTCCTTCTGATGGAGTCTGTGCAGTATCCTCATACTTGCGTGCCCAAACCTCTTGTGCCATAAGATGGAATCTTCAGCAACACTTGCAAGGCACAGTTCTTCCTCAGGAGTGAAATCTGGATCGACAGTGTAGATTTCATCCACACAAATTCCTCTCAGAACTGTCTTACCTGTCTCATTGTATCTCACTAGGCAATCATTAGAGTTGAATATGATGTGATTTTTACCGTATTGGCATAACTGAGACACGCTTAGCAGATTGTATCTCAAATTTTCAACTAGACTTACCTCCCTGATTCGGATAGTATCCAAAATTCTTACCTCTCCTATTGCTATCACCTTCCCTTTGCTTTTATTTCCGAAGATTATGCTTTCTCCAGAGTGATTTTGGAGCAAGTCGAACCATTCTGTATTCCCTGTCATATGTCTTGAGCAGCCACTGTCCAGGTACCAGGGACGGGACCTCACTCCTTCCTGCAAGAGAGGGATCAGTTTTTGCGAACCCAGATAAGCTTGGGCTTACTGGGTTTCGGAATGAATTTAGCATCTGGAACATAATAAGATTGATAATGAGCATCATGGTTAGTTACGTCAATCTTTCACCTGGGTGTATTCCTTGGTCTACCATGGATTGCTGGATTATATTGGGGGTGAAAGTGATCGACTCTGCCTTTCTTTCTATATGGATTGACTTTCCTCTGATAGCGTGCTTCCAGCCAGTTACAGTTCCTTTCATCTATCTCCCTTAGTTTTTGGCATTCGGATCTGTAGTGTCCAGAGTGTCCACAATGCCAGCACGTTCCGTGGCATGGAAGATCAACATACTTGCTTCTGCCAGGTGGTATAGATGTCCTCATCTTTCTCGCCTGGAAGTCTATTTTTGAAGGCTTACGACTCAGGCTCATCTTTTGCCATATTTCATAGGCTTTCCTTGCCTTGTAAGGGACAGAGTCCGTATCATGGATATGGTATCCCTCCTGTGGACTGGCTTCCCTTCTCTTTTGTCTGATGGTCTGAGGCCTTCTATTCTTGCGAGAGCTTTCTCCTAGTTCCATCATTACACCTTTTCCTTTAGCAGCTGATGGACCATAATTATACGAATCATAAACACAGTTAAACCCACTAAATTAGACTATTGGTCTAGTTAACTTTTGCTTGTTAGTTCCGATTTATTTCTACAGGGTATTTTGGACTCTAGAGAGAAACACGCTAAGGAGAGGATTTTACGCTGAAAAGATGTTACGAGTCAGTTCAAGGTCACGATCAGACGCTGAATGCAGAAATCTCAAGATCCTGACATCGAATTGCTCAAAACAAATCCAACCGAGGAACAACCAAAGTCAGACCGGAGCGAAATTGGACTGATAGTTTTGTGAAAACATCACAAAACTCACACAAACCACTCCCCTTGTGCCACATGGGGGGCGGCTCCTCCTCCTCCTCCCAAAGCCGCCGGCGGCTTTCCAAGCTTCCATGGGAGCTTGCCATGTGGAGCTCTTCTCCTCCACATCCTTGCTCCTCCAATCATCTTGTGCCAAGTGTCATATTCTCCTCCATCCTCCTTGGCTATAAATACATGCCTCTCCCTCACTTGTAATTCATCCTCAAATCAACATTTCACTTCTCTCTCTAAAAGTTTGGTACTTTGTAAGTTTGGTTTTTGAAATAATACTCCTGTTGGTTCTTGAGTATTATAACAAGTTGAAATAATACTCCTGTTGGTTCTTGAGTATTATAACAGTTTTAGAGAATACTCCTGTTGGTTCTTGAGTATTCAGTAGGATTGGGAATACTCCTGTTGGTTCTTGAGTATTCCACCCCCTCTCTTCTTACTGTCTTTCAAAAACCCCCGAGTATTTAGCTATGGTATCCACCTCTATGGATATTCGTAGCTAAACTCTTTATTCGGTTGAAGGGGCGTACTTGTATTATAAAATGTTTTAGACTATTTTAGTGTTTTTTCTCTGTATTCAAAACTTGTTCTTTGTGCCATATATTAGATCAGAATTTCCAAGGTTGAGTGGATGCTTGAAATGGCAAAGCTCTTCCGTGGAAGTTAGTTAACATACTCGGGTAAGTGGATGCTTGAAATGGCAAAGCTTATCTGAGGAGTTCGATCTCTCTCAAACACCATTTGGATAAATCAAAAAAGACAATCCAAGTGGATGCACATAGGCTAGTATACCTTGAAATGGGGTGCTAGTCTGAGTAGAACAAGGGCTCTACATTTTTTGCAAAAGATTAGACAGTGTTGCAAGTCGAGTGCTTGAAATGGCCTTGATTCACTTTCGAACACTTTTGCAAAAGACTAGACAGTGTGGCAAATTGAGCGCTTGAAATGGCCTTGATGCACGTTTGAATACTTAGAAGGATTACTAAAATGATAAAACAGGCTATGATGCAATGCCCCCGAAACCGAATGCTTCCCTTGAATTACAAAACCCCCTTGTATTTACTTTTCTAGTATAACTGCCTTAATCAACTGCACTCACCTTCCGGAGGACTCGCAAATCACGCATCACCCACTGTAAGTCTTTCTTTTTACTTTTCAGTATTTATTTTCTGTAATTTACTTTTCCTCACTCAAAACCAAAAACAACCAAAAAAAGTCACTTAGTCATAACCGCTAAAATCTCAATCAACCTTAAAACACGCTCCCTCGCTGTACAAATCCCTTAAAGAACAACGTATCCCCCTAATTCCCTTGGGTTTGACCCCTACTTACCACTTGCTACCCAGTAGTAAAGTCGCGAGTAGCGGACTTATACATTTATTCTTGACGTTTGCACACGACGACTGTGCGTCCGTCAAAATTGGCGCCGTTGCCGGGGAATTAGCAAATGGATAGTTGTTCTTTTTTCTGTTATACATAATTCGCCATGTCGTCTTACTACGGCAAAAAGCCTTGGAACAATGAGGAGTTTTCCCCGCTATCTTTCGAACTTAAAATCCACTAGAAGATCATCAACCTTGTGCAATCCCGGGACGAAACTTTGGATGAGTACTTGGCGTACTTCGATTCCATTGTGGCGAGCTGCCCGCACCACGGATTCGCATATTCATATCTTCTTCGGACATTTCTTACTGGGATGAGACTTCCGGAGCTTTGCTTGCTAGATACTGCCGCAGGAGGGTCAATAATGGAATTAAGCGAAGATGAAGCCTGGGGCCTCATTAATGATTTGGCCGAGAGCACAAAACGAGGGCCAATGCACCAAACTGAAGATAAGGAACCAACGATGAAAGTGGACTCAGTACAGAACGAGCTCGGCATCACACCCATTGCAAGCTTGCCCGCAGCAAACCCGGAAGGAGACATCACTATAAGGGCAGTAATGGACGTGGAGGCGGCTCTAAAGGAACCAACATTGGAGCCCACAAAGCTGACAGAGGATGAGGACGCATGGATAACTGAAGAGCAGCCTACATGGGATCTCACTACCGAGCCATCCGAAGTAATGGACGAATCAGATACAGAAAGCATCGAGGAGGAGTCTTCATGGGAACTTGACGGAGCCCACTACACTGTCATTAAGGTGCAATGTTCTCTGTACAAATAAATTTATATTTTCCGCTACTCGCGACTTCACTACTGGGTAGTAAGTGGTAAGTAGGGGTCGAACCCAAGGGAATTAGGGGGATACGTTGTTCTTTAAGGGATTTGTACAGCGAGGGAGCATTTTTTAAGGTTGATTGAGTTTTAGCGGTTATGACTAAGTGACTTTTTTGGTTGTTTTTTGGTTTTGAGTGCGGAAAAGTAAATTACAGAAAATAAATACTGAAAAGTAAAAAGAAAGACTTACAGTGGGTGATGCGTGATTTGCGAGTCCTCCGGAAGATGAGCGGTTGACGATTGTAGTTATACTAATATTAAAAGTAAATACAGGGGGGTTTTGTAATTCAAGGAAAACATTCGGTTTCAGGGGCCTTGTATCATAGTTGTTTATCATTGACCGCTAATGATCATACTAAGTGTTCAAAGATGAATCGAGGCCATTTCTAAGCGCAAGACTTGCAACATCGTTTAAAATACTTGTTCTACTTTAGGCTAATTCCTCCTTTCGAAGTATCTTAGCCTTATGTGCATCCATTTGATCTTATGTTACGATTTCCCAAAATGGTTTTTTAGATAAGTCGAACTCCTCAGATAATTTTTGCTTGTTACAGCTTCCACTTACCGAGTATGTTCACGAATTCCCACGGAAGAGCTTTGCTTGTTACAGCTTCCACTCAACCTTAGAAATTCTGACTATATATGGCACATAGAACAAGTTTTGAACACAAAGATGCACTAGGTGCAGGGTCTAAAACATTTTACAATACAAGTACACCCCTTTAACCGAATAAAGAGTTTAGCTACGAATATCCATAGAGGTGGATACCATAGCTAAATACTCGGGGGTTTTTGAAAACAGTAAGAGGAGAGGGGGTGGAATACTCAAGAACCAACAGGAGTATTCCCAATCCTACTGAATACTCAAGAACCAACAGGAGTATTCTCTACAGTATTATAATACTCAAGAACCGACAGGAGTATTATAATTTCAAACTGTTATAATACTCAAGAACCAACATGAGTATTATTTCAAAAACCAAACTTACAAAGTAACAAACTTAGAGAGAGAAGTGATTTTTGATTTTGGAATTGATGTTGATTATACAAATGAGGAGGAGGATGGCCTCCTTTTATAGGCTAAAGGGAGGAGAATGGAGGGCTTGGATTGATCTTCATCCAAGGGTGGAGGAGGAGGGGAGGAGCATGTGGAGGAGAAGGCCACCACATGGCAAGCTCTTGTGGTGTCACAAAGAGCCGCCGGTTGCAAGTCACATGGAGGGGAGACTTTGTGGCTTTGGCCACCTCTTGCCAAAGCCACCGGTCACCCATGGAGGAGGAGGGGAGGAAGGCCACCCAATGACTCATCCAATGCATAAAGCCGCCGGTCACTTGGAGATAAGGATGAGTTTGTGAGTTTTGTGCAGTCTTTTCACAAAACTATCAGTCCAATTTCGCTCCGGTCTGACTTTGGTTGTTTCTCGGTTGGATTTGAATTGAGTAATTCAATGTCAGGATCTTGAGATTTCTTCATTCAGCGTCTGATCTTGACCTTGGAATGACTCGTAACATCTTTTCAGCGTAAAATCCTCTCCTTAGCGTGTTTTCTCTCTAAGCGCCAAAATACCCTGTAGAAATATATCGGGACTAACAAGCAGAAGTTAGATAAACAAACAGTCTAATTTGGTGGGTTTTACTGTGTTTTTGATTCGTATAATTATGGTCCATCAGAACTCACTACCGCAGCGGACGAGAAAATCAAGCCAGGCCCAGTCCTCATTTTCAATCTATCCGAGAAAGACCTGGCCCTTGTGGTGGAAGTCCCCCAATTTGTCCCCTCGGTTTGTATGCGGATCTCAGCCCCTGAAGATGAAGTAATCAATGATGAGGTGCAAGGCGAGTTGGAGCCAGAAAGCCAACAATGAAACACTCCCTCGCCACGAGCCAACCAAGCAGCCCTGAAAATTCGCTCGTGCTGAAACGGCCATTCACCTCTGCCGCAAAGAAGAGGGCTAGCGAAGAGCACAACCCGGATGCCAACCGTGCATACACAAAGAAGAGACCAAGACATGGCCCGGTGGAATGGAAGCCCGGATGGAGAAACACGAGAGCTCGGCTCGATAGACCAGCGGCTATGGTCGAAAGATCCTCACCTACTTGGGAGAATAGGAAGGCAAAACCACCGAAACAATGGAGTCCTGACCCGGGCACATCATCTCACAAGAGTCTTGAAAGGGTCAAGGCAAGAATCAATGCAGGAGCCGCGGCAAAATACGACCTGAGCCGCCCATGGGATCCAAACTTATGATCCAGGAATGAGGTACTGTCGAGCCAACGACGTTAAACAAGTGCACTGGTCGGGAGGTAACCCAACACTATCTTACTTTCTGTCATTTATTTTCTGTCATTTGGTTTTTTTTCCAATAAGTCGCTCTCACCCACTTGGTGCATAGAAGAAATGACTATTCAGGAATCGGACTTGGGTGCAACATCAAGCCAACCAGGCCTACGTCAAGAATTCAAGGCCCCAGCCGAACTCCCTCGATTATCCAGCCTCATGCCATGTCGTTCATTCGACACAATAAAGGGAGTTCTGTTCTTCCCTTTTCCTTAATGTCATTTCCTTCTCATATAATATCTGCTTGCATGGCTTTTGAACTAAGTCTTGCTGAAAGGCACGCCTTCGTTCAAAAGTGTGGGGTGAGAACCACCTGTGTACATAACATGTTTTTCTTTTCATTTTTTAATATTATCTTTTTGAAATATGAAATTGAGAATGTGAAAAAGATAGATCTAAAATTCATGCATTTACCTTGTGAAAATTCAACTGTCTAAAAACTTAGAACGTAACTTCTCATTTGTCCTTTGTGCTGAGATAAACTAGGGATGTGGAGTTGACATAAACTGCCCTAGAGAGGCTTGGCAAGCAATCAAAGGATCGAATCTAACTATATGGTTTTCGAAGTCAGTGGAGGCTGCACTTCGGGTTTCAGTGAAGATTGAAGTCATCTCCGCCATGCAGTGTTTATGCAAAAAAGAAAAAAAGGTGAGGACGGGAATCAGACTATCCTATCTCTAGTCAAAGTAGCCGAGAAAATAGATGAGCGACCCTCATCTTGACCCGCGCGAAACGACAAGGATGAGAGGAGCGGGGAGGTATTTCCATAGGCTTGCGGGCGATGATTGGACCTCCCAAAAAGGCTTGAGAAAATGGACTAGCAAGCCACAAAAAGGCAAAAGCTCGAAGAAGCAAATCAAGAGGCCAAAGGCCCAAAATTGTGAAGGTTTTAACCGAACAAAAAGTGAAGTACTCAAAGAGTCAAATCAAAGGCCAAAGGCCGATTCACTACAAAAGCTGTCCCTCGCCAAAAGAAAATCAAAGTACTCAAACCATTGAAACCCGAACCGAATCACGTGCTAGAGAAAGCTACAAGGAAACCATATAGTACAAGACGGTCCCGAGAATGCAGTCCAGGAGCCTAAAAAGGGCTATCTCCCGAAACATCCAGAATAATTTGCATCTCAGCACGGAGGTACAAGTATCAAGTTTCTTCTATTTATTTACACAGTTCAATTTGGTAATAAGTAAGCAATGCATGAATTAGGATAAATCGAGTCCCACAGTCTAACTTTCATATTTTAAAACCAAACTTAATGTGCCGCCCTTTAATAGCATTGTTCGGGACGAACAACTAAAAGTGTGGGGTGATCTGATGGACCATAATTATACGAATCATAAACACAGTTAAGCCCACTAAATTATAGGGATGTGCATCCGGGTCGGACCGGACCGGACCTGATTTTGCCGGTCCGGGTCGTACCGGTGGACCGGATTTTTTTTGAAAATAGGACCGTGGACCGGATCGGACCGGATTCAGACGGTCCGGGTCGGACCGGTGGACCGGATTTTTCTGGAAATACGGACCGTAGACCGGACCGGACCGGATATATCCGGGTCGGGTCGGACCGGTGGACCGGACCGGAAATTCAAAAAAAATTCATATATTGCTATGTTTATGACTGCTCTTCCCAACTCGTGACGCTTTTCTTTCGCAACATGAAATACTTTTACAATTTGCTCAGCCTCTTAATTCATTAATGGGTCTATATTAAGTCGCAACATGATGTATCTACTTTTTCATGCAGTTTGCAAAACAACTAGCAACACTAATATGTCACTGAATCTTGCCAGAACCCAAATGTCAATCTGGGACATTGCTGGCCTGAATGCCACTTTTATACATGGCTGGAAACTAGACAAAAAATCAAAAATAGCAGTGAATTTAATTTAAGGCAATGATGTCTAACTATGCTGCCAGATTTGAAAATGAAGGATAGTCTAAGTTGGTAGTTTTCTGTCCATTTCATATCGAAGCTTCCATTAATTTGCCAGCATTCCCAAGTTGTCGACATGTCCAAACACTCTGCATCATTCATCAGTCAAAACTCAAAAGTACCCTAAAAAATTAGTATTTAAAAAATCAAAAAAAAATTACGGTCCAGACCGGACCGGACCGGCAAATATACGGTCCAGACCGGACCGGACCGGCAAATATACGGTCCAGATCGGACCGACCCGGAACCCGGAATCTGAAAAATATATGGACCGTGGACCAACCCGGTACCGGTCCGGTCTTTGACCGACCCGGAAAAAACTGGTCCGGTCCGGTCCGGTTTCCCGGTCCGGGTCAGATTTGCTCATCCCTACTAAATTAGACTGTTAGTCTAGTTAACTTTTGCTTGTTAGTTCCGATTTATTTCTACAGGGTATTTTAGACTCTAGAGAGAATACACGCTAAGGAGAGGATTTTACGCTGAAAAGATGTTACGAGTCAGTCCAAGGTCACGATCAGACGCTGAATGCAGAAATCTCAAGATCCTGACATCGAATTGCTCAAAACAAATCCAACCGAGGAACAACCAAAGTCAGACCGGAGCGAAATTGCACTACTACAGAACTACCATTATGCAACGGTTTTTTTTTGCATTATGCATCGGTTTTGGATCCGATGCATAATGAAGCGTAGCATAATGTCCAGACATTATGCATCGGTTCAAAAAAAACCGTTGCATAATGTCACACTTTATGCATCGGTTCTTGAAAAACCGTTGCATAAAGTGTGACATTATGCATCAGTTTTTCAAGAACTGATGCATAAAGTGAGACATTATGCATCAGTTTTTCAAGAACTGATGCATAATGTTTGAATTTTTTTAGCACATTTAGTCTCTAATAAATCAAATCCACCTTCAATTTCATACATAAATTTTATATCCAAATCTTAAAATACTTTTTATTCAACAAAAACACAACATTTTATACATAATGTCACAATGTCACTTTCATTGTACAAAACATTTATCGATTCAACAAGTTTCACTTTCAAGTTGCAATGCCTCCTGATCATACTCAGATTGCTCTTCCAACATTTATCCTTCTAGATTTGTTTCCCTGCTCCAACTCTTGTGTATCCTATCTCTGGTCTTTTGCTTTCTTCCCTTTCATCCTGCATCGAATCGGAGATGACCAATAAATACTGGGTCCACAAAAGGCAGGGATTCCAATTAATAAGAGAGCTGAAGTTTAAACATGGGTACTTACAGGTAAATTTCTTGTGTGGTTATATAATACAAGGTAATAGATGTGATGAAGATACAAACAGACGTGAAGATACAAACAGACGTCAAGAAGATACAAAAAGTATTTAAAAAAGAGAGCACATATCCATACCCCATATATTGTTTGCTCAAGATAGCCAGCTGTTATGAGGTTCCACGCAAAAGGAATTGTCCTGTAGAAGAGAGAATGCTTAAGCCAAATCTGAGAATGCTTAAGCCAAATCAATATTCATCAGAATACATAAAAAAAGTGGTAAGAGTACCCAACAAGCTGCAAAGCCCTAAGCCTCATTTTCGATCGAAATTTAAGCTGACAATACCCATAGTAAAACACGACTTTTTAAGCTGAAACATGTAAATTAGTTTGACAATACCAATTACCAATACAGAAGCCTTTAGGAATTGATTCACATGTCAAATCTGACCTATTAATAATTTCCTACATCCTTCTTTGGCGACAAGCAATAATGAACACTCTAAGAAGCATTTGCATACTGCAACACTGTCAAATTCCATTTACGGAGACGTTATTCATACACCTCATAATACATAAAAGAAGAGCACAATCAGAGAAATGAAACAAATTCCATAAATCCTATCTGCTCCACATCATCATCACAATGAACATCCGAATAAATAAAACAGAAACAAATCGAAGTAAAACTACAGCATGTATTCAAAAATACTCAGCAGCCTTGAGACGAAGCAATGGCGACGCCAGATCTACAAATTAGCGGACGAAATCGAAATCGAAATCGAGCCTGAGCGCTGTGAGAGATCGGTTTAGTGTTGTAAGACAACTACGATGACGACAGACAGAGAAATCGCGAACGAACGGAGCGACAAAAAGATTAAACCTGATCCCAGCATCTCCAATCCCTCCGCCATGACTGCGCTCGTCAACTCCTTCCTCTTGTCTCTATCACACTCTATTGGCAGGCGAAGTGTTGCAGAGGAACTTAGCTCGGGCCCACCGCACTGTCGTTAAGGTGCGATGTTCTCTGTGCAAAAGTAAATTTATATCTCTGATACTCGCGACTTAACTATTTTTGGTAGTCAGTGGTAAGTACGGGTCGAACCCAAGGGAATTAAGTGATAGTTGTTCTTTCTAAAAGGGGGAGTTAAATTACGCAGTTGGGGGGTTGGTTTTGGTTTTAGTACTGAAAAGTAAAGTGCTTGATGGACGAGTCTTGACAGAAAATAAACAGTTGATATGGTACTGAAAGTAAAGTAACAGTTGATATTACAATTAAAGGAAAGTATTCGGTTTTAGGGGGCCTTGTATCATAGTCTGTTTATCATCGACCTCTAATGATCATACTATGTGTTCAAAGATTAATCAAGGCTATTTCTAGCACATGACTTGCCACATCATTTAGAACACTTGTTCTATTTAGACTAATTCTTCCTTTCGAAGTATCTTAGCCTTATGTGCATCCATTTGATCTTCAGTTACGATCAACCAAATGGTTTTTGAAAGAGGTCGAACTCCTCAGATAAGCTTTGCCCGTTAAAGCATCCACTTACCTAAGTATGTTCACAAACCCCTCGGAAGAGCTTTGCCCGTTAAAGCATCCACTCAACCTTGGAAGTTCTAACCTAATATGTGGCACATAGAACAAGTTTTGAACACATAGAGGCACTAAGAGTAGGGCCTAAAACATTGTATGATACAAGCACACCCCTTCAACCGAATGAAGGGTTTAGCTACAAATATTCATGGAATAGGACATCATAGCTAAGTGCGTTGAAAAGTAAAGGTTTTTGAAAGACAGTAAAGTAAAGTTTTCGAAAGTAAAGACAGGAAAGTAAAGTTGTTGAATTGGAAAGACAGTAAAGTAAAGAAGAGAGTACTTACAAGAACCGTTAAGAGTGCGAAAGATCAAGCTTCGATTCCAAAGTAAAGTGCTTACATGATTGTGCCCAAAATCTAGAGAGAAGCTAGAGCTTTGTGATGGATGATGTTTTGATATGAGATGTGTTTGTGATTTTTTTACAAAGGGAAGGGAGCTCTATTTATAGGCTTGATGGAGCAAGGAGATGAAGACATTTGGCACAAGATGAGAGGGGGGGAAGAAAAGCCATCGGAGTGAGTCATCACCTCCTCTAGCCGCCGGCCACATGGCAATGGAGGAGAGGCTTGTGGCTTTAGCCGCCGGCCATGAGGTGGAGGGAGTGGTTGAGTGTGTGTTTTGTGATCTTTCACAAAAGCCATCGGTCCTTTCAGCTTCGGTCTGACTCTGGTTGCCCTTCGGTTGGACTTGTTTTGAGTGATTCCATGTCAGGTTTATGAAAGTTGTACAGTCGGAATCTGATTGTGGCCTGGAGTGTCTTGTAATCCATTTTTGCCTTTAAGAACTCCTTCTTAGCTTGTTTTCTCTCTAGACTTCAAAATACCCTGTAGATAAATAAGGGGACTAACAAGCAAAAGTTAAATAGACAAAGAGTCTAATTTTGCGGGTTTAACTGTGTTTATGATTCATACAATTATGGTCCATCAACGGCTCATCAAACCACCCCACACTTAAACTTGTTCGTCCCGAACAAGGACTAGGTCATAAGAGGAAAAAATGAAGTACGAACATCACAAAGCTTCGGTCATCCTAGACGTGCTACATGGACATGAATCGATTACTCTAGATCTCGCCTGTTATGCATGCTCGCTACTAATGTCTTTGTGCTAAAACATGGGTTAAAGATACGTGTTACCTTTGGGTCGAGATGCAAATCAATTCGGATGTATCTGGAGATAGCCCTGTTTAGACCCATGAACCCTCATTCTCGGGCTCGAACTCGCTGCTATGTGGTTATGCTTTGCCGCTTTTTCTTGCACGTGATTGATTCGAGCTCCAAAGTGTTGAGAGATTTCGGTCAGCTATAGTGTCATCTGATTCGGAATTTCAATGATGCTGTCACATGAGACGTGTGGACTATCACGATGGTTGTGGATTTGTTGCTTTGTAGTGCGGATTGTGATTTGCTCGAACCGTGGTTTCTCCTCCTTTTGACGCGAGTCAAGCCGAGGGTCGCTCGTCTATTTTCCCGGCTACTCGGATTAGAAACCTTCCTGCTCTTACTCATCATCGTCCTTTCGACACGGGTCAAGTCAAGGGTCGCTTGCCTGTTTTCTCGGCTACTTGGACTAGAGCTTGGACGGTGTGAAGTTTTCCCGTCCCGACCAACCGCAAAGGGTACCGCAGCAGCGGAGCAGACTCGTACTATGTTGCCTCGAAGTGCTAGCCTCCACGAACTCCACATAACCACATATCCTGAGTTCGGCCTTTGAACGATCTGTCAAGTCTCTCTAAGGCATTGCTATCAACTCCACATCCCTGTTTATCTCAACTAACAAAGGCACGCAAAATTTTAAGATCACATGCTAGTCGCACAAATCAATTTTCACCAAGACATGCATGTAAAATCGGCTATATCTATTTCACCCAATCATTATCCACTAGGAAATAGTGAAGTATCATGTACAAAAATTTTAAAAATGACTCGAAACGTGCTGACTCTGTGTGGTGGGCGTGAAACAAACATGCTGACTCGATAACTGACTCTCCCACCCCACACTTTTGAAATGAGCCGTGTCCTCACGGCACGACTCAAATCTAGACACACAAATGCATGCAATAAATAGATAAGGAAAGGAAAAGGGTAGAACGAGACTCCCCTGGGATGTAGACGGTGGTCGGCTGAACTCGGATCAAGTCCGGGGGCTAAAATGCGTAGCTCTAAGGGAATTTTCCGGCCGACTAAGTCCAATCCCTGCAAAATGAAACCGATTCCTTTCCAAGGCACAATGTGACAATAATGACTCAAAACAAACATAATAAGTAAATAAACTGAAAAGCAAAAGGTGCAGGGCTGCCTCCCTGCGAGCGCCTTTGTTTAACGTCGTTGGCTCGACAGTACCTCCTCTAAGTGTCAGGAGTTAGGATCCCATGGGCGTGTGAGGTCATACTTCTGCTCAGCAACTCCCTCTGTTCGTCCAGTGTGCACATCTAGCTGTGCGCTCGGCTCTGCTCTCCCAGATTCAGATGGTTTCTTCCCCTTATAGCCTCGAGAAGATGTGGACATCTTGGCCATAGCTGCTGGCCTGGTAGTCTGTAGAGCCTGCTCTGGTGGGTCTGGAACTAGGGTGTCGTACTCTGATGTGTGCACAATGTTTGGCGGTTTCCTTGTGCGTGGACGATCGTCATCCTCGTAGACATAGAAGTCTGCTTCCTTCCCACCGCATGATAATGACAGTAATCCTATGCCCATGTCAATCCGGGTCTTGGTGGTGTAGAGGAATGGCCGTCCCAAAATGAGCCCTGGTGGTTCGCTTTTTCTGGATTTTTCCATCTGCAAGACATAGAAATCTGCAGGCACAGCAAGATCTCCTACTCGGAGGGTTAGATCTTCAAGCAATCCAGTAGGGCGAACACAAGACTTATCCCCTAATTCTATAGACAACCTAGGTGGTTTCAATGGTCCAAGACCCAGCGAGCAATACAAAGAGTAAGGCATGACATTAATAGCAGCACCCAAATCAATTAAGCAGTGAGGTATTTGGGTCTTACCGATACCACAGGTAACCGTGAAGGCCCCTGGGTCCTTACTCTTTCTTGAGGGTGTCTCCTGGCTCGCAGTGGGTGCACGCCTCATCATCTGGTCGTTCTGCGTAGGCCTCACCACCAATCTCATCTCTGATTCAGCTTCCTCAGTCACATGGCTTTCGGGAGCAGCTACCTGCATGGCACATGAAGAACTCCTAATTTCGGACCTCTGAGCTGTGAGGGCCGAGTCTGGCTGAACTGCGCTGCGTGTGCCCGAGCTAAGTTCCTCTGTGTGCTCCTCGAATGCTGCATCCACAGCCACTATCTCTACTTGGCTGACGTTCCCTCTTGGATTCTGAACGGTTTGCGAGGGAAGTCGTCCTGTGTTGTCATCAAGCCTGGAGAGAGTCGTGGACATCTGCCCTATTTGCTTCTGAATGTCAGCTAGTGCTCCGTCGGTTTTGGCCATGTACTGGTTCAGGTTTGTATTTGTCTGTTGGGCGCTAACTGCCAGATCTCTGACCATGTCCTCTAGCGACTTACTGGGGCCTTGGTTGCTCGGACCTGCTTGATAAGTGTTCGGCCCTTTCTGCTGGTACTGCCCTGGTGCATTCGGCTGGTACTGACTGTTAGGATGTCTGTACGGCTGCTGAGTCTGCTGATTCTGCTGATTCTGCTGAGGGACATTCAGGCGTGCTGGGTGAGTCTGATTCTGCTGATAGTTGTTCCTCCAGGCCCCTTGATTGGGTGCTGCTGCGCCATACTGCTTGATTGGGCCTGGTTGGTTGCCATAATTCTGATAATTGCCCACTGCATTCACATCGCCCTGAACGTCTGTCTGTAAGGTGGGGCACTCATCTGTCTTGTGATCTGTAGACGTACAGAACTCGCATGGCTTGGCCTGGACCGGAGTCCTTCGGACTACATGCTTCATCAGCTCCCTCATCTCCTTGCGTTCTGCGAACACGGCACTGATAGAGGGCTCAGCGGTGGACACGTTCTTGGGGCGGGCATACTCGTCCTCTTTTGTGGTCTCATCCTGGAATCGCTCACCCTCTGCCACTGATATGATCTTCTGCTTTACTCTGGCTGGGGTCATGTTCATGAGTTGGCCTCCAGCTGAGGCTTCCAGTAACTTCCTGTCCATCCTGCGAAGTCCATCCAGCATATATTCCACGATCAACTTCTCCGGGAGCTCCAGATTGCAGCAACTCTTCTCCAAGGCAAGGAATTTCTCCACGTACTCGTACATGGTCTCGTTTGGGCCTTGCCTGAGCTCTTGCAACTGTCTCCGGACTTGCGCTGCACGCCCTGCTGGATAGTACTTGCTGAAGAACTGCCTCTGCATCTGCTCCCACGTATAAATACTGCCTGAGGGTAAAGATAGGAACCAATCTGTAGCGGCATCCTGTAGTGAGAAATAGAAGGACTTCAGTTTGAAGTCATCCACTTCGACTCCGTGTGGCCTGAGGTTCAAGCATATCCCGTGAAAACGCGTCAAGTGAGACGTGGCAGACTCTCCCTTCCTTCCTGAGAACTTAGGCAAGTGGTGGACGACTGAGGTGCTGATTGCGATGGCTGCGATGTCTGGTCCTTCATGAATTGGCCATGACTGGTCTCTGAAACTAGGAACCGAGAGCTCGCCCATAGTAGGTCCTTCATATTCGTCCTCCTCATCGTCTCGAGCTACTTGCTGGTGTGGAGGTCTCTGAGGTGGTGGGTACGGATGTTGCGGATGATACGGTGGTGGTGGATATGGTGGTGGATATTGCGGGTAGGGCTGTTGCGGATACTGTGGGTACTGAGGTGGTGGATACTGCTGATATGGTGGGTACTGAGGGTATTGTGGGTACTGTGGTTGGGGTTGTTGTTGGTTTTGAGGTTGATGGTTTTGAGGTTGTTGTTGTTGCTGGAACTGTTGAAGCTGATCAGGGATAGCCCCCCTGATCTCGCCATGTTGGATCATCGGTCCTTGAGGTAGTACTCCTTCCTCATTTCGAACATTCTGGTCTACTTCTTCATTGTTTTCACCAACTCTACTTCCTGAGTGAGACATGTTACGGAAATAACAAGCACCGGGTAGCAAACACCGAAATAGCAAACACAGACTAGCAACAAAGGGTTCCCAGGAGATTGGAACACAATCCCCTTAGACTCGTAAGTCTTGGTGACAGAACCCTCTAGAAGCTAGAAATCAAATCGAAATAAACGAAAAACAGAAAACGAATAAACTAGCAGTAAAGGATCCCCAGGAGATTGGAGGAGTCACAATGGTCTCACTTAAAACCCAATCCCCTTAGACTCGTAAGTCTTGGTGACAGAACCCTCTAAAAGCTAGAAATAAAATCGAGGCAGTTGAAAAATACGAAAAAGTAAAATTCACCGAGATAAGCAAATTTCGAAATAATGCAAAGAGAAAAATAAACGAAAAAGTAAAGAAGAACAAATTTCACCGTGCTTAGCTCCCCGGCAACGGCGCCATTTTGAACAGGGTGTCGTCGTACCTGTGCAAAAACAATTTATATTTTTCCTCGCTCTTGGCTGTGGGTGAGTACAGTGGTGAGTAAGGGTCGAACCCTAGGGAGCTAGATGGTTACTACTTCGCTCTGTAATAGAGAAAAAGAACAAGAAACTAATGTGAAAGTAGAGGTTAGTGTAATAATCGAGAAGTGCAAGGGATTTATCAATCAAAGGAATATTCAGGTTAGGGTATTATTCAATTGTGACTTGGTTTTATCATTGATTTCTAAATATCATGTTTCTAATTCTTTTAAACCTAATAATTCAATACTCCATTCCAAGATATATCAAATTAGTGCTCTATTTGTTTGTAGCTCTCTAGTATCAAACAAACAGTAAACAATGGATTTATATCGTTCAACTAAATCTAACCTTTCCGGGTATCAACTCAGTTTCACAATATTAATCGAGATAATTAGCACAAGGTTTAATGGAATAATAAAACAAGCATTAAGATTCAAATCTCAAAAACATAAGTCACGATTATTTAACCCTAACCCGAATATGGGTTTTAGTTACACATATTCATAATTAAATAATGCAGGGAAATAAAAGGGACAAGAACTTCACTATGAGATCGAGATTTCAAAAGCAAGGCACGGTGGCTATGGGCGGCGCACGGAGGAGGGTACGGCTGAGCAAGGCTGAGATCCGGCGGAGGAATGGAGAGCAGCAGGTGGTGCACGGCCAAGTGAAGAGAATAGTATTCGAATATGAGATGGGATGATTATGGATGGCAGCACTGCTCTTCTATTTATAGGGTTTGAGAAACCCTAACTTGGTCATAAAGCTACGAAACCCTAGCGTCGCATACAAATTGGGCCGGCTGCTGGACTTTGGAACTTGGACTTTTTTTTCCGAAGCACTGTTCATGGGCCGGAATTACTGTTCATCGGACACTGTTCACGCCGGAATCACTATTCACGCCGGAGTTACTATTCACGCCGGAATCACTATTCACGCCGGAGTTACTGTTCACGAGCCGAAAAACACTGTTCACGGCCCTCCTTTGGTCTGATCTTCAATTGCGATGTTTCTGGCATGAAAATGCCGTCTTTTAAGCGTGATTCCTCCTAGAGCTTCCAAATCACCTGAAACACGAAACAACACTAAAAAGTAACTGTTCGCATAATAAAGTGAATGAAATGGTGGGATTTAATGACTCGACAAGTCGTATAAATACGGCTCATCAGCAGGCGAAGTGTTGCAGTCGCCTGCGGAACTCGCTCTCGTCGGCGTAGATAGGAGAGACGGAGGAGAGAACGAAAGTAGGAAGACCTAAATAATGTTTAAGTATTTAATTTCGCTAATATGCATCGGTTAATTGAAAACCGATGCATAAAGTGAATCTTATGCATCGGTTTAATTGAACCGATGCATAAGATTTACTTTATGCATCGGTTTTCAATTAACCGATGCATAAAGTGAATCTTATGCATCGGTTTTTCATAAAACCGATGCATAATATAAAACCGATGCATAAGCTTTTTTTCGAACCGATGCATAAAGCTTGTTCTGTAGTAGTGTTGGACTGATAGTTTTGTGAAAACATCACAAAACTCACACAAACCACTCCCCTTGTGCCACATGGGGGGGCGGCTCCTCCTCCTCCTTCCAAAGCCGCCGGCGGCTTTCCAAGCTTCCATGGGAGCTTGCCATGTGGAGCTCTTCTCCTCCACATCCTTGCTCCTCCAATCATCTTGTGCCAAGTGTCATCTTCTCCTCCATCCTCCTTGGCTATAAATACATGCCTCTCCCTCACTTGTAATTCATCCTCAAATCAACATTTCACTTCTCTCTCTAAAAGTTTGGTACTTTGTAAGTTTGGTTTTTGAAATAATACTCCTGTTGGTTCTTGAGTATTATAACAGTTTGAAATAATACTCCTGTTGGTTCTTGAGTATTATAACAGTTTTAGAGAATACTCCTGTTGGTTCTTGAGTATTCAGTAGGATTGGGAATACTCCTGTTGGTTCTTGAGTATTCCACCCCCTCTCTTCTTACTGTCTTTCAAAAAACCCCGAGTATTTAGCTATGGTATCCACCTCTATGGATATTCGTAGCTAAACTCTTTATTCGGTTGAAGGGGCGTACTTGTATTATAAAATGTTTTAGACTATTTTAGTGTTTTTTCTCTGTATTCAAAACTTGTTCTATGTGCCATATATTAGATCAGAATTTCCAAGGTTGAGTGGATGCTTGAAATGGCAAAGCTCTTCCGTGGAAGTTCGTGAACATACTCGGGTAAGTGGATGCTTGAAATGGCAAAGCTTATCTGAGGAGTTCGATCTCTCTCAAACACCATTTGGATAAATCGGAAAAGACAATCCAAATGGATGCACATAGGCTAGTATACCTTGAAATGGGGTGCTAGTCTGAGTAGAACAAGGGCTCTACGTTTTTTGCAAAAGATTAGACAGTGTTGCAAGTCGAGTGCTTGAAATGGCCTTGATTCACTTTCGAACACTTTTGCAAAAGACTAGACAGTGTGGCAAATTGAGCGCTTGAAATGGTCTTGATGCACGTTTGAATACTTAGAAGGATTACTAAAATGATAAAACAGGCTATGATGCAATGCCCCCGAAACCGAATGCTTCCCTTGAATTACAAAACCCCCTTGTATTTACTTTTCTAGTACAACTGCCTTAATCAACTGCACTCACCTTCCGGAGGACTCGCAAATCACGCATCACCCACTGTAAGTCTTTCTTTTTACTTTTCAGTATTTATTTTCTGTAATTTACTTTTCCGCACTCAAAACCAAAAACAACCAAAAAAGTCACTTAGTCATAACCGCTAAAATCTCAATCAACCTTAAAACACGCTCCCTCGCTGTACAAATCCCTTAAAGAACAATGTATCCCCCTAATTCCCTTGGGTTCGACCTCTACTTACCACTTGCTACCCAGTAGTAAAGTCGCGAGTAGCGGACTTATAAGTTTATTCTTGACGTTTGCACACGACGACTGTGCGTCCGTCAGCAGCCTTCTCCTTTGCTGCCTTTTCCTCTTCGTATCCAAGTCCTGGTCTAACAAACCTTTTCTTGTAATCCTTATTTTCTTCTTCATCCCTCTTAGCTTGCAGCTCTTGAAGCCACTCTTCTTTTATTGCAGCCTCCTCGCGTCTAAGGTTTTCCACTGTTTGAAGGAGTTCCTCATTGTTTCGTCTGAGGTTCATTAGCTCATCTTTCAACTTTTCAACCTTTGTGTTGAAGTCAACCGTCTCAGTGTTTCCGATCCTTAAGCGTTTCAGTTCATCACTTAGCTTGCTAATATGTCTATCTCTTCCTTCACAGGTACGACACTTGCAGACATGCTCTGCCATCTCTTTCTCAAGACGCATGGCTTTGGTTGACCATAGATGGTTCTCTTCTATGCCGTCGTGATGATCCTGTTGCATGCGTGACAATCTGTTCTCCAGATCTCGATTTTTTGCAAGGAGCTTGGCTATTGTTTCTGCAAAGTGAGATTCAGAAAAGACTTCATCAATATAGGAGTCAGTATCCGTTACTCGTTTGACGTGGAATGAGCCATCAAGCAGGGCTCCTTCGAACACTCTCCGTCGTCACTGTCCTCATCAGAATCTCCCCATACTGCGAACATAGCATGAGCTGGCTTTGGAGCAGGTTCTTCTCCTTTCTTTTTGCTGTAGCAATCCTTGGATAGGTGCCCCTTCTTTTGGCAGTGATAACATATTCTATCTTCTTTTTCCCTTGGCTTCCCTTTGTCTTCACTTGATGTAGCACCTTTGTTCCCTTTGAAGAAGTTTTCGCGACTTCCTCCTGCTCTGAAGTCTCTTCTACCTTTACCAAAATTGGCCATTTTCAGGGCTCTTGTCAATAGTCTATATCATCGTCCTCCTTCGGTGATTCATCTGTTTGTGCAAGATCGAGGGCCTTTTCTACTTTCAAGGCAATGGCAGGGGATTTGTCAGACTGTCTCCCAGCCATCTTCCTTTCCCTGATTCCTACTTGGCTCTGACGGTTGGCAACTAGTTCTTCTAGTGTAATGTCTTTAATCCCCTTTTGAGCTTGCAGTGCTAATGTCACGTGGTCCCACTTTGAGTTCAAGGCTTGCATGAACTGGTGTGTGATTTTCTATTCGAGGTGCTTCTCGTTCAAGTAATCTAGATGTCCAATGATGACTTGGAATCTGGTGAAGAAATCTTCCAGGGATTCATCCTTCTTCTGCATGACAGTCTCATAGTCCTTAGTGGCAGCTAGAATCCTGTTTCTCTTGATATCTTCGTTCCCTCCATATAGTCTCACCAGTCCATCATACATGTCCTTAGCAGTTTTGTGCATCGCCACTTTAATTTGATCTCCGGGAGAAAGGGCCATGTAGAGAACTTTCTTCGCTCTAGCATTCTTTTTGAGTTTTTATAGTCCTCGTCAGTGTATTTATCCTTGGTTTTCTCCACTGGTTTATCTGCATCTGTTGTGTCAAGTGGAATGCTGAGTGGACCTGTCTTGAATATGCTCCAGAGCTGTCCATCCAGCGAGCAGACATGAGCCTCAAACTGGTCTTGCCACCAGTGAAGCTGTCCAGGCTTCAGCATCGGCAGTTTCCAGAACGAATCATTGATTGACGACATGATTTTCCTGCAATGCTAACAAACAAATCTAGAGTCCTCGGCTCTGATACCACGTGTTGGATCGATTAGTGTTAGCGGTCTATCAGACGATAGTCACAAAGTGGTTTTCCGCCTGATGGTCAGATAGCAGCGGAAATAATAGTGCATGAATGTAAACGACTGAAAAGTATTGCACACGAATAAAGAGTGGAAACCTTATCACAACAATGATAAGGTAAAAACCACTACCTTTTAGATTGCTCTGAAAGGATTTGTGAAAGCCGATTACTTTTTATTCCGATATACTTGTAGGGTTTACAAAGTAGGTCTTTTGTCTAGACTCTATATGACCTCTACTCAATCCGACAAAGTAATCGGTTTCGAACCTCGAACCTCCGTGTGTGCGCCTTCAGCGATCTTGCTCTTCGAGTCAGTCGCTCCGTTCTTCCAGAAAAATGCCGCACTTCAGATTGGCAAATCCTAGGTCCTTATATAGGGTTTACCGGGTCTCGATATCTAGGCCCAATGAACTGGCCCAACCCAACTTTCTAGACCTAATGGATTTGTATTCGATTAGACGAGATTCCATCCTGAATCTTTCTTTAATCAGCTTCTCTATTAATTAGAACTTGCCAAATCTGAGCTGTAGAATATTGTTAATTCAATCTTCCTATGGCAATTCGATCTTCGATCTATCAGATGGATTTCTGCACACTTAGACAAAATATTAGTTAAGTGTTTGTTATCATCAAAACCCATGGGTTCCAACATCTTGCAACTTTGGAGAGAAATCATCATGATTTTTTTTTGGCATTTCAGATATATTTTGCTGAAAAGTGTTTCCAGCATTATTGCATCTGGTATACGACTCTTATTAGGAAAAAGTTTCACGACTTAAAGTGAGTGTGAAGGCTTGATGGAATTGGGACAAGTATGAAATCTAGGATTTGCAATCCCCCGGACATAAGGTAAATTTCAGCGACACTTATACATTTCAACATGCACCCTTTTATTCCTCTGGTCAATGGAACTTTCAAAGTGGTGGTTTAGTGATGTTAACATCTAACTGAACTTATAAAGTCAAAGGTTCGAGCTCCACTGTGACATATTTTACTTGATGTTGTCTATTTACCGCATCAAGGAAGCGTTGATGATTTAGAGAAACGATGAAGAGATTGAAGAGAAGGAGATGAACGATTGAAGAGGAGAGAGTAGAGAAGAGCCAAAGGAGAAATTGATTATTTATTTATTGATTCCTAATATCCGATTTACAACTTTCTTTTATACTAAATATATTTCATCAATACAATTACACTCCTTAATTCAATATTTCACTACGTAACATTCCGACATTGTCTTGCCTTGTTCACTTTAAATGACAAGTCAAAAGTTTTATACTCCGTAGACTGCTAAGCTAAACAAATATCAGCCTCCAAATTATCTGTTTCAAGTAGCAGTTGTAATTTTACAAGCTTAGAAGACCGCTGAATCCATTTTGCTAGCAAGTTCATCAGTCCATTAATCAACTACACCATTTTGTGTCAAGTATGGTTAGACATTCTCCATAGCAAATATGATGCAGGATAAAGGGTTAGAGAGAGAAGTAAGGGGAGGGAGAGAGTGGATGAGAATGAGAGAATTCTATTTAAAGTTTGCTTGATTATTTTCACTGACAAGAAACGTATAGCTCATTAATTGGTCACCTGCCTGTCACCTATCTGTAGGGATGCACACTTTCAGACCAGATCGGAAAATCGGACCGGATCGTAAAATTTCGGTCCGATTTGGTCCACGGTCCATACTTTCATAAATTCCGGTCTATCGGTCCGATCCGGACCGTAAATTTCCGGTCCGGTCCAGTCCGAGTCCGGTCCAGTCCACTTTTTACAAAATCCGGTCCCGGTCCATATATACCCCGATCCGATCTGGTCCACAGTCCAAAGTTTTGAAAAATTCCGGTCCACCAGTTCGGACCGGACCGGATGTGCATTCCTACCTATCTGTCACTCTTGCCTAGCTCACACACAACGATTGGCATGTCCTCATGCTCTCTCTCTTCTGGCTTCATCTTCTCAACGGCCTTCTTGTTACAACCGTCCAGAGGTTGCATGCATCTGTTGCCTAGCTCATATTCATTATTGGGTCATCGCTTGTTGGGTTGTTTACGCCTTGGGCAAAGCTCCTTGGGCTGCAGTGGACATTTATCCCCGGCTCAAGACCGTTCTCGCCCTCGAGAACAAATTCTAAATAGTCGATCTTAAAATGCGACTCATCTTCCCACATGTCATCTTCCAAGCCGTGCCCCAGCGCCATTGAACCTCGATCTGTTTGGCTGTGGAGTCATCTCGGCGCAGATGTCGGTGCCTCATTATTCGCTCTGGTTGGGCGATGGGATGATCACCAGAGAAGTTGGTTGGCCAGCTGGCTTGAGTAAAGGGTGGTTGTGTCTTGCATCGCTTTAGAGCAAACACGTGAAAGACATTATCAATGCTGATGTACGTCGACCGAGAGAGCAAGTCGGTAGGCTACCAATCAATCCTCTCTGTGATATTAAACGGGCCATAGTAAAGTTTCGCCTATTTACTAAAGTGAGACGGGCGCATATAAGTCTGGTGGTATGGCTGTAAGCGGAGGTAAACCCAGCCGTCAACTTGGTATGTGACCTTTGTGCGGTGCTTATTGGCTTTCTGAGCCATTCGTTGTTGAGCCCTTTGCAAGTTGTCCTTAAGCTTTTTGAAGAGAGCAGCTTGAGTGGTCACCGACCCAGTGATGTAGTCTAGTAGGGAGGGTGGATGGCGACCGTAGACTTCCTTGAACAGTGACGTACCCACTCCGGAATGGAGGGACGTGTTATAATGCAGTTCGGCCCACGACAGTAAGTTGACCCAGGAAGCTTGATACTCCATCACGTAACAACGCAAGTAGTCCTCCAATATGCGGTGAATGACTTCCATCTACCCATCAGAACGAGGATGATAGGCGGCACTGTGCGAGAGAACCGTTCCGTGTTGGCAAAAGAACTCCTGCCAAAACGTACTAAAGAAAAATGGGTACAATGTTCCCTGAACGCCGTGCAAACCGCAAATGTCTCAGATGAACACCTTGGCAACCAGCTCAGTAGTAAAACCCTTGGGCAAGGGACTTAAATGAGCGTATTTGGACAACATGTCGACCACCACCATAACCATCGTCTTGCCTCGCTGCTTAGGTAGGCATGTTAAAAAGTCCATAGTGATAGTATGCCAAATGAGGTCCAGGATCGACAGTAGTTGGAGTTCACCAGGGAGTATTGTGTTGAGGGATTTTATTGGCTGGAAAATAGCGTAACAACTAATGTACTCAGCCGCATCTCAACGAAGGTGCTCGCAATAGAACACGACAACTATTCGGGTTGTGGTCTGGTTAATCCCAACATGTTCTCTGAATGGTGAGTCATGGTATTGATGGAGAATGAGGTCCTTCATTACTACAATGATAGTGTGCATGTAGCTCTGGATGATCTAAGACCTTTAAGTTAGGCCCCTCGCATGTTGATCATCCATACACAAGGCTCTAAAGGCATGCAAAAAACCAAAAATTGGCTGGGGGATACCTTGCATAGCCATGCACGATGCATCATTATGGTTCCTAGACAAGGCGTCCACAGGTCCCTTCTCGCGGCCCGGCTTATAAATGACCTCAAAGTCAAAGCCGATGAGCTTTCTTACATAGCGCTGCTGCTCCGAAGTGTCCATTGTCTGGGGATAATATAGTGTGCAAAGGTTGATGGTCGGTATATAGCTTGAAGAGTCCGTTGAGGAGGTAATTTCACCACTTTTCGATGGCCATTACCACCGCTGCAAGTTCACGATCGTAAGTTGAGGTCCTCTGCAGAGCTGGAGTAAACTGTATGCTGAAGTAGGTGATGGGATGGTTCTCTTGACTGAGCACATCACCCATGACCATGCTTGGCGCATCAATTTGAACGGCGAAGGATTTGGAGAAGTTGGGTAGAGCTAGAAGTGTTGCATCGGCGGACATGACTTGAGTTTGTCAAATGTTATAGTTGCCTCGGCTCCCCAAACAAATGCATCCTTGCGGAGGAGATCTGTGAGTGGGGCAGCTGTGGTTGCAAAGTGGCGCACGAAGCGCCGGTAGTATCCCGCAAGCCCCAAGAAGCCGCAAAGCTATTTAACAGTAGTAGGAGGTTCCCACTTGATGATAGCGTCCATCTTCCCAGGGTCCATTTCCGTGCGATTGCTTGATATAATGTGCCCCATGTAGTGAACACGTTGTTGAGCCACTTCACACTTTGAAGCCTTAACAAAGTAGTCATGTTGTTTAAGCAGGTCCAAGACTGCTCTGAAGTGGGTTAAATAGTCCAGCTTGGTGGGACTGTAATTAAGGATGTAATCCATGAATACAATCATTGTCTTCCGTAGGAGAGGGCGGAAGATGTCGTTCATGGCAGCTTGGAAGGATGAGGGAGCATTGGTGAGCCCAAAGGGCATAACTAAGAACTCAAAGTGACCGTCATGAGTGCGGAAGGCAGTTTTGTGGACATCGTCGGCCGCCATGAGTATTTGATGATAAATGGCACGCAAGTATAGTTTTGTGAACACACTGACACCATACAACTCATCAAACAACTCATCCACGGTTGGCATTAGACATCGGTCACAGATGGTGATGGAGTTCAATGCTCGATAGTCGACGCAAAAGCATTAACTACCATCCTTCTTACGTACGAGCAGCACAGGAAAGGAGAAAGGGCTGGTGCTAGGGCGTATCACACATTCTGTCATCATGTCATTCACCATTTTCTTGATCTCCAACTTTTGGTAGCTCGGGTAGCGGTATGGACGACCGTTAACAAGGCAGCGCCATGGAACAGGGGAACATGATGGTCATGTATTCAACTAGGTGGTAGGCCGCGTGGACTGTGTTAGTGATTTTCAGGTTTTCATGCGACCGCATGATAATCATGCGACCGCATGAGAATATCATGCGACCGCATGAGATTCTCATGCCTCGGGTTGGGTCATGCGACCGCTCATGCGAACGCATGAGATTTCTATGCGACTGCTCAAGGTCATGCGACCGCATGAAATAATTCATGCGACCGCATGAAATAAGGCAAAAGATGCAACGTTTCATGGAGCATGCGAACGCATGCCATGGAGCATGCGAACGCATGAATGCAACAGATGTGCCTGTTCAGTCTATAGACGCATCTACTGTTCATACCCGATTGTTTCTCTATAAATTGAGATTGTTTTCTCAATCATGGGACACGAAAGATTGCTGTGCAATTGATAGAAACAATTATCCTCTTCTCTTGATTACAAAACACTCAAACCCTAAGTTTTCTTTGTTCTATTGCCGAAGAACAAAGTGTTAATCTCTTTTGGATTTAATCCCATATTCGAATTTCCTGTAACCCCAGGCACAGTGTAAGGGTGGAAATATTGAATTCGGACAGCGAATTTACGTGGTCCAATTAGATATCCAAGGTACTATTTCATCACACAAGAAGATAGCACTACAAGACGACAATCTTGCCACCATCGAAGACCCTAACCGAGACTTGTTGCTGCGAAATTCAAGGAAGAAGACGACCCAGCAACTACAAACGAATTCAATATGTTCCTATCGATGGCGAGCATGAGATAAGATGGAAAATTTGAAGGAATGAAATTTTCAGAATTGTCAAAGTATTGCTGTAAATTGGGGAAGGCGAAGTTGAAGAAGAGCGAATTCCAGAAATTTACAGTGAAGAAAAATTGGGGTCTGCGGAGGCTAAGCCCCTTAGAGAAACGGCGGATGGAGACATTAAAAAGGGTTTTAATTCATTTAAATTTTATTTTGAACAATTTACTTGGTTATCTTTGTTATGTGATGCAGAAAAGCGGCAGATCGAAATCATAACATCTCAGATGCGGCGCGAAGACCACCGACAGTAGACTGCGAAGCGGAAATCCGAAACAGCGCCAATGATGTCGGGGATTATAACGCTGCGAATTGGGCTTTGGGAATTTTCAGATTTGCATCAGTGCATATTGATTACGCAATTTTGGGCAAAATTGCAGATAAATAGAAATCAGGATTCTATGTTTCAGCGGCTAAGTAGATGAAACAGTGTCTTGGGACATCATGATTCACTCAGAAAAGCAAATGATGGATTTGGATTCATTGGACAAAAATATAACTGCCATGTTTCAAATTGGGATGAATTCCCATGTTGGGTTACGACTGAATGAAGTGAATCAATCTGGGCGCATTGTTTTAGTTCTAATCTTGTTGGTACTATTTATTTAATTGAATTTATTCAATTGGTTCTTAATGGTTTTGATACCAAGTGCAAGAAAGAACTTGATGCTGGAGCAATTATTGAATGAATAGAAACGAGACTGACCGATTCAAACTTGTTTGGGCCCCATTCAAACTGATTGGAAATTGATGATGAAAATTGGGGAAGATTCCAATGAACGGAGACACAGAAGAATAAGTGTTATCTTGTTTTACTTTGTTTTGTGTACTTCAATATGCATTTTCTGTAATCTTTGTGTTTAGGCTTCGCTGCGGAAGGTGGAAGATATATGAAGCAATGGAAGCCGAAAACGAGCAACTCTTAGAGCTTTTGGAAGGGAACGGGTGTCACAAAAGACTAGCTTTTGCTGGAGCACAAAAGGGTTATCTGTTTTCAATTAAAATTAAGTTGACTAATTTAATTATTTAACTTGGTTTTGTGTAGCAGAATCTGAATAATATATCAGGTGGATGTTGAGCGATGGTTGGGAATGAAATGGTTTTGATTCAGATGATTAATTCAAAGAGGCGGCTAATGGAATAAAAGTTGGATGCTGACATGATTTGTTTATTAAATCATTTGACAGCTTGTAAAGCCTTAGTTTGGTTGCTATTAAAATCCAAGTCGGATGTTGGTCAACGAGATGAACTCACTTTGTCTCTTTGAAATTGGTTAACTCTGATTCGGTGGAGGAATCTAACTGGACGAAACAATGCATATAGAATGTTGAGTGCCCTGGATTTATTCAAAGAGCTTGCCATGCTTTTGGTTATGTAGATTAATTCATCAAAGATGAATTAGACAGACGGTGTCATGATAATAGTCAAAGTGGAAAACCTAAGTTATTTGGGTCAACTTTGAACAGATCGGTTTGGGATGATTTATAATCAAAGGAGGAGCATGAACATCGAATATGCAAGTAAAAGTGATGGTGCCACTGAACAGGCTGTCGTCGTACCTGTGCAAAAACAATTTATAATCTCCTCACTTCAGACTGTGGATTAGAACAGCGGTAAGCAAGGGTCGAACCCAAGGGAGCTAGATGGTTACTACTTCGTTCTGTAATGGAGAAAAAAAACAAGAAACTAGAGTGAAAGTATTGGTTAGTGAACACTAAGAAGGCACGAAAATTGCTGGGGTTTAAATATCAGAGAGAAATATTCAGGTTAGGGTATTATTCAATTGTGACTTGGTTTTATCATTGATTTCTAAATATCATGTTTCTAATTCTTTTAAACCTAATAATTCAATACTCCATTCCAAGATATATCGAATTAGTGCACTACTTGTTAATAGCTCTCTAGTATCAACAAATAGCAAATAGGGGAGTTGAATTGATCAGTTAAGCTTTGCCATTCCAAGCCTCCACTTAACTTCACAATTCAATCCAAATAATGAGCACAAAAGATTTAATCGAATAACGAAACAAGCATTAAGATTCAAATCTCAAAAACATAAGTCACAATTATTTAACCCTAACCCGAATATGGGTTTTAGTTACACATCGTCATAAAGAAATAATGCAGTAAATAAGAAACGAGAAAACTTCACTAATGACCGAGAATTACAAAGCACAAGTCACGGCTGTTATGGGCTGAGCTACGGTGGAGCAGTGGCGGCGCACGGAGGAGCAAGGGGAAGAGCTCGTGTGTCGTCTCTGATTTTTGAGTAGAATGGGATGATTATGGATGGCAGCACTGCTCTTCTATTTATAGGGTTTGAGAAACCCTAACTTGGTCATAAAGCTACGAAACCCTAGCGTCGCATACAAATTGGGCCGGCTGCTGGACTTTGGAACTTGGACTTTTTTCCGAAGTACTGTTCATGGGCCGGAGTTACTGTTCATCGGACACTGTTCACGCCGGAATCACTATTCACGCCGGAGTTACTATTCACGCCGGAATCACTATTCACGCCGGAGTTACTGTTCACGAGCCGAAAAACACTGTTCACGGCCCTCCTTTGGTCTGATCTTCAATTGCGATGTTTCTGGCATGAAAATGCCGTCTTTTAAGCGTGATTCCTCCTAGAGCTTCCAAATCACCTGAAACACGAAACAACACTAAAAAGTAACTGTTCGCATAATACAGTGAATGAAATGGTGGGATTTAATGACTCGACAAGTCGTATAAATACGGCTCATCAAACCACCCCACACTTAAACTTGTTCGTCCCGAACAAGGACTAGGTCATAAGAGGAAAAAATGAAGTACGAACATCACAAAGCTTCGGTCATCCTAGACGTGCTACATGGACATGAATCGATTACTCTAGATCTCGCCTGTTATGCATGCTCGCTACTAATGTCTTTGTGCTAAAACATGGGTTAAAGATACGTGTTACCTTTGGGTCGAGATGCAAATCAATTCGGATGTATCTGGAGATAGCCCTGTTTAGACCCATGAACCCTCATTCTCGGGCTCGAACTCGCTGCTATGTGGTTATGCTTTGCCGCTTTTTCTTGCACGTGATTGATTCGAGCTCCAAAGTGACGAGTACTAATCGGTCAGCTATAGTGTCATCGGATCTGATATTTCAATGATGCTTTCACTTGATTTCGTGTGGACTATCACAATGATGATGGATTTGTTGCTTCGTAGTGCGGATTGTGACTTGCTCGAACCATGGTTCCTTCTCCTTTTGACGCGAGTCAAGCCGAGGGTCGCTCGTCTATTTTCCCGGTTACTCGGATTAGAAACCTTCCTGCTCTCACTCATCATCGTCCTTTTGACACGGGTCAAGTCAAGGGTCGCTTGCCTATTTTCTTGGCTACTTGGACTAGAGCTTGGACGGTGTGAAGTATTCCCGTCCCGACCAACCGCAAGGTACCGCAGTGGCGGAGCAGACCCGTACTATGTTGCCTCGAAGTGCTAGCCTCCACGAACTCCACATAACCATATATCCTGAGTTCGGTCTTTGAATGATCTGTCAAGTCTCTCTAGGGCATTGCTATCAACTCCACATCCCTGTTTATCTCAATTAACAAAGGCACGCAAAATTTTAAGATCACATGTTAGTCGCACAAATCAATTTTCACCAAAGACATGCATGTAATCGGCTCTATCTATTTCACCATATCATTATCCAATACTGCAAGTCTAGGAAATAGTGAAGTATCATGTACAAAAAATTTTAAAAATGACTCGAAACGTGCTGACTCTGTGCAGGGTGCATGAAATAAACGTGCTGACTCGATAACTGACTCTCCCACCCCACACTTTTGAAATGAGCCGTGTCCTCACGGCACGACTCAAATCTAGACACACAATGCATGCAATAAAACAAAAGGGAAATAGAATAAGGACAGGCACTTCCCTCGTGCGTGCGTGACGATCAGGAACGACTGATAATTCTCCTGTGAGTCCTCGAAGAGCACCTTTGGAGCTTGCATCGTAGCGTGAGTTTGTTGCACACCGAAAGGTCTGCGTCAATGACATTAAGACGAATAACAGATTCCCAGGGGGTTGGAGGAGTCACATCGGTCTCACTTAAAACCCAACCTCCTTAGACTCGTAAGTCTTTGTGACAAAATCTGTAAACGCTCATGCTTCTCGACGCAACTTATTCAAGGTGTGAACTACTCATGCCGGATGCAGTCTGTTGCTAATCATCTCTGATTCGTTCGCCTCTGTCCCTGCATGAATATCATCTACTTCCCAAGGTACAATGTGATGATAAGACATAATAAATAGAAAATATAAATAGTAAATAAACTGAAAGGTAAAAAGTGCAGGGCTGCCTCCCTGCGAGCGCCTTTGTTTTACGTCGTTGGCTCGACGGTACCTCTGTAGGGATCACAAGTTAGGGTCCCATGGGCGTGTGAGGTCATACTTCTGCTTGGCCTCTCCTTCTGTTCGTCCATACTGCCCCTCTGGATGTCCATTCGGTTCTACCTTCCAAAGATCAGGCGGATTCGCCTTCACATCCTTCTGAGCTGGCGAGGTCACCTTTGTCACAGTCACTGGTCCATTGAGTCGTACTCTAGTGTTCCTCCATCCTGGTTTCCATCCAAACGCGCCTTGTCTTGGTCGTTTCTTCATGTATGAGTGGTCGGCATGGAAGTTCAGTTTCTTGCCATCAAGCGACATTAAGTATGTTCCCATGTCAACCCTCCTCTTTTTGGCACGGATGAGTGGTCGTTCAAGAATAAGTGGTGGAGAATCATCATCCCTAGCATCTCCCGTCTGCAAAATATAAGAGTCAATATCACGGGCGAGTACGAGGATTCCTGGGTCCTTACCTGAATTGATGCTTTCCGCGGACGTCTCTTGATTTATTGGTAATTCTTCATACGTCCGCGCATGAATCGTAGAGGCGTCCGCGCCCTGAACTGAGGTAGGATCTTCGATGGACGTGGCCTTGATTTCCTCGGCTGCTTTGATAGTGACGACCGGTTGTTCCTCAGGCAGATCCGTAATGAGGTCTGATTCGAATGGCTCGGTCGGCTCTTCTTTAGGTGCCAGCGGGCTGCCTTCTTCCAAATACTCGGGGTAGTCCGACTTGAGCTCTTCTTCCTTCAACCATTGGTCCTCATCTTCTGCCGGTTCTATGGGCTCCGAGATAGGCTCTATTAGAGCCTCTGCCATGTCCTCCTCTGTTTTTGTGCTGACATATTCTTCCTGATTTCTCCTCAACTCTGATATTGTTTCTGCTAACTCGGCTGAGCCGTTATCGGTGTTGGCCATATACTGGTTCAGGTATGCACTTGGCTGCTGGGTGCTAGCTGCCAGCTCTCTTACTATGTCCTCTAGCGATTTGGTCTGCTCTTGTACTGGTTTAGATTTCTCGGCCAAATTGTCTATTTCTTTGATCAGCTTGATCCGAGATTGTCTTGAGCTTTCTGCCATATCTTCTATCAAACCCCAAAGCTCGTTCATGTCCAAGTTATTCACCGAGCCTCCTGGTGCAGCTTCATTAAGCCTGTTCCACTCATATTGCAACATTCCATCGAGAAACCTTTGAAGAAGATAGGGGTACGTGAATCCATGGTGCGGGCAGCTCGCCAAAATGGAACTAAAGCGTGTCAAATATTCGTCCATGTTTTCGGCCCAGGATTGCTCAAGGGTGATGATCTTCTCGCGGGCATCAAGTCTGAAGGATGATGGTGGGTAGTACTCCCCATAATTACACGGCTCACTTCCGTAGTAGGAAGTCATGTCGAATCTGCAAGTGAATCAGAAAAACGTGCAAGCTAGCATGGCACCGATTATCATGAACATACTAGCAACAAAGGGTCCCCAGGAAATTGGAGGGGTCACAGCGGTCCCACTTAAAACCCAATTTCCTTAGACTCGTAAGTCTTGGTGACAGGACCCTCTGAGAGCTAGAAAACGAAATCGAAAGAAATTGAAAACAAAAATCGAACAGTTGGGGTTTTTGAATTATTGAGATCACCGAATAGCAAATTTCGAAATAAGCAAGAAAAAATAAACTAAAAAGAAAAGAAGAACAAATTTCACCGTGCGTAGCTCCCCGGCAACGGCGCCATTTTGAACAGGCTGTCGTCGTACCTGTGCAAAAACAATTTATAATCTCCTCACTTCAGACTGTGGATTAGAACAGCGGTAAGCAAGGGTCGAACCCAAGGGAGCTAGATGGTTACTACTTCGTTCTGTAATGGAGAAAAAAAACAAGAAACTAGAGTGAAAGTATTGGTTAGTGAACACTAAGAAGGCACGAAAATTGCTGGGGTTTAAATATCAGAGAGAAATATTCAGGTTAGGGTATTATTCAATTGTGACTTGGTTTTATCATTGATTTCTAAATATCATGTTTCTAATTCTTTTAAACCTAATAATTCAATACTCCATTCCAAGATATATCGAATTAGTGCACTACTTGTTAATAGCTCTCTAGTATCAACAAATAGCAAATAGGGGAGTTGAATTGATCAGTTAAGCTTTGCCATTCCAAGCCTCCACTTAACTTCACAATTCAATCCAAATAATGAGCACAAAAGATTTAATCGAATAACGAAACAAGCATTAAGATTCAAATCTCAAAAACATAAGTCACAATTATTTAACCCTAACCCGAATATGGGTTTTAGTTACACATCGTCATAAAGAAATAATGCAGTAAATAAGAAACGAGAAAACTTCACTAATGACCGAGAATTACAAAGCACAAGTCACGGCTGTTATGGGCTGAGCTACGGTGGAGCAGTGGCGGCGCACGGAGGAGCAAGGGGAAGAGCTCGTGTGTCGTCTCTGATTTTTGAGTAGAATGGGATGATTATGGATGGCAGCACTGCTCTTCTATTTATAGGGTTTGAGAAACCCTAACTTGGTCATAAAGCTACGAAACCCTAGCGTCGCATACAAATTGGGCCGGCTGCTGGACTTTGGAACTTGGACTTTTTTCCGAAGTACTGTTCATGGGCCGGAGTTACTGTTCATCGGACACTGTTCACGCCGGAATCACTATTCACGCCGGAGTTACTATTCACGCCGGAATCACTATTCACGCCGGAGTTACTGTTCACGAGCCGAAAAACACTGTTCACGGCCCTCCTTTGGTCTGATCTTCAATTGCGATGTTTCTGGCATGAAAATGCCGTCTTTTAAGCGTGATTCCTCCTAGAGCTTCCAAATCACCTGAAACACGAAACAACACTAAAAAGTAACTGTTCGCATAATACAGTGAATGAAATGGTGGGATTTAATGACTCGACAAGTCGTATAAATACGGCTCATCAGCCACCGTTGTTGATGATGAATCAAAGATATGAAAGACAAAGATGGATTACCGAGGCGATTTCTATGATTGTCGTTAAGTGGATCCACTTCAGGTGAATTGAACTAATATATTCTGGTTCAATAAGGTACGTTTCTAATTTCATTGAATTTTAATATTTTCTGCATTCAATTAACTATGGTTGATTTTAATTGGGATTGATTCTAGTTAAAATTGATTTTGATAGTTTGATATATTATATGAGTATATGATTAGTTAGACCTTGATGATGCGTATGATTTTGAAGCATGTGATTTTTATGAATTTGACAGTGATTTTCATTAGATGAATTTTATGCTATTCTAGTCCATGAGTATGTATGTTTTTCACGATAATGTAACTTGATTAGTGAAGTTCATGATTGCATATTATCACTGAATTCATAGTTGTTTCAGTCTCTTATGAGAAACTTTAGTGAAAGTATTACATGCATGAAAAGATCACTCTAGCCATGTTTATACTTCTGCTCTTAGATTATGCTTATTAATGTCCTTTGATTCATCTAGATATTGATATGTTATTTAAATCAAGAAGTAAGTATTGAATCTAGATATGCTATGTTGCTTTTTATCTTGGTTACGCTCTATAATGATATTGAAATCATACATGTTAAGGGCCTCATTCAAACTGATTTAGAACATGAGAACTTGCTTCTCATATAAAGTTAAGTTTCCAAGGGAAAGGTTAACTTAGACTGAGAATTGGTTTGACCGTTAATATTGAAGATTTATCTCCTTACGTGATAAATCTGATATTATTAAGTTGAGGCATACTTTAGGCTAATGCCTTATTGTGTATGTGTTATGAATTATGATATATATATATGTGTGTGTTGATGGTTTCAACCAGAATAAAATTAGAAGGATTTTTCTAATGTGTAACTCCGGTAATTATACTTGTAAGTTTATCGGGTCGATAAGCTTGATCGGTGGAGTTATGGTTTGAAGTGTCACTGGGATAGTGATTATTTCATCTTCTGGTTTGAAATATTCACTAAGGCTTATGTTAGTGAAGGACACTTTGATGTAAGTATTGGGTTGAATACTATACTGAAAAGGGTGTTAATAGACATGTCGGAAAACTGTGTATTAAATGAAATACAAGTTTTGGGTATGGGATTCTGATTGTGATTCTCCATGTGTGACATGTTGGATCTAGAATCACACATATATTTGTATAATTCTTTTGTTCACATGTTACTTGGTTTATGCGTGCATATCATGATCCGTTGATTGCATAAGTGACATGTGGTGTAAATTTCAAAGGTAGAATTTTGAAATGATAACGCTTTGATGTTCAAGTTACAAACTTGGAATATGTATTCTTCTCTTGGTTCTTTCAATATTTATAGTAGAATCTATAAGAGTGGAACTCTTGATAAATTTGGGACTTACAAGGTTGAAAGTTGAAAGAGAACATTAATCAAAGTGTTGATTTATATTATGATATATGCTAGACCTGACATCGCACTTGCGGTGGGTAAGCTTAGTCGATATACTAGTAACCCTAGTATGTAATATTGACAAGCGGCTCATAGGGTATTTAGGTACCTTAAAGAGAACAATGAATTTTGGTCTTGCATGTTCTTAATTTCCTTCGGTCATAAGAAGGATTTTCTGATGCACGTTAGATTTAAATGAGGAAGGATATCCCTATACAAGTAGAAGGGTAATTTTACTTGGGGAAGATCATTTAATGGGAATCTAAGAAATAAACTTGCATCATAAGTTTAACAATGAAATATGAGTTTGTTGCTCTAGTCGGTGCTTCAAAAGAAGAGGGATGATTAGAGAACATGATATATGAAATTTCATTGGGGGAAAGACCGATATCACCAATATCGATACATTGTGACAGCGCTGATACATTGGCTAAAGGATTTGGCCATGTATACAATGTGGTCTAGACACTTAGGTGTTAGACATAGTGCAGTAAGTGAGCTCATTATGCATGTGGTGATGTCTATGAAGTTTGTTAGGTTTTAACAAAAAGTAAGCTAATCACTTGACGAAGGATTATCTAGAGACTTATTTTCCGAGTTGATAAAGGGGATGGGACAAAACCCATATAATCGTCTAGTCGTGGGACACCCAATTCACATCTAACTAGCGTTAGAGCTGAATTCAATGCGGAAAGCCCATTCCTAGAAGATTGATGAACACAAATATGCATCCCCAAGTATGTGTTCAGTACCTACAAAGGTTTAGGCTGAAGATGAACTCTTCTTAATAGATTCTTTGAAAAAGTGCTAGGTGTAGGAGCACAATCGGGCGGTGTGACCCATTAAAGAATTTACCTATATAAACGTAAAGTTTCTGGTCGCTTTATGAGATATCGGGTTTAATCTCAATACGTTTATGAATGGATAGGGACTCAAGGACCATTAAGAGTCAAGTTAACTTAACAGTTTGTGAAGTAATACATGCGTGTGTCGCCGTCAAGTACCCAAATGAATTGATTGGTTCAATCCTTAGTGACACCATTTCAATTCGGGTATATTGTATGCGTGATTACACTATGCGGAAATTCAATCGTTTTCGACATTTCCGTTTATGCATGTTTTTACTTAAAAACAAGGTATTTTGTGATTCAAAAGAAAACCCAAAAATGGGGGAGGATTGTTAGTGATTTTCAGGTTTTCATGCGACCGCATGATAATCATGCGACCGCATGAGATTCTCATGCCTCGGGTTGGGTCATGCGACCGCTCATGCGAACGCATGAGATTTCTATGCGACTGCTCAAGGTCATGCGACCGCATGAAATAATTCATGCGACCGCATGAAATAAGGCAAAAGATGCAACGTTTCATGGAGCATGCGAACGCATGCCATGGAGCATGCGAACGCATGAATGCAACAGATGTGCCTGTTCAGTCTATAGACGCATCTACTGTTCATACCCGATTGTTTCTCTATAAATTGAGATTGTTTTCTCAATCATGGGACACGAAAGATTGCTGTGCAATTGATAGAAACAATTATCCTCTTCTCTTGATTACAAAACACTCAAACCCTAAGTTTTCTTTGTTCTATTGCCGAAGAACAAAGTGTTAATCTCTTTTGGATTTAATCCCATATTCGAATTTCCTGTAACCCCAGGCACAGTGTAAGGGTGGAAATATTGAATTCGGACAGCGAATTTACGTGGTCCAATTAGATATCCAAGGTACTATTTCATCACACAAGAAGATAGCACTACAAGACGACAATCTTGCCACCATCGAAGACCCTAACCGAGACTTGTTGCTGCGAAATTCAAGGAAGAAGACGACCCAGCAACTACAGACTGCACATCTGAGTAGTCTTGGAGCAAAGCAAGCAACTCTTGGTATTGGCCGAGTTCCAGATCATCTAGGGTCGTAGGTAGCTTATCCCCTACACATGCTAGCTCATGAGGTTCAGTATAGCCATGTGGAATAACCTCATGACTGAGTCGGTCATATGAGCCCTCTGGAGTTGGCCGAATGTCATGGCGGCTGGCTGGGTACATGGCTTGGCATCATGTAGATGAATTGAGGTCCCTTTGTGAGTGAAAGTCATCTAGAGTTCCTTGTCGCCAAACGTGACCAACCCAACGTCGGCAAGCCATTATGATCCTAAGACCACATCTGCGCCATAGATGGGTAGTAAGTGGAGGTCGACTTCAAAAAGCGCGACCCAAGAGTCAATGGTATTGCTCTGCCATTGCTCGCGCAACGTAGCTCTTCTCTGTTAACCACCATCACACTCAAATGCTTGGTAGCTTCTGCAGTCACTCCAATATTTCTCGCCACACGAGTTTGGATAAAGTTAATAGTTGAACCCCCATCCACTAAAACAGTCACTTTTTCCCGGCTAGGATCCCTTCAAGTCGGAGTGTGCGAGGCATGGCTTGGCCTTATTGTCATCTCTTACCACAATTGTAGTACTTATTGTCAGACTGTTGGATGGTTCTTTGTTGTTCTCCACATCTTCCATGTTGTTGTGGAGCTCCCCCTCTTTGCATGCTCCTTCTTTGATGACCTCCTCTATCATTTTGTCTCGTAGTGCCACGTCTCTGTGAGTGACCACCTCTAATGTTGGTGTAGAACGCTTCCTCTGTATTTCCTATTGACATTTCATTTGTTTGAGGAGAGCGTCTTGTTTGGCCAATAAGTTCTCCAAGTCGATCATTTAGGGTTGCACTTGGCCACCCTTGAATTGTCGATACTCCGTCTTTAGACCGGCAATTATGATCCTTCGAATCCGATCATCTTCAAACTTTGATTTTGGATTTAACTGCTCCATCTGATGACAGAGATCTTCACTTTGACAAAGTATTCACTAATTGACATCGTACCTTGCGAGACGTTCATCAGCTCATTCTCAAGTAGTTGAATACGTGCATAATTCTTCTGTGAAAAGAGTGATTTAAGGGTATCCCAAACACCTTTGAGGTCTCCGCGTCCTCTATGCGTGCTAACATACTCTTATCTATTATTTTCTTAATTGCATATAACGCTCTACCTACTTTCATATCCCATTTCTTATACTCATCCTTCTTTTCTTTTGATGGTGGTGAGGTTTCACTACCGGCAATAATTTCTCATAGATCATACCCTCTTAAATCGACTTCATGCATGATTTCCAGCTTCGATAATTATACTTGTTTAATTTCTCTATTGTACGAAATGAACCACCAAAGTCCGCCATAAGAGAAAGAATTAAGAGCATACCTTACTTAGTCTTTGATCAAAGACTTATTGGCAGTCCCGGACCGTGCTTCTCGCTATACTTCTCTAGCGATGCTTCTACACTCCACTCGACCGCCTAGCTCTTGATACCAACTTGTAAGAAACTTGGTTACTAAATGAGAGATTTTATTGAACCAAAAGTCACTTACAAAGAATCATCACTAGAACTCTCTAACTTTAGGTGGAGATCACTCTTTTGAACTTGAGTGCTTCACTACTAAACAACACTCCTAGTTATACTAATACACCTATCAAATGAATGGCTAGGACCACTTTGATCCGTTGGCCAAAAATAGCTACTCTAGATGGCTCTTCTTCTTCCTCCCACTTCTCCATAGTTCTCTAGATAATTCTACGTACATTCTCATTCTTTTTCGACTTGTCCTTCTTGGATCATTTAGTTTTGTATTTTTTTTCTTGGACTGGACTAGACAATAAAACTTAGGGCCTGTCCACTTTGACTGAAACTTAACTGATCTTAAATGATCTTAACTGATCTTAACTTATCTTAACTGATATTAACTTATCTTAACTGATATTAACTTATCTTAACTGATATTAACTTATCTTAACTGATATTAACTTATCTTAACTTAACTGAAACTTATATTGACTAATGAATAGTAATACTATGATGATGGTGAATAGTAATATTATGATGATGATGAATAGTATGATGACGATGGTATGATGAATAGTAATATTTATGATGATGGTGAATAGTAATATTATGATGAATAGTATGATGATGATGGTATGATGATGATGAATAGTATGATGATGATGGTATGATGAATAGTAATATTATGATGATGATAAATAGTAATTTTATGATGATGGATAGTAATATTATGATGATGAATAGTAATAATATGATGATGGTGATGATGATGATGAATAGTAATTTTATGATGGTGAATAGTAATTTTATGATGATGAATAGTAATATACTGATGATGATGCTGGGGTGATGATGGTGATGAATAGTAATTTTATGATGATGAATAGTATGATGGTATGATGATGATGGTATGATGAATAGTATGATGGTATGATGATGATGGTGATGGTATGATGATGATGATGGTATGATGATGAATATTATGAGGATGGTATGATGATGATAGTATGATGATGATGATGGTATGATGATGAATAGTGTGATGGTATGATGATGATGGTATGATGATGGTGAATAGTATGATGATGATGATGGTATGATGAATAGTATGATGGTTTGATGAATAGTATGATGATGATGATGATGGTATGATGATGAATAGTGTGATGGTATGATGATGATGATGGTATGATGAATAGTATGATGGTATGATGATTGTGAATAGTATGATAATGATGGTATGATGATGATGAATAGTATGATGATGATGGTATGATGATGGTGAATAGTATGATGGTATGATAAATAGTATGGTGGTATGTTAAAAGTAACTTAACTTATCTTAACTGATCTTAACTTATCTTAACTGATATTAACTTATCTTAACTGATCTTAACTTATCTTAACTGATATTAACTTATCTTAACTTACAAGTCAAAAAAATAAGTCAAAGTGGACAGGGCCTTAGATTGGACTAAATTTAATTGTCGACTTTTTCTTTAATTAAATAAGTGTAGCAGAGGAGCGTTCGAATGAGGCAGGCAAAATAAGAATGAGGCAGTGTGAGGCACGATCTCAGCCATCCATCAACCCCGTGCATTGTGGGCGTGCCACGTGTCCCAAATAGTAATATCAACTACTTGTTGCAAAAGTAGTGTGAACGCATTTGACGGCTCGTGTCACGTGGCTTCGCCACGCGTATTCGATCAACTTGATGGATGGCCGAGATCGTGCATCACTGCCTCATTCTTATGCCTTGCCTCAACCGAACGCCCCCAAAGTGTAGCATAGGTAATATAAGTAATCGTGCTATTTTTTGGTTTCAAAACTCAAAAATTTTAAACTCATATAGCATCACTATAATCATAATTAACGAATATTAGCATTATAGGATGTAAAATTTTCTTAATTCCAAGGACTTTTTTCGAACCAAACTTCAAATGTAAAACTCTAAATCCAATCCTAAAATCATAGGACTATATTTCGTTTCCGCTTTGTCGGAGCGGGCCAGCCCGGACCCTAAGGCAACGTGTCCGTTCTCGTCTCTATCTGGACATTAACATGGTCACATATGAACATTTTCAACAAAGGTACGACACATATGAACATTAACTGCTAGTGAAGTTGACATCCGAAAGAAAAAAAGTATGATCGAGAAGCCGCAAAACAAACTGAGTTTAATTTTTTTTAAGTAACAACTTAATTGACATCCATCGATAAGACGATAACTACCCCACGCCAGACAAAACATCGCAGGCCACGTCATCTCATCTCATTAACTAAATTGGTCTTGGACAATACTCGCACACCACCAAACAACCAGCTCGACGACGTCGTCTGTGGCGGGCTGAGCATCAGCATAGTCTCATCACCACCACCATCATCATCATCATCGTGCTGATTTCCGCTCATCGCTACTTTCGACGCCTCAACAAACTTCACCAGCTCCATCAGTCGACTCAGCTCCCGCTCCAGCCGAACCTTCTCCGCATTCACAGCGTCAATCTCCGCCTCCATCTGGCCTCGTTTCCACTCCATTTCAGCAACTTTGGAGGCGGAGATCGACTCATTCAAGAGACAGAAATCGGAAATCGGAAATCGACTCGATCTCAGCTGCAACTCAGCTGCTCGTTTAAATTTTGGTCAGGGATTGGGACCCACACAAATATGACTGCACCAATAGAAATAGAAACTTGACACCTGCTAGATTAATAAAAATTAATCAGTTAATCTTATACTTGTAACGATTTTATCTTACAAATTACAACTCCAAAAAATACAAAAAAATTATCAGTGGTCATATTATTTTGAGATCTATAAACTGATATGCATATTATTATATATTTTTTAAAAATTCAGAGGTCTATAAATAAGACACTATTGTTCACACTATTTTTAATCTCTCTTTTATTTCAATCATACTTGTATGTAGCAAAGTCCAAATCTTAAAGGAAAAATGTCTCATATTGAAACTGAAATTGAGAGTGAGGTGGGAGATGATGAAGTTATAGAAGATAATTATGTTTCCGAGTCTGTCATATTTTTCCACGAAAGAGCCAATTCTTTCACGCAGCAGTAGCGCGCAAGGATGTTGAACGTGCGTTTAGAGTCTTACAATCTCGATTTGCAATTATACGCAAGCCATCGCTTGCTTGGAATGAATACATTTTGAGTAATATTATGGTTGTTTGCATCATAATGCACAACATGATAGTTGAAGATGAACGAAAATCATATATTCGGTACGTTGAGCCCACCGAATTCAATGAGGTTCGACCGTGAGTTACAGCTAGTACAAGCACATCAATAAATGAAGAGGAGCCATTTGAATATTACAACAAAAGTCCATTCGATTTGAATGTATACTTGGCCACAAGGGCTGCAATACGCAATCGAAGAACTCATGTCTCTCTTAAGTCAGATTTAATTGAGCATATTTGGCAATGATATAGAAATAATAATCAAGAATATGCATATTGACAAGTGTATTTTTAACCCTTAATAGTTGTCAAGTTATAAGTTTTAGGGGTCAAGTTGAAGTAAAAAACAATTTGTAAACCTTAGTAAGCCAAGGGTCGGTCCAAAGAACAACATGTGTGAGTACTAGTTAACAAGCGACCTATTCAGCTATTCCAAATAATTCGAGAGGTTTTGGTGTAAAGAAATATGTGAAATTTAAATGCAGTAAATAAAAGGGTTTGACTTGATCAGAGAAAGAATCCCAAGATCAAACTTCACCCGTGCCAACCCACAAATCATGCAACAATATCACACAATTTAATCATGCTATCGAGTATGGAAATAAACCAAAATAACACTAGACAAGCCGCCCATCCACAGATCATTGTCTAGATTAATCTCAACTATTGAACGCGGGCCATCCACGGATTATCACCGATTTCGACTATTAAGCTTAGCGTTTTTCAGACGATAAAGTCAAATTTCTTATGACGTAATATCAATTTCATGCAATCTGGTTAATACCTAGGACCCATCTATCTTTTGGTAATTAACCTAAATATGTTATTTTTTTTGCACTAACTTTTTGGGAAATGCCACTGCAATTGGGATTTTTTTTTTCTCGAAAAACCTTATTGATATGGATCAAAAAGCCTGGTCCACGGCCTTACAGAAAGGGAAAAAACAAAAGCCTCCGGCTGGCAACAAGCCACCTAAGACAGAAGAAAACTAAAAACTGAGCTGACCATACAATCACTGACCAAGCTGAAGCAAGAAAGAGACAAAAGAGAGCACACAAAACCAAGCTTCACTCAACACAAAGGAAGCTGATGGAAGCCCAGAAGCATTAACATATTCTTTGTTCCTGATAAATGCAAGGGCTGGGAAAGGAATCCGACGCAAGGCATTTACGAACAGCGACTAAATACGTTATAGCATGCAAACATCTCATTCAATGTAAAGCTTGCAAGAACGATAACATTAAGCACAATGAAATTGAATACTCAACATCAATAATAAAAAGCGTTTCAATTGATCACATGAAGTTTGGTACAAGGCACGGGATCCGTAGGATCCTAGAATAAGGGAGACTACTCACTACTCATGGTAAGACAACAAAAAATAGTGTAATTGAGAAATCAAGGATGAGGAAACCATGTTGACGATGTAGCTTGACGAATCTTGAATCTCTCGTGCATTCTGCTTTGTCTCTTTTTTCTAAGCTAGGTCTGATCCTCTCCAAGATCAACCTCCCCCTCTTATTAAACCTGAATTGCGTAATTAACGAAGCTAATAATTGGAAATCTCGTGACACCCGTGACGGTTGGGAGTGTCACGGGCTGTCATGAGCTTCTCAATTTTGCACAGGCTCGATCATGTCCTATGACATTACTCATATCTCGTGACAGTCAAGAGGTGTCATGGGGTCGTGACCCAAAATCGCTACTTTTGACTGATTTCTTTGTCTTTTTGCGCATTCGAGCCTAGATCGAGTCAATGGGCGATTCAAACCTGAAATGCTAGGAAAAACCGTAAGATAACACTAAAACGCCGGGATAATCGAACTAATCCATCATTGAGTGGTGAAATTAATTGGTTAAGAATTCAATTGATCAAAACACTCCACACTTATGATTTGTTTTCCCCGGACAACATAAAGCACAAGTCAATAAATGGAAAAATAGCTACCCACTCATATATCAACCTCCCCCTCTTATTAAACCTGAATTGCGTAATTAACGAAGCTAATAATTGGAAATCTCGTGACACCCGTGACGGTTGGGAGTGTCACGGGCTGTCATGAGCTTCTCAATTTTGCACAGGCTCGATCATGTCCTATGACATTACTCATATCTCGTGACAGTCAAGAGGTGTCATGGGGTCGTGACCCAAAATCGCTACTTTTGACTGATTTCTTTGTCTTTTTGCGCATTCGAGCCTAGATCGAGTCAATGGGTGATTCAAACCTGAAATGCTAGGAAAAACCGTAAGATAACACTAAAACGCCGGGATAATCGAACTAATCCATCATTGAGTGGTGAAATTAATTGGTTAAGAATTCAATTGATCAAAACACTCCACACTTATGATTTGTTTTCCCCGGACAACATAAAGCACAAGTCAATAAATGGAAAAATAGCTACCCACTCATATATCATGTGATTAAATCTAACTAAACCAACATGTAAATCATAACTCACTGTCGTAGAGGAAACAAATGCATTTAACATATGCATTAAGCCTTTAAACCTCTAGGCTGCCCTAGTAGGACGAGTATAGTCTCGTGAAGGTTTTCAGGAATGTGACTACCTACAAATCCCTTGTACAACTAACTAACGTGTATGCATGAAATGATGCTCAACGAGTCATAGTAAAGTCATGACATACCTCGGATTCATCGTGTTACCTTGACTTAAACGTCTTCATCAAAGCGGTGAAACAATTGTAGTTTAAATAGGATATGCATTCAAACAATCAATACGCACGGCTAGCAGGCGACTAATCACATGTTCTAAATAGTTCCTTGGCAACGAATCAAGAACAAGTATAGTTACACAAAATATGCTCGCCAGTCACCTATTCTATCTAGGGTTAGTCCACGGGCTCTTGACGGAAAGCTTATTCTCAAGTGATAAGGATTAGGCAATGACCCATAAGAGAAGAGGAGCCTTAAGAGGTTTCTGAAAATAGTACAAAAATCACATCAAAAATTTAGTGGAGCACGAGGATCGTCCCTTAGTTTCCAATACACGAACTCTCAAAACAAGTCATGATTGCACGCAATGAAAAGGTGGAAATACACTACAAGCAAAATGGGGCAAAAATTTCACCTTTTTTTATTTTCTCTCTTATTTTTTTTTTCATACACAAGGGGTGACTTTCTCACTTTGCCCTTGGTACTATTTTTTTGCTTTTTTTTAAAAAACAATTATGCTTGGGGTCACTTTTTCACCCTCTTTTAACATTTTCTTACTCCACACTTAAATCTTGACATATTGTACAAATAGAGGCGGGTGCGTGCCAATCGCGACAAGTAAAGAGAAGCATATACTAGTGGTAAGGTCACCTAGAAAAAGAGATGCAATTTAAGTTTTTTAGCAGTTGGTACCAATGCCTACTAATATCGAGTCTCAAACATGCTTCAAGAAATATGTAGAACATGTGACAGGCAAAAGATAGCAATGATACTGACATGAGAGAGTACACACACGAATAAAACTATTTCAAGTCCTAGACTTCGAATCCAAAAGGGTGACTATCAATCAAGGAGGATCGTAGAAAACGAGGATTTCAATCGCATTACATAGATAGTTGAGCATATGGAAGAGTGAATGTGTAACATGCGATGTGTATGACTATGCGCTACCCACTCCACACTTAAAATTAAGCTTAGTCCCTAAGTGAAAAAAAATTAAAGATAAGAAAAGGCGCATAGGAACTTCCTCGTGTGTCGATGACTCGATGTCCATAGTGATTAAGGGATGCTCGGGGAATGTAGAGCAACTCATGAGCTGAAATATGGAGAAAAATGAGTAGTTTCACAAGTGATAGGTAAGCATTGATAAGGGGAGATAAGAAAGGATAAGGAAATAGATAATGCCATAGATAAGAATAATAAATGATGCAAACAAGAAATAGGAGTACATATCATCAAGCATTAAATAACAAGAGTAAAGTGTCATGGCAAAAATGCAAACGCGTGATAGGAATGCCAAAATAGCCAGCACATAACAAAAAGTAGCCCATAAAAAGGGTCAAATATCCAAAGGGGATGTGGGAGAAGCTGGTCAATAAACATCAGCATCATCTGGATTGGTAGCTGTATCATCTTCCCCTATATCAGCAGTGTGAGAAGGTCCGGCCTCATGGTCGTGGCGGGTAGGAGGAGGACTACGATTGACTGTCATTCGAAACTCGGCCTCGAAAGGATCAGGCGCTGAGGACTGATAAGAAGGCGGAGGAGGATTTATTTTTGATGGGGTGTTAGGGGGTTAGAGGGACTTGAACCCGAGCACTCTTTATGCCGGGTGAGAGTGCCAACCACTAGGCCACTCCACTTTGCCCTATGAGGAGGATAGCCTGTGAAGTGATGGCTCTAGAAAAATGAAGTCCACACGTTCTACGCCCATTGCTATGCTCGAATGGCCTGGTAGCACCAGTCGGAAAAGTCGGTAGTCATTTATGCCTGTACAGCTACAATCTGGGCTTGAGAAGCAGTGAGCTCGTCCTGACGAGATATGATTTGAAACTGGTGCATCTTGATGCGCGCAATGCACTCCTCTATACTCAATGGACGCTAGCTCTCACGCTGTGGCTGCGAGGTAAGGATGAGCTCAGGTGCCAAAGGCTCCTGTGCCTCAGGCATGTCCGTATCGGGTTCAGCTGAGGGGGCCCTTCCTTGCTCGCGCTCTAGGTGCCGATTCTTCCCTTCAAGGCATCAGCCTTTAACCCTGAATTTTGGCACTATAGGTCTGTGGAACCAACGTCACTCTCATTTAAGCATAGTGCACTGAAGCATCTTCAGGATGTCCAACTTCCAGGCCTCCGCATCGAAAAAACTAGTGAAGTTGAACCCCAGAGCCTCGCCTATCAAGGTGATGTACATGCCACTAATGTCGTGATTGGGGTTCTTACCCCCGAATCCCTCCCATTCCTTAAATCGGGCTGTAAGAATCTCAAAGAAGTCAATCTGTAGGCCACGACTCATGGAAATCAGAATGTCGATGTCCTTCTCATTCACTACTGTCCCTCCATCCATTATGACATCAACAAGTATGGCCACCAATCGATGTGCAATCCTCCACTCCAGCAACTTAATACAAGTGGCTGGATGGGAGTCAGATATGGTGAATCAATCTCAGAGATGAACCTCCAAAAGGTGTGACGGTCAGCGTCATGATACTGAGGCACATGACCCTCCAGTGGGAATCGCAGAATACAACATATGTCAGCTCGGTCTAGTGTATAATCAGTGTCCTGAAGTCGAAATGACCAGTGGGTAGTATGCCCCAAAGGTCCATGTGATTTAAACGATGCCATAAACTCAAATAAAGCAGCCTTGTATGTGAATAACTAATGTGAAAATATAATTCCTAACCCCGAATCATCAAGAAAAGGTTGAACCTTGCCTAGCAAATGAAATGTCTCCAATGTATCAATGCACGGCACGAGAGTAGGCTTAATTGTTTTCTTGATGCACAGCTCCTTGTAAGTAGCTAGTGTAGCTACATCTGGGAAGTTGGATAACGCATACAATCATATGGACAAGTGGTGCGAACCGGTGGTGGGGGAGCAGCAGAAGGTGCATCGTGTGCGGCAGCACGAGTGGCTTGTCGAGTTTGTTGGCAGCGAGACAGGGTTTTTTTATTTTTTGCCCTGTTTTTGAAACTCAATATCACTTTTGCCCTGCCTGAAACTCAAATCTCGTTTTTGCCCTGTTTTTAACAAAACCGATTTTGCCCAATTCGGTTTCACTCATTTTTGAATGAAACCGACTTTGCCCATATCGGTTTCGTTGATTTTCAACGAAACCGATTTTTCAAAAATCGGTTTTATTACTGTGGTGCCTTGCGTGGCACAACCTGGGCCAACGAATTCAATATGCACAGTGAAACCGAATTGGGCAAAATCGGTTTCATTCAAAAATGAGTGAAACCGAATTGGGCAAAATCGGTTTTGTTAAAAATAGGGCAAAAACGAGATTTGAGTTTCAGGCAGGGCAAAAGTGATATTGAGTTTCAAAAACAGGGCAAAAAATAAAAAAACTCCAGCGAGACATGGTGGAGGAGTTTCTTTTGGGTTTGGATAATTTAGGGTTTAAGTGGCTTGGGCAGTTGAGATGGGGATGGACGAAATTGGAGAGTGTGGGGAGGAGATCAAGGCTTAAGGGTGTTGGTGTGGTGGTCAAAGCGGCAGGCGACAACGGAGAGGGCGTGGCTGGTCGGTTGGCGTCGGTGGAATTCGTCGGCGAGTGGTGGTGAAATCTGAAACGTGAGATCTGCTCTTTTTTCTGAATTTTGCTCGACCCCGTGACAATCTGGTGTCACGGGACTGAAACTCTATCACAGGATTGTCATCGAAAGCAATCCTTGCCTCGAGCCTGTGACGGACCTTATGTCATGGGGTGTCACGAGGCTACGTGAAAATGGAAGCCCTACGTTCACATCCTGTGACAGGCCTTATATCACTGGGTGTGAAGGGGCTATGTGAAAATTGCAGCCCTACGTCCTCATCCCGTGACCAAATGCGTGTCACGAGACTTTTCAGTGCCGGCGTGAAAATAATTTCAAAAAGAATTGATCTACACTGGCAGGGCCCTCTGTGATGGTATTCCACACTCAAAATGCAAGTGAAAACTAGCTAAATACTTACATAGCGGATTACTCCCTGAAGAGGCCTAGTTTAACGTCTTGTCGGGACATATCGAGGGTGATACGACTAGAAGCATTCTCGGGAAGTCCCTTGCTTAGATCCCTTCTCGAGAAATAGGTCATCATGGATGTCTTGAGGTGGTGCCAGGTGTGGACATGGTAGTGCTTCAGGCACTGCCCGTTTACTACCATTGATTTTACCCCTTTGATACTTACCTCCACGTGATCATCCGGGTATGCTATCTTCACTATTTACAGACTATTCCAATTGGTGCGCAGCTTTCGAGGAAATAATCTAAGGCGAGAGTTGTAGAGAAGAACTCACTCGCCTTCATTGAATTCTCTACGCACTATCCGTTTGTCATGTCATTTCTTTGTTCTCTCCTTGTAGATACGAGCGTTCTCATAGGGGTCTAATCTAATTTCATCGAGCTCATTTAGCTGCAACAGTCTCTTCTCACCGGCTGCTTTCAAGCCATGTTCAGCTTTCGAATGGCCCATATTGCTTTGTACTCGAGCTCGACTAACAAGTGACAAGTCTTTCCGTAAACAAGTCTGAAAGGACTCATCCCGATCAGAGTCTTAAATGCAGTCCTATATGCCTACAACGCATCATCTAGCTTAGACACCCAATCTTTTCCATGACTAGAAACAATTTAGACACCCAATCTTTTCCATGACTAGAAACAATCTTCTTAAGAATACTCTTAATTTTCCTGTTAGAGATCTCAACCTGCCCACTAGTCTGAGTGTGATACGGAGTGCCAATCTTGTGGTAGACACCGTACTTCTTTAGTAAGGTCTCAAAATTTCTCTCCTTGATGTGAGACCCTCCGTCACTAATCACTGATCTTGGAACCCCAAACCGCGGGAATATGACCTTTTGGAACATTTTCATAACCACCTTGGTGTCGCAATTGGGGGCAGTGATGGACCAAAATTATACGAATCAGAAACACAGTATAACCCCCTTATTTAGACATTTTGTCTATTTAACTTTTGCTTGTTAGTTCAGATATATTTTTACAGGGTAATTCAGAGCTTAGAGAGAACACACTCTAAAGAGGAGCTTTTTAAGCAGAAAAGATGTTACGAGTCAATCCAAGGTCAAGATCATATGCCGACTGAAGAAATATCAAGGATCCTGACGTTGAAGCACTCGTAATAAATTAATCAGAAGAATCAGGAGAGGAATCAAGACAGCCCGGGGAAGAAACACATCGACAGTTTTGTGAAAAGACTGCACAAAGCTGTATAAAATCACACATTGGGCAAGGTGACCGGCCACTTGGGCAAGAGGTGACCAAGGGAGGAGCTCCTCCCCTTCCACCACCGGCAACCGGCGGCTCCTCCTCCCTTGACCGGCGGCTCTCCTCCTCCTCCACATGTCTCCTCCTCCTTCCTCCTCCTCTCCATCCTCCATGTGTGGCCATCTCCTCCATCCATTTTTTCCTCCAATCACCATGCAACACTTGCCTCCATCTCCTCCTCCTCCCATGGCTATATAAGGAGGAGCTCCTCCTCATTTGAAAACACACCTCACTTGTAAAATTCACTTCTCTCTCTAAGTTATGTATATGTAAGTTTGGCTTTGGAAATAAAGGATAGCTCCCTTGGCGCTTTAACGGTTGTAAGTAATTCTTAGTATTTATTCAACTGTTTTATTTCCTTAGTTATAATGTTTAGCGCGATGAATAGTAGCTAAACTAGTAGTTCGGTAGAAGGGGCGCACTTGCATTATAAAATGTTTTAAGACTATTAACTTAGTGTCTAGTCTTAGTATTCAAAACTTGTTCTATGTGCCGTATATCAAGTCAGAGTTTCCAAGGTTGAGTGGAAGCTGTCACAAGCAAAGCTCTGCCGTGGAAATTCGTGATCATACTCGGTAAGTGGAAGCTGTCACAAGCAAAACTTATCGAGGAGTTCGACTTATCTAAAACACCACTTGGTCAATAACGTAACTGGGAGATCAAGTGGACGCACTTACAGCTATGATACTTCGAAAGGAGGAATTAGTTTTGCTTAGAACAAGTGTTGCTTTAAACGATGTTGCAAGTCTTGCGCTACGAAAGGGCCTCGATTCATCTTTGAATACTTAGATAATTCACTAAAGGTCAATGATAAACAGGATATAATACAAGGCCCCTGAAACCGAACATTTCTCTTTAATTATAAACTGTAATTTACTTTACAGTATTAAAACCAACCAACCAACCAACCAATCAATCAATCAATCACTTAGCTGGTAGCTTTAAAACCAACCAACCGACCTAAAACACGCTCTCTTGCTGGACAACCCCCTCAAAGAACATCTATTCCCCTGATTCCCTTGGGTTCGACCCCTACTTACCAAGTACTACCCAGTAGTATAGTTGCGAGTAGCGGACTATAAATTTATTTGCACAAATCGCTTTAATGACGAGCGGTCTGTCAAATTGGCGCCGTTGCCGGAGAATTAGCAAATGGATAGTTGTTCTTTTTTCTATTATACATAATTCGCCATGTCTTCATACTACGACATAGAACCTTGGAAAAATGGGGGTAGCAACCTTATGTTTGAAATGATTAGACATCTCCCCCAATTCGGAGGTGCTCTTGGAGAAGATCCCGTAAGGCATACACAAACGTTCCACTCCATATGCAACCACATGAGGCCTAAAAATGAATCGCTAGAGGAATTTAAACTCACATGTTTTAAATTTTCTTTAACTGACTCGGCATTAAAATGGTATTACTCATGTGCTGAGCATGAAAGTGATTATGGGGGTCTACAAACCAAATTCCTTGAGAAGTTTTGCCCTCCATCTCTCCGACTTAAAACCCGCGAGAAGATTCTCAATCTTGAGCAATTCTGGGACGAAACATTGGACGAGTACTTGGCGTACTTTGACTCCATTGTGGCGAGCTGCCCGCACCATGGATTCTCCAGAATCAATCTTATCCAAAGGTTTCTCGGTGGAATGATGCCACTTGAGCGGAAAAGACTTAACGATGCAGCGGGAGGCTCGATCATGAAGTTAACCATGTCTCAAACCTGGCGACTCATAGACAATTTGGCAGAGAGCACAAAACAAGGGCCAATACACCAAACTGAAGATAAGGTACCGACGATGGAAGTGGACTCAGTACAAAACAAACCCGACACCACACCCATTACGAGCTTGCCCGCAACAAAGCCGAGAGAAGACATCAGTACGAGGGCAGTAATGGACGTGGAGGAAGCTCTAAAGGAGCCAATATTGGAGCCCACAGAGCCAACTGAGGATGAAAACTCGCAAATAACCGAAGAAGTCCCGGCTCTACTTGACGAACCAAGAGAAGTCTCGGACTTCACTGCCAAATCAGCCGAAACATGCCCGATCCTCACTATCGAAGCACCTGAGGCAGGCCTGGTCCTCATTACCAAAATGCCCAAGACAGACCTGGCCCTTGTGGTGGAAGTCCCCCAACTTGACCCCTTGTTCTCTAAGCATATTACGGCCTCCGAAGATGATGTGGTCCATGATGATATGGTGCTAGGCGAGTTGGAGACAAAACATGAGCCAGAAGAGCCAAAGATGGAGCACTCACTCGCCACGAGCCCAGAAAACTCACTCGTTCTAAAAGGGCCAATCATCTCTGCCACAAAGAAGAGGGTTAGCATGGGAGCATGCTTGAGGTCGCTTGGCAAAAGACTGAACTTCCAAAACTGCAAAGATGCCAACCGGCCATACATGAAGATAGGGGAGAGCAAAATTCGGTAATTACCGTTTACCGTCAGTAAATTTACCGTTACCGAATCAATTCGGTTCGGTAAATCGGTAAAACGGTAAATCGGTAAATTTACCAACGGTAAAACAGTAAAAATAAGTCGGTAAACGGAATAGATTCTGAAATCGGTAAATTTACCGTTTTACCATTTTACCGAATATTATAAATAAAAAATTAAAAAATATATATATATTATAAAGAAAAAAATTAAAAAAATATTTATTTATATTAAAAATCAACATATATATTTATAAGATTTTTAATATATATTTAAAAAATTAAAAAAATAATAATTTTCGGTAAAATCGGTAAATTTACCGAAATTTACCGATTTACCGTTTTACCGAAATATCGGTAAAATGGGAAATCGGTAACGGTAAACGGAATAGATTTTGCCATTTCGGTAAATCGGTAAACGGTAAAACGGTAAACGGTAAAACGGTAAATTACCGTTTGCTCTCCCCTACATGAAGAAGAGGCAAAGGCATGGCCCCAAAGAATGGAAACCCGGAAGGAGAAGCAAGAGAGCTCGACTCGATGGACCAGCAGCTATGGTCAAAGGTCTCCCGCCTTCTCAGAAACAATGGAAAGAGAAAACACCAAAACCATGGAGCTCTTACTCCAGCAAGAAGTCAGGAAGAAGCAACACTGGAACGGTGGCGAAGTTTGACCTCAGCCACCCATGGGACCCAAACCAGTAATCCACAACGAGGTACTGTCGAGCCAACGACGTTAAACAAGTGCACTGGTCGGGAGGTAACCCGACACTATTTTACTTTTCCGCACTTTAATTTCTGTCATTTAAATTCAGTATTTAGTTTTAAGCTTGCATGACTTTTGAACTAAGGCACGCCTTCGTTCTAAAGTGGGGGGGTGAGAACCACCTATGTACATAAATAACATGCTTGCTGTTTTTTCTTTTTTAGTAATAGTATCTTTTTGAAAATATGAACTTAAGAATGAAAAAGATAAATCATAATTCATGCATTAACCTTGTGAAAATTCAACTGTTTAAAAACTTAGAATGTAACTTTCCATTTGTCCTTTGTGCTGAGATAACTAGGGATGTGGAGTTGACATAAACTGCCCTAGAGAGGCTTGGCAAGCAATCAAAGGATCAGATCAAATTATATGGTTTTCGAAGTCAGTGGAGGCTGCACTTCGGGTTTCAGTGAAAATTGAAGTCATCTCCGCCATGCAATGCAAAAGGCGAGGACGGGAATCAGACCGTCCTATCTCCGGTCAAAGTAGCCGAGAAAATAGATGAGCGACCCTCATCTTAACCCGCGCGAAACGACAGTCAAAGTAGCCGAGAAAATAGATGAGCGACCCTCACCTTGACCCGCGCGAAAATGGAAAAAACGAGAAGAGCGGGGAGGTATTTCCATAGGCTTGCGGGCGATGATTGGACCTCCCAAAAAGGCTTGAGAAAATGGACTAGCAGTCACAAAAAGGCGAAAAGCTCGATGAAGCAAATCAAGAGGCCAAAGGCCCAAAATTGTGAAGGTTTTAACCGAACAAAAGTGAAGTACTCAAAGCGTCAAATCAAAGGCCAAATGCCAACTCACTACAAAAGCAGTCCCTCGCCAAAAGAAAATCAAAGTACTCAAACCACTGAAACCTGAACCGAATCACGTGCTAGAGAAAGCTACCAGAAAACCATATAGTGCGAGACGACCCCAAGATTGCAGTCCAGGAGCCTAAAAAGGGCTATCTCCCGAGACATCCAATATAATTTGCATCTCAGCACGGAGGTACAAGTATTAAGTTTCTTCTATTTATTTACGCAGTTTAATTTGGTAATAAGTAAGCAATGCATGAATTAGGATAGATCGAGTACCACAGTCTAATTTTCATATTTCAAAGCCAACTTAGAGTACAGCCCTTGAATAGCATTGTTCGGGACGAACAACTAAAAGTGTGGGGTGATCTGATGGACCAAAATTATACGAATCATAAACACAGTATAACCCCCTTATTTAGACATTTTGTCTATTTAACTTTTGCTTGTTAGTTCAGATATATTTTTGCAGGGTAATTCAGAGCTTAGAGAGAATACACATTAAAGAGGAGCTTTTAGAGCAGAAAAGATGTTACGAGTCAATCCAAGGTCAAGATCATATGCCGACTGAAGAAATATCAAGGATCCTGACGTTGAATCACTCATAACAAATTAATCAGAAGAATCAGGAGAGGAATCAAGACAGCCCGGGGAAGAAACACATTGACAGTTTTGTGAAAAGACTGCACAAAACTCACACATGGGCAAAGTGACCGGCCACTTGGGCAAGAGGTGGCCAAAGCCACCCCTCCTCCCCTTCCACCACCGGCAACCGGCGGCTCCTCCTCCCTTGACCGGCGGCTTTTGGGCTCCTCCACATGTCTCCTCCTCCTTCCTCCTCTCCTCCTCCCTTGGATCAAAAACACATGTTTCCATCTCCACCACCCATCTCCTCCCATTTTGGCTATAAAAGGAGGAGCTCCTCCCCTCATTTGAAATCATCCCTCACTTGTAAAAAAACACTTCTCTCTCTAAGTTATGTATTTGTAAAGTTTGGCTTTGGAAATAAAGGATAGCTCCCTTGGCGCTTCAACGGTTGTAAGTATTATTTCTAGTATTTATTCAACTGTTTATTTCCTTAGTTATAATGTTTAGCGCGATGAATAGTAGCTAAACTAGTAGTTCGGTAGAAGGGGCGCACTTGTATTATAAAATGTTTTAAGACTATTAACTTAGCGTCTAGTCTTAGTATTCAAAACTTGTTCTATGTGCCATATATAAAGTCAGAGTTTCCAAGGTTGAGTGGAAGCTGTCACAAGAAAAGCTCTGCCGTGGAAATTCGTGATCATACTCGGTAAGTGGAAGCTGTCACAAGCAAAACTTATCGAGGAGTTCGACTTATCTAAAACACCACTTGGTCAATAATGTAACTGGGAGATCAAGTTGATGCACTTACAGCTAAGATACTTCGAAAGGAGGAATTAGTTTTGCTTAGAACAAGTGTTGCTTTAAACGATGTTGCAAGTCTTGCGCTACGAAAGGGCCTCGATTCATCTTTGAATACTTAGATAATTCACTAAAGGTCAATGATAAACAGGATATAATACAAGGCCCCTGAAACCGAACATTTCTCTTTAATTATAAACTGTAATTTATTTTCCAGTATTAAAACCAATCAACCAACCAATCAATCAATCAATCACTTAGCTGGTAGCTTTAAAACCAACCAACCGACCTAAAACACGCTCTCTCGCTGGACAACCCCCTCAAAGAACATCTATTCCCCTGATTCCCTTGGGTTCGACCCCTACTTACCACTTGCTACCCAGTAGTTAAGTCGCGAGTAGCGGACTTATAAATTTATTCTTGACGTTTGCACATAACGACTGTGCATCCATCAGCTTGCCAAGACGATGGTCTCTTTACAAGCTTGTAATGCCAAGCTCCTCCAAGACAATCTAGACATGCTCGGAACTTTTAGTGCCTCGACGTCAATCAAATGAAAATGGGGACTTGGATGATGAAGCAAAGGTTTCTGACAGACGCACAGTCGTCGTGTGCAAACGTCAAGAATAAAATTTATAAGTCCGCTACTCGTGATTCTACTATTAGATAGTAGAGTGGTAAGTAGGGGTCGAACCCAAGGGAATTAGGGGGATAAGTTGTTCTTTGAGAAATGTACTGGTAGGGAGCGTGATTTAGGGTTTTAGTGCAGAGAAGTAAGTGTCTTTTTGGTTGGTTTTGGTTTTTAGTGCGGAAAAGTAAATGACAGAAAAGTAAAGTACTGAAAGTAATTAATTAAAGGAGAAGACTTACAGAGAGTGGTTGCGTGAAGAACAAGCCTTGCGGAAAGTGAGCAGTTGATATTGCAGTTTATATTGAAATTGAAAGTAAAGTGCAGGTGGTGTTTTAAGTTAAAGAAAGTATTCGGCTTTAGGGGCTTTGTATCATAGTTTGTTTATCATTGACCGCTAATGATCATACTAAGTATTCAAAAGTGTATCAAGGCCATTTCAAGCACTCGATTTGCCACACTGTCTAGTCCATTTCAAGACATAGAGCACTTGTTCTATCTAGACTAACACCCCATTTCAAGGTATATTAGCCTATGTGCAGTCACTTGATCCGTCATTTCCAATCAAACCAAGCAACTTAAAGAGAGGTTGAACTCCACGGAAAAGCTTTGCCATTTCAAGCATCCACTTAACCGTGTATGTTCACGAACTCCATGGAAGAGCTTTTCCATTTCAAGCATCCACTCAACCATGTATGTTCTACCCGAATGTATAGCACATAGAACAAGTTTTGAATACAAAGCAGCACTAAGAAAAAGGGTCTAAAACATATTATGATACAAGTACACCCCTTCAACCGAATGAAGGGTTTAGCTACAATAATCCATGGAAGTGGACATCATAGCTAAGTGCTTGAAAGTAAAGGCTTTTGAAAGACAGAAAGTAAAGTTTTCGAAAGTAAAAGACAGTAAAGGAAAGGGGTGAGTACTTCAAGAACCGACAAGAGTACTCAAGAACATTGAAAAGTAAAGACAAACTTGAGTACTTCAAGAACCGACAAGAGTACTCAAGAACAAACTAGAATACTCAAGAACCAACAAGAGTATTATAGATTAAAGCAAGTGTTTACAAGAATTGTGCCCAAAATCTAGAGAGATAAGTAACTTGTGGATTGTGGGATGGATTTTACAAAGGGAAGGAGGGTGTCTATTTATAGGCCAAGAGATGAGTAAAATGTGGAGGAGAAGCTAGCCACTTGGCATGGAATGGGAGGAGGAGCACAAAAGCCATCGGATGATGTCATCATCTCTTCTAGCCGCCCCCCATGTGAGGAGAAGGGAGGAGAAGCTTGTGGAAGAGAGGAGAAGGGGAGAAAGCCGCCGCCCATGTGGCATGAGGGGAGAGGTTGTGAGTTTTGTGATCTCATCCACAAAAGCCATCGGTCCATTTCAGCTCCGGACTGACTCTGGTTGCTCTTCGATTGAACTTGTTTTGAGTGATTCCACGTCAGGTTCATGATATTTGTACAGTCGGCATCGGGTCGTGACCTAGAATAACTCGTACTGTATTTTCAGCTTAAAAACTTTTCCTTAGCCTGTATTCTCTCTAGACTTCAAAATACCCTGTAGATAAATATCGGAACTAACAAGCAAAAGTTAAATAGACAAAGAGTCTAATTTGGTGGGTTTAACTGTGTTTATGATTCATACAATTATGGTGCATCAGATCACCCCACACTTTTAGTTGTTCGTCCCGAACAATGCTATTTAAGGGCGGAACACAATCTAAGTAAACTCTTAAAATATGAAAGTGAGACTGTGGGACTAGATTTATCCTAATTCATGCATTACTTACTTATTACCAAACTAAACCGTGTAAATACTTAGAAGAAACTTGATACTTATACCTTCGTGCCGAGATGCAAATTAATTCGGATGTTTCGGGAGATAGCCCTTTTCAGGCTCCTGGACTGCATTCTCGGGATCGACTCACACTATATGGTTTCCTTGTAGCTTTTTCTAGCACGTGATTCTGTTCGGGTTTCACTGAGTTGAGCACTTTGATTTCTTTTTGGCGAGGGACAGCTTTTGTAGTGAATCGGCCTTTGGCCTTTGGCCTTTGATGTTGAATTGGAGTTTCTTCACTTTTGTTCGGTTAAAACCTTCACAATTTTGGCCTTTGGCCTTTGATTAGCTTCTTTGAGCTTTTGCTTCTTTGGGACTTGCTAGTCCATTTTCTCAGCCTTTTTGGGAGGTCCAATCGTCGCTCGCAAGCATATGGAAATACCTCCCCGCTCTTTCTCATCCTCGCCGTTTCGCGCGGGTCAAAATGAGGGTCGCTCATTTGTTTTCCCGGCTACTAGGACTAGAGATAGGACAGTTTGATTCCCGTCCCGCCTCTTGCATAAACGCTGCACGGCGGAGATGACTTCAATCTTTACTGAAACCCAAAGTGCAGCCTCCACTGACTTCGAAAACTATATAGTTAGATTCGATCCTTCGATTGCTTGCCAAGCCTCTCTAGGGCATTTTCTATCAACTCCACATCCCCTGTATATCTCAGCACAAAGGGACAAATGAGAAGTTACATCCTAAGTTTTTAAACAGTTGAATTTTCACAAGGTAAATGCATGAATTTAGATCTATCTTTTTCACATTCTCAAGTTCATATTTTCAAAAAGATACTATTAAGGGAAAAGGAAAAAGAAAAACATGTTAATTATGTACAAAGGCGGTTCTCACCCCACACTTTTGAACGAAGGCGTGCCTTAGTTCAAAAGTCATGCAAATATATACAAGAGTAGGAAATCACATTAAGGAAAAGAGAAGAACTGAACTCCCTTTTACTGTGTCGTGTCGTGGAACGACATGCCTCGAAGCTGTATAATCGAGGGAGTTCGGCTGGGGCCTTGAACTCTCAGCGCAGGCCCGGTAATTTCTCAGAAGCTGCCTGGCTGATCTGATCTTGCTCCAAAAACCGATTCCTACATCATTCCTTCTATACAAAAAGTGGGTGAGAGCGACTTACGGTAAAAACTAAATGACAGAAAATAAAATTACTGAAAGTAAGATAGGTGTCGGGTTACCTCCCGACCAGTGCCTTTGTTTAACGTCGTTGGCTCGACGAAACGGGATCACAAGTTTGGATCCCCTGGGTGTGGTGGTTCGGCCAGGTCATAGTTCTGTGGAGTTAAGTTGACCTTGACGTGGTAATGTTTGACTCGCTGCCCATTCACTATGAATCTGCTTCCATCGTTCGGGCTTTCTAGCTCAATTGCCCCATGATTGTATACCTTAGTTATTGTGAAGGGGCCGGTCCATCTAGATTTAAGCTTTCCGGGCATTAATTTCAGTCGTGAGGAGAAGACCAGCACTTGTTGTCCTTCCTCAAATGAGCGGCGGAGGATGAATTTGTCATGATACAATTTTGTCCGCGCCTTGTAGTCCGTTTGCCCTTCATAGGCCTCAAGCCGCAACTCCTCGAGTTCGCACAGATTAAGCTTCCTATCCAGTCCAGCAGCCTTTAGATCTGGATTGCAATGTTTGAGCGCCCAATAGGCTTTATGTTCTAATTCTACCGGAAGGTGGCAGGCCTTCCCATAAACAAGCCTAAATGGGGAGGTCCCAATTGGCGTCTTGTATGCCGTCCGATAAGCCCAAAGAGCTTCATCCAGCCTTTGACTCCAATCTTTTCTTACTGGCTTCACCATCTTTTCTAGAATACTCTTAATTTCGCGGTTGGAGATCTCCGCTTGACCATTGCTTTGGGGATGATATGCCGTGGACGTTCGGTGGTGGACATGGTAGTGTTTTAAAATGGCAGCCATCACGCGGTTGCAGAAATGAGTTCCTTGGTCACTGATTATGGCCTTGGGTACTCCGTACCGACAAAATAGGTTAGTGCGCAAGAAATCTATGACAGTCTTTGCATCGTCGCACCTTGTGGCCTTAGCCTCTACCCATTTTCACACATAATCTACAGCAACTAGAATGTAAGTATAACCGCATGACACTGGGAATGGTCCCATGAAATCAATACCCCAAATGTCGAAAACCTCGTTGACCAATATGGGTATTTGAGGCATCTCATTTCTAGCTGACACATTTCCTACTCTTTGACACCTATCGCACTTTTGACACTTTTCATATGCATCTCTAAATATACTCAGCCAGAAGAAGCCGCTATCGAGGATTTTCCTAGCGGTTCTCCTAGGTCCAAAGTGTCCTCCACATGCAAACTCATGGCAGAAGCTAATGACAGAAGCTATTTCAGTATCGGGGATGCATCTCCTAAGTATTTGATCTGCTCCTATTTTCCATAAATAGGGATCATCCCATAAGTAATGTCTAGCGTCATGCCTAAGTTTCATGCATTGTGCTTTAGTAAAAGAGGGAGGAAATGCACCTCCTACTAGATAGTTGACGATTTGAGCATACCAAGGCACTTTTGTTGAGGCTGCATAGAGGTGCTCGTCTGGAAATGATTCGGTTATGTGCCCCTCTTCTTCCTCTCGGACGATTCTGCTTAGATGGTCGGCCACCGTATTCTCAATCCCTTTTTTGTCTCTTATTTCCACGTTGAATTCTTGCAGTAGCAAGATCCATCGTATGAGCCTTGGCTTGGCCTCTTTTTTCTTCATTAGGTACCGGATGGCCGCATGGTCTGAGAAGACAATTACTTTTGCTCCGAGCAAGTAGGCTCTGAACTTCTCTAGAGCGAATACCACAGCCAAGAGTTCCTTTTCGGTTGTGGAGTAATTCCTTTGGGCTGTATCGAGGGTCCTTGAGGCGTAGTAGATGACTACTGACTTTTTGTTAATTCTTTGGCCAAGCACAGCCCCTACGGCGTAATCGCTTGCGTCGCACATGATTTCGAATGGTTTTTTCCAATCCGGAGTTTGGATGATTGGTGTGCTAGTGAGGGCCTTCTTGAGCTCATCAAAGGCTTCCTTGCATGACTTGGTGAATTCAAAAGGGACTTCTTTTTGGAGAAGAGTGGATAGAGGCAACGCCTTTTGGGAGAAGTCCTTGATGAATCGTCGGTAGAATCCTACATGCCCAAGGAAGGATTGGATGTCTCGGACAGTGAAGGGGTATGGTAGAGTCATGATCAGATCTATTTTAGCTTTATCCACCTCTATGCCTTCTTGTGAGACGACGTGCCCTAAGACTACTCCATGAGTTACCATGAAATGGCACTTCTCATAGTTGAGCACAAGGTTCATTGAGACACATCGTGCCAGAACCGTGCTTAAGTTGTCTAGGCAAGCGTCGAATGTATTGCCATAGATGGTGAAGTCGTCCATGAAGACTTCGACGAATATTCCGATCATGTCTGAGAAGATGCTGGTCACCACTCTTTGGAAAGTCCCCGGAGCATTGCATAGACCGAACGACATTCTTCTGAAAGAGAATGTGCCGAATGGGCAGGTGAATGTAGTCTTCTCTTGATCCTCAGGTGCTATGGGGATCTGGTTACAGCCCGAGAATCCGTCCAGGAAGCAAAAGTATGGCCTGCCTGCCAGTCGGTCTAACATTTGATCGATAAATGGCAGAGGGAAATGGTCTTTTTTTGTGACGGCGTTTAATTTTCTGTAGTCGATGCACATTCTCCAGCCGTTCTTGACCCTTGTTATCACCAATTTCCCTTCGGAATCTTCCTCGACCGTGATCCTGGATTTCTTCGGGACCAAGTGGACTGGGCTTACCCACTGGCTATCCGAGATTGGATAGATGACATCCGCATCCAGGAGCTTCTGTATTTCCTCCTGGACGATCTCCATCATGATTGGGTTGAGTCGTCACTGAGGTTCTCTTGACGGCTTAGCTCCGTCCTCAAGTAAGATGCGATGCATGCAAACCGCCGGGCTGACTCCTCTCAAGTCGGCTAAAGTCCATCCAATAGCCAACTTGTGTTGTTTCAGCACTTTTATCAAACGACGCTCCTGGTTTGTTTCCAGGCCACTCTTTATGATTACCGGGAGCGTGTTATTTTCCCCTAGGAACGCGTACTTCAGATGTAAGGGTAGGGGCTTCAATTCTATTTTAGGAGCTTGCATCACCGAGGGTAAAAGGGTATTGGATTTGAATAATTTCACCTCGTTGACTTCATATCCTGGTGTGAGAGGCTCCGAGGTTGTTAAGTGGGCTAGTGTTTCATGCAAGCCTTCGGCCAAGTCATATGAGCTCTCGGCTCCATTGAGTATGAGTTCTAAGGGATCTGCTTTTGGTTCTGATTGAACTTCTTGGACTAGGTCGTCCAAAGCGTCGAGAGCGTGCACTTCCTCGAACTCCATGGGATGCTTCATTGCTCCGAATATGTCGAAGGTGAAGACCTCTCCTTCTACTTCCATTGATAGCATCCCACTCCCGCAGTCTATCTTCATTTTTGAGGTTTTAAGAAATGGTCGACCGAGAAGGATAGGAGCATGGTCAGTTGGTCCAACATTCTCCATTTTAAGGATGTAGAAGTCTGCTGGAAACACCAATTCTCCTACTTGGACCAAAACATCTTCAATTTTGCCCTCGGGTTGTTTGCACGACCGGTCTGCCAGTTGAATAGTGAGACCGGTGGGTTTGAGCGGCCCAATCCTAAGGCATGAGTAGATAGAGAAGGGCAAGACGTTGATTGATGCTCCAAGGTCTAGCATGCAGTTCTCGATCCGGATGTTGCCAATTGTGCATGGAATGGTGTAAGTTCCCGGATCTCCGCATTTGGAGGGCACCTTTCATTGCATGACAGCCGACACGTCCCTTCTCATCAGCTCTTGATCATTTCTATTGCTCCTCCTCCGGTTGGTGCAAAGCTCCTTTAGAAACTTAGCATATCGAGGGATTTGCTTGATGGCTTCTAAGAGGGGGATGTTGATTTCGACTTTGCTGAACAATTCGAACACGTCCTCATCCATGACATGTTGTTTTGGTACTCGGGCTGGCACTGGAAATGGAAGAGCGGCGCTCATCTTGGGGGTCTCGGTTCTGGGCACCGGGCACTCCTTGGCTTCTTTGGTTGCTGGTATCGGGCTGGCCGCAGGTATCGGGCATGGCCTGTGCTCCTCGGCTGCGCCCTCGCTCTCTTTAGCCGCGTCCCTCTCTTCTTTGGGTAACTTCGGGGCTTCGTCCTCCTCTTGCTCCATGGGTTCGACGGCAAGCTTTTTCCCACTCCTTAGGGTCACGGCATTAACATTTTCCTTCGGGTTTTGAATGGTTTGTGAAGGAAGTTGGCCAGGCTTATTGTTTCACTCGAACATTGATGTAGCGAGCTGAGACGTTTATTTTTTCAGGTCGGCTATTGCTCCATCATTTTTCGCCTGGTTTTGATGCACAGTAGTACTCAATTGCTGCACAGAGCCCGACAATTGCCGCACAGCACTTGAGGATTGTTGCACAATACCCTTCAATTGCTACACAGTATTTGAAGATTGATGTACAGTACTCGAGAGCTCCTTTATCATGTCCTCCAGCCACTTGTTCGGTCCTTGCTGATTACTCGGGCCCGCCTGATATTGATTTGGGGCCTTCTGCTGATATTGGCCTATCGGGTACTGGTTTGGTCCCCTTTGTTGATACTGGCTCGTTGGTGGGGCGTTCTGGTTGTACTGCTTGTGGGGAGGTTGGTAGAATGTCTGAGCTAATTGGGGTACGACTTTGTTGTTGTTGTTGTTGTACCCTTGGTATCCTCCCACTGCATTGGCCTCTACCGGGTTGACTTCGATCAAAGTTGGGCATGCATCAGTCTTGTGGTCCGTAGAGCCACAAAACTCGCAAGGTCTTACTTGAACTGTCTGCTTTCGTAGGAATTGCATCATCATTTCTTTCATTTGTCTCATCTCTTCTGGCATGGAGTTTACTGATGTCTCGGCTTGTGATACGTTTTTTGTTCGGAAGAATTCATCTTGACGAGTAGTCTCCTCTCTAAATCGAGCATTTTCAGCAACGTTGGTGATGAGATCCCTTATGCCACTTAATGATAGATTCATCATGGATCCTCCAGCTGAGGCATCCAGGAGCATTTTGTCTAACTCAGTTAGTCCATTAATTAGGTACTCGATGATGAGCTTCTCGGGTAGTCCAAGAGTGCAGCAGCTTCTCTCCAGGTGGTTGAATTTCTCCAGGTAGTCGTACATGGTTTCATTAGGTCCCTGCCTTATGTCCTGCAATTGCCTTCTTACTTGCATCGCTCTTGTCGCTGGGTAGTATTTGTGCAGGAATTTCTTTTGCATCTGAACCCATGTTCTAATGCTTCCCGAAGGCAATGAAAGGAACCAGTCGTTTGCCGAGTCAATGAGGGAAAAATAGAACGGTTTCAACTTGAAGTCATCTATATTCACTCGATTGGGCTTTAGATTTTGGCAAATGCCATATAAGCGTTGCAGATGAGTTGTCGCAGATTCTCCATTAGTTCCTGAGAACTTTGGCAAATTGTGGACCACGGACATGTCGACGGAAATGTTTTCTAGTTCAGGGCCCTCGCAAATGCACCACGGCTGCGTTTCGAAGTCTGGGGCATTGAGTTCTCCCATAGTGGGTGCGCGGTAGTTGTTATCCCCATAATCATCAAAGATGGGTCCTCGTCTCGGCATTTGTTGATGTTGAGGGAGTGGGGGATGTCTAAGGGGTGGTACTGAACCAGCTTCATTTCGGTCCTCTGTTGGTTCTTGGTTTCTTTGGACGCCTTCCCGATTACGAGCTCCTTGGTTTCGGATGAGATGTTCCGGATCGTCAAGAAATGGAGGCGGCGCCTCATAATTACGACCGTATAGATTCACCTCGTCATCATCCTGGTAGTCATGGTGGCTTCCTTCGTGAGACATGGTTGTGTTGAAGCGAGTACCGATTCAAAGAACTTATCCGATTAATTAACTAATTCCCCGGCAACGGCGCCAATTTTGATAGACGCACAGTCGTCGTGTGCAAACGTCAAGAATAAAATTTATAAGTCTGCTACTCGTGATTCTACTATTAGATAGTAGAGTGGTAAGTAGGGGTCGAACCCAAGGGAATTAGGGGGATAAGTTGTTCTTTGAGAAATGTACTGGTAGGGAGCGTGATTTAGGGTTTTAGTGCAGAGAAGTAAGTGTCTTTTTGGTTGGTTTTGGTTTTTAGTGCGGAAAAGTAAATGACAGAAAAGTAAAGTACTGAAAGTAATTAATTAAAGGAGAAGACTTTCAGAGAGTGGTTGCGTGAAGAACAAGCCTTGCGGAAAGTGAGCAGTTTATATTGCAGTTTATATTGAAATTGAAAGTAAAGTGCAGGTGGTGTTTTAAGTTAAAGAAAGTATTCGGCTTTAGGGGCTTTGTATCATAGTTTGTTTATCATTGACCGCTAATTGATCATACTAAGTATTCAAAAGTGTATCAAGGCCATTTCAAGCACTCGATTTGCCACACTGTCTAGTCCATTTCAAGACATAGAGCACTTGTTCTATCTAGACTAACACCCCATTTCAAGGTATATTAGCCTATGTGCAGTCACTTGATCCGTCATTTCCGATCAAACCAAGCAACTTAAAGAGAGGTTGAACTCCACGGAAAAGCTTTGCCATTTCAAGCATCCACTTAACCGTGTATGTTCACGAACTCCATGGAAGAGCTTTGCCATTTCAAGCATCCACTCAACCATGTATGTTCTACCCGAATGTATAGCACATAGAACAAGTTTTGAATACAAAGCAGCACTAAGAAAAAGGGTCTAAAACATATTATGATACAAGTACACCCCTTCAACCGAATGAAGGGTTTAGCTACGATTATCCATGGAAGTGGACATCATAGCTAAGTGCTTGAAAGTAAAGGTTTTTGAAAGACAGAAAGTAAAGTTTTCGAAAGTAAAAGACAGTAAAGGAAAGGGGTGAGTACTTTAAGAACCGACAAGAGTACTCAAGAACAGTGAAAAGTAAAGACAAACTTGAGTACTTCAAGAACCGACAAGAGTACTCAAGAACAAACTAGAATACTCAAGAACCAACAAGAGTATTATAGATTAAAGCAAGTGTTTACAAGAATTGTGCCCAAAATCTTGAGAGATAAGTAACTTGTGGATTGTGGGATGGATTTTACAAAGGGAAGGAGGGTGTCTATTTATAGGCCAAGAGATGAGTAAAATGTGGAGGAGAAGCTAGCCACTTGGCATGGAATGGGAGGAGGAGCACAAAAGCCATCGGATGATGTTATCATCTCTTCTAGCCGCCCCCCATGTGAGGAGAAGGGAGGAGAAGCTTGTGGAAGAGAGGAGAAGGGGAGAAAGCCGCCGCCCATGTGGCATGAGGGGAGACGTTGTGAGTTTTGTGATCTCATCCACAAAAGCCATCGGTCCATTTCAGCTCCGGACTGACTCTGGTTGCTCTTCGATTGGACTTGTTTTGAGTGATTCCACGTCAGGTTCATGATATTTGTACAGTCGGCATCTGGTCGTGACCTGGAATGACTCGTACTTTATTTTCAACTTAAAAACTCTTCCTTAGCCTGTATTCTCTCTAGACTTCAAAATACCCTGTAGATAAATATCGAAACTAACAAGCAAAAGTTATAGACAAAGAGTCTAATTTGGTGGGTTTAACTGTGTTTATGATTCATACAATTATGGTCTATCAGTTTCCAAAGAAGAAGTTCATGAATCTAATGTCTCAAGGCAAGAATGGGATCAATCAATGGAGGATGAGTTCATGAGAGCCGCTCGCCTAGCTTTTTATGAGGGGTGTGATAGTTGGAACGCGAAAGTGCATCACCTTCCACTACTAGCAAGTTTCAAGATCATTCGGTTGAGAACTCACAAGATTTCACCACTCTATCAACGCTTGAACTTTCTGACGAGGAATTCTTCAATGATGATGACTCATGCATAGAAGAAATATCTTTCTCGAATGAAGAAGACCTCCTCCCTCCTGCTACATGTGAACTTAAATGTGAACCCGATTCTCTTGTTGATGATGGTTTAGAGGAAGAGCATATATGAGCCACAAGAACTTAAAGTTTACGAAGACTTTGTTGAGATTTACATGGACCAAACCAAAGAGCTAGCTCGCATACAAGTAGACGAAAGTTTAATGAGGGAGATTGAGGATTGGGCACCTAAGGACATCATTGTAAAACTCAAGGAAGGTGTGCCCATTAAGCTCGAGACAAGTTTTGAAGACCCTTTCTCCACTACGACGTCTCGAGATAAGTTTTGGAGCTTCTTGCCTTACTACAAAAGATTAATTGGAAAAAGCTCCCATGACCCCTTAAATCTAAAGGGATCTTCATTCTTGAAGGGGTCATGCTCCCAAAGGAGAGTCCATTGTAGACTTGATGGGACGAAATTCAAATGGGATTTGAAGGTGGATTAACATCTCAAATGTCTAAGGCCCTGTGAGAAGGGATCCTAGCAAAGGACTTCTGACGAGTGATTCCATGGGGCACTTTGCTACGTCTTTGCCAAGACGGGAAAAACTAGGCCCTCGCGGGAGGTAACCCGGTTTGTAAGTTGTTCATTCTTGCTCTTTATATTTAAATGTTTGGCATGATTTTGAGCGGTTTAGGCTCTAAATATGGAATGTGAAATGTGTGATTAGTGAGTCAAATCTCAAGTGTGGAGTGAGTTCTACTCACTCCAATTCCACTTCACACCGCCAAGGCCCTCCACCTCACCCTTGATTTCTCTATGAATGATGATGTCGCCCCTAAGTGTTCATGTGCTTTATATGACTTTGTTGGATTGGAACTACTTGTTGCTATGACTTAGACACCTTGTGCATTAAGGAAGATGTAGTTTACTTTCCTTGTTTGAACTCTCTTGAACATATATGTCATGATGTTATTTTGTGACCTTGTGATACCATATTGCTCATACTTCAGTTGGTTATTATTTATATATATATCACTTGTTATGTTTAACCTCTCATGTTCTATTGTCAAAGGAAGGTATTTACATCATGTATGATAAAGCTTAGCACCTTGGCGTCTCTATTATTAAAGGGGGCACATCTGCAAACGAGGGGAGTTCCTATGCGCCTTTATCTCATTTTCTTTGTTGTTTGCGCTTAGGGCATAAGCTATATTTAAATGTGGAGTGGGTAGCCGCATAGTTCACTCATATCATGTCATGCCTATCATTTTAGAATGGACACTTGCATTCATGTATTCTATCCCTAACATGAGAGTGCTTTTAACCACATAGGCTTGTGATTATCAATTCTGAATACCTATAAATCACATCTAGCCTACTTGTCACATTTATTATATCTTGAACTTAGAACCGACCTAGTCTCGTGAATGTGCATTCCTGTGAATCAATATCATTGCTATATCTTGTCAATATAATTTTGCTAAGTATTTTCATTGAAATACCTTGGATTAAGTTTTAGCAAGCACTTTTAAAAAAATTCACGAAAAACTTAGACCACTTGTATTCTCCTTGGTGACTTGAGTTTCTAATTTAGTGTCTTGCCCATGATTGTTCCCACACATTTCATATACTTTTTGAACATATTGTCAAGTTTTAAGTGTAGAGTCAAAAGAGGGCTAAAAATAGGCCCGGCAAAAAATTTTGTGGTCAAAGAGGGCAAAGCCCCGATTAAAAACTTTCTCGAGTACTAGAGAAGTTTTGTTGCAAAAAGTTACAAATGCCGGGGGTTAGGAAGACAAGTTCCCCCTCGAAAGCATTTAGAGCTCAAAGGCCATGTCGAAAAAAAATATGTGAATGAAAAGCACTTAAAACTCGACTCTATGTTTTCCTCCATTCTTCATTTGTGCGAGATTCATCATTTGCATTGTGTGCTAGTTGGATTAACTCTTGAACGATCCTTGTGCTTGCACGGGAGCTATCATTGGGTGTTTGCTCATTTTCTAAGAACCTATAGCGCTGAACTCCTTTTCCCTTATGGATTATGGCTTAAGCGCCTAAAACTTGGGAATGAGTTCTTGTCGCAAACCCATTGACTAGCCCTGGCTAGCATAGGTGAGCGATTGACACTCTTTGTGCAAACTAAACTATAACTCTATTGTATTGCCCTAAAAATGAGTAGATCTTTGGATGAGATACTTGATAGCTTTAGTATTGATGATCTTGTATGCACAACCTCATGAGTACTCAAATGGTTCAAAAGTTCTTTTGATGGTAATGTGACGGTAATTCTAGCTTGGGCTGAGGGATTTGTTTTGAGAAATCCTCACCTCGGTTAAGCACTCTTGAATTCATTTTCATGGGATGAATGCATTTGGGATTTGTGAGTATTCCCGTTTCTGAAAACTCTCATGAGACTATAACTCGTCCACTAGGGTAGCCTAGGGGTTTAAAGGCTTAGTGCATATGCTAAATGCACTCGTAACACCTACGAAAAGGAGTTAGATTGTAAATATGTGTTAGATTAGTTAGAAATAAAAGTTTCAGACTTTAATAAATGGATGCTGAGAGCAAACGGGCGACAAACATAATGTCTTATCTTTTGGCCATTTGTTTCTCTTTGGTTTGATTTTATTGTGTGCTCTGGACGATCAAACTCTAAGTGTGGAGTAATTTGATGAGTTGAATTCTCAACTCATTTATTTATCCATTTATGAAGAGTTTTGGTACATTCCCGATGCTAATTCGATGCTCATGGACCCTTATTCTCATGTTTCAGGTAAAAAGCAGCTATCCATTGAAGCCATGGCCCAAAGATCAAATTTTGGCAAAAAGTTGAAGTTTCGGAGCAAAATATGGAGTTTTGGGCAAAATAGGACAGACCGACCTTTCCGGCTTATTTTGCATGCGCAGATCGCATATGTTGTTCCAATTGGTTGATTCAAAGCTTGTTAGAAAACTAACTCAAGGGCTACAACTCTTCAGCTTAAGCCAAGACCAGATTCGGAATTTAAGACCTCGACAAAGCCACATGAAGTCCGACCGGTTAGAATCGATACCCAACAAGAGAAGGCTATGAGGTTTTGAACCGGCTGGCTCATGGAAGTGCACCAAGCTGAACCGGGTGGTTCAAATGCTCAGAGAATTCAGAGAAAGCCATCCTTGAGTCAACCGGCCGGTTGGAATTTCATCACATGAGTAAGCCGCCCGGCTGGACAATTAAAGACAGGATTTTTGCTAATTGGTATAAATAGAAACTAAAGGTTTTGAGAAAAGAGACTTGGCGGCTGAAGGTTTTTGAGAGAAAAGAGAAAGGGTTTCTATAGAGACAAAGACCACAGCTTCAAAGGGATGATCATTCATTGAAGATTGAAGATACTAAGGGTGGAAGATGATCATCTACACTAGATTGGTTCATTCTCTCCTTGTATTCTCATCTTTTGTGTACTCAATACAACTTGTGTTTGTCTATGAACATGGGTTGTGAGTAGTCCTTTGTATTCTAGGGTCTTATGGACCTCATATGTGTAAAACTCCTTATCCATTATGAATAAATGCTAGAATAGCATGTTTTGGATGATTGTGGTTTACTTTGATTGAATACTCAAACTATGCACTCTAGGTGTTTGAGAAAATGTCTAAGTGTATGTTTTTGGTATAGTACTTGAGTTAAGCACTCTAGGTGTTTGAGAAAATGCCTAGATGATTAATTTCTATGGTTCTTTGGTCAAGTAGCCGAGAGGTGGAAGTCAAGGTATCTAGATAGCGAGTCATTAAGGAATGCCCTAGGCTAAGTAGCCGAGAGGTGGACGCCAAAGGTTCTCAAAAACGAGTAAATCACCCTTGTTAGGTGGTGTTCACTAGCATGAGCCATCCTATCATTGAGATAGGCTTGGTCTTCACCGCTCTTGGATATTGATCATTCAACTAGCGTTAATGATTGGGAAACTTGAGTTGGACGTGAGCTAAAAACATCGAGAGATTGAAGCTCATGTGCGAGGTGCCTCTTCCTTAAATCAAATAAAAACATCGAGAGATAGAATTTGATTTAATAGTCGCACGCCTTAATCTAATCATCTAAGACAATTATCTTGCATGAAATTGAACTCTTGGAGTGTAAAACACATATGAGTGAAGTAGTTCCCTAGAGTACACCTTTTGCCTTGGTAGTGACGTTATCTCTAGATTCCTTAAATTGTTTACATTGTTTATATACATTTTCTCTAGCAACCACACCAAACCCAACCTTTTGCAATTATAATAGACTTATCGGAACAAATTGAATAGTGCTAATAAGTTTAGACTTGCTCCTTGGACGACCCGGTACTTACCGGTTTATAAATTGTTTTTGACCAAATATCTTGATTTTAATCACATCGTTTGAAGTGCAAATATTACAGCGTTCAATCATACCATTCATAAAAAGTTTGTGTCTATACATATCAAAGAACGACACATGAAAGAATGATCTTCATACATCATACCATTCATAAAAAGTTTTGATACACATTTAAAATAAATGGATTAAATGAGTAAATGCACTAAATGGATAAAAATCGTTAAATGGATGAAACGGATCAAATTGATTAAATGGATCAAATGGATTCATCCACTAATCCGCCAACCGTTAGTGATCCATTCGTTTAATCCATTAACACTTATGGATTAAATCCATTTAATCCGCGAACCGTTTAATCCATCCATGAATCCATCCATCCGTCCATTTTACCACCTCTAATTATTTGGCGTGACATCTTATTTGCAATTAATATGGTAAGTAAAATCCAATCTTCCTCGATGTGTATTGTTAGTGTCATCAAACAATTAGAGGATTGATGGACCACAATTATACGAATCAAAAACACAGTAAAACCCCCCAAGTTAGACTGTTTGTCTATCTAACATCCATCTGTTAGTCCCGATATATTTCCACAGGGCATTTTAGAGACTGAAGTGAAAACACGCTAAGGAGAGGATTTTATGCTGAAAAGATAACAAGAGTCAATCCAAGGTCAAGATCATATGCCGACTGAAGAAATATCAAGGATCCTGACGTTGAATTGACCAGAATAAATTAATCAGAAGAATCAGGAGTGAAGTCAAGACAGTCCGGGGAAGGAACACACTGACAGTTTTGTGAAAAGACTGCACAAAACTGTACAAAATTCACATATGGCAAGATGACTTGGTGACTTGATGAAGAGGTGACCAAAGGAGGAAAAACTCCCCATTCCACCACCCACTACCGGCGGCGCCACCCCTCCTCCTCCTTGGTGACCGGCTACTTGCCTTGGAGGTGGAGGAAACAACCCATTGCTCCTCCACCACAACCGGCTACCGGCGGCTGAGCTCCACCACTCCTCCTCCGCCACTTGGTGGCTCCTCCTTGGCTCCTCCTTGCCTCCTCCTCCTCCCTTGGATCAAACCAATCTCCACCACCCATCTCCACCCATTTTTCCTATAAAAGGAGGTGCTCCTCCTCCTCATAAATCATCCCAAAAATTGTAATCACTTCTCTCTCTACATTTTGTTACTTGTAAGTTTGGGTCGGTTTTGAAATAATACTCCTGTTTGTTCTTGAGTATTATACTGGAAATTATAATACTCTTGTCGGTTCTCGGGTATTATAATACTGTAGAGAATACTCCTGTTGGTTCTTGAGTATTCAGTAGGAATTAGGAATACTCCTGTTGGTTCTTGAGTATTCCACCCCTTTCCCTCTTACTGTTTTCAAAAACCCCCGAGTATTTAGCTATGGTATCCATCTCTATGGATATTCGTAGCTAAACTCTTTATTCGGTGGAAGGTATTTTCTTGTATTATATAATGTTGTAATATCTTTTAGTTTTATTTCTTTGTATTCAAAACTTGTTCTATGTGCCATTTATAGTCAGAATTTCCAAGGTTGAGTGGATGCTACGAAAGGGCAAAACTCTTCCGTGGGGATTCGTGAACATACTCGGGTAAGTGGATGCTACGAAAGGGCAAAGCTTATCTGAGAAGTTCGACTCATCTAAAACACCACTTGGTCAATCGTAACTGTGAGATCAAGTGGATGCACAAAAGGCTAAGATACTTCGAAAGGAGGAATTAGTCTGAAATAGAACAAGGGTTGCTTTAAACGATGTTGCAAGTCTTGCGCTACGAAAGGGCCTCGATTCATCTTTGAATACTTAGAAAAGTTACTAACAGTTTATTATATACATGTTATAATACAAGAGTACCTGAAACCGAATGCTTTTCTTTACTGTTAAACCGCAATCACCAACTGCTGATCTACCGGAGGAATTACAATCACGCATCACCCACTGTAAGTCTTCTTTGTATTTACAGCATTTAATTTCTGTATTTACTTTTCCGCAATCAAAACCAAAAACCCCCAAAAAATCACGTAGTTAATTAGAGCGCTAAAATCTCAATCAACCATAAAACACGCTCCCCCAGTTCAATCACCCTAAAAGAATAGCCTATTCCCCTAATTCCCTTGGGTTCGACCCCTACTTACCACTTACTACCCAGTAGTGTAGTCACAAGTAGCGGATATTATAAATTTATTTGTACAGAGGACACTGCACCTTAACGACATTGCGGTGGCCCTCCGTTAAATTGGCGCCGTTGCCGGGGAATTAGCCGTCGAATAAACTGTTCTTTTCTCTCCCTCCATCTCTTTTAAATTCTCGCGCTCGAAACAACTATGTCTCGCGAAGGAAGTCATCATGACTACCAGGATGACGATGAAATAAACCTGTACGAGCGAAATGATGAAGTGCCACTTCCATTTATGGATGATCCGGAGCAACTCATCAGAAGCAGACGAGCTCGTGATAGGGAGGCCATCAGACGAAACCAAGAACCACCCGAGGACCGAAATGCAGCTGGTCCAGTACGACAACCCCCTAGATATCCCCCACCCCCTCGCCCTCGACAAGTTCCTAGACAAGAACCCGTCTTCGATAACTACTACGGGGATGACAACTACCGTGAACCCACCCTGGGAGAACTTTCGGCACCAGATTTCAGAGTTCAGCCATGGTGTATCTACGAAGGACCTGAGCTAGAAAACATCGCCATCAACACTTCAGTGGCCCACAGCTTGCCAAAATTCTCAGGAACTCGTGGAGAATCAGCAATGACTCATCTCCAGCGTCTACATGGGATTTGCCAAAACCTCAAACCAAATGGCGTAAACGTAGACGACTTTAAGTTAAAGGCGTTCTACTTTTCCCTCATTGATGCGGCAAACGACTGGTTCCTGTCATTACCTTCCGGAAGCATCAGAACATGGGCTCAGATGCAGAAGAAATTCTCAGACAAATACTACCCAGCAGCAAAAGCAAAGGAAGTAAGAAGACAATTGCAGGACATAAGGCAGGAACAAAACGAAACCATGTACAACTACCTAGAAAGGTTCAACCGCTTGGAGAGAAGCTGCTGTACCATTGGACTGCCCGAGAAATTCATCATCGAGTACCTCATTGATGGGCTTAAACCCTTGGAAAAAATGCTACTAGATGCCTCAGCAGGAGGGTCCATGATGAATCTATCATTAAGCGGCATAAGGAATCTCATCACCAATGTAGCCGAAAACGCTCGGTTTAGAGAAGAGACTGTCCGTAAAAACGAATTCTTCCGAACAGAAAATGTCTCACAAGCTGAGACACCAGTAAGCTCAATACCAGAAGAGATAAGACAAATAAAGGAAATGATGATGCAATTACTACAAAAGCAGACAGTTCAAGTAATATCTTGCGAATTTTGCAATTCTATGGACCACAAAACTAACGTGTGTCCAAACAATCATCTGGGACCAAACAAGTCACTTGAGGACATGATTGCACAACTATCGGCTACTATGCATCAATTCCAAGCCAAAACTAAGGAAGAGTTATCGGACTTAAAAATGCACATCTCTCAACCTGCTACCCCAGACTCAGCACACGCTAATGAGACAGAGAGACTCCTTTTGCAAACCATTCAAAGCATACAGAAAGATGTGAATGCCTTGACCCTTAGGAGTGGAAAAACGCTTGCCAACAAACCTTTAGAGCGAGAGGAGAATGAAGATCCAAGGTTGCCCAGAAAAGAGCAAATAAGGCCTGAAACTCTCGAAATTCTAGAGGAAGAATCAACCGAGGAAAATACAGACATATTTGAGGAAGAATGGGACGTAGCCGAAGACGAAGAAAACACGTCCCAGAAACACAGGCCTGACCCCATGCCCAGAACTGAAACTCCTAAAATCAGCACAACACTTCCTTTCCCAGTGCCTGCTCGCGTGCAAAAACAACATGTCATGGATAAGGAAATATTCGAGTTGTTCAGTAAGGTTGAAATCAACATTCCTCTGTTGGAAGCCATAAAACAAATTCCTCGGTATGCCAAGTTCTTAAAGGAACTTTGCACCAACCGGAGACAAAATGCTAAAAACGATCAAGAGCCAATGAGTAGGAACGTATCAGCAATCATGCAACGAAAAGTGCCCTCCAAATGTGGAGATCCGGGAACTTACACCATTCCATGCACTATTGGAAACATCAAGTTCGCAAACTGCGTGCTAGACCTAGGAGCGTCAATCAATGTCCTTCCCTTCTCGATCTACTCATGCCTTAAGATTGGGCCACTCATACCCACCGGTCTTACTATTCAATTAGCGGATCGGTCGTGTAAACAGCCCGAGGGAAAAATTGAAGATGTCTTGGTCCAAGTAGGCCAATTAGTGTTTCCAGCGGACTTCTACGTTTTAAAAATGGAGAATGGCGAACCTACTAATCATGCACCCATCCTTCTTGGCCGTCCATTTCTAAAAACAGCAAGAATGAAGATAGACTGTGGAAGTGGAATGATCTCAATGGAAGTAGAAGGAGAAGTCTTCAGCTTCGACATACTCAAAGCAATGAAGCACCCTATGGACTTCGAGGAAGTACACGCTCTCGACGCTTTGGACGACCTAGTCCAAGAAGTTCAATCAGAACCTAAAAAGGATCCCTTAGAACTCATACTCAATGGAGCCGAGAGCTCGTATAACTTGGCCGAAGGCCTGCATGAAACACTAGCCCACCTGACAACCTCAGAACCTCTCACACCAGAATACGAAGTCAACGAGGTAAAATTATTCAAATCAAATACTTTTCTGCCCTCAGTGACGCAAGCTCCCAAAGTAGAATTGAAGCCCCTGCCTGGACATCTGAAGTACGCCTTCCTAGGGGAGAATAACACACTCCCAGTAATCATCAAGAGTGGCCTAGAAGCAGGCCAGGAACAGAGATTGATAAAAGTACTGAAACAACACAAGTTAGCCTTAGGATGGACACTGGCTGACTTAAGAGGAATCAGCCCGGCCGTATGCATGCACCGTATTCTACTCGAGGATGGAGTAAAGCCATCAAGAGAGCCTCAACGACGACTCAATCCAATCATGATGGAAATCGTCCGGAAGGAAATACAAAAGCTCCTGGATGCGGATGTAATCTATCCAATATCAGATAGTCAGTGGGTGAGTCCAGTCCACATAGTCCCGAAGAAAAGTGGGATCACAGTCGAGGAAGATGCCGAAGGAAATATGGTAACAACTAGGATCAAGAACGGCTGGAGAATGTGCATAGATTACAGGAAATTGAACGCAGTCACAAGAAAGGACCATTTCCCTCTGCCATTCATCGATCAAATGTTAGACCGACTGGCAGGCAAACCGTACTTTTGCTTCCTGGACGGGTTCTCAGGATACAACCAAGTTCCCATAGCGCCTGAGGACCAAGAAAAGACCACATTCACCTGCCCATTCGGTACATTTGCTTTCAGAAGAATGTCGTTCGGTCTATGCAATGCTCCAGGAACGTTTCAAAGGGTAGTAACCAGCATCTTTTCAGACATGATCGGGGAATTCATCGAAGTCTTCATGGACGACTTCACCATCTATGGCAATACTTTCGACGCTTGCCTAGATAATTTGAGCACGGTTCTGGCACGATGTGTCTCAATGAACCTAGTGCTCAATTATGAGAAATGCCATTTCATGGTAACCCATGGAACAGTCTTAGGGCACGTCGTCTCAAAAAAAGGCATAGAGGTGGATAAAGCTAAGATAGACCTCATCATGACTCTTCCTTACCCATCCACGGTCCGAGACATCCAATCATTCCTTGGCCATGCAGGATTCTACCAACGATTCATCAAAGACTTCTCCAAAAAGGCATTACCCCTATCCTCTCTTCTGCAAAAAGAAGTTCCGTTTGAATTCACCAACGCATGCAAAAAGGCCTTTGATGATCTAAAGAAAGCCCTCACTAGCACACCCATCATCCAAACACCAAATTGGGAACTACCATTTGAAATCATGTGCGACGCAAGCAACTTTACTGTAGGGGCAGTTCTCGGCCAAAAAATTGAAAAGAAAGCGGGAGTGATCTATTACGCCTCACGAACCCTAGATCCTTCCCAACGGAACTACTCCACCACCGAAAAGGAACTCCTTGCAGTCGTATTCGCTCTGGAAAAATTCAGATCCTACTTGCTTGGAGCAAAAGTAATAGTTTATTCCGACCATGCTGCCATCCGTTACCTAATGAAGAAGAAGGAGGCTAAGCCAAGGCTTATTCGGTGGATATTACTACTGCAAGAATTCAATGTGGAAATAAGGGACAAAAAGGGAATCGAGAACACTGTAGCAGACCACCTAAGCAGGATTGTCCGGAAGCATGAGGAAGGGCACATAACCGAGTCATTTCCAGACGAGCACCTATACGCCGTCTCAACCAAGGTGCCCTGGTACGCCTCTATCGTCAACTACCTTGTAGGAGGTACATTTCCTCCTTCTCTTACTAAAACACAATGCATGAAACTTAGACATGATGCTAAACAGTACGTATGGGATGATCCTTATTTATGGAAAATAGGACCAGATCAAATACTTAGGAGATGCATCCCTGATAATGAAATAGCTTCTGTCATTAGCTTTTGCCATGAGTTTGCATGCGGAGGACACTTCGGACCTAGGAGAACCGCTAGAAAAATCCTAGATAGCGGCTTCTTTTGGCCGAGTTTATTTAGAGATACCAATGAGAAGTGTCAAAAGTGCGATAAGTGTCAAAGAGTAGGAAACGTGTCGGCTAGAAGTGAAATGACACAAGTACCCATATTAGTCAATGATGTTTTTGACGTTTGGGGTCTTGATTTTATGGGACCATTCCCAGTCTCATACGGTTATACTTACATCTTAGTTGCTGTTGATTATGTGTCAAAATGGGTAGAAGCCAAGGCCACAAGGTGCGACGATGCAAAGACTGTCATAGATTTTTTGCGCACTAACCTGTTTTGTAGATACGGGGTACCCAAGGCCATAATCAGCGACCAAGGAACTCATTTCTGTAACCGCATGATGGCTGCCACCTTAAAACGCTACCATGTCCACCACAGAACATCCACGGCATATCATCCCCAGACCAATGGTCAAGCAGAGATCTCTAACCGCGAGATCAAGAGTATTCTAGAAAAGATGGTGAAACCAGGTAGGAAAGATTGGAGTCAAAGGCTAGATGAAGCTCTCTGGGCTTATCGGACGGCATACAAGACGCCAATTGGAACCTCCCCCTTCCGACTTGTTTATGGGAAGGCATGCCACCTTCCGGTGGAATTAGAACACAAAGCCTATTGGGCGCTCAAGCAGTGCAATCCGGATTTAAAAGCTGCCGGACTGGATAGGAAGCTTAAGCTATGCGAACTTGAAGAATTACGGCTCAAGGCCTATGAAGGGCAGACAGACTACAAGGCACGGACGAAATTATATCACGACAAATTCATCCTCCGGCGCTCATTCGAGGAAGGACAACAAGTACTACTCTTCTCCTCACGGTTGAAGTTGATGCCCGGTAAACTAAGATCAAGATGGACCGGTCCGTATACCGTGACTAAAGTATTCAACCATGGGATGCTTGAGTTAGAAAGCATGAACAATGGAAGCAAGTTCACGGTAAACGGGCAGCGAGTTAAACAGTACCACAATGAAGTCAACTTAGCCCCACAAAAGTTTGACCTCAGCCACCCATGGGACCCAAACCAGTAATCCACAACGAGGTATCGTCGAGCCAACGACATAAAACAAGTGCACTGGTCGGGAGGTAACCCGACACTATCTTACTTTCCGCACTTACTTTCAGTACTTAGTTTTAAGCTTGCATGACTTTTGAACTAAGGCACGCCTTTGTTCAAAAGTGGGGGGTGAAAACCGCCTGTGTACATAAATAACATGCTTGCTGTTTTTCTTTTTTTAGTAATAGTATCTTTTTGAACATATGAACTTAAGAATGTGAAAAAGATAAATCAGAATTCATGCATTTACCTTGTGAAAATTCAAACTGTTTAAAAACTTAGAATGTAACTTTCCATTTGTCCTTTGTACTGAGATAACTAGGGATGTGGAGTTGACATAAACTGCCCTAGAAGGACTTGGGAAGCAATCAAAGGATCAGATCAAACTATATGGTTTTCGAAGTCAGTGGAGGCTGCACTTCGGGTTTTCAGTGAATAATTGAGTCAAACTCCGCCAAGAAGCATCTATGCAAAGGCGAGGACGGGAAAATAGATAAGCGACCCTCATCTTGACCCGCGCAAAACGACGAAGACGAGAGGAGAGGGGAGGTATATCCATAGGCTTGCGGGCGATGATTGGACCTCCCAAGAAGGCTGACAAAATGGACTAGCAAGTCACAAAGAAGCGAAAAACTCAAAGAAGAAAATCAAAAGAGGCCAAAGGCCCAAAATTGTGAAGGTTTTAACCGAGCAAAAGTGAAGCACTCGACAAAGTCAAATCAAAGGCCAAAGGCCGATTCACTACAACAACAAAAAAGCAGTCCCTCGCCAAAGAAAAAAAAATCAAGAAGGTTCAACTCACTGAAACCCGAACCGAATCACGTGCATGAGAAAGCTACCAGAAGACCATATAGTACGAAACGATCCCGAGGCTGCAAACCAGGAACCTGAAAAGGGCTATCTCCCGAAACATCCAATATAATTTGCATCTCAGTACGGAGGTACAAGTATTAAGTTTCTTCTATTTATTTACGCAGTTTAATTTGGTAATAAGTAAGCAATGCATGAATTAGGATAGATCGAGTACCACAGTCTAATTTTCATATGCCAAATCCGAACCTAGAACTTACGCCCTTTAATAGCATTGTTCGGGACGAACAACTAAAAGTGGGGGGTATTCTGATGGACCACAATTATACGAATCAAAAACACAGTAAAACCCCCCAAGTTAGACTGTTTGTCTATCTAACATCCATCTGTTAGTCCCGATATATTTCTACAGGGCATTTTAGAGACTGAAGTGAAAACACGCTAAGGAGAGGATTTTATGCTGAAAAGATAACAAGAGTCAATCCAAGGTCAAGATCATATGCCGACTGAAGAAATATCAAGGATCCTGACGTTGAATTGACCAGAATAAATTAATCAGAAGAATCAGGAGTGAAGTCAAGACAGTCCGGGGAAGGAACACACTGACAGTTTTGTGAAAAGACTGCACAAAACTGTACAAAATTCACATATGGCAAGATGACTTGGTGACTTGATGAAGAGGTGACCAACGGAGGAAAAACTCCCCATTCCACCACCCACTACCGGCGGCGCCACCCCTCCTCCTCCTTGGTGACCGGCTACTTGCCTTGGAGGTGGAGGAAACAACCCATTGCTCCTCCACCACAACCGGCTACCGGCGGCTGAGCTCCACCACTCCTCCTCCGCCACTTGGTGGCTCCTCCTTGGCTCCTCCTCCTCCCTTGGATCAAACCAATCTCCACCACCCATCTCCACCCATTTTTCCTATAAAAGGAGGTGCTCCTCCTCCTCATAAATCATCCCAAAAATTGTAATCACTTCTCTCTCTACATTTTGTTACTTGTAAGTTTGGGTCGGTTTTGAAATAATACTCCTGTTTGTTCTTGAGTATTATACTGGAAATTATAATACTCTTGTCGGTTCTCGAGTATTATAATACTGTAGAGAATACTCCTGTTGGTTCTTGAGTATTCAGTAGGAATTAGGAATACTCCTGTTGGTTCTTGAGTATTCCACCCCTTTCCCTCTTACTGTTTTCAAAAACCCCAGAGTATTTAGCTATGGTATCCATCTCTATGGATATTCGTAGCTAAACTCTTTATTCGGTGGAAGGTATTTTCTTGTATTATATAATGTTGTAATATCTTTTAGTTTCATTTCTTTGTATTCAAAACTTGTTCTATGTGCCATTTATAGTCAGAATTTCCAAGGTTGAGTGGATGCTACGAAAGGGCAAAACTCTTCCGTGGGGATTCGTGAACATACTCGGGTAAGTGGATGCTACGAAAGGGCAAAGCTTATCTGAGAAGTTCGACTCATCTAAAACACCACTTGGTCAATCGTAACTGTGAGATCAAGTGGATGCACAAAAGACTAAGATACTTCGAAAGGAGGAATTAGTCTGAAATAGAACAAGGGTTGCTTTAAACGATGTTGCAAGTCTTGCGCTACGAAAGGGCCTCGATTCATCTTTGAATACTTAGAAAAGTTACTAACAGTTTATTATATACATGTTATAATACAAGAGTACCTGAAACCGAATGCTTTTCTTTACTGTTAAACCGCAATCACCAACTGCTGATCTACCGGAGGAATTACAATCACGCATCACCCACTGTAAGTCTTCTTTGTATTTACATCATTTAATTTCTGTATTTACTTTTCCGCAATCAAAACCAAAAACCCCCAAAAAATCACGTAGTTAATTAGAGCGCTAAAATCTCAATCAACCATAAAACACGCTCCCCCCAGTTCAATCACCCTAAAAGAATAGCCTATTCCCCTAATTCCCTTGGGTTCGACCCCTACTTACCACTTACTACCCAGTAGTGTAGTCACAAGTAGCGGATATTATTAATTTATTTGTACAGAGGACACTGCACCTTAACGACAGTGCGGTGGCCCTCCGTCAAGGATATAATGTTGTATTTTGAAAATTATAGAGAAGATGGATTGACTCTAGTTTAAGTGCCGCGGAAGAAATTGCCTTGGAAATGGATGTTGAGGCAAAGTATGCTACAAAACGTAATAAGATTCAAAAGAAACATTTTGATGAGCACACGTATAATGATGAAGTGCAATCACATGAGGAGTTTTTAGAATAAATTACTTTTTAGTTATTGTTGATATTTGATGGATCAAAATTATACGAATCATAAACACAGTATAACCCCCTTATTTAGACATTTTGTCTATTTAACTTTTGCTTGTTAGTTCAGATATATTTTTGCAGGGTAATTCAGAGCTTAGAGATAATACACATTAAAGAGGAGCTTTTAGAGCAGAAAAGATGTTACGAGTCAATCCAAGGTCAAGATCATATGCCGACTGAAGAAATATCAAGGATCCTGACGTTGAATCACTCATAACAAATTAATCAGAAGAATCAGGAGAGGAATCAAGACAGCCCGGGGAAGAAACACATTGACAGTTTTGTGAAAAGACTGCACAAAACTGTACAAAATTCACATTTGGGCAAGATGACCGGCCACTTGGGCAAGAGGTGGCCAAAGCCACCCCTCCTCCTCCTCCACCACCGGCAACCGGCGGCTCCTCCACCCATGGTGACCGGCGGCTTTTTCCTCCTCCACATGTCTCCTCCTCCTTGCTCCTCCTCTCCTTCCTCCATGTGTGGCCATCTCCTCCCTTCATTTTCTCCTCCAATCACCATGCAACACTTGCCTCCATCTACTCCTCCTCCCATGGCTATATAAGGAGGAGCTCCTCCCCTCATTTTCATCATCCCTCACTTGAAAAAAAACACTTCTCTCTCTAAGTTATGTATTTGTAAAGTTTGGCTTTGGAAATAAAGGATAGCTCCCTTGGCGCTTCAACGGTTGTAAGTATTATTTCTAGTATTTATTCAACTATTTATTTCCTTAGTTATAATGTTTAGCGCGATGAATAGTAGCTAAACTAGTAGTTCGGTAGAAGGGGCGCACTTGTATTATAAAATATTTTAAGACTATTAACTTAGCGTCTAGTCTTAGTATTCAAAACTTGTTCTATGTGCCATATATCAAGTCAGAGTTTCCAAGGTTGAGTGGAAGCTGTCACAAGCAAAGCTCTGCCGTGGAAATTCGTGATCATACTCGGTAAGTGGAAGTTGTCACAAGCAAAACTTATCGAGGAGTTCGACTTATCTAAAACACCACTTGGTCAATAACGTAACTGGGAGATCAAGTGGATGCACTTACAGCTAAGATACTTCGAAAGGAGGAATTAGTTTTGCTTAGAACAAGTGTTGCTTTAAACGATGTTGCAAGTCTTGCGCTACGAAAGGGCCTCGATTCATCTTTGAATACTTAGATAATTCACTAAAGGTCAATGATAAACAGGATATAATACAAGGCCCCTGAAACCGAACATTTCTCTTTAATTATAAACTATAATTTATTTTCCAGTATTAAAACCAATCAACCAACCAATCAATCAATCAATCACTTAGCTGGTAGCTTTAAAACCAACCAACCGACCTAAAACACGCTCTCTCGCTGGACAACCCCCTCAAAGAACATCTATTCCCCTGATTCCCTTGGGTTCGACCCCTACTTACCACTTGCTACCCAGTAGTTAAGTCGCGAGTAGCGGACTTATAAATTTATTCTTGACGTTTGCACATAACGACTGTGCATCCATCAAAATTGGCGCCGTTGCCGGGGAATCAGCCATCGGATAAAGTTCTTTGAATCGTTACGCGCTTCAAAACAACCATATCTCGTGAAGAAAGTCACCATGACTACCAGATAACGAAGAAATAAACGTGTACGATCAAAATGATGAGGTACCGTTTCCATTCGTCGACGATCCGGAACAACTCATCAGAAACAGAAGAGCTCGTGATAGGGAAGCAGTCAGAAGAAACCAAGAATTACCCGAGGACCGAAATGCAGCTGGTCCACTACAACCTCCTATCCATCCCCCACGACCACAACCTCAACCTCGATACATGCCAAGAAGAGAACCCGCTTTCGACGACTACTACGGGGACAACTACTACCGTGAACCAACTATGGGCGAGTTAAATGCCCCTAATTTCGAGACACAGCCGTGGTGCATCTATGAGAACCCTGAATTAGAAAACATAACCATCAACGCATCAGTGGCGCACAGCCTGCCAAAATTCTCAGGAGCTCAAGGAGAATCTACCACAACTCACCTCCAACGCCTACATGGCATTTGCCAGAATCTAAAGCCCAATCGAGTGAATATGGACGACTTGAAGTTAAAGGCGTTCTATTTTTCCCTCATAGACTCGGCAAGCGACTGGTTCCTTTCATTGCCTTCCGGAAGCATCAGAACATGGGCTCAGATGCAGAAGAAATTCTTAGACAAATACTACCCGGCTAGAAGAGCAATGCAAGTAAGGAAGCAACTACAGGAAATCAAACAAGGTCCCAATGAAACCATGTACGATTACCTGGAAAAATTCAATCACCTAGAAAAGAGCTGCTGTACCCTTGGATTGCCAAAGAAACTCGTCATCGAGTACCTCATTGATGGATTAAGACCCTTAGACAAAATGCTCTTGGATGCCTCAGCGGGAGGATCCATGATGAATCTATCATTAAGTGGCATAAGGAATCTCATCGCCAACGTTGCTGAAAATGCCCGATTTAGAGAAGAGACTACTCGTCAAGATGAATTCTCTCGATCAAAAAAGGTAGCACAAGCCGAGACATCAGTAAACTCCATGACTGAAGAGATGAAGCAGTTAAAGGAGATGATGATCGAGATCATACGTAGATAGCCAGTTCCGGTAAAACCTTGCGAGTTCTGTGGTTCTACAGACCACAAAACTGACGCATGCCCAACACTGATAGAAGAAGAACCGGCGGAAGTGAATATAGTGGGAGGATATCAAGGACACAACAACAACAACGACAGAGCTGGACAAAACAGACAGTACGGTCAAATATCCAACCCAGGCTGGCGTAACAACAACGGCTATCTTCAGACGGAGACACAACCAGCTGTCCCTCAACTAGCGCAGTCATTCTACCAACCACCCCACCGACAATATCACCAGAACGCTCCATCGGCAGGCCAATATCACCAAAAAGGGCCAAATCAGTACCAAGCCAGCCCGACCAATCAGCAGGAACCAAGCAAGTCGCTCAATGACACGATGAAGGAGCTCACGGGAAACATTAATCAATTGGGTACTTCACTACACCAGTACCAGGCAAAAACTGACGGGGCAATTTCAGAATAGACCAAACAAATGTCCCAGCTCGCCACCGCAATGTCAACACTCACTACTGAACCTGGCAGACTTCCTTCACAGACCGTCCAAAATCCTAAGGCAAACATAAGCATGATAAGGAGGTCAAACATGAAGGTTACTCTAGGAGAAGTAGCACGGTCCCCAACCTACAGACTTACAAATAATCACTTCAACCGTAGGAGTCGACCTGATTGGAATCAAGAAGAAGACCGACCCAATGATGGCAAAACATGGGTTACGCATGCTAACAATGGACGGTACGCGTTTACTGTTTGCATAACACCGCCGCCGATCACACACTTTGACATACCAGCATCTGGTTGGGACTCCCCAACTAATATTATTGCTTCGAAGCAAAATATTGAAGGATCCGAGTATGCAAATCCTAAGCCAGGGAGTGGGCAGAATAGTCCGACAATAGAAAGAGCCCTCACTTCAGATCATGAGCCACAATCGGAAAGAAATAAAGACCCTGGGGCCTTTACAATCACCTGTGGTATTGGTGAAACCTAGATCCATAAATGCTTAGTCGATCTTGGGGCTGCTGTCAACGCCATGCCTTCCTCCTTGTATTACCTACTAGGACTTGGTCCGTTGAAACCACCTCGATCAAATATCGAGCTAGGAGATAAATCATGCATCCGCCCGGTTGGAGAACTGGAAGATGTAATACTCCATGTGGGAGAACTTGTCGTTGCTGCAGACTTCTATGTAATACCAACAGAAGAAACCTGCGAAGACGACCCACCAACAATAATATTGGGACGACCATTCCTCTACGCCACTAAAGCAAGAATCAATGTGGGCAAGGGGTCATTATCACTTAAGTTCGGCGGCAAAATTGCACACTTTTACATTAATAAGAGCCGCCCGGACACAAAGAAACCGCCAGACATAACACCTATCTCAGATCACGGTGCACAGTTTTCTGACCTGTCATTAGAGACCAAAAAAGTATCAAGACCAGCAGCTATGGTCAAAGGTCTCCCGCCTTCTCAGAAACAATGGAAAGAGAAAACACCAAAACCATGGAGCTCTTACTCCAGCAAGAAGTCAGAAAGAAGCAACACTGGAACGGTGGCGAAGTTTGATCTAAGCCACCCATGGGACCCAAACCAGTAATCCACAACGAGGTACTGTCGAGCCAACGACGTTAAACAAGTGCACTGGTCGGGAGGTAACCCGACACTATCTTACTTTTCCGCACTTTAATTTCTGTCATTTAAATTCAGTATTTAGTTTTAAGCTTGCATGACTTTTGAACTAAGGCATGCCTTCGTTCAAAAGTGGGGGGGGGGGTGAGAACCACCTATGTACATAAATAACATGCTTGCTGTTTTTTTAGTAATAGTATCTTTTTGAAAATATGAACTTAAGAATGTGAAAAAGATAAATCATAATTCATGCATTAACCTTGTGAAAATTTAACTGTTTAAAAAACTTAGAATGTAACTTTCCATTTGTCCTTTGTGCTGAGATAACTAGGGATGTGGAGTTGACATAAACTGCCCTAGAGAGGCTTGGCAAGCAATCAAAGGATCAGATCAAACTATATGGTTTTCGAAGTCAGTGGAGGTTGCACTTCGGGTTTCAATGAAAATTGAAGTCATCTCCGCCATGCACTGCAAAAGGCGAGGACGGAATCAGACCGTCCTATCTCCGGTCAAAGTAGCCGAGAAAATAGATGAGCGATCCTCATCTTGACCCGCGCGAAACGACAGTCAAAGTAGCCGAGAAAATAGATGAGCGACCCTCACCTTGACCCGCGCGAAAACGGCAAAAGCGAGAGGAGCGGAGAGGTATTTCCATAGGCTTGCGGGCGATGATTGGACCTCCCAAAAAGGCTTGAGAAAATGGACTAGCAGTCACAAAAAGGCGAAAAGCTCAATGAAGCAAATCAAGAGGCCAAAGGCCCAAAATTGTGAAGGTTTTAACCGAACAAAAAGTGAAGAACTCAAAAAGTCAAAACAAAGGCCAAATGCCGATTCACTACAAAAGCAGTCCCTTGCCAAAAGAAAATCAAAGTACTCAAACCATTGAAACCCGAACCGAATCACGTGCTAGAGAAAGCTACCAGAAAACCATATAGTGCGAGACGATCCCAAGATTGCAGTCCAGGAGCCTAAAAAGGGCTATCTCCCGAGACATCCAATAAAATTTGCATCTCAGCACGGAGGTACAAGTATTAAGTTTCTTCTATTTATTTACGCAGTTTAATTTGGTAATAAGTAAGCAATGCATGAATTAGGATAGATCGAGTACCACAGTCTAATTTTCATATTTCAAAGCCAACTTAGAGTACAGCCCTTGAATAGCATTGTTCCGGACGAACAACTAAAAGTGTGGGGTGATCTGATGGACCAAAATTATACGAATCATAAACACAGTATAACCCCCTTATTTAGACATTTTGTCTATTTAACTTTTGCTTGTTAGTTCAGATATATTTTTGCAGGGTAATTCAGAGCTTAGAGAGAATACACATTAAAGAGGAGCTTTTAGAGCAGAAAAGATGTTACGAGTCAATCCAAGGTCAAGATCATATGCCGACTGAAGACATATCAAGGATCCTGACGTTGAATCACTCATAACAAATTAATCAGAAGAATCAGGAGAGGAATCAAGACAGCCCGGGGAAGAAACACATTGACAGTTTTGTGAAAAGACGGCACAAAACTGTACAAAATTCACATTTGGGCAAGATGACCGGCCACTTGGGCAAGAGGTGGCCAAAGCCACCCCTCCTCCTCCTCCACCACCGGCAACCGGCGGCTCCTCCACCCATGGTGACCGACGGCTTTTTCCTCCTCCACATGTCTCCTCCTCCTTGCTCCTCCTCTCCTTCCTCCATGTGTGGCCATCTCCTCCCTTCATTTTCTCCTCCAATCACCATGCAACACTTGCCTCCATCTCCTCCTCCTCCCATGGCTATATAAGGAGGAGCTCCTCCCCTCATTTTCATCATCCCTCACTTGTAAAAAACACTTCTCTCTCTAAGTTATGTATTTGTAAAGTTTGGCTTTGGAAATAAAGGATAGCTCCCTTGGCGCTTCAACGGTTGTAAGTATTATTTCTAGTATTTATTCAACTGTTTATTTCCTTAGTTATAATGTTTAGCGCGATGAATAGTAACTAAACTAGTAGTTCGGTAGAAGGGGCGCACTTGTATTATAAAATGTTTTAAGACTATTAACTTAGCGTCTAGTCTTAGTATTCAAAACTTGTTCTATGTGCCATATATCAAGTCAGAGTTTCCAAGGTTGAGTGGAAGCTGTCACAAGCAAAGCTCTGCCGTGGAAATTCGTGATCATACTCGGTAAGTGGAAGCTGTCACAAGCAAAACTTATCGAGGAGTTCGACTTATCTAAAACACCACTTGGTCAATAACGTAACTGGGAGATCAAGTGGATGCACTTACAGCTAAGATACTTCGAAAGGAGGAATTAGTTTTGCTTAGAACAAGTGTTGCTTTAAACGATGTTGTAAGTCTTGCGCTACGAAAGGGCCTCGATTCATCTTTGAATACTTAGATAATTCACTAAAGGTCAATGATAAACAGGATATAATACAAGGCCCCTGAAACCGAACATTTCTCTTTAATTATAAACTGTAATTTATTTTCCAGTATTAAAACCAATCAACCAACCAATCAATCAATCAATCACTTAGCTGGTAGCTTTAAAACCAACCAACCGACCTAAAACACGCTCTCTCGCTGGACAACCCCCTCAAAGAACATCTATTCCCCTGATTCCCTTGGGTTCGACCCCTACTTACCACTTGCTACCCAGTAGTTAAGTCGCGAGTAGCGGACTTATAAATTTATTCTTGACGTTTGCACATAACGACTGTGCATCCATCAACAGTCCATAGACATTTCATCTACATAATCTTTGCCAGTAAGTGGTCTACATAATCTTTGCCAGTAAGTGGCAAAGACTCGTATAAGTGTATGTCATATGCATGCATGTTAAATTTTTGTTAAGATTAAATATCTTATTTTATGTCCAATATAACACAATGAAGCAAATGTAGTTATAATCTTCGATTATCTCACCCTTTTATCGACAACGACCAAGTCTTTCGGCCATGCCACGTGATGGTCAACTGCAGCTAGAACATTCGAGTTCTTTGGATGGGGTGTTGGCAATGCTGCACCTCGACGTCGATAAAGTGCTATATCAACCTTCACTTTCACGTTATCTTCGGGTATTGCTCAAAAGTTAACAAAACGACCATTTACTTGCAAGTGAGCTTTTACATATGTTATTCATTTAACCAATGTTATTAAAACAGGACCGTGGATCGAACCGGTCAAGTCACTGGGTCAATAGTTCAATCGGGTTGAACCGGGTTGACCCGCGCACATATTAAAAAATAAAAATAAAATATTTATATATGATATTATAATTTAACATATTTATGACTTGAATAAATATTACATGATTATGATCTGATTATAACAACATACCATAACAAATTTAGAATTTGATAAAGTACAAATCAATAATACAACAATAACAATTTTAGTCTTAATTTGTAAGTCTCGACAATAAGGGATTTATAAGACTAATTGAATTTTTAGTTAAGTTGATAATAAGTAATAACTTTTATAGATTTGATAAATGAATATATATTTTTGAAACAAATAATAAAACAACAGTCATATTTAGCCTAGTAGAAAGAAAGAGAATGACTATTAAGAGGGGCTTGGGTTCGAGTCTTGTCCAAGTCAAAATTAAATAAATAATTTTTCAAACCAAATCGAACCGATCAAATCACGATTTTAATGAAACATCGGGTCAACCAGGTCGAATGCATTTCTGATCCGATGACAAAACTGAACCGGTCCGGTGATTGGTTTCTGGTCGAATCGGTCGGTCCGGTCCGATTTTCACAACACTGTATTTAACTGTTTAATCAATAAAAGTATGTTTAGTTATAATTTTTGTTAATTTAATCATTTTCACTCTTTAGTTGTTGATTTAGTTCTCTTGTTTTTATAGTGTTTTCCTAATGGAGTAGAGTCATACGAACACGAAAAGATTCTTGAAGTGCGGGATGAAACCGCCAACTACCTACGTGACTATGTCACCAATCATTTCGCGGTATAGGATTAACTTAGACATAGTTGTTATGTAATATTTTGTCGCATTGTCAATTGTACCAAATACAAATATGTGTATTGGAGAATGAATGAAATGATGTTCTGAATGTAAGCAGCATTGTATTTGAAAATTGGAACAGCAGGGTATATTTTTAATGTTTAATTTTAGGAGGATTTGAGCTTTTTGTAAAGCGAATGTGCCAGTTTTTTTTTGAAAAATTATGCATCGGTTTTTTGAAGAAACCGTTGCATAATCTACAGAAATTATGCAACGGTTTCTTCAAATAACCGTTGCATAATGTTCCGACATTATGCATCGGTTTTCACTGAACTGGTTTTTACTGAACTGATGCATAATGTCTCGGACATTATGCAACGGTTGATTATGCATCGGATACGGAACCGATGCATAATGGTAAAAAACCGATGCATAATGTCTCGTTTGTAGTAGTGATATGAATAAAACCAATTTCTTTAAATAAAAAAAGTTTTTCATAAGAAAGATATAGATATTGTGAATGTTGTGGATTTTCTTTCAGTGACAAAAGAAAAACTTCAAGCGATGAGAGATAATGGTTGTGATAGTTTGATTACAAAGGTTGCAGCATTTTCTTGTGAGCATGATATTATTAGACCTTTTTAGGATGTTTATACCCTCTGATGTTCCCATGAATGGCATATATTTGGCAAAACATCTTTAGATAGTTCAAGTAGGAGTTCAAGGAGAGTTCAACCGCATTCTGACACTCAAGTACAGCGTAGAGCAGACGCAAGAATGGGTTTCGGAAGGTTGTAAAGATCGAAGATCTTTCGGGTTAAGTCGGCAACCGAAGAAATGGAGATTTAGATATTCGAATGAATATCTTCTCTTCAGATTGAAGATCGAATGCTGACTTGTCGAGGAAGAGATCTCGTGATCTTCCTTGAAAGATTGGATTAAGATATACATCGAATATTTAGGAATATTTCCTAAATATTTGATGAGAATATCTGGAACAGATTTGGACATCGCCCATGCATATAAATAGAATGCTAGGGCGTCCATATCTGCATCGCTTTCAAAAAGAAGAAAAATACACGAGTGCATCTCATTGATCGGAAGAGAAGAAAGCGACGGCCGACCGAGTTTCCTCACTGGAAATTCATCGGCGCTGGTTCAGTCTGTCCAGTGTGCTGTTCCGACTGACTGTGATAGATCTTACTGCTGCACACACCAAGTAATCACTGTTGGCTTTTAGGAGAAAGCTTCCAAGCTTCTGGAAGAAGATCGAGTTCGTTCGGACGGGAGGTTCGGACAAAGGGGATCGAGGGGGAGCCGAGATCATAAATCGGACTGAAGTAGTGATAGAGGCTAGGCATCTTAATTCGGGAGATTGTAAGAGTAAGTCCACGAATAGCTCTATACTATTCAATAAAGATTTATATCCCTTTAGGGTGTGGGAAACCTCCCAGAGTAGGCGAAGCCGAACTGGGTATCATTCTGCGTGTGCTCCTATTTTGCTCTCTGTGCGGAACTGGTTTCAAAGGTGTTCGTCGTCTGTCTAAACACCACGTCGAAGAGTAGCTTGAACAGGTTACAGCATTTTACCCTCGCATCTGTTATGTATTCTTTTTCTGATTGATCTGTTATGTATTCTTAAATAAGTCAATTTTAGTTTTTTTATTTTCAAAAGTGACCCAAATTATGATCGATTGTGAATGTCACGTGTTAAATGTTCAGGTGGTTTAAAATTTTTATATTTAAATTTGATTTATATGGGACTAAAACGATTTTATTGCAGGAGGCCGAATCTGGTGCAAAGCCCAGATCTGGTACAAAATTCAAAATCATCACCACCCTTCCTTTGCATAATCATGTGGTGTAGATTAATGAGAATAAAACAATTGATAAATGAATTTTGGGCGTGTATCACTCTTTGAAAGGGCATAATTGACCAAAAATATATTTTATATTCAAAATCAAATTGGTTAATATCCCAGAAATTAAGCACACGACTACGTAGAATTCGGAAACCCAGATTTTCAAAACAATTCTACCACTTTCAAAACAATCGAACTTAATCGATCAAATTGAAGGAGTAAAACTTCGTCAAACTCAGTTGATCACACTCAGGATCATCTTCGACATCAATGGAACTCAACCCAAAATGCAATCGATAATTTTCGAACATAATAATTTGAAAATGGTCATGACGAACTATATAATGGTTATGACGAACTATAAAATGTCATGACTAATTATATAATGATACTGCCGAATTCTGGACGAATTTTAGTTTACATACACTCTGGATCATCTTCGACATCAATGGAACTCAACCCAAAATGCAATCGACAGTTTTCGAACAGAATAATTCGAAAATGGTCATGACGAACTATATAATGGTTATGACGAACTATAAAATATCATGACTAATTATACAATGATACTGACGAATTCTAGATGAATTTTAGTTTACATTTGACGCATTATAACATAGTTCATCGAAGTGCACTACAATTCATCAGAATTCTTGACGAATTATAGTCCACTTTTGACGAACTATGACAAAATTCCTCAAAATTGGACTATAATTCGTTAAGAATTCGTCGATGTTTTTCCACAATACGAACTCCCTCCCTCTAAATTCACTCACAATCAGCCAAATCGAAGAATTATTACAGCAGAAGAGATTGTTGATACAGAGAGATTCCGAGAAGAATCCATCGATCAAATGGAATGATGGGTTTTCTATCAAAAAGCTCTCTCGTAGCAGCAGTGGTCTTCCTCTCTGTCGCTGCTGCTCTTTACCTCTTCTCCGCCTCCTCGTCCCCTAAACTTCAAACCACTATTGAGACTGACATCTTTGGAGCGAAGATCATTAAGAACCCTCCCCAATCTAAACTCACCGATCTCGGAGTCTCCTCTTGGCGCAAGTAATCTCCCCAATCTGAACTCACATTCCGCTTCTTCTTTTTTATGGCCGAATGGAGTCTCCTCTGGTCGCCATTGATGGAGATGAAATCCATGGATCTCGGTTATGAAGATAGATCTGAATTTTTTAATCGAGAGGAGGAGAGAGAGAGTAAGAATGTTATATTTCATACTTACCCTTGATCTAATATCAATTTGAATTTAAATTTATTTATTTTCATTTAATTTCATACATCTAAATTACAAAATCAAAGAATGTGATTATTTTTTATTTTTTACAAGAATGTGAACTTTACATACTAATCCTTTATTGCAGAACATAAATATTTCAAAATTGGTCTCGTCTCGTAGATAGCAAGTGTAATTTTTCCATTTTCTCAAACCTTTCGTTAAACCCTAAAGCTCCGCACCATTTCTCCGACACTCCCCAAACTCCTCCTCATCATGTACTCTTTCACTTTCTTCCAAAAACGTACCAAAACCCTCCTCAGCCATCTCGTCTTCACCCGTCCAATGGGGGGCGGGCCCCGCACCTTCCCCGGCGGCATCAACAAGTGGCAATGGAAGCGCCTCCACGAGAAGAAAGCAATGGAGAAAGAGCGCAAGCTTCTCGATCAGGAGAAGCAGCTCTACCAGGCACGTATCCGCTCTGAAATCCGAGCCAATCTAGTTCCTAGCCCTGCCTCATCCTCAGATCATCTCCCCATGTCTTCCAAAGACCATGTCAAATCCTTGGCTGATAGGTTTCTTAAAGATGGAGCTGAGGATCTTTGGAATGAGGATGATGGACCATTGAAATGCCCTCAGCCCCCTGTTGTTGATTTACAAAACTCAGAAAATAGCCATGGGACAGATTACACAAGGCCCCAAAATATCTCTAACAATATGAGGGTTAGAAATTATTCTTCTGCTTCTGGGTCATGTGTTGGATTTTTGAAAGCAAGCTCAGATCTTGTCAAGTTGAATCATGCATTTGGGCCTAGATTTTTTTCTGTGAAGCCGGGTCGAAGATTTAGAAGGAATGAAAGTTCAGGTAGTGATAATGATTCTGATTATGATGTATTAGAAGATGTGCCAAAGAAATTTTCCAGAAGCCAAAGAGATGGAGAAGTGGATATGATGCTCGGCGGTAGAGGTTCCTTGGGTAAGTATGACGTAAAGTTCACCAAGAGGAGCTTGCCGCAAAAGGAACTTGATGAGCTGGCCTTCTCGATGCCAGTTGAAATGATTAGAAATGAATTGAAGAAAAAGAAATTAATGGAAAGTGAAGACGTTGGACCTGATCAGGAATCTCTTCTTTCTAAGAAAAGGTTCAGTTTTTAGTAATAACTTTGTTTTTCACATTATTTGAATGTTCAGCTTAATATAAGAGCTAGTTGCTCACACATTGTTGAAAATGGAAACTTTATTTTGTTGAATGTTCGGTGTTAGCAGGCTAGTCATTTGAACTCCTCTTCAGAAGTTCTATATGGAATGATATTAGTTGTCAGCCTTACTGATCAATTAGGTTGGATCATGTTATATTATGGGTATTAGGTGGATGAGGAAGAACAACATCCGTGATATGTGATTATTTCAACATACTCATGGCTTCACGATTCAGTTTATTTTCTCAAATGATTGTCAAAGTCTCTTGTTATATTTGTATGCACGTTAAAGCAGGTTCTGTAGTGACTTGATATACTCTGGCCTCAGATTTGATGAATGTGGTATTTCCCCGTTGACAGTCAAGGCTCTATCTGAGGCTGGTTATGTGCAGATGACAAGGGTACAGGAGGCATCTATTTCTGTAGGCCTTGAAGGTATGATGGATCTACACTAATTATTTCTTTGTTGCTGATTGCGTTTGCAAATGTACCACCTGCCGTTTTATGATTTAAAAATAGAGTTTTTACTATACTGGTTTTTCTTTTACTCCATTTTCTTAATTGTGCCTTTATTGTAACTTAATGTTCATTCAAAAAAATTCCAGTGTAAATTGTCGTTTCATGGTTAAACAGGCAAGGATGCCCTAGTTAAGGCCAAGACTGGTACTGGAAAAAGTGCAGCTTTCTTGGTATAATATTTTCCAGTTATTTGTGCACTCGTATATGTTCTGTCATTATCTTTTTTTGCCTTTTCGTTTACATTGACCTTTCTTTGTTTTAACACTTGCAGGTTCCAGCAATAGAAGCAGTTGTCAATGCTATGGGCACCAAGAACAATCAACGCCTTTCTCCTATCTATGTTTTGATTCTGTGTCCGACCAGAGAACTTGCAAGTCAGTTAGCAGCAGAAACTAAGGTCATGCTCAAGTACCACTCTGACATAGGTGTTCAGACACTAGTCGGAGGCACTCGTTTCAAGCTGGATCAGAAACATCTGGAGTCTGAACCATGTCAGGTCAGCATCTGTTCAAGCACCAATCCAAGCACTATGTTTTAGTTATGCGTAAACTAAATGTTGATATCTTGATCCATACACCAGTTGCAAGACTAGTTTAATGGCCGAATTAATTATTATTTTTTAAAAACGGCATCACATCATATTCACACTTTCTAAACCACCCAATGGAACGTATGTAGCATTTAGTAGAGCTCTTAATTTATATGAGTATCATAAATATGTAAAGTAAAATATTTCCAAAAAAGAGGTTATCAAAATATTTTCTTCAAGATTTATGGTCAATAATTACAGAAGTCTGAGTTTTGAATTTGTGACGTATAGATTAAATCCGTTAAGCATCCTCGTTCACACACTTTCTTCCAAACAAGCTACTGATTCACACAAGGAAAAATTAAATGTGAAAGTCATGTGTTTCACGGCTCGACAATTATGGATAACAGATCCAATGAACTAGTCCAACCAAATGAATTAGTTCACATATGTCATGACTTGTTTTATGAAAACCAAGCATATGCACCAATGAACTAATTCATTTGGTTGGACTAAGGCTCTGTTCTTTTGCACTTCAAGAAAGTTTTATTAAGTTCAGTAAAGTTAAATTAAGTTCAATACAGTTTAATAAAGTTCAGTACAGTTAAATTAAGTTCAATACAGTTCAATAAAGTTCAGTACAGTTAAATTAAGTTCAATACAGTTTAATAAAGTTCAGTACAGTTCAATAAAGTTCAATACATTTAATGAAGTTCAGTAAAGTTAAATATACTTAAATTAATTTAAGTTAAAAAAATGTAATATAATTTTTTTTTCAAGTGAATCCAGATTTTTTATAGTTTGCATTTCCAACCTTATTATTCAAATTTTAATTTATTTTTAATTTTGTAAATAATTTTTAGAAAAGCATAAAACATATATGATCTAACGATTTTTCAATCAAGTTTGTGTCCACACATTTTCAAAAATATTGCATCTGTTTTAAAATGAAAGTAAACTTTGTTGCACTTGATATGAATTTAAAGATGAATAGCATTCAACTGTAATTTTACATATCAGCATCTTCATCTATGTTCATTTCCACTACATCATCTGGACAATCCTCAATAATTTGAAACGCTATCATGTCGCGTACTTGATTCATCTGCTCTTTTCGCTGTTGATCAAATAAATTTGAATCTGCTCTTCCCGGCACGATCTCATTAGCTAAAATGGGTATTGAAAATTTATGCATGCGAATGAAGTTGTGCATAGTGAATGTAACTGTAATTATATCACTAAATTAAGTTCAGTAAAGTTAAGTTAATTAAATTTGATACAGTAAATTAAGTTTAGTACAGTTCAATAAAGTTAAATAAAATTCAATACAGTTAAATTAAGTTCAGTACAGTTCAATAAAGTTCAATACAGTTTAATTAAGTTCAGTACAGTTCAATAAAGTTCAATACAGTTTAATTAAGTTCAGTACAATAAAATTCCAGTGAACTTAAGTTCAAAAGAACAGAGCCTAAGAATCGATCCAATAATGTAATCCACCAATGGACAAATCCGTTGCATCGGGTTGAGGATTGAACAATCTGGACCAAAAGGTGGGTTAATCCTTGACCTAGCACGTGGTCTGGACCAATATCATGTCCCCGCTGTTAATTATCTAAAATACTTCCTTGCTTTTACAGATTAATAAGTGGATAGTAGTTAATCATCAAATTGATCCCATAGGTGCACTGTTTAAGATGATAATCAATGACTAGTGCCTAGTGGATTAATCCGCGATATATATCATATCCACCCATTGATTCGAAACAACAGATAAATACCATAAACTGGTTATAGCAAACTGCGAATGCCAAATTATGCCTACGAATACTAAAATTTGAATCATCTGGCTATTGGATACTCTTTCGTACTCCTAATGCTCTTAATTCTGAAGTTTGTGGAGAAGTGGCGTAATTGCAAAATTTGGGGTTTCCAATATAATTTAAAAGAAACGAGGAAGGACACTTTAGACTTCTCAATTTTGCATATAATAAACAATAAATGAGCTTAAGCCTGAATCTAATTATCTACAGTCAGTGTTCCAAGCTGGAGTTGCCTTACTATGGCTCATTATATTGGATCTTTAAAGTCATTTCAAGTTAGATCCAAATACTGATTCTATGCCATGGGTCATAAACTTATTTGTTAACTAACTCTACCGGTCTCAAGTTCTATATATGGTCGAAACACCATCTCATTCTAGTTAAATATCACATGTAGTACAAGGTCCACTTTTCGGTATGTTATTTGTTGCGGGGCCGGATTAAATTGGGTTTAGTGTGTGACGGTAGGACTTTCTATAGGCTATTTTGTGTCAAGAAATCTACTTTGATTCCTATAATTGATGCTTCATTTTTTCAATTCTATAGATGAAGCTCAAATAGATAAGCTAGGGGAATTATTTTTTCACCCTGAAGCATCCATTCTTTCCAATAACCTATATAATAACCAAGTTTTATTTATTCCGTTTTGTTATTTTGGAACTATCAAATGCATGGTATCGTAGGGCATTAGTTTTAGGTGCATCTGCAAATCTATAAAATCATTTTAGTTCAGCTTTTGTTTTGTGTTGAAAATACTCAATGTTTTCCTAGTAGGTTGCTAGTTTGTACCCACTTTACTCATGCTTGGGAGTAAATTCTAATCTTCCAAAGAAAAAACTTGCATTTTCAGGGATTCATTTGTTTTTTTAATTTCTACTATAGGTCTTATATCTCTTCAAGCACACTAATTTTGTCTTACCTTTTTTTTCTTTCTATTTGACATCGCATGGTTTGCAACTCTGCAAGTGTTCAGGTTATATGATAGTTCACCTGTGTTAGAGTCATTGCCACAGTTATTTATCATTTATATCTCACAGTCTAAAATAAAATATATGTGAGTATAACTGCAATGCATGAGTGATGGTATATGTTTTTACATATTCAGATTCTGGTCGCCACTCCAGGTAGGTTGTTGGACCATATTGAAAGTAAGTCTGGCTTTTCTGCACGGTTGATGGGATTGAGGATGCTTGTCCTTGATGAAGCTGACCACTTGTTAGACCTTGGATTTCGGAAGGACGTGGAAAGAATTGTTGATTGTTTGCCGCGTCGTAGACAGTCATTCCTGTTTTCAGCTACCATGCCAAAAGAGGTTTGGTGACGAAAGTTTTCTTGGTTTTTTGACAATGCTTTAGTAAAAGGTTAACATGGAAAAATGAAACAATGAAAACAGGTCCGGCGAGTATCTCAACTTGTATTGGATAGAGACCATGTCTACATTGACATGGTGGGTGTGGGTTGCGTGGAAACACATTCTACGGTACAACTTGGTTTGAATTAAATGATACATACATTTTGTATATAAAATGCTTCTTTACTAACAAATACAGTTTGATAACTAAATATTCAATATTATATATTTAACCAGGTCCGGCAATCATATCTAGTTGCACCTCATCAGCAGCAGTTTGAAATGTTTCTCCATCTTCTGAATAAGCATTGTTCAGAAAGAGTTAACTACAAGGTAAATTGATGTTTGATTTGGCAAATTGATGTTTTGTTTGGGTTGTCACGTTTGTTGAGACTGCAATATCATAGAGCTTACTCTTTAATTTGTCAGGTTATTGTATTTTGTACCACCGCAATGATGACATCTCTGATGTATCTTCTTCTCCGCGAGATGAAAATGAATGTCCGTGAAATACATTCTAGAAAACCCCAACTCTGTCGAACTCGCGTCTCAGATGAATTTAAAGAAAGCACAAGGTTGATTCTTGTCACGTCTGATGTTTCATCCCGTGGAATGAACTATCCTGATGTAACGTTGGTCATGCAGGTATATGTGTCCTTTAAAGCATAGTAGTGAATAGACCTTCATAACTTATAACTTCCTTAATGTGTTGCAGCATAGCCAGCCGACAATTATTTGCTTGACAGTGACCAATGGTTAACTTCAATTACTTTTTTTATTGAACTTTAACTACTTTAATATGGCATCTCTAATGTGATAGATTTATCAGCTGTTAAGAGGGTTTTAGTTTATCCAATGAGCAGAAGGGGTAGTGACCGAGCGGACAATCTGTTGGTCTCTTGACTAAGAGGTTGGCGGTTCAAGACCTCCTGAAGCATCTACCTGGCCTATAAGTCTAGAGTTCGCCCGGACCTTGCCTTTATAAAGAATATTACCCTTTGTTAATAATTTGGATATAAAGGCCAACGTGGATGAACTAAATATATATTTATGTGAACTTGAAAAGTCCCTACTTGTAGTATTCTTCAGTTTATTCAAGATTATGAATTTGAAAATTCCCTACTTGTAATGTTACCCTATTCTGTATAGTTGACTATGTTCAGTTGTTTTTATTTTATTTTATAAGGTGGGTGTTCCTCCGGATCGAGAACATTATATCCATCGCCTTGGGCGAACTGGGCGTGAAGGGAAAGATGGGGAAGGCATACTGTTGCTTGCGCCATGGGAAGAATATTTTTTGAATGAAATACGGGACTTGCCATTAGATAAATGCCCATTACCACCTCTGGAACCAAACATGAATAGGAAGGTGAGCTACCCATGTTTACTGCCGTACTCCAAAAAACTGTATGTGGTTTATTGAGCTGTGTTTATCCTTCCTATGATAAGCAATCCGTGTTCAAAACTCTTTAAGGGGGTGGTTTGCTGAAATTAAACTTAAATATATTGAAATGACGTGAGTCGTAAGACTATGAAGGTTGGACTCAACTAAAGTAAAAACGAATTCACCTTTAGCAAAAGATTATATTGATTTTTGGTTGGTTGTCTAACATGGAAATTCCTTTTGTCACCTGACAGTTGGAGGAAGCACTGTCGAAAATAGATCCCAGTGTAAAAGAATCAGCATATCATGCTTGGCTTGGATATTACAACTCTATACGAGAAATAAGTCGGGATAAAACCACACTTGCTGAACTAGCCAATCAGTTCAGTCAATCCATCGGGTTGCAGAAATCTCCCCCTCTTTTCAGGAAAACAGCGCTGAAAATGGGTCTAAAAGACATCCCTGGCATACTGGTTCGGAATTGAGTAGTCCTTGAATGATTGGGGGACTAAAACAGAATGATGCATTTCAAGGAGTTCCATTGAGTCGAACTGCCTGTCCAGCCGTTGAAGAAAAAGGAGAGACGCGGCGACCAGCAAAACGCCTATTAGGGTTGACATATATGGATTATGGAACTCGTGTAAAATGGCTAAACGGATTGTAAAGCATGTGGACTATCTTGCTAACTTTTCTGTACATTATGGATTCTTTTTAACTTTGTATTTCTACACTATTTGAGCGTTAATGCAATTATCTCATATATACTAAATTCGTTTTTCATGAACGAATGAACCTTTCTTTTCTTTCAGTTTATATTTTACTGAGCGTGACAAGAAAAGCAAAAGTCGACTTATCAACAGCCCGTATTGAAAATGAACGTTCTCTGAAGTCGTTTAATGGAACGCTGTCGTTCCACGAAGAAGGAAGAAGCGCGCCTTGTGTTTTGTCACTGAAGATTTGAATCAGCCAATCAGATTAAAGTATGGTTTTGCGCGGATTGGCTCAGATCGAATGGCTGAGATTGTCTGGATCAAGCTGCATCGAACGGTTGCTGCTACATCTGAAAAACTCGATTTAAGCTCAGCTGAGTTCATTTTAGGGCATTCTTCGATTAGCTCCTTCTCTCATCCAATTTTCTTTCTCTCTCTCTCCAATTCCTAGTCAAATAGTGTAGGGCTTCTACTGGATGAATACTAACGACTGTATTCGAGTGAGGAATTGAGCGATAGTAATTTCGGACTGTGAGTTTCACTGAGTTGAATAGTCGACCATGAGTGTGTAAGATGCAAACCAAGCCCGATGCGATTTGGTGATTTCGACAAACGAAGATAGTGTATATTGAGCCTGAAGAGCTTAACGTGGATATAGGCATTTGTGTTGAAAGTGCTAGAGTCCTACAATATACAACGAATATATAGATTGTGTGACTGTGCACTCTGATGTTAAAGCTCGCATTCTACATTTTGTATCTTTATAAGATCATCCTTGTTGGAGTATGTATCCCCTGGAGTAAGGAGTACGTGTACTCCAATGTGTTTCGATGTGACAACCATTCTGCTGATATGCTACTTGAGTATGCAGGTCGTGTACAGGTACTTTGGAAGTAATGATTACTTGAGTGTGCATGTTGATCCAAAGATTCGTGATCCAGCGAGAATATCTGCTGAATGATGCCCAAGATCAGTTCAAATATTCTTGTTATGAGATTAAGAAGTGATCAAATATTTGAGAAGATTTCGTGAGAGATTTTAGGAAACTAAACCTCAAGCGAATATCCAAATAGATCGGTATGGAATGATCTAATTGGTGTGCTGATCAAGCCAGTATGGGATGGACAAATCTGCAAGAAGATCTTGGACCGACTTGGTGATCAAGATGAAACATTTTCAAGCAAGAAAATCTAGGGTTACCGGTAAGGAAACCACTATATAAAGGATGCTACGACTGTCATTCAAAGCGTGGTTCTTGCTGGAAATCCTTGGCTGCGTGCTTGCTGAAGTAAGAACGACCGGAGATCGCGTGTTCGAAGAAGCTTTGGATCTGTGCATTATACCACATACTCGGAGGGAGCTCACTGCGATCTGAGCCAGAAGGGAAGGTATACTTGCTGTGCGGTAACAATGAGTTAGATCACTACTAAGATTCATCTGGAAGTACGATGGACACCTGTGTGTGGTTGGGTAAGTGATATAAATCATTGTAACTGAGGAGACATTAATACAAGTATCCGTTCCAAAATCCTTTTAGTGGAAATTAGAAAGTAGTGGTTTTCCTAGGTTTCCACTATATATTGTTGTGTCTTGTTTACTTTTACCATCTGCTTTGATTTCCGCTGACTATTTACTTGGCGAGTGACGATACTCAGTAGACATAGCTAACTAACGATCCTAACAATCATCACCACATTTTATAGGAAATTTCTCCATTCATCATGATCATATTTTCTTTCTGTAGATTAAACTTTCACTATTTGGATACAAGTTCTAATGTTGTTGAGACTTGCAAATTAATACTAAAATTGCTGTTGTTGTTTCTATTCAAATTATAAAGTTGTTGGGGGTTACGGTGTTGTATTGAAGTTCAAGGAAAAAGATCAGGTGAGAAGTTGCTGTTTTTGTGAGAAATAAGAATTTATTTGGTCCATTGATTTTGCTTAATCAACGACCACGATTAGACACAAAATATTTATCAAAATAACCTAATTCACGATTGTAGGGGTAATTTAGTTCCACAAAAATCTCAAAAACTGCTTATCCGTTTAATTACGAAACCCAAACCGAAATTGCGAAGACGACGACCTAATCGTCCGTAGAATTCATCAGTCGCTCATGGATGTCGAGGTCATCTTGCTTCGGACCTAATCGTCCATCGATTTCATCTTGCTACGGATCTAATCGTCCATCGAGTTCATTAGTCGCCAAAGAAATCGACTATTAATCGAAAGACGACGACCGACAATCATTCGGGTTCGAAGTTCAAACTGTGCTTTCACAATTCCGCAGACCAAAGTACTTCATAGATTTTCTAATGTTGCTATGTCTTGCCAGTTGCCAGCCTCCGCTGAGTTTGTCAGTATGGTTTGTGGTGATTTTTAATATTTGTTCGGTTGTTTAATGTTGGTTTGGTTGTTTTTTTTATGGAATGTTGGTTTGGTTGTTTGATTGTAGGTTCTGGTGATTGTGGTTGGTTGTAAGTTAGATTGGTCAGCAGAGTGCTACAAGATTAACTTGGAGAAGTTAAAGCAATGAGAACCTGTAGGTAATGTTCAGCCGATATGCATAAATAGAACAGTATTCTTTCAGATAACTAAATACTTTTGCTTTTAATTTGGAGTTTGTACTATTTTCATGGGCTCTGTAACCTTTCAGATATTTGTGGGAGGAGTTGATGCTGAAACAAGTGAAGAAGATGATATTGTACGCTCTTCTTCCAGTTTGGGGAAATTATCTCCTTGAAAGGTATAATTTGGTGAGGCTCTGAAGATGGATTGAGCAAACTGTGGTTCAGAGACTGCAACATTTGAACAGGGAGAAGACGACGAAGATACTTTTTGTGCGTTACGTTTTCATCTCATCTGTGACGTCATCAGCTCTCTGTTTACCTAGGCTTGCTGGCTCATAAAATTTGGGATCATTTCGGTACTGTTCACTCGTAGAATCTTTATCCAACTTTGTTGCATTGGCCTATTGCTAAGATTGGAAGATCCATTAAAGAATGATCTCACAAAATGTTGTGTTTAGATGTAACCAAATATACCAGTGATATTTATGAGTCGGATATTAGCTTAATACATTTTTCATTGCGCGGACAAACAATTATTTTTTCCGATGATTAACGTCTCAAGCTCAATAGCTAGTTTGGATTCCTTGGATGCAAAGACTGATGGAGTGACAGGTCGTCGTTGTACCTGCAAATCTAAATTTATAATGTCCGCTTACTCTTGGCTTAGTATAGCTGTAAGTAAGGGGTCGAACCCTAGAGAGCTAGATGGTTACTACTTTGTTCTGTAAGAGATAGAAAGAAACAGTTGGGTGAGAGTAATTGATTAGGAAACAGTGCAATAAACGAAATAAGCTGATGTGTATCGATCAGAGAAGATATTCAGGCTAGGGTTCTTCAATTGTGACTTAGTTTATCCTTGATTTCTAGGTGTTTTATTCTTGCTTTCTTAAGTGTGGTTACTCCTGGTCTGGTTATAACCTAAGGTAGGACCGTTAAGTCACTACGCCACGATCTACTCCTGGTCAGGTTATAGACTTTTAATTCTAGCAAACCTAATACTCCTGGTCAGGTTATATTAGGTTTAGTGCATCTACTTATTCTAACGGGTCAGTATCAAATAAGCAGGATAAAGATAGTAAGTATTACTAGGGTGAGTTGTACCCTTTCAGATCTCCCCTTAACCTAATAATTCGAACTGATATAATTGCACAAGAACTAATAGAATGCAAGAACAATAATTAAGAACTGAATCTCAAAACATTCGTCACAATTATTCAAACCCTAGCCCGAATAACGGTTTTAGTTACACATAGCCATGTAAATAATGCAAGAGTAATAAAAACGAAGTAACTTCACTATTCCGAGGAGAGAAGAAGAACCGGCCGTGGGGCACGGCTGAGCTGGGCGGCGCACGGTGGAGCTAGGCGGAGGAAAGGAGGCGGAGCAAGGCTTGGCCGAGAGCTTTGAGAGAGGGAACTCGTGTGAGTTGAGGGATGATTATTTGGTCTTGTGAGCTCCTCTATTTATAAGGTTGAGAAAGACCTAGAATTGCCTAAATAATCCAAAAGATAATTTAGGCAATATTTCCATATCTTTCTTGCTTTATCTCCAAGCTACTCCTTTGCTTGATAATTAAGCCATCTTGAACCTTCCAGAATGTTCCAAAACCCTAGCTTGTATGTTGCCCTAATTTCACATTGCTTTTGGGCCGGACGAACTGGGCTGGACTCGGCCAAAATCACTATTCACGCGCGGAGTTACTGTTCAAGAGCCGAAAAATACTGTTCATGCCGGAGTACTGTTCACGAGACGAAAAACACTGTTCACGGCCCTCCTTTGGGTCTGTTCTTCAACTGCGATGTTTCTGACATGAAAATGCCGTCTTTTAAGCGCGATTCCTCCTAAAGCTTCCAAATCACCTGAAACACGAAACAACACTAAGAAGTAACTGTTCGTATAATAAAGTGCTGGAATTGGTGGGATTTAATGATTCGATGAGTCGTATAAATACGGCTCATCAAACCACCCCACACTTAAACTTGTTCGTCCCGAACAAGAACTAGGTCATAAGAGGAACGAAAAACTGCAAACACCACAATGCCTCAGCATCCTAGATGTGCTACATGGTCATGACTCGGTTACTCTAGATCCCGCCTTCTATGCATGCTCGTTACTAATTAAACTTGTGCGAAAACACGGGTTAATGATACGTGTTACCTTTGGGCCGAGATGCAAATCAATTCGAATGTATCGGGAGATAGCCCTTTTTAGACCCATGAATCGCATTCTCGGACTCGAACTCGCTGCTATATGGTTATGCTTTGCTACTTTTTCTTGCACGTGATTGATTCGAGCTTCAAAGTGTTGAGTGCTTTTCGGCCAGCTATAGATGATTTCGGTTTTGGTGCTTCAAAGGCGCTCTACACTTGATTTCGGTGTAAACTATCACAATGATGATGGGTTTGTTGCTTTGTGGTGCAGATTGTGACTTGCTCGAACCTACTTGCTCTCACTCATCATCGTCCTTTTGACTCGGGTCAAGCCAAGGGTCGCTTGTCTATTTTCCCGGCTACTTGGACTAGAGTTTGGACGGTGTGAAGTATTCCCGTCCCGACCAACCGCAAGGGTACCGCAGTGGTGGAGCAGACTCGTACTATGTTGCCTCGAAGTGCTAGCCTCCACAAGCTCCACATAACCATATATCCTGAGTTCGGTCTTTGAATGATCTGTCAAGTCTCTCAAGGTCGTTTCTATCAACTCCACATCCCTGTTTATCTCAACTAACAAAGGCACGCAAAAATTTTAAAATCACATGTTAGTCGCCCAAGTTAATTTTCACCAAAGACATGCATGTAATCGGCTCTATCTATTTCACCTAATCATTATCCAAAACTGCAAGTCTAGGAAGTAGTGAAGTATCATGTACAAAAATTTTAAAAATGACGGGAAACGTGCTGACTCTGTGCAGGGTGCAGTAAATAAACGTGCTGACTCACTGACTGACTCTCCCACCCCACACTTTTGAAATAAGCTGTGTCCTCACGGCACGACTCAAATCTAGACTCACAATGCATGCAATAAATGGAAAAGGAAAGGAAAGGGGTAGAACGAAACTCCCCTGGGATGTGGTCGGGTGTCGGCTGAACTCGGGCCAAGTTCGGTCTCAATACGGCAGACCCGGACTAGTCTCGGATGAAGGGGCGCGCCTGGCGGGCTAAAATGTGTAGCACAGCACATAAAGTGCGTAGCTCGCAAACACTCAGACGAGGTCCGGATCAATGGGGCGCGGCCCGGAACTCCATTTGGACAGGCCCGGCTAAAATGCGTAACCCTGAGAGCAAAATGCGTAACTCGGCTGGCACTCGGATCAAGCCCGACGCTCATGGGACGCGTCCGGACTTCAAAAGGGCAAGCTCGGTGCTAAAATGCGTAGCCCTGCATGTAAAGTGCGTAGCTCGCAAGTGAAATTTCGGCCGACTAAGTCCAATCCCTGCAAAATGAAACCAATTCCTTTCCAAGGTACAATGTGACAATAAAGACTCAAAACATAGTAAAATAAATGATGAAAATTGAAATGCAGATAGTGTAGGGCTGCCTCCCTACGAGCGCCTTTGTTTAACGTCGTTGGCTAGACAGTACCTCCTCTAAGTGTCGGGAGGCTCGGCAAGGGGCTCGGCAATCTCATCAGCGGTGGTGGCAAGGGGCTCGGCTAGGTCAAACTGATGAACGGTCAGATCAGCCTCTCCATGATAGTGCTTCACTCGCTGTCCATTGACCCTGAATCGGTCTCCTCCTGTCGGGCTCTCAAGTTCGACTGCTTCATGATTAAAGACCTGTGTGACTGTGTAAGGGCCGGTCCATCTGGACCTCAACTTCCCGGGCATGAGTCGTATCCGTGATGAGAACAAGAGCACCTGCTGTCCGACTTCAAACGTGCGCCTGAGTATAAATTTGTCGTGGTAGAGCTTGGTCCGCGCCTTGTAGTCTGTTTGGCTCTCATAAGCCTCGATGCGCAGCTCCTCAAGCTCGCACAACTACAATTTCCTGTCTAGCCCGGCTGCCTGTAAGTCTGGATTGCACTTCTTCAGTGCCCAATAAGCCTTGTGCTCTAGCTCGACTGGTAAGTGACACGCCTTCCCATAGACCAACCGAAAAGGCGAGGTGCCTATCGGTGTCTTGTAGGCTGTCCTGTATGCCCAGAGTGCCTCATCTAACTGCTGGCTCCAATCCTTCCTGGTCGGGCCCACCATCTTCTCCAGAATTCCCTTAATTTCACGGTTGGTGATCTCTGCTTGCCCATTCGTCTAGGGGTGATATGCAGTGGAAGTCCGGTGGTGAACATGGTAGTGCTTCAGTGTGGATGCCATCATTCGGTTGCAGAAGTGTGTCCTCTGATCGCTGATGATGGCCTTAGGTACTCCGTACCTGCAAAAGATGTTAGTGCGCAAAAAGTCTATGACAGTTTTAGCATCATCACACCTAGTGGCCTTGGCCTCTACCCACTTGGACACATAGTCAACTGCAACTAAGATATAAAAATAGCCACACGAAACAGGAAAAGGACCCATAAAGTCTATCCCCCAAATGTCAAACACATCATTCACTAGTATGGGGACCTGTGGCATCTCTTGTCTGGCCGAAATATTACCTACACGCTGGCATTTATCACATCTCTTACAATGGTTGTAGGCATCTCTAAAAACATGCGGCCAAAAGAAACCACTATCTAAAATCTTCCTAGCCATTCTCCTAGGGCCAAAATGGCCACCACATGCTAACTCATGGCAAAAGCTAATAACTGAAGCAATCTCATCATCAGGGATGCACCGTCTAAGAATCTGATCTACACCTATTTTCCACAAGTACGGATCATCCCACACATAATATTTAGCATCATGCTTCAATTTCAAACACTGTGCCCTAGAATATGAGGACGGGAACTTACCTCCGACCAGGTAGTTCACTAGGGGAGCGAACCATGGCATCTTACCCGAAATAGTATACAAGTGCTCATCTGGAAACGTCTCGGTAATCTGCCCGGCATCCTCCTCTCGGACAAGGCGGCTCAAGTGATCTGCCACTGTGTTCTCTATGCCCTTCTTGTCCCTGATCTCCACGTCAAACTCCTGTAGGAGCAGGATCCACCTAATGAGCCTTGGCTTCGCCTCCTTCTTCGTCATCAAGTACCTAATAGCTGCATGGTCAGAATAGACAACAACTTTAGTACATAGCAAATAAGACCTGAATTTCTCCAAGGCAAAGACCACGGCTAGTAGCTCCTTCTCTGTGGTCGAATAGTTCTTCTGGGCCACGTCCAGTGTCCTCGAAGCGTAGTAGATCACCACGGGCTTCTTGTCCATCCTCTGACAGAGAACTGCTCCTACAGCATAATCACTCGCGTCACACATAATCTCAAAGGGCTGTGTCCAGTCCGGAGCTCTAATGATGGGCGTGCTGGTGAGGGCCTCCTTCAGCTCGTCAAACGCTGCCCTGCACTGATCTGTAAACTCAAAAGGAACATCTTTCTGCAAGAGGTTAGATAAAGGCAGCGCCTTTTTAGAGAAATCCTTTATGAACCTACGATAGAAACCAGCATGCCCTAGAAATGACTTAATATCACGGAATGTAGAGGGATATGGCAGAGTAACAATCAAATCTATCTTAGCTTTGTCTACCTCTATACCCTCATGTGAGACAATGTGACCGAGTACTACTCCATGCGTAACCATAAAGTGACACTTTTCATAATTGAGTACCAAATTCATAGAAACACAACGTTCTAGTACCGTACTCAAATTATCTAAGCATGCATCAAAAGTGTCACCATGCCCAGTAAAATCATCCATGAACACCTCAATAAATGAACCTATCATGTCAGAAAAAATACTAGTAACGACCCGCTGAAAAGTGCCGGGTGCGTTACACAAGCCAAAGGACATCCGGCGAAAGGCAAACGTACCGAATGGACATGTGAAATCGTCTTCTCCTGATCCTCGGGTGCTATGGGAATCTGATTATAGCCTGAAAATCCATCTAGAAAGCAAAAGTAAGGCTTACCTGCCAAGCGGTCGAGCATCTGATCAATGAATGGAAGAGGAAAGTGATCCTTGCGCCTAACAGCATTCAGCTTCCTGTAGTCTATGCACATGCGCCATCCATTCTTGACTCGTGTCGTGACCATCTCGCCCTCGGCGTTCTTCTCCACTGTGATCCCTGTCTTCTTCGGTACAACATGTACCGGACTTACCCACTGACTGTCTGAGATCGGGTAAATCACACCCACATCTAACAGCTTCTGAATCTCCTTCTGGACCACCTCCATCATAATCGGATTCAATCTGCGTTGAGGCTCTCTCGAAGGTCTAGCTCCATCATCCAACAATATCCGATGCATACAAACTACCGGGCTGATTCCCCTGATGTCGGCTAGTGTCCATCCGATGGCCAGTTTGTGCTCGGTCAGCACCCTAATCAATCGTCGCTCCTGGTCTGCCTCGAGCCCGCTCTTGATGATGACTGGAAGCGTGCTATGCTCCCCTAAGAATGCATACTTCAAGTGACCAGGTAGAGGCTTCAATTCAACTGTAGGTGCCTGCACAACAGAAGGCAAACACACTTGTGATTTAAATAACCGAATTGCATTAACCTCATACCTCGGTGTGAGTGGCTGGGCAATCTCTAGCTGATCTAGGGCATCCATGATCGCCTCTGTATGCTCATATGAGTCCCCGGGCAAGTAAACTGCCTCCTCGATGACTTGCTCTAGCGGGTCGGTCCTTCTCTCCGGATGTACCTCCTGGACAAGGTCGTCCAAGGTGTCTAAGGCATGGACCACCTCGTACTCTGTGGGATGCTTCATGGCCCTGAAGATGTCAAAGCTGATCATTTCGTCCTCAACCTCCATGGTCAGTGTCCCAGTGTCGCAATCTATCTTCATCTTTGAAGTCTTCAGGAATGGCCGGCCGAGTAGGATCGGTGCATGGTCTGTCGGGCTGCAGTTCTCCATCTTGAGCACATAGAAGTCGGCTGGGAACACTAGCTCTCCGACCTGCACTAGCACATCTTCAATCTTGCCCTCGGGCTGCTTGCATGACCTGTCCGCCAGCTGTATGGTGAGACCTGCAGGTTCTAGAGGACCAATGCGCAAGCAGGAGTATATCGAATACGGTAAAACATTGATAGAAGCACCAAGATCAAGCATGCAATTCTCTAGTCTAATGTTACCGATCGTGCAGGGAATGGTGTCTGTGCCTGGATCACCGCATTTTGGTGGCACCTTGCGCTGAATTACCGCTGAAACATTCCTGCTCATAAGCTCCTGGTCGGGCTGGGTTCCTCTTCGTCTGTTCGTGCACAACTCCTTCAGAAACTTGGAGTACCTCGGGATTTGCTTGATGGCCTCAAGGAGTGGGATGTTGATTTCCACCTTACTGAATAGCTCCCATACTTCCCTGTCCATCACATACTTCTTCGGAGCTCGAGCCTGCACAGGAAAAGGTAAGGGTACCTGGACGTTATAATTCTCGATGAGGGGAACCGGGTCTGGCCGAGAGGCCCCTACTGCTGGAATCAAGTCTGGTCCGGGCTCGTCCGGGCTGAAGGCATCCGGCTCGGTCGCTTCTTCCTCGGGCTCTTGCTGTTTCTCGCCCTTCGACGGTCCTGATGCCCTTCGTCCACTCCTCAATGTCACTGCACTGACGTTCCCCTTCGGATTCTGAATGGTCTGCGAGGGAAGCCGTCCTGCGTTGTCTTCGAGCCTTGAGACTGTTGTGGCCATTTGGGACATCTGTTTCTACAAGTCGGTTATTGCTCCGTCGGTCTTGGCCATGTGCTGGGTCACGGTTGTTGTTAGTTCTTTCATCATCTCTTCAAGAGACTTGTTGGAGCCGTGATTACTCGGACCTGCCTGATTATTGTTCGGCCCTCTCTGCTGATACTGTCCAGGCACATTCTGTCGAAACTGATGATGTGGGTGCTGGTAGGGCTGCTGGGTCTGCTGAGGTGCACCCTGTCGTGCTGGCTCTCGCTGGGCCTGATGCTGCTGATTGTTGCTCTTCCAGGGCTGTCTGTTGACTTCTTGATTGGTTGTAGGTGCGCCATATTGTCGGACTGGCCCTGGACGGTTGCCATAACCCTGATAATCTCCTACGGCATTGATATCAGCCTGGTCGTCTTCCACTAAGGTAGGGCACTAGTCTGTCTTGTGATCTGTGGCTGCACAAAAACCGCATGGCTTTGTCTGGACTGGTTGTCTCCTGATCACATGTTGCATCATGTCCTTCAGCTCCTTGATCTGCTCAGCCATAGCACTAACTGTGGGCTCAACCCTTGACACGTTTCTGGCTCTGGCATATTCGTCCTCCTTAGTAGATTCATCCTGGAACCGCTCACTTTCTGCCACTTCTTGTATCTTCTGTCGGACTCTGGCTGGGGTCAGGTTCATGAGGTTGCCTCCAGCTGAGGCCTCTAGTAGTTTCCTATCCAGCCTGCGAAGTCCATCTAGCATATACTCGACGATCAATTTCTCTGGGAGCTCAAGATTGCAGCAGCTCTTTTCCAAAGCGTTGAATTTTTCTACATACTCGTACATATTTTCGTTGGGTCCTTGTTTGAGCTCTTACAACTGTCTCCGAACTTGCATTGCACGCCCTGCTGGATAGTACTTGCTGACGAACTGCCTCTGCATTTGTTCCCATGTGTAGATACTACCAGAGGGCAAGGATAGGAACCAATCCGTAGCAGCGTCTGTAAGTGAGAAGTAGAATGCCTTCAGTTTGAAGTCATCTACTTCGACTCCGTATGGCTTCAGGTTCAGACATATCCCGTGATATCGTGTCAAGTGAGATGTGGCCGACTCTCCTTTGGTCCCTGAGAACTTAGGTAGATGATGGACGACTGAGGTGTTGACTGTTATAGCTGCGAGGTCCGGTCCTTCATAGATACACCATGACTGGTCCTTGAAATTGGGAACCGAGAGCTCGCCCATGGTTGGTCCTTCATTGGCGTCATCCTCATCATCATCTCTGACTGCTGGCTGGCGTGGAGGTCTCTGAGGTGGTGGGTATTGCTGGTGTGGATGGTATGGTAATGGTGGGTATTGTGGTGGGTACTGGGGATATGGTGGTGGTGGGTACTGCTGATACGGTGGGGGATACTGTGGGTACTGTTGATACGGTTGGGGTTGGATTGGTGGTTGTTGAAATTGTCCCGGGATAGCCCCCCGAATCTCTCCATTCTGGACGATCGGTCCTTGTGCGTTGTGTTGTGGAAGCTGTCCTTCTCTGTCTCGGACAACCTGTTCGACTTCATCATTGTGACTATTGTCACCAACTCTACTACCTGCGTGAGACATAGCACACGAAATAGCAAGCACCAAATAGCAATACACCGGAATAGCAAGAACAGACTAACAACAAAGGGTCCCCAGGAGATTGGAGGAGTCACAGCGGTCTCACTTAAAACCCAATCTCCTTAGACTCGTAAGTCTTGGTGATAGAACCCTCTAAAAGCTAGAAATTAGAAATCGAAATAAACGGAAATCGGAAAACGAGGAAATCGAAATAATTAAACTGGGAAAATTCACCGAATAGCAAGAAGTACGAAATAAACAGAAACAAAAAAGAAATAAACGAAAAAGGAAAGAGAACAAAATTCACCGTGCGTAGCTCCCCGGCAACGGCGCCAAAATTTGACAGGTCGTCGTTGTACCTGCAAATCTAAATTTATAATGTCCGCTTACTCTTGGCTTAGTATAGCTGTAAGTAAGGGGTCGAACCCTAGAGAGTTAGATGGTTAATACTTTGTTCTGTAAGAGATAGAAAGAAACAGTTGGGTGAGAGTAATTGATTAGGAAACAGTGCAATAAACGAAATAAGCTGATGTGTATCGATCAGAGAAGATATTCAGGCTAGGGTTCTTCAATTGTGACTTAGTTTATCCTTGATTTCTAGGTGTTTTATTCTTGCTTTCTTAAGTGTGGTTACTCCTGGTCTGGTTATAACCTAAGGTAGGACCATTAAGTCACTACGCCACGATCTACTCCTGGTCAGGTTATAGACTTTTAATTCTAGCAAACCTAATACTCCTGGTCAGGTTATATTAGGTTTAGTGCATCTACTTATTCTAACGGGTCAGTATCAAATAAGCAGGATAAAGATAGTAAGTATTACTAGGGTGAGTTGTACTTTTTCGGATCTCCCCTTAACCTAATAATTCGAACTGATATAATTGCACAAGAACTAATAGAATGCAAGAACAATAATTAAGAACTGAATCTCAAAACATTCGTCACAATTATTCAAACCCTAGCCCGAATAACGGGTTTAGTTACACATAGCCATGTAAATAATGCAAGAGTAATAAAAACGAAGTAACTTCACTATTCCGAGGAGAGAAAAAGAATTGGCCGTGGGGCACGGCTGAGCTGGGCGGCGCACGGTGGAGCTAGGCGGAGGAGAGGAGGCGGAGCAAGGCTTGGCCGAGAGCTTTGAGAGAGGGAACTCGTGTGAGTTGAGGGATGATTATTTGGTTTTGTGAGCTCCTCTATTTATAAGGTTGAGAAAGACCTAGAATTGCCTAAATAATCCAAAAGATAATTTAGGCAATATTTCCATATCTTTCTTGCTTTATCTCCAAGCTACTCCTTTGCTTGATAATTAAGCCATCTTAAACCTTCCAGAATGTTCCAAAACCCTAGCTTGTATGTTGCCCTAATTTCACATTGCTTTTGGGGCGGACGAACTGGGATGGACTCGGCCAAAATCACTATTCACGCGCGAGACTATTCACGCAGAGTACTGTTCACGCCGGAGTTACTGTTCACGAGCCGAAAAACACTGTTCACGGCCCTCCTTTGGGTCTGTTCTTCAACTGCGATGTTTCTGGCATGAAAATGCCGTCTTTTAAGCGCGATTCCTCCTAGAGCTTCCAAATCACCTGAAACACGAAACAACACTAAGAAGTAACTGTTCGTATAATAAAGTGCTGGAATTGGTGGGATTTAATGATTCGATGAGTCGTATAAATACGGCTCATCATGGAGCCCTGAACTTTCATTTATCCTTATAGTGATGTATATATCCTATGGCTGTACAATGCTTGAATGAGTTTGTATTTGTTCTACTAACATGAGATTAGCTCATCCCATGCAAAGACTGATGAAAGTTAATGTAGTTTGATTTGAATTAAACTGTTTACTTTAATTGAAGTTCATGGTAAACTGTCTAGGTTGATTTTGATAAAAGTTTTGTGTATTTTTGCAGGAACATGTCTGGTGTATTATGGGAAGTGGTTTCGAATGATAAGGTTTTGTCATTTTATCAGGGGTTTGGGACAAAAAATGGGAAGAAGATTATCCTTGTTTGGATTGATCCGAAGATATCAAACTTTCAGATGCATTATTCTCGTTTCAAGAAAGAAGATTATGAGAAGATGGGAAGAAGAAGATTATTCTCGTTTGGATTTATTTAGTTGTTTCTTTTTATTCAAGGGTAAAAAGTAGCTCATTTGTCTCTTTTACAATTGTATATAAAAGCTCGGTTTGGTTATTAAGTCATGTCAATTGTTAACTGTGCTACGGATTATACTTATAATGCTACGGATAATGATTATCGTGTTACGGATTATGATTACACCATCTTACAAATTATACATACGGATTATGTTTACCCTCTGTGATACACATTAAATTAACTATTATAACTTACGGATTATGATTTCAATGCTACGGATTATGATTTCAATGCTACGGATTATGATTACAATGTTACGGATTATGATCATAATGCTACGGATTATGATCTTGACGCTACGGATTATGATCGTGATGCTACGGATTATGATCGTGATGCTACGGATTATGATCATGATGCTACGAATTATACATACCCTGTGTGATACACATGAGCAACATACATTGCCTAAATCTAATTATTACAATAAAAGAGGTTGACCAACATACTAGCCAATATACGTCGTACATAACATCTGCAGTACAAAGTGGCCATACTAGCCAAAAATACGTAGTACATATGTGTTACGGATCCATGTGTTACGGATTATGCGTCTAATGCTACGGATAATGAGCCTTGTGTTACGAATTATGCGTCTAATGCTACGGATAATAAGTCTTGTGCTGAAAGAGCTGGGCTTGCTGTCAATTAATAACGTTGCTGCTGAAAGAGCTTCTTGCGTATTCTCAAATTTTGAAAATGCTTTCAACTTCACCACCTGATGTATTAAAGATTAAAAAAACAAATATCAACATTACAATATCTTATATTAACAAACAAGAAAGCCAGCAGAAAAAAAATCATATAACAAAACAATGCTACTAGTTCATCAAAAATCATGGATATAATTTCAACTCCAACCAATGAATGTACCACATCTCCTCAGCATGTCTACAACAAGAATAACAAAGCAGGCAGTCTAATGGACTGTTAGCTAGAGACTGATAACCATTAACAAATAAATATCATTCTTTCACTCCTGCACATGTACCAAGCTAGAAATAATTGTTCATAGTTACATTACCCAAAGTTGCATTAAGCATAAAAAATGAAGTCACATAACCAGTATAGGTGGTCAAATAATTGTTTTGCAAACGATCTTTTATATGTAGAAATATGAATTTACCTTTCTAGCTGACTCTGCAGTAGCAAACTCCTTCCATATGTCCTGCAAAACAAATTAGCAAAGCAACCAATTCAATCCACAGCTACAAAGAAGTTGATCAATCAATCAATCAGTAACTCAATAGATCTCACCTCAACTTGATCCGTATGCTACAAATTATGAGAATTTACCTTTCTAGCTGACTCTGCAGTAGCAAACTCCTCCATATGTCCTGCAAAACACATTAGCCAGTTTGAGTTTGATTGCTACGAATCAAAATACACAACGAACCATATTTGCCAACTAATCAAAACACACTATATGCTACGTATCTTGCTAAGTTCTGCTACGGATTATGACAAGCAGTTATTTCTGACAAATTGAATTGAACTTAGCATACCCAAATTTCCAAAATTTCGTACAACAAACCCTATTTGAGATACAAAATCGATTGTTAACCGATAGGGCAATGTATTCATTCGCTTCCAAACACCCTATTTTGCTACGGAATATGATAGTCAGTTTTCCGACAGATGCATAGTTCTTCAGACAAATTGATTAAGTTTAGTATACACTAAAATCGACAAAATATGAACAATAACAAACCCTAATCGAGATACCAAATCGCACTGTTAGAAAACTCACCCGACTTTTGAATCGGCTGCTTCGGCGGAGGTTGCGAATCGTCGTCTTCGATCGCCGTCTTTCGCGCCATGACCGTAGGTTGGAAGCAGTCGTCGTCTTCGGAATCGTTGCTTACGTCGTCCTCTTCGATTCGTCCGCGGCGGAGTAGGTCGGTAGCAAAATCGTCGTGTTCGGACGTCCGTAGGTCGGTAGCAAAAAAGGGTTAGGGTTCGGTTCGTAAACAACGGGATCAGTTTTTGGAAAATGTTTGTGGGACGAAAATAACCCTGTAACCGTAGAGTGCCGTGATTTGGGTTAAAAATTATAAATTGATCTTGGCTGTTGAATATCAAAAATCTATGGACAGGATAAATTCTTATTTCTCACCTTATAGTCACTTCTCACCAGATCTCAACCCTGAAGTTCAATTATAATGTCATATTTAAATTTCTTTTTCTATTTTTTTTAGAGTGTACATATCAATCCGGATTAACCCGATTGAATTACTGATCCATTAACCCATTAAGCTGGTCTCGGGTCAAATTTCACAATATTATTCACAGTTTTTCGTTGTCCATTTAGCAATTTGTCCAAGGATCAATCTTTGGTGTCAAACAAGTATAGGTTGAAGTCCCAGAGCAGTGTTGTGAAAACCGGGAACCGGTCACCGAACCGGTTCGGTTATGTCAACGGATCGGAAATGTCTAGACCCGGTCAAACCCAGTCAAGACCCGATCAAACCCGGTCGGTTGACCCAGTTGGTTGACCCAGTTTTTCATTAAAATCCTGATTTGATCGGTTCAATCGGTTCGATTTGGTCTGAAAAATTATTTATTTAATTTTGACTTGGATAAGACTCAAACCCAAGCTCCTCTTAATAGTTATTCTCTTTCTTTCCACTAGGCTAAAGATGATTGTTGTTTTATTATTTGTTTCAATAATATATATTCATTTATCAAATCTATAAAAGTTATTACTTATTATCAAGTTAACTAGAAATTCAATTAGTCTTATAAATCCCTTATTGTCGTCACTTGCAAATTAAGACTGAAATTGTTATTATTGTATTATTGATTTGTACTTTATCAAATTTTAAATTTGTTATGGTATGTTGTTATAATCAGATTATAATCATGTAATATTTATTCAAGTCACAAATATGTTAAATTATAATTTCATATATAAATTTTTTATTTTTATTTTTTAATATGTGCGGGTCAAACCGATTTTACCCGGTTGAACCAATGACCCATTGACCCAGTAACTTAACCGGTTCGATCCACCGTTCGATTTTAATAACACTGTCCCAGAGTATTTGTTCTCATAAGACATGCATCCATTGCACAGCCCTTAGTAACAAATACACCCACACTCCCATAACAACATCTTCAGTTCACATACTCATGTAAATACAGGTTTGCAAGGTGCAGGGATTTGAATGCCACTGTAGCTTGGCTTAGCATTGATGCATGAAGAGTTGATCTGAGCTGACTTTGTTCCATTGTACTTCAAATTGATGTTGAAGAAGTCGAGTCCCTCGCATGGAAATGTTTTGCTGCATTTCACATTGACTGCGGTTGGGGTCGTAGATGTCCCTCTCACGTTGCGGATATGGATGTCACTGATTTTCACATGGGAAGATGTTTTCGCATTCTGCATTTAACAAGAAGAGGCAAAAATATTTCGGTTTGGCTTCATGGAATGAAGAAAAATGTTACTATAGTTTTGTATAAAATGAGATGGTACCTTAGTGCTGTATTCTTGATCAAAGATGATGGGGTTTTTAACATTCTCCATTAAAATGTCTTCAAAGTACACATCATGAACTGTGTTTGGAATTGGTTTCGGGTAGGTCTTGATGCGGATACCGTTATCTGTGCCACGAAAAATGATATCCTTGACACGAATACCCGTCACGGGCTTCTCACGTCTGTCTGGTCTGTCATCCTTTCCCAAGCTCCCAATACTATAAAAACAAAATGACATGTGAAACCAAGATGGACACTGGCATTAGATGAAGAATAGTATATGCTAGTCATATGAATTATAAACTACCTGATGCCATGTCCCGGTCCGCAGGTGACATTACTGATGTCAAAGTTAGTAGAGCCATGACCAAGTGAAATGCAATCATCCCCGGTTGCGAATGTGGATTGGAAAATCTTGACATAGGAGGTGTTGCTGGTGTGCATTCCATCCGTGTTAGGGCTCCAGTCTGGAGCGGCAAGGTAAAGGTTTTCGAACGTCAAGTTATTGCAACTGTGGACGTGGAAGTGGAATCCTTTAGGGTTAATGGATCTGATGCCTTTGATAACCATGTTGTTGGAATAATCAAACTTCACATTCTGTATAAAAGTAACACTCATCAGCTAAAATATGATCACATATAAACATAATGAGCATTGTTAGTTGTTACTAAGATTTTCTTTTTAACCTGTTCTACCCTAACCCCACAAAAGTTCTCGTTTTAACCTATCATGAAACGAACTAGTGACTTACGCACGGAGGGAGGACGCTGCAACCTTTGGGAAGACAATTTTTCCAAACACCTTGACCCTGCCCATCGATCGTGCCACCGGATCCGAGGAGAACCACATTATTGAGTCTGGCAAATTGGATCCAATATTTTTCAGGCAACATAGACATATCAGTTGGGCCAATGAGGTCGCCAAAGAACTGAATGACTAATCGGGTGGCGCGGCAAGGTCCCATGAAATACAATGTATTCATCTTGTATTGTCCTTTGGGGATCACAAGCCTTGCCTTTCCTGGATGTTGGCATGCAGCTTGGAATGCCAATACAATCATTTTCTACAAAGTCACCAAAAATGTTATACAAGTCTCAAATTTTCAAAACCCATAATTTAACAATAAGAGGTATTTTTTATTTTATTATTTTCTCTTATGGTGAACAAAGTTTTCTTTTATATTCATTATTTGAAGTAGACGATCAAGTATATTACCCCATCAGGAGTGATGTCATCTTCTCCAGGTCCAGCTTCATAATCATCCTCTGGGGTAGAGGGAGCATTGCGGAATTGGGTAACATCAAAGACCTTCTCGTCCGGTTCAACCGTCTCGAAGTTAATACCAACGAGACTGCCAACATCCGCAGCAATACGGGGAAGGGCTCGACCATGACCTCCACAGCGAGACTGACAGCGCCTGCCTGCCCTGGCCGAGGCAACATCCTCCAAACAGCAGCTAAAAATTATCAAGCAAAACAAAACAAAAACAACCAAGGAGGGAAGTTTAGGACATGGGATGTCCATTTTCCCTAGCCAACCCAGATCAACTTCTTGATAGAAAAAATAAAAGAACTTTCAACGCCAGCCCGGGGATACACCGGCGGCTTTGAAATGTAATATAGAGAAGGCCCCTGTCGGACGTTGGGGAGGCTATATATGGGATGTTTTTGTGCATGGTACGTACGCAATGCGTGGTTACGTTTTATAGGATGGCTAATTGAGGAATGGAATCAATCATTCGATTGACAGACATGTGAGGGAGACTAGAGTCAGGAGAATTATGGGGTCTGATATCTGTTGCTGACTTCATTATTTCTGGCTTTAGATATGAGGATGTACAGATCAGATTCAACATATACAATCTCAGGTTTTGGATAGTTCAACTGAATCATTTATGATTTTCTTTTTTGTTGCAGAAAATGACGCCAAAATATTCAATATTTCTCATAATATATAAGTAAAAAAAAGTACACATCTTTTGATATAAAGAAAAATAGAAGGATCAAGGATGAGCTACCTACTTGCTTTCATTGAGGCCAAATCCGTTAATAGCTGAAATTCTGTAGAATACAGCTCCAAAAGCAGTTGTTGCTTCTAAGTTGCATTTCCTAACTGATAAGCAAGTTCAATAGCTGCATCATCAACATAGATATTTAGAACTATTTCTGCGGAAAACATGAATTTGGCTTTCAACGGGCAGACATTTTGTGTCGATTGCAAGCAGAGACATTACTAGAGAAGTAGAAGATCTTCGGATAATCATTACAATTTCGTACAGACGCTACAGCTATAAATTGCCCAGGAAACAACGAACCACAAAAATATGATGACAAATCCTTAGACACAGTTAAGTGAGCCATGGAAAGAGTCGCCTCTGAAGGTTAGCAAACTGCGTGCTCTTTCCAAGTATACAGATCAAACGAACCAACCACGACAACAACAGAAAAAACATAAATCCAGGAAAATACTTCTCATAACGACAAGAAAGAATGAACTCGGGGAGAGAGGTTCAACTAATAGGTCATTATAATTTACATACCAACAGATTCAACATGTTGAAGAAGTTAAGCAACATACCATGAAAGGAAGAGATGAACCCAGACTCAGCTACCTGATTTTTGGAGGTTTCAAGAGGTAGGTAAGGTCTGTATTAATGATATTCCGGCATTCCAGCATTTTGAATTTGAGATGCAGAATACGAAGTTCACTTCCTATAAGTTCGTTCAGCATGACCATACCATCGTCCAACAATTTTTCACAAGGAGAACTGCATATTGTTGGTTGCGAGGTTGAGGAATGAGGTATAAGCTCTTTAAAAACAACATCTCTCGGCTTGTGATGAGTGCTCAACACTGTCTAAAACATGTAATATCAGTAAATGACGTCTCCAAAAAGCTTACCATCCGATTAAATAACTAGGAGATCACATGTAGCACACGAAATGAAACCATTAAAAAAAGCTCTGCGGCATAAAAAGGCAGACATTACCGACATAAGTGATACATAATTTGATCCATCGTCTTTAGATATTACACTGGCGCATCTTCTCTGAGAATACAGCGAGTCTGATAGCTAGAATGAAAAAGAACAAATAAGTGTCGAAATCACATATATTTCCGCTAACCATTAAAATAATCCCCAAATCAAAACTAATAAAGTTCTTCAGCTATGAAGGACTACAAGATTGTGGGTTGGTGCTTGTTCTAGACGGTATATAAGTTTTTCTCCTCTTCTTCCTTTCCTCTGTCACAGCCTGCATATAATATACGGTAGAAGAGTGTTTTTGATTGTCTTATCCTAATTCTTATTTCTGGATACCCTACGATTTGATAAGGACAGAAATACTGAATTTGGAAAGTGTTTCTCGCACGATTCATTCGATATCCAAGCCTTGATTCGGTGATCTTTAAACCCTACGATTTGGAAAGTGCTTTTGGCCTTGGGCCATTTTGGTGAGTCCTAATCTTCAGACACATAAGAAACTTACAAATAATTTTCTGTAGTTGCTGCCAACATCAAAATTAGAAATCAGCTCTCACCTGCTTTCTGGGTGTCCAATCCTTTCTTTTGATAATAGCTCGAATGCAAAAGGATGCCATCGAGGCAACTGTTCAATATCACAACAAGTCCATGTATCACCAATATTCTCTGGAAGGATCGATTTATAAGCATATTACATGCAACAAATGCCCATCGGGAGTTTTGCCTTTGCATCTAGTTTTGTGACCAATATTATAGGTAGCATGCCTTTATTATCAGCTATTACCGGAGATGACTTCTGGTGAAACTGAAACTTTTGTGGGTTTAGAACTACGTAGCTCCTCTAAGCTCTTCCCATCCATAAATAACAAACAACAATTTCTGAAATAGCTAGAACGTAGAGACCCGGATCATCTACATTTTACCGTGTTGCATCTAACATTCAGTAGCACGGCAGGGTGCTCCAAAGTAAGAACGCACCTGGCTGAGGCTGACTGCTTCTTCTCGTGTATTTTTCACCTAATGAAGTACCTTCCATCTTCAGTGATTAGTGAAGGTCATACGGCGAACAGCTCCCTGCAACCCCCACAAAGAACAAGATAAAAATGGCGCAGAAAGGACCAAGTAATTAAACTAAAACCAAATTTGAGAACTCCATGTTATTTACAGGATGACAAGAGAACTTGAACAAATTTTTGTGATTAGCACACTTAAAGACCTTCAATTGAGCAGATGTCATTACCAGCATACTTCCATCCAAAGAACACACAAACATCATTCTACCCACTAATACACTTCCGAGGACACGGTGTATATATTTCATGAATTGTGAGAATATGGATTCATGTCCAAGAAGAGCTCATTGTACATAACAATTGTGAGTACATAAAAATGGTATTGAAGTCCAGAGGCTATTATATATCTCCTATGGCCATCACACAATTGCCAATTTCAAGATTTTGAAACTATGTAAGATAGCTAATGAGGATTTTTGATACGAGCAGCTTTTGGTGACTACATCATCCTGTTTCAGATAGATATTCGCAAATCGCAATAACTGTTAAAGCAGCCATAACGTGAATATACCTGGTGACACAGCCATCGAGGATGTGGCCTAACTCCTAAGCAGATGCTTTAAACTTTTCCAACATGTTTCCATTCATACAATAAATTTTACAGACCATCCCATCAACACCAGCAGTGTAAATGCAGGAACTCTGTGAAGAAAATGAGATGAATGTCACGTCAAGCCCCTGAAAAATGTCACAGAAATGGGTAAACAATCTACAGAGAAAACTGCGATATCATGCTCTACACAGAAAATTAGACAACATCGAAGGCACATACAAAGTAAACTTCATTTTTTCTCAAAATAGAAAAAAATGGTCTTTTTTCTTATAAAAAAACAAAAAAGTTGTTTTTGATATATAGGCATACAAGCTCCAGTTCACATTAAAATCTCAAGTATTTCAGCAAAACCTGATGTTCCTCCTAAAACTTAACAACAAATATCCAGGCAGGATTGCTAATTAATCATATATTTGCAGTCTACATTTAAGGTCGAAATCAACACACAGATGGACTGCAAATAATGCTACACAAGAAAGCGTGGAAAAATTAAACTAGAATCACCCAACTGTATGTATATACTCATAAGGGCATAACTATTACAAACTTCAATTTTGCTAGATCAGGAAGTTAAGCATGAATGAATTGCAGATTTGGTTCAACACCAAAGATTTAGAATGAACACGTAATGTGAACTGGAGCTTAAGAACAGGCAGGAAAAATAAAAAAAGGAAAGCTTAGCGTACCTGGATACAACCACCGAAGCAGACAACGAGGTAGTCGGAAGAAGGACTAAACGCCGTCAAAACATCTCTGATGTTGTTTTGAGAAGTCATCTGTAGTAGTCCCGGAAAATGCGGAGCTGCTGAAGATGTGGACCCGAATCTGGGAATTAGATCCCGTGCAGCAAAGCTAATTGCTGCCCATCCAAAACGATATCGTTTTATCCTTAATTTGTACTAGTCACGTGACTTCATTTTTTTTCCTAGCCATCCCGTCTTTCTTCTCCAAAGAAAGAACCCTTGAAAGCGTCTCCTTCCACGTACAGTCTCACATCTCACTCACCTCTCGGCCACCGTCGCAGTCGATCACTATGACACTGGCAGCGAGCTCTAACATTTCGTCGGCTCCTATCCAAAAATGACGTCAATCGACAGAAACCTCGCCCTCGATACACTCCGAATTGAGAGTCAACTAAGTTCGGGATGGTGTTTGAACGCCTAAAATTTGGTTTCAGCCGTAACATCGGGAAGGTATTTGTTGGACCCTTGTGTTTTGATGATAACAAACACTTAACTAATAATCCACTTGAGTATGCAGAAATCACTGTCTGACAGGTAAGCTCACTGGACATCTCTGAGAGAGAGCAAAGCCGCGAGAGAGGTGTGTTCCATGTGAGAGACAAACCGACTTATGACCAGATCGGATCTGGGAAAAGATACACGGAGATATGCACTGAAGATACAAGAATATATGCATGTGATATTTGATTAAGATCATTAATTCAAATATATACATGAGGAGACTTAAGTATATACGACAGGAATATCGACGCTAACTTTGGCAAGTATATATGTGATATCACAGCTGTGAGATATCAATCAGATCTGCGATGAAGATCTGTGTAGCCGACTTGAAGACATTATAAAAGAAGGAAGAGCATTCAAGTGAAGGTGCGGCTTTTGGAGATAGCATTCGGAGACTGCAGAGTTATCAACTTCCGTGAGCTGACGAGGTACTGCTGTGTGCAGACGAGTAGATCATATTAGTTGACCTTTCGAATTGAGTAGTTCTGTTAGTTGTCACTGTGTGAGACAAGTGTAACGAACTACAAGTATATTCCTTTGTCAATAATACGGATCTTGAAGCCCTTCTGGAGCTGTCCAGAAGGCAAGTGGTTTTCAGCCTGCTGCAAAGGTTGCAGTAAGGTTTCCACTATAAATCGTGAGTATTTACTTTTGGTTTCATATTTCCTGTACGAGAGTTAATTTCCGCTGCCATCTGTCTGAGGGATATCACTCTGGGATCTCCCTCATATAGTTGGCTAACCTAACGATCCATCAATTGGTATCAGAGCCGGGAAGCTCTAGATTGTGTGTTAGCCTTTGCAGGAAATCATGTCTAACGGAAGCGATTCGTTCTGGAAGCCGCCGGTGCTCAGTCCGGGAGAGTATGACTGGTGGAAGGACCAGTTTGAAGCCCATGTCTGTTCCCTGGATGGGAAGCTGTGGCGAGTGTTTGAAAAGGGTAACTTCCCTATTCTGGATGTGACAGATCCTAACAAACCAAAAGAGAAGGAGAAAGACGAGTACACTGATGATGACTACAAAGCTCTTCAGCAGAATGCCAGGGCCAAAAAGGTTCTTAACATGGCCCTCTCCCCAGGAGACCAAGTAAAGATGGCTGTGTACAAGACTGCAAAGGAGCAGTGGGATGGACTTGCTCGACTGTACGAGGGAAACGAGGACATCAAAAGGAACAGAATCCTAGCTGCCACAAAGGATTACGAATCTGTCGAACAGCGCAAGGACGAATCTCTGGATGACTTCTACACCAGATTTCAAGTCATCGTCGCGCAGCTGAACTCCCTGGATGAGGTACTCCCTCAGTGGAAAGTAACTCATCAGTTCATGCAAGCTCTCTGCTCCAGATGGGACACAGTGACTACTGCTCTCCAAGCTCAGAAGGGGATCAAAGATGTCACTCTGGAAGAGCTCGTGGCGAATCTGCAAAGCCAAGCTGGAATAGCCGAGAGGAAAATGGCCCGGAGACAAGCTGGAAAATCTCAGGCTATAGCGCTTAAAGTTGAGAAGGCCTTAGACATAGCTCAAGTAAGCCTGCCATCTAAAGGAGAGGACGAGGAGATAGCTCTTCTCTCTAGGGCTTTCAAAATGGCAAACACAGGCAGAACGCAGAACAGAGGCAACTCTGGCGGAGGACGAAACAGTCAAAGGTGGAACAAGGGATCCTCCTCAGAGGAAGGCAAGACAAAGGCTGGAGCAAAGGAAGAAAGAATCTGCTATCACTGCCAGAAAAAGGGACATCTCGCTAAAGACTGCTACAGCAAGAAAAAGGGGGAACCACCTGCCCCAAAGGAAGCCCATGCCATGTTTGCAGCATGGAGTGACTCTGATGAGGAACAAAGTGATAGAAAGCTCGTCAAGGAGCCTTGTCTGATGACGAATTCCGCAAACGATGAGGTAAATGAATCTGACTCTTTCATAGATCAAGTATTCAGTGAATCTGACTTTGCAGAAACTATCGCCGAATTGTTAAAGAAGATCACTAGCCTCAAGGAACAGATTGAGGTCATGAAAGAGGAACATGACGATGACATGGAGAACAATCGTCTCTGGTCAACCAAAGCTATGAAACTCGAGAGACAAATGGAGGAGCACATCTGCAAATGCCCCACCTGTGACAAAAGGGACACACAGATCAGTGATCTAAGTGACAGACTGAGCAGCTTAAGAATTGACGATACCAGGAAGGTACGGTCAATTGCAGAATCCGACAGATTCCAGTTGGACAACGAGGAGCTCCGTCAGGCTGTTGCAGATCTCAGACAAAAGGAATCGGAGAGAAAGAAGATCTGGCTTAGAGAACTAGAAGCCAAAAAGGTCGAGGAGGTAAAACAAGATTACAACAGAAGGTTTGCCAGACCCGGACTTGGGTATATGGAAGAAACCAATAAGGAGGGAGAAAACAGAAGGAGTGCCAAAGGAAAGGAACCAATGACTGAAGTCGGAGAGGGATCCCATCAGCAGAGAAAGATGGAACCCACAAGACAGTCGGGAAGAGCAGCCTCATCTCCTCAGGACAGTTATCTCCACGACAGAGACTCTGATCCTTTCCAAGCTGGGAAGGCATTTGAAATATGGAAAAAGATGAGCTCCAATCGTCAATCCTTCTCCATCGACCCTCAGGCACAGAGAAGGATACCAGCACACGTAAAGAAACATAAGAAAACTGGTACACTCTACTACCGTGTCTGCTGGCACTGCGGACACTCCGGTCATTACAGAGCCAGCTGTGAGAAATGGAAAGAAGTAAACGAAAAGAATCACAGCCATCAGAGACAGGCCGGCACCGCCCCTACTCCTAGGAGAAAGGCTTCTCTTAAAAAGGGGGACAACAGACCGGAATGGGTTCGTTCTCACCATGACACAGCCATCCACGGACGACCCAGAAGAACCCCCAGGATGAAAATCAACCTCATGGATGACAATGATTCTCGTCCCTCGAAGCTCCCTTCTGCTGCCAAAACTGTCCCAAAGCCCAGTAAGCCCAAGCTTGTCTGGGTTCGTAAAAACTGACCTCTCTTTTTGAAGGGTGGAGTGAGGAGCAAGCCATGGTATCTGGACAGTGGATGCTCCAAACACATGACGGGGGATCCAGGATGGTTCATCTCACTCCAAGCCTACTCCGGAGACAACATTATCTTCGGAAACAAGAGCTCAGGTAAGGTAGTAGCTACTGGAGAGGTAAGAATTTCAGAAACCATTAGAATTCGACAAGTAAGTCTGGTTGAAAATTTGAGATACAACTTATTGAGCATATCACAATTGTGTCAACATGGAAGAAACCAAGTGATATTTAATTCTAACGACTGTGTTGTGAAGTGCATTGAGACAGGAAAAATAATTCTTCGAGGTGTCCGGGAGAATCAGATATATACAGTGGACCCAGAATTCGTCCCAGACGGGGAGCTGTGTCTGTCAAGCATCACTGATGATACATTGCTGTGGCACAAGAGATTTGGACATGCAAGCACGAGGCTGATTCATAAACTCCATCAAAATGAATTAGTGGTTGGTCTACCAAAAGTGGAAAGCTCGTTTGATCAGATATGCAGCGCCTGTGCCACAGGTAAGCAGGTACGTACTTCGTTCAAGACAAAACAATCGGTGAGTACCTCAGCTCCTCTGGACATGATTCACATGGATCTATGCGGTCCAGTCAACGTCGTTAGCCGTGGAGGCAACAGGTACATTTTGGTCATCGTGGATGACTATTCCAGATATACATGGACCATCTTTCTGAGCTCTAAAGATGAAACTTTCTCTGAGTTTGTGTCATGGCTGAAGCTAATTGAAAACAAGTTGAGTAAGAAATTAGTATCTATTCGAACTGACAACGGAACCGAGTTTCGAAACTCCCAGTTTATCTCCCTGTGCAGGACAGCTGGGATAGATCACAATTTCTCAGCACCACGGACGCCTCAGCAGAATGGTGTGGTAGAGAGAAAGAACAGGACACTGGAAGACATGTCAAGGACAATGCTGATTGCCAGTGGTGTTCCCAAGGGATTCTGGGCCGAGGCAGTACATGCCGCCAGCTACATACTGAACCGGGCATCACTACGCTTTCTGATAGGAAAAACACCTTACGAGCTGCTGCGAGGAAGAAAGCCTAACATCGCTCATCTGAAAGTGTTTGGTTGCAGGTGCTACGTACACAACAACGGAAAGGAAAATCTGGGAAAGTTTGATCCAAGGAGCGATGAAGGCGTGTTCGTAGGATACCCAAGCCATAGCAGAGCATACAAGGTCTACAACCTGAGGTTGGAACGGGTGGAAGAAAGCATTCACGTAACCTTTGATGAGCGCGCTATGACTGGACACCTTGTGAAAGATCCCTCCTCACAGGATGATGGAGAACTTCAGCTTACTGACAGGTCTGATCCCGACTGGGTACCTGCCCAAAACGAGACTGAAGAACCAGCTCCAGAGGTCGTTCAGACTGTTGCTCAAGAACCTGCTGAACCAGCCGAAGCTCCACAAACAGAGATACTAGCTGAAGAGCAGGGTCCAGACGCACAAGTAATAGAGGTTAACGCAGACCCCCCCAATGAGGAAGTGACTGCGAATAATCCTCCTCCGGCAGGGACCGCAGAAAAACCCAGAACCACAAGGAGTGGGAGAGTTACTCAGCCCCCTTCCTGGACAAGGGACTACCAATGTTACTCATCGCAGAACCAGTTAAATTTAGATGAGCTATGTCATTTCTGTGGATTCGCCTCTTTTGTCTCTCATGCAGAACCAAAGACGGTTGCCGATGCGCTGAAGGATCCGGAATGGGTCAATGCCATGCAAGAGGAACTGCATCAGTTCGAAAGAAACAAAGTGTGGCGACTGGTTCCCAGGCCTGAAGACAAGAATGTGATAGGAACAAAGTGGGTCTTCAGAAACAAGATGGACGACAAGGGAGTCGTCGTGAGAAACAAAGCACGCCTGGTGGTCAAGGGGTACAACCAGCAAGAGGGAATTGACTACGATGAGACATTCGCTCCAGTGGCAAGGTTAGAAGCAATCAGATTATTAATTGCTTATTCGACTTACCATGGCTTCACTCTACAGCAGATGGATGTGAAAACGGCCTTCTTGAACGGAGTTCTGAAGGAAGAAGTATATGTCAGTCAGACACCAGGGTTCGAGGATCACTCTCACCCTGATCACGTCCACATCCTTGACAAGGCACTGTATGGACTTAAGCAAGCACCCCGTGCTTGGTATGAGAGACTGTCTCAGTTTTTGCTATCCCACAGATATGTCAGAGGAGAGGTGGATAAGACTCTTTTCCTTCTGAAGGAAGGGCAAGACACTCTGGTTGTTCAGGTATATGTGGATGATATCATTTTCGGTTCAACTAACCCTAAACTTGTCAAGAAGTTTACAGACTTGATGTCAAGCGAGTTCGAGATGAGCATGGTAGGAGAGCTCAAATACTTTCTTGGACTTCAATTTGGTCAAAGAGAGGATGGTACCCGCATTCATCAGCAGAAGTATGTCAAGGAGATTCTAAGGAAGTTCGGCATGGAATCTGCCAAGACATGTGCCACTCCGATGTCTCCAAATGACACCCTGTCAAAGGATGAGTCCTCACCTCGGGTGGATCAAACTCTCTACCGGGGAATGATTGGTTCGCTGCTATATCTCACTGCTAGCAGACCTGATATCTTATTCAGTGTTTGTCTGTGTGCAAGGTTTCAGGCTGATCCTAGGGAAACCCACGTGAAAGCGGTGAAGAGGATATTGAGATATCTGAAAGGAACAGATGATTTATGCCTGTTCTATCCAAAGGGAGGTGAATTGCGCCTGGAAGCATACACGGATGCAGACTATGCTGGGTGCAAGACAGACAGGAAGTCCACATCTGGGATGGCTCAATATCTCGGCCCATGTCTCATCTCCTGGGCTTCAAAGAAGCAATCCTCAATTGCGCTGTCCACCGCTGAGGCGGAATACATCGCCGCTGCTGCATGCTGCGCGCAGCTGCTGTGGATCAGGCAACAGCTAAGTGACTATGGTGTTATTACAAATTGTGCTAAGATTTTGTGTGATAACACTAGTGCTATTAACATCTCTAAAAATACAGTGCAGTTCTCTCGTACCAAACATATAGAAATTCGGTATCACTTTCTGCGTGACTGCGTAGAAAAGGGAACAATTGAGATGGAATATTGCAGAACTGAGGAACAGATTGCAGACATATTCACAAAAGCTTTGCACAGAGAACCCTACGAGAAGCTGAGGCTGGAACTAGGTATGGTTTCTCTCCCTTAATGCTATGCTAAATTGTTACTCCCTCAGTGATTGGCTAGACTAGATGCATATAAGTCACGTCTGATGGAGAGTCTAACATGGATGTTCTGTGCTAGTGAAAAAGTAGGCTGTGTTCATAATGCACTCATGCATGCTTGCTATGAGATTGATGACTGCATTAGGGACCAAAAAGCATGAAATTATGATTCCTTTCTGCCCAAAAGAGACCTCCATATTTGATCCCACAATATAAACCAAGGAGGTACTCTAGACCAACCTTAGCCTATCCTCGTGTGGAACGCTCCTATGAGCCCGTTGATGCACTACCTTTTCTGGAGTCACTCCACATGAGGTATGAAACCAATATGATTTGTTTGGATGATATTATTTTCTTCTTGATTGGGTGTGATGTTATTTGTACCATTTGGGTAAATCAGCACATCATACCAAAACCTTGTGTACCCATGAGACAGTAAGACTGAGGTATCACCGTGGATAGATCCCTACGACTGAGAAACAATCTCTGTGACAGGTGTGAAGCTGGGCAGTTAATCATCCTTCGGTAAAGATGTCTTGGCGTCGGGAAGACGTAAAGTTGAATTGAAAGGTGAACAGTTTTCTGCAGCAGGGTATTGTCGCGTCGGTTGCCTTTATGAGGAGACACGTTTATATTCAGATGACACGTGTCGTTCCCCTGTCTGTTGGAGCATGCCTGTTCAGTCGGATTTGTTTTTGGCAAGGAGTTATTGCTGAACCATTTTTGGAAGGGAAGAAAAGGTGGAAATTGCAAAATTGAAGGCGGTTTACTTATTGAGAGGAGGCGACGTTTCGAACAAAGGACAGTGTAGTTTGAACGCTAGGGTTTGTTGCAGTATAAGAAGAGAAAGGAGAGCGTACTGTTCCCACACCACTCTCAGACTTTGTCTTCTCTCTCACGAAAGTTCAGAATTCTCAAAACCCTAAATCCATGGCGTCTTCAAACCCTAAATCAAAGCTCTCTCCCGCCTCTGCCGCTAAGATGGCTTCAAAGCTGATCGCAAGTGGTGTAGACCCCGAAAATCTGGACACCATCCTGCAGTCGGTTACGCCGTCTGATTCTGGTCCAACCGGCTCTACAGTGGCTAGAGAAGTCGTCAGATTTGAGGAGCGACTCGATTCCCTGCGCGCAGACTCCTCTTCTCAACGCCCTATCAAAAAGGAAACCTCGGTTGCCGCTAGGTCAGCAGGCAAACGAGCAAGGAAGACGGCTCCTCCTTCTGCCAGGAAAAGTCAGAGAACTGCCACATCCTCCGTTCCGATTACTGACGAGGAAGTCGAGTCGGACGGTATCATCGAAGAATCTGAGGAGGTGGTGAAGGGGTTTGCAATGGAGTTGGTGCTGGATACTGAGTGGATGGTGACACACAAGCTGGGAGAAATTATTGACCTACTGGAGGCCCAAGGTTGGGGCGCGCTGTTCCGAAAAACTGTTGTGGTGGATGCGAAGTCGGTGAGAGAGTTTTACTCTCAACTAAAGGTTGCAGAGAAGGAGCAGGGAAAGAGTAACTGGGAACTCTCGGCCGTTGTCGGCGGTGAAACGTACTCAGTGAGCATGAGGGAGTTGGCCACAGTCCTGGGAGTGCCCAAAGGAGGGTATGCCACCTACTCAAAAGGCGCCTGGCCAGGCACTGTAGCAAAGGCAGAAGTATTTCAAAGACTCGGGTTGGATGTCACCGCAAAGGGCCAGCGGGAGAACACTCACATGGACGTACTCCCTAGAATTCTGCACAGAATCCTTGTCTCGAACATCTCCCCCAGAAAGCACAAACACAGTCAAGTAACCTTCCAGGATATGCTGTTGATTGATCAAATCGTGCAAAGGAAGCAAGTGAACCTGGCCTTTCAGGTCATGAAACACATGGAGAACAATAGCAACAATCCATCAAATGGACTGCCCTTTCCTGGATTTGTGAAGGAGATACTGAGGTATTGGGAAGCTTACCACCCTGAGGCCGAGAGAGTGCTTTCGTATGCACTATGTGAAGATCACATTGCCAAACTGGGCTTGGAGTTCTCTGCCGGAGTCGGTTGGACTGTTCCTGCTGTTGTCGATGTGGATGAAGATGAGGATGAGGATGTCCAGGATGTGACGCCTATCAATGTTGCTGCACCCGTCAGTGGTGCTGAGGCAAACCCCTCTGAGGGATTAAGTGAGGTGCTGGCATTGCTGACAGTGATTCGTGCAGAGATGAAGGAGCTCAGGGGTGAGCTGAAGGAGGTAAAATCTGAGGTGATGGAGGCAAAAACAGAACTGGTTGAGGTGAAGTCGGAACTGCACCTTGTGAAGCAGAAGGTGGTTGATCTGGAGCTGGCAATAACTGTTGACTCGGGGGCAATGTCCGTGGCCGTCCAGGATTTCTCAGGACAGATGAAAGACCTTGCCACAGAGATTGTGAACCAGATGAAGGACTCGTTCACGATTGTGCCTTAGTCCGCACTGTCTCATGGATCCCCCCTCCTTGCTATCCCCACCCACATGAACCCCCCCCCCCCTCATTTTGGATTTTTTTTTAATTTCATGTTTAAACTCTCTATGTTTTTTGAATTCCTTGCAGCATGTGTGGTGTCAGTATGACACACTTACCTCTTGCCTGCATGAATGAAATGTTTTTCTTTCCATCACTCTGTGTTCTTATTTGCATATCTTTTTGATGATGCCAAAAGGGGGAAGAACTATATGTGCATACACTAAGGGGGAAAAATCAGTACCAAAATTTCAGCGGATGTCTATCTGAGGGGGAACTGTGCTAGCTAGACTTTAAATAAATATCTAGTGAATATAAACTCTGAGGTTGCTAGCTGTCCAAAGGAAATGTAGATGTGGTTCCGGTATCATTGCTGTATGTGATTTCTTATATGTGAAGAAGTGGTTGTCATCATCAAAAAGGGGGAATTTGTTGGACCCTTGTGTTTTGATGATAACAAACACTTAACTAATAATCCACTTGAGTATGCAGAAATCACTGTCTGACAGGTAAGCTCACTGGACATCTCTGAGAGAGAGCAAAGCCGCGAGAGAGGTGTGTTCCATGTGAGAGACAAACCGACTTATGACCAGATCGGATCTGGGAAAAGATACACGGAGATATGCACTGAAGATACAAGAATATATGCATGTGATATTTGATTAAGATCATTAATTCAAATATATACATGAGGAGACTTAAGTATATACGACAGGAATATCGACGCCAACTTTGGCAAGTATATATGTGATATCACAGCTGTGAGATATCAATCAGATCTGCGATGAAGATCTGTGTAGCCGACTTGAAGACATTATAAAAGAAGGAAGAGCATTCAAGTGAAGGTGCGGCTTTTGGAGATAGCATTCGGAGACTGCAGAGTTATCAACTTCCGTGAGCTGACGAGGTACTGCTGTGTGCAGACGAGTAGATCGTATTAGTTGACCTTTCGAATTGAGTAGTTCTGTTAGTTGTCACTGTGTGAGACAAGTGTAACGAACTACAAGTATATTCCTTTGTCAATAATACGGATCTTGAAGCCCTTCTGGAGCTGTCCAGAAGGCAAGTGGTTTTCAGCCTGCTGCAAAGGTTGCAGTAAGGTTTCCACTATAAATCGTGAGTATTTACTTTTGGTTTCATATTTCCTGTACGAGAGTTAATTTCCGCTGCCATCTGTCTGAGGGATATCACTCTGGGATCTCCCTCATATAGTTGGCTAACCTAACGATCCATCAGTATTGAGTCGAAGGGTCTTAGTTATTTGTAGGATATCTCAAGAGTCAATCTTGTATTCAATTATAATTACATATAAAGAGTTTCTGAGTGTTAAATCCAGTAAACTACATATTCAAGCCAAAATAACAATTTTGTGCAACCAATTCATCTTTTCGATTGTTTGTTTTCGCTGCAACACCTTGTTCAGTTCAGCTCGAAGGGATTGGCGGCATCTGAAGAAGGGGTGCTTTATTTAGATAAGAAGACGAGATGAGATGGCCATGGAAAAAGAAGTCACGTGACGAGTAGAAATTAAGGACAAAACGACGTCGTTTTGGATTGGCAGCAGAGAATTATAATGTTGCTAAAATGCTTTTTTACGGTTTAATTTTGATAGTATGGAAGTGTTGGGAATTGTGCATTTGAATAAAGTGTCCTACATTACTAAATGAGGATAAGAATTGCTAATTTATATTGATAAATCATAACTCTCAAGCTTAGATTTTTGAGTCAAATATGAGGATGTAATCCATATGAGCTAGCAATTTTTACATGGTATCAGAGCACACATTGCGATCCGGGCCAAGTGCAATGGATGTGAGAGTTGTGCGGAAATGTCCTTGACGAAGTTATCGAGTGGAGATACCTCAATCGTTAAGTGGGTTGGACCCCGGTTTAGCTTGTAAAGGGGAGTTGCAAATGCACTTTGTTAGACTCTGGTTTAAGCTTGTGTAGGCACTAAAAGTTTAAGGACCAAATCAAAATTATTTAAAGTATAAATGGGCCGGCCCACAAGGGATATTTGGGTCAAATCTACAAGCCCGGTTCATGAGTTAAACTCAACCCAAAGCACGGGCCCAATCTCAAGCCCACTAGTGAACTCTATAAATAGAGCATTTCACTTCACAAAAAAGGCATTCTGACATTCTGAAATTTGAGAAGAAAGCACAAAGAAGAGTGCTCTCAAAAGAAGCGTCAGCCGCCAGCAACCGACAAGTACGTGCCGTCTGCCTAAGCATCCCAGCGCCATCTGCCAGAGCATCCAACCGCGACGCAGATACGTGAGACCAAGTCCCCGCGACCCTCACTTCGCAGCGCAGACACGTGAGACCAAGTCCCCGCGACCCTCACTCCGCAGCGCAGACACGTGAGACCAAGTCCCCGCGACCCTCACTTCACAACGCAAGACACGTTGCACTACGCCTTCATCCGCACACATCAAGATGAGTAGACCAAAGCAAGCAACACCGTAGAATCAGAGGAAGCATTAGAGATTACGAACACAACTTGTGCTCTCAAGCATAAATCATTTGTAAAACTTTATTTTGTATTCAATACGAAATATTGTGACCTTACAAATTTTGGTGAACCCGACGTGAAGATCTCTACCTCTCATCCCTACGCTAAAGCTAAGATGTCTGCTCAACCTACCAGTCCGCAAACTGCCAGGAAAACTTACGCCACAACGGTAGCTCAACCAACCAGCATCTGCACAAGAGGAATGACTCAAAGGATGGCTGTCAATGCCGCTGCTGCAAGCTTACGAGCTTCTCAAGTGCCAAAGAAGGGACGCACATATACTGTTGCTTCCATCATTGCTGCGGCTACGGCAGTGATTGCCTCCAACTCCCCACAACACAAGGGAAGTGCGAGAACTGACGGAACACCCTCACCAAAAGCGAAGGTTGCTCTACCAAAACAAGCCGAAACACCCAAACCCTGTGTAGCTTCTGTCATGACCATAGGCACCAAGACCATGGAGGAGCAGATGCAAGAACTAAGAGAGATGCTTGAGCTAGTCCTGAAAGACAACCAGGAGAAGAACAAGAAACTTGAAGAACTCCAGAAAGAGGTGGTTGGGCTCGGGAAACGAAAGGTTGAAGAAGTCAATCTGACGGCTGAAGATGATGACACTAACAAGATGATCCCTGTAGAAACCAACAAGAACGGAGGTGTTGCATGCAACGAAGACCAACTTCAAGTGCTGATAGCCAACGCGGTCAAGAGCCAGCTAGGTGGAGATTCTTCTGGTGGTACACGCTGTGCCAAACCCTACAGCAAGAGAATAGAGGGTCTGCGCATGCCACATGGATATCAGCCCCCCAAACTCCAACAGTTTGACGGAAAAGGAAGTCCAAAGCAACATGTCGCCCACTTCATCGAAACGTGTAACAACGCGGGGACTGAAGGGGATCTGCTGGTCAAACAATTTGTGCGATCTCTAAAAGGCATTGCTTTCGATTGGTACACTGACTTGGAGGCAGAGTCTATTGACAGCTGGAGTCAGATGGAGGACGAATTCTTTAACCGATTCTATAGCACCAGAAGGGTTGTCAGCATGAGTGAACTGACAAACACAAAACAATGGGGAGAAGAACCTGTGGTTGACTATATCAACCGCTGGCGTTCATTGTGCCTTGAATGTAAAGACCGCATCAGCGAGACATCAGCTGTAGAGATGTGCATCGATGGAATGAACTGGGATTTGCTATACATCCTTAAGGGTATCAAACCTAGGAATTTTCAAGAGTTGGCCACACGCGCACACGATATGGAAATCACCGTGAAAGGACATGGAAGGAATCACCTATCCTCGTCAAAGGCAATCATCGATAAGAGGGAATGCAAGAAGCCTGAAAGGGTCAACAAAAATGCTCCGAAAGAGGCCATGGCCATCAGCACCAACGACGCTCCTGTAAAGATATCATCAAAACCAAAGCAGGAGAAGAGGAAAGAAGTCACCTCAAAAGACTTCAAGCGCACAAATCCTACACTGAGGGAATTACAAGCCAAGAAGTATCCATTCCCTGACTCTGATCTGTCAGGCATGCTCGATGACCTGTTGGAGAAAGGCATCATCAACTTACCAGAAGCAAAACGCCCAGATGAAGTCAACAGGACTAATGATCCTAAATACTGCCGCTATCATAGATTGGTTAGCCACAGTATCGAAAGCTGCATCACTTTCAAGGAGCTTATAATGAGATTAGTCAAAGAAGGGCGCATCGAGCTCGACACAGATGAGACAATAGAAGCAAACCACACCTCTGCGACGACTAGTTGCGACTCACTTTGCAAGCCACAAGAATGGTGCATGCAACAAATCCAATTTGGCACCTTTGAGCCAACAAAAGTGTGGATATCAAAGCCATCTATTGAAGCTGAATCGAAAAAGTTGAGATGCGATTATGATCCAAAAAGAATCGAAACTTATGGGATTATGAAAGAAGTCGAATGCATGGAGGATGATGAAGGATGGACTCTTGTAACTCGAAGAAGAGCAAAGAAGCAAGTCAGTCCACAACCAGAACTTGTCCGCCGAAAAAAGAAGCAGGTGACCGAGAAGAGACCACGTCAGATGGAGGATTCCTTCGGTAAAGTTGGGGTCAACACAACCTCAGGGGCAATAAGCGAAGAAAGTGAAGAAGAACACAAAGCTGAGCAGAGGAATGAATCTCCAACCACAAAGACACAACCACCTTCGGATCCTCAAGATGATGCTGATGTGCTCGATATCCTGGAAACTCTCCCTAAACACGAGCAGTGGGAGCAGATTTTCTACTTGCCAGAGGAATCACGACAACGAATAGCACAAGCACTCCTACATCCAAAGCTAAAGGAGGATGTCATCAAAAATGCAGAAAAGCTAAGAAAAAGTCAAGCCGAATGCACCTCCTGCAACACGACCTTGGCATTTTCTGACGAAGATCTTCTTCTTGGATCCAAGCCTCACAACAGACCTCTGTATGTTACAGGCTACATCCGAGGACAAAAGGTGGGAAGAATCTTGGTGGACGGGGGATCTGGAGTAAACCTCATGCCAAAAGAAACCATGGATTTATTGGGAATCACTATGGACGAACTCTCTAATAGCCAGCTTTTAATTCACGGATTCAACCTAAAAACTGAACGTGCGATTGGCATGATTCGTGTTAATCTAGCGATTGAAGAGCTATCAGCCGATACCTTGTTTCATATCATTGACGTTAGAACTTCATTCAAGTTGCTACTCGGTCGACCATGGAAGCATGAGAACGGAGTTGTAGCATCAACTCTTCACCAATGCTTGAAGTATTATCGCGACGGTGAAAGAAAGATAAATGGTGACGTCAAACCATTTACCAAGGCAGATTCGTTTTTTGCAGATGCTAAGTTCTATGAGGAAAATGGTGTGTCAAGCGAACTACTGCCATTGGTCATCCCTTCCACTAGCAAGAACGACAAGGGAAGACCAGCAAACCAAAATCGGCCAAAGATAAAATCAGAAATTAAACTAGAGGCCAGGAGCAGGGCAGGTGTCATGATACCTACACAAACGCAAAGACCGACTCCTGAAAGCACACTTCCTATCTTGCGGTATATACCTATTTCTCGACGTAAAGCAGGACAAAGACCCCTGGAAGACTGTCAAAAATCAGAGACAAGTTTTGCAGACCAAAAGAAGGTCAGAAGGATGGTCAAACAAGAATGGGTGGCCAAAGTAGTCATTCCATTAACCAATGCAAATACGACAAAGGTTCTGAGGCCCCCGCTAGAAGGATTCGTTTCGGAGTCAATCGAACCACATGAAAGGAATGTAAGTTTGAAGGGAGAATTTGCTCCAAACGCCTATAAGTTGATGGAGAAGTCAGGATACAATTTCAAAAGACCGGCCATGCTCGGAGAAGTGATCGAACCTCATCCTTATAGTATCGCCCAGATTCATGGAACGGCTCACAAACACGCTGGTCTGGGTCACAAGCCTCCACCACCTGTGAAAATTTCTATTCGTCATCAAAAAGATGCTACATCAACTCACCAAATCACTGCAGATGAAATCGAAAACAATAAAGAGGAAGACATGACTGAGTATGATATAGCGACATCCTTTCACGTAACAGCCGAAGAAGTTCCAAATAAAGTCGAAGAAGTAGAGGCTGATCAAGCTCCGGAGGTACTCGAAGATGGCGGGCAGTCAACTGTTGATGACCTGAAAGAGGTGAACCTCGGAACCACCGAAAATCCACGTCCAATATACGTTAGCACCCTGCTAACCGAAGAAGAAGAGGAGCAGTACCTCAAATTATTGGCAGAATACAAAGATGTTTTCGCTTGGAACTACACGGAGATGCCAGGGCTTAATCCGAAGATAGCTTTGCACCGTCTAGCGATCAAAAGGGGGGTTGGACCAAAGAAGCAGTCCCAACGGCGATTTAGGCCAGAGCTGGTTCCCGAAATTGAGAAAGAAATTAATAAGCTCATCGACGCAGATTTCATTCGTGAAGTTAAGTATCCGACGTGGATAGCCAACATTGTTCCAGTAAGGAAGAAGAATGGGCAGCTGCGAGTGTGCGTGGACTTTCGAGATCTCAACGAAGCATGTCCAAAAGATGACTTCCCCCTGCCGGTTACGGAACTCATGATAGATGCAACAACCGGACATGAAGCTCTCTCCTTCATGGATTGTACGGCTGGATACAACCAGATACACATGGCGCCTGAAGACCAAGATGCTACGGCATTCCGAACCCCAAAAGGGATCTTTTGCTATAAAGTCATGCCTTTTGGCCTAAAAAATGCAGGAGCCACATATCAGCGTGCGATGCAAAAGATTTTCGAGGACATGATGCATAAAACGATAGAATGTTACGTCGATGATGTGGTGGTCAAGTCAAAAGCCAGGAGTGACCATATCCAAGATCTTCGTACGGTTTTCGAAAGACTCCGAAAGTGCCAGCTCAAAATGAATCCGCTTAAATGTGCATTTGGCGTCACATCGGGGAAATTCCTGGGCTTCGTAGTCACACACAGGGGCATCGAAATAGACCAGACAAAAATCAAAGCTATTCAAGAAATGCCCGAACCAAAAAGCTTAAAAGAATTGCGCGGATTACAAGGATGACTGGCTTACATACGAAGATTCATCTCTAACCTCGCAGGGCGTTGTCAACCGTTCAGTCACCTCATGAAAAAGGATGCTCCATTCGTTTGGGATGACAAATGTCGCAGAGCTTTTGATAGCATAAAGAAGTACTTGTCTACTGCACCAGTGCTTGGGGCACCCACTCCTGGCCCGCAAGAGTATAAACTGTGAACGGCTAAAAAAAAAAAAGATCGACACTCCTGGCCCGCAAGAGTATAAACTGTGAACGGCCAAAACAAAAAACAAAAACAAAAAATGAACTACGTTGACTTGATCTTGCAAAGTGTCACGCACGTGACTTTGTAAGTACGTAGGTAGCTTGAGTACAAAAAAATGTGTTCAAGTGCAGTCTCTAAAAAAAATAACAAAGTAGTTTGACGGTTCTAATGCATGACCGCCTGGATAGCCTTCTTGCATTGATCTAACTCACGCTTCACCTTCACCAAATCATCAGAGCTCGCTCGAAAAGTTTTCAATTCATCTAACTTCTGTTGAAGTGCACCGGCGCTTGACTCGGCCGCAGCAATTACATCCACTTGGCGGCTTTGCTGGTGTCTTATGCTCTCTGCCTCCTTATGCAAAGTTCGTAATTTGGCTTTAGTTTCCTCTATTGCCTGCGCCACTACTTCTCCCTGTCTCTCCAAACTCTTGCTAGTCTGGAGGGCACCCTTGAAAGTCACTCGAGCAGAGCATAGACTGTCCTCAACCGTAGAAATCTCACGGGCATGATGGGTGGAGTTGTTAACAACACGCTGCTGGACTACAAGGAGTGTGGCAACACTCTTTACATACGCATCAACGGCCGCCTGAAGAATGTAGGTGTCATCGCCAACATTTTGAAGACTAGCAAGGAGGTGGGTAACACGCACAGCTACATCGGCGACTTCTGCGTATGGAGCTTCCATTAGGTTCTGAAGGAGAACCCTCACGAGCTGGTCAGTCATCTTGACGGTTTGGCATGAGGAAGGTGAAGCAGTGACACCCCCAGAGCTTGGTACTTCGTTGCCCTGCGGTCGTCCGGAAGAAGATGAAGCATCGGAGACTTGTTGGCTATGTTGCACCGACCGTATAGGGCTCTGTCCTCCATTATCGACAGGCGTCTCATCCGTGGCATCACCAATTGGCACTGGGACGACAACCCTCCGAACCTCTTCAATAGCAGAATCAGAATCTTCACCCTAAAAAAAGGGAGGGGGCGACACACAAGGATACTGCTCAGAAATAGGGTATATATATATATATGAAAAATGAAGTCGTATCAAAAAGTTGGGTACCTGGCCGAATAGATGCTGATGCACTTGAGCTTTTCGCCCCTCATACACGCAACGATGCTTGTGGTTAGCACCTTCGCCTCCATCACTGCCATCGATGGCCCGCTTTCTTGGTCTGTCGGTATCTATGGCCTTCTTCTGAGAGGCAGGCATGGGCTTGATCACCCTATCGACAGTCTCAGGCAACATATCAAGAGCTACTGTTTTGTTCTTCGTTCCATATTTGACGCTGGACATAAAAAAATGGATATTCTCTCGAAGGTCGTTTACTGTCACCTTCCCCCACCATTGTTTAAAGCTAGACGTGGTCATATCCCCCCAATTCAATGAACGTCCGGGAAGCATCAATTTAGTTTGACTATCCTTGAAGAGAAGTAATCTAAAATGCTTCAATGCTATGGCATAAGGGATGAAGCCATCATCCGCATCGCGTGGAAGTATGCCCGGAATGTCTTGATAGAAACCGAACTGCCTGCTGAAACGAGTCGGATGATAGGGTTCCAGAAAGAAAGAAGCCTTGGAACGCAAGGGGAGGTAAGCAGTACGAAGTGAAATGATGTAATTAAACTTCAAGACATCCAACTTATCATCACAAACAGGCCCGCATCGATTCCCCCGCAGCACAAGGCTAGAGGCCTTGAACGAAGAGCCGTCATGAATCAGATTGCGAGCTTCGACGTCGGTAAAGAATTTTGCGCTTCGAGAGCCTGAATACCGGACCATGAGAGGGCCAGGAGGTATACCATCCATTGCGTGATGCGAACCGAAATAATGGGCCAACCATCCGTACAAGTAATGTGAAGGAAATGCTGAACCAGAAGAAGAAGGCTTGTCTGCATTCACCATCTTATTCAAACCATGATAGATGCTAGCAAGCACTGGTGTCGCCAAACTGAATGTTGAGCCCTTCGCCATATGCACAGCTACTTCGAAAGTACCAGCCCTGATCACTGGGTCCCCTGCTTCGGGTAGTACAAAGACGCACAACCAACAAGATAAAAAAGCTGCCAGATAAACCGTTTTTCTCTCAGAATCATCAACTCCAAGATCATCAAAGACGGTCATCTCCCCGGACGCCCACTCTAGCGGTTTGTGATGTATCTCTCCTCTCGGATTGTGGCTGCTTTTCGGCCGACTGTCTGCTCTACGAGCTGGTTCTCTACCCGGCTTGCTGTATGAACTCTTGCACTTACACCAATACTGGACCCATTGCGTTGCACGAACCACATTCCTTGACTCAGGAAGGGATGCAAGAGAGCAATAGGCGCCAAGCAAACACTCGAAGGCTTGAGGGATAGATTTGGCCTTGTCTCTATTGTCTCTCATATTCTCCAAACTTGGCACAGCTTCGTCGTACCTACGCCCTGCTACTGGATGTCCACCAATCTCGTAAAGATCCCAGAGCGAGAGCGACCACTCGCCTGCCACCGTGTGTAATGTGTTCGTGGAGGGACACCAACTCTCACAGAAGGCACGCACTATTTGGGGTTCACGATCGTACAGATACAAAGAAGCATATACAGCATCATAGATGTTTGCACTCTTCAAACGTTCGGAACATCGCGCTATCACATCTTCAGTCCACTCCCAGTAAAGAGGAATATAGGTAAAGTCTCCAATGATCTTCAAACAATTGGGGCTCCACCGCACAATGCCCGCGGCGATTCTTCGACCAAGTAAAGAGGGTCGAGTATCTTCCGACTCCTTTTCCTTCAAAAGACTCTTGAGGAGGTAAGCAGGCCCACCATGCACTACATCACGAAGGGGCAATGTTAGCTCGGGCGGAAAAATCTTCTTCATGCCACCTAAATTCGAGCCTGTATCCGGGCGCAACATCGACGGGAACACATGAAATTTCTGCTTTATGTTGCCTTCCATAGCCTTTGAGTCAGCCGCGATGTTCAGAAACAGCTGGCCATTCTCCTCCGAGTCCGAGAAGAGCACCATTGCGCCTGCCTTCTTTGGGTAGAGACTTGTATCGCAGCGTGAGTTCGTCACAAAAAATGAAACGACTATGTCAAAGAAATTAAGACAAGTGAGGAATTCCCAGGAAATTGGAGGAGTCACAAACGGTCTCACTTAAAACCCAATCTCCTTAGACTCGTAAGTCTTGGTGACAGAATTCTCAAAAGCTTATTCTTCTTGACACAATGAATTCAAAGTGTGAAACTACCCCCGATGGAATGCAGTCTTACGCAAAGAAGGGTAGCGAGTTGGTCTCTCAACGACAAGCCAAAGTACCGTCAACAACAGCGCGTCAATGTCAGAGCAGTAAAATCGGCAACTTTTAATTGGAGAGGGCCTAGTCATGGAAAAAAAAAATTATTTCGAAGTCGAAGCATGGCTGCATGGCAACAAAAAAAAAAACGTGATTGAAGTTGATGCAAGTGCACGGCCAAGTGATATATTTCAATGCCTTACTACACGTGATTGAAATTGATTGAAGTAATTGAACACAAAGTCACGTTTGGATAGCAGTTTGAAGTAATTGAGCACAAAGCCACGTTTGGATAGCAGGGCCAAGTGATATATTTCAGTACCTTACACGTGATTGAAATTGAAAAGCACGTTCGAAATCCCTTTTGGACCCCTGAGACTCCAGCCGAGGATGATTACAGCAAGGAAGTTGGTGATGACGATCAGGATCAGCAGCAATTAAAGTTTGTAAAGCCGTGGATCAGGTTGAGCTTGAATTCCAAGTTGATGAGGAATCGAGCAGCGAAGGCTAGGGTTTTTCATAACTGATCAGAGGAATGAGGCTCTCGATTTTGGGATGGCTTGAACTCTTGACTTAAGGCTCTATTTATAGAGAGAATTAGGGCTGCCGATTCCTAAAGATTATGCCCAAAGATTATCAAACAAAGTAGATTTAGGAAAGATTTCCTAATCTCATCTAACCGACTTGGCTTTATCTTTAAGCTAACTTAGTTGGCAAGTCATTCTAGAAGACTCCAGAACCGCCACGCACGGAATTTACTGTTCATCCCCGAAATTACTGTTCATCCCGGAAATTACTATTCACGGCCTAAAATTACTATTCATCCCTGAAATTACTATTCACGGCCTGAAGTTACTATTCATCCCGAAATTACTATTCACGGCCCGAGCAACAACCACCAATGCGTAGGCTTCTTCCAGATGGATCACCCACACCATTTCAACTCGTAAAAAGAAGGGATCAATAGAAGATAGAACTTTTCATTTGAAGCTCGAAAAGATGTCATTCGCCAAGTTGGAAAACGACAAATGACAAACTAAAAAAAATTACGTGGAAGCTCTTACGACAAGTTCGACATTCACGAAAATCTCAAGTCAACCGTCAAGTTGGAGAACGACATGGTGACTCAAAAAAAATTATGTGGAAGCTCTTACGACAAGTTCGACATTCACAAAAATCTCAAGTCAACCGTCAAGTTGGAGAACAACATGGTGACTCAAAAAAAAAATTACGTGGAAGCTCTTACGACAAGTTCGACATCCACAAGACTCTCAAGTCAATCACTCACGATCACGTCGCGCTAAGACACTCAAAATTGTGTCGCACAACATAATCATGAGGGGGCAATTTGTAGGCACTAAAAGTTTAAGGACCAAATCAAAATTATTTAAAGTATAAATGGGCCGGCCCACAAGGGATATTTGGGTCAAATCTACAAGCCCGGTTCATGAGTTAAACTCAACCCAAAGCACGGGCCCAATCTCAAGCCCACTAGTGAACTCTATAAATAGAGCATTTCACTTCACAAAAAAGGCATTCTGACATTCTGAAATTTGAGAAGAAAGCACAAAGAAGAGTGCTCTCAAAAGAAGCGTCAGCCGCCAGCAACCGACAAGTACGTGCCGTCTGCCTAAGCATCCCAGCGCCATCTGCCAGAGCATCCAACCGCGACGCAGATACGTGAGACCAAGTCCCCGCGACCCTCACTTCGCAGCGCAGACACGTGAGACCAAGTCCCCGCGACCCTCACTCCGCAGCGCAGACACGTGAGACCAAGTCCCCGCGACCCTCACTTCACAACGCAAGACACGTTGCACTACGCCTTCATCCGCACACATCAAGCTGAGTAGACCAAAGCAAGCAACACCGTAGAATCAGAGGAAGCATTAGAGATTACGAACACAACTTCTGCTCTCAAGCATAAATCATTTGTAAAACTTTATTTTGTATTCAATACGAAATATTGTGACCTTACAGCTTGTATGGGGGAGTCGCAAAGGCGCACCTACGGTGGGTTGGACCCTAGAGAAGGGGAGCGTGGAGCACCCCTAATGGAGAGAGACTTTCGCATACGCACCTACGTTTGGCTACAAGTAATGTTAGCGGTGTTTGATTGAGGGGAGCATGCACAATTTCTCCAATTGAGGGGAAGATTGTTGGGAACTGTGCATTTGAAAAAAATTGTCCCACATTGCTAAATGAGGGAAGAATTGCTAACTTATATTGGATTACTAAACCATGACTCTCAAGTCTAGGCTTTTGAGTCAACTATGAGGATGTAATCCATATGAACTAGCATTTTCCACAAGAAGCATTTGAATTTATAAACTCTCATAGACCCGGCTAGCCATTCTTTTAAGGGATCTTCAGTCGTTATTCATTGAGAACACACTCAATAAACCAAGGATCAAATTAAAAAAATTCAACTTGCTCACCAACACTAAGCCATGCTTTTAGAAGCGGAAGCCTTTATACGACTCGGCGAATTAATTAATTTCATTTATTTTAACACTTTATTATGCGAACAGTTATTTTTGGTGTTGTTTTACTTTTCAGGTGTTTCGGAAGCTCTGGAAGAAATATGTGCTTAAAAGCGGCGTTTCGGTGCTAATTACATCACATGGAGTTCATGGAAGATCAAATGGAGAGCTAGAGTCGAAATTGGAGCGAAAGGAAGGACTCTCATCCCGTGAGTCTCGCGCCTAATGCACTTTAAGTGTGCCGGACACGCTAGCTTATATGCATTCTGGGCGCGACGCTAAAGTCTGCCTTGGGCGCGGGAGACCCGACGAGGTGATAACGTCAGCAGTCCAGGATTTGGCAATTTCAGCCCAAAAACAGATTTACATTGTCATTTGGGAAAGGAGAACGTTTTTGATGCAGGAAACAAGTGGAACTCAGTGAGTACCGCGTCCTACGCCTATTTTAGTCGACACGCTCACAAGCCATTTTAAATGGCTAAAGTCTTCTTTGGGCGCGAGCTTATCTCTTCTTTGGGCGCATTGACTTGCGTTGACTGTTGGCCAAGGTTGATCGTTGACTGACTCATTTGAGCAGAATTTTCACCATCACACGACGAGACGAGGGGAGTGCCTGCTCACTTTAATATCTATTTCTTTTTCCCTGTACATGTATATCTTGCATTGTTGTGTCTTTGAACTAAAGCCGTGCCGTGAGGACACGACTTGGTTCAAAAGTATGGGGTGGGAGAGTCAGTGTGTCAGCATGTGTTCTTTTTTCTTGCATATTTTACTGTGTCAGCACGTTTCTTGATTACATTTTTTTAAAGTATGGAATTTCTCTCTGTTTCTTGAATATGCAGTATTGGATATTGATGATGTGAAATAGATGATGCTGATTAAATTGTACTTCTCTCATGAAAATAATTATGTGACTACATGTGAATTTATCCCACTACGTGTCTTTTGAGTTGAGATAAACAAGGATGTGGAGTTGATAGAAACGTCATAGAAAGACTTGACAATCATTCAAAAGACCGGATTTCTAGTCATGTGCTTATATGTATTTAGTGGAGGCTAACATTTTGAGTTTTATAGTTCAGAGTTTGCTTCGCCACTAAAGCGTTTATGTAAGTAGGCGGGACAGGAAAATAGACCATCCTATCTCTAGTCTGTAGTAACCGAGAAAAGGTGGAGGGCCCCCATCTTGACTCGCGTCAAAAAGGGCGATGATGAGAAAGAGCGGGGAGGTATTTCCATATGCTTTCGGGCGATGATTGGACCTCCTTCAAAAGAAAAGAAGAAAATGACAAGCAATTCACAATCAAGGAGCAAGCTCAAGAAAAATCAGACACGTAGTGAAATTTTATAAAAAAGGGTGAAGTACCTCATTCATACATCAAGAGCCAAAGGTCAAAGAAAGTTCACTATAGCAAAAGCTGTCCAATAAAAAAAGAAATAAAAACTCAAAGCCGTAAAGCTCGAATGAATCACGTGCCAGAAAAAGTAATGAAGTACAACCATATAGCTAGAGTTCGGGAAAGCGAATGCAGATCACGGATCTAAAGAGGACTATCTCTCATTCATCCGAAATAATTTGATTTTCAGCTCAGAGGTAACATGTATTGAGATATTTTTATTTGAAGCATGATGATGTGAGTAACGATTGAGTTATGCATAGAAAGGCTAAATCAAGACTAGTAACTCATATTTATGTAGCATATATTCAGGATGTCGTAGAACGAGTGTGATGTTCTTTTTGTTCATTCTATGACTTAGTTCTTGTTCGGGACGAACAAGTTTTAAGTGTGGGGTGGTTTGATGAGTCGTATTTATACGACTCATCGAATCAATTAATCCCATTTATTTTGACACTTATTATGCGAACAGTTACTTTTTAGTGTTGTTTTACATTTCAGGTGTTTCGGAAGCTCTGGAAGAAATATGTGCTTAAAAGCGGCGTTTCGATGGCAAATACATCACATGGAGTTCATGGCAGATCAAATGGAGAGCCAGAGTCAAAGTTGGAGCGAAAGGAAGGACTCTCATCCCATGAGTCTCGCACCCAACACGCACTTTAAGTGTGTCGGACGCGCCAGCTAATATGCATTCTGGGCGCAACGCTAAAGTCTGCCTTTGGTAGCGGGAGACCCAATGAGGTGATGACATCAGCAGTCCAGCATTTGGCAATTTCAGCCCATAAACAGATTTAGAAACCCAGTTTTCTTATAAATTAAAGGTTTGGAGAAGGGTTTCCATCATCCTACATTCATCCTACATCAGAAGACGGCTATGGAGCAGAATGCGAAACTTTTGACGAAGAGAAGAATTTTCTCTTTTACTTTCATTCCAAAAACACTTGTGTTTTTGTTTATGGATATGAGCAGCTAAATTCGTATTTCAGTTTAGGGTTTCGTTTGTTGTGACTAAGTTTTGAGACTCTTTTCTTAATGCAATTTCATGTTTTACTAGTTCTTGTTATTTATCGCATGAATTGAATTGTTAGATTAAGTGGAAACTTTGTCGTAAAGCTTAATCCAACAACCAATTCTTACCGTTAATCTACTGGATACTTTGTCGTAAAGGTAGATCGTAACACCTAAGCTTAATAATACATTTGTCAAATTATTGTGTTTAAGAAAGAACTAGAAGTATAACATATTTGTCGGGTTAGATTGTGGTGTATTACATTTGTCGAGATACTTAGGGTTGTTACATTTGACGGAACAACCACACTTAGAAACTTGGAATTTGATAATTAGCTGTCTATGATAAACGTGTCACAATAGAAACCATAAGCTGAGTATCTTCTCTAATTGAAACCTTCCTTGTGCTTTTTCTCTTTTGCACTCACAACTGCTAAAAACCTCAATTTCTTTAATTGTCTACAAATACAACTTCAACAAACGAGCTCTCTTTGGTTCGACTCAATTTACCACTAGCTAATTTTTCATCATAGGTCAACGCTGCTAAACTTATAATTTATTCAAGCTATTTGCTGCTTATTGTATTCAGACTCCCTCCAACACACTAAATATACCCAACAAATAAGTGAAAGCAGCACAAACTCAATCCTGCGAAAATTTAGGCAAAAAAGAGGCTTATAAGTGTCCCATTACGAATTTCGCTTATAAATATACCCAACTAATAGAATTTTTTCGTTCTTATTTTACATCATGGCTATCTTAAAACAAGACTATCTTAAAGTAAATATCAAGGCAAGAGTATAGCCCCATAATACCAATAACTGAGCCAAGATACTACGATCATAATATCAGCAGAACAATACTCTCCTCAGTATAATCAGAAGAATAATCCCGAGTGCAACTGAGTTGCCTCTGGAAGCATTACTTTCATCAGAAACAGATCCAATGTGCTCTGCCACATCAAAATTGCCTAGCCGGAGGAAGAAAAAAAAATCAGAATCACCAATGTCGCCCCAACTAATAAAAGCATAAAACCGGTTTCAGTGCTTTACACTGTTTCATATGGGGAGGCTACATACCTCTGTCGCCTCCTTGCCCACATGCAGCTTTTAAAGTTGCCCTAATGTCCTTAACAGTAGCCTTGTTATAGAACTCGAAGTCCGAAGAGCTGTGTTCCACGCAGTTGAGCACTTTGTAAGTCTCTCTCAGGCATGGTCCATTGCAGTATTGGTCTGTGTAATCAGGGGGAACATTGATGCTTCCTTGGATGTCTAATCTGTAAGGCTCCACGCATCTGCTATACATCTGTTGGTGAGTATTGGTGTTACTTCTAAGTAATTATCACTGATTGCGAAGAGTAATGAACACATACAAGAAGCTTTGATGCGCTAATAAGGTTGTTAGCGCTTGCAGTGGTTACTTACAGAATTATCATCAAAACATGACATGGCTGATGCACCAACTGAGGCAGGATTGTGCTCTTCCTCTTTCGATGCATCACTGTAGGCCTTACCTGAAATCACAATGAAGAGGAACAGATATACAGGGTAAAAATTACTCCCACCACAAATAATTTGTTTTGGTTATGCAAGTATTCAATACCTGTTAAGCAGCTACAAATAGAGACATAAATAAGTCCACACACTAATAGCCAATGTCTAACATTGACAGGAAAAGCCATTGCAACCAGTGCTGCCAGCCTCAAGGACTTTTTCTAGAGAGACTGAAACTCCTAAGATGATTATATAATAACAATAATCGCACATGTACAAGTGTAGCAGCCCACACTGCACACCGACACCACTTTGGCTTACAAACCCCAAACCTAAGTTTACAAGTATCAACAATCATCATGTTGAATATAACTTTCCAAAAAAAAGTATATGACTAAAACAAAAAGTTTCCACACAAGTGAGTAAATGATTACTCTGCGTCACATTTTGTATTGTTATGATTAATAGTAACTATTGGAATTGGCAGATACGTGTTAGGTGAATCTGACAGGAAAAAAAATAAAATTAAAGGGATGTTCATTTCAGCATGGATTCCTAGGGGAAGCTAAGTGGAATGGAGGAGACTGGAAAGGAGTGGGCAGTTGAAATGTAAGCCACCAACTTAGACTGCAGTAGTTAGACGCTTACAAGCTAAAGTCTCCAATTGGATTTCAGGAACAATTTCTACATCATAGGAAAAATAGCAGTATGATAACTTAGAGAAGAACATCAATGATTATAAAAAAATAGTAAGGGACAAGTAATTTTTTGTTTTTGGCTATCATATATTTGGTATAATCAAAAACATCTTTTTGTAATTACATATGACAGGACCAGCACAGAGCGTCCACAAATCCAATCATTTATAAACTTAGGACCAATGATTTAAGATGTGTAAAAAAGATTGTGATCTTTTCCTTCTAGAAGTATAACTACCAAAAAAGGTGATTGAAGGAGTGTGATCCATTCAATCTAGTTATTAGTAATTCATAAAACAGGGAAGGTTACAAAATTTAAGGTACTGATATTTAAGTGAATATAGAACTTAAGATAATAAAAATACTATTACGGCGGGTAAGATGGGCATATCTTGAGTGAGTCAATCTGGAGTAAAATCTTAGTTGAAAAGAAGACTTGATTACTCTTTTTGCATGCAAACATTCCTGCTTCATTGTCTTCTGTCAGGCCATAGTGAGCGATATCACGAACCTCTGGACTTGAACAGCTCTCATCATTAATCTTAGTCTCTTACCTGCATCCAGATTTCAGCTTTACTCAGATTGTGCTAAAGATTAAGACAAAAACTTTACAAATACGATACATGGCAGCTGCAGCTGCATACTGAATATCTTGCTAATTGGAACATGTAGGCCCTCCAACTGCTGTGTTTGAGATCCTAAACCTATACAAACAAATGGAAACATTATCACCAAAAGTAAGATTCAGTCAATATATTGATCTCAACTTGATTACCTTCACTCTGAGGTTGAGCATGGCCATATGCATAGTCGCGGTTCAGAGGCCAACATCAGCTCGGAGCCAATAGCGCAAAGCCGAACCATCAATGGCTTTGGTTGAATGAATCTGATGAAATGATCTCTTTACAGGTTATCTCTCATGTACTTATGTGTATTTTCAGGGCCTTGCTTTGCTTCTTGATGGTTCAGAGCATTGTTGACCAAACTACATGTAAATGCATCTGGGATGCATCCATTTCCTTCCATTGATCGATAAAGGTCAATGGCTTCACTGTTTCTACCTAGTTCACATAATGTTATGATGATAGCGCTGTATGTAAAATTATCTGGATGCAATCCTAGGATCAACATAGAACCTACAAGATTCAGTGCCCTCTGAATTTGTTTCATCCTACAATAGCTTTGGATGAGAGCATTAAAAGAGAACACATCTGGAGAAATTCCATCCCTTTGCATCTTTCTTAGAAGTCGCTCAGCACCAGCAACATCCCCATTATCGCATAAAGAGCGTATTAAAATGTTGTAAGTAAGGACATTAGGAGAAATGCCCCACTCCGACATTTCATTGAAACAATCAAAAGCATCTTCGGTCTGATGAACACGACATAGGCCATTGATTACTGAACTAAAGGTACAGTCATCTGGTTTGTACCCATTTTCCAAAAGCATTTTCAATGTCGTTGCTGCCGCAATCATATCTCCGACCTTGCATTGTCCACTAATAAGACAGTTGAAAGTAACAAGGTTGGGTGCAATACCCCTTTGATGCATCTCCATAAACTTTTCTGATGCCCTATCAACCATTTGAGATTTGGAAAAGCAATCAATGATCATATTATATGAAACAACATTTGAAATGAGTCCATCCTGGCTTATTCTCTGCAAATAACGATCCCCGTCCTGAATTTTGCTGCTTGCATACAACTTCTGCATAAGACCGAGGTAGGAATTAAAACCAAGCTTCACGCCTTTAATAGTGATGTCATCACATAATTCGGATGCCTCGTCAAGATCTAGACCATTTATCCAACAACTCATCAGTATATTAAATGTTGGACTGTCGAGGACATAACCTTTCTCGCTAACATCCCTAAAAAATGTTGCTGCTTCTCTTGGCATGGAGTTCGTAGACAAGCAATACAACACCGCATCACAAAGAGGTTTAGGCACACAATGATATTCCTCCACATACTTGGAGAATATCTCAAATGCCTCAAGTGGTGCCTTGTGACGAAACACGCCATGAACCAACGACCTAAATGTAGCTTCATTCGGATTCACTTTCTTCTCCCTCATGACATTTAGAATCCCAAAAGCTTCCTCAAATCTCTTTGAGTTACAAAACCCATCAATTAGAATAGTGTAAGTAAAGACATTTGCAAAATGACCAGATTTCTCCATTTGTTTGAGCAAACGCAGTGCCTCATCCACAATGCCACTCTTACAAACACCATAAATGAGGATATTATAAGTAAACCGATCAGGATAACAACTATCAGCCGCCATTTGTTGAAACTTCAGATAAGCCAAGTCGACCGCATTAGATTTCACTAACCCATCAATCACCGCATTATACAACCTCGTCGAAGGATTCAGCCCCAGGAACGAAATTTGTCCAAACACTTCAACACAATACGTTGCCAACCCCAACTTGCCCCAACTGCCGATCAAAATGCAAAGCAGCTCCTCATCAATCTGAAACCCAGCACTCCTAACATCCTGAACCAACTCACCAGATAACACAACAGGCCCTTTTCTATACAACCTATCGGCTAAAACCACCCTAACAGATGCATTCTTGAGCAACCCCGGCTCTAGTCTGGACACCCAGAGATAAAATCTCAAAGGGTGCATTGGGTTCTCTTGATTCTGCAATACGCTGACTACAGATTGAGCATCCAATCTAATCCTTTTAGCCTTAAGTTCATGATTGAGCAGTAAAAACCAATCTTTTCTACCCAGAATCTTTCCGACGTACTGATGGTCGACAGGCGGCAGCATGTGCAAGTTGGTCGAATTAGATAAACGCTTACCATACGAAGAGGAGGCTGTAGATTTTGGAGTTTCCGGGAATGACTTTGAATTGGGGTTGAAGTTGTTGATTCTCGGGTGATTGGAGGTTTGGTGAGTTAGAATTTTGGTTGCAGTGGAGGATGAAGAAACCCTGTGGGGCAGAGAAGAAAAGCTTCTCATAGCCTTCTGACCGCAGCCTCCCTTGCCGTTTCCAAAAACTGCTAGACGGCGATGGTTTTGGCTAGCCGGTAGAACTAGACTCACTTCGTCCAGGAGGGCATAGACTGCGGCTCACAACAAAGGGAGTTTCGGTAGACGGTAGAGTTTTTTTTCTTCTAAAATGATCCATTTAAGTTTCCAAATATTTAAAATGATCCATTTGAGTTTATCATTTTATTATTAACCTATTTTTAAAAAAACAGCATTTTCGGAAACCGATTTATAGCATTTTCAAAAAAACCGGATTCACAGAATTCGGTTAGTTACGTTTTGTAACTTACCGAATTCGGTTTTCTTTAAAACGAGATGAGGTGGGTGAAGGTCGAGTACGTGGACGCCACGTCAAGACCAAATCCTGGGAATCCGATTTCCGGTCAAACCGGATGATGGGAATCCGATATCTGTGAAATTTCAATTTTTTTAGGTTGATCAAAGTTTATTATGGGTTTGATTAAAAACAATTAATTAAGTTTTTTCAATCTAGTTCAAAGTTGAATCTAAGAACAAGAATTTGATTTTATTGAAAAGCGGATACAATAAAAATAGAAGTAAACTTGGAAAGTGGATACAACAAAGATAGAAGTAAACTAGAAAAGTAATACAAGTACTCGGATTTTGGGTTTAGCTTGCATTGTTGAATGACAAGCCCTCCTGTTATGACCAGTTTGCATGCATATTTTGCATCTTTGAATTCTGTCAGGGGTTTTGATGAGGAAGCCTCTCCCTGAGTACTAGACAGACCGACATCCCTCTGGTCCATTTTATTACGCCGTCGCCTTTATCAGATTTCTATCGACTTTTCCACGTTTGAAGTCAAGGTTAGGAACATGAGGAAGTCCCACATAGGGTCCCCAGAAGTCTTGATGAAGCATTGAAGTGAAATGGTAACTCCAGGCCATGTTGTAAGCTTCCAGTGTATACTCTTGGGGAACAAAGATGCTGAATTCGACACGCGCGAACTTACACGTTGCAATTGCATGACTGCAAGAAAAATGAAATGTCGTCCATTTTTGACGTGCGATTTTTAGTGCATGATCAAAAACATTTATATTTGACCGGTAAGTACCGAGTCGTCCAAGGAGCAAGTCCAAACTTATGAGCACTATTCGATTTCGTTCCGATAAGTCTATCCTAATTGCAAAAGGTTTGATTGGTGAAGTTACTAAGAAAATGAATATGAACAATGTAAACAAACTAAGGGATCTAGAGAAATGTCACTACCAAGGCAAAAGGTGTACTCTAGGGAAGTACTTCACTCATGTGTGTTTTTAGACTCCAAGAGTTCAATTTCATGCAAGATACTTGTCCTAAATGATTAGATTACGGCCCGTATATCTATCAAGTTAAATTCCACCTCTCGGTTACTTCTCCGACTTGAGGAAGATATACCTTATACACATGAATCTCAATCTCTCGATATTATTGACTCGCGTCCTACTCATATCTCTCAATTGTCAACTCTCGTTGCATAATCGATCCTTATGAGGAGGTGAAGTTCTAGCCTATCTCAATGTTAGGATGGGTCACGCTAGTGAACACCACCTAACAATGGTGATTTACTTGTTTTCGAGAACCTTTGGCGTCCACCTCTCGATTACTTAGCCTAAGATTCCTTAATGACTCAATATCTAGATACTTTGGCTTCCACCTCCCGGCTACTTGACCAAAAAACCATAGAAATTAATCATCTAGGCATTTTCTCAAACACCTAGAGTGCTTAACTCAAGTCATAAACCAAAACCATTCACTTAGACATTTTCTCAAACACCTAAAGTGCATAGTTTGATCATTCATTCAAAGTAAACCACAATCATCCAAAATATGTTATTCAAGCATTCATTCATAATAGATAAGGAGTATTAACACACATGAGATCCATAGGACCCTAGAATACAAAACACTACTCACAAATCATGTTCATAGACAAACACAAATTGTATTGAGTACATAGATGAAGATACAATGGAAAGAATAAACCAATGATCTTCAATCTTCAATGGATGATCCCCCCTTGAAGCCTTGGTAGCTTGCCCTCTCTAGAAACCTTCAATGTTTCGTGCTCCAAAACCATAGCTCGAACTCCCCCAAAAATCCCCCCGATTTCTATTTATAGCAAAGAATAAAAATCTGATTTTTTTCAGGCGGGACCCGGGTGAGTACGACGGGACTCGGCCAGGTGTGAGATTGATTCGAGCAGGCAGCAGAGGGGACCCGGGCGGGTGCAACGGGACTCGACCGGGTGTTAGGCTATCCGGGTGAGAGGAGCAGATGGGACCCGGTCGGGTGCAGGGAGACCCGGGTGAGTGCAATGGTCAGCCATGGTGTGGTGGAAACCCGGGCGGGTACTGCAGGACCCGGCCGAGTGAAACGGCTGGTTGGCAATCTTAACCTCCGAATTTGGTCTTGGCATCAACTGAAGAGTTGTAGCCCTTTGAGTTAGCTTTCCAACAAGTTTTGAATCAACCAAATCGGACATCATATGAGATCTGTGCGCCCAAAATAAGCTAAAAAGTTTCGTCTATCCCGTTTTGCCCGAAAATCCATATTTTTGCTCCGAAACTTCAGTTTTCTGCGAGAATTGATCTTTTTGAACCCGGGGACCGTAAAGTGTGTTTCTCACCTGAAATGACAATCAAGAGGGTCAAATGGCATCGAAAGAGACTCGGAACGGATCAAAACTCTTCGTAAATGGATAGATAAATGAGTCGAGAATTCGACTCATCAAAACACTCCACACTTAGAGTTTGATCGTCCCGAGCAAACAATAAAATCAAGCGAAAGAGAAACAAATGGCGAATAGCTAAGTCATTATGTTCAACGCCCATTTGCTCCTATCATCCATTTCATGTCTCAAACTTTTATTTCTAACTACTCTAACACATATTTACAATCTAACTCCTTTTCGTAGGTGTTACAAGTGCTTTTAGCATATTGATGGATGCACAGTCGTTATGTGCAAACGTCAAGAATAAATTTATAATAGTCCGCTACTCGCGACTTTACTACTGGGTAGCAAGTGGTAAGTAGGGGTCGAACCCAAGGGAATCAGGGGAATAGATGTTCTTTGAGGGGGTTGTCCAGCGAGAGAGCGTGTTTTAGGTCGGTTGGTTGGTTTTAAAGCTACCAGCTAAGTGATTGATTGATTGATTGGTTGGTTGGTTGGTTTTAATACTGGAAAGTAAATTACAGTTTATAATTAAAGAGAAATGTTCGGTTTCAGGGGCCTTGTATTATTTCCTGTTTATCATTGACCTTTAGTGAATTATCTAAGTATTCAAAGATGAATCGAGGCCCTTTCGTAGCGCAAGACTTGCAACATCGTTTAAAGCAACACTTGTTCTAAGCAAAACTAATTCCTCCTTTCGAAGTATCTTAGCTGTAAGTGCATCCACTTGATCTCCCAGTTACGTTATTGACCAAGTGGTGTTTTAGATAAGTCGAACTCCTCGATAAGTTTTGCTTGTGACAGCTTCCACTTACCGAGTATGATCACGAATTTCCACGGCAGAGCTTTGCTTGTGACAGCTTCCACTCAACCTTGGAAACTCTAACTTGATATATGGCACATCGAACAAGTTTTGAATACTAAGACTAGACGCTAAGTTAATAGTCTTAAAACATTTTATAATACAAGTGCGCCCCTTCTACCGAACTACTAGTTTAGCTACTATTCATCGCGCTAAACATTATAACTAAGGAAATAAACAGTTGAATAAATACTAGAAATAATACTTACAACCGTTGAAGCGCCAAGGGAGCTATCCTTTATTTCCAAAGCCAAACTTTACAAATACATAACTTAGAGAGAGAAGTGTTTTTTTACAAGTGAGGGATGATGAAAATGAGGGGAGGAGCTCCTCCTTATATAGCCATGGGAGGAGGAGGAGATGGAGGCAAGTGTTGCATGGTGATTAGAGGAGAAAATGAAGGGAGGAGATGGCCACACATGGAGGAAGGAGAGGAGGAGCAAGGAGGAGCCGCCATGTGGAGGAGGAGCAAAGCCGCCGGTCATGGTGGAGGAGAGCCGCCGGTAGCCGGTGGAGGAGGAGGAGGAGGGGTGGCTTTGGCCACCTCTTGCCCAAGTGGCCGGTCATCTTGCCCAAATGTGAATTTTGTACAGTTTTGTGTAGTCTTTTCACAAAACTGTCAATGTGTTTCTTCCCCGGGCTGTCTTGATTCCTCTCCCGATTCTTCTGATTAATTTGTTATGAGTGATTCAACGTCAGGATCCTTGATATTTCTTCAGTCGGCATATGATCTTGACCTTGGATTGACTCGTAACATCTTTTCTGCTCTAAAAGCTCCTCTTTAATGTGTATTCTCTCTAAGCTCTGAATTACCCTGCAAAAATATATCTGAACTAACAAGCAAAAGTTAAATAGACAAAATGTCTAAATAAGGGGGTTATACTGTGTTTATGATTCGTATAATTTTGGTCCATCAGATCACCCCACACTTTTAGTTGTTCGTCCCGAACAATGCTATTCAAGGGCTGTACTCTAAGTTGGCTTTGAAATATGAAAATTAGACTGTGGTACTCGATCTATCCTAATTCATGCATTGCTTACTTATTACCAAATTAAACTGCGTAAATAAATAGAAGAAACTTAATACTTGTACCTCCGTGCTGAGATGCAAATTATATTGGATGTCTCCAGAGATAGCCCTTTTTAGGCTCCTGGACTGCAATCTTGGGATCGTCTCGCACTATATGGTTTTCTGGTAGCTTTCTCTAGCACGTGATTCGGTTCGGGTTTCAATGGTTTGAGTACTTTGATTTTCTTTTGGCGAGGGACTGCTTTTGTAGTGAATCGGCATTTGGCCTTTGTTTTGACTTTTTGAGTTCTTCACTTTTTGTTCGGTTAAAACCTTCACAATTTTGGGCCTTTGGCCTCTTGATTTGCTTCATTGAGCTTTTCGCCTTTTTGTGACTGCTAGTCCATTTTCTCAAGCCTTTTTGGGAGGTCCAATCATCGCCCGCAAGCCTATGGAAATACCTCCCCGCTCCTCTCGTTTTTGCCGTTTTCGCGCGGGTCAAGGTGAGGGTCGCTCATCTATTTTCTCGGCTACTTTGACTGTCGTTTCGCGCGGGTCAAGATGAGGGTCGCTCATCTATTTTCTCGGCTACTTTGACCGGAGATAGGACGGTCTGATTCCCATTCTCGCCTTTTGCATTGCATGGCGGAGATGACTTCAATTTTCACTGAAACCTGAAGTGCAGCCTCCACTGACTTCGAAAACCATATAGTTTGATCTGATCCTTTGATTGCTTGCCAAGCCTCTCTAGGGCAGTTTATGTCAACTCCACATCCCTAGTTATCTCAGCACAAAGGACAAATGGAAAGTTACATTCTAAGTTTTTAAACAGTTGAATTTTCACAAGGTTAATGCATGAATTATGATTTATCTTTTTCACATTCTTAAGTTCATATTTTCAAAAAGATACTATTACTAAAAAAAGAAAAAACAGCAAGCATGTTATTTATGTACATAGGTGGTTCTCACCCCCCACTTTTGAACGAAGGCATGCCTTAGTTCAAAAGTCATGCAAGCTTAAAACTAAATACTGAATTTAAATGACAGAAATTAAAGTGCGGAAAAGTAAGATAGTGTCGGGTTACCTCCCGACCAGTGCACTTGTTTAACGTCGTTGGATCGACAGTACCTCGTTGTGGATTACTGGTTTGGGTCCCATGGGTGGCTCAAGTTGAACTTCGCCACCGTTCCAGTGTTGCTTCTTCCTGACTTCTTGCCGGATGTTATGTTCTGGTCAGGACTCCTTTGTTTCGGGATCTTTTCCTTCCAATACCCCGGAGGGGGTGATGGACCTTTCACTACCAGCCTTTCGAAGTTTTTGTATTTGGGACTGCCTAGTCCGGTTGCGGCATAGCAATGCTCCATCGAGGGGTCATTCTGCAGAGGTGCTTTTCCCATTCTCCTTTGAGCTTCTTCATTGATCGCACAGTTCGCAGCGACTTGCTCATTAATTAAGGGGAAAAGTCAGGAAGGCCTCATGAGGCTTGGTTCTGCCTCGTTATGTTGGTTCGTGAAGAACTGATCGTAGATAGTTTCAGCTGCCTGGGTAATGATAGTCGGGTATGGCTTGGGCAGCTCGTCAGTGGTGTTCTGGACTCCTACTTCGTTGCTTCCGGTGCTTTCTATGTCTGATTCTTCAGACGGTTCAGGAGTCTCTTCCGACGGTTCGGTGGTTTCTTCTTCATCAGCCTCAGGGTCAGCTTCTTCTGTCTGCATTTCCTCGTCAGTTTGGGGTACTCGTCTCGTGGCAGCGGCCAGGTCGATTATAAGGCACCACATGTCTGCAACGGTGAAGTTTGTTGCAGACCTTCTCATAGCTTCGTTAACTCTTCCCAGCTCTTCGGCCCTCATCCCACGAAGAAATTTTTGGAGAAGAACTTTCTTCGTAAATCCATGGTGCGGGCAGCTTGAGACGATGGCATCGTAGTTCATGTAGTATTCGTCCAAAGTCTCATCCCGGGATTGATGAAGGCTCATGATCTTCTCACGGGTTTCTTGGTGTAAAGATGGTGGGGAGAATTCTTTCAGGAACGGAACGCAGAGGTCTACGAAACGTTCTGCACTGCAAGCGGTGGATGTGTAGTACCATATCGTGGCGAAGTCGGTTAGAGAGAATTTAAAGCATTTCAGCTTAAATTCCTCTAATACTTCGTTCTCAGGTTTGATGTGATGGCAGACGTGGTGGAAGTTTCGGCAGTGCTGTACAGGGTCTTCTCCCTCCGTTCCTCCGAACAGGGGTAGAAATCGTGTTGTCCATGCATGCGTAATGGGTGATGACATAGGGAAAAGAAAGAAAAAGAAAGGGGAGGGAAAGAACAACTATCCGACGACTGATTCCCCGGCAACGGCGCCAATTTTGATGGATGCACAGTCGTTATGTGCAAACGTCAAGAATAAATTTATAATAGTCCGCTACTCGTGACTTTACTACTGGGTAGCAAGTGGTAAGTAGGGGTCGAACCCAAGGGAATCAGGGGAATAGATGTTCTTTGAGGGGGTTGTCCAGCGAGAGAGCGTGTTTTAGGTCGGTTGGTTGGTTTTAAAGCTACCAGCTAAGTGATTGATTGATTGATTGGTTGGTTGGTTGGTTTTAATACTGGAAAGTAAATTACAGTTTATAATTAAAGAGAAATGTTCGGTTTCAGGGGCCTTGTATTATTTCCTGTTTATCATTGACCTTTAGTGAATTATCTAAGTATTCAAAGATGAATCGAGGCCCTTTCGTAGCGCAAGACTTGCAACATCGTTTAAAGCAACACTTGTTCTAAGCAAAACTAATTCCTCCTTTCGAAGTATCTTAGCTGTAAGTGCATCCACTTGATCTCCCAGTTACGTTATTGACCAAGTGGTGTTTTAGATAAGTCGAACTCCTCGATAAGTTTTGCTTGTGACAGCTTCCACTTACCGAGTATGATCACGAATTTCCACGGCAGAGCTTTGCTTGTGACAGCTTCCACTCAACCTTGGAAACTCTAACTTGATATATGGCACATCGAACAAGTTTTGAATACTAAGACTAGACGCTAAGTTAATAGTCTTAAAACATTTTATAATACAAGTGCGCCCCTTCTACCGAACTACTAGTTTAGCTACTATTCATCGCGCTAAACATTATAACTAAGGAAATAAACAGTTGAATAAATACTAGAAATAATACTTACAACCGTTGAAGCGCCAAGGGAGCTATCCTTTATTTCCAAAGCCAAACTTTACAAATACATAACTTAGAGAGAGAAGTGTTTTTTTACAAGTGAGGGATGATGAAAATGAGGGGAGGAGCTCCTCCTTATATAGCCATGGGAGGAGGAGGAGATGGAGGCAAGTGTTGCATGGTGATTGGAGGAGAAAATGAAGGGAGGAGATGGCCACACATGGAGGAAGGAGAGGAGGAGCAAGGAGGAGCCGCCATGTGGAGGAGGAGCAAAGCCGCCGGTCATGGTGGAGGAGAGCCGCCGGTAGCCGGTGGAGGAGGAGGAGGAGGGGTGGCTTTGGCCACCTCTTGCCCAAGTGGCCGGTCATCTTGCCCAAATGTGAATTTTGTACAGTTTTGTGTAGTCTTTTCACAAAACTGTCAATGTGTTTCTTCCCCGGGCTATCTTGATTCCTCTCCCGATTCTTCTGATTAATTTGTTATGAGTGATTCAACGTCAGGATCCTTGATATTTCTTCAGTCGGCATATGATCTTGACCTTGGATTGACTCGTAACATCTTTTCTGCTCTAAAAGCTCCTCTTTAATGTGTATTCTCTCTAAGCTCTGAATTACCCTACAAAAATATATCTGAACTAACAAGCAAAAGTTAAATAGACAAAATGTCTAAATAAGGGGGTTATACTGTGTTTATGATTCGTATAATTTTGGTCCATCACATATGCACCAAGCCTTTAAACCCTATAGGCTACCCTAGTGGACGAGTTATAGTCTCGTGAGAGTTTTCAGAAAAGGGAATACTCACAAATCCCAAAATACACTTATCCCATAAGAGTGAAAACAAGAGTGTTTAACAATTAAGGCATGGATTTCTCAAAACCAACTTCACATCCCAAACTAGCACCGCAATCACTATACTTTAAAAGAGTTTTCAAACCATTTAAATGAGGGTGCACATTCAAGGAAGTCAATACTAGAGCTATCAAGCGCCTCACCTAGAAGTCTATTCATTTTCATTGCAAGGCTTTTGAAACAAGTTAAGGCTTTTGCACAAAAAGTGTCAATCGATCACCTATGCTAGCTAGGGCTAGTCCATAGGCTAACGATATAAAACTCATTTCCAAGTTTTAGACGCTAAAGTCATAATTCATAAGGAAAGAGGAGTTTGACAACAAGAGTTCTTAAAACAAGCATAAACCGGCCGATAGCTTACGTGAAATCACAAGGGTCGTCCCAAAGCTCAACTTGCTAGCACACAATGCACGTGGTGAACTCACACATATAAGAGATGATGGAAGGGTATACAGTCAAGTTTAAGTGTGTTTTTTTCTTTTTGAAATGGCCGTTGGCCTACAAATGCTTTCGAGGGGGAACTTACCTTCCTAACCCCCGACATTTGTATGTTTTGGAGCAAAACTTCTCTTGTACTTCGAGAAAGTTTTTAGTCGGGGCTTTGCCCTCTTTGACCAAGTAGTTTTTTTTGAGTGGGGCTTCTTTTTTTTCTTCTTTTTTTAATGGCATCTTTTCACTCCACACTTAAAACTTGAAAATATGCCCAATGTGAATATGGAATGTGTGAGAAACAACCACAAACAAGGCACGAGGCAAGAGAACTAAAGTCACCTAAAGGCAATCGAGAGGTTTAAGTTTTCATGAAGTTTTTAAAGTGTGCTTTGCTAAAAACTTTTCCAAGCATGCGCAAAAAATACTTAGATTGCTAGATAGGCACAAGATAGCAACGAAAATTGATTCACAAGAATGTGCATTCAATAGAGCTAGTTTGGTTTTAGACTCTTAATCACATAAAAGTGAAATGTAGCTAGATGTGACTTATAGAAGTTGAGAGATGATAGTCACAAGCCTTTATTAGTATAACACTCATAAAATTAGGATAAAGCATGATGAATGCAAGTGTCCATTCAAAAAATGATAGGCATGCATGGCATGATATGAGTGAACTATGTGATTACCCACTCCACACTTAAAATCTAGCTTAGTCCCTAAGCGCAAACAATAAAGAAAATGAGATATAAGGCGCGTAGGAATGATGGACCATAATTGTATGAATCATAAACACAGATAAACCCACCAAATTAGACACTTTGTCTATTTAACTTTTGCTTGTTAGTTCCGATATTTATCTGTAGGGTATTTTGACGTCTAGAGAGAATACAGGCTAAGAAGGACGTTTTAAGCTGAAAAGATATTACGAGTCATTCCAAGTCATGACCAGATGCTGACTGAAGAAATATCATGAACCTAACATGGAATCACTCAAAACAAGTCAAACCGAAAGGCAAACAGAGACAATCCGGAGCTGAAAAGAGCCGATGGCTTTTGGAGAAAAGATCTCAAACACACTCCACCACTCTCCTCTTGCCACATGGGCAGCGGCTAGAGCTCCTCCTCTCCCCTTCCTCAACATGTGGCCGGCGGCTTTCCTCCCCTTGATGACATCACCGGCGGCTGTAGCTCCTCCATGGATATCTTACCATGTGGTGGCCTCTCCTCCACACCTCTCACTCCCCCATGGCTATAAATACCAAGCCATTCCCTTTGTAATCAACATCCCATTCTCATTCCAATTCCATAAGTTAGTGAGAGAAGCTCTCACTTCTCTCTAGATTAGGGCACCACTCTTGTAAACACTTGTTTCAATCTATAATACTCCTGTTGGTTCTTGAGTATTCTAGTAGTTCCTGAGTTTACTCCTGTTGGTTCTTGAGTATTCTCTTTACTTACTGTCTTAGCTATGATATCCACCTCTATGGATATTCGTAGCTAAACCCTTCATTCGGTTGAAGGGGTGTACTTGTATCATACAATATTTTAGACCCTGCACCTAGTGCCTCTCTGTGTTCAAAACTTGTTCTATGTGCCACATATTAGGTTAGAATTTCCAAGGTTGAGTGGATGCTTTAACGGGCAAAGCTCTTCCGTGGAGTTCGTGAACATACTCGGGTAAGTGGATGCTTTAACGGGCAAAGCTTATCTGAGGAGTTCGACCTCTCTTAAAAACCATTTGGTTGATCGTCAATGAAGATCAAATGGATGCACATAAGGCTAAGATACTTCGAAAGGAGGAATTAGTCTAAATAGAACAAGTGTTCTAAATGATGTGGCAAGTCTTGTGCTAGAAATAACCTCGATTCATCTTCGAACACATAGTATGATCATTAGAGGTCAATGATAAACAGACTATGATACAAGGCCCCTGCAATCGAATACTTCCTTTTAACTGCAATATCAACTGCTGACGTTCCGCAAGACTTACCAATCACGCAACAACCGCTGTAAGTCTTTCCTTTTATTTTCAGTATTTACTTTTCTGTTATTTACTTTTCCACACTAAACACCAAAACCAACAAAAAAGTCACGTAGTTATTCGCGCTAAAACCTCAATCAACCCTAAAATCACGTTCCCCGCCTGTACAATCCCTCAAAGAACGACTTATCCCCCTAATTCCCTTGGGTTCGACCCCTACTTACCACTTGCTACCCAGTAGTGAAGTCGCGAGTAGCGGAATTATAAATTTATTCTTGACTTTCGCACACGACGACTGTGCGTCCGTCAAAATTGGCGCCGTTGCCGAGGAATTAGTTACTTAATCGGATAATTTCTTTGAATCGATACTCGCTTCAAAACAACCATGTCTCGCGAAGGAAGCCACCATGACTACCAGGATGACGACGAGATAAACCTGTACGATCGAACCAATGAAGCACCGCTTCCATTTGTCGATGATCCAGAACAAATCATGCGAAACCGAAGAGCTCGTGATAGGGAGGCCATCCGAAGAAACCAAGAACCACCCGAGGACCGAAATGCAGCTGGTCCAGTAAAACCTCCTATACGTCCCCCACGCCCTCAACCTCGACACGTGCCAAGACAAGAACCTGCCTACGATGACTACTATGGTAATAACAACTACCGTGCACCTACTATGAAAGAACTCAATGCCCCAGATTTTGAAACGCAACCATGGTGCATTCACGAGGGCCCTGAACTAGAGTACATTACCATCAACGCGTCAGTGGCCCATAGCTTGCCCAAATTCTCAGGAGCTCATGGAGAATCTGCGACAACTCATCTTCAACGCTTACATGGCATTTGCCAAAATCTAAAGCCCAATCGAGTGAGTATAGACGACTTCAAGTTAAAGGCGTTCTATTTTTCCCTCATTGACTCGGCAAATGACTGGTTCCTTTCATTGCCTTCCGGTAGCATCAGAACATGGACTCAGATGCAAAGGAAATTTCTAGACAAATACTACCCAGCAGGAAGAGCGATGCAAGTAAGAAGGCAGCTATAGGACATCAAGCAAGGGCCCAATGAAACCATGTACGACTACCTAGAAAAGTTCAATCGCCTGGAGAGAAGCTGTTGTACCCTTGGACTGCCCGAGAAACTCATCATCGAGTACCTCATTGATGGATTAAGACCTTTAGAGAAAATGCTCCTGGATGCCTCAGCTGGAGGATCCATGATGAATCTATCATTAAGTGGCATAAGGGATCTCATCGCCAACGTTACTGAAAATGCCCGGTTCAGAGAGGAGACTACTCGCCAAGATGAATTCTCCCGAACAAAAAACGTAGCACAAGCCGAGACATCAGTAAACTCCATGCCAGAAGAGATGAGACAAATAAAGGAGATGATGATTCAGGTCCTATGAAGACATCCAGTTCCAGTAAAACCTTGCAAATTTTGTGGTTCTATGGACCACAAAACTGACACATGCCCGACATTAATAGAAGAGGAACCGGTAGAAATAAATGCAGTGGGAGGATACCCAGGATACAACAACAACAGCAACGACAGAGCCGAACAAAACAGACAGTATGGTCAAATAACCAACCCAAGCTGGCATAAAAATAGCTATCCTCAGAAGGAAACACAACCAGCTTAGTCATTCTACCAACCCCCCCATCGGCAGTATAACCAGAACGCTCCATCAGCAGGCCAATATCAGCAAAGAGGACCAAATCAGTACCAAGCCGGCCCGAACAATCAGCAGGAACCAAACAAGTCGCTCGATGACACAATGAAGGAGCTCGCAGGAAGCATAAATCAATTGGGGACTTCGCTACACCAATATCAAACGAAAACTGATGGGGCAATTTCAGAATTGACCAAACAAATGTCCCAGCTCGCCACCGCAATGTTAACACTCACTAGTGAACCTGGCCGACTACCTTCACAAACCATCCAAAACCCGAAGGCGAATGTCAGCATGATAAGGAAGTCAAACATGAAGGTAGCACTGGAAAAAACAGCACGATCCACAACTTACAGACTTACAAACAAACACTTCACCCGTAGGCACCGGCCTGATTGGAATCAAGAAGAAGACCAACCCAATGATGGCAGAACGTGGGTCACGCATAATGACAATGGACGTTATACATTCACGGTTAACATGACACCTCCACCGATTACACACTTTGACATACCAGCATCTGGCTGGAATGACCATAACAATTCGGACTCTAATGGTCCCAGGAGGGACCCCCTAACTAACATCTATGCGTCAGTGCAAAATATTTACCTAGAAGATCAGGAGTTAAAAGGGCCCGATTATACAAATCCAGAGCCAAAGGATGAGCAGAATGACCCGATAATGGAAAGATCCCTCACTTCAGATCAGGAGTCACAACCGGAAAGGGATAAGGACCCAGGGGCCTTCACAGTCACCTGTGGTATTGGTGAAGCCCAAATTCACAAGTGCTTAATCGATCTTGGGGCTGCCGTCAACGCCATGCCTTACTCCTTATATTACTTATTGGGGCTTGGCCCATTGAAACCACCAAGGTCAAATATCGAGTTGGGAGACAAATCATGTATCCAACCGGTTGGAATGCTTGAAGATCTAATAATCGATGTAGGAGAGCTCGTAGTTGCTGCGGATTTTTATGTAATAGAAACAAAAGAGAACAGCAAAGACGGACCTCCAACGCTTATATTGGGACGACCTTTTCTCTATGCCACCAAGGCATGGATCGACGTGGGCAAGGGCTTGTTATCACTTACATTTGGCGGCAAAAATTCAGATGTCTACATCGATGATTATAATGGCCGCCCAGGAACATGGAAACCGCCAGACATTGTACCTATCTCGGAACTCAGTACACAAATTTCTGACCTGCCAAAAGAGACCAAGAGAGTGACAAGACCAGCAGCTATGGTCAAAGGTCCCTCGCCTCCTCAGAAACAATGGAAGGAGAAACCACCAGAACCATGGGAACTGGACCCAAGCACATCATCTCACAAGAACTCGGGAAGAGTCAAAGCTAGAATCAATGCAGGAGCTGCGGCAAAATTTGACCTGAGCCGCCCATGGGATCCCAACTGGTGATCCCCATGTGTCGAGCCAACGACGTTAAACAAGTGCACTGGTCGGGAGGTAACCCGACACCTATCTTACTTTCAGTAATTTTAATTTCTGTCATTTAGTTTTTACCGTAAGTCACTCTCACCCACTTTTTGTATAGAAAGAATGACCCCTTGTAGAAATCGATTTTTGGAGCAAGATCAGATCAGCCAGGCAGCTTCCGAGAATTTACCGGGCCTGCGCTGAGAGTTCATGGCCCCAGCCGAACTCCCTCGATTATCCAGCTCCGAGGCATGTCGTTCCACGACACAACACAGTAAAAGGGAGTTTAGTTCTTCTCTTTTCCTTAATGTCATTTCCTTTTCTTGTATATATTTGCATGACTTTTGAACTAAGGCACGCCTTCGTTCAAAAGTGTGGGGTGAGAACCGCCTTTGTACATAAACATGTTTTCTTTTTCCTTTTCCCTTAATATTATGTTTTTGAAAATATGAACTTGAGAATGTGAAAAAGATAGATCTAAATTCATGCATTTACCTTGTGAAAAATCAATTGTCTAAAAACTTAGAATGTAACTTCTCATTTGTCCCTTTGTGTTGAGATAAACAGGGGATGTGGAGTTGACATAAACTGCCCTAGAGAGGCTTGGCAAGCACTCGAAGGATCGAATCAAACTATATGGTTTTCGAAGTCAGTGGAGGCTGCACTTCGGGTTTCAGTAAAGATTGAAGTCATCTCCGCCGTGCAGCGTATATGCAAGAGGCGGGACGGGAATCAAACTGTCCTATCTCTAGTCCTAGTAGCCAGGAAAATAGATGATCGACCCTCATCTTGACCCGCGCGAAACGGCATGGATGAGAAAGAGCGGGGAGGTATTTCCATGTGCTTGCGGGCGACGATTGGACCTCCCAAAAAGGCTGAGAAAATGGACTAGCAAGTCACAAAGAAGCAAAAGCTCAAAGAAGCTAATCAATGGCCAAAGGCTAAAATTGTGAAGGTTTTAACCGAACAAAAGTGAAGAAACTCAAACTCAATATCGAAGGCCAAAGGCCGATTCACTACAAAAGCTGTCCCTCGCCAAAAAGAAATCAAAGTGCTCAACTCAGTGAAACCCAAACCGAATCACGTGCTAGAGAAAGCTACAAGGAAACCATATAGTGCGAGTCGATCCCGAGAATGCAGTCCGGGAGCCTAAAAAGGGCTATCTCCCGAAACATCCGAATTAATTTGCATCTCGGCACGAAGGTACAAGTATCAAGTTTCTTCTAAGTATTTACACGGTTTAGTTTGGTAATAAGTAAGTAATGCATGAATTAAGATAAATCAAGTCCCACAGTCTCACTTTCATATTTTACTTAGAGTGTGTGCCGCCCTTTAAAAAGCATTGTTCGGGACGAACAACTAAAAGTGTGGGGTGATCTGATGGACCATAATTGTATGAATCATAAACACGGATAAACCCACCAAATTAGACGCTTTGTCTATTTAACTTTTGCTTGTTAGTTCCGATATTTATCTGCAGGGTATTTTGACGTCTAGAGAGAATACAGGCTAAGAAGGACGTTTTAAGCTGAAAAGATATTACGAGTCATTCCAAGTCATGACCAGATGCTGACTGAAGAAATATCATGAACCTGACATGGAATCACTCAAAACAAGTCCAACCGAAAGGCAACCAGAGACAATCCGGAGCTGAAAAGAGCCGATGGCTTTTGGAGAAAAGATCTCAAACACACTCCACCACTCTCCTCTTGCCACATGGGCGGCGGCTAGAGCTCCTCCTTTCCCCTTCCTCCACATGTGGCCGGTGGCTTTCCTCCCCTTGATGACATCACCGGCGGCTTTAGCTCCTCCATGGATATCTTACCATGTGGTGGCCTCTCCTCCACACCTCTCACTCCCCCATGGCTATAAATACCAAGCCATTCCCTTTGTAATCAACATCCCATTCTCATTCCAATTCCATAAGTTAGTGAGAGAAGCTCTCACTTCTCTCCAGATTAGGGCACCACTCTTGTAAACACTTGTTTCAATCTATAATAATCCTGTTGGTTCTTGAGTATTCTAGTAGTTCCTGAGTTTACTCCTGTTGGTTCTTGAGTATTCTCTTTACTTACTGTCTTAGCTATGATATCCACCTCTATGGATATTCGTAGCTAAACCCTTCATTCGGTTGAAGGGGTGTACTTGTATCATACAATGTTTTAGACCCTGCACCTAGTGCCTCTCTGTGTTCAAAACTTGTTCTATGTGCCACATATTAGGTTAGAATTTCCAAGGTTGAGTGGATGCTTTAATGGGCAAAGCTCTTCCGTGGGGTTCGTGAACATACTCGGGTAAGTGGATGCTTTAACGGGCAAAGCTTATCTGAGGAGTTCGACCTCTCTTAAAAACCATTTGGTTGATCGTCACTGAAGATCAAATGGATGCACATAAGGCTAAGATACTTCGAAAGGAGGAATTAGTCTAAATAGAACAAGTGTTCTAAATGATGTGGCAAGTCTTGTGCTAGAAATAGCCTCGATTCATCTTTGAACACATAGTATGATCATTAGAGGTCAATGATAAACAGACTATGATACAAGGCCCCTGCAATCGAATACTTCCTTTTAACTGCAATATCAACTGCTGACGTTCCGCAAGACTTACCAATCACGCAACAACCGCTGTAAGTCTTTCCTTTTATTTTCAGTATTTACTTTTCTGTTATTTACTTTTCCACACTAAAAACCAAAACCAACAAAAAAGTCACGTAGTTATTCGCGCTAAAACCTCAATCAACCCTAAAATCACGTTCCCCGCCTGTACAATCCCTCAAAGAACGACTTATCCCCCTAATTCCCTTGGGTTCGACCCCTACTTACCACTTGCTACCCAGTAGTGAAGTCACGAGTAGCGGACTTATAAATTTATTCTTGACTTTCGCACACGACGACTGTGCGTCCGTCAAGGAACTCCCCTCGTTTGTAGATGTGCCCCCTTGAATAATAGAGATGCCAATGTGCTAAGCTTTATCATTCATGATGCAAATACTTTCCTTGATGACAATAGAACATGAGAGGTTAAATGTAACAAGTGATAGATATAGAAATAATAACAAACTCAAGTATGAGCAATATGGTATCACACGATCACAAAATAACATCATGACATATATGTTTAAGAGAGTTCAAACAAGGAAAGTAAACTACATCTTCCTTCATGCACAATGTGTCTAAGTCATAGCAACAAAGTAGTTCCAATACATTAAAGTCATATAAAGCTCATGAACACTAAGGGGTGACATCATATTTCGCAGAAAAATCATGGGAGGTGGAGGGGCTTAGGCGATGTGAACTAGAATTGGAGTGAGTGAGACTCACTCCACACTTAAAATCGAAGCCACACCCAAGTCATGCAAAACACTTAAACATGAAAAACAAGTATGAACAACTTACAAACCAGGTTACCTCCCGCGAGGGCCTAGTTTTTCTCATCTTGGCAAAGACGTAGCAAAGCGCCCCATAGAATCACTCGTGAGAAGTCCTTTGCTAGGATCCCTTCTCATGGAGCCTTGGACATTTGAGATGTTAATCCACCTTCAAATCCCATTTGAATTTCTTCCCATCAAGCCTATAATGGACTTTCCTTTGGGAGCATGACCTCTTTAAGAATGTGCATTCCTTAAAAACTAAGGGGTCATGGGAGCTTTTTCCAATTGATCTTTCGAAGTAGGGCAAGAAGCTCCAAAACTTGTTTCGAGACGTCGTAGTGAAGAAAGGGTCTTCAAAACTTGCCTCGAGCTTGATGGGCACACCCTCCTTTAGCTTTTCAATTATTTCCTTGGGTGCCCATTCCTCAATACCCCTTATTAGACTTGTGTCTTCTTGCATGCGAGGTTGGTCTTTAGTCTCTTCCATGAAAACCTCAACAAAGTCTCTATACCCTTGAAGTTCGTGTGGCTCAATATCCTCTTCCTTTACCATATCATCATCAAGAATTCGGGATTCACATTTAGGCTCTTCTATAGCGGGAGGGAGGAGTTCATCTTCATCAATATAAAAGTCATTTCCTCTATGCAAGAGGCATCATCATTGAAGAATTCCTCGCCGGAGAGCCAAGGCGTTGATGGAATGGTGAGCTCTTGTGTGTTCTCATCTAAATGATCTTGAGATGTGCTAGTAGTGAAGGATGCTTCACTCTTGCATTCCACCTCGTCTTCGTCACAAGATTCACCATCACACCCCTCATAAAAAGCTTGGAGAGCGGCTCTATTGAACTCCTCCTCATTTAATTGATCCCATTCTTGCCTTGAGGCATTAAATTCAAGAACTTCCTCTTTGGACACCTCTTCTTCATCATCAAAGTCCCCATTTTCCATTGCTTGTCGCGCTAATGTGCTTTCCAACACTTTTCTTTGAGCTATAAGTTCATCCATGCGTTGGTTCAAAGCTTGGAAAGCTTGTTGCGTGTCTAGGCAATCTTGGGAGATCTTGGCATTAAGAGCTTCATAAGAGGCCATCCCTTCTTGTCTATCCCTCTCACCTTCATTCAAAGAGTTTAGCAATTCCTTGTAGAAGAGCTCCTTGTCCATAGGTTGTGGATTTTGAGGGTATGGAGGGTAGGAGTCTTCTTCTTGTTTACCCTTCTCATTTGCCTTCAAGGAGTTTAGCAATTCTTCGAGGGTGGGTTCATTGGCTCTAGGTTGGGGATTCATAGGATAAGGAGGGTAGGACTTTTCCTTGAATGAGCATTGGCTATCATCCAAATATGGAGAGTATGAATGTTTCGGATAGCTATGCTCTTCCCAATATGCATTTTGTTGCTCCTCCTCTTGGTAATATTCTTCATTGTATGAGACTTGTTGGTTGTATGAATACATCCTCGCAAGACAAAAGAACAAAAGTTAGCAAGAGAAATGAGTGTAAAGAATGTAGAAAAGAAAAGGAAAAATATTTACAAGAATAGTCCAAATCTCACAAAATCTACTCTAGTGCTCTAGTTAATTCATTGCTCCCCGACAACGACGCCATTTTGACGTGCGATTTTTAGTGCATGATCAAAAACATTTATATTTGACCGGTAAGTACCGGGTCATCCAAGGAGCAAGTCCAAACTTATGAGCACTATTCGATTTCGTTCCGATAAGTCTATCCTAATTGCAAAAGGTTTGATTGGTGAAGTTACTAAAGAAAATGAATATGAACAATGTAAACAAACTAAGGGATCTAGAGAAATGTCACTACCAAGGCAAAAGGTGTACTCTAGGAAAGTACTTCACTCATGTGTGTTTTTAGACTCCAAGAGTTTAATTTCATGCAAGATACTTGTCCTAGATGATTAGATTACGGCCCGTATATCTATCAAGTCAAATTCCACCTCTTGGTTACTTCTTCGACTTGAGGAAGATATACCTTATACACACGAATCTCAATCTCTCGATATTATTGACTCGCGTCCTACTCATATCTCTCAATTGTCAACTCTCGTTGCATAATCGATCCTTATGAGGAGGTGAAGTTCTAGCCTATCTCAATGCTAGGATGGGTCACGCTAGTGAACACCGCCTAACAATGGTGATTTACTTGTTTTCGAGAACCTTTGGCGTCCACCTCTCGGTTACTTAGCCCAAGATTCCTTAATGACTCAATATCTAGATACTTTGGCTTCCACCTCCCGGCTACTTGACCAAAGAACCATAGAAATTAATCATCTAGGCATTTTCTCAAACACCTAGAGTGCTTAACTCAAGTCATAAACCAAAACCATTCACTTAGACATTTTCTCAAACACCTAGAGTGCATAGTTTGATCATTCATTCAAAGTAAACCACAATCATCCAAAATATGTTATTCTAGCATTCATTCATAATAGATAAGGAGTATTAACACACATGAGATCCATAGGACCCTAGAATACAAAACACTACTCACAAATCATGTTCATAGACAAACACAAATTGTATTGAGTACATAGATAAAGATACAATGGAAAGAATAAATCAATGATCTTCAATCTTCAATGGATGATCCCCCCTTGAAGCCTTGGTAGCTTGCTCTCTCTAGAAACCTTCAATGTTTCGTGCTCCAAAACCCTAGCTCGAACTCCCCCAAAAATCCCCCCGATTTCTATTTAGAGCAAAGAATAAAAATCTGATTTTTTTCAGGCGGGACCTGGGCGAGTACGACGGGACTCGGCCGGGTGTGAGATTGATCCGAGCAGGCAGCAGAGGGGACCCGGGCGGGTGCAACGTGACTCGACCGGGTGTTAGGCTATCCGGGTGAGAGGAGCAGATGGGACCCGGTTGGGTGCAGGGAGACCCGGGCGAGTGCAATGGTCAGCCGAGCATGGTGTGGTGGAGACCCGGGCGGGTACTGCAGGACCCGGCCGAGTGCAACGTCTGTTTGGCAATCTTAACCTCCGAATTTGGTCTTGGCATCAACAGAAGAGTTGTATCCCTCCGAGTTAGCTTTCCAACAAGCTTTGAATCAACCAAATCGGACATCATATGAGATCTGTGCGCTCAAAATAAGCTGCAAAGGTTCGTCTGTCCCGTTTTGCCCGAAAATTCATATTTTTGCTCCGAAACTTCGGTTTTCTGCGAGAATTGATCTTTTTGAACCCGGGGACCGTAAAGTGTGTTTCTCACCTGAAATGACAATAAAGAAGGTCAAATGACATCGAAAGAGACTCGGAACGGATCAAAACTCTTCGTAAATGGATAGATAAATGAGTAGAGAATTCGACTCATCAATTTTCCACAAGTACATGTTCTTGTGGCAAGGCAAACGTGCCACTTATGATGCTTCATTTGCCGTGATAACTTCATAAATTCCGCGCGACGAGTTATGTAGGGTGACTCTGTGGTACTGTGCCCTTTGTCGGAGTACCTCCAACCTCTGGTGAACCTTGGGAAAAAAAGCTGAATCCGTGTTGTCGTAAAAATAACGGCGCTTGTTGAAGTATTTATTCAATTATTTAAACGTGAACATAACAAATGCTGAAATTGGTAAATCACGTCCGTGTTTGAGAACGTCGTTGAACGATTCGGAAGCATTCGTGGTCATTGAGCCCCATCTCATACCACCATTATCCATTGCCAAAGACCATAACTCAAGGTGTAAGTTTCACAACAACATTCGAACATAAGGTCTGTCTTTCAAGACTATAATCAATTCCTTATATTCAGCTGCAAACTTGTACTCTTTCTTGGCATATGCCACTTTGCCAAGTTTCTTTTTCAAAAAAGAGTCTTTGACCTTGGTGTTGAAGTTGCTCTGCGAATGGCTAACGCAAACACGATGGTAAGCCATAGGAGGCGACCATTCTAGTTCTGTCGTAGCAGCCATTATTCCAGCGTGCTTGTCGGAAATCACGCACAAGCCCTGGCATGAAGTGAACCATCGCGAATGCATCTCACGAACCAACTCCAGCTAAAGGTGTTTTCACTCTCGACCAAAGCAAACGCAACAGGCAGAACACCATTGTTTACGTCCAAAGAGCATGCTACCAACAACTTTCCGTACGTATGGGTACCGTTGATTGATAATATAGGACGACAATGCTTAAATGCATGAATACTTGTACAAATGCCCAAAAAACACGATTTACCTGCATGTACTCACCATCAATTTCTTCTGTATCCCATCTAACAACTGTTTCCGGACTTGCATCAACTAAAGCATTCATCAAGTGTGGCACGTTAGCGAAAGAGCCCTCGTATGTTTTAAATAACTGTATCATTGATTGTTGCTTGGCTTGCCAAGCTTTCAAGTATGCAATTTGTAGCACATAGTCTTTACCAATTCTGCCTTGTATTTCTGCAGCAGTGAACCTCAACTTTTCAGTCATCATGATGGACCACAATTATACGAATCAAAAACACAGTAAAACCCCCCAAGTTAGACTGTTTGTCTATCTAACATCCATCTGTTAGTCCCGATATATTTCCACAGGGCATTTTAGAGACTGAAGTGAAAACATGCTAAGGAGAGGATTTTATGCTGAAAAGATAACAAGAGTCAATCCAAGGTCAAGATCATATGCCGACTGAAGAAATATCAAGGATCCTGACGTTGAATTGACCAGAATAAATTAATCAGAAGAAGCAGGAGTGAAGTCAAGACAGTCCGGGGAAGGAACACACTGACAGTTTTGTGAAAAGACTGCACAAAACTGTACAAAATTCACATATGGCAAGATGACTTGGTGACTTGATGAAGAGGTGACCAAAGGAGGAAAACCTCCCCATTCCACCACCCACTACCGGCGGCGCCACCCCTCCTCCTCCTTGGTGACCGGCTACTTGCCTTGGAGGTGGAGGAAACAACCCATTGCTCCTCCACCACAACCGGCTACCGGCGGCTGAGCTCCACCACTCCTCCTCCGCCACTTGGTGGCTCCTCCTTGGCTCCTCCTTGGCTCCTCCTCCTCCCTTGGATCAAACCAATCTCCACCACCCATCTCCACCCATTTTTCCTATAAAAGGAGGTGCTCCTCCTCCTCATAAATCATCCGAAAAATTGTAATCACTTCTCTCTCTACATTTTGTTACTTGTAAGTTTGGTTCGGTTTTGAAATAATACTCCTGTTTGTTCTTGAGTATTATACTGGAAATTATAATACTCTTGTCGGTTCTCGAGTATTATAATACTGTAGAGAATACTCCTGTTGGTTCTTGAGTATTCAGTAGGAATTAGGAATACTCCTGTTGGTTCTTGAGTATTCCACCCCTTTCCCTCTTACTGTTTTCAAAAACCCCCGAGTATTTAGCTATGTTATCCATCTCTATGGATATTCGTAGCTAAACTCTTATTCGGTGGAAGGTATTTTCTTGTATTATATAATGTTGTAATATCTTTTAGTTTCATTTCTTTGTATTCAAAACTTGTTCTATGTGCCATTTATAGTCAGAATTTCCAAGGTTGAGTGGATGCTACGAAAGGGCAAAACTCTTCCGTGGGGATTCGTGAACATACTCGGGTAAGTGGATGCTACGAAAGGGCAAAGCTTATCTGAGAAGTTCGACTCATCTAAAACACCACTTGGTCAATCGTAACTGTGAGATCAAGTGGATGCACAAAAGGCTAAGATACTTCGAAAGGAGGAATTAGTCTGAAATAGAACAAGGGTTGCTTTAAACGATGTTGCAAGTCTTGCGCTACGAAAGGGCCTCGATTCATCTTTGAATACTTAGAAAAGTTACTAACAGTTTATTATATACATGTTATAATACAAGAGTACCTGAAACCGAATGCTTTACTTTACTGTTAAACCGCAATCACCAACTGCTGATCTACTGGAGGAATTACAATCACGCATCACCCACTGTAAGTCTTCTTTGTATTTACAGCATTTTAATTTCTGTATTTACTTTTCCGCAATCAAAACCAAAAACCCCCAAAAAATCACGTAGTTAATTAGAGCGCTAAAATCTCAATCAACCATAAAACACGCTCCCCCCAGTTCAATCACCCTAAAAGAATAGCCTATTCCCCTAATTCCCTTGGGTTCGACCCCTACTTACCACTTACTACCCAGTAGTGTAGTCACAAGTAGCGGATATTATAAATTTATTTGTACAGAGGACACTGCACCTTAACGACAGTGCGGTGGCCCTCCGTCAAATTGGCGCCGTTGCCGGGGAATTAGCCATCGAATAAGCTATTCTTTCGTTCCCTCCCATGACCTCATGACGCAACCACCTTCATATGCATGGACAACACGGCACCTTCCACTGTTCGGGGGAACGGATGCAGAAGATCCAGTACTACACTGTCGGAGGTTTCACTACGTTTGCTGCCACATTAAACCTGAGACTGAAACGTTAGAAGAATTTAAGCTTAAATGCTTTAAATTCTCTCTAAAGTATTTCGCAACAATCTGGTATTACACATCACCCGCTAGTAGTGCGGTACGTTTCGTGGACCTTTGTGCACCATTCCTGAAAGAATTCTCCCCACCATCTTTACGCCAAGAAACCCGCGAGAAGATCCTGAACCTTCAACAATCCCGGGATGAGACTTTGGACGAATACTACATGAACTACGATGCCATCGTCTCAAGCTGCCCGCACCATGGGTTTACGAAGAAAATTCTTCTCCAAAAATTTCTTCGTGGGATGAGGGCCGAAGAGCTGGGAAGAGTTAACGAAGCTATGAGAAGGTCTGCCATAAACTTCACCATTGCAGACATGTGGCACCTTATAATCGGCTTGGCCGCTGCCACAAGACGAGCACCCCAAATTGACGAGGAAATGCAGACAGAAGAAGCTGACCCAGAGGCTGATGAAGGAGAAACCACCGAACCGTCAGAAGAGACTCCTGAACCATCTGAAGAATCAGACATGGAAAGCACCGGAAGCAACGAAGTAGGAGTCCAGAACACCACTGACAAATTTCCCAGGCCTTCCCGACTTTTCCCCTCGATCAATAGGCAAATCGCTGAAAACCATGTGATCAAAGAAGAGGCTGAAAAGAGGATGGGAAAAGGGCCTGAGCAGAATGACTCCTACATGGAGCACGCTTTCGCCATGACTGTACAAGGCAGCCCTAAACAGGAGAACACCCAGTTCAAAAAGCTGATAGTGAAAGGTCCCTCGCCTTCTCAGAGACGTTGGAAGGAGATACCATCAGAACTGGACCCAAACCCGTCATCTGCTAAAAAATCAGGAAGACTCACCGCAAGAATCAAGGTCGGTGGAATCAAAAAGTTTGACCTCAGCCACCCATGGGACCCAAACCAGTAATCCACAACGAGATATCGTCGAGCCAACGACGTAAAACAAGTGCACTGGTCGGGAGGTAACCCGACACTATCTTACTTTCCGCACTTACTTTCAGTACTTAGTTTTAAGCTTGCATGACTTTTGAACTAAGGCACGCCTTCGTTCAAAAGTGGGGGGTGAAAACCGCCTGTGTACATAAATAACATGCTTGCTGTTTTTCTTTTTTTAGTAATAGTATCTTTTTGAACATATGAACTTAAGAATGTGAAAAAGATAAATCAGAATTCATGCATTTACCTTGTGAAAATTCAAACTGTTTAAAAACTTAGAATGTAACTTTCCATTTGTCCTTTGTACTGAGATAACTAGGGATGTGGAGTTGACATAAACTGCCCTAGAAGGACTTGGGAAGCAATCAAAGGATCAGATCAAACTATATGGTTTTCGAAGTCAGTGGAGGCTGCACTTCGGGTTTTCAGTGAATAATTGAGTCAAACTCCGCCAAGAAGCATCTATGCAAAGGCGAGGACGGGAATCAGACCGTCCTCTCTCTAGTCAAAATAGCCGAGAAAATAGATAAGCGACCCTCATCTTGACCTGCGCAAAACGACGAAGACGAGAGGAGAGGGGAGGTATATCCATAGGCTTGCGGGCGATGATTGGACCTCCCAAGAAGGCTGACAAAATGGACTAGCAAGTCACAAAGCAGCGAAAAACTCAAAGAAGAAAATCAAAAGAGGCCAAAGGCCCAAAATTGTGAAGGTTTTAACCGAGCAAAAGTGAAGCACTCGACAAAGTCAAATCAAAGGCCAAAGGCCGATTCACTACAACAAAAAAGCAGTCCCTCGCCAAAGAAAAAATCAAGAAGGTTCAACTCACTGAAACCCGAACCGAATCACGTGCATGAGAAAGCTACCAGAAGACCATATAGTACGAAACGATCCCGAGGCTGCAAACCAGGAACCTGAAAAGGGCTATCTCCCGAAACATCCAATATAATTTGCATCTCAGCATGGAGGTACAAGTATTAAGTTTCTTCTATTTATTTACGCAGTTTAATTTGGTAATAAGTAAGCAATGCATGAATTAGGATAGATCGAGTACCACAGTCTAATTTTCATATGCCAAATCAGAACCTAGAACTTACGCCCTTTAATAGCATTGTTCGGGACGAACAACTAAAAGTGGGGGGTATTATGATGGACCACAATTATACGAATCAAAAACACAGTAAAACCCCCCAAGTTAGACTGTTTGTCTATCTAACATCCATCTGTTAGTCCCGATATATTTCCACAGGGCATTTTAGAGACTGAAGTGAAAACACGCTAAGGAGAGGATTTTATGCTGAAAAGATAACAAGAGTCAATCCAAGGTCAAGATCATATGCCGACTGAAGAAATATCAAGGATCCTGACGTTGAATTGACCAGAATAAATTAATCAGAAGAAGCAGGAGTGAAGTCAAGACAGTCCGGGGAAGGAACACACTGACAGTTTTGTGAAAAGACTGCACAAAACTGTACAAAATTCACATATGGCAAGATGACTTGGTGACTTGATGAAGAGGTGACCAAAGGAGGAAAACCTCCCCATTCCACCACCCACTACCGGCGGCGCCACCCCTCCTCCTCCTTGGTGACCGGCTACTTGCCTTGGAGGTGGAGGAAACAACCCATTGCTCCTCCACCACAACCGGCTACCGGCGGCTGAGCTCCACCACTCCTCCTCCGCCACTTGGTGGCTCCTCCTTGGCTCCTCCTTGCCTCCTCCTCCTCCCTTGGATCAAACCAATCTCCACCACCCATCTCCACCCATTTTTCCTATAAAAGGAGGTGCTCCTCCTCCTCATAAATCATCCCAAAAATTGTAATCACTTCTCTCTCTACATTTTGTTACTTGTAAGTTTGGTTCGGTTTTGAAATAATACTCCTGTTTGTTCTTGAGTATTATACTGGAAATTATAATACTCTTGTCGGTTCTCGAGTATTATAATACTGTAGAGAATACTCCTGTTGGTTCTTGAGTATTCAGTAGGAATTAGGAATACTCCTGTTGGTTCTTGAGTATTCCACCCCTTTCCCTCTTACTGTTTTCAAAAACCCCCGAGTATTTAGCTATGGTATCCATCTCTATGGATATTCGTAGCTAAACTCTTTATTCGGTGGAAGGTATTTTCTTGTATTATATAATGTTGTAATATCTTTTAGTTTCATTTCTTTGTATTCAAAACTTGTTCTATGTGCCATTTATAGTCAGAATTTCCAAGGTTGAGTGGATGCTACGAAAGGGCAAAACTCTTCCGTGGGGATTCGTGAACATACTCGGGTAAGTGGATGCTACGAAAGGGCAAAGCTTATCTGAGAAGTTCGACTCATCTAAAACACCACTTGGTCAATCGTAACTGTGAGATCAAGTGGATGCACAAAAGGCTAAGATACTTCGAAAGGAGGAATTAGTCTGAAATAGAACAAGGGTTGCTTTAAACGATGTTGCAAGTCTTGCGCTACGAAAGGGCCTCGATTCATCTTTGAATACTTAGAAAAGTTACTAACAGTTTATTATATACATGTTATAATACAAGAGTACCTGAAACCGAATGCTTTACTTTACTGTTAAACCGCAATCACCAACTGCTGATCTACCGGAGGAATTACAATCACGCATCACCCACTGTAAGTCTTCTTTGTATTTACAGCATTTTAATTTCTGTATTTACTTTTCCGCAATCAAAACCAAAAACCCCCAAAAAATCACGTAGTTAATTAGAGCGCTAAAATCTCAATCAACCATAAAACACGCTCCCCCCAGTTCAATCACCCTAAAAGAATAGCCTATTCCCCTAATTCCCTTGGGTTCGACCCCTACTTACCACTTACTACCCAGTAGTGTAGTCACAAGTAGCGGATATTATAAATTTATTTGTACAGAGGACACTGCACCTTAACGACAGTGCGGTGGCCCTCCGTCACATCACATCCCGAATTTCCATGGCAATGTACTTCTTTTCAGATGGACGTTGTTGTACATAATTGTGTCGTTCTGACATGTGTGATATACACAATGCTTTCGGACCTCCCAACGGTGATTTCCTCTCATTGATGCTATGCGGAGGCCCCATGGACAAACATCTCGTCCCTTTCGACATTCAAACACCATAAAAGAAGGGTTGGATTTTTTACCCCGTATTTCACCCGATTCAGTATCGACCACTTCTGCACAGCATGTATGGCAAGTTATTTTGTCTCTAATGAACTCTCCAGTGCAAGTGATGGACAAAGATCCGGTTGATCAAAATTTCCTCCCAAATACTCATCGGCTAGTTGATTTGTTTCTCACGCCGAAATATCTTCAAAATCTGGATGATCCGATACAAAATGTGGTTGTGCATTCTCGTACTCAGGATTCTCCACAGACACCATCTCTAAAGTCTCCATTTCTTCTCGGTCGTACTCGTCCATCACTAGGTAATCAAAATTATCCAGGGTAGGCATTTTCATTTCAAATAGAAAGAGAGAAAATGATGAGAGATTTGTAGTAGGGAAATAACGTTGATGTAGAAAATGAAGAAAGGAAGTGCAATATATAGACATTCAAATCGGATTCCCGAAATTTAGTTTTCATTTAAAACCGGATTCCTGGCATTCGGTGTTCAAAGAACACCGTCATGTGCCCGTCAGGTCACTTCTACTCGAGACTGACCCAGGTCAAAAAAGAAACTGGATCCCAGGGATCCAGTTTTCATAAGATTCTCGATTTTGTTCAGAGTTTTAAAATCATGTAAATCGGGTGAAATAAGAAATGGGTAAAAATCATGTAAACTGAGAGTTTTGATCTTTAGTTCCGAAACGTAATTTGAAAGCCAAATTGGGTGGAATAAGAAAAGTAAATTTAAACGTAATTTGAAAACATAAGTCGAAAAGAATAACAAAAAATGCTACCATCTATTCTCTAACTTTTCCTGCTCTCCTATAGCGCAACTTCCTCAACCAATACTATATTGGCCTCTTTTGAGTATGCAACTGGTGCCCGTGAACTGGTGGTGGTGGTAGCAAAGCTGGCGCCCGTGAGCTGGAGGGACGATCATAGTCTTCTGTCTGTGAATCGAGGTTGGTGACATGATCATCGTCTAGACTCATCTCGTCATCGTCACCTATATCGAAAAATACAATTTCTTAGTGTAAACTAGTAAATTAATAAAATAAATATGAGAATAAATTGTTAGTGAAAATTACCATTTCCAAACTAAATAATATCAGGGTTAATAGTCAATATGCGCAACTTTCCCAACACCCGTAGTTCCTCCACTATTGTATAGAATATGTGGTGAAACTTCTATTGCTCATGGGGTCTGTAGTAGTGGTGAATCCTTCAGCAGCATCCGATACGCATATGTGCGAATCTATATAAACAAAATGTTATTTACACATGTAAAAAATGATAATAATAAATATTGAACTGTTGAAAACTAACATTGCTCGGCAACTGATGGGCACTAGGGCAATATGCCTGAGTGTCCTCTTCCTCCAATCTGTGCTGAATAAGGCGGTGTGTGACCCTCGAATACCAAGCAACATATTCCTCAGTTGGAATATCAATGTCATCGCCAACCTGGCCCGGATCATTATATAATACTCTCTCCCATCTACTGGCCCATATCTTAACATACTGGTGGAAGTGCACCCTCCAATGGACTTTATTTTTCTCTCCACATCGTGGTGCTCATTCGTACATGCTATAGGAGCAGGTTGAATGTTCTGCTTCCATCCGAACTGCCTCATCACACGAATCGGATGATGCCACTCAATAATGTTGAAGCAAATCAGCGTCACATCAGCTATCCATAATTCCCTGGACTCGAGACAAACGGGATGCAGTCGCTCAATCAATTCCTCATCATATGGTCGATAACAAAAATCACCATGGACCATTCGCTGTAGTTGGTCTCGAAAGAAGACCAAAGCACCACATGGGACCTCTTCGAAATGTTTTGGTCTGATCGTCGTACAAGTCTGACATGAGAGTCAATCTCAACAAACACAAAATGTATGCACTGGCATATTTCCTTAATGTCTCTTCATCCGCGTCAGCTGGCATATGATTCAGGTAGTTATCGAACCATGTCTTGCAACCCATCGACTTCTGCTTAGGACGGTCAGGCACAACACCCAATAAACTTAAACAAAGGGGCTCCCATTCCAACTCCACTAATCTAGACATAAGCTCCCATCTATGGGTAAGCCAGCATGGAGCGCCACGTCCCATAGTGTAATGGTAGCCTCCCCTCCATTCAAATGGAATGTGTGTGTCTCCGGGCGCCGACAAGCGTATTTTTAACCCTTTATAGTTGTAGTTACTGTTTTAGGGGTCAATTTGTAGTCAAAAACAATATATAAACCTTGGTAAGCCAAGGGTTGATCCAAGGAACAACGTGTGTGATTGCTAGCTAACAAGCGACCTATTTAGCTATTCCAAATAATGAGAAGTTTTGGTGTGAAACAAATCACAGAAATTAAATGCAGAAAATATAAAAGGTTTTGGCTTGATCAGAGAAAGAATCCCAGGATCAAACTTCACCCGTGCCAACCCACAAATCATGCAAAAATATCACGTAAATTTATCATGCTATCGAATATGGAAATAAACCAAAATAACACTAGACAAGCCGCCCATCACCGGATCATTGTTTAGATTAATCTCAATCATTGAACGCCGCCCATCCACGGATTATCAACGATTTTGATTAGTTAAGCTTAGGGTTTTTCAGACAAAAGTCAACTTTCCTATTAATTCATGCACTACCATTGTAGTTACCATGACCTAATATCAATTTCCTATGATCTGGTTAATACCTAGGACACATTCATCTTTTGGTAATTAACCTAAATACGCTCTAGCATGCAACATCCCATTCAATGTAAAACTTGCAAGAAACTATAAAATTAAGCACAATGAAATTGAATAGTTAAAATTGCAATAATGAAAAACGTTTAATTGATCACACGAAGAGCTGGGTACATGCCACGGGATCCGTAGGATCCCGGAATAAAGAAGACTACTCACTATTCATGATAAGTTAACCAAAAATAGTGTAGAAAAGCAATTAAGGATGAGGAAACCGTGTAGATGATGTAGCTCGTTAAATCATCAATCTCTCGCGATATTCTGCTATGTCTTCTTCCCCCAAGTTAGGTCAGAAACTCTCCAAAATCAAGCGTGTCGTAAATAGATCCCAAATTTCCTGATTATATTTGGAAATTTATGACTGGGTCGTAAAACTCGTAACATCCGAGAATGTTACGGTAGTCACGGCACCCCTGAAAATCTCTGTCAAAAAACCCTACCGTAACACCCATAACGTTTCCATATGTTACGGCTGTTACGTTACGGGTGTTACGGCCCCCTCTAAAATATATGCCAAATAATCCTGCCGTAACACTCGTAACATTGGCAGATGTTACGGCTGTTACGGCACTGCTATTTTTGTCTGCCAATTCTATAGCCGTAACGTCCGAATTTGGTCTTGGTGCAAACTACAAAGTTGTAGCTCTTTGAATTAGCTTTCGAACAAGCTGTAGCATGATTCATTTGGACAACATATGAGATTTGGGAATGAAAATTAAGCTGGGAAGGTCAGTCTGCCCTGTTTTTGCCCAAATCTTCACCAAATGCTTTGTTTTACTTCGGATCAATCCAAAAGTCTTAAGTATGTGATATTTGACCTGAAACACTAGAAAAGAGATTAAATGACAATAAAATGTCGGGGAAACAAACATAATCCATCATCAAATGAATTGAATAATAGGTCAAGAATTTGACCGATCAAAACACTCCACACTTAGGATTTGTTCGTCCTGAACAAACATTAAGTTCAAGTCAATAAACTTCAGAATAGTTACCCACTCAAGTATCATGTGATCAATGCTAACTAAACTAAATATGCAAATCCTAACTCACTGTTGTAGAGGACACGATTGCATTTAGCGTATGGATCAAGCCTTAAAACCTCTAGGCTGCCATAGTAGGACGATTATAGTCTCGTGAAGGTTTTCTAGAATGGGACTACCTACAAATCCCTTGTACAACTAACTAACGTGTATGCGTGAAATGATGATCAACAAGTCAAAGTTAAGTCATGGCATACCTCGGATTCATCGTGTTACCTCGACTTCAAGTCCAACATCTTCACCAAAGTTGTTAGACAATCATAGATTAAACGAGTCATGCATTCAAACGGCCAGTACACACGGCTAGCAAGCGACTAATCACATGTTCTAAATAGTTCTATAGCAATGCAATAAAAACATGAATAGTTACAGAAAACATGCTTGCCATTCACCCATACTATCTATGGATAGTCCGCAGGCTCTTGGCGCAAAGCTCATTCTCAAGTGCCAAGGACTAGGCAATGACCCGTAAGAGAAGAGAAGCCTGGCTTAAGAATTCTCTAAAAAATAGTATGAAAATCACATCAAAATTCCAGTGCAAGCACGAGGATCGTCCCTTAGTTTCTAGTACATGAATTCTCAAAACAGATCATGACTGCATGCAATGAAATGGTGGAAATACACTACATCAAGCAAAAGGGGGTAGAAAATTTGTGTTCATACACAAGGGGTGACTTTTCTCACTTTGCCCTTGGTATTATTTTTCTTTTTTTTCTTCAAAAACAACTATGCTTGGGGTCAATTTTTCATCCTCTTTTGGAAATTCAGAACTTTGTTCTTGATTAGGGGCCTATTTTTCGTCCCTCTTTTGACTATTTGTTTCTTTCTAACTCCACACTTAAAATTTGACATAGTATATGAATAAAGGCGGGCGCATGCAAATCACAACAAGTATAGAGAAACACATACTAGTACTAAGGTCACTTAGAAAAAGAGATGCAATTTAAGGTTTTGACATTTGGTACCGGTGCCTACTAAAATCAAGTCTCAAACATGCTTCAAGAAATATGTAAAACACGTGATAAGCAAGGGCTAGCAATGATACTGACATGAGATAATACACACACGAATAAAACTATTTCAAGTCCTAGACTTCGAATCCAAAAGAATGACAATCAATGAAGGAGTATCATAGAAAAACGGGGATTTCAATTGCAATACATAGACAGTTGAGCATATGTAAGAGTGAATGTGTGATATGCGATGTATGTGACTATGCGCTACCCACTCCACACTTAAAAATGAGCTGAGTCCCTAAGTGAAGAAATAAAAGATAAGAAAAGGCGCATAGGAACTTTCCTCATGTGTGATAGCTCGATATTTATAGAGATTAAGTGATGCTCGGGGAGTGAAACGTGACTCATGAGCTGGCATAATTAGATAAAAACATATAGCTGCACAAGTGATAGGTTAGCATTGAAAATCGTGGAGGGGCTAGCGGTGCACTCCACACTTAGAACATTAAAATATCCACACACAATGCAAATGAAAAATGCAACTAACTAATACTTACAGCGCGGGTTACTCCCCGAAGAGGTCTAATTTAACGTCTTGGCGAGATATAGCGAGGGAGATAGGACTAGAAGCATTCTCAGGAAGTCCCTTTCTCAGATCCCTTCCTGGGAAGTAGGTTATCATCTATGCCCTCAGGAGGTGCCAGATGCTTCAGAACGTGGTAATCCTTAAGGCGCTGCCCATTGACCACCATTGATTTTCCTCCCTCAATGCTAAACTGCACGTGGCCATCAGGGTATGCTCTCTCCACTGTGTATGGACCACTCCACTTGGTGCGTAGCTTCCCACGAAATAATCTAAGGCGGGAGTGGTAGAGAAAAACTCGCTCGCCCTCATTGAATTTGCTGTGCACTATTCATTTGTCATGCCATTTCTTCGTTCTCTCTTTATAGATATCACTAGGGTCAAGAAGAGGTTTCAGCTCTACCTTGCAAGGTTCCTTACCTAAGCCGGTGGTCTGTTCAGCTTCAGCTGCTCCCCCAGTGATCACTGTGCATATATCCATCGGTATCGGGTAGCCTAGTACAACTCTGTAAGACTCAACAGAGGTCAGTGTAATAGGGTCATCAACATCAGCAGAGTCCAGTACATCACAGTCAGCTAACAAACTATGACTCTTACACATGTCAGGCAAATTAAAGACAACTCTTTCAGTGCCCACTCGCAAGGCTAAAGAACCTCTGTCCATGTCAATGATTACCTTAGCCGTGTAAAGAAATGGCCTACCAAGAATAATTGGGATATCTATGTCCTCAGAGATTTTCAGCACAATAAAATCAGCAGGGATATAAATGTTCTTCACCTTGATGGGTACATCCTTTAGAATCCCTCTCGGGAGTCTACAAGAACGATCCGCAAGGTGAATAGTGACATTAGTAGGACAAAGATCACCCAAATTCAATTTAGCATACAAAGAATATGTCATGATAGACACACTAGCACCTAGATCACATAGAGCACGACGAATAGTAATACCACCAATATCACAAGGGATAGAAAAACTCCCTGACTCTGGTAGTTTGGGTGGCATGGACTAGTCCATGGCAGTACTATACTCCTCACTCAGAGCCACTGTCTCGGTCCCTTCAATATTTCTTTTCCCAGTCAGAATCTCCTTCATGAATTTGGCATAAGTAGGAATCGGGGTGATTGCGTCGGTGAGTGGCGGAGTGATGTACATGGTACGATTTTATCCACGAACAGCTTGAAAGCTTTATCCCTCCTTGGAGCCTCTAGCTGCTGAGGGAATGGAACTGGAGGTCTATAAGGGACTGGCTCCACTATCTGCGCAGAATTTTTAGCTCGGTTTTTCAGCTTCCGTTGACATTTCCTCTTCAGTAGGTGTAGAATCAGGTGCTGATTTTGCAGCTGGAGGTCGAGTGGCTTGAGCTAGCAGCAACTCAATCTGTTTTCCTCCTCGTAGTGTGATGGCAATCACTGATGCCCGAGGATTCAGATCTCGCTTTGAAGGGAGTTTTTCATGTTCTCTATTTGCCAAATTTGCTTGCCGAGCCAACTGAGTTTCTAGCATTCTGTTTTGAATAGCCAACTGCTCTATCGACTGTTCAACCCCCTGAAACCTCCTCTCTTGCTCCATTTTGACATGCGTATTTTTAACCCTTTATAGTTGTCAAGTTATTAGTTTTAGGGGTCAAACTGTAATCAAAAACAAATTTATAAACCTTGGTAAGCCAAGGGTCGATCCAAGGAACAACGTGTGTGATTACTAGCTAACAAGCGACCTATTAGCTATTCCAAATCATGAGAAGTTTTGGTGTGAAACAAATCACAGAAATTAAATGCAGAAAATATAAAAGGTTTTGGCTTGATCAGAGAAAGAATCCCAAGATCAAACTTCACCCGTGCCAACCCACAAATCATGCAACAATATCACGTAAATTCATCATGCTATCGAATATGGAAATAAACAAAAATAACACTAGACAAGCCGCTCATCCACGGATCATTTTCTAGATTAATCTCAATCGTTGAACGGCACCCATCCACGGATTATCAACGATTTTGATTAGTTAACCTTAGGGGGTTTCAGACAAAAGTCAACTATTCTATTAATTCATGTACTACCATTGTAGCTACCATGACCTAATATCAATTTCATATGATCTGGTTAATATCTAGGACCCATTTATCTTTTGGTAATTAACCTAAATACGTTCTAGCATGCAAACATCCCATTCAATGTAAAACTTGCAAGAAACGATAAAATTAAGCACAATGAAATTGAATATTCGAATTGCAAAAATGAAAACGTTCAATTGATCACACGAAGAGTTGGGTACATGCCACGGGATCTGTATGATCCCGGAATAAAGAAGACTACTCACTATTCATGGTAAGTTAACCAAAAATAGTGTAGAAAAGAAATTAAGGACGAGGAAACCGTGTAGACAATGTAGCTCGTTGAATCCTCAATCTCTCGCGATGTTACGGTAGTCACGGCACCCCTACAAATCTCTATCAAAAAACCCTACCGTAACACCCGTAACGTTTCCATTTGTTACGGCTGTTACGACCCCCTCTGAAATCTCTACCAAATAACCATGCCGTAACACCCGTAACATTGGTAGATGTTACGGCTGTTACGGCATTGCTGTTTTCTTCTGCTAATTCTATAGCCTTAAGTCCGAATTTGGTCATGGTGTAAACTACAAAGTTATAGCTCTTCGATTAGCTTTCCAACAAGCTATAGCATGATTCATTTGGACACCATATGAGATCTGCGCATGCAAATTAAGTTGGAAAGGTCAGTCTGCCCTGTTTTTGCGCAAATCTTCACCAAATGCTTTATTTAACTTCGGATCAATCCAAAAGTCTTAAGTATGTGATATTTAACCTGAACACTAGAAAAGAGATTAAATGACAATAAAATGTCAGGGAAACAAACATAATCCATCATCGAATGAAGTGAATAATAGGTCAAGAATTCAAATGATCAGGCGCCATCTCTCCACTAGTGTGGTTGATGGACCAAAGTTATACGAATCATAAACACAGTATAACCCCCTTATTTAGATTGTTTGTCTATCTAACTTCTATGTATTAGTCCCGATATATTTCCACAGGGCATTTTAGAGACTGAAGTGAAAACACGCTAAAGAGAGGATTTTATGCTGAAAAGATAACAAGAGTCAATCCAAGGTCAAGATCATATGCCGACTGAAGAAATATCAAGGATCCTGATGTTGAATTGACCATAACAAATTAATCAGAAGAATCAGGAGTGGAGTCAAGACAGACCGGGGAAGAAACACATTGACAGTTTTGTGAAAAGACTGCACAAAACTGTACAAAACTCACATTTGGGCAAGATGACCGGCCACCATTCAAGGAGGTGGGCAAGGGAGGAGCTCCTCCACCCATGGTGACCGGCAACCGGCGGCGCCACCTCCTCCACCAAAAGCCGCCGGCCTCCTCCCCTTCCTCCACATGTTGCCATCTCCTCCCTTGATTTCTCCACCAATCAAAATGCAACACTTGCCACCCATCTCCACCACCCATCTCCTCCCCTTTGGGCTATAAAAGGAGGAGCTCCTCCTCCAAAAACACACCTCAATCTAAAATTCACTTCTCTCTCTAGAAGTTGTAACATTTGTAATGTTGTAATCTTGGCTTTGGAAATAAAGGATAGCTCCCTTGGCGCTTCAACGGTTGTAAGTAATTCTTAGTATTCATTCAACTGTTTTATTTCCTTAGTTATAATGTTTAGCGCGATGAATAGTAGCTAAACTAGTAGTTCGGTAGAAGGGGCGCACTTGTATTATAAAATGTTTTAAGACTATTAACTTAGTGTCTAGTCTTAGTATTCAAAACTTGTTCTATGTGCCATATATCAAGTCAGAGTTTCTAAGGTTGAGTGGAAGCTGTCACAAGCAAAGCTCTTCCGTAGAAATTTGTGATCATACTCGGTAAGTGGAAGCTGTCACAAGCAAAACTTATCGAGGAGTTCGACTTATCTAAAACACCACTTGGTCAAAAACGTAACTGGGAGATCAAGTGGATGCACTTACAGCTAAGATACTTCGAAAGAAGGAATTAGTTTTGCTTAGAACAAGTGTTGCTTTAAACGATGTTACAAGTGTTGCGCTACGAAAGGGACTCGATTCATCTTTGAATACTTAGATAATTCACTAAATGTCAATGATAAATAGGATATAATACAAGGCCCCTGAAACCGAACATTTCTCTTTAATTATAAACTGTAATTTACTTTTCAGTATTAAAATCAACCAACCAACCAATCAATCAATCAAAATAGCTGGTAGCTTTAAAACCAACCAACCGACCTTAAACACGCTCCCACGCTGCGTAATCCCCCCGAAGAACAATTATTCCCCTGGTTCCCTTGGGTTCGACCCCTACTTACCAAGTACTACCCAGTAGTATAGTTGCGAGTAGCGGACTATTATAAATTTATTTGCACAAATCGCTTTGACGACGAGCGGTTCTGTCAAATTGGCGCCGTTGCCGGGGAATCAGCCATCAGATAGTTTTTCTTTCTCTCTCCATGTCCTCATGACACAACCCACTATGTATGATGGGGCCAGCAACACTATGTGTGAAATGCTTAGCTGTCTCCCCAAATTCAGAGGTATCATTGAAGAGGACTCTGTGATACATTGCCAACTGTTTCATCACATCTGCCGTCACATGAAACCTGAGAATGAGACGTTAGAGGAGTTTAAGCTGAAATGCTTCAAACTTTCTCTAACTGACTCGGCAATAGAGTGGTACTACTCATGTGCAGAGTATGAAAGCTGTTATCAAAATCTTCAAGCCAAATTTCTAAAAGAGTTTCCCCGGCCAAATTATCTCACCGCTCCCTGCCCAAGAGCGCAGCCAGCTTTCAAACTTGAAATCCGCAAGAGGATCAACAACCTAAAGCAATTTCGGGACGAAACTTTGGACGAGTACGTAAAGTACTTCGATTCCCTTGTAATGAGCTGCCCGCACCATGGATTCACGGAGTCTGTTCTTCTCCAAAAGTTTCTTCATGGAATGAAGCCACTTGAGCGGAAAAGACTTAATGATACAGCAGGAGGCTCGATCATGAATTTATTCGCGTTTCAAGCTTGGCGACTCATAGATGATTTGGCAGAGAGCACAAAACAAGGGCCAATACACCAAACTGAAGATAAGGCACCAACGATTGAAGTGGACTCAGTACAAAACAAGCCCGACACCACACCCATTACGAGCTTGCCCGTAACAAAGCCGAGGGAAGACATCAGTACGAGGGCAGTAATGGACGTGGAGGCAGCTCTAAAGGAGCCAATATTGGAGCCCACGGAGCTAACTGAGGATGAAAACTCGCAAATAACCGAAGAAGAACCGGCCAAATCAGGCCCAGTCCTCATTACCAAACCAGCCGAGCCACTTGAACCGGTCCTCATCACCAATCTTCCCGAAGAAGTCCCGACTCTACTTGACGAGCCAAGAGAAGTCCCAGACTTCACTGCCAAATCAGCCGAAACATGCCCGATCCTCACTATCGAAGCACCTGAGGCAGGCCTGGGCCTCATTACCAAAATACCCGAGACAGACCTGGCCCTTGTGGTGGAAGTCCCCCAACTTGACCCCTTGTCTAAGCATATTACGGCCTCCAAAGATGATGTGGTCCATGATGATACGGTGCTAGGCAAGTTGGAGACAAAACATGAGCCAGAAGAGTCAAAGATAGAGCACTCTCTCGCCACGAGCCAACCAAACAGCCCTGGAAACTCACTCATGCTGAAACGGCCATTCACCTCTTCCGCAAAGAAGAGGGCTAGCGAAGAGCACAAACCGGATGCCAACCGTTCATACACAAAGAAGCGACCAAGAAATGGCCCAGTGGAATGGAAGCCCGGATGGAAAAATAAGAGAGCCCGACTCAAGAAACCAGCGACTATAGTGAAAGGTCCATCACCCCCTCCGGGGTATTGGAAGGAAAAGATCCCGAAACAAAGGAGTCCTGACCCGAACACAACATCCGGCAAGAAGTCAGGAAGAAACAACACAGGAACGGTGGCAAAGTTTGACTTAAGCCACCCATGGGACCCAAACTAGTAATCCACAACGAGGTACTGTCGAGCCAACGACGTTAAACAAGTGCACTGGTCGGGAGGTAACCCGACACTATCTTACTTTCTGCACTTTATTTTCTGTCTTTTTATTTTCTGTCTTTTAGTTTTTATCAATAAGTCTCTCTCACCCACTTGGTGCATAGAAGAATTGACTATTCAGGAATCGGACTTGGGTGCAACATTAAGCCAGTCAGGGCTACGCTAAGAGTTCAAGGCCCCAGCCGAACTCCCTCGATTATCCAGCCTCGAGCCATGTCGTTCACTCGACACCTTAAAGGGAGTTCTGTCTTTCCTTTTCCTTAATATCATTTCCTTCTCGTATAACAACTGCTTGCATGGCTTTTGAATTAAGTCATTTCGTAAAAAGAATGCCTTCGTTCAAAAGTGTGGGGTGAGAACCACCTGTATATATTAGTTAATAAATAATATCTTTTTGAAAGTATGAACTTAAGAATGTGAAAAAGATAGACCAAAATTCATGCATTTACCTTGTGAAAATTCAACTGTCTAAAAACTTAGAACGTAACTTCTCATTTGTCCCTTTGTGCTGAGATAAACTAGGGATGTGGAGTTGATAGAAATGCCCTAGAGAGGCTTGGCAAGCAATCAAAGGATCAGATCAAACTATATGGTTTTCGAAGTCAGTGGAGGCTGCACTTCGGGTTTTCAGTGAATAATTGAAGTCAACTCTGCCAAAAAGCATCTATGCAAAGGCGAGGACGGGAATCAGACCGTCCTCTCTCTAGTCAAAATAGCCGAGAAAATAGATGAGCGACCCTCATCTTGACCCGCGCAAAACGACAAAAATGAGAAGAGCGGGGAGGTATTTCCATAGGCTTGCGGGCGATGATTGGACCTCCCAAAAAGGCTTGAGAAAATAGACTAGCAGTCACAAAAAGGCGAAAAGCTCAATGAAGCAAATCAAGAGGCCAAAGGCCCAAAATTGTGAAGGTTTTAACCGAGCAAAAGTGAAGCACTCAAAAAGTCAAATCAAAGGCCAAAGGCCGATTCACTACAACAAAGCAGTCCCTCGCCAAAGAAGAAAATCAAAAAGGCTCAACTCACTGAAACCCGAACCGAATCACGTGCATGAGAAAGCTACAAGGAAACCATATAGTAAGAGACGATCCCAAGATTGCAGTCCAGGAGCCTAAAAAGGGCTATCTCCCGAGACATCCAATATAATTTGCATCTCAGCACGGAGGTACAAGTATTAAGTTTCTTCTATTTATTTACGCAGTTTAATTTGGTAATAAGTAAGCAATGCATGAATTAGGATAGATCGAGTCCCACAGTCTAATTTTCATATTCCAAAGCCAAACTTAGAACTTACGCCCTTTAATAGCATTGTTCGGGACGAACAACTAAAAGTGGGGGGTAATCTGATGGACCAAAGTTATACGAATCATAAACACAGTATAACCCCCTTATTTAGATTGTTTGTCTATCTAACTTCTATGTATTAGTCCCGATATATTTCCACAGGGCATTTTAGAGACTGAAGTGAAAACACGCTAAAGAGAGGATTTTATGCTGAAAAGATAACAAGAGTCAATCCAAGGTCAAGATCATATGCCGACTGAAGAAATATCAAGGATCCTGATGTTGAATTGACCATAACAAATTAATCAGAAGAATCAGGAGTGGAGTCAAGACAGACCGGGGAAGAAACACATTGACAGTTTTGTGAAAAGACTGCACAAAACTGTACAAAACTCACATTTGGGCAAGATGACCGGCCACCATTCAAGGAGGTGGGCAAGGGAGGAGCTCCTCCACCCATGGTGACCGGCAACCGGCGGCGCCACCTCCTCCACCAAAAGCCGCCGGCCTCCTCCCCTTCCTCCACATGTTGCCATCTCCTCCCTTGATTTCTCCTCAAATCAAAATGCAACACTTGCCACCCATCTCCACCACCCATCTCCTCCCCTTTGGGCTATAAAAGGAGGAGCTCCTCCTCCTCCAAAAACACACCTCAATCTAAAATTCACTTCTCTCTCTAGAAGTTGTAACATTTGTAATGTTGTAATCTTGGCTTTGGAAATAAAGGATAGCTCCCTTGGCGCTTCAACGGTTGTAAGTAATTCTTAGTATTCATTCAACTATTTTATTTCCTTAGTTATAATGTTTAGCGCGATGAATAGTAGCTAAACTAGTAGTTCGGTAGAAGGGGCGCACTTGTATTATAAAATGTTTTAAGACTATTAACTTAGTGTCTAGTCTTAGTATTCAAAACTTGTTCTATGTGCCATATATCAAGTCAGAGTTTCTAAGGTTGAGTGGAAGCTGTCACAAGCAAAGCTCTTCCGTCGAAATTCGTGATCATACTCGGTAAGTGGAAGCTGTCACAAGCAAAACTTATCGAGGAGTTCGACTTATCTAAAACACCACTTGGTCAAAAACGTAACTGGGAGATCAAGTGGATGCACTTACAGCTAAGATACTTCGAAAGAAGGAATTAGTTTTGCTTAGAACAAGTGTTGCTTTAAACGATGTTGCAAGTCTTGCGCTACGAAAGGGCCTCGATTCATCTTTGAATACTTAGATAATTCACTAAATGTCAATGATAAATAGGATATAATACAAGGCCCCTGAAACCAAACATTTCTCTTTAATTATAAACTGTAATTTACTTTCCAGTATTAAAATCAACCAACCAACCAATCAATCAATCAAAATAGCTGGTAGCTTTAAAACCAACCAACCGACCTTAAACACGCTCCCACGCTGCGTAATCCCCCCGAAGAACAATTATTCCCCTGGTTCCCTTGGGTTCGACCCCTACTTACCAAGTACTACCCAGTAGTATAGTTGCGAGTAGCGGACTATTATAAATTTATTTGCACAAATTGCTTTGACGACGAGCGGTTCTGTCAGTGGTGCACCATTTTGGATCTATCTTCACATTGCACACTTGGGACAAAGGAAGAAACCCAGCATTTGCAACATACTGCGTAAGACGAGGGTTCAAGTTTACGACATTATGACCCGTCACCCTCAATGACTAATCAGACTTAAATTGTTTGTTCATCTGTAAAATGGCACAGTTCATTCACCATCAAATTAATTGTTATATGATAAATATGTAACTGAAAAATTATTATCAATGTAAAACATACCTGTTTTCTTTAGATCACCTCAGTGCAATGCACACTCTACATGGTCAACAAGAATGTATCAATCGGTACAGGATGAAGAAAATCGTCCACGTCCATGTTCGGATCAACAGCCGCACGTGAAGAAGACGTCATTCCGCGTCGAGTGGATCACTTGTTGCCTAATAACATTTCTATAACCACCATAAAATTTATTATTAGCAATTCGTGAAGAACACAATAAAAACAATACACTATTGCAATAATAACAAATATCAAACCAAATTCAATAACTATCAAACTCGACAACACTATTTTTACGAATATCAAACCAAAGCCTCAATAATATCAAACCAATATCAAACAACCACCAATTCAACAACATTAATTCAACAACAACAACAACCACTATCTATCAATATCAGACCAAAAATTCACAAAATCAACTTATCAACACAAATATCAAACAACAACCAATTCAACAATAATCAATTCAACAACAATAATTAACATAATTTTGACTATTTACCGATCAAATTGGGTGGAATTAGGAGGAACCTTGAGCTCAAAATCGAAGTTCAAATCGGAGGTCGGAGGTCGAACGATCGGATGAAATCGGAGGTCGAATCGGACGTTAGGGTTTGGCCGAACGGTAGGATGAGACGTCCACGGATGAAATTTGAGGTCGATAGTCGGCCGGATCCCGCGGATGAAATCAAATTGACGTTAGGGTTCCGAAGAGAATGGAGGAGAAGGAAGCCGTCTGCAGATTTTGATTTTGCAGAAGACCGGATACCTAGGATCCGGTCTTGACGTGGCGTCCACGTACTCGACCTTCATCCACCTCATCACGCTTTAAAGAAAACCGGATCTTGGGAATCCAAAACTGAAATGGCAAACTCAAATGAGTGATATTAGATATTTGGACACTCAAATTGGTTATTTTTTTAAGAAAATGGTAGATCTCAAAACATAATATAGGCGTTCCTCAATCATATTCAACCAGAAGCCAACTAGCGCCGTGTATTTTATCGAACACTTGGTGCGCACAACTTGACGCTACACAATGATCAGTGCACAAAGATCACAACAGATTTGTCTGAGCATCGCAGCGCCAATATTTAATTGCCGCAGATCTCTCCCCGACTCGGTAATCTGCATCAGCTAGTTCCTAATTCCTTTATTATTTTTATTTCACCCTTCTGTTTTTATTCTTTGAAACAAGTCAAAGGCGGTCAAAACAACTCAGCGAATCAACTTGGTCAACCAGTGAGTTGACTCGGTTTTCTTTGAGTAGGATTGCTTATTTCCCTTAAAAACAAATTTTGGTTCGAAGTTTTCCCAAAACAAAATCTGGTTAATGGTGATTTGATGCGGAATGAGGTTATGGAGCCAAGAGTGATTGTTGTTGCTAGAAGTATGTGAAATTTGAAAGTAATTATCATTGTGGAGAGTTTATGTCGTACAAGTGTATATTTGGTTGGTTATCGTATCCATGTCAGTCGTTCATACATTGACACGGATGATACAAGTCCTTGCTAGCTGTGTCATAATTGTTGGGGAATGTCTTCAATACATCAGTACAGTAGTGTTGCTATAATGCAGGAAACGGTAACAATGAAAAACAACAGTTAGGGAATCAATGATAATCTGAATATCAAATTTGATCGCGTATTCTCTTTCCGAATTCCATATTTCGATCTTTTTATTCTAGCCGAGGGTTACACGAAGTTTGAACAGGGATAATCAAACTGAGCAATTTGCATACAAATAGTTTTCAACATATATATTCGTAGCGTACTCATGCAACAAACAACTGTTTTGTCGAAGTCTACTAAGTGTCAGACAAGTTGCTCAAATTCCAAAATAATGTGATGTCGAATTCTACTGAGTGTTAGACAAGTTGCTCAAATTCACATGCATCCACTCTTTTTACGAGCCTTAACCAGCCAAAGAGCGCAAATAGGTTGAACAAAACTCGAGCAGGGTCTGCGATTGAAATAGATCTCATGGATGCTTTTCTTGAGATTGAGCAGCTTGCTGCGTTACCTGAGATTGTCCATAAACATTGCAATGAGCCAGAGACGATTTACAATAACCGTTCTAGCAGTGATGAAAGCTCCCTAGAGGAAGCTCGCAGCCGCTCTGATAAGTTAATGGAGAAAATTGACAAGATTGAAGCAGAGAAAGCTGATCTACAGAATAAAACATCAAAAAACAGAATTCGGAAGAAGCATCGGTTTTCTACTAGGCATTGGAACGAATCTCGTCGTCTAAAATTTCATTGGCTGTGAATTCGGAAGTCGACGAGGATGTTACGGAATGGAATATTGGGAAACTTAGGGGAGCTACTTGCATTTTGGTATAACTTAGATATGTATAAGACTATGTTGTAACCCATGGAATGAAAAACCAATCAATGAATTAATCAAAGTTTCTCTCCTTCTCCTCATTCCCTTTCTCCTCTCCCAAACCCTAACCTTCTACTTCTCATCTATCTTCACTCATCTACCATTCACAATCCGATACAAACCATTTGGTTCGTATCAATTTGGTGCTTTCACTGAGAGCTGAAGGATGCCTAACACAAGGAGTACGACGGAAGGCATGGCGTCCATCCAGCAGAGCATAGCCGATCTGTCTGAAATGATGAACCAGTTTCTGAAAAACCAGGAGGAGATGATGGCCCAGCGGGCACGCATGAATGAAAACCTCGAGCAGATCCAAAGCTCTTTGGATGAGCTGCTGCCGACCAATGCTCGTGCAAGGAAGCAATCTGTCCTGGAGCCCGATAACCCACCCACAGCTGAGATCGTTGAGAAGCTCCAGAACTCAGACCGTGAGCTCCAGATGGCTAGCTTTCGCACTGTTGTCTTGTCTGAGCCAAACGCCGGAGCCAACAACCGAATGCCACAAGTGGAGGTACTTAGCCTTTTTGCAACTGATTCCTCGTCAATATTGATGTTGAATGATGCTGAAATCAGTGAAGAGAGCTTTGAAACAAAATTAGATGTGTCAAACACGGTTTCAGATTTGTGCCTTCTACCTGTTTGTGGAAATGCCTCAGTGTATTTGCCTTCTCTTAGTCTTGCACATGAAACCTTCAATGTCAACTAGTGTTCTATTCATTTGTTCTATTTGGCTGCTGTGTGTCCAAATCCACCCTGGGAACCTCCTGATGATGTTGTAATATGTGCGGCTGCTGAAGCTTATAGTGAAACTATTTGGAATAAGCAAGTGTCTCACAGGGGATGGCTGCAATCTGAGGTCGTCACATGGGAGTATGCTAATTGCGGTGTGGTATTCCCATTCCTACTACCACCGGCAAAACCACCAGATGAATGTTTATGTCTACAAGAGTATAACATTGGGTGTTGGACTAAATGTTGGGATTTAGCGCTCTCTTCAATCCAAGAGAAAGAGTTATTAGTTTGGATAGCAACAAGGACTTGTGCAAGTATTTTTATGGTGGAATATGAGGCTCTACTGAGTTGTTATCATTTGCTTTGCTTGTTAGCTGGTGCGACGAAATTCAGGTGGCCCAAAATGGAGGCCAAGAAAAAGATTGAGATCGAGTATACTGAAGTATTTGAAAAGCAGATCATTATGCATTTGCCCATATTACTCTGTGAGCAGATTTATAAGAAGAGAAAGATCTTTGTGCCTCTTGGCTTGGCCCACCTGAGTCGGAAATATCCAATTAGAAAGGAATTTTTGCTTCTCGAGCTGGACAAGGTTTTGAAGAATTACAACAACTTTTCGATTCAGAGAAATGTGGACAATGATAATGGAAATGTTCTTGATGAGGCAGAGAACCCTTTTGGTCAGGTAATTGGTGGTCTGGACAAGCTTGTCATGAATATGAAGAAAGGTGAGGTTGACTTGGTGATTATTGCTCCAGAAAATGCTTTTGGCTACGTGGAATCCCAGCATGACATGATTGCTGTTCCTTCAAACTCGGTTTTATTTTATGAAGATGAGCTTGGGTCTTTTGATAAGAAGCAGACATCATTTGACATGAATATGAAAGAAACAATTCAAGTTGCTGGTCAAGCAGATGTGATTGCTCCTAAAGAAAAAAGAGTTAGACTTGCTAATGAAATGATTAGAGAATCCATGTTGGTTGAGCACGACACCATCAGTAACTCTAGCTATGCAGTTTCTGGTGTTTTAAGTTCTTCAAATCTTGGTTTAACATCACGGAGTGAGTGCTTGTTGGAGCTACTAGATGGAGAAGTGCAGTGCGTTATGTATAAACTTGATCTCAGATCATGGGCAATCATTGACATCAATGGTGGTATAGATGCTTCAGGGGAGAAAATTGCAGCTTCTACACACAAGGGTGGCTGGGCATTACAGGGGATTGATGTCTCAAAGGCATTTGGTGAAATGATTGTGGTGTTTAAGTTTGGGGATGAAAATTTTCTAAATAACTGTTGCTCCAATTTGTGGCTGAAGAATTATGGGATGAGGCGAGGTCTGTCAACTTTTAGTGAGCTAATTTTGCGAGTCAAGGAATTACATTTTGACTTCCCACGCTTCTCATATAAGACAAGGGTTTTTGAGTTCTCTGTCAAGTCTGAACAGAAGTTGGAAGGTGATTGTGGCTACCTGAAGCTTCTTACTGGTGATAAAGATCAAAAGGACTTTGATGGTCACACTCTTTACAACATCATGCTCGAGTCGGATGCTACTAGAGTCTACATTACCAGTGTATTTGATTTATTCTGTTTGTGTGGAGATGCTAAAGCTTGCAAGGGTTCTTTTTCTGAGTATTCACAATGATGAAACACCGGGCAACTGTGGATTTACGGTGGGGAGCAGAGTGTCCATACAGCGGTGGCTTATGGAGCAAAGCCACAATCTTGGGGTTTCAGGGATACTTGTCGTTATCCTTATATATACAAATGTGGTTTCTGAAATATCCACTTTCTTTAAAGACCCCATCTCGTATGCGGCATTAAATGATTCACTTAAAGTTGACATTTTCCAATTGGAAAGAAGTCAGGAGCAAGACGTTGATGAAGAAATTTCGATATTATGATATGTGTCATCTACATGATAAGCAGCCTCTTCACCAGATAGGTGATGTGGATGGAAAAATAAAAAGGGAGTTATCTTCAACTGTTCAAGTTCCCGATAATGTTGATGCTTTTTGGACCACCTCACACCCAAGTCCAGGATCAGTTGGCACTAAGTCGGTAAAAGATCAGCATGATGAGATGAACTTGTACATTGGCTACTTGTCACCCGCCTTGGCTGATGAAGGTTTCATTTGTTTATTTGCTCCATTTTCTGAAAGTTTGGCGACAAGGGCTGCCATGCTAGCTGTGATTTTGAGTGATAAAACAAATTATGGAACTCAGGGCCCGCTGCTATTCGCTGTCCCTCAACAATCTTTGGAGTTAAAGACTGTTGGTGCTTTCACTACTGATGGAATCAAGAAAGAGGGTCCTTCAGTTGGCACTGATGATGCTTTATACATGAGGTGTAGCTCTCTTGAAAATCTTTTGCTAACCGTGTCAGTCTTATCATCGGCTGATGTCAATGAGATTTTTATGTTCTCGGTACCAAGGCCACCAGAAATTACCAACCTTGAGGACAAGGTCAATTTCAAGGATGGAGTAATGTTACGGAATGGAATATTGGGAAACTTAGGGGAGCTACTTGCATTTTGGTATAACTTAGATATGTATAAGACTAAGTTGTAACCCATGGAATGAAAAACCAATCAATGAATTAATCAAAGTTTCTCTCCTTCTCCTCATTCCCTTTCTCCTCTCCCAAACCCTAACCTTCTACTTCTCATCTATCTTCACTCATCTACCATTCACAATCCGATACAAACCATTTGGTTCTACTAGGCATTGGAACGAATCTCGTCGTCTAAAATTTCATTGGCTGTGAATTCGAAAGTCGACGAGGAGGAGGAAGCGGAGTGAATGCCGATTCGTCGCCGGAAGGTTTGAACACTGTGCCTAACTTTCTATTGAGCTGTGGGGATTTTTATTCGATTTTGATATTTTGCTTTCCTAATTTGCCATTTAGATCCTAATTAACCCTGAAAAAAATTACGAATTATGAAACAAATATAATTTAATTTCGACCCTAGATGTATTAAGATGGATGGATGAGATTATTTCTTATTTCTCACATAATATAGACTTTTCATGGGATCTCAACCCCACTTTGTTTCATGTTACCTATTCACTCCCTATTTATCGGAGTGACTGGATTTTCGCACATTAATATATAATTTAGAAATGTCAACAAAGATTTTCTTATTTTCTTGGTCTAGAAACATCAAAACTTATTCCTTTCCAAATTCCAGCAATTCTCTAAAGCAAATTGTGATAAAAAGCTTTAATCCGAATTTGCTTGATTTGTTGTTTCGTACCCCAAACTTGTAAGGGGCAAAATATTGATTTCGGAAAGCGTTTACGTGATTCAAATCATATCCGAGTTGTCGTATTTGAAGATTTATTTAAAGCCTGTTCACATTTCAACACTGCGAAGCTACAACAATCGAATCAATGTTCTGGTGATCAATGACAACGATTCGTGAGATGACAAACAACTTTCAGAAGCTTGAGAGGTTTGAAGGAGCGGATTTCCGTCGTTGGCAAAAGAAGATGCATTTCCTGTTAACAAACCAGAAAGAAGATACGTTAGTCCTCATGCTACATGACCACTCGACATGCTTTATACGACTAGCGATCATTCGTCCGTTATGTAATACACGTCATTTTTTGAACTTACGCTAAATTTTTGCTTCAGTCGCATAAAAGGTATTTTTCAGTGTAGTGGTTTCCAAAAATCGCATCACCTCCCAGAGCAGGAAACTTTCGAGTGTGAGCTGTTGTGGCCCTGCAGCCACTGCCGCAACACTGAAAAGTAAATCAAAACGGATAATAACTTCACGGTGTGATCAATGCCACATTTAATCCACAAAGATAGTGATATATTGCTACCTTGGTAGCAGCTCTAGTGTAGTAAGGTACTAAGATAAAATTGTGATGCGCATGCACAATTCAACTGTGAGCCAAGTTGATTAAGTCAAAATATTTACAAAGAGTTTTTTCTTTCCAAATTGCTGACATTGTATTGCACAATTCACTTTATATATAGTGTTAAGTCTAAATTCTTACAAAATGATTTACAAAATAATTTTTCAGTGAAACCGTGGACATCGCTCCGGTCTCCTAAACTACAATACATAATCAAAATCACTTGGGACAACTGCATATCATCAATATCTCTATTTCCTTGAGCATGCACCAAGTTGTCGAGCTGCTAGTCCTAAGATTTAGAGGTACTGCTGTAACGACCCGACCGGAGGACCCGATCCGAATCGTTATAAGCCTAGCCTGTCCTAGCTGTAAGGCCACCACCCTCCCATAGGTCACCACAACCTAGAGTCTATCACAAAAACCATGGTAGATTGATGACATTTTAGCTAGTAGGCTAGCTTATCAAGCTAGCACAAGCACGACTCCCACTCGATGTGGGAAAATAGTCGTTCAGAATTTGAGGTGTTACATACACCCCCACTTATAGAATCCTAACGTCCTCGTTAGGAGCAAGCAGGACAGAGACACACAGGATCGACCCTCCATTTGGAGACCGCTCACTGTCACCTACTGCGGAGGTTCGGCTCTGACACCATCTGTAACGACCCGACTGGAGGACCCGATTTGAATCGTTATAAGCCTAGCATGTCCTAGCTTTCATGCCACCGCCTTCCCCTAGGTCATCACAACCTAGAGTCTATCACAAAAACCATGGTAGATTGGTGACATGTTAGCTAGTAGGTGTAAGCAAGTGCAAGAGGAAATAAAACGAAAGGTGTTTTCAATCAGAGAGAATATTCGGTCTAGGGTTTTCTATTGTTACTTCGTTTATCATTGATTTCTAAACATCTAATTCTATGTTCTTAAGTGTGGTTACTCCGTTACAGGTTATAACCTAAGGTTGGGCCGTTCCAAGCACCTACACCACAATCTACTCTGTTCCAGGTTATAGACTTCTAGTTCTAGCAAACCTAATACTCCATTCCAGGTTATATCAGGTTAAGTGCAACTACTCGTTCTAACGGTCTAGTATCAAACAAGCAGCAAATAAGGGAATTGAATTGCTCGGTTAAGCTTTACCATTCCAAGTATCCACTTAGCTTCACAATTCAATTCAAGATAATTATGCACAAGAACTAGTAGAACATAAAAATAGCATTAAGCATGGAATCTCAAAACTACGTCACAATATATTAAAACCCTAAACCGAATAACACGTTTAGCTACTCATGTCCATGGAAACAAAATACAATAATAATGAAAGAAGGAAAAGGGAATTCTTCTCTATGTCGAAGGAAGGAACTCGAGAGAATGGCCGAAGTTGCTGCCCGGATGGAAGGATGTAATCTGATGGATGGATGTGCCCTGCCCAAGAGGTCTTATTTGCAAGAGAAGTTAGGGTTTTGCAGTTTCCAATTCGAACCGACCTAAATAACATGTCCAAAACCGACTTAGCTTGGTTTGCAAGCTAACTTGGCTTGCAAGTAAACTTGGCCAACAAGTTAGCTTAACCTCCACGCCAACGCACCGACTTGGCCTGGGATGAGCCGAGAATTGCTGGGCTGGGTGCAGGCTCAGGTGGCCTCGGACGGAACTAGGCATTTCTCGGGCATGGGCTAGTTCCACTCGGGCATTTTGTCTGGGAAGTGAGATCATCCGAGTTATTGGGCATTTCAAACAACTTGGTCGAGCCGGATTTGCCAGATTTGCCCGTCTGGTCGAGCAACTTGGTTTCGGTGCCTATCAGCGCGCGCAGGACCTTTGGAATTGGGTCAACTGCTAATCTGCTCGGGAGTTCTCCTTGGTTTAGTGACATCGTCCGACTAATCTGCTATTTTGATCAACTTGCTCGAGTTAGAATTTTCAGATAAGCTCGTTTGCCCGAGCGACTTGATTTTGGTGCTAGACTGCTCTACAGGGGCCTCGAACTGCTCGGGCGCGACCTGGTCTTGCTCGGGCCAGAGTGGCCAAAACTGCCTTGTGACGTTTTCAGCACAAAATGCCATCTTTAATGCGCGTTTCCTCCTAGAGCTTCCAAAACACCTGAAATGCAAAACAACACTAACAAGTAACTTGTTCGCATAATAAAGTGTTGGAATTAGTGGGATTTGTTGACTCGATGAGTCATATAAATACGGCTCATCACTAGCTTATCAAGCTAGCACAAGCACTACTCCCACTCGATGTTGGACAATAGTCGTTCAGAATTTGGGGTGTTACATAAACCCCCATTTACAAAATCCTAACGTCCTCGTTAGGAGCAAGCAGGATAGAGACACACAGGATCGTCCCTCCATTCGAAGACCGCTCACGGTCACCTACTGCGGAGGTTTAGCTCTAATACCATCTGTAACGACCCGACCGGAGGACCCGATCCGAGCCGTTATAAGTCTAGCCTGTCCTAGCTTTCATGCCACCGCCCTCCCCTAGGTCACCACAACCTAGAGTCTATCACAAAAACCATGGTAGATTGGTGACATGTTAGCTAGTAGGCTAGCTTATCAAGCTAGCACAAGCACTACTCTCACTCGATGTGGGACAATATTGTTCAGAATTTGGGGTGTTACAACTGCTCCCTCCCTGGTTTAACTATAAAATGCGGATTTCATGCATCAATTGAAAATCACACTTGACAACATCACACTTCGATCTACGAGTTTTAAATTACCCGAAAATGTATGCTTGACCTTTCCTATCCATAATTCTCCCAATTGTAGTAGTTGTTGTTGTTATAGCCAAGGTTGTCAAAATCGCGTTTTAAATCCTAAAATCGTCCGATTTTACGTTTCTAGAAGAGTGTTTTTCATAGTAAAACGTTAGTAGAATCATTTTTGTACAAAATCGGAGGTCCAAGTAATTTTAAATGATTTTAATCGGTTTAAAATCGTTAAAATCGTATGTTTTTAACTATTGGGCCAATTAAATTATACGGCCAGTTACTTCTTTTTATTATTATTAATATTAAATATCACCGAGTCGCCGACAACCTCCCAATTTTGTCGAGATCCAGACTCAAAACGGAAGGCGTAGAGAAAGTGAAGTTCTTCGATTTGGACTCCGCAGTCCTCGCGTTTCTCCCTAACTTCAACACCGTTGTCGTCATCGCCAGATGCTTTTTGGTTTCTCTCCAGGCTGATCTGATTTCTCTCACCTGCTTTCCATTGAAATGATCCAGATCGAGTTCGATTTTGTGGTTTCTAGCTTTCTGCGTTTCTCCGTTGTCGAAGAAAAATCCAAAGATCGGTTTCGACATCAAAAACAACCCGATCTAGAGATTTCATTGATTTTTTCTCAGACCCACGACAAGTTCGATTTAGTTGATTTCTGTGTTTCTTCATTGTCAAAGAACAATCCAGATCCAGTCAAATTAATCCAAAGATATGTCCAAGAACAATCCTGAACCAGGACATCTATACCGGTTCCGATTGTGGGGGTCATCTCCACCTTTGGCTGTTCCACGCGGAATCAAATGGATCGACTTAGTGAGGGCGCCGAAGAGTATTATGATGAACGTGGTGAATCTTCTTCGCCCGAGTTGAATGACTTTCAGAAGCTTTGTAATGAGTTTCAAGCTCAGGGGAACAAATTGTACTCTTAATATACAGATAGAGGCCAGATCTGGTGCAAAGCCCAAATACTGTACAAAATACAAAGTAATTGAGACCCTTGATCAGTTAAATCCAAGGGTCCATATTAATTAGGGATAAACACAATTAATTTATTTCAATCTCCATTAATAAGCTCATTAAGGGTAAAATAGACATGTTTTTTCCTTTCTTTTCTCTCTCATTACTGTTTATTACTGTTCATCATCATCTACCCCGTGAAACCCTAACCTCCAGAAAAGCTTCGATTTTACAGCATTAATCGGTCAAATTGAAGGAGTAAAACTTCGTCGAACTCAGTTGTTCACACTCTTGATCATCTTCGACATCAATGGAACTCAGCCCAAAGTGCAATTGACAGTTTTCAAAAATAATAATTCGAAAATGGGCATGACGAACTATATAATGGGTATGACGAATTATAAAATGTCATGACTAATTTTACAATGATACTGTCGAATTCTGGATGAATTTTAGTTTACATTTGATGAATTATAGCATTATTCGTCGAAGTGTACTACAATTCGTCAAAATTCTTGACGAATTATAGTCCACTTTTGATGAACTATGACATAATTCGTCAAAATTGGACTATAATTCGTTAATGAATAGCTCATTTTATCCAGTGGCATTGGCTGCCAGCAGCGCTCTGACATGATGTTACTAACTCATCATTCTCGGAGTTCCACACTTGGCACCATTCCTGGCTTATCTCCTCCCCTGCTCAGGTCGGAGCTTATTCCGTCTCAGCATTGAACCTCTCCTTCTCCCCAGCCTTGTTAACAATGGTGGGGGAGGAAATAACTACCATTCCTTACAGCTCTCATAGACTGAAGTATGGTCGAAACAGAAAAGGTGGTAGTGAGTAGTGAACTGAATGCAGACAGCATTAGCAAGAAACTTGATCGGCTTCCGGCTTGGTGAACAGAACCTTGCTGGGATCAATTAAATACAAGGGAAACGCCACATTCTTGCTCAGAAAGATGAAGAGATCTCCAGAGCAAAAAATAGAGCAGCCTAACTCGAACGAATCCTCCACACCGCAAAAACAGAGCATAACCAATGGCAGAACCTCGCACTTGAAAAAGAAGCACTAGTCATCCATCTCAACAAAACCGTCAACCAAATGATGCTGCAACTCTCATCAATTCCATTAAACAATGACACAGAACACAGAAGAAGATGCAGAGTCATGCTGCGACGTGGGCTATTCTGAAAATAGAGTGGTCGGATTGTGCAGAGGATGCGGGTGTCGAGAGGCGTGTGTCGTGTGTCGTGCTGCTGCCGTGTAGACATTTGTGTTCGTGTGTTTTGTGTGAATGGGTGCTTCAGTCTTGCCCTGTTTGTAGATGTTTGAAACAGGGCGTCATTAAGCTCTGTTATTGTGAAAATCAGTGTTGGAATATTTTTAATAAAAAAAGAAAGAAGAAGAGAGACGTGTGGTTATTAGTATACAATATTTGCCCCTATTTACATATCAATTTAAATTAAAAGAGATTTATTTTCAGTTAATCATATTCATTCAAATGATATAATGAAGGGTTGAGACTAGTTTTTATTTTTTTACAGAAATATGAGCTTTGTACATGATCCCTTCTCTATACAGATATAGTATTTGATATTTTGTGTGTGGTAATTCTTTATATTAATTTTTCTTGGTAATATTTGAAATTAATTTTTTGTGTTAATATTTGATATTATTTTATTATAATGTAAATTCGACGATTTTACGATTCGATTTTACGTTCCGATTCTACCTAGGTAAAATGAATCAAGGTAAAAATTCGATTCTGACAACCTTGATTATAGTTGTTGCTCCTTCTGGTCGAGCTCATGTTCCTGACACTATTTGCCCCAGAAATGCGGTCCAAGTCACTCTTAACGGTCTTTGTTGTTCCCTTAATGGCCTAACTGGTGGACTTCATTTTTCTCGAGTAAGCTTCGTTATATTGTCTTCTAAGATTTGTGTTGACGGATATTTAAAACGAAAGTTTATTGTCTTGTCGGAAGATGATAACTTAATTAAGAGCAGAAATAGAATTCAACTAAAAGTGAATATTAATACTTAAATCTTAGACTACTCACATTGGTTTCAACTATCAACACTCACTTTTTCACTCCACATCATCTTCTCTCTCTTCCACCTAATAATTCAACACTCTTTCAACTTTTAAACTCTACAATGGTTTCAACACCCTACTCCACCACTTATATTTCACCTTTTTATTTATATTTATATTTTTGTTTAAATAATTTTGATAGTTAATTTTTTTATTTCTAATTATATTTATTTAAGTTAGTTTTTATTCATGTTATTAAATATACAGTAAATTAAAACATTCTTTATTTAAACATACAAAGTTATAATAAACTTGAAATGCATTACAACAAACCGATTGAACATGACACAACTAATTAACCACACATTCCGAATTTTGCCCATATGTGTTTGACTAGATCTGCTTGCAATTGATGATGTACATTTGAATCACGCAATTCGGATCTAGCACGTACATGATTCACAAATGAAGGTAACACCTCGGTCGAGAATGGTTGGGTTGTACTAGATCCACTAGTCTCGAATTGCTCATAATCGGTCCAATTTTGAGCATATGTATCTCGCTCATCCTCAACAATCATATTATGTAATATGATACATGCCCTCATGATGATAGCCAAATCACCTATGTCCCACATGCGAGCTGGCTCGCGAATGATTTTAAATCGAGCTTGCAACACTCCAAATGCACGCTCGATGTCCTTCCGACATCCCTCTTGGTATTTTGCAAATAACTTATCTGGTTCAGTTTGAGGAAGTCTAATTGATTTGACGAAAGTTGGATAAGGTGGGTAGATACCGTCCGCTAGATAGTATGCCATATTATATGGGCGTTGATTAACGAAGAAGTTCACTCTTGGAGCAGTTCCCTGTTCAACATCATCGAACACTGGAGAACAATCTAGAACGTTTATATCGTTCAATGTGCCCGGACATCCAAAAAAGGCATGCCAAATCCATAGATCATGAGATGCTACAGCTTCAAGAATAACAGTGGTGGTTCCCTTATCCCCTCTTGTATATTGACCTTCCCATGCTGTAGGACAATTTTTCCATTCCCAATGCATGCAATCAATACTCCCAATCATCCCTGGGAACCCTCGCATTTCACTAACATGCAATATTCTTTGCAGGTCATCTTGGGTTGGGGCTCTAAGGTACACCTGCTCATATAATTGTATGATTCCTTTACAAAATCTACGAAGCACTCCAATGCTGTGGTACCTCCTATTTTGATGTATTCGTCAACTGCATCTGCCGCCATACCATACGCTAACATTCGCATCGCTGTGGTACTCTTTGCTAATGGAGATATACCTTCTTTATTGGATGCATCAACTCGTTGGGTGAAATAGTTGTCAATGCTTGACAGGTCCCCCACAATTCAAAGGAATACATGTTTTCGCATTCAGAATCGCCGACGAAACATTGCATCGTCATACGTAGGTTCATTAGCGAAGTAGTCACCAATGAGTCTTTGATTTGCCGATACATGATCTCTCTTGAAATATCTTCTCTTGTTGCGTGGTGCATAATCTTCCTCAATTTTTTTTGACGCTCCCTAAACCGGTTGACGATATACCTCTCTTCAATTTCAGATTGTCTTTTGTAAGCGTCGATATCAAAAGGAAATTCGGATGGATCCATTGATAATTTGTGTAAGATGAGATTTATGGCATTTGTACATCAATGGAAGAACGTATATCCATTTCTAAGAAATTGAGAGGTTAAATTGACTACTGCATTTCCCTACCTTTATCAAAGAAGACAATACTCATAAAGATGGATTTGACAATAAAATTGGTAAGGCACATGGCTACTGCATCATTGACAACACAACACAATTAAAGAAGACACTGACAACACAATTAAAGAAGACACTGACAACACAACACTATTAAAGAAGACACTGACAACACAATTAAAGAAGACACTGACAACACAACACTATTAAAGAAGACACTGACAACACAACACTATTAAAGAAGACATTGACAACACAATGAGACATTTGCATCATTCACTTTCCAAAGAGATCGTTGCTCAACTTCTCCAACAGCTCTTTGCTCTTACCATCAAGATGCTCCTTTGAACTTAGCTTCATAAACATCTTCATCTTTTTGGCTTTAGTTCTTTCTTTCATCAATTGGTTTGCCTCCTCTTGCCTTATGGCTATTTTGTCCAATCGTTCCAACTCTTGCTCCTTGAATTGTTTGAATTCCTTCCACTCTTCACTGACCATTTCTAAGGCTACACCTTAGCTTTTCCATTTACTCTTTTTTGCTGCATCCCTCCCCATTGGACGAGCACTGGATCCTACGGAGTTGGAGTCACTTGCATCAGTCTCATGGACTCTCTTAGATCCACTACTTCCGGAACCAGTGTTTCCTCCTACCTGACTACAATAACGTGGCTGATCACAGACAGCGAGCCATTCGGACATTAAATTGAAATGTCCACTCTTGCCACTTGAATATAATTCATTCGCTTTTGCCACTACATCATTCTCTGACCAACCACTTTCTTTCATACGCTTGGCGTTATCATAAGCACCAATCCATTTGCCTAGTATTTTGTTGATGTAGTTGTAATTATTTCTGCACGAAATAGCATCACGCGGAGGATCAAACTTGCAATGCTCATTACAGTACTCAGCAATTTTACCCCAATACGAGTCACTTTTTTGATTTCTCCCAACAACACTGTCTGTGCCATATTTAATCCACCCACTTAGTAGCACCAAGTTTTGCTCGGTAGTCCATTTGGGGCTTTTCCGGCGAGCATGAGTTGTGTCTTCAGTATTTGGAACCGCTTCATTAGCATCGCTTATACCACCAACACTAATTTGTGTAGAAAAATCAGGAAATTCAACTGCTCCAACATTTGGAACTGGTACATTTCCCATTGGAGTAGAAGAACAAAAATGTGGTGCTTGAGATGAATATGTCATCATCGATCCATAATATGGACTACAATTTGGAGTAGATGAAGGCATGGTGAAATTTGGTGCAAACCCATAATTTGGAGGATTATGAGTATGTTGTTGGCCGGAAGACTGATTTTGAAATGGGTAGTTATAGGGATTTTGATAGTTAAAAGGGTTATTGTTGGGATCCATTTCGTGCTAAAAACAAGAGTTTATGGAAAGTAGTTGTAAAATTATGATAAAAGAGACGTTTTTTTCTGTGTCCAAATCACATGAACCAAGTCTGTATTTATAGAGCAAAAAAAATTATGATTTTTCGTATAAAAATTTAAATATTTAAAAATTATTAATTATGAAATAATTGACTTTAAATAATTATGATATAATAAAAATGACTAACCAATAAGAAACTGCCAAGTGGCATACATACCCCCACCCACTTTAAGTTTCAACCTGTTGAAACAATTCAACAAAATTGAATCTGACTAGGATTCAACAGATGATTCAACAGGCCATTGGAACAATTCAACAGTTTAATTTTTTTTTCAACACCCCATTGTAGGTAGTCTTACAAGGAATAATCATTTATTTCCATTTCTGATGTCTTCATATATAATGATTTATGTACACAGATGCGACAGTGCAAGTGCGATGTGGGAGGACTTTGGTGGGATCTGCCATAACTGACATAACTGGATCGGTGAACATCACATCGAATTCAGCTTATGATGAGTCGAATTTTTTACTATAATTTCTCTACTATTATTACATGTTTTGATCCGTTTCGATTCTCTTTCGATCCCATTTAACCCTCGTGGTTGTCATTTCAAGTAAGAAACCCACCTTACGGTTCTCGGGTTCAAAAAGATCAATTCTCAAAGAAAATTGAAGTTTCGGAGCAAAATATGAAGTTTCGGGCAAAACAGGACAGACTAACCTTTGCTGCGTATTTTACATGCCCAGATCTCATACGGTGTCCGAATGGGTTGATTCAAAGCTTGTTGGAAAGCTAACTCAAAGGGGCTACAACTTTTTAGTTTAAGACAAGGCCTAATTCGGACGTTAAGACCTCGCAAAATCCCCAAGAAGTCAGACCTGTTAGCGGAACTCTGGTACAAGCTCCCATTGCTCTCTGATGCTTTGAACTGCCCAGTTTGCATCCTCCACAAGAGTGAAACGGCCGGTTGGGGACCTCAGAGTCTCTAAACATGTCCCAACCGGCCGGTTGGGTGTTGGCTTCATTTTTGAACCGCTCGGTTGGATCCGAAACCCAGAAATTTCAGCTTTTGGACTATAAATAGAAAGAGATAAAGGAGGACTGATGGACCATAATTGTATGAATCATAAACACAGTTAAACCCACCAAATTAGACTCTTTGTCTATTTAACTTTTGCTTGTTAGTTCTGATATTTATTTACAGGGTATTTTGAAGTCTAGAGAGAATACAGGCTAAGGAGGAGTTTATAAGCTGAAAATATATTACGAGTCATTCCAAGGTCACGACCAGATGCTGACTGAAGAAATATCATGAACCTGACATGGAATCACTCAAAACAAGTCCAACCAAGAGGCAACTAAAGGGCAACTAGGAGTTAGGATCCAACCGATGGCTTTTGAGAAGAAAAAGATCTCACTTCTCCTTCCCATCTCCTCACATGGGCGGCTAAACCATATGAATTTGCCACATGGGTGGTGGCTTTTGAAGAAATATCCCAACTCACACTCATCTCCTCACATGGGCGGCTAAGGGGAGTTGCCACCTCACCTCCGATGGCTTTTGCTTCCTCCTCTACAAGTGGCTCCTCCTCCTCCACATCTCTTCATCCCCTTAGCCTATAAATAGACATCTTCCCTTCCCTTTGTAAGGAATCCCAAGGTGTGGAGAGCTCATCTCTCTACACATCCCATCTCATTCCAACATCTCATACCACAAGTAGTGAGAGAAGCTCTCACTTCTCTCTAGATTCACAACACCATCCTTGTAATCACTTTACTTTGGAATCGAAACTTTAGCACTTTCAACGGTTTTTTTGTAAGTATTCTCGTCTTTACTTTACTGTCTTTTCAATTCAGCAACTTTACTTTCCTGTCTTTACTTTCGAAAACTTTACTTTACTGTCTTCCAAAAACCTTTACTTTTCAACGCACTTAGCTATGATGTCCTGTTCCATGAATAGTCATAGCTAAACCCTTCATTCGGTTGAAGCGGTGTACTTGTGTCATAAAATGTTTTAGACCCTGCACCTAGTGCCTCTCTGTGTTCAAAACTTGTTCTATGTGCCATATATAAGGTTAGAACTTCCAAGGTTGAGTGGATGCTTTAACGGGCAAAGCTTTTCAGTGGGGTTCGTGAACATACTCGGGTAAGTGGATGCTTTAACGGGCAAAGCTTATCTGAGGAGTTCGACCTCTTTTAAAAAACCATTTGGTTGATCGTAACTGAAGATCAACTGGATGCACATAAGGCTAAGATACTTCGAAAGGAGGAATTAGTCTAAATAGAACAAGTGTTCTAAACGATGTTGCAAGTCTTGTGCTAGAAATAGCCTCGATTCATCTTTGAACACTTAGTATGATCATTAGAGGTCAATGATAAACAGAATATGATACAAGGCCCCTGAAACCGAATCTTTCCTTTAATTATTGTATCAACTGTTCCTTTACTTTCAGTACCTTATCAACTGCTTACTTTCTGTCAAGTCTTGTCCATCAAACACCTTACTTTTCAGTAACCAAAAACCAAAAACAACCCCCCAAACTGCTTTATTTAATCCCCCCTTTTCGAAAGAACAACTATTCACCTGACTCCCTTGGGTTCGACCCGTACTTACCACTGACTACCCAAAATAGTTAAGTCGCGAGTATCGGAGATATAAATTTGCTTTTACACAGAGAACATCGCACCTTAACGACAGTGCGGTGGGCTCCGTCAAAACTGGCGTCGTTGCCGGGGAGTTAGCTTCCGATTAGTTGTTCTTTTCTTTTCTTTCTCTCTCTCAATTCTTGAAATCACTTCTACGCAACCATGTCGTCGTACTACGGAAACGAGCCTTGGAACGATGAGGAGTTTTTCTCGCTATCTTTCCAACTTGTAGTCCGCGAAGAGATCATCAACATTAAGCAATCCCGGGACGAAACATTGGACGAGTACTTATCGTACTTTGATTCCCTTGTGACGAGCTGCCCGCACCATGGATTCACGAACTTAGATCTTCTTCAAAGATTTCTCGATGGGATGATGCCATATGAGTGGAATTGGCTTAATGACGCAGCAGGAGGCTCGGTAAATAACTTAAACATGGATGATCTTTGGAAATTGATAAACGATTTGGCCGCGAGGTCAAGACAAAGAGAAGATCAGGCCAAGCCACTCGAGGACATTACAATGGAGCTGGCATCTAGCAACTAGCAGCAGGCCAACATGATATACCAAAACCAGGCCGAAGCCGAGAAATCTTGGGCAGAGACAAAGGCGCTCATAAAAAATGTGCAAATCAGGTCAATGAGATGCTCAATGCGAAGCCAAGGGTCATCAAAGAAGAACTGCCCAAATCAGGCCCGGTCCTTATCACCAATCCATCCGAGGAAATCACAGTCCTAACTGTCGAGCCAACAGAAGTCCCGAACTTCACTGCCGAAGCGGCCGAAGAAATCAAGCCAGGCCCGGTCCTTGCGCTCGAAGCACCCGAGGAAGTCCCGGACCTCATTGCCGAACTGTCCGAGAAAGACCTGGTCCTCACTGTCGGAGCACCTGAAACAAACCCAGTCCTCATGGTCGAAGTGCCTCAACTTAACCCTTCGTGTTTTATGCCGATCATAGCCACCTAAGATCATATAATCAATAATGATGAGGTGAAAGGGGAGATAGAGGAGGAGCATGAGCCAAAAAAGCCGACAAAGGAACTCTCACTCGTCACAAGCCAAGGAAAACCGCCTGAAAACTCACTCGTTCCAAGACAACCATCCATCACTGCCACAATGAAGAGGATTGGCAGAGGCGCATGCTTAATGTCGCCTACATTTAATGGCACCAAACCAAACTTCCAAACTCGCAAAGGTGCCAACTATTCAAACATGAAGAAGCGGCAAAGACATGGGCCGAAAGAATGGAAACCCGGAAGGAGTAACAAGCAAGCACGACTCATTGGACCAGCAGCTATGGTCAATAAAGCCTCACCCTCTCAAATCAAAAGAGCTACCGAGAAGAAGTTCGACCTCAAGCACCCATGGGATCCCTACTTATAATCCAGGAGTGAGGTAGCGTCGAGCCAACGACGTTAAACAAAGGCACTGGTCGGGAGGTAACCCGACACCTATCTTACTTTCAGTCATTTATTTTCTGTCATTTAGTTTTTACCATAAGTCGCTCTCACCCACTTTTTGTATAGAAGGAATGACCCCTTGTAGGAATCGGTATTTGGAGCAAGATCAGATCAGCCAGGCGGCTTCCGAGAATTACCAGGCCTGCGCTGAGAGTTCAAGGCCCCAGCCGAACTCCCTCGATTATCCCGCTCCGAGGCATGTCGTTCCACGACACAACACAGTAAAAGGGAGTTCAGTTCTTCTCTTTTCCTTAAATGTCTTTTCCTTCTCTTGTATATATTTGCATGACTTTTTGATGTTCCCTTAAGTGGCATGTATTTGGCAAAACATAGCTTAGACAGTTCGAGCAGGTGTTCAGGGGGAGTTCGAACAATATCCTGGTACTCCTGTACAGCGTGATCAAGACGCGAGGATATACACAAGGATATTTTCCGGAAGATATTGGCAACGAAGATTTCGACAAGTGGAAGTCGGCCTGCGACTTATTCGAGCATTAGATATTCGAATGAATATCTACATTGAAGATGGCGTGACTTACTTGGAAAGAAGACTTCGTATATTCTTCCGATCGATTTATGAAAGATATACATCAAATATTCAGGAATCAATTCCGAAATATTTGGTGGGATTATCTTGTGCGAATTAGGGTTTCGCTCGAGCATATAAATACAATGCAAGGGAAACCCTAATTCCTATCGCTTTCAAAGATCAAATATACACGAGCATATCCTGCTGATTGGAGAAGAAGAAAGCGATGCCCGGTTGTGTTTTCTCATTGAGAATACACCGGTGCAAGTGCAGTCTGTTCAAGTGCAACACAGACTGTCTGAAGCGTATCAACTGCCGCACACAACAAAGGTGAACAAGCTTTCGAGAGAAAGCATCCGAGCTTCTGGAGAAGGTCGAGAACGTTCAGACTGCAGGTTCTGAACGAAGGGGATCGAGGGGAATTGGGGTGAACCTCGGTTGCAAATATGAGAGACGGAGTATTGAGGTTAGGCTATTACAAGGTGTAAGTGTAAGTCCCTGTGGAAACCCTATACTCGTAATAAAGATTTACTGTCCCTTTTTCGGGTGTGGGAAACCCCCAGAGTAGGCGGAGCCGAATTGGGTTATCAATCTGTGTGTCTCTACTGCCTTTATCTGTTTGCTGAACTGTTGTGATAAGAGTTCAACCTCTGTGTGTTGAACTGTTGTGCAAAGAGTCCCAGGTCTGTCGCAACACTACCTTGGACACAAGCTTGAACAGGGGACATAATTTCAATTGGTATCTGAGCAGATCGCTCGACACACTGAGTGGGATCCTGAACTGTTCAAGATGACTCAGAAAGAAGGACAAAGCATAACCAGACCCCCGCTGCTCGAAGGATCGACTTATGCCACATGGAAGCCTGTGATGAGATCTTTTCTGAAATCACTAGACAAAAAGGCATGGAAGGCTGTTCTGAAAGGGTGGATGGAACCCATAATGAACAATCTCACTGGAGAACCGATCGCCAAACCAGAAGCTCTGTGGACAGAAGAGGAGGACAAAGCTTCCATGGGGAACTCAAAGGCAATGAACGCAATTATCTCGGCAGTAGATGAAAACGTCATGAAGCTAATCATCAACTGTGAAGTGGCCAAGGAAGCATGGGATACCCTCCAAACAGCGTTTGAAGGAACAGACAAAGTTTGGAACTCCCGCATGCAAGCTGTCACAACCAGGTTTGAAGAGATGAAGATGAAGGAGAGTGAAACCATCACTGAGTACAACACCAGAGTCCTGGAACTGTCCAACGAGGCAGCTGCACTAGGGAAACCCATCGATGAAGAAAGATTGGCCAGCAAGGTCCTAAGGTCTCTTCCCCCGAGATTTGCCATGAAAGTCACGGCCATTGAAGAAATGCATGATATCGTCACAACTCTGGATGAATGCAGCAGCACAAGTGAAACTGTTCCACCTCAGTTGGAACTCCCAGGTGAAGACCCCTCGGACAGTGACAATGAAGAACTCACACAGGACTCTCTGGCTCAGACTTATAAAGATCTATATGAGAACTGGATGCTTCTGATCAAGATGAACAAAAAGCTAAATGACACAGTGGCAAGCGTCACTATGGAAAAGGACAAGGTATGGCAGGAGGTTGAGATACTACTGACACTGAAGGCAGAACTGGAAGGTACAATTAACTCACTGACTTCTCAACTAGCGGAGGTGAAACAGGAAAGGCTGGATCTTCTTGTTCATAAAACGGAACTCCTGGGTACTGTCTCCTCCCTAAAAGTCGAAATAGAGAAGGATCGGGACACTCATCCTGTAGGCATGACGGGCCTGAGAAAAACCATCATTGATCTACAGCGGAAAGAAATGTTCCAACTAAGGAGGGTGGAACAGCTGGAACTTCAGCTGGAATCCGAGAAGATGGAACACTCTAACACTAGAGAGGAACTCAATCACCTCAAACAGTCTGTAAGAATGCTTAACTCTGGCACTAAAAACTTAAATGATATTCTTAGATCCCAGAGAATGGAGTCCGGACACAGAGGATTGGGGTTCACAGGAGAAGGCAGCTCAAAAGGTACGACGCTTGTTAAAACCAGACCGGTGTCGGAACAGAAGACAGAACAGAAGGTAAGACAGCATCCCAGACGAAAAATTGACCTGCAACAAGAACAACCCAACAGTGGTCAAAGAAGGAAAGAATGGCGCACTTGCTGGTATTGCAATCAGATGGGACACATTAAACTAAAGTGTCGCCTATTTTTAGCCGAACGACGTGCTTTCCAGCAACGAACCACATCGCAACAGAAACAGGTCTGGGTTCAAAAGGCAGACCAAACCGTTTGCATGGTAGCCTGTTACACCTCAAACTACTCATCGCATGATAGTTGGCTCTTCGACAGCGGATGCTCCGCACACATGACAGGTAACTCTCAATATCTTACCCATATTAGACCCGTTGAGCATATGTGGTTTGTCATCTTCGGGGATGGTGAAAAGGGTCAAGTGATCGGCTGTGGGACATTGATGGTTCCGGATCTCCTTGCACTCAAGAACACCCTCCTTGTTAAGGGACTGACCAGGAATCTTATCAGCATCAGTCAACTATGCGACGATGGACACTATGTGTCATTCTCCAGCTACTCATGTCTTGTCCTAGACCAGAATGGCGATACACTGATGAAAGGAAAAAGGGATGCCAACAACTGCTATACTATTAGGATGGGTCTGACGGAGTCAATGAACAATGAGAATCATGGCCAGCAACCGGTTGCTCTCCCATGTGCAAACGCACAACCTAGTTTTCTGCGAGGGGGAGTGGATAAGACCTTGCACACAAGATCTGATTGTCGATGTGCACAAATCAAGGTTGCCGGGTGTCCCAGGAAGTTGTCGAATCAGACGGTGGTACAGTTGCAACTGGAGTCCATACACTGCCCAGAGAAATGTGCCTGGAGCCGTACAACAAAATATGAATGCTCACGAAAGATGGTAACTCTGAGTAGCCATACTTGTGTCAAACCAGATGGCAGGTCACGGAATGGAACACCCAGATCCCCAGGGGGTCTATGTGGTGTCAACCACTGAGAGCATCCGACGGTGGTCAGTCATAGTCGAATCTCCAGCTGAAACATTTGGACTGACCATCTAATAAAGAGAGCTGGAACAGAAGTCTCAACAAAATATATATTTTTTGAAATATCCTTGAATTTTTTTTTGGTTGACGGTTTTGGAAAGCTGAAGAGTCATATAGACAAATTTGATTTTTTAAAAAATCAAATTCATTCCTTGAGTATCGTCTTCTCTCTCTCGAAAACCCTAGAACGGAACTTCCCTCTCAACTGCTCTTTCCTCAACCGACAATGGTGAACACCAGGAAGTCAGCAAAATCCAGTGCTAAATCTGCGGAGAAAATCAAAGAAAGCATGCAGACCTCAAAGGCGTTGGCGGCGAAATCAAAGATTCCAAAATCAAAAGCTGCGAAGATGAAAAAGGCGTCGTCTTTACACTCATTCACCGAATCTTTGCCAAAGAGAAGTCTGTTGAAGGAGTTACCGCTGGAATCCCTCAGCCGGGCACAGTGGACTCAACTCCACAGATTCAGGTAAATCCCAATATTCCTTCTGTCTCTGTGAATATCCCCGTTGTTGAAAAATCTGTGTTGAATGAAGAAACAAGTGTGGAGGGTGAGAAAGTTGTTGAGTTGATTGATGGTGTTGAAGCCAGAAGGGCTGTAATTGGCGATAATGGTGGTAAGGCTGTTAGTGGTGTTAAAGCCGATGGTGTTGAAACCAGTAGGGAGATTCTTGGTGGAGATAATGAGAGTGGTAGGGCTGTGACGGTTGACAAAGCCGGTAGTGGGATTTCTAAGAAGAAGTCTGTCAAGAGTGTGGAAGAAGAGGAACCCAGCAAGGGGGCTGGAGGCTCAGGAACGTGGAGAGAAAAGATTTTCGCCACAGGATACATTCCTCGGAAGGCTGGTCGCAGGAAGAAGGTGAAGCGGGCCAGTGACTCTCCCAGAAAATATCTCGCCCAGATCTATGCAGCTTGAGGAAGGAAGATTGCAATGTCCGATGAAGAAACAGAGAAGTTCATCGATTCCTCGGGGAAGAGGAATGTGGTGATGAGTGATGCTGATCCGTCTGAAAATCAAGGAGGAATCTCTGAAAAAGGTTCCGGTTTGCATGATGAGGCTGTGGCAGAGGAGATTAACCCAGCAGAAAAGGATGATGAATTGGAGAAGTTATACAAAGACATTGATGATGTCATGGAAGACCTGGAAAAGAAGAGGGATCAGGGAGTGGCAAGTCTGGAAGAAGCTCATGCTGTTAGGGCAAAAGAAGTTGATGCAGAAAAAGCTACAAGTGATCCACCTATGGAACCAAGTGTTCAGTCTGGTGTTGAGACTGGAAGAGCTACAGAGAAAGCTGCAAGCGGTTCAACAATGGAACCCTCTATTCAGACTGAAGCTCAAACAGCACCAGTTCCAGAGGAAGGTCTGCGTAACCTGGGTGTTGAAGCAGAAGAGCCTGGTACTGGAAAGGTCTCAAGTGCTCCAACAGTGGAACAGAGTGTTCAAACTGAAGATAAGACTGGAGTAGTACCAGAGAAAGCAGTGAGTGAAGAAATAATGACAGTTCAAGATGATCGTCGTCGGGATGATTTGAAGGAGGATGAACCATCCATTCGTAAGGATGCCCCTACATCAGCAGCAGAAGGTGTTACCCTTTCAGAAGATGACAAAGATAGTGTTCCCCTTGTCAACCTCAAGAGGACAACGAAGGGGAAGGAAAAGAAAAAGGTTGCCTTTGCTACATCTACAAAGGAACCAGCTCAGAAGGTTGCTGAGGTCAGCAGTGGTGCAGGGGGAGCTGGCTCTTCAAAGAAAAGAAAGCGCGTTGCTGCAGTTCCCATCTCTGAAGATGCTGGGAGATGTGAAGTCCCAGCCCCTGAATCTGAGGCTGTCCCAGTCGGTAAGGTCAAGAAAGGTGTGTGGTTCGTGAACAAAGAAGCTGCGTTGAAATGGGGATGTGTGCAGAAGAGGAAAATCATACCGGAGAGACTACTGGATGCATCGAGTTACAAAGGGAAAGAAGTGATTGAGGTGCTCAAAGAGTCGGATCTATTCTGGACGTTAGACAGATGCAAGCCATTCAACGAACAGCTAGTGCGTGAGGCCATAGCAAACTTGCCTCCAAAGTTTGGGGTCATTGGAGAGGCTGAGTATGGGGTCTTCTATGTAAGAGGAAGAAGGATCAAGATTGATCCAGAACTGATCAATGTATACTTCTCCATGGACGACCTAGCTATTGATGAAGAAGAATCCAGCCTCGAGAAGATAGTAAGCACCATCACTGCAGGCTCTGTTCAGTGGAGGCCTGAGTCAGTTGTGCATACGGCGGATCTGTCCACATTCTATGCAATGCTATTTTTCATAGCAGTGTTCAACTGGAGGCCGTCTACTCATCGCTCTACTGTCAACAAGGACATGGCCCAACTGATTTATCAGATAGGGAACAAGCTGAAGTTTAACCTGGGCAGAATAATGTTCAAACAGATTGCTGACCATGCTACATCGATGAGAACCCTGCACCAGATCTGCACAGTGGACAACAAGTTATACAAAGGGCGGCATGTGAATGATCTGAAAGGGGGGAGCAAGCCAGGTAAAGAAATTGGGGAATCCAGTCGAGGGGGAGCCAGAATGGGCGTGGATGAGAGGAGCAAGCTACTGAAGGACCTCCATGTTATCATTGCTGCGGACAAGGAACAGCGCCGCCGAATCAACAGGCTTGCTCGAGCACTCAGCTACCCCAGTGATGATGAATCAAAAGCTACTGCCTCTGAAGATGATTCCATTGAAGAAGCTTCTGATTGAAGGTCCTCTTCAAACTTTCTCCCTGAACTATTTGCTTAAAACTATCGTTCTTAGTGCTTGTTCTGGCACATTTTGATTGTCTGTTCGAACTCGGATCGCACCCCTTGCCAGTTTATGGCATAAAGGGGGAGTATTTTGGAGGAGACAATTCTTGTTTCCCTCAAAGTTGTCTACTGTCTAGATAGTTAGATAGACTTAGTTATCTAGTAGATCTGGTTTTGCCAAAATGCCAAGGGGGAGATTGATGTTCCCTTAAGTGGCATGTATTTGGCAAAACATAGCTTAGACAGTTCGAGTAGGTGTTCAGGGGGAGTTCAAACAATATCCTGATACTCCTGTACAGCGTGATCAAGACGCGAGGATATACGCGAGGATATTTTCCGGAAGATATTGGAAACAAAGATTTTGACAAGTGGAAGTCGGCTTGCGACTTATTCGAGCATTAGATATTCGAATGAATATCTACATTGAAGATGGCGTGACTTACTTGGAAAGAAGACTTCGTATATTCTTCCGATCGATTTATGAAAGATATACATCAAATATTCAGGAATCAATTCCGAAATATTTGATGGGATTATCTTGTGCGAATTAGGGTTTCGCTCGAGCATATAAATACAATGCAAGGGCAACCCTAATTCCTATCGCTTTCAAAGATCAAATATACACGAGCATATCCTGCTGATTGGAGAAGAAGAAAGCGACGGCCGGTTGTGTTTTCTCATTGAGAATACACCGGTGCAAGTGCAGTCTGTTCAAGTGCAACACAGACTGTCTGAAGCGTATCAACTGCAGCACACAACAAAGGTGAACAAGCTTTCGAGAGAAAGCATCCGAGCTTCTGGAGAAGGTCGAGAACGTTCAGACTGCAGGTTCTGAACGAAGGGGATCGAGGGGAATTGGGGTGAACCTCGGTTGCAAATCTGAGAGACGGAGTATTGAGGTTAGGCTATTACAAGGTGTAAGTGTAAGTCCCTGTGGAAACCCTATACTCGTAATAAAGATTTGCTATCCCTTTTTCGGGTGTGGGAAACCCCCCAGAGTAGGCGGAGCCGAACTGGGTTATCAGTCTGTGTGTCTCTACTGCCTTTATCTGTTTGCTGAACTGTTGTGATAAGAGTTCAACCTCTGTGTGTTGAACTGTTGTGCAAAGAGTCCCAGGTCTGTCGCAACACTACCTTGGACACAAGCTTGAACAGGGGACATAATTTCAATTGGTATCAGAGCAGATCACTCGACACACTGAGTGGGATCCTGAACTGTTCAAGATGACTCTGAAAGAAGGACAAAGCATAACCAGACCCCCGCTGCTCGAAGGATCGAACTATGCCACATGGAAGCCTGTGATGAGATCTTTTCTGAAATCACTAGACGAAAAGGCATGGAAGGCTATTCTGAAAGGGTGGACGGAACCCATAATGAACAATCTCACTGGAGAACCGATCGCCAAACCAGAAGCTCTGTGGACAGAAGAGGAGGACAAAGCTTCCATGGGCAACTCAAAGGGAATGAACGCAATTTTCTCGGCAGTAGATGAAAACGTCATGAAGCTAATCATCAACTGTGAAGTGGCCAAGGAAGCATGGGATATCCTCCAAACATCGTTTGAAGGAACAGACAAAGTTCGCAACTCCCGCATGCAAGCTGTCACAACCAGGTTTGAAGAGATGAAGATGAAGGAGAGTGAAACCATCACTGAGTACAACACCAGAGTCCTGGAACTGTTCAACGAGGCATCTGCACTAGGGAAACCCATCGATGAAGAAAGATTGGCCAGCAAGGTCTTAAGGTCTCTTCCCCCGAGATTTGCCATGAAAGTCACGACCATTGAAGAAATGCATGATATCGTCACAACTCTGGATGAATGCAGCAGCACAAGTGAAACTATTCCACCTCAGTTGGAACTCCCAGGTGAAGACCCCTCGGACAGTGACAATGAAGAACTCACACAGGACTATCTAGCTCAGACTTATAAAGATCTATATATGAAGTGGCTGCTTCTGATCAAGATGAACAAAAAGCTAAATGACACAGTGGCAAGCGTCACTATGGAAAAGGACAAGGTATGGCAGGAGGTTGAGATACTACTGACACTGAAGGCAGAACTGGAAGGTACAATTAACTCACTGACTTCTCAACTAGCGGAGGTAAAACAGGAAAGGCTGGATCTTCTTGTTCAGAAAACGGAACTCCTGGGTACTGTCTCCTCCCTAAAAGTTGAAATAGAGAAGGATCGGGACACTCATCCTGTAGGCATGGCGGGCCTGAGAAAAACCATCATTGATCTACAGTGGAAAGAAATGTACCAACTAAGGAGGGTGGAACAGCTGGAACTTCAGCTAGAATCCGAGAAGATGGAACACTCTAACACTAGAGAGGAACTCAATCACCTCAAACAGTCGGTAAGAATGCTTAACTCTGGCACTAAAAACTTAAATGATATTCTTAGATCCCAGAGAATGGAGTCCGGACACATAGGATTGGGGTTCACAGGAGAAGGCAGCTCAAAAGGTACGACGCTTGTTAAAACCAGACCGGTGTCGGAACAGAAGACAGAACAGAAGGTAAGACAGCATCCCAGATGAAAAATTGACCTACAACAAGAACAACCCAACAGTGGTCAAAGAAGGAAAGAAAGGCGCACTTGCTGGTATTGCAATCCGATGGGACACATTAAACTAAAGTGTCGCCTGTTTTTAGCCGAACGACGTGCTTTCCAGCAACGAACCACATCGCAACAGAAACAGGTCTTGGTTCAAAAGGCAGACCAAACCGTTTGCATGGTAGCCTGTTACACCTCAAACTACTCATCGCATGATAGTTGGCTCTTCGACAGCGGATGCTCCGCACACATGACAGGTAACTCTCAATATCTTACCCATATTAGACCTGTTGAGCATATGTGGTTTGTCACCTTCGGGGATGGTGAAAAGGGTTAGGTGATCGGCTGTGGGACATTGATGGTTCCGGATCTCCCTGCACTCAAGAACACCCTCCTTGTTAAGGGACTGACCAGGAATCTTATCAGCATCAGTCAACTATGCGACGATGGACACTATGTGTCATTCTCCAGCTACTCATGTCTTGTCCTAGACCAGAATGGCGATACACTGATGAAAGGAAAAAGGGATGCCAACAACTGCTATACTATTAGGATGGGTCTGACGGAGTCAATGAACAATGAGAATCATGGCCAGCAACCGGTTGCTCTCCCATGTGCAAACGCACAACCTAGTTTTCTGAGAGGGGGAGTAGATAAGACCTTGCACACAAGATCTGATTGTCGATGCGCACAAATCAAGGTTGCCGGGTGTCCCAGGAAGCTGTCGAATCAGAAAATGGTACAGTTGCAACTGGAGTCCGTACCCTGCCCAGAGAAATGTGCCTGGAGCCGTACAAGAAAATATGAATGCTCACGAAAGATGGTAACTATGAGTAGCCATACTTGTGTCAAACCATATGCCAGGTCACGGAATGGAACACCCAGATCCCCAGGGGGTCTATGTGGTGTCAACCACTGAGAGCATCCGACGGTGGTCCGTCATAGTCGAATCTCCAGCTGAAACAGTTGGACTGACCATCTAATAAAGAGAGCTGGAACAGAAGTCTCAACAAAATATTTTTTTTAAATATCCTTGAATATTTTTTCCGTTGACGGTTTTGGAAAGCTGAAGAGTCATATAGACAAATTTGATTTTTGAAAAAATCGAATTCATTCCTTGAGTATCGCCTTCTCTCTCTCGAAAACCCTAGAACGGAACTTCCCTCTCAACTGCTCTTTCCTCAACCGACAATGGTGAACACCAGGAAGTCAGCAAAATCCAGTGCTAAATCTGCGGAGAAAATCAAAGAAAGCATGCAGACCTTAAAGGCGTTGGCGGCGAAATCAAAGATTCCGAAATCAAAAGCTACGAAGATGAAAAAGGCGTCGCCTTTACACTCAGTCACCGAATCTTTGGCCAAAGAGAAGTCTGTTGAAGGAGTTACTGCTGGAATCCCTCAGCCGGGCATAGTGGACTCAATTCCACAGATTCAGGTAAATCCCAATATTCCTTATGTCTCTGCGAATATCCCCGTTGTTGAAAAATCTGTGTTGAATGAAGAAACAAGTGTGGAGGGTGAGAAAGTTGTTGAGTTAATTGATGGTGTTGAAGCCAGAAGGGCTGTAATTGGCGATAACGGTGGTAAGGCTGTTAGTGGTGTTAAAGCCGATGGTGTTGAAACCAGTATGGAGATTCTTGGTGGAGATAATGAGAGTGGTAGGGCTGTGACGGTTGACAAAGCCGGTAGTGGGATTTCTAAGAAGAAGTCTGTCAAGAGTGTGGAAGAAGAGGAACCCAGCAAGGGGGCTGGAGGCTCAGGAACGTGGAGAGAAAAGATTTTCGCCACAGGATACATTCCTCTGAAGGCTGGTCGCAGGAAGAAGGTGAAGCGGGCCAGTGACTCTCCCAGAAAATATCTCACCCAGATCAATGCAGCTCGAGGAAGGAAGATTGCAATGTCCGATGAAGAAACAGAGAAGTTCATCGATTCCTCGGGGAAGAGGAATGTGGTGATGAGTGATGCTGATCCGTCTGAAAATCAAGGAGGAATCTCTAAAAAAGGTTCCGGTTTACATGATAAGGCTGTGGCAGAGGAGATTAACCCAGCAGAAAAGGATGATGAATTGGAGAAGTTATACAAAGACATTGATGATGTCATGGAAGACCTGGAAAAGAAGAAGGATCAGGGAGTGGCAAGTCTGGAAGAAGCTCAGGCTGTTAGGGCAAAAGAAGTTGATGCAGAAAAAGCTACAAGTGATCCACCTATGGAACCAAGTGTTCAGTCTGGTGTTGAGACTGGAAGAGCTACAGAGAAAGCTGCAAGCGGTTCAACAGTGGAACCCTTTATTCAGACTGAAGCTCAAACAGCACCTGTTCCAGAGGAAGGTCTGCGTAACCTTGGTGTTGAAGCAGAAGAGCTTGGTACTGGAAAGGTCTCAAGTGCTCCAACAGTGGAACAGAGTGTTCGAACTGAAGATAAGACTAGAGTAGTACCAGAGAAAGCAGTGAGTGAAGAAACAATGACAGTTCAAGATGATCGTCGTCGGGATGATTTGAAGGAGGATGAACCATCCATTCGTAAGGATGCCCCTACATCAGCAGCAGAAGGTGTTACCCTTTCAGAAGATGACCAAGACAGTGTTCCCCTTGTCAACCTCAAGAGGACAACGAAGGGGAAGGAACAAAAAAAGGTTGCCTTTGCTACATCTACAAAGGAACCAGCTCAGAAGGTTGCTGAGGTCAACAGTGGTGCAGGGGGAGCTGGCTCTTCAAAGAAAAGAAAGCGCGTTGCTGCAGTTCCCATCTCTGAAGATGCTGGGAGATGTGAAGTCCCAGCCCCTGAATCTGAGGCTGTCCCAGTCGGTAAGGTCAAGAAAGGTGTGTGGTTCGTGAACAAAGAAGCTGCGTTGAAATGGGGATGTGTGCAGAAGAGGAAAATCATACCGGAGAGACTACTGGATGCATCGAGTTACAAAGGGAAAGAAGTGATTGAGGTGCTCAAAGAGTCGGATCTATTCTGGACGTTAGACAGATGCAAGCCATTCAACGAACAGCTAGTGTGTGAGGCCATAGCAAACTTGCCTCCAAAGTTTGGGGTCATTGGAGAGGCTGAGTATGGGGTCTTCTATGTAAGAGGAAGAAGGATCAAGATTGATCCAGAACTGATCGATGTATACTTCTCCATGGACGACCCATCCGTTGATGAAGAAGAATCCAGTCTCGAGAAGATAGTAAGCACCATCACTACAGGCTCTGTTCAGTGGAGGCCTGAGTCAGTTGTGCATACGGCGGATCTGTCCACGTTCTATTCAATGCTATTTTTCATAGCAGTGTTCAACTGGAGGCCGTCTACTCATCGCTCTACTGTCAACAAGGACATGGCCCAACTGATTTATCAGATAGGGAACAAGCTGAAGTTTAACCTGGGCAGAATAATGTTCAAACAGATTGCTGACCATGCTACATCGATGAGAACCCTGCACCAGATCTGCTTTCCATCTCTGATTTATGAGTTGATTATTCATCAAGCCCCTGATTTGACAGCCTCGTCTGATCTTCTTACTAAAGCTCCCAGCAAATTCATAGTGGACCACAAGTTATACAAAGGGCGACATGTGAATGATCTGAAAGGGGGGAGCAAGCCAGGTAAAGAAATTGGGGAATCCAGTCGAGGGGGAGCCAGAATGGGCCTGGATGAGAGGAGCACGCTACTGAAGGACCTCCATGTTATCATTGCTGCGGACAAGGAATAGCACCGCCGAATCAACAGGCTTGCTCGAGCACTCAGCTACCCCAGTGATGATGAATAAGAAGCTACTGCCTCTGAAGATGATTCCATTGAAGAAGCTTCTGATTGAAGGTCCTCTTCAAACTTTCTCCCTGAACTATTTGTTTAAAACTATCGTTCTTAGTGCTTGTTCTGGCATATTTTGATTGTCTGTTCGAACTCTGATCGCACCCCTTGCCAGTTTGTGGCAAAAAGGGGGAGTATTTTGGAGGAGACAATTCTTGTTTCCCTCAAAGTTGTCTAATGTCTAGATAGTTAGATAGACTTAGTTATCTAGTAGATCTGGTTTTGCCAAAATGCCAAGGGGGAGATTGATGTTCCCTTAAGTGGCATGTATTTGGCAAAACATAGCTTAGACAGTTCGAGCATGTGTTCAGGGGGAGTTCGAACAATATCCTGGTACTCCTGTACAGCGTGATCAAGACGCGAGGATATTTTCCGGAAGATATTGGAAACGAAGATTTCGACAACTGGAAGTCGGCCTGCGACTTATTCGAGCATTAGATATTCGAATGAATATCTACATTGAAGATGGCGCGACTTACTTGGAAAGAAGACTTCGTATATTCTTCCGATCGATTTATGAAAGATATACATCAAATATTCAGGAATCAATTCCGAAATATTTGATGGGATTATCTTGTGCGAATTAGGGTTTCGCTCGAGCATATAAATACAATGCAAGGGCAACCCTAATTCCTATCGCTTTCAAAGATCAAATATACACGAGCATATCTTGCTGATTGGAGAAGAAGAAAGCGACGGCCGGTTGTGTTTTCTCATTGAGAATACACCGGTGCAAATGCAGTATGTTCAAGTGCAACACAGACTGTCTGACGCTTATCAACTGCCGCACACAACAAAGGTGAACAAGCTTTCGAGAGAAAGCATCCGAGCTTCTGGAGAAGGTCGAAAACGTTCAGACTGCAGGTTCTGAACAAAGGGGATCGAGGGGAATTGGGGTGAACCTCGGTTGCAAATCTGAGAGACGGAGTATTGAGGTTAGGCTATTACAAGGTGTAAGTGTAAGTCCCTGTGGAAACCCTATACTCGTAATAAAGATTTGCTGTCCCTTTTTCGGGTGTGGGAAACCCCCCAGAGTAGGCGGAGCCGAACTGGGTTATCAGTCTGTGTGCCTCTACTGCCTTTATCTGTTTGCTGAACTGTTGTGATAAGAGTTCAACCTCGGTGTGTTGAACTGTTGTGCAAAGAGTCCCAGGTCTGTCGCAACACTACCTTGGACACAAGCTTGAACAGGGGACATAATTTCAATTGGTATCAGAGCAGATCACTCGACACACTGAGTGGGATCCTGAACTGTTCAAGATGACTCTGAAAGAAGGACAAAGCATAACCAGACCCCTGCTGCTCGAAGGATCGAACTATGCCACATGGAAGCCTGTGATGAGATCTTTTCTGAAATCACTAGACGAAAAGGCATGGAAGGCTGTTCTGAAAGGGTGGACGGAACCCATAATGAACAATCTCACTGGAGAACCAATCGCCAAACCAGAAGCTCTGTGGACAGAAGAGGAGGACAAAGCTTCCATGGGCAACTCAAAGGCAATGAACGCAATTTTCTTGACAGTAGATGAAAACGTCATGAAGCTAATCATCAACTGTGAAGTGGCCAAGGAAGCATGGGATATCCTCCAAACAGCGTTTGAAGGAACAGACAAAGTTCGCAACTCCCGCATGCAAGCTGTCACAACCAGGTTTGAAGAGATGAAGATGAAGGAGAGTGAAACCATCACTGAGTACAATACCAGAGTCCTGGAACTGTCCAACGAGGCATCTGCACTAGGGAAACTCATCGATGAAGAAAGATTGGCCAGCAAGGTCCTAAGGTCTCTTCCCCCGAGATTTGCCATGAAAGTCACGGCCATTGAAGAAATGCATGATATCATCACAACTCTGGATGAATGCAGCCGCACAAGTGAAACTGTTCCACCTCAGTTGGAACTCCCAGGTGAAGACCCCTCGGACAGTGACAATGAAGAACTCACACAGGACTCTCTAGCTCAGACTTATAAAGATCTATATGAGAAGTGGCTGCTTCTGATCAAGATGAACAAAAAGCTAAATGACACAGTGGCAAGCGTCACTATGGAAAAGGACAAGGTATGGCAGGAGGTTGAGATACTACTGACACTGAAGGCAGAACTGGAAGGTACAATTAACTCACTGACTTCTCAACTAGCTGAGGTAAAACAGGAAAGTCTGGATCTTCTTGTTCAGAAAACGGAACTCCTGGGTACTATCTCCTCCCTAAAAGTCGAAATAGAGAAGGATCGGGACACTCATCCTGTAGGCATGGCGGGCCTGAGAAAAACCATCATTGATCTACATCGGAAAGAAATGTTCCAACTAAGGAGGGTGGAACAGCTGGAACTTCAGCTAGAATCCGAGAAGATGGAACACTCTGACACTAGAGAGGAACTCAATCACCTCAAACAGTCGATAAGAATGCTTAACTCTGGCACTAAAAACTTAAATGATATTCTTAGATCCCAGAGAATGGAGTCCGGACACAGAGGATTGGGGTTCACAGGAGAAGGCAGCTCAAAAGTTACGACGCTTATTAAAACCAGACCGGTGTCGGAACAGAAGACAGAACAGAAGGTAAGACAGCATCCCAGACGGAAAATAGACCTGCAACAAGAACAACCCAACAGTGGTCAAAGAAGGGATGGTACGATGCACTTCGGCTCTCATTCAGCGCAAAGGAAAGAATGGCGCACTTGCTGGTATTGCAATCAGATGAGACACATTAAACTAAAGTGTCGCCTGTTTTTAGCCGAACGACGTGCTTTCCAGCAACAAACCACATCGCAACAGAAACAGGTCTGGGTTCAAAAGGCAGACCAAACCGTTTGCATGGTAGCCTCTTACACCTCAAACTACTCATCGCATGATAGTTGGCTCTTCGACAGCGGATGCTCCACACACATGACATGTAACTCTCAATATCTTACCCATATTAGACCTGTTGAGCAAATGTGGTTTGTCACCTTCGGGGATGGTGAAAAGGGTCAGGTGATCGGCTGTGGGACATTGATGGTTCTGGATCTCCCTGCACTCAAGAACACCCTCCTTGTTAAGGGACTAACTAGGAATCTTATCAGCATCAGTCAACTATGCGACGATGGACACTATGTGTCATTCTCCAGCTACTCATGTCTTGTCCTAGACCAGAATGGCGATACACTGATGAAAGGAAAAAGGGATGCCAACAACTGCTATACTATTAGGATGGGTCTGACGGAGTCAATGAACAATGAGAATCATGGCCAGCAACCGGTTGCTCTCCCATGTGCAAACGCACAACCTAGTTTTCTGCGAGGGGTAGTGGATAAGACCTTGCACACAAGATCTGATTGTCGATGCGCACAAATCAAGGTTGCCGGGTGTCCCAGGAAGCTGTCGAATCAGACGGTGGTACAGTTGCAACTGGAGTCCGTACACTGCCCAGAGAAATGTGCCTGGAGCCGTACAAGAATATATGAATGCTCACGAAAGATGGTAACTCTGAGTAGCCATACTTGTGTCAAACCATATGGCAGGTCACGGAATGGAACACCCATATCCCCAGGGGGTCTATGTGGTGTCAACCACTGAGAGCATCCGACGGTGGTCAGTCATAGTTGAATCTCCAGTTGAAACAGTTGGACTGACCATCTAAAAAAGAGAGATGGAACAGAAGTCTCAACAAAATATTTTTTTTTGAAATATCCTTGAATATTTTTTCGGTTGACGGTTTTGGAAAGCTGAAGAGTCATATAGACAAATTTGATTTTTGAAAAAATCAAATTCATTCCCTGAGTATCGTCTTCTCTCCCTCTCAAAAACCCTAGAACGGAACTTCCCTCTCAATTGCTCTTTCCTCAACCGACAATGGTGAACACCAGGAAGTCAGCAAAATCCAGTGCTAAATCTGCGGAGAAAATCTAAGAAAGCATGCAGACCTCAAAGGCGTTGGCGGCGAAATCAAAGATTCCAAAATCAAAAGCTGCGAAGATGAAAAAGGCATCGCCTTTACACTCAGTCACCGAATCTTTGGCCAAAGAGAAGTCTGTTGAAGGAGTTACCGCTGGAATCCCTCAGCCGGGCACAGTGGACTCAACTCCACAGATTCAGGTAAATCCCAATATTCCTTCTGTCTCTGTGAATATCCCCGTTGTTGAATAATCTGTGTTGAATGAAGAAACAAGTGTGGAGGGTGAGAAGGTTGTTGAGTTGATTGATGGTGTTGAAGCCAGAAGGGCTGTAATTGGCGATAATGGTGGTAAGGCTGTTAGTGGTGTTAAAGCCGATGGTGTTGAAACTAGTAGGGAGATTCCTTGTGGAGATAATGAGAGTGTTAGGGCTGTGACGGTTGACAAAGCCGGTAGTGGGATTTCTAAGAAGAAGTCTGTCAAGAGTGTGGAAGAAGAGGAACCCAGCAAGGGGGCTGGAGGCTCAGGAACGTGGAGAGAAAAGATTTTCGCCACAGGATACATTCCTCTGAAGGCTGGTCGCAGGAAGAAGGTGAAGCGGGCCAGTGACTCTCCCAGAAAATATCTCGCCCAGATCTATGCAGCTCGAGGAAGGAAGATTGCAATGTCCGATGAAGAAACAGAGAAGTTCATCGAGTCCTCGGGGAAAAGGAATGTGGTGATGAGTGATGCTGATCCGTCTGAAAATCAAGGAGGAATCTCTGAAGAAGGTTCCGGTTTGCATGATGAGGCTGTGGCAGATGAGATTAACCCAGCAGAAAAGGATGATGAATTGGAGAAGTTATACAAAGACATTAATGATGTCATGGAAGACCTGGAAAAGAAGAAGGATCAGGGAGTGGCAAGTCTGGAAGAAACTCAGGCTGTTAGGGCAAAAGAAGTTGATGCAGAAAAAGCTACAAGTGATCCACCTATGGAACCAAGTGTTCAGTCTGGTGTTGAGACTGGAAGAGCTATAGAGAAAGCTGCAAGCGGTTCAACAGTGGAACCCTCTGTTCAGACTGAAGCTCAAACAGCACCAGTTCCAGAGGAAGGTCTGCGTAACCTTGGTGTTGAAGCAGAAGAGCTTGGTACTGGAAAGGTCTCAAGTGCTCCAACAGTGGAACAGAGTGTTCAAACTGAAGATAAGACTGGAGTAGTACCAGAGAAAGCAGTGAGTGAAGAAACAATGACAGTTCAAGATGATCGTCGTCGGGATGACTTGAAGGAGGATGAACCATCCATTCGTAAGGATGCCCCTACATCAGCAACAGAAGGTGTTACCCTTTCAGAAGATGACCAAGACAGTGTTCTCTTGTCAACCTCAAGAGGACAACGAAGGGGAAGGAAAAGAAAAAGGTTGCCTTTGCTACGTCTACAAAGGAACCAGCTCAGAAGGTTGCTGAGGTCAGTAGTGGTGCAGGGGGAGCTGGCTCTTCAAAGAAAAGAAAGCGCGTTGCTGCAGTTCCCATCTCTGAAGATGCTGGGAGATGTGAAGTCCCAGCCCCTGAATATGAGGCTGTCCCAGTCGGTAAGGTCAAGAAAGGTGTGTGGTTCGTGAACAAAGAAGCTGCGTTGAAATGGGGATGTGTGCAGAAGATGAAAATCATACCGGAGAGACTACTGGATGCATCGAGTTACAAAGTGAAAGAAGTGATTGAGGTGCTCAAAGAGTCGGATCTATTCTGGACGTTAGACAGATGCAAGCCATTCAACGAACAGCTAGTGCGTGAGACCATAGCAAACTTGCCTCCAAAGTTTGGGGTCATTGGAGAGGCTGAGTATGGAGTCTTCTATGTAAGAGGAAGTAGGATCAAGATTGATCCAGAACTGATCAATGTATACTTCTCCATGGACGACCCAGCTGTTGATGAAGAAGAATCCAGCCTCGAGAAGATAGTAAGCACCATCACTGCAGGCTCTGTTCAGTGGAGGCCTGAGTCAGTTGTGCATACGGCGGATCTGTCCACGTTCTATTCAATGCTATTTTTCATAGCAGTGTTCAACTGGAGGTCGTCTACTCATCGCTCTACTGTCAACAAGGACATGGCCCAACTGATTTATCAGATAGGGAACAAGCTGAAGTTTAACATGGGCAGAATAATGTTCAAACAGATTACTGACCATGCTATATCGATGAGAACCCTGCACCAGATCTGCTTTCCATCTCTGATTTATGAGCTGATTATTCATCAAGCCCCTGATTTGACAGCCTCGTCTGATCTTCTTACTAAAGCTCCCAGCAAATTCACTGTGGACCACAAGTTATACAAAGGGCGGCATGTGAATGATCTGAAAGGGGGGAGCAAGCCAGGTAAAGAAATTGGGGAATCCAGTCGAGGGGGAGCCAGAATGGGCGTGGATGAGAGGAGCAAGCTACTGAAGGACCTCCATGTTATCATTGCTGCGGACAAGGAACAGCGCCGCCGAATCAAAAGGTTGCTCGAGAACTCAGCTACCCCAGTGATGATGAATCAGAAGCTACTGCCTCTGAAGATGATTCCATTGAAGAAGCTTCTGATTGAAGGTCCTCTTCAAACTTTCTCCCTGGACTATTTGTTTAAAACTATCGTTCTTAGTGCTTGTTCTGGCACATTTTGATTGTCTGTTCGAACTCGGATCGCACCCCTTGCCAGTTTGTGGCAAAAAGGGGGAGTATTTTGGAGGAGACAATTCTTGTTTCCCTCAAGTCTAGATAGTTAGATAGACTTAGTTATCTAGTAGATCTGGTTTTGCCAAAATGCCAAGGGGGAGATTGATGTTCCCTTAAGTGGCATGTATTTGGCAAAACATAGCTTAGACAGTTCGAGCAGGTGTTCAGGGGGAGTTAGAACATTATCCTGGTACTCCTGTACAGCGTGATCAAGACGCGAGGATATTTTCCGGAAGATATTGGCAACGAAGATTTCGACAAGTGGAAGTCGTCCTGCGACTTATTCGAGCATTAGATATTCGAATGAATATCTACATTGAAGATGGCGCGACTTACTTGGAAAGAAGACTTCGTATATTCTTCCGATCGATTTATGAAAGATATACATCAAATATTCAGGAATCAATTCCGAAATATTTGATGGGATTATTTTGTGCGAATTAGGGTTTCGCTCGAGCATATAAATACAATGCAAGGGCAACCCTAATTCCTATCGCTTTCAAAGATCAAATATACACGAGCATATCCTGCTGATTGGAGAAGAAGAAAGCGACGGCCGGTTGTCTTTTCTCATTGAGAATACACCGGTGCAAGTGCAGTCTGTTCAAGTGCAACACAGACTGTCTGAAGCGTATCAACTGCCGCACACAACAAAGGTGAACAAGCTTTTAAGAGAAAGCATCCGAGCTTCTGGAGAAGGTCGAGAACGTTCAGACTGCAGGTTCTGAACGAAGGGGATCGAGGGGAATTGCGGTGAACCTCGGTTGCAAATCTGAAAGACGGAGTATTGAGGTTAGGGTATTACAAGGTGTAAGTGTAAGTCCCTGTGGAAACCCTATACTCGTAATAAAGATTTGATGTCCCTTTTTTGGGTGTGGGAAACCCCCCAGAGTAGGCGGAGCCAAACTGGGTTATCAGTCTGTGTGTCTCTACTGCCTTTATCTGTTTGCTGAACTGTTGTGATAAGAGTTCAACCTCTGTGTGTTGAACTGTTGTGCAAAGAGTCCCAGGTCTGTCGCAACACTACCTTGGACATAAGCTTGAACAGGGGACATAATTTCACTTTTAACTTACGTCGTGCTGAAAGGCACGCCTTCGTTCAAAAGTGTGGGGTGAGAATTGCCGTTGCACATATGTTCTACTTTTTCCTTTTCCTTTAATATTATCTTTTTGAAAATATGAACTTGAGAATGTGAAAAAGATAGATCTAAATTCATGCATTTACCTTGTGAAAATTCAACTGTCTAAAAACTTAGAATGTAACTTCTCATTTGTCCCTTTGTGCTGAGATAAACAGAGGATGTGGAGTTGACATAAACTGCCCTAGAGAGGCTTGGCAAGCAATCGAAGGATCGAATCTAACTATATGGTTTTCGAAGTCAGTGGAGGCTGCACTTCAGGTTTCAGTGAAGATCAGAGTCATCTCTGCCATGCAGCGTTTATGCAGAAAAAAGGCAGGACGGGAATCAAACCGTCCCATCTCTAGTCAGAGTAGCCGGGAAAACAAAAGAGCGACCCTCATTTTGACCCGCGCGAAACGGCGAGGATGAGAGAGAGCGGGGAGGTATTTCCATATGCTCGCGGATGATGATTGGACCTCCCAAAAAGGCTTGAGAAAATGGACTAGCAAGCCACAAAAAGGCAAAAGCTCAAAGAAGCTAATCAAAGGCCAAAGGCCAAAGTTGTCAATGTTTTAACCGAACAAAAGTGAAGTACTCAAAGAGTCAAATCAAAGGCCAAAGGCCAATTCACTACAAAAGCTGTCCCTCGCCAAAAAGAAATCAAAGAGCTCAACTCAGTGAAACCCGAACCGAATCACGTGCTAGAAAAAGCTACAAGGAAACCATATAGTGTGAGTCGATCTCGAGAATGTAGTCCAGGAGCCTGAAAAGGGCTATCTCCCGAAACATCCGAATTAATTTGCATCTCGGCACGAAGGTACAAGTATCAAGTTTCTTCTAAGTATTTACACGGTTTAGTTTGGTAATAAGTAAGTAATGCATGAATAGGATAAATCTAGTTCATATTCTCACTTTTGTATTTAAAGTTTTTACTTGGATTGTGTGTACCGCCCTTTAAAAAGCATTGTTCGGGACGAACAACTAAAAGTGTGGGGTGATCTGATGGACCATAATTGTATGAATCATAAACACAGTTAAACCCACCAAATTAGACTCTTTGTCTATTTAACTTTTGCTTGTTAGTTCCGATATTTATCTACAGGGTATTTTGAAGTCTAGAGAGAATACAGGCTAAGGAGGAGTTTTTAAGCTGAAAATATATTACGAGTCATTCCAAGGTCACGACCAGATGCCGACTGAAGAAATATCATGAACCTGACATGGAATCACTTAAAACAAGTCCAACCAAGAGGCAACTAAAGGGCAACTAGGAGTTAGGATCCAACCGATGGCTTTTGAGAAGGAAAAGATCTCACTTCTCCTTCCCATCTCCTCACATGGGCGGCTAAACCATATGAATTTGCCACATGGGTGGTGGCTTTTGAAGAAATATCCCAACTCACACTCATCTCCTCACATGGGCGGCTAAGGGGAGTTGCCACCTCACCTCCGATGGCTTTTGCTTCCTCCTCTTCCCTTGTGACAAGTGGCTCCTCCTCCTCCACATCTCTTCATCCCCTTAGCCTATAAATAGACATCTTCCCTTCCCTTTGTAAGGCATCCCAAGGCGTGGAGAGCTCATCTCACTACACATCCCATCTCATTCCAACATCTCATACCACAAGTAGTGAGAGAAGCTCTCACTTCTCTCTAGATTCACAACACCATCCTTGTAATCGCTTTACTTTGGAATCGAAGCTTTAGCACTTTCAACGTTTTTTTTGTAAGTATTCTCGTCTTCACTTTACTGTCTTTTCAATTCAGCAACTTTACTTTCCTGTCTTTACTTGCGAAAACTTTACTTTACTGTCTTCCAAAAACCTTTACTTTTCAACACACTTAGCTATGATGTCCTGTTCCATGAATAGTCATAGCTAAACCCTTCATTCGGTTGAAGGGGTGTACTTGTGTCATAAAATGTTTTAGACCCTGCACCTAGTGCCTCTCTGTGTTCAAAACTTGTTCTATGTGCCATATATAAGGTTAGAACTTCCAAGGTTGAGTGGATGCTTTAACGGGCAAAGCTCTTCAGTGGGGTTTGTGAACATACTCGGGTAAGTGGATGCTTTAACGGGCAAAGCTTATCTGAGGAGTTCGACCTCTTTTAAAAAACCATTTGGTTGATCGTAACTGAAGATCAAATGGATGCACATAAGGCTAAGATACTTCGAAAGGAGGAATTAGTCTAAATAGAACAAGTGTTCTAAACGATGTTGCAAGTCTTGTGCTAGAAATAGCCTCGATTCATCTTTGAACACTTAGTATGATCATTAGAGGTCAATGATAAACAGAATATGATACAATGCCCTTGAAACCGAATCTTTCCTTTAATTATTGTATCAACTGTTCCTTTACTTTCAGTACCTTATCAACTGCTTACTTTCTGTCAAGTCTTGTCCATCAAACACCTTACTTTTCAGTAACCAAAAACCAAAAACAACCCCCCAAACTGCTTTATTTAATCCCCCCTTTTCGAAAGAACAACTATTCACCTGACTCCCTTGGGTTCGACCCGTACTTACCACTGACTACCCAAAATAGTTAAGTCGCGAGTATCAGAGATATAAATTTACTTTTGCACAGAGAACATCGCACCTTAACGACAGTGCGGTGGGCTCTGTCAAGGACTTAAGGAGGCTTTTTGAGAGGACGAAAATCAAGGGTTTTGGAGAGGAGACAAGGGTTTTGGAAGATCATCAATCAAGTTTAAAGCTACTTGACGCGCGTTTTCTGACGCGTCAAATTTAATGTTTATATTCTCCTGCAAGAAACTAGCTAGTGGAAGGCAGGGTCGAACCTAAGAGAGCTATAACTGTAAACAAATAAAAAGGGGGGTTTTTGTGAGCGATTAATGCAAAGCGCGAGAGAAAATACTAACGAAGACAATCAGAGAAAATATTCAGCTTAGGATTTTCATATTGTGACTTGTTTATCATCGACTGCTAATAATCAAATCTTAGTTTCTAAGTGTGGTTACTCCGATGAGGTTATAACCTAAAGTAATACGGGAAAGGTAATACACCACAATCTAGTTCTCCTAAATTCAATAGTCCGGGAAAGGTGCTACCGAATTTAGGTGTTACTACCTGTCTTTACTTTTTTCATGTATGCAACAAGTATTAACGAAAGGGACTGAATTATTCGGCTAAGCTTTACGGGTAAGTCTCCACTTAGCTTCACAATTCAACCCTTGATATTAAGCACGGAACTAGAGAAACAAGGAATTGCATTAAGAACGAAGTCTCAAAAATGTTGTCACAATGTATGAAACCCTAAACTGAAACAGAGATTTAGCTACTCATCGTCATGGAAATAAACACAAATATTTTTGAATGAAAGAAAGTAGAAATTCCCTGTATCGTCGAAAGCTTCGCGTTTGTCTTCTCCAGAGCTATCTTCTGAATGATGGATTCTGAGATATGAAACCCTAACTCAAGCCTCTTATTTATAGCAAAACTGTATTCCCAAATCTGGTTTTGGGTTGAATTATCAACTTGGGTTTCTAAATCTAGTTTTGGGTTGAATTATCAGATTTCGGCTCGCTGACATCATCAAACGGACTACTGATATCATCACCTCGTCAGCTAGTCGCGTTCGGCAGTAACATTAGAGCCGCGTTCGGCTTCGACATTAGCGTAATCGCTAATGTCTTTATCGGACACGATCCACACTGACCTGGTTCCTCTTCTCTGCGCGCCAGTTCCAACTTCGACTCTGGATTTGTCCTTCTATATAACCTCGGCTTCTCTCGGTGTGAATTAGAGAGTTGTAGGGAATCGAGTCAGCTATGCAATGACACATGGCTCGAATTTTTCTGAATAGCGGTCCTTTCCCAGCACTCCGTCAAGCGTCCAAAGGTCTGATCTGCCATTGTGATGTTTTTGGCATGAAATGCCGTCTTTTATGCGCTTTTCCTCCTAGAGCTTCCGAGACACCTGAGATGCAAAACCATACTAAAAAGTAACTGTTTGCATATAAATGTGTCGAAATAAATAGGATTAGTTGATTCGACGAGTCGTATAAATACAACTCATCAAACCACCCCACACTTAAACTTGTTTGTCCCGAACAAGAACTAAGTCGTAGAAGGAAAATAAATGCAACACCACAATTTCTTCGACGTCCTGGATGAATGCACATGAATATGACTTACTAGTCTAGATTCCGCTTTTCTATGCATAACTCAATCGCTACTAAAATCATCATGCTCATTGTGGAATAAACTTGATACATGTTACCTTTTGAGCTGAAATTCAAATCAATTCGGATGAATGGGAGATAGTCCTCTTTAGACCCATGATCTCCATTCGCTGTTCCGAACTCTAGCTATATGGTTACACTTAATCGCTTTTTCTTGCACGTGATTCATTCGAACTTCAAGGGTTTTGACTTTTCTTTCTTCTTTTATTGGACAGCTTTTGTAGTGAATTTCTTTGGCCTTTGGCTCTTGATGTATGAATGTTGTACTTCACTTTTTTGTTGTATGAAACTTCACAATGTGGCTGATTTTTTCTTGAGCTTTGCTCCTTTATTGTGAATTGCTTGTCCTTTTTATTTTTCCTTTTTCTTCTTCTGAAGGAGGTTCAATCATCGCCCGCGAGCTTATGGAAATACCTCCTTGCTCTTTCTCATCCTCGACCTTTTTGACGCAATTCAAGATGGGAGCCCACCACGTATTTTCCCGGTTACTTCGGACTAGAGATAGGACGGTCTGTTTTCCCATCCCGCCCACCTACATAAACGCTGCAGTGGCAGAGCAAACTCTGAACCAATAAGTCTCGAAGTGCTAGCCTCCACGAAATCCACATAACCATATAACTCAAACTTCGGTCCTTTGAATGCTTCGCCAAGTCTCTCTAGGACATTTCTATCAACTCCACATCCCTGTTTATCTCAACTCAAAAGGACACATACTGGGTTAAATTCACACATAAAAGCACAATTCAGATTTCATGAGAGAAATATATCTAATCAGCATCATTTATTTTACATCATCAACATCCAATACTGCATATCCCGGAAATAGAGAAAAATTTCATACTTTCAAAATTTTTTTAAAGGGAAACGTGCAGACACTATGCAGGTGCAAGAAAAATAAATATGCTGACACAACTGACTGACTGACTCTCCCACCCCACACTTTTGAACTAAGTCGTGTCCTCATGGTACGACTTAAATTCAAAGACACAACAATGCAAGACACACAAACGTAGGGAAAACACAAATAGAGAATAAAAGTGAACAGGCACTCCCTTTTTTCGTCGCGTGATGGTAAGAATTTTGATCAAACGAGTTGGTCAACGCTGGTCAGTGGTCAACCGCGTCCTCTTCAGACTTTAAGCACCGCGTCCGATAGAGACGTTAACTTAATGTTAACAGCCAACGTGGCCAGATAATGTTGAGGGTTGACGCGATCCGCACTGAGTTGCACCTATTTTCTGCATGAAAAACATCTCTTTTCCCAAAAGACAATGTGAAAAACATGACTCAAGACCCAAACAAACATAAAACGAAATAAAAAATGAGAAAACAAATATTTTGCCAGGCTGCCTCCGTGTGAGCGCCTTTGTTTTACGTCGTTGGCTCGACGATACCTCTTTAGGGATCACAAGTTAGGATCCCATGGATGTGTGAGGTCAAATTTCGCCTTAGCTATTCCTTCAGCCTGCCCAAAATCATCGCATAATGGCGTGCTCGTGTCTGTTCTCCATCGATCAGGCGGGTTCACCTTTACATTCTCCCAATTTTGTGAGGGCACTCTGCTCATAGCTACTTCATTTACTGCACAGCTCGTCGTAAGTCTAGACTCATCTGGTAGGTAGGGAGATATGGCAGTGACAAGCACTGCCTTGTCGCGAGGCAATGTCTGTACAAAATAAATTTATAAGTCCGCTACTCGTACTCTACTATTGGGTAGTAAAGCGGTAAGTAGGGGTCAAACCCAAGGGAATTAGTGGATAGTTGTTCTTTCGAAAATGGAAAGTAAGACAGTTGGGTGTTGGTTGTGATTTTAGTACTGAAAAGTAAGTGGGTTGGTTGTGATTTTAGTACTGAAAAGTAAATGACTGAAAGTAAAGAAAGTAAATACGGGACTGAAAGTAAATACTGAAAAGTAAAGTGCTTGAAGGACAAGACTTGCTGAAAGTAAGTGCGTAAAAGTAAAGTGCTTGAAGGACAAGACTTGCGGAAAGTAAAGTGCTTGAAGGACAAGAATTGCAGAAAGTAAGTGCTTGAAGGACAAGACTTGCAGAAAGTAAGCACTTGAAATGGGACTGAAAGTAAAGTGACAGGTAATGTTTTAATTAAAGGAAAGGATTCGGTTTTAGGGGCCTTGTATCATAAATCTGTTTATCATCGACCTCTAATGATCATACTAAGTGTTCAAAGATGATCACGGCTATTTCTAGCACATGACTTGCCACATCGTTTAGAACACTTGTTCTATTTGGGCTAATTCCTCCTTTCGAAGTATCTTAGCTTATGTGCATCCATTTGATCAATCATTTCTGATCAACCAAATGGTGTTTTAAAGAGGTTGAACTCCACAGTTAAGCTGTGCCCTTTCGAGCCTCCACTTAACCACGAAGGTTCATGAACCCATGGAAGAGCTTTGCTCTTTCGAGCATCCACTCAACCAATAGTGTTCTGACCTAATATATGGCACATAGAACAAGTTTTGAACACAAAGAGGCACTTAAGAGAAGGGTCTAAAACATTGTATGATACAAGCACACCCCTTCAACCGAATGAAGGGTTTAGCTACGAATATCCATAGAGGTGGATATCATAGCTAAGTGCTGAGTAAAGTAAAGGTTTTGAAAGACAGGAAAGTAAAGGTTTTTGGAAATCAAGACAAGAAAAGTAAAGAGGAGAATACTCAAGAACCAACAGGAGTAAACTCTAGAACAACAAGAATACTCAAGAACCAACAAGAGTATTCAAGATCAAAGTAAATGTTTACAAGGATTGTGCCCAAAATCTAGAGAGATAAGTAACAAGTGACTTGTGTTTGAGCTTGTTGGAATGAGGATGATTTACAAAGGGAAGGGGATGTGCTATTTATAGGCAAGGGAAGAGGAGGAGATCACAACACATGGCAAGAGGGGAGTGGAGGAGCTCAAAGCTGCCGGGCAAGGTGGCAAGGCCAAGAAGCCGCCGGCCATTTGGCTCTTCCTCATGGAAAGCCGCCGTTGGTGAGGTGGAGGGAAGAAGAAGTTAGTGGAATGTGATCTTTTGCTCCAAAAGCCATCGGTTGGCATATGACTCCGGTTGGTCTTCGGTTGCCCTTTGGTTGCTTCTTAGTTGACATCAAAAGGTGAGGAACTTAGACTTGGCATTTCACTTGTGTTCTTGATCTTTGTTGGAATAAGTCATTGGGACTTAGTTGTGGCTTGATCGGAGTATTGTCGGAGTATGGCCAGTTCTGACTTGTAATCCACTTTCAGTGTTAAGAACTCCATTTTAGCTCGTTTCATCTTTACTCCTTGAAATGGCCTGTAGAACAAAAGTGAAGCTAACAAGTAAAAGCTGTCAAGACAAAGCGTCCATATTGGTGGGTTTAACTGTCTTAATGAATCATATAAATATGGTCCATCAGATTACCCCACACTTTTAGTTGTTCGTCCCGAACAATGCTATTTGAGAGATGCACACAATCCAAGTAAAAACTTCAAATAGGAAAGTGAGAATATGGAACTAGATTTATCCTATTCATGCATTACTTACTTATTACCAAACTAAACCGTGTAAATACTTAAAAGAAACTTGATACTTGTACCTTCGAGCTAAGATGCAAATTAATTTGGATGTTTCGGGAGATAGCCCTTTTCAGGCTCCTGGACTGCATTCTCTGGACCGACTCGCACTATATGGTTAACTTGTCTCTTTCTCTAGCACATGATTCGGTTCGGGTTTCACTGAGTTGAGCACTTTGATTTCCTTTTGGTGAGGGACAGCTTCTGAAGTGAATTGGCCTTTGGCCTTTGATGTTGAATTGGAGTTTCTTCACTTTTGTTTCGGTTAAAACCTTCACAATTTTGGCTTTCGGCCTTTGATTAGCTTCTTCGAGCTTTTGCTTCTTTGTGACTTGCTAGTCCATTTTCTCAACCTTTCTTTGGGAGGTCCAATCATCGCCCGAGAGCATATGGAAATACCCCCCCCCCTCTTTCTCATCCTCGCCATTTCGCGCGGGTCAAGATGAGGGTCGCTCGTCTATTTTCTCGGCTACTAGGACTAGAGATAGGACAGTTTGATTCCCGTCCCGCCTCTTTGCATAAACACTGCACGGCGGAGATGACTCTGATCTTCTTTGAAACCCAAAGTGCAGCCTCCACAGACTTCGTAAACCATATAGTGAAATTCAGTCCTTTGATTGCTTGCCAAGCCTCTCTAGGGCAATTTATATCAACTCCACATCCCCTGTATATCTCAGCACAAAGGGACAAATGAGAAGTTACATCCTAAGTTTTTATACAGTTGAGATTTCACAAGGTAAATGCATGAATTCGAATCTATCTTTTTCACATTCTCAAGTTCATATTTTCAAAAAGATAATATTAAGGGAAAAGGAAAAAAGAAAGCATGTTAATTAACTAAATACAAAGGTGGTTCTCACCCCACACTTTTGAACGAAGGCGTGCCTCACAGCACGACTTAGCTCAAAAGTCATGCAAGCAAATATATACAGGAAAGGTGAGAATGACTTAAGGCAAAAAACTAAATGACAGAAATTAAATGACTGAAAGTAAAATAGGTGTCGGGTTACCTCCCGACCAGTGCATTTGTTTAACGTCGTTAGCTCGACATTACCTCATTCCTGGATCATAAGGTGGGATCCCATGGATGGCTCAGGTCGTAGTGTTGTTGTGTCAAGTTGACCTCGCCATGGTAGTGTTTGACTCGATGTCCATTCACATTGAATCGACTCCCATTCTCCATGCTATCTAACTCAAGCATCCCATGGTTGAATACCTTAGTCACAGTATAAGGGCCGGTCCATCTTGATTTTAGTTTGCCAGGCATCAACTTCAACCGTGAGGAGAAGAGTAGTACTTGTTGTCCTTCCTCAAATGAGCGTCGGAGGATGAATTTGTCATGATACAATTTGGTCCGCGCTTTGTAGTCCGTTTGCCCTTCATAGGCCTCAAGCCGCAACTCCTCAAGCTCACATATATTAAGCTTCCTATCCAGTCCGGCAGCCTTTAAATCCGGATTGCAATGCTTGAGCGCCCAATAGGCTTTATGTTCTAATTCCACTGGAAGGTGGCATGCCTTCCCATAAACAAGCCGAAAGGGGGAGGTTCCAATTGGCGTCTTGTATGCCGTCCGATAAGCCCAAAGAGCTTCATCCAGCCTTTGACTCCAATCTTTCCTCGCTGGTTTTACCATCTTTTCTAAAATACCCTTGATTTCGCGGTTAGAGATCTCCGCTTGGCCATTGCTTTGGGGATGATATGTCGTGGACGTCCGGTGGTGGACATGGTAGTGTTTTAAGGTGGCAGCCATCATGCGGTTTCAGAAATGAGTTCCTTGGTCGCTGATTATGGCCTTGGGTACTCCGTACCTACAAAACTGGTTAGTGCGCAAAAAATCTATGACAGTCTTTGCATCGTCGCACCTTGTGGCCTTAGCCTCTACCCATTTTGACACATAATCTACAGCAACTAGAATGGCCCCATGAAATCAATGCCCCAAACGTCGAAAACATCATTGACCAATATGGGTACTTGAGGCATCTCATCCCTAGCTGACACATTTCCAACTCTTTGACACATATCGCACTTTTTACACTTCTCATATGCATCTCTAAATATACTCATCCAAAAGAAGCCGCTATCTAGGATTTTCCTAGCGGTTCTCCTAGGCCCGAAGTGTCCTCCACATGCAAGCTCATGGCAGAAGCTAATAACAGAGGCTATTTCATTATCGGGGATGCATCTCCTAAGTATTTGATCTGCTCCTATTTTCCATAAATAAGGATCATCCCATAAGTAATGTCTAGCATCATGCCTAAGTTTCATGCATTGTGCTTTAGTAAAAGAGGGAGGAAATGTACCTCCGACTAGATAGTTGATGATTTGAGCATACCATGGTACTTTTGTTGAGACTGCATAGAGGTGCTCGTCTAGAAATGATTCGGTTATGTGCCCTCTTTCTTCCTCTCGGATAATCCTGCTTAGATGGTCGGCCACCGTATTTTCGATCCCTTTTTTGTCCCTTATTTCCACATCGAATTCTTGCAGCAGCAAGATCCATCGTATGAGCCTTGGCTTGGCCTCCTTCTTTTTCATCAAGTATCGGATGGCAGCATGGTCAGAGAAGACTATCACTTTTGCCCCAAGCAAATAGGATCTGAATTTTTCCAGAGCGAACACTACCGCCAGGAGCTCCTTCTCGGTGGTGGAGTAGTTTCGTTGGGCTGAGTCTAGGGTTCTTGAGGCGTAGTAGATCACAATCACCTTCTTATTAACCTTTTGACCGAGAACTGCCCCCACGGCAAAGTCGCTTGCGTCGAACATGATTTCAAATGGTTTTTTCCAATCCGGAGTTTGGATGATGGGTGTGCTAGTGAGGGCCTTCTTGAGCTCATTAAAGGCTTACTTGCATGCATTGGTGAATTCAAAAGGAACTTCTTTTTGGAGGAGAGTGGATAGAGGCAACGCCTTTTTGGAGAAGTCCTTGATGAACCGTCGGTAGAATCCCGCATGCCCAAGGAAGGATTGGATGTCTCGGACAGTGGAGGGGTATGGTAAAGTCATGATCAGGTCTATTTTAGCCTTGTCCACCTCTACGCCTTCTTGTGAGACGACGTGCCCTAAGACTACTCCATGAGTTACCATGAAGTGGCACTTCTCATAATTGAGCACGAGGTTCATAGAGACACATCGTGCCAGAACTGTGCTCAAGTTATCAAGGCAAGCGTCGAATGTATCGCCATAGATGGTGAAGTCATCCATGAAGACTTCGATGAATATTCCGATCATGTCCGAGAAGATGCTGGTTACCACTCTTTGGAAAGTTCCCGGAGCATTGCATAGACCGAACGACATTCTTCTGAAGGCGAATGTGCCGAATGGGCAGGTGAATGTAGTCTTTTCTTGGTCCTCACGCGCTATGGGGATCTGGTTGTAGCCCGAGAATCCATCCAGGAAGCAAAAGTATGGTTTGCCCGCCAGTCGGTCTAACATTTGATCGATGAATGGCAGAGGGAAATGGTCCTTTCTTGTGACGGCGTTCAATTTTCTGTAGTCGATGCACATTCTCCAGCCATTCTTGACCCTTGTTGTTACCATATTCCCTTTGGTAACTTCTTCGACCATGATCCCAGTTTTCTTCGGGACCACATGGACTGGGCTCACCCACTGGCTATCCGAGATTGGATAGATGACATCCGCATCCAGGAGCTTCTGTATTTCCTTCTGGACGATCTCCATCATGATTGGGTTGAGTCGTCGCTGAGGTTCTCTTGACGGCTTAGTGATAAGTCGTAATTGTACGACTATTTTATATGTTAAAACCCCGTCTCTTAATGTTTATCTGTATATTATTTCACTACCGGTGTGTAGTTTTCATTCTTAGGTACACTCGGAGACCATAGAAGGATTACCGGCTAAAGAGAGCTCATTTGAAGATGTTTTGCGCGGAAAGAAATAAAGACCGACATGATCAAAGTCTGAGGCAGTTTTCCGCGGAGGTCTGAAGGATTAAATGGCGCGGAGGTCTTATGCATTTCCGAAATTGTCAATACGTCCGCGGATCACAATTTCAAGAGACGTCCGCGGGGAATGCCAGCTGGCGAATTTTCTAAAATCGATTTGCGTTTTCTCGAGAGGAGGCGGAATGAAATCGACGAGCCAATGTGGAAAAGAGTAAAGCTGATTTCGAAGAGCCATGGGAGAATTCAAAGAGCCACAATTTGGAGAAGATAAAAAGAAGAAAAGGAAAGAAATCAATTTGTCTTCTTTTGGACCAAAAGCTTTGGCCGTGTGGGATTGTGAGGAGAAAAAGAAACACAGCAAAGTGTCTTTTGGCCATTGTTTTAGCCGTGTAGTTTATTGGAGAATTGATTGATAAACATCAAAGTGTCATTTTGTGAAGTGGTCTCCCTTTGGCCGTGTGATTTACGGAGAAAGAGAGGAGACAGTTTTTTTGAAAGTGGCCGAGTCTTTTCAGTCAAGTCGATTGGCCGTTTGTCTTGGGAGTGGATTTGTGTGAGATTTGATACACACATTTGGAGGAAGAAGACTTGAAGAAAGCTTGGAAGATTCGACAATCAGTATTTCTATTTCATTTCATTTCACTACAACTTGATTATGTATGCTTTTACCATGTGTAGCTTGCACTTGTTCCTTGATATTGATACTTGATTTCGTGTGACGATTGATCTCTTGACAACGGATCATTGTTGCATGCTGCGTTTTATTTACTTGTCTGAATTACAAAACCCCCTCTGTTACTTTTATACTTAGTGATACAGATTCTCAAACCGATCTCTGTGGATTCGACCCGACTTGCCACTAGCTAGTTGGAAAAATATAAATGTTTTTGCACAGGTACGACGACGCCTGCTGTCAAAATGGCGCCGTTGCCGAAGATCGGTAACGAAGAATCTTACTAAGTATTTACTTTCTTTTAGTTTTATTTTATTGTTTTTTTTGTTTGGTTTTATGGTTCGCTATGTATTCCTATTATAGTGAACCAGTTTATGACGATGATGTTAATCGAAGACTACCACCCCCCAAAAATCAGAGATTTGTGAATGAGTATGCTAGACCTCGTGAAACTAGATACGAGGATTACGAGAAAGAGCTTGATCGAGAATACCTCGGTGGAGGAAACCATTATGAACAGTTACCTAGGCGTCGGGATCCGAGATGCACTATGAGAGCATTTAATGAGCCGTATATTGAGTATGAGACACCTCGTGCAACTAGATACGAAGACAACGAGGAAGATAAACATGAGATGAAGGACCCGAACAAGGAATGTATAGATGAAATAAGATGCATGCTCGAAGAACTCGCTCAAAAGATGGGCCAACAAGCTGAAGACATGAACGAGCTAAAGAAAGAATTCTGTCAAATTTCCAGTGCAGTTTACGAAATGCAAGAAGAGGAGCTGAATGAAGATTCTACATCAGTGCGAGACGCGGACGCCTCAACAATTACTGCGCGGACGTCTGAAGAATTACCACAAATTCAAGAGACGTCCGCGGATGATATTCAGGAGACCTCCGTGGGCTGCAATAATTCAGATAAGGAAATCTCAATTTCTAACACTTCTTTAGCATTCCCAATGCAGGTGATAGCTGCCGAAGACCATGTGATCGATAATGACGAGCTGGAAGATGAGTTGGAGGTGAGGCATGAGCCTGAAGAGCCAACGGTGGAACACCCACGTGCTACAAGTCAAGTAGCACCACCCAAAAAGTGCAAGGACCCAGGTACTCTAAAAATCACCCGTGATGTTGATTCTTACATTTTGTAGATGGGAGACACCAGCGCTAACGGGCCTCTTGCACTGATTTTGAGACAATCATTCCTCCTTGCCACCAAAACCAAAATTGACATGGGAACACGCTTATTGTCACTTGTGTTTGGTGGCAAAACATCAGACTTCCATGTTCACGATGATCCCGACCGTCCATACGCGAGGAAGCGATCGAGACGTGGCACGTTTGGATGGAAACCAGGATGGAGGGAGACGAGAGCACTACTCGATGAGGGCTATGAGTATCGCAAGAGCATTAAGAAGTTTGACCTCACTCGCCCTTGGGATCCTAACTTGTGATCCCGTAGAGGTAATGTCCAGCCAAGGTCGTTAAACAAAGGCGCTTATCGGGAGGCAACCCGGTGTGTTTTATTTCTATTTTACACATGTTATAGTTGAATTGGGAAGCTGATAATGCGCCTCGAGAGCATTTCTTTTTATTTCTGGTGTTTTCAGGCGATTAAACGAAGAAAAGAAATCTACATCAGTGCAGATCGCGCACGTCTTGACAGTTACATGCGCGGACGCCTCAGCAATTATTGCATATTATTCAGACGTCCGCGGCAGAAAATCATGAAGACGTCCGCGGTGCTTTTTAAAGGGTTAAAATTGCAGAGCCCAACACCACCACCAGAATACTAGGGGAGTACCAGTTCACTTCTTTATTTATTTATTGTCTTTTATTTCTATTTGAGTCTGTTTGTACACATCTCATCTCGTGAATTATATCGTGAGGACACGGATCCATCTAAGTGTGGGGTGGGATGTTATAGAGTCAGTTGTGTGTTGTGATGAACTGATGATGCATTGCTATGTTTTTCTCATATGTCAAAAATCTCACTTCCAATTTTTATGACTATTGTGCTTATTTGACTAAAAATGCGAAATTTCAAATTGTCCAATGCTTTGTTCTTTCGAGTTGTGATATGCAGGGATGTGGAGTTGACAGAAATGTCCTAGAAGGGTACGGCAAATTGCATGCAGACCGCCGGGTACTCCATCCTCCGGTGCGATGCGATGCATGCAGACCGTCGGGCTAACTCCTAGAAGGGTACTCCATCCTAGAAGGGTACTCCATCCTCGAGTAAGATGCGATGCATGCAGACCGCCGGGCTAACTCCTCTCAAGTCGGCTAGAGTCCATCCAATAGCCAACTTGTGTTGTCTCAGCACTTTTATCAAACGATGCTCCTGGTCAGTTTCCAGGCCACTCTTTATGATTACCGGGAGCGTGTTATTTTCCCCTAGGAATGCGTACTTCAGATGCCCGGGCAGGGGCTTCAATTCTATTCTGGGAGCTTGCATCACCGAGGGCAAAAAGGTATTGGATTTGAATAATTTTACCTCGTTGACTTCATATCCTGGTGTGAGAGGCTCCGAGACTGTTAAGTGGGCTAGTGTTTCATGCAAGCCTTCGGCCAATTCATATGAGCTCTCGGCTCCATTGAGTATGAGTTCTAAGGGATCTGCTCTTGGTTCTGATTGAACTTCTTGGACTAGGTCGTCCAAAGCGTCGAGAGCGTGCACTTCCTCGAATTCCATGGGATGCTTCATTGCTCTGAATATGTCGAAGCTGAAGACCTCTCCTTCTACTTCCATTGATAGCATCCCACTCCCGCAGTCTATCTTCATTTTTGAGGTTTTAAGAAATGGTCGACCGAGAAGGATAGGAGCATGGTCTGTTGGCCCACTATTCTCCATTTTAAGGACGTAGAAGTCTGCTGGAAACACTAATTCTCCTACTTGGACCAAAACGTCTTCAATTTTGCCCTCAGGTTGTTTGCACGACCGATCTGCCAGTTGAATAGTGACGGAGCCCACTGCACTGTCATTAAGGTGCAATGTTCTCTGTACAAAAATAAATTTATATCTCCGCTACTCGCGACTTCACTACTGGGTAGCAAGTGGTAAGTAGGGGTCGAACCCAAGGGAATTGGTGGATTAGTTGTTCTTTAATGAAGCTTATGCATAAATTTAATGCGATTGGGGTTGGGTTTGAGTGTGCTTTGAGAACTGAAAGTAAATTACAACAGTTGATAATGGACTGTAAGGAAAGGATTCGGTTTAGGGGTTTCATTTCATATCATCGTTCATCATTAACCTCTAATGATCATACTAAGTGTTCAAAAGTGTATCAAGGCCATTTCAAGCACTCGACTTGCCACACTGTCTAGCACATTTCAAGGTCATAGAGCACTTGTTCTATTTAGACTAGCACCCCATTTCAAGGTATACTAGCCTATGTGCATCCATTTGATCAATCATTTCCGATCAATCCAAATGGTGTTTTAAAGAGGTCGAACTCCTCAGATAAGCTTTGCCATTTCAAGCATCCACTTACCCGAGTATGTTCACGAACCCCGCGGAAGAGGTTTGCCATTTCAAGCATCCACTCAACCTTGGAAGTTCTAACCTAATATGTGGCACATAGAACAAGTTTTGAAACACTAAGTAGCATTAAGCATAGAGTCTAGAACGGTTTATGATATAAATACTCCCTCTACCGAATACAAGCTTTAGCTACTTGTATTCATGTCAAGGAATACAAGCAAACCATGGCTTTGAACAAGGATACCGAAAAGGAGAATAACTTTAAAGTAAGAACAATATATACGGAAAGTAAAGGACAAGCCGTGGCTTTTTTACCTACAATAAGTGGAGGAGAGGAGCTCCTAAGCAAGATCCAAGCAAGGAAAAGTAGCTCCAAAATGAAGAACAAAATGTGTATTGAAAGTGAAGAGAAGAGGGTTAAGCCCTCTATCTCTCTAAAGACTTGTGGATTGTGGGATGGGATTACAAAGGGAAAGGCATGCTCTATTTATAGGCTAAGGGGAGGCAAGGGTGTGGAGGAGAAGCATCCACTTGGCAAGAGATGGGAGGAGGAGCTCAAGGCCATCGGGTGATGTCACCTCTCCCTTAGCCGTCGGCCACATGGAGGAGAAGGAGTGGCTTGTGGCTTTAGCCGCCGGCCACATGCAGGAAGGAGAGTGAGTTTGAGTTTTGTGAGTCTCATCCCAAAAAGCCATCGGTCCTTTCAGCTCCGGACTGACTCTGGTTGCCCTCCGGTTGGACTTGTTTTGAGTGATTCCACGTCCGGTTCTTGAAAGTCAGAATTTGGTCGTGACCTGGAATGACTCGTAATTCATTTTCAGCTTTAAAACTCCTCCTTAGCATGTATTCTCTCTAGACTTCAAAATACCCTGTAGATAAATATCGGAACTAACAAGCAAAAGTTAAATAGACAAAGCGTATAATTTGGTGGGTTTAACTGTGTTTATGATTCATACAATTATGGTCCATCAAATAGTGAGACCGGTGGGTTCGAGCGGCCCAATCCTAAGGCATGAGTAGATAGAGAAGGGCAAGATGTTGATTGATGCTCCAAGGTCTAGCATGCAGTTCTCGATCCGGATGTTGCCAATTGTGCATGGAATGGTATAAGTTCCCGGATCTCCGCATTTGGGGGGCACCTTTCGTTGCATGACGGTCGACACGTCCCTACTCATCAGCTCTTGATCATTTCTATTGCTCCTCCTTCGGTTGGTGCAAAGCTCCTTTAGAAACTTAGCATAGTGAGGGATTTGCTTGATGGCTTCCAAGAGGGAGATGTTGATTTCGACTTTGCTGAACAATTCGAACACGTCGTCATCCATGACATGTTGTTTTAGTACTCGGGCTGGCACTGGAAATGGAAGCGCGGCGCGGATCTTGGAGGTCTCGGTTCTGGGCACCGGGTGTGGACTGTGTTCTTCGGACGGTGGAACCGGGCTAGGCCTGTGTTCCTCGTGTGCGTCCCTGTTTTTCTCGGCCGCGTCCTGCTCAAGAGTTCTGCGAGCCTCGGGCCTCATTTGTTCTTCTCCAGGCAACCTTGGGCTTTTGTCCTCCACTTTCTCCATGGGTTTGACGGCAAGCTTTCTCCCACTCCTTAGGGTCACGGCACTTACGTTTTCCTTCGGGTTTTGGACGGTTTGTGAAGGAAGTCAGCCAGGTTCATTATTATGCTCGAACATTGAGGTAGCGAGCTGAGACATTTGTTTCTTCAGGTCGGCTATTGCTCCATCATTTTTCGCCTGGTTTTGATGAACAGTAGCACTTAATTGATTCACGGTGCCCGACAATTGCTGCACAGTACCCGAGAATTGCTACACAGTACCTGAGAATTGCTTCATCATGTCCTCAAGTGACTTGTTCGGTCCTTGATGATTGCTCGAGCTTGCTTGGTACTGATTTGGTCCCTTCTGTTGATATTGGCCCGTCGGGTACTGGTTTGGTCCCCTTTGTTGGTATTGGCCTGTTGGTGGGGCGTTCTGGTTGTACTGTTGGTGGGGCGGTTGGTAGAATGACTGAGCTGGTTGAGGCGCGGCTTGTTGTGTCACCCTTGGAGGGTGGTTCTCATTTTTCCAGCTCGGGTTGGTTGCTTGACCATACTGCCGGCTTGGACCGGCGTAGTTGTTGTTGTTTTTGTACCCTTGATATCCCTCTACTGCATTGGCCTCCACCGGGTCCTCTTCGATCAAAGTTGGGCATGCATCAGTCGTGTGGTCCGTAGAGCCACAAAACTCGCGAGGTCTTACTTGAACTATCTGCTTTCGTAGGATTTGCATCATCATTCCTTCATCTGTTCCATTTGCTCGGGCATTGAGTTTATCGGTGTTTCTTCAGCCTTTGCCACATTCTTTGTTCGGGAAACTTCTTCCTACCGAGTTTTCTCTTCTCTGAATCGGGCATTTTCAGCAACGTCGGTGATGAGATTCCTTATGCCACTCAGTGATAGATTCATCATGGATCCTCCAGCTGAGGCATCCAGGAGCATTTTGTCTAAAGGTCTCAATCCATCAATGAGGTACTCGATGATGAGTTTCTCGGGCAGTCCAAGGGTGCAGCAGCTTCTCTCCAGGTGATTGAATTTCTCCAGGTAATCGTACATGGTTTCATTGGGCCCCTGCTTGATGTCCTGCAGTTGCCTCCTTACTTGCATTGCTCTTCCCGCTGGGTAGTATTTGTCCAAGAATTTCTTTTTCATCTGAGCCCATGTTCTGATGCTACCGGAAGGCAGTGAAAGGAACCAGTCGTTCGCCGAGTCAGTGAGGGAAAAATAGAACGCCTTTAACTTGAAGTCGTCTACATTCACGCCATTGGGTTTTAGATTTTGGCAAATGTCGTGTAAGCATTGGAGATGAGTCGTTGCTGATTCTCCATGAGTTCCTGAGAACTTGGGCAAATTGTGGACCACTGATGTGTTGATGGCGATGTTTTCTAGCTCAGGGCCCTCATAAATGCACCACGGCTGGTTTCTAAAATCTGGTGCCGACAGTTCTCCCATAGTAGGTTCGCGGAAGTTGTTATCCCCATAGTAGTCATCAAAGATGGGTTCTCGCCTTGGCATTTGTCGAGGTTGAGGGGGTGGTGGATCTCTAGGGGGTTGTTGAACTGGACCAGCTTCATTTCGGTCCTCGGGCGGGCCTTGGTTTCTTCGAATGGCCTCCCTATTACGAGCTCTTTGGTTTCGGATGAGCTGTTCCAGATCGTCAATAAATGGAGGCGGCGCCTCATTATTTCGATCGTACAAGTTCATCTCGTCGTCATCCTGATAGTCATGGTGGCTTCCTGCACGAGACATGGTTATGCAGAACCGAGTTTGAAATTTTAAAAGAAAAAGGAAAGAACAATTATCCGATTGATGATTTCTAATTCCCCGGCAACGGCGCCAATTTGACAAGCACTGCCTTGTCGCGAGGCAATGTCTGTACAAAATAAATTTATAAGTCCGCTACTCGTACTCTACTATTTGGTAGTAAAGCGGTAAGTAGGGGTCGAACCCAAGGGAATTAGTGGATAGTTGTTCTTTCGAAAATGGAAAGTAAGACAGTTGGGGGTTGGTTGTGATTTTAGTACTGAAAAGTAAGTGGGTTGGTTGTTATTTTAGTACTGAAAAGTAAATGACTGAATGTAAAGAAAGTAAATACGGGACTGAAAGTAAATACTGAAAAGTAAAGTGCTTGAAGGACAAGACTTACTGAAAGTAAGTGCGTAAAAGTAAAGTGCTTGAAGGACAAGACTTGCGGAAAGTAAAGTGCTTGAAGGACAAGACTTGCAGAAAGTAAGTGCTTGAAGGACAAGACTTGCAGAAAGTAAGCAGTTGATATGGGACTGAAAGTAAAGTGACAGGTAATGTTTTAATTAAAGGAAAGGATTCGGTTTTAGGGGCCTTGTATCATAAATCTGTTTATCATCGACCTCTAATGATCATACTAAGTGTTCAAAGATGTATCAAGGCTATTTCTAGCACATGACTTGCCACATCGTTTAGAACACTTGTTCTATTTGGGCTAATTCCTCCTTTCAAAGTATCTTAGCTTATGTGCATCCATTTGATCAATCATTTCCGATCAACCAAATGGTGTTTTAAAGAGGTTGAACCCCACAGTTAAGTTGTGCCCTTTCGAGCCTCAACTTAACCACGAAGGTTCATGAACCCATGGAAGAGCTTTGCTCTTTCGAGCATCCACTCAACCAATAGTGTTCTGACCTAATATATGGCACATAGAACAAGTTTTGAACACAAAGAGGCACTTAAGAGAAGGGTCTAAAACATTGTATGATACAAGCACACCCCTTCAACCGAATGAAGGGTTTAGCTACGAATATCCATAGAGGTGGATATCATAGCTAAGTACTGAGTAAAGTAAAGGTTTTGAAAGACAGGAAAGTAAAGGTTTTTGGAAATCAAGACAAGAAAAGTAAAGAGGAGAATACTCAAGAACCAACTGGAGTAAACTCAAGAACAACAAGAATACTCAAGAATCAACAAGAGTATTCAAGATCAAAGTAAATGTTTACAAGGATTGTGCCCAAAATCTAGAGAGATAAGTAACAAGTGACTTGTGTTTGAGCTTGTTGGAATGAGGATGATTTACAAAGGGAAGGGGATGTTCTATTTATAGGCAAGGGAAGAGGAGGAGATCACAACACATGGCAAGAGGGGAGTGGAGGAGCTCAAAGCCGCCGGGCAAGGTGGCAAGGCCAAGAAGCCGCCGACCATGTGGCTCTTTCCTCATGTAAAGCCGCCGGTGGTGAGGTGGAGGGAAGGAGAAGTGAGTGGAATGTGATCTTTTGCTCCAAAAGCCATCGGTTGGCATATGACTCCGGTTGGTCTTCGGTTGCCCTTTGGTTGCCTCTTTGGTTGCTTCTTAGTTGACATCAAAAGGTGAGGAACTTAGACTTGGCATTTCACTTGTGTTCTTGATCTTTGTTGGAATAAGTCATTGGGACTTAGTTGTGGCTTGATCGGAGTATTGTCGGAGTATGGCCAGTTCTGACTTGTAATCCACTTTCAGTGTTAAGAACTCCATTTTAGCTCGTTTCATCTTTACTCCTTGAAATGGCCTGTAGAACAAAAGTGAAGCTAACAAGTAAAAGTTGTCAAGACAAAGCGTCCAATTTGGTGGGTTTAACTGTCTTAATGAATCATATAAATATGGTCCATCAGGCAGCAAGATATGATGTGTGGATGATGTCCGGTGATTTCTTCATGCATGGGCGGTCGACATCCTCATAGATATGGAAGTCTGATGTTTTGCCACCAAACACAAGTGACAATAAACCTGTGTCCATGTCAATCTTAGTCTTGGTGGCAAAGAGGAATGGTCGTCCCAAGAAAAGTGTTGGAGGATCATCGTCCCTAGCATCTCCCATCTGTAAGACATAGAAATCTGCAGGAACAACAAGGTCTCCTACTCTGAGTGTGAGATCCTCTAGCAAACCAACTGGACGAAAGGAGACTTATCTCCTAACTCTATTAACAACTTAGGCGGTTTCAATGAACCAAGTCTCAAAGAGCAATATAAGGAATAAGGCATAGCATTAATGGCAGCACCCAAATCAATTAAACAATGATGTATTTGAGTCTCACCGATACCACCGGTGACTGTGAAGGCACCTGGGTCCTTACTCTTTCCTGATGACTCATGACTTGCTGCAACTGGGCGCTCCACCATGGGGTTGTTTTGCTCACGCCTCGCCTCAAATCTGCCTTTTAGCTCATCCTTGTCGATCATATGGTCTTTAGGAGCTCTTTCCTGCATAGAAAATGAAGGAAAAGGGTCAGTTCTGGATTGTGCATCAGTGCGGGTCGCGTCCACTGTAGACGTTAGAGGTGCATCCGGCCTCAACATTATCATTAGCGTCGAGCTAATGTCTTCTTTCTGACGCGATCGACAATGACTCCGACTCATTTTTGGTGTTTTCACCTCCGTTTCGTCCACCATGGCCAATGTGCTGATGTTTCCTCTCGAATTTGGCACTGTCTGCGATGGTAGCCTTCCTGGATCTCTCTTCAGCTCAGAAACAGTCTGAGCCAAGCTGGACATCTTCTTAGTTAGCTCTGCTAGAGTCCCATCGGTCTTCACCTGATTTTGTTGCACGGTGGTGGCTATCTCTGGGTGCTAGCTGCCAGCTCCTTCACTATATCCTCCAGAGACTTACTGGAACTCTGATAGCTAGGGCCTGCTTGATTGTAACTCTGTCCTTGCTGCTGATACTGATTTTGATTATTGTAGTTGCCCTGCTGCTGACGATACGGTGGCCAGTAATAATGCTGTTGGTGAGTCTACTGGGGTGCATGATTGTTGTAATTTTGAAATTCACCCACTGCATTGACGTTGGCCTTTGTATCCTCCCGTAGAGTCGGGCAAGTATCTTATGATTGGTCGCACCACAAAACTCACAAGGCTTCACCTGAACCGGCTGCTTCATTATGAGTTTCTGCATCATCTCTTTTATCTGTTTTAGCTCCTCAGTCATCGAGTTAGATGGGGTCTCGGCCTTTGCGACGTTTCTAGTCCTACTGAATTCATCTTGCCTACTGGCCTCTTCTCTGAATCTAGCATTCTCGACCACCTCAGCTATCAAACTCCGCACTCCAGCTGGAGACAGATTCATGATGGTCCCTCCAGCTGAGGCGTCCAGTAGCATCCTGTCAAGAGGCCTCAACCCATCCTACAAGTACTCAATTATCAGCTTCTCAGGGACTCCCAGGTTGCAGCAGCTCTGTTCTAGGGTGTTCAATTTCTCTAGATAGTCGTACATTGACTTGCTAGGCCCTTGTCTGACATCCTGTAGCTGCTTGCGAACCTGCATTGCCTTTGCAGCTGGGTAGTTCTTGGTCAGAAACTTCTTCTGCATTTGGTCCCATGTCCTGATGTTACCTGGAGGAAGAGACAAAAACCAAGCATTAGTTGCGTCAGTTAAAGAAAAGTGAAACGCATTTAGTTTAAAATCTTCCACTGAGACTCCGTATGGTTGAAGAGTCTGGCAGATGCCATGAAAGCTCTGCATATGCTTGGTGGCTGACTCTCCGTGTCGCCCTGAGAACTTTGGTAGGTGATGCACTAATTTAGGCCCTTCGTCATTACACCACGGCTAATTCTGAAAGTCAGGAGCAGATAGTTCCTTCATGGTGGGCTCGTAGTAATATTCTTCATCGTCTTTCGACCTCCTATAGATTGGCGGCTGTGGCGGTGGCGGCTACCTCGCGCCAGCACCATTCCCAACATTCTGTGCAACTGGTGCCCTCTGATTCAGTTATCGGGCCAGCTTTGCTGCGTTATTGGCCCTATTGCGAGAACGTATCTCCCATTCTGGCTCATCATAGAATGGAGGTATCACCTCGTTTTCATTAACTGGAGCGATCTCGTTGTTGTTGTTGTCATTATTATCAACCTGACTACCTGCACGCGACATGATGAAACAAGTAGCAAGCACAAAAATAGCCTAACAAGATAAATAAAAAACCGAAAAAGAAAAAGAAAAAACGAAACAACTTCACTGAAGCGCAGCTTCCCGGCAACGGCACCAAATTTGACACGCGTCGTCTGATGCGTCAAATTTTATATTTATATTCTCCTGCAAGAAATTAGCTAGTTGCAAGCAGGGTAGAACCCAAGAGAGGTGGTTTGTAAAGTTGTAACTGTAAACAAATAAAAGGGGGGTTTGTGAGTGATTATTGCAAAGCACGAGAGAAAAGACTAACGACGACAATCAGAGAAAACATTCAGCTTAGGGTTTCTATTGTGACTCGTTTATCATCGACTACTTATAATCAAATCTTAGTTTCTAAGTGTGGTTACTCTGGGAAAGGTTATAACGTAAATTATTCCGGGAAAGGTAATACACCACAATCTAGTTCTTCTAAATTCAATAGTTCGGGAAAGGTGTTACCGAAATTAGGTGTTACTACCAGTCTTTACTTTTTCATGTATCCAACAAGTATTAACGATAGGGACTGAATTGTTCGGTTAAGCTTTACGGGTAAGTCTCCACTTAGCTTCACAACTCAACCCTTGATATTAACACAAGAACTAGAGAAACAAGGAATTGCATTAAGAATAAAGTCTCAAAAACGTTGTCACAATGTATGAAACCCTAAACTGAAACAGAAATTTAGCTAGTCATCGTCATGGAAATAAACACAAATATTTTTGAATGAAAGAAAGTAGAAATTCTCTGTATCGTCGAAAGCTTCGCGTTCGTCTTCTCCAGAGCTGTCTTCTGAATGATGGATTCTGAGATATGAAACCCTAACCCAAGCCGCTTATTTATAGACAAACTGTATTGCCAAATCTAGTTTTGGGTTGAAATATCAACTTGAGTTTCTAAATCTGTTTTTGGGCTAGAATTATCAGATTTTGGCTCGCTGACATCATCAAACAGACTACTAACATCATCACCTCGTCGGCTCGTCGCGTTCGGAAGTGACATTAGAGCTGCGTTCGGCTTCAACATTAGCATAATCGCTAATGTCTCTATCAAACGCGATCCACACTAACCTAGTTCCTCTTCTCTGCGCGCCAGTTTCGACTTCGACTCTGGATTTGACCTTCTATATAATCTCGGCTGCTCTCGGTGTGAACTAGAGAGTTGTAGGGAATCGAGTAAGCTACACAATGACGCGTGGCCCGTAATTTTCTAATCAGCAGTCCATTCCCAGAACTCTATCAAGCATCCAAAGGTCTGATCTGCCATTGTGATGTTTTTGGCATGAAATGTCGTCTTTTATGCGCGTTTTCTCCTAGAGCTTCCGAGACACCTGAGATGCAAAACCATACTAAAAAGTAACTGTTCGCATATAAAAGTGTTGAAATAAATAGGATTAGTTGATTCGACGAGTCGTATAAATACGACTCATCACTACTCTATGGATAAAAGGGAGACTTTCATCCTAGTTTCTTCATCTTCTTTGTTTCTACTTCATCTTCCTTGTAAAAACTACTTTTGATCATTATTGAACATGACTTGTGAGTAGTCCCTCTAGTTTCTAGGGGTCCTATGGACCTCCTTTGTGTACAAACTCTACTTTATATTGAATATATGCTTGAATGAAGCTTTTGTCATGGTTGTAAATCTACTATGATCAAGTGTCAACTCTATGCCATCTAAGTGTTTGATAAAATGCCTAGGTGTTCTAGAAATATGAACTTGAAGTTGAGTATTCGAGAGAATGAGACTAAGGGTTCTAGAATGCAAGTAGATTCACCCTTGTTAGGTGATACTCACTAGCGTGACTCACCCTAGCATCGAGATAGGCTTGGTCAAAACCGCTCTTAGCTTGGATATTGATAATTCAACTAGCATTGATGATTGAGAAACTTGAGTTGGACGTGAGCTAAAAACATCGGGAGTTTGAAGCTCACGTGCGAGGTGCCTCTTCCTTAAATCAAGTAAAAACATCGAGAGATTGAATTTGATTTAATAGTCGCACGCCTTAATCTAACCATTACATTGCTTGTTATTACATGAAATTGTGCTTATTGAGAGTCTAGTACACCAAGGAGGGACGTAGTACCCTAGGAACGCCTTTTAAACCCTTGAAAACAACCTTTTTCATTGCTTTCACTTAGTAATTGCTAATTAACAATTCGAACAATTGCATAGGGAATAGACTTAGGGGCTGTCCATTTGAACTGAAACTTAACTTATCTTAATGGATCTTAACTGATATTAACTTATGTTAATTGATATTAACTTATATCGACTGATATTAACTTGTATTGACTGATATTAACTTATATTAACTTAATTGAAACTTATATTAACTTAACTTCACTGAAAGTAACTTATATTAACTGATATTAACTTATATTAACTTATGTTGATTGAAAGGAACTTATCTTATCTTAACCATCAAAAAATAGAGTTCAAATGGACAAGGCCTTATTGGAGTAAAATTGAATAGTGCTTAGGTTTACACTTGCTCCTTGGACAACCCGGTACTTACCAGTTTATAAATTGTTTTTGACCAAATATCTTGCTTTATCACATCGATGGAAGTGCAAATATTACAACGTTCAAAATGGCGCCGTTGCCGGGAAGCAACAAATTAACTTAAGGAACTAAAGTAGATTTTACGAGATTTGGACTATTCCACTTGGTCTTCTTGCTATTACTTGTGTTGCATTTGTGGCTTAACGTATTCCTTTGTTCTTGTAGGCTTCGGTTAAATGCAAACGAGGTCCAAAGGCAAGGAAAAAGTGAAACCCAGTTTTGATCAAGCTTTGAAATATTTTTTGGATCAAGAAAAAGCCAAGTGACAAGGCTCTCGCAACAAAAGGCAACCTCGTAAGCGAAGACCACCACTAATGGACAACAATCCTCCTCCCAATGGGGAGAAACCCTTGAAGGACTATTCCACTCCAAGCCTATCCGGTTTTCAATCGCCAATAGCTCCACCGGGAGTTAATGCCCCTCAATTTGAACTTAAGCCGGCGTTGATAAATATGGTGGGCAACAATGCATTCACCGGGATAGGAAATCCCAATGCTCACTTGACTTCTTTCCTCAAGCTATGTGAGACCTTCAAGTTCAACAATGTGCCGAAGGAAGCCATATCCTTAGGCTCTTCCCTTTCTCTCTAATGGGGAAGGCCAAGGATTGGCTATGGAGCCATGAAGGTAATACTTTCACAATGTGGGATGAGGTAGAACAAGCCTTCCTTTTACAATACTTTCCACCGGCAAAGACCCAAAGGCTCAAGTATTTGATCAACTCATTTAGACAAGGGGAAGATGAAACATTTCATGAAGCATGGGAAAGATTCAAGGAACTCCAAAGAGAGTGCCCCCATCACAACATAGACAAACCAACCCTCATCCAAATTTTCTATCAAGGCATGGACGCCGAAGCAAAGAGACAAATGGATCAAGCCGCGTGAGGGGCATTCATGGAGCTTCACCCCACCAATGGAGGATCAATTATTGATAAATTTTCGAGGAATTCCCACCTATGGGGAAGTGAGAGGACTTTCCCTCCCAAGAGGCAAGGCAAGACAAGGGAAGTAGAGGAAGTAGATTCAAGAGAGAATGTGCGTGCCCTCAACAAAAAGATAGACGCTCTAGGAACTTCCCTTAGTGCACTCCATGTACAACAATCCCAAAATCAACCGCGAGAGTGCACCGTTTGTACAAGCTCCTCTCATGTACAAAATAAGTGCCCCCACGCATTCCCTTCGGAATAAATGGAGAATAAGGAAGAAGTGAATTTCTTGCAAGGAAATCAAGTGAACTATGGGAGAGACCGCGATCAATTATGATGCAAATTGGTGCCAAATAAGCAATCCTCCTCCCGGTTTCACCCCAAGGAACCAAGATTACCAAAGGCAAAATCAAGGCTATCAAAAGCAAACATATCAAGGACAATCAAGCCAACCTCAACAACAAGTTCAAGCCCAACAACCACTTATGGAAGACCCCATCATGACCCAATTGCTAGCAACACTTGTTGCGGGTCAAAACAAGGTGATTGAAGATCAAGGCAAGCTAGCTCAAGTTCAAAACAAGATGGCTCAAGAGAATAAGCTCATGTTCCAAGAAATCAACGAAAGGCTAAATGAAATGTCCACTCACCACAAGATGTTGGAGACTCAAATTGCCCAACAAGCTAGTTCATCCACGAAAGCACAAGGAAAATTGCCCTCTAGGCCGGATTATAACCAAATCGAGCATTGCAATGCCATCTTTCTTGAAGGTGAAGAGTCATCTCACATGCACATCAATTCCATCACCCTGAAGAGTGGGAAAGTGTATGAATCCCCCAAGCCCAAGCCAAAAGCCACTAACCACCAAAAGCCCAAGATGAATGAAGGGGACGAGGGAAAGGATGAGGTAGAGATTACCAAACCAGAAGAAGAAACTCCAAAGGCCACCTACAAAGAATCCCCACTGTATGTTCCACCTTTGCCATTCCCTCAAAGGTAAGTGAAAACTACAAAGTTAGACAAAGAGTTTGGAAAGTTTGTGGATATCCTTAAAAAGCTATTTGTTCACATGCCATTCGTGGAGCTCATAAGTAAGGCCCCACGATACAATAAATTCTTGAAGGAGATCTTGTCTAACAAAAGGAAGATCGAGGAGGATGATTCCCACCCTCTCAACCATGAGTGTTGTGCCCTCTTCTCAAAGAAAATACCGCTCAAGATGAAGGACCCCGGCCGATTCACCATCCGATGCTCTATTGGCTCCATGAGCTTTGAACACCCATTAGCCGACCTTAGTGTTAGTGTAAGTGTCATGCCTCAAGCTACCTATCATAAGCTTGGGTTAGAGGGAATGAAAGCCAACAAGATGGCATTGCAACTTGCCGATGGAACCACAAGGCACCCCAAGAGAGTAATTGAAAATGTTCCAATCAAGGTAGACAAGTTCTACATACCTTGCGACTTTGTAGTAATGGATATGGGGGATAATTGTAACGCTTCTCTTATTCTTGGGCGTCTTTTCTTGGCCACCGTCGGTTTTAAAATTGATATGAAATGGGAAGTTGACTTTGAAGATTAGTGGAGAAAAGGTGAGGATAGAGAGGCCTATGAGCAAACAAGTGGCTATACTTGAAACTTGTGATTTGAAAGAGCAAAAGAGCATGGGAGCCGAAAATGTTGAGGCCAAGAAGGTAGCTAAGAAGGAGTTGCACAAGATGCTTGATCCCGATAAAAACTCTTCCCTTGATCACTATGAGTTGCCCTCGTGCAACGATGAGATGAAAAGAAAAACCAATGCTAAAACATTGAGGGATGAGAAGCAAACATCACTTTGGAAAAGGGCTATTAAGCAAGTTGCTTGCAACTTTTCAAAGAATCTGGATTGATTCCTCTACTTCTTAACATATCCGCTTGAGGAGGGATCTTAGTATAAGACTCCTCAAGTGTGCTTCTTATTTACTAAGAGGAGAATCGGCTCGATCTTTGCCAAGACGTTAAATTAGGCCCTCACGGGAGGTATCTCGGTTTGTGAGTTGTCCATTTATGCACAAGTAATTTCACATATGTTTGGCATGCATGATTTGAACCTTGGATGTGGACTTGGTGTTAGAATGGTCTAAATGCATGATGTATGCTATTTCCATATTATGCTCTTGATCTATCTTTGGTTGTATGTTACATTCTCATGATATTAAAGGTGTTTTACCATTTATGTGTGTGCACTCAACGATATATATATAGGGGGCGTTCAGTTGAGGCAGGGTTGTAACAATGAGGCACGTGAGGCACGTTGTGAGCCACTCATTTAGATGATGTGGTAGGGAATAGTGCTAGAATAATTGTTTGCTTTTTGCTTTTTGCTGGATTTTTGGTAGTGCGACACGTGGCGCGCCCACAAAGCACGAGGGGTTTGAGTGGGACACGTGGTTGACTCAAATTGTACCTCACTGCCTCACTTTAGGAAGAGGTGCCTCATTTGAACGCTCATATATATATATATAGGGGCGCGCTCAAATGAGAACTCTTCTTAGGCTAAGAACATGAGAATCATTATGAGCCACTCATTTTGATGATGTGGCAGAGAATAGTGCAGAAATAGTATTTTGCTTTTTACTGTTTGGGTAGTGGGTTTTATTGTTTGCTTTTTGAAAAGTAGTGGATTTTACTATTTGGACACGTGACGCACCCACAAAGCACGGGGGGTTTGGTAGTGGGACACGTGGCGCATCCTCATTGGTGTTCTCATGTTCTTAGAGTTAGAAGGTGTTCTCATTTGAGCGCTTCTATATATATATATATATATATATATAGATGCGCTAAAATGTTATGCCTCCTTAGAGTGTTATGTGTTATACACTCACAAAGTTTGTGTGTGGCCCACCTGCCACCTCACAAAGCACGGGGCCCATTGGGTGGATGAGTGAGTAGATAGTGGGCCACACACAAACTTTGTGAGTGTATAACACATAACACTCTAATGAGGCATAATATTTGAGCGCTCCTCTATATATATAGGGGGCACTAGGTTGAGGCAGGGTTGGTAGAATAAGGCACGTGAGGCACGTTGTGAGCCACTCATTTAGATGATGTGGCAGGGAATAGTTGTTTGCTGTTTGCTGTTTGCTTTTTGCTTTTTACTTTTTTCTTTTTGCTTTTTGATGGATTTTTTGTAGTGGGACACGTGGTGTGCCCACAAAGCACGGGGAGGTTAGATGTGTGGCTCAGATCGTGCCTCACTGCCTCATTCTAATTTGGGTGCCTCATTTGAACACTCCTCTATATATATATGTTCTTCTCATGCCAAATTCACCTTCTTCATCTACATATGCAACCAAAAGACTACTTCTCATTCCCAAGAGTTATATCATTGGATTTTTGAACCGTTCTTCAAATGAGGGGAGTTCCTATGCGCCTTTGCCTTTATTTTCTCATTCTTTGTGCTTAGGGACTAAGCTTGAATTAAGTGTGGAGTGGGTTTATGCACATAGTTCACATGCTCACATGCCTTCATGTCATACATATCATTTTTAGATGGACACATGCATCTTTTATATTCTATCCCTAACATGAGAGTGTTTTAAACCACATAGGCTTGTGACTATCAACTCTAAATCCCTATAAATCACATCTAGCCTACTTGTCACAATTATTAGATCTTGAACCTGAAACCGACCTAGTCCCATGAATGTGAATTCTTGTGAATCAATATCATAGCTATCCCTTGTCTATCTAATTTTCTAAGTATTTTCGTTGAAATACCTTGGATTAAGTTTTAGCAAGCACTTAGAAGAATTTCACAAAAAACTTAGACCATTTGTGTGCTCCTTGGTGACTTAAGTGTTTCCAATTTAGTGTCTTGCCCATGATTGTTCTCGCACATTTCATACACTTTTGAACATATTGTCAAGTTTTAAGTGTGGAGTCAAAAGAGGGCAAAAAATAGGCCACGACAAAAAAATTTGTAGTCAAAGAGGTTAATGCTCCGACTAAAAACTTTCTCGAAGTACAAGAGAAGTTTTGCTTCAAAGATACAAATGCCGGGGGTTAGGAAGAAAAGTTCCCCCTCGAAAGCATTTGTAGGCCAAAGGCCATTTCGAAAAAAATATGTGAATGAAAAGCACTTAAAACTTGACTCAATATTTTTCCTCCATTCTCCAATTGTGCGGGATTCATCATTTGCATAGTGTGCTAGTTGGATTAACTTTTGGACCATCCTTGTGCTTGCACGGGAACTATCATTTGGTCTATGCTTGTTTTATAAGAATTCTAGTGTCGAACTCCTCTTCCCTTATGGATTATGGCTTAAGCGCCTAAACTTGGGAATGAGTTCCTTGTCGCAAACTCATGGACTAGCCCTAGCTAGCATAGATGAGCGATTGACACTCTTGGTGCAAACTAAACTATCACTCTATTGTATTGCCTTGAAAATGAGTAGATCATTGGATTAGACATTTTATAGCTCTAGTATTGATGATCTTGAATGCACAACCTCATGGGTACTCAAATGGTTCAAAAGTTCTTTTGATGATAATGTGATGGTTGTCCTAGCTTGGGGTAAGGTATTTGTTTTGAGAAATCCTCGTCTCGGTTAAGCACTCTTGAATTCATTCTCATGGGATAGGTGCATATGAGATTTGTGAGTATTCCCATTTCTAAAAACTCTCACGAGACTATAACTCGTCCACTAGGGCAGCCTAGGCGTTTAAAGGCTTAGTTCATATGCTAAATGCACTCGTAACACCTACGAAAAGGAGTTAGGTTGAAAATATGTGTTAGAGTAGTTAGGAATAAAAGTTTGGAACTTTAATAAATGGATGATAGGAGCAAATGGGCGTTAAACATAATGATTATCCCTTTGCCATTTGTTTCTCTTTGGTTCTATTTTATTGTTTGCTCGGGACGATCAAACTCGAAGTGTGGAGTGTTTTGATGAGTCGAATTCTCGACTATAATTCCTTTACTTTTATTACATGTTTTGATCCGTTCCGAGTCTCTTTCGATGCCATTTGACCCTCTTGGTTGCCATTTCAGGTTATAAACCGACCTTACGGTCCCCGGGCTCAAAAAGATCAATTCTCAAAGAAAATCAAAGTTTCGGAGCAAAATATGAAGTTTCGGGCAAAACAGGACAGATTGACCTTTTCGGTATATTTTACATGCCCAGATCGCATACGGTGTCCGAATGGGTTGATTCAAAGCTTGTTGGAAAGCTAACTTAAAGGGCTACAACTCTTCATTTTAAGACAAGGCCTAATTCGGACGTTAAGACCTTGCAAAAGCCCTAATAAGTCAGACCTGTTAGCAGAACTCTGGTACAAGCTCCCATTGCTCTTTGATGCTTTGAACCGCTCGGTTCGCGTCCTCCACAAGAGTGAACCGGCCGGTTTGGGACCTCGCAGTCTCTAAACATGTCCCAACCGGCCAATTGGGTGTTGGCTTCATTTCCTAACCGCCCGGTTGGATCCGAAACCCAGAAATTTCAGCTTTTGAACTATAAATAGAAAGAGATAAAGGAGGACTTAAGGAGGCTTTTTGAGAGGACGAAAATCAAGGGTTTTGTAGAGGAGACAAAGGTTTTGAAAGATCATCAATTAAGTTTGGAGCTACTCTAAGGATAGAAGGGAGACTTTCATCCTAGTTTCTTCATCTTCTTTGTTTCTACTTCATCTTCCTAGTAAAAACTACTTTTGATCAGTATTGAACATGACTTGTGACTAGTCCCTCTAGTTTCTAGGAGTCCTATTGACCTCCTTGATGTACGAACTCTACTTTCTATTGAATATATACTTGAATGAAGCTTTTGTCATGGTTGTAAATCTATTTTGATCAAATGTCAACTCTATGCCCTCTAAGTGTTTGATAAAATGCCTAGGTGGTCTAGAAACATGAACTTGAAGTTGAGTATTCGAGAGAATGAGACTAAGGGTTCTAGAATGCAAGTAGATTCACCCTTGTTAGGTGATACTCACTAGCGTGACTCACCCTAGCATCGAGATAGGCTTGGTCCAAAACTGCTCTTGGATATTGATCATTCAACTATCGTTGATAATTGAGAAACTTGAGTTGGACGTGAGCTAAAAACATCGAGAGATTGAAGCTCACGTGCGAGATGCCTCTTCCTTAAATCAAGTAAAAACATCGAGAGATTGAATTTGATTTAATAGTCGCACACCTTAATCTAACCATTACATTGCTTGTTATTGTTTGCAATTGTGCCTATGGAGTCTAGTACACCAAGGAGGTACGTAGTACCCTATGAACGCCTTTTAAACCCTTGAAAACAACCTTTTTCATTGCTTCACTTAGTAATTGCTAATCAACAATTCGAACAATCGCATAGGGAATAGACTTATTGGAGTAAAATTGAATAGTGATCTTAGGTTTACACTTGCTCCTTGGACGAACCGGTACTTACCAATTTATAAATTATTTTTGACCAAATATCTTACTTTTAATCACATCGATTGAAGTGCTAATATTACAACGTTTAGCTTATCTCACCCTTCCGACCATATGAAACATTTGTACTATAAGGGTTGACACACCCCTTTCTAGCTGCGACCCGCAACTCCCTTCCACTGGTCGTCTGGTCTCCCCCCTGCAGTTTGTCACCATGGCCATTCCTACATCATTCCAGCTTCAACTTCGACCCACAATATAGAGGCATGCATGCCCATGAAATAATACATGGGTCTCATCTCTCTGTATACATATTGAGAGGATATTAACTCTAGTATTGCGGATGTCCTATAGCCTGGCCCGGCTTACATTTAGTACTGTTTACAAGTCTATCTATCAATAACATTATAATCTATCTATTAACGAATTAGGAGGGGAGTTTGAGTGTTGGACCCTTTGTGTTTTGATGATAACAAACACTTAACTAATAATTCACTTGAGTGTGCAGAAATCACTGTCTGACAGGTAAGGCTACTGAACATCTCTGAGAGAGAGCAGCGCTGCGAGGGAGATGCGCTCTGTGTGACCGATACACCGACATTCTGACCAGATCGGATCTGGGAAAAGATACTCGAAGATATATATATATATCGAAGATACAAGAGTATATGCGTGTAATATTTGATTAAGATTATTAATGCAAATATATACATGAGGAGATGTCAGTATATTCGACAGGAAGATTGAAGCCAGATTTGGTAAGCATATATGTGACAGGGTTAAGATATGGAAATATCTTAACCGTATCACATCTGCGAGATAACAATCGGATCTCTGATGGAGATCGACTTTGCCGACTTAAAGACACTATAAAAGGAAGAGAAGTCTTCAAAGAGAAGTTTGGCTTTTTGGAGATAGCAATCGGTGATCAAAGAGAAGATCAATTCCGGAGTTGGCGAAGTGCTGCTGTGTGCGGACAAGAGTAGACTGTGTTAGTTGATACTTTGAATTGAGTAGTGTTGTTAACTGACACTGAGTGAGACAAGCTGTAACAAACTACAAGCATATTCCTTCATCAATAACACAGATCTTGAAGCCCTTCTGGAACTGTCCAAAAGGCAAGTAGTTTTCAGCCTGCTGCAAGGATTGCAGTAAGGTTTCCACTCTAAATCGTGAGTACTTACTTTCCGTTCTATATTTCCTGTACGAGAGTTTATTTCTGCTGCCATCTGTCTGAGGGATACCACTCTGGGATCTCCCTCACACAGTTGGCTAACCTAACGATCCATCAATTGGTATCAGAGCCGGGAAGCTCTAGATTTTGTGTTAGCCTTTGCAGGAAATCATGTCTAACGGAGGAGACTCGTTCTGGAAGCCGCCGGTGCTTAGCCCAGGAGAGTATGACTGGTGGAAGGATCAGTTCGAAGCTCATGTTTGCTCGGTGGATGGGAAGCTGTGGCGTGTGTTTGAAAAGGGTAACTTCCCTATTCTGGATGTGCAGATCCTGAAAAACCAAAAGAGAAGGAGAAGGACAAGTACACCGAAGCTGACTACAAGTCTCTCCAGCTGAACTCCAGGGCCAAGAAGGTTCTGTACATGGCTCTCTCACCAGGAGATCAAGTGAGGATGGATGTGTACAAGACTGCAAAGGAGCAGTGGGATGGGCTTGCTAGACTGTACGAGGGAAACCAGAACATTAAACGCAACAGAATCCTAGCTGCCACAAAGGATTACGAAACTGTCAAACAGTGAAAGGACGAATCTCTGGATGACTTCTACACCAGATTTCAAATCATCGTCGCACAGCTAACTTCCCTGGATGAGGTACTCCCACAGTGGAAGGTAACTCATCAGTTCATGCATGCTCTCAGCTCCAAATGGGACACAGTTACTACTGCACTCCAAGCTCAGAAGGGGATCAAAGACATCACTCTGGAAGAGCTCGTGGCGAATCTGCAAAGCCAAGCTGGAATAGCAGAGAGGAAAATAGCCAGAAGACAAGCTGGAAAATCTCAAGTTATAGCTTTGAAAGTTGAGAAGGCCCTGGACATCGCCCAAGTAAGTCTGACATCTAAGAGTGAGGACGAGGAGATATCTCTTCTCTCAAGGGCCTTCAAGATGGCAAACACAGGCAGAACACAGAACAGAGGTGTCTCTGGTGGAGGACGAAATAATCAACGGTGGAACAAAGGATCTGCCTCAGAGGAAGGCAAGACAAAGGCAGGAGCAAAGGAAGAAAGAACCTGCTATCACTGTCAGAAAAAGGGACATCTTGCTAAAGACTGCTACAGTAAGAAGAAGGGTGAACCACCTGCCCCAAGGGAAGCTCATGCCATGTTTGCTGCCTGGAGTGACTCTGACGAGGAACAAAGCGATAGGAAGCAAGCTAAGGAGCCATGTCTAATGGCGAACTCCGCAAACAATGAGGTAAATGAATCTGACTCTTTTATAGATCAAGTGTTCAGTGAATCTGACTTTGCAGAAACCATTGCCGAACTACTAAAGAAGATCACAAGCCTTAAGGAACAGATTGAAATCATGAAAGATGAACACGAAGACGACATGGAAAACAATCGTCTCTGGTCAACCAAGGCTATGCGACTTGAGAGAGAAATAGAGGAGCATATCTGCAAATGCCCTACCTGTGACCGAAGGGACACACAAATCATTGATCTAAGTGAGGGACTGAGGCGCATGAGAATTGACAACACCAGGATGGTAGGATCAATTGCTGAATCGGTCAGGACCCAGTTGGATAACGAGGAACTTCGTCAGACTGTTGCTGATCTTAGACAAAAGGAGACGGAGAGAAAGAAAGTCTGGCTCAGAGAACTAGAAGCCAAAAAGGTCGAGGAGGTAAGACAAGACTACCTAAGAAAATTTGCCAGACCTGGACTTGGGTATGTCGAAGCGATGAAAGAAACTGATGAAGAGGCGGAAAACAGAAGGATTGTCAAAGGGAAGGGACCAATGACAGAAATCGGAGAGAGCTCCCATCAGTAGAGAAAGCCGGAACCCACAAGACAGTCAGGAAGAGCAGCCTCATCTCCGAGGAAGAGTCATCTCCATGAAAATGACTCTAGACCCTTCAAGGCTGGGAAAACTTTTGAAATTTGGAAAAAGATGAGCTCCAACCGTCAACCTCTCTCGAGCGACTTTCAGACACGTGGGAACAGGAGACCAGTGCCCTTAGAGAGACACAAGAAAATTGGCAGTCCCTACTACCGTGTCTGCTGGTACTGTGGTCACTTTGGCCACTACAGAGCTGACTGTGAGAAATGGAGAAAAGCCAACGAGAAGAATTACAGCTATCAGAGAAAGGCCAGTACCGCTCATGTCCCTAGGAGAAGAGGCTCACCTCACAGAAGGAAAGACAGAGCTGAATGGGTTCGTCCTCACCATGACACAGCTATCTGCGAACGACCCAGAACAACCCCCAGGAGAAGAATCAATCTCACTGATGACAACGACTCTCGTCCCTTAAAGTTCTCTGCTGCTGTTAAAACTATCCCAAAGCCCAGTAAGCCCAAGCTTGTCTGGGTTCGTAAAAACTGATTTCTCTTTTGCAGGATGGAGTGAGGAGCAAGCCATGGTATCTGGACAGTGGATGCTCCAAACACATGACGGGAGATCCAAGTTGGTTCATCTCACTCTTCCGGAGACAACATTATCTTCGGAAACAAGAGCTCAGGTAAGGTAGTAGCTACAGGAGAGGTAACCATTTCAGAAACTATTAAAGTTCGACAAGTAAGTCTGGTTGAAAATTTGAGATACAACTTATTGAGTATATCACAATTGTGTCAACATGGAAGAAATCAAGTGATATTTAACTCTAATGACTGTGTGGTGAAGTGCATTGAGACAGGGGAAATAATTCTTCGAGGTGTCCGGAAGAATCAGATATACACAGTGGACCCAGAATTCATCCCAGATGGGGAGCTATGTCTATCAAGAATCACTGACGACACATTGCTGTGGCACAAGAGATTTGGACATGCAAGCACGAGGCTGATTCATAATGAATTGGTGGTTGGTTTACCAAAGGTGGAAAGCTCGTTCGATCAGATATGCAGCGCCTGTGCCACAGGCAAACAGGTACGTACTTCGTTTAAGTCAAAACAATCAGTGAGCACTTCAGGTCCTCTGGACATGATTCACATGGATCTATGCGGTCCAGTCAACGTCGTCAGCCGTGGAGGCAACAGGTATATATTAGTCATCGTGGATGACTATTCCAGGTATACATGGACCATCTTTCTGAGTTCTAAAGATGAAACGTACTCTGAATTTGTGTCTTGGCTGAAGTTAATTGAAAACAAATTAAGTAAGAAATTAGTATCTATTCGTACTGACAACGGAACCGAGTTCCGGAATTCACAGTTCATCTACATGTGCAGGACAGCTGGAATAGATCACAACTTCTCAGCACCATGAATTCCTCAGCAGAACGGTGTGGTAGAAAGAAAGAATAGAACACTGGAAGACATGTCTAGGACAATGCTGATTGCCAGTGGTGTTCCAAAGGGGTTCTGGGATGAGGCAGTGCATGCTGCCAGCTACATACTGAACCGAGCCTCTCTACGATTTCTGATAGGGAAAACACCATACGAGCTTCTGAGGGGAAGAAAGCCTAACATTGCTCATTTAAAAGTGTTTGGTTGCAGGTGCTACGTGCACAACAATGGAAAGGACAATCTGGGAAAGTTCGATCCGAGGAGCGATGAAGGCGTTTTCGTAGGATATTCAAGTCACAACAGAGCATATAAGGTATACAATCTGAGACTGGAATGGGTGGAGGAAAGCATTCACGTCACCTTTGATGAGTGCGTCATGAGTGGACAACTGGTGAAGGATCCCTCCTCACAGGATGATGGAGAACTTCAGTTGACTGACAGATCTGACCCCGACTGGGAACCTGCTCAATGTAAAGCCACAGAGCCCACTCAAGAGATCACTCAAGCAGTGGCTCAGGAACCCGTCGAGAACCTAGCTGAAGATGCTCACACAGAGATAGCTGCCCCTGATGTCCCAGAGACAGACATCATCACTGCTCCCCCTAACGAGGAAGAGGTTGCTAATGATCTTCCTCCTGCAGGGATCACAGAGGAACCCAGAGCTACAAGGAGTGGAAGAGTTGTGCAGCCCCCATCTAGAATGAGAGACTACCAGTGCTATTCATCACAGGATCAGGTAAACCTGAATGAACTGTGTCATTTCTGTGGATTTGCATCCTTTGTCTCTCATACAGAACCAAAGACGATTGCCGAGGCGCTGAAGGATCCAGAATGGGTCAATGCCATGCAAGAGGAACTGCATCAGTTCGAAAGAAACAAGGTATGGCGACTGGTTCCTAGAACACAGGATAAGAATGTGATAGAACAAAGTGGGTCTTCAGAAACAAGATGGACGACAAGGGAGTCGTTGTGAGAAACAAAGCACGCCTGGTGGTCAAAGGGTACAACCAGCAAGAGGGAATGGACTACGATGAAACATTCACCCCAGTAGCAAGGTTAGAAGCAATCAGATTATTAATTGCTTATTCGACTTACCATGGTTTCACATTGCAGCAAATGGATGTAAAAACAGCCTTCTTGAACGGAGTTCTGAAAGAGGAGGTATATGTAAGTCAGACACCGGGGTTCGAGGATCACACTCATCCTGATCATGTCCACATTCTTGAGAAGACGTTGTATGGGCTGAAGCAAGCACCCCGTGCCTGGTATGAAAGACTGTCTCAGTTTCTGCTATCTCACAGATACGTCAGAGGAGAGGTGGACAAAACTCTTTTCCTTCTGAAGGAGGGACAAGAAACTCTGGTTGTTCAGGTATATGTGGATGATAGTATTTTCGGTTCAACTAACCCTAAACTTGTTAAGAAGTTCACAGATTTGATGTCGAGCGAGTTCGAGATGAGCATGGTGGGGGAGCTCAAGTACTTTCTTGGACTCCAAGTTACTCAAGGAGAGGTTGGTACCCGAATTCATCAGCAGAAGTATGTCAAGGAAATTCTAAAGAAATTCGAGATGGAATCTGCCAAGACATGTGCCACACCAATGTCTCCAAATGACACCCTGACAAAGGATGAGTCCTCACCTCGGGTGGATCCAACTCTCTACCGAGGAATGATTGGTTCACTGTTATATCTCACTGCTAGCAGACCTGACATTTTATTCAGTGTGTGTCTGTGTGCAAGGTTTCATGTTGATCCCAGGGAGACCCACGTGAAAGCAGTAAAGAGGATATTGAGATATCTGAAGGGAACAGATGACCTATGCCTGTTCTATCCAAGGGGAGGTGAATTACGCCTGGAAGCATACACTGACGCAGACTATGCTGGGTGCAAGACAGACAGGAAGTCCACATCAGGGATGGCTCAATATCTTGGACCTTGTCTCATCTCTTGGGCTTCAAAGAAACAGTCCTCAATTGCGCTATCCACCGCTGAGGCGAAATACATTGCCGCTGCTGCTTGCTGTGCGCAGCTGCTGTGGATCAGACAACAGCTAAGTGACTATGGGGTTATTACAAATTGTGCTAAGATTTTGTGTGATAACAATAGTGCTATTAACATTTCAAAAAATCCAGTGCAGTTCTCACGTACCAAGCATATAGAGATTCGGTATCATTTTCTACGTGACTGTGTAGAAAAGGGAACAATTGAGATGGAATACTGTAGAACTGAGGAACAGATTGCAGACATATTCACAAAGGCTTTGCACAGAGAACCCTACGAGAAGCTGAGGCTCGAACTAGGTATGGTTTCTCTCCCTTAAAGCTATGCTCAATTGTTGCTCCCTCAGTGATTGGCTAGACTAGATGCATATGAGTCACGTCTGATGGAGAGTCTAACATGAATGTTCTGTGCTAGTGAAAAAGTAAGTTGTGTTCATTAATGTAGCCATGCATGCTTGCTATGTGATTGATGACTGCATTAGGGACCGAAAAACATGAATCTCTGATCTCTTTCTGCCCAAAAGAGACCTCCATATTTGATCCCACACTATAAACCAAGGAGGTACTCTAGACCAACCTTAGCCTATCTTTGTGTGGAACGCTCCTATGAGCCCGTCAAAATGTTCCTTTCCCGGAGTTCTTCCACATGAGGTACAAAGAAAATCAAATATGCTTGAAAGTTTTCAATTTTTTTCTTGATTGTGTGTGGTGTTATTTGTACCATTCGGGTAAAGTTGCACATCATACCAAAACCTTGTGTACCCATGAGGCAGTAAGACTGAGCTATCACCATGAACGGATCGCCTTCAGCTGGGAAACAATCTCTGTGACAGTTGTGAAGATGGGCAGTTATGTCCTCAGGTAAAGTTGGCTCAGCCTTGGAAAGAGGTAAAAGTAAAGTGAAAGGTGAACAGATACTGCAGCAGGGAGGTGTCGCGTCGGTTACCTTAATGAGGAAACAAGCAAACTTACTACTGACACGTGTCGCTACTCCCTCAGTCGGCGCATGCCTTTTCGGCTGATTTGAAATCTGCAAGTTATTAATGCGGAACAACTTTTGGAAGGGAAGGAAAGATGGCAATTGCTAAAAATTGAAGACGGTTTATTTTTGAAAGGAGGCGACGTTTGGGGTTTCTGTTGGCTTTCAACCTCTAGGGTTTTGCAAAAGGTATTTAAAGGAAGCAGACTGAGCATTTTGTCTCATCACTCTCAGACTATTTCCTTCTCTCTCACAAAAATTCAGAAGTCTCGAAACCCTAAATTGATGGCATCCTCAAACCCTAAGTCAAGTGTCTCACCTACGGCCGTCGCTGAGATGGCGGCACAGTTGATTGCAAGTGGTGTCAATCCTCTCAGCCTAGAGACTATCCTGCACTCGGTCACGCCGTCTGGCTCTGGTCCGGCCGACTCTACAGTGGCCAAAGAAGTGGTCCGATTTGAGGAACGTCTCGATGCTCTGCGAGCGGACTCCTCCTCCCAGCGCCCTGTTAAGAAAGAGACCTCGGTGGCTACCAGGTCAGCGGGCAAACGAACGAGGAAAACCGCCACTCCCTCCGCCCAAAAAAGTCAAAGAACTGCTTCATCCTCCGTTCCACCAGTTGAAGAGGAAGATGAGTCGGATGGAAGCGCAGAGGAGTCAGAGGAAGCCGGGAGAGGCTTCGCTCAGGAGTTGGTACTGAAAAATGAATGGCTTGTGGAGAAAAGGTTGGGAGAGGTTGTTGAACTACTGGAGGCCCAAGGATGGGGTGCACTGTTAAGAAATCCTGTTGTCGTGGATGAAAAATTGGTGAGGGAGTTTTATTCAAAACTGAAGGTTGTGGAGAAGAAAAAGGGAAAAGGAAATTGGGAGTTATTGGTTGTCATTGGTGGTGAGCTGTACTCAGTCAGCATGAGGGAGTTGGCCACTGTTCTGGGGGTGCCCAAAGGCGGGTATGCCACCTACTCCAAAGGTACGTGGCCAGGCACTATGGCCAAGGCAGAAGTGTTTGAACGACTCGGACTGGATCCCACGGCAAAGGGCCAGAGGGAAAACACTCATATGGACGTGCTCCCAAGTATTCCTCATAGAATCCTTGTATCAAATATCTCCCCGAGACGGCACAAACATAATCTGGTTACCTTCCAAGATCTACTGCTGGTCGATCTAATCATGCAAAAGAAGCTAGTGAACTTGGTGTTTCAGGTTATGAAGCATATGGAGAACAATAAGGACAATCCGTCAAACGGTCTACCCTTTCCAGGGTTCGTGAAGGTGATAATGAAGTATTGGGAGGTTTATCAATCGGAGTCGGAGAAAGTGCTTTCGTCTGCACTGTGTGATGATCATATTATCAAGCTGGGGTTGGAATTCTCTGAGGGAGTTGGATGGACAGTTCCTGCTGTGGCAGAGGAAGCTGATGATGAGGACGTCATTGAAGTGTCTCCTCTTAATGTTGCTGCTCCTGTCAGTGGTGACGAGGCAATCCCCTCTGAGGGCTTAAGCGAGATGCTGGCGCTGCTGAAGGTGCTTCGAGTAGAGATGAAGGAGTTAAGGGGTGAGCTGAAGGAGGTAAAATCAGAGTTGGTAGAGGCAAAGACCGAGTTGGTGGAGGTGAAGTCTGAATTGTAGCTCGTGAAGCAGAAGGTGGTTGACCTGGAGCTTGCAATAACAGTTGACTCGGGGGCAATGTCGGTGGCTGTCGAAGGGTTCTCAGGGCAGATGAAGGACCTTGCCGCAGAGATTGTGGAACAGATGAAGGACTCGTTCACGATTGTGCCCTAGTCTGAACTGTCTCATGGAACCCCCCCCTTCTTGCCATCCCCACCCACATCTGCCCCCCCCCCCCTTTTAAAAAATCTATTTTATTTTGAATTTCATGTTTAAGTCTCCTATGCATTTTGAATTCTCTGCCGCATGTGTGGTGTCTGAATACGCTTATGACTTGTCGGCATGAATGAAGTGTTTCTTCTTTCCATTACTCTGTGTTCTTATTTGCTTATCTTTTTGATGATGCCAAAAGGGGGAAGAACTATATGAGCATACACTAAGAGGGAATAACCGATACCAAAGTTTAAGTGGATGTCTATCTGAGGGGGAACTCTGCTAGCTAGACTTTAATAAAAACTTAGTGAATAAACTCTGAAGCAGCTGGATGTTCTAGGGAAATGTAGATATGATTGCCGTTTGATTTCTTATCTGTGAAGAAGTGTTTGTCATCATTAAAAAGGGGGAATTTGTTGGACCCTTTGTGTTTTGATGATAACAAACACTTAACTAATAATTCACTTGAGTGTGCAGAAATCACTGTCTGACAGGTAAGGCTACTGAACATCTCTGAGAGAGAGCAGCGCTGCGAGGGAGATGCGCTCTGTGTGAGAGATACACCGACATTCTGACCAGATCGGATCTGGGAAAAGATACTCAAAGATATATATATATATATATATCGAAGATACAAGAGTATATGCGTGTAATAATTGATTAAGATTATTAATGCAAATATATACACGAGGAGATGTCAGTATATTCGACAGGAAGATTGAAGCCAGATTTGGTAAGCATATATGTGACAGGGTTAAGATATGGAAATATCTTAACCGTATCACATCTGCGAGATAACAATCGGATCTCTGATGGAGATCGACTTTGCCGACTTAAAGACACTATAAAAGGAAGAGAAGTCTTCAAAGAGAAGTTCGGCTTTTTGGAGATATCAATCGGTGATCAAAGAGATGATCAATTCCGGAGCTGACGAAGTGCTGCTGTGTGCGGACAAGAGTAGACTGTGTTAGTTGATACTTTGAATTGAGTAGTGTTGTTAACTGTCACTGAGTGAGACAAGCTGTAAGAAACTACAAGCATATTCCTTCATCAATAACACAGATCTTGAAGCCCGTCTGGAACTGTCCAGAAGGCAAGTGGTTTTCAGCCTGCTACAAGGATTGCAGTAAGGTTTCCACTCTAAATCGTGAGTACTTACTTTCCGTTCTATATTTCCTGTACGAGAGTTTATTTCCACTGCCATCTGTCTGAGGGATACCACTCTGGGATCTCCCTCACATAGTTGGCTAACCTAACGATCCATCATTGAGAACCCTTTCACTATATTAACACTTAAGAATCATCATTTGCCTTGTACGAAAATAACTCAGAAATTCTAAACATTAAACCCTTAAATTTTGAACCGCGGAAAATCATAATACTACGTCATTTTATATCTTGTGTAACTAAATTAGATTATGTCACGTAAGTACCAGTCGCGTAGAGCCATTAGTGAGGATGCTTCATATTTGTACGACTTGTCGAACTAACTAATCCTATTTATTTCGATACTTTTATATGCGAGCATTTACTTTTTAGCATGGTTTTGCATTTTACGTGTCTTAGAAGCTCTAGGAGAAATATACCATAAAGCAACATTCCAGTGTCAAAACATCACATGTGAAGGAGTTTTGGGAGTTGACGAGTGAACTGAATAGTACGAGCTAGGTGTCGGTGCGTAGCTGACTCAAAGCCTACAACTCTTTAGTTTACACCAAGAGCAGACAAGATCGTTTGAAAGGTTGAATCGAGAGTCGAAGTCAAGACTGATGCGCAAAAAGAGTGAGATCCAACAGATTGTTTGTGAGGAACTCTATAATTCCATGCGCAAAATTGATAAAATATGGCAAAGGGAATAAAGTTGAAGCAAATCAATCAATCAAAAACTTGTTGTATGTTATTGTGACTAGGCTAGACATGAACTTTGTCATTCGACAAGTTAAGCATATATATATAGGGGTGCGCTCGGTTGAGGACACGTGAATAGTATGAGGACGTGAGGACAACCAACCACAATGCGCCACGTGTGCAGAATAGTAGATTTTACTATTTATTTTTTGCTTTTGATGGATTTTTTGTAGTGGGACACGTGGCGCGCCCACAAAGCACGGGGGTTAGATGTGTGGTGTGAGATGTGTCCCTACGTCGTCACACTATTCACGTGTCCTCATTTGAGCGCTCATACATATATATATATAGGGGCGCGCTCAAATATTAACCACTCTTAGAGTGTTAACCTATTAACTCATTGTGATCCACTCATTTAGATGATGTGGCAGAGAATAGTGTAAGAATAGTATTTTGCTTTTTACTGTTTGCTTTTTGCTTTTGTTGGATTTTTGGTAGTGAGACACGTGGCGTGCCCACAAAGTACGAGGGGTTTGGTAGTGGGACACGTGGACCAATCACAATGAGTTAATAGGTTAACATGCTAAAAAGTGGTTAACATTTGCGCGCTCCTATATATATATATATAGGGACGCGCTCAAATGTTAACCACTCTTAGAGTGTACAGTTAAGGGCGCTCAAATGTTAACACTTAGATCATTTATTTTAATGTAATTACATTGAGCGCTGCAAAAATAATTATAGGGGGGAGTTATTACATTGTTAACCACTGTACCATGATTTGTGATTGTGAAAGCACTTCGAGCGCTATTAAAATTGTGAAAGCACTGTAAAGAAGCACTTTGAGCGCTATTAAAATTATACCATGGTTAAGCACTGTTAACCATGGTACAGTGTGTTGCTTTCACAAATAATGGTACACTGTTAACCACTATACCATATATATATATATAGGAGCGCTCAAATGTTAACCAGTTCTTAGCATGTTAACCTATTAACTCATTGTGATTGGTCCACGTGTCCCACTACCAAACTCCACGTACTTTGTGGGCGCGCCACGTGTCCCACTATCAAAAATCTAATAAAAGCAAAAAGCAAACAGTAAAAAGCAAAATACTATTCTCTGCTATCAAAATGAGTGGCTCACAATTAGTTAACACGTTAAAACTCTAAGAGTGGTTAACATTTGAGCGTGTCCCTATATATATAGGAGCGCTCAAATGTTACCCCCTCCTTAGAGTGTTATGTGTTACTTCAATCTCAGCCACACATCCAACCCCCCCCCCCCCCCCGTACTTTGTGGGTGCGACACGTGTCCCACTACCAAAATCCTGCACTATTCAAACAGCAAACATTATTCCTGCATATTCAACCAATCAGATTCAAGATAACACATAACACTCTAAGAGCTTATAATATTTAAGCGCCCCATATATATAGGAGCGCTCAATTGAGGACACCCCAAAATGGATAGGACGTGAGGACAAACATGAGCCATTGGATGAGCATCATCTAAGCACCCACAACGCGCCACGTGTCCCACTACCAGTGCCACCTCACAATCCACTCACATATCCAATGAGCCCCGTGCTTTGTGGGTAGTGGGACACGTGGCTAAGTGTGGGTGCTTGGATGAAACTCATCCATCGGTTCTTCTTTGTCCTCACGTCCTCCCCATTTTGGGTATCCTCAATGGAGCGCGCCCCTATATATATATATAGGAGTGCAACTTCAATTGGCTTTTGCTGTTTCAATTTTTAGGGTTAATTTGGCTAATTTAAAGGGCTAATTTGGCCCAAAACACTTGAAATTGTCGCTGCACTTAAAATTTTATGGTTAAATTAATATTTATTTTTTAAATTATTTTTTTCTTCCAAAAAACAAGTAGGGCTTGAGGCCAATGTGCATCACTCTGCCTACGTCCCTGTATATATATATGCGTTGAGGAGCGCTCAAATGAGAACCTCTTTAAATTTCGAGAACTTGAGACCTGAATCTTCACAATCCAAAATGCAAGATGCATTTGGGTGGTGACACGTGTTCCATGTGCATTTTCTAAGATGCATTTAATGCAAAGTCAAAGCCACTTTTTTTACTTTACTTTTTAAACACGTGTCACATGCAGATTCAAAGATGCATCATAATCTAATAGTAAGATTTGGGTTCTCAAGTTTTCGAATTTTTAAGGAAGCGCTCCTCTGTATGCGTTTATGTTGAGTGGTGGAACAGTTTCGACGACATCCATGGTTATAGCCTTCTTGTGCTTGGCAAAATATGGGGATGAGAAAAATATAATGTGTGAATGTGTGATAATAACTCAGAAATGAAACTGTCGGATATCCGATTCTATATGGTAGGAACATATGAGCAAGAAATTTTACGTGCGAGACTCACTTTTTACAGACATTACGAAGTCAAGTATAGTTCAAATGTCTTATGCTTACAGACATTATGAAGTCAAGTATAGTTCAAATGTCTTATGCTTACAGACATTATGAAGTCAAGTATAGTTCAAATGTCTTATACTTACAGACATTACGAAGTCAAGTATAGATGTATAGTTCAAATGTCTTATACTTACAGACATTACGAAGTCAAGTATAGTTCAAATGTCATGTACTGCAAGAGTAAATAATCATCAGATAACTGATATCATGACAAAACTTTGCGAAGCAAGTTAGGATTGGGAGTTTGTGATGGAGTAAAACTAAATGTTACCACATCCAATTTAGGAGAGACATTGCTGGTATGACTGACTAGGTCCATAATTATGTTAGCTGATGTCAGAATAAAGCCAAGGAGTCAGTCTGAAGTAGCATTGTTTGTTTCATAACATATTTCTAGGCTTTAGGTTGATTGTCAGTCCATTTTGTGGTATGACTATTGAAGAAAGCCAGTGTTGGTGAATCAAACTACAATTCATACATGTTCGTTTGTGTTCCTGTAACGAGTTATCATGAGGGATTAATAACTACATCATTCAATTTCAATCTAATAATGATATTGACCATCCGCTCCTATATCACTTTCAATACTGCAGCATTACAGAATTCCACACCTAGTGCAACGACTTCGGTGTCGCACCATTTACAGACAGGAAGTCATCAAATGGAACTCTGAATATGGTCCAGAAATGAATATTCATTTAAACCCAACCAACTCAATTAAACTTCATAATACTTCATTATGTTATCTTCTGAACACACCTTATCTCCCTCAAAATTCTCAGCAACAAGTAGCAGCCTGCTAAAGACAACTCTTATTTAAATAAGTAGGAGTCATGTTAGGAGAGAGAGAAAACTCTCAGGGGATAAAATACTTCTGAGAAGAGTTTTTCAGTTTTTGTTGACAATATCCCCAGAGAAAGAGATGTAAGATGGCTTAGAAACTTATTCAACCAAGATGGGAAGACAATGGATGTATTTATACCCTTAAGAGAAAGGAGAGCTACGAGAAGCAGATTCGGATTTGTGAGATATAGTACTTTGGAGGAAGCAAAGGCAGCTGTTGGGAGATGGAATGGAGTTTCAGTAGGCAAAGGCCAGCTAGTGGTCATGTTAGCCGATATTGAAGGAAAGCCAAGACTGAAGGGCAGCTTGGAGGACAAGAGATTTAATACAGAAGACCGAAGGCGTGTGGTTACTAAGGTGTGGAAGTCAAAGCGTAAAGATGAAGAAAAGATTTCGGAACAGAAAAGGGTAGAAGCTGCCAAAATTTAGAACCAACCCATGAAAAGGCGGATAAGCTTAGAAGTGATTCAATTTACGGTTGAATGGCTCAACTTCTGTGTGCCGGCTGAACTAAAGGAATTGATTCCTGTGCACCAGCTGCAAGATGAAATGGAAAGCAATGGAGTAAAATTTCATAAAGTTTTCTCAATGGGGGGAAAGAGGATGTTCATCCTCTTCAATTCAATGGAGGATCTTGAGGTTTGCTTAACAGAAAATAGTCCTATTATCTCTAAAAGATTCTCAAAATTCCAGAAATGGGAGGAGGAGGCTGAGCAACCTAAGAGTAGATCAGTCTAGCTTAGTATTTCGGGGTTGCCTTTTAAGGCATGGGGAAATGAAAATTTTGAGAAAATTGCGGACCCTCTTGGAACCTACTTGAAGATGAAAGATAGAGATTACCAGATCTGTGGAGTAGGCAAGGCTCGTATCTTGATGGATTCAACTAAAATGGAATGGATTGCTAAAGAGCTAGAAGTTTTACTGGATGGAAAAATTTACGAAATAGCCGTGTGTGAGGACTGTTTTCTCAATGGAGCTGAAACAGATTTCCCATTGAAAGAGTGTTCGGCAGTGGGGGACGATGAGGGCTCTAGTGAAGCCATTAGAGGTGTAGATTGTAATCAAGATAGATCAGTGCAGCCGCAAAGGGAGGAGCTAGATGGTGGTCCGGTTAGGGATGAGGTCAGGCAGAACGCAAGGCGGGAAGGGGAAAGGGAGGACAGCATTTCAAATTTTTCAATAAAAAGTACACAGGTAGAAAAGGAAGGGCTTCTTGCAGACAAGACCTCAACATGTGTAGCAGAGACAAACACAGATATAAAGAGGTCTAGTTGGGCGTCTGTTTTGAGGTCAGAAGGAAAAGTCAAGGAAAAAGATCGAGGGAAGAGACAAAAGGGGAAAAAGGTGGCCGACGTAGGAATCGATGCAGAGGGCACTTCCAGAGGACAAGCTCAAGCTGGGTCAATAGAAGATGAAATTTTGGTTTCAGACTCAGACCTTGAAGATGATGGAACGTCCTGGGCTTCTTTGTTTCATTCTGGCGAGACTAATTTGAAAGAGGGGCCCCCGAAGTCGATAAAAGGTACAGTCAATATTACCTCTTCCAAATCGTCGAAGGGACAAGACCTGAACATTTTGGTCGAAGAGGAAAAGTCTGACAAGTCCGATGAAGAGGACTCTTTCACTTATTCTGAAAAGCAGATTAGTACTATGATGAGGGCTAGGATGAAAGAGTCAAAAGAGAAGAAAAGAATTTTATATCAAAGACGAAAGAAGATAGGAGTAGCAGGGGCAGCTCAAAAGACGAATTCAGTGACAGTCCCAGCCCAGAAGACTTGTGATAAGGAAATAGATTCAATGGAACAAGAAAGAAGAATTAAACAAAGAAAGGAGGCTGAGGATACTTACCATATGGGTTTGAGATTGGGGATAAAGGGCAGCTTATCGGAGGAAGAAATGATCCAGATACTTGTAAACCACCTAGAAGGAGAATATAGAGACAGAATATAGAGGGATTTCTGTCCAGTGAAGAAGATGCCTTTGGAGGTTTTGTTAAGCTGATCCGTAAAAGGAGCTTTGGTAGTTAGAAGCAATTGAAAGATAGTTGCTGGAATTGCAGGTTCTCATAAGTGGGACCGTAGAGGAGCTTTTGGAAGATAGTAGGATTTAGTGTTTTGCATCCCGGGGTGTATTCCTCATGAGGTTTTAGTCTTCAGACAGTAACCAATAATATTATAGGTCTGCTGAGGAGGTGCAGAGTAGAGGAGGGGATGTACTCTTCGTCCCAAGTGCCGTCTGTAGGGACAAGAACCTCCTTTTTCATGTCCAAGTAGAAGAGATAGGGGATTCGGGCGACTATCCTCCTATTCCAGGTTAACCGCTCCTGGAGTGTCGTCTAGAGAGAGCCAAGCGGTAGGCTTGCCTAGTGTAGTCGACTGCGGTCAGCAGGGGTAGCGTGGTGCCCTTCTTGAGGGCTAGGTAGCTTCCAGAGGTCAGGTAGCCTTTTTGTCCGGCCAGTTTCTGTTCGTGAGAAAGTTGGCTCTGTTTCCCTTAGTCGGCGAGTAGCGTTGAGTGTGAGAGTAGAAGTTAGTGATAGCTTAGTGAGTCGTCTCTAGCTGTGTCGGGCCTCAATGTCTGTGGGCCTTAGTGCCTTCTTTTTTGTAGTCCTTATGGGCTTCTCGCATCAGTTAGTGGCCCTTTGTACTGTTTTTTGGTGGTTTGAATCACTTATGAATCAAAAAAAAAAGACAACTCTTATATTACAAATAATGGAGTTAAAATGATTTATTTGGGACCAAAAAAAAGATTTATTTGATCTGTAGCCCCCGTTATATTTCTTTTATTATAAAATCAAACAAAACAGTTCATCAGGGTCCTAATCAGTGTAAGTAAAATTGAATGAGAGACCATTCCTCTCACACACCAACATTTTTTAATCAAGATGCGTAAAGACTCCACATGTACTGACTTTCCAGTCAAATTCAGATCAGACCCCATCAGTGTCAGTAAAATGCTTGCTTCTATATCCCATAATGCAGCACAAGAATAAAGATTTTTTTTTTGATGATTCCTTAAGACGTGCTCATAAAAATAGTATTTGCGGGCCACAAATCATGCAGAACCAAACAATGAAAAATCCGAAAGTGACCAGAAGACTAGATGCATTCTGTATAACAGTTACTAGGCTTTCAGAAACTCGAAGGGCCGCGAAACATGTAGATACTTTTAAGCAGCTAACAACAAGTGGGTTATTGGCACTGAAAAGCCACCAAAAGTCCACTTTTTTTTAACTGCATAAATTGGAAAAATGTGCTCCCCAGATGGCATATAGCCATATATAGTGACATGGGATTCAATGGCTTTGATGTTTATTATAGTTTAGTTAACTGGAACTCTGGAAGGTACCCAAAAAAAAAAACTCTAGTTTGAAATGATGCACCAAAGCATCCTCTTATTTTAAATATTCAGATATAGAACTATGTGCATCAATAGAATAAAACTGCCCGCTCTAAAGATGAAGACACAGTAACTTATATACAATGAAACATCTGTTACCAAAATCTGAGAGCACATTATTAAGCTGACATACAATGAATAAATAATATAATTGACTCACATCCAAGTTGAAGCCTTCGAGGTTCGCTGATTCATTCCAAGAATTATGACAATCACAGTAACATCATCATGATATTTCCTTCTAGGACCGCCTGGGACACCCATGAGTTCTTCCATACTGAAACCTGCAGAGTAGATTGACCCAGGTTTAGAAAACTATTTGCATGCACGACTAACATAGTATGTTTTCAGGTAAGAAAATAAAATCAGTAAAAGCTAGTACAACATTATGAAAGTATGATTTTGATTTTACGTGCAACAGGAAGTGTAGCACATAAACTGTTGCACATAAGTTGCACATTCCTGGTGCAATTTAGATCAACTCTGATACATAATGTCTTCTTCGAATTCAGAAATTAAAGAAACTAACAATTGAAACAGTCCGTGCAAGCAACGTTTTGCAATATTTTGTTACCTGCTTTTTTAGCTGCCTTTTTCACAACCTTCTCCAGCAGAAACTTGGCTGGATCACCCAATGGATTGTCTACGATATATGCGTGCACAAGTGCTACGGCCTCTTCGTTACTAAAGAACTCAAACAAACCATCACTTCCAACTATAACAAACTGATCAGACTCCGAGACTCTATGAACATTCAAAGACGGCTGGGTGCTAACATAAGGAGGGCTTATGAGATTCCGAATCCTCAAAATACCAATAAGAGCATCATTCAGCTTGTTCTGCAAAAAAGAAAACCGAACCAAAAGTGTTTAGTACCATTCGATTTTATAAGTATACATCAGTAGTACGAGGATGACTAAATGGTAGCACACAGTTGTATTATGGATTAACATCTTTTTATGGTGAGTTGGTGACAAGCAGTGGAATATATTATGATGCATACCTTTTTCAAGTAACCCGCTCCAAATGCGCGAGTGACTTTCAACCTTCCTTTTACTTTCCCACCTATAATTACTGAAGGGTCATCAGGATGATCCTTGAGAATTAAAGCTCTTTCTATTTCATTGTCCACTGTATGACTTTCAGTGAGTTGAAGAGCATTTATTCTTCCACTTCTATTTGCTTCACTCGCTTCATCATATGTTGCCAGTACTGCTCTACTATCACCTAGATTGAGTGTGTACAAGTTCTTTCCATGCAAGAGCACAAGTAACACACAAGACCCTATTGTTACTAGATCCAGTCGATCCTCCATTTCCTGCTCAACCATATAGAGAAAATCATTCTCGGCTTGACTAACGGCACGTTGAAGGCAATCAAGCACCATATAACTAAATGAGTCAGACATCTCATTCACTTTCGTGCCTAGAGGAAGGCCTCCATGATTCCCCATATTACTTCTGGAAAAAGCATTTTGAAACTGCCCATCGGAATTGAAACCATCTTCATCCACAGTTAGTTCCGGTTCTTCATCTGATTCCCAATCCAACAACTTTAAGTAGGATACTATCGTATCATACAATGTTCCAGCCAAATAATCAGCTGCATCTCGCCCGTTGAATCCATCATAAACTGCACAGAAAAGCCACCCATTTTCTTCAGAACAAACAGCTTGGACCCTATCTTCACCTGCAGCCCCCCCAGCAACTTGTACCTCCATAGAATTAAGAAATCCTTCACTCGCACTGGGAGGACTCATGGATTTCAAGAAGGAATCATTTTCTGGAGTGTTTCCTGCACTAGAAAGACCGCAACTCAAGTATGACATGCCGCTATGAAAAGAGGAGGATAATATATCGACTCTAGGAGAAGTGGGAACCCTGCGGAAGGAGTTTGGGGAATCCAAACCAGGAAGTATCTCTGCTCCTATCAACCCATTGCACATATTTGTGTTAGCCAAAGTGGCATTACCACTTATTGCGGCTCCAGAGAGGCAGGAAAAACTACTAGCTCGAGGGATTCTTGTTCCAGAAGGACTTTTGCAAGTGTTAGGAGTGACGAAAGAAGTAGCTCCATCTCCATGACATTGATAGCCAAAGCTCACCTTGATCTCACCATCTGAATCATGCGACATGTCCTCTTTGACTCGTCTTGGCTGCAAAGCAAAAGGCAAAATATACAACTCAGGCAGTAAACACAAAACAAAATAAATAAAAGAAAGAGCGTGGCAAGCACATGTAGTGATGTGTATGCATCATCATCAGCATAAGATATTTAGGTCGTTGCCAAACATTGAAGAAACTAGAAAGACACACACCAAGCACAAATAAAGAGCAATAAAAAATTGGCAAGTAGTCGCCTGGTTAAATTGAGATAAACGCAAGGGACAAAATGTAACAGAGACGCAGGAAAACGAATAACAGTGGATAACGAAATGCAGTTTGAAGGTACATCCTCCACTAGTCATTGATGATGAAGATAACGTAAAAGAGAGGAAACTGAAAGGCAGGCAACCAACCATTAAGAGCCGTGTTGTTTTTCGTTAAGTATCTTGATGACTTTGGTGAAATGCGAGAATCAGTCCTCCTGTGAAGAATTTACAGGCACGAGATGTGGAAAGTAAGAATCGGAAAAGAGGATGAATACGAATCGATGTAGACGAAGACAGCGCATAGCAGAAATGGTGGAAGAAAGACAGACCTGACCTGAGGAAAGGAGCGATTGACGAAGAGGAGGAAGCGGATGCGATGCAGCGAGCAGTTTTGGGCAACGAACAAGTTGAGTGAAGAAGATGAGAAGAGAATTGTAACCATAAGTATAGCAATTATATATTAATATTATTTATTCAGCAATTATATATTAATATTATTTATTCAGCAATTATATATTAATATTATTTATTCAGCAATTATATATTAATATTATTTATTCAGCAATTATATATTAATATTATTTATTCAGCAATTATATATTAATATTATTTATTCAGCAATTATATATTAATATTATTTATTCATTTATTTATTTAGTGGTAGTAGTCCCTCTTGCTTTTGCTGCGTCTGTATCTGCGTGCCATTGGGCGCCAGCCGCCAACACCTCAATTGCAAGTCTCCCTTTCTTTACCGATTTTCTTCATTAATTAACTTTTTTTTTGGAAAATGCCATAGACACGGCTTATTAAAAGGTTCTTAATTTTGTAGTGAAGATACAATAATAAATTTTACAAGGATTATTGTTTTAAAAGTTCGTAACGGTGTTGGTGAAGGATCTGTTGTGGAGGTGCTATTTGACCGTCATGATGTCATGACGTGTCTTGCTGGTAAAGATGTTCGATATGGACTGTCAGTGGCGGATTTAGGGGGCTCAAGACCCCTCTCGATTTTCGTACAAAATTTTGTATATATATATATATATTTTTTTTTGAAAATTTTGATCAAACATGTATCTTCAGTCACTATTTTTGGAAGCTTAACCTCCGAATTTCATCTTAGAGTAAACATAAAAGTTATAGAACATTCAATTAGCTTTCTACCCATATAAAGAACATCTTAAACGAACACCGGATGATGCCTCTATGAGCTTTCAAAGGTTAGCTCGGACCCCCTCGATTTTGGCTAATTTCGATCAATCATCCTTCTTTGGTGACTATTTTTATCAGCTTAACTGTCAAATTTCATCTTTAAGTAAACACGAAAGTTGTAGAGCATTCAATTAAATTTCTATACATATATGGATCATCTTCAACGGACACCGGATGACGCCTATATGAGCTTTAGAAGATTGGCTCGGACCCCTCAATTTCGGCAAATTTCAATTAATTATCTATCTTTGGTCGCTGTTTTTATCGGCTTAACCTCCGAATTTCATCTTGAGTTAAACATGAAAGTTATAGAACATTCAATTAGCTTTCGATCCATATATAGATCATCTTCAATGGACATCAGATGACACCTTTATGAGCTTCAGAAGGTTGGCTTATCATTAGCAGACCATTTTGTTCGAAAAAAATCGTCGGATGATTAGTAGACCCTTTTTTTTTGCCCGATTCGACTTATATCATTGTTGTTAGAAAAAAAATTTTAGAACCCCCCTCAAATGAAGCTCTGGATCCGTCACTGTGGGCTGCTCAAATGTCGAAGAATATAATAATAATTGTCGGATCTGACATGTGCTTCAAGATGCGAGTATATGTACCAATAATTTTGGAATCTGCTCGAGATGCCCTGATAGAGTTTTGAATATTGATATATATGTACTAAATAATTAAGACTATCACGATATATATTGAAATATTATAAATCGCTATACTCCTTCATCTAAAGAAAAAGTTTGTAAATGATAGATCTTGGGTTCTTCTATTACCACTCTTTTTTATCTTTCATTTGTATTTATAATATTAATATGAAACCTAATATACTGGCCAGATAGAGTTGCAGTTGTGGCTGGAGAGTAATCACATGTAATATCACAAAAATATGATATGAGTCTGACGTACCGATAAATTCATTATAAAAGTTGGGCATACTTCACTACTAGTAGAGTCCCGTCTAACCCAAATCAACCTAATATCATTGCAAATTCCATCCATGCTCGATCTATAAAAGGTACTGTTGAGGGCAAGGGTCAAAAGGTACAACAATTAGAGCAAAAGAATCATAGTTAAGTTGGTTTGAACTTTTGAACTTTTACCATAATTATTAAAACTAGACCGAATCGGCCGGTCCGATTGGTTGGATCAGAAACCGGTCACCAAATCGATTCAATTTTATTATTAGACCGATTATTAAATTGACCTGGTCAAAATCCGATTCAACCGATCGGTTTTGACTAAACCAATGACCTGATCGGTTCAATTGAGTTTGAATTTTTTTTTTTGAGAAATATGCGACTTGAACTGTAGATCCCTATGCAGCTATTCGCTTGTATTCTACTAAGCTCTAAAGAATCAATTGCGTTTTATAATTTTTTCAATGATCTATGTTCATTTATCAAACTTGATAATTATATATCTATTTAAATAGAAATTCTATTATGCTAAATTAAAGTCTATCACGATTAATTTGAGTTTGAGAAGTTTTAATGACGACTTTGATTTTATATCAAGTAAAATTTTGAATAATATGATTATATCATAAGTTGAAAATTTTAAAATACAATTATTAGTCATGTTTGAGTAGTTTAAACAATAGCTATAAAAACAAATATTTTAAATAATAGAGTGAAGATCACATGAGAAACAATAATTTTCATCAGAAATGAGAAATTATCACAGTTGTTCAATCAAAGATCCAACGACCCTTAAATTTCATAATTATCTGCCTATATTTATGTACTAAATTCGAATTTAAGGGTAAGATCGTCATTTGTGCTCAACAAAATATTCTTCGGAGATTAAGATCCTACTTTCTCATCACGTTCTTTTTTTTTCTCCTCCTGCGCAATACATGCGCTAAACCTTCTCGATCGTCGATTGTCGCAATCCGAAAATTGAATTCGCTCTTTCGAATTGCATAAAAAAATTCCCAAATCGTATATTTAGGAATCTGGAGATTGCTGGGTGCTTTCCCACTACGAATATAATGCGTAGTTTTTAACATATAATTCGTAACAGACTCAGACTACATGCATTGCATAAAATGCGTAGTTTTCAACATATAATTCTTAGCGAACTCAGACTGCATATAATGCGTAGTTTTCAACATATAATTCATAGCACACTCATACTGCATGCATTGCATATAATGCGTAGTTTTCAACATATAAGTCGTAGCGGAATCAAACTAACTCTTGAACAGCTACACATTTTAATTCAATTACTACGAATATTATCCTACGGATTTTGATTCAATTACCATAAATATTATCTTACGCATTTTGATTCAATTTCTACGAATATTATGCTAATACAAATAGTGATTGAGGATCCTACACATTTTATAACCGACGCATTTCAAGCTCAGAAGAAAATAAGCTATTCACATCAACATTTACACCATTCATCTTCCTAAAAAATTGCCTTGAAAAAATTGACGACGTAGGCTTTGGTCAAGAAAGTGTATGGTTTCAGAAATTCTAGGGTTTGTGAGGTTGTGTTGCATGAGTATTCACAATCCATTCTTGTGGTAGTGTCACTTTTGTACGTGTTGTTTGCCATTGTCGAGGTTAGGTCGCAAAGTAATAGAGAGTCGCAACCAGTCGCGGAGAGTCGCCGTTTGTCGATCAATTGAATTTGTAGTGAATTGTGGGTTTAGAGGTTAGGTCGTGGGATTTGACGAGAATAACGGGATTACGATTGTGTTTGATATTTTTTTTTGTCTAATTTGCCCTTTATGACTAATTAATCTTGAGATACTTACAACTTTAAAACAAAATCTGTTTTAATCCTGACCCTTGATGTGATAGGATGGAGGGATGAGATAATTTCTCATTTCTCACCTAAAAAGGCCTTCTTATGCGATGCTAACTCTTAAATAATATACTATCAAGAGTAAGGATCCGGTGCAAAGTTAATTTTTTGGTACAAAATACAAACTAATCATAGCCCTTGATCTTGTGATTTGAATGGATGAGATTAAATCATGATTTTTGGGTGTTTTTCTTGGTGACGAATTATAAAATGAAACTGACGAACTATGTCGTCTTTCATTTTTCGGCTCGTCTTTTTCATTTTTCAGCTCAAAAAGTGACGAACTATAAAATAAACTGACGAATTATAAAATGATTTTGACGAATTTTGTATTTTGTACCAAAATTTAACTTTGTACCTGATCTTAACCCATACTATCAAATAGCTTTAAATTTGAAATCTTACATTTCCAATATTTTATTTTTGAATGGATATCACTATCTTTTTTTCTATAAGATATAATTCTAAGGATGTGATTTCCTGGCTCCGCCTCTAAATGTTGCAATTTGTGATTTGAGACTAAATTTTCTGTTGTTGTTTTATTGTTTAAGATTGATTTGTACTATTTAAATTCTAAATTTGTTGTAGTTATTGTTATGATGTTGTATTCAGATCATGAACATGTTACATCTAATTAAATTAAAAACATGTTAAATTACAATGTCATATATGTAAATATTTTTATTTTATTTTTTAGAATGTGCGGTTCAATCCAGAACAACTGGTTGAACCATTGACCCATTACCCCACTAACTTGACCAGATCGATCTCCGGTTCGATTTTAATAACACTGCTTTTAACTAGTAATTAAAAGGCCACGGGTTAAAATCTTCAGATTAGAATAATTATTCTCAGATTTGTGTATGAGTGCTTTTCGTCCTGTCTCGAAGTCAATGTATTGTGTTCCTTCAGCTGGATTTACATGCATAGTTATTACACTCGGACCGATTCGGCCGGTTGAACCGGCTCAACCATGACCTTGTCACCTAACCGGATCGCGGAACATATTCTCAACCTGCGACTGGGATCCTACATTCTCAAATATGGCCCGATCCAGGGACGGAACTAGGGCTTCACAGAGGTGACCCTTCTCACCCCAGGGTTTTCCAAAAAAAAATTTCTCCGCATAATATTAATAATATAATTTATATAAAATAAAATAATATATTTTATTCAAATTTAGTCGTATTACTTTTTAGAAACTTATCATACGGTAGTGAGTTTGAGTTTACTAGTTCCTGTCGGTCGTCGGCCTCTCTCGTCTCTTCCTCCCTATGTTTTCTTCTTCTTTTTTTCTTTTTTGATTCATAAGATTTTGACAAATAGATGTACGTTGAAGTCACCTGCTATGATTTTGAAATTATGATTTGTATTGTTTTGATTTTCGTTAGTGTGGATTGCATGAATTAGGATTTGTCGATTTGTGTTATTTTGACCTTGAAATAAATCTTGTTACATTATGATTATGTTCTTTGGTTTTTCTGATTTTATAGATGAAAAATTAACTATTGATTCGTTCTTTAAAAGAAAAATTATATAAATTTCAGAGAAAGACAGTCATGTACACAGGGAGGAACATCATGCTCAAAAATTACGAAGGCTTGAAATTGACGATGATTTTGATATCAACAAATTAGAACGTGATCCAGGTTTACGGCCACAGATATGAAAGTACCCCATTGGTAAGCGCGATGAGGTTCGAAGTGCTTATATTAATTTTTGTCCATATCAACCTATGCTTGATGATATCCAAAATCTGTTGAAAGAAAATCCGGCAGTTTTTAATCATCTTGGTATAGTCGTTTTGCATCGTGGTTGGAATATTCCAAGGTAGATGCTATATTTTATCTGTCATGTTTTTTATTTCAAAAAGAAGATGGACCTTCAGGATCGAATGTCTTCACTGTTGATGGATTTCGAACATGGAATAAGGTGGGAGGAAAAACTTGTTCACTCATGACACATGTCCGAAAAGATCACAACTCTCCTCATCATAAAGCTCTCTCAAGTTGGTCAGATCTCATGAATCAATCGGCTCATATTTCAAATACGTTTGCTAATTTGAGAAAACAAGAGATACATGATGATAGACTTCGATTGAAAACTTCTATTGAAGTTGCTAGATGGCTTGCCTACCAGTCTTGTGCTTTTAGAGGCAATGATGAGTCTGACATCTCAAGAAATCACGGTAATTTTATTGAATTGTTGAAATACTCTACATCTTTGAATAGTGATGCAGCAAAGGTTTTAGACAATGCTCCGCGAAATGCATCAATACATCACCAAAAGAACAGAAACAGATATTGCAAGTCTTGGCAATAAAAGTCAAGAAGTTTATTCTTGAAGAAATTGGCTGTGCAAAGTTTTTTATAATAGTGGATGAAACTTGGGATGAATCTAAAAAGGAGCAAATGTCGCTGGTTTTGAGATTCGTTGATAGAGATGGTTGCATACAATAACATTTTTTTGGGTTGCTTCATGTTAAAGATACTGCATCATTGACTTTGAAAAATGGTATTTTTTTCGATGCTCTCTGGTTATAATCTTGATATTGAATCTATCTGATGGCAAGGTTATGATAGTGCATGCAATATGCGTGGAGAATGGAATGGGTTGCAAGCTTTAGTTTCACGTGAATGTCCATATGCTTATTGATGGACCGTATTTATACGACTCATCGAAAAAGTTAAACCCACCAAATAAGACACTTTGTCTTAAGAACTTTTACTTGTTAGTGTCATTTTACTCTATAGGCATTTTGAAGGTCTAAAGTGGAAACAAGCCTAAAAGAGAAGTTTTGAGCCAAAATTGGATTACACGTCAAATCAGGCCAGTCGGGGACCAAGAGAGCTCAGCCTGGACCGAGTCTCCCAACCGGGCTGTGCCGAGAGCGCCCAGGAGCGAGTACCGAGAGTGCCCAGGAACCCGCGCCGGGAGTGCCGAGTGCCTGTGCCGAGAGTGCCGAGGCCCGTGTACCAAGAGCCCGCGCCCTCGTCCGAGACCAGCGTCCGGGTCTGTGCGGCCTGCGCCCAAGCATTGCCCAGGTCCGCGTCCGAGAGGCCCCAGGCTGCGTCCGAGGATCCCATCCGGGCGCGCTGAAAACCACTACCGGGCCATCCAAGGCCAGCGCCGAGACCCGCGTCCGAGAGCGCCGAGGGCCGAGTCCGGGAAAACCAGGTCCGTGCCGAGAGCAGCGCCCGAGCCCGGTCGACCAAGGGCCCGAGGAAAACTTCAACCCAGGCCATGACCATGCTCCGGCCAGAATCAGGCCTAACTTCCTTGATGAAATCATTTTATTTTGGCCTTGTCGTTCAGAATCCATGGTCCTTAACTCAAGCACCTCCGGCCAAAATTTCAGCCAACTCCGGCCAAGATTCCGGCCAAGTTCCGGCGATCTCCGACCAACCTCTGGCGATGCTTATATCACTCACAACCATGCTCCGGTCAGTTATAGCCTTGCTCCAGCCACATTCTGGCGAAGTCCAACCAAAACCAAACTACTTCTTTTCCAGTTGGCCACTACTACTCCGGTTAGCTTTGCTATTCATGCCGGTTGCCCTTTGAAGCAAGTCACACCAAGTAGTGCAAGTGGTTGCCCCTTGACTCACCCATGTCTTAGCCGCCCATGTGCCCTCCCATGTGCCTTGCCCTTTGGGCACAAACCAAGCTCAAACCGGTGGACTTGAGGAGCAACCAAGGGCAAGTCGGTTGGCTCCATGCCAACTACAAACCGCCACTCTTGGCCTATAAGTAGAGGGGCTTGGCCTTTGAAAACACATCCATCTCATATCACTTGTACTTGTGGTTACTTGGTTACTTATCTCTCTAGTTTGATCTTTACATTTGTACTCACACATCTTGTAACACACACACACACATTTGGGAATCAAAAGCTCCAACTTCTCTCTTGTTCTTGAGTGTTCTTGAGTACTCTTGTTTGTTCTTGAGTACTCTTGTTTGTTCTTGAGTTACTTTTCCAAAACCTTACTTTCCTTGTCTTTCATTTTCGAAAACCATTTACTTTCTTTTTTATTAGCTATGGTATTTACTTCAATGAATACTTGTAGCTAAACCTTTCATTCGGTTGAAGGGGTGTTTTTATATCATAAAATGTTCGAGACTCTTTTCTTAATGCTTCTAGGTGTTCTAACTAGTTCTTTGTGCCATGTATTCGGGTTGAACATAACAAGGTTGAGTGGATGCATCGAAAGGGCAAAACTCTTCCTTGTAGTTCATCCCCTTTTAAACACCACTTGGTTGATCGGAAATGATTGATCAAGTGGATGCACTTAGGCTAAGATACTTCGAAAGGAGGAATTAGCCTAGCTAGAACTAGTAAGCTACGTCTTGAAAAGGACTAGCCGGTGTGGCATGTGCTTGAAAAAGCCTTGCTTTGGGTTAAGGCTTGAAAAGGAAAAACCCTCACCTTAGAAAACTTAGTAAGATCATTAGAAGTCGATGATGAACGTAGCTATGATATAAAGCCCCTAAACCGAATCTCTCTCTTAGATCAAAACACTAACTCTTCATTCTACTTTCTGTCTTATTTTCAACTGCTTAATTTCAGTACCCTTTACATTCAGTACTTTACATTCCGCAACTAACTTTACATTCAGTCACTAACTTTACTTTCAGTACCTAACTTCTACTTTCAGCACATTTAATTTCAGTTCTTTTATTTTCAGTCTTTATTTTCCGCACTTACTTTCCGCACCTATACTTTCAGTTCCTTCATTACAGCAGTTTTCAGCATCAATCAAACATATATTTTGGCACGTATTACGCTTGAAACACAGCGTGCGACAAACCAAAACGTATGTTGTACGGTTGATATTGAACTCGGTTGTTTCCACAACTTACTTTTCAGTACTAAAACCACAACCAACCCCAATTGCACTTAATTTCTGTACATTTTCCACAAAGAACTACTATCCACTAATTCCTTTGGGTTCGACCCCTACTTACCACTTTACTAATCCAATAGTAAGGCCAAAGTAGTGGACTTATAAATTGTAATTTGCAGTGTCACGACGACTGGCACCTGTCACTTATTATGTCCATTGCTTTGCTCATCATTTGCAGTTATCCTTGACTGCTGCATCAAAAGAAGTTTATCATTTTCAACACTTTTTGAGAAGCTCAATTTTATTGTCAATATTGTGATTGTGTCTTGTAAACGCAACGATCAACTAAGAGATGCTCATGCTTCAAATATGGCTTTTTTACTTGCTATCGGTGATCTCGAAAGTGGAAAGGGTCTTAATCAGTTAGGTTCTTTACAAAGTGCCGGTGACACTCATTGGACTTCTCACTTTAAATCAATTTCAAGTTTGATAAAGATGTTTAGTGCAACATGTGAAGTTTTAGTGACTATCAAATCAGATGGAAATACTCATAGCCAACGTGGTGAAGCAAGTTCGGTTTAAGAGACGATGCCTTCTTTTTATTGTCTTTATTATGCATCTGATGAGAGAAGTTTTAGACATTTCGAGTTGCCTTTGTAATGCCTTGCAGCTTCAGTCTCAAGATATTTTGAATGTTATGTCACTTGTTTCGACTTCAAAGTCTCTTCTTCAAAAGCTTAGAGACGATGGATGGAGCAAATTAGTTGAAAAGATGAGAACTTTTTGTGAAAAAGTAAATATAGAAGTTCCTGATTTTAGCGCTTATCATGAAACAAGAAGAGGAGCTTCTCATCAACAAAATAGAGTCACGATGGAGCATTATTATAGAGTTGATATTTTCTACACAGTGATAGATTCTCAATTTCAAGAACTGAACAACAGATTCAATGATGACAATGTGGAATTGATCATTCTCTCTCCAGCTTTAGATCCTAAAGAGTTGCGTACAACACTTAGAGTCGATGATATATGCAAACTGGTAGAGAAATTATATCCATTAGACTTCGATGAAGATGAAAGGACATCGTTGCGTATGGAACTCCAATATTTTGAGCTAGTTAAACAACTTCTTGAGTTTAACATTTGACCAAAATTTCTGAACTATGTTGATGGTTGACGAGAACAAGAAAATCGAACATGTTTCCATTGCTATATATACAAGGTGATAACTCTTAATCTGACTCTTCCAGTTTCCACTACTACTACCGAACGGTCTTTTTCAAGGATGAATATAGTGAAAAACGAACTTCGCAACAAAGATGGAAGATGATTTCTTATCGGATTGCTTGGTTGTCAACATTGAAAAAGAAATAGCAAAAATGTTTAGCACGGATTCAATAATAGATGATTTTCGTGATAGGGAAACAAGACGCTCTTTATTTTAATGTAGTGATTCTTTTTAAACAATGTTAATTTTTTTCCTAATACAAAATATTTTTTGGTTGTCACTCCCTACCCTAATTCCTGGGTCCGTCCCTGGCCCGTTGGTGGTTTGGATTGTTGACCTAATCCACACAATAACACAATAACCGATGCATAAGGTTAAACACGGAACCGATGCATAATGTCCTGTCTGTAGTAGTGAGTACTGCCGTAACATTATAATTTTCTTTATCTAAAACGTTAAAATTTAAAATATAACAATGAGACCCCATATTTTTATAACAATTTCAAATAGTTCCATTATATTATGAAATTCAAATTAAAATCAAGTTAATATGATTGGATTTTCATTATCTATAATATTATATTTTAAATTAGCTAAAATATGTTCAACTAAAACTAAAAAATGAACTCACCGTATCAGACAGACTATAGGGTAGCGTATTCCGTTATCATTTATGTTCTTCGAATTGAATCGAATTTCGTAAAGGATAACACTTCTCTTCTCTGACCAGATCACACTTTCTTCAATTCCTGGACTTTTATCTCAATTTTGATTAGTTTCTTCTATTGTTTTTTCGCTGTCAGGGCGATTAGGATTTGGTGGATTTCCTTTAATAAAGTGTAGTAATCGATGCCCATAAAAGAAAATCTTATTTGTGGCCTGTGTCTGTGCAACAACAACAACTCTATCGGTAATTAATGGAAATTAACTTGCTGTGGTGCAGTAACTGCTACAAATTCTGGAGAGCTATATTGTAACAAAACGCATCACATACACAGGAGAAATATCGAATGCACGAGATATTTATTAAAAGTGACAAGCCATCATTTTTGTTTAATGAGGGTTTACATCTCATACAAATCAACCGCTACACGAATATATCTTATACATATTAATGCACCTCTCCGCGAATGAGGAACAATATGTTCACGCCGATGCGAAGCACTCCTCTACAAAAGTGGGGAGAATAATGTTACTCGGGGAGTCGAACCCTTGACCTCTTGACATAGCGTCATGAGTTCAAGCCACTCGATCAAAACCCCTTTTGCCACTCGACCAAAGTCCCTTTCGCCATATGTAACCATCATGAAATATGATTTTTTGAAGTTAAATGTTGAAACAAGTATAAGTTTTGGATTATTTTATAATAATACTTCATTTGGAAAAAGATCAGGTCAGGACCATCACTTTTCGTCAGAAATCAGAACTTTTAATACTCGTACGATTAAATCATCTACGGTCCTTAATTTTAGCAAATAAAATAATTATTTGATTATAATATATATATACATGATGAGAGGGCATATTAGTCAATTGGAAAATAATTCACATGATATTATATCAACAAAATCCCATGATTATCGAATAAGATTTGATGACCTCGTACGTTCATCTGTAACAGAATTATCATCATATCGTGTCATATTCAAAGTCGACGGTCGACGACAACAGTATATTCATGTTTTTTTATCTCAAATCTTATGTTAAAGTTCTCAGTTGATCTTGATGTTTGTGGTTTTGCTTTAAATGTTCGTGGTTTTGATAAATACAGCAAAACTATTTTTTGTGGTTTTGCTTTATATGTTTGTGGTTTCGATAAATAAAGCAAAACCACGATACATATGTTCTTCATTATGTTCGTGTTTTTTTTATCTCAAATCTTATGTTTAAGTTTTTAAATCAGAGTTTGTAGTTGACTGATGAAAAGAAATTAAGTAAAGCAAAGATGAGATCGGAGTTTGTGAGTTTGTTTCGAATTTTAGGGCTCATAATATCTTTACGGATATTCACTCGATATTTCGGGGATTGAAGATTTGAAATATACATTGTCATTTTTTTAATATACCCTTTTTGACAATAAAATGATTAAAAGATTATTTAATTTGAATTAATCTTGATTAATCTAAATCGTTAAAAATATCAGATCAACATTAAAATTTCTAATTTTTGGCGAAAACAAGTGGTTCTGACCTGAACTCAACTCTACTTCATTCAACCATCATATTAATTTTAAGTTCTGATGTCATTCACTTAGTATATCTTGCCCCGGTGGAAAAACATTGAGAAAAAAGGTTGCAAATGTAGAAAAGCATAAGATGATGATCGGAGCAGAGATCAGTGTGGTTTGCCGGAAATTGCGACAGAGAAAAAATTTGGGAATAGCTAACCCTAACTTTTTCTTTAAGCAACTAAGATGATCTTATGTAGGTTTACTCATGAACTGACTCAGAATGTGAACTGAATATGCCAGGTCAGGTCTTGTGTTAGTCAGGTAAATGAGCTGACTAACCAGCCTCCTATAAGGGCTACGATCAGGTAACTCAGCTGCTGTGGAAAGACCAAATTTGTGTTTGCAGCCCATCAGAATGGTAGATGGTTTACAGGCCAATAAGCCAGCCTCTGAAATGAGCTCAACGACATAGTTTCTTTGGTTAAAAAATAAGCCATCCGAGGACCTTGCTACTTCAAAACCAAGGAAGTACTTTAACTGGCCAATATCTTTAATTCTGAGTAGATCATGTATATAGGCCTTCACTTGCTAATGAGAGTAGTGGAGGTTCCAGTGAGAATCATATCATCAACATATACAAGATGTTCCAGAAAATACCATTCTTGTTGTATGTGAATAGGGAGTAATAATTGAGGCTTTGAGTGAAGCCAAAACTGATTAAGGAATCACTGAACCTTGAAAACCACTGCCTTGGTGCTTTCTTTAAGCCATACAGACTTTTAATTAACTTGAAAACCTTGCCCGAGCTTTCTCAGTCTGAAAGAAACCAGGAGGAGAGGTCATGTAGACTTCCTCATAGAGGTGGCCATGCAAGAAAGCATTGTCAACATCAAACTGGAACAATGGCCAATTCTTTGATACTGCCACAACAAGTAAGGTTCTAACTGTATTCATTTTCACTACAGGACCAAATGTTTCATGGTAATCAGCCCTTCCAATTGAGAGAATCCCCTAGCAACTATTCTGGCTTTGTATCTTTCAATGGAGCCATCCGATTTCCTTTTTATTCTGTAGACCCATTTAGAGCTTAAAGGATTTTTGCCTGGTGGAAGATCAGTGATTGCCCAAGTATTAGTTGCTTGAAGAGCACCAAGTTCCTTATGCATAGCATCCATCCATTTTTTATCCTTGCATGCTTTTGTATAGCAAGTGGGTTCAACATCAGTGAGGACTTGAAGAGCATATTTTTGCAGATCAGTGGAACATTTTGAATAATCCACATACTTGTGTATATGATAGTCAGTCTTGGTACTCACAATGATGTTGCAAACATAGTCACTTAGAGTTTGAGGAGGCCTTATAACTCTGTTAGTTCTTCTAAGGGACTGTTACAGACTGACCATTCTAAGGGGCTCAGGATTATTAGGGCCTATTGGAGCTTCATCAGGAGTAGCAATAACAGTAGCTGAAGGATGCAAAAATTCAGCACCAGCAGAGGTGGAACAGCTGGGTAGAGGAACAGTAATTGGTTCTTCAATGGCTGCATCTGATTTTTGATTTCCATTTTTAGCACCAGGAAATTGGTCTTCAACAAAGATAACATCTCTAGAGATATGAGTGATTTGATTCTGCATATCAAAGACTTTATAACCTTTTTTACCAAAGGCATACCCCAAGAAAACACAAGGAATTGCTCTAGTGTCGAATTTTGATTTTCCAGGAGCATTATTTGATCATGTAACATAAGAAACCAAAAATTTTCATATGAGAATAATCAGGCTTTCTCTGAAATAATACCTTAAAAGGTGTTTGGCCCTTTAAGACTGAAGAAGGCGGCCTATTGATGATATAAGTGGAGGTAAGAATGTAATCTCCCCATAGATAATCAGGCACCTTGGACTGGAACTTGATGACCCTGGCTACATCAAGCAAATGTCTGTGCTTTCTTTCAACGAGTCCATTTTGTTGAGGGCTATAAGTACATGATGTTTGTTGAACACATCCTTGAGACTTGAGAAAAGAAGAGAGTTTGATGCTCAGGAATTCAGCTCCATTATCAGTCCTCACAGTCTTGATAGAACAGCCAAATTGAGTTTGAATCATTAAGTAAAAACTAATCAAGTGATTAGTAGCCTCACTTTTGGCTTTCATCAAATAGGTCCAAGTGACCCTAGACATATCTTCAACAATAGTCAAAAAATACTTGGCTCCAGAGATATGAGGTACCTTATAAAGACCTCAAATATCAACATGAATCAGCTCAAAAAGACAATGACTGATGCTTGTTGATGGACCAAAATTATACGAATCATAAACACAGTATAACCCCCTTAATTAGACATTTTGTCTATTTAACTTTTGTTTGTTAGTTCAAATATAGTTTTACAGGGTATTTCAGAGCTTAGAGAGAATACACACTAAAGAGGAGCTTTTAAAGCAGAAAAGATGTTACGAGTCAATCCAAGGTCAAGATCATATGCCGACTGAAGAAATATCAAGGATCCTGACGTTGAATCACTCATAACAAATTAATCAGAAGAATCAGGAGAGGAATCAAGACAGCCCGGGACAAAACATATTGACAGTTTTGTGAAAAGAATGCACAAAATTGTACAAAACTCACACATTGGACCAAAGTGACCGGCCACTTGAAGAAGTGGTGGCCAAGGGAAGAGCTCCTCCCCTTCCACCAACGGCAACCGGCGGCTCCTCCACATGGTGACCGGCGGCTTTTGCTCCTCCATAGGTGGCGGCTCCTCCTTGCTCCTCCTCTCCTTCCTCCATGTGGTGGCCATCTCCTCCCTCCATTTTCTCCTCCAATCACCATGGGACACTTGTGGCAATCTCCTCCTCCTCCCATGGCTATATAAGGAGGAGCTCCTCCCCTCATTTGAACACACCTCAATCATCCATAATTCACTTCTCTCTCTAAGTTTATGTATTTGTAAGTTTGGCTTTGGAAATAAAGGATAGCTCCCTTGGCGCTTCAACGGTTGTAAGTAATTCTTAGTATTTATTCAACTGTTTTTTATTTCCTTAGTTATATTGTTTAGCGCGATGAATAGTAGCTAAACTAGTAGTTCGGTAGAAGGGGCGCACTTGTATTATAAAATGTTTTAGACTATTAACTTAGTGTCTCGTATTAGTATTCAAAACTTATTCTATGTGCCATATATAAAGTTAGAATTTCCAAGGGTGAGTGAACCATTTGTAACTGGACCAAAGGGACCAAATGGGTAAGCTTGTCCTTGGGGGTTCGTGATCATACTCGGGTAAGTGGACCATTTGTAACTAGGCCAAAGGGACCAAATGGACAAGCTTATCTGAGGAGGTCGACTTATCCTAAAAACCATTTGAAAACTGGGCCAAAGGGATCAGATGGATGCACACAGGCTAGCGTACCTTGAAATGGGTACTGGTGCTAGTTTAAGTAGAATAAGTGCTCTACGACCTTGAAAAAGGCTAGGCAATGTTGCAAGTCTTGAGCTAGGAATAGCCTCGATTCATGTTTGAATACTTAGATGATTCACTAAAGGTCAATGATAAATAGGATATAATACAAGGCCCCTGAAACCGAACATTTCTCTTTAATTATAAACTGCAATTTACTTTCCAGTACTAAAACCAACAACCAACCAATCAATCAATCAATCACTTAGCTGGTAGCTTTAAAACCAACCAACCGACCTAAAACACGCTCTCTCGCTGGACAACCCCCTCAAAGAACATCTATTCCCCTGATTCCCTTGGGTTCGACCCCTACTTACCAAGTACTACCCAGTAGTATAGTTGCGAGTAGCGGACTATTATAAATTTATTTGCACAAATCGCTTTGACGACGAGCGGTCTGTCAAATTGACGCTGTTGCCGGGGAATCAGCCATCGGATAAAGTTCTTTGAATCATTACGCGCTTCAAAACAACCATGTCTCGCGAAGAAAGTCACCATGACTACCAGGATGACGAAGAAATAAACCTATACGATCAAAATGATGAGGTACCGTTTCCATTCGTCGACGATCCGGAACAACTCATCAGAAATAGAAGAGCTCGTGATAGGGAAGCAGTCAGAAGAAACCAAGAACTACCCGAGGACTGAAATGCAGCTGGTCCAGTACAACCTCCTATTCATCCCCCACGACCACAACCTCAACCTCGATACAAGCCAGGAAGAGAACCCGCTTTCAACGACTACTACGGGGATAACTACTACCGTGAACCAACTATGGGCGAGTTAAATGCCCCTAATTTCGAGACATAGCCGTGGTGCATCTATGAGAGCCCTGAATTAGAGAACGTAACCATCAACGCATCAGTAGCGCACAGCTTGCCCAAATTCTCAGGAGCTCTTGGAGAATCTGCGACCACTCACCTCCAACGCCTACATGGCGTTTGCCAGAATCTAAAGCCCAATCGAGTGAATATGGAAGACTTCAAGTTAAAGGCGTTCTATTTTTCCCTCATAGACTCGGTAAGCGACTGGTTCCTTTCATTGCCTTCCGGAAGCATCAGAACATGGGCTCAGATGCAGAAGAAATTCTTAGACAAATTCTATCCGGCTGGAAGAGCAATGCAAGTAAGGAAGCAACTACAGGAAATCAAACAAGGTCCCAATGAAACCATGTACGATTACCTGGAAAAATTCAATCACCTAGAAAGGAGCTGTTGTACCCTTGGACTGCCCGAGAAACTCGTCATCGAGTACCTCATTGATGGATTAAGACCCTTAGACAAAATGCTCTTGGATGCCTCAGCGGGAGGATCCATGATGAATTTATCATTGAGTGGCATAAGGAATCTCATCGCCAACGTTGCTGAAAATGCCCGATTTAGAGAAGAGACTCTTCGTCAAGATGAATTCTCTCGATCAAAAAAGGTAGCACAAGCCGAGACATCAGTAAACTCCATGACTGAAGAGATGAAACAGTTGAAGGAGATGATGATCAAGATCATACGTAGACAGCCAGTTCTGGTAAAACCTTGCGAGTTCTGTGGTTCTACAAACCACAAAACTGACGCATGCCCTACATTGATAGAAGAAGAACCGGCGGAAGTAAATATAGTAGGAGGATATCAAGGATACAATGACAGAGCTGGACAAAACGGACAGTACGGTCAAACATCCAACCCGGGCTGGCGTAACAACAACAGCTATCCTCAGAAGGAGACACAACCAGCTGTCCCTCAACTAGCGCAGTCATTCTACCAACCCCCCCACCGACAATATAACCAGAACGCTCCATCTGCAGGACAATATCAGCAAAAAGGGCCAAATCAGTACCAAGCCAGCCTGAGCAATCAGCAGGAACCAAGCAAGTCGCTCAATGACACGATGAAGGAGCTCGCGGGAAACGTTAATCAATTGGGTACTTCGCTACACCAGTACCAGGCAAAAACTGATGGGGCAATTTCAGAATTGACCAAACAAATGTCCCAGCTCGCCACCGCAATGTCAACACTCACTACTGAACCTGGCAGACTTCCTTCACAGACCGTCCAAAATCGAAAGGCGAACATAAGCATGATAAGGAGGTCAAACATGAAGGCTACACTAGGAGAAGTAGCACGGTCCCAAACCTACAGACTTACGAACAATCACTTCAACCGTAGGCATCGACCTGATTGGAATCAAGAAGAAGACCGACCCAATAATGGCAAAACATGGGTTACACATGCTGACAATGGACGGTACGCGTTCACTGTTTGCATAACACCACCGCCGATCACACACTTTGACATACCAGCATCTGGTTGGGACTCCCCAACTCATACTTATGCTTCGAAGCAAAATGTTAAAGGGTCCGAGTATGCAAATCCTAAACCAGGGAATGGGCAGAATAGCCCGACAATAGAAAGAGCCCTCATTTCAAATCATGAGTCACAACCAGAAAGAGATAAAGACACTGGGGCCTTTACAATCACCTGCGGTATTGGTGAAACCCAGATCCATAAATGCTTAGTCGATCTTGGGGCTGCTGTCAACGCCATGCCTTCCTCCTTGTAATACCTATTAGGACTTGGTCCGTTGAAACCACCTCGATCAAATATCGAGCTAGGAGATAAATCATGCATCCGCCCGGTTGGAGAACTGGAAGATGTAATACTCCATGTGGGAGAACTCGTCGTTGCTGCAGACTTCTATGTAATACCAACTGAAGAGACCTGCGAAGACGACCCACCAACAATAATATTGGGACGACCATTCCTCTACGCCACTAAAGCAAGAATCGATGTGGGCAAGGGTTCATTATCGCTTAAGTTCGGCGGCAAAATTGCACACTTCTACATTGATAAGAGCCACCCGGACACAAAGAAACCGCCAGACATAACACCTATCTCAGATCACGGTGCACAGTTTTCTGACCTGTCATTAGAGACCAAAAAAGTAACAAGACCAGCAGCTATGGTCAAAGGTCCCTCACCCCCTCCGGGGTATTGGAAGGAAAAAATCCCAAAACAAAGGAGTCCTGACCCGAATACAACATCCGGCAAGAAGTCAAGACGAGTCAAAGCAAGAAACAACACAGGAACGGTGGCGAAGTTCGACTTGAGCCACCCATGGGACCCAAACCAGTAATCCACAACGAGGTACTGTCGAGCCAACGGCGTTAAACAAGTGCACTGGTCGGGAGGTAACCCGACACTATCTTACTTTCCCGCACTTTTAATTTCTGTCACTTAAATTCAGTATTTAGTTTTAAGCTTGCATGACTTTTGAACTAAGGCACGCCTTCGTTCAAAAGTGGGGGGGTGAGAACCACCTGTGTACATAAATAACATGCTTGCTATTTTCTTTTTTTAGTAATAGTATCTTTTTGAAAATATGAACTTAAGAATGTGAAAAAGATAGATCACAATTCATGCATTAACCTTGTGAAAATTCAAACTGTTTAAAAACTTAGATTGTAACTTTTCAATTGTCCTTTGTGCTGAGATAACTAGGGATGTGGAGTTGACATAAACTGCCCTAGAGAGGCTTGGCAAGCAATCAAAGGATCAGATCAAACTATATGGTTTTCGAAGTCAGTGGAGGCTGCACTTCGGGTTTCAGTGAAGAATTGAAGTCATCTCCGCCATGCAGTGTTTATGCAAAAAGAAAAGAAAAGGCGAGGATGGGAATCAGACCGTCCTCTCTCTAGTCAAAGTAGCCGAGAAAATAGATGAGCGACCTTCTTCTTGACCCGCGCGAAACGGCAACGATGAGAGGAGCGGGGAGGTATTTCCATAGGCTTGCGGGCGATGATTGGACCTCCCAAAAGAAAGGCTTGAGAAAATGGACTAGCAAGCCACAAAAAGGCAAAAAGCTCAAAGAAGCAAATCAAGAGGCCAAAGGCCCAAAATTGTGAATGTTTTAACCGAACAAAAAAGTGAAGTACTCAAAGAGTCAAATCAAAGGCCAAAGGCCAATTCACTACAAAAAAGCAGTCCCTCGCCAAAAAGAAAAAAAAATCAAAAAGGCTCAACTCAGTGAAACCCGAACCAAATCACGTGCTAGAGAAAGCTATCAAAAAACCATATAGTGCGAGACGATCCCGAGATTGCAGTCCAGGAGCCTAAAAAGGGCTATCTCCCGAGACATCCAATATAATTTGCATCTCAGCACGGAGGTACAAGTATTAAGTTTCTTCTATTTATTTACGCAGTTTAATTTAGTAATAAGTAGTAATGCATGAATTAGGATAGATCAAGTACCACAGTCTAATTTTCATATTTCAAAGCCAACTTAGAGTACAGCCCTTGAATAGTATTGTTCGGGATGAACAACTAAAAGTGTGGGGTGATCTGATGGACCAAAATTATACGAATCATAAACACAGTATAACCCCCTTAATTAGACATTTTTTCTATTTAACTTTTGCTTGTTAGTTCAGATATAGTTTTACAGGGTATTTCAGAGCTTAGAGAGAATACACACTAAAGAGGCGCTTTTAAAGCAGAAAAGATGTTACGAGTCAATCCAAGGTCAAGATCATATGCCGACTGAAGAAATATCAAGGATCCTGACGTTGAATCACTCATAACAAATTAATCAGAAGAATCAGGAGAGGAATCAAGACAGCTCGGGACAAAACATATTGACAGTTTTGTGAAAAGACTGCACAAAATTGTACAAAACTCACACATTGGACCAAAGTGACCGGCCACTTGAAGAAGTGGTGGCCAAGGGAAGAGCTCCTCCCCTTCCACCACCGGCAACCGGCGGCTCCTCCACATGGTGACCGGCGACTTTTGCTCCTCCATAGGTGGCGGCTCCTCCTTGCTCCTCCTCTCCTTCCTCCATGTGGTGGCCATCTCCTCCCTCCATTTTCTCCTCCAATCACCATGGGACACTTGTGGCCATCTCCTCCTCCTCCCATGGCTATATAAGGAGGAGCTCCTCCCCTCATTTGAACACACCTCAATCATCTATAATTCACTTCTCTCTCTAAGTTTATGTATTTGTAAGTTTGGCTTTGGAAATAAAGGATAGCTCCCTTGGCGCTTCAACGGTTGTAAGTAATTCTTAGTATTTATTCAACTGTTTTTTATTTCCTTAGTTATAATGTTTAGCGCGATGAATAGTAGCTAAACTAGTAGTTCGGTAGAAGGGGCGCACTTGTATTATAAAATGTTTTAGACTATTAGCTTAGTGTCTCGTATTAGTATTCAAAACTTATTCTATGTGCCATATATAAAGTTAGAATTTCCAAGGGTGAGTGAACCATTTGTAGCTGGACTAAAGAGACCAAATGGGTAAGCTTGTCCTTGGGGGTTCGTGATCATACTCGGGTAAGTGGACCATTTGTAACTGGGCCAAAGGGACCAAATGGACAAGCTTATCTGAGGAGGTCGACTTATCCTAAAAACCATTTGAAAACTGGGCCAAAGGGATCAGATGGATGCACACAGGCTAGCGTACCTTGAAATGGGTACTGGTGCTAGTTTAAGTAGAATAAGTGCTCTACGACCTTGAAAAAGGCTAGGCAATGTTGCAAGTCTTGAGCTAGGAATAGCCTCGATTCATGTTTGAATACTTAGATGATTCACTAAAGGTCAATGATAAATAGGATATAATACAAGGCCCCTGAAACCGAACATTTCTCTTTAATTATAAACTGCAATTTACTTTCCAGTACTAAAACCAAGCAACCAACCAATCAATCAATCAATCACTTAGCTGGTAGCTTTAAAACCAACCAACCGACCTAAAACACGCTCTCTCGCTGGACAACCCCCTCAAAGAACATCTATTCCCCTGATTCCCTTGGGTTCGACCCCTACTTACCAAGTACTACCCAGTAGTATAGTTGCGAGTAGCGGACTATTATAAATTTATTTGCACAAATCGCTTTGACGACGAGCGGTCTGTCACTTGTTCTAATTAGAAATAAAAGCCTTGTTTGTCTAGCTTGAGGACAAACAGAACAATGTAAATGAGGTTCTTTACAACTGATATGAGGAACTGAATGTTTCAAAGTACTAATCATTCTATTGAATGGAACATTCCCCTATCTGTAATGCCAGAGATTAGCCAGTTTGATATCCTTTAGAACAGCCAGGCAGGTTGAAAAATCAGCATACTTGAAGTGGTATAAGCCCTCTATAAGGTCATCAGTCCCTTGCAAAATCTGATTTGCTTGGTCTTGTATTGAGCAACCCTTTTTAGTAAAAATAACTTTCAACTTGGCATCTCCAACAAGCTTGGCAACAGACAACAAATTAAATCTGATATGGGGGACTAAAAGAACACCAGTAAGCTTGATGAACTTATTCAACTGACAATTACCAGTGTGGGTAACAAGCACTCTTTTCCCATTAGGTACCAAGACACTAGCTGGAACTTAAAGACTAGTAATGTTTGACAAGAGGTGAGCATGAGGAGTAATGTGATAAGTGGCACCACTATCAATTATCTAAGTACCTTAACTCACAGTTACAGATGAGAAACAAGTAATACCTGCAATATGATCAGTGGGATGAGCTCCACTGTCACCTAGAAATACCATCAGCTTGTTTAACTGCTCTTGAGTGATTTGTAAAGAGCTGAGCTGAACAACAGGGGAGTCACTTTAAGAAGACTCCTTATCTTGCTTTCCTGCACTAGATTCAGCAATCACATTATTAGCTGCAGCTCTATTATTACCTCTATTGTTGAGACCACCAGTCCTGTTATTTGTGAACTTGTAATCAAGAGGATAACCATGCAATTTGTAACATGTTTCCTTTAAGTGACCTTGAAGCTAACAGTATGTGCAGAACAAAGGTTTTGTGTTTTTATTTGGAGTGGGATATCTGCCACCTTGATATCTGTTCTGAGAACCAGTTAAGCCTGAAGACTGAGCAGAAAATTGATTTTGCTGAAAATTTCCACTAGAATGGCCAGAAGAAGATGATTGATTCACATATAGAGCTGACATCTCAGTGACAGAATTCTTCTTAGATTTCCTCTGATTCTCTTCTTGTACAAGCTGCTTGTAACACTCCTTAAGGGATGGTGAAGGCCTCATTTTCAAGACGTTGGACCTGTTAGAAATGTACTCCTCATTTAGTCCCATAAGGAACTTCATCCTCCTGTCCCTCATTTTTCTTTTATTGGAACACTTTGTAGCCTTGCAACTCAGACCAAGATCACATGAAGTCTCCTCAGTTAAAGCATCCTCATCACCCCAAAGCTGAATCAGTTTATTGTAATACTGAGCAATAGACTTATATTCTTGCATCAACATGGCTATGTCTTGCTGAGTAGAGAAACCACCAAAGTCATTGGAACCTGAGAACCTTTCTTCCAAGTCCTCCAAAGCTTGCATTACAGTTAGCAGCATGAATCAAAGAGGATCCAATTTCTTGAGAAACAGAATTGATAATCCAAGATAGAACCACATTATTACACTTATCCCACCTAGCTCCTTGATAAGCATCAGTTGGTTTCAGAAATTGACCACGAACAAAACCTAGCTTCATCTTGATGCCTAAAGCCATTTCCATAGATATTCTCCAACTCAATAATTTTTATCACAAACCAGAGGTTGAGTGACCAAAGACAGCAACATTTTCATTATTGCTAACAAAAAGAGGATCATCTGCTATATTGGGAATACCAGTAGCAGGAGCAGAATTGGAAGAGAGAATTGGATTACCAGAGGCCAAAGTCGACATGACTCAGCAAACGCAAATGCAAAAGCCTCAAAATCAAGCAAACACGCGCATCAATCAGAGATCGAAGTACAAGAAACGTACCGGATCACGACTGGACATCTGATGCCATGTAGAAAAGCATAAGATGATGATAGGAGCAGAGATTGGAGTGGTTTGTCGGAGAGAAAATTTGGGAATTGCTAACCCTAACTTTTTCATTAATCAACTAAAAATGAGATAAAAAGTCTGTTATAACAGACTTTTAATGATAATCCATGATCATGTTTCCGATAATCATATATATTCCTAAGGAGGAAAAACACTAAACTACATGTATAACTTATCCTCAAATTGTCACAATGGGCTGTATGAGGGCCGAGCTCAGTACTGAGAGATTGTAACCGAAGTCGGAGCATTAATGTGGTTGGATGACTGAGGTATTCACTCGGTTGGGTGCTAGTGGTGATCGCTGGCTCGCCCATTCCAAGGTGGGAGTCGGACTGTGGGCTTTGGGCGAAGGCTCAAGGCTCTCAGTTCTAAGAGTGGAGGGCACTGCGTCAGACTTTTACAAGTTTACACAAATTACAATTAAGTCATTGAACTAAGATACAAGACAAACCACAAAATACAAAAAGCAGATGAGCCGATCGATTGATTAATCTTCAGTCGATCGGTTGATTTTTCCTTAACGCACCAGAAGTAGCTAAGCCGACGGCTGACTAATCTTCAATCCATCGGCTGATGAAGAATCTTGCTGGATAGGTTGAGTGGCTTCAACAACAAACACACACAAAAAAGGGTTTGGTGATGTAAATTATGTTATCATAAATAAACATCCAACATGTAAGACAATAGTTTAACTCTTCATCTTATCATTAATAAAGAAGTGGTGAATCAGCAGTTAAACGCGTTAATGTTACAACCGGTAAGACAATAGTTCAATTTATTATTAGTCAATGAACAATAAGAATAATTGCATTACAATAAAACTATTATAAAAAACATCCGTAAATCTAAATGACATGTTAATGATAATCCATGATCATGTTTCCGATAATCATATAGATTCCTAAGGAGGAAAAACACTAAACTGCATGTATAACTTATCCTCAAATTGTCACAATGGGGTGTATGAGGGCCGGCTCTACCCCTGAGCCTAAAAGCTAAGGTTTTGAGGACACATTTGGATCAAGTATTCTTAATAGTAAAATTAATAGTATAAACGCTCATTTTGTCTCATTCGGTAACTTAAAAAAAGAAGACCCCATCCAAAAAAAAAGAATGCCCCAATTTTTTAAACAAAGTTTAAGAGGTCTATTTTTTCCTTTATTTTTTATTTTTACTTCGGCCTCCACATGTCTTTGCCGATTCCAGCAATTTAGTCTTTGACAACCGCGAAACTGGTTATAGTAGCTAAGAAGTCGACAGTTCTAATCTTTCTAAACGCATCATATTGCAATAGTTTGAGACTTATTCATTTCTTACCTAACATAGTGGAATTAAATCTCAAAAAATAAATAAATTAGAATCTTGACGATGAAACAAACATGTAGACCCATGATGATAGGAGTTTTTTTTGAAAATGACCCACTTTGGGTTTCAAATATTAGCAATGACCCACGCGAGTTTGCTATTTAAAAAATGATCCATTTTTAATAAAATTGGATCCTGGAAATCCGATTTTCTGGATCCGGTTTTTTGTATTTTTTACAAAACCGGATCCTGGGGATCCGGTGTTATGTGCAAACAAGAACACGTGGAGTTCTCTCATTCGAACGCGCACATAACACCAGATCCTGGGGATCCGATTTTGTAAAAAACACAAAAAACCGAATCCTGGGGATCCGGTGTTATGAAAAACATAGAAAATCGGATTCCCGTGATCCGATTTTATTAAAAATGAGTCATTTTTGAAAGAGCAAACTCGCATGAATCATTTTTGAAGTTTCACTCAAAATGGATCATTTTAAAGAAAAACTCTGATGATAGGGCAAATGCATAACCAAATTATATACGTTGATTTGTGTTTGCCTGGCAGAGCCCGATTAGACCAAGATTGTTTGTTTCATTTTGGCCCCTAATTTCCACTTATTATTCTAGCAGGTAGTGGACTGAATTTCAAAGATGACTTATCTGCTATAATGTATGTAACTGCTAGGGTCAAATGATTGAACAATGAGTCATTTGAATACAGGGTTCCCTTTAAATTGATCTTTATAGAACACGAGTGGACGCGATTCAAACATAGGGCCGGGAGAGATGGAAAAAGATTACGTGCTTCCCAGCCAAATGATGTGAATAAGAAAATGACATCATTTCAATCAAAACTGAGTTGTTTTGTTCAATGTATTGTTTAAAACATATCAAAACGATGCCATTTTTTTATTAAAACGATGGTGTTTTCGTGCTTATAGCATTCGACTGAGCTGCACCAAATCCGAATATACGAGAGACATTAACCTATAGTATCATGATAATGAAAATCATGTTCATTGTGACGCCTTTTCCGCTAAGGTCAATGCATATGATTAACAATAGTAATTTGCCTTTGAGAAAATGAATATGACAAATAAATAGTAAGGCGTAAACTAATGATTGAGAAGTATGTTGGATGCTCTGCAACCACTAGAGACCAGTATAATACAAAATATAGGGCAAAGGGAGTTGGTCGAGTGGTGGGGCTTCCACCCAGCATTCAAGTGTGCTTGGGTTCGAAGTCCCTCTAACAAACCTAACACTTACTTAACCCCCGATAAAAAAAAAGTGTAATACAAAACATTAATCAATAGTAATTTATTTATTCCGGCAGTTTTTATTGAACTTAAGATTGGTTCGAGTTTTGGCTCTGGACTCCAGTCAAAGACTAGTTTGACAAGCTAAGGCCTGAGAAGTCACTTTACCTTGTCCTCAGCCACATAATAGTGCTTTCGTTTGTTCCACTAATTCCGATTCTTAACATCTTAAAAACATGGATTTCCATCATGACTAAACCAATCATAGAAAAGATCATGGGATGATCTACTTGAAAAATGATCATCACATGACCAAAAAAGAGATTTGACCCTGTGCTATGAACCAATTGCAACGCGACATGTGTCATATGTAAGAAACTTTTCAGTTTATATTTTGATCTTGTAACGAATATATCTTTTAAATTACAAAGTTTAAATAATTAAATAATTACCAATATTCATAATTTTTTGAGATCTATAAAACGAGATACATTTCGATATATTTTTATTAATCGTAATATTTATGAGCTACAATTTATGAAGCGATGAGAGAGAATGATGATGAACTTTTTGTTTGGTCTGAGTGTGATGCACTTAATCAAAATAGTCATGATGCATGTCAAGATGACAGAGAAATGAATGAGAGAGAGGGATGATATGTTTTTTTGATCATGGTGAAGGACGCTTATAGGACTGACAGCACACAACGGATTATGTATGTAAAATATAACCACCGCTCAAAGTATCATATTAATTAAATGATAATTTTAAAAACATAGTAATGTTGTAGTGATGTGAACACCTAAATAAATTTATAAAGTCAAAGGTATAAATCTTACCGTGACATATTTATGATATGAGTGTTTTCTCGTCCTTACCCGTTTTTTTCTTCAATTGATGCTCCTCTAGTTATTCAAACCTAGGACCTGTACCCCTCATCAAGTGCATCATGGAGTCAAGGAAAACACTCATCAATTTTCTTCTGCCCATCAGATCGGATGTAAAAGGCAAAAACAAATTGTGGTTATGCAATACCAAACAAAGTCACGCCCATCAATTGAAGTACGGATGTTTATCTATTTGATTTATGGTTTTACGTTATGCATGTTAGGTGTTTGACAAAAATTTTAGCATGAGTTAACATTAAGGTAACAGATTTATAAGCTGAAAGGGTAAAGTCTAGAACAAGAAATCTGAAATCTAGTTGTCTTATTCAAGACGAGATCCAGATGGTGTTCGAACTGAGTCTCGAACACTTATCAAACAGTCACCGAGACAGAACAATGCAGCCACACACGATGTAGTACCCAGTTTGGCAATCAGCCTACTCTAGGGGGCTTCCCACGCCCTAAAGGGTAGCAAATCTTTATTGAAAAGTTTAGAGCTACAGATGGTCTTACTCTTACAATCCCCTGAATGTGATCGCCTAGCCTCTAACTCTTCTTTTTCTGGATTTGCGATCTAGGCTCTCCCTCGATCCCCTGAGTTCAAAACTCGCTTCCGAACTTGCTCAAACCTCTCTCGAAGCTCGGACGCCTTCTCTAGAAAGCGTGTCATGGTGACAATGTGTGTAGTGGTTTGTTCAGCGGGAACAATCTGATTAGCACACTGAACATACTGCTTCTTCACCGTTGATTCTCCGGTGTGGAAAACTTAACCAGCCGTCGCTCCTCCTCCTCCTCTGCTCAAGATCACTCGTGTTTGTAATTCTCCAAAAGCGATGAGTCCGATCAGGAAACCCTAGCCCTGTTTATATAGTATACGTCTAGTTTCTAATCGGTTAGGATATTCAAATTCGAATATTTAGGAAATATTTCCTAAATATTCCCAAGCTTCCAAATCGTTTATCTTCGAGTATCTTCTGAATATCTTCCTGATAATCTTGGCTTCTAGATAATATTGCTGTAATATCTCGCCAGCCAATCTGATCTTCAACCGACTTGGATCTGTAACTAACTCCAATCTGCATATCTTCGATATTAGGAAGTTCCTAGATTAGGAAACTTCTTATCTTTAAATCTACGCTATATGCGAGTTCAAATCTTTGGTTGAACAGCCTCTTGGCGTCTGCTTGAACACTCTGAATACGTTTTGCCAAAAGCCATGCCATATGTAAGAATAACAATCTCCCCCTTGGCATTTTGGAACTGTTGTAAAAATATGTGGTAGTGAAGGAGAAACTCAAAGGGAGAATTACATGAACATGTAAGAGAGAAATGTAGAAATTTTATTGCTTGATAATTGATTTCAAATGCCTTACAAGTGGTCCCTTTATATAGTGCTAGAAATACATGAATATCTAAAAAGACTAGTGATAAAGAGCACACCATTGGTCATCCATTGGACACTTAGAAAGCATTGGATACTTGGACACACCATTAGTCACTTAGGAAAAGTCATCCGTATAATGATCATATTTATAACACTCCCCCTTGAATGACTAATACACATATTATGCTTCATTACAACCTTACAAGGAAAACCCTGTGGGAAAAACCTAGTGAAGGGAAAAGAGTACATATTTTGTATCATACGCATATATTACCTCGTTTAGGAAAATCCAAAGGGATAAAACCTAAAATAAGGAAAAGAGTGTAACACGTATCTCCCCCACAATGTGGCCTTTAACGTAAATCTCTAAGCTTTCGCATGCCGATTTTCTAGACAAATTTCTCAAAGGGAGTTGTGGGAAGTGCCTTTGTTAACAAATCGGCTAAGTTGTCACAAGAACGAATCTGACAAATATCAATCTCTCCATTCTTATGAAGTTCATGTGTAAAGAAGAACTTTGGAAATATGTGTTTCGTTCTGTCTCCCTTTATGCAGCCATTTTTAATTTGAGCTATCCAATCAGCATTATCCTCAAATAAGATAGTAGGGCTTACTTTGTCGCCTGAAAGATCACATGATCCTCTGATATGATGGATTAAAGATCTCAGCCACACACTTTCACGGCTTGCTTCATGAAGTGCTAATATTTAAGCATGATTCGAAGAAGCGGATGTAAGGGTCTGTTTGGTAGAGCACCAAGATATAACCGTATCCCCAAATGTAAACACATAACCCATTTGTGATTGCGCTTTACGAGGGTCAGATAAATACCCGGCGTCAGCATATCCAACTAATCTTGATTTTGAGTCCTTTGAATAAAATAAGCCCATATCGGTTGTTCCTCGAAGATATCTTAAAATCTGCTTAACGCCAGTCCAATGTCTTCGAGTTGGAGAAGAACTATATCTTGCTAATAAATTGATCGAAAATGTAATATCAGGTCGTGTACTATGAACCAGATACATTAGTGCTCCAATGGCACTAAGATATGGTACTTCAAGACCTAGTAGTTTGATGTTCCCATGATTGGCATGTCTTTGACAAAACATCTTTAGACAGTTCAAGCTAGAGTTCAATCAGATGCTGGCACAGAAGTACAGCGTACAGAAGACGCATGATCAAGATACGGTTATTCTGAAGATACTAAAGATTGAGAATCTTTCCAGTTGGAGCTAGTCAGCAACGACACAGATCTTTCGAGAGGTCACTCTAATATTTCCCTGCCGAAATTGGAAACCTCTTGTCTAACTCGTCGTTGAAGATATCTTATGAAGAAGCTGTCGACGATGAAATTGAAGCAGATATCTTACTTGATTGACATCCCGAAGAAATCGACAAAGCTATTTGATGGAAGCCAAACGACGGATCATCATAAAAGAACTGTGCAATCAAATATACGCAGATTGGCTGAGGAAATATCGGTTGACTTGGGGTGGAAGTCATCTTTAAAGATAGATCGAATATTCAGCAAATATTTCGCAACATCTCCGAAGTATTTGACGACATATTCTGATCGGGTTAGGGTTCACATATATATACAATGCTAGGGCGTCCTTATGTGCGCGCCTCCCGAGTGAAAAAGGTAAACACGAGAGTTCGTGAGATTGGGGGAGAAGCGACGGCTGGCTATTCCACATCGGAATATCAGCCCTGAAGCAACCGTCTGCACAGTGTGGTGTTCAGGTTGTGCTGGAGGATCAACGAAGTACACACACACAGCTATCAAGCTACGTCTTTGAAAGAAGACGACTGAACTTCCGAGAAGTTCAAGACTAGGCCGAGAGAGAAGTCTCGTCCTACCCACAGGGGATCGAGGGGAGTAGCGACGAACCGAGATCACAAATCCGAGAGACGGAGAGTTAGAGGCTAGGCAATTACAAACTTGGAGTTGTGTAAGAGTAAGACCACTTGTAACTCTAATTCTCGTAATACGATTTGTGCCCCATTATAGGGTGTGGGAAACCCCCAGAGTAGGCGAGGCCGAACTGGGTAACATACCGTGCGTGCTCCTGTTTTATTTCTTTTACTTTGGTTCCCGGTACTGCTTGATACACTGCATCAATAATCTGTTGGAACACTCTCTGGTAGAGTTTGGGTTCTGTTAACTGTGTGTGTTTCAGCTATCTTCACTAACTGCTGGATCTTTACGAGAGGTGTCCAAGGGGTGTCTCAGCCATACCTTGAACTGTCAGTTGAACTGGTGTGCAAAGAGTTCAAGGTCTGTCGCAACAGTACCATAGACACAAGCTTGAACAGGGGACACAATTTCAAATGGTATCAGAGTGAACACTCGACACACTGAGTGGGATCCTGAAACTGTTTAAGATGACAGACACCAAAACTTACAGAAGTAAAGATGTTTGCATGGTTGCGTTCAGCTCTTCAAGTCACATGGAGAAAGATCGCTGGTACTTCGACAGCGGATGCTCGGCCCATATGACAGGAGACCCCAGATTTCTTACAAAGATTCAACCTGTAATTAAGAAGCAGTTCGTCACCTTCGGAGACGGAGGAAAGGGACAGGTAATCGGCTGTGGGACATTGAAGGTTCCGGATCTACCTGTCCTCGAAGACACTATCTTAGTTTAAGGACTGAAAGTGAACCTGATCAGCATAAGTCAACTTTGCGACGGAGGATACCATGTCAAGTTCACTCACAACTCATGCCAAGTTCTCGACAAAGATGGGGGAATACTGATGAAAGGAAGCAGAGCAGCCAACAACTGTTATCTCATCGGGTCTGATGGAACAGGGTCTGGAACAGGAACTGAAACAGCCTGTTAGTCTAGTCTAGCAGATGAGATGTCCCTTTGGCACAGACGGTTGGGACATCTGAATCTCAAGACATTGAAAAAACTCTGCTCATCTGGACTCATCAGGGGAATACCAAATGTCAAAGGAAGTCAGGATGTGATGTGTGGAGAATGTCAGATCGGAAAACAGACGAAAGCGTCACACCCCAAGGTTTCTCAAATATGCACCAACCGACCTCTGGAACTGATCCATATGGACTTGATGGGACCAATGCAAACTGAGAGTTATGGAGGAAAGAAGTATGTCTTGGTCTGTGTTGACGACTTCACCAGATTCACCTGGACAAGGTTCCTTCGAGACAAGACCGAAGCTGCTCAACAATTCATAGAGCTGGCTACTCTTATCCAACGAGAAAGGGAAGACAAAGGGGAAAAACTGATATCCATCAGGAGTGACAATGGCACAGAATTCAAGAATGTTACTATGAGTGCCTACTGCACGAAGCATGGAATTGCTCATCAGTTTGCGTCAGCAATCACCCCTCAACAGAATGGAGTGGTGGAACGAAAGAACCGTACCATTCAAGAGATGGCCCGGGTGATGATCCATGCCAAAAAGATCCCTCTGAAGTTTTGGTCCGAAGCTATGAACACAGCATGTCACATTATAAATCGAGTCACTATACGCACTGGAACGGAGAAGACCTGCTATGAACTCTGGAAAGGAAAGAAGCCCACTGTCAAATACTTCCACATTTTTGGAAGTGAGTGCTACATTCTGAACGACCGGGAGTACCGACAAAAACTGGATCCGAAGAGTGATGAAGGGTTCTTTCTTGGGTACTCCTTGAACAGTCGAGCATATTGGGTATTCAACAAGCGCACAGGATCAGTCATGGAATCTATAAATGTCAGAGTAAAGGATGAAGTGTTCGTACAGGCGGTCCCGGACGACGCCGAGGACAGCACCAGCACAGCTCCTGCAACACAACCATCATCCCAGCAGACTGAGCATGAACCAACTGAAGGATCGCCTGACAACTCCACTGAAGATCATCCCTCTGACGAAGCTGTTACTGCCAACCCTCGAGAAAATGTTACTACGCTACAACCGTCACGACGAATTGCCAGGGATCACCCAATCTCTGAAGTTATTGGCTCACCTAGTGACGGAGTTCAAACTCGCAGAATTCTGAGCAACTCCAGAGAATTGCCTGCTTGCTCGTGTTTCCTCTCATCAATCAAGCCTAAAAACATAAAGGAGGCGTTACTTGATGAGTATTGGGTCCTCGCTATGCAAGAAGAACTGGAAGAATTTGCTAGAAACGATGTATGGGATTTGGTTCCGAGACCTGATGGGGTCAACGTTATTGGTACAAAATGGATCTTCAAAAACAAGTCCGACGCATCGGGAAACATCACAAGAAACAAAGCTCGCCTTGTGGCACAAGGATATACTCAAATAGAAGGGATAGACTTTGAGGAAACCTTTGCTCCGGTCGCACGCCTTGAAGCCATTCGCCTACTGCTTGCTCTGGCATGTCACTTAAAGTTTCGACTGTTCCAGAGGATGTCAAAAGTGCCTTCCTAAACGGACTTCTGAATGAGGAGGTTTTCGTCGCTCAACCGAAAGGATTTGAAGATCCGCATCACCCAGCATCAGTGTACCACCTGAAGAAAGCATTATACGGTCTCAAACAAGCACCCAGAGCTTGGTATGAGCGTCTCACAGTGTTCCTCGTCGATCATGGATATGTGCGAGGGGGAGTGGACAAGACCCTGTTCGTTAAACACACAAGGTCAGACTTTATTATCGCACAAATCCATGTTGACGATATTGTGTTTGGGTCCAATACCCAGAACCTGGTGGATCAGTTTGTGGAACAGATGCAGAAGGAGTTCAAGATGAGCATGGTTGGGGAAATGAACTACTTTCTAGGACTCCAGGTGACTCAGAAGGAAGGCGACATTTTCATCTCTCAAAGCAAGTATGCCAAGAATCTGATAAAGAAATTTGACCTTGAGAAACCAAGTCACAAACGAACTCCGGCCGCTACTCACATAAAGATTACCAAAGACGAGGCTGGAACAAAGGTCGATCAGACGCTGTACAGGAGTATGATTGGAAGCCTCCTGTACTTGATAGCTAGTAGACCAGATATAGCTTATGCCGTTGGCGTTTGTGCAAGATACCAGGCAGACCCCAAGGAAAGTCATCTCCTACAAGTTAAGAGAATCATAAAGTATGTATGCGGGACTGTTGACTTTGGAATCTGGTATACCAAGGACACCAATCCACATCTGGTTGGCTACTGCGACGCAGACTGGGCAGGAAACGCTGAAGATCGAAAGAGCACATCTGGAGGATGCTTCTTCTTAGGAAATAACTTGGTCTTGTGGTTCAGTAAAAAGAAAAATAGCATCTCACTGTCTACGGCTAAAGCAGAATACATAGCAGCAGGAAGCAGCTGCACTCAACTTCTATGGATGAAGCAGATGCTGTCTGAATACGGAGTTAAACAAGAAGAAATGACCATGTATTGTGACAACATGAGCGCAATCAGTATCTCAAAGAACCCAGTACAACACTCCAGGACAAAACACATAGATATCAGACATCACTTCATCCGAGAGCTGGTTGAACAGAAGGTGGTTACTCTTACGCATGTCACAACAGACAAACAATTGGCGGACATATTCACCAAACCACTTGATGCCGCTCAGTTTGAAACACTCAGATCCTCCTTGGGTCTGTGTGTTATCAAGAACTAAGTGTTCCAGACAGGGGTCAGTCACAGGCAGAACACCAGCTCAAACAGTTGGGCTGACCACCTATCAACAGGAAGCTGGAACAGAAGGAAAGGAAGGGAGTATCTACCCGAAACAAGGAGAGTGTGCAGACTGTAATGGAAAATCAGACGATTTCCTGACCCTAAATGAGGTAATCTCCTCTGCTCACCCAAGGCTTGTTCTCCTGCTACCAATAGGGAGTTTCTGTGACTGTTTCTGCAGAAGAAGGGTAAGTCCGCAGGGTGAAGAGTGTGATCCTGTTAAGTAGGAGAATGAGAATGCAAGTAGAGGACTGGAAGCAAAGCAATTGGGTAATGTGATGGAAGAGTCCCATGCACCCTACAAGAATGAAGACCTGGATGCGCCGTTCAAGGATATTGATGATATTAGTGATGAGTTGCTAAACTAGAAGATTTCCAATCGTGTTGAGACAAAAGCTGACCAGTCCCCAGTAGCCCAGGCTGTAGATTTGGAGGAAAATGTGCCAGATGATGCGGTCTCAACTATGGAGTAGGGTGGTAAGACAGGTTTACCACAAAAGTCATCCAGATCTTATCCAAAAAAAAAATAAGGGACCGGAAGGAAGCATGATGACGTTACAGAGGATGCCCATACGTTGGTGGATCCCCCAGCTATTAATGACTTGATGTCAAAGAGAGACAGATATTGAGTATAATTCAATATGATTGAGGATCAGAAGTTTCAGAAAGATGATGAGCTTAATGGACATGGACCTTGATAAGACTGTCCAAGACTCGGACAAGGTAGGCACTATCACTCATGAAGGAGATGAGCTTGTCAAGACTCTGGAAACGTTAGACATCGACAGGACTACTGAGAAGACAGCTGTTGAAGGAGTGATCCGGTGACGGGAGACCAGATGATGGAGTTTCAAGGGAAATCGGGACTCAGTGTCAATGGCTGAACTAAAGAGAGTACTGATAAGAAAGTGACCATCCAATCATACTCGACAGAAGTATCCACCCAGAGGAATAGCACAGTACAGATGCAGGGGGAGCAAGTACATCCAAGCAAAGGAAGAAGAGTTCTCCAGGAGCGGCTCCACCCAGTGTATCAACTAAAGGATCTGAGCATGAAATGTGATTAGTCGATACAGATGCAGCAACCAAGTGGAAGAAAGCGTAGAAGAAGGTCATCTCTAAGAGGCTACCTAATAAGTCGCCAGTCCCAAGGGAGTCATCCCCAACAGCAGCTCTGACTATTTTCTACTGAAGGAAGTAGAGATCATTCAGGGATTCGAACAGCTGCTAAGACATCTTGGTCCGACAGTCTCACGGTATGTGTGCGTATCCCAGGCCATGTTCGAGGGGGAGTTGACCAGACTTCAAATACCAAAGAGTCGTAAGTGCTCCCTCAGCATCAGCATGCGCTGATTGATTGTCTGGATGAAGTCGGTTGGACCCCTTGCCAGTTTGTGGCAAAAAGGGGGAGTAGAGACGGTCTAAAGATAGATCCGGTTTTGCCCAAATGCCAAGGGGGAGATTGATGTTCCCATGATTGGCATGTCTTTGACAAAACATCTTTAGACAGTTCAAGCTAGAGTTCAATCAGATGCTGGCACAGAAGTACAGCGTACAGAAGACGCATGATCAAGATTCGGTTATTCTGAAGATACTAAAGATTGAGAATCTTTCCAGTTGGAGCTAGTCAGCAACGACACAGATCTTTCGAGAGGTCACTCTAATATTTCCCTGTCGAAATTGGAAACCTCTTGTCTAACTCGTCGTTGAAGATATCTTATGAAGAAGCTGTCGACGATGAAATTGAAACAGATATCTTACTTGATTGACATCCCGAAGAAATCGACAAAGCTATTTGATGGAAGCCAAACGACGGATCATCATAAAAGAACTGTGCGATCAAATATACGCAGATTGGCTGAGGAAATATCGGTTGACTTGGGGTGGAAGTCATCTTTAAAGATAGATCGAATATTCAGGAAATATTTCACAACATCTCCGAAGTATTTGACGACATATTCTGATCGGGTTAGGGTTCCGTCCAAACATATATATACAATGCTAGGGCGTCCTTATGTGCGCGCCTCCCGAGTGAAAAAGGTAAACACGAGAGTTCGTGAGATTGGGGGAGAAGCGACGGCTGGCTATTCCACATCGGAATATTAGCCCTGAAGCAACCGTCTGCACAGTGTGGTGTTCAGGCTGTGCTGGAGGATCAACGAAGTACACACACACAGCTATCAAGCTACGTCTGTGAAAGAAGACGACTGAACTTCTGAGAAGTTCAAGACTAGGCCGAGAGAGAAGTCTCGTCCTACCCACAGGGGATCGAGGGGAGTAGCGACGAACCGAGATCGCAAATCCGAGAGACGGAGAGTTAGAGGCTAGGCAATTGCAAACTCGGAGTTGTGTAAGAGTAAGACCACTTGTAGCTCTAATTCTCGTAATACGATTTGTGCCCCATTATAGGGTGTGGGAAACCCCCCAGAGTAGGCGAGGCCGAACTGGGTAACATACCGTGCGTGCTCCTATTTTGTTTCTTTTACTTTGGTTCCCAGTACTGCCTGATACACTACATCAATAATCTGTTGGAACACTCTCTGGTAGAGTTTGGGTTCTATTAACTGTGTGTGTTTCAGCTATCTTCTCTACATGCTGGATCTTTACGAGAGGTGTCCAAGGGGTGTCTCAGCCATACCTTGAACTGTCAGTTGAACTGGTGTGCAAAGAGTTCAAGGTCTGTCGCAACAGTACCCTAGACACAAGCTTGAACAGGGGACACAATTTCATAGTTCTTCATCCTTTTCTTGAGGACGGAATGGATCTTTTGTCACATTAAGTGATCGAACAACCATAGGCGAACTGAGGAGTCGTATTTATACGACTCGTCGAACTAACTAATCCCATTTATTTTGACACTTTTATATGCAAACGTTTACTTTTTAGTATGGTTTTTCATTTCAAGTGTTTCGAAAGCTCTAGGAGAAACTGTGCAATAAAAGATGGTATTTCGGTGCCAAATCACCACAATGGCAGATCAGACCGTTGAAGCTTCAACAAAGCATTGGGAGTTGACGAATGATCCAAATAATATGAGCTAGATGTTGTTGCGTAGCTAACTGAATTCTCCACAACTCTCTAGTTCACAATGAGAGCAGAAGAGGTCATTTGGAGGGTCGAATCGAGAGCTGAAGGCAAAATTGGTGCGCAGAATGGATGATTTGTCTTCGAGAGGATCGAAAACCGTGCGCATTTTAAGTGTGCAGTCCACGCCGGTAAAACGTATATAGTCCACACCGCTAATATGTACATACCTCGCGGCTGACGTCAGCAAGTCTGAAAGTTAGAAATCTGGGCCCAAAATAGACTTAGAAACCCAATCAACTTATAAATTAGGGTTTGGGGAAAGGTTTTTAATTCATTCTATATCTTGGCTTCCAAGAATCAACACGATGGCTTTGGAGAAGAGCGCAAAGCTTTCGTTGAAAAGAATAATTTTATACTACTTCCATTCTAAAAAATACTTGTGTTTTCTGTTATGGCTATGAGTAGCTAAACTTCTATTTCAATTTATGGTTTTTTCCTTTTGACAATTGACGGAGCCCACCGCACTGTCGTTAAGGTGCGATGTTCTCTGTGCAAAATAAATTTATATCTCCGCTACTCGTACTCTACTAGTAGGTAGTAAAGGGTAAGTAGGGGTCGAACCCAAGGGAGTCAGGTGAATAGTTGTTCTTTAAGTAGGACAGTTGGGGGTTGGTTGTGATTTTAGTACTGAGAGTAGCGTGGGTTGGTTGTGATTTTAGTACTGAAAGGTAAAGTAACAGTTGATATTACAATTAAAGGAAAGCATTCGGTTTTAGGGGCCTTGTATCATAGTCTATTTATCATTGACCTCTAATGATCGTACTAAGTGTTCAAAGATGAATCAAGGCTATTTCTAGCACAAGACTTGCAACATCGTTTAGAACACTTGTTCTATTTAGACTAATTCCTCCTTTCAAAGTATCTTAGCTTTATGTGCATCCATTTGATCTTCAGTTACGATCAACCAAATGGTTTTTCAAAGAGGTCGAACTCCTCAGATAAGCTTTGCCCGTTAAAGCATCCACTTACCCGAGTATGTTCACGAACCCCACGAAAGAGCTTTGCCCGTTAAAGCATCCACTCAACCTTGGAAGTTCTAACCTAATATGTGGCACATAGAACAAGTTTTGAACACATAGAGGCACTAAGAGTAGGGTCTAAAACATTGTATGGTACAAGTACACCCCTTCAACCGAATGAAGGGTTTAGCTACGAATATTCATGGAACAGGACATCATAGCTAAGTGCGTTGAAAAGTAAAGATTTTGAAAGACAGTAAAGTAAAGTTTTTGAAAGTAAAGACATGAAAGTAAAGTACTGAATTGAAAAGATAGTAAAGTAAAGACGAGAATACTTACAAAAACCGTTGAAAGTGCTAAAGCTTCGATTCCAAAGTGCTTACATGATTGTGCTCTCAATCTAGAGAGATAAGTGATTTGTGATTTTGGAATGAGATGGGATATGTTTGGAATGATTTTACAAGGGCAAGGGAGGGCTCTATTTATAGGCCATGAAGAGGAGAAGATGTGGAGGAGAAGCCACCACATGTCACAAGATGGGAGGAGGAGCTCAAAGCCATCGGGTGATGTCACCTCTCCCTTAGCCACCGGCCACATGTTGGAGAAGGAGTGGCTTGTGGCTTTAGCCGCCGGCCACATGGAGGAAGGAGAGTGAGTTTGAGTTTTGTGAGTCTCATCCCAAAAAGCCATCGGTCTTTTCAGCTCCGGACTGACTCTGGTTGCTCTTCGGTTGGACTTGTTTTGAGTAATTCCACGTCAGGTTCTTGAAAATCAGAAATTGGTCGTGACCCGGAATGACTCGTAATTCATTTTCAGCTTTAAAACTCCTCCTTAGCCTGTATTCTCTCTAGACTTCAAAATACCATGTAGATAAATATCGGAACTAACAAGCAAAAGTTAAATAGACAAAGAGTCTAATTTGGTGGGTTTAACTGTGTTAATGATTCATACAATTATGGTCCATCTGATCACCCCACACTTTTAGTTGTTCGTTCCGAACAATGCTTTTTAAGGGCGGAACACAATCCAAGTAAAAACTTCAAATATGAAAGTGAGATTGTGGGACTAGATTTATCTTAATTCATGCATTACTTACTTATTACCAAATTAAACCGTGTAAATACTTAGAAGAAACTTGATACTTGTACCTTTGCGCCGAGATGCAAATTAATTCGGATGTTTCGGGAGATAGCCCTTTTCAGGCTCCTGGACTGCATTTTCGGGATCGACTCGCACTATATGGTTTCCTTGTAGCTTTCTCTAGCACGTGATTCAGTTCGGGTTTCACTGAGTTGAGCATTTTGATTTCTTTTTGGCGAGGGACAGCTTCTGTAGTGAATCGGCCTTTGGCCTTTGGCCTTTGATATTGAGTTGGAGTTTCTTCACTTTTGTTCGGTTAAAACCTTCACAATTTTGGCCTTTGGCCTTTGATTAGCTTCTTTGATCTTTTGCTTCTTTGTGACTTGCTAGTCCATTTTCTCAGCCTTTTTGGGAGGTCCAATCGTCGTCCGCAAGCATATGGAAATACCTCCCCGCTCTTTCTCATCCACGCCATTTCGCGCGGCTCAAGATGAGGGTCGCTCATCTATTTTCCCAGCTACTAGGACTAGAGATAGGACGGTTTGATTCCCGTCCCGCCTCTTGCATAAACGCTGCACGGCGGAGATGACTTCAATCTTCACTGAAACCCGAAGTGCAGCCTCCACTGACTTCGAAAACCATATAGTTAGATTCGATCCTTCGTGTGCTTGCCAAGCCTCTCTAGGGCAGTTTCTATCAACTCCACATCCCCTGTATATCTCAGCACAAAGGGACAAATGAGAAGTTATATTCTAAGTTTTTAAACAGTTGAATTTTTACAAGGTAAATGCATGAATTTAGATCTATCTTTTTCACATTCTCAAGTTCATATTTTCAAAAAGATAATATTAAGGGAAAAGGAAAAGAAAAAGCATGTTAATTAACTATGTACGCAGGCAATTCTCACCCCACACTTTTGAACGAAGGCGTGCCTTTCAGCACGACGTAGTTCAAAAGTCATGCAAATATATACAAGAGAAGGAAATGACTTTAAGGAAAAGAGAAGAACTGAACTCCCTTTTACTGTGTTGTCACATGTCGTGGGACGACATGCCTCTGAGCTGGATAATCGAGGGAGTTCGGCTGGGGCCTTGAACTCTCAGCGCAGGCCCGGTAATTTCTCGGAAGCTGCCTGGCTGATCTGATCTTGCTCCAAAAATCGATTCCTACATGTTAGACATTCCTTCAATACAAAAAGTGGGTGAGAGCGACTTACGGTAAAAACTAAATGACAGAAAGGAAAATTACTGAAAGTAAGATAGGTGTCGGGTTACCTCCCGACTAGTGCATTTGTTTAACGTCGTTAGCTCGACAGTTGGGATCACTAGTTGGGATCCCATGGGCGGCTTAAGTCAAATTTTGCCGCGGCTCCTGCATTGATTCTAGCCTTTACCCTTCCTGATTTTTTGCTGGATGATGTGCTTGGGTCAGGACTCCATTGTTCCGGTGATTTCTTTGTACCCGTGCGGCTATCACCAATGATGTTATAATATGAAATTCTGCCACTGAATGCAAGCGATAATGAGCCCTTGCCCATGTTGATCTTAGCCCCTGTGGTGTAAAGGAATGGTCATCCCAATATGATTGTTGGATGGTCGTTGATGGACCATAATTGTATGCATCATAAACACAGTTAAACCCACCAAATTAGACTGTTTGTCTATTTAACTTTTGCTTGTTAGTTCCGATATTTATCTACAGGGTATTTTGGAGCCTAGAGAGAATACACGCTAAGGAGAGGATTTTACGCTGAAAATATATTACGAGTCATTCCAAGGTCACGACCAGATGCCGACTGAAGAAATATCAAGATCCTGACATTGAATCACTCAAAACAAATCCTACCGAAGAGCAACCAAAGTCAGACCGGGGCCGAAATGGACTGATAGTTTTGTGAAAACATCACAAAACCTCACAAAACTCACTCTCCCCTTCATGGTGACCGGCGGCTTTTGGAGGAGGTGACAAAGGAGGAAGCTCCCCTCCTTTCTTCACCCACAACCGGCGGCTATGGAGCTCCATGGAGATGATGCCATGTGCTCTCCATCCTCACGACACATCTCCTCCTCTTTTGGCTATAAATACAAGCCATTCTCATTTGTAAATCCACAATCCTCAAAATCACAAAACACTTCTCTCTCTAAGTTTGGCACTTTGTAAGTTTGGTTTTCAATCTATAATACTCCTGTTGGTTCTTGAGTATTATAGTTCGCTCTTGAATACTCTTGTCGGTTCTTGTAGTACTCAAGCTTTACTTTTCTCTATTCTTGAGTACTCTTGTCGGTTCTTGAAGTACTCACCCCTTTCCCTTACTTACTGTCTTTCAAAAACCGTAAGTACTTAGCTATGGTATCCACCTCTATGGATATTCGTAGCTAAACTCTTCATTCGGTTGAAGGGGTGTACTTGTATCATAAAATGTTTTAGGCCATCTTTTTAGTGCCTCTTCTTTTTATTCAAAACTTGTTCTATGTGCCATATATTAGGTAAGCACCGAACTTAATATGGAGTTGCATATGACTGATATCCCTCTTGTATTATACTTGCAGGATGGTGACCCTAAAGAGTCACAAAATAAGGCGTGGGGTTCATTATGTAGTATAGCTGTTGACGTCCCACTACGGAAGACTACAAACTGGATTGCCAGCTATAGACAATTAGTCAGAAATACATGCATGAGCTGGAAAAACCATAAGGAGAAGAAACGTGATATGTCTTGCAAGCATGTCTCTACAATAGTTCCATTCGAGCTACCGAGGCATGACACATTTGGATGGAAACCAGGATGGAGACCATGGATAAGCATATGCCTATTTTGAAAGTCTCACACCATCGTCATCCGTCGATGAGGAATAGGGGAGTACATGTTCCCTTTTATTTTTTCTTTCCCTTTTTATCATGTATGGATTATTTGTCTGTGAACTAAAGTCATGTCGTGAGGACACGTCTTGGTTCAAAAGTGTGGGATGAGAGAGTCAGTTTGTCAGTTGTATCCACACATTTATTTTCATGCATTTGTAACCGTGTCTGCACGTTTCTTTTTGAAAAACATTGAATGAAAAGTTGTGGAATTTTCTCTATTTCTTAAATATGCATTATCGAATTTTGAGGATGTGAAATAGATGATGTTGACTATATTGTGTTTCTCTCGTGAAATTTGAATTATGTGACTACATGTGAACTTAACCCACTACGTGTCTTCTTGAGTTGAAATAAACAGGGATGTAGAGTTGATAGAAACGTCCTAGAGAGACTTGACAAGCATTCAAAAGATCGGATTTCTAATTATATTGTTATATGGATTTAGTGAAGGCTAACATTTCGAGTTCTATGGATTAGAATTTGCTTCGTCGCTGCAGCGTTTATGTAAGTAGGCAGGACGAGAAAACAAAACGTCATATCTCTTGTCCGAAGTAACCGGGAAAAGGTGGTGACCCCCATCTTGACTCGCGTCCAAAAGGGCGATGATTAGAAAGAGCGGGGAGGTATTTTCATATGCTTGCGGGTGATAATTGGACCTCTCTCAGAAGAAGAAATAGGGACAAGAAATTCACAATTAAGGAGCAAAGCTCAAGCAAAAAAAGAAACCAAGTTGTGAAGTATTACATGAAAAGGTGAAGCACCTCATTCATACACTAGAGCCAAAGGCCAAAGAAAGTTCACTACATCAAAAGTTGCCCAACAAAAGAAGAAAGAAAAGCTTAAAGCCTTAAAGCTCGAATGAATCACGTGCTAGAAAAACTAATGAAGTATAACCATATGGCTAGATTTCGGGACAGCAAATGCAGATCATGGGTCTAAAGAGGACTATCTCCCATTCATGTGAAGTCGTTTGAATTTCAGCTCAGAGGTAACATGTATCAAGTTAATTTTGGGTTGTGCATGATGATTTGAGTAACGATTGAGTTATGCATAGAAGAGATAATCTAAACTAGCAACTCATATTCATGTGCATGTATTCAGGATGTCTTAGAGCAGATTGTGGTATTATTTTTGTTTTCTTCTATGACTTGTTCTTGTTCGGGACGAACAAGTTTGAATGTGGGGTGGTTTTAGGAGACGTATTTATACGACTCGTCGAACTAACTAATCCCATTTATTTTGACACTTTTATATGCGAACGTTTACTTTTTAGTAAGGCTTTGGATTTCAGGTGTTACGGAAGCTCTAGGAGAAATTTTGAAATAAAGACGGCATTTCGGTGCCAAATCACCACAATGGCAGATCAGACCTTTGAAGCTTCAACGAAGCGCTGGGAGTTACGAATGATTCAAAAAATATGAGCTAGATCTCGTTGCGTAGCTAACTGAATTCTCCACAACTCTCTAGTTCACACCAAGAGCAGCGAGGTCGTTTGGAGGGTTGAATCGAGAGCTGAAGGAAAAACTGGCATGAATAATGGGTGATTTGTCTCCGAAACGATAGCGGACCGTGTGCATTTTAAGTGCACAGTCTGCGCTGGTAAAACGTACATAGTTTTCCCTACTAATATGTACATATATCACAGCTGACGTCACTAAGTCCGAAAATTAGAATTATGGGCCCAAAATAGATAAAGAAACCCAATCAACTTAGAAATTAGGATTTGGGGAAAGGTTTCTAATTCATTCTACATCTCAGCTTCCAAAAATCAACACGAAGGCTCTGGAGAAGAACGCGAAGCTTTCGACGAAGAGAAGAATTTTCTACTACTTCCATTCTAAAAAATGCTTGTGTTTTTCCGTTATAGCTATGAGTAGCAAAGCTTCTATTTCAGTTTAGGGTTTTTTCCTTCTGACGATACATTTTGAGACTCTTGTTCTTAATGCTTAATTCATGTTTTACTAGTTCTTGTTCTTCATCGCATGAATTGAATTGCAAGGTTAAGTGAAAACTTTGCCGTAAAGCTTAGTTTAACAATTACTTCTTACCGTTAATATCTACTGGAAACTTTACCGTAAAGCTAGATCGTAACACCTAGGTTTAATATTACCTTTGCCGGAATATTGTGCTTAGGAGAACTAGAAGCCTAATACTTTTGCCAGAATAGGTTGTGGTGTATCGCCTTTGATGTTCCCTTAAGTGGCATGTATTTGGCAAAACATAGCTTAGACGGTTCGAGCAGGTGTTCAGGGGGAGTTCGAACAATATCCTGGTACTCCTGTACAGAGTGATCAAGACGCGAGGATATACGCGAGGATATTTTCCAGAAGATATTGGCAACGAAGATTTCGACAAGTGGAAGTCGGCCTGCGACTTATTCGAGCATTAGATATTCGAATGAATATCTACATTGAAGATGGCGCGACTTACTTGGAAAGAAGACTTTGTATATTCTTCCAATCGATTTATGAAAGATATACATCAAATATTCAGGAATCAATTCCGAAATATTTGATGGGATTATCTTGTGCGAATTAGGGTTTCGCTCGAGCATATAAATACAATGCAAGGGCAACCCTAATTCCTATCGCTTTCAAAGATCAATTATACATGAGCATATCTTGCTGATTGGAGAAGAAGAAAGTGACGACCGGTTGTGTTTTCTCATTGAGAATACACCAATGCAAGTGCAGTCTGTTCAAGTGCAACACAGACTGTCTGAAGCGTATCAACTGCCGCACACAACAAAGGTGAACAAGCTTTCGAGAGAAAGCATCCGAGCTTCTGGAGAAGGTCGAGAACGTTCAGACTGCCGGTTCTGAACGAAGGGGATCGAGGGGAATTGCGGTGAACCTCGGTTGCAAATCTGAGAGACGGAGTATTGAGGTTAGGCTATTACAAGGTGTAAGTGTAAGTCCCTGTGGAAACCCTATACTCGTAATAAAGATTTGTTGTCCCTTTTTCGGGTGTGGGAAACCCCCCAGAGTAGGCGGAGCCGAACTAGGTTATCAGTCTGTGTGTCTCTACTGCCTTTATCTGTTTGCTGAACTGTTGTGATAAGAGTTCAACCTCTGTGTGTTGAACTGTTGTGCAAAGAGTCCCAGGTCTGTCGCAACACTACCTTGGACACAAGCTTGAACAGGGGACATAATTTCAATTGGTATCAAAGCAGATCACTCGACACACTGAGTGGGATCCTAAACTGTTCAAGATGACTCTGAAGGAAGGACAAAGCATAACCAGACCCACGCTACTTGAAGGATCGAACTATGCCACATGGAAGCCTGTGATGAGATCTTTTCTGAAATCACTAGACGAAAAGGCATGGAAGGCTGTTCTGAAAGGGTGGACGGAACCCATAATGAACAATCTCACTGGAGAACCGATCGCCAAACCAGAAGCTTTGAGATCTTCTAGGTGTTTGAAGAAAACAAGCTTCGGGCGGCCTGGGAAGAGGGGAGCACCAAGATACAAGACTGGGAAGTGCCCCTCTTTGAAACCAGTAACCTCCAGAAGGCTTCGTCTATGAGTATCCATGATGGTCTTAGAGAACAAGATTTGGCTCTTTTCAGGATTCAACATTTGACCTGAAATAGAATAGAATTGCTGAATAGTAGATAGCAGCTTACGAATCGAGTTTTTACTGCCATTAGAGAAAACCACCATATCATCTGCATAGAGGAGGTGATGTACTAGAGGGGGGCCACATGGACTAATAAAAGGGCTGATGACTCTGCGATGCATAGCCGAGTTAATCATCCTACTAAAATTTTCCATGGCGATAATAAATAGAGTTGGAGATAGGGGTCCCCTTGACGAACCCCTCTGTTGGATTTAAAAAAGCCAAAGGACTCAATTGATAGAATACCAACAGCAAGAAATATTCCGGTAAACCAAGTCACACCAATTATGCGAGAAGCCAAAGGCCCGAAGCATATGCAGCAAGAAACGCCAAGACAGACGGTCATACGCCTTGGACATATCTAGTTTAACCATAATAATACCTCCAAAGGTCTTGTGGTTGATGTCTCGGATTAGGTCATGCGCTATGCCAATGCTTTCGTGAATGCTTGATGAGCCGTATTTATACGACTCATCAAGTCATCAAATCCCACCAATTCTGACACTTTATCATGCAAACAGTTACTTCTTAGTGTTGTTTTGCATTTCAGGTGTTTTGGAAGCTCTAAGAGGAATCGCGCTCAAAAGATGGCATTTTGTGCAGAAAAATATCACAAGGCAGTTCTGGCCACTCTGGCCCGAGCAGGACCAGGCCCTAGCCGAGCAGTCTAGCACCAAAATCAAATCGCTCAGGCAAACGAGCTGATCTGACAATTCGGACTCGAGCAAGTTGATCAAAATAGCAGATAAGTTGGACAATGTTACTAAACCAAGGATAACGCCCAAGCAGATTGGCAGCTGGCCCAATTCCAAGGGTCCTGTGCGCGCTAATAGGCACCAAAACCAAGTTGCTCGACCAGACGGGCGAATCTGGAAAATCCGGCTCGACCAAGTTGTTCGAAATACCCAAAAACTCATAAGATCTCACTTCCCAGACAAAACGCACGAGTGAAATGGCCGGGATGGACAAAACGATGTTGGAACTGCATAAGGCCCCGCGCGCTGGGCCAAGTCGGTGCAACAAGGAGAGGCGATTTAGTTTGCTTGCAAGCTAAGCGAAGTCAGGATTTGGACATGTTCCCTAATCTGTTTTTGGGCCCTTTCCAAATCCAGACTTAGGAAGCCCAATGTCCTTAGCTATAAATAAGACCTCTCGGTCAGTCCATAAGCATCCCATTCTGCAGAGACGAGCGACATCACCAACCGGCCATGACGAGCCTTATACCTTCGACGCAGAGCAGAATTCCTTACTTACTTACAATTATTTTTGCATTGTTTTCCATGGATATGAGTAGCTAAACCCCTCGTTCTGGCTAGGGCTAATAAATTGTGACTTTCGTTTGAGACTTTGTGCTTAATGCTAATTCATGTTCTACTTGTTCTTGTGCCTGTTTATCTCGGACTAAACTGTGAGGCTAAGCGGATTCCCGAAACGGTTAAACTTAGCCGAGCAATTTAGCCTCATATTTCGCTGCTTGTTTAATACTGAAACGTTAGGACAAGTAGTCGCACCTAATCTTGCATAACCTGAAATGGAGTGCTAGGTTAACTAGAAGTCTATAACCTGAAACTGAGTAGATTGTGGCGTAGTGGCTTGAAATGGCCCTACCTTAGGTTATAACCTGAAACGGAGTAACCACACTTAGGAACACGCACTAGATCATTAGAAGTCGATGATAATTGAGTCATAATAAAAGCCCTAGTCTGAATGCTCTCTCATATTGAATCACAACCTTTTATTTACTCGCACCTTTAATAATCTACTCACACCCCAATTGTCGTTCTTTCAGTCCCAGGACACGAGTAGCCGAACTGCTCCCTTGGGTTCGACCCTTGCTTGCCACTTTAGTAGGTTTCTCGCAAGGAAAATATAAATTCAAATTTGACTTGCACGACGACGCCTGTCAAATTTTGGCGCCGTTGCCGGGGAGCTACGCATCAGTGAAGTTGTTCTTTCTGTTTTCTTTTTTTGCTTTTGTTTAGCTATTCTTTGTTTTTGCAGCGAAATAGCTGGATTCGAGTTCTAGGTGCCCGATTTCATCCCATAATACCTTGTTCTGAGTGGAAAGACGAGGCGGTTAGAAATCACTACTTAGCTGTGTCATAGGGTGTTTTTAGCCATCCGAGATCGTTTACTATTTTATTTTGAATTTTTAGTGTTTTTAGAAATTTTCCGTTTTTTGAAATTTTCAAATTAGGGTTTCTCCTTTGCTCTCTATTACCATGTCTCGTGCAGGTAGTCAATTAGGAGACGACCAACACTTCGGAGTTGACCCACTCATCCACAACAATGACGAGGTACCACCACTGTTCTATGAAGACCCAGAGCAGCTAGTCCGGGCTCGGAATCGAGCCAGCAAGGAGGCCGCTCGACAGAACCAAGGAGCACCCGTGGCACAGAATGGAGTAGGCCCGAGGCCACCAGTTCAGCAACAACCGTTCCAACAACAGCAAGTGCCACCTCCACAGCCGAGACGACTACCGCCACAGCCACTCATCGAGGATGACTATGACGACGAGTACGATGACCACGAGCCCACCATGGGAGAACTGTCCGCACCAAACTTCAGAAATCAGCCATGGTGCATCTACGAGGGCCCCGAGCTAGAGGGCATAGTGATCAACTCGGCAGTCGTCCATCACCTGCCCAAGTCTCAGGGCGTCAGGGGGAATCGGCCACTACTAATCTGCAGCACTATCTTGGCATATGCCAGAACCTCAGGCCATACGGAGTTGAAGTCGAGGACTTCAAACTAAAAGCCTTTTACTTTTCACTCATAGATGTTGCTAACGATTGGTTCTTATCTTTGCCCTCAGGTAGCATTCAAACATGGGACCAGATGCAGAAGAGGTTCCTCAATAAGTACTACCCGGCGGGCAGAGCTATGCAGGTCCGTAGGCAATTGCAAGATCTCAGGCAAGGCCCGAATGAGAGGATGTATGAGTACGTGGAGAAGTTCCAGGCCTTAGAACAGAGCTGCTGCAACCTCGGACTCCCCGAGAAGCTGATCGTAGAGTACATGCTCGAGGGACTGAGGAGGCTCGATAGGAAGTTGCTAGACGCTTCGGTTGGGGGAACGCTCATGAGACTATCCCCAGCCGGTGTGCGAAGAAAGATTATGGAAGTGGTCGAGAATGCGAGATTCCAGGACGAGTCCAATAAAGAGGAAGAATTCATCCGGACCAGGAACGTCTCAAAGGTCGAGCCCCCATCCAGTTCAATGGCCGAAGAGCTCAAGCAGCTAAAGGAGATGATGCAACAGGTCATCAGGAGGCAACCGGTCCAAGCAAAGCCATGCGAGTTCTGTGGTGCTACAAACCACAAAACAGACGAGTGCCCGACTGTAGTAGAGGACAACCTGGGTGAAGTCAATGCAGTGGGCGATTACCAGAGCTATGGCAACCGAGCCGGGCCAGTCCGACAGTATGGATCAGCCACGAATGGGCAAGGGGCTAATGGGAAAAACTGGAGGAACGACAATCAGCACATCCATGCCCAGAGGGAGCCAACACAGCCGGCCGCACCTCAGCAAGCCCAGTAGTACTACCGGCCGCCATACCGACAACAGCAAGGAGGGCAGAACGGGCCAGGCCAGTACCAGCAGAGACAGGACCACAACCAGGCCGGACCGAACCAGCAGGGATCGAGCAAGTCCTTGGAGGACATAGTGAAGGACCTGGCCACCTCAGTGCATCAATTCCAGGCCAAGATCGATGGAGCCATTATCGACCTATCCAAGCAGATGTCCAACTTGGCCCAGGACGTGTCCGAGCTGAAAAGAGATCTGGGGAGGCTGCCGTCCCAAATAGTGCCCAGTCCAAGAGGGAACGTCAGCATGATGAAAGTAGTGGACGTGGACGCATCACTTAAGGATTCTGCATATTGGGTAAACAAGATGCTCGAACCGGTTGACACGGAGGCGAAGAGCAGCAAGGAAGAGCTTGCGGTTGAGTCCACCAACCCAGAACCACTCGGACCGCTCAGGCCGGGCGCGCTCATAACACCCGGGCCAGGCTCGGTCCTCATGGCCGAAAATTTTGAAACTACTGTTCCTTCATGTGCTATGCAGGTAATCGCTTCCGAAGGCCATGTGATCAATAAGGATGAGCCAAAACGGAGATTGGTAGCAAGACCTACACAGAACAACCCGATGATGAGGCATCCACTCGCTACAAGCCATGAGACAACGCCAGGGAAGAGTAAGAACCCAGGGGCCTTCACGGTCACCTGTGGTATCGGTGAGACTCAAATTCCTCACTGTTTGATTGATCTTGGTGTTGCCATTATGTTATGCCATATTCTCTATATTATTCATTGAAACTTGGCCCATTGAAACCACCTAGATTGTTGATAGAGTTAGGGGATAAATCATGTATTCATCCTATTGGCTTGCTTGAAAACCTAACCCTCCGAGTAGGAGACCTTGTTGTTCCTGCAGATTTCTATGTCTTGCGGATGGGAGATGCTAGAAACGACGATCCTCCAGCACTCATGGCCATTCCTTTTCTCCACCAAGACCAAGATTGACATGGGCATAGGCTTACTGTCACTTGCATTCGATGGCAAGACATCAGATTTCTATGTCTATGGGGATGCTGACCGGCCATGCACGAGGAAACTGCCGGACATTGTGAACACATCAGATTTCGGTGCTCTAGTTTCTGACCAGCCAGAAGAGACCATGCATGCGACTGGGCCAGCAACTATGACTAAGATGTCTTCGCCAACTTAGGCGAATGTAAAGATGAACCCGCCCGATCGATGGAGAGCATAATCGAGCACACCATTCCACGAGGGCTTTGGGCAGATCGAAGGAGACGCTGAGGGGAAGTTTGACCTCATACTATTTGCTTGCATTGTGTGTCTAGAGTCTAAGTCGTGCCGTGAGGACACGACCTTATTCAAAAGTGTGGGGTGGGAGAGTCAGTCATTGTGTCAGCATGTTTATTTTCTTGCACCTGCATAGAGTCAGCACGTTTCCCTTAAATTTTTAAATTTTTTGTACAAATTTCTCTCTATTTCCTAGAATTGCGGTATTAAATTTTGATGATGTGAAATAGATAGAGCCGATTACATGCATGTCTCTTGTGAAAATTGAATTGTGCAATGACATGTGAAATTAACCCATTACGTGCCTTTGTAAGTTGAGATAAATAGGGATGTGGAGTTGATAGAAACGTCCTAGAGAGACTTGACAGAACATTCAAAGAACCAGATTTCGAGTTATATGGTTATATGGATTTCGTGGAGGCTAGCACTTCGAGACGACATGGTTAAGAGTCTGCTCCGCCACCGCAGTGCTTATGCGGTCAGGTGGGATAAGAAAACAACACACCGTCCAATCTCTAGTCCAAGTAGCCGGGAAAATAGACGAGCGACCCTCGGCTTGACTCGCGTCGAAAGGACGAGGATGAGTGAGAGCAGGAAGGTATTTCCATATGCTTGCGGGGGATGATTGGACCTTCGTCAAAGAAGAGGAATCACGGATGAGAAGTTCACAATCAGTAGCAAAAAGAGAAAAATCAGTCAATTGTGAAGTTTTTACATGCAACAAAAGTGAAGTACACCACTGTTACATCAAAAGCCAAGTCACTACAAAAGCTGTCCCAAAAGAACTCAAGCACCTTGAAGCTCGAATCAATCACGTGCAAGAAAAAGCAATGAAGTATAACTATATAGCAAGAATTCGGAACCAAAAGTGCAGTTCATGGGTCTAAAAAGGACTATCTCCCAGACATCCGAATTGATTTGCATCTCGGCCCAAAGGTAACACGTATCAAGTTAGATCCATGTTTGAGTATGATACCTTTAGTAACAAGGTGTGCATGGGAAGGTGAAATCTAGATTAGCAAGTCATATTCATGTAGCAATATCTAGGACGTCGAAGTAATTGTGATGTTTCAATTTATTTTCCTCTTATGACCTAGTCCTTGTTCGGGACGAACATGTTTAAGTGTGGGGTGGTTTGATGAGCCATATTTATACGACTTATCGAGTCATCAAATCCCACCAATTCCGACACTTTATCATGCAAACAGTTACTTCTTAGTGTTGTTTTGCATTTTAGGTGTTTTGGAAGCTCTAAGAGGAATAGCGCTTAAAAGATGGCATTTTGTGCAGAAAAACATCACAAGGCAGTTCTGGCCACTCTAGCCCGAGCAGGACCAGGCCCCAGCCGAGCAGTCTAGCACCAAAATCAAGTCGATTGGGCAAACGAGCTGATCTGACAATTCTGACTCTTGCAAGTTGATCAAATTAGCAGATAAGTCAGAAAATATCACTAAACCAAGGAGAACGCCCAAGCATATTGGCAGCTGGCCCAATTCCAAGGGTCCTCCGCGCGCTAATAGACACCAAAACCAAGTTGCTCGACCAGACGTGCGAATCTGGCAAATCCGGCTCGACCAAGTTGTTCAAAATACCCAAAAATTCGAACGATCTCACTTCCCAGACAAAACGCACGAGTGGAATGGCTGGGATGGACAAAACAACGTTGGAACTGCATAAGGCCCCGCGCGCTGGGCCAAGTCGGTGCAACAAGGAGAGGCGGTTTAGTTTGCTTGCAAGCTAAGCGAAGTCAGGATTTGGACATGTTCCCTAATCTGTTTTTGGGCCCTTTCCAAATCCAGACTTAGGAAGCCCAAGGTCCTTAGCTATAAATAAGACCTCTCGGTCAGTCCATAAGCATCCCATTCTGCAGAGACGAGCGGCATCACCAACCGGCCACGAAGAGCCTTATACCTTCTACGCAGAGCAGAATTCCTTACTTACTTTCAATTATTTTTGCATTGTTTTCCATGGATATGAGTAGCTAAACCCCTCGTTCGGGCTAGGGCTAATAAATTGTGACTTTCGTTTGAGACTTTGTGCTTAATGCTAATTCATGTTCTACTAGTTCTTGTGCCTGTTTATCTCGGACTAAACTGTGAGGCTAAGCGGATTCCCGAAATGGTAAAACTTAGCCGAGCAGTTTAGCCCCATATTTCGCTGCTTGTTTAATACTGAAACGTTAGGACAAGTAGTCGCACCTAATCTTGCATAACCTGAAACGGAGTGCTAGGTTCACTAGAACTAGAAGTCTATAACCTGAAACGAAGTAGATTGTGGCGTAGTGGCTTGAAACGGCCCTACCTTAGGTTATAACCTGAAGCGGAGTAACCACACTTAGGAACACGCACTAGATCATTAGAAGTCGATGATAACTGAGTCATAATAAAAGCCCTAGTCTGAATGCTCTCTCATATTGAATAACAACCTTTTATTTACTCGCACCTTTAACAATCTGCTCACACCCCAATTGTCTTTATTTTCAGTCACAGGACACGAGTAGCCGAACTGCTCTCTTGGGTTCGACCCTTGCTTGCCACTTTACTAGGTTTCTCGCAAGGAAAATATAAATTCAAATTTGACTTGCACGAGGACGCCTGTCAATGCTTCTCCCCTCTACGAAACCTGTTTGCTCAGAGCTAATGAGGCGTTCTAGTGTCCCTTTAAGTCTGTTGTTCAGGTTGTTTCATATCACTTTATGCGTGAAGTTACACAGGCTTATAGGACGGAGGTGGTCTACCGAGCGCGCTCTCTTAACTTTAAGGAGAAGGATGATATTTGTCGTGGCAATGCTTTGAGGGATCTGGGAGCCTAAAAAGAAACTATGCACAGCCGCGATAAGGTCATTTTTCACGGTAACCCAATAGCTAATGTAGAATTTACCGGTAAAGCTCCGGACCTGGGGCTGATTTTGGGTTCATGGAGAAGACAATGTGCCTTACTTCCTCTTCATCAGGCAGCTTGAATTAGGTCATTTTCAAGGTCGGTGATAATGGGTTGAATTAGGTCATTCACCGAGATGTCGTCATGGGTCTGGAAAGCCCCAAAGAGCTCCTGGAAGCGCGAGGCTGCTGCTTGACCAATCACCTGAACATCTTCCAAAACACTCCCATCCTCCAAATGTAAGCGGAGACTATTTTGAATTCTCCGAGCCTTAATGGCCGCGTGGAAGAAATTGGAGTTGCGCTCCCCTTCATGAGCCCACTGAAGACGAGATTTCTCCTCCAAAAAGCTGAGTTGGTACCGAAGCAGGTCGTTCAGCTCCAGTTTGGCACGTTTGACATCTTCCTGGGTTTTATCATCCCATTGTTGTTGCGGCTGAAATTCCAGGCGCTCCACAGGGTTAGTCGTCTCCCTAACTTTCGCATTTATGTCGGGTTATTAACCCATTTGTCCCTCTTTCAAACTCAAAACATCCAAATGCCCCTCTTGAAAATCAATTAACCAGAATGCCCCCTTTTTAATGTTTTTGGTTTTTCCAAAACCGGGAATGCCCCTTTTTTAATGTTCTTAGTTTTTCCAAAACTGGGAATGTCAATTTCAATATTCCCGATTTGAGGGAAACCAGGAATATATCAAAACATACCCTTTCATTCATCCACGTTTCGTCCACGCATGCCCTAAACCCGGCCACGTAATCCTTTTTTATGTTCCCGGTATGAGGAAAACCGAGAATATTACAAATTGACATTCCCGGTTTTTGGGGAACCAGGAATATTACAAAAAGGGGCATTCTGGTTATTTAAGTTTGAAAGGGGGCAAACGGGTGAAATGAGTTTGAAAGAGGGGCAATCGGGGCAATAACCCATTTATGTCACCAAACACATCTCGATTCCACTGCTTCAGAGCCGACCTAACTTTTTTCAATTTCAGACCAAAATTATTCATGGGTTCTTGATGGGCTTATCGGCCCAAGCTTGAGAGACCACATTGTTGAAATCCGTATGCTGGATCCAAGCCCCAATAAACTTAAAACTAGATTTTCTCTTCCTAATGGAAGTGGTAGAGATGAGAATAGGGCAATGGTCTGGAGTTTTTTTTTAAAACTGATCCTTTTGAGTTTCCTCATTTGAAAACTAACCCCTTCGAGTTTCGAATTTCAAAACTGACCGTTTTTTAATAAAATCGGATTCCCTATTTCCTTTTTTTTAAAAATCGGAAACTGAAATTCCGGTTAGTTATGTTTTGTAACAAACTGAATTTTTGAGTTCCGGTTTTTGAAAGATCTGGTTGATGTGGACGACGGTCAAATACATGGCTTCCACATAAGACCGGAATGCGCCATTCCGTTGTTTTAAAAACATCGGAATCCAGATTTCTGGTGTTTTGCGAAATTAAATTTGTTTTATTTAGCCCGTTATTACGGTCCGTATTTTAAATAAAATTATACAGCAGTTTGGAAATCATTGAAAGTTGGACATTAGAAACATAGTTGTAGTAAAATAAAAATGAACAACAACAAAACTATAGGTAATTTAATTTAGGATTTAGCTTGCATTGGCGAAGGGACAAGACCTTCTGTTATGACCAGTTTGTTGGCATAATTTGCACCTTTGAATCCTGCCCGGGGATTATGATTAGGAAGCCTCTCCTTGAGTACTGGACTGGCCGACATCCCTCTGGTCCATTTCCGTACGCCTTCGCCTTGTCGGATTTCTACCGACGTTTGTACGTTTGATGTGAGGATTAGGCTTATGTGGAAGTCCAACATAGGGTTCCCACAATTCAGAATGAGGTAATGGACTGAAATAGTAACTCCAGGTCATGTTGTAAGCTGCAAGTGTATACTCATCAGGCACATAGTCGCTATATTCCCTGTTCGTGGACTTACAAACTGCAATTACATGACTGCAGGGAATATGAAATGTCGCCCATTTTCCACATGAACTTGTTTTCTCGGGTATGCAAACTCTCCACATATGATGCTTAATTCCCGTGGTAACCTGATAAGTTCCCTGGGCCGGGTTAAAAAGTACGACTCTGTGGAACTGTGCCCTTTCTCGGAGTACCTCCAACCTCTCGTGTACCTTTGGTGCAAAAGCTGATTCCGTATTGTCGTAACGATAACGAAGGGTGTGGAATTATTTATTCAACTGTTTGAAAGTGAACATAACCAATCACGTCCGTACTTGAAAACGTTATTGAACGATTCCGAAGCGTTCGTGGTCATTGAGCCCCATCTCATACCATCAGTATCCAATGCCAAAGACCATAAATGAGGGTCCACGTTGCGCAACCAATTTCGTACGTCAGGTCTATCTTTCAACTCCTTCATCAGCTCCTCATATTGAGCTGCAAACTTGTACTCTTTTTGGCATATGCAACCTTGCCAAGTTTTTTTTTCCAAATAAGAGTCTTTCACCTTCTTGTTGAAGTTGCTCTGGAAGTGGTGAACGCAGATACGTGCGAGTGGCGCATTCCGGTTTCCGTTTAAACAATACGTGCGAATGGCGCATTTCGGTTTAATTTCGCAGAACACCGGAACCCCGGTTTCCGGTTTTTTAAACAATACGGAATGGCGCATTCCGGTCTTACGTGGAAGCCACATATTTGACCGTCGTCCACATCAGCCAAATCTTTCAAAAACCGGGATTTCAATTTCCGGTTTTTGAAAAAACAGAAATAGGAAATCCGGTTTCATTAAAAAAGGGTCATTTTTGAAATTTGAAACTCAAGAGGGTTAGTTTTGAAATGAGGAAACTCAAAAGGGTCAGTTTTAAAAAAAACTCCAATGGTCAGAGCATATACGGGCAAGATGTTGTACTTCAAAGTTTGGGAACTCCGCCAGCGCCAGACCTTTAAGCAGCACTCTGTCAAGCCTCTGCCAAATACTACTTCTGCCCTGTTGATTATTAGACCACGTATATGGGCAACCACTAAAACCTGCATCCGAGACCCCCACCTACATCATGAACGTAGTAAACTCATGCAAAGATGATGATGCCGGGCTAACGCCACCTTGTTTTTCAGAAAAGCAGGAGATGGTGTTGGCCTACTAGGATCCACGGCTTGTCGATCTGGGACGCGACATCACAGAGGTCGGCCCATAATTGAGTCCTTGTTTTCTGATTAGTCGAGGCGTAGATGAAAGTGCAGAAGAATTCCTACTCATCAACCTTAACAAGAATAGTAATATGTTGCGAAGAAAACCACATTAAAGAAATATCAAAGTTCTCCCCCCAAAACACCCAGATGTGAGTGTTTTCAGGGCTGCAGTGAAGATAATTGTGAAGGTGCATATTTGACGCAAACTTGACCAGACCTTTAGCATTCATTTTAGGCTCCAGGATAGCGCACAAACCAATGTTATGATTATTGATCATTTGCTTGAGGAAGTCACATGTACTTTTATTGGCAACTCCTCTCGCATTCCAGCAAAGAAAGGTTTGTCGTATCATTGATCACCTTTGAAAGAGCAGTACTCGTTGCTCACCTCTGTATTAGTACAAGCCTTTGTCACAGCGTTGTCATTGCGTAAAGGTCCTTGTTTAGAAGTTTGGGAGAGTTGGAAGACGCCCTGCTTTGTCATGGCGTTTATCCTTAGATGAAGTTCGGCCTGGGGAAGATCTTTGGAAGCAAAAGTAATAGGGGTGTCATGGGCCATCTGGGTCCCTCGAACCTTAGTGGAAGGTTTCCTCGGCTCAAAGACAACTGTTTCCCCGTTATTCATCACCAGGCTACTCGGATTATATATGTGGAGGTTAACTTCTTTGCGGTTGGCCGATATCGCTGTGGTTTGGGGATTCGCCTCGAACTATTGTTTGGCCTCACACTACACCCGATTGCACATTATACGACTCTCTTTGCTGTAGTTGTATATGCAGAAGTCGCATATGTTAGGTTATCTGACAGTATTTTGTAGTGAGTGTCGTATAAGACATCCATACGCGACATCCTCAATGCGACAAATCATTCACTGTTGTATATGGTACCCTTTGCGACAGCACCGTAAACGATAGCATAAAACGTGTCGCATCAGTTGGCATATGAGACATCATGTTAAGAGACACATCAAATGATGTCCCTTAAGTCGTCTTATGAGACATCATGTTAAGTGACACAGCAAACGATGTCCCTTAAGTTGTCATACGAGACATCATGTTAAGAGACACATTAAATGATGTCCCTTAAGTTGGACATGCGACACTCTACTTTTTTGAATAATTAATAAAGTAATATGTAAGTGACATTTAGTGCGTCGTACATGATGTTGCTCGACTCATTTATGTTCGCGAACAATTCTTTATGTGCTCGTTAACATACTCGATTAAAAATCGTTTATATATTCGATTAACACTCTATTATATTGTTCTAAACTCGTTAATGAGCTCGATTAAAGTAATTTTGTACACTTTAACATACTTTTTCATTGAAAGCTCGTTTCGACTAAAGCTCGTGTCATTGAGTTACTATTTCATTTTGGGTCCTCACATATTTTAATCTTCATCTTTTCATGTAGTTTTTAATCTAGAAATTTTGTTGTGTTTGTAATATTATATATTCCCCATTATTTTCAGATTCTCACCAAAATCAAGAGAAACACAAGTGTGAGACCAATATACTTCAATCCCGTAGTTTGAGACACCACATACATTATGAAAAATTATAAAAATATACTATCTCTATAACTGCAGTTGACACCACATTACAAAAAGAAAAATACACAACTAGAAAAGAAAAATACAAGCCGGTAGGTAGTATAACTTTAAGATATTAGTAAAGATTCATTTTTTTAAACATATGCTTATTGGGCGAGTGATTTACTTCAATCTGCACTTTTTTTTTCATTCCTTTATCCAATATACTATCTCTATGCTTATTGCAAATTAAAAAGACCAAGTTTCTAAAACAAAACCCAAGTGTTACTAAAACGACATGCGTTTTTGCAAAATTTTAAAACAAACAATTCCTTCTCCTCCTTAGGGTTTCATCGCTTCACTTCTAATTTTCCTGCTTCTCTAAACCTCGCGCAGCCGAACACTCTCACTCTCTCCTGCTTCTCCAAAGTTGCAGAGCCCGGAGAAGGTTGTGAAGGCGCACCACAAATTGTTCAGATCCAGATCCAGCCGCTCACAAACCGCTCGCGCAATCGTCTCTCACAAACCGCATTGAGTTTCCGAGTTTCCAGATCCAGATCCAGATTTTCCTTTCATTCACTTTCTCTCTCAACGCCATCTCGTTCTGCTGCTTCGCTCTTCTTCTTCGTCAAGCGAATTGTACTCCCGGATTGAGTTTCCGAGCCTCATCATTTTTCTTGAAAATTGGCTATGTATTTTCAAACTTGAGGTTTAAGTTTGAAAGTCGATCTACCGGATTGGGTGGTTTGAGCTTTGAGGCATTATCCGGGGGATCTGAGGCGGATTTTGGTTCAATTTCAGGATCTCGGTGCGGGTTGGGTTTGGGTGGTTTGTGCTAAAATTTGCCGCCGGCATTCCGACAGCTTTGTGTGGTTTTTTTTAGGTTTTGTTGTTGTTGTTGTTCATGCTTTGTTCAAATTTTGACCAATTCAGCGCCATCTCGTTCTGCTCATGAGGTGAGTGATGGACCAAAGTTATACGAATCATAAACACAGTATAACCCCCTTATTTAGACTGTTTGTCTATCTAACTTCTACGTATTAGTCCCGATATATTTCCACAGGGCATTTTAGAGACTGAAGTGAAAACACGCTAAGGAGAGGATTTTATGCTGAAAAGATAACAAGAGTCAAACCAAGGTCAAGATCATATGCCGACTGAAGAAATATCAAGGATCCTGACGTTGAATTGACCATAACAAATTAATCAGAAGAATCAGGAGTGGAGTCAAGACAGACCGGGGAAGAAACACATTGACAGTTTTGTGAAAAGACTGCACAAAACTGTACAAAACTCACATTTGGGCAAGATGACCGGCCACCATTCAAGGAGGTGGGCAAGGGAGGAGCTCCTCCCCCTTGGGTGACCGGCAACCGGCGGCGCCACCTCCTCCACCAAAAGCCGCCGGCCTCCTCCCCTTCCTCCACATGTTGCCATATCCTCCCTTGATTTCTCCTCCAATCAAAATGCAACACTTGCCACCCATCTCCACCACCCATCTCCTCCCCTTTGGGCTATAAAAGGAGGAGCTCCTCCTCCTCCAAAAACACACCTCAATCTCATTTCACTTCTCTCTCTAGAAGTTGTAATATTTGTAATGTTGTAATCTTGGCTTTGGAAATAAAGGATAGCTCCCTTGGCGCTTCAACGGTTGTAAGTAATTCTTAGTATTTATTCAACTGTTTTATTTCCTTAGTTATAATGTTTAGCGCGATGAATAGTAGCTAAACTAGTAGTTCGGTAGAAGGGGCGCACTTGTATTATAAAATGTTTTAAGACTATTAACTTAGTGTCTAGTCTTAGTATTCAAAACTTGTTCTATGTGCCATATATCAAGTCAGAGTTTCTAAGGTTGAGTGGAAGCTGTCACAAGCAAAGCTCTTCCGTAGAAATTCGTGATCATACTCGGTAAGTGGAAGCTGTCACAAGCAAAACTTATCGAGGAGTTCGACTTATCTAAAACACCACTTGGTCAAAAACGTAACTGGGAGATCAAGTGGATGCACTTACAGCTAAGATACTTCGAAAGAAGGAATTAGTTCTGCTTAGAACAAGTGTTGCTTTAAACGATGTTGCAAGTCTTGCGCTACGAAAGGGCCTCGATTCATCTTTGAATACTTAGATAATTCACTAAATGTCAATGATAAATAGGATATAATACAAGGCCCCTGAAACCGAACATTTCTCTTTAATTATAAACTGTAATTTACTTTCCAGTTTAAAATCAACCAACCAACCAATCAATCAATCAAAATAGCTGGTAGCTTTAAAACCAACCGACCTTAAACACGCTCCCACGCTGCGTAATCCCCCCGAAGAACAATTATTCCCCTGATTCCCTTGGGTTCGACCCCTACTTACCAAGTACTACCCAGTAGTATAGTTGCGAGTAGCGGACTATTATAAATTTATTTGCACAAATCGCTTTGACGACGAGCGGTTCTGTCAGTGAGTAACTGAGTATTACCCTGGTTTTGTTTTCCTGCTATAATGCGTATATGTTTCGAAGTGGATTTTGTTATATTATCAACAAGTCTTTTTTCTATTCAAACATTTTAGTTTGCCATGTTGTTGAACATTGCAAGGTAGTTTGATCGTAGTTCCAAATGAGCAGCTTGAAATGGAGTCAAAGAAGAAGAAGAGCGTTGGATTTCAAGAGAAGCTTGAAATGATGAAGAGATTTCAGCGCCACGGACACCAGTTCAATTATCCTCATCTCTGCGCAAGCCACGGATGTCTGGCACGTTGTATCACAGTGCACAGAACTGTAGGAGGTGTAGGAATGATAAGCTGGAGAGCTCTAGCTACTGGATAGAACAGATCAAGTTGGCTGAGTTTGTTGGGAAGCACTTTGCATCCATCATGTTCTTCCAACTTGAGCACGAATGCAACGCTGAGCCTGCTAGGAGCCTAAAGATTGAGCTAAAGAGGTACTTGTCGCGACATGGGCATTTAGTAAGGCAAAAGGAATGGATTGAAGTTTTGCGCAACTACGGATTAGACTTACTTGATTGTTATTAGACTTGTAAGTTGAAGAAATGTATGCTTGTTGATTGTGTTTGAAAAATAAAATAAAATGGCAGGTTTCTAATTCTGTTTTGTGAAAATTAGAATCTGTCAAACAATGTTGTATATATTATTTATTCTATCATATAAATATTTATTTGCTGGCACAAAAGAAATAGTTTACGCGACAGTAATCTGCCATACGAGATAGTAAAAATACTATCTCGTTGGATTAATCTTACCCGACTGTGCTTCAATTTACTGTCGCATCTGACTTATGCGACTCGCCATATGCGACTTTGCGAATGCGACAGCCAGACAGTCGCATAAAACTTATGCGACTCTATTTCCACTTAGCCTACTGAAATTCATGAAGTCGCATAATGGGCAATCTGGCGTAGTGTCATTGTGCGTCGAGTGCACGCCTGGGAAAAGCACCATTTCGTCTACCAGTGTAGGCAGGTTGGGTTGGTTTAAGTGAAGAGCGTGGCTTTCGTCCAACTAAATATTAGCTTGATGGACTTGAGTTTTATTAAGGGCTTTGGTTTCGGCACTCTCCGACTGCTCATTCGGCCTAGTAGCTGTTGGGCTGCCCATCTAAACATTTTTGCTGGCTAGCTCTAGCAAATTGTCTGTGTTGTTCAATTCTCCCACCTTGAGGTCCTCAGCTTTTCTCCTCAAAACATTCCCCTGTTGGGTCAATCTCTGCTGCTCCCTGCAATCACGCTTATCCTCTGTGTATGCAGGCTTGCTGGTCCTCTGGTGTGGATGTGTAGCAAGCAACTTTTTGGCTTATTTGAAAGCCTTTTGCTTATCTTTCCTTTTTTGAAAGATAACCCATCCCGAGCTCTGATCATCCAAGGTGTTTGATGTTTGTACTTCTTTTGTCAACGAAAGTGACTTAACCTCGTTTCCTGACACCTGGGGCACCGCAACCTGCAGGCTAGTCCTTGGGAGGCCAAACTCGTCATGCGCCTCCCATATCCTTTGCTCCTCGTTCCTTCTCAGATGTGCCTGCGGCAGTTGGCAAGTTCGTGACCATGTAGACAGCATTTTGAGAAGTATTGTAACCGACTTTCATAGACAATTTTTTGCCAAAACTCGTTGTTCGAGCCTGTTGCTATCCACACCTCGTCTGGCATTTCTTTTGTGGTGTCCACTTCAGCGCAAACTATGGCGTAGCAAGGATTAGTGAAGGCTTTGGTTGTGTTGTCCACTGCTAGGAATCTTCCGAAGGATTAGACGATGTGTTCTATGTACCCTTGGTTGTACATTTCAGGGGGGAGATTGCTCAAACGCACCCACGTTGTTGTTGTGGTCGGCTCTCGCCTTGTGTTGAAATTTTTTGTCCATCTAAACACCCTGAATAGAGCGGGACCGAGCTTCCTTAGGGGGTGAGACAATACCTTGGAGACATCAACTTCCAAGTCCAGCACAATCAAGATGTGACGAGCGTCCTAGGCTCCTATTACATGTCCGCTTAAACCCCATGTTGCTAGTAAGGTCTTACAGACTTCTTCAATATGCGGCCGCCCTCCTGAAAACTTAGCACCTAAGGCGTGTTTGAGGTTGTAGACTCCGGCTTGTAGTTCGGTAGGAGTGAACGCGATGGAGGGTTTTCCACCTTTATGGCCGTATTATCTTGCAGCAAGGCGAATGGGAGCAAAACGTCCCTCGGGTCTCGCTTTAGTAACCATGGCGAAAGATAACTCCAGTTTTCCTGCACCACCAGGAGGTGAAGTAGAGTCGCTTCATCGTATTTCACCCGTGTCTGGCGATCGAAGATGGCCAGACGAGGCCATGATCAAGCCTTAGCGGCTTGCAGGGCTTGCAAAGAGAAGCTAGAGAGAAGCTAGAGCTTGCAAAGAGAAGCTGAGGAATAGCCACACTTATAAACAAGAATTATGATTATTAGATGTCGATTATTAACATGTCACAAGTGAAAACCCTAAGCTGAATATTCTCTCTGATTGAAAATCTTCTTTCGTATTTTTCCTTGTGCACTCTAAAAATCACAAACCACCCCCCCCCCCTTATTTGTTTGCAGATACAACTTCAACAACCAACTCTCTTGGGTTCGACCTTGCTTACTGCCACTGACTAGTTGTTTGCAGGAGAAAAATATATTTAAGTTTGACGCGTCAGACGACGCGCGTCATGAACTCACAGGATATGATTTATCCATATTAAATTGTTTGAGGACCCTTTCAGTATATGGGTACTGATGCAAAAAAATGCCCTTTGATAAATGCTCAATTTGTAAGCCAAGGCAGAATTGTGTTTTTACCAAATCTTTCATTTCAAATTCACTTTTTAAATATGCGATCGTCTCAGAGTGTTTATCATGGTTGGTTGATGGACCATAATTGTATGAATCATAAACACAGTTAAACCCACCAAATTAGACTCTTTGTCTATTTAACTTTGGCTTGATAGTTCCGATATTTATCTACAGGGTATTTTGGAGTCTAGAAAGAATACAGGCTAAGGAAGAGTTTTAAAGCTGAATATGAATTACGAGTCATTCCAGGTCACGACCAAATTCCGACTTTCAAGAACCTGACGTGGAATCACTCAAAACAAGTCCAACCGAAGGGCAACCAGAGTCAGTCCGGAGCTGAAAGGACCGATGGCTTTTTGGAATGAGATCACAAAACTCACATCCTCTCCCCTCATGCCACCTAGCCGGCGGCTTCCTCCTCCCATCCTCCTCCCCTCCTCTCCTTGCATGCCACATGGGGGCGGCTAGATGAGATGATGACATCACCCGATGGCTTTTGAGCTCTTCCTCCCATCTTGTGCCAAGTGTTGTGATCTCCTCTTCTCCCTTAGCCTATAAATAAGACATCTCCTTCCCTTTGTAATATCATCCTCATTTCAAAACATCATCCATCACAAAAGCTCTAGCTTCTCTCTAGATTTTGGGCACTACTCTTGTAAACACTTGTTTTAAATCTATAATACTCTTGTTGGTTCTTGAGTATTCTAGTAGTTCTTCAGTTTACTCCTGTTGGTTCTTGAGTATTCTCCTTTACTTACTGTCTTTCAAAAACCTTCAAGTACTTAGCTATGGTATCCACCTCTATGGATATTCGTAGCTAAACCCTTCATTCGGTTGAAGGGGTGTACTTGTATCATAAAATGTTTTAGACCATATTCTTAGTGCCTCTTGTGTTCAAAACTTGTTCTATGTGCCATATATTAGGTTAGAACTTCCAAGGTTGAGTGGATGCTTGGAATGGCAAAACTCTTCCGTGGGGTTCGTAAACATACTCCGATAAGTGGATGCTTGGAATGGCAAAGCTTATCTGAGAAGTTTGACCTCTTTTAAACACCATTTGGTTGATCGGGAATGATTGATCAAATGGATGCACACAGGCTAATATACCTTGGAATGGGGTATTAGTCTAAATAGAACAAGTGCTCTATGTCTTGGAATGGACTAGACAGTGTGGCCAATCGAGTGCTTGGAATGGCCTTGATACACTTTTGAATACTTAGTAGGATCATTAAAGGTCAATGATAAACAGACTATGATACAAGGCCCCTGAAGCCGAATACTTTCCTTAACTTAAAACATCACCTGCACCTTACTTCTTCAATATCAACTGCAATATCAACCGCTTACTATCCGCAAGACTTGTCCTTCACGCAACCACTCACTGTAAGTCTTTCCTTTAATCAATTACTATTCTGTATTTTACTTTTCTGTCATTTACTTTTCCGCACTAAAATCCCAACCAACCCACTTACTTTTCTGTACTAAGACTAAAATCAACAACCAACCACTCAACTTTCATCGCTAAAACCTCAATCCACCAAAAATCACGCTCCCTTTCAGTACACTCCTCAAAGAGCAACTATCCCCCTAATTCCCTTGGGTTCGACCCCTACTTACCACTTGCTACCCAGTAGTGAAGTCGCGAGTAGCGAACTTATAAATTTATTCTTGACTTTTGCACACGACGACTGTGCATCCGTCAAAATTGGCGCCGTTGCCGGGGAGTTAGCAAATGGATAGTTGTTCTTTTTTCTGTTGTACATAATTCGCCATGTCTTCATACTACGACATAGAGCCTTGGAATGATGGAGGCAGGAACCTTATGTTTAAAATGCTTGACTGTCTCCCCCAATTCGGAGGTACCATTAAAGAGGACCCTGTGCTTCATTGCCAACATTTTCACCACATCTGCCGCCACATGAAACCTGAGAATGAGACGTTAGAGGAATTTAAGCTGACATGCTTCAAATTTTCTTTAACTGACTCGGCAATAGAGTGGTATTACTCATGTGCGGCTTATGAAGGCGAATATGGGGATCTACAAACCAAATTCCTAGAGGAGTTTTGCCCGCCATCTCTCCGACCTGAAACCCGCGAGAAGATTCTCAACCTTGAGCAATCCCGGGACGAAACTTTGGACGAGTACTTGGCGTACTTTGACTCCATTGTGATGCGCTGCCCGCACCATGGATTCACACCCTACAATCTTATTCAAAGGTTTCTTGCTGGAATGACGCCCCTTGAGTGGAAAAGACTTAACAATGCAGCGGGAGGCTCAATCATGAAGTTAACCATGTCTCAAACCTGGCGCCTCATAGACGATTTGGCAGAAAGCACAAAACAAGGGCCGATGTACCAAACTAATGATGAAGCACCGACGATGGAAGTGGACTCAGTGCAGAACGAGCCCGGCATCACGCCCATTGCAAGCCTTCTCGCAGCAAACCCGGAAAGAGACATCAGTACAAGGGCAGTAATGGACGTGGAGGCGGCACTAGAGGAGCCTACGTGGGATCTCACTCCCGAGCCACTCCAGGACAAGGAGGAAGAATTGGCAGCTAGCATCCAGCAAATGAGTGCCCCGATACACCAAGACGAGGCCGAAAATGAGGAATTCTGGGCGGCTACACAACTGATCTGGGACCGCATTGCCAAACCGCCCAAATCAATTTCGGTCCTAACTGAAGAGTTGCCCAAAACAGACCCGGACCTCAGTATGATTGCCCCCGGAGACCATATGAATGACGAGGATGAGGACCCATGGTTGCCTGAAGAAGAGCTCCATTCAGATTATCCCTGGGAGTTAGAAGAAGAACTGCCCAAATCAGGCCCGGTCCTTATCACCAATCCATCCGAGGAAATCAAAGTCCTAACTGCCGAGCCAACAGAAGTCCCGAACCTCACTGCCAAAGCGGCCGAAGAAATCAAGCCATGCCCAGTCCTTGCACTCGGAGCACCCGAGGAAGTCCCGGACCTCATTGCCAAACTATCCGAGAAAGACCTGGTCCTCATTGTCGGAGCACCTGAAACAGACCCAATCCTCATGGTCGAAGTGCCCCAACTTAACCCTTCGTGTTTTATGCCGATCATAGCCACCGAAGATCATTTATTCAATGATGATGAGGTGCAAGGGGAGTTGGAGGCAAAACATGAGCCAGAAGAGCCAAAGATGGAGCACTCACTCGTCATGAGCCAAGAAAAGCCGGCTGAAAACTCACTCGTTCTAGGATGGCCAATCATCTCTGCCATAAAGAAAAGGCTTGGCATGGGAACAAGCTCAAGGTCGCTCGTGTTAAATAGCACAATACTAAACTTCCAGAATTGCAAAGGTGCCATGACGGAGCGCACTGCACTATCGTTAAGGTGCAATGTTCTCTATACAAATAATTTTATATTTTCCGCTACTGCGACTACACTACTGGGTAGTAAGTGGTAAGTAGGGGTCGAACCCAAGGGAATTAGAGGGATGAATGTTCTTTAGGGGATCGTATGGTGAGTGATTTCAGGTCGATTGCGGACTTACTGCTAATTACTAAGCTACTATTTTTGGTTTTTTTGGTTTTTTATGCGGAAAAGTAAATACAGAAAATAAATACAGAAATTAAAATACTAAAAGTAAAAGAGTTAAGGGAAGAAGACTTACAGTGGATGATGCGTGATTGCGATTCCTCCGGTAGATAAGCGGTTGATGGTTGTAGTTGATCGAGCAGTTTATAAAAGTAAATACAGGGGGGTTTTTTGTAATTCAAGGAAAAGTATTCGGTTTCAGGTACCTTGTATTATAACATGTTTATTAATAACCGTTAGTAACCTTTCTAAGTATTCAAAGATGAATCGAGGTCCTTTCACAGCGCAAGACTTGCAACATCGTTTAAAGCAACACTTGTTCTACTTCAGACTAATTCCTCCTTTCGAAGTATCTTAGCCTTTTGTGCATCCACCTGATCTCTCAGTTACGATCGACCAAGTGGTGTTTTAGATAAGTCGAACTCCTCAATAAGTTTTGCTTGTTACAGCTTCCACTTACCGAGTATGATCACGAATTCCCACGGAAGAGCTTTGCTTGTTACAGCTTCCACTCAACCTTGGAAACTCTGACTATAAATGGCACATAGAACAAGTTTTGAATACAAAGAAATGAAACTAAAAGAAATTAAAACATTATATAATACAAGAAAATACCTTCGACCGAATGAGGAGTTTAGCTACAAATATCCATGGAAAAGGACATCATAACTAAATACTCGGGGGGTTTTTGAAAACAGTAAGAGGGAAAGGGGTGGAATACTCAAGAACCAACAGGAGTATTCCCAATTTCCTACTGAATACTCAAGAACCAACAGGAGTATTCTCTAAAGTATAATAATCAAGAACAAACAGGAGTAATATTTCCAATCAGTATAATACTCAAGAACAAACAGGAGTATTATTTCCAAAACCAAACCAAACTTACAAAGTAACAAAAACTTAGAGAGAGAAGTGAAATGTTGATTTTTGGATGATTGAAATGAGGAGGAGAAGCCTCCTTTTATAGCCACAAGGGGAGGAGATGGGTGGTGGAGATGGGTGGCATGTGTTTTTGATCCAAGGGAGGAGAAGGGAGGAGGTGACACATGGGGGAGGAGAAAAGCCGCCGGTTGCCTTGGGTGGAGGAGCCGCCGGTAGCCGGTTGCAAGGGGAGGAGAAGGGTGGCTTTGGCCACCTCCAAGCAAGGTGGCCGGTCACCTTGGTCCATGGGTGTGTTTTGACAGTTTTGTGCAGTCTTTTCACAAAACTATCAGTCCAATTTCGCTCCGTCTGACTTTGATTGTTCCTCGGTTGGATTTGATTTGAGTAATTCCTACGTCAGGATCTTGAGATTCTTCATTCAGCGTCTGATCGTGACCTTGGACTGGCTCGTAATATCTTTTCAGCGTAAAATCCTCTCCTTAGCGTGTTTTCTCTCTAAGCGCTAAAATACCCTGTAGAAATAAATCGGGACTAACAAGCAGAAGTTAAATAGACCAACAGTCTAATTTGGTGGGTTTTACAGTGTTTTTTATTCGTATAATTATGGTCCATCATGCCACCCATTCAAACATGAAGAAACGGCCAAGACATGGGCCAAAGGAATGGAAACCCGGAAGGAGAAGCAAGAGAGCTCGACTTGATGGACCAGCATCTATGGTCAAGGAGTCCTCGCCTTCTCGGGGATATGTGAAAAAGAAGCCTCCAGATCAAGGGAGAGCAGAACTGAGCCCGCTGCCATATGTGTTCTTTGGGCAAATCAAAAGAGCTACCGAGAAGAAGTTCGACCTCAAGCACCCATGGGATCCCTACTTATGATCCAGGAGTGAGGTATCGTCGAGCCAACGACGTTAAACAAAGGCACTGGTCGGGAGGTAACCCGACACCTATCTTACTTTCAGTAATTTTATTTTCTGTCATTTAGTTTTTACCGTTAGTCGCTCTCACCCACTTTTTGTATAGAAGGAATGTCTAACATGTAGGAATCGGTTTTTGGAGCAAGATCAGATCAGCCAGGCAGCTTCCGAGAAATTACCGGGCCTGCGCTGAGAGTTCGAGGCCCCAGCCGAACTCCCTCGATTATCCAGCTCCGAGGCATGTCGTTCCACGACACGACACAGTAAAAGGGAGTGCAGTTCTTCTCTTTTCCTTAATGTGATTTCCTTGTCTTGTATATATTTGCATGACTTTTGAACTACGTCGTGCTGAAAGGCACGCCTTCGTTCAAAAGTGTGGGGTGAGAACCGCATGTGTACATAACATGCTTTTTCTTTTCCTTTTCCCTTAATATTATCTTTTTGAAAATATGAACTTGAGAATGTGAAAAAGATAGATCATAATTCATGCATTTACCTTGTGAAAATTCAACTGTCTAAAAACTTAGAATGTAACTTCTCATTTTTCCCTTTGTGCTGAGATATACAGGGGATGTGGAGTTGATATAAACTGCCCTAGAGAGGCTTGGCAAGCAATCGAAGGATCGAATCTAACTATATGGTTTTCGAAGTCAGTGGAGGCTGCACTTCGGGTTTCAGTAAAGATTGCAGTCATCTCCGCCGTGCAGCGTTTATGCAAGAGGCGGGACGGGAATCAAACCGTCCTATCTCTAGTCCTAGTAGCCGGGAAAACAAATGAGCGACCCTCATTTTGACCCGCGCGAAACGGCGAGGATGAGAAAGAGCGGGGAGGTATTTCCATATGCTTGCGGGCGACGATTGGACCTCCCAAAAAGGCTGAGAAAATGGACTAGAAGGTCACAAAGAAGAAAAAGCTCAAAGAAGCTAATCAAAGGCCAAAGGCCAAAATTGTGAAGGTTTTAACCGAACAAAAGTGAAGAAACTCCAATTCAACATCAAAGGCCAAAGGCCAAAGGCCGATTCACTACAAAAGCTGTCCCTCGCCAAAAAGAAATCAAAGTGCTCAACTCAGTGAAACCCGAACCAAATCACGTGATAGAAAAAGCTACAAGGAAACCATATAGTGTGAGTCGATCCCGAGAATGCAGTCCAGGAGCCTAAAAAGGGATATCTCCCGAAACATCCGAATTAATTTGCATCTCGGCACGAAGATACAAGTATCAAGTTTCTTCTAAGTATTTACACGGTTTAGTTTGGTAATAAGTAAGTAATGCATGAATTAGGATAAATCTAGTTCAATATTCTCACTTTCATATTTAAAAAGTTTACTTGGATTGTGTGTGCCGCCCTTTAAAAAGCATTGTTCGGGACGAACAACTAAAAGTGTGGGGTGATCTGATGGACCATAATTGTATGAATCATAAACACAGTTAAACCCACTAAATTAGACTCTTTGTCTATTTAACTTTGGCTTGTTAGTTCCGATATTTATCTACAGGGTATTTTGGAGTCTAGAAAGAATACAGGCTAAGGACGAGTTTTAAAGCTGAATATGAATTACGAGTCATTCCAGGTCACGACCAAATTCTGACTTTCAAGAACCTGACGTGGAATCACTCAAAACAAGTCCAACCGAAGGGCAACCAGAGTCAGTCCGGAGCTGAAAGGACCGATGGCTTTTTGGAATGAGATCACAAAACTCACATCCTCTCCCCTCATGCCACCTAGCCGGCGGCTTCCTCCTCCCATCATCCTCTCCTTGCATGCCACATGGGGGGCGGCTAGATGAGATGATGACATCACCCGATGGCTTTTAAGCTCTTCCTCCCATCTTGTGCCAAGTGTTGTGATCTCCTCTTCTCCCTTAGCCTATAAATAAGACATCCCCTTCCCTTTGTAATATCATCCTCATTTCAAAACATCATCCATCACAAAGCTCTAGCTTCTCTCTAGATTTTGGGCACTACTCTTGTAAACACTTGTTTTAAATCTATAATACTCCTGTTGGTTCTTGAGTATTCTAGTAGTTCTTGAGTTTACTCCTGTTGGTTCTTAAGTATTCTCCTTTACTTACTGTCTTTCAAAAACCTTCAAGTACTTAGCTATGGTATCCACCTCTATGGATATTCGTAGCTAAACCCTTCATTCGGTTGAAGGGGTGTACTTGTATCATAAAATGTTTTAGACCATATTCTTAGTGCCTCTTGTGTTCAAAACTTGTTCTATGTGCCATATATTAGGTTAGAACTTCCAAGGTTGAGTGGATGCTTGGAATGGCAAAACTCTTCCGTGGGGTTCGTAAACATACTCCGATAAGTGGATGCTTGGAATGATGCTTGGAATGGCAAAGCTTATCTGAGAAGTTTGACCTCTTTTAAACACCATTTGGTTGATCGGGAATAATTGATCAAATGGATGCACACAGGCTAATATACCTTGGAATAGGGTATTAGTCTAAATAGAACAAGTGCTCTATGTCTTGGAATGAACTAGACAGTGTGGCAAATCGAGTGCTTGGAATGGCCTTGATACACTTTTGAATACTTAGTAGGATCATTAAAGGTCAATGATAAACAGACTATGATACAAGGCCCCTGAAGCAGAATACATTCCTTAACTTAAAACATCACCTGCACCTTACTTCCTCAATATCAACTGCAATATCAACCGCTTACTATCCGCAAGACTTGTCCTTCACGCAACCACTCACTGTAAATCTTTCCTTTAATTAATTACTATTCTGTACTTTACTTTTCTGTCATTTACTTTTCCGCACTAAAATGCCAACCAACCCACTTACTTTTCTGTACTAAGACTAAAATCAACAACCAACTACTTAACTTTCATCGCTAAAACCTCAATCCACCAAAAATCACGCTCCCTTTCAGTACACTCCTCAAAGAGCAACTATCCCCCTAATTCTCTTGGGTTTGACCCCTACTTACCACTTGCTACCCAGTAGTGAAGTCGCGAGTAGTGGACTTATAAATTTATTCTTGACTTTTGCACACGACGACTGTGCATCCGTCATTAGTTTAAGTTTATCCATATTAAATAGTTTGAGGACCCTTTCATTATATGAGGACTGGTGAACAAAAATGCCCTTTGATAAATGCTCAATTTGTAGGCCAAGGCAGAATTTTGTTTTGCCTAGGTCTTTTATTTCAAATTCACTTTTCAAGTACGCAATCGTCTCGGTAAGTTCATCTGGGCTCCCAATGATGTTTAAATCATCAACATAAACCGCGATAATAGAAAATCTAATTTTTGTCCTTTTAATAAAAACACATGGACAAATTTTATTGTTGATGTACCCCTCCTTTAAGAGATATTCCCTTAGACGATTGTACCATATTCGATCGTATTGTTACAAACTATATAAAGCTCTTTGTAGCTTTATTGAGTACATTTCCCGTGGTTTTGAACTATGTGTTTCAGGTAATTTTAATCCTTCAGGAATTTTCATGTAAATGTCATTATCAAGTGACCCATATAAATAGGCCATCACGACATCTATTAAATTCAATTGCAGCCCTTCTAAGACTGACAAACTCAATAAAAATCTGAATGTTATCAATCCATGACCGGTGAATTTGTCTCTTCATAATCAATGACTGGTCTTTGCGAGAAATCTTGTGCTACAAGTCATGCTTTATATCTTACGACTTCATTTTTCTCATTTCATTCTCGCACAAATACCCATTTATAACCAACAAATTTGACATTCTCGGGTGTGAGGAAAATTTTCCAGAGACTTGGCATTTTTCAAGTGAATTCAATTCTGCCTCGATGATACTTTTCTATTTTGGCCAATCACTGATGCTGGTGGGAGTCGGGAAACATCTAGGGTTTTTTTAGAAGAAGATGAATAGTGTTTATGTTTTCTCACTTTAACCCTTAAAGTTTAAAACTTTACTATAAGGTTTGTAATTTAAAAAATCTGATACTTTGATCCAACAAAATTAGATTTTCGTGCAATTTTTTTTTGATTGGAGATTTTAGTATAATTAAACATCAAATTTTATATTATAAAAAAAATAGTAATTCTGAAATTGATTAGACGATTTAATTTTTAAACAGTCAAACCTTATTTTATTAAGGAAAACTTTCAAAATCTTGTTTTCTAATGAGTATTTCGAAATTTTAAATATATTTCAATAAATAATAAATAATAAAATTTTAGAATATTACAACATGTTAACCATGGCCACTATAAAATTTAGCTTTTACTATTTTTATCCTTGTTAAAAATAAATATATAGATTTGTGTACATATTTGGGACCGCCTCTCGGGAGCTTCTGGATCCGCCACTGGGTGCAACAATATGAAGTTGTTGGCATTGAATCAGTACCATATTCTTATTATGGCGCGGCGGAGGTACAGCTGCAACTTGATTGATGTGGTTATTTTGTTGGTCAATCAACAAATGCTCAAAACGTTGTTCCAAATGCTCAAGTCGATCACAAAGTCGCTAAAGAACATCAATGTTGTCACCTTGTGCTTGTTTGTTGGTAGCCATGGTCCCGAAGGGCTAACTTCTAATAGCAATTGACGTAGCGGAAGCTAATAATTTACCCGTAGGCAAGTTTTACTTCTAACCGAAGCTAGAAGGATGATAAGAAAATTGAATAATTGTATGATGCTAGACCTGCACAAATCCGGGCTAGCCCGACCGGCCCGATCCGCTCGCCCAGTCAACGAAACAGGCTTGGACAAGCACACTAGCCCGACGGGTTAGGCTCGGCCCAGTTCGTATTTCTTTAGGGTCGGGCTTGGACACATATTTTAGCCCGAACCGGGCTAATATGCCCACCCATTAACCTGCTACAAAATAAACCTTAATTTTTATTATTTTTTAAAAAAGAAAACTTATACTTAATTGTAATTAAAAAAATAAATCCAAAAGAAATAGATTCCAAAAATAGAATAGTTGAAAGTTTAAATAATGAAAATTACTCCCGACATTCCCCGTCAAAAACTTTGCTGAAATATTTTATGATGCTTTTGAAGAAGTTTTACATCAGTGTGGCGAATGTTTTGCATCCATCTAATATGCTACATCATCGTAATACACTGTTGTTCTGCCAGAAATTTACTATATTTTTATGTAAAATGTAGCGATACATACTTGTAGCGGGTTGGCCCGATGGGTAATTCGTCCCGGTATATAGGGCGGGTGATCGATCGAATTCTTGACCTATTATTCACTTCATTCGATGATGGATTAGGTTTGTTTTCCGGACATTTTGTTGTCATTTAACCTCTTTTCTATTGTTTCAGGTCATATATCACATTCCTAATACTTTTGGATTAATCTGAAGCAAAACAAAGCATTTAGTAGAGATTTCGGTAAAAACAGGGCAGATTGACCTTTCCGACTTGTTTTGCACGCACAGATTGCATATGGTGTCCAAATCGGTTGATTCAAAGCTTGTTGGAAAGCTAATTCAAAGGTCTACAACTTTGTAGTTTACTCCAAGATCAAATTCGGAGGTTAAGACTACGAAAAATCTGCCCGAAGTCTCTGCCATTTTGCATGGCCGTGACTGCCGTGACCAAAACACAACGTCACGGTAGTCACAGCCCCCTTTTGTCCCAGAGCACTTTTGGAGCATTCCGAGCATACCGTGACATGTCTAAATGTCACAGTAGTCACGGCCCCGTCAAAGACAATTTCTAAAATCAATTTTTGGGCTTTTTGGACAGATTTTTGGACTTATTTCCTAATTTCGGTATTAGGCTTTTTGGGCGAGCTCTAAAAGGAAACATGACCAGAATTGATGAGTGTGCTTATTTCTGGAGAAAAAGATAACCCTAACTTGGGAGAGAAGGCAGAGAATTCATCGTGAGACATTCAACGAGCCACCACGTCTTTACGGTTTACTCGTCCTTAATTTCTCTATACATTGTTTTTGGTAAATTTGCCATGATTAGTGAGTAGTCTCTTTATTCTGGGATCCTACGGATCCCGTGCATTGTACTTGTACCCAACTCTTCATGTGATCATATGAATGTTTTTCATTAATGCAAATCGAATATTCAATTTCATCGTGCTTAATTTATCGTTCTATGCAAGTATTTATATCGAATGGGATGTTTGCATGCTAGAACGTATTTAGGTTATATACCGAAAGGTGGATGGGCCCTAGGGATTAACCGGATTGAATGAAATTGTATGAAAACCTTTAGTTTAATAAATCGAGATCGTTGATAATCCGTGGATGGGCGGCGTTCAACGATTGAGATTAATCTAGATAATGATCCGTGGATGGGCGGCTTATCTAGTGTTATTTTGGTCTATTTCAATATTCGATAGCATGATGAATTACATGATAATGATTGCATGATTAGTGGGGTTAGCACGGGTGAAGTATGGTCCTGGAATTCTTTCTTTGATAAGGACAAACGTTTTATTTTCTGCAATTTAATTTCTGCTGCTTTTCGTGATAACCAAGTTTTGTTAATTCGGAATAGCTATATAGGTCACTAGTTAACTAGTATTCACACAAACTGTTCCTTGGATCGACCCTTGGCTTACCAAGGTTTTAAATTTTGTTTGACTACAATTTGACCCCTAAAATACCTAATTTGACAACTATAAAGGGTTAAAAATACGCTTGTCAAAATGGCGTCGTTGCCGGGAAGCAGCGTTTAGTGTGATATTAGATTATTAACGAGTGTAGTTTAGACTATTCCATTTTTTATATACTTCATTGTACATACTCTATATACTTCTGATCTTCACTAATCACTTTTATTCTGAATGTTGCGAGGATGTTCTCTTTTGGTCATCAAGACGCCTACCCAAGGGAAGAGCCTTATTGTCAGACATATTCATATGATACAAATTGGGAAGGAAATGAAAATCAGTTCTATGATCGACCCTGTTATCAAGATGACTACTATTATGAGAGTTACCAGGACCAGTCGCAGCCGCAACAACATCAGCTATATGATCAACATTATTATCAGGATGATCCTTATTATGAGAGTTACCAGAATCAGTCGCAGCAGCAACAGTCTCAAAACACTGGTGAATCATCGCGTATAGAAGCCATGCTAGCTAGCTTCATAGCTGACCAACGAAAGACGTCTGAGGATCATCGAAACATGTTTGAGGATCAGTGAAAGGCATCTGAGCAAACCGCTGCTGAGGTAAGAGACCTGCGAAGGTCAATAGAGCAACTCGCAGCCAGACAGAAAATACTGAAGGATCACTTAGAGTAGCAAGCCATTGCAGCCACCAATGCATGCAGAGACGAGGACATCGAGATTGTAATGGCCAATCGTCAAGAGGTTCAAGTCTATGAAGCACATTCATCTTCAGTTTTATTTCCAATCCACGTGGAAGATGATCAGGATACGAGAATGCTCTCAATACCAGAACAACTTGTTTGTGAGGATGGTTTTGAGGCATTGGGAACGGTTGCCAAGGCTTACACTGAGTTAGAGGATGATGACTCTTGCACTAAAGACGTCTCAGAATATGAAGATACATCTCCCTCCACTACGACTGCTTCACCAGGTCATTTAGCTGAACACACAGAAGAGAACATCGTTCCACCAGTTTCTCTGGGCGATGATGAGCTATCAAAGGATTATATGTACGAAGACTTTGTTGATGTGTACCTCAGCTCGATTACAGAGGATCCTTGCATACATATGACTGTGATAGTGAAGGGAAATTCTGAAGTATATGCACCTGAGATCTTATCTAAAGAGTATAAAAGAAGCGTTCTTGCTGGAGCTAGCTCTGAAGATATATATCTTGATACACACCCTCCAGACAAGTTTCGACAGTTCTTACCTTACGTCTTGAAACTGTTGTTAGGGAGTTTCTATAGTCCCTTGATCCTTAAGTGTCTCGAATTTTTGAAGGGACTGCATGCTCTGCTTAACGTTCATGTCAGTCTTGATGGACGTAAATTTCAATGGGATTTGAAGGTGGATTGACACCCCTCTCTCAGTTGAAGGCCCCGTGAGAAGGGATCCTAGCAAAGGACTTCTAACGAGTGATTTATATGGGGCGCTTTGCTGAGTCTAGCCAAGACATTAAACTAGGCCTCTTCGGGAAGTAACACGCGTGGTAAGTATTATTTCCCTGCATTTTTCATTTGCTTTGTGTGTGTGCTCATTGTAGGAACCTAAGTGTGGAGTGTGTCCCGCTCAGACCAGCAAAATGGATTCTGGGATAACAAATGGCTACTAGGGTTTATTGGTGCCGTGACACTCGTGACACAATGGATCTGTCACGGCAGGTAGAAAAGGCAGTAAGTTTCAGGAGTGTCGTGACATGCCGTGACACAATAAATATGTCACGACTGTCACAGTAGGCTTATTCCTCAGTCATTTTTGGGGGTGCCATGACACCCGTGACATTCTCAGATGTCACGGTTGTCACGGCCAAATCAGTCTCTTCTTCCCCTAAAATTCAAATCAGAACCCTATCACTTGCCTTGTTTCTTGACCATTATCGATGCTAATCTATCACTTGTGCAGCTCTGTGTTTTTATCTATATATATCTACCAGCTCATGAGTCGCGTTTCACTCCCCGGGCATCGCTTAATCTCTATGGATATCGAGCTATCACACACGAGTGAAGTTCCTATGCGCCTTTTTTTTATCTTTTATTTCTTCGCTTAGGGACTAAGCTCATTTTTAAGTGTGGATTGGGTAGCGCATAGTCACATGCATCGCATATCACTTTCACTCTTGCATATGCTCAACTGTCTAAGTATTGCGATTGAAATCCTCATTTTCTACGATATTCCTTGATTGATTGTCATTCTTTTGGATTCGAAGTCTATGACTTGAAATAGTTTTATTCATGTGTGTATTCTCTCGAGTCAGTATCATTGCTAGCCTTTGACTATCACATGTTCTACGTATTTCTTGAAGCATGTTTGAGACTTGATATTAGTAGGCACCGGTACAAAATGTCAAAAACTTAAATTGCATCTCTTTTTCTAAGTGACCTTAGTACTAGTATGTGTTTCTCTATACTTGTTGTGATCTGCATGCACCCGCCTTTATTCATACACTATGTCAAGCTTTAAGTGTGGAGTTAGAAAAAGAAAAGAAAAGGTTTTCAATCAAGAACAAAGTTCTGAATTTTCAAAAGAGGGTGAAAAATTGACCTAAAGCATAGTTGTTTTTGAAAAAAAAGAGCAGAAAAATACCAAGGGCAAAGTGAGAAAAGTCACCCCTTGTGTGTGAAAAAAAAACAGAAAAATAATACCAAGGGCAAAGTGAGAAAAGTCACCCCTTGTGTATAAAAAAATGAAATTTTTGCCCCCTTTTGCTTGATGTTGTGTAATTCCACCTTTTCATTGCGTGCAATCATGACTTGTCTTGAGAATTCATATACTAGAATCTAAGGGACGATCCTCGTGCTTGCACTAAAATTTTGATGCAAATTTTCGTACTATTTTTTAGAAAAATTCTTAAGCCAGACTCCTCTTCTCTTACGGGTCATTGCCTAGTCCTTGGCACTTGAGAATGAGCTTTACGCCAAGAACCCATGGACTATCCCTAGATAGCATATGTGAATGGCAAGCATGTTTTGTGTAACTATTCGTGTTCTTTATACATTGCTATAGAACTATTTAGAACATGTGATTAGTCGATTGCTAGTCGTGTGTATTGACCGTTTGAATGCATAATTCGTTTGATTAATGATTGTCTGAAAACTTTGATGAAGATGTTTGACTTGAAGTTGAGGTAACACGATGAATCCGAGGTATGACATGACTTTACTGTGACTCGTTGAGCATCATTTCATGCATACACGTTAGTTAGTTGTACAGGGGATTTGTAGGTAGTCCCATTCCTGAAAACCTTCACGAGACTATACTTGTTCTACTAGGGCAGCCTAGGGGTTTAAAGCCTTGATGCATATGCTAAATGCATTCGTGTCCTCTACGACAGTGAGTTATCTTTTGGTTTTTGTTTTAGTTAGGATTGATCATATAATACTTGAGTGGGTAACTATTCTGCGATTTATCGACTTGTGCTTAATGTTTGTTCGGGACGAACAAATCCTAAGTGTGGAGTGTTTTGATCGGTCGAATTCTTGACCTATTATTCACTTCATTCGATGATAAATTAGGTTTGTTTTCCGGACATTTTGTTGTCATTTAACCTCTTTTCTTGTGTTTCAGGTCATATATCACATTCCTAATACTTTTGGATTGATCGAAGCAAAACAAAGCATTTAGTAGAGATTTCGGTAAAAACAGGGCAGATTGACCTTTCCGACTTGTTTTGCACGCATAGATCGCATATGGTGTCCAAATCGGTTGATTAAATGCTTGTTGGAAAGCTAATTCAAAGGACTACAACTTTGTAGTTTACGCCAAGATCAATTTCAGAGGTTAAGACTATGAAAAAGCCGCCCGAAGTCTCTGCCATTTTGCATGGCCGTGACTGCCGTGACCAAAACACAACGTCACGGTAGTCACGGCCCCCTTTTGTCCAAGAGCACTTTTGGAGCATGTCGAGCATGCCGGGACATGTCTAAATGTCACGGTAGTCACGGCCCCGTCGAAGACAATTTCCAAAATCGATTTTTAGGCTTTTTGGACAGATTTTTGGACTTATTTCCTAATTTCGGTATTAGGCTTTTTGGGCGAGCTATAAAATGAAACATGACCAGAATTGATGAGTGTACTTATTTCTGGAGAAAAAGATAACCCTAACTTGGGAAAGAAGATAGAGAATTCATCATGAGAGATTCGACGAGCCACCGCGTCTTTACGGTTTACTCGTCCTTAATTTCTCTATACACTGTTTTTTGTACCTAACTCTTCATGTGATCATATGAATGTTTTTCATTAATGCAAATCACATATTCAATTTCATCGTGATTAATTTATCGTTCTATGCAAGTATTTATATCGAATGGGATGTTTGCATGCTAGAACGTATTTAGGTTATATACCGAAAGGTGGTGGGCCCTAGGGATTAACCGGATTGAATGAAATTGTATGAAAACCTTTAGTTTAATAAATCGAGATCGTTGATAATCCGTGGATGGGCGGCGTTCAACGATTGAGATTAATCTAGATAATGATCCGTGGATGGGCGGCTTATCTAGTGTTATTTTGGTATCTGATGGACCATATTTATATGATTCATTAAGACAGTTAAACCCACCAAATTAGACTCTTTGTCAATTTAACTTTTGCTTGTTAGTTCCACTTTTGTTCTATAAGCTATTTCAAGGTCTAGAGATAATACGAGCTAAAAAGGAGTTTTAAAGCTGAAAATGGATTACGAGTCAGGACATGACCAGATTTTGACTGTACAACTTTCATGATCCTAACCTGGAATCACTCAAACAAGTCCAGCCGAAGGGCAACCAAAGTCAGACCGGAGCTGAAAGGACCCGATGGCTTTTGGGGAAAAGATTACAAAGCTCTCACCCACTCCCCTCCACTTAGCCCGGCGGCTTTGGCCATGGAGATGACACATGGGGGGCGGCTCATGGCTTCCTCCACCTCACCCCGGCGGCTCTTTGAGCTCTCCTCCCTCCTCTTGCCAAGTGTCTTCTCCTCCTCCACATCTTCTCCTCTTCATTTCCTATAAATAGAGCATCCCTTCATCCTTTGTAAATCATCCCACAATCCTCATTCCACACCTCACACCATAAGCTCTAGCTTCTCTCTAGATTTTGGGCACAATCATGTAAGCACTTTACTTTGATCTTGAGTACTCTTGTCGGTTCTTGAAGTACTCAAGCTTTTCCTTACTGTTCTTGAGTTTACTCCTGTTGGTTCTTGAGTATTCTCCTCCCTCTTACTTTCCTTGTCTTTACTTTCAAAAACTTTACTTTACTGTCTTTCAAAAACCTTTACTTTTCCAAGTACTTAGCTATGATATCCACCTCTATGGATATTCGTAGCTAATCCCTTCATTCGGTTGAAGGGGTGTACTTGTATCATAAAATGTTTTAGACCCTTCTCTTAGTGCCTCTTTGTGTTCAGAACTTGTTCTATGTGCCATATATTCGGTTAGAACACACATGGTTGAGTGGATGCTTGAAATGGCAAAACTCTTCCGTGGGGTTCGTGAACATACACGGTTAAGTGGATGCTTGAAATGGCAAAGCTTAATCGTGGAGTTCAACCTTTCTTAAACACCACTTGGTTGATCGGAAATGATTGATCAGGTGGATGCACATAGGCTAGTATACCTTGAAATGGGGTGCTAGTCTAAATAGAACAAGTGCTCTATGCCTTGAAATGGGCTAGACAGTGTGGCAAGTTAAGTGCTTGAAATGGCCTTGATACACTTTTGAACACTTAGTATGATCATTAGAGGTCAATGATAAACGAAAATATGATACAAGGCCCTCGAAACCGAATCTTTCCTTTAATTCAAACATCACCTGTCATTTACTTTCAGTCTTACTATCAACTGCTTACTTTCCAGTCATTTACTTTCAGTAACTTTACTTTCAGTCCATATCAACTGCTTTATTTCCGCAAGACTTGTCCTTCAAGCATTTACTTTCAGCAAGTCTTGTCCTTCAAGCACTTTACTTTTCAGTATTTACTTTCAGTCTCGTATTTACTTTCTTTACTTTCAGTCATTTACTTTCCAGTGCTAAAATCACAACCAACCCACACTACTTTCAGTACTAAAATCACAACCAACCCCCAACTGTCTTAATTTCCATCTTCGAAAGAACAACTATCAAGTATCAACTAATTCCCTTGGGTTCGACCCCTACTTACCGCTTTACTACCCAATAGTAGAGTACGAGTAGCGGACTTATAAATTTATTTTTGCACAGAGACATTGCACCTTAACGACAGTGCAGTGCGCTCCATCAGTCTATTTCAATATTCGATAGCATGATGAATTACATGATAATGATTGCATGATTAGTGGGGTTAGCACGGGTGAAGTATGGTCCTGGAATTCTTTCTTTGATAAGTACAAACGTTTTATTTTCTGCAATTTAATTTCTGCTGCTTTTCGTGATAATCAACCTTTGTTAATTTGGAATAGCTAAATAGGTCACTAGTTAACTAGTATTCACACATACTATTCCTTGGATCGACCCTTGGCTTACCAAGGTTATAAATTTTGTTTGACTATGATTAGACCCCTAAAACACTTAATTTGACAACTATAAAGGGTTAAAAATACGCTTGTCAACGGTCTTGGACAAGATTATGAGTCCTAATTGGCCGGGCAGGTTTAGCCCGACCCGACTGTATGGGTTATCAAACACAAAAAAACCCGGCCCGAATCTGAATTTGTGCAGGTCTATATGGTGTTGAAGGAAATAATTTCATTGATCAGATTAGAAAATGAATATAGACGTGCACAAATTTGGGTTCGGGTGAGGTTTTTTATGTTTGATAACCCATACATTCGAGCCGGGATAAACCCGCCCGGTCAATTCGAGCTCATAATCTTGTCCAAGCCCGGCCTATATACCGAGCCAGGTTACCCATCGGGCCAACCTACTACAAGTATGTATCGCTACATTTTAAATAAAAATACAATAAATTTCTTGCCCAACAATAGTATATTAAGATGATGTAGCATATTAGATGGATGCAAAACATTCACCACACTGATGTAAAACATTTACACAAGCATTTTAAAATATTTCAGCAAAGTTTTTCACGGGGAATGTCGGGTGTAAATTTCATTGTTAAAACTTTCAACTATTTTAGTTTTGGAATCTATTTCTTTTGGATTTCAAGAACACATTAGAAATATTTTATTTCTTACTAATTACATTAGGTATTAGTTTTGTTTTTAAAAAAAATAATAAAAATTAAGGTTTATTTTGTAGCGGGTTAATGGGCGGGTCTATTAGCCTGGTTCGGACTAAAATATGTGTCTAAGCCTGACCCAAAAGAAATACGGACCAGGCCGGGCCGTGCCCTACTCGTTGGGCTAGTGTGCTTGTCCAAGCTCATTTCGTTGACCGGGCGAGCGGATCAGGCCAGTCGGGCTAGCCCGGATTTGTGCAGGTCTAAATGCAGGGTTTTTGGCCAAGTAGATGACACTCTGGCTATCACTATAAAGAGTACTACCCCCCTTGCTCATTTTCCCAATTCACGAAAGAAATTATGCAACAACACCATCTCCTTACTAGCCTCACTCACTGTAATATATTCAGCTTTAGCTGTAAACAAGGCAACAATCTTCTGCAACTTTGAATCCCAAGAGATAGCAGTACCACCCAATGTGAAGACATATCCCGTTGTACGTCTCATCTTGTCAAGATCACTTGATGGCAAATCTGCATCAACATATCCTGCTAACTCAACTTTCTTGCCTTCAAAACACAAGGCATTCTCAGTGGTCCCCTTCAAGTACCTTAGGATCCATTTGATTGCTTCCCAATGCTTTTCCTCGGATTGCCCATGAACTGACTCACTACTCCCATCGCATGTTCAATGTCTGGCCTAGTACACACCATCGCATACATCAAGTTGCCAATTGCTGAGGCATATGAAGTCTTTTACATGTAGTTACTCTCTTTTTGATCTTTCGGCGAGTCTCCAATTGAAAGTGTGATCTGATTACCCAATGGAACCTTAGTCGGCTTTACATCTTCCATGCTGAACGTCTCCAGAATCTTCTTTCTGTACTCAGCTTGCAAGAGATGCAACTTTTCTACCTTTCTGTCACGTTTAATTCGCGTTCCCAAAATCTGTTTCGCCTCACCCACATCATTCATAGAAAACCTCTTGGATAACTGCATCTTCAACTTACTCATCTCCTGAGCACTGGATCCTGCTATCAGCATGTCGTCAACATATAATAGCAGTATGATATAGCTATCGTCCAACTTCTTGAAATAACAGCAATGGTCAGCCTCACTCCTCACAAACTTAACTTCATTTATGAACCCATCAAACTTATTGTACCACTGTTTGGGAGCTTGTTCCACACTGTACAAGCTCTTCTTCAACTTACACACTAGTAACTCGTTACCCTATAACAAGTAGTATTCTGATTGCTTCATTTAGATTTCTTCTTCCAAGTCACCATGAAGAAAAGCTATTTTCACGTCTATAGCTACTGTAACTCAAGATCTTCAGCTGTAACCATACTCAGCACAAGCCGTATAGTAGTCATGTTTACAACATGAGTGAAAACATTAGTGTAATCTATACCATATTTCTGCTGAACCCTTTCACAACCAGTCTTGCCTTTCCATCCGCCTCCTCCTTAATTTTGTAAACCCACTTGTTATGCAGCGCCTTTTTGCCTCGTTGAAGCTCAACTAGCTCTCATGTGTCATTTGCAAGAAATGATTCCATCTCATCGTCCATTACTAGCTTCCACTGATCTGCATGTTTCCCTGAGACGCTTCTGCAAAACATTCTAGTGATCTGTGGTCTCTAGTGGATCTTTGTAGTTGAGCTTCTAGTGTATTCGGTTCTTCCTGCTCATCAACCCTCATAGTCATCTGGAACCGTCATACTCCCACCCGAGTTAGAAATATCTAACTCCACCACCTCAGTTTTTGAGCTGCCAACTTCTGATGCACCTGTCATATCTTTGTACAATACCTGCTAATTAAACCCAACATCTCGACTACAAATAATTTTCTTGTTATGGTCATCCTAGCACCGAAACCCAAAGTCATCGCCGTATATCCAGTGAATGTACACTTAACAGACTTTGCATCCAGCTTACTTCTTTCAACAATAGGTAAGTGAACATATGCAACACATTCGAAAATATGAAGAAAGGACAGATTTACCTCCTTGCCACTCGAAGCCTTCTCTGGAATCCCATTCCCCACCAGAGCTGATAGTCCTCGGTTAATCAGGTAAGCTGTAGTGTTAACTGCTTCTGCCCAAAATATCTTTGGAAGTCCACACTTTAATCTCATGATCCTACCATGTTCACTCAGAGTTCTGTTCATATGTTCTGCCAAGCGATTCTGCTGAGGAGTTCCCTTCAAAGTCTTTTCCTTGCGAACTCCATTCCATGCACAATACTCCTTGAACTCTCACAGCTCATACTCTCCACCATTATCAGACCTCAGACACTTCACTTTAAGACCTGTCTCAGTCACTATCAGTGCTTTCCACTTTCTAAAAACATCAAACGCATTAGACTTATTTTTCAGAAAATAAACCTATACCTTCCTTGTGCAATCGTCAATAAAGGTCATATAATATGATGCCCCACCAAGAGATACAAACAGGTGATGGCCCCCATAAGTCGCTATGGACCAACTTCAGCTTCTACTTTCTCAAGGTCCTGCCACCTCTTGAGAAACTTACTCTCTTCTGTTTCTCGAAGATGCAGGCCTCACATACTCCAACTTCAACAGACTTGAGACCAGGTAGCAGACCCCTCGAGAATAACACCTTCATCCCTTTCTCACTCATGTGACCGAGACGGCAATGCCACAGATCTGCATCACCTTTTACACTTGCAACAACGATGCTTTCTTAGAGGTTGCTCGACATATACAACGTCAACTCCTTCTTGCCTCGAGCTATCACCATGGAACCCTTGGTTATCTTCCAAGTACTGCAACTGAAGGTTACTGCATAGCCCTCATCATCCAACTGGCCAACAAACAACAAGTTTCTCTTCAAGTCTGAAATATGTCTGACATCATGCAGTTGTAACACTGATCCGTTTGGAGCTTTTATCTTGACATCTCCTTTCTCTACGACTAGGGATGCACAAAATTGACCAAACCGTAAACCTGAACCGGATTGGACCAGTATTTTACGGGTCGGTCCAGAACCAGACCGTAAAGATCCGGGTCCGATCCACGGTCCACATTTTTAAGATAGTTTTGATCCATCGATCTAGTCCGATCCGAGTTTACAGTCCAGACCGTATTATAGTGTAAAATTATGGTTTGGTTCGGTCCTCGGTCCACTTTTTTAAAAAAATCCGGTCCACCGGTTCGGATTGGACTGTAAAATTTTGTTCCGATCCGGGTCAGACCAAATGTGCATCCCTATCTACGACTTTCAATGGTTCATCACCAGTGAGATAAATCTTCCCGAAATCTCCATATCTTTAATGCTTCATTATGTCTGCATTACTGCACGAATAAAACGATGCTCCAGAGTCTAACACCCAAGACTCCAATGGGCTACTCACCCTCAGAATTAGTGCATCCGCACTTTCTTCAGTGATTGCGTTTGCTGAACGTGCCATGCACTCACTCCTGTAGTGACCCACTCCGTCACACTTCCAGCACTTGGCCTTGCTTTTATCACTGGCATATTTGTCCTTCCCTCTGGACTTTGACCTCCCATGTTACACCTTCAACCTAATCTGTGATCTGTGATCGGTCGAATTCTTGACCTATTATTCACTTCATTCGATAATGGATTATGTTTGTTTTCCCGACATTTTATTGTCATTTGATCTCTTTTCTAGTGTTTCAGGTCATATATCATATATCTAATACTTTTGGATTGACCCGAAGCAAAGAAAAGCAATTGGTGTAGATTTGGGCAAAACCTGGACAAAATAGGGCAGACAGACCTTTGCGACGTATTTTGCATGCCAAGGGCTCATTCGGTGTCCAAATGAGTCAAATTTTAGCTTGTTGGAAAGCTAATTCAATTCCTTACAACTTTGTAATTGACACAAAGAGCAGATTCAAAGGTGTAGACCTCCAAAAAGGCAAAAGAAGTCAGCCCGTTACAATCTTCAGCAGCCGTTACACCTTGAGCTGTAACGGCTGTAACGGGCATGAATTTTCTCAGAGGTTTTTGCTTAGCCCGTTACAGCCATTACACCCAGCTGTAACGGGTGTAACGGCCCCGTCAAAGGCAATTTCAAAAAAAATCGATTTTTGGGCTTTTTGGACAAATTTTTGGGCATATTTCCTAATTTCAATTTTAGGCTTTTTAGCCTTTTGGAAAGCTATATAAGAGAGAAAACCAAAAAGAACAGGTTGCTGTTATTTTGGAGAAGAAACCCTAACTTGGGAGAGAAGACAGAGCTTTCAGCGTGAGGATCATCGAGCTACACCGCGTCTTTACGGTTTACTCGTTTCTTCCTTTCAATATACACTATTTTTGGTTAACCACCATGAATAGTGAGTAGTTGATAGACCAAAATTATACGAATCATAAACACAATATAACCCCCTTATTTAGACATTTTGTCTATTTAACTTTTGCTTGTTAGTTCAGATATATTTTTGCAGGGTAATTCAGAGCTTAGAGAGAATACACATTAAAGAGGAGCTTTTAGAGCAGAAAAGATGTTACGAGTCAATCCAAGGTCAAGATCATATGCCGACTGAAGAAATATCAAGGATCCTGACGTTGAATCACTCATAGCAAATTAATCAGAAGAATCAGGAGAGGAATCAAGACAACCCGGGGAAGAAACACATTGATAGTTTTGTGAAAAGACTGCACAAAACTGTACAAAATTCACATTTGGGCAAGATGACCGGCCACTTGGGCAAGAGGTGGCCAAAGCCACCCCTCCTCCTCCTCCACCACCGGCTACCGGCGGCTCTCCTCCACCATGACCGGCGGCTTTGCTCCTCCTCCACATGGCGGCTCCTCCTTGCTCCTCCTCTCCTTCCTCCATGTGTGGCCATCTCCTCCCTTCATTTTCTCCTCCAATCACCATGCAACACTTGCCTCCATCTCCTCCTCCTCCCATGGCTATATAAGGAGGAGCTCCTCCCCTCATTTTCATCATCCCTCACTTGTAAAAAACACTTCTCTCTCTAAGTTATGTATTTGTAAAGTTTGGCTTTGGAAATAAAGGATAGCTCCCTTGGCGCTTCAACGGTTGTAAGTATTATTTCTAGTATTTATTCAACTGTTTATTTCCTTAGTTATAATGTTTAGCGCGATGAATAGTAGCTAAACTAGTAGTTTGGTAGAAGGGGCGCACTTGTATTATAAAATGTTTTAAGACTATTAACTTAGCGTCTAGTCTTAGTATTCAAAACTTGTTCTATGTGCCATATATCAAGTCAGAGTTTCCAAGGTTGAGTGGAAGCTGTCACAAGCAAAGCTCTGCCGTGGAAATTCGTGATCATACTCGGTAAGTGGAAGCTGTCACAAGCAAAACTTATCGAGGAGTTTGACTTATCTAAAACACCACTTGGTCAATAACGTAACTGGGAGATCAAGTGGATGCACTTACAGCTAAGATACTTCGAAAGGAGGAATTAGTTTTGCTTAGAACAAGTGTTGCTTTAAACGATGTTGCAAGTCTTGCGCTACGAAAGGGCCTCGATTCATCTTTGAATACTTAGATAATTCACTAAAGGTCAATGATAAACAGGATATAATACAAGGCCCCTGAAACCGAACATTTCTCTTTAATTATAAACTGTAATTTACTTTCCAGTATTAAAACCAATCAACCAACAAATCAATCAATCAATCACTTAGCTGGTAGCTTTAAAACCAACCAACCGACCTAAAACACGCTCTCTCGCTGGACAACCCCCTCAAAGAACATCTATTCCCCTGATTCCCTTGGGTTCGACCCCTACTTACCACTTGCTACCCAGTAGTTAAGTCGCGAGTAGCGGACTTATAAATTTATTCTTGACGTTTGCACATAACGACTGTGCATCCATCAAAATTGGCGCCGTTGCCGGGGAATTAGCAAATGGATAGTTGTTCTTTTTTCCATTATACATAATTCGCCATGTCTTCATACTACGACATAGAACCTTGGAAAAATGGGGGTAGCAACCTTATGTTTGAAATGATTAGACATCTCCCCCAATTCGGAGGTGCTCTTGGAGAAGATCCCGTAAGGCATACACAAACGTTCCACTCCATATGCAACCACATGAGGCCTAAAAATGAATCGCTAGAGGAATTTAAACTCACATGTTTTAAATTTTCTTTAACTGACTCGGCATTAAAATGGTATTACTCATGTGCTGAGTATGAAAGTGATTATGGGGGTCTACAAGCCAAATTCCTTGAGAAGTTTTGCCCTCCATCTCTCCGACTTGAAACCTGCGAGAAGATTCTCAATCTTGAGCAATTCCGGGACGAAACATTGGACGAGTACTTGGCGTACTTTGACTCCATTGTGGCGAGCTGCCCGCACCATGGATTCTCCAAAATCAATCTTATCCAAAGGTTTCTCGGTGGAATGATGCCACTTGAGCGGAAAAGACTTAACGATGCAGCGGGAGGCTCGATCATGAAGTTAACCATGTCTCAAACCTGGCGACTCATAGACAATTTGGCAGAGAGCACAAAACAAGGGCCAATGCACCAAACTGAAGATAAGGCACCAACGATGGAAGTCGACTCAGTGCAAAACGAGCCCGACACCACACCCATTACGAGCTTGCCCGCAACAAAGCCGAGAGAAGACATCAGTACAAGGGCAGTAATGGACGTGGAGGCGGCTCTAAAGGAGCCAATATTGGAGCCCACATAACCAACTGAGGATGAGGACTCGCAAATAACCGAAGAGGAACCAGCCAAATCAGACCCAGTCCTCATTACCAAACCAGCCGAGCTACTTGAACCGGTCCTTATCACCAATCCATCCGAGGAAAGCACGACAGGCCCGGTCCTGGCGCTCGAAGCACCCGAAACATGCCCAATCCTCACTATCAAAGCACCTAAGGCAGGCTTGGTCCTCATTATCAAACTATCCAAGAAAGACCTGGCCCTTATGGTGGAAGTTCCCCAACTTTTCCCTTCGGTTTGTATGCGGATCACAGCCCCTGAAAATGAAGTAATTAACGCTGAGGTGCAAGGCGAGTTGGAGGTAAATCAAGGGCAAGACACGCCATCATCGGAGCTCTCACTCACCACAACTCAACAAAGCAGCCCTGAAAACTCGCTCGTTCTAGGACGACCATTCGTCGCTGCCACAAAGAAGAGGCTTAACATGGGGACATGCGTGTGGTCACCAATGTTTGATGGCACAATGCTGAACTTCCAAACTTGCAAAGATGCCAACCGGCCATACATGAAGAAGCGGCAAAGACATGGGCCAAGAGAATGGAAACCCGGAAGGAAAAGCAAGAGAGCACGGCTCGACGGACCAGCAGCTATGGTCAAGGGAACCTCACCTTCTCGGAGTTATGAAAAGAAGAACCTACCGAAACCATGGAGTTCTAACCAAAGCAAGAAATCAGGAAAAGTCAAAACAGGAATCAACACAGGAACAGTGGCGAAATTCGACCTGAGCCACCCATGGGACCCAAACCAGTAATCTACAATGAGGTACTGTCGAGCCAACGACGTTAAACAAGTGCACTGGTCGGGAGGTAACCCGACACTATCTTACTTTCCGCACTTTTAATTTCTGTCATTTAAATTTAGTATTTAGTTTTAAGCTTGCATGACTTTTGAACTAAGGCACGCCTTCGTTCAAAAGTGGGGGGTGAGAACCACCTGTGTACATAAATAACATGCAGCTGTTTTTCTTTTTAATAGTATCTTTTTGAAAATATGAACTTAAGAATGTGAAAAAGATAGATCACAATTCATGCATTAACCTTGTGAAAATTCAAACTGTTTAAAAACTTAGAATGTAACTTTTCATTTGTCCTTTGTGCTAAGATAACTAGGGGTGTGGAGTTGATATAAACTGCCCTAGAGAGGCTTGGCAAGCAATCGAAGGATCAGATTAAACTATATGGTTTTCGAAGTCAGTGGAGGCTGCACTTTGGGTTTTCAATGAAGATTGAAGTCATCTCCGCCATGCAGTGTTTATGCAAAAGGCGAGGACGGGAATCAGACCGTCCTATCTCCGGTCAAAGTAGCCAAGAAAATAAATGAGTGACCCTCATCTTAACCCGCGCGAAACGACAGTCAAAGTAGCCGGGAAAATAGATGAGCGACCCTCACCTTGACCCGCGCGAAAACGGCAAAAACGAGAGGAGCGGGGAGGTATTTCCATAGGCTTGCGGGCGATGATTGGACCTCCCAAAAAGGCTTGAGAAAATGGACTAGCAGTCACAAAAAGGCGAAAAGCTCAATGAAGCAAATCAAGAGGCCAAAGGCCCAAAATTGTGAAGGTTTTAACCGAACAAAAAGTGAAGAACTCAAAAAGTCAAAACAAAGGCCAAATGCCGATTCACTACAAAAGCAGTCCCTCGCCAAAAGAAAATCAAAGTACTCAAACCATTGAAACCCGAACCGAATCACGTGCTAGAGAAAGCTACCAGAAAACCATATAGTGCGAGACGATCCCAAGATTGCAGTCCAGGAGCCTAAAAAGGGCTATCTCCCGAGACATCCAATATAATTTGCATCTCAGCACGGAGGTACAAGTATTAAGTTTCTTCTATTTCTTTACGCAGTTTAATTTGGTAATAAGTAAGCAATGCATGAATTAGGATAGATCGAGTACCACAGTCTAATTTTCATATTTCAAAGCCAACTTAGAGTACAGCCCTTGAATAGCATTGTTCGGGACGAACAACTAAAAGTGTGGGGTGATCTGATGGACCAAAATTATACGAATCATAAACATAGTATAACCCCCTTATTTAGACATTTTGTCTATTTAACTTTTGCTTGTTAGTTCAGATATATTTTTGCAGGGTAATTCAGAGCTTAGAGAGAATACACATTAAAGAGGAGCTTTTAGAGCAGAAAAGATGTTACGAGTCAATCCAAGGTCAAGATCATATGCCGACTGAAGAAATATCAAGGATCCTGACGTTGAATCACTCATAACAAATTAATCAGAAGAATCAGGAGAGGAATCAAGACAGCCCGGGGAAGAAACACATTGACAGTTTTGTGAAAAGACTGCACAAAACTGTACAAAATTCACATTTGGGCAAGATGACCGGCCACTTGGGCAAGAGGTGGCCAAAGCCACCCCTCCTCCTCCTCCACCACCGGCTACCGGCGGCTCTCCTCCACCATGACCGGCGGCTTTGCTCCTCCTCCACATGGCGGCTCCTCCTTGCTCCTCCTCTCCTTCCTCCATGTGTGGCCATCTCCTCCCTTCATTTTCTCCTCCAATCACCATGCAACACTTGCCTCCATCTCCTCCTCCTCCCATGGCTATATAAGGAGGAGCTCCTCCCCTCATTTTCATCATCCCTCACTTGTAAAAAACACTTCTCTCTCTAAGTTATGTATTTGTAAAGTTTGGCTTTGGAAATAAAGGATAGCTCCCTTGGCGCTTCAACGGTTGTAAGTATTATTTCTAGTATTTATTCAACTGTTTATTTCCTTAGTTATAATGTTTAGCGCGATGAATAGTAGCTAAACTAGTAGTTCGGTAGAAGGGGCGCACTTGTATTATAAAATGTTTTAAGACTATTAACTTAGCGTCTAGTCTTAGTATTCAAAACTTGTTCTATGTGCCATATATCAAGTCAGAGTTTCCAAGGTTGAGTGGAAGCTGTCACAAGCAAAGCTCTGCCGTGGAAATTCGTGATCATACTCGGTAAGTGGAAGCTGTCACAAGCAAAACTTATCGAGGAGTTCGACTTATCTAAAACACCACTTGGTCAATAACGTAACTGGGAGATCAAGTGGATGCACTTACAGCTAAGATACTTCGAAAGGAGGAATTAGTTTTGCTTAGAACAAGTGTTGCTTTAAACGATGTTGCAAGTCTTGCGCTACGAAAGGGCCTCGATTCATCTTTGAATACTTAGATAATTCACTAAAGGTCAATGATAAACAGGATATAATACAAGGCCCCTGAAACCGAACATTTCTCTTTAATTATAAATTGTAATTTACTTTCCAGTATTAAAACCAATCAACCAACCAATCAATCAATCAATCACTTAGCTGGTAGCTTTAAAACCAACCAACCAACCTAAAACACGCTCTCTCGCTGGACAACCCCCTCAAAGAACATCTATTCCCCTGATTCCCTTGGGTTCGACCCCTACTTACCACTTGCTACCCAGTAGTTAAGTCGCGAGTAGCGGACTTATAAATTTATTCTTGACGTTTGCACATAACGACTGTGCATCCATCAGTAGTCTTCTTAATTCCGGGATCCTACGGATCCCGTGCTATGTAACTCTAACTCTCATGTGATCAATTGAAGTTTATTATTTATGCGATTCGATTATTCAATTTCATTGCGTGCTTAATATTATCGTTCTATGCATGTATTTACAACAAAGGGCATGTTTGCATTGGTAGAACGTATTTAGGTTATATGCCGAAAGGTGGATGGGCCCTAGGGATTAACCGGATTGCATGAAATTGATGTTAGGTCATGTTTACATGATTTAATAGGAAAATCTTTAATTTAATAAATCGAAATCGTTGATAATCCGTGGATGGGCGGCGTTCAACGATTGAGATTAATCTAGACAATGATCCGTGGATGGGCGGCTTGTCTAGTGTTATTTCGGTTATATTCCATATTCGATAGCATGAATAATTAACGTAGAATGATTGCATGATTAGTGGGGTTAGCACGGGTGAAGTACGGATTCTGGGATTCTTTCTCTGATTTAAGCACAACCATTTATTTTCTGCTATTTAATTTCTGCAATTTTTCGTGACAACCAAACTGTTTTACACTTGTTAACTCGGAATAGCTAAATAGGTCACACCGTTTGCAAGTATTCACACGCACTGTTCCTAGGATCGACCCTTGGCTTACCAAGGTTTATAAATATTGTTTGACTGCAATTTGACCCCTAAAACTCACACGTTGACAACTATAAAGGGTTAAAAATACGCGTGTCAAAATGGCGTCGTTGCCGGGGAGCAGCGTTTAGTGTGATATTAGATTTAACGAGTGTAGTTTAGACTATTCCATTTTTTATATACTTCTTTGTACATACTATATATACTTTTGACCTTCACTAATCACTTTTATTTTGCATTGTGTGAGGATGTTCTCTTTTGGTCATCAAGACGCATACCCAAGGGAAGAGCCTTATTGTCAGACATATTTATATGATACAAAGTGGGGAGGAAATCAAAATCAGTTCTATGATCGACCATGTTATCAAGATGACCACTATTATGAGAGTTATAAGGACCAGTCACAGCACCAACAACATCAGCTTTATGATCATTATTATTATCAAGATGATCCTTATTATGAGAGCTCCCATAATCACTCGCAGCAGCAACAGTCTCAGAACACGGGTGAATCATCGCGTATAGAAGCCATGCTAGCTAGCTTCATAGCCGAACAGTGAAAGACATCTGATGATCAGCGAAGGGCATTTCAAGAGACGAATGCGCAGCTAAACGACACCATAAAAGGCCTCCAGAAGACAGTAGAAAAACTCGCAGCCAGACAGAAAATACAGAAGGATCGCTTAGAGGAACTAGCCATTGCAACCGCCAATGAATGCAGAGATGAGGGCATCGAGATGACAATAACCAATCATCAAGAAGTTCAAGTCTATGAAGCACATTCATCTTCAGTTTTATTTCCAATCCACGTGGAAGATGATCAGGATAAGCGAATGCTCTCTAAACCAGAACAACCTGTTTGTGAGGATGGTTTTGAAGCATTTAGAATGGTTGCCAAGGCTTACATTGAGTTAGAGGATGATGAGTCTTGTACTGATGACGTAACAGAATATGAAGATACATCTCCCTCCACTACGAGTGCTTCAAAAGGTCATTTTGATGAGCAGGTAGAAGAGAGTTTCATTCCATCAGTTTTTCTGGATGCTGAAGAGCCATCAAGGGATCATAAGTACGAAGATTTTGTTGATGTGTACCTAATTTCAATCGAAGAGGACCCTCGCATACACCTGAATACGATGGTGAAGGGAAATTATGAAGTATATGCACCAGAAATCTTATCTAATGAGTATAAAGGAAGTGTTCTTGCTGAAGCTAGATTTGAAGATGTATATCTTGCTGCACTGCCTCCAGACAAGTTTCGACAGTTCTTGCCTTACGTCCTGAAACTGTTATTAAGGAGCTTCTACAGTCCCTTGATTCTTAAGGGTCTTGAATTTTTGAAGGGACTGCATGCTCTACTTAACGTTCATGTCATACTTGATGGACGTAAATTTCAATGGGATTTGAATGTGGATTAACACTACCTCCCTTGCTCAGTCTCACCAAGACGTTAAACTAGGTCTCTTCGGGGAGTAACCCGCACTGTAAGTATTAGTTAGTTTCATTTTTCATTTGCATTGTGTGTGGACATTTCAAGGTTCTAAGTGTGAAGTGCACCAGCCCCTCCACGATTTTCGATGCTAACCTATCACTTGTGAAGCTCTGTGTTTTTATCTATACATTTACCAGCTCACAAGTCGTGTTTCACTCCCCGAGCATCGCTTAATCTCCATGGATATCGAGTTTTCACACACGAGGGAAGTTCCTATGTGCTTTTTCTTATCTTTTATTTCTTCTCTTAAGGACTAAGCTTATTTTTAAGTGTAGAGTGGGTAGCACATAGTCACATATACATTCATCGCATGTCACACATTCACTCTTACATATGCTCAACTATCTATGTATTGCGATTGAAATCCTCGTTTTCTACGATACTCCTTGATTGATTGACACTCATTTGGATTTGAAGTCTAGGACTTGAAATAGTTTTAACCGTGTGTGTGTATTCTTTTGAGTTAGTATCATTGCTAGCCTTTGACTATCACATGTTCTACGTATTTCTTAAAGCATGTTTGAGACTTGAAATTAGTAGGCACCGGTTCAAAAATGTCAAAAACTTAACTTTTATCTCTTTTTCTAGGTGACCTTAGTACTAGTATGTGTTTCTCTACACTCATCGTGATTTGCATGCACCCGCCTTTATTCATAGACTATGTCAAGCTTTAAGTGTGGAGTTAGACAATTGACCTTCAAGTATTCCCCTCAAAAACAAAGTTCTCAATTCTGGAAAGTGGGTGAAACATTGGCCCCAAGCATAGTTGTTTTTGAAAGAAAACCAGTTTGAAAAAAAAAAACCAAAATGCTTTTGTTGATTCTGCGAAAGCAGAAAATACCAAGGACCTGGTGAGAAAAGTCACCCCTAGTATATGGAAAACACTCTTGAAACAATTTCTGCCCCCTTCTGCTTGATATAGTGTAATTCCATCCTCTCATTGCGTGCAAATCATTACCTATCTTGAGAATTCGTGTACTAGAAACTAAGGGACGATCCTCGTGCTTGCACTAAAAATTTTGATGTGATTTTCGTACTATTTTTCAGAAACACCTTAAGTCAGGCTCCTCTTCTCTTACGGGTCATTGTCTAATCCTTGGCACTTGAGAATGAGCTTTGCGCCAAGAGCCCGTGGACTATCCCTAGATAGCATAGGTGAATGGCGAGCATGTTTTGTGTAACTATTCATGTTCTTTATACGTTGCAATAGAACTATTTAGAACATGTGATTAGTCGATTGCTAGCCGTGTGTATTGACCGTTTGAATGCATAACTCGTATAATCTATGATTGTCTGAAAACTTTGATGAAGATGTTTGACTTGAAGTTGAGGTAACACGATGAATCTGAGGTATGACATGACTTTACTGTGACTCATTGAGCATCATTTCATGCATACATGTTAGTTAGTTGTATAGGGGATTTGTAGGTAGTCCCATTCCTGAAAACCTTCACGAGACTATACTCGTCCTACTAGGGCAGCCTATAGGTTTAAAGGCTTCATGCATGCTAAATGCATTCGTGCCCTCTACGACAGTGAGTTATCTTTTTATTTTTTGTTTTAGTTAGAATTGATCACATGATACTTGAGCGGGTAACTATTTTGCAGATTTATTGACTTGTGTTTAATGTTTGTTTGAGACGAACAAATCCTAAGTGTGGAGTGTTTTGATCGGTCGAATTCTTGACCTATTATTCACTTCATTCGATAATGGATTATGTTTGTTTTCCCGACATTTTATTGTCATTTGATCTCTTTTCTAGTGTTTCAGGTCATATATCATATATCTAATACTTTTGGATTGACCCGAAGCAAAGAAAAGCAATTGGTGCAGATTTGGGCAAAAACAAGACAAAATAGGGCAGACAGACCTTTGCGGCGTATTTTGCATGCCAAGGGCTCATTCGGTGTTCAAATGAGTCAAAATTTAGCTTGTTGGAAAGCTAATTCAATTCCCTACAACTTTGTAGTTGACACAAATAGCAGATTCGAAGGTGTAGACCTCCAAAAAGGCAAAAGAAGTCAGCCCATTACAATCTTCAGCAGCCGTTACACCTTGAGCTGTAACGGCTGTAACGGGCATGAATTTTCTCAGAGGTTTTTGCTTAGCCCGTTACAGCCGTTACACCCAGCTGTAACGGGTGTAACGGCCCCATCGAAGGCAATTTCAAAAAAAATCAATTTTTGGGCATTTTGGACAGATTTTTGGGCATATTTCCTAGTTTCAATATTAGGCTTTTTAGCCTTTTGGAAAGCTATATAAGAGAGAAAACCAAAAAGAACAGGTTGCTGTTATTTTGGAGAAGAAACCCTAACTTGGGAGAGAAGACAGAGCTTTCAGCGTGAGGATCATCGAGCTACACCGCGTCTTTACGGTTTACTCGTTTCTTCATTTCAATATACACTGTTTTTGGTTAACCACCAAGAATAGTGAGTAGTCTTCTTAATTCCGGGATCCGTGGATCCCGTGCTATGTAACCCTAACTCTCATGTGATCAATTGAAGTTTATTATTTATGCGATTCGATTATTCAATTTCATTGCGTGCTTAATATTATCGTTCTATGCATGTATTTACATCAAAGGGCATGTTTGCATTGGTAGAATGTATTTAGGTTATATGCCGAAAGGTGGATGGGCCCTAGGGATTAACCGGATTGCATGAAATTGATGTTAGGTCATGTTTACATGATTTAATAGGAAAACCTTTAATTTAATAAATCGAAATCGTTGATAATCCGTGGATGGGCGGCGTTCAACGATTGAGATTAATCTAGACAATAATCCGTGGATGGGCGGCTTGTCTAGTGTTATTTCGGTTATATTCAATATTCGATAGCATGAATAATTAACGTAGAATTATTGCATGATTAGTGGGGTTAGCACGGGTGAAGTACGGATTCTGGGATTCTTTCTCTGATTTAAACACAACCATTTATTTTCTGCTATTTAATTTCTGCAATTTTTCGTGACAACCAAACTGTTTTACACTTGTTAACTCGGAATAGCTAAATAGGTCACACCGTTTGCTAGTATTCACACGCACTGCTCCTAGGATCGACCCTTGGCTTACCAAGGTTTATAAATATTGTTTGACTACAATTTGACCCCTAAAACTCACACTTTGACAACTATAAATGGTTAAAAATACGCGTGTCAATCTGCCTCTATTTACCACATTCAAAGCTAGACCTGAACTAGAGCTTGACTCCCTTCGGTGAATCTCTTCACTAACGATCAGGTCTGTGACTTCATCCAGCTTAAGCTTTGCCTTCCCAGCTGAGGCACTAACGGCTGTCACTGTCCCGGTACAACTTTCTGGTAATGAGGATAGCCAAATCAAATCCTTTATTTCATCATCGAACTTCATCTTAACGGATCTCAACCGTGCGATCGTCATGTTGAACTCACTTAGGTGCTTTGCTACTGTCATGCTCTCTTTTATTCTCTGGTTGAACAACCGCCGCATCATATGGACTTTGCTTGATGGTGATGGTTTCTCATACAACGCCGAAAGTCTCCATCATGTCCTTCATCATCTTTGACTTCACTTTATGGTGTGCAATTTCTCTTGATAGCGATAGCAGGACCGCACTCATTGCTTTCCTGTCCCCACAACTTCCATTCTTCATCCTTTATATCCTTCAGTTTTTCATTTTGAGGCTGATGCAAATCTTTACCGTGTAGGTAGTCTTCGATTTGCATCTTCCAGAATCCAAAATCTGATCTGTCGAATTTCTCCGCTGGTTGTCTTACATCTCTCATCACGACTGGTAGAACCTTAGCTCTGATACCAGATGTTAGGATCTGAAGCAGTTTTAAAAGAAATCATTAAAGAACACGAGAATTTGTTACCTAGTTCGCCACCGAATGTGACTACGTCTAGGGCCACTACCAACTCAGGAGATTTTTCACTATGTTTATGAGATACAATTACAATACTCAGAACATGTGTATATGTAGGATAAGGTTTGAAACCCTAATGGAAACCCTACCTCTATTGGGCTTTTAGTTATCAAAGCTCCATAGCCCAACATGTGTAATAAAAAATAACAGTTTTCAATGAAACCCTAACTTGATCGATTTTCTCTCTCGTCCTCCGCCATCTCTGACGTTCGATTGCTGTCTGCGATGCTCGATTAGGCCTCCGACTAGCCCATTTTTGATTTCTCATATCAAATTGGTTGCCTTAGTTCTCTATTTTTTGAAATTCATTTTTCTAGGACGTTTAGTCCAAGCGACTTGGTTTGAGCATTAGTAAAGTCCAATCAGCGTATACATATCAATATAAATCACTTCTTTTGCATTTAAGGTTTTATTCTACAACAAGAAGCAGGTAAAATGGAGGCTGATGAGAGAGCCGTGAAAGAAGTGGTGGAGGCAGGAATACTGCGCTATTTGGTCATTTTGAACATACTCATTCCAGAATTTGAGAATTACGACAACTATTTGAAGTTCTCTCTTGTCATCAGTACTACTTTTAGAACATATGTAGCGGGCATCCCATTGCAAATCAAACCTTTTTTCTTGCAATACTTTGGCATAAAGATAGACTCCCATGCACTGGATGAGTGGATTTTGCGATTTCAAAGAGTACCTAGTTGAGAAGAGGAAAACAATTACAGTCTTAAGTTTGCAAGAAGGGCTCTCCTTAACGACATTTAAAATTTTCTGTTGTCACATATGTAAAAATTGGGCTTCGGTTGGGGCCAAACAAATGATTTGGACTAAAGTGATGTTACAAACAATGCTTTAGTATTAGACGTCCTTGCTAACAGTTTCCAATAAAAAAAAAGTAGGTGAATTAGGAATGAATTTTAGAATTTTAGCGACAATGAAACCAATTTGCTAAATAGGAGCAACTTATTTCAAAATTTTGAGCAATTATGTTGTATGCGAATTGTCTATCAGAGGCCGGATCAAGTGGTTGAGGAATAAAACGTAAAAAAATTAAAAAAAGAGTCACGAAAAAGCTGAATTCGAATTCTGATGGGACATAATAGTTTTCCTTGATGGATAGGATTAGAGAGGTACAAAAAATGTTGCATAAAAATTAGGGAAAACTACAAATTCATTACCTGAACTATCACTCTATTTCAAAATTAGTACCGAACTTTCAATTTTTTCAAATCAAGTACCGGTGAGTCAAATTGTAATAAGAAAATTTATAAAATTAACACCGTTAAACCATTTAACCCTTTAAATGATTAACTATAAATAAAATGATTGAAATTAAATTATTTATAATATGAATATCCTATCATTTAATGATAAAATTGAAAACATCATATTGCTTACTATCTTTGACAATTTTTTATACAATAAAATTTTAAAAAATATATCCAAACTAAATAGGAAAAGTTCACTATTATAATTGTATATTTAATTAAAGTCACATATAACTAATCCTCAAAGTATTTACAATTTTTCAACTTGTTAATTATAGATAAATTTCAACAATAAAAATGATTAAGAACTAAATTGAATAGAATTCAAATATCCGATCAATTAGTGATCAAATTGAAAACAACATATTGTACAATTTTAAATATAATTACAATATTGAACTTTACATGTTAGTTTGGGTGTATTTTTTAAGTTTTAGTATATAAAAAATCAAAGATAATAAGTAATATACGTTTTCAATTTTATTACTGAATAATAAAAAATTTCAATTCTAAAAACAATTCATTTAATCATTTAAAGGGTTTAACGGCGTTTGTTTAAAATTAAATTATCTATTAAATTGTCAAAAATAATTAGCAATATAATGTTTTCAATTAAATGTTAGAATATTCTAAAATTTCAATTTTAATCATTTTGTTTATAATTAATCATTTAAAGGGTTAAATGGTTTAACGGTGTTAGTTTTACAACTTTTCTTATTACAATTTGACTCCTCGATACTTGATTTGAAAAAATTGAAAGTTCGTTACTTATTTTGAAATAGAATGATAGTTCAAGTAATGAATTTATAATTTTCCTAAAAATTATTCATGAAATATACTGATCTGATGTAATAATATTCTCTTAACATATTTCGAAAAGAGTATACTTTTTATAGTAAGTTGTTAATCAAACAAATCTGAATAAGGAAATTTGTCTGTGGGGGGTCGAGTACTGACTTTCTATAGCGGTTTAAAGTAGGGCTGGGTTTTTGTACCAAAAACTGAAACCGAACCGAAACCGAACCGAAACCGAACCGATCTCAAACCGAACCGAATTTCAATTTATCATACCGAACCGATTTATATCGGTTCGGTTTCGGTTTTCATTTTGAGAACCGACAAAAACCGAACCGACAAAACCGAACCGACAAAACCGAACCGAAACCGATAAAAACCGACAAAACCGACAAAACCGACAAACCGAACCGACAAAAACCGACAAAACCGAACCGAACCCGACAAAAACGACAAACCGAACCGACAAAAACCGACAAAACCGAACCGAAACCGACAAAAACCGACAATGTCGGTAAAACCGAACCGAACCGAAACCGAATGTCGGTTTACCGAAAAATCGGTTCGATTTTCGATTTCATTTTCCTTTAAACCGAAATATCGGTTCGATTCGGTTTTTGAACCGAACCCAGCACTAGTTTAAAGACACCCTCTGTTCTGCTCTGGCATTACTTTATATAATAAATTTAGTGCCCTAATTTTCCCGCTCCATCTTCGACTTCTCTGCCGCTGCAATTCCGATACTTGCGAAGCCGTTTTCCCTTAGAATCCCAATTCTCTTCCGCCTCTACTTTGGCGGACACCGCCGCTGCTGAATTTCAAAGAAATACCTCCGGATAGTGTCCAACTCAGCTCCAGGTATAGAATGCTGTCTGCACATTGGATTTATAATTATCAGCTTTGTTTTTTTAGAGAGAGATTGATGCCAGTCAGGTGTCTCGGGCATCAGCTGTAGTAATGGATGAGCCGGGGCAGCTTAAGCGGGCGTTCATTGACGCTACTGCTGGGGCGGTTTCTGGCGGTATATCTCGGACTTTAACGTCGCCGCTTGATGTTATTAAAATCCGATTCCAGGTCTGTGCTCATTGTCTTATTCTTTTTACTTCCCCTACAATCTTATTTATTTCATTTTATTTTGTGTATACCTGTAATTTCCTAAACAACATGTCAAAACATTGGCACATTATTTTTACTTTTCCTCACAATTAACATGTTCAGCATCCTCTCTCTCTCTCTTTTTCCTTTTTTGTTGCATTTCTCAAGTCTTAATATTGTGCATCTCTCTATAGGTTCAATTGGAGCCAACAACATCTTGGGCTCTAGCTCAAAGGGGCTTGACAGTTCCTTCTAAATATAATGGAATGTTCCAAGCAACTCGTGACATCTTTAGAGAGGAGGGTTACCGGGTATTCATCATTCTCCTTCTTAGTTTGATGTGTCACTTGTTTATTGTTTTGCATTGGTCTTATGCATTTCTTCTTCCAGTTATTTGTCTTCATCCCAAGATGTTCTATGAATCAATATTATGCCGCACACTGTCATTTAGATGTATTTGCAAATGATGTCTTGTTCCTACCTTGCAAATGGCTTGTTTATACAATTTGATTCGCTCTCCCTATTACGAACATGCCAGGGTTTTTGGCGTGGAAATGTCCCTGCGTTACTAATGGTGATGCCATACACAGCAATTCAGTTCACTGTCTTACACAAGATCAAAACATTTGCAGCTGGTTCATCTAAGGCAGGTAGGTGCAGCAGGTTTCTTTTAATTTAATTGCTCTTTGCAGTTAGCTACCTTCGAGGACTTCTCTTTTTTAGAGTTAATTAATAATTTTCTACCAGTTCCATTGTTTGTTTGTGATTTATGAACATTCATTATTAATTCAATTATTAACATTTTAGGCACTTTAAAACTAGGCTCAAATATTATGGAATAGACACAGCTATTTAATGGGGAATTATTATCTGATCATAGTAATGAAGGTTGATTGTTTGTCAAATTGTTATCACAAAAATTATTATTTTTCAGAAAAGGTACACGTTATTCAAAAAAGATAGATATACATGATAGGACACTGAAAATGACTACAACAACCCCAAACAAACAACTATTGATAGGAACAAGTTATATTAACCTGCAAAAAGATAATAGGAAACATAACCATATGACCACAGACCGGCAAAACCTTTGAAAACAACCACTAATGACCGATAGCTTAACCAGCAAAAGAAGGTTATTTCAGACCCCCCAAAACCAGACAACAAACAGCAAGAACCCTGAATCACCAGAGATCATTACAGCAAAAGAGCTTGAATATAAAAGGTCCTACAGTTGAATATATCCTGTATATGCCTCCATTAATTCTTACCCTTTAGTGTCTCTAGCTTTTTCTTGAAAAGCCTAAAAACATTTCTTCGGATCAGACTGGGATCCCAGGCTTCTTCGTTGAAGATAATAGCATTCCTTCCTCTTTAGGCCTCGTAGATTAAGGCATTTATAAGGGGAAAAAATTATCTGCTGGTGGCTTTTGTTATTCCAATTCATGTTGTCCTTCCATGTAATAGCATCCTACCACCAAGCCCAATTAAGTGTGCCCCTAGGCAGCTCAACACACCTTCTAGATACAAGAAGATGGTTGTAGTTACTCTTCCTTCAAATATACTTTTTGAGAATCAAGGTTTCGTTTGTTTATAATATTACATATCATTCTATTTCATGTGAATTCTTACTCACATTATGTTTGGGGGTATGCATTTTCCTTTCTATGGATGCAGAGGACCACAGTAGCTTGAGTCCTTATCTTTCTTATATCAGCGGGGCATTAGCAGGTTGTGCGGCAACAGTTGGCTCATATCCATTTGATCTTCTGCGCACCATCCTAGCTTCTCAGGGTGAACCCAAGGTTTGTGAAATTTCGATGACCTTGTACACAGCAGTACCTTGTCAGCTTTTGGTTGGGAGCAATGTTTATTTGAGTACCTTTTACAGAAATTGGACCTTTCTTTTAGACATATTAACATAGACACATTCATATTTTTGTTATTTAATTTTATTTATTTCCTTGCTCACACAAAGGTATATCCAAACATGAGATCAGCATTTTTGGATATTGTTCAAAATCGTGGCTTCCGAGGGCTGTATGCTGGATTGTCGCCAACTCTTGTTGAAATTATTCCGTATGCTGGAATGCAGTTTGGCACATACGATACTTTCAAACGTTGGGCGATGGTAAAGATCACACTTCTCTTATCTATCAAGACATAATGATTAGCTTTAGAAATTTACAGTAACTACACGTGTTGGAAAATTTGTGCTATTCATAAGCTATAAAATAAGCCCCAAAAAATAACTGTGAAGTTATCCTCGACCTCAGTTTTCCGTTGGCAAGTCTGACCACATGGTCATGATCAAAGCTATAGGAGGCTATAAAGAGCCATATCGGCATCAGATTAGCTAGACTTCGGCTTTTCGTTTTTGAACTCACACTAGTTGGTTATTCACTTTTGGCGCAATGAACCAGTATACTCATAGGCTACAGTTATTCTGCAGAAGCAGTGTAACTGTGTTGGATGATGTACTTCAAATTATTCCTTTTGGTTACTTTTTAATATTCATCATGTTGATATAAACACTGTTGCTTTTGGGTTTATCATGCGGTCATTTTTATTTTTCTAGCATGGGGAAGTTGATCTAATAGACTTATTGTATGTGGCGATGATTGAAAAATATGTTGAGTTATTGACAACCTATTATATCTTTTATTGTAGATGTAAAATAAAATTACATCTTTTATTGTATTGTAGATATGGAATAAAAACAAGCTGGGAAACACTTATGATACCCTTTCAAGCTTCCAACTTTTTGTGTGTGGGTTAGCCGCTGGCACTTGTGCCAAACTTGTATGTCATCCGCTTGATGTGGTCAAAAAGAGGTTCCAGGTACACCCCCTGATTGGTCTATGTATAGACATTCATGTTGAGAACTGGTTTAGTCGAGAGCATTCCATACAAGATATGCTGTGTTTCTGTTTCGTATCTTTCGACAAAATCAGTGCCTTCCTTAAATATTGCAGATAGAAGGGTTGCAAAGGCATCCAAGATATGGTGCTAGAGTTGAGCACAAGGCTTACAAAAATATGTTTGACGGATTGCGTCAAATCTTGCATAACGAAGGCTGGGCAGGCCTCTACAAGGGTATCGTTCCATCAACAATAAAAGCTGCACCAGCTGGTGCTGTAACATTTGTAGCTTATGAATATGTATCGAATTGGCTCGAGTCTGTCTTGACATGAAATTCCAATTTAAGAGTTCTTCCAGTTTTGATGACGTGCCAATTATCTTTTCAATTTATATTACTTTTAATGTCGAACCCTAATCCAATCGGGATTTGAACTCGAGATGTTGAAGTTTCTTAGAATTCTTTCCGCCAGACAATGCCCTAATGACAATGCCCTAATGGGCAGAAGGAGCAATTGTCCAACTATTATAAACCAAAAGATCGATGGTTTAAATCTCCTTAAATACACGCAAAAGTAACTTGTTTGGTATATCAAAATGAATGTTTGACTAGTCAAGATTGTAACTTTCAAGATCAAGATTTTTATAGATAAGGATTATGATCATATGAGAAGTGTCTTATTTAATAATAAATAAAAATTAATTATAATCATTAGATCTTCGATACAACAATCCAAATAATTTCTATTTATTTAAATCTAAAAATCTATTTAAGGACAAATTAGTCAATCTTGCAACACAAATTTAGACATTGAGATTCCTAATTACCGCAACCCGACTATACGATTACTCGCTCAACAGATGAAAAGCAAAACAACAACAGCCATCGGAGCCACGTCGGAACTTCACTCAGCATCAAGTACTCAAACCGTGACCTCCATTTTACTTACCCTGGTCGCAAAACCCTAATGTCTCGTTCGGCTCCTGCAGCTGCTCTTATGGCTGGTCTTGCACCAAAACCAAAGTGCTTAGAGACGGGAAATGGAACGAGCAGGATGCTGCGATCTTGTTCCCTGGAGATACCATCATCATTAAGTTGGGTGACATTGTCCCAGCTGATGCTCGTCTGCTTGAGGGTGATCCTTTAAAGATCGATTAATTTTTGTCTCATATTTTCTTATGAATTGTTCAAGATCTGATAAAAATGTTCCTTTCAGAAATAGTTCAAAAGTTTAAAATTTCCAGTTAATTTGATAAATTGAAAGCTAGATGTGTATATATCCAACATGGCATTTGATTGATTGAAGCGTTGGAATTTGATTTGTGGCGGAGAATGGTTTGAAATGATTTGGGCTTAAGTTGGAGTGTTTTGTTGTTGAACAGAAATGGTGGAGTTTATGAAATACATGAAGAGAAGTTATAGGATTTTGAGTAATCATTAAAGCAGTCACAAGAACAAGTGGAATACATGAAAATGCAATCTGCTGATTTACAAAAGAGTTTATCTTTTATTTGGAATCTGCGTAAGTGGTTAAAGATATTATGCAATTATGTGCTATGCTTCTATATGTTCGAGTTATTAGTGTCTTACATTGGTTTCAAAATTGATGATCATGTATTCATTTTTGAACTTTTAAGTTTTAACTTTCTTACTACTGATACATGAGCATGACATGCCAATAAGAAACTGCTTCTAGGTTCTTATTTGTTGTGAGATTAACTTTACTTTTGTCTTGTCAACCAATATTCATCAGCTGATTATGCACAAGATGTTGTTGCCTACTCTGTTTCCAAGGTTTGCACTAAGTGGAATTCCTAAAAAGCTCACTCATATTTGATCAGATTCTATTGGACTGAATTGGTTTCATTATGCGTAGTCTTTAATTTTGTATGATTTTTTGTAGGGTGATGACAGTATGTTGACATTTAACAATACCGACTTCCAGACCAGCAACTTAAGTTCATTCCCTTTGCAAAATGCAGCCATTTGGGTCCCTCAAGCACCTCAACCTCCCAACCAAGCGCCCCATTTTGCTGCAAGCCATCTCTAGGGCAACATCAGCTTCAAGGAACCCATGCTGCTAGTAGATATGTCATGAAATTTAGAGTGACATCCTAAAACATTGTAATAATTTGAAGAAATTTAAAATTCGTAGCATTTGTAATGCGCAACATTTGTAATATGCAATCTAAATTGCATAGCATTTTAATTAAAATTTGTAATCTGCCATTTAAAATTCATAGCCCTCCATTTACCTTTTTTTATAATGCGTAGCTTTCTAGTTAAAATTTGTAGTCTAGTTAATATTATGCGTAGTCTTGTTCACATAATTCGTAGTCCAGTTAACATAATTCGTAGTCTTTTACATAGTTTACTGTGAATTATGAGACTACCCTGTATGAAGTAATACTATGAAGAATAACAACTATTGCATTGAAATCTAAATTGCATAGCATTTTAATTAAAATTCCTAATCTGTCATTTAAAATTCGTAGCCCGTCATTTACCCTTTTTTATAATGCGTAGCTTTTTGTTGGGTTGTGGAGCCTGATTAGATTATTGGGCTGGCCAGTTTAGGAAGTCCATAATCTGGCAGTGAGGTTTAGGATTTCTATTTCCTAATTAGATAATTAGGGTTTAGATGGTTACCCTATTTATACCCAACTTGATTATTGTAATTGTATCTAACATCTCATAGTGAAAACACTGGCTTGGTAGTGCCCCCAGACGTAGTCACGGTGTAGTGACAAACTGGGTATCAAAGTTTGGTGTCCTTGCATCGTTCCTTTTTTTTGTTTTTCTCTCGGCATCGCTGCTTGTGTGATCCTAACAACTGGTATCAAGAGCTTGAGTTGTAGTAGTCATGCAGAGGGATGGAGAACAGTCGGTGGATAAATTCGATGGGTCGGATTTCAGGTTCTGGAAGATGCAGATTGAGGATTACCTGTATGGTAGTGAGTGGCACCTACCTAAGGACGGCGAGTGGAAGCTGTTGGACAGGAAGCAGATGTTGGATCAGCTGTCAGCGTTGTATGACAAACCAACCGCGGTGAACAAGGTTTACCAGATGCGGCAACTTTTCAATCTCAGGATGGCAGAGGGTGTAATAGTGGCTAAACACCTAAGCGAGTTTAATATGACAATCACGCAGTTGAGCTCGATTGATATTAGGTTCAAGGATGAGGTGCTAGCTTGGATTTTATTATCCTCTTTGCTAGAGAGTTGGAGGGGGATGGTTACAACGACAAGGTCGACAGTATGAAAGAAGAAATTACTATCAGTTGGGTAGTTTGATGAAGATGGTTATGGTGTAACCTTCAGCTGCAGGAACTGGAGGATAGCAAGGGGAGCTAGGGTCATAGCTCAAGGAAAGAAGAATTTGTTATCAGTTGGGCAGCGGGATGAAGATGGGTTTGATGTAATCTTCAGCTGCAGGAACTGGAAGATAACAAAGGGAGTTAGGGTGATAGCTCAAAGAAAGAAGGAAGGAACGTTGTCCAAGATGAGGAACGTTTGGAACAGCATCGCTGGTTCAGGTGGGAGCGGTGATGCGGATTTGTGGCACTGTTGTTGTGGTCACATGAAGGAGAAAGTTTCGCAGAGTAGCAAAACTTTGAAGAGGAAGAAGTTGAAGTTGTGCATTGCTTTAACGGGGCTCAAGACGTGAGCTGAAGACGTGGCACTACCGCCTGCATGGGTTGTTCGGGACGAAGACAATTATGATTGGAATCAGTCTCCAGGTGGGAGATTGTTAGGTTGTGGAGCCTGATTAGATTATTGGGCTGGCCAGTTTAGGAAGTCCATAATCTGGCAGTGAGGTTTAGGATTTCTATTTCCTAATTAGATAATTAGGGTTTAGATGGTTACCCTATTTATACCCAACTTGATTATTGTAATTGTATCTAACATCTCATAGTGAAAACCCTGGCTTGGTAGTGCCCCCAGACGTAGTCACGGTGTAGTGACGAACTGGGTATCAAAGTTTGGTGTCCTCGCATCGTTCCTTTTTTGTTTTTCTCTTGGCATCGCTGCTTGTGCGATCCTAACACTTTTTAGTTAAAAGTAGTAATCTAGTTCATATTATGCGTACTCTTGTTCACATAATTCGTAGTCCAGTTAACATAATTCGTAGTCTTTTACATAGTTTACTGTGAAATATGAGACTACCTTGTATGGAGTAATACTACGAAGAAATAACAACTTTCGTAGGATAACCAATACAATTTGTAGTGAGGTGCATATAGACAATATCCTGAATGTAATTTCCCTATTTGAAAATGATGAGCAACATATGGGAAATGTAGTTTTGCAGCAGATGGAAAACAGCTAAGATTTCCTTTTCCTCCATTCAGTAGCGTGATGTGACACTTCGTCTCTTCTTGAGTTCATATGTGAGCGTACAGTCACGTTCATGTAAGTGTCACGCATCGCTATCAGTTGTTCATTTTGCTGCATGTCGATGGAAATATTGTTAGAAGCTACAATGAAGAGTATCACATTATCAATAATACATAACATGCAGACATCTAGGCTTAAAAATCTATTATACGCAGTTTATGCTCCAAAGGTACCAAAAACTTTCCACTTTTAATAATACTCTTGGATGATCTAACGCTGAAATTCCAAAATATGTGGGAAAACTGAATGCAATATCACAAGCTAGATATCTATAAGATGGATGATCTGTATTTAGTGTAAAATCCAAGTAACAATTTCAAACACTCTTTGGCTTACATTAGCGGTGCTAAGTCTTTGAATGAATTTATCAGCAAGCCTCAATAAGAAAGACTACTTGCAAGAACAAACTTATTCCAGAACACAAATACAAGTTTCATACTATCAATATGTATGTCATCATATTGATACTAAAACAAAGTACATGAATGGCAACAAGTTGAACACAACTGATCTCAACAATTTTCTTAACAAAATAGATTGGCAAAAGATAATCCAAACAACACATGAAATTGGTAAACAAATCACCTGACATGAATTAGAAATAGAACAACAGATTACTTATTCAGTAGCTAGATTTTACGTACTCAATTCGTGGACGGATGGACACAAACGAGCACATTACAGTCCGTGATGATCCTCAACATCAATTTCGACAGCAAGCTTGATGTGTGGGGTCATCACTGGGACCTCAGCAGGCTTGCTCCCGAGAGCTTGAACAGTGTGTGAGGTCATCACCGGGACCTCCACTTTTACTACAAATTATGAACCAGAAGCTACGTATTACGATTATCAGATTACGAATAAGACACAAATTACAATACGAATGACGATGCATATTTTACTACGAATCACAAACTATGAATTATGCGTAAGAGATACGAATAATAGTTAACAAAGATGCAGTCCTAGAAAATCAAGTTACGAATTTTATTTTATAAAACATTACTTTGAATAGAGTTTTGTAAGTCATGTTACGAATTATGTGTAGTATACTACGAATTCTTACAAATACGATCTGCTTTATCATCTGTACTACAAATAATGCATACCATACTACGAATCATCGAAAACAAATGATGCTTAGAAGCTTTCAGCGAAGAACGCTAACAGGTCATTCAATTGACGGCGTCATCGAAATCTAGGGTTCCGATCTGCACCTGCCACGGCGTCTACTGCTCCTCGGGATGACGTCGACCAGGTCTTTATTTACCATTTCGGATCGAAAATTAACTTTTTTACTATTCAATTTTGATTTTTGAAACCCTAATTTTGGGAATCAATAGGGTTGCCGAAGGTCGACTGATTAGAGAAATCAAATCAACATCTTTGGACTAAACTACCCTAATTCGTATATCAACGACTGATTAGCGTGATTTGAATTTGAATTTAGATTTAATTAGAGCCATTAATTAAATAAGATGTAGGCTGAGAATATTTCTCATTTCTCACCAATATATGACCGGACCCTAATAGATAAATAGAAGTAGAAAGAATTCCAGTATAGGAGTTTAGTTTAGTTTGTGTTAGGTGAGCTTAGTTTAGTTTAGGTGAGCTTAGTTTGTGTTAGGTGATTTTAGATGAGCTTAGCTTAGCTTAATTTGTGTTGGATGAATTTAGTTTAGCTTAGGTGAATTTAACTTTAAATTATCTTATTACAAAGTAATTCAGGTTTTTAGTACGAATATTAAATATCTTATAGTACAAATAAATTTTGTGTATACAAATTAAGAGAGAGGATCCGGTGCAAAGTGATAATTATTGTAAAAAATACAAAGTTATCCCAACCGTTCATCTATACTTTTGGATGGTGCTGATTAATTGAAGTTAAATAAGTTTAATTTTAATTTTTAATGTGTTAAGGGCAATTTTGGTAACATTTGAAATCAGTTTCACGTAACCGACTGAGGAACGTGTTTCCTAAACTGTCGCGTTGTTTCAAATCGACTCGATTGTGATTTCAGTCGTTCTCGAAACAACCATATCACTCGTCCATTGTTCTGCGGAAGTAAGTTGGAGGTTCGACATCAAAATCGGAAGTCATGACCGACAGCAACATCGGAGGTTCGAAATTGTTTAATTTTAGTTTTTCGTAGTGTGAATGTTGTGGCGATATGAATTCGACGAACTGTGCGATCCCGATTTTGAATTTTGTGGTGTTTTGATTCGACGTATTTGCGTTCAATTGTAATTATCGGCAAAAGTAGTGGTGATGAATTTCTCACGGTGTTTATTTTGCGCGCAGGAACAATCAATTCAATTGAGAACTTATGTTTAATGGAACCGTCTTATTTTTCTGAAAGCGGCGTTGCATATTGGACGCCCAAATGCCCTGACCAGCACAAGCCGTTTATTGGTCAAAAGTTTTTATCTCCGGATGAAGTTGTTAAATTCTATGAGAATTATGCTCAAATAGCTGGATTCGATGTTCGTGCTAATACAACAATCAGCAGTGATGGTGTAGTGAAGCTGAAACATCTGTTGTGCCACCGTCAAGGTTTCAAGCGCCAAAAGGCAAAGGTAGACACGCTGAAACATCCTAACTTGAAACAGAGGAAAAGGAAAGAGACTAGATGTGGATGTGAAGCGAGATTGTATTTCAAGCTAGTTGATGGAGGCATGTACTCTGTTTATGTTTTTGATGAGAATCATAACCATCAGCTTGCTTCAACCTTTGGAAAACAGTTTTTGATGCAAAACAGGCATTTGAGTATTGACAAACAGAATTTTATAATGGATTTGGGGCACTTGAGGATTGGAGCAACTTGAGCGTTTCACTTGGTGAAAGAAATGGTTGGCGGTTACTCTAATATTGGTGCTACTTTGACAGACTTTAAAATTTTCAAAAGAGATATGAAGGCATTTATTGGTGGACGTGATGCTGAAATGGTTGTCACCCATTTAAAGAACAAAAGGGATACTTGCAAGGGTTATGTTTTTGAATATGTTGTTGATGAAGAAGGCACTCTTACTCGTCTTTTTTGGGCAGACTCAAGGTCGGCCAATGATAGGAAAATGTTTGTTGATGTTGTGTCCTTTGATGCGACATACAGAACGAACAAGTAAGTTATTGTATAATTTTATTTATAGTTCGTCATTTATAATTTAAAGTTCGTTATATATTTTACATAAGCACTGTGGTCATAATTTGTCATTTCTATTTTATAGTTCGTAGGAGATTTTATAGTTCGTTATTAATATAAAGTTTGTTACCTTTCATTACATTACATCTGTGCTGATAGTTCATCATATTCAAATTATAATTCTTCGGTATTAACTGGTTTAATAATATGCAGGTACAATCTAGTTTTTGTACCATTCACTGGTGTTGATAATCACAAGTGTTCTGTTACCCTTGCAATTGGTTTGATATCTAATGAGGATGAGGATTTGTATACTTGGCTTCTTGAATGCTTTAGGAAGTCAATATTTCATATACCCAGTGTTCTAGTCACTGATCAAGACCCACCTATGAAGGCTGCTATTGCTAAAACATTCCCTGACAGCACTCATTGCTATTGTATGTGGCACATTGCTGAGAAGATGAAAGCAAAGGTACAGCTAGTCATTTATATAAATAGGTATTGTTAGTCGTTTATATAAACATTTAATACAATGAGTGTATTTGATTTTATATTACTGTGCGTAGGTTGGTGTACCCTTATGTAGTCAAACAGATTTTATGAAAAATATCAGTACATGAATTTGGTCTGATAATATAGATGCTGGTGATTTTGAAGAACAATGGGACTGTGTCATTAAAGAATATGTGCTTGAAGGGCATATTTGGCTGTCAAACATATACAAGATTAGGGCTTCTTGGATCCCTGTGTATTTGAAAAATGTGCATATGGGAAGTTATTAAGGACAACATCCAGATCCGAAAGTGAGAACTCATTTTTTGGGAGGGTTTTGCATAATCAAATGACACTGGTAGAGTTTTATATGGAATTTGATAGGGCACTTGACACGCAAAGAAAGAATAGATGGACGTTAGACAACGAATCCATCAAATCTTCCCTTAGTTTGAAGACTGAACTTGATATTGAAAGACATGCGGCTAACATTTTCACGCATAATATCTTTAAGGAATTTCAGAATGAAATCTTTGCAGGGGTATTTAGATGTTACAATGAGATGATGAGGTGTGATGATGATCACATTTCATACACTATCATAGATAAAGATTACAACACAGCCAAGTATCAGGTATGCACACTATTTTAAAGATTTTGGAGTCTATTTTATAGTTTGTTATTACCATTTTATAGTTCGTCACAGTATTTTTGTATATGCTCACCTCTTTTACTCCTGAAATATAGGTTTTGTATATTAGCTCAACAAAAGATGCAAGGTGCAGCTGCAGAAAGTTTGAAACTACTGGAATTTTATGCAGGCATGTGTTCCATGTTTTTTGCTCCATGGATGTTTCCCAGATTCCTAGTGCGTACATTTTGAATAGATGGCTGAAAAGTGCAAGCAGTGTACAAGAATTAGATCATGAATGTTCACACCCAAATCAGGAAGTTGCATCAGTTACAACTGAGTTATGGACTCTAGTTCGATCAGCTATATCACTGTCGGGAAGTGAGTTGACTAATCTGAGAAGTATTCTTGAGAATGTTAAACAATTGAGGAATATTGTTCAAGTTCCTGAAGGTTCGACCAATGTCTTATCTAGGGCTTATTATTTTAAAACAACAATAGGCATGGAACTACCCGCTCAGGTGAATATCAAGCCACCAAATGTGGCTCGAAACAAAGGATGTGGGAAAAGACATCGGACTACTCGTGAAGTGATGATTGAGAAAGCTAACAGACCAAAAAGATTGTGTGAAAACTGCCAAGAACTTGGGCATCACAACAAGCGAAGTTGTCCCAAAAAAAAACATGCGTTGAGAATTTGGATGTCAATGCACAAGAGCATGTTTCAAATGTGGATGATCCTCACAACTCTTTATGATGTAGTCTAGTTTGTCTTTAAACTTCTTTGGTAATTGTTTCTTTATCACAGACACATGCACTTCTCTTTTAAAAAATGCATTGTTTCTATATTCAGGTTCGAATTCAATTTATAGAATTTGTTGTGTATATTTTATAGTTTGTTGGACTCCTTTATAGTTCGTTTAAATAATTTATAATTCGTCATGTGAATTGTTATCTGATGTGTGATTGTTTATTTTATAGTTTGTCATATTTGAGGTCCTGATTTCGACACATGCTCTTTTCTTTTAAAAATGCAATGTTTCTATTTTCAGGTTCGTCTTCAATATTACATAGTTTGTTGTATTTATTTATAGTTCGTCGTTACCATTTTATAGTTCGTTGACATAATTTATAGTTCGTCATGTCTATTTTATAATTCGTCTACATAATTTATAGTCCTCCTGTGTTTCAGATTTATTTTCTGATTGTAGCAAGAAATTTGGCAGCGTATGTTAACAGAATAGCCAGTCTATATTAATAGTATCTGACCTAGTAATACCTTACAAGTTAGTACTATTATCTGTTCTAGGCAACAAATATTTACAACTGCTGGACACAATTTGCAGTAAAACAATGTTTTAGTCAACGTTTTGTATGATCTCATTTTCTTCCAAGGCTGCTGCTGCATCTAAAGCATCTGTTGCAACTAAGGCATGAGATGCGACTTTAATTAGTCTCCACTGCTCTGCTTTGCGTAACACATCTGATCTCTGTGTGTTTAAATATGATCTGATCATAATGTTCAAGTAGCACTGTCGTAGAGCCAGTAGTTGCTTTGTTTGCTGCAACATATATAAAACTCATTAAAAACATCTAAAACTGTTCATTTTGAATGATTAACATGCTCACATTTTTACTTACCTTTTTGCATTCTTTTACCAAGTCACACTTCCACTGTTTTATTCCTCCACCCTTGTAAGTTTCCATGTGCCTCATAGTGAATATGGCACAATCTTTGTAATTTTTTAATGTTCTCCATCGCATCTCTAGGCGGATTGGTAAGTAATCTTCAATGAGTTCGGCATTTTTGTGTTTGATGCTGTTCAGAAATGTGTTGAAATTGGCATGCTGCAAAAGAACATGAATCTGATAAATTTTGATTATGACGAATTATATATTGGTAATGACGAATTATATATTTAATTTTTTTACTCACCAGTATTTTCACTGTATCCCCATATTTTGCAGCAAAGTCAACGTTGGTTGCCATGTTATCCAAGACCTCAAGGAAACCATTCTTCATGTCGATGTATATGAGGAAAAAATGTTTCATGTGGAACATAGGGAAGAAGAACTACAAGGGACATGTGTAAAGAATGTTCAACATTATAATGACGAATTATAGTTACACCCTGACAAATTATAAATACATATTAATTGCAGACTAACCAATTGTACATTGTGGACGTTGACGAGTGGAAATCTTGGTAGATCGCAGTTGAAGCGACGAATGAAAATATCGGCACGTTCCTCATTTGTCATTTTTTCAAAGGAAGACCAGATCTGAAAATTATACAAAAAAACATATTAGTTTCTGTTATAAGAGAGCATATATCATTGAACTTGCACCAAATTACACTTACTGTTGTTTCTGTTGTACTGAAAAAACAAAAGGGTGCTTCAAATGATTTGTATTTCTCTTTGTCGTTTAGTATCACACTCCAAATGTCTATGATGACATTTGAAATGTCGGTTTCTGGCTTCATAGTAATAAAGTCCTCTTGTCTTGCCACCACGTTATCCCACTGGAACAGACTCTCACTATAATATAAATATCTCAATCAGTAAATAAGCAATATTATATTATACATTCAGAGAATTATCAGAGTGCATACCTTTTTTTCTCATTTGAATTGATACCCACTCACATAAGAATTTGTAACTTTCTGACACTTCGTCCTTTATGTTCACTACCCGTTCCTCGTAGGGTGATTTTGTTTGAGGGCCAGGTTTGTGGGATCTTTTGGTTCTGCGTAAGGGTTCCGTAATTTTTTGTCGGACAGCAACATCCAATTGTTCCGTAACCGTTATACTTTGTAGTGGTTGAGCTATTTCTTCGACTACTGCTAGCTCTTTTCCTGTAGACACAGCACACCAGCTATCTTCGAAACGAGCAGCGGGATTTAATATTGGAACATTTGGAATTTCAAAGTTGACGTGCTTATGTCTACTTGACCCTTGTGGTGTCTCTTGTGATAGCTGATTTGTGAGTTTTGTCACACTTTTTAGTATTGGTGAGGGGCGGATTATCTTTTGAGTTGTTGGTGTTTCCATATCACCTTGGAAATGATTTGGGTCTGGATCTACTCCTTGTATACTGATGGACCAAAGTTATACGAGTCAGAAACACAGTAAAACCCCCTTAATTAGACTATTTGTCTATCTAACGTCTACGTGTTAGTCCCGATATATTTTCACAGGGCATTTTAGACTGAAGTGAAAACACGCTAAGGAGAGGATTTAAGCTGAAAAGATAACAAGAGTCAATCCAAGGTCAAGATCATATGCCGACTGAAGAAATATCAAGGATCCTGACGTTGAATTGACCAGAATAAATTAATCAGAAGAATCAGGAGTGGAGTCAAGACAGACCGGGGAAGGAACACATTGACAGTTTTGTGAAAAGACTGCACAAAACTGTACAAACTCACACATTGGGCAAGGATGACCGGCCACCACTCAAGGAGGTGGCCAAGGGAGGAGCTCCTCCCCCTTGGGCCACCGGCAACCGGCGGCTCCTCCACCCATGGTGACCGGCGGCTTTCTCCTCCTCCACATGGCACCTCCTCCTTCCTCCTCTTCTCCTCCCTTGGATCAAATGCACATGTCCACCATCTCCACCACCCATCTCCTCCCATTTTGGCTATAAAAGGAGGAGCTCCTCCTCCTCATTTCACACACCTCAACTCAAATTCACTTCTCTCTCTAGAAGTTGTAATATTTGTAATGTTGTAATTTTGCTTTGGAAATAAAGGAAAGCTCCCTTGGCGCTTCAACGGTTGTAAGTTTCTCTTAGTATTAATTTATTTAACTGTTGTCTTTAATTTCCTTAGTATAATGTTTAGCGCGATGAATAGTAGCTAAACTAATAGTTCGGTCTAAGGGGCGCACTTGTATTATAAAATGTTTTAAGACTATTAACTTAGTATCTAGTCTAAGTATTCAAAACTTATTCTATGTGCCATATATTAAGTCAGAACGTCCATGGTTGAGGGGACGCTTGGAATGGCAAAGCTCACCATGGGGGTTCGTAAACTTGTACGGATAAGTGGATGCTTGGAATGGCAAAGCTTATCTGAGAAGTTTGACTCATCCTAAACACCATTTGGTTGATCGGGAATGATTGATCAAATGGATGCACATAGGCTAATGACAGATGCTTGTCGTCAGAGCAAATGTACAAATAAATTTATAATAGTCCGCTACTCGCAACTATACTACTGGGTAGTACTTGGTAAGTAGGGGTCGAACCCAAGGGAGTCAGTGTGGATTAGTTGTTCTTTAATGAAGCTTATGCAGAAATTAAATACAATTGGGGTTGGGTTTGAGTGTGTTTTGAGAACTGAAAGTAAATTACGGCAGTTGATAATGGACTATAAGGAAATGATTCGGTTTTAGGGGCCTTGTATTATAATTGTTTATCATCGACCGCTAATGATCATACCAAGTGTTCAACGATGAATTGAGACTATTTCTAGCGCAAGACATGATCATGCTCAATGTTCAAAGATGAATCGAGGCTATTCCTAGCACAAGACTTGCAACATCATTTAAAACACTTGTTCTAAGCAAAACTAATTCCTCCTTTCGAAGTATCTTAGCCGTAAGTGCGTCCATTTAATCCCTTTGGCCCAGTTTTTAAATGGTTTTTAGAATAGTCGACCTCTTCAGATAAGTTTATCCATTTGGTCCCTTTGGTCCAGTTTCCAAATGGTCCACTTACCCGAGTGTGATCACGAATATCTAAGGAAGAGCTTACGAATTTGGACCCCTATGGTCACATTTCCAAATGGTTTACTTGACCTTAGACATTCTAACTTTTATATATGGCACATAGAACAAGTATCGAACATAAAGGTATACTAAGAGTAAAGTCTAAAACATTTATAATACAAGTACACCCCTTAAACCGAATAACTAATTTAGCTACTAATCATGGCAATGGTTATCATAACTATGAACTTGGAAATAAACAACAGTTTAGCAAGACAATTAAATAAATAAAAGAAGACTTACAAAACCGTTGAAGCGCCAAGGATCAAGCTTTAATTCCCAAAGTAATATTACATGATTAATATTACATGATTAGTGCCCAAAATTCTAGAGAGATAAGTGAATTGTTGTGGTGGTGATGATACAAATGAGGAGGAGGAGCTCCATATTTATAGCCATGGAGGAGGAGGATGGAGGGTGGAGATGGTAGCACATGGCAAGCATCCATGGAGGAGGAAGGAGGAGCCACCACATGGCAAGCATCCATGGAGGAGGAGTGGAGAGCAAGTTTGGAGGTGTATGGCTTGGATGGAAACACATGGAGGAAGAGGAGTGGTGGAGCCACCATGTGAGGAGGAGCCGCCCATGTGAGGAGGAGGCTCCTCCCCTTCTAGCCGCCCATGTGAGGAGGAGGGGGGGGAGGCCACATATGAGTCATCCTTGCATATGGATGAATCTTGACGGTTTTGTACAGTCTTTACAAAACTATCTGTCCAATTTCACTCCAGGCTGTTTTTGATAATTCCTCATTTGGATTTAATTTGAGTAATTCATCGTCAGGATCTTGAGATTTCTTCGTTCAGTGCTTAATCTTGACCTTCAATTGACTCTTGATATCTTTTCAGCATAAAATCCTCTCCTTAGCGTGTTTTCACTTTAATCTCTAAAATGCCCTGTAAAAATATATCTGAACTAACAAGCAAAAGTTAAATAGACAAAATGTCTAAATAAGGGGGTTTTACTGTGTTTCTGATTCGTATAATTATGGTCCATCAGCTAATATAACCGGTAATGGAGTATTAGTCTAAATAGAATAAGTGTTCTACGTCCTTGGAATAGGCTAGACAGTGTACGCAAATCGAGTGCTTGGAATGGCCTTGATACACCGTTTGAATACTTAGGAGAGTCACTAAAGGTCAATGATAAACAGGATATAATACAAGTCCCCTGAAACCGAACATTTCTCTTAATCATTAAAATAGTAATTTACTTTCCAGTGTTAAAATCAACCAACCAACCAATCAATCAATCAAAATAGCTGGTAGCTTTAAAACCAACCAACCGATCTTAAACACGCTCCCACGCTGCGTAATCCCCCCGAAGAACAATTATTCCCCTAGTTCCCTTGGGTTCGACCCCTACTTACCAAGTACTACCCAGTAGTATAGTTGCGAGTAGCGGACTATTATAAATTTATTTGCACAATCGCTTTGACGACAAGCGGTTCTGTCAAATTGGCGTCGTTGCCGGGGAACTAGTTAATGGATAGTTGTTCTTTTAAAATTTCGCCATGCCTTCCTACTATGATCACGAGCCTTGGAACAATGAGGCATATGTTTCGCTACTCCGCGAAGAGATCATCGACACTAAGCAATCGCGGGACGAAACTTTGGACGAGTACTTAGCGTGCTTTGACTCCATGATAGAGAGCTACCCGCACCATGGATTCACCAGACTCAATCTTCTTCAAATATTTCTCGGTGGAATGATGCCACTTGAGCGGAAAAGATTTAATGATGTAACGGGGTGTTCACTCAGGAAGTTAACCATAGGTGAAGCCTGGCGCCTCATAAATGATTTGGCAAAGAACACAAAACAGGGTCAGTGGCACCAAACTAAAGATAAGGCACCGACGATGGAAATGGACTCAGTGCAAAACGAGCCCGACACCACACCTATTACGAGCTTGCCCGCAAAAAAGCCGAGAGAAGACATCGGTACAAGGGTAGTAATGGACGTGGAGGCGGCTCTAAAAGAACCCATATTGGAACCCACGGGGCCAACTAAGGATGAGGACTCACAAATAACCGAAGAAGAATTGGCCAAATTAGGCTCGGCCCTCACTGAAAAACTGCTCAAGAAAGACCTGGCCCTTGTGGTGGAAGTCCCCCAACTTGTCCCCTCGGTTTGTATATGGATCACAGCCCCTGAAGATAAAGTGATCAATGAGGAGGTGCAAGGCAAGTTGGAAGCGAGACAAAGGCAAGAAAAGCCAACAATGGAGCACTCTCTCGTCATGAGCCAAGAAAAGCCAGCTGAAAACTCACTCGTACTAGGATGGCAATTCATCTCTGCCACAAAGAAGAGGGTTAGCAAGGGCGCATGCTTAAGGTCGCTTGGCAAAAGACTAAACTTCCAAAACTACAAAGATGCCAACCGGCCATACACTAAGAAGCGACAAAGACATGGCCCGGTGCAATGGAAGCCCGGAAGGAAAAACAAGAGAGCCCGGCTCATTAAACCAGCAGTTATGGTAAAAGGTCCCCGCCTTCTCAGAAACTATGGAAAGAGAAAACACCAAAACCGTGGAGTTCCAACCTAAGCAAGAAACCAGGAAAAGGCAAGGCGAAAAGCAACACCGGGACAGTGGCAAAGTTTGACTTGAGCCACCCATGGGACCCAAACCAATGAACCACAAACGAGGTATCGTCGAGCCAACGATGTTAAACAAGTGCACTGGTCGGGAGGTAACCCGACACTATCTTACTTTTCCGCACTTTAATTTCTGTCATTTAAATTCAGTATTTAGTTTTAAGCTTGCATGACTTTTGAACTAAGGCACGCCTTCGTTCAAAAGTGGGGGTGAGAACCACCTGTGTACATAAATAACATGCAGCTGTTTTTTCTTTTTTAATAAGTACCTTTTTGAAAATATGAACTTAAGAATGTGAAAAAGATAAATCATAATTCATGCATTAACCTTGTGAAAATTCAACTGTTTAAAAACTTAGAATGTAACTTTCCATTTGTCCTTTGTGCTGAGATAACTAGGGATGTGGAGTTGATATAAACTGCCCTAGAGAGGCTTGGAAAGCAATCAAAGGATCAGATCAAACTATATGGTTTTCGAAGTCAGTGGAGGCTGCACTTCGGGTTTTCAGTGAAGATTGAAGTCATCTCCGCCATGCAATGCAAAAGGCGAGGACGGGAATCAGACCGTCCTATCTCCGATCAAAGTAGCCGAGAAAATAGATGAGCGACCCTCATCTTGACCCGCGCGAAAACGACAGTCAAAGTAGCCGAGAAAATAGCTGAGCGACCCTCACCTTGACCCGCGCGAAAACGGCAAAAAAGAGAGGAGCGGGGAGGTATTTCCATAGGCTTGCGGGCGATGATTGGACCTCCCAAAAAGGTTGAGAAAATGGACTAGCAGTCACAAAAAGGCGAAAAACTCAAAGAAGAAAATCAAAAGAGGCCAAAGGCCCAAAATTGTGAAGGTTTTAACCGAGCAAAAGTGAAGCATTCAAAAAAGTCAAATCAAAGGCCAAAGGCCGATTCACTACAACAAAAAAGCAGTCCCTCGCCAAAGAAGAAAATCAAAAAGGCTCAACTCACTGAAACCCGAATCGAATCACGTGCTAGAGAAAGCTACCAGAAAACCATATAGTAAGAGACGATCCCGAGGTTGCAGTCCAGGAGCCTAAAAAGGGCTATCTCCCGAGACATCCAATATAATTTGCATCTCAGCACGGAGGTACAAGTATTAAGTTTCTTCTATTTATTTACGCAGATTAATTTGGTAATAAGTAAGCAATGCATGAATTAGGATAGATCAAGTACCACAATCTAATTTTCATATTCCAAAGCCAAAATTAGAACTTACGCCCTTTAATAGTATTGTTCGGGACGAACAACTAAAAGTGGGGGGTAATCTGATGGACCAAAGTTATACGAGTCAGAAACACAGTAAAACCCCCTTAATTAGACTGTTTGTCTATCTAACGTCTACGTGTTAGTCCCGATATATTTTCACAGGGCATTTTAGAGACTGAAGTGAAAACACGCTAAGGAGAGGATTTAAGCTGAAAAGATAACAAGAGTCAATCCAAGGTCAAGATCATATGCCGACTGAAGAAATATCAAGGATCCTGACGTTGAATTGACCAGAATAAATTAATCAGAAGAATCAGGAGTGGAGTCAAGACAGACCGGGGAAGGAACACATTGACAGTTTTGTGAAAAGACTGCACAAAACTGTACAAACTCACACATTGGGCAAGGATGACCGGCCACCACTCAAGGAGGTGGCCAAGGGAGGAGCTCCTCCCCCTTGGACCACCGGCAACCGGTGGCTCCTCCACCCATGGTGACCGGCGGCTTTCTCCTCCTCCACATGGCACCTCCTCCTTCCTCCTCTTCTCCTCCCTTGGATCAAATGCACATGTCCACCATCTCCACCACCCATCTCCTCCCATTTTGGCTATAAAAGGAGGAGCTCCTCCTCCTCATTTCACACACCTCAACTCAAATTCACTTCTCTCTCTAGAAGTTGTAATATTTGTAATGTTGTAATTTTGCTTTGGAAATAAAGGAAAGCTCCCTTGGCGCTTCAACGGTTGTAAGTTTCTCTTAGTATTAATTTATTTAACTGTTGTCTTTAATTTCCTTAGTATAATGTTTAGCGCGATGAATAGTAGCTAAACTAATAGTTCGGTCTAAGGGGCGCACTTGTATTATAAAATGTTTTAAGACTATTAACTTAGTATCTAGTCTAAGTATTCAAAACTTATTCTATGTGCCATATATTAAGTCAGAACGTCCATGGTTGAGGGGACGCTTGGAATGGCAAAGCTCACCATGGGGGTTCGTAAACTTGTACGGATAAGTGGATGCTTGGAATGGCAAAGCTTATCTGAGAAGTTTGACTCATCCTAAACACCATTTGGTTGATCGGGAATGATTGATCAAATGGATGCACATAGGCTAATATAACCGGGAATGGAGTATTAGTCTAAATAGAATAAGTGTTCTACGTCCTTGGAATAGGCTAGACAGTGTACGCAAATCGAGTGCTTGGAATGGCCTTGATACATCGTTTGAATACTTAGGAGAGTCACTAAAGGTCAATGATAAACAGGATATAATACAAGTCCCCTGAAACCGAACATTTCTCTTAATCATTAAAATAGTAATTTACTTTCCAGTGTTAAAATCAACCAACCAACCAATCAATCAATCAAAATAGCTGGTAGCTTTAAAACCAACCAACCGATCTTAAACACGCTCCCACGCTGCGTAATCCCCCCGAAGAACAATTATTCCCCTAGTTCCCTTGGGTTCGACCCCTACTTACCAAGTACTACCCAGTAGTATAGTTGCGAGTAGCGGACTATTATAAATTTATTTGCACAATCGCTTTGACGACAAGCGGTTCTGTCATATACCCAGATTGAATGATGGAGAATCTGAAACATCTACATTTTTGCCTTTCTTGTGCTTTGAGTTTGAAGTAACTCTTGTGAAGTGCACAGCATTGAAAACCATAGCCTCCTTGAGAGTATTATGTGTTACTCTTATTTCCATTTGGAAGTTGTGTTGTTGTGAGGCCTTGTTTAATATTGAGTCATATTCTTTCTTTGATTTTATCATATTCTTTGCTGCCTCTCGTAGTGCATTTAGAACCCCCTGTACGAATGAAAATATTGATATGTTTAGTAGGCAGTGAACATTAACAAAGAAAAAAATTGTAATAGACGAACTATAAATATCTGATGATGAATTATAAATAGTAATGGACGAACTATAAATGACAGTTGACGAACTATAAATAGTCTTGGACGAACTATAAAGTCAGATGATGAATTATAAATAGTGATATACGCACTAAAATGACAGTTGACAAACTATAAATAGTATTGACGAACTATAAAGTCAGATGATGAATTATAAATAGTAATAGACGCACTAAAATGACAGTTGACGAACTATAAATAGTATTGACGAACTATAAAGTCAGATGACGAATTATAACTAATAATGGCAGCAAATAGGAATTGTATGATATTATTTAACGAACTATAAAAGAGATGACGAATTATAAGTGACAGATGATGAATAACGTACTCTTGGAGTACTTTGAGCATTGTCCTCTTGTTGGTTGTTCTCTGACATTTTGTTTGGGGTCTGTACAACAGTGTGTATGTTAGTATATTTGATATTAATAGATGTAATGTAATCCAGCAGTTGAAGCTTACTGTTTCTTCTTCTGGTTCATCATTGAATGTCAATAAACTTGTTGGTTCGTTTCGTGGCAAAATTGTTCCAAGTCCAAAACCTCCTTGTTCCAGCTCTAATCGTATCCTTCTAGCCACTATTTCATCAGTTAAATTCTTTATAACCGGTATTTGTCTCCCAATTTTACAGTGTTGATTTTCGACTCTATCCATGTACAATGCCTGTGAATTTTCAATGTTTGTAAGGGAGCGTTAGTTGAATTAAATGAATAGTTGAAATCAAAATAACATAACAGAATATAATTTACCATCAAAAATGTTATGGGCCCTAGGAACTGTCCATTCCGGTCTGAGTCCCAGTCTATTTTGCTAGTGGGCAGGCTATGAAGAATATATTCACACCAATTTAATTCCTTAACATCATCTGGTTTTTCTATTGCATTCAGAATGCGCTGATCACAGTGTTGGTTTTTCGTACTTTGTACCATGGTTGAGAAAAACAACACGATAAAATTCAGCTTGAACATGTCATCACTTGTTTCCATCTTTTTCAACAGTGCAACTATATCAGTGCATTTCATATCCGGGGATGTAGATCCGTAAGTCATTCTCCAATTGATTACCATTTTTGTTGGAACACTCCGCTTCATCACAATTAATTTACGCCCGTTTGATGGGAGCCCTAGTACATGGCGTACGTCTCTTTGTAGAATGTTGAAACTTCCTTCTGAGAGTTTCACAGTATATGTTTTGGCATCAAATGAATCTAGCAGCCAATATGCTAGATTCCCTGGTACTTCGGTCAGTCTGAGTCCCAATAAGCCTCCTAACCCCATTGATCTTACCGCTTTTTTTATCCTCGTTCAGATATTTAATTGCTTTTGACAAAGGCTTTGGCGTTGTTCTTGTTTTAAACACTATTTTGTTTTCCTTAACTGCCCCATCACCCCTTTTTTTCCTCCCTCATTTTCCTTTAGATGCTGGGCTTTGATTTTCATTTCCTCGTGCTTCCAGTTTTCTCGCTGATGCACTGGCACTGGCTATTTTGGAGCCCTTTGACGAAGAAGACTATTTATGAACTGCTACAACCACACGAAAATATTATTCAGGTGCAAAGATTCATTCACACAATATGAACAAACAGCAACTATTAACGAACTATAAATGACAGATGCAGACTATAAAATAGTAAACATTAATAAACTATAAGATTGTAATTGACAAACTATAAATAGTAATTGACTAACTATGCACTACCAGACTCAAAATGGCTGCAATATTTTCCTTAGTGGATAGGAAATATTAATGAACTATAAAATAGTGATGAACGAACTATAAATGACAGATGACAAATTATAAATAGTTATTGATGAATTATGACTTCAAGGCAGCAATATTGAGCAGTTCACTGGGTAGTAAATATAACGAACTATATATACTGATGAACGAACTATAAAAGTCACAATTAATGACACACTAAAAAAATTATTCATTGACAAGATTCATTCAATACATGAAGAAACACCAAAAAAATGCAGTACCTTGTTTCTTAGAAAAATGAGCAACTGGTTGACGAATATTACTATCTTCAAAATCGCTATCACTGTTACTGGCTGTTGTGGTACCTTTCGATACGACATTCAGTTGAGGCTTACATAATTTCATCTTTTTTTTGTGCTCTTTCCTACTACAGCCTCTGCATTATCTAAAGTTTCATTTGAATTTTATGACTTCCTTTTGCGCGTTGTCAAACAAATGAAAACTAGTTATAAGGTCTAATCAAACACGACGAATTATGTACTACTCTGACGAATTATAGACTTTCCCCCAGATATTTTCTCATACTGAATTTCCTAACACATTACATGTCGAATTATAATATGGATGACGAATTGTGGCTATTCAACAAATAGAAAGTAGTTTAAATGTGAAATCTAAGATGACAAATTATGTATTACCTTTGACGAATAATGCACATAGGACTCTGATATTTACTCATACCGAATTGTTAACCACATAATATGACGAACTATATATGTTGTGACGAATTATACATGTGTTTATGGAAAGTGAGTGTGCCAGAAAGCAGAAGGCATAAGGCTTTCGAAAAGCGTGTTTCAATAGCTTCAAAATTACTAATGAACAGTTCGTTGTCGACCCCTCCCAAAACAAATTACAGCATATACGTACGGTAATAAAACGAACCGTATACAACTCACCATTGTTCGTCATTTTGCCGTAACCCTTAAATCGGTTTCGAAGGATCTGAACGACAAACCCTAAAGAACGTTGCGAAGTGCGGAGAGATTCGTCGAGGGAACGCGATTTACTCTTCGACTAACCCTAAATCGGTTTCCTCAATCGTCAGTTTTTCGTTGCGGAGGAGAGATACTGGGGTAGTTTTTAATTTTTTATGGTCGATTATACCCTTTTGTCATGTTAAATTCAGTTATCATTTATTTAAACCTAATTATCCTAGCCTTTGGATTGTTAAAACGAATGGATAGGATGACTTTGTATTTTGCACAGGATCTGGGCTTTGCACCAGATCCGGCCTCTACAACATAAATATAAAATAAGTAAAACAAATAAATTTTTTTAATAAATAATAGTAAGGAAGCTCATAATAATAGCAAAAAAAAGGGCACACATTTGTTTTTGTAAATATACTTCGATATTTTTGTTATATTTTTTTCAATGATTAAAAAATTGTGTACTGTATTTTTATATTTCTATTAGTAAATATTAAATATATTTAATTTGTTTAATTAAATGCGTTAAAATATATTTTATAAATGTTTATGAAATGAAAATAATAATTCAATTTAATTTATTTAATTTTACTTAATTTAGTTTAGTTTGACCAGGATGAGCGTGGTTTAGTTTAGTTTATATTGCCTTGAATGAGCTTAGGTGAGTTTAGTTTAACTTGATTTAACTTAGATTGTGTTAGGTGAGTTTGAATTGACTTAGGTTGTATAAGTTTATATTATATTAACTTAGGTCAAGCCGTAGAGAACAAACTTGAAAGTGGGAACCAGATCGAGTGCATCACAGCAGATTGCTACAGATCGAAAACGACGTCGTTTGATCCTTTCCCTTATAAATGTCACGTGACCCATTCTTCCTAAATCCCTTCAACCAAAAGTCGCCTGTACATCATTTCGGACGCAGCCGAACTAAGACGTCGTGGGGACTGGACTCTTCTTTTTCAATGGAAACTCGGATTCAGTAAAACTTAAATAACGAAAACACAAAGCACGATCGAATTCCGCAGCTAAACAAACTCCATGAGCATCCAAATCTTAACACCACCAATCTTCCTCTCATTTCAAACTCAGTCTAACAAACAACCAGACACAATAATGGATCTCGAATTCACTTATTGAAATCCTCCAATTTAAGAGCCTCGTACCTCCGACGCCAAATTAGACCGCTAACCTAATTTAACTTACTTTTTTGCTTTGTCGTGCGAGGAGAGGTTTTTGTTACAACTAGACTGAGACGACGCGAGCCTTATCGATTTGGATGTTTCTGGTCTAGTTCTGCCTGCGTCGTTGCTCAATCCTGCTACATTCCGGCTTCCATTGTTTCGTCTACACTCAGTTCGGTTGAAGGTATTTGGGAAAACGTGACAATTATAAGGTAAAAGGATCAAACATCGTCGTTTTCGAGTTGCAGCAATCCGCTGCGCTGCACTCGATCTGGTTCCCTTGAAAGTGTCCCTTGTTTGACGCTTCAGTGCTTACTTATGTACAACATCCCTTTGAAACATGTCGACAAAGAAGCGAAAGCAATAAAGTAATTCCACAAATCCAATTTCGGTGCCTGTGCCTCCACTCTCTGCGCGAGATGAAGTACATGACAAAGAGCACTGTACGACCGCAAGCTCATACATGCACACAACACAACGTTAAGTTGGCTAATCATTGAAACATAATTGTGTTAGTAGAGGTTCTCAGGTTTGCTGATTTGTCTTCATTCGATATTTTGGTGGATGGAAGACTGATGACACCCGGAGGGAGATCGAGGAGATGGCCTACGAGTGGACGTGTTCTTGTCCATCTTGGAGTTTAAGTAAACGGACTGCTAGTGTCTGCAAGCATCAATTAGAATTGATGCTTTGAACCAAAGCACCGATTCAAATGGTGTTTTTTGGAAAACAAATCCGAAATGTCTCATCGAATAGAGTAAATATGAAATGACTTCATACATTAGACTATTTAGGGAAAAAAAGGGTTTACATATGTTATTTCTAATTTAACAATAAATCTGTTGGAAATAATCGTGAAAATATGCTATAATTACGAGGGAAATTTTCCAAAATGTTCAAAATTCAAGATTGAGTTCCAATTGTACTTCACCTGCCAGATTGGTTTCCCAATTTACTCACGTTTCTTAAGATGCCATGGGTAATGACGTCTTAGCCGTAAAACGCTCCAAACAACGGCGGCTTAAGCCGCGTGGCCTTCATTCTGCATACTAAGGTGAGTCAGCAGGTTCATGTACCTAAAACGCTGTCCTGGACAGCGACTTGAAGTCAAAAGCTAAAACGCTGTCCAGGACAGCGGCTTAGTCCTGGACAGCGAGATGCAACTCAAACTTAAAGAGGGCCTAGGATCCACCAAATATCGCAGAACCAAAGTGCAGCCACATCAGAATGGAAAGACCAGAGGAAATAGTCCTGCCAAATATAGGTACTCTCTTCTTCTTGACAACATGGCTGCTGCAGAGAAGCATCCAAATGCCAAAGCAGTGCCCACCAATGCACCAATGAGGAGGCTTGGATCAAAATCCAAAGCAAGCTCAATCAAAGGCCCCAAAGATGCACCTTGAAGCAGTGCATATGACATTAGAAGACCAAGCCTTTTGCGCTCCTCATACACAGGTGTAACAAAGATGAAATTCAATGAAACCAGGGACAGGATGGTGGTTATTATGCCCTTAATGTTCCATAGGAGATGCAAGTATGACCCACATGCAGTAGCGACCAAAGCACAACATAAGGTGAGGTAAACTTGCTTAAGATGATTTTGGACGAAGGGCGAAATCTGGTGGAAATTCTTGAGTGCGTCGAACGACCAGGCTTTACGGGATGGCGATTGTGACTGTAAAAAGGATGTAAATCCATCCATTGTTAGCGGATACAAACTTTGAAAAGAGAGACGATTTGAGAGAGAGCGAACGATATCAAAATCACAATTGCTTTTGAGTTTTGACGATCGTATTGAGCGGGATGAAGCCAGCTCTCAAACACACCATGCGCATACTCACATGCATCTCCCTATCCAGAACTAAGCCGCTGTCCTGGTTAGCGTTTTAGCTTTTTATTTTGAGTCGCTGTACAAGACAACATTTTAGGTACTTCAACATGCTGACTCACCTTAGTATGCAGAAAGAAGGCCACACAGCTTAACCGTCGTTATTTGGAGCGTTTTACAGCTAAGACGTCGTTACCCACAACGTCTTAAGAAACGTGAGTAAATTGGGAAACCAATCTGGTAGATTGAGTACAATTGGAACTCGATTTTAAATTTTGAGCATCTGGAAAATTTTCCTAATTACGATGGGTTACAACAATTGTAGAATATTTCTGAAAATACTAACAATTGATATATATGCAAATAGGAATTGGATCAGGTGCAAACCTGTTAAATATATACAAAGTACAAACTTATTTAAACCTTTGGATTAGTTCATCTAATGGCTCATGTTTATTCATGATTTAATAATTAATATATGAATTAATCGATTAAATAAGGGCATAAACGTAATGTTATCATAAAATAAACGGAGTTAGATCTCTCATCCATTCCATCATCGCCGTTTCTCTCTTTCGCTTCACTCTCATCCAACTTCATCGACAATCCATCTCCTCCGTCGCCATCTCTGAAATTGGCGGTGAGGACGGTTGGAAGCTACGACGACGAATCCGTTGAAGACGGCACTGTAGTTGGAGGCGGCGGGGTAGGAGGTGGTTGCGGAGATCAGAGTCGGTGGTAGTGCAGCAGGTGCCTGGGGTTCGATGCGATTGCGGAGTCTGCTATCAATTTCGTGGCGTACGGCTCCAGATCCAAGGGCTTAAACTTGTTGTTTTTGAATTTTGTGGTGGACTTTGTCCTATGGCCGTGACTACTTTTTGTTTTGGGTTTTGTTATTTCTGAACTGAAATAAGCTTCATCTTAGCGTATGTGTTTGTTGATTGGTTGTTTGAATTACATTGGTTGTCAATAGTTAATTGTCAGTGAGTTCTATTAACCTCGCATTACAAGGATATATTGTTTTAGTTGCTTTGATGTCAGATAAGTTAGTGTAGTTGAGTTGTATCGGTCAGGTGAGGATTTATCAGGAGATTTATTGTAAACTTTTTGGTAAAGGTTTGAGTTTTGTGGTTTGGATGCATTTGTGGTTTTGTGAACGTAAGTTTTATATTAGAATTTATTAGATGTGGCGCCGTTTTCTAAGTGTTTTTATCACTGTTGGACTCAATTTGATTAGCCTGTTGTTTGTGATTTACATTGGTTTTGATGTTGGATGCGTGGATTTTTGCAAATGAAGATGAATGGGAATGTGCTTAATTTCTTCCAGCTGCTGTTTTGGAGGAACTGTTTGCTGGAAAAAATAAAACAAAGATCAGTTAACTTGTGCTTTGTGCATTCCTGTGTAAGCAACTTAAGAACTGATGGTGTATCATTTGTTGTTAAACATCAACACAACAATACATCAGGTTGAACTTGCTTTGATGTGGATGCAGTATGCTTTTAGGTGGATGACTGTGTATGCTTGGATGAGGGCATTGATGAGCTTGCTGAGTTTTGTGGGGCTGGTCAAGCTATTGCTGAATGGACAGCCGTGTTTGGTGTTTTTGTGTTTTACTTGAAGTTATTCTGGTCCATATACTTGAAGCTTTTGTCGTTCCTTGACAAATTATTGGTATTCTGACAGAATCGTTCTTTGACAAACCGAATGTAGGATTTTTTTTCACATAGCAGGATAGCAAACGGAACACGTCTTGCTGCGAGAGTTCTTGCAGTTCGGATGCTCAAAATGAATTTGTGGAGCAAGAAAATTATAAATTATCTAGCTACTCCCTCCAGGCCAAATTTATATAATTCTTGCAACCAATATTATCGAATCATGTTGGCTCAAAAGCTCTTTTATACTTGGAATAGTGCTTATATTTTAGAAATATTGTTGTAATGTTGTGAATACTGCATTTATTCTGTAAACAATGATTTCATCTTGTTTTAATGTTGCCAATAGTAATGTTATTTTGTAAATGCGGCTCTTATTTTGTGAACATTATATTTTAATTTTTTCATTTACATACATGAAAACAGTTCAGCTAATTGTCAATAATTCCAAATAGATCCTATACAAATATTTAATGAACGTAAGAAGTGTATAGTAAATTTTATAGTTGTATTGTCAATATTGATGAATTCTATATTTGTATTGTGAACTTCATATGGACTAATGAACTTTATAAGCTTATTGTGAACAATATGCTGGCTCAATTGTTTGGATTCATTTACATACATGAAAACAGTTTAGTATATTGTCAACAACCAAACAGATCTCATCCAAACACTTAATGAACGGAAGAATTGTATAGTGAACTTTATAGTTGCATTGTCGTCATTTTATGAACTTTACATTTGTATTGTGAACTTTATATGGGCTAGGTGCATTGTATAATGAACTTTATGCTAACTCACTTGTTTGGCTTCATTTACATACATGAAAATAATAACAAGTGTATATTGAACTTTATACTTGTAATGTGAACATTTGATGAACCTTACAATTGTATTGTGAACTTCATATGGGCTAGGTGAATTTTATCCCATACAAAGCGAGCTCAAAACAGCATACATGAACTTCAGATTTTTTGTGTGGCCTTTGTGAATATTGTGTAAGCCGATACTCACACTTAGTGAACTAAAGAATTGTAAAGTGAACTTTATAATTTTCTTTGCCGACAGTTGATGAACTCAATATTTGTATTGTGAACTTCTTATGAACTAGGTGAACTTTATCTACATTCAGTGAACACTATACTAGATAACTAGTTTGCCTTCATTTACATACATGAAAACTATATTACGAATTTTACCAAATTTCAAAACTTGTGAAGTATATTGTCACATTGACCAATATGTTACTGCCAAACACGTCATTTGTGAATATTGCTTTTATCTAGTGTATACATATATTAGTTTGTGAATACAATTTTCATTACGCGAACCGTAACTACTTTAGAAGTAGAGTTGCTTAGAAGTAGAGTTGCTTGTCAGATTATGTAACAAAATCAACTGGCACATTGAACAATAAAACTTGGACTTCAACAAAATCATCGTTCGAACACGTCAGCGGCATGAAAGATGGAACCTCATCCACCTAACATGGTTTCACCAAATATGCTGGCGGAGAATCTAAAAGTTGGATTTTTGCACCGTGACGGAGCTGAATTTTTGGCAACCGCCAGCTCCTAGTTGGAACCTTAGTAAGAGCATCACTTTCCAAATCAACCTCGTGGTAGTTGCCTCCCACCTGAAACATTAAGGAATTAATGGCGATTAAAAGAAGGGGAAAAAGCACCATCAAAAAAAGGGGGAGAAATCAAGCTAACTTTATTATGAATCAGGCAATATTGACACTACAAAAAGAACAAATCAATCAAAGCTATGCAGATTAATAACAAGAGGTTTATAATACATCGGTTAAGTAAAGCCTCATAATTAGAAAAGTGACAGTTTTGCAAGCTTTATGTGCAAGACAAAGTTAACAACTAGCAGGTACTTGATTAGCAACACCCTTAGCCATACGACGGAGAATATAAGCGAAAAGTTCAGAAAGTAAAATAACGGCTATCACAGAATGAAAACAACATTCAGAAAGTAAAAGAAATATTCGGAACTCAAGTAAGTGTTGAGAATATAAAAAGAAATGCTCACAAAATAAGGCCATATTCACTAAACAAGACATATTCACGTAACAAGAGCAATGTTTACATCAGCATTCACAAAATAAAAATAATATTCAGAAAGTAAAAAACAACATTCACATAACGGAACACTCGTTCACTAAATAAAAGTGACATTGTTCAATAAATAAAATCAATATTCACAAAATATGTGCAGAGTTCAGAGAACGAAACACATGTTCACTAAATAAAATCAATATTCACCTCTTCAATCCTCTTAACCCCCATCTCCTATTCGCAGCCCTGCAAGAACATTATTCAAACAATTACAAGATATTCCAGCCAAAGGCTGATACAGTTTCTCAAATAACATCAAACCAAACCCTATTGATTGCTGATCATAGATCTAGCAAAATCAACAACAAATATTAATCAAATTAAACCTAATACAGAAAAGGGGAAAGAATCAGATAATGAGAATAACATTCACAAATCAATCACCACGTTTACATAATATCAATAACCAGTTGTACATTTATACACTACATCAACCAACTCTCCAAATCGCATTATTACCAGAAACGTTTAGTGAAAAAAAGAACCGTGCTCGACTATTGAATCCAACGCAATCAAAACAATTGTATAAATCAAACACATCCAAAATCGACACGAATCCAACCAAGTAAAATCCACAACGTCATTAATTTTGAACAAAATCCAAAAATCAACACAAATTATAAACTAGGGCATCATCATATAAGGGTTGAAAACATACCTGGGAAAGAAATTAAATCACGTTCTTTCGCTGTAGACAGCCGCGGAAGCAGTCGATCGACTAAACGGGTCGTCGACATCGCAGATGACGCTGCGGAAGGAGTCGTTCTGGCTATTGAAGATCGATATCGGTGTATAATTCCGCGTGCTTAGGACAAATATAGAAATAAAATTATATTTTTTATCTCTTAATTACCCCTGCATCTCGTTTCAACTTGACGGAGGTTTAACATCTGTTAAATTTGGATAGTTAATCTTAGCCATTAATCTAATTAAATTAACCATCCAGATCTATTTGTAGTTTGTATATATTTAGGGGTTTGTACCTGAACCGCTGCAAATAATATGATAAATTACATAAATAATTTAAAACAAGGACTTGCAAACCAGAATGAGTCAAGCTGAAGCATGTTAGACACTTTTCTTCAAGCATTATTGCCCTCCCACCGGTGCTAGGATTCTTGTAGACAACCGCCTCCAAGGATACGACAGCTTTGCAACAAAAACTTGGCACCACTAGAGATTATTGTCGAACCTTGCATGTGTTGGAACCACCGCCAAACTCACACCACAAAGAAAGGAAAACACTCAAAAATTGATACGCGCTTCTCAAGAGAGAACCGTTGGAAATGAGAGGAGACTAGAAAATTATTGTTTGAGTTGATGTTTGGAATGAGGCACTTGCACCTCTTTTACACTCATTTGGATCCAAGAGTAACGGTCATTTCTTTAATATGAGCCGTTACCAAATCATCTCTTTAATTGACCTGTTACCAAATCATGGAAAAGCAAATCTAATTGTTTAAATGATTTTTGAAATTTGAACGTTACAAGTTTGAAAATATACGATTAATCCAACATCTTATGGCATTAATGTCAACCGTTACTAATTCCAATGGTTAATATCTGCAAAGGATAGGTAGGCAACGCCCTTGAACCTTCATTCAGAATGATATGACTTGTTTACTGACTATTCAGTAAACGCGAGGTCCTTGATTTGTTTGTCGTATAATGTAAACAAAGAACATATCCCCACATATATTTTCTAATACAAGTTTAGTTCTCTTGGTTGGGCTCGTTTCGGCCATGTAACCCTTGCCTAGTTCTATGAGATTTATCCAAGAATTAAACCCCACTAATTCTCTTAAGAAGTTTGAAATTATGTCCCCTGTTCAAGCTTGTGTCCAAGGTAGTGTTGCGACAGACCTGGGACTCTTTGCACAACAGTTCAACACACAGAGGTTGAACTCTTATCACAACAGTTCAGCAAACAGATAAAGGCAGTAGAGACACACAGACTGATAACCCAGTTCGGCTCCGCCTACTCTGGGGGGTTTCCCACACCCGAAAAAGGGACAGCAAATCTTTATTACGAGTATAGGGTTTCCACAGGGACTTACACTTACACCTTGTAATAGCCTAACCTCAATACTCCGTCTCTCAGATTTGCAACCGAGGTTCACCGCAATTCCCCTCGATCCCCTTTGTTCAGAACCTGCAGTCTGAACGTTCTCGACCTTCTCTAGAAGCTCGGATGCTTTCTCTCGAAAGCTTGTTCACCTTTGTTGTGTGCGGCAGTTGATACGCTTCAGACAGTCTGTGTTGCACTTGAACAGACTGTACTTGCACCGGTGTATTCTTGATGAGAAAACACAACCGGCCGTTGCTTTCTTCTTTTCCAATCAGCAGGATATGCTCGTGTATAATTGATCTTTGAAAGCGATGAGAATTAGGGTTGCCCTTGCATTGTATTTATATGCTCGAGCAAAACCATAATTCGCACAAGATAATCCCATCAAATATTTCGGAATTGATTCCTGAATATTTGATGTATATCTTTCATAAATCGATCGAAAGAATATACGAAGTCTTCTTTCCAAGTAAGTCGCGCCATCTTCAATGTAGATATTCATTCGAATATCTAATGCTCGAATAAGTCGCAGGCCGACTTCCACTTGTCGAAATCTTCGTTGCCAATATCTTCCGGAAAATATCCTCGCGTATATCCTCGCGTCTTGATCACGATGTACAGGAGTACCAGGATATTGTTCAAACTCCCCCTGAACACCTGCTCGAACTGTCTAAGCTACGTTTTGCCAAATACATGCCACTTAAGGGAACATCAATCTCCCCCTTGGCATTTTGGCAAAACCAGATCTACTAGATAACTAAGTCTATCTAACTATCTAGACAGTAGACAATTTTGAGGGAAACAAGAATTGTCTCCTCCAAAATACTCCCCCTTTTTGCCACAAACTGGCAAGGGGTGCGATCCGAGTTCGAACAGACAATCAAAATGTGCCAGAACAAGCACTAAGAACGATAGTTTAAAACAAATAGTTCAGGGAGAAAGTTTGAAGAGGACCTTCAATCAGAGGCTTCTTCAATGGAATCATCTTCAGAGGCAGTAGCTTCTGATTCATCATCACTGGGGTAGCTGAGTGCTCGAGCAAGCCTGTTGATTCGGCGGAGCTATTCCTTGTCCGCAGCAATGATAACATGGAGGTCCTTCAGTAGTTTGCTCCTCTCATCCACGCCCATTCTGGCTCCCCCTCGACTGGATTCCCCAATTTCTTTACCTGGCTTGCTCCCCCCTTTCAGATCATTCACATGCCGCCCTTTGTATAACTTGTGGTCCACTGTGAATTTGCTGGGAGCTTTAGTAAGAAGATCAGACGAGGCTGTCAAATCAGGGGCTTGATGAATAATCAGCTCATAAATCAGAGATGGAAAGCAGATCTGGTGCAGGGTTCTCATCGATGTAGCATGGTCAGCAATCTGTTTGAACATTATTCTGCCAAGGTTAAACTTCAGCTTGTTCCCTATCTGATAAATCAGTTGGGCCATGTCCTTGTTGACAGTAGAGCGATGAGTAGACGGCCTCCAGTTGAACACTGCTATGAAAAACAGCATTGAATAGAACGTGGACAGATCCGCCGTATGCACAACTGACTCGGACCTCCACTGAACAGAGCCTGCAGTGATGGTGCTTACTATCTTCTCGAGGCTGGATTCTTCTTCATCAACAGCTAGGTCGTCCATGGAGAAGTATACATTGATCAGGTCTGGATCAATCTTGATCCTTCTTCCTCTTACATGGAAGACCCCATACTCAGCCTCTCCAATGACCCCAAACTTTGGAGGCAAGTTTGCCATGGCCTCACGCACCAGCTGTTCGTTGAATGGCTTGCATCTGTCTAATGTCCAGAATAGATCCGACTCTTTGAGCACCTCAATCACTTCTTTCCCTTTGTAACTCGATGCATTCAGTAGCCTCTCCGGTATGATTTTCCTCTTCAGCACACATCCCCATTTCAACGCAGCTTCTTTGTTCACGAACCACACACCTTTCTTGACCTTACCGACTGGGACAGCCTCAGATTCAGGGGCTGGGACTTCACATCTCCCAGCATCTTCAGAGATGGGAACTGCAGCAACACGCTTTCTTTTCTTTGAAGAGCCAGCTCCCCCTGCACCACTGCTGACCTCAGCAACCTTCTGAGCTGGTTCCTTTGTAGACGTAGCAAAGGTAACCTTTTTCTTTTCCTTCCCCTTCGTTGTCCTCTTGAGGTTGACAAGAGGAACACTGTCTTGGTCATCTTCTGAAAGGGTAACACCTTCTGCTGCTGATATAGGGGCATCCTTACGAATGGATGGTTCATCCTCCTTCAAATAATCCCGACGATGATCATCTTGAACTGTCATTGTTTCTTCACTCACTGCTTTCTCTAGAACTACTCCAGTCTTATCTTCAGTTTGAACACTCTGTTCCACTGTTGGAGCACTTGAGACCTTTCCAGTACCAGACTCTTCTGCTTCAACACCCAGGTTACGCATGCCTTCCTCTGGAGCTGGTGCTGTTTGAGCTTCAGTCTGAACAGAGGGTTCCACTGTTGAACCGCTTGCAGCTTTCTCTGTAGCTCTTTCAGTCTCAACACCAGACTGAACACTTGGTTCCATAGGTGGATCACTTGTAGCTTTTTCTGCATCAGATTCTTTTGCCCCAACAGCCTGAACCTCTTCCGGACTTGTCACTTCCTGATCCTTTTCCTTTTCCAGGTCTTCCATGACATCATCAATGTCTTTGTATAACTTCTCTAATTCCTCATCTTTTTCTGTTGGGTCTGATTCTTTCAACACATCCGTCTTCCCTGATGGATTAATTTCTTCTGTCATAGCTTCAGCATCCAAACTGCGACCTTCTTCAGTAATTATTCCTAGGTTCTCAGATGGATCAGCATCACTCATCACCACATTCCTCTTCCCCGAGGACTCGATGAACTTATCTGTTTCTTCATCGGACATTGCAATCTTCCTTCCTCGAGTGGCATAGATCTGGGCGAGATATTTTCTGGGAGAGTCACTGGCCTGCTTCACCTTCTTCCTGCGACCAGCCTTCGGAGGAATGTATCCTGTAGCAAAAATCTTTTCTCTCCACGTTCCTGAGCCTCCAGCCCCCTTGCTCGGTTCCTCTTCTTCCACACTCTTGACAGACTTCTTCTTAGAAACCCCACTACTGGCTTTGTCAATAGTCACAGCCCTACCACTCTCATTATCTCCACCAAGAATCACCCTACTGATTTCAACACCATCGGCTTTAACACCACTAACAGCCTTACCACCATTATCGCCAATTACAGCCCTTCTGGCTTCAACATCGTCAATCGACTCAACAACCTTCTCACCCTCCACACTTGTTTCTTCATTCAGCACAGATTTTTCAACAACGAGGATATTCGCAGAGACAGAAGGAATATTGGGATTTACCTGAATCTGTGGAGTTGAGTCCACTGTGCCCGGGTGAGGGATTCCAGCGGTAACTCCTTCAACAGACTTCTCTTTTGCCAAAGATTCGGTGACTGAGTGTAAAGGCGCCGCCTTTTTCATCTTCGCAGCTTTTGATTTCGGAATCTTTGATTTCGCCGCTAACGCCTTTGAGGTCTGCATGCTTTCTTTGATTTTCTCCACAGATTTAGCACTGGATTTTGCTGACTTCCTGGTGTTCACCATTGTCGGTTGAGGAAAGAGCAGTTGAGAGGGAAGTACCGTTCTAGGGTTTTCGAGAGAGAGAAGACGATACTCAGGGAATGAATTTGATTTTTCAAAAATCAAATTTGTCTATATGACTCTTCAGCTTTCCAAAACCGTCAACCGAAAAAATCTTCAAGGATATTTCAAAAAAATATATTTTGTTGAGACTTCTGTTCCAGCTCTCTTTATTAGGTGGTCAGTCCAACTGTTTCAGCTGGAGATTCGACTATGACTGACCACCGTCGGATGCTCTCAGTGGTTGACACCACATAGACCCCCTGGGGATCTGGGTGTTCCACTCCGTGACCTGCCATATGGTTTGACACAAGTATGCTGCCTCAGAGTTACCATCTTTCGTGAGCATTCATATTTTCTTGTACGGCTCCAGGCATATTTCTGTGGGAAGTGTACGAACTCCTGTTGCAACTGTACCACCGTCTGATTCAATAGCTTCCTGGGACACCCGGCAACCTTGATTTGTGCGCATCGACAATCAGATCTTGTGTGCAAGGTCTTATCCACTCCCCCTCGCAGAAAACTAGGTTGTGCGTTTGCACATGGGAGAGCAACAGGTTGCTGGCCATGGTTCTCATTGTTCATTGACTCCGTCAGACCCATCCTAATAGTATAGCAGTTGTTGGCATCCCTTTTTCCTTTCATCAGTGTATTGCCATTCTGGTCTAGTACAAGACATGAGTAGCTGGAGAATGACACATAGTGTCCATCGTCGCATAGTTGACTGATGCTGATAAGATTCCTGGTCAGTCCCTTAACAAGGAGGGTGTTCTTGAGTGCAGGGAGATCCGGAACCATCAATGTCCCACAGCCGATCACCTGACCCTTTTCACCATCCCCGAAGGTAACAAACCACATATGCTCAACAGGTCTAATATGGGTAAGATATTGAGAGTTACCTATCATGTGTGCGGAGCAGCCGCTGTCGAAGAGCCAACTATCATGCGATGAGTAGTTTGAGGTGTAACAGGCTACCATGCAAACGGTTCGGTCTGCCCTTTGAACCCAGACCTGTTTCTGTTGCAATGTGGTTCGTTGCTGGAAAGCACGTCGTTCGGCAAAAAACAGGCGACACTTTAGTTTAATGTGTCCCATCTGATTGCAATACCAGCAAGTGCGCCATTCTTTCCTTTGCACTGAATGAGAGCCGAAGTGCATCGTACCATCCATTCTTTGACCACTGTTGGGTTGTTCTTGTTGCAGATCTATTTTCCGTCTGGGATGCTGTCTTACCTCCTGTTCTGTCTTCTGTTCCAACACCGGTCTGGTTTTAACAAGCGTCGTACCTTTTGAGCTGCCTTCTCCTGTGAACCCCAATCCTCTGTTTCCGGACTCCATTCTCTAGGATCTAAGAATATCATTTAAGTTTTTAGTGCCAGAGTTAAGCATTCTTACCGACTGTTTGAGGTGATTGAGTTCCTTCTAGTGTCAGAGTGTTCCATCTTCTCGGATTCTAGCTGAAGTTCCAGCTGTTCCACCCTCCTTAGTTGGAACATTTCTTTCCGTTGTAGATCAACGATGGTTTTTCTCAGGCCCACCATGCCTACAGGATGAGTGTCCCGATCCTTCTCTATTTCGACTTTTAGGGAGGAGACAGTACCCAGGAGTTCCATTTTCTGAACAAGAAGATCCAGCCTTTCCTGTTTTATCTCAGCCAGTTGAGAAGTCAGTGAGTTAACTGTGCCTTCCAGTTCTGCTTTCAGTGTCAGCAGTATCTCGACCTCCTGCCATACCTTGTCCTTTTCCTTAGTGACGCTTGCCACTGTGTCATTTAGCTTCTTGTTTATTTTGATCAGAAGCAGCCACTTCTCATATAGATCTTTATATGTCTGTGCCAGAGAGTCCTGCGTGAGTTCTTCATTGTCACTGTCCGAGGGGTCTTCACCTGGGAGTTCCGACTGAGGTGGAACAGTTTCACTTGTACTGCTGCATTCATCCAGAGTTGTGACAAAGGCCGCAAAGTTTGTGGTTTCACCTTTTTCTTTATCTGACTCACTGTCGCTGAAGCTTACCACCATCGCCTTCTTCTTCATGAGAGTGTTTGCACACTGTGAAGCAATGTGGCCGAAACCCTTGCATTCATGACACTGAATCTCTTCTTTTCCTTTGTCAGACAAGTCTTGCCTCGAATCAGTAGACCTTGGCCTGTTGGATTTCCAGTTTCGGTAACCAGTTGATGAAGACTGACCTTGTTCTGGACCACGTCTGTTGATTTTCCGCACCATTCTTCCAAAGTTTTGTGCCATCATGGCTAGTTGCTCAGTGGTGCACCCAGAATCCAGTTTGTCTTCCGTTATATCTTCTTTAAGAGCGATTCCCTTCTCTTCTCCGGTTTGGAAGTCATGATTGATCTCGTAAGTTCTGAGAGAACCCATTAGCTCATCTAGCTTCAGTGTGGTGATATCATGCATTTCCTCAATGGCCGTGACTTTCATGGCAAATCTCGGAGGAAGAGACCTTAGGACCTTACTGGCCAATCTTTCTTTATCGATGGGTTTCCCTAGTGCAGATACCTCGTTGGACAGTTCCAGGACTCTGGTGTTGTACTCAGTGATGGTTTCACTCTCCTTCATCTTCATCTCTTCGAACCTGGTTGTGACAGCTTGCATGCGGGAGTTGCGAACTTTGTCTGTTCCTTCAAACGCTGTTTAGAGGATATCCCACGCTTCCTTGGCCACTTCACAGTTGATGATTAGCTTCATGACGTTTTCATCTACTGCCGAGAAAATTGCGTTCATTGCCTTTGAGTTGCCTATGGAAGCTTTGTCCTCCTCTTCTGTCCACAGAGCTTCTGGTTTGGCGATCGGTTCTCCAGTGAGATTGTTCATTATGGGTTCCGTCCACCCTTTCAGAACAACCTTCCATGCCTTTTCGTCTAGTGATTTCAGAAAAGATCTCATCACAGGTTTTTTCATGTGGCATAGTTCGATCCTTCGAGTAGTGGGGGTCTGGTTATGCTTTGTCCTTCCTTCAGTTGAACAGTTCAGGATCCCACTCAGTGTGTCGAGTGATCTGCTCTGATACCAATTGAAATTATGTCCCCTGTTCAAGCTTGTGTCCAAGGTAGTGTTGCGACAAACCTGGGACTCTTTGCACAACAGTTCAACACAGAGAGGTTGAACTCTTATCACAACAGTTCAGCAAACATATAAAGGCAGTAGAGACACACAGACTGATAACCCAGTTCGGCTCCGCCTACTCTGGGGGGTTTCCCACACCCGAAAAAGGGACAGCTGATGGACCATAATTATACGAATCAAAAACATAGTAAAACCCACTAAATTAGACTGTTTGTCTATTTAACTTTTGCTTGTTAGTTCCGATATATTTCTACAGGGTATTTTGGACTCTAGAGAGAAAACACGCTAAGGAGGAGTTTTTAAGCTGAAAATAAAGTACGAGTCATTCCAAGTCACGACCATGCTACACTCAAAATCAGCCTTAACATCCTTAATGGAACCGACTTGGAATCACTCAAATATGCTAGAACCGTCGGCAAATGGACAAGAATGCAAGGAAAAAGCACCGAGCTCGGTAAAGGCCAAACAAGGGCAATTTCATCTGATTTGGGATTTCGACCATGTTCCGAGCAGAATTTGGCTTAGGTTCCTTATTGAGATCATCTTAGAATGACATTTTCATTCAAAATACACTCTCCAAAATCTAAGAAGCTCCGGCCAAAGCTCCGGTCAGATCCGGTCAAACCGATGGCTTTTGTGAAAGGTCACACAAGCTTCTAGAAGGATGCTCCTCCTCCATGAGTGGATAAGCTCTCCTCCACTCTCCTCCCTCCACTTGGAAGCTCCTCCTCCATCCTCCCAAAGCCGCCGGCTGCTATTGAGCCACCATGGAGAAGATGACAAGTGGAGGCTTCTCCTCCACTCCTCCTCCCAAGCTTGCCTTGCACTCTTCCTCCTCCACCTTTGGATGCAACACCACATGGAGCCATCTCCACCCTCCATCTCCTCCTCCTTGGCCTATAAATATGGAGCTCCTCCTCCTCATTTGTATCATCCCACAATCCACAATTCCACCATGTTTTAGAGAGATAGAGGGCTTAACCCTCTTCTCTTCACTTTCAATAAATATTTTGTTCTTCATTTTGGAGCTACTTCTCTTGTGTGGATCTTGCTTAGGAGCTCCTCTCCTCGACTTATTGTAAGGTATAAAATTACTTTCAGTATTATTTGTTTTTACTGTAAAGTTATTTTATTATTCGGTACCCTTGTTCAAGACAATAGTTGCTTGTATTCCTTGACATGCATATAAGTAGCTAAAAGCTTGCACTCGGTCGCAGGGGTGTACTTGTATTATAAATGTTTTAGATCTTACTCTTAGTATACCTTTTTATTCAAAACTTGTTCTATGTGCCATTTATAGTCAGAGTTTCCAAGGTTGAGTGGAAGCTGTCACAAGCAAAGCTCTTCCGTGGGAATCCGTGATCATACTCGGTAAGTGGAAGCTGTCACAAGCTAAACTTATCGAGGAGGTCGACTTATCTAAAACACCACTTGATCGCAACGTCACTGGGAGATCAGGTGGATGCACATAGACTAGCATACCTTGAAAGGGGTGTTTTAAATGATGTTGCAAGTCTTGCGTTAGAAATAACCTAGATTCATCTTTGAATACTTAGCGCGGTCAATGATAAACAATTATAATACAAGGCCCCTAAAACTGAATCCTTTCCTTACAATCTGCTAGCAGTTGTTGTAATTTACTTACAGTTCTCAAAACACACTCAAACCCAACCCCAATCGTAATTAATTTCTGCATAAGCTTCATTAAAGAACAACTAATCCACACTGACTCTCTTGGGTTCGACCCCTACTTACCACTTGCTACCCAGTAGTTAAGTCGCGAGTAGAGGACTTATAAATTTATTTGTACAAATCGCTTTAACGACGAGCGGTCTGTCAAATTGGCGCCAATGCCGGGGAGTTGTGCATAGGAATAGTTGTTCTATTTTCTTTTTTCTTTTATCATGCAATTCACCAAGTCATACTACTATGGAATGGAACCTTGGAACAATACGGAGTTTTCCCCACCATCCTTTGAACTTGAAATCCGTGAGAAGATCAACAACTTGGAGCAATCCCGGGACGAAACATTGGATGAGTACTTATGGTACTTCGATTCCATTGTGACGAGATGCCCGCACCATGGATTCACCAACTTCGATCTTCAAACAAAGTTTCTCTGTGGGATGTTGCCACATGAGTGGAAAGGGCTAAATGACGGAGCAGGAGGATCGTTGATGGGCATAACCGTGGATGATCTTTGGATATTAATCAATGATTTGGCCGCAAGGTCAAGACCGAGCCAAGATCAGGCCGAGCCACTCAAGGACGGTATAACGGAGCTGGCATCTAGCATCCAGCAGTTGGAAAACACAATGCAACAAATCAGAGCTAAAACTGAATTATGGGCGGCAGAAAAGGAGCTGGCAGCTAACACCCAACAATTGGCCGTAAACATGCAGCAATTGAGTGCCGCGATGCACCAATTCACGGCTGAACCCGAGGAACCGACTGAGGATGTGGACCCGCAAATAACCAAAGAAGAACCACCCCAATCAGACCCGGTCCTTATCACCAATCCATCCGAGGAAATCACTGTCCTAATTACCGAACCAACAGAAATCCCGAACCTCACTGCTGAAGTGGCCGAAGAAATCAAGCCAGGCCCGGTCCTTGCGCTCGTAGCACCCGAGGAAGTCCTGGACCTCATTGCCGAACTGTCCAAGAAAGCCCCGGTCCCACTCACCACGACTCAAGGAAAACCGCCTGAAAACTCACTCGTTCCAAGAAAACCATCCATCACTGCCACAATAAAGAAGATTGGCAGAGGCGCATGCCTGATGTCGCCTACATTGAATGGCACAAAACCAAATTTCCAAACTCACAAAGGTGCCAACTATTCCAACATGAAGAGGCGGCAAAGACATGGGCCGAAAGAATGGAAACCCGGAAGGAGTAACAAGCAAGCACGACGCATTGGACCAGCAGCTGTGGTCAAGGAAACCTCACCCTCTCGGAGCAAAAGCGCTGCCGAGAAGAAGTTTGACCTCACTCACCCTTGGGATCCGACCTTATGATCCATGATTGAGGTATCGTCGAGCCAACGACGTTAAAGAAGTGCACTAGTCGGGAGGTAACCCGACACTATCTTACTTTCCGCACTTTAATTTTCTATTTTTTATTTTCTGTTATTTAGTTTACTATCAATAAGTCGCTCTCACCCACTTGGTGCATAGAAGAAATGACTATTCAGGAATCGGACTTGGGTGCACATTAAGCCAGCCAGGCCTACGCTCAGAGTTCAAGGCCCCAGCCGAACTCCCTCGATTATCCAGCCTCGTGCCATGTCGATTCACTCGACACCTTAAAGGGAGTTTGTTCTTTCCTTTTCCTTAATATCATTTCCTTCTCGTATAACATCTGCTTGCATGCCTTTTGAACTAAGTCTTGCTGAAAAGCACGCCTTCGTTCAAAAGTGTGGGGTGAGAACCACCTGCGTATATAGTTAATTAGTAGTATCTTTTTGAAAATATGAACTTGAGAATGTGAAAAAGATAAGTCATAATTCATGCATTAACCTTGTGAAAATTCAACTGTTTAAAAACTTAGAATGTAACTTCTCATTTGTCCCTTTGTGCTAAGATAAACCAGGAATGTGGAGTTGATAGAAATGCCCTAGAAGGACTTGGCAAGCATTCGAAGGACCGAATATCACTATATGGTTAACGAAGTCAGTGGAGGCTGCACTTCGGGTTTCAGTGAAGATTGAAGTCATCTCCGCCACGCAGTGTTTATGCAAAAGGCGAGGACGGGAATCAGACCGTCCTATCTCCGGTCAAAGTAGCCGAGAAAATAGCTGAGCGACCCTCACCTTGACCCGCGCGAAACGGCAAAAACGAGAGGAGCGGGGAGGTATTTCCATATGCTCGCGGGCGATGATTGGACCTCCCAAAAAGGCTGAGAAAATGGACAAACAAGCCACAAAAAGGCGAAAAGCTCGAAGAAGCAAATCAAGAGGCCAAAGGCCCAAAATTGTGAAGGTTTTAACCGAACAAAAGTGAAGTACTCAAAGCGTCAAATCAAAGGCCAAATGCCGATTCACTACAAAAAAGTTGTCCCTCGCCAACAAAGAAAGAAATTTAAAAGGCTCAACTCAACTGTGAAACCCGAACCGAATCACGTGCTAGAGAAAGCTACAAGGAAACCATATAGTGCGAGACAGTCCCAAGGATGCAAGCCAGGACCTGAAAAGGACTATCTCCCGAGACATCCAAAATAATTTGCATCTCGGCACGAAGGTACAAGTATCAAGTTCCTTCTATTTATTTACTCAGTTTAATTTGGTAATAAGTAGTGATGCATGACTTAGGATAAATCTAGACCCACATTTTAACTTTCATATTTTAAAAACTTACATAGAGTGCCGCCCTTTAATAGCATTGTTTGGGACGAACAACTAAAAGTGTGGGGTGATCTGATGGACCATAATTATACGAATCAAAAACACAGTAAAACCCACTAAATTAGACTGTTTGTCTATTTAACTTTTGCTTGTTAGTTCCGATATATTTCTACAGGGTATTTTGGACTCTAGAGAGAAAACACGCTAAGGAGGAGTTTTTAAGCTGAAAATAAAGTACGAGTCATTCCAAGTCACGACCATGCTACACTCAAAATCAGCCTTAACATCCTTAATAGAACCGACTTGGAATCACTCAAATATGCTAGAACCGTCGGCAAATGGACAAGAATGCAAGGAAAAAGCACCGAGCTCGGTAAAGGCCAAACAAGGGCAATTTCATCTGATTTGGGATTTCGACCATGTTCCGAGCAGAATTTGGCTTAGGTTCCTTCTTGAGATCATCTTAGAATGACATTTTCATTCAAAATACACTCTCCAAAATCTAAGAATCTCCGGCCAAAGCTCCGGTCAAACCGATGGCTTTTGTGAAAGGTCACACAAGCTTCTAGAAGGATGCTCCTCCTCCATGAGTGGCTAAGCTCTCCTCCCTCCACTTGGAAGCTCCTCCTCCATCCTCCCAAAGCCGCCGGCTGCTATTGAGCCACCATGGAGAAGATGACAAGTGGAGGCTTCTCCTCCACTCCTCCTCCCAAGCTTGCCTTGCACTCTTCCTCCTCCACCTTTGGATGCAACACCACATGGAGCCATCTCCACCCTCCATCTCCTCCTCCTTGGCCTATAAATATGGAGCTCCTCCTCCTCATTTGTATCATCCCACAATCCACAATTCCACCATGTTTTAGAGAGATAGAGGGCTTAACCCTCTTCTCTTCACTTTCAATAAATATTTTGTTCTTCATTGTGGAGCTACTTCTCTTGTGTGGATATTGCTTAGGAGCTCCTCTCCTCGACTTATTGTAAGGTATAAAATTACTTTCAGTATTATTTGTTTTTACTGTAAAGTTATTTTATTATTCGGTACCCTTGTTCAAGACAATAGTTGCTTGTATTCCTTGACATGCATATAAGTAGCTAAAAGCTTGCACTCGGTCGCAGGGGTGTACTTGTATTATAAATGTTTTAGATCTTACTCTTAGTATACCTTTGTATTCAAAACTTGTTCTATGTGCCATTTATAATCAGAGTTTCCAAGGTTGAGTGGAAGCTGTCACAAGCAAAGCTCTTCCGTGGGAATTCGTGATCATACTCGGTAAGTGGAAGCTGTCACAAGCAAAACTTATCGAGGAGGTCGACTTATCTGAAACACCACTTGATCGCAACGTCACTGGGAGATCAGGTGGATGCACATAGACTAGCATACCTAGAAAGGGGTGTTTTAAATGATGTTGCAAGTCTTGCGTTAGAAATAACCTAGATTCATCTTTGAATACTTAGCGCGGTCAATGATAAACAATTATAATAAAAGGCCCCTAAAACTGAATCCTTTCCTTACAATCTGCTAGCAATTGTTGTAATTTACTTACAGTTCCCAAAACACACTCAAACCCAACCTTAATCGTAATTAATTTCTGCATAAGCTTCATTAAAGAACAACTAATCCACACTGACTCTGTTGGGTTCGACCCCTACTTACCACTTGCTACCCAGTAGTTAAGTCGCGAGTAGAGGACTTATAAATTTATTTGTACAAATTGCTTTAACGACGAGCGGTCTGTCAAATTGGCGCCAATGCCGGGGAGTTGTGCATAGGAATAGTTGTTCTATTTTCTTTTTTCTTTTATCATGCAATTCACCAAGTCATACTACTATGGAATGGAACCTTGGAACAACACGGAGTTTTCCCCACCATCCTTTGAAATTGAAATCCGTGAGAAGATCAACAACTTAGAGCAATCCCGGGACGAAACATTGGATGAGTACTTATGGTACTTCGATTCCATTGTGACGAGCTGCCCGCACCATGGATTCACCAACTTCGATCTTCAAACAAAGTTTCTCTGTGGGATGTTGCCACATGAGTGGAAAGGGCTAAATGACGGAGCAGGAGGATCGTTGATGGGCATAACCGTGGATGATCTTTGGATATTAATCAATGATTTGGCCGCAAGGTCAAGACCGAGCCAAGATCAGGCCGAGCCACTCAAGGACGGTATAACGGAGCTGGCATCTAGCATCCAGCAGCTGGAAAACACAATGCAACAAATCAGAGCTAAAACTGAATTATGGGCGGCAGAAAAGGAGCTGGCAGCTAACACCCAACAATTGGCCGTAAACATGCAGCAATTGAGTGCCGCGATGCACCAATTCACGGCTGAACCCGAGGAACCGACTGAGGATGAGGACCCGCAAATAACCAAAGAAGAACCACCCCAATCAGACCCGGTCCTTATCACCAATCCATCCGAGGAAATCACTGTCCTAATTACCGAACCAACAGAAATCCCGAACCTCACTGCTGAAGCGGCCGAAGAAATCAAGCCAGGCCCGGTCCTTGCACTCGGAGCACCTGAGGAAGTCCCGGACCTCATTGCCGAACTGTCCAAGAAAGCCCCGGTCCCACTCACCACGACTCAACAAGGAAAACCGCCTGAAAACTCACTCGTTCCAAGAAAACCATCCATCACTGCCACAATAAAGAAGATTGGCAGAGGCGCATGCCTGATGTCGCCTACATTGAATGGCACAAAACCAAATTTCCAAACTCACAAAGGTGCCAACTATTCCAATATGAAGAGGCGGCAAAGATATGGGCCGAAAGAATGGAAACCCGGAAGGAGTAACAAGCAAGCACGACGCATTGGACCAGCAGCTGTGGTCAAGGAAACCTCACCCTCTCGGAGCAAAAGGGCTGCCGAGAAGAAGTTTGACCTCACTCACCCTTGGGATCCGACCTTATGATCCATGATTGAGGTTTCGTCGAGCCAACGACGTTAAACAAGTGCACTAGTCGGGAGGTAACCCGACACTATCTTACTTTCCGCACTTTAATTTTCTATTTTTTATTTTCTGTTATTTAGTTTACTATCAATAAGTCGCTCTCACCCACTTGGTGCATAGAAGAAATGACTATTCAGGAATCGGACTTGGGTGCACATTAAGCCAGCCAGGCCTACGCTCAGAGTTCAAGGCCCCAGCCGAACTCCCTCGATTATCCAGCCTCGTGCCATGTCGATTCACTCGACACCTTAAAGGGAGTTTGTTCTTTCCTTTTCCTTAATATCATTTCCTTCTCGTATAACATCTGCTTGCATGCCTTTTGAACTAAGTCTTGCTGAAAAGCACGCCTTCGTTCAAAAGTGTGGGGTGAGAACCACCTGCGTATATAGTTAATTAGTAGTATCTTTTTGAAAATATGAACTTGAGAATGTGAAAAAGATAAGTCATAATTCATGCATTAACCTTGTGAAAATTCAACTGTTTAAAAACTTAGAATGTAACTTCTCATTTGTCCCTTTGTGCTAAGATAAACCAGGAATGTGGAGTTGATAGAAATGCCCTAGAAGGACTTGGCAAGCATTCGAAGGACCGAATTTCACTATATGGTTAACGAAGTCAGTGGAGGCTGCACTTCGGGTTTCAGTGAAGATTGAAGTCATCTCCGCCACGCAGTGTTTATGCAAAAGGCGAGGACGGGAATCAGACCGTCCTATCTCCGGTCAAAGTAGCCGAGAAAATAGCTGAGCGACCCTCACCTTGACCCGCGCGAAACGGCAAAAACGAGAGGAGCGGGGAGGTATTTCCATATGCTCGCGGGCGATGATTGGACCTCCCAAAAAGGCTGAGAAAATGGACAAACAAGCCACAAAAAGGCGAAAAGCTCGAAGAAGCAAATCAAGAGGCCAAAGGCCCAAAATTGTGAAGGTTTTAACCGAACAAAAGTGAAGTACTCAAAGCGTCAAATCAAAGGCCAAATGCCGATTCACTACAAAAAAGTTGTCCCTCGCCAACAAAGAAAGAAATTTAAAAGGCTCAACTCAACTGTGAAACCCGAACCGAATCACGTGCTAGAGAAAGCTACAAGGAAACCATATAGTGCGAGACAGTCCCAAGGATGCAAGCCAGGACCTGAAAAGGACTATCTCCCGAGACATCCAAAATAATTTGCATCTCGGCACGAAGGTACAAGTATCAAGTTCCTTCTATTTATTTACTCAGTTTAATTTGGTAATAAGTAGTGATGCATGACTTAGGATAAATCTAGACCCACATTTTAACTTTCATATTTTAAAAACTTACATAGAGTGCCGCCCTTTAATAGCATTGTTTGGGACGAACAACTAAAAGTGTGGGGTGATCTGATGGACCATAATTATACGAATCAAAAACACAGTAAAACCCACTAAATTAGACTGTTTGTCTATTTAACTTTTGCTTGTTAGTTCCGATATATTTCTACAGGGTATTTTGGACTCTAGAGAGAAAACACGCTAAGGAGGAGTTTTTAAGCTGAAAATAAAGTACGAGTCATTCCAAGTCACGACCATGCTACACTCAAAATCAGCCTTAACATCCTTAATAGAACCGACTTGGAATCACTCAAATATGCTAGAACCGTCGGCAAATGGACAAGAATGCAAGGAAAAAGCACCGAGCTCGGTAAAGGCCAGACAAGGGCAATTTCATCTGATTTGGGATTTCGACCATGTTCCGAGCAGAATTTGGCTTAGGTTCCTTCTTGAGATCATCTTAGAATGACATTTTCATTCAAACTACACTCTCCAAAATCTAAGAATCTCCGGCCAAAGCTCCGGTCAGATCCGGTCAAACCGATGGCTTTTGTGAAAGGTCACACAAGCTTCTAGAAGGATGCTCCTCCTCCATGAGTGGCTAAGCTCTCCTCCACTCTCCTCCCTCCACTTGGAAGCTCCTCCTCCATCCTCCCAAAGCCACCGGCTGCTATTGAGCCACCATGGAGAAGATGACAAGTGGAGGCTTCTCCTCCACTCCTCCTCCCAAGCTTGCCTTGCACTCTTCCTCCTCCACCTTTGGATGCAACACCACATGGAGCCATCTCCACCCTCCATCTCCTCCTCCTTGGCCTATAAATATGGAGCTCCTCCTCCTCATTTGTATCATCCCACAATCCACAATTCCACCATGTTTTAGAGAGATAGAGGGCTTAACCCTCTTCTCTTCACTTTCAATAAATATTTTGTTCTTCATTGTGGAGCTACTTCTCTTGTGTGGATATTGCTTAGGAGCTCCTCTCCTCGACTTATTGTAAGGTATAAAATTACTTTCAGTATTATTTGTTTTTACTGTAAAGTTATTTTATTATTCGGTACCCTTGTTCAAGACAATAGTTGCTTGTATTCCTTGACATGCATATAAGTAGCTAAAAGCTTGCACTCGGTCGCAGGGGTGTACTTGTATTATAAATGTTTTAGATCTTACTCTTAGTATACCTTTGTATTCAAAACTTGTTCTATGTGCCATTTATAATCAGAGTTTCCAAGGTTGAGTGGAAGCTGTCACAAGCAAAGCTCTTCCGTGGGAATTCGTGATCATACTCGGTAAGTGGAAGCTGTCACAAGCAAAACTTATCGAGGAGGTCGACTTATCTGAAACACCACTTGATCGCAACGTCACTGGGAGATCAGGTGGATGCACATAGACTAGCATACCTAGAAAGGGGTGTTTTAAATGATGTTGCAAGTCTTGCGTTAGAAATAACCTAGATTCATCTTTGAATACTTAGCGCGGTCAATGATAAACAATTATAATAAAAGGCCCCTAAAACTGAATCCTTTCCTTACAATCTGCTAGCAATTGTTGTAATTTACTTACAGTTCCCAAAACACACTCAAACCCAACCTTAATCGTAATTAATTTCTGCATAAGCTTCATTAAAGAACAACTAATCCACACTGACTCTGTTGGGTTCGACCCCTACTTACCACTTGCTACCCAGTAGTTAAGTCGCGAGTAGAGGACTTATAAATTTATTTGTACAAATTGCTTTAACGACGAGCGGTCTGTCAAATTGGCGCCAATGCCGGGGAGTTGTGCATAGGAATAGTTGTTCTATTTTCTTTTTTCTTTTATCATGCAATTCACCAAGTCATACTACTATGGAATGGAACCTTGGAACAACACGGAGTTTTCCCCACCATCCTTTGAAATTGAAATCCGTGAGAAGATCAACAACTTAGAGCAATCCCGGGACGAAACATTGGATGAGTACTTATGGTACTTCGATTCCATTGTGACGAGCTGCCCGCACCATGGATTCACCAACTTCGATCTTCAAACAAAGTTTCTCTGTGGGATGTTGCCACATGAGTGGAAAGGGCTAAATGACGGAGCAGGAGGATCGTTGATGGGCATAACCGTGGATGATCTTTGGATATTAATCAATGATTTGGCCGCAAGGTCAAGACCGAGCCAAGATCAGGCCGAGCCACTCAAGGACGGTATAACGGAGCTGGCATCTAGCATCCAGCAGCTGGAAAACACAATGCAACAAATCAGAGCTAAAACTGAATTATGGGCGGCAGAAAAGGAGCTGGCAGCTAACACCCAACAATTGGCCGTAAACATGCAGCAATTGAGTGCCGCGATGCACCAATTCACGGCTGAACCCGAGGAACCGACTGAGGATGAGGACCCGCAAATAACCAAAGAAGAACCACCCCAATCAGACCCGGTCCTTATCACCAATCCATCCGAGGAAATCACTGTCCTAATTACCGAACCAACAGAAATCTCGAACCTCACTGCTGAAGCGGCCGAAGAAATCAAGCCAGGCCCGGTCCTTGCACTCGGAGCACCCGAGGAAGTCCCGGACCTCATTGCCGAACTGTCCAAGAAAGCCCCGGTCCCACTCACCACGACTCAACAAGGAAAACCGCCTGAAAACTCACTCGTTCCAAGAAAACCATCCATCACTGCCACAATAAAGAAGATTGGCAGAGGCGCATGCCTGATGTCGCCTACATTGAATGGCACAAAACCAAATTTCCAAACTCACAAAGGTGCCAACTATTCCAATATGAAGAGGCGGCAAAGATATGGGCCGAAAGAATGGAAACCCGGAAGGAGTAACAAGCAAGCACGACGCATTGGACCAGCAGCTGTGGTCAAGGAAACCTCACCCTCTCGGAGCAAAAGGGCTGCCGAGAAGAAGTTTGACCTCACTCACCCTTGGGATCCGACCTTATGATCCATGATTGAGGTATCGTCGAGCCAACGAAGTTAAACAAGTGCACTAGTCGGGAGGTAACCCGACACTATCTTACTTTCCGCACTTTAATTTTCTATTTTTTATTTTCTGTTATTTAGTTTACTATCAATAAGTCGCTCTCACCCACTTGGTGCATAGAAGAAATGACTATTCAGGAATCGGACTTGGGTGCACATTAAGCCAGCCAGGCCTACGCTCAGAGTTCAAGGCCCCAGCCGAACTCCCTCGATTATCCAGCCTCGTGCCATGTCGATTCACTCGACACCTTAAAGGGAGTTTGTTCTTTCCTTTTCCTTAATATCATTTCCTTCTCGTATAACATCTGCTTGCATGCCTTTTGAACTAAGTCTTGCTGAAAAGCACGCCTTCGTTCAAAAGTGTGGGGTGAGAACCACCTGCGTATATAGTTAATTAGTAGTATCTTTTTGAAAATATGAACTTGAGAATGTGAAAAAGATAAGTCATAATTCATGCATTAACCTTGTGAAAATTCAACTGTTTAAAAACTTAGAATGTAACTTCTCATTTGTCCCTTTGTGCTAAGATAAACCAGGAATGTGGAGTTGATAGAAATGCCCTAGAAGGACTTGGCAAGCATTCGAAGGACCGAATTTCACTATATGGTTAACGAAGTCAGTGGAGGCTGCACTTCGGGTTTCAGTGAAGATTGAAGTCATCTCCGCCACGCAGTGTTTATGCAAAAGGCGAGGACGGGAATCAGACCGTCCTATCTCCGGTCAAAGTAGCTGAGAAAATAGCTGAGCGACCCTCACCTTGACCCGCGCGAAACGGCAAAAACGAGAGGAGCGGGGAGGTATTTCCATATGCTCGCGGGCGATGATTGGACCTCCCAAAAAGGCTGAGAAAATGGACAAACAAGCCACAAAAAGGCGAAAAGCTCGAAGAAGCAAATCAAGAGGCCAAAGGCCCAAAATTGTGAAGGTTTTAACCGAACAAAAGTGAAGTACTCAAAGCGTCAAATCAAAGGCCAAATGCCGATTCACTACAAAAAAGTTGTCCCTCGCCAACAAAGAAAGAAATTTAAAAGGCTCAACTCAACTGTGAAACCCGAACCGAATCACGTGCTAGAGAAAGCTACAAGGAAACCATATAGTGCGAGACAGTCCCAAGGATGCAAGCCAGGACCTGAAAAGGACTATCTCCCGAGACATCCAAAATAATTTGCATCTCGGCACGAAGGTACAAGTATCAAGTTCCTTCTATTTATTTACTCAGTTTAATTTGGTAATAAGTAGTGATGCATGACTTAGGATAAATCTAGACCCACATTTTAACTTTCATATTTTAAAAACTTATATAGAGTGCCGCCCTTTAATAGCATTGTTTGGGACGAACAACTAAAAGTGTGGGGTGATCTGATGGACCATAATTATACGAATCAAAAACACAGTAAAACCCACTAAATTAGACTGTTTGTCTATTTAACTTTTGCTTGTTAGTTCCGATATATTTCTACAGGGTATTTTGGACTCTAGAGAGAAAACACGCTAAGGAGGAGTTTTTAAGCTGAAAATAAAGTACGAGTCATTCCAAGTCACGACCATGCTACACTCAAAATCAGCCTTAACATCCTTAATAGAACCGACTTGGAATCACTCAAATATGCTAGAACCGTCGGCAAATGGACAAGAATGCAAGGAAAAAGCACCGAGCTCGGTAAAGGCCAGACAAGGGCAATTTCATCTGATTTGGGATTTCGACCATGTTCCGAGCAGAATTTGGCTTAGGTTCCTTCTCGAGATCATCTTAGAATGACATTTTCATTCAAAATACACTCTCCAAAATCTAAGAATCTCCGGCCAAAGCTCCGGTCAGATCCGGTCAAACCGATGGCTTTTGTGAAAGGTCACACAAGCTTCTAGAAGGATGCTCCTCCTCCATGAGTGGCTAAGCTCTCCTCCACTCTCCTCCCTCCACTTGGAAGCTCCTCCTCCATCCTCCCAAAGCCGCCGGCTGCTATTGAGCCACCATGGAGAAGATGACAAGTGGAGGCTTCTCCTCCACTCCTCCTCCCAAGCTTGCCTTGCACTCTTCCTCCTCCACCTTTGGATGCAACACCACATGGAGCCATCTCCACCCTCCATCTCCTCCTCCTTGGCCTATAAATATGGAGCTCCTCCTCCTCATTTGTATCATCCCACAATCCACAATTCCACCATGTTTTAGAGAGATAGAGGGCTTAACCCTCTTCTCTTCACTTTCAATAAATATTTTGTTCTTCATTGTGGAGCTACTTCTCTTGTGTGGATATTGCTTAGGAGCTCCTCTCCTCGACTTATTGTAAGGTATAAAATTACTTTCAGTATTATTTGTTTTTACTGTAAAGTTATTTTATTATTCGGTACCCTTGTTCAAGACAATAGTTGCTTGTATTCCTTGACATGCATATAAGTAGCTAAAAGCTTGCACTCGGTCGCAGGGGTGTACTTGTATTATAAATGTTTTAGATCTTACTCTTAGTATACCTTTGTATTCAAAACTTGTTCTATGTGCCATTTATAGTCAGAGTTTCCAAGGTTGAGTGGAAGCTGTCACAAGCAAAGCTCTTCCGTGGGAATTCGTGATCATACTCGGTAAGTGGAAGCTGTCACAAGCAAAACTTATCGAGGAGGTCGACTTATCTAAAACACCACTTGATCGCAACGTCACTGGGAGATCAGGTGGATGCACATAGACTAGCATACCTTGAAAGGGGTGTTTTAAATGATGTTGCAAGTCTTGCGTTAGAAATAACCTAGATTCATCTTTGAATACTTAGCGCAGTCAATGATAAACAATTATAATACAAGGCCCCTAAAACTGAATCCTTTCCTTACAATCTGCTAGCAATTGTTGTAATTTACTTACAGTTCCCAAAACACACTCAAACCCAACCTTAATCGTAATTAATTTCTGCATAAGCTTCATTAAAGAACAACTAATCCACACTGACTCTGTTGGGTTCGACCCCTACTTACCACTTGCTACCCAGTAGTTAAGTCGCGAGTAGAGGACTTATAAATTTATTTGTACAAATTGCTTTAACGACGAGCGGTCTGTCAAATTGGCGCCAATGCCGGGGAGTTGTGCATAGGAATAGTTGTTCTATTTTCTTTTTTCTTTTATCATGCAATTCACCAAGTCATACTACTATGGAATGGAACCTTGGAACAACACGGAGTTTTCCCCACCATCCTTTGAAATTGAAATCCGTGAGAAGATCAACAACTTAGAGCAATCCCGGGACGAAACATTGGATGAGTACTTATGGTACTTCGATTCCATTGTGACGAGCTGCCCGCACCATGGATTCACCAACTTCGATCTTCAAACAAAGTTTCTCTGTGGGATGTTGCCACATGAGTGGAAAGGGCTAAATGACGGAGCAGGAGGATCGTTGATGGGCATAACCGTGGATGATCTTTGGATATTAATCAATGATTTGGCCGCAAGGTCAAGACCGAGCCAAGATCAGGCCGAGCCACTCAAGGACGGTATAACGGAGCTGGCATCTAGCATCCAGCAGCTGGAAAACACAATGCAACAAATCAGAGCTAAAACTGAATTATGGGCGGCAGAAAAGGAGCTGGCAGCTAACACCCAACAATTGGCCGTAAACATGCAGCAATTGAGTGCCGCGATGCACCAATTCATGGCTGAACCCGAGGAACCGACTGAGGATGAGGACCCGCAAATAACCAAAGAAGAACCACCCCAATCAGACCCGGTCCTTATCACCAATCCATCCGAGGAAATCACTGTCCTAATTACCGAACCAACAGAAATCCCGAACCTCACTGCTGAAGCGGCCGAAGAAATCAAGCCAGGCCCGGTCCTTGCACTCGGAGCACCCGAGGAAGTCCCGGACCTCATTGCCGAACTGTCCAAGAAAGCCCCGGTCCCACTCACCACGACTCAACAAGGAAAACCGCCTGAAAACTCACTCGTTCCAAGAAAACCATCCATCACTGCCACAATAAAGAAGATTGGCAGAGGCGCATGCCTGATGTCGCCTACATTGAATGGCACAAAACCAAATTTCCAAACTCACAAAGGTGCCAACTATTCCAATATGAAGAGGCGGCAAAGATACGGGCCGAAAGAATGGAAACCCGGAAGGAGTAACAAGCAAGCACGACGCATTGGACCAACAGCTGTGGTCAAGGAAACCTCACCCTCTCGGAGCAAAAGGGCTGCCGAGAAGAAGTTTGACCTCACTCACCCTTGGGATCCGACCTTATGATCCATGATTGAGGTATCGTCGAGCCAACGACGTTAAACAAGTGCACTAGTCGGGAGGTAACCCGACACTATCTTACTTTCCGCACTTTAATTTTCTATTTTTTATTTTCTGTTATTTAGTTTACTATCAATAAGTCGCTCTCACCCACTTGGTGCATAGAAGAAATGACTATTCAGGAATCGGACTTGGGTGCACATTAAGCCAGCCAGGCCTACGCTCAGAGTTCAAGGCCCCAGCCGAACTCCCTCGATTATCCAGCCTCGTGCCATGTCGATTCACTCGACACCTTAAAGGGAGTTTGTTCTTTCCTTTTCCTTAATATCATTTCCTTCTCGTATAACATCTGCTTGCATGCCTTTTGAACTAAGTCTTGCTGAAAAGCACGCCTTCGTTCAAAAGTGTGGGGTGAGAACCACCTGCGTATATAGTTAATTAGTAGTATCTTTTTGAAAATATGAACTTGAGAATGTGAAAAAGATAAGTCATAATTCATGCATTAACCTTGTGAAAATTCAACTGTTTAAAAACTTAGAATGTAACTTCTCATTTGTCCCTTTGTGCTAAGATAAACCAGGAATGTGGAGTTGATAGAAATGCCCTAGAAGGACTTGGCAAGCATTCGAAGGACCGAATATCACTATATGGTTAACGAAGTCAGTGGAGGCTGCACTTCGGGTTTCAGTGAAGATTGAAGTCATCTCCGCCACGCAGTGTTTATGCAAAAGGCGAGGACGGGAATCAGACCGTCCTATCTCCGATCAAAGTAGCCGAGAAAATAGCTGAGCGACCCTCACCTTGACCCGCGCGAAACGGCAAAAACGAGAGGAGCGGGGAGGTATTTCCATATGCTCGCGGGCGATGATTGGACCTCCCAAAAAGGCTGAGAAAATGGACAAACAAGCCACAAAAAGGCGAAAAGCTCGAAGAAGCAAATCAAGAGGCCAAAGGCCCAAAATTGTGAAGGTTTTAACCGAACAAAAGTGAAGTACTCAAAGCGTCAAATCAAAGGCCAAATGCCGATTCACTACAAAAAAGTTGTCCCTCGCCAACAAAGAAAGAAATTTAAAAGGCTCAACTCAACTGTGAAACCCGAACCGAATCACGTGCTAGAGAAAGCTACAAGGAAACCATATAGTGCGAGACAGTCCCAAGGATGCAAGCCAGGACCTGAAAAGGACTATCTCCCGAGACATCCAAAATAATTTGCATCTCGGCACGAAGGTACAAGTATCAAGTTCCTTCTATTTATTTACTCAGTTTAATTTGGTAATAAGTAGTGATGCATGACTTAGGATAAATCTAGACCCACATTTTAACTTTCATATTTTAAAAACTTACATAGAGTGCCGCCCTTTAATAGCATTGTTTGGGACGAACAACTAAAAGTGTGGGGTGATCTGATGGACCATAATTATACGAATCAAAAACACAGTAAAACCCACTAAATTAGACTGTTTGTCTATTTAACTTTTGCTTGTTAGTTCCGATATATTTCTATAGGGTATTTTGGACTCTAGAGAGAAAACACGCTAAGGAGGAGTTTTTAAGCTGAAAATAAAGTACGAGTCATTCCAAGTCACGACCATGCTACACTCAAAATCAGCCTTAACATCCTTAATAGAACCGACTTGGAATCACTCAAATATGCTAGAACCGTCGGCAAATGGACAAGAATGCAAGGAAAAAGCACCGAGCTCGGTAAAGGCCAAACAAGGGCAATTTCATCTGATTTGGGATTTCGACCATGTTCCGAGCAGAATTTGGCTTAGGTTCCTTCTTGAGATCATCTTAGAATGACATTTTCATTCAAAATACACTCTCCAAAATCTAAGAATCTCCGGCCAAAGCTCCGGTCAAACCGATGGCTTTTGTGAAAGGTCACACAAGCTTCTAGAAGGATGCTCCTCCTCCATGAGTGGCTAAGCTCTCCTCCCTCCACTTGGAAGCTCCTCCTCCATCCTCCCAAAGCCGCCGGCTGCTATTGAGCCACCATGGAGAAGATGACAAGTGGAGGCTTCTCCTCCACTCCTCCTCCCAAGCTTGCCTTGCACTCTTCCTCCTCCACCTTTGGATGCAACACCACATGGAGCCATCTCCACCCTCCATCTCCTCCTCCTTGGCCTATAAATATGGAGCTCCTCCTCCTCATTTGTATCATCCCACAATCCACAATTCCACCATGTTTTAGAGAGATAGAGGGCTTAACCCTCTTCTCTTCACTTTCAATAAATATTTTGTTCTTCATTGTGGAGCTACTTCTCTTGTGTGGATATTGCTTAGGAGCTCCTCTCCTCGACTTATTGTAAGGTATAAAATTACTTTCAGTATTATTTGTTTTTACTGTAAAGTTATTTTATTATTCGGTACCCTTGTTCAAGACAATAGTTGCTTGTATTCCTTGACATGCATATAAGTAGCTAAAAGCTTGCACTCGGTCGCAGGGGTGTACTTGTATTATAAATGTTTTAGATCTTACTCTTAGTATACCTTTGTATTCAAAACTTGTTCTATGTGCCATTTATAGTCAGAGTTTCCAAGGTTGAGTGGAAGCTGTCACAAGCAAAGCTCTTCCGTGGGAATTCGTGATCATACTCGGTAAGTGGAAGCTGTCACAAGCAAAACTTATCGAGGAGGTCGACTTATCTAAAACACCACTTGATCGCAACGTCACTGGGAGATCAGGTGGATGCACATAGACTAGCATACCTTGGAAGGGGTGTTTTAAATGATGTTGCAAGTCTTGCGTTAGAAATAACCTAGATTCATCTTTGAATACTTAGCGCGGTCAATGATAAATAATTATAATACAAGGCCCCTAAAACTGAATCCTTTCCTTACAATCTGCTAGCAATTGTTGTAATTTACTTACAGTTCTCAAAACACACTCAAACCCAACCCCAATCGTAATTAATTTCTGCATAAGCTTCATTAAAGAACAACTAATCCACATTGACTCTCTTGGGTTCGACCCCTACTTACCACTTGCTACCCAGTAGTTAAGTCGCGAGTAGCGGACTTATAAATTTATTTGTACAAATCGTTTTAACGATGAGCGGTCTGTCAACAGCAAATCTTTATTACGAGTATAGGGTTTCCACAGGGACTTACACTTACACCTTGTAATAGCCTAACCTCAATACTCAGTCTCTCAGATTTGCAACCGAGGTTCACCGCAATTCCCCTCGATCCCCTTCGTTCAGAACCTGCAGTCTGAACGTTCTCGACCTTCTCCAGAAGCTCGGATGCTTTCTCTCGAAAGCTTGTTCACCTTTGTTGTGTGCGGTAGTTGATACGCTTCAGACAGTCTGTGTTGCACTTGAACAGACCGTACTTGCACCGGTGTATTCTTGATGAGAAAACACAACCGGCCGTCGCTTTCTTCTTCTCCAATCAGCAGGATATGCTCGTGTATATTTGATCTTTGAAAGCGATGAGAATTAGGGTTGCCCTTGCATTGTATTTATATGCTCGAGCGAAACCCTAATTCGCACAAGATAATCCCATCAAATATTTCGGAATTGATTCCTGAATATTTGATGTATATCTTTCATAAATCGATCGGAAGAATATACGAAGTCTTCTTTCCAAGTAAGTCGCGCCATCTTCAATGTAGATATTCATTCGAATATCTAATGCTCGAATAAGTCGCAGGCCGACTTCCACTTGTCGAAATCTTCGTTGCCAATATCTTCCGGAAAATATCCTCGCGTATATCCTCGCGTCTTGATCACGCTGTACAGGAGTACCAGGATATTGTTCGAACTCCCCTGAACACCTGCTCGAACTGTCTAAGCTACGTTTTGCCAAATACATGCCACTTAAGGGAACATCAAAGTTACCCCACTTCTTCTCACATATGTGATTGTTCCACGTTGCATAGCCGCACAATGCACTATGTGATTATTCAAGTAGTCCCGCAGTACTTGTCGGAATACAAGCCATTCGATTTCTCCTAGAATCATTAAGAGCTTTAGACTCAACCTTGTGCGGGAGTCACTGTTTAATAAGGAATGGGATAGGGTTGTTAACCTCCCGGAAACAAAGTAAACCCCACCAGTGAGTACACTTAGTCTCAACAATTAGGTTGCCCCTTCGAACCAAGTTCTTGGGAATCTCCAGTCATCATGGTTGGGTTTTCCTTTGCCTCGACTATATTTCCCAAGGGCTTAAGTCTGTGCTTTGATGTTAACAATCCAAAGGCTTCCGTCCCATTCCTTTGGTCGACTTCTCTACTTGTCCCTACTTAACCCTTTGGTTAGCGAATTCACAATATTTTCTTTGAACCTCACATAGTCAATAGTAATGACTCCTGTGGAGAAAAGTTATCGATTGGTATTGTGTCGTCGACGTATATGTCGAGACTTGCCATTGTACATAACACTCTGTCCGCTACCGATCGATGATTGGCTTTCGCAATGTAAACATATTATCGGCACAGGTTTTGTCCATCCAGGAATATCCTCCATAAAATTCTTTAACCACTCAGCTTCTTCGCCACATTTATCTAGTTTGACGAATTTTGCATCCATAGTGGATCTGGCTATCATTGTCTATTTGGAGGATTTCCAAGACATAGCAGCACCTCCCAGTGTAAACATATAGCCACTCGTGGCCTTGGAATCTTGTATATTATATATCCAACTGGCGTTAGTGAAGCCCTCAATGACCTTAGGATATCTAGTATAGTGTAGACCATAATTACGAGTGAGTCATCGGTACTTTAGTACTCTCACAATAGCCTTCCAGTGTTCACTTCCTGGGTTACTCGTGTACCTCGCCAGGCTACTCACCGAGTAAGCAATGTCCGGTCTTGTATAGTTCATTAGGTACATTAGGCTGCCTTTCACTCTAGCATATGCCACTTGGGACATGCTTTCACCTCTATTCTTAGACATGTGTTGATTTACGTCAACAAGGGTTCTATACAGTCGTGGATTGCCTGTTCAAAATTTGTCTAAGATTTTGTCCATATAGTGCGACTGACTTAAGGCAAGCCCACCTGAAGTTTATGTAATTTTAATGCCTAAAATTACATCAGCCAGCTTAAAGTCCTTCATATCAAACTTAAAGTTCAATAAGGCCCTGGTGGACTTTACCATATTCTCATTGCTTCCTACAATGAGCATGTCATCAACATAAAGACAAAGAACCACGTAACCGTGTTTAGTGTTCTTAATGTTTACACATTTGTCACACTCATCTTGAAGCCATTTGACATCATTACACTGTCAAATTTCATATACCACTATTTTGGCGCTTGCTTCAGACCATAGAGAGATTTTACAAGCTTTGAAATTATATCCCCTGTTCAAGCTTGTGTCCAGGGTACTGTTGCAACAGACCTTGAACTCTTTGCACAATAGTTCCGCTGACAGTTCAAGGTTCAGTTGCGACAGATCTTGAACTCGTATCACAACAGTTCAGCAAGCAGACAAAAGCAGTAGAACTCACAGACTGATAACCCAGTTCGGCTCCACCTACTCTGGGGGGTTTCCCACACCCGAAAAAGGGACAGCAAATCTTTATTACGAGTATAGGGTTTACACAGAGACTTACACTTACACCTTGTAATTGCCTAACCTCAATACTCCGTCAGATTTGCAACCGAGGTTCACCGCAATTCCCCTCGATCCCCTTCATTCAGAACCTGCAGTGCGAACGTTCTCGACCTTCTCCAAAAGCTCGGATGCTTTCTCTCAAAAGCTTGTTCACCTTTGTTGTGTGCGGCAGTTGATACGCTTCAGGCAGCCTGTGTTGCACTTGAGCAGACTACACTTGCACCGATGTATTTCCAATGAGAAAACACAATCGGGGGTCGATTTCTTCTTCTCCAATCAGCAGGGTATGCTCGTGTGTATTTGATCTTTGAAAGCGATGCAGAATAAGGGCGCCCTAGCATTGTATTTATATGCTTGGACGAAACCCTAATTCGCACAAGATAATCCCATCAAATATTTAGGAAATATTCCTAGATATTTGATGTATATCTTTTGAATCGGTTGGAATAATATACGAAGTCATCTTCTTGCCTAAGTGTGTTTTGCCGCCTTCAATGTAGATATTCATTCGATTATCTCATGCTCGATTAAGTCGCTGGCCGACTTCAACTTGACGAAATCTTCGCTGTCCAATATCCTTCCGGGAAATATCCTTGCGTCTGATCCACGCTGTGTATGAGTACTAGGATATGTTCGAACTCCCCCTGAACACCTGCTCGAACTGTCTAAGCTACGTTTTGCCAAATACATGCCACATAAGGGAACATCAAGCTTACAAACTTTTCTCTCTTGTCCAGGTACCACACAACCCTCGGGTTGTTCTATATAAATCTCTTCCTCAAGGTTCCCATTGATGAATGCCATTTTCACATCCATTTGATGAATCTCCAATTTGCGCAAAGCGGAAATGGCGATTATCATCCTAATGGATGTTAGTCTCGTCATAGGAGACTACGTATCAAAGTAGTCTAGACCTTCCTTTTGTCTATATCCTTTGATTACAAGTCTCGCTTTGTATTTTTCGATAGACCCATCTACATTCGTCTTCCTCATGAAACAGGAGGAAGGTTAACCAACTCCCAAGTATGTCTTTGAAGGATGGAGTCCATCTCACTCCTTATGGCTTCTTTCCATATGGGACCCTCCACACAATGGGTAGCCTCTTTATACGCTTGAGGTTCAGCCTCAAGCACGTATGTTAGAAAATCATCTCCAAATGATTTCCCTATTCTACCTCCCTTGCTTCGCCTCGGTTCCTCCGAGTCGAATCTTACGTTCATGTTCTTCCTCGTTTTCCTGTTCTTGAGGTATGTTTTTAACATCCTTCTGTAACTGAGAAGAACCCGTCTTGCTTTCTTTATTCTCATACGGAAATACATTCTCAAATAATGATGTGTTCTTTGATTTCATTATAGTGTTCTTGTGTAGATCAGGGTATTTCGATTCTTACACAATGAATCTGTACACATTAATATTTTGCGCTTAACCAATGAAAACACAATCAATGGTTTTTGGTCATATCCTCATTCTTTTAGGACCAGGGGCCATTACCTTAGATAAACATCACCACACTAGCAAGTATTTATAGGAAGGTGCTCTTCTTTTAAATAATTCGTAAGGAGATTTATTCTCCTTCTTGCGAGGTATCTTATTTAAAAGATAATTTGCTGATAAGATGGCTTCCCCCCACATTCCTTGGGGTAGCCTAGAGCTCAGCAACATCACATTCATCATATCTTTGAGAGTGCAATTCTTTCGTTCGGCAACGCCGTTTAACCGTGGAGTGTAAGGTGGAGTTACTTCGTGAATACACTACTACAGACGGGACCTTATGCAACGGTTCTGAGATAGCTTATGCAACGGTTCCTCATCCGTTGCATAAGCTACCGATGCATAAGGTCATAAACTTATGCAACGGTTCAAGAAAACCGTTGCATAATGGTGTATCGTATGCAACGGTTTGTTGTTAAAACCGTTGCATAAGGTCATGATCTTATGCAACGGTTATAACAACAAACCGTTGCATAAGGTATACCATTATGCAACGGTTTTAACAACAAACCGTTGCATACGATACACCATTATGCAACGGTTTTCTTGAACCGTTGCATAAGTTCATGACCTTATGCAATGGTTTTAACAACAAACCGTTGCGTAAGTTTTGGAAAAAAATGGACAGATTTTAGCTGTTTTAGCTCAAATCCGCCTGAAAAATTGAATACAAATTGTAAACAAAATTTAATACTCTGCTGTTACACATTCCCAAACATGGAAATAGTTTCATTTCACTCAAAATACAACCAAATGCATTCATACAAGTCATTATGTACAACCATCCATATATACACTGGTTTATAACAACTTCACATAAACGCAATCACATGAATACACTATGTTCGAATAAGTAGTTGTACAAGTAGGTGGCGATCTCATCTCGCACGTCTTGTACCATTCCCAACTCATATGCGCGTGTCCCATTAGGAAAAACCTATAACAAAATAAGAAGACGATAACATGAATATAAAAAAATAGAGTTAGAACAAACCTAACAAGAGCATGGATTTAGAACAAACGTAGCTAGAACATTGATTAAGAAAAAACCTAACTAGAACATGGATTTGACGTAGCTAGAACATGGATTTAGAACAAACGTAGCTAGAACATGAATTTAGAACAAACCTAACTAGAACATGGATTTAGAACAAAAATAAATAAGAGAACACACAACCTAGCTACATTTGTCACCATTCTAATAGAGTAGGACGAGACTAGCATGCTTACTTGGCCAAAGTTCTCCACATATGCACCGTTATTAGCACGAACAAATTCCATTATGTCCCGAATATTTCTCAGAACATAATAACCGCATAAATTACTCTTTGCGGGTTGTTTCGGACACTGCATTATAAGTAATCTCAGTTAACACTTTATTAATGAAAATTACAAGTATAGTAAAGGAATGCTTTTCTATAAATAGTACCGTCACTATCTTCCATTCGACTTGACGATCAATCCTCGGATTACATCCTTGATAGTATCGTTGCAACCCCCTAAAATAAATAACAATACGTAATTAGTGAATGTCAATGCAAGTTACAAACTAATAGTAAGTTCGAAACTTACGAGTCCACTAAAGCTTTTGCATCGCTGTGTATAACGGTGGCGCCTTTTGAGGAGTTGAACCAATGGACTACACCTTGGTTGGGGAAGATAACGCACAACATCCAATGAAACCTACATCAACGCACTAAATTCATAAACCCATATTTCAAAAAATACGTAATAAGGTACAAGTAATTTATGTACTTACTCCGCAGCATTTATATAAGGCATAAAATAGCAATAATTGCAATCTTTGTCTGGCATATTGAGTCTTGATACAAACGACTCCAAACCTCTCATTTACGTCAATGGAAGGGCTCACGGCCGTGTGATTGAAGAACCTGAATCGAACCTCTGATTCAAGCATTTGATTGTATAAAAGACTACAACATGAAAAACTTGTAAAGTTAGACCTTCTGCAAGAAATGATGAACAATTAATGACAAGAGTATTACCTTATATATAAATCACAATGTGAGTTCGACAACGGTTTCAATGCATATATATCACGGACATCATCTGGGCCCACTGTGGAAGTGTAGTCATCACCGAACAATTCGTCAGCGATGCGTACTATAACAACGTCTCTGCCCAAGTTAGAGTACATGTCGTGTAGAAATCGACAGTCGATGGAATAATTCTCTACTTCATCATTTGAGGCCGGTGGCAAGTGGTAGTATAGTCGCATGGTATATTCCCGAATTTCGAATGTTAGTAAATAATTCAAATAAAATTTGATAAATTAAATTATGGAAAGATGGTTCAAATAGTTGATTTTATTACCCTTGGGTTGATTTCAATCAAGTGCTTCGGCCATGCAACCAAGTCTGATTTCTCCTCTGCATCTCGTGTTGTCTTTAATTTCTCTCCATGGGGAATGGGTAGTCCATTAATCTGACCAAGAGAACTATTGACCTTCACCTTCACCATTTCATCGAGCAGTGGTATAGCACGTAGCAAACGACCGTTCATGACTCGACCAACAGCCACTAGTCGTCTCTCATTATTAAGTCCCTCTTCGATATATAATATGCTTCTTAGCCCAATCTGTCAACGTAAATAATTCAAACAGATGTTTACATTTGTAAGAAAAATATAAACCAAATAGTAAGGAAATAATGACTTTAAAAATCTCCAAGTACCTTTGGTATACTCTTCCAAGGGTCCGTATCTGTGGGAGCATTGGGGAAGCAGTATTGACTCTGTCGATCAGACGGCTGAATATTGCGAATAGCACTAGAACTGGGTGTCACCCTCGAAGAGCTAGAGCTAGGTAATCCAATCCTCCATGGAATGTGTGACCCGAGTCCACGAGTGCGTCCAGGGTGCTCATCCGTGCCAATAGCCTCCATCAATATGTCACGTCGGCCTTGAGATGAAAATTCTCCTCGAGCGGCATTATCCACTAAATCATCCTATTATTTCAGAAAATTACCTATAGTAAGTGTATAATTTTAAAAAACTTAGCTATTAAACACACATAAGGAACTTACAATCTTTGTAGCTACTCTTCGAGATGCCTCAGAGACGAACTCAGTATTTTTTCTGATTCGTCCCCTCTTCCACAAATCATGCCTCTCTATAGAGACATTAGAAGCTTGTTCCTCTTGAATTGCCCCCTGAGAAATTAACTCATCTTTTTTTTCTTTTGTCATTGCCTCTTCCAGTTTTCTATATCCTCCTCGACCCAAGACGTGCTTATATACATTTTTCTTGACCAGATCCTTGTTTGTGTCCCTTAACTTCTTTGCAGCTTCGGAGAGCCTCTGCTCCTTAAAAGTCTTCCAATGATCAGAGTCAATGTACGAATACTTTTTCAAAGCATCTTCATCTGTTCCGTCACCGTTGATGTAATCTTGTGCGAGGCGTGACTTAAATTGTTTCCACATCTTGCACACAGCGCTAAGCTCCTGATTTTTATGCTCCTCGACTCCATCAAAAACTGCCTGAAAATATATAAAACAAGTTCTAATTAATACAAAAGTTAGTTACCATGTTTAAAACAAATACAATGTTAGAATTAAACAAGCTCTTACAGTTGCCTCTCTCCACACATTGTCTTTAAAATGTTTAGGGACCTTCCTCCAATCAGTGTGTATGATAGGAACACGACATCGAACCAACGTACCCAAGTAGCTCCTCCAATTGCCTGCAACCTTCCCTATTGGATTCCCTCTTCTATCCCATTCAACCGTGGCCTTGGTACCAGCGTCCTTGTGTCTCTTAACGAATCTGCTCATATATACAAGGCCTCTCTTCTTTGGAACTTTACCAGAAGTGTCATTATGGTCATCCTCACTGCTGCTACTACTGCTGTGTGAAATGGTCATGATCCTGTAAACATGAAATTAATTCATCAATAAACCAATTCTCAGAAATAAATAAATAAATAACTACACGAGTCATAAATAAATAACATACACAAGTTAAATTTCTTTATCAATCCATATTCCTTCTCCATGATCTTCTCGTAGTTGAATTTCATTATCAGCTTCACTATCATCGTTCTCCACGGGAACTATCATACAAACGGGCATGCATTCCTCAGCTAGATCTTCAGATGCATCACTGGTTAGTTGTTGTTTTTCGTGGAGGACAACAAAATGGTTGTTATCAGGAGGGTCACTGACGTAAAATACTTGTCTCGCTTGTTCGGCCATAATGAATGGCTCATCCTTGGACCCTTCTCTTCAAAAATCCACAAACGTCATTCCATATTCATCAGTACGAACCGCCGAATTATTAACCCATTTACATTTAAACACAGGCACTCGAAACTTTACGTAATCCAACTCCCATATTTCTTCGATGAGGCCAAAATAATTAATAGGAACATATATTGGATTCTGATCTCTAGCACTAGAAACAAGAGTGGTTTCAGCAACAAGTGTGACACCACTATTTTGCACAACGGTTCGGTCATCTTGAGCTTTTGTGTGGAAACAAAATCCGTTAATGTCGTAAGCGTTCCATGAGTATACAGTTGGCGTAGGACCCGGCAGGAGCCACTTTACTAAGTCATCAGACTCTTCTTCAGAGTTGGCCTGATTATTTAAAATCTCATTACATCTCAACCAGTTACAAAATGACCGACTATGTTCTTTTTGCAACCACTGCTCGGATTTTCTTGGGAATGCACTCCTTAATATGTTTAGGTGCTGCTCTATGAAAGGCGTGATATCAGGCATATGTTGCAATACATAGAAATGAGCAATCATCAACTCATCAAATGATGGGTTCTTATATTTCCGACCACTTATGCCATTTCCATTAAATCGATCAATATGATGTGGCCTGGGATTCCCAACTGCGGCTGCATTTCCTAAAAAATTAGCGCAAAACTCGACAGCCTCTTCAGTTATGTATCCTTCCACTATACACCCTTCGGGACGATGTCTATTTCTCACGTAGCTCTTTAGAATCTTCATGTACCTCTCAAAAGGGTACATCCATCTCATATGAACTGGTCCAAGAATGCGAATCTCGCGCACCAAATGTACAGTAAGATGCACCATTACATCAAAAAAGCTAGGTGGAAAAAACATCTCTAATTGGCATAGTGTAACAACAATCTGGTCTTGTAGTTTATCAAGCTCTGATGAATCAACAACCTTAGCAGACAAAGAGCTAAAAATGGCACAGAGTCTTTGTGTAGCGGATCTCACTTTAGGAGACAATACACCTCTAATTGCAATAGGCAACAACTGTTGAATCAATACATGATAGTCATGCGATTTTAATCCATTCAATCGCAGATCCTTCATTGAAACCAAGCTGGCAATATTCGAAGAATACCCATACGGAACTTTAACTCCTTTCAGACATCCACACAAAATTGTTTTTTCATTCTTAGAAAGAGTTGTGCATGATGGAGGCAAACATGCCCAAATGGCTCAACATATTCACCTCCACCGTCGCTTCTTAACCTCTTAATCTTTCTATTAAGTTTGTTCTCGACCTCATATTTGTATTGAATAAACATCTCAATTGCCTCGTCTTTACTTTTTTGCAAATACACATAATAATACTTTGTACTGTCATCAATAAAAGTCACAAAGTATTTATTACCACCCCTTGTTGGTATGAACTTTAAATCACATATATCACTATGGATGAATTCTAGGGGTTCACTTTCTCTTTCAACATTTTGAAAAGAAGTCCTTGTCAATTTTGCTTCAACATAAGACTCACACTTGTGCTTGAAATCTATATGAAATTTGTTATATATTCCAAATTCATTAGTTTCCTTATAGTGTCATAATTTACATGGCCTAATCTTTCATGCCACAAATTAGACGATTCGAGCAAATAAGCAGAAGAATTCTCTTTACTCATTTTTGGTGTAATGGTTAATAATTATTTTCACTATACCATTCTTAATATAACCCTTTCATACATACATGCCATTAGAAGATGGTTACCCTTTGAGCCTCAAAAGACCATTTTGAATCCATGGTTGCATAGTAACGCCACATAGATTTAATTCTTCTGTATGTCAAGCACATACAGCACAAGGGTCAGCTTTAGCTCCTTCCCCGAGGTCAGCTTCAGGATGACTGTGCCTTCCTTTTTTTATCTCAAAGGTTGCACTATTGCCCATGTACAACTCTCCTCCTTCACTCTCATTCAAGGTAGTGAATGATTTTTTGTCTGAGCAGATATGACGAATTGCCCTAGTATCCTGCCATCATCCCCTGGGATTAGAGTCAGCAGGTTCTGTTTAGAGATGACTGCCACCAGAAGGTCCTCGTCGACTTCAACAGAGTTGGCTTCTTTCTTCTTCTTGGTTTTAGACTTGCAGTCACTTGCCTTATGCCCATCCTTGTCACAAATGAAGCACTTGCCAGCAAACTTTGTCTGCTTCTTCTTCACCCCGCCTCCCTTTGGTCCAAATCGGTTGGAGGTCTTCTTCTTCTTTAAGCTCTCACTGTGCTCCACAATGTTGGCTATCTCCAAGGGGAATCTTGCTCTTTTGTGGGAGTTCTGATTGTCTTCTTCAATGCAAAGACGCACCACCAGGTCATCAAGACCCATCTCCTTTCGCTTATGTCTAAGATAGTTCTTGAAGTCCTTCCACCCTGGAGGGAGCTTATCGATAACCGCGGCGACAAAAAATTCATCACTAATGTGCATCCCTTCTGAGATGATCTCATGGATGATCAGTTGTAGTTCTTCAGCTTGACTGACTACAGGCTTTGAATCCACCATTTTTTACACCATGAAGTGGGTCACAATGTACTTCTTGGTACCCGCATCTTTAGTTCGATACTTGTGGTCCAAAGCCTCACAAAGCTCCTTAGAGGAGGATTTGGTGTAGTACACATTGTACAGCGAGTCACACAGGCAGTTCAGTATGGAGTTGAAACACATATAATCTTACTCCTTCCACATAATGTACTTCATGCGCACCTTAGGGTCAGTTTCATCCTCCATTGGGGAAGTAGGAGGTGTCTCAGTAAATAATCGTGCCAGCTCGAAGGAAGTCAAGAAGAACATCATCTTCTGATGCCACATCTTGAAGTTCGATCCATTGAACTTCCTAGGCTCTTCAACTGGCATCATCGGTGTAGGTACATTGGCTATGTCATCACTTGGAACTGTACCCACAAATACATTCCCAACCGGAGCCGTCATCACAGGGTTAGAACTATGTCCAACACTAGACGTGGCTGGGGGTAGCCCCTAGCACTGCCATAAGTGGTTGCTGCCCTCTAGGCATAAGCAGGACACTCATGTTCATGTTCATATCGGTTGTTAATTTTCCATGTCTACACAATAATTACATGGTTAGTAACTTACAAATAACGCTTTAAGACTGTTAGAAATATTCATGAAAATATGTTGTAATTACGATGGGTTACAAGAATTGTAGAATATTTCTAAAAATACTAACAATTGATTTGTTGACAAATATTATTATAAATTAAATTAATAATTCAAAAAAGGACTTGCAAACCAGAATGGGTCAAGTTAAGGCACGTTACACGCTTTCCTTAAAGCGTTATTGCCCTCCCACCGGTGTTAGGATTCTAGCGGACAACCGCCTCCTAGGATATAACAGCTTAGCAACAAAAACTTGGCACCACTAGAGATTATTGCCAAACCTTGCTTGTGTTGGAACCACCGTTAAACTCAACCACAAAGAAAGGAAAAAACTCAAAAATTAATGCGTGCTTCTCAAGAAGGAACCATTGGAAATCAGAAGAGACTAGAAAATTAATGTTTGAGTTGATGTTTAGAATGAGGCACTAGCACCTCTTTTTAGACTCATTTGGATCCAAGAGTAACGATCATTTCTTTAATATGAGCCGTTACCAAATCATCTCTTTAATTTGAGCCGTTACCAAATCATGGAAATCAAATCTCACCATTCAAATGATTTTTGAAATTCGAATGTTACAAGTTTGAAAAAAGGTGATAAACCAATATCTTATGGCATTAATCTCAACCGTTACTATTTTCAATAACACATGAATTCTCTCTTTACACTCAAAATGAGTATAGGTTCATGTAACATTCAAATTCAAATCAAGTTTAATACATGTAATTCAATCTATCGGATTTGATGCCATCATCCTTATGACTTCACTCTTGATTTTATTCTTCATGATATGAAGAATATAAATCTTATTAAACTTTTGAATTTGACTACCTCATCACATTCAAATTCGCATTATAAATAGAGTCTCAACTCTATTTTTCTTCACACTTTCTTCTCATTATTCCAACAAAATCCTGTAAATTAATTGTTAGGGTTTAGAAGCATGTTCATCTCCTTTTTTATTATGACAACTCTACTTAAGAGTTGAAGGAGTCATTTAATAAAACTAAGTAGTTAAAATATGATCTTCCAACATGGTATCAGAGCCATCTATATTAGCGTCATGTGAGTGGGAGTGAACAGAGTGTCAGTGAATTAGAGTGAAAAAAGAGTTGTTTGGGTGGTAGAATGAAGAAAATAGTGAAAATGAGTTATTTGAGTGGTAGAGTGAAGAAAAGAGTGATTTGAGTGTTAGTGTGAAGAAAAGAGAGTGATTATAGTGTTGGAGTGAAGAAAACCGACAGCAAAGGGAAGTTTTGTGGTTGTTTCGGTACCTAAATTTGATGTGTACTATTATCACTGGTCAATGATGATGGAGAATCTTCTCCGATCCAAGGAACTATGGAGTCTCGTAGAAAATGAAGTTCCTACGGCAAAGGATGTTTAACAACCGGCGGTGACTTCCGCTACAGTGGCTGTAGAAAAAGGTCAACAGAGTGGCACACAATGTAAAGTACATGAGCAACAAATTAAGGAGACGAAGTTGAAAGTAGGGGTGTAAACGAGCCGATACACTCGCGAGCTGCTCGCAAACAAGCTCGGTCAAAGCTCGGCTCAATCTTAAACGAGCCGAGCACTCGCACAATTTTCAGACTCGTTTATTAGACGAGCCGAGTACGAGCAACCTACTGCTCGACTCGTTTATGTTCGTGAGCAGCTCGTTTATATGCTCGATTAATACTCGTTTAAATGCTCGATTAAAACTCATTTAGAGCTCGATTACAACTCGTTTATAGCTCGATTACTACTTGACTATTATATAATTATTAGTCAATATTCAATAATATCAATATAACTTAAAAAGTTTCATAGGTACACTATTAATAATATGAATTATAAAAAAACATGATACATATTGTTTGGGCTTTTTTAAATTATAAAATACTCTAGGGTTTTTCAATTTAGCCTACCTTTTACAATTGCAGCCGTCTGCGCCGTGTTAATGTTTCCTTTCAAAGTCGTGTTTCTTTTCATAGTCAATCGAAAGAATCGAAGAAGCCGACGGCGGAATAAGTCGGTTTGCGATTCAAAGCTGCCATTGCGACTCCGGTTCCAGGTGAAGATTGTGGGTGTCGTAAAACAGCGGAAGGAAACTGTTTGTTGAGGTAAGTCTACGACAGTCGAACTGAAAACCCTAAAATGACCATAACTTTCAGATGGTTTGTGTTTTGACTTTTGATTGAACATGTTGTGGAGTTGGTGTATATCTTTTAGGGGTTTCAGATGCTAGGGTTCTGATTTAATCTTGTGCAGTTTGCTATATGTTTAAGGGAGTTTATTTTACTATTTTTTTCTTCAGTGGCCAGCTTAATGGAATCAAGTTCATTTTCTCCAACCCATCAGAATGCAGTAGCCGGAATTGTGGATACAAGTACTCAACTTGAAGAAGAAACTGCTGAAAATAATGACTTTGGAAGAAAGTCTCGTAAAAAAAATCCAAGGTGTGGGAGGAGTTTGAGGAGCTCAAAGTGAATGATGAAGTGACGGTAAGGTGTAAGCACTGCAAATTCGTGTTCGAATCTAACAAAACGGGAACAACCACTCAGTATACCCGACACTTAAAGACTTGTCCAAGGCGTTCTATTGTTGTAGCTGGGAAACCACAACTAAATTTGCAAAGAGGGACTCCTGAATCCAGCATTGTCAAGCCTTGGAACTTGGAAGTATGATAATGCTCATATTAGAGAGATTATGTCGCATATGGTTATGGTGCACGACCTTCCTTTTGCATTTGCTGAATATGAAATATTTAATGTGCTGATGAACGAAGCTTCTCCCGAGTTTAGGAAAGTATCTCGCAATACTTTAAAAGTTGATTGTATCAATGAGAAGAAAAGGCTCGTGAGGTTGTTAAGCTCAATTTGTGTTTGGAAAACCATGTAACTGTTTTGCATCACAAAACAAACATTTCAATTTTCAAGCAGGGTTTGGTTTTTTTCAAATCTTCGAGCTTTAAACGAGCTCACACTTGAGCATCTTATTTATAACTCAAGCTATAAACGAGCTGCTCGTTTATAGCTCGATTAAGGCTCAAGCTCGTTAAGATGTCGAGCCGAGCTCGAGTATGTAAAAGAGGTATCGAGCCGAGCTCGAACACATTCCTTTCAAGCTCGTCAAGCTTGAGCTCAAGCACGAGCACAATAAATTTCTAATCGAGTCGAGCTCGAACAGCTCAATACTCGGCTCGGCTCGTTTACACCTCTAGTTGAAAGATCTTAAGGTGATTTTTTTCCTTTCAAGCTATTGACCGCACTATCATTGAAATAATTCTTAACAAGGAGACTTCAAAAGGCATATGAGACTCGTTGAAGCAGAAATATCAAGGATTTAACAGAGTAAAAAAGGCACATCGTTAGACTTTGAGAAAGAAGTTTGAAGTTTTTCAAATGAGAGAATGTGAAACGGTGAATGAATTTTTTACCGGACACTTACAGTTGTCAACAAGATGAAAGTTCATGGTGGTTCGGGTATGCCTCAAGTTGAAATTGTTGAAAAAATTTAAAGGTCATTTACATCAAAACTTGATTATGTTATGTGTTCGAGTGAAGAGTCCAATAATTTGGATAGTCTGACATTAGATGAGCTACAAAGCAGTCTCCTTGTTCACGAGCAGAGAATCAATCGTCATATAGAAGAAAGTGAAGAACAAGTTTTAAAAATATTTTATGAAAGGAGAGAGTGAGATTAAAGATGGGATAAAGATCGGTCTTTAAAATAAGCTATTGTAGGGTGTTTCAAATGTCACAAGTTAGGACATTTTTAATATGAATGTCCTACCTGATAAAAGAAGGCAAATTATGTTGAGTTGGATGAAGATGTGTTGCGCTGTGAATTTCCAAGATTGCGAACTGAGTATTTTTTGCGATATATTCAGTTTGAGAGAGGGATTATTAGGTTTGAATATGTTAATTTAACAATAAATCCTATAAATTAGAATAGTTAGACGAGGCTTAGTTGTTAGTAGGGGTGGGCGTGGGATGGGTTTAGTTGGTCCCTAACCTGATCCGAAAAGTGACCTGATCACTTAATTGAACCCTACCCGACCAGAAATTGTGATCGAGTAACCCAAACTCGGCCCTAAATAATAACTGTGTCACTTTGTGTGCAAAATTTGACCTTATACCTTAGAAATTTATAATTATGCAAATCACATGCTAAAATTAAATGAAGATTATGATGTTGTTTCATATTTTGGTAGGTAATTACTAGCTAGTTTTAGTGTAATTTCTATTTGAAACATGTATTGATAAACAATTGATATGTTAGAGTTGAATGTATGGTTCGAGTCTCCATGAAAAGTAATTTATATGAACAAAATCGTAAGTTTTACTTTTTTATAAACAATAATGTGATCGGGTAACCCGAGGGTTAATCATAACCTGTCCTACCTAGCACCGGACTAGGTTCAACTTTTTCTTTGTCCCAAATTTACTGGGTTGGGACGAATCATTTAGGATGGGACAGGTCTTGCCCACCCCTAGTTGTTAGCTTTTAAAGCATGATTGTCTCCTTTTTGATTATGTACAACTCTACTTAAAAGTTGAAGAAGTCAATTAATAAAACTGATGAGTTTAATTCTAATTTTCCAAAAAAAAATTCTAATTTTAATCAAATTTCATACACTACATGAGGTTGAACATTTTTAACTTTGGACCCCTAAATCACAAAAGAGTACGGAGTTACATTACGATATACATCTTCTTGTTTTTCTAATTTTTCTTTTTGGTTGACCATTTTGGATTTAAGCTCAAGTAAAACCTGGCCCAACCCATTATTAGCCCAATAAAAAAACGTCTTTTGTTCATCATCAGCACGGCTCACAAACTCCCATCGAGTCACGCCAATCAGCCGGAAAAAGAAATCACCCCCAAATAAAAAAGCCCGGCTTACGACGCCGACTCTGACGGTTCAATAACTATCGTTTCTCCTCGGCGATCCCACCTGCCAGCCTTCGGGAATCGCATCTCACTTCAGGTTAGATTAGGTTCCGAATTCGACCTAAGGGTTTACGGTTCCTAAGGTTTTTGGATATTTTATTCGATTTCTATCTTTCTCGATTTTATCCAGCTGTGTTGCGCGTCAGCTTGGTCGATCTGATTGTTGATATTATTGAGATTTCATGGTATGGAATTTCGCCGATTTGGGGCTGCTCATTCTTCTTTTTTTCCGTGGATCTAGCTAGTGTTTTTGAATTAGGTGTTTTTTCAGGGTTGTTTTAGCTTTGGCATGTTTAGTTGTCAGATTTTCAGTTACATTTAGCCAGAACTGCATTAGGTGTCCGCCTTTTTCTTTTAATTGCAAACTGTTGATTTTATTGTTACTGACAGCTTAAGACTTAACTTTATGCAATTTATCATCTTTTATCAGGCATAACTATTGTATTAAGATCTTAGTGTATAGTTATAGTGAAATCTTTTTATTCATTATCTAATTCCAGTTGCTTGGGAGGATTGCAGGTAATGGATGCGAAAAAAATTATAGCTATATGTCAGTCGGGAGGTACATTTGAGAAAAATCAAGATGGAAGCTTGTCGTATACTGGGGGAGAAGCATTTGCTGTAGATCTTGACGAGCATACCAAGTTAACTGAATTTAAAAGGGAAGTAGCCGAAATGTTTGGTTTCAAGGTTACTTCCATCATCATTAAGTATTTTCTCCGGGGAAATAAGAAGACCCTTATTTCGATTGCTAAAGAAAAGGATCTGAAGCGCATGATAAAGTTTACTGATGACTCTGGTACAGTCGACGTCTTCATTTTATCTGAAGAACCACCAGGTCAACAGGGAAACCCATCCAGAATTCTCACAAACATGCTCAGCAGCAGGTTGTTACAATCATTTACTAATATCTACACTTTTTTTTCTTACCGTGAGGTTAGCAGTTGTTTTACATCGTAGGCGGATTTAGCACGTTTGCCTCTGAGCAGAATAAGCTACTTTTAACTTTAAACAATTTTGTCAAATTATAAGTTGAAGCTAAAAAAAAGAAGAACCCCCAACCTACTTGTAATTCAGCTTATAAGTTGGTTTGCAGAAAGGTACCACTCAAGTGCAATTTAACCTAAATATTAGATTTACAAGTTATAAGTGCTAGAAGAACATGATATGGTACACACTCTAAAGCTTTTCATTTGCATCTTTTCACATGTAGAGTTCTAGTTTGTTATTTTATAACTCAATTCTTGTCTTCGTTAGATAATTCAGTTTTTGTAATATAGGACTACTGGAAATACGACAGCTGAAATGTTAGCTATCGATAATGCTCCTGTGGATGTTGGGGATGTTGTTCCAATTGACGAGATCGATGAGAATCACGCAAATGGCTTGATGGATATTGACATTACCATTCAGTCCCCTACAAATGCTTTGCCTATTATGTCTCATTTTGGGACACCTCGCAGAGCTGAGTGGGGTAACGCTATAACCGGAGTGGACCAGAGATTTGATAGTTTCAAAGAATTCCGAGACGCACTGCATAAGTACTCAGTTGCCCATGGATTTGCCTATGTCTATAAGAAAAAAGAAAGTCGGCGCGTGACTGTTGTATGCAAGGCCAAAGGTTGCCCTTGGCGTATATGTGCTTCTAAGTTACCCACCACAGAACTAATATGCATAAAAAAGATGCAAGATACACATACTTGCGAAGGGACTGATGGAGTTGTGAAGTACCGCAAAACAAGCAGCTGGGTGGGGAAGGTCATCAAAGAGAAGTTGAAAGTTTCACCTAACTACAAACCAAAGGATGTTGCAGAATATATTGAACGTGAGTATGGTGTGAAGTTGAATTATGCACAGGCCCGTCGTGCAAAAGAGGTCGCTAGAGAGTTGCTACAGGGTTCGTATAAGGGTGCTTACAATCAGTTACCTTATTTCTGTGAGAAGATTAAAGAGACCAATCCAGGTAGTTGTGCGACATTCAGCACCAAAAAGGACTCAAGCTTCCATCGCCTCTTTATTTCATTTAATGCATCAATTATCGGTTTTCAAAATGGATGTCGCCCTCTTTTGTTCCTTGAAAGTTATCCATCAAATACAAAGTATCAGGAAGTTGTGCTTGCAGCAACAGCAGCAGATGGAGATGATGGTGCTTTTCCTGTGGCCTTTGGTATTGTCGATATTGAGTCTGATGATAACTGGGATTGGTTCTTGGCGGAGTTGAAAGCAGTAGTTTCTACAAGTCGACAGATAACCTTCGTTGCAGATTCTGATAAAGGATTAAAGGAGTCTATTGATGAAGTTTTTGAAAAGAGCTGCTACCATGCATATTGTGTGCGTTATCTCGCTGAGAAGCTTAATGACGATATGAAAGGTAAACTTTCATATGATGCAAGGCGATTGATGACTAGTGATTTTTATGGCGCTGCATATGCAGCAAAGCATGATGCTTTTGAGTTTTGTGTCAAAAATATTAAGCGCATATCCCATGAAGCTCATGATTGGGTCATGAACAGTGAGCCGAAGCATTGGGCAAATGCTTTATTCGAAGGGGCAAGATACAATCACTTGACGGCTAATTTTGGTCAAGAATTCTACAGTTGGGTAGCTGAGGCACGTGAGATGACAATCACACAGATTGTTGACATATTACGGGGGAAGATAATGGAGGCAATCTATGAACGGCGGTTGGAGTCTATGCAATGGATGTCTATGCTAACCCCGTCCATGGAGGATAGGTTACACAAAGAGACTGCAGTTGCAGAAACACTACATGTGTCACTATTATGTGGGAATACCTACCAAGTTCGTGGCAACGAGTCAGATGAAGTTGTTGATATTGAACAATATAGTTGTAGCTGCCGAGGATGGCACTTAACTGGGTTGCCTTGCTCTCATGCAATTGCTGTGCTTAAAAGCACTTTTGGGAGCTTATACAACTATTGCTCGGGATTTTTTACCGTGGAGAGTTATAGATTAACATATGCTGAATCTATCCAGCCAGTTCCAAATGTGGACATACCATCCGCAGATGAGTCCAATCCAGAAACTGTTGTCACTGTCACTCCTCCGTCATGCAAAAGACCACGTGGAAGGCCCAAAATAAAGCAGGATGAAACCATAGATATCAAACGCCAGATGCAGTGTAGCAAATGCAAAAGCTTTGGCCACAACAAGAGGAAATGCCAGGTTCCCAGCACTTTTTCTTTGGCATTGTAGCTATGGCCTAAGCTTTAATTTCTTTCTTCCATAGAGATAGACTACTCTACCCAGGGGTTACATGCAAACAGTTACTCCGAAAGAAAAAAAATATGCATGCTGAATTCGCACTAGTGTGCATGAGGCCTTTGTGGCCTCTTTGCTGATAATTCAAATCTGAATCCAGTGTAAAATGTCCAGTTGTATTATTAAGACATCATTTTATTGGAGAAGCTTGCTTGTTTTCATCACACCATTTTAATGTGCTAGTTTGTTACTCTAAACTATTTTAAATGTTGTGATGTGAATTTTCATTTTCATTTTCACAACTTTAAAACTGATTTCTTTCAGGTTGCATCAGGCTTTCTGTGCCAGCAGATTTCTTATCATTTTATTTAGGATTGTAAGACTTCATTGAATGAGCATCGAAAAAATCACCCGTTTTATTTTGGCGTGGGGCTCTCTACCGTCACGCGTAACAGTGTTTGATGCATATGACAGATATGGGCGATGGATACAGGCAATTCCCTAAGTCTTCCCCATCTCGACTCCAGGGATGACAATATTTGTATGGCTGTCTTCAGGTTTTCCATTCCACCCAAGGCAAATTGGTGGAACGCTTGGATGCCGGCTCCTCATGGCCTCACAATTTCTCTTGCCACACAGAGACTGCATGGCATTTGCTATGCAGGTATTGTTTTTCGGAATGGTAGCGGGGGTTTTGTCATGGCCGGAGTGATGGATATCTATGCTCAATCTGCTTTTGAAGAGTTGATGACAGCGGTTGAGGGAATTCTTAACATGAGTGTTGCTTGGGAGTTACCTGTTTCTTGCATACAATGTTCCAACTGCTTGATCTCATTGCTCAATGATTCTGGTGCGGATGAGGTTCCTTGGGACATGACTTTCAAGCGTCGTTCCTTGCTGCAAAAGAGTGGAAACACTACATTTGAGCTTATTTGACCTATCAACAATAACTATGCCCTTATTTTGGCAAGCTCTGGGGCTCCTATTTTCTATTCGAACTGGGGTGATCTTCCTATATCGGTGCGTCGACCCTTGACCAGTGATTTGATGGGTCCTTCCGTAATGGCCAGACGGCGGGAGAATGGCGACCAACCAGTTCAAGATGATGTGCTTGTTGGGACCTAGTTTTTAGGTCTTTTTTTTGTAAAGGGCCTTGTTCTCCTTGTATCGGGCTTCGCCCATTCTGCTGTAGCCGTTTCTTTGGTACTTATCTATCTCAATAAAAACGCTATTAAAAAAATGATTTTTCTATCGATTATAATATGTTGATTTTAAAATTTAAATTTATGATCAACTATTTCAAATTAACTCTGGGGTCAAGCTCAGGTACAAAGTCAAATTTTGGTACAAAATACAAAATTCATCAGTTTATTTTATATTTCGTCTTATAGTTCGTCAAAAATATTTTATAGTTCGTCACTTTTCGAGTCGGAAAATGAAAAAGACGAGCCGAAAAATGAAAGACGACATAGTTCGTCAGTTTCATTTTATAATTCGTCATCAAGAAAAACACCAAAAAATCAAGATTTAATCTCATTCATTCAAATCACAAGATCAATGGCTATGATTAGTTTGTATTTTGTACCAAAAAATTAATTTTGCACCGGATCCTTTTCTTCGTTAACTCTGTTGATTAAATTATTTTAGTTATATGAATATTCTTTCAAATTAAAAGATATTGGTTTTAAATACTTAGTTTTATGTTTAATTCTGTCGAATGAACTCTGTCGATTTAAAAATTTTGGTTTTACGAATATTTCTTTCAAATTAAAATCTATTGATTAAAATTATTTTTCTTATAAATTGAAATCTTTTTATTTTAAGTTATGAATTTTGAATACATTTTTTTATAGTGAAGCAGATATGAACATAAGAACCTTAGTTGTATCATATGATTCTAATTAACTGTACCAAACGAACCTTGAGGGTACCTAATTAGCACAGTTTTAACCTTTTAAAGTTGTAAAGTTTTAGTTTGAGTGTTTCAATTGCAGTCAAAAACTCTTATAAATCTTTATAAGCCAAAGGTACATAGGAACACGCGTCCATGCGTGTGTGTCTACTAGCTAACAAGTGAATTGTTCAACTACTCTTAACAAAAGTTTGTTTGTCTAATGAATCTAAATACCTAATTAAGATAAATAAGAGGTTTGTTTTTTTTAATCAAAGATAGAATTCGAAGATCAAACATATAACCCGCGCCTACCCCACAAATCGTGCGATAAATTCATTCAATCCAAATATTCTATCAAGTATGGAAATAAACCTAAATAACTTTAGACAAGCCGTCCATCCACGGATCATTGTCTATATTAATTTAGAGTGTTGAACGCCGCCCATGCACGGATTGTCAATATTTTTTAATAGTTAAGCCTAGGATTATTCAAATGATTAATATTAACTTTCCTATCAAGCCATATAATACCAATTGAGCTACCATGTTCTAATATCTTTTCTACTTAATATGGTTAACTACCTGAAACACATCCAACTAAATGGTTATTAATCAAATTTTGTTCTAGCATGCGAACATCCCATTCAATAAATGACATGCAAGTAAGATAAAATTAAGAGCAATTGAATTGAGCACTCGAATTGCAGTAATGAAAGTATTTCTATAAATCACATGAAGAGTTGGGTACAAGCTCGGAATTCGTATGGACCAATTGGATCCCGGAATAAAGAGAGTACTCATAACTTATGGTAAAAATAACCAAGAATAATAGATTGAGAGATCAAGGACGTGAAAACCGTGACAGCCGTAACAAGTCCATAATATCACGGCTGTCACAGTCACAGCCCCTTGATAATTCTCTGGGAAAATAGACTTTCGTGACCACCGTGATCGGTGCAAGCGTCACGACTTTCACGGCCATTTGCATGTGTTGGTCTCTTTTGTTCTTTTAACTCGGTTTTCCTTTCTTTCGAGCCCGTGGTCGATCGTAGATGGGAATGACTCAAAAAAAATCATGCATTCCACTGATAACTTTTTAGGTCATAAGAAAGGTCATCTCATGACAAAATCAAAATTTGGTCACGCGCGTGACCAAATTTCTTTTTGGTCATGATCTTTAGAAAAAACGTAGCGTGACATATGTCCATGTAAATTTTGACACAATTATATCTTAAAATTTACAATTGAAAATAATTTAAAAGATATAGCAATAATTATACTTGTTTGAATCTATAATAGGCATTGGCTTTAATATATTGTTATGCGTTGTAAATGGAGAGTTTGAATTTTGACATAAAGGGGCTTTAGTAAGCACATACTTCAAAAAAAAAACACTTCAGTTTTCAAAAAAAAAAAACACTTCAGTTCTCTGAAACTATTTTTTTTGATAGCACTATTTTAAACATCTATCCTTTGATATTCTGCACTATTTTAAACATCTATCCTTTGATATTCTGTTTTTTTCTTTTCTTTCTTTTGCATTGTATCTAAGTAAGAAACATAGTCCCTTTCCATGATTTTCTTCATGCTACCTCGTCCGCCACTCCTGCTATCGCTGAGTATGTGCCAATAACACCGCATACCAGCCCTGTAATTATGATTAACGTGCAAGCTGCCATCTATAGAGTGTTACAACAAACTGGTTTAGCAAAATCAAAGCAGAGGGAAAATAAAACAATCATCTTTGTTTGATGGAAGGTAAGAAAACAAAGTAGGTAAAGCAACACTGTGCAATTTAGGAAAGCAAAAAATTGTTATCTTTGCATTCCGCTACTTCAGATATGGAAACATGTACCTGTAACTTGCTTAGTTTGTCGCCAAGTAAAATAAGAGTACACAAGCTCGGCAGTATAAAAGACTGCTCAAAGTGTATGACTTAGTCCGAGCTAAAATACATTGTGCGGTGCATGTGCAACTTTATCTAATAGTCCATATACTCATATTTTGTGTCACCATGTCTGTTTGAAATTGAATATATATACCAGTCACTTACCAGCAACATTGCGAGAAAAGATCCTATCAGTGCCATGACAATCCCTGCACACGACATGAAGTAAAAGGAACAATCACAATGAGTGTAACTAGTACTATACATAGGCAAAAGATGGAAAACTGAAAAATATTGGTTACCAACCAAAAAATGGAATAGTTAATGCCACAACTAGAGTGGAGATGACCAATAGTGTCCTGATAATTATTGAGATTATGTGGCCTTTGAACTCGGCTGAAGGTAAGAGTTCCTCCAGACATAAGGCCACAGGAGTAATTGTTATAGCATACCTAGCCACTGGGTTCAGCACCTGAAAATAAATTTTTTTTTCATGTTAAAAAACTCTGTATTGTTTTAGTAGATGAACCGGGTCAATTGCTATAATCTTTTTACCGTTGTCCATACTGCAACTTTTGATACCATGAATTCTTTGGGCATATTCAAAGTGAACTGAGACTGAACTGAATCACCAAACATCAAATAGCCAACAATTGCAGCTACGAAGTACAAGACGAAGCATATAGCAAAGCTGCAGATTAGACTCAGGGGCGGACCCAAGACCATGCATAGTGGTGCTATAGCCCCACCAAAAAAAGCAAATGATGTTATTAGTTTTCATGCAAATGATGTTATTAGTGGTGCAAATGATGTTATTAGTGGTGCTAAAGCCCCACCAAGATCATGCACTCAGAGACGTTCTTAGAACAATTAGTGATGATGTTATTCTATCTCATTTCTAGCAAATGAGTAGTAGATGATATTTATTGTAAATTTAATTTGTACGACTAATGACAACGTTATTTGCTATTTTCTTACAACCTTTTGAGTTGAATGTTGATATCGGGTGCAAAAAAAATTCAGCCCCACTAAAAATTAATTCCTGGGTCCGCCCCATTAGAGCCCGATTTTCGAAAATGATATTATGATTTTGATTTTGATTTTGATTTTGATTTTGATTTTGATTTGTATAGTGGGTACTCCACAATTAAAAGAATTTACAAATATGACAAATAATTACTTACGTGGATATCATTACAAATGGATATTGTGATGGCTTCTTCATAGACAAGTAGATATTTGGAAAGACTGAATGCGCAGAATAGCAGAACCCAGCTAGACCCACAGTAATAGGAAGTTTTGAAAAGTTCAGAAATACTCCACCTGGATGAAAACCAACTTGCCCAACCGAGCCAACCCATAATAGACATAGCACCAGCAGAAGAGAACTAATCACTCCTCCGGCTGATAGAAAAAGTAAATACGTAGTAAACTTTAAGTTTATAGACAGGTTGAACAAAAAAAAAAGTTTATAGACAGGTTGTCAGAAAATAACTGGTATATATAGAAAAACGATTATTGAGTTGGTCTAAGAGATTGAACCTGAGATGTACGAAAGCAGGCTGAGGTCTCGAAGCCAGACAGTTGGCAGAATGACAAGAGTCATCAGTAGTGCGAACACTTGTTCTGCCTCGAGATCGAAACCAGCAAAATGTGTATGTGTGTTTGGGAATAATGACGACAAGTTATCACTCATCATAATTATGTACTCCACACAAGTAGCCTACTAAAAAGAGCCAAGGTGAATTTTATGCATTTCTGGTTGATAGATTGTAAATTCATACATTGTCTCGTCAGATGGGGATACTTACATACAAGTCCATATACAGCATGATCTGTAACAACAGAATGTAAATATTTGCATTGTCAAAGTTTTAGAGCAACATAATAAATCTGAACCAGCATACAAAATATCATAAGTGGAGTAGAATTTTCACAACAACCAGCAATGTTTGGATAAAACTTACAGCAATCCCAAGCTGACCAGCTTTTCCGAATGCAGCCTCTCCAATGTCTGGGTAGGTCTTAAGCCCCTCAGAGCTTTCTAAGCATTGCTTCAATAAGATCCCTGTATAACAAGCAATGATTCCAAAAATAACTAATAATAAGAGACTTGACCATCCACCTTGCTGTATCGCGTAGGGGGTTGACAGCAGCCCCATTCCGCACATCACATTTATTGCTGCACATGATGTACAAAATGATCTTGTAATAAGTTCAAGGACTAATAAGTTATTTTAATAATGCGTTACAATTAAGTCCCTGAAACTCACTATTAAGTGTTGCTTGACCAAATGAACATTGGCTTGTAGATGAATCAGCATCACTGGTTAACAATATTGTCGACGATGCTATTGACAACTTTTGAGATTGAGATGATGCACCACCTCTCCCTGGGTCAGATAAATTTGGAGGCTCGATAAATGGTTTACTCAATGATGGATCATGTTCATAAGTGCTAAGCCTCTTGAATAATTGAGAAAATGGACTATCAGGCCCTCCAGAGTTTCCTCTCAAGAAACTTGTTGTCGGTGGTGTTATGCCCGATAACATGTCCATAGATTGCCTGCAGAAACAAAGATCGTGTAGAAACAATGAAACTTAACCATGTCATCAACAATCAAGTAAATGATGAGCATATCAAAAAAAGCAGACATAATGTCTTGGGCATTGCATTTCCAATTAAGTAAATTCTCATGACACAACAAGATTCGTACCAACATGTACATGACAATATATCTCCTCCTCGGGGTTCCTAAAATACAACTAGTCCATGCTTTCTCTCAATGTCCTACTCGAATATACAAAATACTTTGCAATGTATCCAGAGAGAAAAACGCTTTATCATTATGCTCCCTGTTTGCAGTTATAGACAGTACTCTTTTTCATCAGAGGATCAGATAAAAATGATAAAAATCGAAGCATATGCAGTATCCCTATAAGACCGTGCACTGGTCTGCAGCACAAGTGAAGATCTTACTAACTACGCCATTTCACTGAGAAATCAAGCAACATTAAAGCATTTTGTCAAACGCATGAACCTCATAGATAACAAAAAAAGAAACCAAAAAATATATGCGAAAAAAGTGAATACGAAATATGTACAATATACCTATAGCTTCGGGGCCATGATCCTTGGTGGTCGACATAGCAATTGGAAATATTTCCAGACAGAGCACTGCGGCGATGAGAATCATCATCATAACCGTCATCATCATCATCATTATTAGTGTGACCTGCGGCCCTGTCCATCCAGCTGGCCTCATCGTCTATTTCAAAATCAATTCCTGACCTCGATCCAAAATCATCACCAAGCTCCATCAACCTCTCTGTGTTTATTCAATCAATTTCAGTACCAGAAAATGAAATGAAAAACTAAAGAAAGAGAGAAAAGTGGAGTCGGAAGTCAGTTGATTTGAATAGAGATCGAGAGAGAAAACTGGAGGGTAGGGTCGATTACCGAAGACTCGCGAAATGGTGGGAATTTCATACACGTAAGGTTCGATTGACAGCGTCTATTATTATTCTTATGTAATAATTGTGAAAAGGAAACGTACGATGGCAAGAGAAAGAGGATTTGCAGTGAAAAGGTTTTCTTATTGATTGATTTCTATGATGGTTTCATTGATATATACAGAAAATAATAAATACAATGCTATCCCTTCTTTTCTTTTTTTGATTATGCAATGCTATCCCTTCATATGGCCCAGAAGATACAATATGACTGTTGATTATCTTCATATTCAATGTGAGCGCTAATATCCCCTCAAGCTGGTGAGTGAAGGAAATTTGACACTCCCAACTTGTTCAATAGACAATTGAAATGATAAGCGCCAAGTGGTTTTGTGAATAAATCCGTAGGTTGCTCGGTAGTTGGAATGTGCGTAGGAGATATAAGGTTCGAGGAAATTTGTTGGCGTACAAAATGACAATCAATCTCAAGGTGTTTAGTACGCTCGTGATACACTGGATTACGCGATATGTGGATAACCGCCATGTTATCGCAAAAAAGAGTAATAGGTGTTGGAACTACAACACTCATGTCTCGTAAAAGGTTAAACAAGCCATATGACTTCACTACACACATGTCATTGATCCGTATTCTGATTCCGCAGAGGAATGAGCAATAACATGTTGTTTTTTTTTGTTTTCCATGATATTAATGATTGACCAAGAAGAATATAATAGCCAGTAATGGATCTTTGAGTAAGCGGGCATGCAGCCCAATCAGCGTCGCAAAATGCCTTTAGGATCAGGTCTCCACTCGCAGGAAAGAAAAGATCTTGGCCGGGTGCGTTTTGATGTATCGAAGGACTCGTTGTGCATCCCTCAAATGATCTTCAGTTGGTTGTTGCATAAATTGACTTAAAATGTGCATTGGATGTGCTAAGTAGGGTCTAGTAATTGTCAAATAAATTAGGCGACCAACAAGTTGGTGATATGGCAATGGATCCGGCAAGAGAGGGGCAGATGATAAACTAAGTTGATGCTTAAGTTCCATCGTCTTCACTGGGTTGCAAAGAGAAAAATCATGATCTGCTAGAATATTTAAAGCATATTGCCGTTGGTTAATAAAAATTCAATTGCTAGACCTTGCGACTTCAAGACCCAAAAAGAATTTTAAGTGGCCAAGATCCTTAATTTTAAACTGATCATGAATGACCTGCTTCACGGATGAAATTAAAGTAATGGAGTTTCCGGTAAGAATCAAGTCATCTACATAAATGAGTAACATGACAAAATCATCTCCTTTCTTCATGGTGAGTAAAGGAATAGTCAGTGAGACTTTGGGTAAATCCAAAGGTGAGCAAAACATCAGTGAATCTGGAAAATCATTGTCTAGAAGCTTGTTTAAGGCTGTACAGGCTCTTAAGTAGTCTACATACTTTTCCAGATGAACGAGCATCCGAATAAAATTCAGGAGGGGGCTTCATGTAGACCTCTTCATCAAGAAACCATGTAAAAATGCATTATTCACGTCTAATTGGAACAAAGGCCAATTGCGAGTAGCGGCCACAACCAACATGCAGCGAACACTAGTCATTTTGGCTGCCGGATAAAACGTATCATGATAATCTATATCTTCAACTTGCATGAAACCCTAGGCGACAAGTCTTCAGTCTTGCCTTATAATGCTACCGGAGAAAACGTATCATGATAATCTATATCTTCAACTTGCGTGAAACCCTTGGCGACAAGTCTTGCCTTATAACGCTCAATGGAGCCGTCGGAATTATATTTTATTTTGTACACTCAATTGCAGTCGATGACAGACTTACCATGAGGCGGTTCAGTGAGCTTCCATGTCGCATTGTGCTCGACAACATCAATTTCCGCTTGCATTGCTTCATGCCATTTCGGATCCTTCTTGGCCTGAGTAAAGCAAGTAGGCTCCTTTAGGGCAGATAGACTAGATAAAAAGGCCATGTGAGTGCTTGAGCATTTACTAAGTGAATGAGGAGACGTTTTCAAGGATGCAGCGCCCCACTTATAATCAGAATGCCAAAAAGGAGGTCTTATGCTTCTTGTTGACTTCCTGATAGGAGGTACATTAGTTGAATTTGTTGGAGAAATATCAGCTGAATTAGTTGGAGAAATAGTATCAGTAGAATTTATTGGAGAAATAGTATCAGTAGCCATAGTTGAGGGGGATCCTTGTATGTCTCCAAAATCCATGACAGTAGAGCAGGGCCGGCTCGTTGTCTTTGGAGGCCCTGTGCGAGATATCAAATGTGGCCCGGCCTTACTGTGTTGAACACCTTAATAGGTGGATGACATATCAAGGAACGAATTTCCTGTATGGCCCTGTTGTTGTCCTCATATTGCATATGCTGCAGCAAAAAAAACAAAAAAACAGTTGTAGTAAGCACTCATGGATCAGGATATATCTTCTGAAAGCAATTGCAAACCAGAAGTCAGCTATCCTTAATACATCAGGTTGTAATATCTTGGTAAAAGCAGTGTTCGACGGCCAACATCTAGGCTATTGATCCATCCCTGTGTAAGCCTCAAACTTGACATATAATTTAATTCTTGTTCTGAAATGGAAGCCTAAAGTTATGCCATTTCTTGATCAGAATTCAAGAACAAGTCCACTACTAATAATTCATCAGTCTCTAGCCCACTTACATTCCTGCGTCTACGATGTATATACAAACATAGCAGCAGCAAGCCTGACATCTCATTTCAAATCCCTACTTCTCAATTATCTGGGGTCATCAGTTAATAATCACTAATCACAGTCGATGCCCAATAATCTGATAAAAAAGCGAGTGTCCCCTACAAGTTGTAGGCTACAACCCTACCGATAATACTTGTCACTTCACCATCTCTTAAAGATGTCCAGTTGGAGTAATAATGTAACCGAGTATCCAAAAACAAGGGATCCAAGCTAAATAAAATCAAGATGCAACGCCATAAACCACATTAATAAACTCAGGCTTCTCTTGGTGAATTTACAACTTGTTATCACCGAACGAAGAACTAACCAGACATCAAATTATCTCAATGACAATTTAAGCATGAGCATTTACCAAATTACTAGCCAGTTTTCTTTTAGGTTGCTTTCAGGGTATGACTGAATTCACATTCACATCACTTAAATGCATTAATGATCTTTAATAGACATTCGAATCTGATCAAACCCAACATTAAGGATTCCTAAGTAACCAAATAAGAAGAAGAGATTTGAAGTGGCAGTAAAATAGATTGTGATGGAAGGATTGATTTTCAATAATTGCAAAACTAATGCAATGAATCCAATGATTAAAGCTAAAATCGAAGAGAGAGAGAGAGATTACCCAGAAGCCAGAATTGAGGAGAGGTCGGACTGTCGGAGAGGAGAGGCCGGAGAGGACTGTCGGACTGAGCAGGGCGCCGGAGAGTACTGTCGGACTGAGCAGGGGCAGGGCCGGCCTGAGCGGGAGCCGGGAGAGCAGGAGGAAGCGGAGAGGACTGAGCGCGAGCGTGGCTGGACTGCGCAAACCCTCCTTCTCCTTCCGTTCGTTCCGTTCTTCGCAATTCACAAATTGAACAAAAAAAATATTGTATGATACTGATGCCCAAATTTTGTGGCCCTCCCAAATTTTGTGGCCCTGTGCCTTTGCACTTTTGGCCCAGCCAATGAGCCGGCCCTGCAGTAGAGTCATCTATTGGTGCCACTGGTGTGGGTACAGTATCCCTTGGAAAATTTTGATCAATTGATGGAGGAGAAGCTTTGTATGGAAAAATAAGTTCATAAAATACTACATCACAACTGATGAGAATTTTACGAGTGTGTAAACAGAATACCTTGTAACCCTTTTGGCCATGCGGATAACCAAGAAACACACATGGAGTTGCTCGAGGGTCTAACTTATCTCTTGAGTGAGGGTGAGTGCTGACATAACATAAACATCCAATGACTCTTAAATGGTCGAGTTGAGGAGCACGACCAAATATCACTTCAAAGGGAGATTTTCCATGTAGAATTGGAGTTGGAAATCTGTTAATTAGATAAGTAGCACTCAACACGTGTAGTCACCCCAAAACATTTTGGGTAAGTTGGCCTGAATGCGAAGGGATCTGGCCACATCCAAGAGATGACGGTGTTTCGCTCAACCATGCCATTTTGTTGAGGTGTGTAAGGGCATGTGGTTTGCTGAAGACATCCTTTGTCTTTGAAATAATTTTGCAATGTATGATTAAGGAACTCAGCCCCATTATCAGATCTAAATTTTTTGACACACTTAGTGAATTGTGTCTGGACCATGTTGCAAAATTGCATCACCAATGCCGGTACCTGAGTTTTCTGATTGAACAAATATGTCCATGTGTTTCTGCTGAAGTCCACAATAGTAAGAAAATATTTTGCCCCTGACATAGTTCCGATATTGAAAGGCCCCCAAATATCCGCATGTACTAACTCAAACAATTCAGTAGAAACATGATTACTCAATGTAAATGGCAGCTTACTTTGCTTCGCCAGAGGATAAACTTGACAATGAAACTTGCCTTTATTAATGTTTATATCAGGAATGCAATGCTGAAGTAGCCTACTCATCTTATTGATTGGCAAAATGACCTAGTCTCATGTGCCATATATCAGCAGAGACGAGGTTATAACAGAAATGTTGCAGCAGACAATTTCAGCAGCCCTTAAACCTTCAACATGATACAGCTTGATGGACCCTAATTGTATGAATCATAAACACAGTTAAACTACCAAATTAGACTCTTTGTCTATTTAACTTTTACTTGTTAGTTCCGATATTTATCTACAGGGTATTTTGAAATCTAGAGAGAATACAGGCTAAGGAGGAGTTTTTAAGCTGAAAATGAATTACGAGTCATTCCAGGTCACGACCAAATTCTGACTTTCAAGAACCTGACGTGGAATCACTCAAAACAAGTCCAACCGAAGAGCAACCAGAGTCAGTCCGGAGCTGAAAGGACCGATGACTTTTTGGGATGAGACTCACAAAACTTAAACTCACTCTCCTTCCTCCATGTGGCCGGCGGCTAAAGCCACAAGCCACTCCTTCTCCTCCATGTGGCCGGCGGCTAAGGGAGAGGTGACATCACCCGATGGCTTTGAGCTCCTCCTCCCATCTTGTGACATGTGGTGGCTTCTCCTCCACATCCATCTCCTCTTCATGGCCTATAAATAGAGCCCTTCATTGCCTTTGTAAATCATCCCATCTCATTCCAACATCACAAGTCCTCAAGTGACTTATCTCTCTAGCTTTTGTGGGCACAATCATGTAAACACTTTCTTTTGGAATCGAAGTTGGATCTTGAGCACTCTTATCAGTTTTTGTAAGTACTCTTTTCTTTACTTTACTGTCTTTCAAAGTACTTTACTTTCCTGTCTTTACTTTCGAAAACTTTACTTTCTTTCTTTCAAAACCTTTACTTTTCCAAGTACTTAGCTATGATATCCACCTCTATGGATATTCGTAGCTAAACCCTTCATTCGGTTGAAGGGGTGTTGACGCGCGTCGTTTAACGCGTCAAACTTAATTTTTATATCTCCTGCTATTAGCTAGTAAAGCGGCAAGCGGGGTCGAACCCAAGGGAGCTGGTGTTGTTGAAGCTGTTTCTAAAAAACAATAAAAAAAGGGGAGTTTTGTGAGCAAGTGTAATAAAAAGCACAAGAGGAAATAATAACGAAGATTCAATCAGAGAGAAGGCATTCAGCTTAGGGTTTCTATTATGACACGTTTATCATTGACTGCTAATAATCAATTTCATGTTTCTAAGTGTGGTTATTCCGACAAAGGTAACAACCCAAATATTCCGACAAAGGTGATACGCCACAATCTAACCCGACAAAGGTGTTAGACTTCTAGTTCTTTCCTAAACAAATAATCCGACAAAGGTATTATTAAATCTAGGTGTTACGATCTACCTTTACGACAAAGTTTCCAGTAGATATTAACGGTAAGGATTAACTGCTCAATTAAGCTTTGCGACAAAGCTTCCACTTAATCTAACAAGTTAATTCATAAGATAAGCACAAGAACTAGTAAAACACGAAATAACGTTAAGAATAAAGTCTCAAAACAAACGTCACAATATGCGAAACCCTAAACTGAATTAAGAATTTAGCTACACATAATTATGAAAAGACGCATAATTAAAAGTAGGAAAATCTCTTCTCTTCGTCGAAAGCTTCGTCTTCTCCAGAGCCGTCTTGGTCTTCGTGGAATGATGGATGATGGAAACCCTAACCCAAACATCTTATTTATAAAAAAAGATAGGGTTTCCAAGTTTGATTTGGGCTGAAATTTCCAATTTTCGGACTCGCTGACGTCATCAAAACGTGGTGATGACATCATCGACGCGGGCCGTGTACATTTTAACTGGCGCGGACCATGAACACTTTAAGGCGCGGACCATGAACACTTTATCGGTGAGTTAAAATTGCCTGCGTCCGTGATCCGGTCTGAGTTGCTGCTCTCTTCTGCGCGCCAATTCCGACTTTGACTCTCGTTTTGACCCTCCAAATGACCTTGGATGCTCTCGATGTGAACTAGAGAGTTGTAGGGAATTGAGTCAGCTACGCGACGCCATGTAGCTCGTATTTTGCTGATCAAAGGTCCATTCCCAGCGCTCCGTCAAGCGTCCAAATGTCTGATCTGCCATTGTGGTGTTTTCGGCATAAAATGCCGTCTTTTATGCACGTTTCCTCCTAGAGCTTCCGAAACACCTGAAATGCAAAACCATACTAAAAAGTAACTGTTCGCATATAAAAGTGTCGAAATAGATGGGATTAGTTGACTCGACGAGTCGTATAAATATGACTCATCAAACCACCCCACACTTAAACTTGTTCGTCCCAAACAAGAACTAAGTCATAGAAGGAAAATAAATGTAACACCACAATTTCTTCGACGTCCTGAATAATGCTACATGAATATGAGTCGCTAGTCTAGACTTCACCTTTCCATGCATACTCGTTACTAAAAGTCTTGTGCTCAAACATGGATTAATGATACGTGTTACCTTTGGGCCGAGATGCAAATCAATTCGGATGTCTCGGGAGAAAGTCCTTTTTAGACCCATGAACCGCACTCTTGGTTCCGAACTCTTGCTACATGGTTACGCTTCTTTGCTTCTTCTTGCACGTGATTGATTCGAGCTTCAAGGTGTTTGAGTACTTTTCGGACAGCTTGTAGTGACTCGGTTTGATGTATCAATGGGACACTTCACTTTATTGCGGTGTAAGATTTCACAATTGATCGAATTTGTTTCCTTGTGTTGCGGATTGTGATTGCTCGAACCTACTTGCTCTCACTCATCATTGTCCTTTTGACGCGAGTCAAGTCAAAGGTCGCTTGACTATTTTCCCGGCTACTTGGACTAGAGTTTGGACGGTGTGATGTATTCCCGTCCCAACCAACCGCAAAAAGTACCGCAGTGGCGGAGCTGACTCGTAACCATGTTGCCTCGAAGTGCTAGCCTCCACGAAATCCACTGACAGAACCGCTCGTCGTCAAAGCGATTTGTGCAAATAAATTTATAATAGTCCGCTACTAGCAACTATACTACTGGGTAGTACTTGGTAAGTAGGGGTCGAACCCAAGGGAACTAGGGGAATAATTGTTCTTCGGGGGGATTACGCAGCGTGGGAGCGTGTTTAAGGTCGGTTGGTTGGTTTTAAAGCTACCAGCTATTTTGATTGATTGATTGGTTGGTTGGTTGATTTTAATACTGGAAAGTAAATTACAGTTTATAATTAAAGAGAAATGTTCGGTTTCAGGGGAATTGTATTATATCCTGTTTATCATTGACCTTTAGTGACTCTCCTAAGTATTCAAACGGTGTATCAAGGCCATTCCAAGCACTCGATTTGCGTACACTGTCTAGCCTATTCCAAGGACGTAGAACACTTATTCTATTTAGACTAATACTCCATTCCCGGTTATATTAGCCTATGTGCATCCATTTGATCAATCATTTCCGATCAACCAAATGGTGTTTAAGATGAGTCAAACTTCTCAGATAAGCTTTGCCATTCCAAGCATCCACTTATCCGTACAAGTTTACGAACCCCGCTGTAGAGTTTTGCCATTCCAAGCATCCACCCTACCTTGGACGTTCTGACTTAATATATGGCACATAGAATAAGTTTTGAATACTTAGACTAGACACTAAGTTAATAGTCTAAAACATTTTATAATACAAGTGCGCCCCTTAGACCGAACTACAAGTTTAGCTACTATTCATCGCGCTAAACATTATAACTAAGGAAATAAAACAGTTGAATAAATACTAAGAATTACTTACAACCGTTGAAGCGCCAAGGGAGCTATCCTTTATTTACAAAGCAAGATTACAACATTACAAATATTACAATTTCTAGAGAGAGAAGTGAAATGAGATTGAAGTGTGTTTTGGAGGAGGAGGAGCTCCTCCTTTTATAGCCCAAAGGGGAGGAGATGGGTGGTGGAGATGGGTGGTAAGTGTTGCATTTTGATTGGAGGAGAAAATGGAGGGAGGAGATGGCCACATGTGGAGGAAGAGGAGTGGTGGAGGAGGAGGAAGGTGGTGGTGACATGTGGAGGAGCTCCAAAAGCTGCCGGTCACCACCCCTCAAAGCCGCCGGTAGGCGGTGGCCCAAGGGGGAGGAGCTCCTCCCTTGGCCACCACTTCATCAAGTGGCCGGTCATCCTTGCCCAATGTGTGAGTTTGTACAGTTTTGTGCAGTCTTTTCACAAAACTGTAAATGTGTTTCTTCCCCGGGCTGTCTTGACTCCACTCCTGATTCTTCTGATTAATTTGTTATGGTCAATTCAACGTCAGGATCCTTGATATTTCTTCAGTCGGCATATGATCTTGACCTTGGATTGACTCTTGTTATCTTTTCAGCATAAAATCCTCTCCTTAGCGTGTTTTCACTTCAGTCTCTAAAATGCCCTGTGGAAATATATCGGGACTAACACGTAGAAGTTAGATAGACAAACAGTCTAATTTGGTGGGTTTAACTGCATTTATGTTTCATACAATTATGGTCCATCAGATTACCCCACACTTTTAGTTGTTCGTCCCGAACAATGCTATTAAAGGGCGTAAGTTCTAAGTTTGGCTTTGGAATATGAAAATTAGACTGTGGTACTCGATCTATCCTAATTCATGCATTGCTTACTTATTACCAAATTAAACTGCGTAAATAAATAGAAGAAACTTAATACTTGTACCTCCGTGCTGAGATGCAAATTATATTGGATGTCTCGGGAGATAGCCCTTTTTTGGCTCCTGGACTGCAACCTCGGGATCGTCTCTTACTATATGGTTTTCTGGTAGCTTTCTCTAGTACGTGATTCGGTTCAGGTTTCAGTGGTTTGAGTACTTTGATTTTCTTTTGGCGAGGGACTGCTTTTGTAGTGAGTCGGCATTTGGCCTTTGTTTTGACTTTTTGAGTTCTTCACTTTTTGTTCGGTTAAAACCTTCACAATTTTGGGCCTTTGGCCTCTTGATTTGCTTCATTGAGCTTTTCGCCTTTTTGTGACTGCTAGTCCATTTTCTCGAGCCTTTTTGGGAGGTCCAATCATCGCCCGCAAGCCTATGGAAATACCTCCCCGCTCCTCTCTTTTTTGCCGTTTTTGCGCGGGTCAAGGTGAGGGTCGCTCATCTATTTTCTCGGCTACTTTGACTATCGTTTTTGCGCGGGTCAAGATGAGGGTCGCTCATCTATTTTCTCGGCTACTTTGACCGGAGATAGGACGGTCTGATTCCCGTCCTCGCCTTTTGCATTGCATGGCGGAGATGACTTCAATTTTCACTGAAACCCGAAGTGCAGCCTCCACTGACTTCGAAAACCATATAGTTTGATCTGATCCTTTGATTGCTTGCCAAGCCTCTCTAGGGCAATTTATGTCAACTCCACATCCCTAGTTATCTCAGCACAAAGGACAACTGGAAAGTTACATTCTAAGTTTTTAAACAGTTGAATTTTCACAAGGTTAATGCATGAATTATGATTTATCTTTTTCACATTCTTAAGTTCATATTTTCAAAAAGATACTATTACTAAAAAAAGAAAAATAGCCACATGTTATTTATGTACAGAGGTGGATCTCACCCCACACTTTTGAACGAAGGCGTGCCTTAGTTCAAAAGTCATGCAAGCTTAAAACTAAATACTGAATTTAAAAGACAGAAATTAAAGTGCGGAAAAGTAAGATAGTGTCGGGTTACCTCCCGACCAGTGCACTTGTTTAACGTCGTTGGCTCGACGATACCTCGTTTGTGGTTCATTAGTTTGGGTTCCATGGGTGGCTGAGGTCAAACTTTTGTGTTACCGAGTTGATCTCGCTATGGTAATGTTTGACTCGCTGCCCATTTACTGTGAATTTTCTTCCATCGTCCGGGCTTTCTAACTCAAGCATCCCATGGTTATATACCTTAGTTATTGTGAATGGGCCGGTCCATCTAGATTTAAGCTTTCCGGGCATCAACTTCAGTCGTGAGGAGTAGACTAGCACCTGTTGTCCTTCCTCAAATGAGCGGCGGAGGATGAATTTGTCATGATACAACTTGGTTCGTGCTTTGTAGTCTGTTTGCCCTTCATAAGCCTCAAGCCGCAACTCCTCAAGTTCGCATAGCTTAAGTTTCCTATCTAATCCTGCGGCTCTTAAATCTGGATTGCACTGTTTGAGCGCCCAATAGGCTTTATGTTCTAATTCCACCGGAAGATGGCATGCCTTCCCATAAACTAGTCGAAAGGGGGAGGTACCAATCGGCGTCTTGTATGCAGTTCGATACGCCCAAAGAGCTTCGTCTAGCCTCTGACTCCAATCTTTTCTGCCCGGTTTCACTATTTTTTCGAGAATACCTTTGATTTTGCGGTTGGAGATCTCCGCTTGACCATTGGTTTGGGGGTTATATGCCGTGGATGTTTGGTGGAGGACATGGTAGCGCTTTAAGGTGGCTGTCATCATGCGGTTGCAGAAATGAGTTCCTTGGTCGCTGATTATGGCCTTGGGTACCCCGTACCTACAAAACAGGTTAGTGCGCAAAAAATCTATGACAGTTTTTGCATCGTCGCACCTTGTGGCCTTAGCTTCTACCCATTTTGACACATAATCTACAGCAACTAGAATATAAGTATAACCGCATGAAACTGGGAATGGTCCCATGAAATCAAGACCCCAAACGTCGAAAACATCGTTGACTAATATGGGTACTTGAGGCATCTCATTTCTAGCTATCACGTTTCCTACTCTTTGACACTTATCGCATTTTCTACACTTTTTATAGGCATCTTTAAATATATTAGGCCAGAAAAAACCACTATCTAAGATTTTTCTAGCGGTTCTCCTAGGCCCGAAGTGTCCTCCACATGCAAACTCATGACAAAAGCTAATAACAGAAGCTATTTCATTATCAGGGATGCATCTCCTAAGTATTTGATCTGCTCCTATTTTCCATAAATAAGGATCATCCCATAAGTATTGCTTTAGTAAAAGAAGGAGGAAATGTACCTCCTACAAGGTAGTTGACGATTGGGGCATACCATGGTACTTTGGTTGAGACGGCGTATAGGTGTTCGTCTGGGAATGACTCGGTTATGTGCCCTTCTTCTTCTTTTCGGACAATCCTGCTTAGGTGATCTGCCACAGTATTCTCGATCCCTTTTTTGTCCCTTATTTCCATATCGAATTCTTGCAGCAGTAATATCCACCGAATGAGTCTTGGCTTAGCCTCCTTCTTCTTCATTAGGTATCGGATGGCAGCATGGTCTGAATAAACTATTACTTTTGCTCCAAGTAAGTAGGGTCTGAATTTTTCCAGAGCGAATACTACTGCAAGGAGTTCTTTTTCAGTGGTGGAGTAATTCCGTTGGGCAGGATCTAGGGTTCGTGAGGCATAATAGATCACACCAGCTTTCTTTTCAATCTTTTGGCCGAGAACTGCCCCCACAGCGAAATCGCTTGCGTCGCACATGATTTCGAACGGTAGCTCCCAATTCGGTGTTTGGATGATGGGTGTGCTAGTGAGGGCTTTCTTTAGATCATCAAAGGCCTTTTTGCATGCGTCGGTGAATTCGAACGGAACTTCTTTTTGTAGAAGAGTGGACAGGGGTAATGCCTTTTTAGAGAAGTCCTTGATGAAGCGTCGGTAGAATCCCACATGGCCAAGGAATGATTGGATGTCTCGGACCGTGGATGGGTATGGTAGAGTCGTGATCATGTCGATCTTTGCTTTGTCCACTTCCATGCCTTTTTGTGAGACAACATGTCCTAAGACTATTCCGTGTGTTACCATGAAGTGGCATTTTTCATAATTGAGCACTAAGTTCATGGATACACATCGTTCCAAAACTGTGTTCAAAGTGCTCAAGCATGCATCGAATGTGTCTCCATGGATGGTGAAGTCGTCCATGAAGACTTCGATGAATTCTCCGATCATGTCTGAAAAGATGCTGGTTACAACCCTTTGGAAAGTTCCAGGAGCATTGCAGAGGCCGAATGACATTCTTCTGAAGGCAAATGTACCGAATGGGCAGGTGAATGTAGTCTTCTCTTGGTCCTCAGGTGCTATGGGGATCTGGTTGTATCCTGAGAACCCATCCAGGAAGCAAAAATATGGTTTTCCTGCCAATCTGTCTAGCATTTGATCAATGAATGGGAGTGGGAAGTGATCCTTTCGAGTCTCCGCGTTCAGCTTTCGATAATCAATGCACATGCGCCACCCATTCTTTACCCGTGTTGTGACCATGTTTCCTTCAGCATCTTCCTCGACTGTGATTCCACTTTTCTTTGGTACTACGTGAACAGGACTCACCCATTGACTATCTGATATGGGATAGATAACGTCTGCATCTAGAAGCTTTTGTATTTCCTTTTGGACGATCTCCATCATGATTGGGTTGAGCCGTCGTTGGGGCTCTCTTGATGGCTTTGCTCCATCCTCAAGTAGAATACGGTGCATGCACACAGCCGGGCTGACTCCCCTTAAGTCGGCCAGAGTCCATCCAATAGCCAACTTGTGTTGCTTCAGGACTTTTATCAAACTTTGTTCCTGGCTTGTTTCCAAGCCACTCTTGATGATTACTGGGAGTGTGTCATTATCCCCCAGGAAGGCGTACTTCAGATGTCCAGGAAGGGGCTTTAATTCTATTTTGGGGGCTTGCACCACCGAGGGCAGAAAAGTATTCGATTTGAATAGTTTTACCTCGTTGACTTCAAATTCTGGTGTGAGAGGCTCTGAGATCGTTAAGTGGGCCACTGTTTCGTGCAAGTCTTCGGTTAATTTGTATGGGCTTATGGCTCCATTGAGTACGGCTTCCAAGGGATCTGTTCTAAGTTCTGGTCGAATTTCTTGGACCAGGTCGTCCAAAGTATCGAGCGCGTGTATTTCCTCGAATTCCATAGGGTGCTTCATTGCTCGGAATATGTCAAAGCTGTAGACCTCTCCTTATACTTCCATTGAAAGCATTCCACTTCCACAATCTATCTTCATTTTTGATGTTTTGAGGAATGGACGGCCAAGAAGAATAGGTGCATGATTAGTAGGTCCGCCATTTTCCATCTTTAAAACGTAGAAGTCTGCTGGAAACACTAACTTGCCTACTTGAACCAGGACGTCTTCTATTTTGCCCTCGAGTTGTTTGCAGGACCGATCCGCTAGTTGAATAGTGAGACCGGTGGGTTTGAGTGGTCCAATCTTAAGACATGAGTAGATAGAGAATGGGAGGACATTGATTGATGCTCCAAGGTCTAGCATGCAATTCTCGATCCTTATGTTACCAATTGTGCATGGAATGGTGTAAGTTCCTGGATCTCCACATTTGGGGGGAACTTTTCGTTGTATGACGGCCGACACGTTTTTACTCATCAGTTCTTGATCGTTTCCAGCATTCCTTCTCCGGTTGGTGCATAGTTCCTTTAAAAACTTGGCATACCGAGGAATTTGTTTGATGGCTTCTAAAAGGGGAATGTTGATTTCGACCTTGCTCAACAACTCAAGTACTTCCTTATCCATGACATGTTGTTTTTGCACGTGACCCGGTACTGGAAATGGAAGTGTCGTGCTTATTTTAGGGGTTTCGGTTCTGGGTACGGGGTTAGGCCTGTGTTCTTTAGACGTATTTTCTTCTTCTTCGGTAACTTCCCGCTCTTCCTCAAATATGTCGTCATCTTTATCGGTCTCTTCTTCATCTAGAATTTCGAGAGGCTCGGGCCTTATTTGCTATTTTCCGGGTAACCTTGGGTCTCTGTCTTTCATTTGCTCCACAGGTTTGCCGACAAGCGTTTTTCCACTCCTAAGAGTCACAGTATTCATGTTTTCCTGCGAGCCTTGAATAGTTTGAGACAGGAGTTTGCCGGGTTCACTGGAGAGTGCGGATACTGATGCAGCGAGTTGGGAGATATGCTCCTTCAAATCTGATAACTCTTTTTTTGTTTCGGTTTGATTTTGATGCATAGTAGTATTCAACTGCTGCACAGTACTAGTTAATTGCAGCATCATGTCCTCTAGTGATTCGTTTGGCCCTCGAGAATTGTTTGAGCTTGCATGGTACAGGTTTGGCTCCTCCTGTTGGTATTGACCTGGTGGTGGGGCGGTCTGGTTGTACTGTCGGTGGAATGGTTGGTAAAATGACTGCGCTAGTTGAGGGACAGCTGGTTGTGTCTCCGTCTGAAGATAGCTGTTGTTGTTACGCCAGCCTGGGTTGGATGTTTGACCGTACTGTCTATTTTGTCCAGCTCTATCGTTGTTATTGTTGTATCCTTGATATCCTCCCACTGCATTTACATCAGCCGGTTCTTCTTCTATCAATGTTGGGCATGCGTCCGTTTTGTGGTCTGTAGAACCACAGAACTCGCAAGGTTTTACCGTAACTGGCTGTCTACGTATGATCTCAGTCATCATCTCCTTTAACTGTTTCATCTCTTCAGTTATGGAGTTTACTGATGCCTCGGTTTGTGCTACCCTTTTTGATCGAGAGAATTCATCTTGGCGAGTGGTCTCTTCTCTAAATCGAGCATTTTCAACAACGTTGGCGATGAGATTTCTGATGCCACTTAATGATAGATTCATCATGGACCCTCCCGCTGAGGCATCCAAGAGCATTTTATCTAATGGTCTTAATCCATCAATGAGGTACTCGATGACGAGTTTCTCGGGCAGTCCAAGGGTACAGCAGCTCCTTTCTAGGTGATTGAACTTTTCCAGGTAATCGTACATGGTTTCATTGGGACCTTGTTTGATTTCCTGTAGTTGCTTCCTTACTTGCATTGCTCTTCCAACCGGATAGTATTTGTCTAAGAATTTCTTCTGCATCTGACCCCATGTTCTAATGCTTCCGGAAGGCAATGAAAGGAACCAGTCGCTTGCCGAGTCTATGAGGGAAAAATAGAACGCCTTTAACTTGAAGTCGTCCATATTCACTCGATTGGGCTTTAGATTCTGGCAAATGCCATGTAGGCGTTGAAGGTGAGTTGCGGCAGATTCTCCTTGAGATCCTGAGAATTTTGGCAGGCTGTGTGCCACTGATGCGTTGATGGTTATATTTTCTAATTCAGGGCTCTCATAGATGCACCACGGCTGTGTCTCGAAATTAGGGGCATTTAACTCGCCCATAGTTGGTTCACGGTAGTAGTTGTCCCCGTAGTAGTCGTCGAAAGCGGGTTCTCTTCTTGGCATGTATCGAGGTTGAGGTTGTGGTCGTGGGGGATGGATAGGAGGTTGTACTGGACCAGCTGCATTTCGGTCCTCGGGTAATTCTTGGTTTCTTCTGACTGCTTCCCTATCACGAGCTCTTCTGTTTCTGATGAGTTGTTCCGGATCGTCGATGAATGGAAACGGTACCTCATCATTCTGATCGTACAGGTTTATTTCTTCGTCATCCTGGTAGTCATGGTGACTTTCTTCGCGAGACATGGTTGTTTTGAAGCGCGTAACGATTCAAAGAACTTTATCCGATGACTAGCTCCCCGGCAACGGCGCCAATTTGACAGAACCGCTCGTCGTCAAAGCGATTTGTGCAAATAAATTTATAATAGTCCGCTACTAGCAACTATACTACTGGGTAGTACTTGGTAAGTAGGGGTCGAACCCAAGGGAACTAGGGGAATAATTGTTCTTCAGGGGGATTACGCAGCGTGGGAGCGTGTTTAAGGTCGGTTGGTTGGTTTTAAAGCTACCAGCTATTTTGATTGATTGATTGGTTGATTGGTTGATTTTAATACTGGAAAGTAAATTACAGTTTATAATTAAAGAGAAATGTTCGGTTTCAGGGGAATTGTATTATATCCTGTTTATCATTGACCTTTAGTGACTCTCCTAAGTATTCAAACGGTGTATCAAGGCCATTCCAAGCACTCGATTTGCGTACACTGTCTAGCCTATTCCAAGGACGTAGAACACTTATTCTATTTAGACTAATACTCCATTCCCGGTTATATTAGCCTATGTGCATCCATTTGATCAATCATTCCCGATCAACCAAATGGTGTTTAAGATGAGTCAAACTTCTCAGATAAGCTTTGCCATTCCAAGCATCCACTTATCCGTACAAGTTTACGAACCCCGCTGTAGAGTTTTGCCATTCCAAGCATCCACCCTACCTTGGACGTTCTGACTTAATATATGGCACATAGAATAAGTTTTGAATACTTAGACTAGACACTAAGTTAATAGTCTAAAACATTTTATAATACAAGTGTGCCCCTTAGACCGAACTACAAGTTTAGCTACTATTCATCACGCTAAACATTATAACTAAGGAAATAAAACAGTTGAATAAATACTAAGAATTACTTACAACCGTTGAAGCGCCAAGGGAGCTATCCTTTATTTCCAAAGCAAGATTACAACATTACAAATATTACAATTTCTAGAGAGAGAAGTGAAATGAGATTGAAGTGTGTTTTGGAGGAGGAGGAGCTCCTCCTTTTATAGCCCAAAGGGGAGGAGATGGGTGGTGGAGATGGGTGGTAAGTGTTGCATTTTGATTGGAGGAGAAAATGGAGGGAGGAGATGGCCACATGTGGAGGAAGAGGAGTGGTGGAGGAGGAGGAAGGTGGTGGTGACATGTGGAGGAGCTCCAAAAGCCGCCGGTCACCACCCCTCAAAGCCGCCGGTAGGCGGTGGCCCAATGGGGAGGAGCTCCTCCCTTGGCCACCACTTCATCAAGTGGCCGGTCATCCTTGCCCAATGTGTGAGTTTGTACAGTTTTGTGCAGTCTTTTCACAAAACTGTAAATGTGTTTCTTCCCGGGCTGTCTTGACTCCACTCCTGATTCTTCTGATTAATTTGTTATGGTCAATTCAACGTCAGGATCCTTGATATTTCTTCAGTCGGCATATGATCTTGACCTTGGATTGACTCTTGTTATCTTTTCAGCATAAAATCCTCTCCTTAGCGTGTTTTCACTTCAGTCTCTAAAATGCCCTGTGGAAATATATCGGGACTAACACGTAGAAGTTAGATAGACAAACAGTCTAATTTGGTGGGTTTAACTGCATTTATGTTTCATACAATTATGGTCCATCAGATTACCCCACACTTTTAGTTGTTCGTCCCGAACAATGCTATTAAAGGACGTAAGTTCTAAGTTTGGCTTTGGAATATGAAAATTAGACTGTGGTACTCGATCTATCCTAATTCATGCATTGCTTACTTATTACCAAATTAAACTGCGTAAATAAATAGAAGAAACTTAATACTTGTACCTCCGTGCTGAGATGCAAATTATATTGGATGTCTCGGGAGATAGCCCTTTTTTGGCTCCTGGACTGCAACCTCGGGATCGTCTCTTACTATATGGTTTTCGGGTAGCTTTCTCTAGTACGTGATTCGGTTCAGGTTTCAGTGGTTTGAGTACTTTGATTTTCTTTTGGCGAGGGACTGCTTTTGTAGTGAGTCGGCATTTGGCCTTTGTTTTGACTTTTTGAGTTCTTCACTTTTTGTTCGGTTAAAACCTTCACAATTTTGGGCCTTTGGCCTCTTGATTTGCTTCATTGAGCTTTTCGCCTTTTTGTGACTGCTAGTCCATTTTCTCGAGCCTTTTTGGGAGGTCCAATCATCGCCCGCAAGCCTATGGAAATACCTCCCCGCTCCTCTCTTTTTTGCCGTTTTCGCGCGGGTCAAGGTGAGGGTCGCTCATCTATTTTCTCGGCTACTTTGACTATCGTTTTTGCGCGGGTCAAGATGAGGGTCGCTCATCTATTTTCTCGGCTACTTTGACCGGAGATAGGACGGTCTGATTCCCGTCCTCGCCTTTTGCATTGCATGGCGGAGATGACTTCAATTTTCACTGAAACCCGAAGTGCAGCCTCCACTGACTTCGAAAACCATATAGTTTGATCTGATCCTTTGATTGCTTGCCAAGCCTCTCTAGGGCAATTTATGTCAACTCCACATCCCTAGTTATCTCAGCACAAAGGACAACTGGAAAGTTACATTCTAAGTTTTTAAACAGTTGAATTTTCACAAGGTTAATGCATGAATTATGATTTATCTTTTTCACATTCTTAAGTTCATATTTTCAAAAAGATACTATTACTAAAAAAAGAAAAATAGCCGCATGTTATTTATGTACAGAGGTGGATCTCACCCCACACTTTTGAACGAAGGCGTGCCTTAGTTCAAAAGTCATGCAAGCTTAAAACTAAATACTGAATTTAAAAGACAGAAATTAAAGTGCGGAAAAGTAAGATAGTGTCGGGTTACCTCCCGACCAGTGCACTTGTTTAACGTCGTTGGCTCGATGATACCTCGTTTGTGGTTCATTAGTTTGGGTTCCATGGGTGGCTGAGGTCAAACTTTTGTGTTACCGAGTTGATCTCGCTATGGTAATGTTTGACTCGCTGCCCATTTACTGTGAATTTTCTTCCATCGTCCGGGCTTTCTAACTCAAGCATCCCATGGTTATATACCTTAGTTATTGTGAATGGGCCGGTCCATCTAGATTTAAGCTTTCCGGGCATCAACTTCAGTCGTGAGGAGTAGACTAGCACCTGTTGTCCTTCCTCAAATGAGCGGCGGAGGATGAATTTGTCATGATACAACTTGGTTCGTGCTTTGTAGTCTGTTTGCCCTTCATAAGCCTCAAGCCGCAACTCCTCAAGTTCGCATAGCTTAAGTTTCCTATCTAATCCTGCGGCTCTTAAATCTGGATTGAACTGTTTGAGCGCCCAATAGGCTTTATGTTCTAATTCCACCGGAAGAAGGCATGCCTTCCCATAAACTAGTCGAAAGGGGGAGGTACCAATCGGCGTCTTGTATGCAGTTCGATATGCCCAAAGAGCTTCGTCTAGCCTCTGACTCCAATCTTTTCTGCCCGGTTTCACTATTTTTTCGAGAATACCTTTGATTTTGCGGTTGGAGATCTCCGTTTGACCATTGGTTTGGGGGTGATATGCCGTGGATGTTTGGTGGAGGACATGGTAGCGCTTTAAGGTGGCTGTCATCATGCGGTTGCAGAAATGAGTTCCTTGGTCGCTGATTATGGCCTTGGGTACCCCGTACCTACAAAACAGGTTAGTGCGCAAAAAATCTATGACAGTTTTTGCATCGTCGCACCTTGTGGCCTTAGCTTCTACCCATTTTGACACATAATCTACAGCAACTAGAATATAAGTATAACCGCATGAAACTGGGAATGGTCCCATGAAATCAAGACCCCAAACGTCGAAAACATCGTTGACTAATATGGGTACTTGAGGCATCTCATTTCTAGCTATCACGTTTCCTACTCTTTGACACTTATCGCATTTTCTACACTTTTTATAGGCATCTTTAAATATATTAGGCCAGAAAAAACCACTATCTAAGATTTTTCTAGCGGTTCTCCTAGGCCCGAAGTGTCCTCCACATGCAAACTCATGACAAAAGCTAATAACAGAAGCTATTTCATTATCAGGGATGCATCTCCTAAGTATTTGATCTGCTCCTATTTTCCATAAATAAGGATCATCCCATAAGTATTGCTTTAGTGAAAGAAGGAGGAAATGTACCTCCTACAAGGTAGTTGACGATTGGGGCATACCATGGTACTTTGGTTGAGACGGTGTATAGGTGTTCGTCTGGGAATGACTCGGTTATGTGCCCTTCTTCTTCTTTTCGGACAATCCTGCTTAGGTGATCTGCCACAGTATTCTCGATCCCTTTTTTGTCCCTTATTTCCATATCGAATTCTTGCAGCAGTAATATCCACCGAATGAGTCTTGGCCTAGCCTCCTTCTTCTTCATTAGGTATCGGATGGCAGCATGGTCTGAATAAACTATTACTTTTGCTCCAAGTAAGTAGGGTCTGAATTTTTCCAGAGCGAATACTACTGCAAGGAGTTCTTTTTCAGTGGTGGAGTAATTCCGTTGGGCAGGATCTAGGGTTCGTGAGGCATAATAGATCACACCAGCTTTCTTTTCAATCTTTTGGCCGAGAACTGCCCCCACAGCGAAATCGCTTGCGTCGCACATGATTTCGAACGGTAGCTCCCAATTCGGTGTTTGGATGATGGGTGTGCTAGTGAGGGCTTTCTTTAGATCATCAAAGGCCTTTTTGCATGCGTCGGTGAATTCGAACGGAACTTCTTTTTGTAGAAGAGTGGACAGGGGTAATGCCTTTTTAGAGAAGTCCTTGATGAAGCGTCGGTAGAATCCCGCATGGCCAAGGAATGATTGGATGTCTCGGACCGTGGATGGGTATGGTAGAGTCGTGATCATGTCGATCTTTTCTTTGTCCACTTCCATGCCTTTTTGTGAGACAACATGTCCTAAGACTATTCCGTGTGTTACCATGAAGTGGCATTTTTCATAATTGAGCACTAAGTTCATGGATACACATCGTTCCAAAACTGTGTTCAAATTGCTCAAGCATGCATCGAATGTGTCTCCATGGATGGTGAAGTCGTCCATGAAGACTTCAATGAATTCTCCGATCATGTCTGAAAAGATGCTGGTTACAACCCTTTGGAAAGTTCCAGGAGCATTGCAGAGGCCGAATGACATTCTTCTGAAGGCAAATGTACCGAATGGGCAGGTGAATGTAGTCTTCTCTTGGTCCTCAGGTGCTATGGGGATCTGGTTGTATCCTGAGAACCCGTCCAGGAAGCAAAAATATGGTTTTTCTGCCAATCTGTCTAGCATTTGATCAATGAATGGGAGCGGGAAGTGATCCTTTCGAGTCTCCGCGTTCAGCTTTCGATAATCAATGCACATGCGCCACCCATTCTTTACCCGTGTTGTGACCATGTTTCCTTCAGCATCTTCCTCGACTGTGATTCCACTTTTCTTTGGTACTACGTGAACAGGACTCACCCATTGACTATCTGATATGGGATAGATAACGTCTGCATCTAGAAGCTTTTGTATTTCCTTTTGGACGATCTCCATCATGATTGGGTTGAGCCGTCGTTGGGGCTCTCTTGATGGCTTTGCTCCATCCTCAAGTAGAATACGGTGCATGCACACAGCCGGGCTGACTCCCCTTAAGTCGGCCAGAGTCCATCCAATAGCCAACTTGTGTTGCTTCAGGACTTTTATCAAACTTTGTTCCTGGCTTGTTTCCAAGCCACTCTTGATGATTACTGGGAGTGTGTCATTATCCCCCAGGAAGGCGTACTTCAGATGTCCAGGAAGGGGCTTTAATTCTATTTTGGGGGCTTGCACCACCGAGGGCAGAAAAGTATTCGATTTGAATAGTTTTACCTCGTTGACTTCAAATTTTGGTGTGAGAGGCTCTGAGATCGTTAAGTGGGCCACTGTTTCGTGCAAGTCTTCGGTTAATTTGTATGGGCTTATGGCTCCATTGAGTACGGCTTCCAAGGGATCTGTTCTAAGTTCTGGTCGAATTTCTTGGACCAGGTCGTCCAAAGTATCGAGCGCGTGTATTTCCTCGAATTCCATAGGGTGCTTCATTGCTCGGAATATGTCAAAGCTGTAGACCTCTCCTTCTACTTCCATTGAAAGCATTCCACTTCCACAATCTATCTTCATTTTTGATTTTTTGAGGAATGGACGGCCAAGAAGAATAGGTGCATGATTAGTAGGTCCGCCATTTTCCATCTTTAAAACGTAGAAGTCTGCTGGAAACACTAACTTGCCTACTTGAACCAGGACGTCTTCTATTTTGCCCTCGAGTTGTTTGCAGGACCGATCCGCTAGTTGAATAGTGAGACCGGTGGGTTTGAGTGGTCAAATCTTAAGACATGAGTAGATAGAGAATGGGAGGACATTGATTGATGCTCCAAGGTCTAGCATGCAATTCTCGATCCTTATGTTACCAATTGTGCATGGAATGGTGTAAGTTCCTGGATCTCCACATTTGGGGGGAACTTTTCGTTGTATGACGGCCGACACGTTTTTACTCATCAGTTCTTGATCGTTTCCAGCATTCCTTCTCCGGTTGGTGCATAGTTCCTTTAAAAACTTGGCATACCGAGGAATTTGTTTGATGGCTTCTAAAAGGGGAATGTTGATTTCGACCTTGCTGAACAACTCAAGTACTTCCTTATCCATGACATGTTGTTTTTGCACGTGACCCGGTACTGGAAATGGAAGTGTCGTGCTTATTTTAGGGGTTTCGGTTCTGGGTACCGGGTTAGGCCTGTGTTCTTTAGACGTATTTTCTTCTTCTTCGGTAACTTCCCGCTCTTCCTCAAATATGTCGTCATCTTTATCGGTCTCTTCTTCATCTAGAATTTCGAGAGGATCGGGCCTTATTTGCTCTTTTCCGGGTAACCTTGGGTCTCTGTCTTTCATTTGCTCCACAGGTTTGCCGACAAGCGTTTTTCCACTCCTAAGAGTCACAGTATTCATGTTTTCCTGCGAGCCTTGAATAGTTTGAGACAGGAGTTTGCCGGGTTCACTGGAGAGTGCGGATACTGATGCAGCGAGTTGGGAGATATGCTCCTTCAAATCTGATAACTCTTTTTTTGTTTCGGTTTGATTTTGATGCATAGTAGTATTCAACTGCTGCACAGTACTAGTTAATTGCAGCATCATGTCCTCTAGTGATTCGTTTGGCCCTCGAGAATTGTTTGAGCTTGCATGGTACAGGTTTGGCTCCTCCTGTTGGTATTGACCTGGTGGTGGGGCGGTCTGGTTGTACTGTCGGTGGAATGGTTGGTAAAATGACTGCGCTAGTTGAGGGACAGCTGGTTGTGTCTCCGTCTGAAGATAGCTGTTGTTGTTACGCCAGCCTGGGTTGGATGTTTGACCGTACTGTCTATTTTGTCCAGCTCTGTCGTTGTTATTGTTGTATCCTTGATATCCTCCCACTGCATTTACATCAGCCGGTTCTTCTTCTATCAATGTTGGGCATGCGTCCGTTTTGTGGTCTGTAGAACCACAGAACTCGCAAGGTTTTATCGTAACTGGCTGTCTACGTATGATCTCAGTCATCATCTCCTTTAACTGTTTCATCTCTTCAGTTATGGAGTTTACTGATGCCTCGATTTGTGCTACCCTTTTTGATCGAGAGAATTCATCTTGGCGAGTGGTCTCTTCTCTAAATCGAGCATTTTCAACAACGTTGGCGATGAGATTTCTGATGCCACTTAATGATAGATTCATCATGGACCCTCCCGCTGAGGCATCCAAGAGCATTTTATCTAATGGTCTTAATCCATCAATGAGGTACTCGATGACGAGTTTCTCGGGCAGTCCAAGGGTACAGCAGCTCCTTTCTAGGTGATTGAACTTTTCCAGGTAATCGTACATGGTTTCATTGGGACCTTGTTTGATTTCCTGTAGTTGCTTCCTTACTTGCATTGCTCTTCCAGCCGGATAGTATTTGTCTAAGAATTTCTTCTGCATCTGACCCCATGTTCTAATGCTTCCGGAAGGCAATGAAAGGAACCAGTCGCTTGCCGAGTCTATGAGGGAAAAATAGAACGCCTTTAACTTGAAGTCGTCCATATTCACTCGATTGGGCTTTAGATTCTGGCAAATGCCATGTAGGCGTTGAAGGTGAGTTGCGGCAGATTCTCCTTGAGATCCTGAGAATTTTGGCAGGCTGTGTGCCACTGATGCGTTGATGGTTATATTTTCTAATTCAGGGCTCTCATAGATGCACCACGGCTGTGTCTCGAAATTAGGGGCATTTAACTCGCCCATAGTTGGTTCACGGTAGTAGTTGTCCCCGTAGTAGTCGTCGAAAGCGGGTTCTCTTCTTGGCATGTATCGAGGTTGAGGTTGTGGTCGTGGGGGATGGATAGGAGGTTGTACTGGACCAGCTGCATTTCGGTCCTCGGGTAATTCTTGGTTTCTTCTGACTGCTTCCCTATCACGAGCTCTTCTGTTTCTGATGAGTTGTTCCGGATCGTCGACGAATGGAAACGGTACCTCATCATTCTGATCGTACAGGTTTATTTCTTCGTCATCCTGGTAGTCATGGTGACTTTCTTCGCGAGACATGGTTGTTTTGAAGCGCGTAACGATTCAAAGAACTTTATCCGATGACTAGCTCCCCGGCAACGGCGCCAATTTGACAGAACCGCTCGTCGTCAAAGCGATTTGTGCAAATAAATTTATAATAGTCCGCTACTAGCAACTATACTACTGGGTAGTACTTGGTAAGTAGGGGTCGAACCCAAGGGAACTAGGGGAATAATTGTTCTTCGGGGGGATTACGCAGCGTGGGAGCGTGTTTAAGGTCGGTTGGTTGGTTTTAAAGCTACCAGCTATTTTGATTGATTGATTGGTTGATTGGTTGATTTTAATACTAGAAAGTAAATTACAGTTTATAATTAAAGAGAAATGTTCGGTTTCAGGGGAATTGTATTATATCCTGTTTATCATTGACCTTTAGTGACTCTCCTAAGTATTCAAACGCTGTATCAAGGCCATTCCAAGCACTCGATTTGCGTACACTGTCTAGCCTATTCCAAGGACGTAGAACACTTATTCTATTTAGACTAATACTCCATTCTCGGTTATATTAGCCTATGTGCATCCATTTGATCAATCATTCCCGATCAACCAAATGGTGTTTAAGATGAGTCAAACTTCTCAGATAAGCTTTGCCATTCCAAGCATCCACTTATCCGTACAAGTTTACGAACCCCGCTGTAGAGTTTTGCCATTCCAAGCATCCACCCTACCTTGGACGTTCTGACTTAATATATGGCACATAGAATAAGTTTTGAATACTTAGACTAGACACTAAGTTAATAGTCTAAAACATTTTATAGTACAAGTGCGCCCCTTAGACCGAACTACAAGTTTAGCTACTATTCATCGCGCTAAACATTATAACTAAGGAAATAAAACAGTTGAATAAATACTAAGAATTACTTACAACCGTTGAAGCGCCAAGGGAGCTATCCTTTATTTCCAAAGCAAGATTACAACATTACAAATATTACAATTTCTAGAGAGAGAAGTGAAATGAGATTGAAGTGTGTTTTGGAGGAGGAGGAGCTCCTCCTTTTATAGCCCAAAGGGGAGGAGATGGGTGGTAAGTGTTGCATTTTGATTGGAGGAGAAAATGGAGGGAGGAGATGGCCACATGTGGAGGAAGAGGAGTGGTGGAGGAGGAGGAAGGTGGTGGTGACATGTGGAGGAGCTCCAAAAGCCGCCGGTCACCACCCCTCAAAGCCGCCGGTAGGCGGTGGCCCAAGGGGGAGGAGCTCCTCCCTTGGCCACCACTTCATCAAGTGGCCGGTCATCCTTGCCCAATGTGTGAGTTTGTACAGTTTTGTGCAGTCTTTTCACAAAACTGTAAATGTGTTTCTTCCCCGGGCTGTCTTGACTCCACTCCTGATTCTTCTGATTAATTTGTTATGGTCAATTCAACGTCAGGATCCTTGATATTTCTTCAGTCGGCATATGATCTTGACCTTGGATTGACTCTTGTTATCTTTTCAGCATAAAATCCTCTCCTTAGCGTGTTTTCACTTCAGTCTCTAAAATGCCCTGTGGAAATATATCGGGACTAACACGTAGAAGTTAGATAGACAAACAGTCTAATTTGGTGGGTTTAACTGCATTTATGTTTCATACAATTATGGTCCATCATCCACATAACCATATAACTTGAATTCGGTCCTTTGAATGCTTTGTCAAGTCTCTCTAGGACGTTTCTATCAACTCCACATCCCTGTTTATCTCAACTTACAAAGGCACGTGATGGGTTAGGTTCACATGTAATCGCACAATTCTAATTTCACAAGAGGCATGCATGTAATCGGCTCTATCTATTTCACATTATCAACATCCAATACTGCAAATCTAGGAAATAGAGAGAAATTTCATACTTCCAATTTTTTTAAAGGGAAACGGCTGACACTATGCAGGTGCAAAAATTAAACGTGCTGACACAACAAACTGACTCTCCCACCCCACACTTTTGAACTGACGTGTCCTCACGGCACGACTGAAATTCAAAGACACAGCTATGCATGCAACAAATGCAAAAGGAAGAGATTAAAGTGAACAGGTACTCCCCTCATTTCGTCGTGTGAAGATGAGAATTCTGGTCAAACGAGTTAGTCAACACCGGTCAACCATGGTCAACCGTGGATCACGCCCATTTTAACCCCGCGGTCAACACTTAAACTTAACTCCATCCGCGGAGGATAATGTGCACGTGGTCCGCGACCTGCTCTGAGTTGCACATGTTTCCTGCATAAAAATGTTCCTCTTTCCCAGACAACAATGTGAAGACATATGACTCAAGACTCAAATAAAAAGAAAAACGAAATAACATGAGAAAGCAAAAAATTTGCTGGGCTGCCTCCCTGCGAGCGCCTTTGTTTTACATCGTTGGCTCGACGTTACCTCTTTAGGAATCACAAGTTAGGATCCCATGGACGTGTGAGGTCAAATTTCGCCTCAGCTATTCCTTCAACCTGCCCAAAATCATTATGTGATGGTGTGTTCATGTCTGCTCTCCATCGATCAGGCGGGTTCGCCTTTACATCCTTACGAGTTGGCGAGGATACCTTGATTATAGTTACAGGTCCATCGAGTCGTGCTCTAGTGTTTCTCCATCCTGGTTTCCATTCAAACATGCCATGTCTCGGTCGCTTCTTCATGTATGAACGGTTGGCAACTTCGTCAATTTGGAAGTTAAGTATCTTGCCGTCAAACACAAGCGACTTTAGGCATGTTCCCATGTCAATCTTCGTCTTTGTGGCAGAGAGGAGTGGTCGTCCCGGAATAAGATGATCAATATCTCTAGCATCTCCAATCTGCAAAATATATGAGTCTACAGGAACAACAATATCTCCAACATGGAGCGTTAGATCCTCAGGTAAACTAACAGGACGAACACGCGATGTATTTTCTAACTCTACCAATAGTTTAGGGAATTTCAATGGTCCCAATTTCAAAGAGCACGATAAAGAGTATGGCATGGCATTAATATTAGCACCCAAATCGATTAAACAGTGGTGTATGAGGGTTTTACCGACATCACGGGTGACTGTCAAGACACCTGGGTTCTTACACTTTTCAGGCGGTGCTCCTTGACTCGTAGCGAGTGAGTGCTCCCTCGTTGGCTTCTCTGGCTCATGCTTCACCTCCAACTCGCCATCTAGCTCATTCTGGTTGATCATATGCTCTTCCGGAGCTCTTACCTGTACAGAAAATGATAAAGAAGGATCAGTTTTTGAATTCATATCAGACCAGATCGCGGGTGAAGAACACTTTAAGTGTTCCATCCGCGGATCGATAAAGTCTTCTTCATCCACGGCTACAACATGTACTTCGTCCGCGGCCAGCTGTTCCTCCGCGGGTTCTTCGAATGTTATCTCCGCGGGTTCTGTGTATGTTAGCTGTCCGCGGATGACGTTAATATGCACATCATCCGCGATCCCCTCTGAATTCGCCATCTCTTCTCTGTTTTCTACCTCTGGTTCGTCTATCATGGCCAATGTGCTGATGTTCTCTTCCGGATTAAGCACTATCTACGACGCTGTGGTTGTGATGGAGGTGTTGCATATGATGTCAGGCACGATCTTGGGCATTTCGGCAGCGAGCACCGGAACTGTCTCGGGCAGCTCGGTAATGAGGTCCGATTCGAGTGGCTCGGCCGGCTCTTCTTCAGGCGCCAGTGGGCCGTTTCCTTCTAAATGCCCGAGGTAATCTGAATTGAGCTTTTCTTCAGTCATCCATGGGTCCTTATCCTCTGTTGGCTCGGTGTAACTTGATCTAGGCTCCTCCTTGCTGACCCTTGGCTTCATGTTGAGCATCTCATTGATCCGGTATGCAGCTTCTTTTTGAGCCGCCTCTACTATTGCCCATGATTCCTCGGCTTTGGCCTGGATTTGGTGCACCGTGTTGGCCAGTTCTTCGAGCTGCTTGGCCTGATTTTCTTTTGACCTCTCGGCCAAATCATCAATCAAGTGCCAAAGATCGTCCATATCTAAGTCATTCACCGAGCCTCCCGCCGCATCATTAAGCCAATTCCACTCATGTGGCATCATTCCACCGAGAAACCTTTGAAGAAGATAGAGGTTTGCGAATCCATGGTGCGGGCAGCTCGTCACAATGGAATCGAAGTACGACAAGTACTCGTCCAATGTTTTGTCCCGGGATTGCTTGAGGTTGATGATCTTCTCGCGGACTTCAAGTTGGAAGGATGGTGGGGAAAACTCCTCATAGTTCCAAGGCTCTGTACTATAATAAGAATACATGGTGCACCATAAAGCAAAATTAAATAAAAAAGAACGGAAAAATAAATAAAGAAAAAGAACAACTTCACCAAAGCGCAGCTCCCCGGCAACGGCGCCAAAATTTGACATGCGTCGTTTGACGCGTCAAACTTAATTTTTATATCTCCTGCTATTAGCTAGTAAAGCGGCAAGCGGGGTCGAACCCAAGGGAGCTGGTGTTGTTGAAGCTGTTTCTAAACAACAATAAAAAGGGGGGGTTTTGTGAGCAAGTGTAATAAAAAGCACAAGAGGAAACAATAACGAAGATTCAATCAGAGAGAAGGCATTCAGCTTAGGGTTTCTATTATGACACGTTTATCATTGACTGCTAATAATCAATTTCATGTTTCTAAGTGTGGTTATTCCGACAAAGGTAACAACCCAAATATTCCGACAAAGGTGATACGCCACAATCTAACCCGACAAAGGTGTTAGACTTCTAGTTCTTTCCTAAACAAATAATCCGACAAAAGTATTATTAAATCTAGGTGTTACGATCTACCTTTATGACAAAGTTTCCAGTAGATATTAACGGTAAGGATTAACTGCTCAATTAAGCTTTGCGACAAAGCTTCCACTTAATCTAACAAGTTAATTCATAAGATAAGCACAAGAACTAGTAAAACACGAAATAGCATTAAGAATAAAGTCTCAAAACAAACGTCACAATATGCGAAACCCTAAACTGAATTAAGAATTTAGCTACACATAATTATGAAAAGACGCATAATTAAAAGTAGGAAAATCTCTTCTCTTCGTCGAAAGCTTCGTCTTCTCCAGAGCCGTCTTGGTCTTCGTGGAATGATGGATGATGGAAACCCTAACCCAAACATCTTATTTATAAAAAAAGATAGGGTTTCCAAGTTTGATTTGGGCTGAAATTTCCAATTTTCGGACTCGCTGATGTCATCAAAATGTGTTGATGACATCATCGACGCGGACCGTGTACATTTTAACTGGCGCGGACCATGAACACTTTAAGGCGCGGACCATAAACACTTTATCGGTGAGTTAAAATTGCCTGCGTCCGTGATCCGGTCTGAGTTGCTGCTCTCTTCTGCGCGCCAATTCCGACTTTGACTCTCGTTTTGACCCTCCAAATGACCTCGGATGCTCTCGGTGTGAACTACAGAGTTGTAGGGAATTGAGTCAGCTACGCGACGCCATGTAGCTCGTATTTTGCTGATCAAAGGTCCATTCCCAGCGCTCCGTCAAGCGTCCAAATGTCTGATCTGCCATTGTGGTGTTTTCGGCATAAAATGTCGCATATAAAAGTGTCGAAATAGATGGGATTAGTTGACTCGACGAGTCGTATAAATATGACTCATCAGGTGTACTTGTACCATACAATGTTTTAGACCCTACTCTTAGTGCCTCTATGTGTTCAAAACTTGTTCTATGTGCCACATATTAGGTTAGAACTTCCAAGGTTGAGTGGATGCTTGAAATGGCAAAACTCTTCCGTGGGGTTCCTGAACATACTCTGGTAAGTGGATGCTTGAAATGGCAAAGCTTATCTGAGGAGTTCGACCTCTTTAAAACACCATTTGGATTGATCGGAAATGATTGATCAAATGGATGCACATAGGCTAGTATACCTTGAAATGGGCTAGACAGTGTGGCAAGTCGAGTGCTTGAAATGGCCTTGATACACTTTTGAACACATAGTATGATCATTAGAGGTCAATGATAAACAGACTATGATACAAGGCCCCTAAAACCAAATACTTTCCTTTAATTGTAATATCAACTGTTACTTTACTTTCAGTACCATATCAACTGTTTATTTTCTGTCAAGACTCGCACTTTACTTTTCAGTACTAAAACCAAAACCAACCCCCCAACTGCTTAATTTAATTCCCCCCTTTTCGAAAGAACAACTATTCACCTGACTCCATTGGGTTCGACCCGTACTTACCACTGACTACCCAAAATAGTTAAGTCGCGAGTATCGGAGATATAAATTTGTTTTTTGCACAGAGAACATCGCACCTTAACGACAGTGCGGTGGGCTCCGTCAAAACTGGCGCCGTTGCCGAGGAGTTAGCCTTCGATTAGTTGTTCTTTTCTTTCCCGTTTCACTTCTTCATCACACTGCCCACTATGTATTCATGGATGACTCGACATCTTCCTCAGTTCGGAGGTACCACCGGAGAAGACCCAGTAATACACTGCCAACATTTCCACCATATAAGTCGTCACATGAAACCCGAAAATGTAACGTTAGAAGAGTTTCAATTAAAATGTTTTGAACACTCTTTAACCGACTGTGCGACAGTATGGTATTACACATCAACTGCTAGTTGTGCAAAATATTACGTTGACCTTCGCGCTAAATTACTGAAAGAATTCTCCCCCCATCCTTACGACATGACACCAGCGAGAAGATCATCTGCCTTCAGCAATCCCGGGATGAGACTTTAGATGAATACTACACGTATTATTAGGGCTGGGCTCGGGTCGGTTCGGGTTGGTTTTTTGTGAAAACCGAACCGAAACCCGAAAATTTGGTTCGGTTCGGGTTCGGTCCTTCTAAAATTGAAAACCGACCAAAGCCCGAAAATTCAGGTTTTGGGCCGGTTCGGTCTTTTTCGGGGTTTTTCGGTCTTTTTTCGGGTTTTTTCGGTCTTTTCGGATTTTTTTTGGTCTTTTTATGTAAATTCAATTTTCGGTTCGGTTCGGGTCGGGTTCGGTTCGGGTTTGGTTCGGGCCGGGTTCTGTAAATTGACAGAAAACACATATTTTTGGTTCGGTTCGGGCTTTCGGTCCGAGAAAAAAGCAAACCCGAGAACGATTCGAACCGAACCATTCGGTTCGGGTTTTTTTTGGTTCGGTTTTTGGTACGAGAAAAGCCGGCCCGTTCGGGGTTTTTTCGGTTCGGTTCGGGCCGGGTTCGGTTTTTTCGATCTTTTCGCCCACCCCTACGTATTATGACACCATCGTCTCACGCTGCCTGCACCATGGATTCACGGAGGTGTTTCTTCTTCAAAATTTCTTTGTGGGATGAGGGCCGATGAGTTCTCAAGGATCAATGACGCAGTGGGAGGATCAGCCATGCACTTATCCTTGACTCAAATGTGGGATGTTATAGACGACTTGGCCGAAGCCACAAAACGAAGGCCAATGCCCCGACCTAATAGAGGAATACAGATAGTGGAGGCTGGTCCAGAGACGAAAAAAGAAGATACTCCTGAGCCATCAGAAGAAACTCCTGAGCCATCAGAAGAAACTTCTGAGCCATCAGAAGAAACTCCCGAACCATCAGAAGAATCAGATATAGAAAGCACCGGAAGCAACGAGGAAAAGCCTTCATGGGAACCTGAGACCGTGCCAGCAGAGGAGGAAGTCCAGAACACCACTGGCAAGCTGCCCGAGTCATACCCGACTATCATTACCCAAGCAGCCGAGACCATCCGAGACCGGATCCTCACAGACGGACATGATGAGACAGAACCAAGCCTTAAGATGCAAGCTTCCAAACTTTTCCCCTTGATCAATAGGCAAATTGCAGAAAACTATGTGATCAATGAAGAGACTAAAAGGAGGATGGGAAAAGGGCCTATGCAGAACGACTCCTCGATGGAGCATTTTTTCGCCACAACTAGACAAGGCAGCCCTAAACATAAGAGAACCCAATTCAAGAGGCTAGTAGTGGAAGGTCCCTCGCCTTCTCAGAGACGTTGGAAGGAGAAACCACCAGAACCATGGGAACAGGACCCGAGCACATCATCTCACAAGGAATCGAGGAAAGGCAAGGAAAAAATTAAAGTAGGCACTCCACAACACTATGACCTGAGCCGCCCATGGGATCCAAACCTGTGATCCCCATGCGTCGAGCCAACGACGTTAAACAAAGGCACTGGTCGGGAGGTAACCCGACACCTATCTTACTTTCAGTAATTTTATTTTCTGTCATTTAGTTTTTACCGCAAGTCGCTCTCACCCATTTTTTTGTATAGAAGGAATGTCAAACATGTAGGAATCGATTTTTGGAGCAAGATCAGATCAGCCAGGCAGCTTCCGAGAATCACCGGGCCTGCGCTGAGAGTTCAAGGTCCCAGCTGAACTCCCTCGATTATCCAGCTCCGAGGCATGTCGTTCCACGACACGACACAGTAAAAGGGAGTGCAGTTCTTCTCTTTTCCTTAATGTGATTTCCTTCTCTTGTATATATTTGCATAACTTTTGAACTAAGTCGTGCTGAAAGGCACGCCTTCGTTCAAAAGTGTGGGGTGAGAACCGCCTGTGTACATAACATGTTTTTCTTTTCCTTTTCCCTTAATATTATCTTTTTGAAAAAAATGAACTTGAGAATGTGAAAAAGATAAATCTAAATTCATGCATTTACCTTGTAAAAATTCAACTGTTTAAAAACATAGAATGTAACTTCTCATTTGTCCATTTGTGCTGAGATAAACAGGGGATGTGGAGTTGATATAAACTGCCCTAGAGAGGCTTGGCAAGCAATCGAAGGATCGAATCTAACTATATGGTTTTCGAAGTCAGTGGAGGCTGCACTTCGGGTTTCAGTGAAGATTGAAGTCATCTCCGCCGTGCAGCGTTTATGCAAGAGGCGGGACGGGAATCAAACCGTCCTATCTCTAGTCCTAGTAGCCGGGAAAATAGATGAGCGACCCTCATCTTGACCCGCGCGAAACGGCGAGGATGAGAGAGAGCGAGGAGGTATTTCCATATGCTCGCGGGCGACGATTAAACCTCCCAAAAAGGCTGAGAAAATGGACTAGCAAGTCACAAAGAAGAAAAAGCTCAAAGAAGCTAATCAAAGGCCAAAGGCCAAAATTGTGAAGGTTTTAACCGAACAAAAGTGAAGAAACTCCAACTCAATATCAAAGGCCAAAGGCCGATTCACTACAGAAGCTGTCCCTCGCCAAAAAGAAATCAAAATGCTCAACTCAGTGAAACCCGAACCGAATCACGTGCTAGAGAAAGCTACAAGGAAACCATATAGTGCGAGTCGATCCCGAGAATGCAGTCCAGGAGCCTGAAAAAGGCTATCTCCCGAAACATCCGAATTAATTTGCATCTCGGCACGAAGGTACAAGTATCAAGTTTCTTCTAAGTATTTACATGGTTTAGTTTGGTAATAAGTAAGTAATGCATGAATTAAGATAAATCTAGTCCCACAGTCTTTCTTTCATATTTAAAAGTTTTTACTTAGATTGTGTGTGCCGCCCTTTAAAAAGCATTGTTCGGGATGAACAACTAAAAGTGTGGGGTGATCTGATGGACCATAATTGTATGAATCATAAACACAGTTAAACCAACCAAATTAGACTCTTTGTCTATTTAACTTTTGCTTGTTAGTTCCGAAATTTATCTACAAGGTATTTTGAAGTCTAGAGAGAATACAGGCTAAGGAGGAGTTTTTAAGATGAAAATGAATTACGAGTCATTCCAGGTCACGACCAAATTCTGACTTTCAAGAACCTGACGTGGAATTACTCAAAACAAGTCCAACCGAAGAGCAACCAGAGTCAGTCCGGAGCTGAAAGGACCGAAGGCTTTTTGGGATGAGACTCACAAAACTCAAACTCACTCTCCTTCCTCCATGTGGCCGGCGGCTAAAGCCACAAGCCACTCCTTTTCCTCCATGTGGCCGGCGGCTAAGGGAGAGGTGACATCACCCGATGGCTTTGAGCTCCTCCTCCCATCTTGTGACATGTGGTGGCTTCTCCTCCACATCCATCTCCTCTTCATGGCCTATAAATAGAGCCATTCATTGCCTTTGTAAATCATCCCATCTCATTCCAACATCACAAGTCCTCAAGTGACTTATCTCTCTAGCTTTTGTGGGCACAATCATGTAAACACTTTCCTTTGGAATCGAAGTTGGATCTTGAGCACTCTTATCAGTTTTTGTAAGTACTCTTTTCTTTACTTTACTGTCTTTCAAAGTACTTTACTTTCCTGTCTTTACTTTCGAAAACTTTACTTTCTGTCTTTCAAAACCTTTACTTTTCCAAGTACTTAGCTATGGTATCCACCTCTATGGATATTCGTAGCTAAACCCTTCATTCGGTTGAAGTGGTGTACTTGTACCATACAATGTTTTAGACCCTACTCTTAGTGCCTCTATGTGTTCAAAACTTGTTCTATGTGCCACATATTAGGTTAGAACTTCCAAGGTTGAGTGGATGCTTGAAATGGCAAAACTCTTCCGTGGGGTTCCTGAACATACTCGGGTAAGTGGATGCTTGAAATGGCAAAGCTTATCTGAGGATTTTGACCTCTTTAAAACACCATTTGGATTGATCGGAAATGATAGATCAAATGGATGCACATAGGCTAGTATACCTTGAAATGGGGTGCTAGTCTAAATAGAACAAAGTGCTCTATGACCTTAAAATGGGCTAGACAGTGTGGCAAGTAGAGTGCTTGAAATGGCCTTGATACACTTTTGAACACATAGTATGATCATTAGAGGTCAATGATAAACAGACTATGATACAAGACCCCTAAAACCAAATACTCTCCTTTAATTGTAATATCAACTGTTACTTTACTTTCAGTACCATATCAACTGTTTATTTTATGTCAAGACTCGCACTTTACTTTTCAGTACTAAAACCAAAACCAACCCCCCAACTGCTTAATTTAATTCCCCCCTTTTCGAAAGAACAACTATTCACCTGACTCCCTTGGGTTCGACCCGTACTTACCACTGACTACCCAAAATAGTTAAGTGGCGAGTATCGGAGATATAAATTTGTTTTTTGCACAGAGAACATTGCACCTTAACGACAGTGCGGTGGGCTCCGTCACAGCTCTTTTTCAAGACAGCCAGTCCCCATAGTTTTCCTGCAGAAATGGTCCTGAATAACACAATATTTTTCATGAAACGTCACTGAACACCTGAGACTTGATACCAACTTGCTCACTGAAATGAGATTGAATCTAAATTCCGGAACAAATAATACTTCTTGTAATATTAGTCCACTCTTCAACAAGCATGTACCAGCAAGAGCAACATTACTTGTGTTGCCATTTGGGAGCATGATGCAGCATGGTTTTGGAAGCTCATGTATGTCAGTTAACAACTCAATATTGCATATGAAATGATGGGTAGCTGACGGAGGGCCACCGCACTGTCGTTAAGGTGCAGTGTCCTCTGTACAAATAAATTTATAATATCCGCTACTTGTGACTACACTACTGGGTAGTAAGTGGTAAGTAGGGGTCGAACCCAAGGGAATTAGGGGAATAGGCTATTCTTTTAGGGTGATTGTACTGGGGGAGCGTGTTTTATGGTTGATTGAGGTTTTAGCGCTCTGATTAACTGCGTGATTTTTTGGGGTTTTTTTGTTTTGATTGCGGAAAAGTAAATACAGAAATTAAATGCTGTAAATACAAAGAAGACTTACAGTGGGTGATGCGTGATTGTAATTCCTCCGGTAGATCAGCAGTTGGTGATTGCGGTTTAACAGTAAAGAGAAGCATTCGGTTTCAGGTACTCTTGTATTATAACATGTATATAATAAACTGTTAGTAACTTTTCTAAGTATTCAAAGATGAATCGAGGCCCTTTCGTAGCGCAAGACTTGCAACATCGTTTAAAGCAACCCTTGTTCTATTTCAGACTAATTCCTCCTTTCGAAGTATCTTAGCCTTTTGTGCATCCACCTGATCTCACAGTTACGATTGACCAAGTGGTGTTTTAGATGAGTCGAACTTCTCAAATAAGCTTTGCCCTTTCGTAGCATCCACTTACCCGAGTATGTTCACGAACCCCACGGAAGAGTTTTTCCCTTTCGTAGCATCCACTCAACCTTGGAAATTCTGACTATAAATGGCACATAGAACAAGTTTTGAATACTAAGAAATGAAACTAAAAGATATTACAACATTATATAATACAAGAAAATACCTTCCACCGAATAAAGAGTTTAGCTACGAATATCCATAGAGATGGATACAATAGCTAAATACTCGGGGGTTTTTGAAAACAGTAAGAGGGAAAGGGGTGGAATACTCAAGAACCAACAGGAGTATTCCTAATTCCTACTGAATACTCAAGAACCAACAGGAGTATTCTCTACAGTATTATAATACTCGAGAACCGACAAGAGTATTATAATTTCCAGTATAATACTCAAGAACAAACAGGAGTATTATTTCAAAACCGAACCAAACTTACAAGTAACAAAATGTAGAGAGAGAAGTGATTTTACAATTTTTGGATGATGAAATGAGGAGGAGGAGCACCTCCTTTTATAGGAAAAATTGGTGGAGATGGGTGGTGGAGATTGGTTTGATCCAAGGGAGGAGGAGGAGCCAAGGAGGAGCCACCAAGTGGCGGAGGAGGAGTTGTGGAGCTCAGCCGCCGGTAGCCGGTCACCATGGAGGAGGAGTGGTGGAGGAAGCCACCTCCAAGGCAAGTCAACCGGTTGCCCAAGGAGGAGGAGGGTGGCGCCGCCGGTTGTGGGTGGAGAATGGGGTGGTTTTGCCTCCTTTGGTCACCTCTTCATCAAGTCACCAAGTCATCTTGCCATATGTGAGTTTTGTAAAGTTTTGTGCAGTCTTTTCACAAAACTGTCAGTGTGTTCCTTCCCCGGGCTGTCTTGATTCTTCTCCTGATTCTTCTGATTAATTTGTTATGGTCAATTTCACGTCAGGATCCTTGATATTTCTTCAGTCGGCATATGATCTTGACCTTGGATTAACTCTTGTTATCTTTTCAGCATAAAATCCTCTCCTTAGCGTGTTTTCACTTCAGTCTCTAAAATGCCCTGTGGAAATATATCGGGACTAACAGACAAAAGTTAACTAGACAAACAGTCTAATTTGGTGGGTTTAACTGTGTTTTTGATTCGTACAATTATGGTCCATCAGAATACCCCCCACTTTTAGTTGTTCGTCCCGAACAATGCTATTAAAGGGCGTAAGTTCTAGGTTCGGATTTGGCATATGAAAATTAGACTGTGGTACTCGATCTATCCTAATTCATGCATTGCTTACTTATTACCAAATTAAACTGCGTAAATAAATAGAAGAAACTTAATACTTGTACCTCCGTGCTGAGATGCAAATTATATTGGATGTTTCAGGAGATAGCCTTTTTCAGGTTCCTGGGTTGCAGCCTCGGGATCGTTTCGTACTATATGGTCTTCTGGTAGCTTTCTCATGCACGTGATTCGGTTCGGGTTTCAGTGAGTTGAACCTTCTTGATTTTTTTCTTTGGCGAGGGACTGCTTTTTTTGTTGTAGTGAATCGGCCTTTGGCCTTTGATTTGACTTTGTTGAGTGCTTCACTTTTGCTCGGTTAAAACCTTCACAATTTTAGGCCTTTGGCCTCTTTTGATTTTCTTCTTTGAGTTTTTCGCTTCTTTGTGACTTGCTAGTCCATTTTGTCAGCCTTCTTGGGAGGTCCAATCATCGCCCGCAAGCCTATGGATATACCTCCCCTCTCCTCTCGTCTTCGTCATTTTGCGCGGGTCAAGATGATGGTCGCTTATCTATTTTCTCGGCTATTTTGACTAGAGAGAGGACGGTCTGATTCCCGTCCTCGCCTTTGCATAGATGCTTCTTGGCGGAGTTTGACTCAATTATTCACTGAACCCCGAAGTGCAGCCTCCACTGACTTCGAAAACCATATAGTTTGATCTGATCCCTTGATTGCTTCCCAAGTCCTTCTAGGGCAGTTTATGTCAACTCCACATCCCTAGTTATCTTAGCACAAAGGACAAATGGAAAGTTACATTCTAAGTTTTTAAACAGTTTGAATTTTCACAAGGTAAATGCATGAATTCTGATTTATCTTTTTCACATTCTTAAGTTCATATGTTCAAAAAGATACTATTACTAAAAAAGAAAAACAGCAAGCATGTTATTTATGTACACAGGCGGTTTTCACCCCCCACTTTTGAACGAAGGCGTGCCTTAGTTCAAAAGTCATGCAAGCTTAAAACTAAATACTGAATTTAAATGAGAGAAATTAAAGTGCGGAAAAGTAAGATAGTGTCGGGTTACCTCCCGACCAGTGCACTTGTTTTACGTCGTTGGCTCGACGATACCTCGTTGTGGATTACTGGTTTGGGTCCCATGGGTGACTGAGGTCGAACTTTTTGATTCCACCGACCTTGATTCTTGCGGTGAGTCTTCCTAATTTTTTAGCAGATGACGGGTTTGGGTCCAGTTCTGATGGTATCTCCTTCCAACGTTTCTGAGAAGGCGAGGGACCTTTCACTATTAGCTTTTTGAACTGGGTGTTCTCCTGTTTGGGGCTGCCTTGTCCAGTCATGGCGAAAGCGTGCTCCATGTAGGAGTCATTCTGCTCAGGCCCTTTTCCCATCCTCTTTTCAGCCTCTTCTTTGATCACATGGTTTTCAGCGATTTGCCTATTGATCGAGGGGAAAAGTCGGGAAGGCCTGGGGAATTCGTCAGTGGTGTTCTGGACTCCTACTTTGTTGCTTCCGGTGCTTTCCATGTCTGATTCTTCAGATGATTCAGGAGTCTCTTCTGACGGTTCGGTGGTTTCTCCTTCATCAGCCTCTGGGTCAGCTTCTTCTGTCTGCATTTCCTCGTCAATTTGGGGTGCTCGTCTTGTGGCAGCGGCCATGCCGATTATAAGGTGCCACATGTCTGCAAAGGTGAAGTTTATGGCAGACCTTCTCATAGCTTTGTTAACTCTTCCCAGCTCTTCGGCCCTCATCCCACGAAGAAATTTTTGGAGAAGAATTTTCTTCGTAAACCCATGGTGCGGGCAGCTTAAGACGATGGCATCGTAGTTCATGTAGTATTCGTCCAAATTCTCATCCCGGGATTGTTGAAGGTTCAGGATCTTCTCGCGGGTTTCTTGGCGTAAAGATGGTGGGGAGAATTCTTTCAGGAATGGTGCACAGAGGTCCACGAAACGTACCGCACTACTAGCGGGTGATGTGTAATACCAGATTGTTGCGAAATCTGTTAGAGAGAATTTAAAGCATTTAAGCTTAAATTCTTCTAACGTTTCAGTCTCAGGTTTAATGTGGCAGCAAACGTAGTGAAAGCACCGACAGTGAAGTACTGGATCTTCTGCATCCGTTCCCCCGAACAGTGGAAGGTGCCGTGTTGTCCATGCATATGAAGGTGGTTGCGTCATGAGGTCATGGGAGGGAACGAAAGAATAGCTTATTCGACGGCTAATTCCCCGGCAACGGCGCCAATTTGACGGAGGGCCACCGCACTGTCGTTAAGGTGCAGTGTCCTCTGTACAAATAAATTTATAATATCCGCTACTTGTGACTACACTACTGGGTAGTAAGTGGTAAGTAGGGGTCGAACCCAAGGGAATTAGGGGAATAGGCTATTCTTTTAGGGTGATTGTACTGGGGGGAGCGTGTTTTATGGTTGATTGAGGTTTTAGCGCTCTGATTAACTACGTGATTTTTTGGGGTTTTTTGGTTTTGATTGCGGAAAAGTAAATACAGAAATTAAATGCTGTAAATACAAAGAAGACTTACAGTGGGTGATGCGTGATTGTAATTCCTCCGGTAGATCAGCAGTTGGTGATTGCGGTTTAACAGTAAAGAGAAGCATTCGGTTTCAGGTACTCTTGTATTATAACATGTATATAATAAACTGTTAGTAACTTTTCTAAGTATTCAAAGATGAATCGAGGCCCTTTCGTAGCGCAAGACTTGCAACATCGTTTAAAGCAACCCTTGTTCTATTTCAGACTAATTCCTCCTTTCGAAGTATCTTAGCCTTTTGTGCATCCACCTGATCTCACAGTTACGATTGACCAAGTGGTGTTTTAGATGAGTCGAACTTCTCAGATAAGCTTTGCCCTTTCGTAGCATCCACTTACCCGAGTATGTTCACGAACCCCACGGAAGAGTTTTGCCCTTTCGTAGCATCCACTCAACCTTGGAAATTCTGACTATAAATGGCACATAGAACAAGTTTTGAATACTAAGAAATGAAACTAAAAGATATTACAACATTATATAATACAAGAAAATACCTTCCACCGAATAAAGAGTTTAGCTACGAATATCCATAGAGATGGATACCATAGCTAAATACTCGGGGGTTTTTGAAAACAGTAAGAGGGAAAGGGGTGGAATACTCAAGAACCAACAGGAGTATTCCTAATTCCTACTGAATACTCAAGAACCAATAGGAGTATTCTCTACAGTATTATAATACTCGAGAACCGACAAGAGTATTATAATTTCCAGTATAATACTCAAGAACAAACAGGAGTATTATTTCAAAACCGAACCAAACTTACAAGTAACAAAATGTAGAGAGAGAAGTGATTTTACAATTTTTGGATGATGAAATGAGGAGGAGGAGCACCTCCTTTTATAGGAAAAATTGGTGGAGATGGGTGGTGGAGATTGGTTTGATCCAAGGGAGGAGGAGGAGCCAAGGAGGAGCCACCAAGTGGCGGAGGAGGAGTGGTGGAGCTCAGCCGCCGGTAGCCGGTCACCATGGAGGAGGAGTGGTGGAGGAAGCCACCTCCAAGGCAAGTCAACCGGTTGCCCAAGGAGGAGGAGGGTGGCGCCGCCGGTTGTGGGTGGAGAATGGGGTGGTTTTGCCTCCTTTGGTCACCTCTTCATCAAGTCACCAAGTCATCTTGCCATATGTGAGTTTTGTACAGTTTTGTGCAGTCTTTTCACAAAACTGTCAGTGTGTTCCTTCCCCGGGCTGTCTTGATTCTTCTCCTGATTCTTCTGATTAATTTGTTATGGTCAATTTCACGTCAGGATCCTTGATATTTCTTCAGTCGGCATATGATCTTGACCTTGGATTGACTCTTGTTATCTTTTCAGCATAAAATCCTCTCCTTAGCGTGTTTTCACTTCAGTCTCTAAAATGCCCTGTGGAAATATATCGGGACTAACAGACAAAAGTTAACTAGACAAACAGTCTAATTTGGTGGGTTTAACTGTGTTTTTGATTCGTACAATTATGGTCCATCAGTAGCCCCACTGTCTATCACCCAATTAACCAAGTCATTTGAATAAGTAGAAGCACTACAAATACCTGCCATATGTGTCTCTTTGTTCTCTTCATTCCCAGTGTCTTGCTTGAGCAAAGCCAAAAGCTGATTCACTTGGGTTGTAGAGTGGCGGTTCCAGAGCTTCGTCGGAGCAAATCCAAAAGCTGATTCACAAGGCTTGTAGTCAAATAAGGATTAGAGTCACTTGGTGTTGTGCCTTGTATCCCCAACTTGCTTGGGGGTGTCACTGGATTTGTTTCCAGACATCATGGATTGGTTGTCAAGTATAATCCATGGCTGCAGGGTAGTGTAGGCTTAGACACGTTTAGGAGAAGGCTGATGCAGGGCAAAACTACGCCGTTTTGCTGGAGGTACCAAAACTGAGTTTGAAGACAGAAGGAAACAGCGTCGTTCAACTAAAGGGAAAAGATGAAGCGACGATGTTTTTGTATGCGCGCGTGTTTTAAAAGGCAAGTGAGGCGGTGTCGTTTTGGGAAAGCAGAAAAATCAGTTTTGAAGCTTGGCCAAATGCGGCGTTTCACCAAGAGCGTATAAGTTCAATTGGGGATGAAATTAGGGTTCCTCCTGATTTCCAATTTCCAGAAACTCATCCGAGCTCCAAGATTTCATCTTCCGATTTCGAGCTGAGACCAAGAAATTAAAGCTACCAGAAGGAGACTAGCGTCACGACGGACCATTGACGTTGCCTAGAGGGGGCCGAATCTCTCTACTCTTCTTCTTCTCTTTTTGTTTTCTGGGTTTGGGTAGCTAGGTTGATTGTGGTCTAAATTTGTGCATTAAGGCTTGTAACTGAACTCGTTTATAGTGAAAAAAGGTTGAGCAGTTCCCCCCGAGGCTCCCAGGATTAGGGCAGCCCCCGAACCTGGTAAAAAGTCTTGGTGTCCTATTTTTTGTTTTTTGATTTTGGTTTGTGGATTGATCAAAATTGAATTAGGGCTAGTTGACACTCGGGGATAATTGAATTAAGTCATAACAATTGGTATCTAGAGCTGTATTGATTCTGCATATGATTTGAACCCTAGACTAGTTATTGGTTGATTAGGCCTAACTCGTCTTTGTGTTGTCATAGTGCTGAATTGTTCCTGGACTGTGGTTGGGTCTGCTCATTCGTACTAATCCTTTTCTTGCTATTTTTTTGAGGAACTCTGCAATGACTGACGTTGCAAGACTAAAGCCTTACGATGGAACTACGGACTTCTCCATTTGGAAGGTCAAGATGAAGGCAATTCTGATCAAAGAAAAATGCTACAAGGATGTGTCTGAAGAATGGACAACTGGGATGACTGATCAACAGAAGAAGGACATGCAAGAGCCTGCCCATTCTGAGATCATGATCAGACTAGCAGATGATGTCGCTAGACAAGTAGTAAGTCATGAAAAGTCAAAGGAACTTTGGGATGCCTTGGAAGGTATCTATTTGACTAAATCTCTGCCTAGTAAAATATCTTTGCTATGCAAACTGTTTACATTTAAAATGGACACTTCCATGACTATCCCTGAAAACTTGGATGTTTTTCTAAAAATGACTCAAGATCTTGATAGATGTAAGGATAAAATTGCTGAGACTCACCAGGCTGTTATTTCGTTAAACTCTCTTCCTCCCCAATTTGATAATCTAAAGGACGTGACACAATATGGTAGGGATGAGTTAACCTTGAACAAAATAATGGAAGTAGTGGTCCAAAAGAATGATACTCTAAAAGTTTTCAAAAGACCAGGGGTCAAGGGTGACACTAAGTCTGAATCCAAGGGTGAAGTTATGTTTTCTAAAGGAAAATCTAAACATAAGAACACCTATAAGAAATCTAGAAAACCTGAGCATCAAAACAAGCAATCTGACAGTAAAACTTTGAATGTAAAATGTTTTTACTGTGATCAAATGGGTCATTATGCATCTGATTGTCAAAAGAAGAAGAACAATGAGGCTAACAACAACAACAAGAATAAAGGTAAGAATCCCAGGGAAAATCAGACTAACATATGTGAATCTGGTAAGTCCTATGATCATGAATTGTTTGTTGTTACCACTGAAAAGGAATCTGATTCTTGGATCTTAGATTCAGGATGTAATATGCATGCCACACCAAATAAAGCTGTGTTCAGTAATCTGAAACTAATAAATGGTGGTGAGGTTAGACTGGGAGATCAGACTATTTTGCATATTAAGGGCATATGGAGTGTTCCATTAAGAATGCATGATGGTGTTGTGAGAATAATACAAAATGTGAGATGGGTTCCTGGTTTAAGGAGAAACTTATTATCAGAATATGTATTTGATGATCTTAGTTGTCACATATCTAACTTTAATGGTGTTAGAAAGATCATGAGAAATGGCAGGACAGTTTTGAGAGGCTTAAAGGATGGTGGTCTCTATTATGTCCAAGCTTCCCCTGAGGTAAATGCTGTGACAACAGCCAAGTCCCTGGACCAGACCAAGGTATGGCATTCCAGACTTGGACACATAGGTAACAAAGGTTTGCTCTACCTATCTAAGCATGGAATTATTGATTGTGACCCAGTGAATATTGATTTCTGTGAAAATTACATTTTAAAGACTGGATTGAGTTTTAACAAGTCTGCCATGGTAGTTAAAGGTCCTCTTGATTATATACATGCTGATTTGTGGGGACCTGCTCAAGTGAGCACCATTGGAGGGAGAAATTACTTTCTCTCCTTGGTTGATCACTTTAGCAGAAAAGTTTGGGTGTACTTGTTTAAAACTAAGGATGAACCTTTGAGAAATTTAAACATTGGAAGCTTTTGGTTGAAAAACAATCTGGTTTAACTGTTAAGTGCTTAAGGACTGATAATGGGCTTGAATTCTGTAACCATTTATTGATCAATTCTATAAGGATCATGACATTGATAGGAACTTAACCATCCCAGGCACTCCCCAACAAAATGGGAATGCTGAGAGGATGAATAGGACACTGTTAGAGAAAACTAGATGCATGCTCATTAGTTCAGGTGTTAAGAGTACTCCGTGGGGTGATGCCTTGATAACTGCTGCATATTTAATCAATAGGAGTCCTTCATCTATGATAGGTTTTAAAACTCCTCAAGAAATGTGGACAAGGCATAAGCCAAATCTAAACCATTTAAGGCCTTTTGGCTGTACTGCATATGCTAAAACTGATCAGGGAAAATTGCAACCTAGGGCAGTTAAATGTATTATGATTGGTTATCCTCATGGTGTAAAAGGTTACAAATTACTTGTAATACAACCTGGTTCTTATAGAGTAATTATTGCAAGGTCTGTGACATTTAATGAGCATGATTTTCACTTCAAAACCAAGCTAATGCAATCAACTGAGAGTGCAGGTACTCCCCAAGAAACTGAAGTACATTTTGCACCTCCCCAATACCCCGTGGAAGAAGGAAATAATGATCCACACCCTGAGAAAGAATTTGATGTGGGCTACTCACTAGACAGTGGAACTGATCAAGGAGTGAGCTCAAGTGATGTACAAAATGATGCTGGAACAAGTGGAGAAGCAGCCCCTGCTGCTGGACAAACCAACCACGCTCACCAATCTGGTGAGGAGGTAAACCCTCAAGTTCCCTTAAACTCTAGCATAAATAACTCACCCACCAGTGAAGGTGGTTTGGATAACAGTGCTCATGTGAATTATGATTATGCTGGTGCTGAAAATGCTGAACATGACTTGTCCAATTATGTGCTTGCTAGAGATAAGGCTACTAGAACAAAATTCAAAAATAAGAAATATGATATGAACTTGTTTGAGAGCTGTGAAAAGATGATTCATTATGCATTGTTTACTTCTGAGACTGTTAAATTTTCAATTCCTGAAACTTATATACAGGTTTTAAATGACAAGCATGCTAATGAATGGATTAAGGCTATGCATGAAGAAATTCAGTCCATGTTTGAAAATAAAACTTGAACCTAGTTCCCAAACCAAAAAATGTAAAAACTGTGGACTGTAAATGGATTTTTAGGATAAAGGAAGGGAACAGTTTGGATGAACCACCTAGGTTTAAGGCTAGGTTGGTTGCTAAGGGATTTACTCAAAAGGAAGGGATAGATTACAATGAGATTTTTGCACCTGTTGTAAAATACAAAACTATGAGATTACTTCTTGCTATGGCTGCTACTTATAACTAGGAAATAGAACAAATGGATGTGAAAACATCCTTCCTTCATGGTGACTTAGATGAGACTATATACATGAATCAACCCATAGGTTTTGTGGACAAAATTCCCCTAATTCTATGTGTTTGCTGAATAAATCTATCTATGGCCTTAAGCAATCACCAAGGCAGTGGAATATAAATTTGATGCTTGTATGCTCTCTCTTGGGTTCACTAGAAGTAAATATGATACGTGCATGTATATGAAGGGAGGGAAGTTAAACTGTCACATATTTGTTCTGTTATATGTTGATGATATTCTGTTAATGAGTCACTCTTTTACTGCCATATCTGAAGTAAAAGGAAATCTCAAGAAACATTTTGATATGAAAGACTTTGGCAAAGCTTAGAAAATTTTAGGAGTTAAAATTATTAGAAACATGCATGATAGGAAAATCTGTTTGTCTCAAATTGATTATGTTGCCAAAGTGCTTGATAAGTTTTGTATGAAGGAATCTAAGCCCTCTCCAATCCCCTTAGGAGGGCACTTGGAAATATCAAAAGATGATTGTCCAGTTAATGAAACTGATAAACAGAAAATGAGTAAAATTCCCTATGACATGGCTGTTGGATCTTTGATGTATGCAATGTTATGCACTAGATCAGATATTGCTTTTGCTGTGAGTGTATTGAGTAGATACATGTCTAATCCCGGTGAAAAGCATTGGTTTGCTATGAAATATCTGTTAAAGTACATTGCTGGCACTAAAGACTTAGGACTGGTTTATACTGATTATGAAAAGGAACCTGAATTGATTGGATATGTTGATTCAGACTTTACTAGTAACAAGGATACTAGAAAGTCCATAACTAGTTTTTTCTTAACTTGGGGTGGCTGCTGTGATTTCCTGGAAATCACAGCAGTAATCCATCGTTGCCCTTTCATCCACAGAAGCTGAATACATTGCAGCGACTGAGGCATGTAAGGAAGCCATTTGGCTTCAAGGCTTATTAAAAGAAATGACTGGTAAAGAGTATGTAACCACCCTAAATATTGATAGTCAAAGTGCCATATATCTTTGTAAGGATCCAGTTTATCATGAACGAACAAAACACATTGATGTGCGTCTTCATTTTATTAGAGACTTGGTTGATTCTAAGGTTGTGATTATTAAGAAAATTTTGGGTGATATTAATCCAGCTGACTTTGGGACAAAGATAGTCCCTACTTCCAAGTTTGTGTTTTGCAGGGATGCTCTACACATCTCTGATATTGGATGATGAAGATGGCCTGAGCCAATAAAGGGAAATGCTGCCCAGTTCCTTGTGTACCACCCCAATATGGTACTTCACTATAAACTATTGTTCAGTTACTTTTAGCACGCAAGTTAGGCTTAGGAGGGCAATTGTTGTGCCTTGTAACCCCAACTTGCTTGGGGGTGTCACTGGATTTGTTTCCAGACAGCATGGATTGGTTGTCAAGTGTAATCCATGGCTGCAGGGTAGTGTAGGCTTAGACAGGTTTAGGAGAAGGCTGATGCAAGGCAAAACTACGCCGTTTTGCTGGAGGCGCCAAAACTGAGTTTGAAGACGAAGGAAACGGCGTCGTTCAACTAAAGGGAAAGATGCGTTTAGATGAAGCGATGACGTTTTTGTGTGCGCGCGTGTTTTAAAAGGCAAGTGAGGCGTTGACGTTTTGGGAAACCGAAAATATCATTTTTGAAGCTTGGCCAAATGCAGCATTTCACCAGGAGCGTATAAGTTCATTTGGGGATGAAATTAGGGTTCCTCCTGATTTCCAATTTCCAGAAACTCATCCGAGCTCCAAGATTTCATCTTCCGATTTTGAGCTTAGACCGAGCAATTAAAGCTGCCAGAAGGAGACTAGCGTCGCGACGGACCTTTGACGTTGCCTAGAGGGGCCGAATCTCTACTCTTCTTCTTCTCTTCTTGTTTTCTGGGTTTGGATAGCTAGGTTGACTGTGGTTTGAATTTGCGCATTAGCGCTTGTAACTGAACTCGTTTATAGTGAAAAAGGGCTGAGTAGTTCCCCCGAGGCTCCCAGGATTAGGGCAGCCCCCGAACCTGGTAAAAAGTCTTGGTGTCCTATTTTTTGTTTTGATTTTGGTTTGTGGATTGATCAAAATTGAATTAGGGCTAGTTGACACTCGGGGATAATTGAATTAAGTCATAAGACTTGGGCTAGGTTCATCCTTGCTCAAATTGTTTTGACTGGTAATGACATTATTCGCAACTCCCTTTGCTCCTGCATTAGATCTGGCATATGAACTATTAGTCATCTTGTCATTACTTTTATGTGATTTTTTTGCAGATGGGTATCCAATGATCTTGTAACAAAACTCCCTCGCGTGCCCATTCATTTGACAATGCAATATAACCTTGTGCGATTCTTGGTTTGAAAACCTCTACCATGAGGCTTGTTACTTGATGGTGGAACTTGCTGATGTGCATACATTGCGGAAGCTTCAGTATAAGTGCTTTTAGTCATGGCTTTTTGGCTTTCATCTTGTGAAATCATGTCATATATGACATCAAGATCTGGCAGCTCCTTCATTGCTAAGATGTAAGTCTTAATTTGGGCATGGGACTCATTGAGGCCCATAATAAATTGCATTGCCTTATCTTCCTCCTTTTCTTTTGCATTTACCTTGCGTTCTTCACAATCAGCCATAATGTTGCATAATTTTCTGCCACTGATGGAGTCGAACTCCTGCCAAAGCTTAACAAGTCTCTCAAAATAGGTCGCAACGTCTTGATCTCTCTGCATCATATTGCAAATTTCTTTCTTAAGTGCAAATTTTCTCGACAAGTTTGATCCAGCGTACTTGGTGTGTAAAATCCTCCTAGCTGTTGCAACATCTCCAGAGTGTAAAATCTGATTTGGGACATTCTTTGATACTGAGTTGAGCAGCCACGACATAAATCATAATAACATCATTGCACCTTTGCACCTTTGCCACCGTTTCAATTCATTCGGATCACTTGGTTTGGGATGTTCTCCTTTGACGAAGCTGAGTTTGTTTCTTGCAGAAAGCGCAATTTCCATGAATTTCTTCCATGAAACAAAATTGTGTCTTCCATTCAAAACGTCACTTACAATGGAAGTTCCAGTAATTTTGTGTTTCACAAAATAGGGGTCATCTGAAGCATTTGTACTGCCAGAATTGACACCACCCGAAGGCAACAACAAAGATTGATCTTCACTCACTCCAGCCATCATCAAACGATGATTGAAGAAAAGAGTTCAAACACACCAAGATCGGTGAACTTACTCTGATGCCATGTGAAAAGGAAACGTACGATGGCAAGAGAAAGAGGATTTGCAGTGAAAAGGTTTTCTTATTGATTGATTTCTATGATGATTTCATTGTACAACTTATGTACAGAAAATAATAAATACAATGGTATCTCTTCATATGGCTTAAAAGACACAATATGGCTATTGATTATCTTCATATTCAATGCGTAGCGCTAATAATAATGTTTGTCAAGTTAGGGGTCGGTAAAGGGTCGGTCGGGTAAGTTCTAGCCCTATCGGGCCGAGTCGAGTAGGATTTTTGGTGAGCCTAGTCCTAGCCATTTGCATTAGGGTCAGGTCGGGCTGGACCCTGAAAAAATTTATCAGCCCTAAAATTGTTATTGGCTCTTCATTTCATAGGACTTTTCGGGTTCGTGCTAATTTTGGACCTAAATGGATGACTAATTAATTGACAAACCATTCCTTAAATGCAAAGACCACTAGTTTGGACGAGAATTGATGGATGTGAAAAAACACCTTTTTTATGTCAAGAACGTTATTAAATCATTGATTATACAATTTTAAATCGGGCTCATATTTTGGACTGAGCCTAATAAGCAAAGTCTTAGCCCGACCTTAAACTCTTCAGGTCGGGCCATAATAGGACATGCGTAGGCTGGCTGGGCTAGGGTCAGGATCGAACTCGGGCCGCCCTATGACTCATTTTGGCCTTCCGCCAAATGCTACGGCCTTTGCCAAGCTATGCTACGAGACATTCCCTATGTATATTCTAACGAGTCAAATCAGTTATTGGTGGTATTAAAATTAATTGGTTTGTCTTTCTACTCAATTTCTAAGATCGGAGGTTATTATCATTTTATATTTGGCATATTTTTATAAAAAAATATAAATCGATCGCATTCCTTAAATTGATCATTTGAACGAATGAGATTAAATCCCGTATCAAATCACATTTATGGTTGATTTCTCGATGACGAATTATAAATTATTCCTGATGAACTATGTCGTACTTTTAGTTTCTAAGTGACGAATTATAACCCAATTTTGACGAACTTTACATTTTGCACCAAAAATATGTTTTATACCTGATCTTTACTCTTGATACATATACAACTTATCAATTAACCAATTGCCTTAATTATCATTGTAAATTTTGGCAAATTTGTGTCGCACCAATTGTGTCATAGCAGCGTCTCTCGCACAAACAAACTGGTTTGTTTGCCAACACCCCAATTTTTTCTTCTTTCCTTCCTCCAGTATCCATTATTCCAATCTCTCACCTTCTTCTTCGTCCTCTATTTAATCCCTTCTACCCTTCTTCTTTCCTATTCATTCTTCTCGTCCTCGAAAAATGTTATACCCGGTCAATTAGTCATAAATAAGTGAAATTAATCAAGAATGGGTCAATAAGGAAATACGGAAACCAAATTTATTTAAAATAAATAAAAGGGGCATGATTGCGAGTTTGACGAAGTCAAATAAGGAGATATGGATGGTGTGGGGAAATGTGACGGATAACGAAGTGGGAGGTTAGGGTTTGGTCTAAACTATTCGTATATATGCACTGATAGATGGATGAAAGGGAAAAGAAGAGGTCGCAGTCAATTCACCTTCCACCGTGTCAGTCCGATCAGGTTCCGAATTTTGACACAGAAGGCTTGGATGAACTAGGTATTTGCTCTGTATGTTACTGATAAGATCCAACTCCAAATTCAAGAAAAGTTTTTGAAAACTGTCTTCTTAATCAAGATTTTGTTCTAGATTGTGATTCAAATCAGAATTTCTGATCAGAGAAGTGGGTGGACGTGGACATTGGACAACCACAGTTCAAGCTACAGTAAAAGGAAAAGGTTTGAGGTTTCTCGTGAGCCGATTGATTTGACTTGATGAGTTCTCTGACACAATAGGAGTTCATTAGAAAGTGCATGAGTCTGTGAGATACGCTAAATGATCCGGACGATGTTATCTAGATTCATATTTTCAACATCTGACAACTTTTCATTGTGATGGCTAATTACAAAGTTGTCTTAGCATTAAAATATGACATGATTAATTTGTACGGGAGAACTCACATGGGCTATTATGAGTTGAGGAAACCGAGGTGAAAGGTGTTGTTTTGGGAACCAAGTTCATATAGAACCTCAAGTTTGATGTTATGCAGTATCAAGTTTTTTTTTGATTAAATTGTTAACACGTGTGATGTTATTATTAGGATTGAAACACATATGGGGACGCTACTGGTGTCATTACATATATTGACATTGAGATCATGACATATAGGGCTGAGAAAAGAGTCTAAATGAGTATGAGGTTGATTAGTCTTGTTTTTAGCTGCATTTGATCGAGCCAAGTAAATTATATAGGTACATTCAAGTCATAGATCGAGTGCGCAATTGTAATTTTTAATATATTTTATTATCGTATTGATTAAATATATATATTAGAAATTATGCTCGGATAGTACCAATAAAGATAAGCAATAATTGTATTTGATATGCATGATTACTAACATGATCTTACTCACGCATTGCTGCATTCACAACATGCATGCCACCGACATGATATTAGATTTGGCGTGGTTCAGCCCGCCCACCGATGGTCCAGACCGGCAGTGATGACTGCCCACCGTTTGATATGTTACAGATGAGTATTGACTTGGCGAGCCTCAGCCGCCCACCGATATGATGGTCTAGACTGGCAGTGACGACTGCCTACCGTTAGTGGATCGATCAGCATGTGAATCATCGTGCATTCACGCATTCATCAATTTATGTGCGTTTTATATTTCATTTGAAGCTTGAATCTAGATATGTAACAAGGAAAGACACATTAAACAAACCCAAGGTAATAGAATATATTATTTACTTACTGAGTCATTTGACTCACCCCCTTATTTCCCCAAATTTTTAGATAAGTGATCTACTAGTTCCAGAGTTGTTACTTCTTCACGCAAGGGTCCCACGATCACGTATAGTGCCATCCAGCTAGTTCCCTCATTGGAGTCCCTTCAGTTATTTCTTTCTTTTCTTTCCACTTTAGATTATTGCTCCGTGGTACTTGAGCAGGATTCTAGATATTGTATTTTTCTTCCGCTATATTACTTTGCTATTCAGTTATAAAACCTCTTTTACAAATAATTTATCGATATTTGTTAAGACCGATATAGAGGCTTGCTTGGCAATTGGCATAGGTGTCAAGCGCCGATCTCGACTCTTTTATCGGGTCTTAACAAAGTCGGTATCAGAGGTCTTAGGTCCTCATAGTACACGGAGCTAGGACTTAGTAGAATTTTAATTATTGTAGTAAAGCGCGCCACCGCCATAAACAATGTTGTGCTATGACCTTTAGGATTTCTTCCTTTTTGATTCAGTTATGTCTTCCGATTGTCTTCCTATTTATTATTGTCTCAACCTTTTTCATATAGGTTGTGATGACACCAAACTTTCACAGATCAGCTCGTGTTCGTGCTATGGGCACTGCCCAAAATGTTCGAAGTGGTGATGCTCGTGATACTGAGTATCATGTTCCACCTGTGATACCTCGTGGACCTCAAGCAAGAAGAGGTGCACATAGCGCACCTGCGTCTACACCTCAAGTAGAACAGAATGCACCGCCAACCGTGCTGTCTGATGTTGTGGGCACTATGCAAGGTCTGATTAAGGTGTTAACCATTTGGTTCCACAGAATGTTACCACGCGACAACCCTCCATGCCGCCAGCTTCAGCCCCAGTTGTTCATTAGATTATCGAAGATGGAGGAATTAAGTTGGATGAATTTTTGAGGCATCAGCCACCTACTTTTAGTGGTACTGATGCGAAAGATGACCCCTAGGACATTTATCGATCAGACTCAGCGTCTTTGTCGCATCTTGCGTTGTTCGAGTTAGAGATCTGTTGAGTTGGCATCTTTTCGACTTCAGGGTGTTACCTTATCTTGGTTCGATAGTGTGATGGCCGGTTGGGATGCACAGCAGCCACGAATGGAGTGGGAGGAGTTCAAGACGTTATTCCTGGATAGATTTCTACCTGTCAGCGTGCGAGATACCAGGGCTAGGGAGTTTGAGACGCTGAAGCAAGAGGGCATGAGCGTCATTGATTATGTGAACAGGTTCACCGTCTTATCGATTTATGCCCCACATCTAGTGTCAACGGAGGATATGCGTGTCAAGCGGTTCATTTCAGGGTTACGAGACTCTATGTTTCATGCCATGGCCAGTGCTGAATTTTTGAGCTTTTCTAAGGTTGTGGATAAAGCTCTAGCTATTGAGGACAGACAGATTCAGGCGAGAGTTGCTCGTGAGTAGAAGAAGAGGCCCTTGAGAATGCTAATGCTGAGGGTGAGTGTGCACGTCGGGGAAAGTTTCAAAGTGATAGACCTTCAGTTTTTTAGAGGGGAGGACACCAGCCTCATGTGTCACACTGTAGTGATGGGGTGGCTTTTTAGGGCAGTAGATAGACACACTGAGGCTCAGGAGGTAATTGATGGACCAAAGTTATACGAATCATAAACACAGTATAACCCCCTTATTTAGACTGTTTGTCTATCTAACTTCTACGTATTAGTCCCGATATATTTCCACAGGGCATTTTAGAGACTGAAGTGAAAACACGCTAAGGAGAGGATTTTATGCTGAAAAGATAACAAGAGTCAATCCAAGGTCAAGATCATATGCCGACTGAAGAAATATCAAGGATCCTGACGTTGAATTGACCATAACAAATTAATCAGAAGAATCAGTAGTGGAGTCAAGACAGCCCGGGGAAGAAACACATTGACAGTTTTGTGAAAAGACTGCACAAAACTGTACAAAACTCACACATTGGGCAAAGATGACCGGCCACCATTCAAGGAGGTGGGCAAGGGAGGAGCTCCTACCCCTTGGGTGACCGGCAACCGGCGGCGCCACCTCCTCCACCAAAAGCCGCCGGCCTCCTCCCCTTCCTCCACATGTTGCCATCTCCTCCCTTGATTTCTCCTCCAATCAAAATGCAACACTTGCCACCCATCTCCACCACCCATCTCCTCCCCTTTTGGCTATAAAAGGAGGCCTCCTCCTCCTCATTTCAACACACCTCAATCTCATTTCACTTCTCTCTCTAGAAGTTGTAATATTTGTAACGTTGTAATCTTGGCTTTGGAAATAAAGGATAGCTCCCTTGGCGCTTCAACGGTTGTAAGTAATTCTTAGTATTTATTCAACTGTTTTATTTCCTTAGTTATAATGTTTAGCGCGATGAATAGTAGCTAAACTAGTAGTTCGGTAGAAGGGGCGCACTTGTATTATAAAATGTTTTAAGACTATTAACTTAGTGTCTAGTCTTAGTATTCAAAACTTGTTCTATGTGCCATATATCAAGTCAGAGTTTCTAAGGTTGAGTGGAAGCTGTCACAAGCAAAGCTCTTCCGTAGAAATTCGTGATCATACTTGGTAAGTGGAAGCTGTCACAAGCAAAACTTATCGAGGAGTTTGACTTATCTAAAACACCACTTGGTCAATAACGTAACTGGGAGATCAAGTGGATGCACTTACAGCTAAGATACTTCGAAAGAAGGAATTAGTTTTGCTTAGAACAAGTGTTGCTTTAAACGATGTTGCAAGTCTTGCGCTACGAAAGGGCCTCGATTCATCTTTGAATACTTAGGTAATTCACTAAAGGTCAATGATAAACAGGATATAATACAAGGCCCCTGAAATCGAACATTTATCTTTAATTATAAACTGTAATTTACTTTCCAGTATTAAAATCAACCAACCAACCAATCAATCAATCAAAATAGCTGGTAGCTTTAAAACCAACCAACCGACCTTAAACACGCTCCCACGCTGCGTAATCCCCCCGAAGAACAATTATTCCCCTGGTTCCCTTGGGTTCGACCCCTACTTACCAAGTACTACCTAGTAGTATAGTTGCGAGTAGCGGACTATAAATTTATTTGCACAATCGCTTTGACGACGAGCGGTTCTGTCAAATTGGCGCCGTTGCCGGGGAATCAGTTATCGGATAGTTGTTCTTTCCCTCCCCTTTCTTTTTCTTTCTTTTTTCTACGACAGCACCCATTACGCATGCATGGACAACGCGATTTCTGCCCCTGTTCGGAGGAACGGAGGGAGAAGACCCTGTACAGCACTGCCAAAACTTCCACCACGTCTGCCATCACATCAAACCGGAGAACGAAGTATTAGAGGAATTTAAGCTGAAATGCTTTAAATTCTCTCTAACCGACTTCGCCACGATATGGTACTACACATCCATCGCTTGCAGTGCAGAACGTTTCATAGACCTCTGCGTTCCGTTCCTGAAAGAATTCTCCCCACCATCTTTACGCCAAGAAACCCGTGAGAAGATCATGAGCCTTCATCAATCCCGGGATGAGACTTTGGACGAATACTACATGAACTACGATGCCATAGTCTCAAGCTGCCCGCACCATGGATTTACGAAGAAAGTTCTTCTCCAAAAATTTCTTCGTGGGATGAGGGCCGAAGAGCTGGGAAGAGTTAACGAAGCTATGAAAAGGTCTGCCGCAAACCTCACCATTGCAGACATGTGGTACCTTATAATCGGCCTGGCCGCTACCACAAGACGAGTACCCCAAACTGATAAGGAAATGCAGACAGAAGAAGCTGATCCTGAGGCTGATGAAGAAGAAACCACCGAACCGTCAGAAGAGACTCCTGAACCGTCTGAGGAATCAGACATGGAAAGCACCGGAAGCAACGAAGTAGGAGTCCAGAACACCACTGACGAACTGCCCAAGCCATACCCGACTATCATTACCCATGCAGCTGAAACTATCTACGATCAGTTCTTCACGAACCAACATGACGAGGCAGAACCAAGCCTCATGAGGCCTTCCCGACTTTTCCCCTTAATTAATGAGCAAGTCGCCATGAACTATGCGATCCAAGAAGAAGCTCAAAGGAGAATGGGAAAAGCACCTCTGCAGAATGACCCCTCGATGGAGCAGTGCTATGCCGCAACCGGACTAGGTAGTCCCAAATACAAAAACTTCGAAAGGCTGGTAGTGAAAGGTCCATCACTCCCTCCGGGGTATTGGAAAGAAAAGATCCCGAAACCAAGAAGTCCTAACCAGAACACAACATCCGGCAAGAAGTCAGGAAGAAGCAACACTGGAACGGTGGCAAAGTTTGACCTCAGCCACCCATGGGACCCAAACCAGTAATCCACAACGAGGTACTGTCGAGGCAACGACGTTAAACAAGTGCACTGGTCGGGAGGTAACCCGACACTATCTTACTTTTCTGCACTTTAATTTCTGTCATTTAAATTCAGTATTTAGTTTTAAGCTTGCATGACTTTTGAACTAAGGCACGCCTTCGTTCAAAAGTGGGGGGGGGGGGGGTGAGAACCACCTATGTACATAAATAACATGCAGCTGTTTTTCTTTTTTTAGTAATAGTATCTTTTAAAAATTATGAACTTAAGAATGTGAAAAAGATAAATCATAATTCATGCATTAACCTTGTGAAAATTCAACTGTTTAAAAACTTAGAATGTAACTTTCCATTTGTCCTTTGTGCTGAGATAACTAAGGATGTGGAGTTGATAGAAATGCCCTAGAGAGGCTTGGCAAGCAATCGAAGGATCAGATCAAACTATATGGTTTTCGAAGTCAGTGGAGGCTGCACTTCGGGTTCTCAGTGAATAATTGAAGTCAACTCCGCCAAGAAGCATCTATGCAAAGGCGAGGACGGGAATCAGACCGTCCTCTCTCTAGTCAAAATAGCCGAGAAAATAGATGGGCGACCCTCATCTTGACCCGCGCAAAACGACAAAGACGAGAGGAGCGGGGAGGTATTTCCATAGGCTTGCGGGCGATGATTGGACCTCCCAAAAAGGCTCGAGAAAATGGACTAGCAGTCACAAAAAGGCGAAAAGCTCAATGAAGCAAATCAAAAGAGGCCAAAGGCCCAAAATTGTGAAGGTTTTAACCGAGCAAAAGTGAAGCACTCAAAAAAGTCAAATCAAAGGCCAAAGGCCGATTCACTACAACAAAAAAGCAGTCCCTCGCCAAAGAAGAAAATCAAAAAGGCTCAACTCACTGAAACCCGAATCGAATCATGTGCTAGAGAAAGCTACAAGAAAACCATATAGTAAGAGACGATCCCAAGATTGCAGTCCAGGAGCCTAAAAAGGGCTATCTCCCGAGACATCCAATATAATTTGCATCTCAGCACGGAGGTACAAGTATTAAGTTTCTTCTATTTATTTACGCAGTTTAATTTGGTAATAAGTAAGCAATGCATGAATTAGGATAGATCGAGTACCACAGTCTAATTTTCATATTCCAAAGCCAAACTTAGAACTTACGCCCTTTAATAGCATTGTTCGGGACGAACAACTAAAAGTGGGGGGTAATCTGATGGACCAAAGTTATACGAATCATAAACACAGTATAATCCCCTTATTTAGACTGTTTGTCTATCTAACTTCTACGTATTAGTCCCGATATATTTCCACAGGGCATTTTAGAGACTGAAGTGAAAACACGCTAAGGAGAGGATTTTATGCTGAAAAGATAACAAGAGTCAATCCAAGGTCAAGATCATATGCCGACTGAAGAAATATCAAGGATCCTGACGTTGAATTGACCATAACAAATTAATCAGAAGAATCAGTAGTGGAGTCAAGACAGCCCGGGGAAGAAACACATTGACAGTTTTGTGAAAAGACTGCACAAAACTGTACAAAACTCACACATTGGGCAAAGATGACCGGCCACCATTCAAGGAGGTGGGCAAGGGAGGAGCTCCTCCCCCTTGGGTGACCGGTAACCGGCGGCGCCACCTCCTCCACCAAAAGCCGCCGGCCTCCTCCCCTTCCTCCACATGTTGCCATCTCCTCCCTTGATTTCTCCTCCAATCAAAATGCAACACTTGCCACCCATCTCCACCACCCATCTCCTCCCCTTTTGGCTATAAAAGGAGGCCTCCTCCTCCTCATTTCAACACACCTCAATCTCATTTCACTTCTCTCTCTAGAAGTTGTAATATTTGTAACGTTGTAATCTTGGCTTTGGAAATAAAGGATAGCTCCCTTGGCGCTTCAACGGTTGTAAGTAATTCTTAGTATTTATTCAACTGTTTTATTTCCTTAGTTATAATGTTTAGCGAGATGAATAGTAGCTAAACTAGTAGTTCGGTAAAAGGGGCGCACTTGTATTATAAAATGTTTTAAGACTATTAACTTAGTGTCTAGTCTTAGTATTCAAAACTTGTTCTATGTGCCATATATCAAGTCAGAGTTTCTAAGGTTGAGTGGAAGCTGTCACAAGCAAAGCTCTTCCGTAGAAATTCGTGATCATACTCGGTAAGTGGAAGCTGTCACAAGCAAAACTTATCGAGGAGTTCGACTTATCTAAAACACCACTTGGTCAATAACGTAACTGGGAGATCAAGTGGATGCACTTACAGCTAAGATACTTCGAAAGAAGGAATTAGTTTTGCTTAGAACAAGTGTTGCTTTAACCGATGTTGCTAGTCTTGCGCTACGAAAGGGCCTCGATTCATCTTTAAATACTTAGGTAATTCACTAAAGGTCAATTATAAACAGGATATAATACAAGGCCCCTGAAACCGAACATTTCTCTTTAATTATAAACTGTAATTTACTTTCCAGTATTAAAATCAACCAACCAACCAATCAATCAATCAAAATAGCTGGTAGCTTTAAAACCAACCAACCGACCTTAAACACGCTCCCACGCTGCGTAATCCCCCCGAAGAACAATTATTCCCCTGGTTCCCTTGGGTTCGACCCCTACTTACCAAGTACTACCTAGTAGTATAGTTGCGAGTAGCGGACTATAAATTTATTTGCACAATCGCTTTGACGACGAGCGGTTCTGTCAGTAATCAGAGATGAGATTCGAGCTCAGTCATCCGTGGTTCTAGCTCAACTAGTCACATAAGGGTTTCTTGTAAGTCACGTGGTCGCGCTCATGGAGGAGTTTGTTTTACGGAGATTGGAGCTTGCTTTAGTTGTGGCCATAATGGACATTATATGAGTCAATGCCCGACGCGCGGTGGTAGTTTACAGCATATGACTGCTCGACCAGCCTCTTCATATGCATCTGTGATGCAGCCTTTTGGGCAACCACATATTTTTTAGAGGATAGTATGTTGTCTATGTTCCTGCAGTACAACATCAGAGTGAAGGAGTCGGACAAACTCCTAACCAGGCCGGAGGTAGCTAATCTCAGGGACAGGATGGGGGAGCTCAGGCGAGAGTCTTTGCACTGACACCACAAGATGCTCAGGCATCTAATGACGTGGCTACAGGTACTTTACATGTTTACGACTTTGATGCTTCTATATTGTTTAATCCCGGCTCTACGCATTCATATATTGCTCCACATTTTGCTGCACACTTTTCTGCATCACCCACAATGTTAAAATGCCCCTTAGTGGTGTCTACTCTTGTTGGTGATCTAATTAGAGCAGACAGTATATCATTCTATTTATACCCAGTTGTTGAGCCATGACATGTTTGCTGATTTGATTTTACTCAACATGCTCGACTTTGATATCATTTTGGGTATGGATTGGCTGTCGACTTATTATACGACTCTTGACTGCCACGAGAAAATGATCACATTTCGTCTTCTGAATGAATCAGAGTTTACTTTTATATGTGATTCTAATCCATCATCTCCGTACTTGATATCGACATTGAGGGCTGATAAGCTATTAAAGAAGGGATGTCAGGCATTTTTGGCGATGATTATAAATTCCCGTTCTCAGCCGCAGACACTCATGGTAGATTCTGTGTCGGTTGTAACTGAGTTTATTGATGTGTTCCTGGAAGATTTACCAAGACTTCCTCCTGCGAGATATGTAGAGTTTTGCATCGATTTGGTCCCTGGTACGGAACCCATCTCGATTCCTCTTTATCGAATGGCTCCGGTGGAGCTGAAAGAATTGAAAGCCCAGTTGCAGAAGCTTCTCGACAAGGGATTTGTGCACCCTAGTGTTTCTCCTTGGGGTGCTCCTGTATTGTTTGTAAAGAAGAAAGATGGAACAATGAGATTATGCATCGATTATCGTCAGCTGAACAAGGTGACCGTGAAGAACAGATATCCTTTGCCGAGGATTGATGACTTGTTTGATCAGTTGCAGGGAGCTCAGTGTTTCTCGAAGATTGATTTACGTTTTGGATATCATCAGCTGCGGATTAGAGAGTGTGATATTCCGAAGACAGCTTTTCAGACCCGTTATGGTCATTATGAATTTTTAGTGATGTCTTTTGGACTCACAAATGCGCCAGCTGCTTTTATGGGAATGATGAATAATGTCTTTAGAGATTTTCTTGACACGTTTGTCATTGTGTTCATTGATGATATTCTGATATACTCGAAGACAAATGAGGAGCATGTAAAATTTTTAAAGTGCGAGTTTTGGATGGATAGTATTGCATTTCTTGGGCACATTGTCTCTAGTGAGGGAGTGAGGGTGGATCCCTCAAAGGTATCAGCAGTTGAGCAAGGGGCTACGCTTACTTCAGTCGCGGAGATTTGTAGTTTCTTGGGTCTGGCTGGTTATTATCGTCGCTTCGTGCAAGACTTCTCACGTATAGCTGCACCATTGACCCATTTAACTCAGAAGGGAGTCAAGTTTGACTGGTCGTAGGAGTGTGAGGATAGCTTTCAGAGACTGAAGAAAGCCTTGCCTACGGCACCGATTTTGGCCCTACCTTAAGGTTCAGGTGGATTCACCGTGTTTTGCGATGCTTCCAGAGTCGGATTGGGGTGTGTACTAATGCAGCACGACCGAGTTATTGCTTATGCTTCTAGACAGTTGAAGAAACATGAGCATAACTACCCTACTCACGACTTGGAATTAGCTGCTGTAGTCTTTGCTTTGAAGATGTGGCAACATTATTTATATGGTGAGACATTTGAAGTCTTTACAGATCACAAGAGTTTGAAGTATGTGTTCAGTCAGAAAAACCTTAACCTCCGACAGGGTAGATGGATGGAGTTGTTGAAGGATTATGACTTTACTATATCCTACTATCCGGGAAAGGCGAATGTAGTTGCAGATGCTCTTAGTAGGAAGTCAATGGGAAGTTTATCACATATACTAGACTCCAAGAGAAAACTTGCTAGAGATTTATCACATGTACATAATAGGGGAGTTTCACTTGGAGTGAGCGAGAAGGGTCTCATAGCGCACTTACGAGTCGTCCCTACCTTAGCTACTCGGATCGGAGAAACTCAAGGTAGTGACCCTACAATGAGGAGGTTAATCAGGGAAGTTCGAGAAGGTATGCATGCAGATTTCTCAGTGGGTGATGATGGTATTCTTCGATTTAGAGATTGATTATGTGTCCCTGGTGGTGAATTACGTCATGAAATTCTGAGAGGCTCACTGTACACCTTATACTATGCATCCAGGTTCTACCAAGATGTACCATGACCTTCAGAGTGACATGAAACATGAAGTAGCGGATTATGTCTCGAGATGCTTGACTTGTAAGCAAGTGAAAGCTGAAAACAAGAAACCTGCTGGTTTACTCCAGAGTATTGAGATCCCAGAGTGGAAGTGGGAGTGCATTACTATGGGTTTTGTTACAGGACTTCCACGCACGCATAAGGGGTATGATTCAATTTGGGTGATCGTGGATAGACTTACGAAAACAGCACATTTCATCCCGATAAAGACCAATTATTTGTCAGAGCAGTATGCACGCATCTATATTGATGAGATTGTTCGTCTACACGGTGTGCCTGTATCTATCATTTCTGACCAAGGCACACAGTTCACTTCCAGATTTTAGAGATCTGTCAGGAGGCCTTGGGTACACTGTTACATTTGACCACTGCATTTCATCCACAGATAGACGGTCAGTCAGAGAGGACTATACTATGCTAAGAGCGTGCGTCAATGATTTCAAAGGTCGTTGGGACCGATATTTGTCAGTGATGGAGTTTGCTTATAATAATAGTTACCAGTCAAGCATCCAGATGGCTCCTTTCGAGGCGCTTTATGGCAGGAGATGTAGGTCGCCTATTGGGTGGTTTGAGTTGGGTGAGAGTAAGTTACTCTGATCCGATTTGATATGAGATGCTACTGATAAGGTCCGGTTGATTAAGGATAAACTATTAGTAGTTCAGAGTCAACAAAAGTCTTATGCTGATTCCAAACGCAGAGAGTTGGAGTTCCAAGTTGGTGATCTTGTCTTTTTGCGAGTCTCTCCAATGAAAAGAGTTTTGAGATTTGGCAAGAAAGTCAAGCTCAGTCCGCGATACATTTGTCCTTTTTGAGATTCTTGAGCGAGTTGGCAATGTTGCTTATAGACTGGCTCTCCCATCGACGTTTTCTAGCATACATCCAGTATTTCACATCTCAATGATGCGGAAGTATATATCAGATCCTAGTCATGTATTGGAATACGAGCGACTACAAATAGGTGATACTTTATCTTATGATGAGCAACCCGTGGCTATTCTGGATCGACAAGTGAAGAGATTACGAAACAAGGAGATAACTTCTGTCAAAGTCCTATGGAAAAATCATACGGAAGCAGAGGCAACAGGGGAATCTGAGAGGGACATGAAAGCGAGATACCCTCATATTTTTGAATCTCAAGGTATGATCAGTTAAATTTGGGGACCAATTTTTTTTGAAGGAGGGTAGAATGTTATACCCGATCAATTTAGTCATAAATAAGTGGAATTAACCAAGAAGGGGTCAATAAGGAAATACGGAAACCAAATTTATTTAAAATAAATAAAAGGGGCATGATTGCGAGTTTGACAAAGTCAAATAAGGAGATATGGATGGTTTGGGGAAATGTAACGGCTGATGTAGTGGGAGGTTAGGGTTTGGTCTAAACTATTGGTATATATGTACTGATAGATGGATCCAAGGGAAACAAATCACCTTCCATCGTGTCAGTTCGATCAGGTTCCGAATTGTGACACAGAAGGCTTGGATGAACTAGGTATTTGCTCTGTACGTTACCGATAAGATCCAATTCCATATTCATGAAAAGTTTTTGGAAACTGTCTTCTTAATCAAGATTTTGTTCTAGATTGTGATTCAAATCAGAATTTGTGATCAGAGAAGTGGGTGGACGTGGACATTGGACAACCACAGTTCAAGCTAAAAGAAACAGGTGTGAGGTTTCTCATGAGCCGATTGATTTGACTTGATGAGTTCTCTGACACAATAGAAGTTCATTAGAAAGTGTATGAGATATGCTAAATGGTCCGGGCAATGTTATCTAGATTCATGTTTTCAACATCTGACAACTTTTCATTGTGATGGCTAATTACAAAGTTGTCTTAGCATTAAAATATGACATGATTAATTTGTGCTAGAGAACTCACATGGGCTATTATGAGTTGGGGAAACCGAGGTGAAAGGTGTTGTTTTGGGAACCAAGTTCACATAGAACCTCAAGTTTGATGTTATGCAGTATCAAGTTTTTTTGATTAAATTGTTAACACGTGTGATGTTAGTAGGATTGAAACACATATGGGGACGCTACTGGTGTAATTACATATATTGACATTGAGATCATCACATATAGGGCTGAGAAAAGAGTCTAAATGAGTATGAGGTTGATTAGTCTTGTTTTTAGCTGCAGTTGTTTGAGCCAAGCAAATTATATAGGTACATTCAAGTCATAGCGAGTGCGCAATTGGTTAGTTTATAATATATTTTATTATCGTACTGATTAAATATATATATTAGAAGTTATATTCGGATAGTACCGATAAAGATAAGCAATAATCGTATTTGATATGCATGATTACTGACATGATCTTACTCACGCATTGCTGCATTCACGACATGCATGCCACCGACATGATATGAAATTTGGCGTGGTTCAGCCCGCCCACCGATGGTCTAGACTAGGGGTGGGCGAAAAGACCGAAAAAACCGAACCCGGCCCGAACCGAACCGAAAAAAACTCGAACGGGCCGGTTTTTCTCGTACCAAAAACCAAACCGAAAAAACCCGAACCGAAGGGTTTGGTTCGGTTCGGTCTCGGGTTTGCTTTTTTTTCAGACCGAAAGCCAGAACCGAACCGAAAATATGTGTTTTCTGTCAATTTACAGAACCCGACCCGAACCGAACCGAATGGTTCGGTTCGGTTCGGTCTCGGGTTTGCTTTTTTCACGGACCGAAAGCCCGAACCGAACCGAAAATATGTGTTTTCTGTCAATTTACAGAACCCGGCCCGAACCGAACCGAACCCGGCCCAAACCGAACCGAAAATTGAATTTACATAAAAAGACCGAAAAAATCCGAAAAAGACCGAAAACCCCGAAAAAAGACCGAAAAAACCCGAAAAAGATCAGAAAAAAACTGGAAAATCACAAAAAAGGACCGAACCGACCTGAACCGACCCGAACCGAAAAGGACCGAACCAAAAAAGCTCGAAAACCCGAACCGAAAAGACCGAAAGGACCGAAAAAGACTGAACCGGCCCGAAACCCGAATTTTCGGGCTTTGGTCGGTTTTCAATTTTAGAAGGACCGAAACCGAAGCGAGCCGAATTTTCGGGTTTCGGTTCGGTTTTCACAAAAAACCGGCCCAAACCGACCCGAGCCCAGCCCTAGTCTAGACTAGCAGTGATGACTGCCCACCGTTTGATATATTACAGATGAGTTTTGACTTGGCGAGCCTCAACCGCCCACCAATATGATGGTCTGGACTGGCAGTGACGACTGCCTACCGTTAGTTGATCGATCAACATGTGCATCATCGTGCATTCACGCATTCATCAATTTATGTGCATTTTATATTTCATTTGAAGCTTGAATCTAGATACGTAACAAGGAAAAACACATTAAATAAACCCACGATAATAGAATATATTATTTACTTACTGAGTCATTTGACTCACCCTTTATTATCCCCAAATTTACAGATAAGTGATCTACTAGTTCCGGAGCTGTTACTTCTTCACGCAAGGGTCTCACGATCACGTATGATGTCGTCCAGCTAGTTCCCTCATTGGAGTCCCTTCAGTTATTTCTTTCTTTTCTTTCCACTTTAGACTATTGCTCCGTGGTACTTGAGCAGGATTCTAGATATTGTATTTTTCTTCCGCTATATTACTTTGCTATTCAGTTATAAAACCTCTTTTATGAATAATTTATCAATATTTGTTAAGACCGATATAGAGGCTTGCTTGACAATTGGCATAGGTGTCAAGCGTCGGTCTCGACTCTTTTATCGGGTCGTGACAAAAAACTACCTCTTAAATTGATCATCCGGAAAAGACAATTCCATGACCGGCAAGTAAGTAATTTGCTACCTTAGGCCATAGAATTGAGATTCGACTATCCAATGACAACGAGGAGATTTTTCAATTTTCTACCCCGGAGTATTTGATAAAAAAAAACAGTGGGAGGTAGTGACAAGTCGGAATACCATCTTGATTTCAAGAATAGTTGGTGGACTTCGACCATGACTTATGTTGGAAATTACACAGTACTTACACTGTGAGGGTTTAGGGTTTACCCACATAACAAGTTGTCCATGATATTCTACTGTACATGCATAACGTATTTCTACTACATTATTATTATTGTTAACTTAACTACTAAATTGCGATGAGTACATAGTGCACTCCAAATGGTTTAGAAAATTTTAATTTACTTTAAAGGTACGAAATAGGTCATGCAACTAATTTTATGCGTAACCAATGCATGATACCGTTAACTTGTTGATTATTTTTTTAAAGTATAAGGGTTCTAACGGACTCATGGAGGCCAGTTTTCGTTAAATTGTAGTTAATGAGGGAAATCACGGAGGTTACTTACGTTTTGGAGCAATTATGATCCTCCAACAGATACTGATGGATTTGGTAGACAAAGCACTTCACATTTATGTTTGCTTCTCTGAATGTAATTGACAAACTTTTAATGTTTTGTTCTTACTATTAGGTATCTGTTTGGCGTATAAAATCAAATTGTTATTTGAATATAACTAGCAACAATGGTGTGAAGGTACGAGTGCAGTCACTCAATATTTTCATTTAACCCGTACATCGTGGCCGGGATGGTTGCGCGTAAATGTTGTCGCACAATTGATTTGTAATGATTGACGACCTTGGGTGTACAATAAAAAAACTTGTTGATTATTTGTCTATGTATAAGGGTTCTAGCGGACTCATGGAGGCCAATTTTCGTTAAAGTATGGTTAATGAGGGAAATCATAAAGGTTACTTATTTATTGGCACAATTATGGTCCTTCAAATACTGATGGATTTGCAAGACAAAGCACTTCACATTTATGTTTGCTTCTCTGAATGTAATTGATAAACTTTTAATGTTTTGTTCCTACTATTAGATATCCGTTTGGCGTACTAAATCAAATTGTTATTTGAATATTACTAGCAACAATGTTGTGAAGGTACGAGTGCAGTCACACAATGTTTTCATTTAACCCGTACATCGTGCGACGACTGCACGACAAACGTTGTTGCATAGCTATCGCACAATTGATTTGTAATGATTGCCGACCTCGGGTGTACAATAGCTACACTTGTTATTACACAACCATCGCACAACTACCGTACAAACAATTTGTAATGGTTACATACATTAGGTGTGCGACAACATCACTTGCTATAGCATAGCCGCCACACAGCTGTCGCAATATACACCTTCAATACATACCCACACTTCTATTATTTTCCTACCCCTCCAATCATCCCCATCCGTTCTTCTTTGCACTTCATCTCTACCATAAAATTTCTCCATATTTTGTTTCTGGTGCAGATTAAGATATAAATTGAGGCGTGTACAGTGATTGCATACTATTTTCTCAGTTTATTACTACAAATATCATGTTGTATTTAATTGTCTAGCGTACGAACTTGTAAAAATATTGACGATGTCCTTGTCATTGTTATAGTTATTTTGCTTCCGGTTTTAAACAATTGAATGGTTAATTCAAGAACGATCATGGATGTACAATCAATGTGATCCATGCAAAGCTAACTGTAACGAAACTGTCATGTGTTGGGTTCATGAGTTTATAAAGCTAATAATTTCAAGGGGTGGAAATTCCAACGGGAACATAATGCATTGTCCCTGTAGGAAATGAAAGAATAAAAACACCAAGAAGCCCATATCAATTCACTATTCACTTACAGTATCCGACATGCGAAGATGTGCCAACTTTCAAGATGGGATGAATGATGGGTGACAGTCGTTTCATCAAAATGGTTAATGACATCGCTGGTCTTTCATGGGAAATTTCAAACTTCGCGCTTGCATTATCAGTGGAGCCCATAGCAATCGCAAGAGGGTTCTATAATCTTTTAAAGCCTAGTTACAATCCGTTAACGAAGGGTATACTACCGAGACTGAATTGTCTATGCATATGAAGTTGCTTCAAACAAAATTTGATTCCAGTTTATGAGAAGCTGCATATGATTCTATCGGCCGAATTTGACAGAGCTTAGCAGACTGCGATAATCGACTCCTTAAATCATTTAACCAATCAATGAAATTTGTTAAGAACTCCGACACGAGGTACAAAATGATAGATGTCTGCAAAAATGGTTGTATGATTTACTATACCGAAGACGAGAACATGAGAAACTATCGATTACCTAGCGAATCGAGATACCATCAATCTACTGAAGCAACAAGTTTAACCAATTATGTCTGAATTGCCAAAGCGTCAATGTTTCACTCGGAGATAATACCGTGACTCCAAATGTTATTTACGACGCAGAGCACAACCAGACTTACGTCGTGACACGCACACAAAGAAGGGGTCATAAGAACATAATGAGGCATCCTTCTGATGTAGGAGCGTTTAGGGCTCCGAATTAGTATTTTAGCTTTAATTCTTTGTTTTAGTTTTTAAGCAGCATTATCTTTTAGGCAGCATTATCTTTTTAGGTAGCATTATCTTTTTAGGCAGCCTATAATTATCTTTTTAAATTTCCTTTCCTAATTAGGTTTTATATTTTCCTATTTAAACCTACCTTAGGGTTTTAGTTATGTATCTTATTTTCCAATCAATAAACCTTTGGTTTTTCGTTTTTGGTGGATTCCAAAACTTTCTTGGTGGATTCCAAGCTTTTTTGGTGGATTACAAGCTATCCACAAATTCATTGCTGGTGAATTCGTTTATCCCAATTTTCTCGCTGCGTCAGTTGGTATCAGAGCATGTTCGATGGAGCCCTAAACGCTCCTACATCACCTTCCCATAGAGAGTCATGGAACATTTTGACTCCTGCCATCCTCATTTTGCCGCAGAGACTCGAAACGTACGGTTAAGTTTGTGTTCGATGGATTTAGTCCATTTAAGACATTAGGGAAGCATTACTCGTGTTGGCCTATAATTGTCACTTCATACAATCTGCATCCATGAAAGTGCATGAAGATAAGATTCGTGTGGCTGATTGTCCTCATTCCGGTCCTACCTACCCAAAGAAGAGAATTAGCATGTACTTGAGGCCTCTCAATGAAGATTTCCTTTTTTTTTGAAATGTCTGAGTTGACATGTCCGATGCGAGTAGTCGCCAAAATTTTCAAATGCGAGTACTACTTATTTGGACAATATTCAATTTGCTGGCATAAATACTGCTTTTGGGAAGGTCGACATAAAGAAAATTGGGATGTCCATACTGTATGGAGGACACTAAGACCTTCTAACTCCCATATCCATCGTAAGGTATCTTATTTTGATTGTCACGTAAGGTTTCTATCCATATATCATGCCCGCCGTAACAATTCAAGGAGTTTTAGTAGAGATAACAGAGAATATTACGATCTGATTCCATTTAGAATCAACCTCAATACGTACAACAGATTGCGTGATTTAGTTACATTTGGGAGCATGGAATGATAAAAACAATTGAAAGCTTCGACGTTACTTATAATTCAACGTTACTGAGGAAATTTGAAGTTGTGGCACAATCTCGATGTTAAACATATAGAGAAGAACAAGTCTGAAAAATGTGTACAACACAATAATGAACGTGAAGGGGAAGTTAGAAGACAACGACATCAAGTGCGCATTGGCTACGAATAAAGCGAAGTACACACTCACTAATGAACAAGTTGTAATTGCCTTTCAATGGATTACGAAGCTAGATTTTCTGGATGGTGTTGGTTCGCACCTGGAATGTTTTTTTATATGCGCGAAAGGAAATTATCTGTACACATAAGTCATCACGCTTTTGTAAAATGGCAAGTTGTGTTGGTCTTAGACTATGTACACCCAGGGACGAACCCAGGAATCGGAATAGAGGGTGGCTAGTCAATTACATTTAAAAAATGATGTTTTTTATATTGCTCAAAAATTATTTGTTATTGAATCCGTACTACACATTTCAGCTAGTATTTTGTCAGTATTGATAACCAAGCAACCCGATAAAATGCATCTTCCACTTGTTGCGATTCAACCAAAACTAATATAAGCTCTTCGAACACCGTCAAGCTTACCATTGAGTTACTTTCATATTTTTATTGTAAATCGTGTCACGTTCTAACTGGTTGTTATCAAAATCGTAATTAATTTGAAGCCTTTGTAATTTAGAGCATGATTGTTATTCATTATGTAACTAACTGTCTTGCTCTGAATTTTGAAACCAAATATTAGAATTGACCAGTTTGTATACATAAAAACAAAAATCAGTGTAATTTAATTATATAAATAGTAAATTAAACTAATATACTCTATTTCAAAATCAAAATAACACAAATCAACAAACCTAATTCTCACAATTCACATCACCTAAAGTCAAAATTATATAAACTCTAACTTCAATCACACTAGATAACTCCAAAGCACACCAGTTCTTTCGAAATCTCATTAATTGAAAAAATAAAAATAACATGATGAAAGAAAATAACTTTCTAAATTTACAAGTTTACTAAATTAAAGAATTAAATTAATCATATTATACATAAATAAAATTTGATATTTATTAAATAAAAAAACAATTTGAAAAAACTTGGGTGTGACACATGTCACCCCTGACCTTCACTGCATACGTCACTGTGTACACAATGACCAAAAATATTTGATCATCTCTTTCTCTATCACTATCTTTTTCATCCTCAAAATTTTTGTCATATCTCATGATTATTTTGGTCATATGCATCTCACTAATGATAAAAAAATTCACCATCATTTTTTGACATATGTCCATTTTCCATTTGTTCATCATTATAGAATTCTGAAATTTTATTAAAATATAACGATATACTTATACACATCTATTTATAGATCTCAAAATAATAATCATGGGTATTCTTTTTGTATTTTTTTGATTTGTAATTTGTAAGATTTAACGTGACCTGTGTTCATATTTTATTGTTTCATTTACTTTTATGTAGGTCCCTATCACCCCAAAAAAAAACCGAGTTCCGGATAATGATGCATACTTTTCCCAATTAAAATTGTGTTTATTCTTCATCAGTTCTCCTCCTCCACGCCATCACCTAACGTCGCCTTCACTCATCAATTTCGATCCCAAATTAAAATTTTCAGCTCAAATTCACCTGCAAGATCAACATCCTTTGTGCACGTTCTTCAGAGCCGCCGCCCAGGTTCGATTTCGATTTTACAATCTTGTTCCTGGTTCAATAAGCTTTGTTAGGGTTGACGAGTTAATAGCCGTTGATTTATGGTGTAGGCTGGGTATGGACCGGAATAGGTTGCTAAGTTTTGTGCTTCTTGTATGCTGCTGCTCTCTTTTCTCTTTTGCTGGAGCAAGAGGTTAGTTGATTTGCTAAGCAAGTTCGTTCTCTCTTTTTTTTGTATAAAAAGTTTTCATTTTTTTTATTATTTGTTTGAAAAACTATGAATGTTTGTTTGAGTATTTGGTGATGGTTCTTATCTTGTTGTTCCTTCAAATTTATTTATCAAAACCCTGAGAGATTTCCCCCTGAAAGCAGAACTTAGGTTCGAGCATAAAGCTGTGTACAATCATACTGTTGCCACAATCTTAGTGGAATATGCATCTGCGGTAAGAGTGATTTAGTGAGCTTTCATTTCGAAGTTTTTTTTTCTTTTTTCATTTCCGAGTTTTCTCTCTGACACAAGTGGAATGATAAACTGTTCATATAGTTGTTTATAGAAGCTGTTTTTGGTTCTTTCCTTTTTTGCAGGTGTATGTTTCTGATTTGACTGACCTGTTCTCTTGGAAATGCTCAAGATGTGATGGCGTGATTGAGGTACAGGCAGATGCTCCATGTTCTTGATGTAAAAATTGTTTCCTTGTTTTAGCACCAAATGCTTGTTTGGTGTTTCATAATTCTACGTCTGCAGGGTTTTGAGATATTAGAATTAGTTGTTGATGTGCAGCATTGCCTACAGGTGAATCTCTTTTCCCCGCTTCTCTCGTTGTCTCTCTTTAAGTTGGGCCTTGCATTTGTTGCTGGCATATTTGTTTGATACTATAATTGGATATGTATGTGTGTTACAGGCATTTGTGGGAGTCGATAAAGGTCTACATGCCATTGTAATTGCGTTCAGGGGAACTCAAGAACACAGGTTAGTAAATGCATTATGAAGTTATTAGTTTACATATTCATGATAAATGAGAACTCCTAACAACTGGAGTTAGATTGTCTACCTGAAAGTTTTAAACAATAATTTTTTCACCAGTTAGAGACTTGTATGATTCTTGGTGCCTTTAGTAGCGCTGGCAAGTCCCTGAAGGCTTTGAGTTGTGCACTTATAGTTTATCGTTACTTCAAGTGCTACTCATAGTGTTCGTCTTGGTTCGATTCATACTCTTGAAAATGGAGGAAATAACTTCTATGGTCTAATGCAGGGGATATTGGATAGTTTCCATGCATGTAGCTGTTAGTGTCTAGATTACCATTTGAAAAGATCACAAAATGATTACTTATTGGTTACAATGAAATGATTGAAGGGATTCAATGGATGCATTCAATCTTTGTCTCCTGGTGTACCACAAAGTAAAGACCCGTGAATCTCATTTTATGTTCTGTTTGTTCGTATACGCCAATTTGTCACTCTCTGAAGCTGGCGTTCACCAAATTTGCAAATATTGGGTTTGAGAATAATATTGTGAGAGTGGAAGCTGTCATGTCATCCAGTTGGGTAAAAGTATTACGTATGCGTAGTACTTGGTTTAAGGAATCAATGAATCATGTTTGTGAAAGTAAACAGGAACCGAGCTATTCTTATTGGAGGTCTTAAGAAGGAACATCATATTATCACCGAGATCTTTGCTTCTTTCCAAAATTTTCGTGTCTAGCAGAAAGCTTTTATCTATGTACTAGTTTTAGGTTCGCTGCCATCTAAAACATTCTTACATGGCAGCATACAAAACTGGATTGAAGACCTTTATTGGAAACAGCTCGATATAAGCTACCCTGGGATGCCCAATGCTATGGTATGCACTGTAAAAATTTTCCTCACGCCGTCAGCGCCTTAATCTGTATTGTATAAATAAGTTAGGAAGACTTATATGTAATGCCATATTTCAGGTACACCATGGATTTTATTTTGCTTACCACAATACAACCATGCGTCTGGGAATTCTCAATGCGATTAAGACTGCAAAAGAGATTTATGGGGAAATGAAAATTATTGTCACCGGGCATTCAATGGGAGGGGCTATGGCTTCCCTATGTGGATTAGATCTTGCTGTATGTACTACTTGCAACTTAATCTTTTGTTGTTTCCAGTTCTGTACTCTATTTGTGGTATATGATTACTACTCATCGATGTTTTGATTGCACAAGGAAGTGGATGGCATATTTGTAGTTTCTAGTGTTTAGCAGCTGAAGTTAAAAATCTACCAGCTAGTAAAAGAAGAAGAAAAACGAAACATGTGTCTTGTTACCTGAAACATCCTGTGTAGATGTCATTCTTTACTTTTTTGAGCCTTTTGGTAAAGGATAGAGCCAATAAAGCATAGGTGTCTTTTATTGCGTTTCTCTTCATATAATTGTTAGTTAGTGTGTATGGATCGGAATATACCTCTTACATGGCATGCTTTGAAGTAAAAATGTCATTTAAGGTATCTTTTGTTTGCAGGTCAACCACGATGCGAATGAAGTTCAGGTTATAACTTTTGGGCAACCTCGTATTGGTAATGCAGCTTTCGCGAGTTACTATAGCCAACTTGTACCAAATATGATTAGAGTCACGAACAACCATGACATTGTTCCCCATCTGCCACCGTATTATACACATTTTCCTCAAAAGACATACCACCACTTTCCCAGAGAGGTAATTTTGGCACCTGGTTCCAAATATTTTTTAATATCCTTGAAATGGCACACTTTCAAGTGGATTTATAAAAACAGAACCCAGTGTAATCCCCGTCTTTGCTTCCTGCTGCTCTGGTTGACTTGTGATCTTGAACTGGAGGTTTCGATAATCAATATCAGCAACTTATATCATTACACATCTTGTATCATTACACAATCTCTTGGAGGAGTTGGCTTAAAACTTATGGGCAGCAACTATCTTTGAGTTCTTATTATTTAGGATCCCCAAGTTGTGTAGCTTTGAGTTGCAAGTTCTATCACTTTTTTTTTTGTTATTTTTATTGCCAATTATTCATATTTTTCTCTTGGTGGTAGGTGTGGCTTTATGACACTGGAGTTGGGAGTCTCACTTACCCAGTTGAAAAAGTTTGTGATGGTTCAGGTGAAGACCCTTACTGCAGTAGGTAAGTGACTAAAGTGTTAAAATTGAAGAATTGATGAAAAAAATAGGGCTCATTACTGTGTTGACGGGTGAAAATCGATACTTGTAACACTTAATGTGCTCTTAGAAATTGTCCATTAACATCTGTGGCATTAAGGCATTGCAAGAGACTTTATTTCATTTCTGGGACCTATCTCCTGATTTTGGACACCAATACATGGACAGGATCCTCTTAAAGGATGAATTGTTTTCATTGTGCAGGTCAGTGAATGGAAACAGCATTACAGACCATCTATCCTACTATGGAGTTGCGCTCATGGCGGACACCTGGAATTCTTGTAAAATTGTAATGGATTCTCGAGTTAAAAAGTACAGCAATGAGGATACCCATGGGAACTTCATTTTGTCCAAGAAACATTCCATTGTTCATCCTCTGGGCATGAAAGCCATGTCAGATGGTGGAAGCAGCTCTTTTTGAGCTAGTCTACGTCGGTCACCCTCTCACTACAATACACTGGCTGAAGGCGGACCCGAAAAGGGTGTGTGCAAGTATCACCCAAGGAGCAAGTTCTATGGCAGACCTTTTGAATTACAGCCAATGGTCCAAGTATCAAACTGCATATACAGATACCCAGGGCAACAGAGAATAGTGTACATAGTGATGGACAGACTGAAATTATTTGATTTATGATGCAGTGCCAGTGCCAGTGCCAGTGCATATGTAAATAATATTCTGACATGGGGTGAAGCCAACAATGAAACCAATTTGTAAAATAAATCTGCTCTCAATTGTCTTTCTCGTCTATGAATTCGCTGGTCTGAAAGTACTGTATAGTTTCAGGGTACTCAGGGAGACGAGCATCATAAATTTAATGTAAATAATTTTATTGATGTATTACTCGCTCTCATTCTATTTAACAGAACGAACCTGTGTTGTGAAAATCGGACCGACCTGTTGGATCAAGAATCGGACCAATTTGATTTTGTTATTTGATCGGAATGCAATCAAATCGGTCAAATCCGGTCAAGATCCGATCAGATCCGGTCAAATTCGGTCAAGACTCGGTTGGTTGACCTGGTTTTTCATTAAAATCGTGATTTGATCGGTTCTATCGGTTCGATTTGGTCTGCAAAAATATTTATTTAGACTTGGACAAGACTTGAACCCAAACCCCTCTTAATAATTATACACTCTCCTTCCACCAAGGTAAACATGATTCTTGTTTTATTATTTGTTTCAATAATGTATACTCATTTATCTAATCTATAAAATTTATTACTTATTATCAATTTAGCTAGAAATTCAATTAGTCTTAGAAATCCATTATTGTTGTGACTTACAATCTAAGACTAAAATTGTTATTGTTGTATTATTGATTTGTACTTTATTAAATTCTAAATTTGTTATGGTATGTTATTGTAATCCGATCATAAACATGTAATATTTATTCAAGTCATAAATATGTAAATTATAATATTATATATAAAGTATATTATTTTTATTTTTTAATTTGTGCGGATCAAATCGGTTCGATCCGATTGAACCACTAACCCAGTGACTTAACCGATTCTATCCCCGATTCGGTTTTAATAACACTGGAACGAACAACTTCACAAATATGATACTCATAACATTTCACAATATTTATTTATTTCTCATTCTCTTATGAGTCTTTAAGTGCAGTTTCAACACTTTTTCCAAAATCCTTACGCTACTGAATGGTCAACATCTAGGTCTTCAAAATGGATGAGTTTTCTATAAGAAAATACTTATAATATCGAAGTGTGCTACAAAGAATGATTTCTCAAAGCCTTACGTACTAACTTCAGTTTCCATGATACACTACAAATTTTTGTTGAATTTCCGTCACCAATTTCCGTCGCAACAACGTCGAAAGTAAAATTGACGAAAAACTAAAACGTCACATTTTCGACACAATTCCGTCACCAGAAAACTATCGTTGCAATTCCAGCACAATTCCGTCAATATCATTCTGTCATTATTTTGGCAACGACAATTTTCAATATTTCCGTCACTTGACCGTCTGTTTTCCGTCAAAATCATTGCATCACACTTCCGTCATTATTCCGTTGATAAAAAATATTCAATGTTCCAGTCATTTGTCCGTCAGTGTTCCGTTACTGATTTAGTTACCGTTTATTTTGACCGTTGGTAATTTCAGTAAAAAAACCATCACTATTCCATCAAATAATATAACCGTTTTTTTACCGTTTCTCGAAGACGACGGAATTCAGACGGACACTTTGGACACATATTACACACAAGTACCCTATATATATAAAGTCTTTTAACTTGGTCAACCCTCAACATACTTCCTTATATTTGATAATCGTCAACCCTCAACATACTTCCTTATATTTGATAATCGTCAACATGTCTCTTTCATTTGACCGTGTTCATTTCGCTATCAATCCACGTGACGTCGATCGTAGACAGCATATTACACATGTGCTAAGAAACGCGTAAGAACTGATTGTACCGTTCATATTGATTTTTTTGATAAATCCAACCATTATGTGATCCCTAATTTTGTATCAGTTTCTGGCCATTCAACGTTTATCGACGGATTGCACGAGAATGCATAACAAAATGCTGGGATGCAACGTGGACATTGTGGCACATGAGATCCCAGAAACCGCTAAGGGAATTTGGTACGAGGAGTTTCAGGTATAAAGCGGTAACTCAAATTTATTAAATATATTAATTTGTTGACAAGCAGTAATTTGTTTTAAAAATGATTTGCTTGTAGAGTATTGCTACTTGGGATGCACGGTATGACAGTCGCATTCGGGGTAATTTCATGAGGAGATGCAATATGATCGTCAACGACGAAATGAGAATGCAAAGGGCTGTAAGGATTTCACGTTGTAGGCATTAAACCAACTAGAAAAATGGCATAATTGTGAACGTCTACCGATGTAATCAAAATATTAGTGACAACTTTACATTCCATGAATTAAATAAATTAGTGATTTGAAGCGGCTTACAATGTATGTCATAAATTGTATTTGTACTGGACATTGCCAACGAAACGAGAGATAAATTTATGATTCAATTCGATATTTGTTGACTAATATTGATTTTAAATGCCAATTGTAAGAGAAATTAATTATATGTTGAAATCAAAATGGATATTACACGAAACCGAAATTGTAAAATGAGAGGGAATGTATAAATAGCGCTTAATAATGAAGCGCTGTTTTAGAACTACCATAAACAGCGCTATTAATAATAAAGCATGTCGACATAATTTCCATGTATTTTCCGTTACAATTCCTACACCGATGACGGAATGATAACGGAAACTTGACGATTTTCATGCCACCGACAATACAACCTACCTAAAGGGGTGAATGGCCTATAAAAGTAAGATGCTTTGATGTAAACACTACAAACCAACAAAATAAATATGACACACTTACTATGAATCCGCATCGTCGTATTCCTGGACCAGCTGGTCGTGTTTTCGAGTGGCTCCGTTAAAGATCGGGAGTACGATTAGGCGTTGATAACGACCAGATATCCAAAGAAACAACGCACTCGTATCCCGGTGAACGACTTGCGTACTCAAGTGCATTGGGAAAAAAGTGTGGCGTATTTAATAATTTACTCAATTTACTTACGATAACTAATCCAGTTTTCAGTTTGGATTGTACAACTTTTTTATATCTGTTTGTATGTTATAATATTTTTTTATGATACATGTTATGTTTTAATAATTGGTAACAGATATATATTGGTAAATTAATAACTAGATCACAAATTGAAAAACATAACTTATACGTCAGTCTTCCATCAAATTTCCGTCACCGACAACGGAAACGTAACACAATGTTTACGGAAAATGTTTCATCCTTGTTCCGTTACTATTCCGTCGTTTCACATTTCACATATAGGTTGATAAATAATCTTACCCTAATGTTTATCCATTGTAACATTTCGTCATTATTTCGTTGTATTTCCGTCACAAATTGACGGAATGGAGTTGCTATGTTGACGGAATATGTATCGTTCTTAATAACTTCTGACCTACAGAAACGTTCAACATGTGCTATATATATGGTTAATAATAATCACCATTTAATATATATCCATTGGGAAATAAATGGACCGTTTAGTATCCGTTGTGACGGAATGAAGTTGCTGTGTTGACGGAATATGTATTGTAATTATAAACTTCTGTCATACAGAAACATACAACATGTAATATAAATAGGGACATTTGCAATACACAAATGTATTGCCACAATCTTTCTATATTCACGCTTACCAGCAAGGTGTTCCAATTTTAACAAATGTATCTTGTTTCATGTGCTGAGAGTTTTTCCTTTTAAAGATCTTTTTGGATTTCTTGTGTATGTCAGTCAACCACATTATTTGGTTATGTTTCATGATCAGCTCCATTCTGTTCTCCTCCGTTATATGTAGCATTTTTCGCTCATCTTGAGAGAGAAATAATGAAAATGACGGATGATTACTGAATGGATCTGGTCATGAAACATAACCAAATAATGTGGTTAACTGAGATACACAAGCTATCAAAAAAGATCTTTAAAAGAAAATAACTCTCAGCACAAGAACTTCTCATTTACGTCTATATTCTGTCAGTTTATCGTTATCGAAAATGGAAATCCACCGCAATTATAATGTAATTATATTGAAAACAACTAATGACAACAATTGCGCTTACTATGTAGGCGCTGTCTTTATGTGAAATACAACGGCGCTTCCTAACTTCGCACTGTCCTTTTCAGTACATACAACGGCGCTTACTTTATAAGCGCTGTTTTGGGTAGTGAAACAACTGCGCTTATAAAGGAAGCGCTGTCTTTAATTTCCATACAACGGTGCTTCATAACGGCGTTGTCTTTTTGGTGAATACATGTGCCGACAATAATTATCCGTTGTAAAAAAAACGTCGACAATTCGCTGTAATTCCGCCAATAATATATCTTTGTTTAACCACCGTTTTGACTGAATATTTATCGTCAACATTCCCTTACCATTCCGTCAATAAATTTTGCAAATGTGGCATATAAATCTGGAAATTTGCAATTGACAGCCTCTTTCTATATTCACGATTACAGTCAATTGTTCCAATTTTTACCCAATGGCTTATTTGCAATGTCCAATGTATTAAGTCAAGCTACAAGTAACTTTCGACCACCTGTGCTGATATTTGCTTCAACCCAGATACGACGTGAGGTACTCTATTTTAGTTTCCGTTAAAATCATAGACTACATATTAGTATACATGGCATATTTATATCACGAGAGGAGATGGATGTACGAAGCTCGTGCTCATGGGGAGTCATACACCAATGATGTTTTCATCGCCGGAGTCAATACTTATTGAAACATCTGTGTCAAAAGGTTTTCTTGCCAGCGACAACACAATCCGTTGTCCATGTACAAAATGCAAAAACCGGCGATTCATAAATATAAGAATGATGGAGGAGCATTTGTACAAATACGGTTTCACACCAAACTACTTCAATTGGACCTTACACGGCGAAGATCTGGCTGAAATGCAGTATGTAAATACTTGCACAACCATACCTGAAGCGACCACAATTGACCCAGTTCTTGATTCTGAAGAAGAAATATGGAGTCACGCGGCATTCCCAGAGATGGTGACTGATTTTGCCACTCCTCCTGATATTCCCGAGTCGTCGGACTTTGGGGAACATCAAACAGAGAATTTCGAAGCAAATAGATTCTTCAATCTCCTAAATTCAAGTTCGGAGCCAGCTTACGAAGGTTGCACGACAAAGACGGAGCTTTCGATTAACATGAAAATGCTAGCAACAAAAGCTCACTACTGATTATCCGAAGGCGCATTTAACGCTGTATGTGGAACAATGAAAAATCTAATGGGGGGGGGGGAGAATAAGATCCCATCTTCTTTCAAACAGTAAAAAAAACTCGTAGCTGACCTCCGAATGGGGTACCAACGGATTGACGTTTGTGTCGGGGGGTGTATGATTTACTACGGATGTGACGAAAGTCTGATAGTATGTCGTTTCTGCTCCGAACGAAGATATCATCGTCCCAGACGCGCAGAAAGTTCTTCATCGTATGTACGAAATGCGAGAAGCCAAATGTTTTACTTGCCGATTATACCACGATTACAGAGACTTTTTTTATCAGAGAGTCTAACAAAAGAAATGTCCTGGCACGCTTCACCCAGAGCAGATGTGCATTGCATGGTTCATCCTTCAGACGGAGAATCTTGGAAGGATTTTGATCGGTGTCATCCAAACTTTGCATCGGATGCACGTAATGTAAGATTGGGATTATGCACATATGGATTTAATCCATGGGGTATGTCCACTAAACAGTACTCCGTTTGGCCTGTCATGGTAACACCCTACAACTTACCACCGTGGTTGTGCATAAAACGAGATTCATTTGGTTAACTATACTAATCCCTGGGCCGTCTAATCCAAAAAAGCGTTTGGACATATATCTAAGGCCTCTTATTAATGACTTGATACATCTTTGGAATGATGGGGTCGACACTTACGATGCTAATCGCAAACAGAGTTTTACATTGAGGGCAGCGCTCATGTGGACTGTATCTGATTTCCCTGCGTATGCAATGTTATCGGGGTGGTCAACTCAAGGAAAACTTGGTCTCCCCTACTGTATGGACGACACGAAGACATTCGTGTTGAAGAACGGAAGAAAAGTGTCGTATTTTGGCTGTGACAAACAATTTTTATTAGAAAATCATTGATGGCGCGTATTTATACGATTCATCAAATCAGTTAAACCCACCAAATTAGACATTTGATGATACGAACAAGTGCTTGTTAATACCATTTTGTGTATACAGGCTATTTTGGGGTCTAAAGAGGAAACACGCCTAAAAAGGGAGATTTGAGCCCAAAAAGCACACCAAGCATTTCTAGCAAAGAAGTCGCAACCAGGGCCCGAGGAAAATCGACCATGGCCCGAGGAAATACATCTAGGCCTGAGAGGTCTCGACCAGGGACCGAGAAACCCAGTCGGGGACCGAGGAAACTTAACCGGGTACCCAGGCCCGCAACCGAGAAGTGCCAAGGCCCGCGTCCGAGAACCTCAGGTCCCTGACCGAGAACCAGTACCGAAGAAAACCAGGTCCCCGCGCCGAGGCCTGTTCCAGGACCTGTCCGAGAAAAGTCAGCCCCGCCCAGGCATCGCTCAGGCCACGCCCGAGCTGTCTAGCACTGAATTCAAGTTACCCGGGCAAACAAGCTGATCTGACAAATCCACCTCGAGCAAAGTGATCAAAATGGAAAATAAGGTGGACAATGTCAGAAAACCAAGGAGAATGCTTGGGCAGATTGGCAGTTGGCCCAATTCCAAAGCAAAGGCCCCGCGCGCATAGGCACCGAAACCAAGTCGCTCAACCAAACCATGGAATCTGGCAAATCTGGCTCGACCAAAGTGTTTTAAATGCCCAATAACTTGGACAATCTCACTTCTCAGACAAAACGCCCGAGTGGAACCAGCTCAAGCCCGCTCAAGGCCAAATTAGGGCATTACCGGCCGTTTTGGGATTTCGACCATGTTCCGGGCAGAATCTGGCTTAGCATCCTTCTTGAGATCATCTTAGAATGACTTTTTCGTTCAGAATACACTATCCAAAAGCCAAGAAGCTCCGTCCAGATTCCGGCCAACTCCGGCCAAGCTCCGGCCAAGCTCCGATGGAGCTCCGACCTAGACCAACCAAGCTCCGACCAATTCCAGCCTAACTCCGGTCAAGATCCGGTACTTACTATTCAAATCGGTTGGTTTCTACTATTCACTTCGGTTAGGTTTTGGATTTCGGTTGGCCTCTACTATTCAAGTCGGTTGGCTTATGGATGATACAAAGCAAGATAGTTGGCTTTGGATAAGCCATTGCAAGTGGCCAAGTCGTGGCCTTTGAAGAGGCAAGTGCAAACACAAGTGGATGTGTTCTTATCCTCTTCCAAGCCATGTGGGGTGTCATATGGAAGAGCCAATCAAATGGCTAGCTTTTGGGATATTTCCATGCCACAAACTTAGCCCCCAAGTCTTCCTTTTCCTTTAAATAGAGTCCTTAAGCCTTAGAAATCCCTTGTCACTCACATTAGGAAGTTGAGAGCTTATCTCTCTTCTTCACACTTCAATACACAAACATATTTCCTCACAATTGCTCTCTACTTGTTCTTGCTTTTGTTCTTGATTTCCAAAGCTTTCTTCACTTGTTCTTGAGCTCCAAAGCTCTTAATTTCCAGCAAGCACTCTTTACTTTCATGTCTTATTCTTGATTTGGAGCTCCTCTCCTTTACTTTCCTTGTCAAGCCACGTCTTTTTTACTTTTTCTTGTCAAAACTGAGTCCTTTCCTTTACAAGTTCTTGTTTTCTTATTTTCCTTTACTTTCATAAGTATGGTGCTTATATTCCTTGCCATGAATACAAGTAGCTAAAGCATATTCGGTCAAAGGGTGTTCATACTTGTGTATGCATCTTGAGACTTGAACTTAATGCTATTTTGTGTCAACCAGTTCTTGTGCCATTATTTCGGGTAGAACATACATGGTTGAGTGGATGCTTGAAATGGCAAAGCTCTTCCGTGGGGTTCGTGAACATACACGGTTAAGTGGATGCTTGAAATGGCAAAACTTTTCCGTGGAGTTTAACCTCTCTTTAAGTCGCTTGGTTGATCAGAAATGAGAGATCAAGTGGCTGCACTTATAACTAGAAGTCTATGTCTTGATTTTGGAGTAGATTGTGGTGTAAGTGCTTGAAATGGCCTTACTTTAGGGTTTATGTCTTGAAATGGAATAAACCCACACTTATGAACACAAAGTAAGATCATTTGACGTCTATGATGGTTGTCTCACAAGTAGAGACCATAGACTGAATATCTTTCGTCCTTACTTATCTGCACTTTACTTTCCTGTCATTTACATTTCAGCACTTTACTTTACGCACTTTACATTCAGTCTTTACTTTCCCGCACTTTACTTTCAGTCTTTACTTTTACGCACTTTACTTTCAGTCTTTACTTTTATGCACTTTACTTTACGCACTTTATTTTCAGTACCTTAATTACAACAGTTTTCAACATCAATCAAACTTAACGTTTGGCACGTATTGCGCTTCAAACACAGCGTGCGACAAACCAAATGTTTGTTGTATGATTGATATTGAATCCGGTTGTATCCACAATTTACTTTCAGCACTTTACTTTCTGTCATTTACTTTTCTGTCTAAAAAATCAACCAAAAAAACCAACCTTTCTTTACTTTCTTTTCTTTTCAAGAACAACTATTCCACACTGACTCTCTTGGGTTCGACCCCTACTTACCGCTCTACTAATCCAATAGTGAGCCACTAAAGTAGTGGAACTATAAATGTAAATTTACAGCGTATCAACGACGCGCTGTCAAATTTTGGCGCCGTTGCCGGGGAGTCGTGCAATCGGAATAGTTGTTCTATTTGTTTTTCTTTTTTGTTTGTTTGTTTTGTCGTGCAGTTCACTATGTCTTCCTACTACGGAAGCGAGCCTTGGTACTATGAGGAGTTTTCCCCACCATCCTTCGAACTTGAAGTCCGCGAGAAGATCATTAACCTTGAGCAATCCCGGGACAAAACATTGGACGAGTACTTGGCGTACTTTGACTCCATTGTGACGAGCTGCCCGCACCATGGATTCACCAACTTCAATCTTCTTCAAAGGTTTCTCGGTGGGATGATGCCACAAGAGTGGATTGGCTAACTCATGCAGCGGGAGGCTCGGTGATGGACTTAACCATGAATGATGTCTATAACCTAATAGATGATATGGCCGAGAGGTCAAGGCCAAGACAAGATCAGACCGAGCCACTCGAGAACGATATGAAAGAGTTGGCAACTAGCATCCAGCAATTGAGTGCCACGATACACCAAAACCAGGTCGAAAACGAGGAATTCTGGGTGGCTCAAAAAGAAGCTTCAGACCGGATCAATGAGATGCTCTGGCCAAGAGTCATCAAAGAAGAGCCCAAGGAGCCGGCAGAGGATGAGAACCCGTGGATGACTGAAGAAGAACTAGCCAAGACATGCCCGGTCCTCATTTCCAATCTGTCCGAGGAAGTCCCGGTCCTAACTGACGAGTTGCCCGAGACATACCCGGACCTCACTGCCGAGCTACCTAATTCAGACCCGGACCTCAGTGTAATTGCCCCCGGAGACCATATGAATGACGAGGATGAGGACCCATGGTTGCCTAAAGAAGAGCTCCACTCAGATTACCCCTGGGAGTTAGAAGAAAAACTGCCCAATTCAGTCCCGGTCCTCATCACCAATCTGCCCGAGGAAATCACGCCAGTCCAGCACCTCATTGCCGAACCAGCCGACTCTAACACAATCCTCACTACCGAGCCAACTGAAGTCCCGTTCCTCATTGGCGAGCTGGCCGAGACAGCCCCGGTCCTCATGGTCGAGAAACCCCAACTTAACCCTTTATGTTTTATGCAGATCATAGCCACCGACGATCATGTAGTCAATAATGATGCGGTGCAAGGGGAGTTGGAGGCAAATCAAGGGCAAGAAAAGCCAATGATGGAGCGCTCATTCACCACGACTCAACAAAGCGGCTCAGAAAACTCACTTGTTCTAAGACAACCCATCTCCGCTGCCACAAAAAAGAAGCTTAGCATGGGCGCATGCTTAAAGTCACCTACACTTGATGGCACAATGCTGAACTTCCACAATTGCGAAGGTGCCGACCGTTCATACATGAAGAAGCGACAAAGACATGGCCCAAAAGAATGGAAGCCAGGATGGAGTAGCAAGAGACCACGGCTCAATGGACCAACATCTATGGTCAAGGAGCCATCACCTTCTCAGAAGCATGTAAAAAAAGAACCTGCCGGACCAATGGAGAACCAAACCGAGCACATTACTCCACAAGTTCTTTGTGCAGAGTAAAAGGGCAGCCGAGAAGAAGTTTGACCTCACACACCCATGGGATCCGAACTTATGATCCATGAGTGAGGTACCGTCGAGCCAACGAAGTTAAACAAAGGCACTGCCGGGAGGTAACCCGGCATATTTTCTTCATTTGTTACAGTTTTTATGTTTATGTCATTTCTTTTCATACTCACCCCTTTGCACTTGGGAAAGGAACAATTTTTCTTATGCAGGGAACATATGCTCATCATGCGAGCGCATGCTTTGTAACATGCGAGCGCATGACCCGTGCGTAGCCGGGCTGCGCCGAGAATGACCGGGCTGCGCCCGAGAGAACCAGGTCCCAGCCGGACCCCCTCGAACATCAACCAAATTTGGCCGGGCCAGGCCTTGTCGTTTGCTCCTATGGCCTTGACTTATTAACGACACCATAAAGGGAGTTCTCTTCGTTCCTTACTCTTCATGTCATTTCCTTTCCATTGTTAAAATTGTTTTTTGTGTTTTGAACTAAGTCGTTCCGAGAGGAACGGCTTCGTTCAAAAGTGTGGGGGTGAGTCTTTGCACATAGTAGTTAACATGTTTTTCTTTTCCTTTTCCCTTAATATTAAATTTTTGAGAATATACACTTTCATGATGTGAAAATTGATAGACCCGATTCATGCATTTCCTTGTGAAAACTTAATTGTGTAAAAACATGTGTATTTAACTTTCTACTTGTCCTTGTGTGCTGAGATAATGTAGGATGTGGAGTTGAAAGAAATGCCCTAGAGAGGCTTGACAAGCACTTAAGGGACCGGATCCTTACTTTATGGTTATGTGAAGATTGTGGAGGCTGCACTTCGGGCTTCTTGGTGAAGAGTGGACTCCGCCATGCAGCGTCTATGCAAGAGGCGAGACGGGAATCAAACCATCCATTCTCTAGTCCAAAGTAGCCGGGAAAAGAGATGAGCGACCCTCATCTTGACCCGCGCGAAAAAGGCAACGATGAGAAAGAGCGGGGAGGTATTTCCATATGATCTCGGGCGATGATTGGACCTCCCAAAAGTGAAGAAAAATGGACATGCAAATCTCATCAATAGAGCAAAGCTCAAAGAAGAAAAGAAAGAAGCAAAAGTGAAGTACTCAAAGAGTCAAATCAAAGGCCAAACACAATCATCCGGTGTACTCCGCCGAACACTTCAATCGATTTTGGAGGATTGAAGATTCAAGTTTCGTTGCCCGGGTATGGAAAAGTCCTTGTCTTTCTCCTGTAAGTTTCATTTCCCTAAGTTACCTTCCGTGGCGTTATATTGTTCTTGCTCCAAGCGCATGTGTCTAATAGGTGTTTCGGCGTTTGTTTGGTTGTCGTATAAAGTGTGTCTTTCTCCGGCTGCGTTTGTTTATTTGTTCAAACCTAAATTGTATCAAAAGTGTGGCAATTTGATATAAGTGTGTGTCCGATTACAGAAGCAAATTTGTTTGTTCGGCGTGTGTTCTTGTTTGTATGTGTCTATGACACAATATTCTATATAAAAAAAAGTTCCAAGATGGGCGGTTGACAAATTGTGTTTCTTTGATTGTGTTAGATGTACTCGGGCAGGTATGTCTGATTTACAACTCACAATCAATCTGTGTAAGTTTATCCAACAATGTTACCCTTTTGGTACAATTTGTGACTCTTGTCATATTCTGATAATGAAATGCATGTAGGTCATCGTCCTTAGGTACAATGTTGGCTTTAATGTCCCACTTTTGATACAATTTGGGTTCAATTAAAAATTTGTCATACAGATACTTGAATACTTGCTGCTTTAATTGAAATTGTTCATACAGAAAACAATATGTGTTCGCTTGCTTGCCAACATTGTGGTCTATTTGTGTTGTAAAAACACTAATTTTAATTTTGTGGCAGGGTAAATGGGACCACTCAAGCGCAATATACCCGGTAAAAGGAATACTGTGGCTGGTAGAGGTACTGGGACTTCATCCCAAACACGGCTAACTGACATACGCCAACCAAGGCAGTTGAGCCATGACATTTAGCATCAGCCTTCAACTGGGGACACCAGTCAAAATCGAGATGTGTACAGACCTTCTGTTCCGGTACAAGATCCTACCCCTGCGAGACAAGGGGGTGAGGATAGGCAACGTACACCATCGTCAACTGGGGACAGACATCCAAGTCCAGACCTTTACATGCCTTCTATGCATGTACCAGAGGCTACCCATGATCCGATGGACGAAGACAGAACATTTCCAGTTCCAGATGATTACGACTTTGACAACCTTATGAATTTGGTGGCGGGGAACAGGGAGGTTGACGAGGGAGCCGAAGAGAGGGCCTCACCTTTGGCATATGATGACGATCATGATGACCCAATTCGGCCTGAGTTCGTTAGATGAGGGACTTCGGCCGGGGGTGGACCTAGTGAGGAGGCACCGTTGGGTTCGATGCCACATGATACTCGGCCTTGGATCACTCCACATGGGGATGACAAGTGAGTACTTTTATTTCTACATATATTTGTGCAGCTTGTTTATACTAACCATATTGTAAATATTATACTTTGTATATTTATTTTTCAGCTTTGACCCCCCTTCAGCTGTTAACAAAATTGGGCTGCAATGTATTGGACCTGGTTTTAAGGTTGGTTGGACGTCAATGGGGACGTGTGATCCACAAGCTCCGGTGAAGTGGTTTCGACACTTTAAGGTAAAATGTAGTAAAATTTTAGTAGTTGTGTAATTTTTGGTAATTTGTTTTCGATTACATAGTTTTGTGTTTCTATTAAATTGTTCGTAACACAACTATGTAATGTACATGTAGAGCTTGTAACGGTGGGATCCGATCCACACCGACCAAATTGAGGCCAACTTTAGAAAGAAGGCGGCTAAGATTCTACAAGATACCTGGAGAGGCTTGCGAACTGGGAAAACTAAAGGCCCGAAATGGTTGACCGAAGATCACAAAGCTGCGGGAAGAGCTCGATTTAATACGACCCAGCATTCGTAGCCCGTATTGAAAAGAACAAGCATACTTATTCTGCCCAACATGCCAGAAACGGCCCAGCCTTGCACGCATTTGGGTCTAGACCAGCACACTTTCACTTTGCAAAGCTGGTAATACATACTATTTTAAAATAATTCAATTTTCAATATCATTTCTTATAACACATTTATCATTAAATTTGCAGGAAAAGGATAATAAAAGACAAGTGTTGCCAACTGATATGTTTGACAAGAAATACAAGCGGAAGTGAGACATATTTGATACCTGACGGGGAGAACAAAAGGGTATTACACTAACCAAATTATATTTGTTTAGTACAATTGTTTATCTTATTATATTGTATTATCACTGTTGACAACTAATATGTTTCTTATTGTATTTTTTATTACATTTATTTTTTCTTATCAATTGTTTCATTTGTACAAATGTGCAGAAACAACTTGCTGATGCTCAAGCTCGGGTCTTGAAGGATCGCGTCGCAGATGAAAGGGTACCGGAGGAAAAGCTGGTATAGGCCACTGCAACTGTCATGGAGGTTCACCCGAGGTCGAGGATATCGTATCTGTATGGTCCTGCAGCGACATTAGTGTCGGATGCATACAGTTCAACTGGAAGCCAGTCGTGTGCCAGCTCGCACAGATCGAGGGGCCAATCATCGGACGAGTATACTCAAGAGCTGATGCCGCGTTTAGAGCGCATGGAATCCCGACAGGAGGCTGATTTGAGGCGCATGGAATCTCGACAGGAGGCCCTGAAGGACAGCATAGATCAAATGATGCAAATGCAGGCTGCTATGATGAGGATGCTCACTTCTCCTGGATACCAGCCGCCCTCCAGTCAAAGCCCGAATGGAAACAACCGTGATCCGCGTAATCGGAGATCGAATGAAGACAACCGCAGAGATAAGACATTTTAATTTTATTTGACTCGAATTCTTTGATATATTTATTTGACTCATCATTTTTTAATTAAATATGGAAATTTCAAATTTTAATAATTGAAATAATATTATAAACAATCACGGGATATTAAATTCATAAAATAGGAAATTTACAATTGTGCCATAAAATTGACGATATGTAGACGAAAATAAAAGACGGAACTTCAATGGAATTTTGACGGTATAAAATTGACGGCATTTCAATGGAATATTGCCGATAATATTTATTGGAATTTTGCCGAAACAATGAAGGAAATATGAGTGGCGTAAGAATGACGGAAAGTCGACGGTTTATTCATAGACGGCATATCGACGATTTACTGACGGAAACATTATTGATGGAAGTAAGATGGAAAATGGATGAAACAGTGAATACAGAATTAAGACGGACTAATGACGGAATATAATATTGATGGAATATGGACGGAAAAATTTAATGACGGAAGGTAGATGGAAGATAGACGCAAAATCTTGAAAACGGAAATGTGTTTGAATATAGACGGAAAATACTGTTGACGAAATTTAGACGGTATTTTAACAGAGAATTTCAACGGATACATGTCGGATTGATGACGGAATTATAATTAACGGAGCTATGACAGAATGTCAACGGCACATTGACGGAAAAGTTTTACTATCGGGAAAATTTCCGTCATCGTCTTCGTTGAAGGAAAGTTGACGGAAATTCAACTTTTTCCATCAGTATTTCGTCTGTTTTCTGACGTCGAAAATTTATCAAAAATTAGTAGTGATACATTGCTTCTAAAAAAAGTAAACAAATATACCTCACAATGACAATGACATGCATGATTCAGGAAAAAACATCGGATGCTAACTACAATCCGACGAATTATAGTACATTTCCTACGAACTATGTCGTAGTTTGGGAATGTGGCTTATAATTCATTTGGATGAAACCATAACATAGTTCGTAGGCAGGGACGGAGCCAAGATTAAAAAATACATTGGGCAAAATTTATTTTTTTGATAATTACGCTTAAAAGTACTTGGGCACTCTATGAAATTTCTGCAAAAAAATTCTAAAAATACACTTGAAATTATAAAAAACAAACAAATGGAGCAAAAACATATTGGGCTTAAGCCCAATATGCCTTCTACGTGCATCCGTCTATGTTCGTAGGAAGTGTACCATATTTCGTCGATTTGTAGTTTGCACCAATTCTTTACTCTAGGATTCAAATAGCTCACAATACTAAGACCAGGGACGAACCTACATGAAGGGCATCTTGGGCAGATGCCCAAATAACTTTCCAGCCCAAAAATGCCCAAGTAGATATAAATATGTCCAAGTAACTTTCCAGCCCAAAAATGCCCAAGTAGATATTAATATGCCCAAGTAACTTTCCAGGCCAAAAATAAACAAATAGATATAAATAGCACTCAAATGTGAAGACCAAATGCTTCGAACACAGAACTTGACAATTAACCCCTAATGTGTTCAACCAACTCAGCTACAATCTAAATTTGGTTTATAATGTTATTTATTAAATATAACACAAATTGCATTGATTGACCTGTTATAATTCTTTGTTATGAGTTATGACTCGTCAGGAGTTTCACAATTCACTTCAGGCTCTTTTTTAATTTGTTATCATTAGTTAATATTCGTTTAAAGCGTTGTGTTAAGTTTCATATGCGTTTTATTACAGTGTTACCGATAAGTATATCTTCTGATTATTTGATTCCGAGCCAATAATCTCAAAGATAACAGTTAACCACAGTCTAGTCAAATGAAAAAAAATGTCTAATTTTTTAAAATTTTCAAATACGAATCCTGATATTTCAGATGTTGGCTTTGATGGGCTAAAGATGAGAATAATTATAAAAAAAATCCCATATTATATAGCTCGTTCTTTCAATTATTAACACAGTCCAAAAAAATTCTGCCCAGTTGGTTGCATAGTAAAATTTGAACTAAGAATACTGAATTGATATTGTACCAGTTTTCATTGAGTTTTTTTTATATCAAGTTTTCATTGAGTTTTTTTAATATCCAATTTTCATTGAGTCTCAAATCTCAAAAAGTTTAATTCTTCCATAATTTCTTCAGACCTGCTAAATGCTGGGGTGAGACGAATTGCTTAGGGTTGAGATGTAATAATTCAGTTGTATTTTCTTCCCTTTATCAAAAAAAAATTCTGCCCAAGTAACTTGGAAATCCTGGGTCCGTCCCTGACTAAGACTAACTAAAATCTATACATGGGAGTTAAATATTCTTGTCGAGTGGCCTTGAAGTGAAGCGTCTAGTCGCCGGAGCTCGACGCCTCCAATTTAACCACATAATGCAAGAGGCTATGGAGGTGTGAAGTGAAATAACGAGCTTGGAGATTTTAGTTAGGATAAAAACTTTACTAATTCTTTTTTAAAGTCTAGTTAAATTGTTACATGAGAATTGAGATTACAAGCTGATCCAATAGGTATAAAGCTTTACGCTTGCTAGCCCTTAAAGGGCATCTGTACCACAGAAGCGATTGAAAACCTGAGGCAAGTGACTTGCGCAGCGGAGCGTGCGGATGGAGGAGGTGCAGAGGACGTTCTCTCTGGCGTGCTGAAAGAGGATGTCCGAGGGAATGTCTGACTCGTTCGGATGTTTAGGGTTTCGTCCTGCGAAATTGGAAATGATGAACGAAACGACAGAGCAATTAAAAAACTTCAGCTTTTTGGGCCAGCGATTTTGGCCTTACGGAAAAAAAATGGTCTGATTTCTTTTTAATTTAAAAAATGGGACAACGGATATTAAATAACGGGCAGATTTAAAAAAAAGAAAAAGAAAAGACAAACTGGAATATTTTTTTGAAAACTTATCTATAAATATACAACTTATTTCTCTTCTAAACAACTTCAATTTTACTTCAACATACATTCTCAATCATTCATACAATATTAAATCGAAAAAAAATATTATTTAAAAAAATTTATTGTGAATCCTCTTGTATAATGTCATGGGTGCACAAAATGAAAAAAATGCTATTACTGTTTAATGAATAGTAACAGAAAGTTACCTTTGAGGATGTCTTCAGGGGTGCGGATGCCCTAAATATTGAAATATATGCACGAAACCTTGCACATAAAATATATATTAACAACAGCTGGACCTTCACCTTACCCAATCACATCCACCCTCTATCTTGGCGTGGAAGAAATTTGAGAAAGGTTTGAGCAAAAATGGAGGACATCAGTAGAAACTAGTTTAATGAAGAAGATATTAAACGGTAATCAATTAAGTAAGGACATGTATATCTGCACCACATGACAATCAAGTTCAATATACTTGGTGCTCCCGTGGAAAGACTTGATTTTTAATAACGTGCCAATTTACATTAGTAAAGTCTCGGATCTAGGGGAGCCTAGATTGCAAAGTCTTGCAAGTGTTAGAGGTTAGGCGTTTCAAAAAAGGAGTCTTGTAAACGTAAGTCTGTTGTGCTCTACACTCATTATTAAAGATTTACTTTCCACCGGACTTGGGAAGACCCTAGAGTAGGCTCGTTACCGAACTGAGTATTATCTCGAGCGTTCCAGTTTCTATTTAGTAGCGTATTCTATTACGTAATTCAAATTGTAGTTTGAATTGCAGCTGAGTAATCATCTAGGTTCAGACGTTAGTAGGACACTCAATACACAAAGTGTGACCAGCGTCTGTTAAGATGAGTTTGAAGGAAGGAAAGAACATTAGCAGACCTCCATTGCTAGAATGGCCAAACTATGTCTACTGGAAATCTTGGATGATCGCGTTTCTAAAGTCACTTGACGAGAAGGCATGTAAAGTTGTTTTGGTTGGCTGGACTCCTTCTACAACCAAGAATGTTGAAGGAATATGAGCTAAAGCTCGAAGACAAGTAGACTGAGGAAGAGGAGAAGGCTGTTGTTGGAAACTCTAAAGCTATGAATGCCATCTTCTCTACCGTGAACGAAAATATTTTTAAGCTGATCTCCAACTGTGAGATTGCGAAGGAGGCTTGGGAGAGTCTCAAAACGGCTCATAAAGGATCTGACAAGGTAAGAATCTCTCGGATGCAGATGATCACATCAAAGTTTGAAAATCGGAAGATAAAAGAGGATCAAACAATTGCTGAGTTCAATACCATAGTGCTTGACCTATCAAATGAGTCAGCCGCACTGGGTGTTTCCATGAAAGAAGAGAAGCTTTTGAGGAAGCTTTTGAGATCGCTCTCGCAATAGTTTTCCATGAAGATAACCGTCATTAAGGAAGTACACGACATAACCAAGATGAGACTGGATGAACTCATGGGGTTCTTGAGAACGTACGAGACGAACTTTCCAGACAATGCTCAAGCAAGAAAAGGGAAGAGTATTACACTGAAAACTGAAGTTGCTAGTAACCAGGAGGACTCAGAAGATATGTCTGATCAGTTGGCGATGCTTGTGACAGCCCAAAAAATTAATAATAAATAAAGAGAAATAATAATGAATTAATTTAGAAATTAAAAGTTATGTTACGATGGAATTAAATTGAGTAATATAAATAGATAATTTTAGAAAAGTGAGAATAACTTTTGTGAGATCTGCTGGCTTAGATTAAAGTGAGAATAACTTTTGTTTCCCTTGCTGGAATTCAATAATTCTCGAAAAAAGCGTTTTAGTGTAGATGGCTTTCTAATTCAATCGGAAGTATGAGTAATTCAATTTTGAAGTTGATGCTGAAATCTATCCAGTAAATCTGGACAGATTTGCTAGGTGATTTTGAAGTGAAAATAAGTTCTATTTTTGATGTTCAAATTGTGTATTTGAAAAGCCTATTATGTTTTTTTTTCAAATGATTGTTTTAAAGGCATACATAGCATATTTTAGTTCTACTTAGATATCTTGAAAATTGAGATATAAGTTCAAATATGTAATCTGAAAACTTCAGAATTTGATATTTGAGATTTTCGACGGTAAACCTTCAGCGTTAATTATCATTAAGTTTAGATGTTGAAATTAAGTGATTCAAAATCCTAAATTGTAGTTCTCAAAAAGATCTTTCTGATGATATATGTTTGGTAATCTGATTCTATGTAGCTTGTGATAAAAATAATTTTAAAAGTTGCACATAAACCTGAATTTTTATGTAATATGGCAGATTTAATTTCTTTAATAAAATGGAGTTTCAGGCAATTATGGTTGTTTTGTGAATGTTTACGTCCAAATCTGAATTTCCTAATGTTAAATAATTCGATATTGGTCAACTGGGATAATATGTAGTTTGATATTCAATAGTGAGTTTTATAAGTCTAATAGTTTAAGTATGTTTGTTTATGACTTCTACGTGACTCTTACTTGATTTTAGCATGATATAAATTGTATTAAAGGTTATGCGATGTGGAGTTGAGGTAATTAATGTAGACCCGTTCTGGTTATTCCATTTTTTATGGGAAAACAAATTTGCAAAACACAACAAAACAACACCACACCACAGACGCCTGGTTATTCCATTTTGAACACATATCATACATAGTCACATTTTGTCATATTCTTTCCTTCGAGTCATGGGTGCTCTTATGACTAAATCCTTTGAAACTTTGTATCATGTCTGTATATCTGTCTTGTTCATTTGGTTTGCTCCGGAGGCTGACAATTTATCACCATTTCTGTTGCCCTCTGTGGGACCAAGCGCGGTAATTCTGTTGCCCATCGTGGGGTCAGGTTCGGTAATTCTGTTGCCCATCACAGGGTCAAGCGCGGTAATTCTATTGCCCATCGTGGAGTCAAATGCAGTAATTTTGTTGCCCTATGCGGGGTCAAGCGTGGTAATTGTGTTGCCCATCCAGGGTCTAGCACAGTAATTCTGCTGATGACTTGAGTGATTAGACTGTGTAGTCATTTCTGAAGTCTGTTCTGTTCTATTATCGGTTGTATCCCTTTTTACATATACTTCTAAAAATAGTTTTTGTTTATTTTGTTCTGTCCGTCAGGAGTCATATCCTTTGACATTTACTCTTAAAAGTAATCCTTATTATTCTATATGTTTGTCTTACACTCAAGAATCGTCTAGTTTGGGTCAATAGTGCTTATTGAGCTGAAGAACTCACCCCTTCAATATGTATTTTTATTTTAGGCGTGGATGATTAGCTTGCTTGGGGGATCTGTGAGACAGTGAGGACGCTTCGTAAGATTATTCATTTCAAACATAAATTCAAGTATATTTTTGTTAATTATTAGTTAATGATTCCGATGCTTAGTTTCATTTAGTCTTTTAAAGAATTTGTATAAAATGGATCATTTAGATTTTATTAAATTTATGTTCATTAAAGGCTATGCTAGAGGCTTCGTATGTTCCATTGATCATTTTAGGGAATGCGCGGCCGACGTGACGCTATTTTGGAGTTTTATGATTTTGGGATGTTAGAATGCTGGTCAAGAACTTTGAGAGGTTCGTGAAAATGATGATTAGAGGAGGACCTGATGAAGGACAACCTTCCATAAATCGAAGAGGAGGAAACTTTCGAAGCAAGAACAAGGCTGGTGGCAGCAATCAAGAATCAATAGAGAAAACTCCAAGGAAGTCCAGAGTAGGGAGTGCGAAGGATTCGGACACATCCAAGCTAAATGTGTTAACACTCAGAAGAAAAACAAGAATGCGTGTGCTTCTGATTGTAGTGACACTTACTCTGACAACACTCAGCAAGAAGATAAATCAAACACATTCCTTGCACCTACCAGCACAATACATCAAGGAAGTAAGAAGGTTAACGGCGAGAGAACCGTCGGAACACCCAGATGAGGATTCTTGTAGCAATGATGATGAAGAGATCAGCGATGACTTCATTGTTGAAAAATAAAAGGTGCTCTACGAGAATTGGCTGATGGTTATTGATCTAAACAATAAACTCGGCTCGAAAGTGGCCTGTTTGATCGAACAAAACGCGGAACTCCTTTCCATAGTTTCATCACTAAAGAAACACGCAGAGAAGGACAAAGAAGAGCATACTAGATCCCTGGAAGATCTAAAGAAAAGAATGAATCGGAAGGAGGTACGCTTACTTGACATTATTGATGCATTGAAAGTAGAGATGGAGATGGAAGAGGTTGCTCAAGCGAAAGTCGTGGACGAGTTGAATCAATTCAAGAAATCATTGTAGATGATGAACCCCTGGTTCAAATAATCTCAATGCCATCCTCCTGTCCCAAAGGAGAGGTGAAGGCAATGAGGTCTCGGGTTCACAGGAGGAAACAATTCAGGTAAGACTAACTTTGTAAAATCTGAACTGTTGGAGAACAAGAAGGTGAACAGATACACTCCGAAGGCGAGATTGAACGGAGAGTGGAGAAGAAACACTAGAAACACTTTGAAGGTGAGATCAAACGGAGAGTGGAGAAGAGACACTAGAACGTGCTACTATTACGATAAGAAAGGGCACATCAAGCCAAGGTGCTAAGCGTTTCTAGCTAAACGCAGAAAAGTACAACAACAACATAAGCGACGGACGAGACAAGCGTTGAGAGTAAAGCAGAAGGAGGAAGTGTGCTTCTTTGTTTTTAGTTTTACTAACCACTTGAAAAAGGTCGATAGTACTTTGATAGTGGCTGCTCAAACCACATGACCGGAGACTCGAACCACCTCATCAATGTCAAGCCGTTCAAGGGACATCAATCTATGACATTCAGAGGTGGAAAGAAACGCAAGGTAATTGGCACAGGTACTTTGAAGGTCCATGGCTTTCCAAAATAGAGGGAGTGCTACTCGTGGATGGACTAAAGCTAACCTGATTAGTATCAACCAATTGTCTAATGAGTATCAGGTGTAGTTTACTCATAATTTTCTTGTCAGGTATACAATAAGAATAACATGTGTGTTATGGAAGGCAACAAATCGTCTAACAACAGCTACATGTTGGAGTCTGTTCGAACAGATACTGACACCACCTTCCTAATGTGGTAGTTAAGGATGACTTGGAGAAAGACGAAGCACAAGGTACTGATGAAGACGGTGACCAAACACCCCCTGACCAGCGTTGCTCCTCAACTCCTGATGTGCGTAATGGTGTCCAAGATGAAGTTCGAGAGGAATCGGAAGAACATGACTTAAACAGTAATGGCTCAATACTTAGGTACCAAGAGGAGATACGTTTTTGTAATTTGGTTGTTGGATCGTGCTTTTTGTCTACAATAGAGCCAAATAATAGTAAAGAAGCAATTGTAGATGAATACTGGGTGATGACCATGCAAGAAGAACTTGGGAGAATTCAGGAGAAATGATGTCTACGATCTTGTTCCACGACCAGAAGGAGTCAATGTCATAGAAACTAAATGGATCTTCAAGAACAAGTCCGGTGAAAAAGGCAACATCACCTGGAACAAGGTAAGACTGGTTGCTCAAAGATACACTCAGATTAAAGGACACTACTACAGAACAATTATTATGCATCGGTTTTTTTTACATTATGCATCGGTTTTGGATCCGATGCATAATGAAGCGTAGCATAATGTCTGGACATTATGCATCGGTTCATAAAAAACCGATGCATAATATCTGGACATTATGCAACGGTTTTTACTTGAACCGATGCATAATGTCTGGACATTATGCATCGGTTTTCCGCTGAAACCGATGCATAAGATCCAGACATTATGCATCGGTTTTTCCTTAAACCGATGCATAATGTTCAAACGCGACTAGACATTATGCAACGGTTTCTTTGAAAACCGATGCATAATGTTAAAAAAAAATGGCAGATTTGGCTTTACAAAAAGCTCAAATCCACCTGAAACACATTATCAATAATAAACCCTACTGTTCCAACTTTCAAATACAATACAGCTTACATGCTAAACATCATTTCACTGAATTTCAATACAATATCATTCATACACATATTTTTGTCTCTTTGGTACAAATACTGCATTCAAATCATACATAACAAATGTTGTCCAAGTTAATGTCCTATACCGCGAAATGAGTGGTCATGTAGTCACGTAGGTAGCCGGCGATTTCATCCCGAACTACAAGAAGCTTGTCGACTTCGTATGACTCCGCTCCATTAGGGAAACAGTACTACAAAAAAACAAGAGAACTAAGTTAATAATTAAAGAGTTACGTCTAATCAACGATTAACGTGTAAAAAGCTAAATCAACACTTAAAGAGTTAAAACAAGAGAAGTAAATCAACAATCAACAATGAAATAGTTAAATGAATAACATATGCATCGGTTATATATAAAAAGCTCACTTGGCTAATGTCTTCAACCTCCGCACCATTATTAGCCCGTACATATGCTATAATGTCCCGAATAAAGTGAAGGACATAATAACCACAAAAATAGCTAGGTGGTTGTCTTGGACACTACACAATATCAAGAATAGCAATTAACATACTTAATAAATGTATGAAATATTTAATAAAGATGTGTAATTTGTGAATACCAAAACTGTCGTCCACTGTACTTTACGTGTACTCCTCGGTACACATCCTTGGTAGTATCGATCTAAGCCCCTGAAACATACACAATAAGGTAATTATTAGTGACTTTCAATACAAGTTATAAGATAAAAGTAATTTCCAAACTTACATGTCCACCAACTCTTTTGCATCAGCGCGTATAGCCTTCTCTTCTGTAGATGAATCAAGCCAAAGAACCTTATGTTGTCTCGGAATAATGACGCATAACATCCAATGCCACCTAAAAAAACACACTAACTTAAAAACAACTATGTTCAGAAAAAAGTTAACAACTTATAAAGTAAGGGATTGAACTCACTCAATGGGATCAACATAAGGGAGAAAGTAGCAAAAAACTTGGTCTTTATCTGGCATACTCAATCTTCCTACGAACGTCGCCAATCTCTCGTTTTTCTCTATGGTTGGGGTCATCAATGACGGAATAAAAAAACCAAACTTGATCTCCGAACGAACCATCTGATCGTGCAAATGACTACAAAGTAGAAACTTGTATTAGTTACACTAATTGCAAAAAAATGATTAAACATATAAATATTACCATATATACAACTCAGATGCTGCGTTCCCTAACGCTTTAAACGTTAATAGGTCCTGAACTTCCTCGTCACAGACGTAGATATCGTAGTCGTCACCGAAGACCTCAGCTTTGGCATGTACTTCAATCGTGTCTCTACCCAAAGCCTTCCACGCCTCATGTAGAAGTCTACAGTCCACGGACATCGCATCTACGAAATCATCGCCAGTAAGTGGCATAGACTCGAATAAGTGTATGTCATATGCCTGCATGGTATATTTCCGTGAAGCTTAAATATCTTTTTTTATTTGTAATATAACACAATGAAGCAAATGAAGTTATAATGTTCGATGGTCTCACCCTTTTATCGACAACGACTAAGTCTTTCGGCCAAGCCACGTGATGGTTAACTGCTTGCTGAACATTCGAGAGCTTTGGATGGGCTGTTGGCAAGGCTGCACCTCGACCTTCCAAAAGTGCTTTATCGACCTTCACCTTCACGTTATCTTCGGGTATCGCTCGAAAGTTAACAAACCGGCCATTTACGCATCGACCGATAGCCACAAGCTGTTTGTCACCTTCAAGTTGCCCCTCAATGTACAATAGGCTCTTCAGGCCACCCTGTGAGTAGAAGTAATAATTTGTAAAAAAATTGTAAACATACACATAGAGTATTACATATATTTAACCTATATAAATAATAAATTTCATAATTGTAACTTGAACCTCTGGTATGTTCTTCCACGGGTCTGAATCATTGGGACAATGATGGCTGCAGTGGTCGGACGCATCTCTTCGAATAATATTACTTGAACTGGGCGTGCCACCCGAGGAGGTGGAGATTGGTAACCCAACCCTCCACGGAATGTGTGACCCGACTCCTCGGGTGCGTCCTTTGGGCTCCGGCGTCCCAATCGCCTCAGTAAGTATGTCATGTCGTCGATTACGAGACGAGAACTGTCCTTAAGAGGAGCTCTCCACTAACTCATCCTATATAAAACAATCATTGCATCAAAGAAAATTTAGTGTATTATATTAACTATTGCAATTGACATAAAAATTAACTTACGATCTTTGTTGCCACTCGCTGGGATGCCTCGGTCACGTACTCGTCATTTTTGTTCCGGCGTCCCCTCTTCCACAACTCATGTCTCTCTATAGTGACAGAAGATTGCACCTCTTCAATTGCGCCCTGCGCAAATAACTCGGCAATCTTCTCAGTTGTCAATTTTTCTTCAAGTTTTCTGTAGCCTCCTCGACCAAGTATGTGTGCATACACATTCTTCTTCACAAGCTCTTTGTTAGTCTCTCTTAACTTCATAGCATTTTCAGAGAGCCTCTGCTCCTTAAATATCCTCCAAGTATCTGCTTGAAGATACTTATACTCACCCATAGGATCTTCATTTGCCTTGGCACCGTGGATGTAATCTTTTGCCAGTCTTGACTTGAAATTCTTCCATATGCTACCAGCAACCTTCATCTCATGCTTTTTATGCGGCTCGCATCCATCAAAAATTACCTAAAGTGACATATAACAAGTTATAATTCATAAAAATAAAATCAACTTCGCTGACAAATACAAGTGTCAATTAAAGAAATACTTACAGTTGCATCTCTCCACAAAGTGACCTTATAATGGTCAGGAACCTTCCTCCAATCGTTAAAGGTGATAGGAATTCGAGAACGAGCCACCATACCCAAGAAGCTCCTCCAATTGGTTCCATTTTTTCCTTTGGGATTCCCCGTACTTTCGAAGGAGTGCCTTTAGATTTACCTTTCGGTTCTTTGTTTAACTTGTAACGAGAAGCCTTGCACACTGGACATTCTTTCAAATCACTGTAGGCATTTCGATATAAGATACAATCATTGGGACATGCATGTATTTTCTTGTATTCGAGGCCCATGGGACACATAACCTTCTTAGCCTCGTAAGTACGGTTAGGTAGGGTGTTCCCTTCAGGAAGCATGTCTTTCACCAGCGCTAATAATTCTATAAAACTCTTGTTGCTCCATCCATTTTTTGCTTTGAGATTGAACAACTTCAACGTTGCCGATAGCCTTGTATATTTGGAACACTCTTCATAGAGTGGTAATTCGGAATCATTCCTCAACGACTCCAAAATATGTGGCGTATCCTCAAAGTCATTAGCGACGTTGTTAACCATCTCAATTAGATTATCCTCTTCCCAATCATCATTATCCTCCGGCAAGCTTTCTACGGGTGGAGGCTCAAAGTTTTGTTGTTCACCCTCCCCATGCAAATACCACACCGTATACTGTGGGTTAATCCCCTTTAACAAAAGGTGTTTACGTAACTTCTTCGGTTTGACCAATTTGTAATTCCAACAACTCATACACGGACAAAAGACACGTTCAATGTTGTTTCTAGACGCATAAGCCGATGCAAACGCACAAAAATCCAGAATCCCTTTCTCGTACTCATCACTCAACCTATTACCGGACACCCACTCTCGATTCATTATAAATCCACTACATGAAACGTGTAAATATTATTAGTTACATAATACTAATTTACACGAACCAACAAGTACAGTTGAGTGAATTACAAGCACTTCAACAATTAAAATGTAGTAAACGAGTTACATAAACTTGCGATTTACCTTATAATAAAAGCTCGCAAAGAAGAATCTTAATGGTGTGGCCGTTGTGCAACAAGTACGGACTAGAGCTACAAACAACGAGAACGAATTAGTAAACAAGGAAAAATGAATGTAAACATAAGTAGTGAATTAGTTTAATCGTGATGTTTACCTTGAAATAAAAGCTCCCGAAGAGGACTACAATTAGATGGAGAGGAGAAGTTTTCTCTTGCAAATCAATTAACAATGACTACATGTAGTTAACGAACACAAGTTAGAAATGAAGCACAAAATTCATTAATAAGAATCTAGTAGACGCACTAAACATCATTTCATCCAAAAAATGGATTCAACAAGCCTAGCCAACACCCCCAAATCGGATTACATGTCATCATTAACCCTAAACACACACAAATTGAACAAATAGAGCAGCTCAGTCGGTGGGATTTGTACCTGGGATTTGTACCATAAATTCAACCCTAAACACACACAAATTCAACACCCTAAATATCATACCTGAGATTTGCACAAGAAGGCGTGGCGGTAGGAATGGAATCGAGCAGCTCAGTCGCAATGGAAAAGCGTCGAAGGCGTCGTCGGAATGGATTCGAGCAGCGTCGTCAAAGGCGTCGAATGGAATGAAGGCATCGTCGAAGCAAAATCGAGCAGCGTCGTGCGAATGGAATCGAGCAGCGTCGGAATCGGAGTCGTCAAAGTTCACAGGTGCGAATTCAAAGGAAGTGAGACGGAGGGAATTGAGCAGCTCAGTCGAAAAAACCTAAGTTTTTATTGATCTTATGCATCGGTTCTGTTAAAACCGTTGCATAAGGTAAACAATATGAACGGTTCTAAGTGAACTGATGCATAAGGTTTACAATATGCAACGGTTTTAAGCGAACCGATGCATATTGTTTACCTTATGCATCGGTTTATCTGAACCGATGCATAAGGTAAATAATATGCATCGGTTCGCTTAAAACCGTTGCATATTGTAAACCTTATGCAACGGTTTCCCCTAAAACCGATGCTTATTAACCGAACCGATGCATAATACAATTTTTGAACCGATGCATATTGACTCTCCTGTAGTAGTGGGAGTTGATTTCAATGAGAAGTTTGCACCAGTGACCTACTTGGAAGCTATTCGATTGCTGCTCGCCCTTGCTTGCCATATGAAGTTCAAATTGTTCTAGATGGATGTCAAGCGTACGTTCATAAACATATTGCTTAACGAAGAAGTATATGTGGGTCAACCCAAAGGCTTTGAGGATCCTCACCATCCTAACCGTGTATAGTTTAAAGAAAGCCTTGTATGGATTCAAGCAGGTGCCCAGAGCATGGTACGAGAGGCTGATTGTGTCTCTAATCGATCATGGCTATGTTCGAGGGGAGTAGACAAGATCATGTTCGTCAAACACTCCAGGTCAGATTTTATCATCACACAGATTTATGGTGATGATATTGTGTTCGGATCCAGTGCTCAAAAGCCGGTTGACCAGTTCGTTGAATAGATGTAGAGCGAGTTCAAGATGAGCATGGTGGGAGAGATGAGATATTTCCTTGGACTTCAAGTGAAACCGAAAGATGATGAAATATTTGTCTCTCAAAGCAAGTATGCTAGAAATCTGATCAAAAAGTTTAAAAGGGAAAAAGCAAGTCACAAGAGAACACCAGCCGCCACATGTGAAGATCACCAAGGACGAAGTTGTAACAAGTGTTTATCAGACCTTATACAGAAGCATGATAGGCAGCTTGCTCTACCTGACTGCTAGCAGACCAGACATCACCTATACAGTAGAAAAGTGTGCAACGTACCAGGCACATCCAAAGGAAAGTCACGTTCTGATTGAAAAAAGAATCATCAAGTACATCTATGGGATAGTAGACTATGGCCTATGGTATACGAAGGATACGAGTTCTTGTTTGGTCCAATTTTGCGAAATTAACTTGGCTGGCAATGCTGAAGATCGCAAAAGCTCGTCTTGAGGGTGTTTCATCCTAGGAAACAACTCGGTGCCCTAGTTCAGCAAGAAGCAAAACAATATTTCACTATCTACAGCTGAAATGGAGTACATAGTAGCAGTAAGATGTTGCGCACATATACTATGGATGAAACAGATGTTGTCTGAATATGGGATGGAACAAGAAGAGATGACTCTCTACTATGACAACATGAGTGCTATCATCTCCAAGAATACAGTCCAACACTCTAGAATGGTGCACTTTGATAATGGACATCACTTCATTCGAGAGTTTGTGGAGAAGAAGGTAATCACTCTGAAACATGTCACTACTGATAGACAATTGGCAGATATCTTCACCAAGCTGTTGGATAATGCTCAGTTTGCGACACTTAGATCCTCTATAGGTCTGTCTGTTATTGACATCTAAGTGTTCCAACGGAGTCTAGTCAGCCAGGATTGAATGGATATACACTACGGACTGACGTGTGGAAGAAGGCAAAGGTTGGAAAAGAATTGGGCAAACATATTCCTGAAATATTGCATGTTTCCAAAAGAGATGGTTGGTTAATCATGTCAAGATATCATCGTCGTAAGTCGAGGAGGCGCCATGAAGAGTATAAAGATCAATTGAACATTAGGAGAAGCAAGGAGCCGTTGGACATCGGGGTAGTGAACAGTCACTTCGGGACGGTGCAACTGTTGAATGAAGGGATTCTGGATGGCGGAATTGTTGACGAAGGGATATAAATTCAATCCAATGGCATCTTAATTTCAAAATTAGAAATTAGCAGAGTTCACTCACATCTTCACATCTTCAAAACCATAGAGTCCGATCTTTCAAGAATCCCCAGCAAACTCTCAGACCTCGTCATGGTGGCTGCACGCATGAACAAGAATGACAAAACCGAAGCAGTTCCAGCATCTTCCAAGCCGACTCTGGCAAAGAAGGTGACGAAGCGCGTTCCGCCTATGGCCAAGGCTGAGAAGAAGGTTCAGACTGGTGGTGCGGCTATCTCTAAGGCGTCAACTGCAAGCATTCAAATCAGAAGCCCTAGAAAGGAGAATCCAACTTCTGATAACGCAAATCCAGGAAAAGTAATTCCTAAAAACCCTAAATCTAGTTCCATTCCAGTTAATGTTGTGGAGAAATAGTCGAAGGGGAAGGAAGTGATTCAGGGGGAGGCTCTTGTGGCTACTACGAGCCCTAAGCCGAAAGGGAAGAGAATCAAGATGGTGGCTCAAAAGAAGAGTCCAATGAAGAAGAATTCAAAGATCGATGATGTGTAGTATTTTGAGAATAAAATAATAATTTATAAATCGGTAAGTACCGAGTCGTCCAAGGAAGAAATTGTAAACTTGCGCACTATGCAAGGTTATGCTTCTATTTTCCCTTGTCCGAAATGAGTGTTTTGTTTGGTTTTATAATCTGGAAACGGATCCGGTGCAAAGTTAATATTTTTGTACAAAATACAAACTAATCATAGCCCTTGATCTTGTGATTTGAATGGATGAGACTAAATCTTGATTTTTTGGTATTTTTCTTGGTGACGAATTATAAAATGAAACTGACGAACTATGTCATCTTTTCATTTTTCGGCTCGTCTTTTTCATTTTTCGGCTCGAAACGTGACGAACTATAAAAAAATTTGACGAACTATAAAGTAAACTGACGAATTATAAAATAATTTTGATGAATTTTGTATTTTGTATCAAAATTTGACTTTGTACCTGATCTTGACCCTTTATAATCTAATATAAACAAGTAAGTAAGAAAAGATTTTAACGAATTTCGAGAAGTATTTAGGAGAACTACTTCACTTATCCAATATTTGAATTGAGTTTATTAACTAGCATGGAATGATTTGCCTATATTGATGGGAAAATAGCCGCACAATCCAAGTAAGAACCTCACCCTTTCGACGGTATTGGTTCGAATTAGAATTGTACCTCAAACTACGAACCTCACCCTTTCGCCGCTATTGGTTCGAATCAAGTAACTTGCTGATGTTTACCAACTCTCTTTGCATAAACATGGGGAGTCCTTGTCGTAATCCTAGTTTTTCCCGTTACAATCTCAGGCCACTCTTGTAGTCACCGAGTTTGTAATGTGTATTTTACTTAATAGTTTGACGTGTAGCCTCACCCTTTCGGCGCTATAGGCTTAACGTCTCAAAGCTATGTACTTAGGCATTTTCTCAAAAACCTAGTATGCATCGCTGTATTTTAAGCGCTAACTAAAATACAAACCATGTAAAACAATCCAAATCATGCAAAAATTAATTTATTAAACAATTCATAGTTGAGTAAGATTCGTAGGACCCCAAAATATGGGTCACTACTCACTATCCATTGTCAAGGAATTACAAGTTATATTCTTGAACGGGACTAGATTTACAAAACGTGAAAAAGGAATCATTACACCCTTCGAATTGATGTTGATAACTCCCTTCAATTTCAATCCTTGATCCGATCGTAAATCCTTGCGTTTTTGTTCCCCCTTCTCTCTTTTCCGTCGTCGTCTCCAAGTGTGTGGGTGTGAAAATGTGTGAATGGAATAGGAGAATTAGTTTTGCGGCTGCGCCTCTTTTGTTTTTGTTAAATTTTGCCTTTCTTGCCATTTTTCCAAAAATCTAGAAAAAAATGCATTTTTTGCCCATTTAGCCAGTGTCATCGGATATTTGACACTATTTGGACCAGAGGCTTGAATTTTTCTCCTTGTGTCGACAGATCTTGACACAAGTGACACTGACGCATGGTAAGATGACCTCTTGAGCTCAAGTTCTAACACTCATAACGGCCGAATCTGCTCTAGATAAAAACTACAAAGTTGTAGTCATCTCAGCTTTGCAACAAGCCATAGATCGATGGAGTTGGACACCGTATGAGCTTTGGGCGTGTGCGACAAGTAGGGGGTCAATCCACCATTTTTTGCACTATTTCACCCAAATTTCCACAAAATGTTTTATTGTGCCTCAGACTCATTTTTCACTTGAAAAGAATTAAAAAATAAAGTGAGAGCTCATATAAATAAGGAAACGGATCAAAAATCAACTAAATGTGGAGCATAAATATAGTACAGATTTATGCTCATCAATGGACCGCCTACTTTGAAAGGTCGTCGTATCAGAATCAGATGATGAAAGTCATGAAGGAGAGAAGGATACCGGGGTTTAGGAGACCTCTATTCAAGAAGCGACTGCAGATGTTGGTAGTGCAGGTGAGAAGTCGGTTGAAGAGGAGACATCGAAAGCCTCTGCAGAAAAGGTAATGGAAGATGTTTAGGAAGTTGCCAAGGAGAATGTTCGAATGGAGGAATCTGATCAAGAAACTGATCCAGAAGATAAAGAATCTGAGGATGTGGAAGTTGAGAATTCTGAGGAGCAAATAGATGTTGACGAAGAAGATGTCAATTTTGATACTGGTCATGAGAAAGAACAAGAAGAATCCATTCCAGAGGAAGTTGAGATTGTTCATGAGGAAGAGCTGTACGCAGTGGGACATGCAGCAAAAGCAAAGCACGTCAATAAGAAAAAGAAGGCTGGTAAGGTGACTAAGGATACCCCAGCTGAGGCCGATGCTTCCGTTCAAACAGACACGTAGATAGAGACTGAAGAAGAAGCTGTGTTTGCCCAGTTGGTCAAAAAGTAGAAGAGGGCAAATTTTCCAGTAAAGGATCGAGATACTGTTGAAGGTGTTCAAAAAGCTAAGAAGAAGAGAAGAACTGAGACTGGTCCAACAGAGGTACCAGTGAATGGTCCTAAACCAGCCGTAGAAGCTGACCCAGAGAACACAGATGAGGTCAGTGCAGACGCTGATGACGAAAGAGTTAAGTCAGCTTAGAAAAGAAAGAGACCAGTACTGGCGGCTAAGGGAATTGTTGTCAATGGTGTATGATTCTCATCAAAGAAGTGTGCTCTTAAGTGGGAAGTTGTGCTCAGGAGGCTCGTAATACATGAAAAAATGTTGGATGAGAAGAGATATAATGTGAGGGAAATAGTCAATCTGCTGAAGAAAGTGGGTCTGTATACTTCGGTGACCTGTTCCAAGCGGTTTGTGGAACAATTGGTGAGAGAGGCAATGGCTAATATTCCAAAAGAGTTCGCAATAGAGGAGAGTCCGAGGTTTGGACAGTTACTGGTACGAGAAAAGCTGGTGGCCATCACTCCAGATGTCATCAACGACTATTATGGAATTAAAACAGCAGAGGAGAGTTTAGAAGATGAAGACACTATAAAGACTAGGACAAATGGGAGTTGTATAGACCGGTTGTATACGGAAGACTTGGAAGGATGCCACCATTCCTGCCGGAGAGCTTTGATAAGTCGTAGTTGTACGACTATTTTCTGTGTTAAAACCCCGTCTCTTAGTGGTTACCTGTATATTATTTCACTACCTGTGTGTAGTTTTCATTCTCAGGTGCATTCGGAGACCATGAAAGGAATATCGGCTAAAGGGAGCCTTTTAGATGATGTTTGGCGTGGAAAGAAATGAAGTTTGAAGTGCTTGAAGTCTGAGTCAGTGCAGAACGCGGACGGCTTAAGGATTAATGGCGCGGAGGTCTGAACAATTTCCGTAATTCAGAAGATCTCCGCGGGGAACAAATGCAGGAGACGTCCGCGTGCCAGCTGGTAGTCGAATTTCCTAATTGCGGATTTGGCATCTCGGGAAGAATAAAAGGAGAAGAAGAAGAGGCAAACCCGAGGCGGCTGAACCTCGATTTTCAGTGTGGAAAAGAGAGACGTTTTGGAAGAAAACAAGAGACACGTTCGAGAGTTTGGAGAATTAGGGTTTGACACGATTTTGGAGAAGAAAGCTTGGTAACGTGCTGGTTTCAAGTATTAGAGTTGAGCTGCAGTTTGGAGGAGAATTCGACATAAGTATTTTCGTTTCATTACATTCAAAATACTTGATGATGTATTCTTTTATGATGAGTAGCTAAACTCATATGTGTAGGCTAGAACTCGACATTGTGATGTATTGACTTGAGACCTATATTGATTTCTATATTTTGCGTTATATTATTATGCAATGTTTATGGAATTGATGTGCTAGCATAAGTGGAACCCTAGCGGGGGAGCTTCTGTTTGTTTGTTGATTCCGATTGTCAAAGTTTACTAGCAACCTAGCGGGGATAGTAAACTAGGACACGAGTAATATACCACTAGGATTAAAAACCCTATGACAACTTGTTTAAATCTCCATGCAACTCTAGCGAGTTAGGGTCTTGATTATTGATGGACCATAATTATACGAATCATAAACACAGTTAAACCCACCAAATTAGACTCTTTGTCTATTTAACTTTTGCTTGTTAGTTCCGATATTTATCTGCAGGGTATTTCAGAGTCTAGAGAGAATACATGCTAAGGAGGAGTTTTTAAGCTGAAAATATATTACGAGTCATTCCAGGTCACGACCAAATTCCGACTGTACAACTTTCATGAAACCGACTTGGAATCACTCAAAAATGCTAGATCCATCGCCCAAAGGTCAAGAACGCAATGCAAAGGGCCCAAGCCCGGTAAAGGCCAAACAAGGGCAATATCGGCCGTTTTGGGATTTCGACCATGTTCCAAGCAGAATTTGGCTTAGATTCCTTCTTGAGATCATCTTAGAATGACATTTTCATTCAGAATACACTCTCCAAAATCCAAGAAGCTCCGGTCAAATTCCGGTCAAACCGATGGCTTTTAAAACAAATATCTTCCGATGGCTTTTGGAAGTGCCACCCGGGGGGGGGGGGGGGGCTAAGGGATGGGCTTGTGTGGAAGCTTGTGATTGGATGGCTTTGAGATCTTTTCTCTCCAAAACTTAGTTCCCAAGTATTCTCCATGCCTATAAATAGAACCCTCCCCTTCACTTGTAAAACCATCCCATGCCACAATCCACAAGTTAGTGAGAGAAGCTCTCACTTCTCTCTAGAGTTTGGGTACTAATCATGTAATCTTACTTTGGAATCAAAGCTTGATCCTTGGCGCTTCAACGGTTTTGTAAGTCTTCTCGTATTTATTTTACTGTCTTTCAAAACCCTTGTTTTTCCAAATTCATAGTTATGATGTCCAGTGCCATGAATAGTAGTAGCTAAACTCTTCATTCGGTTGAAGGGGAATACTTGTGTCATAAAATGTTTTAGGCTATACTCTTAGTGCCTCTTCTTTGTATTCAAAACTTGTTCTATGTGCCATATATTAGGTTAGAACTTCCAAGGTTGAGTGGATGCTTGGAATGGCAAAGCTCTTCCGTGGGAGTTCGTAAACATACTCGGATAAGTGGATGCTTGGAATGGCAAAGCTTATCTGAGGAGTTTGACCTCTCTAAAAAACCATTTGGTTGCTCGGGAATGACTGACCAAATGGATGCACACAGGCTAATATACCTTGGAATGGGGTATTAGTCTAAGTAGAACGAGTGCTCTACGTTTTTGCAAAAGTCTAGACAGTGTGTGCAAATCGAGTGCTTGGAATGGCCTTGATACACTTTCAAACACTTTTGCAAAAGACTAGACAGTGTGGCAAATCGAGTGCTTGGAATGGCCTTGATGCACGTTTGAATACTTAGAAGGATCACTAAAGGCCAATGATAAACAGGCTATGATACAAGGCCCCTAAAACCGAATGCTTTCCTTTAATTGTATTATCCACTGTCACCTTACCTTTCAGTATTAAAATCATAAACAACCCACACTACTCTCAGTCCTAAAATCACAACCAACCCCAAAACTGTCCAACTTAAAGAACAACTAATCCACACTGACTCTCTTGGGTTCGACCCCTACTTACCACTTGCTACCCAGTAGTAAAGTCGCGAGTAGTGGACTTATAAATTTATTTGTACATTTGCTCTGACGACAAGCATCTGTCAATTATCGCTAGCGCGAGATTAAGTACTAGAATAAGAACGGAGAGTACAACCTAGCGGGGAGCTCTAAGTTGTAGAACATTAGAAATCAAAACGGATTGGTCCATGATTTAGTCTCGCATCATAGTCGAAGGTTCTAGCTTGCACTACTATTTGATATTTTATACTTGAATTTGTGTGAGGATTTCTCTCTTGATAATTAATCATTGTTGCTGGCTTGTGTTTTTACTTACTTGTTTGAATTACAAAACCCCATTGTTACTTTCGTACTTAGTGAACAGATTCTCACATCGATCTCTGTGGATACGACTCGACTTACCACTTGCTAGTCAGAGATAAAAGAAATATTATTTTTGAGGGGTACAACGACGCCCGTCAAGCTTACATCGAAATATTACATAATCTATGGCTATCAAGAATTAAATCCCAGCTTCGCATCGGTCCTCCGTCACCAAGGGTATGGGACTGCTTTTGTATGGTGATGGACCATAATTGTATGCATCATAAACACAGTTAAACCCACCAAATTAGACTGTTTGTCTATTTAACTTTTGCTTGTTAGTTCCGATAATTATCTACAGGGTATTTTGGAGCCTAGAGAGAATACACGCTAAGGAGAGGATTTTACGCTGAAAATATATTACGAGTCATTCCAAGGTCACGACCAGATGCCGACTGAAGAAATATCAAGATCCTGACATTGAATCACTCAAAACAAATCCTACCGAAGAGCAACCAAAGTCAGACCGGGGCCGAAATGGACTGATAGTTTTGTGAAAACATCACAAAACCTCACAAAACTCACTCTCCCCTTCATGGTGACCGGCGGCTTTTGGAGGAGGTGACCAAAGGAGGAAGCTCCCCTCCTTTCTTCACCCACAACCGGCGGCTATGGAGCTCCATGGAGATGATGCCATGTGCTCTCCATCCTCACCTCACATCTCCTCCTCTTTTGGCTATAAATACAAGCCATTCTCATTTGTAAATCCATATCCACAATCACAACACAAACACTTCACTTATCTCTCTAGAAAGTTGGCACTTTTGTAAGCTTTGGTTTTAAATCTATAATACTCTTGTTGGTTCTTGAGTATTGTAGTTAGTTCTTGAGTACTCTTGTCGGTTCTTGTAGTACTCAAGCTTTACTTTTCTCTATTCTTGAGTACTCTTGTCGGTTCTTGAAGTACTCACCCCTTTCCCTTACTTACTGTCTTTCAAAAACCGTAAGTACTTAGCTATGGTATCCACCTCTATGGATATTCGTAGCTAAACTCTTCATTCGGTTGAAGGGGTGTACTTGTATCATAAAATGTTTTAGGCCATCTTTTTAGTGCCTCTTCTTTTTATTCAAAACTTGTTCTATGTGCCATATATTAGGCCAGAACTTCCAAGGTTGAGTGGATGCTTGAAATGGCAAAACTCTTCCGTGGGGGTTTGTGAACATACTCGGGTAAGTGGATGCTTGAAATGGCAAAGCTTATCTGAGGAGTTCGACCTCTTTTAAATACCATTTGGTTTGATCGGAAATGATTGATCAAATGGATGCACATAGGCTAGTATACCTTGAAATGGGGTGCTAGTCTAAATAGAATAAGTGCTCTACGACCTTGAAATGGGCTAGACGGTGTGTGCAAATCGAGTGCTTGAAATGGCCTTGATACACTTTTGAATACTTAGAAGGATCACTAAAGGTCAATGATAAACAGGCTATGATACAAGGCCCCAGAAACCGAATGCTTTCCTTAGATTTAAACCCCTTGCATTTACTTTCTTAGTATAAACTGCTCTATCAACTGCTCACGTTCCGGAAGGCTTGCCAATCACGCATCACCCGCTGTAAGTCTTCTACTTTTATTTTCAGTAATTTACTTTTCAGTAATTTACTTTTCCACAGTAAAAACCAAAACCAACCAGCCAATCACTTACTTTTCCGCACTAAAACCTCAATCAACCTAAAACACGCTCCCTCGCTGTACAATTCCCTCAAAGAATAGCTTATCCCCCTAATTCCCTTGGGTTCGACCCCTACTTACCACTTGCTACCCAGTAGTAAGGTCACGAGTAGCGGAATATAAATTTGCTTTTGCACAGAGAACACCGCACCTTAACGACAGTGCGGTGGGCTCCGTCATATGGCGTAGGAAGGAGGAGAGTATAAGATCTGGATGTGATTATCTTCTCGCAACTTGCTTATCATGCAACCTCTTCCAAGTCACTTCACCCAATTTCCCTCTATGATCTATGAGATGATTATTGGACTACAACCCAAGCTGAAATACGATCAGAATATACTCTTGAGTGCTCCAGCAGTGTTCACGGTTGATCACAAAGTTGTTCAAGGGTAAACATGTGAATGATCATCAGAGGGAGTATTGTGTCTTAGGGAAGCGCCGCAAGATTGGCACAACATCCTCTGTGCGGAGTGATGGGACATCCTCTGGTTTTTCAATAGCCATGCATGCAAGGGTGATCACGAAGCTAGAAAGTCTGCTAAATACCATCAATGAGCTAAGACTGGAGGTCACAAATTTGGACAGCCATGCTGAAGACGCTGATGATTGAAGAAGATTCGGATGGATCTTTTTGAAGATTTTCTTCTTAGTAGTTTGTGTCTTGAACTTATTAATTCTCTGTTTGAACTGTAGTTTTCAATTTAGTTTGTACCCTCATTGTCGATTTGTGGCAAAAATGGGAAATATTTTGGGACTCTTGAAGTCTATGTGTTAAAAATGGTAAGGGGGCGATTGTAAGTTCCATATGGCATGAAGTTTGGCAGAACGACATCGAGGTCTTCAAGGAAGATGACAAGGAGATGTTCAAGACCACGATGGAACTCAGGCGCTGATCAAGATAGAAGCAGAAAGTAGAACGAAGTTTCCTAAACAAGGAGTTTCCAAGATCTCATTCAAATAATGAATATTGACACGGCTAAGAAGATCGGAGATCGATATTCATCAATATTGTATGAAGAATATATGAAGATCACGAGGAAGATTGTCAAGTGGACATATTCTCAAAATACGAAGAGCTAACTTGTAGGGCAAGTTAGGTAGATATCCGATGATCTTCTCAAAGATCTTACCGGTTAGGATTAGATATCCTCAACCGCTTAGGAAAGATCCTAGCCGAGCTACACACTATAAATACCGGGCTAGGATCAGCATTCAATTCATGTTTCAGGAGAAAGAAAATTCGCATATTATTTCCGAAGAGGTGGAGGAGGACGATTGGCTTTAAGCCTTTCTCACCGGAAAGTTTAAGGCGCCAGAGTTAGTCTTATCGCGTGATGTTCGAAACTGACAGTGGAACACACACTGTTGCACACACTGTTAGCTACTGCTATCTAGTCTTCAGGAGAGGACTAGGATCTTCGGAAGAATATCTGATGGTAGACATTGAGAGGGAGTCTTGAATCTAGGGGTAGCCTAGTTTGCAATGTCTACGATCTTCAGGAGAAGATCCGCTAATAGACAACGAGAGGGAGTCTTAAATTTAAGGGAGCTTAGATTGCAAAGTCTACGATCTTCAGGAGAGGACGCTGATCTTCGATAGAAGATCTCTTGTTGGAAAACGAGTGGGAGTCTTAGATCTAGGATAGCCTAGATTGCAAAGTCTTGCGATTGTTAGAGGTTAGGCGGTTTAAAGAAGGAATCTTGTAAACGTAAGTCCGTTGTACTCTAAAATCATTATTAAATATTTTCTTTCCACCATGCTTGGGAAGCCCCCCAGAGTAGGCTAGTTGCCTAACTGGGTAATATCCCATGTGTTCCAGTTTCTATTTAGTAGTTTCTTATGTTACATAGTTCAAACAGTAGTTGAGTAATCATCTAGGTTCAGACGTTAGAATTTCATAATTGATTCGCATTGAAATATAAAACCGTAATACTAAACCTTACGTCACTAATTAGTGAGTTAAGCATGTATTTCCAAAGTATTTCTATTATGATAGATGTTGTTGAATGTTTTATGCCTACGTTAAATTTTACTTCTAGGGTTGGGTTCGGGTTCACAAGACTGATCCGGTCCTTCGGGTCCGGTTAGGGTTCAAACAAATGACCTGATTACTATTTTTGGTCAGGTTAGAAACCAAAAAAACCCGTCCCACACCCACCCCTAGATGTAGCAACTGAAAAATAGAACTGAGAGAGCAAACTTCTAGCGAGACCAATTCACAAATTGCTTTATATTCCGATTATCCTAAACTTCATAAAACATTTATTTTATTCTTAATTACCTTCTAGCTCACACAAGGGTTCCTCCAAGAGTGACCTTCTAACGTGTGGGCAAGCAGTCTAATCAGCATCACATACGAAAACGAGGCTCATATTATCATCCACACAAGGGAAAGGCACTGAGAAGGGCACAGTTTATGCACTGAAGAACCTTGTCTTCACGAGGGCAACAACCAAACATTCAGTAGTTTGAATTGACTCAAAATGTGCTTTAAAAAAGAGAGGTGGTTGTCCATCAAGGGCGTGACCAAGATGTAAATGTACTCATGATTCCTTCGAAAGCTAGTTATGAGTAGTTTAATTCTTAGGTTGTAATTACATGCCAGATTAGTTAGGAATAAGAACTTGAGACTTCGTATGGATATGGAGAACAATTGGGCAACAAAACATAGTGACCTAGCTTTGTGCCATTTGTTTCTCTTTGACATGTGCTTATGTTTGTTCCAGACGAACAAAGTCTAAGTATGTAGTGTTTTGATAAGTCAAATTCTCAACTTAGTATTCGTTTCAGTCTTAATAGACTTTTGTTTGTTTTTCAATTATTTTGATGTCATTTAATCATCTTCTTGGCTTTTAGGTCATTATTCATCTCATTGATATCGAAACCTCGAAAGATGCAAATAGGGAGAAAGATTAAAGATTATGGGGAAAACAAGGCAAAAGGGCATGTTATGACTCGCCCAAGTCAATGGGAAGCTCACAATGACTCGGCCGAGTCACTCGAAGCTTGGCTGAGTCACTCGAAGCTTGTCTATCAAGGTGATCCTTGTACAATCTGTCCAAAATGACTTGCCCGAGTAACCTTCTGACTCTCCCAAGTCATCAAAGCTTAACCCAACTTTTGCTCATATTCTGGACTGACTCTTCTGAGTCATCAAAGGGACTCGGCCGACTCATCTTTACTCCCCCTCTCGGCCGAGTCATCCAATTGACTTTTCTAAGTCGGTGCAAAAAACAACATTTTTCAGTATTGCTTGTAACTAGAGGAACTCGACTTTGATGAATGGAGACCCCACTTTTAAAGACAAAAATGATCAAGAATTAGACAAAGGATCATTCATTGAAGATTGAAGATACTAAGGGTTGAAGAAGATCATTTACATTGGAGTGGTACATTCTTTCCTTGTATTTTCATCTTTTATGAATTTATTATAACTTGTGTTTGTCTATGAACATGAGTGGTGAGTAGTACTTTGTATTCTAGGGTCCTATGGACCTTATGTATGTAATGAATGCTTATCTATTATGAATGAATGCTTGAAAAACATGTTTTGGATGATTGTGCTTTTCTTTGATTCAATGCTCAAACTATGCACTCCAGGTATTTGAGAAAATGTCTAAGTGTGTAGTTTTGATACATGGCTCGAGTTAAGCACTCTAGGTGTTTGAGAAAATGCCTAGATGATTAATTTCTATGATTCTTTGGTTAAGTAATCGAAAGGTAGCGACACAGAAGCAATTAGAGAGTGAGTTAATAATGAGTCCTAGGCTAAGTAACAGAGACGACGTCAAAGGTTCTAGAAGGCAAGTAAATCCCACTTGCTAGGTAATGTTCCCGAGACTGACCCATCCTAGCATCAAGATAGACTAGATCGTAATAAATTTACATGACTTGGTCATGCAATGAGAGTTGATGATCGAGGAGTGTGAGTTTAACGCGAGTCAATACATCAAGGGATTGAGACTTGCATGTATACGGTATATCTCTCTCAAATTGAAGAAGTAACCGATCGAGGGGTGGAATTCAATTTCATAGATATACGAGACTTAATCTAATCACCTAGGGCAAGTATATATTATGTATGAAATCCTGTTCTTTAGGGCTTGACTTAAGCTCATATAACCTAAACTAATACAACCTAAGTCAATCCAAACTCATCCAACACAAATTAACTACACTAAACTAAGTTATCCAAGTCAAACTAAACTAAATTAAGTAAAGTCAAATAAATTATAAATGAATTATTATTTTCAATTCATTAACATTTATAAAATATATTTTAAAGCATTTAATTAAATAAATTAGATATATTTTATAATTACTAATAGAAATATAAAATTACAGTACAAATTTTTTTAACCATTTGAAAAAATATAACAAAAATGTCGAAGTATATTTACAAAAAAATTTGTGCCCTTTTTTGCTATTATTATGAGCTTCCTTGCTATTATTTATTAAGTTTTTTATTTGTTTCAAGTATTTTTATTTGTTTCAAGTATTTTTATTTGTTTTTTTTGTTTTACGTCTTTTTTTACGTTTTGTAATTATGTAAATGTCATTTGTAACTTTGAATTATTAAACTTATATTTACTTTCTTCATAAAAAACTTATATTTACTTTAGGTAATACTGATTTAATTTAAGCTAATTTAATTATAAAAAGTTAAATACTGTCTTTATAATAAGATAATATAAAGTTGAATTCACCTTAGCTAAACTAAGTTCACCCAACACAAATTAAGCTAAGTTAAGCTCACCTTAATTCACCTAAGCTCACCTAACACAAACTAGGCTCACCAAACACAAACTAAATTAAACTAAGCTAAAATTTCAACACCTAAAGAATAAGCTAGGCCTTGGTAGTAACTTATCTGTAGATTCTTTAGATAAATTAGCTTTACTAACTTGAGTAAAGATTAGGTACAAAACATATTTTTGGTGCAAAATGCAAAGTTTGTCAAAATTGGATTATAATTTGTCGCTGAGAAACCAAAAGTACGACATAGTTTGCCATTAATAATTTATAATTCGTCACCGAGAAATTAACCATAGACGAGATTTAATCTCAGCCGTCCAAATGACCAAATCACGGAATGTGATTCGTTTGTATGTTTTACAAAAATATGTCATTTGCACCGGATCCTTTTTCTTAGTGACTTCACTAATCTAGTGGTCCGCAATTAGAATATATTTAACTTATTTTTTATAATAGATTTAATTTCTTTAAATCTCATACTACAAATGAGTTTTATTTTTTATTTAATATTTTTTTATTTCATAATTTACCATATAACATGTATACATAAAAATAAAATAATTATTTTGTTGACTCATTGTAAAATTTTCAATTTCTTTCTCTTATATGAGGGGTGAGTATAATTTTATTGAATTTTTGTAATTTAACAATTCGCCATATAATATGTATGAATAAAATTAAATTATTATTTTCTTGATTCATGTTCATAAGAGAACGACTATATACAAATTTATGGATGAATTATATACCAATTGTATACTATTTTAGTAAAAATTGAAATTAAATTTTATTAAATTTTTTAAAAATACAAAAGTTTGAACTAAATAACATTAGAACTATTCAAATTTTATTTATAAAAAATCATTATTTAATATTGAGACTGAAACTAAACACCTTGGGGGACCTACAACAACGTCACACGAATTATGTTAATCCAGTTCAGTTAAGCAAGAACTTAAAAAATTTAGTTCAATTATGTCAAGATTAAACTAAGATTTAATTTATCAATTTGGATTGAACCTAAATCGACTAGTGCTAAAAGTAAAGACACAAGTATTAACGAGCAGGGACGGATGCACCATGTACCACGGGTGGCACATGTCAGTCCCACCTTTTTTTGAAATTTTTATATATATAATAATATTGATTTTCATATTAATATAATACATTTTGTTTATATTGTAAATTTAAATTTAATAAGCTATATTCATCCATTGAGATTAATTTTTTAGTATTCATGAGATTTTGTAATGAATTGATATGTTATACAGTCATATGAGATGATTTAGTTTGTGTTGTTTTGATGGTTGACCGTTCGAATCGTATGAAACAGAGTACGTTTATTTGTGTTGTTTTGACCTTAAAAAAACAAAGAGTCAACTAAGATAAATAATTAAATTAGCTCAACTTTAAAAGTCTACAAAGTGCTCACATTCAAATTAAAACATTACATTGAAGTTTTGTGTAAAAATTTTGACCTTTTAGTGTGTTATTTTAACATTTTGGTCGGAATTACTCGAACTATGACAATGGTTGACAGGAACAATAGATTTTTTTTGCAATGTGATATTTTTTATTTTGGCTTTTCCGATTTCTACTCCTATCACCTCTCCTTTTCAACAATGAATGCAATGCAAGAAGATGTAAGAATATTTCTTATTACATTGTTTGGATGTCAGCATCGAGAAAGAAATAGTTAAAATATATTTGTGATATTATAACCAATTTTTTTTGAAATAGTGATAATATTTTTAATGTTGTATCATTTGCCACCCCTGTCTCAAATCCTGAATCTGTCCCTGTTAATGAGGTTCGGTAATCCTACTCCTCGGCTTAGGCAGGTCGCCTAGAGATACTAATGCACTAATACATGAGAGAGTTTGTTACAAGACAATACGGGCTGACTGACGGAGCCCACCACACTGTCGTTAAGGTGCGATGTTCTCTGTGCAAAAATAAATTTATATCTCCGATACTCGCGACTTAACTATTTTGGGTAGTCAGTGGTAAGTACGGGTCGAACCCAAGGGAATTAGTGGATTAATTGTTCTTTCTAAAAAAGGGAATTAAATAAAGCAGTTGGGGGTTGTTTTTGGTTTTAGTTACTGAAAAGTAAGGTGCTTGATGGACAAGACTTGACAGAAAGTAAGCAGTTGATAAGGTACTGAAAGTAAATAACAGTTGATATTACAATTAAAGGAAAGTATTCGGTTTTAGGGGCCTTGTATCATATTCTGTTTATCATTGACCTCTAATGATCATACTATGTGTTCAAAGATGAATCAAGGCTATTTCTAGCACATGACTTGCCACATCATTTAGAACACTTGTTCTATTTAGACTAATTTCTCCTTTCGAAGTATCTTAGCCTTATGTGCATCCATTTGATCTTCAGTTACGAGCAATCAAATGGTTTTTGAAAGAGGTCAAACTCCTCAGATAAGCTTTGCCCGTTAAAGCATCCACTTACCCGAGTATGTTCACAAACCTCACGGAAGAGCTTTGCCCGTTAAAGCATCCACTCAACCTTGGAAGTTCTAACCTAATATGTGGCACATAGAACAAGTTTTGAACACATAGAGGCACTAAGAGTAGGGCCTAAAACATTGTATGATACAAGCACACCCCTTCAACCGAATGAAGGGTTTAGCTACGAATATTCATGGAATAGGACATCATAGCTAAGTGCGTTGAAAAGTAAAAGTTTTTGAAAGACAGTAAAGTAAGTTTTCGAAAGTAAAGACAGGAAAGTAAAGTACTTTGAAAGACAGTAAAGTAAAGAAGAGAGTACTTACAAGAACTGATAAGAGTGCTCAAGACCAAGCTTCCATTCCAAAGTAAAGTGCTTACATGATTGTGCCCAAAATCTAGAGAGATAAGTAACAAGTGACTTGTGCTTCTTGCACACAAAATGGGATGATGATACAAGGGAAGGGAAGTGTCTATTTATAGGCATGGGGGAGTGAGAGATGTGGAGGACAGCAAGACACTTGTCAAATGGAGGGAGGAGAAGCCATAAGCCGCCGGCCCTTAGGTGTCCTCCTCCTTAGCCGCCGCCCATGTGGCATGAAGGGAGAGGTGGAGAGCTTAGCCACCGGGCAAGGTGGCAAGGGAGTGGGTGAGTGTGAGTTGAGATCTTTTTCCCAAAAGCCATCGGCTCCCTTTCAGCTTCGGTCTGACTCTGGTTGCCCTTCGGTTGGACTTGTTTTGAGTGATTCCACGTCAGGTTCTTGAAAGTCAGAATTTGGCCGTGACCTGGAATGACTCGTAATTCATTTTCAGCTTTAAAACTCCTCCTTAGCCTGTATTCTCTCTAGACTTCAAAATACCCTGTAGATAAATATCGGAACTAACAAGCAAAAGTTAAATAGACAAAGAGTCTAATTTGGTGGGTTTAACTGTCTTAATGAATCATATAAATATGGTCCATCACTGACACACAACCAAGGCCACAGAATCACACACAGCCAAAACCTAGCAATACTCGTCTGAACTACGCAATGATCCAAAACGAAGATTGATGAAAATGAGGGATTTAAGCCTCCCTCAGTGGTCCCTGCAACAAATGGGCGCGGTACGCCTTCAAATCTTAAATTAGCAACACCAGGAGAATCATTGAAGCAAGCAAGAACGATCTCCAAAAGTCTCAAACGATGATGCTCGTTAATCGTCGAAAATTACCGTCGTCTGCTCTCTGTTTCTCCCTTTTTTCGATGATAAGAATAAACCCATCAATCAAAAAAATTGTGTTACTGAACAGTAACTTTTTTTGTGTGTGAAGAAAATTAACCTTAAAAAAAAAGAATAAACCTTAAGCTGAGAAAAATTGCTTATATATATGATGTTAAAGACGCTGCGTTTCCAGCAGCTTTAGTTCACTCAGTGTCTTAAATCTATGAGCACAACATAACGAAGGCCCACTTATGACTTTTTTTTGATGAAACTCATTTTGTGTTTGTTACTATCTGTCAGTAAAATTAAATGTCAGCGTGAGGGCTTGATCCCTGGCCACTTTGAACGCAAGAGGGAAAGACTCCATTGAGCCAATCCACTTTGCCTCAGGCCCACTTATGACTTAGCAGACCCAAAAGAAAGCACAAGCCACACTATAGCATTTCCCTAAGTGTTTCAGCTTTGTATCACTCCGGCACAACAAAATTCTGAGTAGAAACTTTATCAATAATTCAGCCTTACAACACCCTAAAACTTTTTTTTGATAACGGGTACAATAATTCAGAACATTACAATGCAATAACGCCTTATCATCTAACACATATATAAGATCTCCGCAGGTCTAGCAAGATATCTTGATCGGATCCGAAATCATCTAGTACATTTTCTCCACTTTTATAGCGCATGCCAAGTTCAGCACCTTCACCATGCATGGATCCGCACATCCACCCCAAATCACGGTACATTCTTCGACAATTGGAGCTCAGGCCACCTTGGGCACCTTTACCGTTTGCAAGACTCGGCACGTCCATCTTGACAACCGCACCTCCACGAGGGAGGAAGCATAACGCGCGAGGCGTGAAGAAGAAGGCATCCACTAGGGATGAAGGAAGCATCCAGCGCAAGGCGGGACGAGGAAAAGAAAAGGAGAAAATTATAAGAAAATTGGTGACCCCAAGACTCGAACCCAGGACATAAGGATCCAATCATCTTAAGGTGGACTCCTTAACCAACAGGTCACCACCCTGTTGGCTACAACACCCTAAAACTAATTGGCCATAAAAGATGCTAAAAACGATAATGACAATGTTTATTCCAATTCATTTTCTGTTTCACGAACAAACTTAGTACGTTTGCCTTGGCTTTTCATTCAGCACCGAGCCAATCTTTCAGGCAAATGCACATTTTAATTGTATTTGTATTCAGCTATGCTATTTTATCATCCAACACCCTTATACGTGGAGAAAAACAAGCTTCGTAGATCGAGCTGCAAGCCAAACTTGCGAGCTGGGCAGGCTGTGTTCCTGTTAAGGCAGGTCAAACCCTCTCCATTATGGCTCACCTATCAAGGATTGTTTTTTGATTTTTTTACTTATCTTCTGCATACGAGAATAATAATCAATAAAAATGCTATATTATTGCTATTCTACACCTTGCCGCGGTTGCCCTACGCATTTTTTCCAATTAATATTAGACTAACTAAATTAATACTGTACGTTTATATATTTTATCTCCAATAATTTAATATTATGCATCTCGGAAAAAGATCAGGTACAAAGTTGATTTTTTTGTAAAAAATACTAGTAAACCATAGCCCTTGATCTTGAAATTTGGATGGATGAGATTAATTCTTGATTTTTTATGCATTTTCTCGATGACGAATTATATGGAAAAGTGACGAACTATGTCATCTTTTTCGTTTTTCGGCGACGAACTATAGGTCGATTTTGACCAACTTTGTCGTTTGTACCAAAAAATTACTTTCACTACTACAAACGACGCATTATGCATCGGTTTTTTTAACATTATGCATCGGTTCCCAATCCGATGCATAATCAACCGTTGCATAATGTCTGCACATTATGCAACGGTTCATTAAAAATCATTGCATAATGTGCAGATCTTATGCATCGATTCATTAAAAACCTTTGCATAATGTGCAGACATTATGCAACGGTTTTTCGAATAAACCGTTGCATAAGATCTGCACATTATGCAACGGTTTCTTTGAAAACAGATGCATAATCATTCAAAAAAACTGGCAGATTTAGCTTTACAAAAGCTCAAATCAACCTGAAATTAAACATAAAAAATATACACTGCTGTTCCAATTTTTAAATACAAAGCAGCTTACATTCAGAACATCATTTCACTGATTCTGCAATACAATCATTCATATACATATTTGTCTTTGGTACAATTGAAAATATTCCATAAAATATTACATAACAACTGTGTCTAAGTTAATGTCCTATACCGCGAAATGATTGGTCACATACTCACGTAGGTAGCTGCAGATTTCATCCCGCACTTCAAGAATCTTGTCGTGTTCGTATGACACTACTCCATTGGGAAAACACTATAAAAAACAAGAGAACTAACTCAACAATTAAAGAGTGAAAATGATTAAATGAACAAAAAATTATAAATACACATATTTTTATTGATTAAACAGTTAGATGAATAACATATGTATATATATCTCTAAAAAGCTCACTTGGTTAAGGTCTTCAACCTCCGCACCATTATTAGCACGTACAAATGCTATAATGTCCCGAATATATCGAAGGACATAATAACCACATAAATGGCTAGGTGGTTGTCTTGGACACTGCACGATCAAGAATCTCAGTTGACATACTTTATAAATGAAAATTTTTTTTTAATATAAATGTCTTATTTGTGAATACCATAACTATCTTCCACTCTACTTTACGTGTACTCCTCGGTACACATCCTTGGTAGTATCGATTTAATCCCCCAAAACAAACACCATAATGTAATTAGTGACTTTCAATACAAGTTATAAGATAAAAGAAATTTCGAAACTTACGTCTCCACCAACTCTTTTGCATCAGGGTTTATATCCTTCTCTTCTGTCGATGAATCAAGCCAAAGAACTTTATGTTGTCTCGGAAAGATGACGCATAACATCCAATGCCACCTAAAAAAACCCACTAACTTAAAAACAAATGTGTTAAGAACAGAAGTTAACAACTTATAAAATAAGTGATGAACTCACAATACGTGATCAACATATGGGAGTAAGTACCAAAAAAGTTGGTCTTTGTCTGGCATATTCAATCTTCCTACAAACGTCGACAATCTCTCATTTTTCTCCATGGTTGGGGTCATTAAAGATGAAATAAAAAACCAAACTTAATATCCGAACGAAGCATCTGATCGTGTAAATAACTACAAAGTAAAACTTGTGTTAGTTAGACTAATTGCAAAAAAATGATTACAAATATAAATATTACCATATATATAACTCAGATGTTGAGTTCCCCAATGCTTATAACTTTGATTGATTCGTGACTTCCTCTTCACCCACTACGATATCGTAGTCGTCACCGAACACCTCAGCGTTGGCGTGTACTACAATCGTATCTCTACTCAGGTTATTCCACACTTCACGTAAAAGTCGACAGTCCACGGACGTTTCATCTATATAATCGTGGCCAGTAAGTGGCAAAGACTCGTATAAGTGTATGTCATGTGCCTGCATGTTAAATTTCCGTAAAGATTAAATGTCTTATTTTATGTCTAATACAACACAACGAAACAAATGAAGTTATAATCTTTGATTATCTCACCCTTTTATTGACAACGACCAAGTCTTTCGGTCATGCCACGTGATGGTGAACTGCAGCTAGAACATTCAAGTGCTTTGGATGGGGTGTTGGCAATGCTGCACCTCGACCTTTGGTAAAGTACTATATCGACCTTCACTTTCACGTTATCTTCGGGTATTGCTCGAAAGTTAACAAAACGGCCATTTACGACTCGACCGATAGCCACAAGCTGTTTTTCACCTTAGAGTTGCCCCTCTATGTATAATAGGCTCTTCAGGCCACCCTGTTAGCAATAGAAGTAATAATTTGTACACAACACAAAAAGTATTACATACATTTAACCAACATAAATAATAAATTTAATAATTGTAAATGTACCTCAGGTATGTTCTTCCACGGGTCTGAATCAATGGGACAATGATGGCTGAAGTGATCGGGCGCATCTAATTGAATATTACATGATCTCGGTGTGCCACCTGAAGAGGTGTAGATCGGTAACCCAACCCTCCACAGAATGTGTGACTCGACTCCTCGGGTACATCCTTTGGGCTCGGGCGTCCCAATCGCCTCAGTCAGTATGTCATGTCGTCAATTCTGAGATGAGAACTGTTCTTGAGAGGATCTTGCCACTAACTCATCCTATTAACAATCATTAAATACCAAAAGTTAGTGTATGATATTAACTATTGAAATTGAGATAAGAAATAACTTACAATCTTTGTTGCCACTCGTTGGGATGCCTTGACAAGCGTATTTTTAACCCTTTATAATTGTCAAATTATGAGTTTTAAGGGTCAAATTGTAGTCAAACAAAATTTATAAACCTTGGTAAGCCAAGGGTCGATCCAAGGAACAGGTGTGTGATTACTAGCAAACAATGTGACCTATTTAGCTACTCCGATTAAAAGAGGTTTGTTTTGTTGTGAAAATCGCAGAAATTAAATAACAGAAAATAAAAGGTTTGTACTTATCAGAGAAAGAATTCCAGAATCCATACTTCACCCGTGCTAACTCCACTAATCATGCAATCATCATCATGTAATTCATCATGCTATCGAATATCGAAATAAACCAAAATAACACTAGATAAGCCGCCCATCCAAGGATCATTATCTAGATTAATCTCAATCGTTGAACGCCGCCCATCCTCGGATTATCAACGATCTCGATTTATTAAACTAAAGGTTTTCGTACAATTTTATACGATCCGGTTAATACCTAGGACCCATCCATCTTTCCGTAATTAACCTAAATACGATCTAGCATGCAAACATCCCATTCAATGTAAATACTTGCAAAAATGATAAATTAAGCACGATGAAATTGAATATTCGATTTGCATTAATGAAAAACACTCATATGATCACATGAAGAGTTGGGTACATAGCACAGGATCCGTAGGATCCCAAAATAGAGAGGACTACTCGCTATTCATGGTGATTAAATTAAAAATAGTGTATAGAGAAATTAAGGATGAGTAAACCGTAAAGACGCGGTGGCTCGTTGAATCTCTCACGATGAATTGCTCTGTCTTCTCTCCCAAGTTAGGGTTATCTTCTTCTCCAAATAAGCACACCAAATTCGTTCTGGCGTTGCTCTTTTATACCCAATCGATCAATTTCTAAAAAGGGCCCAGAAAACTTCAAAAAAATCAAATTAGGAAACTTCTGAAGTAGGTGCCGTAACTACCGTGACCTATAGGCATGTCACGGTAGGTCACGGAAGGGGCTGAATGCCTCTGAGCTGAAACGGTACCGTGACACCCGTGACCTTTGGTGGGTGTCACGACAGTCGCGGCAGGGGCTGAATTGCACTGAGCTGAAAAGGCGACGTGACTACCATGACCCTTGGTCGATGTCACGGCAGTCACGGCCTTGTCCCAAATTTCCATTTCCTTCTGAGCAAAAATCCTACCGTGACTACCGTGACCTATATGAGGTGTCACGGTGGTCACGACCCTTTGCTGGTGCAGAGCTTGTTTTTGGTCATTTTCATCGATCTTTTCATTCTTTCGACACTTCGAGTCCAAGGAGTACCGAAATGTCTTTTTATCCTGAAACACTAGAGAAAGACATCAAATAGAGACAATTTGCCCGGAGAATGAGTGTTATCCTTCATCGAATGTAGTGAATAATTAGTCAAAATATTGACTGATCAAAACACTCCACACTTAGGATTTGTTCGTACCGAACAAATGTCGAACGAATGGCAGAATAAATATGCAAGTGAATATCATGCTCAATGACCATACGTTCCTAAACTACCCACTCAAGTGTCATGTGATGAATTCTAACTAGCACCGAAAACAAAAAGATAACTCACTGTCGTAGAGGACACGGATGCATTTAGCATATGCATCAAGCCTTTAAACCCCTAGGCTGCCCTAGTAGGACGAGTATAGTCTCGTGAAGGTTTTCAGGGATGGGACTACCTACAAATCCTCTGCACAACTAACTAACGTATATGCATGAATGATGCTCAACGAGTCACAGTTGAGTCATGTCATACCTCGGGTTCATCGTGTTACCTCAACTTCAAGTCAAACATCTTCATCAAAGTTTTCAGACAATCATAGATTAAACAAGTTATGCATTCAAACGGTCAATAAACACGGCTAGCAATCGACTCATCACATGTTCTAAATAGTTCTATAACAACGCAATAAGAACATGAATAGTTACTCAAAACATGCTCACCATTCACCAATGCTATCTAGGGATAGTCCACGGGTTCTTGGCGCAAAGCTCATTCTCAAGTGCCAAGGATTATACAATGACCCGTAAGAGAAGAGGAGCCTGGCTTAAGGATTTTCTGAAAAATAGTACAAAAATTTGTATCAAAATTTCAGTGCAAGCACGAGGGTCGTCCCTTAGTTTCTAGTACATGAATTTGCGAGACAAGTCATGATTTGCACGCAATGAGAAGATGGAATTACACTACATCAAGCAAAAGGGGGCAGAAATTGTTTTAAAACTATTTTCCATACACAAGGGGTGACTTTTCTCACTTTGCCCTTGGTACTAAATTTTTTTTTTCACACAAGAGGTGTTTTTTCTCACTTTGCCCTTGGTATTTTTCTGCAGGATTTTTTTTGTTTTTTGTTTTTTTCAAAAACCACTACGCCTAGGGTCAATTTTTCACCCACATTTGAAAATTCAGAACTTTGTTCCTGATTGAAAACATTGAAAACCAATTTTCTAACTCCACACTCAAAGATTGACATAGTGTATGAATGAAGGCGGGTGCATGCAAATCACAACGAGTATAGGGAAACACATACCAGTACTAAGGTCACCTAGAAAAAGAGATGCATATTTAAGTTTTTGACATTTTTGAGCCGGTGCCTACTAATTTCAAGTCTCAAACATGCTTCAAGAAATACGTAGAACATGTGATAGGCAAAGGCTAGCAATGATACTGACTCAGGAGAATACACACACGAATAAAACTATTTCAAGTCCTAGACTTTGAATCCAAACGAGTGACAATCAATCAAGGAGTATCGTAGAAAACGAGGATTTCAATCGCAATACATAGACTGTTAATCATATGCAAGAGTGAATGATATGCAATGCGTATGACTATGCGCTACCCACTCCACACTTAAAAATGAGCTTAGTCCCGAAGCAAAGAAAATAAGTGATTAGAAAAAGTGCATATCAACTTCCCTCGTGTGACAGCTCGAAATCCATAGAGATTAAACGATGACTGGTGAGTGAAACACGACTTATGAGCTGGTAGGTATAGAGAACGACACAATGAGCTTCACAAGTAATAGGTTAGCATCTAAAATCACGTAGAGACCTGGATAAAGGAATGCCAAAAAGTAAAGAGGTAAACGATGTGAGTAAAGATGAACAACAGAAACGAAATAACTCAAGCATCGAATAACATGGAAATAGTGAATAACATCCAAAAGTCACTTTAAAATAGATGAACATGAAATGCATAACAACTAACAAATTGACAAAAATAAGTCATGAAGCGTGAATGCAAGAAGAAATAGCTAGCCCCATCGTCTGCAGCATCACCATCAAAGCCAAACAACTGCTCTATGCTGTCTGAGGCTGCAGCACTGGCGGGATGAGAAGAGCCATCTTCGAGGCCAGTACGGGAAGGATGAGCCTGGGGTGGTGCAGAAAATTCAAGCTCAGCATGCTCAAGAAGAGTTGATAATGCACCCTTCTCCCAGTCCCGCGCCCTGATGGCCTGAGACATGAAATCTGAAAATTCATCCTTGAGCTGGTTATGGGAAATAGAAAGCCGGCTCTGTGTAGCAATAATCGGAACAAGGCTAGCCAAAATCTGGCGCTGATAACTCATCATCGCCCTCTGCTCCTCCCAAATCAAAAATTGGGAGGTGATGATCTGGTGATGAGAGGCCTCCAGGCGTGTGAGACGCTCCTTGAGCGACGAAGGATGAGGGGTAGCAGCAGGTGGCTGCGGTGGAGGAGCTGGGGCAGGCGGTGGCTGGTCCATCCCAGTGGGTGCAGCCACTTGAGGCTCATGTACCTTGTCCATGATAACGTCCTCAGGTATGGGTTGGTCCTCTCTTGTGGCACGGTTCTGTGTCCTCTGCCTGCGCTCAACACGATTGCGCTTCCTCCCACCGAGGAGCTTGCTACGGTGCTGCCATTGCCGGTCCCGATTAATCATTTTGATGTCGATCATCTTCTTAACATTCAGCTCTGATTTCTTCGGTGTTGGGAGCTGATTGAATTGCCATCCTTGCGACTCGGCGAGAATGGTGACAAAAAAGACAAAAAGACCACCGCCTAAGGCGACGTTCTTGTCAACGGTCGAGCCCCAAAAGACCATCTGACCCGTCAGAATCTGGAAGAAGTCAACTGGTCTGTGGCGATGCATGGAAATCATAACATCCAACTCCGGGTTGCCAATGGTCGTGGCTCCTCACCCCGTGGAAATACACTCATCGCGACAAGACGGTGCACGATCTTCCATAGATGATCCTGAATACATGAAGAAGGACAACTGGACAGAAAATAGCAGTCAAAACCGGAGATAGCCTTCCAGAACTCATATCGCTCTGTATCAGAATACTGCCCACAAAATCCCTCCAACGGAAACCCAAGTAATTCACACACCTCAGCCTTAGTCAGAGTATAATTTCTACCTCCTAACTAGAAAACCCAATGCATGGCCCGATCAGATGCACCCAAATAGGAGAATGTGGCTAAAAATTCCCTTAACACGAGATAATAAGTGTGAGCCGGTCATGAAAACAATATATCAAGGCCTGAGGCCACAAACAAAGTACGACAACTATCCAGAAATCCGAATGAATCCAATGTCTCGTTGTCAGGGACAATAGTAGGTTTTACCATCTTTGCCGGAATGATGGTGTCATACCGGTTGGCGTGGCTGTCTTGACCGAATAAAGGTTGCCCGTCCGGGTAGGGCCTCCGGCGAGGGGGTTGGTCAACTGGTTGATCAGTCGATATTTAGACTAATTATTCACTACATTCGATGAATGATAACACTTATTCTGCCGGAAAATTGTCCACATTTGATCTCTTTTCTAGTGTTTCAGGTCATATATCACATACCTAACACTTTTGGATTGATTCGAAGCAAAGCAAAGCAATTGGTGAAGATTTGGGCAAAAACAGGACCAAACAGGGCAGACGGACCTTTGCAAAGTATTTTGCATGCCTAGGGCTCATATCATGTCTAAATGGGTCGCAATTTAGCTTGTTGGAAAGCTAACTCGAAGGCCTACAACTTTGCAGTTGATACCAAGTGCAGATTCGAAGGTTTAAACCACCAAAAGGCAACAGAAGTTCCTGCCAGTTTGCCTTACCGTGACGGCCGTGACAAAATTATATGTCACGGGTGTCACGACCCCTAAATATCCCAGAGAGTTTCAGTGGGTCGTGACAACCATGACAGCCGTGACAAAATCATTTGTCACAGCTCCGTCGAAGACAGTTTCTAAAAACAGGGCAGATTGACCTTTCCGGCGTATTTTGCACGCACAGATCTCATATGGTGTCCAAATTGATTGATTCAAAGCTTGTTAGAAAGATAATTGAAAGGGCTACAATTTTGTAGTTTACGCCAAGATCCAATTCGAAGGTTAAGACCATGATAAATCCACCCGAATTTGATGCCTTTCTTCCAAATCCGTTTTGGCAAGTTCTGGTCCTTTTTGGCAATAGAGCAGTTTTTGGCTTTTGGCCCTTTTTGGGAAAGCTATAAAAGAGCAAAGACCAGAACAAGATACGGTGTGCTTATTTGGAGAAAGAAAACCCTAGCTTGGAGAAGAGACAAAGCAATTCATCGTGAGAGATTCACCGAGCCACCGCGTCTTTATGGTTTACTCGTCCTTTATTTCTCTATACACTGTTTTTGGTAAATCTACCATGAATAGTGAGTAGTCTCTTTATTCCGGGATCCTACGGATCCCATGCTATGTACCTAACTCTCATGTGATCAATTAAAGTTTTTATTTATGCGATTTGAATATTCAATTTCATTGTGTGCTTAATTTTATCGTTCTATGCAAGTATTTACATCAAATGGTATGTTTACATGCTAGAACGTATTTAGGTTAATTACCGAAAGATGGATGAGTCCTAGGTATTAATCGGATTACATGAAATTGATATTAGGTCATGTGGCTATAATGGTAGTACATGAATTAATAGGAAAACCTTTAGTTTAATAAATCGAGATCGTTGATAATCCGTGGATGGGCGGCGTTCAACGATTGAGATTAATCTAGACAATGATCCGTGGATGGGCGGCTTGTCTAGTGTTATTTCGGTTTGATTCCGTATTCGATAGCATGAATAATTTACAAAACATGATTGCATGATTAGTGGGGTTAGCACGGGTGAAGTAAGATTCTGGAATTCCTTCTCTGATTAAGTACAAACCTTTTATTTTCTGCAATTTAATTTCTGCTGTTTTTCGTGACAATCAACCCTTATTAATTCGGAATAGCTAAATAGGTCACTAGTTAACTAGTATTCACACACCTGTTCCTTGGATCGACCCTTGGCTTACCAAGGTTTATAAATTTTGTTTGACAGCAATTTGACCCCTAAAACTCATACTTTGACAACTATGAAGGGTTAAAAATACGCGTATCAAAATGGCGCCGTTGCCGGGGAGCAGCGTATAGTGTGATATTAGATTTAACAACTGTAGTTTAGACTATTCCATTTTTTTATACTTCCTTGTACATACTCTATATACTTCTGGCCTTCACTAATCACTTTTATTTTGAATGTTGCGAGGATGTTCTCTTTTGGTCATCAAGACGCCTACCCAAGGGAAGAGCCTTATTGTCAGACATATTCATATGATGCAAATTGGGAAGGAAATCAAAATAAATTCTACGATCAACATTATTATCAAAATGATCCTTATTATGAGAACTGCTAGAATCACTCGCAGCAGCAACAGTCTCAGGACACTGATGGATTATTCCGTATAGAGTTTATGTTGGCTAGCTATTTAGCGGAGCAAGAGACTCGGGAGCATGCTGCGACAATAAGTAACCTTCGGAAGACGGTGGAATTACCAGGACCCTATTATCAAAATGACCACTATTATGAGAGTTACGAGGACCAGTCCCAGCAGCAACATCAATTTTATGATCAACAGTACAACAACCAGCCCCAACAACAGCAAGATCAGAATTCAGGGCAGTACAACTATCAGCCGCAGCAGCCCAAGCAACACGAGTCTGGCAGCTCATCTAGCATGGAGTCCATGATGGCAAGTTTTATGGCTGAGCAGGATAGGTGAAATGAAAGGATTAGAGCAAACACTCGAGCAGATCAGCATCCAGAACAAGCAACTGGCCATTCGGAACAAGATACTGAAAGACCAGTTAGAGTAACAAGCTATTGCAGCCACCAATAAATGCAGAGATGAGGACATTGAGATGACAATGGAAAATCATCAAGAAGTTCAAGTCTGTGAAGCACATTCATCTTCAGTTTTATTCCCAATCCATGTGGAAGATGATCAGGATGAGAGAATGCTCTCTAAACCAGAACAACCTGTTTGTGAGAATGGTTTTGAGGCATTGAGAATGGTTGCCAAGGCTTACACTGAGTTGGAGGATGATGACTCTTGCACTAAAGATGTCTCAGAATATGAAGATACATCTCCCTCCACTACGACTGCTTCAAAAGGTCATTTAGATGAGCAGGCAGAGGAGAGCCGGTGTGACTGCTGGGAAAACATCATTCTACCATTTCCTCTAGACGCTGAAGAGCCATCAAAGGCTCATACGTACGAAGACTTTGTTGGTGTGTACCTGAGTTCAATTGCAGAGGATCCTCGCATACATATGAAATTGATATTGAAGGAACATTTTGAAGTATATGCTCCAGAGATCTTATCTAATGAGTATAAAGGAAGTTTGATGTTCCCATGAATGGCATGGATTTGGCAAAACGGCTTTAGACAGTTCAAGCTGGAGTTCAACCACACACTGGAACAGAAGAACAGCGTACAGCAGACGCAAGGATTTGCATATCCAAAAGATTGACGAGATTATCTGATTGGGATCAATTGACGAGTCATCATTAAAGATCAGATATTCAAATGAATATCTTCAGCTTGGATTCGAGAATATTGGATGACTTGGCATGGAAGTAATCTCCAAAGATTGGATATGGAAGAGATTGAATATCGATCAAATATTTAGGAGTATCTCCGAAATATTTGACAAGGATATTCTGATTGGAGTCAGCGAGGAATTCAAAGATTCAGATATTCAAATGAATATCTTCACATCAGATCTGAAGATGGCGTGGCTGACTTGGGGAAGAAGTCTTCGTATGTTCTCCTCACCGATTGGATAAAGATATGCATCGAATATTTAGGAATATCTTCCTAAATATTTGATGAGATATCTAGAGCAGATTTTGGACTTTGCCCGTGCGTATAAATACATGGCTAGGGCATCCATCATCTGCGTCGCTTCCTGAGAGAGAATAAACACGAGAGGATTCGTGAGATTGGAGGAGGAGCGACCGCCGGCTGACTATTCCACACCGGAATATCAACGGGGAAGTAACAGTCTGTTCAGTGTGCTGTTCAGACTGTTCCTGAAGAACAATAAAGCGCACACACACACGGTGACCAACATACGTCTTTGACAGAAGGCGACTGGACTTCCGAGAGGTCCAAGACTAGGCCGAGAGTGAAGTCTCGTCCTACCCATAGGGGATCGAGGTTGCTTGTTGTGAACCTCGGTTGCAAATCCGAGAGACGGAGAAGTAGAGGCTAGGTGATTACAAACAAGGTGTTGTGTAAGAGTAAGACCACTTGTAGCTCTATTCTCGTAATAAGATTTGTGTCCCTTTTCGGGTGTGGAAAACCCCCCAGAGTAGGCGAGGCCGAACTGGGTTATCATATCGTGTGTGCTCCTATTTGTTCTGTTTACATTCTGTCTGCTAAGGTGTTCCAGCATCTGATTGAACACAACCTGAAACTGTCCAACAAGTGTTCGAGACGCAGTTCGAACAGCATCTAGAACTCGTCTTGACTAAGACAAGTAGATTTCAATTGGTATCTGATGGACCAAAGTTATACGAGTCAGAAACACAGTAAAACCCCCTTAATTAGACTGTTTGTCTATCTAACTTCTACGTGTTAGTCCCGATATATTTCCACAGGGCATTTTAGAGACTGAAGTGAAAACACGCTAAGGAGAGGATTTTATGCTGAAAAGATAACAAGAGTCAATTCAAGGTCAAGATCATATGCCGACTGAAGAAATATCAAGGATCCTGACGTTGAATTGACCATAACAAATTAATCAGAAGAATCAGGAGTGGAGTCAAGACAGCCCGGAGAAGAAACACATTGACAGTTTTGTGAAAAGACTGCACAAAACTGTACAAATCTCACATTGGACAAGGATGACCGGCCACTTGAAGAAGTGGTGGCCAAGGGAGGAGCTCCTCCTCCTTGGCCACCGCCTACCGGCGGCTTGGGGTGGTGGTGACCGGCGGCTTTTGCCCCTCCTCCACATGTCACCACCACCTTCCTCCTCCTCCACCACTCCTCTTCCTCCATGTGTGGCCATCTCCTCCATCCATTTTCTCCTCCAATCACAATGCAACACTTACCACCCATCTCCACCACCCATCTCCTCCCCTTTGGGCTATAAAAGGAGGAGCTCCTCCTCCTCATTTCACACACCAATTCTCAAATTCACTTCTCTCTCTAGAAGTTGTAATATTTGTAACGTTGTAATTTTGCTTTGGAAATAAAGGATAGCTCCCTTGGCGCTTCAACGGTTGTAAGTATTTCTTCGTATTTATTCAACTGTTTTATTTCCTTAGTATAATGTTTAGCGCGATGAATAGTAGCTAAATTAGTAGTTCGGTCTAAGGGGCGCACTTGTATTATAAAATGTTTTAAGACTATTAACTTAGTGTTTAGTCTTAGTATTCAAAACTTGTTCTATGTGCCATATATAGTCAGAGTTTCCAAGGTTGAGTGGATGCTGTAACAAGCAAAGCTCTTCTGTGGGAATTCGTGATCATACTCAGGTAGTGGAAGCTGTAACAAGCAAATCTATCTGAGGAGTTCGACTCATCCTAAATCCCATCTGGTCGAGCGTAACTGTGAGATCAGGTGGATGCACCCAGGCTAGCATACCTTAGGGTATTGGCGCTAGACTGAAATAGAACAGGAGTTGCTTTAAACCGGTGTTGCAAGTCTTGAGCTGTAACTAGCCTCGATTCACCATTTGAATACTTAGATGATTAACTAATGGTCAATGATAAACAGGATATAATACAAGTTCCCTGAAACCGAACATTTCTCGTTAATTATAAACTGTAATTTACTTTCCAGTATTAAAATCAACCAACCAACCAATCAATCAATCAAAATAGCTGGTAGCTTTAAAACCAACCAACCGACCTTAAACACGTTCCCACGCTGCGTAATTCCCCTTGAAGAACAATTATTCCCCTAGTTCCCTTGGGTTCGACCCCTACTTACCAAGTACTACCCAGTAGTATAGTTGCGAGTAGCGGACTATTATAAATTTATTTGCACAATCGCTTTGACGACGAGCGGTTCTGTCAAATTGGCGCCGTTGCCGGGGAACTAGTCATCGAATAACTGTTCTTTAAACCGTTACGCGCTTCAAAAACAAACCATGTCTCGCGAAGAAAGTCACCATGACTACCAGGATGACGAAGAAATAAACCTGTACGATCAGAATGATGAGGTACCGTTTCCATTCGTCGACGATCCGGAACAACTCATCAGAAACAGAAGAGCTCGTGCTAGGGAAGCAGTCAGGAGAAACCAAGAATTACCCGAGGACCGAAATGCAGCTGGTCCAGTACAACCTCCTATTCATCCCCCACGACCACAACCTCAACCTCGATACATGCCAAGAAGAGAACCCGCTTTCGACGACTACTACGGAGATAACTACTACCGTGAACCGACGATGGGAGAGTTAAATGCCCCTAATTTCGAGACACAGCCGTGGTGCATCTATGAGAGCCCTGAATTAGAAAATATAACCATCAACGCATCAGTGGCACACAGCCTGCCAAAATTCTCAGGATCTCAAGGAGAATCTGCCGCAACTCACCTTCAACGCCTACATGGCATTTTCCAGAATCTAAAGCCCAACCGGGTGAATATGGACGACTTCAAGTTAAAAGCGTTCTATTTTTCCCTCACTGACTCGGCAAGTGACTGGTTCCTTTCATTGCCTTCCGGAAGCATTAGAACATGGGTTCAGATGCAGAAGAAATTCTTAGATAAATACTATCCGGCTGGAAGAGCAATACAAGTAAGGAAGCAACTACAGGAAATCAAACAAGGTCCCAATGAAACCATGTACGATTACCTGGAAAAGTTCAATCACCTAGAAAGGAGCTGCTGTACCCTTGGACTGCTGAACAGGCTGTCGTCGTACCTGTGCAAAAACAATTTATAATTTCCTCGCAATGAACTGTGGGTTAGCACAATGGCAAGCAAGGGTCGAACCCAAGGGAGCTAGATAGCTACTACTTTGTTCTGTAATGGAGAAAGACAAGAAACTAATGTGAGAGTAAAGGTTAGTGAACAAAAGCAAGGCACGAAAATAAGAGGGGGTTTTATCAATCAGAGAAGATATTCAGGTTAGGGTTTTATTCAATTGTGACTACGTTTATCCTTGATTTCTAAATGTTTATTCTTGCTTCTTAGGGTTACTCCTGGTCTGGTTATAACCGTTTTAATTCTAGTAAACCAAATACTCCTGGTCTGGTTATATTAGGTTTCGTGCAACTACTTATTCTAACTGGGTCGGTATCAAATAAGCAGTGAATGGATAGTAAGAATCACTAGGTTAAGTTGTACCCTTTCGGATCTCCCCTTAACCTAATAATTCAAACTGATAATTTGCACAAGAACTAAATAGAATGCAATAATAATAAGTAAGATCAGAATCTCGAAACAATAGTCATAATTATTTAACCCTAACCCGAATAATCGGATTAGTTACACATAGCCATGTAATAACAATACAATAAATAAAAGGAAACAAGGATTCTCACTAAAACCGAATGAAGAACAAGCTGGCCGTGCAAGGCTGAGAAGTGGCGGAAGCAAGGAGGAGTGAGGAATGAAGACCGGCTGTGCAAGGAGGAGCTCACGGTGGCTGATGGAGGAGATGGGCGGCGGACCAAGTTAGGTCTAGGGCACACGGCTAAGTGATGAATGGGATGCATTATGCCTTGCATTGCACCTCCTTATATAGGGATTTGAAAACCCTAAATCTTTGCTTGATGAGCAAGCTACTTGATCTTCTTGAAAACACTAATATCACATGTAAATTGGGCCGGCTGCTGGATTTAGGGCTTGGACTTTCTTTTTCCGAAGGTACTGTTCACGGCCCGAAATCACTATTCACGCCGGGATTACTATTCACGCCGGAATCACTGTTCACGCCGGATCAATGTTCATATCAGAGTTACTGTTCACGAGCAGAAAACACTGTTCACGACGCTCCTCTGGCCTTGATCTTCAATTGCGATGTTTTGGGCACGAAATGCCGTCTTTTATGCACGTTTCCTCCTAGAGCTTCCAAATCACCTGAAATGCAAAACAACACTAAAAAGTAACTGTTCGCATAATTAAGTGCAGAAATTGGTGGGATTTAATAACTCGATGAGTCATATAAATACGGCTCATCAAACCACCCCACACTTAAACTTGTTTGTCCCGAACAAGAACTAGGTCATAAGAGGAACGAATAATGTAAACACCACAATGCTTCGGTCATCCTAGACGTGCTACATGGACATGAATCGATTACTCTAGATCTCGCCTGTTATGCATGCTTGCTACTAATATCTTTGTGTGAAAACATGGGTTAAAGATACGTGTTACATTTGGTTCGAGATGCAAATCAATTCGGATGTATCTGGAGATAGCCCTGTTTAGACCCATGAACCCTCATTCTCGGACTCGAACTCGCTACTATATGGTTATGCTTTGCCGCTTTTTCTTGCACGTGATTGATTCGAGCTTCAAAGTGTTGAGTGTTTTTCGGCCAGCTAAAGTGTCATCTGATTTGGGATTTCAATGATGCTTTCACATGAGAAACGTGTGGACTATCACAATGGTGGTGGATTTGTTGCCTTGAAGTGCGGATTGTGACTTGCTCGAACCGTGGTTCCTTCTCCTTTTGACGCGAGTCAAGCCGAGGGTCGCTCGTCTATTTTCCCGGTTACTCGGATTAGAAACCTTCCTGCTCTCACTCATCCTCGTCCTTTTGACACGGGTCAAGTCAAGGGTCGCTTGCCTATTTTCTCGGCTACTTGGACTAGAGATTGGACGATGTGTGCCACCGTCCCGCCTAAACGCAAAAGTACCGCAGTGGCGGAGCAGACTCGTACTATGTTGCCTCGAAGTGCTAGCCTCCACGAGCTCCACATAACCATACATCCTGAGTTCGGTCTTTGAATGATCTGTCAAGTCTCTCTAGGGCATTTCTATCAACTCCACATCCCTGTTTATCTCAACTAACAAAGGCACGCAAAAATTTTAAAATCACATGTTAGTCGCACAAGTCAATTTTCACCAAAGACATGCATGTAATCGGCTCTATCTATTTCACCTAATCATTATCCAATACTGCAAGTCTAGGAAGTAGTGAAGTATCATGTACAAATTTTTTTAAAAAATCATGGGAAACGTGCTGACTCTGTGCAGGGTGCAGTAAATAAACGTGCTAACTCGATAACTGACTATCCCACCCCACACTTTTGAAATGAGCCGTGTCCTCACGGCACGACTCAAATCTAGACTCACAATGCATGCAATAAAAGGGAAATAAGAAGAGAGTAAAGTTGGACAGGCACTTCCCTCGTGCGATGCGTGACGATCAGAAACAACTGATTATTCTCCTATGAGTCCTCGAAGAGCACCATTGGAGCTTGTATCGCAACGTGAGTTCGTCACACAATGAAAGGTCTGCGTCAATGACATTAAGACGAATAAAAGATTCCCAGGAGGTTGGAGGAGTCACAACGGTCTCACTTAAAACCCAACCTCCTTAGACCCGTAAGTCTTTGTGACAGAATCTTTAAACGCTCATGTTTCTCGACGCAACTTATTCAGGGTGTGAACTACTCACGTTGGATACAGTCTTATGCTAACATCTCTGATATGTTCGCCTCTGTCCTGAAATGCAAACTGTGCAGGGCTGCCTCCCTGCGAGCGCCTTTGTTTAACGTCGTTGGCTCGACAGTACCTCTTTAGGAATCACAAGTTAGGATCCCAAGGCTGCTCCAAATTAAACTTCTGTACTCCCTTGTGAAGCTTATAGCCTTCATCGAATGGTGCTCTCTTGTCTCTCCATCCTGGTTTCCACTCAAACGTGCCAAGCCTCGGTCGTTTCTTCATGTATGAGTGGTCGGCATGGAAGTTCGGTTTCTTGCCATCAGGAGACATCCAGCATGTTCTCCTGTCAACCTTCGTCTTTGTAGTAGATATGAATTGTCTTCCAAGAACAAGTGCTGGAGGATCTTTATCTCTAACATCTCCTATCTGCAAAACATAAGAGTCTACAGAAACGACAAGATCTCCAACATGGAGTGTTAGATTTTTAAGGAAATTGTTAGAACGAACATGTGATGTATTCCCTAACTCTACCAATAGTTTAGGAAACTTCAATGGTCCTAGGCTCAGCAAACGGTATGGAGAATATGGCATGGTATTACTATCAGCACCCAAATCGATTAAACAGTGGTGTATGAGGGTCTTACCAACACCACGGGTGACTATCAAGGTTTCTGAGGTCTTACACTTTTCAGGGGGCTCCTCTTGAACTGTAACGAGTGAGTACTCCATCGTTGGCTTCTCTAGTTCATGCTTCGCCTCTAATTTTCCTTCAAGCTCATCCTTGTCGATCGTGTGGTCCTTAGGAGCAATCACCTGCATTGGGAATAGAAGATAGGGGTCAGAAATTAGAGTTTCGTTAACTGCATCAGTGCAACCTGCGGAGGTCTCTTGAATAAGTTCCGCGGACGTCTCTATATTTTGCACTAATTCCTCAGACGTCCGTGCCGTAATTGGTGAGGCGTCCGTGTTCTGCACTAAGGTAGAATCTTTGTTCAGCTCTTCTTCGGGTGTGATGCTCACGGCCTCTGACTTATTTTCTTCGTTCTCTGCCCCTGGTTCATTTATCATGGCCAATGCGGTGTCGCGCACAATCTTCACTGAATCAGCTTCCATTGTCTGCGCCTTATTATCCATTTTGTGCATTTGAGCATGTCTTTGCCTTGATCTTTCTTCCACATCATATATCAGGTTCCAGAGATCATACATGCCTACATTCATTACCGAACCACCTGCTGCAGCATCGAGCATATTACGTGTATGTGGCATCATCCCTTCAAGAAACCTCTGCATAAGAAATAAATCTGGGAATCCATGGTGTGGGCAGCTTTCTCGAAGGTCTTCAAAGCGCGCAGAGTACTCAAAGAATAGTTTGCCCTTGAATTGCTTAAAGTTACGAAGCTTCACGCGGACACCAATTCGAAAGGACGGCGGAGTAAACTCCTCAAGAAATTGGGCTCGTAGATTCCAATAACTTCTTTCATAATTTGCACCTGATGAGTAAAACCAATCATCAGCGGAGTCAGTTAAAGAAAACTTAAAATATCTAAGCTGGAACTCCTCCAATGGCTCATCTTCAGGCTTGATGTAGTAGCAGATGGCGTGAAATGTTTGCTCATGTCTCACGGGGTCTTCTCCGATGGCACCACCAAATTGGGGAATATTCCGCATCATCCAAAACGCGACCTTGCTGCCCTCGGATCCATCATCCATGTTGTCTTCATCGTTCCAAGGTTCTCTACTAAAATAAGAGGGTGGGTTTTTGTCAAGGTTTTCAAGCTCGTACTGTTCTTCATCATAAACTCTACTACCTGCACGAGACATGGTGCAAGAGTAGCCAAGCACAAACTAGCAAGCACCGAATAGCAAACACATACTAGCAACAAAGGGTCCCCAGGAAATTGGAGGAGTCACAATGGTCTCACTTAAAACCCAATTTTCTTAGACTCGTAAGTCTTGGTGACAGAACCCTCTGAGAGCTAGAAATTGGAAATCGAATAACCGGAAAACAAGAAATCGAGAATAAAAATAAAAACAGAGTTCGAATATAGCAATCACCGAATAAGGAAATAACCGAAATTAAAATAGAATAAACGAAAAAGGAAAGAGAGAACAAATTTCACCGTGCGTAGCTCTCCGGCAACGGCGCCAAAATTTGACAGGCGTCGTTAGTACCTGCAAATTTGAATTTATAATTTCCTCGCAATGAACTGTGGGTTAGCACAATGGCAAGCAAGGGTCGAACCCAAGGAAGCTAGATAGCTACTACTTTGTTCTGTAATGGAGAAAGACAAGAAACTAATGTGAGAGTAAAGGTTAGTGAACAAAAGCAAGGCACGAAAATAAGAGGGGGTTTTATCAATCAGAGAAGATATTCAGGTTAGGGTTTTATTCAATTGTGACTACGTTTATCCTTGATTTCTAAATGTTTATTCTTGCTTCTTAGGGTTACTCCTGGTCTGGTTATAACCGTTTTAATTTTAGTAAACCTAATACTCCTGGTCTGGTTATATTAGGTTTCGTGCAACTACTTATTCTAACTGGGTCGGTATCAAATAAGCAGTGAATGGATAGTAAGAATCACTAGGTTAAGTTGTACCCTTTCGGATCTCCCCTTAACCTAATAATTCAAACTGATAATTTGCACAAGAACTAAATAGAATGCAATAATAATAAGTAAGATCAGAATCTCAAAACAATAGTCACAATTATTTAACCCTAACCCGAATAATCGGATTAGTTACATATAGCCATGTAATAACAATACAATAAATAAAAGGAAACAAGGATTCTCACTAAAACCGAATGAAGAACAAGCTGGCCGTGCAAGGCTGAGAAGTGGCGGAAGCAAGGAGGAGTAAGGAATGAAGACCGGCTGTGCAAGGAGGAGCTCACGGTGGCTGATGGAGGAGATGGGCGGCGGACCAAGTTAGGTCTAGGGCACACGGCTAAGTGATGAATGGGATGCATTATGCCTTGCATTGCACCTCCTTATATAGGGATTTGAAAACCCTAAATCTTTGCTTGATGAGCAAGCTACTTGATCTTCTTGAAAACCCTAATATCACATGTAAATTGGGCTGGCTGCTGGATTTAGGGCTTGGACTTTCTTTTTCCGAAGTTACTGTTCACGGCCCGAAATCACTATTCACATCGGGATTATTATTCACGCCGGAATCACTGTTCACGCCGGATCACTGTTCATGTCGGAGTTACTATTCATGAGCAGAAAACACAGTTCATGACGCTCCTCTGGCCTTGATATTCAATTGCGATGTTTTGGGCACGAAATGCCGTCTTTTATGCACGTTTCCTCCTAGAGCTTCCAAATCACCTGAAATGCAAAACAACACTAAAAAGTAACTGTTCGCATAATTAAGTGCAGAAATTGGTGGGATTTAATGACTCGATGAGTCGTATAAATACGGCTCATCAACTGCCCGAGAAACTCGTCATTGAGTACCTCATTGATGGATTAAGACCATTAGATAAAATGCTCTTGGATGCCTCAGCGGGAGGGTCCATGATGAATCTATCATTAAGTGGCATCAGAAATCTCATCGCCAACGTTGCTGAAAATGCTCGATTTAGAGAAGAGACCACTCGCCAAGATGAATTCTCTCGATCAAAAAGGGTAGCACAAACCGAGGCATCAGTAAACTCCATAACTGAAGAGATGAAACAGTTAAAGGAGATGATGATTGAGATCATACGTAGACAGCCAGTTACGGTAAAACCTTGCGAGTTCTGTGGTTCTACGGACCACAAAACGGACGCATGCCCAACATTGATAGAAGAAGAACCGGCTGATGTGAATGCAGTGGGAGGATATCAAGGATACAACAACGTCAGAGCTGGACAAAATAGACAATACGGTCAAACATCCAACCCAGGCTGGCGTAACAACAACAGCTATCTTCAGACGGAGACACAACCAGCTGTCCCTCAACTAGCGCAGTCATTCTACGAACCACCCCACCGATAATATCACCAGAACACTCCATCAGCAGGCCAATATCACCAAAAAGGGCCAAATCAGTATCAAGCCAGACCGAGCAATCAGCAGGAGCCAAGCAAGTCGCTCAACGACACGATGAAGGAGCTCACGGGAAACATTAATCAATTGGGTACTTCACTACACCAGTACCAGGAAAAAACTGACGGTGCATATTCAGAATTGACCAAACAAATGTCCCAGCTCGCCACCGCAATGTCAACACTCACTACTGAACCTGGCAGACTTCCTTCACAGACCATCCAAAATCCTAAGGCGAACATAAGCATGATAAGGAGGTCAAACATGAAAGTTACTCTAGGAGAAGTAGCACGGTCTCCAACCTAAAGACTTACAAACAATCATTTCGACCGTAGGAGTCGACCTGATTGGAATCAAGAAGAAGACCGACCCAATAATGGCAAAACATGGGTTACACATGCCGACAATGGACGATATGCATTCACCGTCTGCATAACACCACCGCCTATTATACACACCGACGTACCAGCATCAGGATGGGACGACGACAACAACTTAAGGCCAAGGAATAGGCAGACTGGTCAAAGAATAGAAAGAGCCCTCGTTTCAGACCATGAGTCACAACCGGAAAGAGATAAAGACCCAGGAGCCTTTACAACCACTTGCGGTATTGGTGAAACCCAGATCCGCAAATGCTTAGTCGATCTCGGGGCTGCTGTCAACGCCATGCCTTCCTCCGTGTATTACTTACTAGGACTTGGTCCGTTGAAACCTCCCCGGTCAAATATCGAGCTAGGAGACAAGTCATGCATCCGTCCGGTTGGAGAACTGGAAGATGTAATACTCCATGTGGGAGAGCTCGTCGTTGCTGCAGACTTCTATGTAATACCAACAAAAGAAACCAGCGAAGACGATCCTCCGACAATAATATTGGGACGACCATTCCTCTACGCCACTAAAGCAAGAATCGATGTGGGCAAGGGGTCATTATCACTTAAGTTCGGCGGCAAAATTGCACATTTCTACATTAATAAGAGCCGCCCGGACACGAAGAAACCGCTAGACATAACACCTATCTCAGATCACAGTGCACAATTTTCTGACCTGTCATTAGGGACCAAAAAAGTATCAAGACCAGCAGCTATGGTCAAAGGTCTCCCGCCTTCTCAGAAACAATGGAAAGAGAAAACACCAAAACAATGGAGCTCTTACTCCAGCAAGAAGTCAGGAAGAAGCAACACTGGAACGGTGGCAAAGTTTGACCTGAGCCACCCATGGGACCCAAACCAATGAACCACAAACGAGGTATCGTCGAGCCAACGACGTTAAACAAGTGCACTGGTCGGGAGGTAACCCGACACTATCTTACTTTTCCGCACTTTAATTTCTGTCATTTAAATTCAGTATTTAGTTTTAAGCTTGCATGACTTTTGAACTAAGGCACGCCTTCGTTCAAAAGTGGGGGGTGAGAACCACCTATGTACATAAATAACATGCAGCTGTTTTTCTTTTAGTAAAAGTACCTTTTTGAAAATATGAACTTAAGAAAGTGAAAAAGATAAATCATAATTCATGCATTAACCTTGTGAAAATTCAACTGTTTAAAAACTTAGAATGTAACTTTCCATTTGTCCTTTGTGCTGAGATAACTAGGGATGTGGAGTTGATATAAACTGCCCTAGAGAGGCTTGGAAAGCAATCAAAGGATCAGATCAAACTATATGGTTTTCGAAGTCAGTGGAGGCTGCACTTCGGGTTTTCAGTGAATAATTAAAGTCAACTCCGCCAAGAAGCATCTATGCAAAGGCGAGGACGGGAATCAGACCGTCCTCTCTCTAGTCAAAATAGCCGAGAAAATAGATGGGCGACCCTCATCTTGACCCGCGCAAAACGACAAAGATGAGAGGAGCGGGGAGGTATTTCTATAGGCTTGCGGGCGATGATTGGACCTCCCAAAAAGGCTCGAGAAAATGGACTAGTAATCACAAAAAGGCGAAAAGCTCAATGAAGCAAATCAAAAGAGGCCAAAGGCCCAAAATTGTGAAGGTTTTAACCGAGCAAAAGTGAAGCACTCAAAAAAGTCAAATCAAAGGCCAACGGCCGATTCACTACAACAAAAAAGCAGTCCCTCGCCAAAGAAGAAAATCAAAAAGGCTCAACTCACTGAAACCCGAATCGAATCATGTGCTAGAGAAAGCTACCAGAAAACCATATAGTAAGAGACGATCCCGAGGTTGCAGTCCAGGAGCCTAAAAAGGGCTATCTCCCGAGACATCCAATATAATTTGCATCTCAGCACGGAGGTACAAGTATTAAGTTTCTTCTATTTATTTACGCAGTTTAATTTGGTAATAAGTAAGCAATGCATGAATTAGGATAGATCGAGTACCACAGTCTAATTTTCATATTCCAAAGCCAAACTTAGAACTTACGCCCTTTAATAGCATTGTTCGGGACGAACAACTAAAAGTGGGGGGTAATCTGATGGACCAAAGTTATACGAGTCAGAAACACAGTAAAACCCCCTTAATTAGACTGTTTGTCTATCTAACTTCTACGTGTTAGTCCCGATATATTTCCACAGGGCATTTTAGAGACTGAAGTGAAAACATGCTAAGGAGAGGATTTTATGCTGAAAAGATAACAAGAGTCAATCCAAGGTCAAGATCATATGCCGACTGAAGAAATATCAAGGATCCTGACGTTGAATTGACCATAACAAATTAATCAGAAGAATCAGGAGTGGAGTCAAGACAGCCCGGAGAAGAAACACATTGACAGTTTTGTGAAAAGACTGCACAAAACTGTACAAATCTCACATTGGACAAGGATGACCGGCCACTTGAAGAAGTGGTGGCCAAGGGAGGAGCTCCTCCTCCTTGGCCACTGCCTACCGGCGGCTTGGGGTGGTGGTGACCGGCGGCTTTTGCCCCTCCTCCACATGTCACCACCACCTTCCTCCTCCTCCACCACTCCTCTTCCTCCATGTGTGGCCATCTCCTCCATCCATTTTCTCCTCCAATCACAATGCAACACTTACCACCCATCTCCACCACCCATCTCCTCCCCTTTGGGCTATAAAAGGAGGAGCTCCTCCTCCTCATTTCACACACCAATTCTCAAATTCACTTCTCTCTCTAGAAGTTGTAATATTTGTAACGTTGTAATTTTGCTTTGGAAATAAAGGATAGCTCCCTTGGCGCTTCAACGGTTGTAAGTATTTCTTCGTATTTATTCAACTGTTTTATTTCCTTAGTATAATGTTTAGCGCGATGAATAGTAGCTAAACTAGTAGTTCGGTCTAAGGGGCGCACTTGTATTATAAAATGTTTTAAGACTATTAACTTAGTGTTTAGTCTTAGTATTCAAAACTTGTTCTATGTGCCATATATAGTCAGAGTTTCCAAGGTTGAGTGGATGCTGTAACAAGCAAAGCTCTTCTGTGGGAATTCGTGATCATACTCAGGTAGTGGAAGCTGTAACAAGCAAAGCTATCTGAGGAGTTCGACTCATCCTAAATCCCATCTGGTCGAGCGTAACTGTGAGATCAGGTGGATGCACCCAGGCTAGCATACCTTAGGGTATTGGCGCTAGACTGAAATAGAACAGGAGTTGCTTTAAACCGGTGTTGCAAGTCTTGAGCTGTAACTAGCCTCGATTCACCGTTTGAATACTTAGATGATTCACTAATGGTCAATGATAAACAGGATATAATACAAGTCCCCTGAAACCGAACATTTCTCGTTAATTATAAACTGTAATTTACTTTCCAGTATTAAAATCAACCAACCAACCAATCAATCAATCAAAATAGCTGGTAGCTTTAAAACCAACCAACCGACCTTAAACACGTTCCCACGCTGCGTAATTCCCCCCGAATAACAATTATTCCCCTATTTCCCTTGGGTTCGACCCCTACTTACCAAGTACTACCCAGTAGTATAGTTGCGAGTAGCGGACTATTATAAATTTATTTGCACAATCTCTTTGACGACGAGCGGTTCTGTCAGTATCAGAGCAGGCACTCGACATACAGAGTGTGATTCGGCGACAGTTCAAGATGAGTTTGAAGGAAGGACAGAGCACTAACCGACCACCGTTGCTTGAAGGGCCGAATTATGTCTATTGGAAATCCAGGATGAAAACCTTTCTGAAATCCATCGATGAAAGGGCTTGGAGAGCTGTAATGATAGGATGGACAGAACCCATGATGGCCAACCCTGAAGGAGCTGTTATGCCAAAACCCGAAGCCCTGTGGTCTGAAGCAGATGATGTAGCGGCTGTTTGGAATTCAAAGGCCCTAAATGCAATATTCTATGGAGTAGACGAGAAGGTGTTCAAACTGATTGCTGAATGCGAGGTGGCCAAGGAAGCATGGGATATTCTCAGAATAGCCTATGAGGGTCCAGATAGTGAATCTAACGATGGGTCTGGTGAAAAGCTTCGAGGAGCAGGTGGTGAGCATCTCAGAAAGCATGTTGAATCTGTGACCGAGGAGGTTAATCCATCAGAGAAGGTTGATGATTCAATAGCGGAAGTATCTGATCGCGCTGAAAAGGATGATGATCTGGACAGAATCTACAAGGTCCATGTGTCTGCTGTGACAAGTTCACAGAAGTCGTCTCAGGCCCAGGCTGTAGGGGTGGAAAACTCTACACCTGCCCTCAATCCAGAAGCTGTGAAGGAGGTAAGTGTTCAAGCAGATGAACCAGGAGATCAGCAGAGAGTTGAGTCAGTTGTTGCCTCAGTGGCAGTCTCAGTAGAGGAGACAGCTGACGTCCCAGTTATTATACAAGATGTTTTTCGTGGTGAAAAGGTGAAGGCAGATCTCCCAAACGTTTGTGATACAATGATGGAGAAAAATAAAGAAACACATCCTGCAGGCTTGGTGGAGCTAAGGAGAAAGAATGCTGAGTTGAGCCGCAAAGAAGTTCATCTCAATATGACAGGTAATCCTCAACATCTCATCAATGTTAAACCTATTCGCAAGCATCAGTTTGTCACTTTTGGAGATGGAGGGAAGGGCCAGGTGATCGGCTGTGGGACATTGAAGGTTCCGGATCTACCTGAGCTCGAGGATATCCTCCTAGTGGATGGGTTAAAGGTAAACCTGATCAGTATCAGTAGATTGTGTGGTGAAAGACAGTCTGCTACATTAGATTGGAATAGAGACAAACTGTTGGAAGGAAGCAGGTCAACAAACAATAGCTACTATCTAGGCTCCGTTGGAACAGGAGCTGCCACTGTCTGTCCGACAAACACGATACATGAAATGGAATTGCAAGGGACAGGTATGGTGTCCTCTTCTGGAAAGATGAAAGACGATGTTGCCCCCAACTCTGTTCTAGAAGATAAAATTCCAGAGGGAGGTCCAGCCGATGAAGCCACACCTACACTTGACGATGCACCTGCGCTGCAACCCTCATGGAGAATTAAGAGTCGAGCAAATGAGATCAAGTGTCGAGAGTTGGCTGCCTGTTCATCTAGTCCGAAGAATGTCATCAAAACATTTATTGATGAGACTTGGGTGGTGGCCATTCACGTGGAACTGGGAGAGTTTACCAGATCTAAAGCATGGATGTCATATCATCTTGCGCATAGTCACGAACTGAAGAAGACTATGTACGGACTCACACAAGCGCCCAGAGCATGGTACGAGACGTTCCTCATCGACCATGGCTATGAGCGAGGGGGAGTAGAGCGTATGTTTGTCACGAGTACACAGAAGCTGCTTGGACAGTTTGTGAGACTCAGGGAAAAGGAGATGAAAAACCTTCCTGGAACACATGTTGACCAGATGCTGGGAGAGCAGGAGAGCATCGCTGCATGCTGCACTCAGTTCCTATGGATGAAGCAGAATCTGTCTGAACACGGAGTGGAACGGGTGAAGAAGTTTCTGCCCAAGAACCCAGTACAACACTCCATGAGCAGATATCACTTCATCAGAGAGATGGTGGAGAAGAAGGTCATCACATCGAAACACATGACCACTATAACTATCGTACTCACCATGCCACTAGACGCCGCTCAGTTCGACACACTTAGATCCTCTCTGGGTCTGTGTGTTATCGCCAACTAAGTGTTCCAGACGGAGGTCAGCTAAGAGCAGAGCCCCAACAAATCAGATGGGCTGACCTACCAAAGAAGAGGGCTGGAACAGATGGTATGTGGTTGGAACTGATTACTAAGTTCAACATATTTGCAGCTTTATGAGGCGATATCAAGGAGGAGAGAGGCGATTGGACAAATATCTCAAGAGATATACACATAACCGTTTTTGGCAAGTGGAGGAGTCCAAATTTTTGAGAAATCAAAAAGGCAGTTGAATCGAAGTCGGATGAGGATACAATATCAGCAAACCCTAAGATCGGAGAAGGGAAAAAGAAGGGAGAAGAGGCGGCTGTGACAGAACTTAAAGAAGCTACTTCAAAGGCGTCAAAGGCTGATCCTAATCCAACTAAAGGGAGTGTGCAGACTGTGAAGGAATATCAGGCGATGGCTGAACCACTCCTCAATGAGGTAATCCCTTGTTCTCACTCCCAAGCTATTGCTCTCAATTTTGTTGATGAGGAAGTATGGGCGATTGGTAAAGATTCAGTGAGTCATAAGGGTGACAAAGCGGTTAATGGGAAGCCGAAGGGTTTGAAACCTGCTATAGATTCTGTGGCCGATGCTGCAGTAGAAGGTGAAGCCAGTAGGGCTAAGATTGTGGTTCTGATAAGCAGAAGCTGTTGAATGCAAAGGTAGATGCCACTGGCTTCGTGCTGAAGAAGACAGGAATCTGCATGAAAGTTGGCCTTGGAAGGAATGGAACTCCCAGGAAATACGCTGCACGAATTAGTACTGTAAGGGGGAGAAAACTTGCTATGTTAGACTCTGAGATTGAGCAGGTTGTTGGGCCTTCTAGCAAGAGAAGTCTGGTATTAGATGAAGAGTCGGATGAATGTTTAGCACAAAAGACTACTGAGGTAGTCGATGAAGAGAAGGTGACAGAGAGTGAAGCTGTTCGTATGAAGGCTGATGATGATGATGTGAAGCAACAAGAGCCAGAAGATGTTGTCTCTGATGAGTCAGACCGACCTGAAAATCAGACGGAGACAGAACAAGTAGAAGAGCAAGTTGTTATTGAACCTGTCATCTAGAAGAAGGAAAAGCAGTCAGATGTCCAAGAAGTAATCATGACTGAAGCAGAACATGGTGCTGGTAATCATGCACAGAGAGCTGGTCAAAATCCCAGATCATTAGCTGAATTAAAAGAGAAGCAGAAGGAAGGGACTAACTCAAGAAGGAGGTGAGCCTGTTAAATCTCCAGAGAAGTCAGAGACAGACAAGGCTGCTGAGAAAGTGTCTGATGTTTCGAGGGAGTTAGAACAGCCAGCTATCCCAGATGTAGAGATGCATAAAGCTGATCTAAAGAGACCAGATAATGGAGATTGTAAGGACAATCGGGACTCGATTTCATGGTTGAGCTCAAGAAGTCTGAAAAGGAGAAACCAAAGAAGGAAGTGACCATCTAAGCATGCTCGACTGGAGTAACTACCAAGAAGGATGGTTAGAGAATAGATACAGGGGGAGCAAGTGCATCCAAGAAAAAGAAGAGGAGTATTCCAGGTTCTGTTCCACCTAGTGTACCAACTGGAGTGACTAAGCATATAGTATGGTGTGCCAGTACAGAAGCAGCAGCCAAGTGGAAGGCAGTGCAGAAAAGAAAGATCATCCCTGAAAGGCTGCTTAATGAGAAGACAGTTCCATCCCAATTGTAGATCTGACTCTATTCTTCTCGATGTTGTTCTTCATCACCATAGTCAAATGGAAGCCTACATCTCATAGAACCACGATCAACAAGGAGATGGGACAGCTGCTCTACCAGATTGGAAACAGGATGCTCATTGACATGGGAAGAATTATGTTCGACCAGATTGCAGAACACGTCTTTCTACAAAGTCTCTGCACCAGATAATCTTCCCATCACTTATTTATGAGCTGATCATCAACCAGCATCCAGATTTGAGGACAGACTGTCAAGTGCTCCGTTGAAGTTGGTAGTTGATCACAAGCTGTTCAAGGGTCGACATAAGAATGATCTGAAGGACCCCGGGGTGAACAGGAAGGATGCACCTGAGTCTTCCATAAAAAGAGCTACTGGTGAGAAGTTGTCCCGAGCTGAACGCGGACAACTACTTGAGGTCATACAGGCGTAGAGGACAAGAATCGATCAATTGGTGCGCGCTCTACAATATCCCAGTGATGATAAAGAAGACAGAGAGAGTTGATGTCCTGATTGAAGAAAAGACATGCTGCCATGAGCCAAAGAGAGATATGTCTGGAGATGGACTACCACGCGGCAGTGCAGGACGAGCTGAATCATTTCAAGCAATCAGTGAAGATGATAATCTCTGGATCAAAAGACCTAGATACAATTTTGAAGTCCCAGAGAATGATTGGAGGATGTAGAGGCATTGGCTACACTGATTGGAGCAATTCAGGAACCTATCAGTTGCTGACCCGTGGTCGAACAGCTGCTGAGACACCATGGTCCGACAGACTCACAGCATGTGTCACTGTCCCAGGCTATGTTCGAGGGGGAGTTGACAAGATTCCAGTTGCCGAAGAGACCAGGTTGCTCGATTGGACCCCTTGCCAGTTTGTGGCAAAAAGGGGGAGTGGTTTGAGGTAACTGTTCTGGTTCCTCAAGGTGCGTCTAAAGCGTAGATTTGGTTTTGCCAAAATGCCAAGGGGGAGATTGATGTTCCCATGAATGGCATGGATTTGGCAAAACGGCTTTAGACAGTTCAAGCTGGAGTTCAACCACACACTGGAACAGAAGAACAGCGTACAGCAGACGCAAGGATTTGCATATCCAAAAGATTGACGAGATTATCTGATTAGGATCAATTGACGAGTCATCATTAAAGATCAGATATTCAAATGAATATCTTCAGCTTGGATTCGAGAATATTGGATGACTTGGCATGGAAGTAATCTCCAAAGATTGGATATGGAAGAGATTGAATATCGATCAAATATTTAAGAGTATCTCCGAAATATTTGACAAGGATATTCTGATTGGAGTCAGCGAGGAATTCAAAGATTCAGATATTCAAACGAATATCTTCACATCAGATCTGAAGATGGCGTGGCTGACTTGGGGAAGAAATCTTCGTATGTTCTCCTCACCGATTGGATAAAGATATGCATCGAATATTTAGGAATATCTTCCTAAATATTTGATGAGATATCTAGAGCAGATTTTGGACTTCGCCCGTGCGTATAAATACATGGCTAGGGCATCCATCATATGCGTCGCTTCCTGAGAGAGAATAAACACGAGAGGATTCGTGAGATTGGAGGAGGAGCGACCGCCGGCTGACTATTCCACACCGGAATATCAACGGGGAAGTAACAGTCTGTTCAGTGTGCTGTTCAGACTGTTCCTGAAGAACAATAAAGTGCACACACACACGGTGACCAACATACGTCTTTGACAGAAGGTGACTGGACTTCCGAGAGGTCCAAGACTAGGCTGAGAGTGAAGTCTCGTCCTACCCATAGGGGATCGAGGTTGCTTGTTGTGAACCTCGGTTGCAAATCCGAGAGACGGAGAAGTAGAGGCTAGGCGATTATAAACAAGGTGTTGTGTAAGAGTAAGACCACTTGTAGCTCTATTCTCGTAATAAGATTTGTGTCCCTTTTCGGGTGTGAGAAACCCCCCAGAGTAGGCGAGGCCAAACTGGGTTATCATATCGTGTGTGCTCCTATTTGTTCTGTTTACATTCTGTCTGCTAAGGTGTTCCAGCATCTGATTGAACACAACCTGAAACTGTCCAACAAGTGTTCGAGACGCAGTTCGAACAGCATCTAGAACTCGTCTTGACTAAGACAAGTAGATTTCAAAGTTTACTGGAGCTAGATTTGAAGATGTATATCTTGCTGCACCGCCTCCAGACAAGTTTCGACAGTTCTTGCCTTCCGTCTTGAAACTGTTATTAGGGAGCTTCTGCAGTCCCTTGATTCTTAAGGGACTTGAATTTTTGAAGGGACTACATGCTCTACTCAACGTTCATGTCATACTAGATGGACGTAAATTCAAATGGGATTTGAAGGTGGACTGACACATCTCTATTTCTGAAAGCCCCGTGAGAAGGGATCCTAGCAAAGGACTTCTCACGAGTGATTTATATGGGGCGCTTTGCTGAGTCTAGCCAAGACGTTAAACTAGGTCTCTTCCAGGAGTAACCCGCGCTGTAAGTATTAGTTAGTTTCATTTTTCATTTGCATTGTGTGTGGACATTTCAAGGTTCTAAGTGTGGAGTGCACCAGCCCCTCCGTGATTTTCGATGCTAACCTATCACTTGTGATGCTCTATATGTTTCTCTATCTATCTACCAGCTCACAGGCCGTGTTTCACTCACCGGACATCGCTCACCCGCCTTGGATATCACACCACACACGAGTGAAGTTCCTATGCACTTTTTCTTATCTTATATTTCTTCGCTTAGGGACTAAGCTCATTTTTAAGTGTGGAGTGGGTAGCACATAGTCACACACATTGCATATCATATTCACTCGTGCATATGCTCAACTGTCTATGTATTGCGATTGAAATCCTCATTTTCTACGATACTCCTTGACTGATTGACACTTGTTTGGATTTGAAGTCTAGGACTTGAAATAGTTTTAACCGTGTGTGTATCCTCTTGAGTCAGAATCATTGATAGCCTTTGACTATCACACGTTTTATATATTTCTTGAAGCATGTTTGAGACCTGAAGTTAGTAGGCACCGGTTCAAAAATGTCAAAAACTTAAATTGCATCTCTTTTTCTAGGTGACCTTAGTACTAGTATGTGTTTCTATATACTTGTTGTGATTTGCATGCACCCGCCTTCATTCATACACCATGTCAAGCTTTAAGTGTGGAGTTAGAAAATTAGTTTTCAATCAAGAACAAAGTTCTGAATTTTCAAAAGAGGGTGAAAATTGACCCCAAGCATAGTTGTTTTTGATAAAAAAATCGTGCAGAAAAAAAGAGAAAAGCAGAAAAACACCAAGGGCAAAGTGAGAAAAGTCACCCCTTGTGTAGAGAAAAAATTTTAGTACCAAGGGCAAACTGAGAAAAGTCACCCCTTGTGTATGGAAAACAGTTTTGAAACAATTTCTACCCCCTTTTTGCATGATGTAGTGTAATTCCATCTTCTCATTGCGTGCAGTCATGACTTGTCTTGATAATTCATATACTAGAAACTAAGGGACGATCCTCGTGCTTGCACTGAAATTTTTGATGTGATTTTTGTACTATTTTTCAGAAAAACCTTAAGCTAGGCTACTCTTCTCTTACGGGTCATTGCCTAGTCCTTGGCACTTGAGAATGAGCTTTGCGCCAAGAGCCCGTGGACTATCCCTAGATAGCATAGGTGAATGGCGAGCATGTTTTGTGTAACTATTCATGTTCTTTATACATTGCTATAAAACTATTTAGAACATGTGATTAGTCGATTGCTAGCCGTGTGTATTGACCGTTTGAATGCATAACCCGTTTAATCTATGATTATCCGAAAACTCTGATGAAGATGTTTGATTTGAAGTTGAGGTAACACGAAGAATCCGAGGTATGACATGACTTTACTGTGACTAGTTGAGCATCATTTTATGCATGCACGTTAGCTAGTTGTATAGGGAATTTGTAGGTAGCCCCATTCCTGAAAACCTCCACGAGACTATACTCATCCTACTAGGGCAGCCTAGGGGTTTAAAGGGTTGATGCATACGCTAAATACATTCGTATCCTCTACGACAGTGAGTTATCTCTTTATTTTTGTGTTAGTTAGGATTGATCACATGTCACTTGAGTGGGTTGCTCATTGCTTATGACCATTGATCATTGCATTCACTCATGTATTTATTCTGCTATTTGCTTGACGTTTGTTCGGGACGAACAAATCCTAAGTGTGGAGTGTTTTGATCAGTCGATATTTTGACTAATTATTCACCACATTCGATGAAGGATAACACTTATTCTCTCGGCAAATTGTCCACATTTGATTTCTTTTCTAGTGTTTCAGGTCATATATGTTACCTAACACTTTTGGATTGATTCGAAGCAAAGCAAAGCAATTGGTGAAGATTTGGGCAAAAACAGGACAAAATGGGGCAGACGGACCTTTGCAAAGTATTTTGCATGCCTAGAGCTCATATCATGTCCAAATGGGTTGCAATTTAGCATGTTGGAAAGCTAACTCGAAGGCCTACAACTTTGCAGTTGACACTAAGTGCAGATTCGAAGGTTTAGACCACCAAAAAGGCAACAGAAGTCCCTGCCAGTTTGCCCTACCGTGACGGCCGTGACAAAATTATATGTCACGGGTGTCACGACCCCTAAATATCCCAAAGAGTTTCAGGGGGTCGTGACAACCGTGACAGCCGTGACAAAATCATATGTCACGGCTCCGTCGAAGACAGTTTCTAAAAACAGGGCAGATTGACCTTTCTGGCGTATTTTGCACGCACAGATCTCATATGGTGTCGAAGTTGATTGATTCAAAGCTTCTTGGAAAGATAATTCAAAGGGCTACAACTTTATAGTTTAGACAAGATCCAATTCGAAGGTTAAGACCATGATAAATCCATCCGAAGTTGCTGCCTTTCTTCCAAATCCGTTTTTGGCAAGTTCTGGCCCTTTTTGGCAATAGAGCAAATTTTGGGCTTTTGGCCTTTTTTGGGAAAGCTATAAAAGAGCAACGACCAGAACAAGATACAGTGTGCTTATTTGGAGAAAGAAAACCCTAGCTTGGAGAAGAGACAAAGCAATTCATCGTGAGAGATTCAACGAGCCACCGCGTCTTTACGGTTTACTCGTCCTTTATTTCTCTATACACTGTTTTGGTAAATCTACCATGAATAGTGAGTAGTCTCTTTATTCCGGGATCCTACGGATCCCGTGCTATGTACCTAACTCTCATGTGATCAATTAGAGTTTTTATTTATGCGATTCGAATATTTTATTTCATTGTGTGCTTAATTTTATCGTTCTATGCAAGTATTTACATCAAAGGGTATGTTTACATGCTAGAACGTATTTAGGTTAATTACCGAAAGATGGATGAGTCCTAGGTATTAATCGGATTACATGAAATTGATATTAGGTCATGTTGCTATAATGGTAGTACATGAATTAATTGGAAAACCTTTGGTTTAATTAATCAAGATCGTTGATAATCCGTGGATGGGCGGCGTTCAACGATTGAGATTAATCTAGACAATGATCCGTGGATGGGCAGCTTGTCTAGTGTTATTTCGGTTTGATTCCGTATTCGATAGCATGAATAATTTACGTAACATGATTGCATGATTAGTGGGGTTAGCACGGGTGAAGTAAGATTCTGGAATTCCTTCTCTGATTAAGTACAAACCTTTTATTTTCTGCAATTTAATTTCTGCTATTTTTCGTGACAATCAACCCTTATTAATTCGGAATAGCTAAATAGGTCACTAGTTAAGTAGTCTTCACACAACTGTTCCTTTGATTGACCCTTGGCTTACCAAGGTTTATAAATTTTGTTTGACTGCAATTTGACCCCTAAAACTCATACTTTGACAACTATAAAGGGTTAAAAGACGCGTGTCACTGGTGGTGCTGGGTTGCGGGTGCGCTTACGAGCCATTGAATTGAGATCCGAGTGTTTGGGATTTAGGGTTCCTGAGAGTGGGGAGGGCGGACGGCAGCAAGTGTCGATTGTAGGTGGAGACGGCTGGCGTGGGTGGCTGGGTCGTGCGGGGTGCAGACGGTGGTAGGCTGGCGGACAGATGGCCAGGTTAGCTGGACGGAGTGGTCGGAATGGCTGGAGGGGGTGGTCGGCTGCTGCTGCGGTCGAGAGAGATGGAGTTTTTGAATTTTTGAAATCGCAATTGAAATTTTTGAGGGTTACGGTAGTCACGGCACCTTGAAAACTCTCGGACATAAAAACCCGCCGTGACTACCGTGACATTTCCATTGGGTTACGGTAGTCACGACACCTAGAAAACTCTCGGACATATAAACCTGCCGAGACTACCGTGACCTTTCCATTGGGTTACGGTAGTCATGGCACCTTGAAAACTCTCGGACATATAAACCTGCCGTGACTACCGTGACCTTTCCATTGGGTTACGGTAGGTCACAACACCTCTAGAAAGTTTTTGCCTATTTTACCCGCCGTGACTGCCATGACATGTCGATTGTGTCACGGTGGTCACGACACCTGTGTTGCCCAGCTCAAAATTTGCTTGTTTTGTCCTGAACCGTTTTCTGCCTGAAATTGATGCACTCCACACTTGAATTACTGCAAGGGTCACACGCAATGTACAAAGTGCAAAATGCAAATAACTAAATACTTATAGCGCGGGTTACTCCCCGAAGAGTCCTAGTTTAACGTCTTGGCGAGACATAGCTAGGGAGAGAAGGTTTAGAAGCATTCTCAGGAAGTCCCTTGATGAGATCCCTCCTCGAGAAGTAAATTATCGTCAATGCCTTCCGGAGGTGCAAGATGCTTTAAGACGTGGTAGTGCTTGAGGCGTTGCCCGTTCACTACCATAGATTTTCCTCTTTCTTTGCTGAGCTCCACATGCCCATCTGGATATGCTCGTTCCACTGTATAAGGGCCACTCCATTTAGTGCGCAGCTTCCTAGGGAATAATCTAAGGCGGGAGTTGTAGAGGAGGACTCGCTCGCCTTCGTTGAATTCTCTGCGCACTATTCTCTTGTCATGCCACTTCTTCGTTCTCTCCTTGTAAATACGGGCATTCTCATATGAGTCCAATCTGATTTCATCGAGCTCGTTTAGCTGCAGTAATCGTTTATCTCCAGCTTCTTTCATATTCATGTTTAGCTCTCCGATTGCCTAGAGGGCCTTGTATTCGGGCTCGACTGGGAGATGGCAGGTTTTACCATAGATAAGCCTGAATGGACTCATGCCGATGGGAGCTTTGAACGCTGTCCTGTATGCCCTTAGTGCGTCGTCTAGCTTGGACGCCCAATCCTTCTTGTGGCTTGAAACTGTTTTCCCCAGAATACTCTTGATCTCGCGATTAGAGATCTCTACCTGTCCACTGGGCTGAGGGTGATATGGAGTGCCAATTTTATGATAGACGCCATATTTCTTCAGCAGGGTTGCAAAGTTCCTTTCCTTGAAGTGGGAGCCTCCATCACTAATAACTGTTTGGGGGACTCCGAATCGAGGAAAAATAACCTTCTGGAACATTTTGAGCACCATCTTGGCGTCGCAAGTAGGAGTAGCCACTGCTTCAACCCACTTGGAAACATAGTCAACTGCTATCAAGATGTACTGGTTACCATAAGAAGGTGGGAATGGTCCCATGAAGTCGATTCCCCATACGTCAAATAACTCCACTGTTAGAATACTCTACTGAGGCATCTCCTGCTGCTTAGAAATATTTCCTGTTCTCTGGCATTGATCACAGGCTTTTACAAACTCGTGAGCATCCTTGAAAAGAGTAGGCCAGTAGAACCTGAACTGTAGTACCTTTGCAGCTGTTTTCAAACTAGCACCATGGCCACCATATTGTGACGAGTGGCAACGTTCCAGGATCCATCTAATCTGGTCCTCATCAACATAGGTCCTGTAGAGACCATCAGCACATAATTTATAAAGAAATGGATCATCCCAGAAGTACCTCTTCACATCTTGTAGAAATTTCCTCTTCTGGTTGTGCGACTGGTCAGGAGGAACAATACCGTAGGCCAAATAATTGGCAAAATCTGCGTACCATGGAGCAAGGCTGGTCTCGATACTCAGTAGTTGCTCTCCTGCTAGAGAATCAGTCATGGGGAGCTTATCTTCTTCGCGGTCGAGCTCTCCTAGCTCGAGGCGTGACAGGTGATCTGCAACTAGATTTTTAGCGCCCTTCTTGTCTCTAATTTCAATATCGAACTCTTGAAGGAGGAGAACCCATCGAATCAACCACGGCTTTGAATCCTTCTTGGACAACAAATATTTGATGGTAACATGATCGGTGTTTACTATGGTCTTCGAGCCTATAAGGTACTGCCTGAATTTATCAATACCATAGACGATGGCTAGCATCTCTTTCTCGGTTGTAGTGTAATTAGCCGATGCGCCAGCTAGGACCTTACTTGCATAATAAATCATGTGTAACTTCTTGTCGATACGCTGCCCTAAAACTGCTACCACTGCAAAGTCACTAGCATCACACATTAGTTCAAATGGAAGCTCCCAATTAGGGGGCTGCACGACATGAGCAGAAGTAAGAGCAGATTTCAGATTATGGAAAGCATTAAAACATGATTCATCAAAGTTAAACTTAGCGTCTTGGCAGAATAGGTCTGTGAGGGGCTTGGCTATATTGGAGAAATCCTTAATGAAGCGCCTGTAGAAGCCTGCATGTCCTAGAAAACTCATGATTCCCTTCTCGTCTTTTGGGGGGGCAGCTTCTCAATGACCTCCACCTTCACGCGATCGACCTCAATGCCTCGGTTGGAGACTAGGTGTCCCAACACAATAACTTCCTGTGCCATGAAGTGACACTTCTCCCAGTTTAAAACCAGGTTAGTATCAACACAACGACGAAGAATATCAGTAAGGCTCAAAAGGCACGAATCGAATGAAGAGCCATACACCGAAAAATTATCCATAAATACTTCCATGGTGTTTTCTGTAAAATCAGAAAATATGGCCATCATTGCAATGCTCCATCTGAAAAGTGGCTGGAGCATTGCAAAGACCGAAAGGCATACGTCTATAAGAAAATGTGCCAAAAGGGCAAGTAAAAGTAGTCTTCTCCTGGTCCTCGGGGTGTATAGGGACTTGGAAAAATCCACTATAACCGTCGAGGTAGTAGAAAAACTTATGCTTCGCAAGACACTCTAACATTTGATCAATAAAAAGCAAAGGAAAGTGATCCTTACGAGTAGCCTTATTCAACTTCCTATAGTCTATGCATATACGCCAACCAGTCATAGTACGAGTAGGAATCAAATCATTATTCTCGTTATGAACAACAGTCAAGCCTCCCTTCTTAGGGACAACATGCACAGGACTTACCCACTCACTATCAGCAATGGAATAAATAATGCCAACATCGAGCAATTTCAGAATTTCCTTCTTCACTACACCATTCAAATTAGGATTCAAACGTCTCAAGGCATCCCTAGTAGGCCTAACATCGCCCTCTAAATGGATTCTATGCATGCACATATCCGGGCTAATCCCCTTGATATCATCAATCGAATAACCTAGGGCTGGCCTATGCTCTCTAAGGACAACTAGCAATTTCTGGGTCTCTACCTCAGTCAAAGAAGCATTCACAATCACCAAATAGGTTGAGTTAGGGCCAAGAAAATCATACTTGAGACTTGTAGGTAGAGGTTTCAGCTCTACCTTGCAAGGTTCCTTACTTGACTCGGTGAACCGTCCAGTTTCAGCAGTCCCCTCAATGCTCACTGTGCATATATCCATCGGTATTGGGTAGCCTGGAATGACTCTGTAAGACTCAATAGAGGTCAGTGCAATAGGATCATCAACATCAGCAGAATCTAACACATCGTAAACAGCTAAAAGACTAGGACTCTTACACATGTCGGGCAAATAAAAGACAACACGTTCACTGCCCACTCGCAAAGCTATAGACCCCCTATCCATGTCAATAACAACTTTAGCAGTATAAAGAAATGGTCTACCAAGGATAATCGGAATATCTATGTCCTCTGAGACCTCTAGCACAATAAAATCAGCAGGTATGTAAATATTCTTCACCTTGATAGGTATATCATTCAGAATCCCTTTCGAGAGTCTACAAGAACGATCCGCAAGGTGAATAGAGATATTAGTAGGACAGAGATCACCCAAATTCAGTTTAGCATACAATGAGTAAGGCATTATAGACACACTAGCACCAAGATCACATAAAGCACGACGAATAGTAATACCACCGATATCACAAGGGATAGAAAAACTCCGTGAATCCTTAAGCTTAGGCGGCATGGGCTGGTGCATGGCAGCACTGCACTCCTCACTCAGAGCCACTGTCTCGGTTCCGTTTATTTTCATTTTCCCAGTCAGGATCTCCTTCATGAATTTGGCATAAGTTGGAATCTACGTGATTGCATCGGTGAAGGGCATAGTAATGTAGAGAGTACGGATCTTATCCATGAACTGCTTGAACTCTTTATCTCACCTCGTAGCCACCAGCCGCTGAGGGAATGGGACCGGAGGTTTATAAGGAGCTGGCTCCACTGTCTGTGCAGAATTTTCAACTCGGTCCTCAGCTTCTTTCGATGATTCCTCTTCAACAGGGCAGAATTAAGCGCTGATTTCTCTGCTGTTGCTCGAGTGGTCTGAGCTGGTAGCATCTCAAGCTAATTTCCTCCTCAAAGCGTGATGACATTCACTGATTTCCTAGGGTTCGGATCTGGTTTTGATGGGAGTTTTCCATGTTCTCTAGTTGCCGAGTCTGCTTGTTAAGTAACCTGATTTTCTAGCATCCTATTCTGGATGGCCAGCTGCTTGTTCTGGGTGCTCATCTGCTCAAGTGTCTACTCGAGTGCTTTCACTCGCCTTTCTTGCTCAGCTATAAAATTAGCCATCATGGCCTCCATGCTAGATGAGCTACCAGATTCCTGTTGCCTGGGCTGCTGCAGCTGGTATGCATGACTCCCTGAACTCTGATTTTGTTACCCTTGTGACTAGTTATTGTACTGAGGCCTCGACTGGTAGGAAGTATTATTCTGCGTTTGCTGAACCTGAACATTGTATGGGCCTCGTGGCTGGTACGGTGCATTGTATTGCTATTGTTTGTAGGGGAAGCCAGGGGGTGCCTGATTCTGCAGTTTATAAGAGAGGTTAGGATGATTCCAGTTTGGATTATCCCACCAGTTAGTGGATGATTGATGGACCATAATTATACGAATCAAAAACACAGTAAAACCCACCAAATTAGACTGTTTGTCTATTTAACTTCTGCTTGTTAGTCCCGATATATTTCTATAGGGTATTTTGGACTCTAGAGAGAAAACACGCAAAGGAGAGGATTTTACGCTGAAAAGATGTTACGAGTCATTCCAAGGTCAAGATCAGACGCTGAATGAAGAAATCTCAAGATCCTGACATTGAATTACTCAAATCAAATCCAACCGAGGAACAACCAAAGTCAGACCGGAGCGAAATTGGACTGATAGTTTTGTGAAAAGACTGCACAAAACTACACAAAACTCATCCTTATCTCCTAGTGACCGGCGGCTTTGGGAAGAAGAGATGACTCATGGGTGGCCAAGCCACCTGATGGACCATAATTATACGAATCAAAAACACAGTAAAACCCACCAAATTAGACTGTTTGTCTATTTAACTTTTGCTTGGTAGTTCTGATATATTTCTACAGGGTATTTTGGCACTTAGAGACAAAACACGCTAAGGAGAGGATTTTACGCTGAAAAGATGTTACGAGTCATTCCAAGGTCAAGATCAGATGCTGAATGAAGAAATCTCAAGATCCTGACATTGAATTACTCAAATCAAATCCAACCAAAGAGCAACCAAAGTCAAACCGGAGCAAAATTGGACTGATAGTTTTGTGAAAAGACTACACAAAACTCACAAACTCATCCTTATCTCCAAGTGACCGGCGGCTTTATGCATTGGATGAGTCATTGGGTGGCCTTCCTCCCCTTCTCCTCCTTGGGTGACCGGTGGCTTTGGCAAGAGGTGGCCAAAGCCACAAGCTCTCCTCCTTGGACAACCTCCAACCGGCGGCTTTTGGAGCTCTCCCTCATCCCTTGGATCTTGCCATGTGCTCTTCATCCAAACCACACATTCCTCCCCTCCATGGCTATAAATGGGAGCTCACCCCTCCTCATTTCAATCATCCAAAAATCCATATTCACTTCTCTCTCTAAGTTTTTGTACTTTTGTAAGTTTGGTTTTTGAAATAATACTCTTGTTGGTTCTTGAGTATTATAACAGTTTGAAATTATAATACTCCTGTCGGTTCTTCAGTATTATAATACTGTAGAGAATACTCCTGTTGGTTCTTGAGTATTCAGTAGGAATTGGGAATACTCCTGTTGGTTCTTGAGTATTCCACCCCCTCTCCTCTTACTGTTTTCAAAAACCTCCGAGTATTTAGCTATGGTATCCACCTCTATGGATATTCGTAGCTAAACTCTTTATTCGGTTAAAGGGGTGTACTTGTATTGTAAAATGTTTTAGACCCTGTACTTAATGTCGCTTTGTGTTCAAAACTTGTTCTATGTGCCATTTATAGTCAGAATTTCCAAGGTTGAGTGGAAGCTGTAACAAGCAAAGCTCTTCCGTGGGGATTCGTGAACATACTCGGGTAGTGGAAGCTGTAACAAGCAAAGCTATCTGAGGAGTTCGACTTATCTAAAACACCACTTGGTCGATCGTAACTGAAAGATCAAGTGGATGCACACAAGGCTAAGATACTTCGAAAGGAGGAATTAGTCTAAAGTAGAACAAGTGTTTTAAACGATGTTGCAAGTCTTGCGCTTAGAAATGGCCTCGATTCATCTTTGAACACTTAGTATGATCATTAGCGGTCGATGATAAACAACTATGATACAAGGCCCCTGAAACCGAATGTTTTCCTTGAATTAAAAAACCCCTTGTATTTACTTTTCTAGTATTACTGCTTTAATCACTTGCACTCACCTTCCGGAGGACTCGTAAATCACGCATCACACACTGTAAGTCTTTCTTTTTACTTTTTAGTATTTATTTTCAGTAATTTACTTTTCCGCACTCAAAACCAAAAACAACCAAAAAAGGTCACTTAGTCATAACCTCTAAAATCTCAATCAACCTTAAAACTCGCTCCCTCGCTGTACAAATCCCTTAAAGAACAACGTATCCCCCTAATTCCCTTGGATTCGACCCCTACTTACCACTTACTACCCAGTAGTAAAGTCACGAGTAGCGGAAAATATAAATTTATTTGCACAGAGAACATTGCACCTTAACGACAGTGCAGTGGGCTCCGTCAAATTGGCGCCGTTGCCGGGGAATTAGCCATCGGATAAGTTCTTTAAATCAATATGCGCTCGAAACAACCATGTCTCGCGAAGGAAGCCACCATGACTACCAAGATGACGACGAGATGAACCTGTACGATCGAAATGATGAGGTGCCACTTCCATTTGTGGACAATCCGGAACAACTCATCATAAACAGAAGAGCTCGTGATAGGGAGGCCATGCGAAGATACCAAGGGTACAATAACAACAACAACTACGCTCAGAGAGAAATACAACAATACGCCCCTAAACCAGCTCAATCATTCTACCGACCTCCCCATAAGCAGTACAACCAAAACTCTCCACCGGCTAGCCAATATCAATAGAAGGCTCCAAATCAATACCAGGCGGGCCCGAGTAATAAGCAAGGACCAAACAAGTGGCTGGAAGACATAATAAAGGAGCTCTCAGGAACTGTGCAGCAATTGTCAGGCTCTGTACAGCAGTTGAGTACTATTGTGCACCGATATCAGGCAAAAACTGACGGGGCAATTTCAGAATTAACCAAGCAAATGTCTCAGCTAGCTACCTCAATGACTGCCCTTACTAATGAGCCCAGCAGACTTCCTTCACAAACCATCCAAGACCCAAAGAGGAATATTAACGTAGTAATTAACAATGCCAGAAGTGAAGGAGGCACTGGAAGAAGCTGCACGACCCTCACAACCAAGGAAAGAAGAAGTCGGTAATACGATTGGGGAAGACGAAACATGAACACTCGGAGAACTGAGAGCCATGGAAATACTCAAAGAAGCACAAACTGCAGCCCTACTTAAAAAACAACAACGAGGACCAGCAGCTATGGTCAAAGGATCCTCACCTTCTCAGAAACATTGGAAGGAGACACCACCTGAACAAAGGGAACAGGACCCTAGCATATCATCTCACAAGAAATCGGGGAAAGACAAGGCAAAAATCAACACTAGAACGGTGGCAAAATACAACCTGAGCCACCCATGGGATCCAAACCAATGATCCAGGAATGAGGTACTGTCGAGCCAACGACGTTAAACAAAGGCACTGGTTGGGAGGTATCCCGACACTATCTTACTTTCTGTCATTTATTTTCTGTCATTTTAGTTTTTTTTCAAGAAATCGCTCTCACCCACTTGGTGCATAGAAGAAATGACTATTCAGGAATCGGTTTTTGGAGCAAGACCGGATCAGCCAGGCAGCTTCCGTGAGTTACCGGGCCTGTGCTGAGAGTTCAAGGCCCCAGCCAAACTCCCTCGATTATCCAGCCTCGAGCCATGTCATTTGACACTTTAAAGGGAGTTCTGTTCTTCCCTTTTCCTTAACGTCATTTCCTTCTCATATAATATCTGCTTGCATGGCTTTTGAACTAAGTCTTGCTGAAAGGCACGCCTTCGTTCAAAAGTGTGGGGTGAGAACCACCTGTGTACATAACATGTTTTTCTTTTCTTTTTTAATATTATCTTTTTGAAAATATGAACTTAAGAATGTGTAAAAGATAGATCTAAAATTCATGCATTTACCTTGTGAAAATTCAACTGTCTAAAAACTTAGAACGTAACTTCTCATTTGTCCCTTTGTGCTGAGATAAACTAGGGATGTGGAGTTGATAGAAATGCCCTAGAGAGGCTTGGCAAGCAATCGAAGGACTGAATTTCACTATATGGTTTACGAAGTCAGTGGAGGCTGCACTTCGGGTTTTTCAGTTGAGTCAAGAGTTAGCTCCGCCATGCAGTGTTTATGCATAAAAAATGAAGAAGGCGGGACGGGAATCAAACCGTCCTATCTCTAGTCAAAGTAGCCGGGAAAATAAATGAGCGACCCTCATTTTGACTCGCGCGAAACGGCAATGATGAGAGAGAGCGGGGAGGTATTTCCATATGCTCGCGGACAATGATTGGACCTCCCAACAAGGCTTGCGAAAATGGACTAGCAAGTCACAAAGAAGCAAAAAGCTCAAAGAAGCAAATCAAGAGGCCAAAGGCCCAAATTTGTGAAGGTTTTAACCGAACAAAAGTGAAGTACTCAAAAAAGTCAAATCAAAGGCCAAAGGCCAATTCACTACAAAAGTTGTCCCTCGCCAAAAAAAGGCTACACTCAACTGTGAAACCTGAACCGAATCACGTGCTAGAGAAAGCTACAAGGAAACCATATAGTGCGAGACAGTCCCGAGGTTGCAGTCCAGGAGCCTAAAAAGGGCTATCTCCCGAAACAACCAGAATAATTAGCATCTCGGCACGAAGGTACAAGTATCAAGTTTCTTCTATTTATTTACACAGTTTAATTTGGTAATAAGTAAGTAATGCATGAATTAGGATAAGTCTAGTACCACAGTCTAATTTTCATAATTTAACAAACTTACTTAGTGTGCCGCCCATTAATATCATTGTTCGGGACGAACAACTAAAAGTGTGGGGTGATCTGATGGACCATAATTATACGAATCAAAAACACAGTAAAACCCACTAAATTAGACTGTTTGTCTATTTAACTTTTGCTTGTTAGTTCCGATATATTTCTACAGGGTATTTTGGCACTTAGAGAGAAAACACGCTAAGGAGAGGATTTTACGCTGAAAAGATGTTACGAGTCATTCCAAGGTCAAGATCAGATGCTGAATGAAGAAATCTCAAGATCCTGACATTGAATTACTCAAATCAAATCCAACCAAAGAGCAACCAAAGTCAGACCGGAGCAAAATTGGACTGATAGTTTTGTGAAAAGACTGCACAAAACTCAGAAACTCATCCTTATCTCCAAGTGACCGGCGGCTTTATGCATTGGATGAGTCATTGGGTGGCCTTCCTCCCCTTCTCCTCCTTGGGTGACCGGTGGCTTTGGCAAGAGGTGGCCAAAGCCACAAGCTCTCCTCCTTGGACAACCTCCAACCGGCGGCTTTTGGAGCTCCCCCTCCTCCCTTGGATCTTGCCATGTGCTCTTCATCCAAACCACACATTCCTCCCCTCCATGGCTATAAATGGGAGCTCACCCCTCCTCATTTCAATCATCCAAAAATCCATATTCACTTCTCTCTCTAAGTTTTGGAACTTTTGTAAGTTTGGTTTTTGAAATAATACTTTTGTTGGTTCTTGAGTATTATAACGGTTTGAAATTATAATACTCCTGTCGGTTCTTGAGTATTATAATACTGTAGAGAATACTCCTGTTGGTTCTTGAGTATTCAGTAGGAATTGGGAATACTCCTGTTGGTTCTTGAGTATTCCACCCCCTCTCCTCTTATTGTTTTCAAAAACCCCCGAGTATTTAGCTATGGTATCCACCTCTATGGATATTCGTAGCTAAACTCTTTATTCGGTTAAAGGGGTGTACTTGTATTGTAAAATGTTTTAGACCCTGTACTTAATGTCGCTTTGTGTTCAAAACTTGTTCTATGTGCCATATATAGTCAGAATTTCCAAGGTTGAGTGGAAGCTGTAACAAGCAAAGCTCTTCCGTGGGGATTCGTGAACATACTCGGGTAGTGGAAGCTGTAACAAGCAAAGCTATCTGAGGAGTTCGACTTATCTAAAACACCACTTGGTCGATCGTAACTGAAAGATCAGGTGGATGCACACAAGGCTAAGATACTTCGAAAGGAGGAATTAGTCTAAAGTAGAACAAGTGTTTAAACATTGTTGCAAGTCTTGCGCTTAGAAATGGCCTCGATTCATCTTTGAACACTTAGTATGATCATTAGCGGTCGATGATAAACAACTATGATACAAGGCCCCTGAAACCGAATGTTTTCCTTGAATTACAAAACCCCTTGTATTTACTTTTATAGTATAACTGCTTTAATCAATTGCACTCACCTTCCTGAGGACTCGCAAATCACGCATCACCCACTGTAAGTCGTTCTTTTTACTTTTCAGTATTTATTTTCTGTAATTTACTTTTCCACACTCAAAACCAAAAACAACCAAAAAAGGTCACTTAGTCATAACCGCTAAAATCTCAATCAACCTTAAAACACGCTCCCTCGCTGTACAAATCCCTTAAAGAACAACGTATCCCCCTAATTCCCTTGGGTTCGACCCCTACTTACCACTTACTACCCAGTAGTAAAGTCACGAGTAGCGGAAAATATAAATTTTATTTGCACAGAGAACATTGCACCTTAACGACAGTGCAGTGGGCTCCGTCACCACCTCACCCCTCCCTTCCTCCTCTTCCAACCGGCGGCTTCTCCTCCCCATGACCGGCAACCGGCGGCTTTGCTTTCCCCCCCATGTGGCGCCTCCTCCTTCTCCTCCCTTGGATCAAAAACCACATGCCATCATCTCCTCCATCCATTCCTCCCTTCTCCTCCCTATAAATGGAGCTCATCCCCTCCTCATTTCAAACATCCACAATTGTAAATCACTTCTCTCTCTAAAACATTTGGTTTGAAATTATAATACTCCTGTCGGTTCTTGAGTATTATAATACTGTAGAGAATACTCCTGTTGGTTCTTGAGTATTCAGTAGGAATTGGGAATACTCCTGTTGGTTCTTGAGTATTCCACCCCCTCTCCTCTTACTGTTTTCAAAAACTCTCAAGTATTTAGCTATGGTATCCACCTCTATGGATATTCGTAGCTAAACTCTTTATTCGGTTAAAGGGGTGTACTTGTATTGTAAAATGTTTTAGACCCTGCACTTAATGCCGCTTTGTGTTCAAAACTTGTTCTATGTGCCATATATAGTCAGAATTTCCAAGGTTGAGTGGAAGCTGTAACAAGCAAAGCTCTTCCGTGGGGATTCGTGAACATACTCGGGTAAGTGGAAGCTGTAACAAGCAAAACTTATCTGAGGAGTTCGACTTATCTAAAACACCACTCGGTCGATCGTAACTGAAAGATCAGGTAGATGCACACAAGGCTAAGATACTTCGAAAGGAGGAATTAGTCTAAAGTAGAACAAGTGTTTTAAACGATGTTGCAAGTCTTGCGCTTAGAAATGGCCTCGATTCATCTTTGAACACTTAGTATGATCATTAGCGGTCGATGATAAACAACTATGATGCAAGGCCCCTGAAACCGAATGTTTTCTTTAGATTACGAAACCCCCCTGTATTTACTTTTAATATTAGTATAACTGCAATCATCAACCGCTCATCTTCCGGAGGACTCGCCAATCACGCATCACCCACTGTAAGTCTTCTCCCTTTAATTGCCAGTATTTAGTTTATGTCATTTACTTTTCCGCATAAAAAAACCAAAAAACAACCAAAAAAATCACTTAGTTAATTAGCGCTAAAACTCAATCAACCTAAAAACACGCTCCCCGCCAGTATAGTTCTCAAAGAACAATGTATCCCCTAATTCCCTTGAGTTCGACCCCTACTTACCACTTACTACCCAGTAGTGAAGTCGCGAGTAGTGGAAAATATAAATTTATTTGCACAGAGAACATTGCACCTTAACGACAGTGCAGTGGGCTCCGTCAAATTGGCGCCGTTGCCGGGGAATTAGCCATCGGATAAGTTCTTTAAATCAATACGCGCTTCAAAACAACCATGTCTCGCGAAGGAAGCCACCATGACTACCAAGATGACGACGAGATAAACCTGTACGATCGAAACAATGAGGTGCTACTTCCATTTGTGGACGATCCGGAACAACTCATCAGAAACAGAAGAGCTCGTGATAGGGAGGCAATCAGAAGAAATCAAGAACCACCCGAGGACCGAAATGCAGCTGGTCCAGTGCAACCTCCTAGATATCCACCACCCCCGCAACCTCGACAAGTGCCGAGACGAGAACCCGCTTTCGATGACTACTACAGAGATAACAACAACTACCGCGAACCTACATTGGGAGAGCTCTCGGCACCAGATTTCAGAATTCAGCCGTGGTGCATTCACGAAGGCCCTGAACTGGAAAATATCGCCATCAACACTTCAGTGGCCCACAACTTACCAAAATTCTCAAGAACGCGTGGAGAATCAGCAATGACTCATCTCCAACGCTTACATGGTATTTGCCAAAACTTAAAACCGAATGGCGTGAACGTAGACGACTTCAAGTTAAAGGCGTTCTACTTTTCCCTCATTGACGCGGCAAACGACTGGTTCCTTTCATTGCCATCCGGAAGCATCAGAACATGGGCTCAGATGCAGAAGAAGTTCTTAGACAAATATTACCCAGCAGGAAGAGCGATGCAAGTAAGGAGGCAACTGCAGGACATCAAGCAAGGACCCAATGAAACCATGTACGATTACCTGGAAAAATTCAACCGCCTGGAGAGAAGCTGCTATACCCTTGGACTGCCCGAGAAACTCACCGTCGAGTATCTCATTAACGGATTAAGACCCTTTGACAAAATGCTCCTGGATGCCTCAGCTGGAGGGTCCATGATGAATCTATCATTAAGTGGCATAAGGGATCTTATCACCAACGTTGCTGAGAATGCCCGATTCAGAGAAGAGACAACTCAGCAGGAAGAATTCTCCCCGACAAAAAATGTGGCAAAAGCTGAAACATCGATGAGCTCTATGCCTGAAGAGATGAAGCAGCTAAAGGAGATGATGATTCAAATCCTACAAAGGCAGCCATTTCCGGTAAAACCTTGCGAGTTCTGTGGTTCTACAGACCACAAAACTGACGCATGTCCGACATTAATAGAAGAGGAACCGGCAGAAGTGAATGCAGTGGGAGGATACCAAGGATACAACAACAACAGTAATGACAGAGCCGGACAAAACAGACAGTATGGTCAAGCAACCAACCCGAGCTGGCGTAACAACAACTATTCTCAAAAGGAAGCACAACCAGCTGTCCCTCAACTAGCTCAGTCATTCTACCAACCCCCCACCGGCAGTATAACCAGAACGCTCCATCAGCAGGCCAATATCAGCAAAGAGGACCAACTCAGTACCAAACAGGCCCGCAGAATCAGCAAGAACCAACCAAGTCGCTTGATGAAACGATGAAGGAGCTCGCAGGAAGCATAAATCAATTGGGTACTTCGCTACACCAATACCAGGCGAAAACTAACGGGGCAATTTCAGAATTGACCAAACAAATGTCCCATCTCGCCACAGCAATGTCAACACTCACTAACGAACCTGGTAGACTTCCTTCACAGACCATCCAGAATCCAAAGGCGAATCTTAGCATGATAAAAAGGTCAAACGTAAAGGCAACACTTGGAGAAGTAGCACGATCCCCAACTTACAAACTTACAAACAAGCACTTCACCCGTAGGCGTCGTCCTGACTAGAATCAAGAGGAAGACCGACCCAATGATGGCAGAACATGGGCTACGCATGCTGACAATGGACGGTACGCATTCACCGTGTGCATAACACCACCACCGATCATACACTCTGACATACCAACATCTAGATGGGATGACGATAACAATTTGAAGTGGGACTCTCCAACTAATATTTATGCTTCGAAGCAAAATATTAAGGGGCCCGATTATACAAATCATAAGCCAAGGAATGGGCAGAATGGCCCGACAATAGAAAGAGTCCTCACTTCAGATCATGAGTCACAACCGAAAAGAGATAAAGACCCAGGGGCCTTTACAGTCACCTGCGGTATTGGTGAAGCACAAATTCATAAGTGCTTAATCGATCTTGGGGCTGCTGTCAACGCCATGCCCTCCTCCTTATATTACTTGTTAGGACTGGGTCCATTAAAACCACCCAGGTCAAATATCGAGCTAGGAGATAAATCGTGCATCCGTCCGATTGGAGTGCTGGAAGACGTAATACTCCATGTGGGAGAGCTCGTCATTGCTGCAGACTTGTATGTGATACAAACGGGAGAGACCAGCGAAGACGACCCTCCAACAATAATCTTGGGACGACCATTTCTCTACGCTACTAAATCAAGGATCGATGTGGGCAAGGGCTCATTATTGCTTAAGTTTGGCGGCAAAATTGCATATTTCTACATTGATAATAGCCGCACGGATACAAAGAAACCGCCAGATATAATACCTATCTCAGATCGCGGTACGCAGATTTCCGACCTGCCAAAATAGACCGAAAATATAACAAGACCAGCAGCTATGGTCAAAGGTCCCTCGCCTTCTCAGAGACGTTGGAAGGAGAAATCACCAGAACAACGGGAACAGGACCCAAGCACATCGTCTCACAAGAAATCAAGGAAAGGCAAGGCAAGAAGCAACACAGGAACAGTGGCAAAATTCGACCTGAGCCACCCATGGGATCCCAACGAGTGATCCAGGAATAAGGTACTGTCGAGCCAACGACGTTAAACAAGTGCACTGGTCGGGAGGTAACCCGACACTATCTTACTTTCTGTCTTTTTATTTTCTGTTTTTTAGTTTTTATCAATAAGTCGCTCTCACCCACTTGGTGCATAGAATGAATTGACTATTTAGGAATTGGTTTTTGGAGCATGATCGGATCAGCCAGGCAGCTTCCGTGAACTACCGGGCTTGCGCTGAGAGTTCAAGGCCCCAGCCAAACTCCCTCGATTATCCAGCCTCATGCCATGTCGTTCACTCGACACTTTAAAGGGAGTTCTGATCTTACCTTTCCTTAATATCATTTCCTTCTCGTAATTGTCTGCTTGCATGGCTTTTGAACTAAGTAGTGCTGAAAGGCACGCATTCGTTCAAAAGTGTGGGGTGAGATCCGCATGTGTACATAAATAAATAACATGTTTTTCTTTTTCTTTTTTAGTGTTATCTTTTTGAAAATATGAACTTAAGAATGTGAAAAAGATAGATCTAAAATTCATGCATTTACCTTGTGAAAATTCAACTGTCTAAAAACTTAGAACGTAACTTCTCATTTGTCCCTTTGTGCTGAGATAAACTAGGGATGTGGAGTTGATAGAAATGCCCTAGAGAGGCTTGTCAAGTAATCGAAGGACTGAATTTCACTATATGGTTTACGAAGTCAGTGGAGGCTGCACTTCGGGTTTTTCAGTTGAGTCAAGAGTTAGCTCCGCCAAGCAGTGTTTATGCATAAAAAATGAAGAAGGCGGGACGGGAATCAAACCGTCCTATCTCTAGTCAAAGTAGCCGGGAAAATAAATGAGCGACCCTCATTTTGACTCGCGCAAAACGGCAATGATGAGAGAGAGCGGGGAGGTATTTCCATATGCTCGCGGGCGATGATTGGACCTCCCAAGAAGGCTTGAGAAAATGGACTAGCAAGTCACAAAGAAGTGAAACCTCGAAGAAGCAAATCAAGAGGCCAAAGGCCCAAAATTGTGAAGGTTTTAACCGAACAAAAGTGAAGTACTCAAAAAAGTTAAATCAAAGTCCAAAGGCCGATTCACTACAAAAAGCTGTCCCTCGCCAAAAGAAGAAAGAAATCAAAAAGGCACAACTCAACTGTGAAACCCGAACCGAATCACGTGCTAGGGAAAGCTACAAGGAAACCATATAGTGCGAGACAGTCCCGAGGTTGCAGTCCAGGAGCCAAAAAAGGGCTATCTCCCGAAACATCCAGAATAATTTGCATCTCGGCACGAAAGTACAAGTATCAAGTTTCTTCTATTTATTTACACAGTTCAATTTGGTAATAAGTAAGTAATGCATGAATTAGGATAAGTCTAGTACCATAGTCTAATTTTCATATTTTAACAAACTTACTTAGAGTGCCGCCCTTTAATAGCATTGTTCGGGACAAACAACTAAAAGTGTGGGGTGATCTGATGGACCATAATTATACGAATCAAAAACACAGTAAAACCCACCAAATTAGACTGTTTGTCTATTTAACTTCTGCTTGTTAGTCCCGGTATATTTCTACAGGGTATTTTGGACTCTAGAGAGAAAACACGCTAAGGAGAGGATTTTACGCTGAAAAGATGTTACGAGTCATTCCAAGGTCAAGATCAGACGCTGAATGAAGAAATCTCAAGATCCTGACATTGAATTACTCAAATCAAATCCAACCGAGGAACAACCAAAGTCAGACCGGAGCGAAATTGGACTGATAGTTTTGTGAAAAGACTGCACAAAACTACACAAAACTCATCCTTATCTCCTAGTGACAGGCGGCTTTGGGAAGAAGAGATGACTCATGGGTGGCCAAGCCACCTCACCCCTCCCTTCCTCCTCTTCCAACCGGCGGCTTCTCCTCCCCATGACCGGCAACCGGCGGCTTTGCTCTCCCCCCATGTGGCGCCTCCTCCTTCTTCCTCCTTCTCCTCCCTTGGATCAAAAACCACATGCCATCATCTCCTCCATTCATTCCTCCCTTCTCCTCCCTATAAATGGAGCTCATCCCCTCCTCATTTCAAACATCTACAATTGTAAATCACTTCTCTCTCTAAAACATTTGGTTACTTTGTAAGTTTGGTTTGAAATTATAATACTCCTATCGGTTCTTGAGTATTATAATACTGTAGAGAATACTCCTGTTGGTTCTTGAGTATTTAGTAGGAATTGGGAATACTCCTATTGGTTCTTGAGTATTCCACCCCCTCTCCTCTTACTGTTTTCAAAACCCCCCGAGTATTTAGCTATGGTATCCACCTCTATGGATATTCGTAGCTAAACTCTTTATTCGGTTAAAGGGGTGTACTTGTATTGTAAAATGTTTTAGACCCTGCACTTAATGCCACTTTGTGTTTAAAACTTGTTCTATGTGCCATATATAGTCAGAATTTCCAAGGTTGAGTGGAAGCTGTAACAAGCAAAGCTCTTCCATGGGGATTCGTGAACATACTCGGGTAAGTGGAAGCTGTAACAAGCAGAACTTATCTGAGGAGTTCGACTTATCTAAAACACCACTCGGTCGATCGTAACTGAAAGATCAGGTGGATGCACACAAGGCTAAGATACTTCGAAAGGAGGAATTAGTCTAAAGTAGAACAAGTGTTTTAAACGATGTTGCAAGTCTTGCGCTTAGAAATGGCCTCAATTCATCTTTGAACACTTAGTATGATCATTAGCGGTCGATGATAAACAACTATGATGCAAGGCCCCTGAAACCGAATGTTTTCTTTAGATTACAAAACCCCCCTGTATTTACTTTTAATATTAGTATAACTGCAATCATCAACCGCTCATCTTCCGGAGGACTCGCCAATCACGCATCACCCACTGTAAGTCTTCTCCCTTTAATTTCCAGTATTTATTTTATGTCATTTACTTTTCCGCATAAAAAAACCAAAAAACAACCAAAAAAATCACTTAGTTAATTAGCGCTAAAACTCAATCAACCTAAAAACACGCTGATGGACCAAAATTATACGAATCATAAACACAGTAAAACCCCCTTAATTAGACACTTTGTCTATTTAACTTCTGGTTGTTAGTTCCGATATTTATCCACAGGGTATTTTGGAGCGTAGAATAAATACACGCTAAGGAGGAGCTTTTACGCAGAAAAGATGTTACGAGTCATTCCAAGGTCAAGATCAGACGCTGAATGAATAAATCTCAAGATCCTGACATGGAATCACTCAAAACAAATCAAACCATGGAGAAATTAAAATCAACCCGGAGCTGAAATACACCGATAGTTTTGTGAAAACTTCACAAAACCACACAAAACTCCACCCTCCTCCTCACATGGGCGGCTCCTCCCTCACACACCCCTCTCCTCCTCTCCTCTTCCTCCACTTGTCACAACCACCACCCCTCCTCCCTTAGCCGTCGGTGGCTCCTCCTTCCTCCTCCATGTGGTGGCTTCTCCTCCACACATCTCCTCCTCCTCTCTCCATGTGACAAGTGCAAGCCATCTCCACCCTCCATCTCCATAACTTAGCCACTAAGTTTCCTCTCCCATGGCTATAAAAGGAGCTCCATCCCTCCTCATTTGTATCATCTTATACTTGTACACACTTTAGAGAGAGAGGGCTTAACCCTCCTCTCTTCATTTTCAATAAAATTGTTCTTCGCTTTGGAAATAAAGGATAGCTCCCTTGGCGCTTCAACGGTTGTAAGTATTATTTTTAGTATTTATTTAACAGTTGTTTTTAATTCCTTAGTTATAATGTTTAGCGCGATGAATAGTAGCTAAACTAGTAGTTCGGTCTAAGGGGCGCACTTGTATTATAAAATGTTTTAGACTATTAACTTAGTGTCTCGCCTTAGTATTCAAAACTTATTCTATGTGCCATATATTAAGTCAGAACGTCCAAGGTTGAGTGGACGCTTGGAATGGCAAAACTCTTCCGTGGGGGTTCGTAAACTTGTACGGATAAGTGGATGCTTGGAATGGCAAAGCTTATCTGAGAACTTTGACTTCCCTTAAACACCATTTGGTTGATCGGGAATGATTGATCAAATGGATGCACGTAGGCTAATATAACCGGGAATGGAGTATTAGTCTAAGTAGAATAAGTGCTCTACGTCCTTGGAATAGGCTAGACAGTGTACGCAAATCGAGTGCCGGGAATGGCCTTGATACACGTTTGAATACTTAGTAGGTTCACTAAAGGTCAATGATAAACAGGATATAATACAAGGCCCCTGAAACCGAATGCTTTCCTTTATCGTAATATCAACTGTCGTAATTTACTTTCAGTTCCCAAAACACTCAAACCCAACCCCCAACTGTATTTACTTTCGTGACAATCCCGTAAAAACAACTAATCCACACTGACTCCTTTGGGTTCGACCCCTACTTACCACTTGCTACCCAGTAGTCTCGTCGCGAGTAGCGGACTATAAATTTATTTGCACATTTGCTCTGACGACGAGCATATGTCAAATTGGCGCCGTTGCCGGGGAGTTGTGAATCGGAATAGTTGTTCTATTTTGTTTTTTTTCTTTTTCTTTTATCATGCAATTCACTAAGGCATACTACTACGGAATGGAACCTTGGAACAACGAGGAGTTTTCCCCACCATCCTTCGAACTTGAAATCCGTGAGAAGATAAACAACTTGGAGCAATCCCGGGACGAAACATTGGATGAGTACTTATGGTACTTCGATTCCATTGTGACGAGCTGCCCGCACCATGGATTCACCAACTTCGATCTTCAAACAAAGTTTCTCTGTGGGATGTTGCCACATGAGTGGAAAGGGCTAAATGACGCAGCAGGAGGATCGTTGATGGGCATAACCGTGGATGATCTTTGGATATTAATCAATGATTTGGCCGCAAGGTCAAGACCAAGCCAAGATCAGGCCGAGCCAATCAAGGACGGTATAACGGAGCTGGCATCTAGCATCCAGCAGTTGGAAAACACAATGCAACAAATCAGAGCTAAAACTGAATTATAGGCGGCAGAAAAGGAGCTGGCAGCTAACACCCAATAATTGGCCGCAAACATGCAGCAATTGAGTGCCGCGATGCACCAATTCACGGCCGAAACCGATTCAGGAGCAACTAAAAGGACGGCTGAACCCGAGTAGCCGACTGAGGATGAGGACCCGCAAATGACCGAAGAAGAACTGCCCCAATCAGACCCGGTCCTTATCACCAATCCATCCGAGGAAATCACTGTCCTAACTGCCGAACCTACAGAAGTCCCGAACCTCACTGCTGAAGCGGCCGAAGAAATCAAGCCAGGCCCGGTACTTGCGCTCAAAGCACCCGAGGAAGTCCCAGACCTCATTGCCGAACTGTCCGAGAAAGACCTAGTCCTCACTGTCGAAGCACCTGAAACAGACCTAGTCCTCATGGTCGAAGTGCCTCAACTTAACCCTTCGCGTTTCATGCCGATCATAACCACCAAAGATCATATAATCAATGATGATGCGGTACAAGGGGAGTTGGAGGCAGAGCATGAGCCAAAAAAGCCGACAAAGGAAATCTCTCTCGTCACAAGCCAAGAAAAACCACCCGGGAACTCAATCATTCCAAGACAACCATTCGTAGCTACCACCAAGAAGAGGCCTCACATGGGAACATGCCTGTGGTCGCCGATGTTTGAAGGCACAAAACCCAACTTCCAAACTCGCGAAAGTGCCAACTATTCAAACATGAAGAAGCGGCAAAGGCATGTGCCGAAAGAATGGAAACCCGGAAGGAGAAACAAGAAAGCACGACTCAATGGACCAGCAGCTATGGTCAAAGAAGCCTCACCCTCTCGGAGCAAAAGGACAACCGAGAAGAAATTCGACCTCAAGCACCCATGGGATCCCTACTTATGATCCAGGAATGAGGTATCGTCGAGCCAACGACGTTAAACAAAGGCACTGGTCGGGAGGTAACCCGACACTATCTTACTTTCTGTCATTTAATTTCTGTCATTTAGTTTTTGTCATTTAGTTTTTTTTTTGCCTTGCATCATTCTCACCTCACCTGTATATATTTGCTTGCATGACTTTTGAACTAAGTCTTGCTGAAAGGCACGTGATGAGCCGTATTTATACGACTCATCGAGTCATTAAATCCCACCATTTCATTCACTTTATTATGCGAACAGTTACTTTTTAGTGTTGTTTCGTATTTCAGGTGATTTGGAAGCTCTAGAAGGAATTGCGCTTAAAGATGGCATTTTAGGCCATAAATGCATCACAAGATGATTTTGGAGTCAAGCGGAGTCAAGGAACTTCATTCGGGAGCAAAAGGGCGCAAATCGGACGCTCCGGCAGATTTTTGGGCCCGGTGCACCATGACTGAGACCCCTACTTTGGAAGCCTCCCCGGCCTAAACCGTCCACACATGGGGGTGATTTCAAGGTCCAGGAATCAAGTATGCATGTCCACCTAGTGCCCCAGGTCAAGAGCCCGGCCAAAATCTTGTCCGAGGCCGGAGTAAATAATCGCCGAAGTCACTAGTCCAATCAGCGCAGATTTCAGGACTTAGCCAAATTCAGGGCCTGTTTTCCGGCTGGCTGAGATGCCAACTTTGAGAGCCGCCCCGGCCTAATCCGTCTACACAATGGGGTGATTTCAAGGTTTGGACATCATGTATACATGTCCAGATAGTGCTCCAGCTCAAGATCCCGGACAGAAGAGTGTCCGAAGGCGAGTCAAATCGGCCCCAAAGTACAGAGTACGATCAGCATTCATCCGAGTTCCAGCCGAGTTGAAACTGAGTTGAGTCCGAGTTAGACCGAGTTTGACCGAGTTTAAAGCCCAAAATTCGTCCAGCCCAATGTCATATTAGGGCAAACTTACATCTAGGGTTTCGGAATATTCAAGAAGGTTTAAGGTGGCTTAATTATCAAGCAAAGGAGTAGCTTAAAGATAAAGCAAGGAAGATATGGGAATATTTCCTAAATAATCTTTTGGGATTATTTAGGGAACTTTGGGGCATTCTCAAACTCTATAAATAAGAGCTCTCCTCAGCCTTCTAAAGCATCCCAAAAAGTAGAGAGCTCCTCTCTCTACAAAATTCTCTCTTCTCACTCACGGCCGAGCCCTAGTTCTCTCCACCGTCCGCCCTTGCTCCGCCCGTTCTGCCTCCGTGCGCCGCTGCTGCTCCGCCCTCATCAGCTAGCTCAGCCGTGCCTTGTTCCCTTGTTACTCGGTTCATAGTGAAGTTCTTGTTCCCTTTTATTACTTGCATTGTTCTTCATGAGTATGTGTAACTAAACCCTCTATTCGGGTTAGGGTTAAATAATTGTGACGATGTTTTGAGATTTTGTTCTTCACTATTATTATTGCATTCTATTTAGTTCTTGTGCAAATTATCAGTTTGAATTATTAGGTTAAGGGGAGATCCGAAAGGGTACAACTTAACCTAGTAATACTTACTATCTATTCACTACTTATTTGATACTGACCCGTTAGAATAAGTAGTTGCACTAAACCTAATATAACCAGACCAGGAGTATTAGGTTTGCTAGAATTAAACGGTTATAACCAGACCAGGAGTAACCCTAAGAAAGCAAGAATAAATATTTAGAAATCAAGGATAAACTTAGTCACAATTGAATAATACCCTAACCTGAATATTTCTCTCTGATTGATAAACCCTTAGCAATTTTCGTGTCCTATTATTGTTTCACTAACAATTACTCTCACTTAGTTTCTTGTCTTTCTCCATTACAGAACGAAGTAGTAACCATCTAGCTCCCTTGGGTTCGACCCTTGCTTACCGCTGTTCTAATCCACAGTTCGAAGTGAGGAAAATATAAATTGTTTTTGCACAGGTACGACGACAGCCTGTTCAAAATGGCGCCGTTGCCGGGGAGCTAAGCACGGTGAAATTTGTTCTTCTTTACTTTTCGTTTATTTTTCTCTTTGCATTATTTCGAAATCTGCTTATCTCGGTGATATTTCAATTTCAACTGTTCGATTTTCGATTTTCATTCTTTTCGATTTCCAATTTCTAGCTCTCAGAGGGTTCTGTCACCAAGACTTACGAGTCTAAGGATTTTGGGTTTTAAGTGGGACCGCTGTGACCCCTCCAATCTCCTGGGAACCCTTTGTTGCTAGTCTGTCTGTGCTATTACGGTGTTTGCTAGACCAGTGCTTGCTATTTCTTGTAACATGTCTCATGCAGGAAGCAGCGTTGGTGGCAACAGTCACAACAGTCACATTAACGTAGAAGTCAACCAGAATGTACAAGGAGTACAGAATGGCGAAATCAGGGGGGCTATCCCTGAACAGTTTCAACCGTTTCAACAGTTCGAACAACAACAACCTCAGAACCAACAACAGAACCAACCCCAACCACAGTACCCACAGTACCCTCAGTACCCACCATATCAGCAATATCCACCACCACCATATCCACAGTACCCACAACCGCCATACCCTCAATATCCACAACCAAATCCACCACTGCCATACCATCCACAACATCCATACCCACCACCTCAGAGACCCCCACGCCAGCCAGTAGTCAGAGACGATGTGGAAGACGAAGATGAAGGACCTACCATGGGCGAGCTCTCGGTTCCCAATTTCAGAGACCAAACGTGGCCTATCTATGAAGGACCAGACCTCGCAGCCATAACAGTCAGCACCTCAGTCATCCATCATCTACCCAAGTTCTCTGGAACCAAGGGAGAATCAGCCACATCTCACCTGACACGTTTTCACGGGATATGTTTGAACCTAAAGCCATACGGAGCCGAGGTGGATGACTTCAAACTGAAGGCATTTTACTTCTCACTTACAGAAACTGCTACAGACTGGTTCTTATCCTTGCCCTCTAGTAGTATCTACACATGGGAGCAAATGCAGAGGAAATTCATTAGCAAATACTATCCAGCAGCCCGCGCAATGCAAGTCCGGAGACAGTTGCAAGAGCTCAAACAAGGCCCAAACGAGAACATGTACGAGTATGTGGAGAAATTCCTAGCCTTAGAGAAGAGCTGCTGCAATCTTGAGCTCCCAGAGAAATTAGTCGTTGAGTATATGCTGGATGGACTCCGCAGACTGGATAGGAAATTACTAGAGGCCTCAGCTGGAGGCAACCTCATGAACTTGACCCCAGCCAGAGTCCGACAAAAAATCATGGAAGTAGCAGAAAGTGAGCGGTTCCAGGATGAATCTACAAGGGAGGATGAATATGCCCGAACAAGGAACGTGTCAACGGTTGAGCCCGCTATCAGTGCTGTATTCGCCGAGCTCAAGGAGATGAGAGAGCTGATGAAGCATGTGGTCCGAAGGACGCCAGTCCAGGTCAAGCCATGTGAGTTTTGTACATCCACAGAACACAAGACAGACGAGTGCCCTACCTTACAGACTGACGTTCAGGCCGACGTGAATGTAGTGGGCAACTATCAGAATTTTGACAACCAACCAGGCCCAGTCAAGCAATATGGCGCAGCAGCACCCAATCAGGGAACCTGGAGGAACAACAACCAGCAACAGCAGACAGCACGTCAGAATGCACCTCAGCAGACCCAGCAGCCTTACCAGCATCCTCATCATCAGTTTCGGCAAAATACGCCTGGACAGTACCAACAGAATGCACCAAATCAGTACCAGCAGAGAGGACAGAACAGTAATCAGCCAGGTCTGAGCAATCAAGGCTCATCCAACAAGGCTCTCGAGGACATGATAAAAGATCTGGCATCAGCTGTGATTCAGGATCGGGCCACGACCAAAGGAGACATAGAAGATTTGAAGAAGCAAATGTCCCAGCTCACTACTACAGTCTCAGGTCTCTCAGCCAGTGTGCACGCAGGACGACTTCCCTCACAGACAGTTGAAAACCCGAGAGGAAACGTTAGCCTAGTTGAGGTGATTAAGGTGGATGCAGCAGTTGAAGAGACCGTCAAACCAACAGAGGAATTCGGCCAGCTTATACCTGAGGAAGCACCGGCCCTTGTCATCAAAGACACTACAACTCACGCTTCCTCTTATGCTGTAGTTACTCGTGGAGATCAGATATGTGAGAAAGCTGAGTCAGAAACAAGGATGGTGGTCAGGCCAACACAAACCGATCAGATGATGAGGCCGTCACCTACAGCGAGCCATGAGACACCTCCAGGAAAGAATAACGACCCAGGAGCCTTCACAGTCACCTGTGGCATCGGTAAGACCCAGATACCCCACTGCTTGATTGACTTAGGTGCTGCCATCAATGTGATGCCTTACTCTTTGTACTACTCGCTGAACCTCGGTCCGTTGAAGCCCCCTAAGCTATCTATAGAGTTGGGAGACAGGTCGTGTGTTCGCCCCACTGGACTTCTCGAAAATCTGACCCTTCGGGTAGGAGATCTTGCTGTGCCTGCAGATTTCTATGTCATGCAGATGGAGAATTCCAGAAAGGGCGAGCCACCAGGACTGATTTTGGGACGGCCATTCCTCTACGACACGAAGACTCATATCAACATGGACTTAGGCCTACTATCATTATCATATGGCGGTAAGGAGGCCGATTTCTATGTCTATGAGGATGCTAGCCGGCCATGCACAAAGAAACCACCAGATATTGTGCACACCACAGACTACGAGACCTTAGTTCCAGACCCACCAGAGCAGAGTATACAGGCTACCAGGCCAGCAGCTATGGCCAAGATGGCTACATCTTCTCGAGGCTATAAGGGGAAGAAACCGTCCGAAAGTAGGAGAGCAGAGCCGAGCGCACAGCTAGATGCACACACTGGACGAACCGAGGGAGTTGCTGAGCAGAAGTATGACCTCACACGCCCATGGGATCCTAACTTGTGACCCTTACATGAGGTCCTGTCGAGCCAACGACGTTAAACAAAGGCGCTCGCAGGGAGGCAGTCCTGCATGGTTTGCACGTCTTTACATTTCAGTTTGTTGATTTACTATGTTTATTTATGAGTCTTTCATTGTCACATTGTACCTTGGAAAGGATTTGGTTTCATTTTGTAGGGATTGGACTTAGTCGGCCGGAAATTCCCTTTGCGAGTTACGCACTTTGCTTGCGGAGCTACGCATTTTAGTGCGCCGGGAGAGCCCTTAGATCCGAGTTCAGCCGACTGCCGTCTACATCCCAGGGGAGTATTGTTCTACCATCTTCCTTTCCTTATCTATTGTTTGCATGCATTGTGAGTCTTGATTTAAGTCGTACCGTGAGGACACGGCTTATTTCAAAAGTGTCGGGTGGGAGAGTCAGTATTGAGTCAGCACGTTTATTTCCTGCACCCTGCACAGAGTCAGCACGTTTTGGGTCAATTTTAAAATTTTTTTGTACATGATACTTCACTATTTCCTAGACTTGCAGTAGTGGATAATGATTAGGTGAAATAGATATAGCCGATTTTACATGCATGTCTTTGATGAAACTTGATTTGTGCGACTAACATGTGATCTTAAAATCTTTACGTGCCTTTGTTAGTTGAGATAAACAGGGATGTGGAGTTGATAGAAACGCCCTAGAGAGACTTGACAGATCATTCAAAGACCGAACTCAGGATGTATGGTTATGTAGAGCTCGTGGAGGCTAGCACTTCGAGACGACATAGTACGAGTCTGCTCCGCCACTGCGGCACCCTTGCGGTTGGTCGGGATGGGAAAACTTCACACCGTCCAAGCTCTAGTCCAAGTAGCCGAGAAAATAGGCAAGCGACCCTTGACTTGACCCGTGTCAAAAGGACGATGATGAGTGAGAGCAGGAAGGTTTCTAATCCGAGTAACCGGGAAAATAGACGAGCGACCCTCGGCTTGACTCGCGTCAAAAGGAGAAGAAATCACGGTTCGAGCAAGTCACAATCCGCACTACAAAAGTTCAAATCCATCATCATTGTGAAGGTTTACACCGAAACAAGTGAAGAGTACCACTGATACATCAAAATCAGACACTATAGCTCACCGAAAAACACTCAACACTTTGAAGCTCGAATCAATCATGTGCAAGAAAAAGCGGCAAAGCATAACCATATAGCAGCGAGTTCGAGTCCGAGAATGAGGGTTCATGGGTCTGAAAAGGGCTATCTCCCGAGACATCCGAATTGGTTTGCATCTCGGCTTCAAAGGTAACACGTATCATTAACCCCATGTTTTTCGCACAATGACATTAGTAGCAAGCATGCATAACTGGCGAGATCTATAGTAGCTTAATTCATGTCCATGTAGCTCGTCTAGGATAACCGAAGCATTGTGGTGTTTACATTAGTTCGTTCCTCCTATGACCTAGTTCTTGTTCGGGACGAACAAGTTTAAGTGTGGGGTGGTTTGATGAGCCGTATTTATACGACTCATCGAGTCATTAAATCCCACCACTTCATTCACTTTATTATGCGAACAGTTACTTTTTAGTGTTGTTTCGTATTTCAGGTGATTTGGAAGCTCTAGAAGGAATTGCGCTTAAAGATGGCATTTTAGGCCATAAATGCATCACAAGATGATATTGGAGTCAAGCGGAGTCAAGGAACTTCATTCGGGAGCAAAAGGGCGCAAATCGGACGCTCCGGCAGATTTTTGGGCCCGGTGCACCATGACTGAGACCCCTACTTTGGAAGCCTCCCCGGCCTAAACCGTCCACACATGGGGGTGATTTCAAGGTCCAGGAATCAAGTATGCATGTCCACCTAGTGCCCCAGGTCAAGAGCCCGGCCAAAATCTTGTCTGAGGCCGGAGTAAATAATCGCCGAAGTCACTAGTCCAATCAGCGCAGATTTCAGGACTTAGCCAAATTCAGGGCCTGTTTTCCGGCTGGCTGAGATGCCAACTTTGAGAGCCGCCCCGGCCTAATCCGTCTACACAATGGGGTGATTTCAAGGTTTGGACATCATGTATACATGTCCAGATAGTGCTCCAGCTCAAGATCCCGGACAGAAGAGTGTCCGAAGGCGAGTCAAATCGGCCCCAAAGTACAGAGTACGATCAGCATTCATCCGAGTTCCAGCCGAGTTGAAACTGAGTTGAGTCCGAGTTAGACCGAGTTTGACCGAGTTTAAAGCCCAAAATTCGTCCAGCCCAATGTCATATTAGGGCAAACTTACATCTAGGGTTTCGGAATATTCAAGAAGGTTTAAGGTGGCTTAATTATCAAGCAAAGGAGTAGCTTAAAGATAAAGCAAGGAAGATATGGGAATATTTCCTAAATAATCTTTTGGGATTATTTAGGGAACTTTGGGGCATTCTCAAACTCTATAAATAAGAGCTCTCCTCAGCCTTCTAAAGCATCCCAAAAAGTAGAGAGCTCCTCTCTCTACAAAATTCTCTCTTCTCACTCACGGCCGAGCCCTAGTTCTCTCCACCGTCCGCCCTTGCTCCGCCCGTTCTGCCTCCGGCCGCTGCTGCTCCGCCCTCATCAGCTAGCTCAGCCGTGCCTTGCTCCCTTGTTACTCGGTTCATATTGAAGTTCTTGTTCCCTTTTATTACTTGCATTGTTCTTCATGAGTATGTGTAACTAAACCCTCTATTCGGGTTAGGGTTAAATAATTGTGACGATGTTTTGAGATTTTGTTCTTCACTATTATTATTGCATTCTATTTAGTTCTTGTGCAAATTATCAGTTTGAATTATTAGGTTAAGGGGAGATCCGAAAGGGTACAACTTAACCTAGTAATACTTACTATCTATTCACTACTTATTTGATACTGACCCGTTAGAATAAGTAGTTGCACTAAACCTAATATAACCAGACCAGGAGTATTATGTTTGCTAGAATTAAACGGTTATAACCAGACCAGGAGTAACCCTAAGAAAGCAAGAATAAATATTTAGAAATCAAGGATAAACTTAGTCACAATTGAATAATACCCTAACCTGAATATTTCTCTCTGATTGATAAACCCTTAGCAATTTTCGTGTCCTATTATTGTTTCACTAATAATTACTCTCACTTAGTTTCTTGTCTTTCTCCATTACAGAACGAAGTAGTAACCATCTAGCTCCCTTGGGTTCGACCCTTGCTTACCGCTGTTCTAATCCACAGTTCGAAGTGAGGAAAATATAAATTGTTTTTGCACAGGTACGACGACAGCCTGTTCAGCACGCCTTCGTTCAAAAGTGTGGGGTGAGAACCATCTGTGTACATAACATGTTTTTCTTTTTTAGTAGTATCTTTTTGAAAATATGAACTTGAGAATGTGAAAAAGATAGACCAAAATTCATGCATTAACCTTGTGAAAATTCAACTGTTTAAAAACTTAGAATGTAACTTCTCATTTGTCCCTTTGTGCTGAGATAAACTAGGGATGTGGAGTTGATATAAACTGCCCTAGAGAGGCTTGGCAAGCAATCGAAGGATCGAATCTAACTATATGGTTTTCGAAGTCAGTGGAGGCTGCACTTCGGGTTTCAGTAAAGAATTTAAGTCATCTCCGTCATGCAGTGTTTATGCAAAAAGAAGAGAAAAGGAGAGGACGGGAATCAGACCGTCCTCTCTCTAGTCAAAGTAGCCGAGAAAATAGATGAGCGACCCTCTTCTTGACCCGCGCGAAACGACAACGATGAGAGGAGCGGGGAGGTATTTCCATAGGCTTGTGGGCGATGATTGGACCTCCCAAAAGAAAGGTTTGAGAAAATGGACTAGCAAGTCACAAAGACGCAAAAAGCTCAAAGAAGCAAATCAAGAGGCCAAAGGCCCAAAATTGTGAAGGTTTTAACCAAACAAAAAGTGAAGTACTCAAAGAGTCAAATCAAAGGCCAAAGGCCAATTCACTACAAAAGCAGTCCCTCGCCAAAAAAGAAAGAAATCAAAAGGGCTCAAATCAGTGAAACCCGAACCAAATCACGTGCTAGAGAAAGCTATCAGAAAACCATATAGTACGAGACGATCCCGAGGTTACAGTCCAGGAGCCTAAAAAGGGCTATCTCCCGAAACATCCAATATAATTTGCATCTCAACACGGAGGTACAAGTATTAAGTTTCTTCTATTTATTTACGCAGTTTAATTTAGTAATAAGTAGTAATGCATGAACTAGGATAAATCTAGTCCCACAGTCTAACTTTCATATTTTACTTAGATTGTGTGTACGCCCTTTAATAGCATTGTTCGGGACGAACAACTAAAAGTGTGGGGTGATCTGATGGACCAAAATTATACGAATCATAAACACAGTAAAACCCCCTTAATTAGACACTTTGTCTATTTAACTTCTGGTTGTTAGTTCCGATATTTATCCACAGGGTATTTTGGAGCGTAGAATAAATACACGCTAAGGAGGAGCTTTTACGCAGAAAAGATGTTACGAGTCATTCCAAGGTCAAGATCAGACGCTGAATGAATAAATCTCAAGATCCTGACATGGAATCACTCAAAACAAATCAAACCATGGAGAAATTAAAATCAACCCGGAGCTGAAATACACCGATAGTTTTGTGAAAACTTCACAAAACCACACAAAACTCCACCCTCCTCCTCACATGGGCGGCTCCTCCCTCACACACCCCTCTCCTCCTCTCCTCTTCCTCCACTTGTCACAACCACCACCCCTCCTCCCTTAGCCGTCGGTGGCTCCTCCTTCCTCCTCCATGTGGTGGCTTCTCCTCCACACATCTCCTCCTCCTCTCTCCATGTGACAAGTGCAAGCCATCTCCACCCTCCATCTCCATAACTTAGCCACTAAGTTTCCTCTCCCATGGCTATAAAAGGAGCTCCATCCCTCCTCATTTGTATCATCTTATACTTGTACACACTTTAGAGAGAGAGAGGGCTTAACCCTCCTCTCTTCATTTTCAATAAAATTGTTCTTCGCTTTGGAAATAAAGGATAGCTCCCTTGGCGCTTCAACGGTTGTAAGTATTATTTTTAGTATTTATTTAACAGTTGTTTTTAATTCCTTAGTTATAATGTTTAGCGCGATGAATAGTAGCTAAACTAGTAGTTCGGTCTAAGGGGCGCACTTGTATTATAAAATGTTTTAGACTATTAACTTAGTGTCTCGCCTTAGTATTCAAAACTTATTCTATGTGCCATATATTAAGTCAGAACGTCCAAGGTTGAGTGGACGCTTGGAATGGCAAAACTCTTCCGTGGGGGTTCGTAAACTTGTACGGATAAGTGGATGCTTGGAATGGCAAAGCTTATCTGAGAACTTTGACTTCCCTTAAACACCATTTGGTTGATCGGGAATGATTGATCAAATGGATGCACGTAGGCTAATATAACCGGGAATGGAGTACTAGTCTAAGTAGAATAAGTGCTCTACGTCCTTGGAATATGCTAGACAGTGTACGCAAATCGAGTCCCGGGAATGGCCTTGATACACGTTTGAATACTTAGTAGGTTCACTAAAGGTCAATGATAAACAGGATATAATACAAGGCCCCTGAAACCGAATGCTTTCCTTTAATCGTAATATCAACTATCGTAATTTACTTTCAGTTCCCAAAACACTCAAACCCAACCCCCAACTGTATTTACTTTCGTGACAATCCCGTAAAAACAACTAATCCACACTGACTCATTTGGGTTCGACCCCTACTTACCACTTGCTACCCAAAAGTCTAGTCGCGAGTAGCGGACTATAAATTTATTTGCACATTTGCTCTGACGACGAGCATCTATCACACGCTCCCCGCCAGTATAGTTCTCAAAGAACAACAGATCCCCCTAATTCCCTTGGGTTCGACCCCTACTTACCACTTACTACCCAGTAGTGAAGTCGCAAGTAGCGGAAAATATAAATTTATTTGCACAGAGAACATTGCACCTTAACGACAGTGCAGTGGGCTCCGTCAATGATCCATACCCGAAACCGGCCCCTTGATTATTCTGCCCAACATAATTCACATCCTCTTGGTTTCCACTATTATCATCTTGTCCCATCACTGGACAGCCATCGGCAAAATGAGAAGGAAAGCCACAAATCTGACAATAGACACCAACATTGGCAACATCAGACGACTTCATAGAGGAGGCAGTCTTCAGATTTTTGATTTCTGTTGCGAGCATCTTCACGGTATTGGTCAACTCAGCAATGTCATTGGTGCCATCGGCGTTGTAGAGATCTTACACGCCCTTTCTGTCATTGGGGTTGCCTCGATAGCTCATCCAGAGGTGGTAGTCATGAGCAGCTTTCTCTATAATATCATAGGTCTCTTCTAGTGGGACTCCGTTCAGTCCCTCACCAGCTGCTTGATTGATTAAGGTGCGCATCCCCTGGTCAATTCCCTGATAAAAAGTATCAATAATCTGCCATAATTCCAGGTTCTGATGGGGCACAGTCTCATCAGCTCCTTGTACCTCTCCCAAGCTTCGTAGAGAGTCTCACCATCCATAGAACGGAACTAGATGATCTTGTTCCTGAAATGTGCTATCTTTGATGGTGGGAAGTACTATTGGAGGAAAGCTTCGGCCAATTCGCCCCATGTAGTGAAAGTGACCTCTGCATGACTGTCGAGCCACCTACTAGGCTTATCAAAAAGTGAAAAAGGGAATAGCCTCAAGTAGTAGGACTCTGGAGGAACACCATTGGTCTTTACTGTGTTGCACATCTGGACAAACCGCTTGAGATGCTGATGAGGGTCTTCATTCATCCTTCCCAAAAACTTGTTGTTCTGCACCATCTGAATCAGTCCTATTTTGATCTCCCAGTTGTTGTTGTCGACACCAGGCGGTGCAACTGCAAATTGTCTCCAAATTAAGTTTCTTTATCAATCCATATTCCTTCACCGTGATCTTCTCGCACATGTATTTCATCATCAACTTCACTGTCGTCATTGTCTACTGGAACTGTCGTACAAATGGGTAGGCAATCCTCAGCCATCTCTTCAGATGTACCACTGATTACTTGTTGTTTTCCATTTATCACAACATACTGATTGTTGTTCGAAGGGTCTTTGACGTTAAATACTTGTCTTGCTTGTTCGGCCATAATGAATGGCTCATCCTTATATCCCTCTCTTCGAAAATTGACAAATGTCATTCAAAATTCATCGATATGAACCACTGAATTGTTAATCCATTTACATTTAAAAACGGGTACTCGAAACTTTACGTAATCCAACTCCCATATTTCTGGGATAAAACCAAAATAATTGACAGGAACAGATATTTGATTCCGATCTCTTGGGCTAGAAACATGAGTGGTTTTGGAAACAAGTGTGACACCACTATTTTGCACAACGGTGTGCTCATCTTGATCTTTTGTTTGAAAACAAAATCTGTTAATATCATAAGCTTTCCACGTTTGTACAATAGGTCTTGGGCTTCCCATAAGCCACTTCACCTGAGGCAAAAGAGATTAGCCCAGTGGAAGGGCGTCCCCCTCCGCCCAAAGTGGCCAGGGTTCAAGTCCTCACCAGCTCAAAATGAGCAGATACTAACTTTAACCCACTAACCCCCATCAAAAAAAAATAAGCCACTTCACCAAGTCATCAGATTCTTCTTCAGAGATGGTCTAATTATTTAAAACCTCATTACTCCTTAGTCAATTACAAAATGACCGACTGTGTTCTTTTAGCACCCACTGCTCAGATTTTCCTCTGTATGTACTCCTCAATATGTTTATGTGATCCTTGATGAAAGGTGTTATTTCAGGTATATGTTGCAGTACATAGAATTGAGCTTTCGTTAACTCATCAAATGACTGAGGCATCAGTTGATGTCCACTTGTGCCTTTTCCCATAAATCGATCAAAATGACGTGTCCTTGGAACCCCAACCGCAGTTGTATTTCCCAAAAAGTTAATGCAAATTCAACAACCTCTTCAGCTATGTATCCTTGCACTATACATCCTTTGGGACTTTGTCTATTCCTCACATAGCTCTTTAGAACCTTCATATATCTCACAAAAGGATACATCCATCTCATATGAACTGGCCCAAGAATTCGAAGCTCACACACCAAATGAACAGTAAGATGCACCATTATATCAAAACGCTGGGAGGGAAAAACATCTCTAGTTGGCAAAGTGTAACAACTATCTGCTCCTGAAGTCCATCAAGCTCTGATGTTTCAATAACCTTAGCACATAAAGAGCTAAAAATGATGCAAAGTCTTTGTACAGCTGCCCTTACTTTGGGAGACAATATACCTCTGATTGCAATAAGCAGGAGTTGTTGCATCAATGTATGCCAGTCATGAGATTTTAAGCCATTCAACCGCAGATCCTTCATTGAAACCAAGCTGGCAATATTTGAAGAGAACCATTAAGGAACTTTAAGTCCCCTCAGACATCCGCACAAACTAGTTTTCTCGCTCTTAGAGAGAGTGGTGCACGACGGTGGCAAATATGTATGCTACCCTCGAGGTTCAGGTGCTAATTTGGTACGAATATTCATCTACAGCATATCGAGTCTTGCTTTAACTCCATCTTTTGTCTTTCCAGGAATGTTTAATAAAGTACCAAGCAGACTTTCACATATATTCTTTTCAATATGCATCACATCAATACAATATCTGATGTCAAGAGAATGCCAATAAGGGAGATCAAAAAATATTGACCGCTTCTTCCATGGAGCACTTTTGCTGTGCGAATTAGGTTTGCCAAATCGATTTGTAATATTCTGAATTTTATGAAGTATTTCATCACAAGAAGCCGGTTGCGGTTCTATTCCATGTTTAGTCTCACCATTGAAGGCAGCTTTCTTTCGCATGTAAGGATGATGTCTCGGTAATAAACGCCGATGTCCCATATAAACCATTTTTTGACAATTACTTAAATGGCGTGCATGTGTCTCTTCCCCGTATACAGGATAAGCTTTGTACTCTTTAATACAATATCTAGACAAGTTACCATAAGCTGGGAAGTCATTGATCGTACACATCAGCGTAGCACGCATATTGAAATATTCTTGGCTCGATGCGTCATATGTGCGTACTCCTTCATCCCATAAATGCTTCAAATCATCTATCAGAGGAGCCAAGTATACATCAATATCATTTCCAAGTTGTCGTGGACCCGATATCAATAAAGAAAGCATCATATACCTACGCTTCATGGTTAACTTGGGAGGTAGATTGCAGATAACCAAAATCACAGGCCATGTACTACGGTGACTACTAAGATTTCCATGTGGATTCACCCCATCAGTACTAAGGCCCAGCCATAAATTTCTAGACTCTGCTCCAAACACTGGGAATGTGTTGTCTACTTTAGCCCATTGCAGTGAATCGGCAGGATGACGCATTTTCGTATCAATAACACGTTTCTCAGCATGCCAACCCATATTATTAGAATCTTCCGTGTCACCAAATAATCTCTAAAACCTGGGGATCGGTGGAAGATACCATAGTACTTTCGAAGGAGTGCCTTTAGATTTACCTTTCGGTTCTTTGTTTAACTTGTAGCGAGAAGCCTTGCACACTGGACATTCTTTGAAATCACTAAAATTATTTCGATACAAGATACAATCATTGGGACAAGCATGTATTTTCTTGTACTCGAGGCCCATGAGACACATAACCTTCTTAGCCTCATAAGTACGGTTAGGTAGGGTGTTTCCCTCAGGAAGCATGTCATTTACCAGCGCCAATAATTTAGTGAAACTCTTGTTACACCATCCATTTTTTGCTTTAAGATTGAACATCTTCAACGGTGCCGATAGTCTTGTATATTTGGAACACTGATGGACCATAATTGTATGCATCATAAACACAATTAAACACACCAAATTAGACTGTTTGTCTATTTCACTTTTGCTTGTTAGTTCCGATATTTATCTACAGGGTATTTTGGAGCCTAGAGAGAATACACGCTAAGGAGAGGATTTTACGTTGAAAATATATTACGAGTCATTCCAAGGTCACGACCAGATGCCGACTGAAGAAATATCAAGATCCTGACATTGAATCACTCAAAACAAATCCTACCGAAGAGCAACCAAAGTCAGACCGGGGCCGAAATGGACTGATAGTTTTGTGAAAACATCACAAAACCTCACAAAACTCACTCTCCCCTTCATGGTGACCGGCGGCTTTTGGAGGAGGTGACCAAAGGAGGAAGCTCCCCTCCTCTCTTCACCCACAACCGGCGGCTATGGAGCTCCATGGAGATGATGCCATGTGCTCTCCATCCTCACCACACATCTCCTCCTCTTTTGGCTATAAATACAAGCCATTCTCATTTGTAAATCCACAATCCTCAAAATCACAAAACACTTCTCTCTCTAAGTTTGGCACTTTGTAAGTTTGGTTTTCAATCTATAATACTCCTGTTGGTTCTTGAGTATTATAGTTCGCTCTTGAGTACTCTTGTCGGTTCTTGTAGTACTCAAGCTTTACTTTTCTCTATTCTTGAGTACTCTTGTCAGTTCTTGAAGTACTCACCCCTTTCCCTTACTTACTGTCTTTCAAAAACCGTAAGTACGTAGCTATGGTATCCACCTCTATGGATATTCGTAGCTAAACTCTTCATTCGGTTGAAGGGGTGTACTTGTATCATAAAATGTTTTAGGCCATCTTTTTAGTGCCTCTTCTTTTTATTCAAAACTTGTTCTATGTGCCATATATTAGGCCAGAACTTCCAAGGTTGAGTGGATGCTTGAAATGGCAAAACTCTTCCGTGGGGGTTCGTGAACATACTCGGGTAAGTGGATGCTTGAAATGGCAAAGCTTATCTGAGGAGTTCGACCTCTTTTAAACACCATTTGGTTTGATCGGAAATTATTGATCAAATGGATGCACATAGGCTAGTATACCTTGAAATGGGGTGCTAGTCTAAATAGAATAAGTTCTCTACGACCTTGAAATGGGCTAGACGGTGTGTGCAAATCGAGTGCTTGAAATGGCCTTGATACACTTTTGAATACTTAGAAGGATCACTAAAGGTCAATGATAAACAGGCTATGATACAAGGCCCCAGAATCCAAATGCTTTCCTTAGATTTAAACCCCTTGCATTTACTTTCTTAGTATAAACTGCTCTATCAACTGCTCACGTTCCGGAAGGCTTGCCAATCACGCATCACCCGCTGTAAGTCTTCTACTTTTATTTTCAGTAATTTACTTTTCTGTCATTTACTTTTCCGCACTAAAAACCAAAACCAACCAGCCAATCACTTACTTTTCCGCACTAAAACCTCAATCAACCTAAAACACGCTCCCTCGCTGTACAATTCCCTCAAAGAATAGCTTATCCCCCTAATTCCCTTGGGTTCGACCCCTACTTACCACTTGCTACCCAGTAGTAAGGTCACGAGTAGCGGAATATAAATTTGCTTTTGCACAGAGAACACCGCACCTTAATGACAGTGCGGTGGGCTCCGTCAAACACTCTTCATCCAATGGTAATTCAGAGTCATTCCTCAACGAATACAAAACATGTGGCGTATCAACAAAGTCATTGGCGACGTTGTTAACCATCTCAATTAGATCATCCTCTTCCCAATCATCATTATCCTTCGGCAAACTTTCTACGGGTGGAGGCTCATAGTTTTGTTGTTCAACCTCGCCATGCATATACCACACCTTATATCGTGGGTCAATCCCCTTTAACAAAAGGTGTTTATGTAACTTCTTCGGTTTGACCTTTTTGTAATTCCAATAACCCATACACGGACAAAAGACACGTTCAATGTTGTTTCTAGACGCATAAGACGACGCAAACGCACAAAAATCCATAATCCCTTTTTCGTACTCCTTACACAACCTATTACCGGACACCCACTCTCGATTCATTATAAATCCACTAAAGATGTAATGATGTTCGGAGGATAAAGTTGGAGAGGCAAAGCTTTCTTTTGCAAATCGACTAACAATGACTACAAGTAGTTAACGAACACAAGTTAGAAATTAAGAACAAATGGTTTCAACAACATGTTATTATAAATGCGTATTACATATTATTAACCATATAAGCAAAAAAAGCATTCTTCTTCAACATCAAAAAGCCATAATACCTTTTTCGTACTGTACACTTAACCTACTACCGGACACCCAGGCTCGATTCATTATAAATCCACTAATTAAAAATCATATAGTGAACGAATAACAAGGACCACAAGTAGTGAACGCATACAAGTAAGAAATTGAGAACAAATCGATTCAATAACATGTTACTATAAATACACCTTCATATATCCAAACAATCACAATGCCACAACTGAATGAAATATACATTGACTAATTTTGATGGAGACAAACTAATGATATACAACTGAAAAATAATCTTAACAATTACATACTAAAATTTAAAAACGGGAAGAGACATGGCAGAAATTGAGAACCCTAACCTGCTGAATCGGAGGCGAGCGGAGGAAGAGCAGGTGTGGAGGAGAGCAACAGCAGGCGAGGCGATGCACAGATGTGCGACTGCAGAGGACGGAGGCGAGGCGTGGCGCAGATGTGCGACTGAAGATGGTGAGCAGATGTGCGATGGATACCGATGGAGTGAGACTGAGAGGACAGTGGCGACGGAGTGAGACTGAGAGCGTCGAGAAATGGTGGAGCGTAGGCAGACTGAATGAATTTCAAAATAAAACCTAAGTGTTTTATCACACTTTATGCATCGGTTTCAAAAGAATCGTTGCTTAAGTCTTACCATATGCATCGGTTCATCTAAAACCATTGCTTAATGGTTAGACATATGCAACGGTTTTATGTGAACCGATGCATAAAGTCACAATATGCATCGGTTTACATAAAACTGTTGCATAATGTATCTATTATGCAACGGTGTTGTTATAAACCGATGCATATGGAAGAACCGAAGCGTATTGTAAATTTTTGAACCGTTGCATAAACACTGTTCTGTAGTAGTGTTTGTACCTGGTCTTAACCTTATGCTTCTCTAGTTAACAAAGTCCATGAAAATTATATTTTCATAAATATATTGTACTATGTTATATGTTCAAATTTTTTTTGCAGCAAACAGGGGTGTGGCTCTGTTGGTTAAGGAGTCCGTCATGGATCTTTAAACCCCGAGTTCAAATCTTGTAGACACCGCGCGTGGATGCTTCCTACATCCCTTGCGGATGCCTTCCTCATCCTGCCTCGCGCGTGGATGCTTCCTACACCCCTTGCGGATGCCTTCCTCGTCTCGCCTTGCACGTCATAATGGACATGTCGTGTCTTGCAATGGTAAATGCGCCCGATGTGTCAGGTGCTCAAATATTGAAGAATGTACCGGTGGTCTCAGGGGTAAATGTGCGTGGATCCATGGTAAAGGTCTCGGACCTGGCCTGTGCTTCAAGATGCGGATATGTGTACCAATGATTTTCGGATCTGCTCGAGATGACTTGATAGAGTTTCCAAAATCGATATATATGTATTAAATGATTAATGCTATCGTGATATGTACACTACACCATTTTCCGTGTCAGGCGACTGAATCAAATGAGTCGCCCAAGTTCATTTTTAGTCACCCAGGAACATATGTGACTAACGGTATGTCACCCAAGGTCTGTAGCCCAGGCAATGTGGCCCAAGTATGCAGGCGACTGAACCTAATATCCTCTGTCGCTTACGTATTTAGGCGACCAAACCTAATTTTCTCTGTCTCCTGGACCTTGGGTGACATATTCATATGTATCTGTCGTTCAAATGGTTGAGCGACTGAATTAAGGTCAGTCACATAGGACTTTAAGTAACTTACTTTGGATGTCACATAAACATTGTAGAAAATTCATTTTTTTGTTACATTTTTTTCGAATCCACTTTTGATAGTGACAAGCGTATTTTTAACCCTTTATAGTTGTCAAATTATGAGTTTTAGTGGTCAAATTGCAGTCAAACAAAATTTATAAACCTTGGTAAGCCAAGGATCGATCCAAGGAACAGATGTGTGAATACTAGTTAACTAGTGACCTATTTAGCTATTCCGAATTAACAAAGGTTGATTATCAGGAAAAACAACAATTAAACGTGCGGAAAATAAAAGTGTTGTACTTAATCAGAGAAAGAATTCCAGAATCCATACTTCACCCGTGATAACCCCACTAATCATGCAATCATGTTACATAAATTATTCATGCTATCGAATATGGAATCAAACCGAAATAACATTATATAAGCCGCCCATCCACGGATCATTGTCTAGATTAATCTCAATCGTTGAACACCGCCCATCCACGGATTATCAACGATCTCGATTTATTAAACCAAAGGTTTTCCTATTAATTCAGGTAAACATGACCTAATATCAATTTCATGTAATCCGGTTAATACTTAGGACCCATCCATCTTTTGGTAATTAACCTAAATACGTTCCAGTAATGCAAACATACCCTTTGATGTAAATACTTGCATAGAACGATAAAATGAAGCACACAATGAAATTGAATATTCGAATCGCATAAATAAAAAACTTCAATTGATCACATGAGAGTTAGGGTTACTGACGGAGCCCACTGCACTGTCGTTAAGGTGCAATGTTCTCTGTACAAATAAATTTATATTTTCCGCTACTCGCAACTACACTACTGGGTAGCAAGTGGTAAGTAGGGGTCGAACCCAAGGGAATTAGGAGGATACGTTGTTCTTTGTGGGATTTGTACAGGATGGGAGCGTTTTTTAGGTTTGATTGAGATTTTAGCGGTTATGACTAAGTGACTTTTTTGGTTTTTTTTGGTTTTGAGTGCGGAAAAGTAAATTACAGAAAATAAATACTGAAAAGTAAAAAGAAAGACTTACAGTGGGTGATGCGTGATTGGTGAGTCCTCCGGTAGATGAGCGGTTGGTGATTGCAGATGATCGAGCAATTTATAAAAGTAAATACAGGGGGGTTTTGTAATTCAAGGAAAACATTCGGTTTCAGGGGCCTTGTATCATAGTTGTTTATCATTGACCGCTAATGATCATACTAAGTGTTCAAAGATGAATCGAGGCCATTTCTAAGCGCAAGACTTGCAACATCGTTTAAAACACTTGTTCTACTTAAGACTAATTCCTCCTTTCGAAGTATCTTAGCCTTATGTGCATCCATTTGATCTTCTGTTACGATTTCCCAAAATGGTTTTTAAGATAAGTCGAACTCCTCAGATAAGTTTTGCTTGTTACAGCTTCTACTTACCGAGTATGTTCATGAATTCCCACGGAAGAGCTTTGCTTGTTACAGCTTCCACTCAACCTTGGAAATTCTGACTATATATGGCACATAGAACAAGTTTTGAACACAAAGATGCACTAGGTGCAGGGTCTAAAACATTTTACAATACAAGTACACCCCTTTAACCGAATAAAGAGTTTAGCTACGAATATCCATAGAGGTGGATACCATAGCTAAATACTCGGGTTTTTTGAAAACAGTAAGAGGAGAGGGGGTGGAATACTCAAGAACCAACAGGAGTATTCCAAATTCCTACTGAATACTCAAGAACCAACAGGAGTATTCTCTACAGTATTATAATACTCAAGAACCAACAGGAGTCTTATAATTTCAAACCGTTATAATACTCAAGAACCAACAAGAGTATTATTTCATAAACCAAACTTGCAAAGTAACAAAATGTAGAGAGATAAGTGTTTATTGATTTTGGAATGATGATGATGATTTACAAAGGAATTGGCTTGTATTTATAGAAGGAAACATCGATTTATCCTAATTCATGCATTACTTCCTTATTACCAAATTGAACTGTGTAAATAAATAGAAGAAACTTGATACTTGTACCTCCGTGCTGAGATGCAAATTATTCTGGATGTTTCGGGAGATAGCCCTTTTTAGGCTCCTGGACTGCAACCTCGGGACCGTCTCGCACTATATGGTTTCCTTGCAGCTTTCTCTAGCACGTGATTCGGTTCGGGTTTCACTGGTTTGAGTACTTTGATTTTCTTTTGGCGAGGGACTGCTTTTGTAGTGAATCGGCCTTTGGCCTTTGATTTGACTCTTTGAGTACTTCACTTTTTGTTCGGTTAAAACCTTCACAATTTTGGGCCTTTGGCCTCTTAATTTGCTTCTTTGAGCTGTTTGCCTCTTTGTGACTTGCTAGTCCATTTTCTCAAGCCTTTTTGGGAGGTCCAATCATCGCCCGCAAGCCTATGGAAATACCTCCCCGCTCCTCTCATCCTTGTCGTTTCGCGCGGGTCAAGATGAGGGTCGCTCATCTATTTTCTCGGCTACTTTGACTAGAGAGAGGACGGTCTGATTCGCGTCCTCACCTTTTTTCTTTTTGCACAAACACTGCATGGCGGAGATGACTTCAATCTACACTGAAACCCGAAGTGCAGCCTCCACTGACATCAAATAGAGACAATTTGCCCGGAGAACGAGTGTTATCCTTCATCGAATGTAGCGAATAATTAGTCAAAATATTGACTGATCAAAACACTCCACACTTAGGATTTGTTCGTCTCGAAGAAATGTCGAACAAATGGCAGAATAAATACACGAGTGAATATAATGCTTAACGACCATATTTTTCAAAGCTACTCACTGATGAGCCGTATTTATACGACTCATCAAGTCAACAAAACCACCAAATATGACATTTGATCATACGAACGTTTACTTGTTAATGTCGTTTTGGATTTCAGGTCCTTTTGGAGTCTTAAGAGGAATCGGGCTTAAAAGATGGCATTTCAAGCCAAAAGCACCGCAAGCAATTTGGGGACCGAGAAACTTCATTCGGGCCCGATAAAATTCCAGCCGGGTCCGAAGAAATTATCTCCCAGACCGCGCCTAGGCATCGCCCAGGCCACGCGCAGGCATCGCCCAGGTCGCGCCCAGCGCACCAGCCGAGCTGTCTAGCACTGAATTCAAGTTGCCCAGGCAAACCAGCTGATCTCACAATTCTGACTCGAGCAAGTTGATCTAAATAGCAGATAAGTCGGACAATATCACTTAACTAAGGAGAACTCCCGAGCAGATTGGCAGTTGGCCCAATTCCAAAGCAAAGGCCCCGCGCGCATAGGCATCGAAACTTAGTCGCTCGACCAGAAGGGCGAATCTGGCAAATCTGTCTCGACCAAGTTGTTTGAAATGCCCAATAACTTGGACGATCTCACTTCTCAGACAAAACGCCCGAGTGGCACCAGCCCATGCCAGAGAAATGCCCAAGGTCTGGGTCCTATCAGCCAAATTCCGGTCATTCTAGGCCCGGCAAGGTCCCGATGAGGTTCCGGCCAAACTACGTCGACCATTAGTCTTGAAATCACTTGCCCATGCCAAAACCGTCGGCCATTGGCTGAAAACGCAATGCCAAGGACTCAAGCCCGCTCAAGGCCAAACTAGGGCAATTTCGGCCGTTTTGGGATTCCGACCAAGCTCCGGCCAGATTCTGACCAAACATCCTTCATGGGCCAGGCTTAGAATTGCCTCAGCATCCAAACCCGTGGTCCAAAAGCCAAAGATCTCTGACAAAAATTCCGGCCAAGCTTCGATCAAATTCCAACCAAGCTCCGACCAAGTCCAACCAAGAACCGACCAAGTTCCGGCCAAGAACCAACCAAGAACCGAAGTCCCAATATTCTGGTTGGCTTTTACTATTCAAAGTCGGTTGGCTTTGGCTTCTACTATTCAAAGTTGGTTGGCTTTGGCTTCTATTATTCAAAGTCGGTTGGCTTTGGCTTCTACTATTCAATCCAAGTGGGTTGGCTTTTGGCTAAAGCCAAATGCAAGTCGGTTGGCTCTTCAACTTTTGCCAAACCACATCTTAACTTCCAAGTTGAGATCATTTTCCTATAAATAAGAGGTCATGGCATAGGAAGCGTAATCTTTTTCAATCTTAGACATATTCTTGATCTTGAGCTCTTCTCTCATCTTCTCACTTGAATACAAAATCTCTCCTCAAGTTTGAGACTAGCTCCGAATTTCTCTCTACTCTTTCCTTTGTAAAGTTTTGTAATCCTTTACTTTCCTTAGTTAACTTTTGTATTCCTTTACTTTTCAAGTATGGCTATTGTATTCCTCTCCATGAATACAAGTAGCTAAACCCATATTCGGTTAAGGGTTCTCACCCTCGTGAATACATCTTGAGACTTTTGTACTTTATGTCATTTTACCTTTCTCTAGTCCTTGAGCTCATTTCAAGGATCATTCGGCAAGACTAAGTGGATGTTTTGCCACAAAGCTTAGTTGAGCTACTGGATGCCTTGCAGCAAAGGTAGATAGTAACATCTAGTTCGAGCAACACCTTTTCCGGGTTGTTCAAGCTAGGAAAGGACTAGAAGCCTAAAACTTTGTCAAGCTTAGTTGTGGAGTACCACCTTTGCCGGGGTATTAAGGTGTTTCCTTTGCCGGGACACCGCACAACACCTTGACGGGTTAAGGGTGTGGGGTACCACCTTTGCCGGGGTACTAGGGTGTCACCTTTGCCGGGACACCACACTTAGAATTGTAAAAGAGATCATTTGAAGTCTATGATGAATGTATCACAAGAAGAGACCCTAGACATAATATTACTCTAATTACATCATTTCAGTTAGTTACGTTTAAGTCTTACTTTTCAACCATCACAAATCCCAGTTGTCTTTACTTTCTTTACTGTATTTTCAGGAACTACGACTTCCACACAACTCTCTTGGGTTCGACCCCTTGATAAGTCGTAGTTGTACGACTATTTTATATGTTTAAACCCCATCTCTTAGTGTTATCTGTATATTATTTCACTACCTGTGTGTAGTTTTCATTCTCATGTACACTCGGAGACCATGGAGGGAATACCGGCTAAAGAGAGCCTATTAAAGATGTTTTGCGCGGAAAGAAATGAAGACCCAAGCTTTGGAGTTCTAAGTCAGTGCCAACCGTGGACGGTTTAAAGATTAAAGGCGCGGACGTCTGAAGATTTATCGTAATGCAAGAGACGTCCGCGGAGCACAAATTCAAGAGGCGTCCGCGCGGGATGCCAGCTGGCGAAATTCCTAAATTCGATTTGTGTTTTCTCGGGACAAACGACAGACGAAATCGAAGAGGCAGAGCTCGAAAAGAGGAATCAGAATTTGAGGAGACACGCTGGAAAGATAAGAGGAAGAAAGGAGAAAAGAAAGATCATCTTTTTTGGCTGTGACTTGCTGGGTGAAATTGAGAGAAGGTTTTGGTCCTGAGAAGCAATTGTCTAAATCATCATCCTAGCAGCAGTAATTCGTTCCAGCAGCATATTCATCCCAAGAGGGAGACAGACACACGTCCATATTGTTCCAATCATCATTAGTACTCTCTATTTCAGTCTATTCAAAACTTGATTATCTATTCTATTGGCATGAGTAGCTAAACTCATTTGTGTAGGCTAGAACTTGTGATGTATTGACTTGAGACTATTGACAGAACCGCTCGTCGTCAAAGCGATTTGTGCAAATAAATTTATAATAGTCCGCTACTCGCAACTATACTACTGGGTAGTACTTGGTAAGTAGGGGTCGAACCCAAGGGAACTAGGGGAATAATTGTTCTTTGGGGGGATTACGCAGCGTGGGAGCGTGTTTAAGGTCGGTTGGTTGGTTTTAAAGCTACCAGCTATTTTGATTGATTGATTGGTTGGTTGGTTGATTTTAATACTGGAAAGTAAATTACAGTTTATAATTAAAGAGAAATGTTCGGTTTCTGGGGACTTGTATTATATCCTGTTTATCATTGACCTTTAGTGACTCTCCTAAGTATTCAAACGGTGTATCTAGGCCATTCCAAGCACTCGATTTGCGTACACTGTCTAGCCTATTCCAAGGACGTAGAACACTTATTCTATTTAGACTAATACTCCATTCCCGGATATATTAGTCTATGTGCATCCATTTGATCAATCATTCCCGATCAACCAAATGGTGTTTAAGATGAGTCAAACTTCTCAGATAAGCTTTGCCATTCCAAGCATCCACTTATCCGTACAAGTTTACGAACCCCGCTGTAGAGTTTTGCCATTCCAAGCATCCACTCTACCTTGGACGTTCTGACTTAATATATGGCACATAGAATAAGTTTTGAATACTTAGACTAGACACTAAGTTAATAATCTAAAACATTTTATAATACAAGTGCGCCCCTTAGACCGAACTACAAGTTTAACTACTATTCATCGCGCTAAACATTATAACTAAGGAAATAAAACAGTTGAATAAATACTAAGAATTACTTACAACCGTTGAAGCGCCAAGGGAGCTATCCTTTATTTCCAAAGCAAGATTACAACATTACAAATATTACAATTTCTAGAGAGAGAAGTGAAATGAGATTGAAGTGTGTTTTGGAGGAGGAGGAGCTCCTCCTTTTATAGCCCAAAGGGGAGGAGATGGGTGGTGGAGATGGGTGGTAAGTGTTGCATTTTGATTGGAGGAGAAAATGGAGGGAGGAGATGGCCACATGTGGAGGAAGAGGAGTGGTGGAGGAGGAGGAAGGTGGTGGTGACATGTGGAGGAGCTCCAAAAGCCGCCGGTCACCACCCCTCAAAGCCGCCGGTAGGCGGTGGCCCAAGGGGGAGGAGCTCCTCCCTTGGCCACCACTTCATCAAGTGGCCGGTCATCCTTGCCCAATGTGTGAGTTTGTACAGTTTTGTGCAGTCTTTTCACAAAACTGTAAATGTGTTTCTTCCCCGGGCTGTCTTGACTCCACTCCTGATTCTTCTGATTAATTTGTTATGGTCAATTCAACGTCAGGATCCTTGATATTTCTTCAGTCGGCATATGATCTTGACCTTGGATTGACTCTTGTTATCTTTTCAGCATAAAATCCTCTCCTTAGCGTGTTTTCACTTCAGTCTCTAAAATGCCCTGTGGAAATATATCGGGACTAACACGTAGAAGTTAGATAGACAAACAGTCTAATTTGGTGGGTTTAACTGCATTTATGTTTCATACAATTATGGTCCATCAGATTACCCCACACTTTTAGTTGTTCGTCCCGAACAATGCTATTAAAGGGCGTAAGTTCTAAGTTTGGCTTTGGAATATGAAAATTAGACTGTGGTACTCGATCTATCCTAATTCATGCATTGCTTACTTATTACCAAATTAAACTGCGTAAATAAATAGAAGAAACTTAATACTTTTACCTCCGTGCTGAGATGCAAATTATATTGGATGTCTCGGGAGATAGCCCTTTTTTGGCTCCTGGACTGCAACCTCGGGATCGTCTCTTACTATATGGTTTTCTGGTAGCTTTCTCTAGCACGTGATTCGGTTCAGGTTTCAGTGGTTTGAGTACTTTGATTTTCTTTTGGCGAGGGACTGCTTTTGTAGTGAGTCGGCATTTGGCCTTTGTTTTGACTTTTTGAGTTCTTCACTTTTTGTTCGGTTAAAACCTTCACAATTTTGGGCCTTTGGCCTCTTGATTTGCTTCATTGAGCTTTTCGCCTTTTTGTGACTGCTAGTCCATTTTCTCGACCCTTTTTGGGAGGTCCAATCATTGCCCGCAAGCCTATGGAAATACCTCCCCGCTCCTCTCTTTTTTGCCGTTTTCGCGTGGGTCAAGGTGAGGGTCGCTCATCTATTTTCTCGGCTACTTTGACTGTCGTTTTCACGCGGGTCAAGATGAGGGTCGCTCATCTATTTTCTCGGCTACTTTGACCAGAGATAGGACGGTCTGATTCCCGTCCTCGCCTTTTGCATTGCATGGCGGAGATGACTTCAATTTTCACTGAAACCTGAAGTGCAGCCTCCACTGATTTCAAAAACCATATAGTTTGATCTGATCCTTTGATTGCTTGCCAAGCCTCTCTAGGGCAGTTTATGTCAACTCCACATCCCTAGTTATCTCAGTACAAAGGACAAATGAAAAGTTACATTCTAAGTTTTTAAACAGTTCGAATTTTCACAAGGTTAATGCATGAATTATGATTTATCTTTTTCACATTCTTAAGTTCATATTTTCAAAAAGATACTATTACTAAAAAAAGAAAAACAGCCGCATGTTATTTATGTACAGAGGTGGATCTCACCCCACACTTTTGAACGAAGGCGTGCCTTAGTTCAAAAGTCATGCAAGCTTAAAACTAAATACTGAATTTAAAAGACAGAAATTAAAGTGCGGAAAAGTAAGATAGTGTCGGGTTACCTCCCGACCAGTGCACTTGTTTAACGTCGTTGGCTCGACGATACCTCGTTTGTGGTTCATTGGTTTGGGTCCCTTGGGTGGCTGAGGTCAAACTTTGCCACGGTTCCAGTGTTGCTTCTTCCTGACTTCTTGCTGGATGTTGTGTTCTGGTTAGGACTCCTTGGTTTCGGGATCTTTTCTTTCCAATACCCCGGAGGGAGTGATGGACCTTTCACTACCAGCCTTTCGATGTTTTTGTATTTGGGACTGCCTAGTCCGGTTGCGGCATAGCACTGCTCCATCGAGGGGTCATTCTGCAGAGGTGCTTTTCCCATTCTCCTTTGAGCTTCTTCTTGGATCGCATAGTTCGCGGCGACTTGCTCATTAATTAAGGGGAAAAGTCGGGAAGGCCTCATGAGGCTTGGTTCTGCCTCGTTATGTTGGTTCGTGAAGAACTGATCGTAGATAGTTTCAGCTGCCTGGGTAATGATAGTCGGGTATGGCTTGGGCAGTTCGTCAGTGGTGTTCTGGACTCCTACTTCGTTGCTTCCGGTGCTTTCCATGTCTGATTCTTCAGACGGTTCAGGAGTCTCTTCCGACGGTTCGGTGGTTTCTTCTTCATCAGCCTCAGGATCAGCTTCTTCTGTCTGCATTTCCTCATCAGTTTGGGGTACTCGTCTTGTGGTAGCGGCCAGGCCGATTATAAGGCACCACATGTCTGCAACGGTGAAGTTTGTTGCAGACCTTTTCATAGCTTCGTTAACTCTTCCCAGCTCTTCGGCCCTCATCCCACGAAGAAATTTTTGGAGAAGAACTTTCTTCGTAAATCCATGGTGCGGGCAGCTTGAGACGATGGCATCGTAGTTCATGTAGTATTCGTCCAAAGTCTCATCCCGGGATTGATGAAGGCTCATGATCTTCTCACGGGTTTCTTGGCGTAAAGATGGTGGGGAGAATTCTTTCAGGAACGGAACACAGAGGTCTACGAAACGTTCTGCACTGCAAGCGGTGGATGTGTAGTACCATATCGTGGCGAAGTTGGTTAGAGAGAATTTAAAGCATTTCAGCTTAAATTCCTCTAATACTTCGTTCTCCGGTTTGATGTGATGGCAGACGTGGTGGAAGTTTCGGCAGTGCTGTACATGGTCTTCTCCCTCCGTTCCTCCGAACAGGGGCAGAAATCGCGTTGTCCATGCATGCGTAATGGGTAATGACATAGGAAAAAGAAAGAAAAAGAAAGGGGAGGGAAAGAACAACTATCCGATAACTGATTCCCCGGCAACGGCGCCAATTTGACAGAACCGCTCGTCGTCAAAGCGATTTGTGCAAATAAATTTATAATAGTCCGCTACTCACAACTATACTACTGGGTAGTACTTGGTAAGTAGGGGTCGAACCCAAGAGAACTAGGGGAATAATTGTTCTTCGAGGGGATTACGCAGCGTGGGAGCATGTTAAAGGTCGGTTGGTTGGTTTTAAAGCTACCAGCTATTTTGATTGATTGATGGTTGGTTGGTTGATTTTAATACTGGAAAGTAAATTACAGTTTATAATTAAAGGGAAATGTTCGGTTTCAGGGGACTTGTATTATATCATGTTTATCATTGACCTTTAGTGACTCTCCTAAGTATTCAAACGGTGTATCTAGGCCATTCCAAGCACTTGATTTGCGTACACTGTCTAGCCTCTTCCAAGGACGTAGAACACGTATTCTATTTAGACTAATACTCCATTCCCGGTTATATTAGCCTATGTGCATCCATTTGATCAATCATTCCCGATCAACCAAATGGTGTTTAAGATGAGTCAAACTTCTCAGATAAGCTTTGCCATTCCAAGCATCCACTTATCCGTACAAGTTTACGAACCCCGCTGTAGAGTTTTGCCATTCCAAGCATCCACTCTACCTTGGACGTTCTGACTTAATTTATGGCACATAGAATAAGTTTTGAATACTTAGACTAGACACTAAGTTAATAGTCTAAAACATTTTATAATACAAGTGCGCCCCTTAGACCGAACTACAAGTTTAGCTACTATTCATCGCGCTAAACATTATAACTAAGGAAATAAAACAGTTGAATAAATACTAAGAATTACTTACAATCGTTGAAGCGCCAAGGGAGCTATCCTTTATTTCCAAAGCAAGATTACAACATTACAAATATTACAATTTCTAGAGAGAGAAGTGAAATGAGATTGAAGTGTCTTTTGGAGGAGGAGGAGCTCCTCCTTTTATATCCCAAAGGGGAGGAGATGGGTGGTGGAGATGGGTGGTAAGTGTTGCATTTTGATTGGAGGAGAAAATGGAGGGAGGAGATGGCCACATGTGGAGGAAGAGGAGTGGTGGAGGAGGAGGAAGGTGGTGGTGACATGTTGAGGAGCTCCAAAAGCCGCCGGTCACCACCCCTCAAAGCCGCCGGTAGGCGGTGGCCCAAGGGGGAGGAGCTCCTCCCTTGACCACCACTTCATCAAGTGGCCGGTCATCCTTGCCCAATGTGTGATTTTGTACAGTTTTGTGCAGTCTTTTCACAAAACTGTAAATGTGTTTCTTCCCCGGGCTGTCTTGACTCCACTCCTGATTCTTCTGATTAATTTGTTATGGTCAATTCAACGTCAGGATCCTTGATATTTCTTCAGTCGGCATATGATCTTGACCTTGGATTGACTCTTGTTATCTTTTCAGCATAAAATCCTCTCCTTAGCGTGTTTTCACTTCAGTCTCTAAAATGCCCTATGGAAATATATCGGGACTAACACGTAGAAGTTAGATAGACAAACAGTCTAATTTGGTGGGTTTAACTGCATTTATGTTTCATACAATTATGGTCCATCAACTATTATTGAATTTCTATGTTTTGCGTCATATTACTATGCATTGTTTATGAAATTGACATGTTAGCATGAGTGAAACCCTAGCGGGGGAGCTAGTGTTTGTGTGTTAATTTCGATTATCAAAGTTTACTAGCAACCTAGAGGGGATAGTAAATTAGGATACAAGTAATATACCACTAGGATTGACACCCTAGGACAACTTGTAGTGCAACCTAGCGGGGAGCTATAAGTTGTAAAACATTAGAAATCAAAACGGTTTGGTCCATGATTTAGTCTTGCATCACAGTCGAAAGTACTACCCTGCACTGTTCTTTAATATTCGATACTTGAATTTCTGTGACAATTTCTCTATTGATAATTGATCGCGTTGTTGCTACTTGCGTTTTATTTACTTGTTCGAGATTCACCCCCCATTGTTACTTTTGCACTTAGTAAACAGGTTCTCACACCGATCTCTATGGATACGACCCGACTTACCACAAGCTAGTCGGAAAGAAAGAAATATTATTTTTGACGGGTACGACGACGCCCGTCAAATTTTGGCGCCGTTGCCGGGGATCGGTAACGAAGAATCTCACTAAGTATTTTTTTCTTTTAGTTTTATTTTATTGTTTTTTTGTTTTTGTTCTGTTTTATGTTTCGCTATGTATTTCTATTATAGTGAACAGATTCGTGATGACGAAGACGACGAGGAAGATGAATACGAGGGCAGCGAGGTTAAGTTATGGATTATTCGGCGTCTCCCTAAATTTAGAGGAACCATCGGAGAAGACCCTGTGGCACATGTGAAAACGTTCCACTCAGTCTGCTGCCGCATAAGGCCTAAAGAAGAGTCATTAGAGAGGTTTAAGCTAAAATATTTTTATTTTTCTTTAACTGACTCTGCAAAATCTTGGTATTACTCATCAGATGTAGGTTGTGAAAGTCATTATGTGGATCTACGAGCCCGATTTCTAAAGAAGTTTTCTCCGCCATCCCTTCGAATGGAAATTCGTGAGAAAATTATTACCATTGAGCGACTCCAGGGCGAAACATTATATGAGTACGTTGTGCGCTTCGATGACATTCAGGGAGGCTGTCCACACCATGGATTCACAGGTTTATTTATTCTTGAGAGATTTCTTGATGGGGTGATGCCACTAGAGCGTTCTATGCTTGATGCCGCAGCAGGAGGGTCAGTAATGAATTTAAACATGTATGATGCATGGGACCTGATAGATGATTTGGCACAGAAATCGAGACAAGGTCATCTGCACAAAATGGAGGATAAGTCACAGACAGTGGAAGCTGATTCAGTGCAGATTGTGCACGACACCGCATTGGCCATGATAGACGCACCAGAGGTAGAAAATGAAGAAAACGAGTCGCAATCAGTGCCGACCGCGTCTGAAAGAGACATTAGCTTGACGCTTGTGTCTGAAGCGGACGCACCTATAATGTTAAGGCCATACGCGCCCATAACATCTACAGCGGACAGGACCCACACTGATGCCCAACCAAGAACTGACCATTTTCCTTTATTTTCTATGCATGTAAGAGCTCTCGAAGGGCATGTGATCGATAAGGATGAGCTAGGAGGCAGATTGGAGGTGAGACATGAGCAAAATGACCCAATGATGGAGCGCCCACTCGCTACGAGTCATGAGACACCGCCTAGCAAGAACAAGGACCCAGGTACTCTCACAATCACCCGTGATGTTGACTCTTATATTTTGCAGATGGGAGATGCCAGCGATAACGGTCCTCTTGCACTCATTTCGGGACAATCCATCCTCTTGTCCAAAGGGACCAAGAATGACATGGGAAAAACGCTTGTTGTCGCTTGCGTTTGCTGGCAAGACATCAAACTTCCATGTTCACGAGGATCCCGACCGTCCATACACGAGGAAGCGCCCGAGACATGGCACATTTGGATGGAAAACAGGATGGAGAGACACGAGAGCATCACTAGATGAGGGCTATGAGCATCACAATGGAGTAAAGAAGTTTGACCTCACAAGCCCATGGGATCCTAACTTGTGATCCCGTAGAGGTAATGTCCAGCCAAGGACGTAAAACAAAGGCGCTTACCGAAAGGCAACCCGGTGTGTTTCTTTTACTTTACACATGTTAGGAGTAGGTTAAATAGTGGAATTGGGAAGCTGATAATGCACCTCGAGTGCATTTCTTTTTATTTCTGGTGTTTTCAGGTGATTAAACGAAGGAAAAAAATTCTACATCAGTGTAGTTCGCGCACGCCTCAACTGTTAGAGCGCGGACGCCTCAGCAATTATTGCATATTCTTCAGACGTCCGCGGCAGTAAATCATGAAGACGTCCGCGGTGCATTTCAAAAGGTTAAAATCGCAGAGCCCAACACCACCACCAGACTATTAGGGGAGTACCAGTTCCTTTCGTTTTTTATTTTTATTGTTTTTTTTATTTTTATTTGAGTCTGTTTTGTTTGTCCATCTTATCTCTTGAGTTGTACCGTGAGGACACGGGTCAATTTAAGTGTGGGGTGGGATGTTATAGAGTTAGTTGTGTGTCGTGTCTGTTTTTAATTTTTTTTATGTTTTCATGTTATGAACTCGTAATGAACTGATGATGCACTGCTATGCTTTTCTGATATGTCGAAATCTTATTTCCAGCTTTTTATGACTATTGTGCTCACTTGACTAAAAATGCAAAATTTCAAAAAAATTCGATGCTTTGTTCTTTCGAGTTGTGATATGCAGGGATGTGGAGTTGACAGAAATGTCCTAGAAAGGTACGACAAATTGCAGGAAGTTCTGAGTTTTTGGTTCTGATGATTGAGAAAAGCGGTGGAGGTTGACGCTTCACTAGCCTAGTCCTGAGAGTAGCTCCGTCACCAAGTATACAAGTTTATTCATGCGTTCGCAGTGGTGACGGGACAAATAAACAAACTGTCCATCTCTAGTCGGAGTAGCTGGGAATGGGTGGGTAACCCCTACCTTGCCTCATGCAGAAACGACGAGGATGAGAAAAGAGCGGGACGCACTCCTATGCTGTTATTCGGAGGCTATGATTGGAGTTGTTCAAGGGCGCAAATGATTATGTGGACAAGAAACAAATTCAAAAGTCGAAGGCAAACCATCAAGTAAGAAGAAAATCAAAATTTGATTGATTCAAGCAAAGATGTGTAGTTTATCAAAGTCCATACAAATTAAGGAATTCAAGGCTCAACGGAACGAAAGCAGTGAATTAATCGCGTGTCAGAGAAAGCCGCCGACTCAATCAAAAGACCAAAACTCAGAGAAGAATGCAATGTCTGTGGTACCTATAGGGGACTATCTCCCAAACATCTAAGGTCGTTTGAATTGCAACTCGCGAGGTAACAAGTATTGAAAAATCTATCTTTACTCGCATTGTTAGGATTTTAAGCATGATAAGATTAGTTGCTGGATTTGGGATTGAGATGTAAGGATTAGCATGATAGTGCATTGTAATTCGTTCTGTGGCTTTGTTCTTGTTCGGGACGAACAAGTTCAAGCCTGGGGTAGTTTGATAAGTCGTAGTTGTACGACTATTTTATATGTTTAAACCCTGTTACTTAGTGTTATCTGTATATTATTTCACTACCTGTGTGTAGTTTTCATTCTCAGGTACACTCGGAGACCATGGAGGGAATACCGGCTAAAGAGAGCCTATTAGAGATGTTTTGCGCAGAAAGAAATGAAGACCCAAGCTTTGGAGTTCAAAGTCAGTGCCAACCGCGGACGGCTTAAAGATTAAAGGCGCGGACGTCTGAAGATTTATCGTAATGCAAGAGACGTCCGCGGAGCACAAATTCAAGAGGCATCCGCGCGGGATGCCAGCTGGCGAAATTCCTAAATTCGATTTGTGTTTTCTCGGACAAAGGACAGACGAAATCGAAGAGGCAGAGCTCGAAAAGAGGAATCAGAATTTGAGGAGACACGCTGGAAAGATAAGAGGAAGAAAGGAGAAAAGAAAGATCATCTTTTTTGGCCGTGACTTGCTGGGTGAAATTGAGAGAAGGTTTTGGTCCTGAGAAGCAATTGTCTAAATCATCATCTCAGCAGCAGTAATTCGTTCCAGCAGCATATTCGTCCCAAGAGGGAGACAGAAACACGTCCATATTGTTCTAATCATCATTAGTACTCTCTATTTCAGTCTATTCAAAACTTGATTATGTATTCTATTGCCATGAGTAGCTAAACTCATTTGTGTAGGCTAGAACTTGAAATTGTGATGTATTGACTTGAGACTATTATTGAATTTCTATGTTTTGCGTCATATTACTATGCATTGTTTATGGAATTGACATGTTAGCATGAGTGGAACCCTAGCGGGGGAGCTAGTGTTTGTGTGTTAATTTCGATTATCAAAGTTTACTAGCAACCTAGCGGGGATAGTAAATTAGGATACAAGTAATATACCACTAGGATTGACACCCTAGGACAACTTGTAGTGCAACCTAGCGGGGAGGTATAAGTTGTAAAACATTAGAAATCAAAACGGTTTGGTCCATGATTTAGTCTTGCATCACAGTCGAAAGTACTAGCCTGCATTGTTCTTTAATATTCGATACTTGAATTTCTGTGACGATTTCTCTATTGATAATTGATCGCGTTGTTGCTACTTGCATTTTATTTACTTGTTCGAGATTCACCCCCCATTGTTACTTTTGCACTTAGTAAACAGGTTCTCACACCGATCTCTGTGGATATGACCCGACTTACCACAAGTTAGTGGGAAAGAAAAAAATATTATTTTTGACGGGTACGACGACGCCCGTCACCCCTACTTACCACTTACTAACTCAATAGTAAGCCAACAAGTAGTGGACTTATAAATTGATATATTTGAGAGGTCACGACGACGGCCTGTCACCCACTCAAGTGACATGTGATCAATTCTAGCTAATAATGAAAACAAAAAGATAACTCACAGTCGTAGAGGAGACGAATGCATTTAGCGTATGCATCAAGCCTTTAAACCTATAGGCTGCCCTAGTAGGACGAGTATAGTCTCGTGAAGGTTTTCAGGAATGGGACTACCTACAAATCCCCTATACAACTAACTAACGTGCATGCATGAAATGATGCTCAACGAGTCACAGTAAAGTCATGTCATACCTCGGATTCATCGTGTTACCTCAACTTCAAGTCAAACATCTTCATCAAAGTTTTCAGTCAATCATAGATTATACGAGTTATGCATTCAAACGGTCAGTACACACAGCTAGCAATCGACTAATCACATGTTCTAAATAATTCTATAGCAACGAATAAAGAATATGAACAGTTACACAAAACATGCTCGCCATTTACCTATGCTATCTACGGATAGTCCACGGGCTCTTGGTGCAAAGCTCATTCTCAAGTGCCAAGGATTAGACAATGACCCGTAAGAGAAGAGGAGCTTAGCTTAAGAAGTTTTTTTCTGAGAAATAGTACAAAAATTTGCATCAAAAATTTCAGTGCAAGCACGAGGATCGTCCCTTAGATTCTAGCACCTGAATTCTCAAGACAAGTTATGATTTGCACGCAATGAGAAGATGGAATTACACTACATTAAGCAGAAGGGGGTAGAAATTGTTTCAAGAGTGTTTTCCACACACAAGGGGCAACTTTTCTCACCAGGTCCTTGGTATTTTTCTGCTCTTGCAGAACAACAAATTTCTCCTTTTTTGGTTCTAACTGATTTTCTTTCAAAAACAACTATGCTTGGGGCCAATTTTTCACCCACTTTTAAAAATTAAGAAGTTTGTTCTTGAGGGAAAACTTAAAGGCCTATTGTCTGACTCCACACTTAAAGCTTGACATAGTGTATGAATAAAGGCGGGTGCGTGCAAATCACAACCAGTGTAGAGAAGCACATACTAGTACTAAGGTCACCTAGAAAAAAAAGATGTAATTTAAGTTTTTGACATATTTGAACTGGTGCCCACTAACTTCAGGTCTCAAACATGCTTCAAGAAATACGTAAAACGTGTGATAGTCAAAGGCTAGCAATGATACTGACGCAAGAGAATACACACATGGCTAAAACTATTTCAAGTCCTAGACTTCAAATTCAAATGAGTGTCAATAAGTTAAGGAGTATCGTAGAAAATAAGGATTTCAATCGCAATACATAGACAGTTGAGCATATGCAGGAGTGAATGTGATATGCAATACGTGTGACTATGCGCTACCCACTCCACACTTAAAAATGAGCTTAGTCCCTAAGCGAAGAAATATGAGAAAAGATAAAGCGTATAGGAACTTCACTCGTGTGTGATGGTGTGATATCCATGGGAATTAAGCGACGCCCGGGGAGTGAAATGTAACTCATGAGCTGGCAGGTATAAAGATAGACACATAAATCTGCATGAGGTAAAGATACGCATCGATAATAGAGGGTAGGTAAATGAAAGAAATGCTAAGTAGATGATGTGATAAATGATGTGAGCAAAACGCAGAGCACATACAAAATGTATCTCAAACATCAAGTATCAAACAGACCGAAAAATCATGGCATAAAGAACAGCAGACAAAGTGAAAGTCATGAGTAACAGTTGATAATATCAATCAAAAGGGGAGGCTGCCTTATGAATCAAGAGAAGCATCATCGTCAGAATCACTGCCTTCTGAATCATGAGTAGCATCATTGTCGAAACTACTGCCTTCGGGATCAGCGTAATCTGCAGAGCCGACTGTGTGAGAGGAGCCAGCCCCGGTTTCAGCATGAGTAGGAGGCACACAGGGCGGGGGACTAAGGTCGACTACCATAGTAAAATCAGTCTCGAATGGATCAGGGGCAGAAGACATGAAGGATGGCGGAGGCGGGTAGTCTGTGAAACCCTGTTGCCTATAGAAAGAAGTCCGGTGGCCTGCGACCACTGCTGTGCCCTGCTTGCCTGATATCTGAAATCAGAGAAATCGTCCCGGAGCTGATTGTGGGAGACGGAAAGTCTGCTCTACGTGGCAACAATGGGGGCAAGGCTAGCCAAAATCTGGCGCTGGTAACTCATCATCGCCCTCTGTTCCTCCCGAATCTCAAGCTGGGAGGCGATGATCAGGTGATGAGAGGCCTCTAAGCGTGTGAGATGCTCCTCGAGTGTCAGCTGGGACTGGTCAACAGCAGGTGGCTGCGGTGGAGCTGCTAGGGTGGGGGTGGCTGATTCAGCTCAGAGGGGGCAGCCACTTGAAGCTCTTGTACCTCGTCCATGATAACGTCCTCAGGTGGAGGCTGATCCTCCTGAGCTTGCCTGAGCGCCCTCTGTCTGCGCTCAACTTTTTTGCGCTTCTTCCCACTAGGGAGCTCGCTACGGTGCTGCCACTGGCGGTCTCGGTTAATCATTTTGATTTTGATCATCTTCGCAATATTCAGCTCTGATTTCTTCGGCATTGGTAGCCGACTGAATTCCCATCCTAGCGACTCGGCGATGATGGAAACAAATAGACCACCACCTAAAGCGGTATTCTTGTCAACGGGTGAGCTCCACAATTCCATCTGGCCGGTCAGGATCTGGAAGAAGTCAACTGGTCCGTGGCGATGCATGGGGATCATAACATCCAATTTGGGGTTGCTAATGGTCGTGGCTCCCTCCCCCCGCGGAAATATACTCATCGCAACAAGACGGTGCACGATCTTCCAAAGATGATCCTTAATGCATGAAGAATACCAACCGGATAGGAAAAAACAATCAAAGCCCAAAATGTCCTTCCAGAATTCATATCGCTCTTGGGCAGAATACTGCCGATAAAATCCATCCAACAGAAAACCAAGCAATTCACACACCTTAGCCTTAGTCATGGTATAATTTCTACCCCCTAACTGAAAAACCCAATGCGTGGCCTGATCAGGTGCACCCAAATAGGAGAAGGTGGCTAAAAATTCCCTCAACACCATATAATAAGTCGGGGCTGGTCGGGAGAATAATATATCAAGGCCTGAGGCCACAAACAAAGCACGACAACTATCCAGAAAACTGAATGAACTTAAAGTCTCATGGTCGGAATGGTGGGTTTTACCTTCTTTCCCGGAATGGTGGTATGATACCTGTTGGCGTGCTCATTCTGACCAAAAAAGGGTGTGCTAACCGGATATTGCCTCCGGGGGAGGGGGTTGGTTGGCTGCTGGTGCTGAGGCGACGGCTTGACGATTTCTCCCTCGAGCCATGTGGAATTGAGGGGTAGGGGAGGTGAAATTTGGGTGTGGGATTTTAGGGCTTGCTTGAGGAATTGGATTTAAGCGGGTGAGATTGGGGCGAGTGGACGAGGGAGGCAGTGCGGACAGCAGGGAAGGTCGTTGGACGGCTGGGACGGGCGGTCAGACAGACGACGGACGGCAGGGAGAGTGGAGGAACGGCTAGTGGTCGGTCGTCGGGTCGAGAGGTGTGGAGACTTTGATTTTTGAAATTGAAATCGAAATTTGACCTAAGTCTCCTTTTATACTTGATTATGCCGTGACTGCTGTGACCTTCCAGGGGGTTACGGTAGTCACGGCCCTTCAAAAAACCTTGAGAACTCTCGGATAAGAAAACAAGCCGTGACTGCCGTGACCTTTCCGATGGGTTATGGTAGTCACGGCACCCTTTGAAAGCCTCTGCCTGATTTGCCCGCCGTGACCTTTCCATTGGGTCACGGTAGTCACGGCACCCATTGAAAGCCTCTGCCTGATTTACCCGCCGTGACTGCCATGACCTTTCCATTGGGTCACGGTAGTCACGGCACCTGTGTTCCCCAGCTCAAATTTTGCCTGCTTTGATCCGAACCGATTTCTGCCCGAAATTTACGCACTCCACACTTGGATTCCTGCAAGGGTCACACGCAATGTACAAAATGCAAAATGCAACTAACTAAATACTTACAGCGCGGGATACTCCCCGAAGAGGCCTAGTTTAACGTCTTGGCGAGACATAGCATGGGAGATAGAACTAGAAGCATTCTCGGGAAGTCCCTTGCTGAGATCCCTTCCTGAGAAGTAGGTTGTCATCGATCCCTTCAGGAGGTGCAAGATGCTTCAGTACGTGGTAGTGCTTGAGGCGTTGCCCATTGACTACCATAGATTTTCCTCCTACACTGAGCTCCACATGCCCGTCTGGATGTGCTCGTTCCACAGTATAGGGCCACTCCATTTAGTGCGCAGTTTTCCAGGAAATAATCTGAGGCGGGAGTTGTACAGGATTACTCGCTCACCTTCGTTGAAATCTCTGCGCAATATCCTTTTGTCATGCCACTTCTTCGTTCTCTCCTTATAAATACGAGCGTTCTCATAGGAATCTAGTCTGATCTCATCAAGCTCGTGGAGCTGCAATATTCGCTTCTCTCCGGCTGCCTTCATGTCCATGTTCAGCTCTCTAATGGCCCACAAAGCCTTATACTCGAGTTCAACTGGGAGATGGCAGGTCTTTCCATAGACAAGTCTGAAAGGACTCATTCCGATAGGAGTTTTGAACGCAGTCCTATATGCCCACAGCGCGTCATCTAGCTTGGACGCCCAATCTTTCCTGTGGCTCGAGACTGTCTTTCCTAGGATGCTCTTGATCTCTCTGTTAGAGATTTCTACCGGCCCGCTGGTCTGAGGGTGATAAGGAGTGTCAATCTTGTGATAAACACCATACTTCTTCAGCAATGTGTCGAAGTTCCTTTCTTTGAAATGAGACCCCCCCATCACTGATAACTGTTCTGGGCACTCCGAACCGAGGGAAGATAACCTTCTGAAAAATTTCAATAACCACCTTGGCGTCGCAAGTAGGAGTAGCCACAGCTTCAACCCACTTGGAAACATAGTCGACTGCTACCAAGATGTACTGATTTCCATAAGAATGCGGGAATGGTCCCATGAAGTCAATCCCCCAAACATCGAATAAATCCACTACGAGAATGCTCTGCCGGGGCATCTCCTGCTGTTTCAAAATATTCCCAGTCCTCTGGCACTGATCACAAGCTTTAACGAACTTGTGGGAGTCCTTGAAAAGAGATGGCCAAAAGAAACCGGACTACAGAACTTTTGTAGCTGTTTTCGAATTGGCCCCGTGTCCACCGTACTGGGATGAGTGGCAGCGCTCCAGGATCCACTTGATCTGGTCCTCATCGACACAAGTCCTGTAGAGACCGTCAGCACATAATCTGTATAAGAAGGGGTCATCCCAGAAGTACCTTTTCACGTCGGAAAGAAACTTCCTCTTCTGGTTGTGTGAGAAGTCGGGAGGGATGATTCCGCAGGCCAAGTAGTTAACAAAATCTGCATAATACGGGACGTGATCCACATCTATACGCATAAGCTGTTCTCCTCCTAGATAGTCAGTCATCGGGAGGTTGTCCTCTTCGCGGTCGAGCTCTCTTAGCTCGAGGCGTGACAAGTGATCGGTAACCAGATTTTCTGCTCCCTTCTTGTCTCTAATTTCGATATCAAACTCTTGGAGGAGGAGGACCCATCGAATCAGACGAGGCTTTGAGTACTTCTTGGACAACAGATATTTGATCGATGCATGGTCTGTGTACAATATGGCCTTCGAACCAATTAGATTCTGCCTGAACTTCTCAAAAGCGTAAATAGTGGCCAGCATCTCTTTCTCGGTCGTAGTGTAATTTGCTGCTGCCCCAGCGAGGACCTTGCTGGCATAGTAGACTACGTGTAGCTTCTTCTCGATGTGCTGCCCCAGAACTGCTTCTACTGCAAAATCACTTGCATCGCACATTAGTTCAAAAGACAACTCCCAATCGGGAGGCTGCACCACCGGAGCAGAAGTAAGAGTAGTTTTTAAATGATGGAAAGCATTAAAACATGAATCGTTGAAATTAAACTCAGCTTCCTGACAAAGAAGATCAATGAGTGGCTTTGCTATCTTCGAGAAATCCTTTATAAAGTGCCTATAAAATCCAGCGTGCCCGATAAAACTCCTGATTCTTTTCACATCTTTTGGAGGGGGCAGCTTCTCAATCACCTCTACCTTCGCGCGATTGACCTCGATGCCTCGGTGAGAGACCATGTGTCCTAGCACAATACCTTCCTGCACCATAAAGTGACACTTCTCCCAGTTCAAAACCAGGTTGGTGTCAACACAATGACGAAGCACATTAGTAAGGTTGGAAAGGCAAACATCAAATGAAGAGCCATACAACGAAAAATCATCCATAAATACTTCCATGGTGTTTTCTAAGAAATCAGAAAAAATGGCCATCATACAACGCTGAAAAGTGGCTGGAGCATTGCAAAGACCGAAAGGCATACGTCTATAAGCAAAGGTGCCAAAAGGGCAAGTAAAAGTAGTCTTCTCCTGGTCCTCGGGGTGTATAGGGATCTGGAAAAATCCACTATAACCGTCGAGGTAGCAGAAAAATTTATGCTTCGCACGACGTTCTAACATTAGATCAATAAAAGGCAAAGGAAAGTGATCCTTACGAGTAGCCTTATTCAACTTCCTATAGTCTATGCACATACGCCAACCAGTCACACTACGAGTGGGAATCAAATCATTATTCTCATTACGAACGACAGTCCAACCTCCCTTCTTAGGGACAACATGCACAGTAATTACCCACGTACTATCAGCGACAGAATAGATAATACCTGCTTCCAACAATTTCAGAATCTCCTTCTTAACCACATCATTCAGTTTAGGATTTAAACGTCTCAAAGCATCTCTACTGGGTCTAGCATCGCCCTCTAGGTTGATTCTATGCATGCACAAATCTAGGCTAATTCCCTTGAGATCGTCTATCGAATAACCTAGGGCTGGTCTATGCTTGCGCAGGACATCTAGCAATTTCTGGGTCTCTACATCAGTCAAAGATGCATTCACAATCACCGGGTAGGTTGAGTTAGGGCCCAGAAATTCATACCTGAGACTTGCAGGTAGAGGTTTCAGCTCTACCTTACAAGGTTCCTTACCTGACTCGGTGATCTATCCAGTTTCAGCGCCTCCCTCAATGCTCACTGCGCAGAGGTCCATCGGTATTGGGCACCCTGGTACGACTCTGAAAGATTCAATAGATGACAGTGCAATAGGCTCATCAATATCAGCAGAGTCTAATACATCGCAATCAGCTAAAAGACTAGGACTCTTGCACATGTCAGGCAAATAAAAGACAACACGCTCACTGCCCACTCGCAAAGCAATAGACCCTCTATCCATGTCAATAACAACCTTAGCCGTATAAAAGAATGGTCTACCAAGTATAATCAGGATGTCTATGTCCTCTGAGATCTCTAGCACAATAAAATCAGCAGGGATGCAAATATTCTTCACCTTGAAAGGTACGTCTCTTAGAATCCCTTTCGGGAGTCTACAAGAACGATCCGCAAGGTGAATAGAGATGTTAGTAGGACACAGATCACCCAAATTCAATTTAGAATACAAAGAGTAAGGCATGATAGACACACTGGCACCAAGATCACACAAAGCATGACGAATAGTAATGCCACCAATATCACAAGGGATAGAATAACTCCCTGAGTCTTTAAGCTTAGATGGAATGGGCAGGTGCATGGCAGCGCTGAACTCCTCACTTAGAGCCACTGTCTCGGTCCCGTCCATCTTCCGTTTCCCAGTCAGAATCTCCTTCATGAATTTCGCATAGGTGGGGATCTGGGTGATTGCATCAGTGAAAGGCATTGTGATGTAAAGAGTATGAATTTTATCAACGAACTGCATGAACTCTTTATCTCTCCTTGTAGCTTTAAGCCTCTGAGGGAATGGGACTGGTGGTTTATAAGGAGCCGACTCCTCTGTCTGTCTCGTTCCTCGGATTCTTTCAATGATTCCTCTTCAGCAGGGGTAGAATGAGGTGCTGATTTGGTGGCTGGGGATCGAGTGGTCTGAGCTGGTAGCATCTCAAGCTGTTTTCCACCTTGGAGTGTGATAGCATTGACCGATTCCCTGTGATTCATATCTGGTTTCGATGGGAGTTTTCCCTGCTCCCTAGTTGCTGAATCTGCCTGTTGGGCAACCTGATTTTCCAGCATCCTGTTCTGAACGACTAGCTGTTTGTTTTGTGCGCTGACTTGCTCAACTGTCTGCTCGAGTGCTTTCACTCGCCTATCTTGCTCTTGAGCACGCCTTTCTTGCTCTACCATGAAATTATCCATCATGGACTCCATGCTAGATGAGCTGCAAGATTCTTGTCGCTTGGGTTGCTGCGACTGGTAGGTGGAGCTCCCTGAATTCTGGTTTTGCTCCCTTTGGGACTGATTGTTGTACTGGGGCCTCGGCTGGTAGGAGTTATTAATCTGTGTCTATTGAGCTTGATTGTTGTATTGGCCTCGTGGTTGATACAGGGCATTCCCTTGTTGCTGTTTGTACGGGAAATTAGGAGGCGCTGGATTCTGAGGCATGTAAGATAGGTTAGGATTATTCATGTTCGGATTATCCCACCTGTTCGTGGGTGGTCCATAGCCGGGACCAGCCCCTTGGTTATTCTACCCAACGTAGTTTGCATCCTCCTGATTTCCGCGGTCATCTTGTCCCATTACTGGACAGCCATCTGCATAATGACAGGGAGAGCCACATATCTGACAATAAACGCCAACATTAGCAACAACCGATGGTTTTATAGCCGACTCTGCCTTCAAGCTCTTTATTTCAGTTGCGAGCATCTTCACAGTATTTGTCAACTCAGCGATCTCGCTTTTACCATCTGCGTGGCAGAGATCTTGCACACCCTTCCTGTCCTTAGGATTTCCTCTGTCGCTTGTCCAGAGATGGTAATCTTGGGCTTCCTTTTCACAATAGCATAGGTCTCGTCAAGAGGAACTCCAGTAAGGCTGCCACCAGCAGTTTGATTTATCAGAGTGCGCATTCCCTGGTTGATTCCCTGATAGAACGTGTCCATGATCTGCCATAGCTCTAGATTGTGGTGGGGGCACATTCTCATCAGCTCCTTGTACCTTTCCCAAGAGTTGTACAGAGTCTCACCATCTATAAAACGGAACGAGATGATTTTGTTCCTAAAGTGAGCAGTCTTGGATGGTGGGAAGTACTGTTGGAGGAAAGCTTCGGCCAACTTATCCCAGGTAGTAAAAGTACCTTCAGCGTGGCTGTCCAACCATCTACTGGCTTTGTCGGTCAGTGAGAAAGGAAACAGCCGGAGGTAATAGGACTCTGGAGGGACGTCATTGGTCTTTACTGTATTGCACATCTGAATAAAACGCTTGAGGTGCTGGTGAGGGTCTTCATTTATTCTCCCAGAAAATTGGTTGTTCTGCACCATTTGTATGAGCCCTGTTTTGAGCTCCCATGTATTGTTGGCTATGCCCGGTGGTGCAATGGCGGAATGAAATCCTGTGACACGTGGAGTAGTGTAATCTCCAAGAGTTCTGCGCACAGGTTGTTGCACTGGATGCTGCTGATTATCTTCGACCACTCCATTCAGCAAGGCTGGGTTGTTTTGATTCATGGCCATTGCTGTGAAGTTTCAGTTCAGTGCTCGTAGCTGCTGAGCTTTGTTCTGGACTCTGCGAGTATTGTTTCGCTGGTCCAGTGTGTCCCCATCTGAAATCTGAATCTGCTTCTTCCGTCTGGGTGTTTTCGTTGGCATTAACTAGCTAGTACCTGCAAGAGCCAAGAATCACCGTGAGTGACAAAATCACGGCAGAAAAGTCAGATAGCAAATAAGGTGGAATAGTCTAAACTACACACGTTAAAACTAATATCACACTAAACGCTATTCCCCGGCAGCGGCGCCATTTTGACAAGCGTATTTTTAACCCTTTATAGTTGTCAAATTATGAGTTTTAGGGGTCAAATTGCAATCAAACAAAATTTAAAAATCTTGGTAAGACAAATGTCGATCCAAGGAACAGGTGTGTGAATACTAGTTAACTAGTGACCTATTTAGCTATTCCGAATTAACAAAGGTTGATTGTCACGAAAAATAGAAATTAAATGTGCGGAAAGTAAAAGGGTTGTACTTAATCAGAGAAAGAATTCCAGAATCCATACTTCACCCGTGCTAACCCCACTAATCATGCAATCATGTTACATAAATTATTCATGCTATTGAATATGGAATTAAACCGAAATAACACTAGACAAGCCGCCCATCCACGGATCATTGTCTAGATTAATCTCAATCGTTGAACGCCGCCCATCCACGGATCATTGTCTAGATTAATCTCAATCGTTGAACGCCGCCCATCCACGGATTATCAACGATCTCGATTTATTAAACTAAAGGTTTTCCTATTAATTCATGTAAACATGACCTAATATCAATTTCATGTAATCCGGTTAAGACCTAGGACCCATCCATCTTTCGGTAATTAACCTAAATACGTTCCAGCAATGCAAACATACCCTTTGATGTAAATACTTGCATAGAATGACAAAATTAAGCACACAATGAAATTGAATATTTGAATCGCATAAATAAAAAACTTCAATTGATCACATGAGAGTTAAGGTTACATAGCACGGATCCGTAGGATCCCAGAATTAAGAGACTACTCACTATTCATGGTGATTAAACCAAAAATAGTGTATAGAGAAGGAAAAAACGAGTAAACCGTAAAGACACGGTGGCTCGTCGAATTCCTCACGATGAAATCTTTGTCTCTTCTCCAAGCTAGCGTTTCTTTACTCCAGAATAAGCACACTTGTCTAATCTGGTCGTGTTTCCTTTTATAGCTCGCCCAAAAAGGCCAGAAAGCCCAAAATCGATTTTTGGAAATAACAGAATAATTATGCTCCGGAGGTGCCGTGACTACCATGACCTTTAGTGGACGTCACGGCAGAGGCTGATAGGCGCTGAGCTGAAAACCTACCATTACTACCGTGACCTTTGGTGTGGGTCACGGCAGTCACGGCAGTCGCGCGAATTGCTGTTTCCTTCTGAGTTAAAAACCTACCGTGGCTACCGTGACTCTGATGAGACGTTGACGGAGCGCACTGCACTGTCATTAAGGTGCAATGTTCTCTGTACTAATAAATTTATATTTTCCGCTACTCGCGACTACACTACTGAGTAGTAAGTGGTAAGTAGGGGTCGAACCCAAGGGAATTAGAGGGATACATTGTTCTTTATACTGGCGGGGAACGTGTTTTAGGTTGATTGAGATTTGAGTGCGGAAAAGTAAATTACTGAAAATAAATACTGAAAATAAAGGAGTTAAGGGAAGAAGACTTACAGTGGGTGATGCGTGATTGCGATTCCTCCGGTAGATGAGCGGTTGATGGTTGAGCAGTTTATAAAAGTAAATACAGGGGGGTTTGTAATTTAAGGAAAAGTATTCGGTTTCAGGTACCTTGTATTATAACATGTTTATTAATAACCGTTAGTAACCTTTCTAAGTATTCAAAGATGAATCGAGGCCCTTTCGCAGCGCAAGACTTGCAACATCGTTTAAAGCAACACTTATTCTACTTCAGACTAATTCCTCCTTTCGAAGTATCTTAGCCTTTTGTGCATCCACCCGATCTCTCAGTTACGATGGACCAAGTGGTGTTTTAGATAAGTCAAACTCCTCGATAAGTTTTGCTTGTTACAGCTTCCACTTACCGAGTATGATCACGAATTCCCACGGAAGAGCTTTGCTTGTTACAGCTTCCACTCAACCTTGGAAATTCTGACTATATATGGCACATAGAACAAGTTTTGAATACAAAGAAATGAAACTAAAAGAAATTAAAACATTATATAATACAAGAAAATACCTTCGACCAAATGAGGAGTTTAGCTACGAATATCCATGGAAAAGGACATCATAACTAAATACTCGGGGGTTTTTGAAAACAGTAAGAGGGAAAGGGGTGGAATACTCAAGAACCAACAGGAGTATTCCCAATTTCCTACTGAATACTTAAGAACCAACAGGAGTATTCTCTAAAGTATAATACTCAAGAACAAACAGGAGTATTATTTCAAAACCAAACCAAACTTACAAAGTAAAAATGTAGAGAGATAAGTGTTTTTGATTTTTTGGATGATACAATTGAGGAGGAGGAGCTCTCCTTTTATAGGCTAAGGGGAGGAGAATGGAGGGCTAAGATGGATGCATGTGGCAAGCCATCCATGGAGGAGGAAGGAGGAGGCGCCACATGGGGGGAGGAAAAGCCGCCGGTTGGGGGGAGCTTTGGGCCGCCGGTAGCCGGTTGCAAGGGGAGGAGAAAGGTGGCTTTGGCCACCTCCAAGCAAGGTGGCCGGTCACCTTGGTCCATGGGTGCATTTTGACAGTTTTGTGCAGTCTTTTCACAAAACTATCAGTCCAATTTCGCTCCGGTCTAACTTTGATTGTTCCTCGGTTGGATTTGATTTGAGTAATTCCTACGTCAGGATCTTGAGATTCTTCATTCAGCGTCTGATTGTGACCTTGGACTGGCTCGTAATATCTTTTCAGCGTAAAATCCTCTCCTTAGCGTGTTTTCTCTCTAAGCATAAAAATACCCTGTAGAAATAAATCGGGACTAACAAGCAGAAGTTAAATAGACCAACAGTCTAATTTGGTGGGTTTTACTGTGTTTTTTATTCGTATAATTATGGTCCATCAGATCACCCCACACTTTTAGTTGTTCGTCCCGAACAATGCTATTAAAGGGCGGCACTCTAAGTTTGGTTTTAAAATATGAAAATTAGACTGTGGGACTCGATTTATCCTAATTCATGCATTACTTACTTATTACCAAATTGATCTGTGTAAATAAATAGAAGAAACTTGATACTTGTACCTCCGTGCTGAGATGCAAATTATTCTGGATGTTTCGGGAGATAGCCCTTTTTAGGCTCCTGGACTGCAACCTCGGGACCGTCTCTAACTATATGGTTTCCTTGTAGCTTTCTCTAGCACGTGATTTGGTTCGGGTTTCAATGGTTTGAGTACTTTGATTTTCTTTTGGTGAGGGACAGCTTTTTGTAGTGAATCGGCCTTTGGCCTTTGATTTGACTCTTTGAGTACTTCACTTTTTGTTCGGTTAAAACCTTCACAATTTTGGGCCTTTGGCCTCTTGATTTGCTTCTTTGAGCTTTTTGCGTCTTTGTGACTTGCTAGTCCATTTTCTCAAGCCTTTTTGGGAGGTCCAATCATCGCCCGCAAGCCTATGGAAATACCTCCCCGCTCCTCTCATCCTTGTCGTTTCGCGCGGGTCAAGATGAGGGTCGCTCATCTATTTTCTCGACTACTTTGACTAGAGAGAGGACGGTCTGATTCCCGTCCTCGCCTTTTTTTTCTTTTTGCATAAACACTGCATGGCGGAGATGACTTCAATCTTCACTGAAACCCGAAGTGCAGCCTCCACTGACTTCGAAAACCATATAGTTTGATTCGATCCTTCGATTGCTTGCCAAGCCTCTCTAGGGCATTTCTATCAACTCCACATCCCTAGTTTATCTCAGCACAAAGGGACAAATGAGAAGTTACGTTCTAAGTTTTTAGACAGTTGAATTTTCACAAGGTAAATGCACGAATTTTAAATCTATCTTTTTCATATTCTTAAGTTCATATTTTCAAAAAGATACATTAAAAAAGAAAAAACATGTTATTTATTTATGTACACATGCGGATCTCACCCCACACTTTCGAACGAATGCGTGCCTTTGAAATTATATCCCTTGTTCAAGCAAGTGTTCTAGGTTGTGTTTGGACAGACCTTGAACTCTTTCTACCACAGTTCCACAACAAGTACGAACAGAACAATAAAACACGAGTACGCACAGATTGATAACCCAGTTCGGCTACGCCTACTCTGGGGGGTTTCCCACACCCGGAAAAGGGACAACAAATCTTTATTACGAGTATAGAGCTTTTCAGTGGACTTACACTTACAACTTGTAATTGCCTAGCCTCTACTACTCCGTCTCTCAGATTTGCAACCAAGGTTCGTCGCAACTCCCCTTGATCCCCTTCGTTCAGACCTTCTGTCTGAACGTACTCGAACCTTTCCTTAAGCTCGGTCGCTTTCACTTGAAAGCTGGTCGTTCTGTTTGTGCTCTGAACTTGATCACCTCTGGTCAATCTGAATGGCACGTATCAGACTGAGCTCACACCGATGTTTTTCCAGTAGGGAAAACACAACGGCCGTCGCTTTCTTCTTTTCCAATCGATAGGATTTCTTCGTGTATTTTTGATCTTGAAAGCGATGGGAATTAGGGTTGCCTTTGCATTGTATTTATATGCTCGGACGAAACCCTAATTCGCATAAGATAATCCCATCAAATATTTCGGGAGATACTCCTGAATATTTGATGCATATCTTTCACAAGTCCTTGGAAGAATATACGAAGTCGTCTTCTTTCCCAAGCAAGTCACGCCATCTTCACTTGTGAATATTCATTCGAATATCTTGTTCGAATAAGTCGCACGCCATCTTGAACTTGACGAAATCTTCATTCCCAATATCTTCCGGAAAATATCCTTTGCATCTTGATCACGCTGTACAGGAGTACTAGGATATGTTCGAACTCCCCCTGAACTCCTGCTCGAACTGTCTAACAACGTTTTGCCAAACACATGCCACACAAGGGAACATCAATCTCCCCCTTGGCATTTTGGCAAAACCAAATCACTAGATCTATCTAACTATCTAGACAGTAGGAAACCTTGAGGGAACAAAAATTGTCACCACCTCAAAATACTCCCCCTTTTTGCCACAAACTGGCAAGGGGCCGATCGAGTTCGAACAGCAAATCAAACTGTGCCAGAACAAGCACATAATACTGAACGTTTTTAAACGAAAAAAAATGAGTTCAGAGAGTTCAGTGTTTCAAAGGACCTTTAATCAGAAGCTTCTTCAATGGAATCATCTTCAGAGGCTGTAGCTTCAGATTCATCATCATCACTGGGATAGCTGAGGGCGCGAGCAAGCCTATTGATCCGACGACGCTGTTCCTTGTCCGCAGCAATGATAGCATTAAGATCCCTGAGCAACTTGCTTCGCTCATCTTGCCCCATTCTGGCTCCCACTCGACTGGACTCCGCCACAGCTTTTCCTTTCTCCTTGAGATCGTTCACGTGACGCCCCTTAAACAACTTGTGGTCAACGATGAACCTGCTGGGTACCTTTGAAAGTTGGTCAGGCGAGGCCTTCAAATCTAGAGCTTGATGGATAATGAGCTCATATATCAGAGATGGGAAACAGATCTGGTGCAGAGTTCTCATCGAAGTAGCATGTTCAGCAATCTGTTTGAACATTACTCTGCCCAGGTTGAATTTCAGCTTGTTCCCTATCTGATAAAGCAGTTGGGCCATGTCCTTGTTGACAGTAGAGCGATGAGTAGACGGCCTCCAGTTGAACACAGCAATGAAGAACAGCATGGAATAGAACGTAGATAGCTCTGCTGTATTCACAACCGACTCAGGCCTCCACTGAACAGAGCCTGCAGTGATGGTGCTCACAACCTTCTCAAAGCTTGGTTCTTCTTCGTCAGCAGCTGGGTCGTCCATGGCAAAGTATACATTGATCTGCTCAGGATCAATCTTGATCCGTCTCCCTCTGACGAAGAAGACCCCATACTCAGATTCTCCAACAACCCCAAATCCAGAGGGCAAGTTTGTCATAGCCTCACGCACCAGCTGTTCATTGAAGGGCTTGCACCTGTCCAATGTCCAGAACAGGTCAGACTCCTTAAGCACCTTAACCACTTCCTTTCCCTTGTACCGGGATTCCTCTAGCAACTTTTCAGGAATGATCTTTCTTTTCTGCACACAGCTCCATTTTTTGTACGCATCACGACTGACAAACCAGATACCTTTCTTGACCAATCCAACAGGAACAGTATCAGCCTCAGGAGATGGGACTTCACAACTTCCAGCATCCATTGAAACAGGAACAGGGGCTCCACGTTTCCTTTTCTTAGATGAATCAGCTCCCCCTGCCAAGTTGCCCTCCTTCGCAATCTCTTGGACTGTCCCCTTAGCAGTTCTTTCAAACGCCACCTTTTTCTTTCCCTTGTCCTTCTTTGGCTTTTTGAGAAAGATAAGCGGAGCAAGATCTTGGTCATTATCTGAAAGAGTACCCTCCTTTGAAACAGTCTTTGCAGCATCCTCACGAACTTGTGCACCATCATCCTCCATACGATCACAATGCTGATCATCTTGACCAACAACTGGAGCATCCACTGAATTCTTAGAAACATCCTCAAGAACTTCTGCTGACTTACTCTCAGTCTGAACACATGGTTCCCCAATTGGACCACTATCAACTTCCACAGTATCAGACTCTTCTGCAGCAATACTCTGAACACGAGGAGGTTCCTCTGATCTTGCCACTTCCAGATCCTTCTCTTTTTCTAGGTCCTCCATGACATTGTCAATGTCTTTGTATAGCTTCTCTAATTCTTCATCCACTTCTGTAGGAGAGTCTCCTTTAGCTGTGGCTTCCTCCAACAAATCAGAAATTTCTGGTGGAAGAATCATCTTGGATACATCCTCCTTTTGCTTACTGAATTGTTCACCTTCTGAGCCTCCAATGCTCTTATCTGGGCCATTATTAGACTTTGCTGAGAGCCTCCCTCTGACAGAGCTGATCTTGGCGAGGCACTATCTTGGAGACACAGCTCGGCGAGTCCCCTTTTTTCTCCGTAAACCATCTGGTCGAACATACCCAGACGCATGTATTTTCTCTCTCCATGCTGCTGGTCCTCCAGCCACCTTGCTGGGACCCTTATCTTCCATAATCTTGATAGATTCATCCCCGATAACTGTCTTACTCGCTACATCACCAGTCACACCCCTACTGACTTCCCAATCAACAGCCCTACTGGCTCCATCATAGTCAGCATACTTCACAGCCTCCTCAATACTCACATTCACAACTTCTTTCAACATGATATTTTCAACTAACGGAATACTTGCAGAAGTTGAAGGAAGAGATGAAATTACCTCCGATTGGAGACATGCTTGAGTTGAACCAGCGACGACAGGGTCCACCGCGGTCGACTGAGGGATTTCAGTGGTTGTACGTTCGCCCGACTTCTTTGCTTCGACCAAAGATTCAGTGTTGGATTGTAAAGACGACGCATTTTTCACCGTCGGAGCTCTCGATGTTGGGATTTTGGATTTCGCCGCCAGAGCTTTTGAGGACTGCATGTCTTCCCTCTTCTTTTCAGCGGATTTGACGCCGGACTTTGCTGACTTCCTTGTGTTCACCATCGCCGTTGAGTGTGTGAGAGATTGGAAGAGAAGACACTGGATGCCGTTCTAGGGTTTGAGCGAGAGAGGGAGAGTAGACTACGAACTGCTTTGTGTTTCAAACGAAATAATACTCCAGTCATTTCAACTTCCCAATTTGGTCAACTCTCGTTTCAAATAACGGCAGGAAAGATCTTCGAGAATATTCAAAAAAAATAGTTGACGATACGTGCTGTACCTTCTGTTCCAGCTCTCTTGCTTAGGTGGTCAGTCCAACTGTTGTAGCTGGAGATTTGCCTTTGACTGACCACTGCCTGGAACACTTAGTGCTTGAACCCACACAGGCCCAAAGAGGATCTGGGTGTTCCAAACTGCGCAATCTGGTTCGATCTCTCGTCTGATGAGTTGGCATGAATCTGATGATGCTGTTTGAACTCCTTCTGCAACTTTGTTATCTTCTGTTCAAACTCGTTCTGTAACTGTGACACCCTGTGATCCAACAGTCTCCTGGTACACTTACCAAACTGGATTTGTGCGATTCTCCTATCTGACCTTGTGTGCAAACTCCTATTCACTCCCCCTCGCACAACTCTATGTTTGGTTTGAAAATAGTCTAGAGTAGACCGTGACTTGATAAAGTCTTCGTCTCCCATTCTGATGGTGTAACAGTTATTTGCCCTTCTTCTCCCTTTCATTACGGAATCGCCATTCTCGTTAAGAACGAGGCATGAGTCACGAGAGAATGACACATAGTGACCATTGTCGCACAGTTGACTGATGCTAATAAGATTCATTGTCAGACCTTCAACCAGAAGAGTATCCTCGAGTGCAGGAAGATCCGGAACCTTCAATGTTCCACAGCCGATCACCTGACCTTTCCTACCATCTGCGAAGGTAATAAACCGCATCTTCTCAACAGGTCTAATATGAGAAAGAAATGCAGAGTTACCTGTCATGTGGGCAGAGCAACCGCTGTCGAAGAACCAACTGTCTTGCACTGTGTCTCGTGATGAGCAGCAGGCCATCATGCATATTGTCGGTTGTTCCTTTGGAACCCAAACTTGTTTCTGTCGAGGTTTGGTCTGTTGTTGGTGTCCTCCACGTTCAGCAAGAAACAGTCGACACTGCCGTCTGATGTGTCCAATCTGATAGCAGTACCAGCATGCGCGCAAATCTGTCCTCTGATTGGGAGTTGAACTGAAGTATGCATTCCCGGTCCCCTTTTGACTGCCCTTGGACTTGTCTTGGGACAGATCAATTTTCTGTCTAGAGTGCTGTCTCAAGTGAGGTCTTGGGTACTGTGGCTTTTTTCCTCCCAGATGCTGATCCACTTTCTGTCTCTGGTGTTGTTTCAGCTGCTGTTCTGGGTTCTGTTCAGCCACTGGGTTGGTTTTAACAAACACTGTACCACTTGAGCATCCTTCTTTAGTGAGACCAAGTCCACGATGTCCAGACACCGTTCTTTGAGACCTGAGAATATTATTCAAGTCTTTAGTGCCAGAGTTCAGCATTTTTACCGACTGCTTGAGGTGGTTGAGTTCCTTCTCAGTGTCTGACCGATCCATCCTTTTAAACTCTAGCTGAAGTTCCAGCTGTTCTACCCTCCTCAGTTGGAACACCTCTTTGCGCTTCAGATCTGTGATAGTTTTTCGTAGACCCGCCATGCCTACAGGATGAGTGTCGCGGTCCTTCTCCATTTCAACTTTCAGTGCGGAGACAGTTCCTAAGAGCTCTATTTTCTGAGCAAGGAGACACATCCTTTCCTGTTTCATCTCAACTAGTCGCGTATTTAGTGAATTTACTGTGCCTTCGAGCTCAACCTTCTGTGTGAGCAGAATCTCAGCCTCCTGCCAGACCTTGTCCTTTTCAATAGTGACGCTTGCAATTGTGTCATTCAGCTTCTTGTTGATTTTGATCAGTTGCAGCCACTTCTCATACAGATCTTTGTATGTCTGAGCAAGAGACTCCTGTGTGAGTTCTTCATCATCACTGTCTGAGAGGTCTTCAGCGGGGAGTTCCGCCTGTGATGGAACTGTTGCACCGGTGCTGCTACATTCTCCCAGAGTAGTGGTAAAGGCCACAAAGTTGGTGGTTTCACCTTTTTCTTCATCTGACTCACTGTCGCTGAAGCTGGCGATCATTGCCTTCTTCTTCATGAGGGTATTGGCACATTGTGAGGCAATATGGCCGAAGCCTTTGCATTCATGGCACTGAATCTCTTCCCTTCCTTTATCAGAGGAGTCTTGCCTTATATCACTTGACCTTGATCTCCCGGATTTCCAGTTTCTGAAACCAGCTGATGAAGACTGACCTTGTTCTGGACCACGTCTATTGATTTTCCTTACCATTCTGCCAAAATTCTGAGCCATCATGGCCAGTTGCTCAGTGGTGCACCCACCGTCCAGTTTGTCTTCTGTCATGTCTGCTTTGAGGGCGATTCCCTTCACATCTCCGGGTTGGAAGTCATGATTGATCTCGTAAGTTCTGAGAGAACCTATCAATTCGTCCAGTTTTAGCTTTGAGATGTCGTGCATTTCCTCAATGGTTGTGACCTTCATTGCAAATCTTGGAGGTAGTGATCTCAGGACTTTACTGGCCAACCTTTCTTCATCGATAGGTTTCCCTATAGCAGACGCCTCGTTGGACAGTTCCAGAACTCGGGTGTTGTACTCAGCGATAGTTTCACTTTCCTTCATTTTCATCTCTTCGAACTTGGTGGTAACAGCCTGCATCCGAGAATTACGAACCTTGTCTGTTCCTTCAAAGGCAGTTTGGAGGATATCCCAAGCTTCCTTGGCTACTTCACAGTTGATAATCAGTTTCATGACATTCTCATCTACTGCAGAAAAGATCGCATTCATAGCCTTTGAATTTACCATAGATGCTTTGTCCTCCTCTTCTGTCCACAGAGCTTCTGGTTTCGGAACCGGTTCTCCAGTGAGATTGTTCATCATGGGTTCAGTCCAACCTCTCATCACTGCTCTCCAAGCCTTTTCGTCTAGAGATTTCTGAAATGATCTCATCACGGGCTTCCAAGTGGCATAGTTCGAGCCTTCGAGCAGCGGAGGTCTGGTGATGCTTTGTCCTTCTTTCAGGGTCATCTTGAACAGTTCAGGATCCCACTCAGTGTGTCGAGTGTTTGCTCTGATACCAATTGAAATTATATCCCCTGTTCAAGCAAGTGTTCTAGGTTGTGTTTGGACAGACCTTGAACTCTTTCTACCACAGTTCCACAACAAGTACGAACAGAACAATAAAACACGAGTACGCACAGATTGATAACCCAGTTCGGCTACGCCTACTCTGGGGGGTTTCCCACACCCGGAAAAGGGACAACAAATCTTTATTACGAGTATAGAGCTTTTCAGTGGACTTACACTTACACCTTGTAATTGCCTAGCCTCTACTACTCCGTCTCTCAGATTTGCAACCAAGGTATGTCGCAACTCCCCTTGATCCCCTTCATTCAGACCTTCTGTCCGAACGTACTCGAACCTTTCCTTAAGCTCGGTCGCTTTCACTTGAAAGCTGGTCGTTCTGTTTGTGCTCTGAACTTGATCACCTCTGGTCAATCTGAATGGCACGTATCAGACTGAGCTCACACCGATGTTTTTCCAGTAGGGAAAACACAACGGCCATCGCTTTCTTCTTTTCCAATCGATAGGATTTCTTCGTGTATTTTTGATCTTGAAAGCGATGGGAATTAGGGTTGCCTTTGCATTGTATTTATATGCTCGGACGAAACCCTAATTCGCATAAGATAATCCCATCAAATATTTCGGGAGATACTCCTGAATATTTGATGCATATCTTTCACAAATCCTTGGAAGAATATACGAAGTCGTCTTCTTTCCCAAGCAAGTCACGCCATCTTCACTTGTGAATATTCATTCGAATATCTTGTTCGAATAAGTCGCACGCCATCTTTAACTTGACGAAATCTTCGTTCCCAATATCTTCCGGAAAATATCCTTTGCGTCTTGATCACGCTGTACAGGAGTACTAGGATATGTTCGAACTCCCCCTGAACTCCTGCTCGAACTGTCTAACAACGTTTTGCCAAACACATGCCACACAAGGGAACATCAGCCTTTCAGCACTACTTAGTTCAAAAGCCATGCAAGCAGACAATTACGAGAAGGAAATGATATTAAGGAAAGGTAAGACCAGAACTCCCTTTTTGTGTCGAATGACATGGCATGAGGCTGGATAATCGAGGGAGTTCGGCGGGGGCCTTGAACTCTCAGCGCAGGCCCGGTAAATTCACGGAAGCTGCCTGGCTGATCCGATCGTGCTCCAAAAACTAATTCCTAAATAGTCAAATCATTCTATGCACCAAGTGGGTGAGAGCGACTTATTGATAAAAACTAAATGACAGAAAATAAAATGATAGAAAGTAAGATAGTGTCGGGTTACCTCCCGACCAGTGCACTTGTTTAACGTCGTTGGCTCGATAGTACCTTATTCCTGGATCACTGGTTGGGATCCCATGGGTGGCTTAGGTCGAATTTTGCCACTGTTCCTGTGTTGCTTCTTGCCTTGCCTTTACCCGATTTCTTGTGAGCAGATGTGCTTGGACCCCGTTCCCGTTGTTCTGGTGATGTCTCCTTCCAACGTCTTTGAGAAGGTGAGGGACCTTTGACCACTAGCCTCTTGAACTGGGTTTTCTGGTGTTCAGGGCTGCCTTTTCCAGTCATGGCGAAAACATGCTCCATTGAGGAGTCGTTCTGCTCACGCCCTTTTCCCATCCTCTTTTCAGCCTCTTCATGGATCACATAGTTTTCAGCGATTTGCCTATTGATCGAGGGGAAAAGTCGGGAAGCTTGCATCTTAAGGCTCAATTCTGCCTCGTCGTGTCCGTTTGTGAGGAACTGGTCATAGATGGTTTCGGCTGCTTGGGTGATGATAGCTGGGTATGGCTTTGGCAGCATGTCGGTGGTATTCTGGACTTCTTCCATTGTTGACACTTCCTCGTTGCTCCCGAAACTTTCTATATCCCAGTCTTCTGATGGCTCGGGAGTTTCGTCTGATGGCTCGGGAGTTTCTTCTCTTTCTGTCTGCATTTCTCCGTCAGCTTGGGGTATTCGTTTTGTGGCTGCGGCCAGGTTATCTAGGAGGTTCCACATGTCCGCCGGGGAGAAGTTCCTGGCTGATCTCCTCATTGCTTCGTTAATCCTTGTTAGATCATCGGCCTTCATCCCACGAAGAAATTTTTGAAGCAGAACTTTCTTCGTGAATCCATGGTGCGGGCAGTTTGAGACGATGGTGTCATAGCTCGTGTAGTATTCATCCAAAGTCTCATCCCAGGATTGTTTAAGGCTCATGATCTTCTCACGAGTTTGTTGTCGTAAGGATGGAGGGGAAAATTCTTTCAAAAATGGAACGCAGAGGTCCACAAAATGTACTGCACTGCTAGCGGTTGACGTGTAATACCAGATCATTGCGAAATCAGTTAGAGAGAATTTGAAGCATTTAAGCTTAAATTCCTCTAACATTTCATTTGCAGGTTTAATGAGGTGGCAGACGTGGTGAAAGTTTCGGCAGTGTTGTACTGGGTCTTCTCCATCCGTACCTCCGAACAGTGGCAGATGTCGTGTTGTCCATGCATATGAAGGGGGTTGCGTCATGAGGACATGTAAGGGAAAGAACAACTTATCCGATGGCTAATTCCCCGGCAACGGCGCCAATTTCGACGGAGCGCACTGCACTGTCGTTAAGGTGCAATGTTCTCTGTACAAATAAATTTATATTTTCCGCTACTCGCGACTACACTACTGGGTAGTAAGTGGTAAGTAGGGGTCGAACCCAAGGGAATTAGAGGGATACGTTGTTCTTTATACTGGCGGGGAACATGTTTTAGGTTGATTGAGATTTTAGCGCGATTGACTAAGCTACTATTTATTGGTTTTTTTGGTTTTGAGTGCGGAAAAGTAAATTACAGAAAATAAATACTGAAAATAAAGGAGTTAAGGGAAGAAGACTTACAGTGGGTGATGCGTGATTGCGATTCCTCCGGTAGATGAGCGGTTGATGGTTGAGCAGTTTATAAAAGTAAATACAGGGGGGTTTGTAATTTAAGGAAAAGTATTCGGTTTCAGGTACCTTGTATTATAACATGTTTATTAATAACCGTTAGTAACCTTTCTAAGTATTCAAAGAGGAATCGAGGCCCTTTCGCAGCGCAAGACTTGCAACATCGTTTAAAGCAACACTTATTCTACTTCAGACTAATTTCTCCTTTCAAAGTATCTTAGCCTTTTGTGCATCCACCTGATCTCTCAATTACGATCGACCAAGTGGTGTTTTAGATAAGTCAAACTCCTCGATAAGTTTTGCTTGTTACAGCTTCCACTTACCGAGTATGATCACAAATTCCCACGGAAGAGCTTTGCTTGTTACAGCTTCCACTCAACCTTGGAAATTCTGACTATATATGGCACATAGAACAAGTTTTGAATACAAAGAAATGAAACTAAAAGAAATTAAAACATTATATAATACAAGAAAATACCTTCGACCGAATGAGGAGTTTAGCTACGAATATCCATGGAAAGGACATCATAATTAATACTCGGGGGTTTTTTGAAAACAGTAAGAGGGAAAGGGGTGGAATACTCAAGAACCAACAGGAGTATTCCCAATTTCCTACTGAATACTCAAGAACCAATAGGAGTATTCTCTAAAGTATAATACTCAAGAACAAACAGGAGTATTATTTCAAAACCAAACCAAACTTACAAAGTAAAAATGTAGAGAGATAAGTGTTTTTGATTTTTTGGATGATACAATTGAGGAGGAGGAGCTCTCCTTTTATAGGGTAAGGGGAGGAGAATGGAGGGCTAAGATGGATGCATGTGGCAAGCCATCCATGGAGGAGGAAGGAGGAGCAAGGAGGAGGCGCCACATGGGGGAGGAAGGAGGAGCAAGGAGGAGGCGCCACATGGGGGAGGAAAAGCCGCCGGTTGGGGGGAGCTTTGGGCCGCCGGTAGCCGGTTGCAAGGGGAGGAAAAGGGTGGCTTTGGCCACCTCCAAGCAAGGTGGCCGGTCACCTTGGTCCATGGGTGCATTTTGACAGTTTTGTGCAGTCTTTTCACAAAACTATTAGTCCAATTTCGCTCCGGTCTGACTTTGATTGTTCCTCGGTTGGATTTGATTTGAGTAATTCCTACGTCAGGATCTTGAGATTCTTCATTCAGCGTCTGATCGTGACCTTGGACTGGCTCGTAATATCTTTTCAGCGTAAAATCCTCTCCTTAGCGTGTTTTCTCTCTAAGCGCAAAAATACCCTATAGAAATAAATCGAGACTAATAAGCAGAAGTTAAATAGACCAACAGTCTAATTTGGTGGGTTTTACTGTGTTTTTGATTCGTATAATTATGGTCCATCAGACGTCACGGTAGTCACGGCTCTTGGTTGGTGCAAAGCTCATTTTTGGCCATTTTCGTTGATCTTTTTCGTTCTTTCGACATCTTAAGCTCAAAGAGCGAAGATATGTCTATTTAACCTGAAACACTAGAGAAAGACATCAAATAGAGACAATTTGCCCAGAGAACGAGTGTTATCCTTCATCGAATGTAGCGAATAATCAGTCAAAATATTGACTGATCAGATAGCTTATAAACACTTTTCGAAAATTCATAAACTAAAACATGAACCTGTTACATTATAAACCAGCATAGTTGATAGCTTTCAAAAAGATACATAATTCAACTACAAGTTCCAAGCAAACATCAAAATACAAAATGAAAAGATCATAGCAATTGGCCATATTCTGAAAAGTTCCAAGCATGAGCTTCAAAATGATAACTAAACTTCACTAAAATATCAAGGTCGCCTCATACCATAGCTCGCTCCATCCGAAACATTGTTACTTCCTGCCCCTCCTCGCACTAGCTCATCAAGCTCCCGCATTTTTTCTTCTAAGATGAGTATCCTCTCATCTTTTTTCACTGAATCCTCCTTGGCCCTATTTAGCTCCTCTCTCATTTGTGAAGTTTGGGCAGCCACTTTAGCTCCACCTCTAGGGCGTGGAGGCTTCCTAAAAGATTTCCCAACACCAGAAATTCGGGTCCCTTTTTTCTCGCCAACCGCTTCACTTATGATAGCGAGTTAGATTTCCTCCGAGAGAAGTTCATCTAAGGAGCTTCCGCCTTCATCAAGCATATTAAGAACCTTATTTTCCATTTCCTCCTGCACAAAATTTAAAAGAACTTTTTATATATACATTAATTAATATATAAGCTTCTTCTTCCATATTCTCCAGAATGTAGACTTCTATGCACATTGCAAAGAAATATGAATATTTAATCAAATCCAAATTATGAAAAATAAGAAACATGCAGCAGAAACAATACAAGTTGAAGCATTGAAATCTAAATCCCTAGTTTCAATAAGTTAATTTTTAAAAATTAACAAATAAGTCCTTCAAGTTTGACTATTGACATGTAGTTGACCATTCCGCCTGGAAACCAATTTAGACCGCCCAGAAGTTGATTTAACTGCCTATAAGCCGATTACACCGCCCAGGCACCGCCTTGACCGCCTAGGCGCCGCTGATGGACCAAAATTATACGAATCATAAACACAGTATAACCCCCTTATTTAGACATTTTGTCTATTTAACTTTTGCTTGTTAGTTCAGATATATTTTTGCAGGGTAATTCAGAGCTTAGAGAGAATACACATTAAAGAGGAGCTTTTAAAGCAGAAAAGATATTACGAGTCAATCCAAGGTCAAGATCATATGCCGACTGAAGAAATATTAAGGATCCTGACGTTGAATCACTCATAACAATTTAATCAGAAGAATTAGGAGAGGAATCAAGACAGTCCGGGGAAAAAACACATTGACAGTTTTGTGAAAAGACTGCACAAAACTGTACAAAACTCACACATGGGCAAAGTGACCGGCCACTTGGGCAAGAGGTGGCCAAAGCCACCCCTCCTCCTCCCTCCACCACCGGCAATCGGCGGCTCCTCCACACATGGTGACCGGCGGCTTTCCTCCTCCTCCATGTGGTGGCTTCTCCTCCCTTGATTTGCTCATCCAATCTCCATGCAACAAGTGTCCTCATCTCCTCCTCCTTCCATGGCTATATAAGGAGGAGCTCCTCCCCTCATTTTCATCATCCCATAAGCAATATTCACTTCTCTCTCTAAGTTTTGTAATTGTAAGTTTGGCTTTGGAAATAAAGGATAGCTCCCTTGGCGCTTCAACGGTTGTAAGTATTATTTCTAGTATTTATTCAACTATTTTTATTTCCTTAGTTATAATGTTTAGCGCGATGAATAGTAGCTAAACTAGTTGTTCGGTCTAAGGGGCACACTTGTATTATAAAATGCTTTAGACTATTAACTTAGCGTCTCTCCTTAGTATTCAAAACTTATTCTATGTGCCATATATTCGGTTAGAACGTCCAAGGTAGAGTGGATGCTTGGAATGGCAAAACTCTACAGCGGGGTTCGTAAACTGGTACGGATAAGTGGATGCTTGGAATGGCAAAACATATCTGAGAAGTTTGACTTATCTTAAACACCATTTGGTTGATCTGGAATGATTGATCAAATGGATGCACATAGGCAAATATAACCGGGAATGGAGTATTAGTCTAAATAGAATAAGTGCTCTACGTCCTTGGAATAGGCTAGACAGTGTACGCAAATCGAGTGCTTGGAATGGCCTTGATACACCGTTTGAATACTTAGTAGAGTCACTAAAGGTCAATGATAAACAGGATATAATACAAGGCCCCTGAAACCGAACGCTTTCCTTTAATTATAAATTGTAATTTACTTTCCAGTACTAAAACCAACCAACCAACCAATCAATCAATCAATCACTTAGCTGGTAGCTTTAAAACCAACCAACCGACCTAAAACACGCTCTCTCGCTGGACAACCCCCTCAAAGAACATCTATTCCCCTGATTCCCTTGGGTTCGACCCCTACTTACCACTTGCTACCCAGTAGTATAGTTGCGATTAGCGGACTATTATAAATTTATTCTTGACGTTTGCACATAACGACTGTGCATCCATCAAAATTGGCGCTGTTGCCGGGGAATCAGTCGTCGGATAGTTGTTCTTTCCCCTCCCCTTTCTTTTTCTTTCTTTTCCCTTTGTCACTACCCATTACGCATGCATGGACAACGCGATTTCTGCCCTTGTTCGAAGGAACGGAGGGAGAAGACCCTGTACAGCACTGCCAAAACTTCCACGACGTCTGCCACCACATCAAACCTGAGAATGAAGTATTAGAGGAATTTAAGCTGAAATGCTTCAAATTCTCTATAACCGACTTCGCCACGATATGGTACTACACATCCACCGCTTGCAGTGCAGAATGTTTCGTAGACCTCTGCGTTCCGTTCCTGAAAGAATTCTCCCCACCATCTTTACGCCAAGAAACCCGTGAGAAGATCATGAGCCTTCATCAATCCTGGGATGAGACTTTGGAAGAATACTACATGAACTACGATGCCATCGTCTCAAGCTGCCCGCACCATGGATTTACGAAGAAAGTTCTTCTCCAAAAATTTCTTCGTGGGATGAGGGCCGAAGAGCTGGGAAGAGTTAACGAAGCTATGAGAAGGTCTGCCACAAACTTCACCGTTGCAGACATGTGGTGCCTTATAATCAGCCTGGCCGCTGCCTTAAGATGAGTACCCCAAACTGACGAGGAAATGCAGACAGAAGAAGCTGACCCAGAGGCTGATGAAGAAGAAACCACCAAACCATCGGAAGAGACTCCTGAACCGTCTGAAGAATCAGACATGGAAAGCACCGGAAGCAACGAAGTAGGAGTCCAGAACACCACTGACGAGCTGCCCAAGCCATACCCGACTATCATTACCCAGGCAGCTGAAACTATCTACGATCAGTTCTTCACGAACCAACATAACGAGGCAGAACCAAGCCTCATGAGGCCTTCCCGACTTTTCCCCTTAATCAATGAGCAAGTCGCCGCGAACTGTGCGATCAATGAAGAAGCTCAAAGGAGGATGGGAAAAGCACCTCTGCAGAATGACCCCTCGATGGAGCATTGCTATACCGCAACCGGACTAGGCAGTCCCAAATACAAAAACTTCGAAAGGCTAGTAGTGAAAGGTCCCTCACCCCCTCCGGGGTATTGGAAGGAAAAAATCCCGAAAAAAAGGAGTCCTGACCAGAACACAACATCCGGCAAGAAGTCAGGAAGAAGCAACACTGGAACGGTGGCGAAGTTTGACTTGAGCCACCCATGGGACCCAAACCAGTAATCCACAACGAGGTACTGTCGAGCCAACGACATTAAACAAGTGCACTGGTCGGGAGGTAACCCGACACTATCTTACTTTTCAGCACTTTAATTTCTGTCATTTAGTTTTAAGCTTGCATGACTTTTGAACTAAGGCACGCCTTCGTTCAAGAGTGGGGGGTGAGAACCACCTATGTACATAAATAACATGCTTGCTGTTTTTTCTTTTTTTAGTAATATTATCTTTTTGAAAATATGAACTTAAGAATGTGAAAAAGATAAATCATAATTCATGCATTAACCTTGTGAAAATTCAACTGTTTAAAAACTTAGAATGTAAGTTTCCATTTGTCCTTTGTGCTGAGATAACTAGGGATGTGGAGTTGACATAAACTGCCCTAGAGAGGCTTGGCAAGCAATCAAAGGATCAGATCAAACTATATGGTTTTCGAAGTCAGTGGAGGCTGCACTTCGGGTTTTCAATGAAGATTGAAGTCATCTCCGCCATGCAGTGTTTATGCAAAAGGCGAGGACGGGAATCAGACCGTCCTATCTCTGGTCAAAGTAGCCGAGAAAATAGATGAGCGACCCTCATCTTGACCCGCGCAAAACGACAGTCAAAGTAGCCGAGAAAATAGATGAGCGACCCTCACCTTGACCCGCGCGAAAACGGCAAAAACGAGAGGAGCGGGGAGGTATTTCCATAGGCTTGCGGGCGATGATTGGACCTCCCAAAAAAGGCTTGAGAAAATGGACTAGCAGTCACAAAAAGGCGAAAAGCTCAATGAAGCAAATCAAGAGGCCAAGGGCCCAAAATTGTGAAGGTTTTAACCGAACAAAAAGTGAAGAACTCAAAAAAGTCAAATCAAAGGCCAAATGCCGATTCACTACAAAAGCAGTCCCTCGCCAAAAGAAAATCAAAGTACTCAAACCATTGAAAACCGAACCGAATCACGTGCTAGAGAAAGCTACCAGAAAACCATATAGTGCGAGACGATCCCAAGATTGCAGTCCAGGAGCCTAAAAAGGGCTATCTCCCGAGACATCCAATATAATTTGCATCTCAGCACGGAGGTACAAGTATTAAGTTTCTTCTATTTATTTACACAGTTTAATTTGGTAATAAGTAAGCAATGCATGAATTAGGATAGATCGAGTACCACAGTCTAATTTTCATATTTCAAAGCCAATTTATAGTACAGCCCTTTAATAGCATTGTTCGGGACGAACAACTAAAAGTGTGGGGTGATCTGATGGACCAAAATTATACGAATCATAAACACAGTATAACCCCCTTATTTAGACATTTTGTCTATTTAACTTTTGCTTGTTAGTTCAGATATATTTTTGCAGGGTAATTCAGAGCTTAGAGAGAATAGACATTAAAGAGGAGCTTTTAAAGCAGAAAAGATGTTACGAGTCAATCCAAGGTCAAGATCATATGCCGACTGAAGAAATATTAAGGATCATGATGTTGAATCACTCATAACAATTTAATCAGAAGAATCAAGAGAGGAATCAAGACAGTCCGGGGAAGAAACACATTGATAGTTTTGTGAAAAGACTGCACAAAACTGTACATAATTCACACATGGGCAAAGTGACCGGCCACTTGGGCAAGAGGTGGCCAAAGCCACCCCTCCTCCTCCCTCCACCACCGGCAACCGGCGGCTCCTCCAGACATGGTGACCGGCGGCTTTCCTCCTCCTCCATGTGGTGGCTTCTCCTCCCTTGATTTGCTCATCCAATCTCCATGCAACAAGTGTCATCATCTCCTCCTCCTTCCATGGCTATATAAGGAGGAGCTCCTCCCCTCATTTTCATCATCCCATAAGCAATATTCACTTCTCTCTCTAAGTTTTGTAATTGTAAGTTTGGCTTTGGAAATAAAGGATAGCTCCCTTGGCGCTTCAACGGTTGTAAGTATTATTTCTAGTATTTATTCAACTATTTTTATTTCCTTAGTTATAATGTTTAGCGCGATGAATAGTAGCTAAACTAGTAGTTCGGTCTAAGGGGCGCACTTGTATTATAAAATGCTTTAGACTATTAACTTAGCGTCTCTCCTTAGTATTCAAAACTTATTCTATGTGCCATATATTCGGTTAGAACGTCCAAGGTAGAGTGGATGCTTGGAATGGCAAAACTCTACAGCGGGGTTCATAAACTTGTACGGATAAGTGGATGCTTGGAATGGCAAAACTTATCTGAGAAGTTTGACTTATCTTAAACACCATTTGGTTGATCGGGAATGATTGATCAAATGGATGCACATAGGCTAATATAACCGGGAATGGAGTATTAGTCTAAATAGAATAAGTGCTCTACGTCCTTGGAATAGGCTAGACAGTGTACGCAAATCGAGTGCTTGGAAAGGCCTTGATACACCATTTGAATACTTAGTAGAGTCACTAAAGGTCAATGATAAACAGGATATAATACAAGGCCCCTAAAACAGAACGCTTTCCTTTAATTATAAATTGTAATTTACTTTCCAGTACTAAAACCAACCAACCAACTAATCAATCAATCAATCAATCACTTAGCTGGTAGCTTTAAAACCAACCAACCGACCTAAAACACGCTCTCTCACTGGACAACCCCCTCAAAGAACATCTATTCCCCTGATTCCCTTGGGTTCGACCCCTACTTACCACTTGCTACCCAGTAGTATAGTTGCGAGTAGCGGACTATTATAAGATTATTCTTGACGTTTGCACATAACGACTGTGCATCCATCAGCCGCCCAATATCCTTCATCCGCCTAATTGGATAAAACGGAACGGGTACTAGAAAAAGGCCACCTAGGCGGTCTAGGCGATCGTTTTCTAGAACACCGTCCCGGAGGCTGGCGACACACCACTATATATGGTGCTCTATTCCCTAGCCCATGAAAAGCTTTGATAAAGCCTCGAGAGTCGAGATACATAAATGCATCAGCTATCAAAAGTTTATATGCAAGCTCATGATGGTTGGAATGATGACTAGTTTATATGCAAGTTTATATGCAAGCTCATTTTGTGATAGTTGTTGTAACTCATCACTAGTTTGGCCACAAATGTGATATTCAGCAATAATTATTTTTAGTCATCATATTGAATGATAATCAGTGACAACTTTGAATTTGTCATTGCATTTTTAAATGTAATGTGATGACTTTTCTAAGTCATCACTAATTTTGGTCGCAAAACGTGTTATTCAGCGACAATTATTTTTGGTCATCACATTAACTACTAATCATTGACAACTTCGAATTAGTCATCACAGTTTTTAATATTTTGTGATGATGTTTTTAAGTCATCACTAATTTTGGTTGCAGATTAACAAATTTTTTGTAGTGCTTAACAATGGTTGAATCTACTGTCGTTGCAACACTCCACTCCCTCCACCAGCTTGACAAGCGTATACTAATCGTTTGTAATTGTCAAGTTTTAGTTTTAGGGGTTCAATTGCAGTAAAAAGAATTTATATACATTGATAAGCCAAGGAACAACATGTGTGTTTACCAGTGAGTAAGTACACTATTCAACTACTCCTAATGAACTTTCTGATTACTGTGTTCTAGTTCTAATAAAGCTAAAACTAAAAGATTTGTTTTGATCAGAGAAAGAATTCTAAGGTCAAACTTCGCTCGTGCTCTCCCTAAAATTCATGTGATAATTTCATGCAGTCCAAACACACTATCAAGTATTAAAATAAACCTAACTGACAGCAGACAAGCCGTCCATCCACTGATCATTTTTTTGAATTAACCTAGACCGTCGAACGCCGCCCATCAACGATTTATCAACAATTTTGCTTGATTAAGCTTAGAGTTTTTTAGATGATTAACATCAACTTTCTTATCAAGTCTATATTATCGATGGAGCATGTGTAGGATCATGTGCAGGAGTTTTTTCAACCCGGTCTGCGGTTCAGAAGTGGACAAATGTACCATATGATTTTGGATCCAAGATGTCTTACTAAAGCTTTGAATATCTATATATGTACTAGATGATAAGACGGCATATGCATTGTATTATTCCTACTTGTTGTACCCATTATCAAATAAATAAAACTTTGATTTGACTCCTAGGTACTCCCGATCCACAATAGTCAAGCAAGTTGCATCGATCTCCAAACAACGCCGAACCAACGCAACTTTCAATCAATGTTCTCACGAGTACATAAACAATTCCCTCTCTTTTTAAGTACAACCAGCCGAATAGCAAAATTCGGATTTATCCTTTCAACAAAAATGGAGAACGGATATGAAGGCAAAGAGGATGAAGGAAAGCAACACGACTAGTGGAGGAGGATCATCGTGGTCGTGGGTGGAGATGATTTTGAGGGTTTTGGGTATGAGTGGGTCTGTATTTTAACCGATCAAAACACTCCACACTTAGGTTTTTTTCATCCCGAACAAGTGTTAGACAAATGACAAAATAAATTGAAATAGCTACGTGTGTGATGAGCTTAACTGTATCAGTGAGTTGTAGCACAGAGTGTGATACAGTTACTTGCACAGACTAAGGTAAATGAAAGTAAGGTGCAAAACAGTAAAGGACACAGAACACTTGGTGACCCAGTTCGGCTCAATGTAGCCTACGTCTGGGGGACTTCTCCTAAGTCCAAGGAACAATTCACTATCACAGTGTATAGTACAGATTTATGTTTGAACAGCCTTCCAAACTACTGATCCCCTATACTACCTTATCAGAGAATTGTGTGATCTAAGCTCCCCTTAGATCCAGAGACTCCCGTCTGTTCGATCAGACCTCCTCCCGAGACTGATGTAGATGAATCCAACTCGTAGATTCAGATTGTGGTTGGTCGTCGTCTGTGACAGTCGATCTGCTAGTCCTGAGTGGTACTAAGCAGCGACAACACCTTCTTGAACTCTGGGCGTTGTAGTGCGCAGCAACAATATATATGAGTTCAAGAAACAAGTAAAACAAGTGGCTTACCAACTTGCAGCCTTAATCCTCCAATGAAAGCTTGACGACCAGAAGCTTTGGATAATGAATTCAGCTTGCGGATTGAAGGCTCTCCACACGGCGTCTCTCTCAAGTGTTGCTTGGAGAAGAAACTAATTTCTTCTCTTCTATTTATAGCTGGTCGTGGAGATCTAGGTGATAAGAAAACCCTAGATCTGATTTTTTAAACCCTAGATATGATAGGAAATAATTCCGTTGAAATCTGCATATGATTATCTCATCTGAGTCGGTTTGGTGATGTGGCGGACGAGAATATCCAGATGATATCTTTCTTTCCTAAAACTCAGCAACTGTCCTGATTTTTCGGAACTGAAAGATACACCTTGCACAGATGCTAGCACAGACCAATTCGAGTACTTCTTGTACAGATTTGTGTTTTGCCTATATGGCACTTTATGCTCCAACAATCTCCCCCTTGACATGTGAGGCAAAACACTTCTTCTGCATGACCTGATTCATTCCAGTCTTTGCATCGTTCGCAGCAGAAAACACCATCAACAAGAACGCCACACAATAAAACCACACAATAAAACCACCACATTGCAGAGTTCTCCCCCTTTTTGACTCAACAGTGGCAAGGGACTACTCCTCTTCATGTTCATCTCTACGACAATACCCTCTTCAAGCCTTTCTATGACAATACTGCTCCGGCTAACTGAGCCAGGAGCTTGCACAGTTTGATTGAAAAGCAACTCCCCCTTACTACATGGCACGTCAGCAACACTTATAATAGTTCTGCTCAGCTGACTGCCCCTGATGTCAAGGCCTTCTAGTTCTTCATAACACAAAGGCCAAGTGCAGACCTTAGTGTCTCAAACCTCTCAGCGTTCAACGGCTTTGTCAGAATATCCGCTAGTTGTTTCTCTGTTGGCATGTGGAACAGACTGATGAGTTTATCTTCAACTAGCTCTCTAATGAAGTGATGTCTTATGTCAATGTGCTTTGTCCGCGAATGCTGTACTGGATCCTTAGAGATGCTGATTGCACTCATGTTGTCACAGTATAACGTCATGGTATTCTGCTCCAGTCCCACTTCCTTGAGCATCTGCTTCATCCAAAGCATTTTAGCACAACAGCTCCCCGCAGCCATATACTCCGCTTCAGTAGACGATAATGAAATACTGTTCTGCTTCTTGCTAAACCAGGATACAAGGTTATTGCCCACGAAGAAGCATCCACCAGAAGTACTCTTTCTGTCCTCGATGTTACCAGCCCAGTCTGCATCAGAGTATCCAACAATACAACCACTTGTATCTCTAGTGTACCACAGACCATAATCAGCAGTACCACTTACATATTTGATGATCCTCTTCACCTGCAACAAGTGACTTTCCTTCGGATCTGCCTGATACCTGGCACAGACTCCCACTGCTTGACAAATATCTGGTCTAGAAGCAGTCAGGTATAGCAGACTCCCGATCATGCTTCTGTACAAGGTCTGGTCCACTGAAGCTCCTGCATCATCCTTGGTGATCTTCACATGTGTAGCAGCTGGAGTTCTCTTGTGGGTAGCTTTGTCCAGTCCAAACTTCTTCACTAGATTTCTCGCATACTTGGCCTGAGTCAAGAAAATCCCTTGCTTCGACTGTACAACCTGCAGCCCCAAGAAGTAATTCAATTCACCCACCATGCTCATTTGAAACTCGCTTTGCATCTGAGCCACGAACTCATCCACCATCTTCTGAGAATTAGAACCAAACACGATGTCATCGACGTAGATTTGAGCGATGATAAAGTGTTGATTATCCTTTTTCACGAACATCGTCTTGTCTGTTCCTCCTCGAGTGTATCCCATGCTCATGAGGTATCGCGTTAATCTTTCATACCAAGCTCTAGGGGCCTGCTTGAGTCCATATAAGGCCTTCTTTAGTTTGTAGACATGATCCGGGCAGTGTGGGTCTTCAAAACCTTTAGGCTGAGCCACGTACACTTCTTCAAATAGTAGACCGTTCAAGAAGGCACTCTTTACATCCATCTGGAACAGTTTGAACTTCAAGTAACAAGCGACTGCGAGGAGAAGTCGAATAGCTTCCAGGCGTGCAACGGGGGCGAAGGTCTCGTCAAAATCAATACCCTCTATCTGAGTGTATCCTTGAGCAACCAGCCTGGCTTTGTTTCTCGTAATGTTGCCACTTTCATCTGTTTTGTTCTTAAATATCCACTTTGTGCCAATGATATTTACTCCAATTGGGCGGGGAACTAGATCCCATACATCGTTGCGGGTGAATTCTCCCAACTCTTCTTGCATGGCAGTGATCCAATGATCATCTTTCAAGGCCTCCTTTACATTCTTTGGTTCCACCTTCGACAAATAGCAGCTATGATTAATCATCTCTCTGTAATTAACATGAAATTTACCTCTAGTCTTGATCTTGTCTTGAAGGTTCCCAATGATACTCGTGAGAGGATGATTCTTCTGGATTCTGCTTGATGGTTGTATGCTTGAGTCACCACTTCTTGATTGAGTTTGATTCACCTCACTTTCATCAGCATCTTGCATGTGTACGTCATTATTCTCCCGAGCCGAGTCTAACACAGTCTCAGGCACAACTTCAAAATTCGCATCTGGTATATACTCTTGTACAGGCTGATGGAGTGTATCTTCAGAATCTTGCATATTTGTATCATCATGTTTCTCAGCTGAATCTGGCACCGTTTCAGGCACAATTTTGGAATTTGCATCTGGTACAGACCCTTGTATAGGCTTAGGACGAGTATACTGAGTCTCCATATCATCATCTGATTCTTGCCTTAGGTGTGAGTCCTTGGCATCATCGATTACAACATTGATTGACTCGATCACTATTCTGGTTCTCTTATTGTAGACACGATAGGTTCTGCTGTTTGGAGAATAACCCAGGAACAGTCCTTCATCACACCTCCTGTCCAGCTTCTGCCTTTGCTCCCTATCCGTCAGCACATAACAAGTGCTACCAAACACGTGGAAGTGCTTGACTGTGGGCTTTCTTCCTTTCCAGAGCTCATAGCTGGTTTTGTCCATCCCTGGTCTAATCAGAACTCTGTTCAGGACGTAGGTAGCGGTTGACATAGCTTCGGCCCATAAGTGCAGAGGGACGTTCTTTGCATGTAGCATGACTCTTGCCATTTCTTGCACAGTTCGATTTCTCCGCTCAACTACTCCATTTTGTTGCGGTGTGATGGGAGATGAGAATTGATGTACAATACCTTGCTCATCACAGAACCGGGCAAACTTCTCATTCTCAAATTCCCTCCCATGATCACTTCGAATGGACAAAAGATTTTCTCCACGATCTCTCCTCTCATTGATCAGTAGAGTAGCAAGTTGTATAAAAGCTTGCACAGTCTCAGATTTCTCACGTAGGAACATGATCCAAGAGTATCTGGTATAGTCATCTATACATACGAATGCGTACCTCTTTCGACCGAGACTCTCCACCTGCATAGGTCCCATCAGGTCCATATGTAGTAGCTCCAGCGCACGCTTTGTGTAAACTTTATCCACCTTTTTGTTTACTTCTCGAGTCTGCTTTCCTGCTTGACAATCACCACAAATAATTTGCATATCACCTCTGATAACAGGAATACCTTCAATCAACTTCTCATTGGAGAGAAATTTCAGAGATCTGAAGTTGATGTGTCCCAGGCGTTGATGCCAAAGATGTATTTCATCGCACCTACTCAGCATACAAGTAACTGCTCCTGGAGTTGCAGCACGGCTTAGTAAGTAGCAGTTGTTGCTTGCACGGTCTCTTTCCATTACGCAAACTCCGTGTTTGTTGTAAACATGGCAAGAGTTTCTTGAGAACTGTACCTGATTACTGTTATCGCACAGTTGACTGATACTAATCAGGTTGGCTTTTAACCCGTCAACCCAGTAAACATAATCAAGGCGTGGCATGCCTGGCACATTCAGTGTTCCCTTGCCTAGAACTCTTGCTCTTTTTCCGTCACCAAATGTCACATGGTGGCCGTTGATCTGTCTCAGATTGGTTAGGTATTCTCGAACTCCAGTCATGTGTCTTGAGCAGCCGCTGTCAAAGAACCAGCTCTCTTCATCTTCCTTGTCAGTTGAACTGTACGAGACATAGCAGCTTTGATCATTCCTTGGTCTCCACACCATTCTGCCTCGTCTCCTTGTTGGTTCTTCATACTGGATGTCACGTCTATAACGATAACAATGACGTTTGATGTGTCCAGGTATGTTGCAGTAGTAACACACCCTAGCACGTTGCCATTCTTCAGCTCTTGGGACACAATACCAACTGTCACCTTCTCTGGCACAGACAGACTCATCAGTGGTCTTGTGCTTGTTGTCTTTAGGAACTGTGCCACTGGCCTTCACAAACTTCGTATCACCACTTTTCTTCTTCCCAGTGAATCCAAGCCCTGTAGTATCTTTCATTCTCTTCTGCATAGATAAGATCTGGTTCAGATTTCTGGACCCTGTGTTCAGACTGTTCAGGACCTTCTTGATTGAAGCCATCTTCTTCAAGAGCTTCTTCGATTCTTGTTTGTCTCCTTCAGCCTTTTGTTTCAGATTTTCTACTTCTTTCTCCAGATTTTCTTTCTCCTGTGCAAGGGTGTCGGCTTTGGATTTCAGCTTCTGCTTTTCCAGCTTCAAAGAGATAACACCTGCATTTAGTCTCCTGTTAATGTCTACCAGCTCAGTCCACTTTGAGAACAATAGTGCATATTTCTCAGCGATGCACTCATCAGTGATTTCTTCTCCATCACTTTCTTCGGCTTCGCTCTCTTCAATATTGGAACCATCTTTGTGATCAGTGCTGGCACAGTCCGGGACACAGTCTATCATGCTTGTCAGTGCAACAAAGTTGCTTGTCTCTTCCTCCTCTGTGCTCTCTTCGGTCTCGTCATCACTCCAGCTGATATTCAGGGACTTGCCATTCTTCTTCTTCAGGATGTTAGCACACTCTGCTTGTATGTGGCCGTAACCTCCGCATTCCCTGCACTTTATTCCTTTGGTCCGTCCACAATTCCCATTCTCCTTCTGGTCAGACTGTCTCTCCCGCGGCTGGAAATCCACTCTCCTGGCATCTAAATTTTTAGACTGATTCAGGCTGTTCTGGGTAGCACCTCTACGGTTGATCTTCTTCAACAGTTTATTGAAGTTCTTCGTGAGTAACGCTAGTTCCTCACTCACTCCATCAGTGGATTCATCGTCTACCACAGTCTCAGCCTTGAAACCTACAGATTTAACCTTGGATTCTGGAACAGTCAGGTGTTGCAGTTCATAGGTGCACAGATTTCCAATCAATTCTTTCCAGCTCATGGTCTTTGTATTGTTTGCCTCTTCTATAGCGGTCACCTTCATAGTAAATCGTTTGGGCAGAGACCTCAGAATCTTTTGCACAACCTTCTCTTCAGGTAGAGCTTCACCAAGGGTAGAAGCCTCATTCACAATGTCACATACTCTGGCGTTAAAGTCCTTGATGGATTCATCCTCATGCATCTTTAGCTCCTCAAATCTGGATGTCAACATCTGAATTCTGGACTGTTTCACCTATTCAGTTCCTTCAAAGTGAGTGGACAAGGTATCCCATGCCTCTTTTGCGCTTTCACAGTTCAGGATAAGTTTGAAAATTTGCTCGTCTACCGCTGAGAAGATGGCATTGAGAGCTTTGGCATTCCCCATGGCGAGACGCTCCTCCTGTTCAGTCCATTCTATTTCTGGTTTAGGTACAACCCTTCCTTGATCAGTTGCCAACAGAGGAGGTTCCCAGCCAGTTAGCACAGATCTCCACGCTTTCTCATCCACGTTCTTAATAAACGCCTTCATCCTGGCCTTCCAATAGCCATAATTATGTCCTTCTAACAGCACCGGACGAGTAGTGCTTTGTCCTTCCTTGATGCTCATCTTAAAACAGTGGCTAGCTTCCCAAGAATCTACTCCGTATGTTGAGAACTTGCTCTGATACCAATTGAAATAGCTACGTGTGTGATGAGCTTAACTGTATCAGTGAGTTGTAGCACAGAGTGTGATACAGTTACTTGCACAGACTAAGGTAAATGAAAGTAAGGTGCAAAACAGTAAAGGACACAGAACACTTGGTGACCCAGTTCGGCTCAATGTAGCCTACGTCTGGGGGACTTCTCCCAAGTCCAAGGAACAATTCACTATCACAGTGTATAGTACAGATTTATGTTTGAACAGCCTTCCAAACTACTGATCCCCTATACTACCTTATCAGAGAATTGTGTGATCTAAGCTCCCCTTAGATCCAGAGACTCCCGTCTGTTCGATCAGACCTCCTCCCGAGACTGATGTAGATGAATCCAACTCGTAGATTCAGATTGCGGTTGGTCGTCGTCTGTGACAGTCGATCTGCTAGTCCTGAGTGGTACTAAGCAGCGACAACACCTTCTTGAACTCTGGGCGTTGTAGTGCGCAGCAACAATATATATGAGTTCAAGAAACAAGTAAAACAAGTGGCTTACCAACTTGCAGCCTTAATCCTCCAATGAAAGCTTGACGACCAGAAGCTTTGGATAATGAATTCAGCTTGCGGATTGAAGGCTCTCCACACGGCGTCTCTCTCAAGTGTTGCTTGGAGAAGAAACAAATTTCTGCTCTTCTATTTATAGCTGGCCGTGGAGATCTAGGTGATAAGAAAACCCTAGATCTGATTTTTTTAAACCCTAGATAAGATAGGAAATAATTCCGTTGAAATCTGCATATGATTATCTCATCTGAGTCGGTTTGGTGATGTGGCGGACGAGAATATCCAGATGATATCTTTCTTTCCTAAAACTCAGCAACTGTCCTGATTTTTCGGAACTGAAAGATACACCTTGCACAGATGCTAGCACAGACCAATTCGAGTACTTCTTGTACAGATTTGTGTTTTGCCTATATGGCACTTTATGCTCCAACATAAATAAATCAACTGTCAAAGCTCTACGACCATCTATTTTTGAGTGACCCATTCGGATTTCATGTGACTAATCATAGTTAATCTAAACATCGAAGCAATAACTCACTGTCGTAGAGGGCACGAATGCATTAGACATATGCATCAAACCTTTAAACTCCTAGGTCGACTTATAGTATCGTGAGAGTTTTCAGAAAAAGGAATACCTACAAACCTCATAAGCAGCTAGAACTATTCTAGTATGAATGCGTGAATGAATGCTCCATAGAGTTGTGTCGTACCTTGGTTTCATTGTATTACGTCAATTTCAAATCATACCTCGTCATCAAAGTGTTCAGGTCATCATAGTTCTAACGAGATATGAATTCAACTTGTCAGTGCACAAGACTAGAAAACGTCTAATCAAGTGTTGCAAATAGTTCTACTGATTTGCACCAAGAGGACTATGACAAAGTGTTATACCCCGCATTTAAATCATTATTTTTTTTTTCTTTTACATTTGACAAAAAAAAGAAGAGAAAACGTGGGCTGTGTTGGGCTGTCAACGAAGAGACGTGGTTAGTAGGAGGTTTAGGGTTACAAAAAAATTATATATATATAAATGAATACAATCAATCTCGACAACTCATTTCTCATTCTTCTCAATCGGCATCTCAAACCCTAGATCAGTAGGGACCAAGCCGGGCGATGAGAGAAACGGAAGCCCCTTCAATTTCATGGCTTTCGGTTTGCGACGATAGATACATCTATAGAGGTAGGAGGAACGTATTGTTTGAATATAGTTGGAGAGGAAACAATAATACGGCTGCCGGGAAAGGAGTATATAAGAACGCAAGCTAGTGGGGATGTCGTTGGAAAATCATTTGAAAAGTCAGGGAAGCATATGAAATAGCGGAGGAGACTCGGGAAGGGAGCCATATGTGCTTTTGTCTCCGGGAGATGATTTGGTGATTCGCGCATATAAAGAAAACAGTACAAGAGGTAAAGCAAAGTCTTTTTTTATAAGAAACGGACACTGGGGAGAAGTTGCGCTCAATCACCCAGTTGCTCTTGATGGGTTTCAAGATTTTCAAAGTAAGCTGATAGGAGAGGCAAATAATTTGGAAGCAGCAGACCACTAATGGAGTTGTTTCAGTGGTAAAGTGTTATCAAGTCAGATGGGCATTAGTGAATTTATAAGGGAACCTTTGGAGTTTGGATCCAGTTGTTCAAGTGCAGTAATTATGCGATCGCATTTGAGTTTTGATCGGGAGCGTAACGGTAAGTTTATAATATATTTTATTATCGTATCGATTAATTACATTAAAAGTTATACCTGGTTAATGGCAAAAACGATACGAGATCGAAACCACTTTCGTCTTAACAAAGACGTTAAACTATACGACGTGAGTAAATAATATGCTTATGTTTATTTTATATTACCTATATATTAGTACGTATAATACTACTTGGGTAAAAATAAGAGAAGTAGGGAAACGATATTTTTCCCCCTCGTCTTTACAAAGACGTAAAACATGTTATGAGATATATGATATGGTGACTACGTACTGATATACTTGTGGAGATGAGCTGATGTTGCACATGCATCATTGCATTCACGACATACATGACATGAGATGATTCTGGCGAGGCAAGGCCCGCACCCTGATATGATTCTGGCGAGGCATGGCCCGCACTCTGAGATATTCTGGCGAGGCTCAGCCCGCACTCTGATATGGTCCAGATCGGCAGTGAAGACTGCCCACAGACTCTGTGCATTCACGCATTCACGCATCCACGCATTTATATACGCATGTGATATATGGAGTTATTGATGTGATACGAGTATTGGAGCACATATGAAAAGCTGCATAAGATGTTTACGGATTCATATGTTTATGTGTGCACTAAATGATACAACGTATTAATACAATATATGTTAAAAGAAAAAGACATGTATGGAAAATCAAACTCACGGTAATAAAGTATGTTATTTACTTACTGAGTCTCCCCCGACTCACCCCCCATATTTCCCCCTAATTTTCAGATAAGTGATCTACTAGTTTGAGAGCTGTCATTCTTCTTCGCGCAAGAGTCTTCGCGTTCATGTATGGTGCCATCCAACCAGTTCCCTCATTGGAGTCGTTTTAGTTTTTTCTTTCTTCCACTTTAGAGTATTGCTCTGTGGTACTTGAGCAGGACTTGGATATTGTTGTTTTGTTCCGCAAACTATTTTATTATTCAGTTATATGTTATCATTTGTGAATTATTTATTAATATTTGTTAAGAAAAGTATAGAGGCTTGCTTGACATTTGACATAAGTGTCAAGCGCCGGTCTCGGCCTACATTTTTGGGTCGTGACAAAGTTGGTATCAGAGCCCTTAGGTCCTCATAGTACACGGAGCTAGGACTAGTAGAATTTTGATTATGGTAGTGAAGGGCCTCTCCTCTATAAACGACGTTCTGCTAGGACCTTTAGGAATCCTTTTCTCATTTTTCTCTCTTAAGTCAATTCTTTGATCCTCGTGTCTCTTTGATTTCTAGTAATATAATTTCTCATCTAAGTTGTGATGGCATCGGTAATTGAAAATGAAAAACGTGGCATTTTCTAGTCGTTCGATTATTAGTCAAATTATTTAAAGTTAAAGAGAGATCCTTGATGGACCATAATTATACGAATCAAAAACATAGTAAAACCCACTAAATTAGACTGTTGTTCTATTTAACTTTTGCTTGTTAGTTCCGATTTATATCTACAGGGTATTTTGGACTCTAGAGAGAATACACGCTTAGGAGAGGATTTTACGATGAAAAGATGTTACGAGTCAGTCCAAGGTCACGATCAGACGCTGAATGCAGAAATCTCAAGATCCTGACATCGAATTGCTCAAAACAAATCCAACCGAGGAACAACCAAAGTCAGACCGGAGCGAAAATGGACTGATAGTTTTGTGAAAACTACACAAAACTCACACAAAACTCATCCTTATCCATCCAAGACCGGCGGCTTTTGGAGGGTCACCTCCCCTCCTCCTCCTTCCCACCTTCAACCAGCGGCTTTTACCTTCCATGGAGCTTCCATGGAGATGATGCCAAGTGTTGCTCCTCCTCACCACTTCTTCTCCTCTCCCATGGCTATAAATAAGAGCTCCCCCTTCACTTGAAAAACATCCCACAATCCACAATTCACTTCTCTCTCTAGAAAGTTTGGCATTTGTAAGTTTGGTTTTTGAAATAATACTCCTCTTGGTTCTTGAGTATTATAACGGTTTGAAATAATACTCCTGTTGGTTCTTGAGTATTATAACAGTTTTAGAGAATACTCCTGTTGGTTCTTGAGTATTCAGTAGGATTGGGAATACTCATGTTGGTTCTTGAGTATTCCACCCCCTCTCTTCTTACTGTCTTTCAAAAACCCCAGAGTATTTAGCTATGGTATCCACCTCTATGGATATTCGTAGCTAAACTCTTTATTCGGTTGAAGGGGCGTACTTGTATTATAAATGTTTTAGACTATTTTAGTATTTTTTTTCTCTGTATTCAAAACTTGTTCTATGTGCCATATATTAGGTCAGAACTTCCAAGGTTGAGTGGATGCTTGAAATGGCAAAGCTCTTCCGTGGAAGTTCGTGAACATACTCGGGTAAGTGGATGCTTGAAATGGCAAAGCTTATCTGAGGAGTTCGATCTCTCTCAAACACCATTTGGATAAATCGGAAAAGACAATCCAAATGGATGCACATAGGCTAGTATACCTTGAAATGGGGTGCTAGTCTGAGTAGAACAAGGGCTCTACATTTTTTGCAAAAGATTAGACAGTGTTGCAAGTCGAGTGCTTGAAATGGCCTTGATTCACTTTCGAACACTTTTGCAAAAGACTAGACAGTGTGGCAAATCGAGCGCTTGAAATGGCCTTGATGCACGTTTGAATACTTAGAAGGATTACTAAAATGATAAAACAGGCTATGATGCAATGCCCTCGAAACCGAATGCTTCCCTTGAATTACAAAACCCCCTTGTATTTACTTTTCTAGTATAACTGCCTTAATCAACTGCACTCACCTTCCGGAGGACTCGCAAATCACGCATCACCCACTGTAAGTCTTTCTTTTTACTTTTCAGTATTTATTTTTCTGTAATTTACTTTTCCGCACTCAAAACCAAAAACAACCAAAAAAGCCACTTAGTAATAACCGCTAAAATCTCAATCAACCTTAAAACACGCTCCCTCGCTGTACAAATCCCTTAAAGAACAACGTATCCCCCTAATTCCCTAGGGTTCGACCCCTACTTACCACTTGCTACCCAGTAGTAAAGTCGCGAGTAGGGGACTTATAAATTTATTCTTGACGTTTGCACACGACGACTGTGCGTCCGTCAATCCTACTTAATATGTATAGTGAAAGATCAAGTTCATAATAATGATATTTAAAAGTTGATTACTACATGATTGTAAAATGAGAGGGATAAGAAATGGGTGATCAGTGCATCGTTACATACTTCTGTTATATAGTAGTAATCGAAATCCTTGTAAGGTTCACGACAAGTTGTAGATGTGATAATAATCACATGGGAAGAATAAAGTACAAAAGTAGATATTTATTGTGATACTTATGCCAAAAGGATTGAACTGTGTTAAAAATTGCTATGGAGTTCACATGAAAAAGAGGAAGAAGATAAAGTTGTACGAGAATTGAAGATACTGCGAAGTTAAAACGTCGTGTATTTTTTTTACTTTGGAGATCATCTGATTTATCAGTTAGGTTGTAGTTATCATTATATGAAGAGCGACTAGGTATTAAATAGTTGAAGGAAAGGGAGGAAGACGGCGATGTTATTTATAATTATGGTTTATAAAAAGAATTTGTTGTGGCTTAGTTTGACAGTGGTTTCTGGATAACAAAAAAATGATGAGTATGAAAGTTGCTTGTCTGAAATGGTAGGAGTATTTCCAGGCTATCAAGGATGTACCTTAAGAAACCAATATATGTGATAATCGTAAAGTTAAAACTGTTATAAATTAGTAGCCCTAGATTTATGTGAGGACGCAATCATATGTCATGCTTTAGATATCAAGTCAATTCTATATGAGATAAAAGTTTATCATCATCTAATACAAGGTATTGATGGTTCGTAGCTTGAAAAATATTTGAAGCGTTTGATGGTGATATAGGACACAAGAATTCAGATGCACGTGACAGATAAGATATTTGCAATTGTCAAAGTTGAATTCACGACCCAAAAATGTAGGCCGAGAGCGGCGCTTGGCACCTATGTCAAATGTCAAGCAAGCCTCTATACTTTTCTTAACAAATATTAATAAATAATTCACAAATGATAACATATAACTGAATAATAAAATAATTTGCGGAACAAAACAACAATATCTAAGTATTGCTCAAGTACCACAGAGCAATACTCTAAAGTGGAAGAAAGAAATAACTGCAACGACTCCAATGAGGGAACTGGTTGGATGGCACCATACGTGAACGCGAAGACTCTTGCGCGAAAACGAATGACAGCTCTCGAACTAGTAGATCACTTATCTGAAAATTAGGGGAAAATATGGGGGGTGAGTCGGGGGAGACTCAGTAAGTAAATAACATACTTTATTACCATGAGTTTGATTTTCCATACATGTCTTTTTCTTTTAACATATATTATATTAATACGTTGTATCATTTAGTGCACACATAAACATATGAATCCGTAAACATCTCATGCAACTTTTCATATGTGCTCCAATACTCGTGTCACATCAATAACTCCGTATATCACATGCGTATATAAATAATGCGTGGATGCGTGAATGCACAGAGTCTGTGGGCAGTCGTCACTGCCGGTCCGAACCATATCAGAGTACGGGCTGAGCCTCGCCAGAATATCTCAGAGTGCGGGCCATGCCTCGCCAGAATCATATCAGAGTGCGGGCCTTGCCTCGCCAGAATCATGTCATGTATGTCGTGAATGCAATGATGAATGTGCAATGTCAGCTCATCTCCACAAGTATATAAGTACGTAGTCACCATATCATATATCTCATAACGTGTTTTACGTCTTTGTAAAGACGAGGGGGGGAATATCGTTTCCCTACTTCTCTTATTTTTACCCTAGTAGTATTATACGTACTAATATATATGTAATATAAAATAAACATAAGCATATTATTTACTCACGTCGTATAGTTTAACGTCTTTGTCAAGACAAAAGGGGTTTCGATCTCGTATCGTTTTTGCCATTAACCGGGTATAACTTTTAAGATAACTAATCGATACGATAATAAAATATATTATAAACTTACCGTTACGCTCCCGATCAAAACTCAAATGCGATCGCATAATTACTGCACTTGAACAACTGGATCCAAACTCCAAAGGTTCCCTTATAAATTCATTAATGCCCATCTGACTTGATAACACTTTACCACTGAAACAACTCCATTAGTGGTCTGTTGCTTCCAAATTACTTGCCTCTCCTATCAGCTTACTTTGAAAATCTTGAAACCCATCAAGAGCAACTGGGTGATTGAGCGCAACTTCTCCCCAGTGTCCGTTTCTTATAAAAAAAGACTTTGCTTTACCTCTTGTACTGTTTTCTTTACATGCGCGAATCACCAAATCATCTCCCGGAGACAAAAGCACATATGGCTCTCTTCCCGAGTCTCCTCCGCTATTTCATATGCTTCCCTGACTTTTCAAATGATTTTCCAACGACATCCCCACTAGCTTGCGTTCTTATCTACTCCTTTCCCGGCAGCCGTATTATTGTTTCCTCTCCAACTATATTCAAACAATACGTTCCTCCTACCTCTCTAGATGTATCTATCGTCGCAAATCGAAAGCCATGAAATTGAAGGGGCTTCCGTTTCTCTCTTCGCCCGGCTTGGTCCCTACTGATCTAGGGTTTGAGATGCCGATTGAGAAGAATGAGAAATGAGTTGTCGAGATTGATTGTATTCGTTTTTATATATATAATTTTTTTGTAACCCTGAACCTCCTACTAACCACGTCTCTTCGTTGACAGCCCAACACAGCCCATGTTTTCTCTTCTTCTTTTTTTGTCAAATGTAAAAGAAAAAGAAAAAAAATATAATGATTTTAATGTGGGGTATAACAAAAAGACACCCACTGTCTCTGTTCTTATTTCTAATGGCGGCTGAAGGACTCTCAAGAATGATAACAAGGAAAAGAAACGGAAAATTTCCCAACTTTGCTTAAAATGGAACATTGCTTTCCAATTTTACACAATCTCTAGATTAGTTTCCCAATTTACACTAGTTTTCTAACGACGTCTTAACATTAAAACACTCCTGCCAATAGCGACTTAAGCCTCGTGGCATTTTTGTGCCAAAATATGCAGTCATGTGGCATAATATTACCAAACAAGCTTAAGCCAATGTTAGAGACATCGTCTCACCTTAAAACGCTGTTGGTAGGAGCATTCTAATATAAATTCAGAGGAAAAACTAGGGCTCGAAACTTAAGCCGCTGTTACTCACGACGTTTTAATAAAAAATAGATTTAAACGATCCACATCAGCTGCTGACTCACACATTTTTGCCCAAAACGCCACGAGGCTTAAGCCGCTGTTGGCAGGAGCGTTTTAATGTTAAGACGCCCTTGGAAACAACGTCTTAGAAAACTAGTGTAAATTCGGAAACCAATCTGCAGATTGTGTAAAATTGGAAACCAATCTGCAGTTTTAAGCAAGTTGGGAAATTATCCAAAAGAAACAAGGGTAATTTAAGGGAGTGGAATGGGTGAAGAATACGGAAAAATTGACCCACTTACAGTTTGCTGCTAATTTTCCGCAATGCGAATGTAGTGAAGGTCTCAATGCTAAAGTTAATTTTGAAAACCTTCGAGGCTACATAGGGGCTAAATATTAAATACAAAAAAAGAAAGTGTGTAGGCATTGGAGTGAAATGGGAGCAGGTGGAAATATTCTCTCAAATCCTAGAATGCGAGACATGAAGCTTCCCAATAAGATATCTGGGCATTCAAGTAGGAGCCAACCTAGGGAGTGTTAAATCATGAGAACCAATTATAAACAGATTTAAACAGAAGCTGGCATCGTGGAAAAGCTCTAATTTATCGATGGCGGCCAGACTCATTTTGATTAAAGGACCTCTATGCAATTTGCCGGTTTACTATGCTTCTATTTACAAGATGCCGAACCAAAAGTGGCACTTGGAAAGGATCCAAAGAAGTTTTCTTTTGGACAAAACATATGTCGGAAAGAAAATACACCATGTGAAGTGACAAATAATGCAGAGGCCTAGGTATTACGGAGGCTTAAGAATTCAAGGTATGGTAGAAAGAACTTGGTTCTATTAGCAAAATGGTGGTGGAGACTTGTTTCCTCGAAGGATGGCCTATGGAAAAGAATGATATTGGAGAAGTATGCCATTCAGGATGCACACAATTTGAATAGAGTTAGCCTCAACGAGAACAAGACCTCAAGGAGCTGGAAAGAGGTCTTAAGAGCTGTAAATAAAAGTTCAGAAGTGGGCTTAACATTAAGGGGAGGATTGGGGGTAAAACTGGGGAGACGAGACATGCTTAAATTCTGGGAAGATGCGTGGTTAAGGAAATCAACTTTAAAGCAGCAATTTCCTAAACTGTGCGAGTTAGTAAAAAACAATAAAGCTAAGATAATAGAGGAGATATTGGATATAAGGGGTTTGGAATTGGCTGCTGATTTTTTGGAGAAATTTGTATTATTGGCAGGAGAGGGACGGAGATAAACTGATATAGTGTCTTAGTCATGTACAAGTGAAAGATTCAAAAGGTGATCCGATAATATGGTCCTATTCAAAAGATGTAATGTTTCAAACAAACTCACTGATCAAGACAGCCATGGGAATTATATGTAAGAAAAATAAATGGAAAAAATTCACATATCAATTTTGGTCGGATTTGGCACCTCCGAAAGTTGAGATGCTGACCTGGAGAGTCTAGTAAGATAGCCTTCCTTGAGAGTTTACTAGGATAGGATTCCCTCAAAGGAGGCCTTGGCAAGGAGAGGAATCCTAAGGGAGGGGCATATAGAGTTAGAGGATGTAGAGTTGGTGTTTAAGGTGGTGGAGAGTCAATCGGGCCACCAACAACAATGAAAATCCTACTTCAGATCTCGGTAATAATGAAAACTTCAAAAAACGTATAAGATTTTGGAAGACAGTAAGCTACGCGGCCATTTGGTCAATTTAGGAGGAACAAAACCGAAGATGTTTTACAAATCAGGAATGATCGATGGAAGCGACAAGGGAATTAATAAAGATTATGTTAGCCTGGTGGGTAAAATATTGAAATTCAGGGAGCCCTTACTCCATATCTACCATAGGAAGATGTATTGAAGAGGTCATCAGTAATTCTTAACAGGATTAGAGACACTAAAATGCGGCGGAGGAGGTACATCAAAGAGATTGAACAACAAATCATAAAAAAAATTAAAGAGGGAGAAGTAGAATTGCATACACGATCTAAATGGAACTGCGTCGACAAAGAGAGCGGCTGGTAGAAGAGACGGAGGAAAAAGCGAAAGTGTAATTGATCTAAGAGATTAGGAGTAAAAACACTTAACGTAATTTAGTGAAAAATTGAAAGGGTCACAAGAGTGGACTGTACATGGGATGATAGCGCATTGATCTTGCAAAAGATCACTTTAACATATAAAAAAAAGGAAAAGTACAATTTGATTATCTGAACTACCATTCCATTTCAAATCAAATGCCGAACTAACAATTTTCATAATTCCAATACCAAAGGACCAAACTGAAATAAAAAAAGTTTATACCACAAAGGCCATGAAATATTTTCACACTAATATTTTTTAAGGGTATGAATAAAATGTATTACATAAAGTAGCAGTTGCGCAAAGTGAAATTCTAAAAGCACAAAATTGCCTAGTAGCAGTGTCTATGGATCTCAAGTATATGAGGAAGCCATAATTTATGAGACCATAATCATCCGTCTGGTCATTGTACTCAAGCTGCTTCCTTTTGATATTTGATGAGTCAACCCAAATTGCGAAATCTTCCATATTCCCTTCCCCTTGCATCACACTGCTTCAACAGATGCATCAACTTCTACACAGACTGACACGTAGACAAATACTTCTTGTAATCATCTCTGCCAATGACGAAATATTTCTACATAACATGTGCCTCTCTATGACCTCCTTCCCACTTCCATTCCAAGACACAATAGTTTAGTATATAAATACCAAGCTTCCACGCTGATACCACTGTTGGAGTTACTGAAAAATCCCATCAATTGCTCATACGAACAATATTCAACACCTCCATAACATGGTAAATGTGAACAAGAAAAATCGCACCTGTTCCAGAATTACTAAGCACCACCATATATTATGAAATTTCAATGTAAGTAAATGGAGGAAAAGCACATCAGTACATGAATTGCCGGAATCAATATGTGTCTCCTAAAACCAAATGTAATCATTCTTCAGTCTTGGAGCATAAAAACTAATCAATATCCAAAGTTAGTGACAACTTCATTCAAGAAGGAATTCAGGTCACATTTAGGCATAGTAGCAGGCCAATTCGAAGATCAAAAGCAGATCCAATCATTAGAAAGCGCTGTATCCTCATTAGAGATAAAGTACCTGGGGAGTCTTGAAAACTACATGAACCTCCTAAGCATAGCATCGTTCCCGATCGCAAGTCACAACCCCTACCACAATTTACTACAATCTCTCAGTGACCAAACCACGATCGCAGACACCCCAATCAAATCGTTCAGCACCACCCGATCTCCAATTACTCGTTGAGTGCCAGCAACTGATCCTCTTAAAAAATAAAGTAACGACTAATGTCCACACACAACAGCCACGAGTCGATCAGAAGGGAGTAGGCAATGCAAAATAGAGATCACGATCGCGTAACTGATGAAAAATCACCAAAAGTATTCTGGATAAATCGATAGCATCGAGTCAAATAGTCGATGAACTCTACGCATACACGTCAATAGAAGACGGGAGAGGAGAAGGTTTAACGGCATTTGTGATATAAACTTTTTTAATTTCAATTTGGTCCTGTGGTACTGGAATTGTGAAAATTGTTAGTTCGGTACTTGATTTGAAACGAGGTGGTAGTTCAGATAATCAAATTATTTTTCTCTTTAAAAAAAAAGGGAAAACTACATTTTGATTACCTGAACTACCGTCCTATTTCAACATAAGTACCGAACTTTTAATTTTTTCAAATTAAGTACTTGGGGTCAAATTATAATTAAGAGAAATTTAATAACATAAAGGCGTTAATCTTTTGACCATTTAGTTTAACCCTAACCGCAATCGAATGAGTTAACAGAGAAACGCGAAGCTCATGCGCGATGAGTTACAGCCTGAAAACGCGATGACGCAAACGGAAGAAACATATAAGCAACTCACTCTGTATAAGCAGCTCAGGTATCATCTTGAAAATGCCCGTTCGCAGCTCTCTATATATACCCTAGTGCTGCCTCCTCGTCCACGTACCATCAAATCGTAGCTCTGTATCTGAATTTTACATCCTCCAAATCGAGCAGCCGCTTCCATCTCTCTCCGCCGCTGAGATTAAATCTCTCTGCAATTTTTTTCAATCTGTCGACATGGCTCAATCTTTTGCCAATGTGAATGTTGTCGCTAACAGATTGTTGAAACTCGAAATTCGAAACATAAAAGTTTAATCTTTATTTAAATTTTGGGTTTCTGTGCTATGCTCTGTTTTGGGGTTTTAGAAACAGGGTGTGTAAAGTATATGAATTTTGATTGTGGCAGGAGGGGTTTTGCGGTGCTTTATCAAGCAGTCGAAGGTTCTAGAAAGAAAGTGATGATCCAGAAGCCGACTAAGATGGAGCCAGCGCCATGGATTCCCGATCCAAAAATAGGGTACTACAGGCCGGAGAACGCGCCGGATGAGATCGACTTGGCGGAGCTGCTTGCGATGCTGCTGAAGCCGATCAAGAACAAAAGAACTGAAATCATGGACTCCCTTTTTTCAAGTTTTATTGTAGTTTAGTTTGGTTTATCATGAACTGGTTTGTACAGCGCTATTTCAACGGCGTTTATGTTATTAAATTTCTTTTAATTATAATTTGATCCAAAGTACTTAATTTGAAAAAATTGAAAGTTCGGTACTTATGTTAAAATAGGACGGTAATTCAGCATGATGAAGTATGTGCCATGCCTCTTCCATTAGACGAAAATCCTCACATTTTATCCTCAAGGTTGGATTCAGTGACTTCTACATTCACATCTAGTGGAGTTTGAGAGATTATTTTGCCAAATAGGTTCAGGACATTGTCTCTTGTCTCTCGGTTCCAACAATATTCTGCAAACCTACACATGGGTGAGCAAAAATATGTCAATTCCAATACATAGCAATGACTAATAAAGTTCCAACTTCCAAAGTGGCAATAAGTATGAAAAGTTTGATGAATGATGAATCAACTCTCTAAAAATACAAAACCAAAAACAAAGAAAAATTACCTCAAGTCATCCCCCATCTTCTGTTTCCCGCATTGACCAAGCAACTTCAAACAAGAAGCGTGCATCCTATAGAAGGGATCAACAGCTGATGGGTTCAAAGCAATAGCTTCATTATAATATGAGAATGAAATTTCATGTGAAAGTCCAAGCTTTTCAGACAGTTTCCCCGTATAAAATGCATGCGTCCGGTCTTCCCTACATTACGAGAAGCAAATATATCATGAATCGAAAGCAAAACCAGGACAGTAATCACTGCGTTTTGTAAATGGGAAACATACTCAAGTGCAGAGGCTTTCTTGAAATGCTTCAACAAGTTCTCAGAATAATTTATCCATGTTGCAACTGTTACAAGAATAACTTAACGCTGATCGTTCGAGGGCACCACATTCTGGATCTGGAGGTTATCATACTACACTAAAGCTAGCAACTCATGTATCTCGTGCTAAAAAAAATCATTGTACGAGTCAAGATTCTTAACATAATATAGAAATCAACATGACTTCTGATGAACAAAGAAAATAACATTAAGACACGTGAATTATTAATTATGATGGCAGATGTAAACACACATATCCGCGATAACAGTTAGATGCTACAAAGTGTGATATATACATGCTTTGTGATACCAAATAGGTTCTTAAGATCTTATTACTATTAGAGAAATCTTAATGCACAAAACCTGTTCAGCAGATCTCTGTGCTAAGGCCAGACTCATTAGTAAGCACCTTCTGCTCCTTCTTCGACATGTCTCAATTCTTTGAGGTCAGGTTGTATTCTTTTTCCACTCAGTAACATTTGTATGCTTACTTCCACCATTTGGCAACCAATCCATCTCCTATCAAATGAAATTACACCACAAGTTCGGTGGACGATCTAGATGTGCATAAATATATGAACTAAGCTTTCAATAATATCCTCAAGATATCAAAAACTCCGAGAAAACTTAACCTCATCATATATGTGGGCGAGTCGTTGCCAACTCTCAAAGTGTAAGGGATTGTATAGAAAATCAAATTTATACAATTTCGCATTCGGCTCAATATATTCTTCACCCTTTTGGTAAGCACAAAGCGAGACCACTTATCAGTAGCATATATGTCCTCCGACTAAGCAAGGAGATAATACAAATAACAGTAGACATCTAAATATTGCTCGGATCTGCAATAAGACAGTTATCTGTTATTATGCAATAAGATCAAGAGAACGGAGGCAACTAAAATTCGTAAGCTTGTCTACCTGCCCATGGATGATGACGTGACGTCTTAACCAGCTGAGTACCTCCAGAGTCAGGAAAGAGAACTTTTAACATGGTTTCAAGGAATCCGTCAGACCCAGCTTCCTCTGATAGTTTGTCTTCACTCATAGAAGGATCATCCAAGAACTCGGTTATCACATTTTTGTTCAGCATATCTTCAGGCGGTTCTGGAAAGTGCTTACGTATAGCCCTTCACTCTCAGGAGATTAATCAACCCATACGTCCATTTCCTCTGTTTCATGCAGCATCATGTTCTGTACCGATCTACATCCAAATGCCGTGATCATATGTAGTCTCCAAGCAAGCTCTGTGTAGATTTCATTAGCCCTCTCATGTACTAGATATCCAGACATGAACACGAAATGTTTCCACATGTTTATATCCAACTTTTCCCGCCTACTTTTCTAATCATTGTATTTTTCATCTTGCTTCTCAACTCTGCAACCTCATTCAGTTTTCCTTTACTTGACAATACATTGGCAAGAATAATGTATGCAGAGTCATCACTTGGGTTAAGCTGTAACAGCTTGTTAGCAACATTTCGAGCCATATCCGCATCGCCATGAGATGCACAAGCTTTAAGTAATGTCCGCCACAAAGCATCATCAGGCTCAAATGGCATGCACATAGCAACCCTCTCAGCATCTTTCAACCTCCCAACTCCGCCCAACGCACCTACTAAACATGTATAGTGTTCAATTTGTGGTTCAATGTAATACTCCGACTTCATCTTATTCAGCCATTTCTCAGCCTCATCAGCCAAACCAGCATTTTGAAGAGAGGACAGAACAGCCAAAAAAGTGTAATCATCAGGGGTATATCCTCGAGCATTCATTAAAATGAACAGATCACACACCGACTTGCTATCACCTCGTTGAGCATAGCTAGACATCATAGCATTCCATCCAACCAAATTCATATCAGGCAACAACTCATCAAAAATCCTTCTAGCATCATTAATTAACCCACATTTTCCATAAGCATCAAGCAGCGAAGTCCCCACAACCACCATTGGATAATGCCCAGTCACAATAGCATGGCCATGTATTACCTTACACAGCTCTAGCACTGCAATATCCCCAACAGCTCTAAGAACTGCCGAGACACTATGTTCTGTAGACGGCACACCACAAGCAACCATATCAGCAAAATAAGAAAGTGCCTCAACTGCCTGTGAGTTCTGCGCCAGGCCAACAATTACAGCAGAATAACAAACAGAATCCCTCTCAGGCATTTGATCAAACAGCTTCAACGCATCATAAAGCATTCCACTTTTCGAGTAAAAGCTCACCAAGGCGGATCCAGCAAAGGTGTCAGTAGCAAGTAACATCTTCTGCGCAACACCATGAACCTGCCTCCCAAAACAAACCGCACACAAATTGGCGCAAGCTTTAAACACCACGGCTAGTGTTCGATGATTGGGCATAGTGCCATATCGAAGCATGGAAACGAACTGGGTAAGAGACGAATGATTTTCTCCTAACGCCGAGATCATGCAAGTCCACGACACTACAGTAGGCCTATCAAGATAGGTGTTAAAGATTCTCAACGCGTAGGATTGTCTCGTATGCTTGTTCAGTTGGGTTTTCGAGTAGTGATTGATGAGGCTGTTGTAGGTCGCCTTGTCATTGGAACGACATTTGATTATACGGGTATGGACGATTCGTGGGTCAAGCAGGAATCTGCTCATTCCCGCCGATGTCGTCGCCGCAGTCAGTCGATCAATTCCCAGATTAGCTTTAGTGCGCCGATCGCTGTTTGAATCTATACAGAGTGCGGGACTGGATAGAACAGCACGTGTTAGTGGAACAGAAATGGATCTGACTATGGTACTCGATATATCAGCCTCTTACACTTTTGATCAATTACTGACGGAGAAAAAAAAGTAAAAAGGAGGTGAAAAGAAATGGAAATCAATCAAATTCAAAACATAACACTGCCAAAGTCCTTCTAACAGAAACCGAACTATTCATCACAATGTAACGCGGACGCACTATGTTTATTATTATTATTTGATTTAAGATTCACTATGTAAGTATGAATCAAATTAGAAACAACTATACTATAATTCAAAGTTTTTTTTTAAAACTAATCCTTTTGAATTTGGCAATTTCAAAACTGATCCTCTCGAGTTTCACATTTCAAAACTGACCCATTTTTAATGAAATCAGATACCCAGGATCCGGTTTTTTACGATTTTCAAAAGACCGGATCCCCAGGATCTGGTTTTCTGTATTTTTTTACAAAATTGGATCCTCAGGAGCCGGTGTTATGTGCGCGTTCGAATGAGAGAACTCCACGTGTTGAGTTTGCACATAACACCGGATCCCCAGGATCCAGTTTTGTAAAAATTACAGAAAACTGGATCCTAGGATCCGGTTTCATTAAAAATAGGTCAGTTTTGAAATGTGAAACTCGAGGGGGTTAGTTTTGAAATGGCCAAACTCAAAAGGGTCAGTTTTAAAAAAAACTCTAATTCAAAGAAGGTTGCTCACTATGACACTGTTAGGATCGTTAGTTAGCGTTCACTTGAAGGTATCGATACTTTCAAGATATATGTAACACAGCGGAAACTAAATGTAGAATATAAAGTATAATGACACGATAATTTATAGTGGAAACTTAGATACCTAATACAGTATCTGAGAAAAACCACTACATTCTAGGGAAACTAGAAGGATTTCGAAATAATATCATGTATTATAGTGTTCTCGGTTACAATTGTATAGATCACTCATCCAACCACACTCTGTGGTGTATCGCCATACTTTCAGACGCACCTTAGTTCGTGATCTATCTTCGTTGTCCCCGCACAACAAGAGAATACTTTCCTTCTGGCTCAAATCGCAGTACACTTCCTCAAACACGATCTCCGATCCATGCTACTTCCGTGAGCACGTAGCCAAGGATTCCCAGTCGCAAAACCCTACGTTGAAAGGCAGCCTTAGCATCATTTATATAGTGGTTTATCTGCCTGGTAGCCCTAGATTTTCTTGCTCCAAAATCTCTCACCTTGATCACCAAGTCAATGCAAGATCTTCTAGCTGATTCGTCCATCCCATACTGGCTTCATCAGCTCGCCAATTAGATTGTCCCATACCAATCTAATTGGATATGCACAAGATACTTAGTTTCCAAAAATATCTAACGCACTCTTCCCAAATCTTTGATCGCTTCTTAGGGGCCGTCCATTTAAACTGAAACTTATCTTATCTTATCTTAACTGACAGTAACTTATAGTGATTGATATTAACTTATAGTGACTGGTATTAACTTATAATGATTGATATTAACTTAACTGAAACTTATATTGACTGATGAATAGTAATATGATGATGATGAATAGTAATATTATGATGATGAATAGTAATATTATGATGATGAATAGTAATATATTGATGATGATGGTGATGAATAGTAATATGATGATGATGAATAGTAATATATTGATGATAATGATGGTGATGAATAGTAATATGATGATGATGAATAGTAATATTAGGATGATGATGAAGGTTGTGATGATGATGATGAAGATGAATAGTAATATTATGATGATGATGAAGGTAGTGATGAATAGTAATATTATGATGATAAATAGTAATATACTGATGATGATGAATAGTAATATTATGATGATTAATAGTAATATACTGATGATGATGATGAATAGTATTATGATGATGAATAGTATGATGATGATTGTATGATAATGATGATGATGTTATGATGATGAATAGTAATATGATGATGATGATGATGGTATGATGATGATGGTGATATGATGATGGTATGATGATGATGATATGATGATGGTATGATGATGATGGTATGTTGAATAGTAACTTATCTTATCTTAACTTAACTGAAACTTATATTAACTTATATTGACTGAAAGTAACTTATGTTGATTGAAAGGAACTTATCTTATCTTAACTGTCAAAAAATAAAGTTCAAATGGACAGGACCATAATCTCATAACAAGAATTTTGAACTGATCTTGGGTATCATCCAACATATATTCTTGCTAGATCACAGATCTTTTGAGCTGGAAGATCCTCCAAGAATATCTCCCAGATATTCTCGCCCTCATGTAGTCTGTCGAGGTAGCGTTACTTTCGGAGTATCAATGCATCTACCTGCATACTCAAGTATAATATCAGCAGGATGGTTGTCACATCAAAACACATTGGAGCACACATACTCGAGGAGTATGCTTACTCCAGCGGATGTGTACTCCAACAATTTCCCCCTTTTTGATGATAACAAACATCCTCATCAGAAGAGATAATATATAACGTGGAAATGCACCCAATTAGCAATCTCTAGACTGGTTTCACACACACAATGTTATGTTCAAATTCAATAGCGTTAAATGTTTAGTTTAGTCAGTGATTCCCCCTCACATTATGCAAGTCACTTCCCCCTCACAAAGACAGTGTCACAACACACTAACCATCTCCTCAGCACCTTAACGTTCTCTCCTTGATAGGCGTAGTCATATTCGCAGGCATTATTCCCCCACGGAGTATGCGTCTCTTATCTTCCCCCTTTTGGCATCATCAAAAAATCAGCTAGTGTAGTGAATCATCAAATTCATTAGACCATCGAACCATACTGAAACAGAACACTGCATTCATTAAATCAAAAGCATGACAAGCGAACACAAAGCATCAGGAATGAAAAAGCACCAAAAAAATATCAAGAAATGGGATTGATGAGCTAGGGAGTCAAAAATAGGCTGACCACGGGAACATTACTCGGTGCATCTGTAGCAGAGGTAGGGGACTTGAGAGCGATGCTATAGGCAACGAATTCCAGGTGCTGCGACATATCCTTACTTACTGAGGGTGTAGTGGTCATCCGGAGCTCTCCTTCTGAATATCAGCCAACTTGTCAACCTTTCGAGGTACATCCTCCTCGTAAGCAAACATCATACACAGTATCGATGCCCTCCTGAACTTCCACCACTGAGGACCTAGTCCATCCTTCCTCATTGACATGAATAAACTTCATTTTCCTTAGGTTGCTTTTGTCCATCCTTCTGAAGTATACCACTGCATCCGTATTCTCTTTGAGTATACACTTTATTTTTGTCTCTGTACCCCAATTTCTTTTTGACTTGGCTACGGATGAGAGCATGCCGCAATGGGTTCCGCATAATCCATATGCTATATTACTGTTGTGGGCAGGTTATGCTGCTCTCACTAGATGAACATGTTTAGCATGATTTTGCATATTTGTTCTCCAGGGTAACAATCCTTACCAGGAAAGCATGGAACAACCAAATCTGACGGTTGAGATTTCCCTCGTTGAATCTTCATATTTTTTGTATGTCTTTAATGCTTCAATATGATTTCTTTGCTGCTACCATTCCCATCTTTCGAGTAATGCAACTATCTCGGTACATAGAGCCATCGTTACCTATAGTACCTTGTCATATCTGTATATCATCATTGACCTTCTATGTACAGTTACTCAAGCGTAGGGGTGTGCATTCGGTAATTTACCGAATTTACCGACTCAAATGTTTTATTCCGATTACCGACCCGAATTTACCGAATTGTTTTGGATAATTTTTTTCCTAATTTTAAAATTCTTCAAAAAATTAATTAATCATCTAATAACGAAAAACAAACAAAAAACTCAAAAAAATTGATCTACACAATTATAATATAATTGAAGTTTTCAAGAATTGCGGGCTAAAAATTGAAGTTTAAACAAATATTTCATTAAAAATATAGTTTTTGATAAATATTATTTTTTTAAAAATAAAAAAATTCTTATTCGGTGAATTACCGAATTAGAAAATCTATCTGTTTATCGACAAAATTTTACCGATTGGTAAATTACCAATTTATCGAACCGAATAAATTCGGTTCGGTAAATTAATTTGGTAAAATTGAAATTTACCAAATAGTGCTCTGCCCTACCCAAGCGCGTAATCTCGCGTCCCTATCCCACGATAAAAATTTCGTTCGTAAATTCTCGTGGTCTTTCAAGGGGTGGTGTGATGCGGTAGTGTTACCCGAGTGGTATGAGATAATGCATCACTCACAAAAGCAGATAACAGTACGTGTAATAATCAAAATGATAGTACCTCGTGGGGATATCCTCCAGTATTTGAAATATAACAACGTGCTCATAGGAGCATTCCACCACGGGTAGGTTAGGGATGCCTGTAGATACCTTACATCATATGGGCTTGTAAAGTGAGATCAACACATCCGGAAGGTTCTTTTGGTCAGAAAACAAAAGCGTTTTCATCTGTATGTTAGTGTATCATTAGTCACACAATAAATTAATTTATACGGTGCATGTTCACGAGTATATTCCTAGGTGAGACTGAATAAGACCATGCCAACAACTTCATATAATCATGCACTTAAACACAGGTCAAATTTTTCTCTCCAATCATCGGGGTCCTCACGGGGGATGCAATGTAATCGAGGGAGGTCATACCCAGCTCCATGCGTAGCTTCTCAAAAGGTTCTCTGTTAAATGCCTTGGTGAATATGTCAGCGATTTGATCCTACGTTCTGCAAAATTCCATACTCACCATTCCCTTTTCAACATAGTCACGGAGAAAGTGGTGTTTTATCTCTATGTGTTTAGTTCTCGAATGCTGCACATGATTCTTAGAGGTGTTTGTAACACTAGTTTTATCACAGAGTATGGGAACAGAATCAAATGAAATAACATATTCACTTAGCTATTGTTTAAGCCATAGTAGTTGGGAATAACATGCTGCAACCTCAGTGCATTCCACCTCCGTTGCACTGACTTTTGGATGCACATCGCACTAGACTTGGTTATAGGAACTGTGTTATTCCTGACGTGGACTTCCAATACACTCTATTCCTTGTGAAGTCTGCATCAGTATATCCTACTAACGGGAGTTCTCTATTCCTGGGGTACCATAGGCACCGGGTATCGGTACCCTTAAGGTATCGCACAATTAGTTACTGCCTTGAGATGTGTCTCTCTTGGAGATACCTGAAAGCGAGCACACAAGCATACAATGTACATAATGTCATATCTACTAGTAGTGAGATAAAGAAGTGAACCTATCGATCCTCGATTGAGTGTCTGGTCTACTTGCTACGAGGACTCATCTCTTCCGAGGGACTCGTTTGGAGATATGAGAGTGAATATGGTACTGGAGTCATTCATACCAAACTTGGATACCATCTCTCGGAGGTACATCTGCTGATGGATTCTTGGGCCATCCTCCTCAGGAGCAACTTGAAGTCTTAAGAAGAACTGATCCTCCTTTCCTCTTGTGTATGTCACGAGCACTCGAGTTACGATACACTCGACCTTTGATCCTCCTTTCCTCTTGCATACACACTACATAAGTTATCCAAATTGTTCTCACCCTTGGAACGTACACTTACTCGCCCTAGGTGGTGCAAATTTGAGACAAGCCAATGACTAGCATGGCCACATCAATTATACCACAATGTAGTGTCGTCTGTCCTTTAGGGCAGACATAGTTCCTCCCTAAGGGACAAAGGACGGATCCACTTTAAAATTCATTTTTATGATCTTCACGGGTACCATCCCTGTACTTATACACCCAACAAGGTAATTATTAGATGTGAAGGTAACTTTGAGCCTACAGTTGTGATATGCTAAGGAGATTAGATTTCAGACCGTGCATTAAGTCTAATATGACTGTTTGAAATAAAGTTTATAAGTTTATTTCACCCAAATCAAAAACTTTACCCTTTTAAAGGTGATTGAACCTTCAGAGTGTTGACGGAGAGAGACAAAATGTTCTTTAGAAATCATGTGACTCGAGAAGGCACTATGTACATAACGGGGACAACTTCCCTCTCCATCCTGAACGATAGACATTAGTTCTTTAGCACCCAGATAAACTTCGGCTTACATGATTTGCATGCAATAAAATTATTTTCAAGTCTGCTAATGTCTCTGGGTTCTGTTTCAGGGGCCTTCTTGGGTGCATGCCTTGGTGGGGATGCCTGTTTCCGTGCTCTTATTCCATGTTAACCTCTGTAGGGATAGTTCCTTTTATGGTGTCCTTCCTGCCTCCTGTACCAGCACACTTGAGCTTGTTTTCCATATCTGATCTGTATCCTTTTCTCAAGATCCCTACGAAGGGAACAATGCATTCCGGAGTAACTTACCTGCTTGTAGTGCTAGCATACATGTGCTGGGGGTGCCATACCTGGCATGCATCTTTTTTCCTCATTCTTACGTTGTATGAACTCCCTGTGGAGATGCCCATCTTGACCACAGTGCCAGAACACCCGTACCTGAGTGCCATACTTTGCCTGAGTTCTTATCTCATATTCCTTGCGATGTATGCACTCCCTATGGAGGTGTCCTGCTTGACTACAGTGCTAGCAGACCAGGTGGTGCTTGAGGTCTACATATTTGATGTGGCCAGGTGGAAGGGACTTATTTGCTATTCTTGTGGCATAGTCTATATGGGTGGGCTTTGTACTCTTCGCCTGCTTAACCCATAGGGTGTACGCCTTCTTCCTATTGAAGAGGACAGTACATTCATCCATTTCACCAGACTTACTAGTGTCCCGACACTTGCATTTTGATAGCTCACTTTCGTGCATCGGGTGATGTATTTGTAGAAGTTGTCTGAGTATCGTTCTCTGGCTCGTACCCTATCCCTGGTCCAAATACAAATCGCTTCGAGAAATCTTCATTGACTTCTTTGAGTTTTGATTGTGCAAGCTCTTTCAACGAAGCCTCCTTGTCACTTTCCTTGATGACTTTGGTATCCTCCACTTCCGTTAACAGTTTGGTGTTTTCAGATTCCAACTCAGATATTTTATCCTCATGTTCTCTGATTTTCTCAGCTTGTGTTGAGATTCTGTCACTGTCTGTCCTCAGCTGGGATAGTTTCCCTTCTAGGGAGCGGATCTTTTTCTTCAACTTGGCTTCAGTTATGCATAGCTCCTCCTCAAGTCTAATTGCCTTGGCTGACCACTGGTTGCCATTGTCTTCCAGTCCTGCAATATGTTCGTCTTGTTCGTGTAGGCTTGCACTGAGTTCTTCATTTCTTTCAGTCAGCTCCCGCAACAGCGCCATTACCTGTTTATTAGTGATGTTCCCTTGAGTGGCATGTATTTGGCAAAATGTCTTTAGACAATTCAAGCAGGTGTTCAAGGAGAGTTCAGACGTATTCAGCAACTAAAGTACCGCGTGAAGCAGAATGCAATCCGGAAGGTTCTAAAGATCGAAGATCTTTTCGGTCGAAGTCGGCTAACAAAGATTCAGATATTCATTCGAATATCTCCTTATCAGATTGATAAGTCGGTTGGCTGACTTGGTGTGGAAGTTATCGAATAAGCTTCCTAAAGATTGGTTAAAGATACACATCGAATATTTAGAAATATTTCCTAAATATTTGATGAGGATATCTGGAGCAGATTTGGTGATCGCCCATGCATATAAATAGCTTGCTAGGGTGTCCATAATCTGCATCGCTTTCGAAGAGAAAATACACACGAGTGCGTATTGTGATCGGAGAAGAAGAGAGCGACGGCAGTGTTCTTTCCCCATTGGAAAAACATCGGCGCTGACAAAGCCTATTCAGTGTGCTGTTCAGGCTGTCTGAGATGGATCTTGCCGCTACACACACCAGACACAACGATTGGCTTTCGGGAGAAGATCGAGAACAATAAATATGACGGAAGTAGTGATAGAGGCTAGGCATCTTGACTCGGGAGATTGTAAGAGTAAGTCCACGAATAGCTCTATACTATTCAATAAAGATTTATTTCCCTTTAGGGTCTGGGAAGCCCCCTAGAGTAGGCGAAGCCGAACTGGGTATCATTCTGTGTGTGCTCCTGCTCTATTCTATTTTCAGTACTGTTTGCCTAAGTGTTCCACAACTAGTTGAACACCACCTCGGATAGTAGCTCGCACAGTCTATAGTATTTCAATTGGTATCAGAGCAAACACTCGACACACTAAGTGGGATCCTAGAACTGTTCAAGATGACTCTGAAGGAAGGACAAAGCACCACCAGACCCCCGCTGCTTGAAGGATCAAACTATGCTTCCTGGAAACCCAAGATGAAGTCTTTTCTGAAATCTCTCGATGAAAAGGCTTGGAAGGCAGTCCTGACTGGATGGACTGATCCCATGATGGAGAACCTCACGGGAGAAGCTATCCCGAAACCAGAAGCTCTATGGACTGAGGCGGATGAAAAGGCATCTATGGGAAACTCAAAGGCTATGAATGCAATATTCTTTGGAGTAGATGAAAACGTGTTGAAGCTGATCATTAACTGTGAAGTGGCGAAGGAGGCTTGGGATATTCTCCAAACAGCGTATGAAGGCACGGACAAAGTTCGCAATTCGCGAATGCAGATTGTGACCACTAAGTTTAAGGAGATGAAGATGAAGGACAATGAAACCTACGAGATGAATCACGAGATGAATCACGAAGTCCTACCTAGAGAATGGAAGGGAATTGCACTAAAAGCTGAAGTATCCGAAGATATGCCTGAGTCTGATTGCACCATTGAGCAACTGGCGATGATGGCTCCGAATTTTGGCAGGATGGTCCGGAAAATCAACAGACATGGTCCTGAGCAAGGTCAGTCATCCTCAAACAATTTTCAAAACTGGAAAACAGGCAAGACAAGGACTAGTGAAAAGAGGATAGATCCTTCTGAAAAAGGGCAAGAGATTCAGTACCGCGAATGTAGGGGTTTCGGTCACATCCAGGCAGAATGCACAAATACCCTCAAGAAGAAAAAGGCAATGGTGGCAAATTTCAGCGATAGTGAGTCAGATGAGGAGAATGAAGGCAATGAAACCACTAACTTTGTGGCATTTGTCGCAACCATTGAAGAATGCAGTAAAGCCAGTGAAGACATGTCAACCTAGTTCGAACACCCAGCTGACTACTCCTCAGACAGTGATGATGAAGAACTCACGCAGGAGACTCTGGCCGAGACTTACAAGGAATTATATGAAAAGTGGTTGCTGTTGATCAAGGTCAACAAAAAGCTGAACGATACAGTTGCCAGCGTGACCATTGAAAAAGACAAGATGTGGCAAGAGGTCGAGATACTGGTCACACAGAAGGTGGAATCTAAGGTAAAGTTGATTTGCTGAATACTCATCTGACTGAAATGAAACAGGAAAGGTCTTGTCTGCTTGCTAAGAAAACAAAGCTCCCGGGGATGGTCTCTTCGCTATAAGTTGACATGGAGAAAGACCGTGAGACTCATCCTGTAGGCATGGCAGGTCTAAGGAAAACAGTTACTGATCTGAAACGTAAGGAGGTGTTTCTCCTGAAGAAAGTAGAGTCGCTGGAACTTCAGATAGAATCTGAAAGAATGGACCGCTAAACCACTGAGAAGGAGCTCAATCGGCTCAAACAGTCGGTAAGGATGTTGAACTCTGGTTCTAAAAATTTAAATGAGATTCTCAGGTCTCAGAGGATGGAGTCCAGACATCCAGGTTTGGGGTTCACAGAAGAAGGCAGCTCAAAAGGTACTACCTTTGTTAAAGCGAAACCAGTGTCTGAACATCATCCTGGACAGACGGTGAAACAGTCCAAAAGAAAAACCCTAGCTGACCAGAGAAAGACTCGCAATGCTCAGTCGAAACAGAAGATAGACTCACGCACATGCTGGTACTGCTACCAGATGGGACACATCAAACCCAAGTGTCACCTGTTTCTTGCTGAACGAAGGGCGTACCAACAAAGGACTAAACCTCGAGTGAAACAAGTCTGGGTACCAAAGGCAGGTCAGACTGTATGCATGGTTGCCTTCAGCTCATCAAGTCTCACATGGAGAAAGACCATTGGTACTTTGATAGTGGATGCTCCGCCCATATGACAGGTAACTCTAAATATCTCACTCATGTTCGACCTGTTATGAAGAAGCAGTTTGTCACTTTTGGAGATGGAGGAAAGGGTCAAGTGGTCGGCTGTGGGACATTGAAGGTTCTGGATCTCCCTGTACTCAAGGACACTCTCCTGGTTGAAGGACTGAAGGTGAACCTTATCAGCATTAGTCAACTATGTGACGGTGGACATCATGTCAAATTCACTCACAACTCATGCCATGTGTTGGATAAGGAAGGAGGCACACTAATGAAAGGCAGCAGGGCAGCCAACAATTGCTACCTCATAGGCTCTGAGGGAACGGTTGCTGCATCGACCTGTCTAACTAGTCAAGCGGATGAGATGACTCTATGGCACAGGCGGTTGGGTCATTGATGGACCATAATTATACGAATCAAAAACACAGTAAAACCCACCAAATTAGACTGTTTGTCTATTTAACTTTTGCTTGTTAGTTCCGATATATTTCTACAGGGTATTTTGGCGCTTAGAGAGAAAACACGCTAAGGAGAGGATTTTACGCTGAAAAGATGTTACGAGTCATTCCAAGGTCAAGATCAGACGCTGAATGAAGAAATCTCAAGATCCTGACATTGAATTACTCAAATCAAATCAAACCGAGGAACAATCAAAGTCAGACCGGAGCGAAATTGGACTGATAGTTTTGTGAAAAGACTACACAAAACTCACAAACTCATCCTTATCTCCAACTGACCGGCGGTTTGTGGATGTGGTGACTCATGGGTGGCCTTCCTCCCCTTCTCCTCCTTGGGTGACCGGTGGCTTTGGCAAGAGGTGGCCAAAGCCACAAGCTCTCCTCCTTGGACAACCTCCAACCGGCGGCTTTTGGAGCTCCCCCTCCTCCCTTGGATCTTGCCATGTGCTCTTCATCCAAACCACACATTCCTCCCCTCCATGGCTATAAATGGGAGCTCACCCCTCCTCATTTCAATCATCCTCAAATCAATAAACACTTCTCTCTCTAAAGTTTGTTACTTGTAAGTTTGGTTTTTGAAATAATACTCTTGTTGGTTCTTGAGTATTATAACGGTTTGAAATTATAATACTCCTGTCGGTTCTTGAGTATTATAATACTGTAGAGAATACTCCTGTTGGTTCTTGAGTATTCAGTAGGAATTGGGAATACTCCTGTTGGTTCTTGAGTATTCCACCCCCTCTCCTCTTACTGTTTTCAAAAACCCCCGAGTATTTAGCTATGGTATCCACCTCTATGGATATTCGTAGCTAAACTCTTTATTCGGTTAAAGGGGTGTACTTGTATTATAAAATGTTTTAGACCCTGCACTTAATGTCACTTTGTGTTCAAAACTTGTTCTATGTGCCATATATAGTCAGAATTTCCAAGGTTGAGTGGAAGCTGTAACAAACAAAGCTCTTCCGTGGGGATTCGTGAACATACTCGGGTAGTGGAAGCTGTAACAAGCAAAGCTATCTGAGGAGTTCGACTTATCTAAAACACCACTTGGTCGATCGTAACTGAAAGATCAGGTGGATGCACACAAGGCTAAGATACTTCGAAAGGAGGAATTAGTCTAAAGTAGAACAAGTGTTTTAAACGATGTTGCAAGTATTGCGCTTAGAAATGGCCTCGATTCATCTTTGAACACTTAGTATGATCATTAGCGGTCGATGATAAACAACTATGATACAATGCCCCTGAAACCGAATGTTTTCCTTGAATTACAAAACCCCCTTGTATTTACTTTTAATATTAGTATAACTGCGATCATCAACCGCTCATCTTCCGGAGGACTCGCAAATCACGCATCACCCACTGTAAGTCTTCTTCCTTTAATTTCCAGTATTTATTTTATGTCATTTACTTTTCCGCATAAAAGACCAAAAAACAACCAAAAAAATCACTTAGTTAATTACCGCTAAAATCTTAATCAACCTTAAAACACGCTCCCTCGCTGTACAAATCCCTTAAAGAACAACGTATCCCCCTAATTCCCTTGGGTTCGACCCCTACTTACCACTTACTACCCAGTAGTGAAGTTACAAGTAGCGGAAAATATAAATTTATTTGCACAGAGAACATTGCACCTTAACGACAGTGCAGTGGGCTCCGTCAAATTGGCACCATTGCCGGGGAATTAGCCATCGGATAAGTTGTTCTTTCCCTCCCATGTCCTCATGACGCAACCCCCTTCATATGCATGGACAACACGACATCTTCCACTGTTCGGAGGTACGGATGGAGAAGACCCAGTACTACACTGCCGAAACTTTCACCACGTTTGTTGCCACATAAAACCTCAAAATGAAATGTTAGAGGAATTTAAACTTAAATGCTTTAAATTTTCTTTAACTGAATTTGCAACGATCTGGTATTACACGTCAACCGCTAGTAGTGCTGTACATTTTGTGAACCTCCGCGTTCCATTCCAACGAGAATTCTTCCCCCCATCCTTACGACAACAAACCTGAGAAAAAATCATGAGCCTTCAACAATCCTGGGATGAGACCTTGGACGAATACTACACGAACTTTGACACCATCGTCTCAAGCTGCCCGCACCATGGATTCACGAAGAAAGTTCTGGTTCACAAATTTCTTCGTGGGATGAAGGCCGATGATCTGACAAGGATTAACGAAGCAATGAGAAGATCAGCCAGGAACTTCTCCCTGGCAGACATGTGGAACCTCATAGATAACCTGTCCGCAGCCACAAAACGAATACCCCAAGCTGACGGAGGCATGTAGTTAGAAGAGGCTGGACCAGAGACAGACGAAGAAGATACTCCCGAGCCGTCGGAAGAATCAGACATAGAAAGCTTCTGGAGCAACGAACCTTCATGGGAACTCGAGGCAGTACCAACAACGGAAGAAGTCCAAAACACCACCGAAAACTATGTAGAGGCTGAAAGAAGAATTGGAATAGGGCCTGAGCAGAACGACTCCTCGATGGAGCATGTTTTCGCCATGACTGAATAAGGCTACCCTAAACACCAGAAAACCCAGTTCAAGAGGCTAGTGGTCAAAGGTCCCTCGCCTTCTCAGAGACGTTGGAAGGAGACACCACCAGAACAAGGGGAACTGGACCCAAGCACATCTACTCACAAGAAATCGGGTAAAGGCAAGGCAAAAACCAACACAGGAACAGTGGCGAAATTCGACCTAAGCCACCCATGGGATCCCAACCAGTGATCCAGGAATAAGGTACTGTCGAGCCAACGACGTTAAACAAGTGCACTGGTCGGGAGGTAACCTGACACTATCTTACTTTCTGTCTTTTTATTTTCTGTCTTTTAGTTTTTATCAATAAGTCGCTCTCACCCACTTGGTGCATAGAATGAATTGACAATTTAGGAATTGGTTTTTGGAGCAAGACCGAATCAGCCAGGCAGCTTCCGTGAGTTACCGTGCCTGTGCTGAGAGTTCAAGGCCCCAGGCGAACTCCCTCGATTATCCAGCCTCGAGCTATGTCATTTGACACTTTAAAGGGAGTTCTATTCTTCCCTTTTCCTTAACGTCATTTCCTTCTCATATAATATCTGCTTGCATGGCTTTTGAACTAAGTCTTGCTGAAAGGCACGCCTTCGTTCAAAAGTGTGGGGTGAGAACCACCTGTGTACATAACATGTTTTTCTTTTCTTTTTTAATATTATCTTTTTGAAAATATGAACTTAAGAATGTGAAAAAGATAGATCTAAAATTCATGCATTTACCTTGTGAAAATTCAACTGTCTAAAAACTTAGAACGTAACTTCTCATTTGTCCCTTTGTGCTGAGATAAACTAGGGATGTGGAGTTGATAGAAATGCCCTAGAGAGGCTTGGCAAGCAATCGAAGGACTGAATTTCACTATATGGTTTACGAAGTCAGTGGAGGCTGCACTTCGGGTTTTTCAATTGAGTCAAGAGTCAGCTCCGCCATGCAGTGTTTATGCATAAAAAATGAAGAAGGCGGGACGGGAATCAAACCGTCCTATCTCTAGTCAAAGTAGCCGGGAAAATAAATGAGCGACCCTCATTTTGACTCGCACGAAACGGAAATGATGAGAGAGAGCGGGGAGGTATTTCCATATGCTCGCGGGCGATGATTGGACCTCCCAAGAAGGCTTGAGAAAATGGACTAGCAAGTCACAAAGAAGTGAAAGCTCGAAGAAGCAAATCAAGAGGCCAAAGGCCCTAAATTGTGAAGGTTTTAACCGAACAAAAGTGAAGTACTCAAAAGTGTCAAATCAAAGGCCAAAGGCCGATTCACTACAAAAGCTGTCCCTCGCCAAAAGAAGAAAGAAATCAAAAAGGCTCAACTCAACTGTGAAACCCGAACCGAATCATGTGCTAGAGAAAGCTACAAGGAAACCATATAGTGCGAGACAGTCCCGAGGTTGCAGTCCAGGAGCCTAAAAAGGGCTATCTCCCGAAACATCCAGAATAATTTGCATCTCGGCACGAAGGTACAAGTATCAAGTTTCTTCTATTTTTTACACAGTTCAATTTGGTAATAAGTAAGTAATGCATGAATTAGGATAAGTCTAGTACCACAGTCTAATTTTCATATTTTAACAAACTTACTTAGTGTGCCGCCCTTTAATAGCATTGTTCGGGACAAACAACTAAAAGTGTGGGGTTATCTAATGGACCATAATTATACGAATCAAAAACACAGTAAAACCCACCAAATTAGACTGTTTGTCTATTTAACTTTTGCTTGTTAGTTCCGATATTTTTCTACAGGGTATTTTGGCGCTTAGAGAGAAAACACGCTAAGGAGAGGATTTTACGCTGAAAAGATGTTACGAGTCATTCCAAGGTCAAGATCAGACGCTGAATGAAGAAATCTCAAGATCCTGACATTGAATTACTCAAATCTAATCAAACCGAGGAACAACCAAAGTCAGACCGGAGCAAAATTGGACTGATAGTTTTGTGAAAAGACTGCACAAAACTCACAAACTCATCCTTATCTCCAAGTGACCGGCGGCTTTTGTGGATGTGGTGACTCATGGGTGGCCTTCCTCCCCTTCTCCTCCTTGGGTGACCGGTGGCTTTGGCAAGAGGTGGCCAAAGCCACAAGCTCTCCTCCTTGGACAACCGCCAACCGGCGGCTTTTGGAGCTCCCCCTCCTCCCTTGGATCTTGCCATGTGCTCTTCATCCAAACCACACATTCCTCCCCTCCATGGCTATAAATGGGAGCTCACCCCTCCTCATTTCAATCATCCTCAAATCAATAAATACTTCTCTCTCTAAAGTTTGTTACTTGTAAGTTTGGTTTTTGAAATAATACTCTTGTTGGTTCTTGAGTATTATAACGGTTTGAAATTATAATACTCCTGTCGGGTAGAGAATACTCCTGTTAGTTCTTGAGTATTCAGTAGGAATTGGGAATACTCCTGTGGGTTCTTGAGTATTCCACCCCCTCTCCTCTTACTGTTTTCAAAAACCCCCGAGTATTTAGCTATGGTATCCACCTCTATGGATATTCGTAGCTAAACTCTTTATTCGGTTAAAGGGGTGTACTTGTATTATAAAATGTTTTAGACCCTGCACTTAATGTCGCTTTGTGTTCAAAACATGTTCTATGTGCCATATATAGTCAGAATTTCCAAGGTTGAGTGGAAGCTGTAACAAGCAAAGCTCTTCCGTGGAGATTCGTGAACATACTCGGGTAGTGGAAGCTGTAACAAGCAAAGCTATCTGAGGAGTTCGACTTATCTAAAACACCACTTGGTCGATCGTAACTGAAAGATCAGGTGGATGCACACAAGGCTAAGATACTTCGAAAGGAGGAATTAGTCTAAAGTAGAACAAGTGTTTTAAACGATGTTGCAAGTCTTGCGCTTAGAAATGACCTCGATTCATCTTTGAACACTTAGTATGATCATTAGCGGTCGATGATAAACAACTATGATACAAGGCCCCTGAAACCGAATGTTTTCCTTGAATTACAAAACCCCCTTGTATTTACTTTTAATATTAGTATAACTGCGATCATCAACAGCTCATCTTCCGGAGGACTCGCAAATCACGTATCACCCACTGTAAGTCTTCTTCCTTTAATTTCCAGTATTTATTTTATGTCGTTTACTTTTCCGCATAAAAAACCAAAAAACAACCAAAAAATCACTTAGTTAATTACCGCTAAAATCTCAATCAACCTTAAAACACGCTCCCTCGCTGTACAAATCCCTTAACGAACAACGTACCCCCTAATTCCCTTGGGTTCGACCCGTACTTACCACTTACTACCCAGTAGTGAAGTTACAAGTAGCGGAAAATATAAATTTATTTGCACAGAGAACATTGCACCTTAACGACAGTGCAGTGGGCTCCGTCAAATTGGCGCCGTTGCCGGGGAATTAGCCATCGGATAAGTTGTTCTTTCCCTCCCATGTCCTCATGACGCAACCCCCTTCATATGCATGGACAACACGACATCTTCCACTGTTCGGAGGTACGGATGGAGAAGACCCAGTACAACACTGCCAAAACTTTCACCACGTTTGTTGCCACATAAAACCTGAAAATGAAATGTTAGAGGAATTTAAACTTAAATGCTTTGAATTTTCTTTAACTGAATTTGCAACGATCTGGTATTACACGTCAACCGCTAGTAGTGCAGTACATTTTGTGGACCTCTGCGTTCCATTCCTATGAGAATTCTTCCTCCCATCCTTACGACAACAAACCGGAGAAAAAATCATGAGCCTTCAACAATCCTGGGATGAGACCTTGGACGAATACTACACGAACTTTGACACCATCGTCTCAAGCTGCCCGCACCATGGATTCACGAAGAAAGTTCTGCTTCACAAATTTCTTCGTGGGATGAAGGCCGATGATCTGACAAGGATTAACAAAGCAATGAGGAGATCAGCCAGGAACTTCTCCCTGGCAGACATGTGGAACCTCATAGATAAACTGGCCGCAGCCACAAAATGAATACCCCAAGCTGACGGAGGCATGCAGATAGAAGATGCTGGACCAGAGACAGACGAAGAAGATACTCCCAAGCCGTCGGAAGAATCAGACATAGAAAGCTTCGGGAGCAACGAACCTTCATGGGAACTCGAGGCAGTACCAACAACGGAAGAAGTCCAAAACACCACCGAAAACTATGTAGAGGCTGAAAGAAGAATGGGAAAAGGGCCTGAGCAGAACGACTCCTCGATGGAACATGTTTTCGCCATGACTGGACAAGGCAACCCTAAACACCAGAAACCCCAGTTCAAGAGGCTAGTGGTCAAAGGTCCCTCGCCTTCTTAGAGACGTTGGAAGGAGACACCACCAGAACAAGGGGAACTGGACCCAAGCACATCTACTCACAAGAAATCGGGTAAAGGCAAGGCAAAAACCAACACAGGAACAGTGGTGAAATTTGAGCTAAGCCACCCATGGGATCCCAACCAGTGATCCAGGAATAAGGTACTGTCGAGCCAACGACATTAAACAAGTGCACTGGTCGGGAGGTATCCCGACACTATCTTACTTTCTGTCTTTTAGTTTTTATCAATAATTCGCTCTCACCCACTTGGTGCATAGAATGAATTGACTATTTAGGAATTGGTTTTTGGAGCAAGACCGGATCAGCCAGGCAGCTTCCGTGAGTTACCGGGCCTGCGCTGAGAGTTCAAGGCCCTAGCCGAACTCCCTCGATTATCCAGCCTCGAGCCATGTCATTTGACACTTTAAAGGGAGTTCTGTTCTTCCCTTTTCCTTAACGTCATTTCCTTCTCATATAATATCTGCTTGCATGGCTTTTGAACTAAGTCTTGCTGAAAGGCACGCCTTCGTTCAAAAGTGTGGGGTGAGAACCACCTGTGTACATAACATGTTTTTCTTTTCTTTTTTAATATTATCTTTTTGAAAATATGAACTTAAGAATGTGAAAAAGATAGATCTAAAATTCATGCATTTACCTTGTGAAAATTCAACTGTCTAAAAACTTAGAACGTAACTTCTCATTTGTCCCTTTGTGCTGAGATAAACTAGGGATGTGGAGTTGATAGAAATGCCCTAGAGAGGCTTGGCAAGCAATCGAAGGACTGAATTTCACTATATGGTTTACGAAGTCAGTGGAGGCTGCACTTCGGGTTTTTCAGTTGAGTAAAGAGTCAGCTCCGCCAAGCAGTGTTTATGCATAAAAAATGAAGAAGGCGGGACGGGAATCAAACCATCCTATCTCTAGTCAAAGTAGCCGGGAAAATAAATGAGCGACCCTCATTTTGACTCGCGCGAAACGGCAATGATGAGAGAGAGCGGGGAGGTATTTCCATATGCTCGCGGGCGATGATTGGACCTCCCAAGAAGGCTTGAGAAAATGGACTAGCAAGTCACAAAGAAGTTAAAGCTCGAAGAAGCAAATCAAGAGGCCAAAGGCCCAAAATTGTGAAGGTTTTAACCGAACAAAAGTGAAGTACTCAAAAGAGTCAAATCAAAGGCCAAAGGCCGATTCACTACAAAAGCTGTCCCTCGCCAAAAGAAGAAAGAAATCAAAAAGGCTCAACTCAACTGTGAAACCCGAACCGAATCACGTGCTAGAGAAAGCTACAAGGAACCCATATAGTGCGAGATAGTCCCGAGGTTGCAGTCCAGGAGCCTAAAAAGGGCTATCTCCCGAAACATCCAGAATAATTTGCATCTCGGCACGAAGGTACAAGTATCAAGTTTCTTCTATTTATTTACACAGTTGAATTTGGTAATAAGTAAGCAATGCATGAATTAGGATAAGTCTAGTACCACAGTCTAATTTTCATATTTTAACAAACTTACTTAGTGTGCCGCCCTTTAATAGCATTGTTCGGGACGAACAACTAAAAGTGTGGGGTGATCTGATGGAACATAATTATACGAATCAAAAACACAGTAAAACCCACCAAATTAGACTGTTTGTCTATTTAACTTTTGCTTGTTAGTTCCGATATATTTCTACAGGGTATTTTGGCGCTTAGAGAGAAAACACGCTATAGAGAGGATTTTACGCTGAAAAGATGTTACGAGTCATTCCAAGGTCAAGATCAGACGCTGAATGAAGAAATCTCAAGATTCTGACATTGAATTACTCAAATCATATCAAACCGAGGAACAACCAAAGTCAGACCGGAGCGAAATTGGACTGATAGTTTTGTGAAAATATTGCACAAAACTCACAAACTCATCCTTATCTCCAAGTGACCGGCGGCTTTTGTGGATGTGGTGACTCATGGGTGGCCTTCCTCACCTTCTCCTCCTTGGGTGACCGGTGGCTTTAGCAAGAGGTGGCCAAAGCCACAAGCTCTCCTCCTTGGACAACCTCCAACCGGCAGCTTTTGGAGCTCCCCCTCCTCCCTTGGATCTTGCCATGTGCTCTTCATCCAAACCACACATTCCTCCCCTCCATGGCTATAAATGGGAGCTCACCCCTCCTCATTTTAATCATCCTCAAATCAATAAACATTTCTCTCTCTAAAGTTTGTTACTTGTAAGTTTGGTTTTTGAAATAATACTCTTGTTGGTTCTTGAGTATTATAACGGTTTGAAATTATAATACTCCTGTCAGTTCTTGAGTATTATAATACTGTAGAGAATACTCCTGTTGGTTCTTGAGTATTCAGTAGGAATTGGGAATACTCCTGTTGGTTCTTGAGTATTCCACCCCCTTTCCTCTTACTGTTTTCAAAAACCCCCGAGTATTTAGCTATGGTATCCACCTCTATGGATATTCGTAGCTAAACTCTTTATTCGGTTAAAGGGGTGTACTTGTAATATAAAATGTTTTAGACCATGCACTTAATGTCGCTTTGTGTTCAAAACTTGTTCTATGTGCCATATATAGTCAGAATTTCCAAGGTTGAGTGGAGATGTAACAAGCAAAGCTCTTCCGTGGGGATTCGTGAACATAATTGGGTAGTGGAAGCTGTAACAAGCAAAGCTATCTGAGGAGTTCGACTTATCTAAAACACCACTTGGTCGATTGAACAGGGTGTCGTTGTACCTGTGCAAAAAACAATTTATATTTTCCTCACTTCGAACTGTGGATTAGAACAGCGGTAAGCAAGGGTCGAACCCAAGGGAGCTAGATAGCTACTACTTTGTTCTGTAATGGAGAAAAACAAGAAACTGGAATGAGAGTAAAGGTTAGTAAACCAAATGTAAAGCACGAAAATTGCTGGAGTTTTATCAATCAGAGAAGATATTCAGGTTAGGGTTTTATTCAATTGTGACTTTGTTTATCCTTGATTTCTAAAGATTTATTCTTGCTTTCTTAGGGTTACTCCTGGTCTGGTTATAATCGTTTAATTATAGCAAACCTAATACTCCTGGTCTGGTTATATTAGGTTTAGTGCAACTACTTATTCTAACTGGGTCGGTATCAAATAAGCAGTGAATAGATAGTAAGTATTACTAGGTTAAGTTGTACCCTTTCGGATCTCCCCTTACCCTAATAATTCAAACTTATAATTTGCACAAGAATTAAATAGAATGCAATAATAATAATGAAGAACGGAATCTCAAAACATTGTCACAATTATTCAACCCTAACCCGAATAATCGGTTTAGTTACACATGCTCATGGTAAACAATGCAGTTAATAAAAGGAAACAAGGTACTTCACTACACAAGACCGAATGAAGCAAGGACTGGACGTGGCTGAGCTTGGGCGGACTGCTGGGCGTGTATGGCTGAGATGCGGCGGAAGCAAGGAGAGCAAGAGGTGGTGCACGGCCAAGTGAAGAGAACCACACGGCTGCTGTTGTGGAATGATGGATCAATCATGCCTTGTATCCTCCTCCTTTTATAGAGTTTAGAAAACCCTAGACTTCCCAAAATAATCCCCAAAGATAATCATGGAAATATTTCCATAATAATCTTTGCTTTATCTTCAAGCCACCTTTGATCTTCTAGAATAATCCGAAACCCTAACACCGTAAGTTTGCCCTAATATGACAATGTGGTTTTGGGCCGGACGAATGCATGGGTCGGATGCTCGAGCGGACCTTCGGTCGGACGCTCGCTCGGACTTGGCGCATATGGACTCGGCTGCTCGGGCGCATGTCCGGATGGATCAACATGGAACGCGCCTGGGTCTCGGATGGATCAGCGCTGGGCGAACCTTGGATGCACGGACTAGACCTTCGGACTCGGCACTGGATTTGGATCTCTCGGCGCTGGATGGAGGGTTGGATGCACGAGCGGCTGGAGCTCGGGTGGAGCTCGGATGGCCGAGCGGACATGCGGTCGGAGGCACGGGCGGATGGCTTGGACAGCCGATCGGACATGCGGTCGTCTGGGCTTTGGAATTCCCGCACGGACGTCTCCTGAATTTCCTTCCCGCGGACGTCTCCTGCATTACTGATATTTGTTCAGACGTCCGCGCCCGTTATTGTTGAGGCCTCCGCGGATTGCGCTGCTGAAAACTCCAAAGTCATTTCTTTCCGCGCCAAACTTCGTCAAATGTAAATAAGCTGGTCAAGAACTCCTTGTGATGTTTTTGGCTCCAAAAGCCGTCTTTTGAATGTGATTCCTCTTAGAGCTTCCAAATCACCTGAAACACAAAACAATACTAAAAAGTAACTGTTCGTATAATAAAGTGCAGGAATTGGTGGGAATTAATGACTCGATGAGTCGTATAAATACGGCTCATCAAACCACCCCACACTTAAACTTGTTCGTCCCAAACAAGAACTAGGTCATAAGAGGAACGAATAATGTAAACACCACAATGCTTCGGTCATCCTAGACGTGCTACATGGACATGAATCGATTACTCTAGATCTCGCCTGTTATGCATGCTTGCTACTAATATCTTTGTGCGAAAACATGGGTTAAAGATACGTGTTAACTTTGGGTCGAGATGCAAATCAATTCGGATGTATCTGGAGATAGACCTGTTTAGACCCATGAACCCTCATTCTTGGACTCGAACTCGCTGCTATATGGTTATGCTTTGCCGCTTTTTCTTGCACGTGATTGATTCGAGCTTCAAAGTGTTGAGTGTTTTTCGGCCAGCTATAGTGTCATCTGATTTGGGATTTCAATGATGCTTTCACATGAGAAACGTGTGGACTATCACAATGGTGGTGGATTTGTTGCCTTGAAGTGCGGATTGTGACTTGCTCGAACCGTGGTTCTTTCTCCTTTTGACGCGAGTCAAGCCGAGGGTCGCTCGTCTATTTTCCCGGTTACTCGGATTAGAAACCTTCCTGCTCTCACTCATCATCGTCCTTTTGACACGGGTCAAGTCAAGGGTCGCTTGCCTATTTTCTCGGCTACTTGGACTAGAGATTGGACGATGTGTGCCACCGTCCCGCCTAACCGCAAAAGTACCGCAGTGGTGGAGCAGACTCGTACTATGTCGTCTCGAAGTGCTAGCCTCCACGAGCTCCACATAACCGTATATCCTGAGTCCGGTCTTTGAATGATCTGTCAAGTCTCTCTAGGGCATTTCTATCAACTCCACATCCCTGTTTATCTCAACTAACAAAGGCACGCAGAATTTTAAAATCACATGTTAGTTGCACAAGTCAATTTTCACCAAAGACATGCATGTAATCGGCTCTATCTATTTCACCAAATCATTATCCAATACTGCAAATCTAGGAAATAGTGAAGTAATCATGTACAAAAATTTTAAAAATTACTCAAAGTGTGCTCACTCTGTGCAGGGTGTAGTAAATAAACGTGCTGACTCACTGACTGACTCTCCCACCCCACACTTTTGAAATGAGCCGTGTCCTCACGGCACGACTCAAGTCAAGACACACAATGCATGCAATAAAACAAAGGGAAATAAGAATAGAGTAAGGACAGGCACTTCCCTCGTGCGTGCGTGGCAATGAGAGATGGCTGATAATTCTCCTGTGAGTCCTCGAAGAGCACCATTGGAGCTTGTATCGCAGTGTGAGTTTGTTGCACACCGAAAGGTCTGCGTCAATGACATTAAGACGAATAGAAGATTCCCAGGAGGTTGGAGGAGTCACAGTGGTCTCGCTTAAAACCCAACCTCATTAGACTCGTAAGTCTTTGTGACAGAATCTTTAAACGCTCATGCTTCTCGACGCAACTTATTCAAGGTGTGAACTACTCATGCTAGATATAGTCTGTTGCTAACATCTCTGATACGTTCGCCTCTGTCCCTGCATGAAGATCATTTTCTTTCCCAAGTACAATGTGACAATAATGACTCATAAATAAACATAGTAAATAAATAAAATGTAAAGACATGCAAACCATGCAGGGCTGCCTCCCTGCGAGCGCCTTTGTTTAACGTCGTTGGCTCGACAGTACCTCCTCTAAGTGTCAGGAGGCTCGTCAACTGCAATCTCATCAGTGGTGGTCTCAACTGGCTCGGCTAGGTCAAACTGGTGAATGGTCAGGTCGGCCTCTCCATGATAGTGCTTCACCCGCTGTCCATTGACCCTGAATCGGTCTCCTCCTGTCTGGCTTTCTAGTTCGACTGCTCCATGATTAAAAACCCGTGTAATGGTGTAAGGGCCGGTCCATCTAGACCTCAACTTCCCGGGCATGAGTCGTAACCGAGATGAGAACAAGAGCACCTGTTGTCCGACTTCAAACGTGCGCCTGAGAATGAATTTGTCGTGATAGAGCTTGGGCACGCCTTGTAGTCTGTTTGGCTCTCATAAGCCTCGAGGCGCAACTCCTCCAGCTCGCACAACTGTAATTTCCTGTCTAACCCGGCTTCCTGTAAGTCTGGATTGCACCTCTTCAGTGCCCAATACGCCTTGTGCTCTAGCTCCACTAGCAAGTGGCACGCCTTCCCATAGACCAACCGAAAAGGTGAGGTGCCTATCGGGGTCTTGTAAGCTGTCCTGTACACCCACAATGCCTCATCTAACCGCTGGCTCCAATCCTTCCTTGTCGGTCCTACCATCTTCTCCAGAATTCCCTTAATTTCGCGGTTGGAGATCTCTGCTTGCCCATTCGTCTGGGGGTGATATGCTGTGGAAGTCCGGTGATGAACATGGTAGCGCTTCAGTGTGGATGCCATGATGCGGTTGCAGAAGTGTGTCCCCTGATCACTGATGATGGCCTTAGGTACTCCGTACCTGCAAAAGATGTTAGTGCGCAAAAAGTCTACGACAGTTTTAGCATCAGCACATCTAGTGGCCTTGGCCTCTACCCACTTGGACACATAATCAACTGCAACTAAGATAAACTCAAGACCACATGAAGCAGGAAAAGGACCCATGAAATCTATCCCCCAAATGTCAAACACATCATTCACTAATATGGGGACCTGTGGCATCTCCTGTCTGGCCGAAATATTACCTACTCTCTGGCATCTATCACATCTCTTACAATGATCGTAGGCATCTCTAAAAACATGCGGCCAAAAGAAACCACTATCTAAAATCTTCCTAGCAGTCCTCCTAGGGCCGAAATGGCCTCCACACTCTAACTCATGGCAAAAACTGATGACTGAAGCAATCTCATCATCAGGGATACACCGTCTAAGAATCTGGTCTACGCCTATTTTCCACAAGTACGGGTCATCCCACACATAGTATTTAGCATCATGCTTCAGTTTCAAACACTGTGCCCTAGAGTAAGAGGGCGAGAACTTACCTCCTACCAGGTAGTTCACTAGAGGAGCGAACCATGGCATCTTACCCGAAATAGCATACAAGTGCTCATCTGGGAACGTCTCTGTAATCTGCCCGGCATCCTCCCCTCTAACAAGACGGCTCAAGTGATCTGCAACCGTGTTTTCTATGCCCTTCTTGTCCCTGATCTCCACGTCAAACTCCTGTAGGAGCAGGATCCACCTAATGAGCCTTGGTTTTGCCTCCTTCTTCGTCATCAAGTACCTAATAGCTGCATGGTCAGAGTAGACAACAACTTTAGTACATAACAGATATGATATAAATTTCTCCAAGGCGAAAACCACGGCTAGCAGCTCCTTCTCTGTGGTCGAATAGTTCTTCTGGGCCACGTCCAGTGTCCTTGAAGCGTAGTAGATCACCACGGGCTTCTTGTCCACCTTCTGACCAAGAACTGCTCCTACAGCATAATCACTCGCGTTACACATAATCTCAAATGGCTGAGTCCAGTCCGGAGCTCTAATGATGGGCGTGCTGGTGAGGGCCTCCTTCAGCTTGTCAAATGCTGCCCTGTACTGATCTGTAAACTCAAAAGGAACATCTTTCTGCAAGAGGTTAGATAAAGGCAGTGCCTTTTTCGAGAAATCCTTAATGAATCTACGATAGAACCCGGCATGCCATAGAAACGACTTAATGTCACGGACTGTAGAGGGATATGGTAGAGTAACAATCAAATCTATCTTAGCCTTGTCTACCTCTATCCCCTCATGTGAGACTATATGACCGAGTACAACTCCATGAGTAACCATAAAATGACACTTTTCATAATTGAGCACCAAATTCATAGAAACACAACGTGCAAGTACCATGCTCAAATTATCTAGACATGCATCAAAAGTGTCACCATGCACAGTGAAGTCATCCATAAACACCTCAATAAACGAACCTATCATGTCAGAGAATATGCTAGTAACGACCCGCTGAAAAGTACCGGGTGCGTTACACAAGCCAAAAGACATCCTGCGAAAAGCAAACGTACCGAATGGACATGTAAAGGTCGTCTTCTCCTGATCCTCGGGTGCTATGGGAATCTGGTTATAGCCTGAAAAACCATCTAGAAAACAAAAATAAGGCTTACCTGCCAAGCGGTCGAGCATCTGGTCAATAAATGGAAGAGGAAAATGGTCCTTGCGCGTAACTGCATTCAGCTTCCTGTAGTCTATGCACATGCGCCATCCATTCTTGACTCGTGTAGTCACCATCTCGCCCTCGGCATTCTTCTCCACTGTGATTCCTATCTTCTTTGGTACAACATGTACCGGACTTACCCACTGACTGTCTGAGATCGGGTAAATCACATCAGCATCTAGAAGCTTCTGAATCTCCTTCTGGACCACCTCCATCATGATCGGATTCAATCTGCGCTGAGGCTCCCTCGAAGGCTTAGCTCCATCATCCAGCAAAATCCGATGCATACAGACAGTAGGGGTGATTCCCTTGATGTCGGCTAGTGTCCATCCAATGGCCTGTCTGTGCTCGGTCAGTACTCCCATCAACCTACGCTCCTGATCTGGCTCGAGCCCACTCTTAATGATGACTGGAAGCGTGCTATCCTCCCCTAAGAATACATACTTCAAGTGACTAGGTAGAGGTTTTAGTTCCACTGTAGGTGCCTGCACAACAGAAGGCAAACACACTTGTGATTTGAATAAACGAACTGCGTTAACCTCATACCTTGGGGTCAGTGGCTGAGCAATCTCGAGCTGGTCCAGCACGTCCAAGATGGTCTCTGTGTGCTCGTATGAGTCCTCTGGTGAATATACATCCTCCTCGAGTACCTGCTCTAGTGGGTCGGTCCCTCTCTCCGGATGTACTTCCTGGACAAGGTCGTCCAAAGTGTCTAAGGCATGGACCGCCTCGTACTCTGTAGGATGTTTCATGGCCCTGAAGATGTCAAAGCTGATCATCTCATCCTCAACCTCCATGGTCAGCGTCCCAGTGTCGCAATCTATCTTCATTTTCGACGTCTTCAGGAACGATCTGCCGAGTAGAATCGGCGCAAGGTATGTCGGGCTACAATTCTCCATCTTCAGCACATAGAAGTCTGCTGGGAATACTAGCTCTCCTACCTGCACTAGCACATCCTCGATTTTGCCCTCGGGCTGCTTACATGACCTGTCCGCCAGCTGTATGGTGAGACCTGCAGGTTCTAGAGGACCAATGCGCAAACTAGAGTATATAGAATATGGTAAAACATTAATAGAGGCACCGAGATCAAGCATGCAATTCTCTAGCCTAATGTTACCGATCATGCAGGGAATGGTGTATGTGCCTGGATCACCGCATTTTGGTGGCACCTTGCGCTGAATCACCACTGACACATTCCTGCTCATGAGCTCCTGGTCGGGCTGGATTCCTCTTCGTCTGTTTGTGCACAACTCCTTCAGAAACTTGGAGTACCTCGGGATCTGCTTGATGGCCTCAAGGAGTGGGATGTTGATTTCTACCTTGCTGAACAGCTCCCACACTTCCTTGTCCATCACATACTTCTTTGGAGCTCGAGCCTGCACAGGAAAAGGTAAAGGTACCTGAACGTTAGCATTTTCTATAGTGGGAGCCGGTTCTGGCCGTGAGACTGGGGTCTCGTCTGATGAAGTCTGGTCTGTATGAGAGACGTCTGTCTCTTGTGCGGCATCCTGTCCGGCCTCATCCTGATCGGGCTCTGCTTCATCCTCTGGTGGTCCTGATACCCTTCGTGCACTCTTCAATGTCACTGCACTGACATTCCCCTTAGGATTTTGAACTGTCTGTGAGGGAAGTCGTCCTGCGTGTACACTGGCTGAGAGACCTGAGACTAGTGTAGCGAGCTTGGATATCAGCTTCTTTATGTCTGCAATGTCGCTCTTGGTTGAGGCTGCCAGCTCTTCTACTACTTTCTCGATAGGTTTTCCGTGGTTGCTCGGGCCTGACTGATTGCTGTTCGGCCCTCTCTGCTGATACTGACTTGGAGCATTCTGCTGATACTGTCTGGACGCATTCTGTCGGAACTGATGATGAGGATGCTGGTAAGGCTGCTGGGTCTGCCGAGGTGCATTCTGTCGTGCTGGCTGGGCCTGATTCTACTGGTTGTTGTTCCTCCAGGGCTGTCCAGTGGCTCCTTGGTTGGGCGCTGCTGCATTAAACTGTCTGACTGGCCCTGGCTGATTGCCATAATTTTGATAGTTGCCCACTGCATTGATCTCAGCTTGGTCATCTTCCACTATAGTAGGGCACTCGTCTGTTTTGTGATCTGTGGATGCACAAAACTCGCATGGTCTGACCTGGACTGGCTGCCTTCGAACGACATGCTTCATCAGCTCCCTCATCTCCTTGAGTTCTGTGACCATGGCACTGATAGAGGGCTCTACTCGTGATACATTCCGAGTTCTGGCATAGTCATCCTCCTTTGTAGCTTCATCCTGGAATCGCTCACTCTCTGCTACTGATATGATCATCTGTTTGACTTTAGCAGGGCTGAGGTTCATCAGGTTGCCTCCAGCTGAGGCATCTAGGAGCTTTCTATCTAATCTGCTGATTCCATCTAGCAAGTATTCCACCAGTAGCTTCTCCGGAAGCTCAAGGTTACAACACCTTTTCTCCAAGGCAAGGAACTTCTCTACATATTCTGATAAGGTCTCATTGGGTCCTTGCTTGAGCTCTTGCAACTATCTACGGACCTTCATGGCTCGTCCAGCTGGGTAGTATTTCGAGAGGAACTGGCGCTGCATCTCTTCCCATGTATATATGCTGTCTGAGGGCAAAGATAAGAACCAGTCTGTGGCGGAGTCAGTGAGTGAGAAGTAGAACGCCTTAAGTTTGAAGTCGTCCACTGAAGCTCCGTAGGGTCTATAGTTGTGGCAACTGCCATGATAACGCTTCAGATGCCCTGTAGCTGATTCTCCCTTTGATCCTGCAAATTTGGGAAGATGATGGACGATTGAGGTGCTGATAACGATCTCCTCGAGTTCTGGTCCTTCATAGATTGGCCACGTCTGGTCTTTGAAGTCTGGGACCAAGAGCTCTCCCATAGATGGCTCCTCATTGTGATAGTATGCTTCCTCTTCGTATACCGGATGTCTCAGTCTCCTGGGGGGCGGCTGATCCTGAGGTTGCATCGGGTTCTGCTATCGGCCTTGGATCTGAGGTCTGGCCTGAACTCTCTGCTGGACTACTTGTCTGCCCGGAATCTGCTGTCGGGCTGGTTGTCTAGCTGCAACCTGTTGTCGTGCTGGGGGCTGTTGTTGGTTTTGTTGCTGTCGGGCTCGGGCCTGTCCTTGGATCGGTCCTCCTTGTAGTACTGCAGCTGCCCCTTGGTTCTGATTTTGTCTAGCTGCATCTCTTTGTGCCCTTCTCTGATCACGGAATAGCTGCTCCGGATTATCATAGATTACTTGTTCTACGACGTTGTTGTTGTTGTTGTTGTTGACTGCTGGGGGGTTTTCAAGGGGTAGTTCGAACTGGTCTTCTTCTTGGTCACTGAAGTTGTCATCTTCATATGGGACGTTTTCAGCAACTCCACTACCTGCGTGAGACATGGCGCAAGAATAGCAAGCACCGAAATAGCAAACACCGAAATAGCAAAGACAAACTAGCAACAAAGGGTCCCCAGGAGATTGGAGGGGTCACAGCGGTCCCACTTAAAACCCAAAATCCTTAGACTCGTAAGTCTTGGTGACAGAACCCTCTGAGAGCTAGAAATTGGAAATCGAAAAGAATTGAAAACAAAGATCAAACAGTTGAATGGGGAATCACCGAAATAAGCAGCTTTCGAAATAAGCAAACAGAAAGTGAACGAAAATTTGAGAGAAGAACAAGATTTCACCGTGCTTAGCTCCCCGGCAACGGCGCCATTTTGAACAGGGTGTCGTCGTACCTGTGCAAAAAACAATTTATATTTTCCTCACTTCGAACTGTGGATTAGAACAGCGGTAAGCAAGGGTCGAACCCAAGGGAGCTAGATAGCTACTACTTTGTTCTGTAATGGAGAAAAACAAGAAACTGGAATGAGAGTAAAGGTTAGTAAACCAAATGTAAAGCACGAAAATTGCTGGAGTTTTATCAATCAGAGAAGATATTCAGGTTAGGGTTTTATTCAATTGTGACTTTGTTTATCCTTGATTTCTAAAGATTTATTCTTGCTTTCTTAGGGTTACTCCTGGTCTGGTTATAACCGTTTAATTCTAGCAAACCTAATACTCCTGGTCTGGTTATATTAGGTTTAGTGCAACTACTTATTCTAACTGGGTCGGTATCAAATAAGCAGTGAATAGATAGTAAGTATTACTAGGTTAAGTTGTACCCTTTCGGATCTCCCCTTACCCTAATAATTCAAACTTATAAATTGCACAAGAATTAAATAGAATGCAATAATAATAATGAAGAACGGAATCTCAAAACATTGTCACAATTATTCAACCCTAACCCGAATAATCGGTTTAGTTACACATGCTCATGGTAAACAATGCAGATAATAAAAGGAAACAAGGTACTTCACTACACAAGACCGAATGAAGCAAGGACTGGACGTGGCTGAGCTTGGGCGGACTGCTGGGCGTGTATGGTTGAGATGCGGCTGAAGCAAGGAGAGCAAGAGGTGGTGCACGACCAAGTGAAGAGAAGCACACGGCTGCTGTTGTGGAATGATGGATCAATCATGCCTTGTATCCTCCTCCATTTATAGAGTTTAGAAAACCCTAGACTTCCCAAAATAATCCCCAAAGATAATCATGGAAATATTTCCATAATAATCTTTGCTTTATCTTCAAGCCACCTTTGATCTTCTAGAATAATCCGAAACCCTAACACCGTAAGTTTGCCCTAATATGACAATGTGGTTTTGGGCCGGACGAATGCATGGGTCGGATGCTCGAGCGGACCTTCGGTCGGACGCTCGCTCGGACTTGGCGCATATGGACTCGGCTGCTCGGGCGCATGTCCGGATGGATCAACATGGAACGCGCCTGGGTCTCGGATGGATCAGCGCTGGGCGAACCTTGGATGCACGGACTAGACCTTCAGACTCGGCGCTGGATTTGGATCTCTCGGTGCTGGATGGAGGGTCGGATGCACGAGCGGCTGGAGCTCGGATGGAGCTCGGATGGCCGAGCGGACATGTGGTCAGAGGCACGGGCGGATGGCTTGGACAGCCGATCGGACATGCGGTCGTCTGGGCTTTGGAATTCCCGCACGGAAGCCGTCTTTCCGCGCCAAACTTCGTCAAATGTAAATAAGCTGGTCAAGAACTCCTTGTGATGTTTTTGGCTCCAAAAGCCGTCTTTTGAATGTGATTCCTCTTAGAGCTTCCAAATCACCTGAAACACGAAACAATACTAAAAAGTAACTGTTCGTATAATAAAGTGCATGAATTGGTGGGAATTAATGACTCGATGAGTCGTATAAATACGGCTCATCATCGATCGTAACTGAAAGATCAGGTGGATGCACACAAGGCTAAGATACTTCGAAAGGAGGAATTAGTCTAAAGTAGAACAAGTGTTTTAAACGATGTTGCAAGTCTTGCGCTTAGAAATGGCCTCGATTCATCTTTGAACACTTAGTATGATCATTAGCGGTCGATGATAAACAACTATGATACAAGGCCCCTGAAACCGAATGTTTTCCTTGAATTACAAAACCCCCTTGTATTTACTTTTAATATTAGTATAACTGCGATCATCAACCGCTCATCTTCCGGAGGACTCGCAAATCACGCATCACCCACTGTAAGTCTTCTTCCTTTAATTTCCAGTATTTATTTTATGGCATTCACTTTTCCGCATAAAAAACCAAAAAACAACCAAAAAAATCACTTAGTTAATTACCGCTAAAATCTCAATCAACCTTAAAACACGCTCCCTCGCTGTAAAAATCCCTTAAAGAACAACGTATCCCCCTAATTCCCTTGGGTTTGACCCCTACTTACCACTTACTACCCAGTAGTGAAGTTACAAGTAGCGGAAAATATAAATTTATTTGCACAGAGAACATTGCACCTTAACGACAGTGCAGTGGGCTCCGTCAGTCATCTGAATCTCAAGACCTTGAAGAAGCTCTCCTCCGCTGGACTTATTCGAGGAATGCCCTCCGTGTCAGGAAATGTAGATGTGATCTATGGAGACTACCAAATTGGGAAACAGACGAAGGCCTCACACCCAACACCTCGCAAATCAGCAGCAGCAGACCATTGGAACTGATCCATATGGATCTGATGGGTCCGATGCAAGTTGAGAGCTATGGCGGCAAGAAATACGTTCTAGTGTGTGTGGACGACTACACCCGATTTACTTGGACGAGATTTCTTCGAGATAAGACGAAGGTTGCAGAACAGTTTATTCAACCTGCCACATTACTTCAAAGAGAGAGGGAGGACAAAGGAGAACACCTGGTCAACATCAGGAGTGACAACGACACAGAAATTAAGAATACCAATATGGCCACTTACTGTGTAGAACACGGAATAGCCCATCAGTTTGCATCTGCCATCACACCCCAGCGGAATGGAGTTGTGGAGTGCAAAAATCAAATAATTCAGGAGATGGCTCACGTAATGATACATGCTAAAAAGATTCCTCTGAAGTTCTGGTCCGAAGCTATGAATACTGCATGTCACATCATAAATCATGTGACGATTCGCACTGGAAAAGAGATGACCTGCTATGAACTTTGGAAAGGAAAGAAGCCCACTGTCAAGTACTTCCACATCTTTGGGAGCGAGTGCTACATTCTGAATGATCGTGAGTACCGACAAAAGCTTGACCCAAAGAGTGATGAGGGGTTCTTTCTTGGATATTCCTCGAACAATCGAGCATATCGGGTGTTTACCAAATGCAATGAACGGTCATGGAGTCGGTCAATGTCAAAGTAAAGGATGAAGTGATTGAGCGGACCGTCTCAGATGACACTAACGATAGAGCTACACTGCACCTGTAACACTACCGTCGTCTCCACCAACTGCCACTGATCTGTTGTGAGAAGTGTCAGCCACAGACAACCTCAATGCAACCTCTTCGTCTGATGAAGTTGATGAGGACAGTCGTCCAGACAACCTTGTAGTGTTACAACCCTCTCGACGAGTTGCCAGAGATCATCCCATCACTGAGGTAATTGGTACTCCGAGTGCGGGAATCAGGACTCGTGGCATGGAGATTAACTTCAGAGAACTCGCTACATGCTCGTGCTTTCTTTCTACTATAGAACCAAAGAACGTCAAGGAAGCGCTGCTTGATGAGTACTGGGCCCTAGCCATGCATGAAGAACTTGAAAAGTTTGCTCGCAATGACGTATGGGACTTGGTTCCAAGGCCTGATAATGTGAATGTTATTGGCACGAAATGGATTTTCAAGAATAAGTCAGACGCCACAGGAAATGTCACGCGAAAGAAGGCTTGCTTAGTGGCGCAGGGCTACACCCAGATAGAGGGCATCGACTTCAATAAACCTTTGCCCTCGTCGCTCGTCTTGAAGCTGTTCGACTGCTACTTGCTCTGGCATGTGTCACTTGCAGTTTCGGTTATTCCAGATGGATGTGTGATCGAGTTGTAAATATAGCTAAGTATTCAAATAGAATCCAAACACTTGTGCTAAGTCACGGCAATCAAAACATTTGTAAGGACTCGGGGTGAACCGAGGTCGTACCCAAAGGATAGGTGACTAAACCAATAATGCTAACAATCTAAGTAGAATGTCTATGGTTTGGGGGGGGGGGTTCGTTCTTCTAAGAGAATGATAGTAGAGGGTACTATCCAAAAGTGGTTAACTATCAATTAAAAGATGACTAGGAATCAATTTCTCCACCTAGACAATTATTGCGACAATGAAATGAGACACCAATAATGAAATCACATGCACATGCTTAGAAATTGGCTTATGCAACATTAATACTAAGTTCAACTCGCGCTACAACTTAGTACAAAGAGGTTACATCTCACATCGTACCTCACACTTGCGCTCTATTGGCACTATAGAATATGAATGTCTAGCCTCACACTTGCGCTTTATTGACTAGATAATCATGTTCTTGTTAAATTCAAGCAATTCTCATTAGGTTAAAAGTGTCATCCAACTAACACAAAATCCTAATGCTTCTTCATTTAGTTCATTGAAGTCATGATGATCAACGCGAGCTACATCAAGCATGAAATCAAGCAGAATTCCTATTGAGGACATTTCACAAACACCTTATAGGCAACTCGAAAAGTTAAGTTCAAATGAAAAGAATCATGTGCAAATCATTCATCAATAGCATCTAAGGTATTTACAATGTCACAAACATGTCTAGGGGATCATTGATCCCCAATCAAGGTCACTACTCACTCATGGTGAGTTTACAAACAAAATCAACAATAAAAATGCAAACAACCATATGGAAAGTAGAGTTTAGAACTTTGGAACCAATATGGAGATTCAAGAACACTAGTGGATTTGATCTTTGTTGTTGTTGAAGTTCTTCTTCTCTAAAATCCCAGCTTTTGCTCCAGAAAACCAGGAGAGATGGTTCAAAAACCCTATGTTTCTAGTTATAGCCCAGCAGTAAAAATCCCGTTTTTATGTTTCCGCAAAAGCATGCGAACGCATGGTTTGATTTGTGCGGACGCATGGCCTCCTGTAGATTGGGAAAGCATGCGGATGCAAGTGCACGGGATTTACATGCGTCGGGTCTGGGTTGTGCGTTCGCATGGTCTAGGTTGTGTGTCCGCATGCTGTTGACCATGCGAGCGCATGACCTTGAGAAATTCGCGCTCCGACTTCTTATAGCTTTTTTGAGGTCTTCCCGTCAGACTTTGGCCTCGGCGTCAACTAGAACGTTTTAGCCCTTTAAGTTATCTTTTTAACAAGCTTTGAATCGACCAAATCGGACACCAAATGCGATCTGTGCGTCCAAAATACTCCGGCAAGGTCGATTTGCCCTGTTTTGCCCGAAACTCCATATTTTTGCTCCGAAACTTCGGTTTTCTTCCAAAATCACTGCCTATTTGTGTTCTCAGCTTAAACTCTGTAAATTGCCTGAAAAGAACCACAAAGCATCAAATAGCAAGTGAAATCGTAATAGAACAATCGAAACAATAAGCATAGAGGTCGCCTAAAATGCATATATTTTAGCGCTATCAAATCACCCCACACTTAATTTTTGATCGTCCCAAGCAAACTAATCATAGAGATCAACAACAATAATGCATTTCACTCACTCAGGATCGGTTCAAAGAAAACTCCATACGGTCACGAAAATTAACTAAAAACACTAAGAAACAAATCCTACTTCTAACTAACCACTTTCGTAGGTAACACGAGTGCATTTAGCGAATGCACCAAGCCTTTAAACCCCTAGGCTACCCTAGTGGAGGAGTTGTAGTCTCCTGAGAGTTTTCAAACATGGGAATACTCACAAATCCCACAAAAAGAACAACCATCCAATTAGGCATTTTAAGTTCACAAATGTCAAAGTACTAAGCAAGGTGTTTTCCATGAAGTTCATAATGTATTCAAACTAGATATGTGCATTTCAATCACTACATGAAACCTCTTCAAATCCTTATGGAAATTTATGAATAATGACATTCAAGCAAATCAAAGCAAGGACTAACAAACCTTTAATCAAGGGTTCTAGTCATTTTCTATATCAAAGACTTCAAGAAAACAATCTAGCAGTTGCAAAGAAATCTTGTTGGATCACTCACCAATGCTAGCAAGGAGGCATTGGCTTGTGACTTTGAACTCATTCTCAAGCCTAGGGTGCAAAGGTCACTTAGTCATAAGAGAAGAGGAGTTCCAACATTAAAGCTTTTGTATACACTTGCAAGTCATATCGCGCCTAAGTATAAAAGAATACGAGGTTCGTCCCTTAGTGAATTCTTGCTAGTAAGTTTCAATTGTCTCATTAGTTTTCATGCTAGAGAATGGTGGAATAGTCGATTATCAAGTCTAAGTGCAACTTTAAGGGGTAGAATGGCCTTCGGCCGTACTAAGCACTTTCGAGGGGGAACTTACCTTCCTAACCCTCGGCGCTTAGCACATAATTCTTTAAACTCACTTCCTAATGGTGATCAATCGTAAGGAAGGAACTTGGGGCTTATTACACATTTTTTTTCTTCTCTTTTTTTCTTTTTTTCTTTCTTGCCCTCTTTTGACCCCACACTTAGAACTTTGACAAAGGTCTAAGTGTTAAAAATGGAGCATGGCAAACCAACAAGACAAATCCACAAGACAAGTGAGGTCACTAAGGTCACCTAAAGGCAATCATATGGCATGCAAGGTTTTTTTAAAGATTTTTTTTTCATTTCATGCTTTCAAAGATCAACTCTCTAGTCTCAACAAGAAAAAGCATAGAATAAACGATAAAGAATTGCTAGTAGATGCTTTGATCCTCAAGAATGAAAGTCAACAATCCAATCCATTAGTCATCTAAAGGATCAATTAAGTGAAATCATGCACAACTAGTTGAATTAGGAATGAATTTTTTTGAAAATGTAGCCTTGCCCAGACTTTTTGTTTTCATTGGTAATTCGAGTTTTTGGATGAATGTCACATTAGTGTAAGTTTTTTCCTCTAAACATGCAATTGATTGGACTCTAAACATGAAAACACGACAAGCAAGCACAAACATCTCATGTAGTCAAAACATAGGCACCCCACACTTAGCAATTGCTTAGTCTCTAAGCAATGAATTACATGAAAAGCAAAGAGAAAGTTAAGAAAAACTTCTCTCGTTTGGAGGTAGACATTTCAAAGTAAGAGATGTTGCTTCTCGCGTCTAGTTCTTGGGCGACTGATCTTGCACAAAAGATTCGAGTAATGATTCCCCTTTTTTCCTCTATAAGACAAGAAACTAAAAAATGAGAGTTTTAAGCATACAAGGTAGAGAAATTATCATCGTAAACATGTCAGCATCATGCAAGTCAACTCATAATTCATCAAAAGAACGCATCAGATGAGCATGCGAACGTATGCTTGGGTTTGTGCGAACGAACAAGTGCATGCAGTAGCATGGCTTTCTCGTGCGAACGCATGGACTCATGCGACCAAAGCACAAAGTGGAAATAAACTAGGCATGCGAACGCATGGATTCACTTGTGCGAACGCACAGTTCTGGGCAGTGGCATTGATTTTATGTGCGAGTGCATGAATTCTATGCAAGCGCAACGAAATGAAGAAAAGGCCCACTATGCGAACGCATGATTGGAACTATGCGAACGCATGGAGATACGGACAAGAATTTCTAAGCCAGACTCAAATCGTACATCAACACTCATGAACAAAATTTCAACACCCCACACTTATATCTTATCAAGACATCAAATTCATCAAGCACATCATGCTAAAGGCATTCCAATCGCATACCAATCATCAAATATAGGCAATCACACATGCATAGTTCATATCCTCAAATTCTTGCACGAAGCAAATACAAATCCAATCAAAATAGATATACTTAAAGATCAGGGGAGAAACACTCACAAGCCTAGTTTAACGTCTTGGCTAAGACGGAGCCGACTCTCCTCTTAGGAAATAAGAAGCACACTTGAGAAGTCTTTTGCTAAGATCCCTCCTAAAGCGGATATGTTGAGAAGTGGAGGAGTCAATCCGGGTTCTTTGAAGATTTGCAAGCAACTTGCTTAAAAGATCTTGTCCAAGGTGATGTTTGCTTCTCATTCTTTGCCGTTTTAGCATTGACTTTTCTTTTTACCCCATCACAGCATGAGGGCAACTTATAGTGATCAAGAGGAGGGTCCTTATCGGGATCAACCAACTTGTGCAAAACCTTCTTAGTTACCTTCTTGACCTCAACATTCTCGGCCCCCACACTCTCCCGCTCTTTCAAATCACAAGGTTCAAGTATAGCCACTTGTTCGCTCATAGGCCTCTCTATCTTCACCTTTTCTCCATCTGCCAAAACAACAACATCGTTCAGCATGGCTGGCTTACTAGGAGAATCTCTGGCAATAGACGATGTTGCTTTCTCATCCACGGTGAATACTTCTTGATAATTGCTTGGCCCATTCGGTGAAATTCCAGTCTGTGTATCCTTATCATTTAACTCATTTGTTTTTAGAAAATCACCTATAATATCTCCCACCAATATATCCTGATTACTAGTTCCTGAAAACGTCAGCTGCAGTTGTGCTTCCAATGGTGGTGGGGCTATAGCTCGTAGTAGTAAGAAAGGAAGTGTGAAATTTCCTTTCTTAAAATGTCTGAACACTAAGATTTGAGCTTTAAGAACATGTAGTTGCTATTTAGTGAACCCATAAAATTGTTGTGGCGCCTGATTAACTACTCCGGCCGGTGGTGCTGACACACTTGCTATGCCACCCACATTAGAAGAACCACCAATATTCATAGAGGACAAAGGGGGTTGCATTGACGGTGATTCCGTTCCACTGACAGCAGATTGATGATGAGGCAATTGAGAATCACGGTTGTGGATAGGGAAATTCTGCATCATCATGCGGATGGTGATTCCAATACCTCTCCCTCTCTTAGCGGTTGGGTGAGAAGGGTGAGAAGTACTTGACGTTGAACCTTGCTCTATATGTTTTTGCCCCTTGAATCTTGTGATCATTCGAATGCCTGCAAGAACAAAGGAAATTCTTAGCAATGAAAGGCAAGAGAAATAAACACAATTTAAGCACAAAACAAGCAATAGCGATCAAGTAAGGGAAGGGTAGACAAACTAAACTATCTACTAGCACCTAGTTAATTAACCTATCCCCGGCAACGGCGCCATTTGATCGAGTTGTAAATATAGCTAAGTATTCAAATAGAATCCAAACACTTGTGCTAAGTCATGGCAATCAAAACATTTGTAATGACTCGGGGTGAACCGAGGTCGTACCCAAAGGATAGGTGATTAAACCAATAATGCTAACGATCTAAGTAGAATGTCTATGGTTTGGGGGGGAGGGGTTTGTTCTTCTAAGAGAATGATAGTAGAGGGTACTATCCAAAAGTGGTTAACTATCAATTAAAAGATGACTAGGAATCAATTTCTCCCCCTAGACAATTATTGCGACAATGAAATGAGACACCAATGATGAAATCACATGCACATGCTTAGAAATTGGCTTATGCAACATTAATACTAAGTTCAACTCGCGCTACAACTTAGTACAAAGAGGTTACATCTCACATCGTACCTCACACTTGCGCTCTATTGGAACTATAGAATATGAATGTCTAGCCTCACACTTGCGCTTTATTGACTAGATAATCATGTTCTTGTTAAATTCAAGCAATTCTCATTAGGTTAAAAGTGTCATCCAACTAACACAAAATCCTAATGCTTCTTCATTTAGTTCATTGAAGTCATGATGATCAACGCGAGCTACATCAAGCATGAAATCAAGTAGAATTCATATTGAGGACATTTCGCAAACACCTTATAGGCAACTCGAAAAGTTAAGTTCAAATGAAGAAGAATCATGTGCAAATCATTCATCAATAGCATCCAAGGTATTTACAATGTCATAAACATGTCTAGGGGATCCTTGATCCCCAATCAAGGTCAGTACTCACTCATGGTGAGTTTACAAACAAAATCAACAATAAAAATGCAAACAACCATATGGAAAGTAGAGTTTAGAACTTTGGAACCAATATGGAGATTCAAGAACACTAGAGAATTTGATCTTTGTTGTTGTTGAAGTTCTTCTTCTCTAAAATCCAGCTTTTGCTCCAGAAAAACCAGGAGAGATGGTTCAAAAACCCTATATTTCTATTTATAGCCCAGCAGTAAAAATCCTATTTTTATGTTTCCGCAAAAGCATGTGACGGACGCACAGTCGTCGTGTGCAAACGTCAAGAATAAATTTAAAAATCCGCTACTCGCGACTTTACTACTGGGTAGCAAGTGGTAAGTAGGGGTCGAACCCAAGGGAATTAGGGGGATACGTTGTTCTTTAAGGGATTTGTACAGCGAGGGAGCGTGTTTTAAGGTTGATTGAGATTTTAGCGGTTATGACTAAGTGACTTATTTTTGGTTGTTTTTGGTTTTGAGTGCGGAAAAGTAAATTGCAGAAAAATAAATACTGAAAAGTAAAACGAAAGACTTACAGTGGGTGATGCGTGATTTGCGAGTCCTCCGGAGGGTGAGTGCAGTTGATTAAGGCAGTTATACTAGGAAATTAAATACAAGGGGGTTTTGTAATTCAAGGGAAGCATTCGGTTTCGGGGGCATTGCATCATAGCCTGTTTTATCATTTTAGTAATCTTTCTAAGTATTCAAACGTGCATCAAGGCCATTTCAAGCGCTCGATTTGCCGTAATGTCTAGTCTTTTGCAAAAGTGTTCGAAAGTGAATCAAGGCCATTTCAAGCACTCGACTTGCAACACCGTCTAATCTTTTGCAAAAAACGTAGAGCCCTTGTTCTACTTAGACTAGCACCCCATTTCAAGGTATACTAGCCTATGTGCATCCATTTGGATTGTCTTTTCCGATTTATCCAAATGGTGTTTGAGAGAGATCGAACTCCTCAGATAAGCTTTGCCATTTCAAGCATCCACTTATCCGAGTATGTTCACGAACTTCCACGGAAGAGCTTTGCCATTTCAAGCATCCACTCAACCTTGGAAGTTCTGACCTAATATAAGGCACATAGAACAAGTTTTGAATACAGAGAAAAAAATACTAAAATAGTCTAAAACATTTTATAATACAAGTACGCCCCTTCAACCGAATAAAGAGTTTAGCTACGATTATCCATAGAAGTGGATACCATAGCTAAATACTCTGGGGTTTTTGAAAGACAGTAAGAAGAGAGGGGGTGGAATACTCAAGAACCAACAGGAGTATTCCCAATCCTACTGAATACTCAAGAACCAACAGGAGTATTCTCTAAAACTGTTATAATACTCAAGAACCAACATGAGTATTATTTCAAAAACCAAACTTACAAAGTATCAAAGTTTATAGAGAGAGAAGTGTATGATGGATTGTGGGATGATATTACAAGTGAGGGAGAGGCATGTATTTATAGCCAAGGAGGATGGAGGAGAAGATGACACTTGGCACAAGATGAGTGGAGGAGCAAGGATGTGGAGAAGAAGAGCTCCACATGGCAAGCTCCCATGGAAGCTTGGAAAGCCGCCGGCGGCTTTGGGAGGAGGAGGAGGAGCCGCCCCCCCATGTGGCACAAGGGGAGTGGTTTGTGTGAGTTTTGTGATGTTTTCACAAAACTATCAGTCCAATTTCGCTCCGGTCTGACTTTGGTTGTTCCTCGGTTGGATTTGTTTTGAGCAATTCGATGTCAGGATCTTGAGATTTCTGCATTCAGCGTCTGATCGTGACCTTGGACTGACTCGTAATATCTTTTCAGCGTAAAATCCTCTCCTAAGCGTGTATTCTCTCTAGATTCCAAAATACCCTGTAGATATAAATCGGAACTAACAAGCAAAAGTTAAATAGACCAACAATCTAATTTAGTGGGTTTTACTGTGTTTTTGATTCGTATAATTATGGTCCATCAGATCACCCCACACTTTTAGTTATTCGTCTCAAACAATGCTATTAAAGGGCGGCACATTAAGTTTGGTTTTAAAATATGAAAGTTAGATTGTGGGACTCGATTTATCCTAATTCATGCATCACTACTTATTACCAAATTGAACTGTGTAAATAAATAGAAGAAACTTGATACTTGTACCTTCGTGCTGAGATGCAAATTATTCTGGATGTTTCGGGAGATAGCCCTTTTTAGGCTCCTGGACTGCATCCTCGGGACCGTCTCGCACTATATGGTTTCCTTGTAGCTTTCTCTAGCACGTGATTCGGTTCGGGTTTCAATGGTTTGAGCCTTTTTGATTTCTCTTTTGGCGAGGGATAGCTTTTTTGTAGTGAATCGGCCTTTGGCCTTTGATTTGACTCTTTAAGTACTTCACTTTTTGTTCGGTTAAAACCTTCACAATTTTGGGCCTTTGGCCTCTTGATTTGCTTCTTTGAGCTTTTTGCGTCTTTGTGACTTGCTAGTCCATTTTCTCAGGCTTTTTTGGGAGGTCCAATCATCGCCCGCAAGCCTATGGAAATACCTCCCCGCTCCTCTCATCCTTGTCATTTCGCGCGGGTCAAGATGAGGGTCGCTCATCTATTTTCTCGGCTACTTTGACTTGAGATATGACGGTCTGATTCCCGTCCTCGCCTTTTTTTTCTTTTTGCATAAACACTGCATGGCGGAGATGACTTCAATCTTCACTGAAACCCGAAGTGCAGCCTCCACTAACTTCGAAAACCATATAGTTTGATTCGATCCTTCGAGTGCTTGCCAAGCCTCTCTAGGGCAGTTTATGTCAATTCCACATCCCTGGTTTATCTCAGCACAAAGGGACAAATGAGAAGTTACATTCAAAGTTTTTAGACAGTTGAATTTTCACAAGGTAAATGCATGAATTTTAGATCTATCTTTTTCACATTCTCAAGTTCATATTTTCAAAAAGATAATATTAAAAAAGGAAAAGAAAAACATGTTATGTACACAGGTGGTTCTCACCCCACACTTTTGAACGTAGGCGTGCCTTTCAGCAAGACTTAGTTCAAAAGCCATGCAAGCAGATGTTATGAGAAAGAAATGACATTAAGGAAAAGGGAAGAACAGAACTCCCTTTAAAGTGTCGAGTGAACGACATGGCATGAGGCTGGATAATCGAGGGAGTTCGGCTGGGGCCTTGAACTCTCAGCGCAGGCCCGGTAACTCACGAAAGCTGTCTGGCTGATCCGGTCTTGCTCCAAAAACCGATTCATGAATAGTCATTTCTTCTATGCACCAAGTGGGTGAGAGCGACTTATTGGAAAAAACTAAATGACAGAAAATAAAAGACAGAAAGTAAGATAAGTGTCGGGTTACCTCCCGACCAGTGCCTTTGTTTAACGTCGTTGGCTCGACAGTACCTTATTCCTGGATCATTGGTTTGGATCCCATGGGTGGCTCATGTCGTATTTTGCCACCGTTTCTGTGTTGATTTTTGCCTTGACTCTTCCTGATTTCTTGCGAGATGATGTGCTTGGGTCCTGTTCCCCTTGTTCAGGTGGTGTCTCCTTCAAATGTTTCTGAGAAGGTGAGGGTCCTTTGACCATAGCTGCTGGTCCTCGTTGTTGTTTTTTAAGTAGGGCTGTAGTTTGTGCTTCTTTGAGTATTTCCATGGCTCTCAGTTCTCCGAGTGTTCGTGTTTCGTCTTCCCCAATCATATCACCGAATTCTTCTTTCCTTGGTTGTGAGGGTCGTGCAGCTTCTTCCAGTGCCTCCTTCACTTCTGACATTGTTACTAGGTTAATATTCCTCTTTGGGTCTTGGATGGTTTGTGAAGGAAGTCTGCTGGGCTCATTAGTAAGGGCAGTCATTGAGGTAGCAAGCTGAGACATTTGCTTGGTTAATTCTGAAATTGCCCCGTCAGTTTTTGCCTGGTATCGGTGCACAATAGTACTCAACTGCTGTACAGAGCCTGACAATTGCTGCACAGTTCCTGAGAGCTCCTTTATTATGTCTTCCAGCCACTTGTTTGGTCCTTGCTGATTACTCGGGCCCGCCTGGTATTGATTTGGAGCCTTCTGTTGACATAGGCTAGCCGGTGGAGAGTTTTGGTTGTACTGCTTATGGGGAGGTCGGTAGAATGATTGAGCTGGTTTAGGGGCGTATGTTGTATTTCTCTCTGAGCGTAGTTGTTGTTGTTATTGTACCCTTGGTATCTTCTCATGGCCTCCCTATCACGAGCTCTTCTGTTTCTGATGAGTTGTTCCGAATCGTCCACAAATGGTAGTGGCACCTCATTGTTTCGATCGAACAGATTCATCTCGTCATCATCCTGGTAGTCATGGTGGCTTTCTTCGCGAGACATGGTTGTATAGAGGTGATTTCGAGAATTGAGAGAGAAAGGAAAGAACAGCTAATCCGACGGCTAATTCCCCGGCAACGGCGCCAATTTTGACGGACGCACAGTCGTCGTGTGCAAACGTCAAGAATAAATTTAAAAGTCCGCTACTCGCGACTTTACTACTGGGTAGCAAGTGGTAAGTAGGGGTCGAACCCAAGGGAATTAGGGGGATACGTTGTTCTTTAAGGGATTTGTACAGCGAGGGAGCGTGTTTTAAGGTTGATTGAGATTTTAGCAGTTATGACTAAGTGACTTTTTTTGGTTGTTTTTGGTTTTGAGTGCGGAAAAGTAAATTGCAGAAAAATAAGTACTGAAAAGTAAAACGAAAGATTACAGTGGGTGATGCGTGATTTGCGAGTCCTCCGGAGGGTGAGTGCAGTTGATTAAGGCAGTTATACTAGGAAAGTAAATACAAGGGGGTTTTGTAATTCAAGGGAAGCATTCGGTTTCGGGGGCATTGCATCATAGCCTGTTTTATCATTTTAGTAATCTTTCTAAGTATTCAAACGTGCATCAAGGCCATTTCAAGCGCTCAATTTGCCACACTGTCTAGTCTTTTGCAAAAGTGTTCGAAAGTGAATCAAGGCCATTTCAAGCACTCGACTTGCAACACCGTCTAATCGTTTGCAAAAAACGTAGATCCCTTGTTCTACTTAGACTAGCACCCCATTTCAAGGTATACTAGCCTATGTGCATCCATTTGGATTGTCTTTTCCTTTTTATCCAAATGGTGTTTGAGAGAGATCGAACTCCTCAGATAAGCTTTGCCATTTCAAGCATCCACTTATCCGAGTATGTTCACGAAATTCCACGGAAGAGCTTTGCCATTTCAAGCATCCGCTCAATCTTGGAAGTTCTGACCTAATATAAGGCACATAGAACAAGTTTTGAATACAGAGAAAAATACTAAAATAGTCTAAAACATTTTATAATACAAGTACGCCCCTTCAACCGAATAAAGAGTTTAGCTACGATTATCCATAGAATTGGATACCATAGCTAAATACTCGGGGGTTTTTGAAAGACTGTAAGAAGAGACGGGGTGGAATACTCAAGAACCAACAGGAGTATTCCCAATCCTACTGAATACTCAAGAACCAACAGGAGTATTCTCTAAAACTGTTATAATACTGAAGAACCAACAGGAGTATTATTTCAAAAACCAAACTTACAAAGTATCAAAGTTTCTAGAGAGAGAAGTGTATGATGGATTGTGGGATGATATTACAAGTGAGGGAGAGGCATGTTGATGTTCCCATGAATGGCATACTGTTTGGCAAAACGGCTTTAGAACTGTTCGAGATAATGTTCAGGAGGAGTACGAACACATTCTGGAACTTCTGTACAGCGTAGAGCAGACGCAGAAGATATTCTCCGGAAGGATCTGGATCCAATATCTTTTCGGTTTTAAATCGGCCAGCGATGCATTCGATCCTCAGATATTCGAATGAATATTTACCCTAAACCGGCGCCTGACTTGGCAAGGAAGGCTTCAAGTAAATATTCTGATTATCTCTTGGAAGATCCTAAAAGATCGAGGATCTTTTGTTCCGATCTGAAGTTGGCCAGCAAGTTTTTTGGGCGTCAAATATTTGCGTAAAGAGTTCCGATTTGAAAGATACGCATCAGAATATTTGAGAAATATTTGATGGGGTTTATCTTGTGTGAGTTCGGGTTTCGTCCAAGCATATAAATACAATGCAAGGGCAACCCTAATTCTGGTAGCTCCCACTGATAAAATAAACAAGAGGAAATCTTTACTGATTGGAGAAGGAGCGACAGCCGATTGAGTTCTCCCTACCAGAAACTCATCGGTGTAAGAGCAGTCTTAGCAAGTGCATCTCAGACTGCCTGGAAGTGATCATACTGTGCACACAACGAAGGAGAACAACTTGCTTTCAAGAGAAAGCGACCGAGCTTCAGGAGAGGTTTGAGAACGTTCAGATAGACGATCTGGACGAAGGGGATCGAGGAGAGTTGCGACGAACCTCGGTTGCAAATCTGAGAGATGGAGTGTTAGTGGTGAGGCCATTACAAGCAAAGGTGTTGTGTAAGTGTAAGACCTCCTGTGCCCTAAACTGGTAATAAAGATTTGTTGTCCCTTTTCCGGGTGTGGGAAACCCCCCAGAGTAGGCGTAGCCGAACTGGGTTATCAATCTGTGCGTACTCGTGTCTTTATTGTTCTGCTCGTACCGTGTGTTGAACTGTTGTAGAGAGAGTTCAAGGTCAGTCCAAACTGGACCTTGAACACTTGCTTGAACAGGGGATAGAATTTCAAATGGTATCAGAGCCAACACTCGACACACTGAGTGGGATCCTGGAACTGTTCAAGATGACTCCAAAGGGAGGTCAATACACAACCAAAGATGACAAAGAACTTTCATGGAGAGCAGAGGTGTCTGAGGAGGTGTCTGAGACTGACAACACTCTTTTTCAACTAAATACGCTGACTCGGAGGTTTGGCAGAATGGTCTGAAAACTCGATAAACGCAGATCTGAGCAAGACATTCCCCAATCTAGCATGCCTCATAACTGGGAGACAGACGCTAAGATCTGCAGAAAGAACATCGTCTGCACCGTTGCCTTCAACTCTTCAAGTCATATGGAAAAAGATCGCTGGTACTTCGACAGTGGATGCTCTGCACATATGACAGGTAACTCCAAGTTTCTCACACATATTCGACCTGTCACTAAGAGGCAGTTCGTTACATTCGGTGATGGAGGAAAGGGTCAGGTGATCGGCTGTGGGACATTGAAGGTTCCGGATCTTCATGTACTCTATGACATCCTTCTTGTTGAAGGACTAAAGGTGAATCTCATCAGTATCATCCAACTTTGTGATGGAGGATTTCACGTTCAATTCACTCATGACTCTTGTCATGTTCTGAACAAGGAAGGAGGGACGCTGATGAAAGGATGTAGAGCAGACAACGACTGTTATCTTATAGGTTCTGCCAGAACAGCTACGTGCATGTCAAGTCAAGCAGATGAGATGTCACTCTGGCACAGGAGACTGGGTCATCTGAACCTCAAAACTCTGAAGAAGCTCAGCTCGTCTGGTCTCATCCGAGGAATGCCCAATGTTAAAGGTGACATAGATGTCCTATGTGGAGAATGCCAGATCGGTAAACAGACTAAAGCATCGCATTCGAACACCACCCAGATCAGTACCAGCAGACCGCTTGAACTGATTCATATGGATCTTATGGGGCCGATGCAGGTTGAGAGCTGCGATGGCAACAAGTATGTCCTGGTATGCATGGACGACTTCACCAGGTTTTCATGGACCCGATTCCTTCGAGACAAGTCTGCTGCTGCACCTCAATTCATTGAACTTACAACCCTTCTCCAGAGAGAGAGAAGCCAGCGGAGAGCACCTGGTGAGTATCAGGAGTGACAACGGCACTGAGTTCAAGAATGCCACTATGACCTCGTACTGTACCAAACACGGGATTGCCCATCAGTTTCTTCTGCAATCACTCCTCAGCAAAATGGCGTTGTTGAAAGGAAAATCGTACAATTCAGGAAATGGCTCGCGTAATGATCCATGCCAAGAAGATTCCCTTGAAGTTCTGGTCAGAAGCGATGAACACGGCGTGCCACATTATAAACCGGGTAACAATACGCACAGGTACGGAGATGACCTGCTATGAACTCTGGAAAGGGAAGAAGCCCACGGTCAAGTACTTTCACATCTTTGGGAGTGAGTGCTACATTTTGAATGACCGCGAGTACCGATAGAAGCTTGATCCTAAAAGTGATGAGGGATTCTTCCTAGGATACTCCTCGAACAGTCGAGCATACAGAGTGTTTAACAAACGCACAGGAACAGTTATGGAGTCTATCAATGTCAAGATCAAGGATGACGTTGTTGATCTTACTGCCTCAGACGATGCTGACGATGCAGCCGGAACAACATCTGGTAATGTTCCACCTTCTCATTCTACTAAGGATGACTTGACTGGGGATGTCACAACAGCTATTAAACCAGTTGAAACAGCACCTGAAACTGTGACACTGCCCATTCAGACTGTGACTGACTCGACAGAAGGTGCTCGACTTCCTGATAATGTCATTGGGAACTCTTCCTCTGATGAGGGTGAAGAGGTTAGTACTCAAGAGGATCGTGCTGCACTACAACCCTCTCGTCGAATCTCCAGAGATCACCCAATCTCTGAGATCATTGGTGCACCTAGTGATGGAATTCAAACTCGTGGAAAAAGGATCAATTACAGAGGACTCGCTGCCTACTCATGCTTTCTGTCTTCAATTGAACCAAAGAACGTAAAGGAAGCACTCATTGATGAGTATTGGGTTCTCGCCATGCAGGAAGAACTGGAGGAATTTGCCCGGAATGACGTATGGGACTTAGTTCCAAAACCTGATGGTGTTAACGTCATCGGCACTAAATGGATTTTTAAGAACAAATCAGATACATCAGGAAATATCACCAGAAATAAAGCTCGACTTGTGGCTCAGGGATATTCCCAGATAGAGGGGATCGATTTTGATGAAACCTTCGCCCCTGTCGCACGGCTTGAAGCCATTCGCCTGCTACTTGCTCTAGCATGTCACCTGAAGTTTCGTTTGTTTCAGATGGATGTCAAAAGTGCGTTCCTAAATGGACTTCTACATGAAGAAGTTTTTGTGTCTCAGCCAAAAGGATTTGAGGATCCGCATCACCCTGCTCATGTGTATTGCCTGAAGAAGGCCCTGTACGGACTCAAGCAGGCGCCCAGAGCCTGGTATGAGCGACTCACTGTGTTTCTCATCAATCATGGATATGTGCGAGGGGGAGTGGACAAGACTTTGTTCGTCAAACACACAAGGTCAGATTTTATTATCGCACAAATCTATGTTGATGATATTGTGTTCGGATCGAACACCCAGACGATGGTAGATCAGTTCGTGGAACAGATGCAGAAAGAGTTCAAGATGAGCATGGTAGGAGAGATGAGCTACTTTCTGGGATTGCAGGTGACACAGAAAAAGGATGGGATATTCATTTCACAAAGTAAGTATGCCAAGACCCTGATAAAGAAATTTGATCTAGCGAAGGCAAGTCACAAACGAACACCTGCTGCAACTCATTTAAAGATCACTAAAGACGATGCTGGAGTCAATGTTGATCAGACTCTATATAGAAGCATGATTGGAAGTCTCCTGTACTTAACCGCCAGCAGATCGGATATATCTTATGCAGTCGGAGTCTGTGCAAGGTACCAGTCAGAACCAAAGTAAAGTCACCTTCTGCAAGTTAAAAGAATTATGAAGTTTGTATGCGGAACTGTTGAATTTGGGATCTGGTACACCAAAGATACCAATCCACACCTGGTTGGTTTCTGTGACGCTGATTGGGCAGGGAACGCTGAAGATCGGAAGAGCACGTCTGGAGGATGTTTCTTCTTGGGAAACAATTTGGTTTCATGGTTTAGCAAAAAACAAAACAGCATCTCGCTCTCTACGGCCGAAGCAGAATACATCGCAGCAAGAAGCTGCTGCACTCAGCTCCTATGGATGAAACAGATGCTATCTGAATACGGAGTTGAGCAGAAAGAGATGACACTGTACTGTGACAATATGAGCGCGATCAGTATTTCCAAAAACCCGGTTCAACATTCCAGGACGAAGCACATCGACATCAGGCATCACTTCATCAGAGAACTGGTTGAACAGAAGGTTGTCACTCTGCAGCATGTCACAACGGACAAGCAATTAGCTGACATCTTCACCAAACCGCTTGATGCTGCTCAGTTTGAAACACTCAGATCCTCCTTGGGTCTGTGTGTTGTCAAGGACTAAGTGTTCCAGCCAGTGGTCAGTCAGATGCGAAACTTCAGCTAAACAGTTGGACTGATCACTCATGCAAGGAGCTGGAACAATTAGAATGTGTTTTTGATATATATCCTGTCTTACTTTGAAAATCTGCTGGGATGATAAGGAAAGATTCTCTGCCTATGGATAATCAATGGAAGAACGTGTCTCGGAATTAGGAAGTGTCCTGTTTGCTCTGGATTGCGGAAGGCGGATAGTATCCAGGTAAAGCCAGTTGGGCTAAGATTGGGGTCCTGACGAGCAGCGAACGGGTACTATGAGTATTAAATCAGGTTAAGACAAGAAAGATGATGGGATGGAAGATCTATACAAAGACACTGATTAATGTCATTGAGGACCTGCAATAGGAGGATGCTTTTGTCCCTGCCTTATCAAGAATTGAATTGTCCCAGATCGTAGCAGTTGAAGAGGGATCTGTTGGGATTGTTGGTGGTATGTCAGTTGTTACACCAGATGCTGTTCAAGAGGGTTTCCATGAAGACTGTTTAAAGAATACGCTTAGATCCTTCTGTTTTTGAGTTAAAAGTTGCCTTCCTCGTTGACTCCCTATTAGAAGCCAATCAAGCGTTAATCAGGACTCCGTCTCTTTAGCTGAACTCATAAAGACAAGAGGAGGAAAAAGGAGTTCATTGCAAGAGCTGTCAAGAAGAATGCTGAAGGCGTTCTCTGGAGAGCAAGTCTACAAGGGGAGTCGTCCGCGACATGAAAAGCAATCATAGGATCCCTGCTACTCCTGTTGAAGATCCCTCAGTCGTCTCTATTCAGAAAGGTGTTTAGATTGCTCTCAAGGATACTACACGAAAGTGCATGACTAAGTGGAAGATATAGGTGCGTTGACTACACGAATTGGAACTGTTCCAAAAAGGAGTTTAGACTGAAGGAGCAGAACATCAGTTGATCGAAGAGATAATCAGGCCTTGGTTGAGGGGGAGGAGATAAGATTCCTCTTATCGAGAGGACCAGATTGGAGGATTTGAGCCTTGCCAGTTTGTGGCAAAAAGGGGGAGAAGTTTGGATGACTCTAGCTAGTATGTCTAAAGCCTAGTCAGATCGCGGATTCTGTTTTGCCAAAAATGCCAAGGGGGAGATTGATGTTCCCATGAATGGCATACTGTTTGGCAAACGGCTTTAGAACTGTTCGAGATAATGTTCAGGAGGAGTACGAACACATTCTGGAACTTCTGTACAGCGTAGAGCAGACGCAGAAGATATTCTCAGGAAGGATCTGGATCCAATATCTTTTCGGTTTTAAATCGGCCAGCGATGCATTCGATCCCCAGATATTCGAATGAATATTTACCCTAAACCGGCGTCTGACTTGGCAAGGAAGGCTTCAAGTAAATATTCCGATTATCTCTTGGAAGATCCTAAAAGATCGAGGATCTTTTGTTCCGATCTGAAGTTGGCCAGCAAGTTTTTCGAGCGTCAAATACTTGCATAAAGAGTTCCGATTTGAAAGATATGCATCAGAATATTTGAGAAATATTTGATAGGGTTTCGTCCAAGCATATAAATACAATGCAAGGGCAACCCTAATTCTGGTCGCTCCCACTGATAAAATAAACAAGAGGAAATCTTTACTGATTGGAGAAGGAGCGACAGCCGATTGAGTTCTCCCTACCAGAAACTCATCGGTGTAAGAGCAGTCTTAGCAAGTGCATCTCAGACTGCCTGGAAGTGATCATACTGTGCACACAACGAAGGAGAACAACTTGCTTTCAAGAGAAAGCGACCGAGCTTCAGGAGAGGTTCGAGAACGTTCAGATAGACGATCTGGACGAAGGGGATCGAGGAGAGTTGCGACGAACCTCGGTTGCAAATCTGAGAGACGGAGTGTTAGTGGTGAGGCCATTACAAGCAAAGGTGTTGTGTAAGTGTAAGACCTCCTGTGCCCTAAACTCGTAATAAAGATTTGTTGTCCCTTTTCCGGGTGTGGGAAACCCCCCAGAGTAGGCGTAGCCGAACTGGGTTATCAATCTGTGCGTACTCGTGTCTTTATTGTTCTGCTCGTACCGTGTGTTGAACTGTTGTAGAGAGAGTTCAAGGTTAGTCCGAACTGGACCTTGAACACTTGCTTGAACAGGGGATAGAATTTCACATGTATTTATAGCCAAGGAGGATGGAGGAGAAGATGACACTTGGCACAAGATGAGTGGAGGAGCAAGGATGTGGAGAAGAAGAGCTCCACATGGAAAGCTCCCATGGAAGCTTGGAAAGCCGCCGGCGGCTTTGGGAGGAGGAGGAGGAGCCGCCCCCCCATGTGGCACAAGGGGAGTGGTTTGTGTGAGTTTTGTGATGTTTTCACAAAACTATCAGTCCAATTTCGCTCCAGTCTGACTTTGGTTGTTCCTCGGTTGGATTTGTTTTGAGCAATTCAATGTCAGGATCTTGAGATTTCTGCATTCAGCGTCTGATCGTGACCTTGGACTGACTCGTAATATCTTTTCAGCGTAAAATCCTCTCCTAAGCGTGTATTCTCTCTAGAGTCCAAAATACCCTGTAGATATAAATCGGAACTAACAAGCAAAAGTTAAATAGACCAACAATCTAATTTAGTGGGTTTTACTGTGTTTTTGATTCGTATAATTATGGTCCATCAGCATGCAAACGCATGGTTTGATTTGTGCGAACGCATGGCCTCCTATAGATTGGGAAATTTGATCGCGTGCGAGCGCACGGGATTTTCATGCGTCGGGTCTAGGTTGTGCGTTCGCATGCTTTTGACCATGCGTTCGCATGGTCTGGGTTGTGCGTTCGCATGCTTTTGACCATGCGAGCGCATGACCTTGAGAAATTTGCGCTCCGACTTCTTGGGGCTTTTTCGAGGTCTTCCCGTCCGAATTTGGCCTTGGCATCAACTAGAACGTTTTAGCCTTTTGAGTTATCTTTCTAACAAGCTTTGAATCGACCAAATCAGACACCAAATGCGATCTGTGCATCCAAGATACTCCGGCAAGGTCGATTTGCCCTAGTTTGCCCGAAACTCCATATTTTTGCTCCGAAACTTCGGTTTTCTTCCAAAATCACTACCTACTTGTGTTCTCAGCTTAAACTCTGTAATTTTCCTGAAAAGAACCACAAAGCATCAAATAGCAAGTGAAATCGTAATAGAACAATCGAAACAATAAGCATAGAGGTCGCCTAAAATGCATATATTTTAACGCTATCAATGTGAAGAGTGCGTTTCTGAATGAGGAAGTTTACGTCGCTCAGCCGAAAGGATTTCAAGATCCACATCACCCTGGTCATGTGTATCGCCTGAAGAAGGCATTGTACGGTCTCAAGCAGGCGCCCCGTGCATGGTATGAGAGTCTCACCGTGTTTCTTGTCGACCATGGATATGTGCGAGGGGGAGTGGACCAGACCCTATTTGTGAAGCACACAAGGTCAGATTTTATCATCGCACAAATCTATGTTGACGATATAGTGTTCGGTTCCAACACCCAGAAGCTGGTGGATCAGTTTGTGGAACAGATGCAGAAAGAGTTCAAGATGAGCATGGTTGGAGAGATGAACTACTTTCTGGGACTCCAGGTGATTCCGAAGGATGATGGGATTTCCATATCCAAGAGCAAGTATGCCAAGAATCTGATAAAGAAATTTTATCTTGAGAAGGCAAGTCACAAGAGAACGCCAGCTGCTACTCACTTGAAAATCACCAAAGACGATGTTAGAACGAAGGTCGACCAGACAATGTACAGGAGTATGATTGGGAGTCGGTTGTACTTGATAGCTAGCAGACCAGATATAGCGTATGCAGTTGGAGTATGTGCAAGGTACCAGGCGGATCCGAAAGAAAGTCATCTTCTGCAACTGAAAAGGATCATAAAATATGTATGCGGAACGGTGGACTTTGGAATCTGGTATACCAAAGACACCAACCCTTATCTGGTTGGTTACTACGACGCTGACTGGGCAGGAAACGCTGAAGATTGGAAGAGTACGTCTGGAGGTTGTTTCTTCTTGGGAAATAACCTTGTTTCCTGGTTCAGCAAAAAGCAAAACATCATATCGCTCTCTACTGCCGAAGCGGAGTATATCGCTGTAGGAAGTTGATGCACTCAACTGCTATGGATGAAGCAAATGCTATCTGAGTACGGAGTGGAACCGAAGGAGATGACCCAATACTGTGACAATATGAGCGCAATCAGCATATCAAAGAACCCAATACAGCACACCAGGACAAAGCACATGGACATCAGACATCATTTCATCAGAGAGCTGGTTGAACAAAAGGTGGTGACCCTAAAGCATGTGACCACGGACAAGCAATTGGCTGATATCTTCACCAAACCGCTAGATGCTGCACAGTTTGAAACACCCAGATTCTCCTTGTGTATATGTGTTGTCAAACACTAAAGTGTTCCAGAAAGTGGTCCATCACAGGCAGAACTCCAGCAGAACAGTTGGATGGACCACTTAAGAAAGAGAGCTGGAACAGAAGGTACACTTAAGAGGATGAATTTATTAAATATTTTGGAGATTTTTTTACCCCGTTATGAGGAAAGACGAGATAGTCTCGAAGGCAGTTTTTGGGAAGTTGAAAAGACCGACTTTGATTTGAAAATAAAATTTGTTTCGCTTGTTGCTATTCTCACTCTCCTCCCAAACCCTAGAACGATAGTCTGCTGCGAAATCTCTCGATCATCCTTCTTTTTGGCGACAATGGTGAACACCAGGAAAAACTCCAAGTCTGTTGTCAAGAACTCACCCGAGACAAAGAAGGCGGACAAGAAATCAACCAAAGCTCTGGCGGCAAAGCCTAAAATCCCAAAATCGAAGGTGCTGAAGGAGAAAAAGGCTTCGCCTTCAGTTGCCGAAACTGAAAAATTGTCTGCTATCAAGATCCCTGACGGAGGACCGGTTTCAGCAAACCCTAAAACTGGAGCGCTAGAGAAGAAAGGACCAGAACCTACTGTAAAGCAGAAGATGGTGCCCTCGATAACCGCGAAGGATACTTCTAAACAAACTGATGCTAGTTCGACATCGACAAGTCTAATTCCTCCACCGGCTATGCCCCAGTCTGAGGTAATCCAACTCTCTAAGGCTCCGTTTGTTTCTTCCGTGCATGTGAATAATGCTGTTGTTGAAAATAAGTTGGGAGAAAAGGAAGTGAATGTTGAGGTTGATAAGGGTTGTGAAGCCAGTAGGGCTGTTGTCAGTGAAGATGCTATCAGATTTGTGAAAGAAGGGGAGCCTAGCAAGCCTGTATCTAAGGTTGTTGTTGGCTGACAGAGCCGTCGTTGAGGCACTGCAAAATTTACATTTATAGTTCCACTACTCGTGGCTCACTATTGGATTAGCAAGCGGTAAGTAGGGGTCAAACCCAAGAGAGTCAGTGTGGAATAGTTGTTCTTTGAAAAGAAAGAAAATGAAAGTAAATACAGGTTGGGTTTGAGTGGTTTAGACTGAAAGTAAATGACTGAAAAGTAAATGACTGAATTTAAAGTGCTGAAAGTAAAGACTGAAAGTAAAGTGCGAAAAGTAAAGTGCTGAAATGTAAATGACAGAAAAGTAAAGACTGAAATGTAAAGTGCTGAAAAGTAAAGTGCAGAAAGTAAATGACAGATAAGTAAGGACGAAAGATATTCAGTCTAGGGTCTCTACTTGTGAGACAACCATCATAGACGTCAAATGATCTTACTTTGTGTTCATAAGTGTGGGTTTATTCCTTTTAAAGACTTAAACCCTAAAGTAAGGCCATTTCTAGCACTTACACCACAATCTACTCCAAAATCAAGACATAGACTTCCAGTTCTAAGTGCAGCCACTTGATCTCTCATTTCTGATCAACCAAGCGACTTAAGGAAGATCAAACTACTCGGCTAAGTTTTGCCCTTTCGATGCATCCACTTAGCATTGTTGTCTAATCAAGATTGAACCACTCAGCTAAGCTTTGCCTTTTCGATGCATCCACTTAGCCTTGTTGTTCAACCGAATAATGGCACCGAACTAGTTGACACACAAAATAGCATTAAGTTCTAGTCTCAAGATGCATACACAAGTATGAACACCCTTTGACCGAATATGCTTTAGCTACTTGTATTCATGTCAAGGAATACAAGCACCATACTTACAAATGTAAAGGAGAACAAGAAAAAGTAAAGACAAGTAACCGAGAGCTTTTTGTAACCGAGAACAACAAGAAAAGTAAAGGGAAAGTCATGGCTTTGACAAAAAAGTAAAGGATAGCTTTAGCTACTTGTATTAATGCCAAGGAATACAAGTAGCCGTGGCTTTGAACAAGGAAATGAAAGGAAAGCTTTTAGCTACTTGTATTCATGTCAAGGAATACAAGTAGTCGTGGCTTTTGTGCAAGGAAAGTAAAGGGAGAGGAGCTCCAAATCAAGACAAGTAAAGGAAAGTAAAGGGAGAGGAGCTCCAAATCAAGACAAGTAAAGGAAAGTAAAGAGAGCTTCAAAGAACAAGAACAAAAGTAGAGAGTGTTTGTATTGAAACATATGTGTAGCATAGGTTGTTTTGGAGAAGAGAGATAAGCTCTCAACTCCCTAATGTGAGCATTTGTGACACAAGGATTCTAAGGGCATGCTCTTCTATTTATAGGCAAGCAAACCGACTTAGGGGCTAACGATACGCATTGGCTTGAAGAAATATCCCAAAAGCACTTCACTTGGATTGGTTGAGCCAAAATCCACCCACATGCCTTGCACTTGCACTCCCAACCGACTTGAGCTTGGCTTCATCCAAAGGGCAACTAGCTTGGACTAGATGAGGCCAACCAACTTGGCTTGGTTGAGGCAAACCGGACTCCAAAACCAAACCGAAATGAATAGTAGAAACCAACCGGAATATAGGGAATTCGGTTTCATGGTCGGTTCTTTGGTCGGAACTTGGTTGGACCCTGGTTGTACTTGGCCTGAGCTTGATCGGAGCTTGATCGGAGCTTGGCCGGAATTTTGGTTGGAGGTCTTTGGCTTTTGGAATGCTGATTTGGATTGCTGAGGCAATTCTAAGACTGGCCCATGAAGGATGTTTGGCCAGATTCTGCCCGGAGCATGGTCGAAATCCCAAAATGGTTGGATTTGCCCTAGTTTGGCCTTGAGCGGGCTTGAGCTGGTTCCACTCGGGCGTTTTGTCTGGGAAGTGAGATTGTCCGAGATGTTGGGCATTTAAAACAACTTTGTTGAGCCAGATTTGCCAGATTTGCTGGTTTGGTCGAGCGACTTGGTTTCAGTGCCTATCAGCGCGCGCGGGACCTTTGGAATTGGGCCAACTGCCAATCTGCTCGGGCGTTCTCCTTGGTCTTCCGACATTGTCCACCTTATTTTCCATTTTGATCACTTTGCTCAAGGTGGATTCGTCAGATCAGATGGTTTGCCCGAGTAACTTGAATTCAGTGCTAGACAGCTCAGCTGGTGCGCTGGGCACGGCCTGGGCGATCATTTCTTCAGACCCGGCTGAAGTTTCTCGGGCCTGGACTGGGACTTCTCGGCCAAAAATGACTTGGCATGATTTTGGGCACAAATCTCCCTTTTTAAGCGTGTTTCCTCTTTAGACTCCAAAATGCCTGTATACACAAAACAACATTAACAAGCATATGTTCGTATCATCAAATGTCGGTTTTGGTGGGTTTAGTAATACTTGATGAATCGTATAAATATGTCCCATCAAATACCCCCACACTTAATCTTGTTCCTCCCGAACAAGTCTAGTCAAAAGAGGAACGACAACACCCTAAGTCCTAAATGTGAATGTGAGATGCAAAACTAGACTTCACCTTTGCATGCATAACTTACTTGCTTCCAAACGAAATTATGCTCACATATGAAAGTAACTAGATACTTGTACCTTTGAGCTGAGATGCAAACCAATTTTGGATGATTGGGAGATAATCCTTTTTAGGCCTTTGAACTGCACTCTCGGATCCGATCTTACTATATGGTTATGTTACTTGCTTCTTCTAGCACGTGATTGATTCGGGCTAATGGGTTGAGCACTTTGATTTTCTTTGGAAGGATAGCTTTTTGTAGTGACTTTGGCCTTTGGCCTTTGATTTGACTCTTTGAGTACTTCACTTTTTTTCTTCGGTTTGGTTTCACCATTTTGGCTGATTTCTTTCTTTGAGCTTTGCTCCTTTGATGAGAATTGCATGTCCATTTTTTTTCCTTTTGGGAGGTCCAATCATCGCCCGAGAGCATATGGAAATACCTCCCCGCTCTTTCTCATCCTTGCCCTTTTCGCGTGGGTCAAGATGAGGGTCGCTCATCTCTTTTCCCGGCTACTTTGGACTAGAGAAACGACGGTTTGATTCTCGTCCCGCCTCTTGCATAGACGCTGCACGGCGGAGTCCACTCTAAACCATCAAGCCCAAAGTGCTAGCCTCCACAATCTTCACACAACCATATAGTAAGGATCGGTCCCTTGAGTGCTTGTCAAGCCTCTCTAGGGCATTTCTTTCAACTCCACATCCTACATTATCTCAGCACACAAAGACAACTAGAGAGTTAAATACACATGTTTTTACACAATTAAGTTTTCACAAGGAAATGCATGAAACCGGGTCTATCTATTTTCAAATCATGGAAGTGTATATTTTCAAAAAGTGTCTGGCTACTATGTGCAATTACTACTATGTGCAAATACTACTCAAATACCCCCACACTTTTGAACGAAGTCGTTCCTCTCGGAACGACTTAGTTCAAAACACAAAATGTAAGCAAGTGAAGGAAATGAAATGACATGAAGAGTAAGGAACGAAGAGAACTCCCTTTATGGTGTCGTTGCTTTGTCGTGGCTATGTGAGCAAACGACAAGGCTCGGAGCTGGATGATTCGGTTGAAGCTTGAGGGGTTCCAGCAGGGACCTGTACTTCTCACGCGCGGGCCGGTCATTCTCGGTTGCGACCCGGGTAATGGCGAGTTTCCTCGGGCGCGAGCCGGCTTTTCCCGGTTGCGGCTCGGTTATGCTTGGGTCATGCGCTCGTATGTTACAAAGCATGCGCTCGCATGTTGAGCATATGTTCTCTGCATAAGATAAACATTCCTTTCCCAAATACAAAGGGGTGAGTAGGAAAAAAATAACATACGAAAGTAAAAACCTGAAAAAACTGAACATGCCGGGTTACCTCCCGGTGAGTGCCTTTGTTTAACGTCGTTGGCTCGATGGTACCTCACTCATGGATCATAAGTTGGGATCCCATGGGCGTTTGAGGTCGAACTTCTTCTCGGCAGCCTTTTTCCTCCGCCCAAAGAACTCAAGGAGTGACGAGGGCTCCTTGACCATAGCTGCTGGTCCATTGAGCCGTGGTCTCTTGCTACTACATCCCAGCTTCCATTCTTTTGGGCCATGTCTTTGTCGCTTCTTCATGTTCAAATGGTTGGCACCTTTGCAAGTTTGGAAGTTCAGCATTGTGCCATCAAATGTAGGTGACATCAAGCATGCGCCCCTGCCAAGCTTCTTCTTTGTGGCAGCGGAGATGGGTTGTCTTGGAACAAGTGAGTTTTCCGAGCCGCTTTGTTGAGTCGTGGTGAATGAGCGCTCCATCATTGGCTTTTCTTGCCCTTGATTTGCCTCCAACTCCCCTTGCACCGCATCATTATTGACTACATGCTCTTCGGTGGCTATGATCTGCATAAAACATAAAGGGTCAAGTTGTGGTTTCTCGGCCATGAGGACCATGCCTTTCTTGATCAGCCCGTCCGTGAGGATCGGATCTGTTTTGGGCAGCTCGGTAATGAGGTCCGTGCATGTCTCGGCTGGCTCGGGTGCTTCGGCCAGCGCGGGTGCGTCCTGGTCTGTCTTGGCCAGCCCGACATTGACGTCCGGGACTTCCTCGGGTGCTCCGAGCGCAAAGACTGGGCCTGGCTTGATTTCCTCGGGCGCTTTGGTAGTGAGGTCCGGGTATGTCTCGGGCAACTCGTCAGTTAGGACCGGGACTTCCTCGGACAGGTTGGAAATGAGGACCGGGCCTATCTTGGCCGGCTCTTCTTTAGTCATACTTGGGTCCTCCTCCTCTGCCGGCTCCGTGGGTTCCCATGTAGACTCTTCTTTGATGACCCTTGGCTTTGTGTTGAGCACCTCATTGAGCCGATATGCAGCCTCATTTTCAGCCACCCATGATTCGGTTTCGGTCTTGAATTGGTGCACCATGTTGGCCAGTTCTTCGAGTCGCATGGCCTGATCTTGCCTTGACCTCTTGGCCAAATAATCTATCAAATTCCAAAGATCATCCATGTCTAAGTTATTTACCGAGCCTCCCGCTGCATCATTTAGCCAATTCCACTCATGTGGCATCATCCCACCGAGAAACCATTGAAGAAGATGGAAGTTGGTGAATCCATGGTGTGGGAAGCTCATCACAATGGAATCGAAGTACGACAAGTACTCGTCCGATGTTTCATCCCGGGATTGCTCAAGATTGATGATCTTCTTGCGGACTTCAAGTTGGAAAGATGGTGGGGAAAACTCCTCATCGTTCCAAGGCTCGTTTTCGTAGTACAACGACATGGTGGACTGCAAAATAAAACAAAAACAAAAGAAAAACAAATAGAACAACTATTCCGGAACACAACTCCCCGGCAACGGCGCCAAAATTTGACAGAGCCATCGTTGAGGCACTGCAAAATTTACATTTATAGTTCCACTACTCGTGGATCACTATTGGATTAGCAAGCGGTAAGTAGGGGTCGAACCCAAGAGAGTCAGTGTGGAATAGTTGTTCTTTGAAAAGAAAGAAAATGAAAGTAAATACAGGTTGGGTTTGAGTGGTTTAGACTGAAAGTAAATGACTGAAAAGTAAATGACTGAATTTAAAGTGCTGAAAGTAAAAACTGAAAGTAAAGTACGAAAAGTAAAGTGCTGAAATGTAAATGACAGAAAAGTAAAGACTGAAATGTAAAGTGCTGAAAAGTAAAGTGCAGAAAGTAAATGACAGATAAGTAAGGACGAAAGATATTCAGTCTAGGGTCTCTACTTGTGAGACAACCATCATAGACGTCTGACGGAGCCCACCGCACTGTCGTTAAGGTGCGATGTTCTCTGTGCAAAAATAAATTTATATCTCCGATACTCGCGACTTTATTATTTTGGGTAGTAAGTGGTAAGTACGGGTCGAACCCAAGGGAATTAGTTGATAGTTGTTCTTTCAAAAAGGGAAAATTAAAAAAGACAGTTTGGGGGTTGGTTGTGATTTTAGTACTGAAAGTAGTTGTGATTTTAGTGCTGAAAAGTAAATGACTGAAAGGTAAAGTGCGGAAAGTAAGTGCTTGAAGGACAAGACTTGCAGAAAGTAATTTCTTGAAGGACAAGACTTGCAGAAAGTAATTGCTTGAAGGACAAGACTTGCAGAAATTAAAGTGCTTGAAGGACAAGACTTGCGGAATTTAAAGTGCTTGAAGGACAAGACTTGCAGAAAGTAAGCAGTTGATATGGACTGAAAGTAAAGTTACTGAAAGTAAATGACTGGAAAGTAAGCAGTTGATAGTAAGACTGAAAGTAAATGACAGGTGATGTTTGAATTAAAGGAAAGATTCGGTATCAGGGGCCTTGTATCATAGTATGTTTATCATTGACCTCTAATGATCATAATAAGTGTTCAAAAGTGTATCAAGGCAATTTCAAGCACTTGACTTGCCACACTGTCTAGCCCATTTCAAGGCATAGAGCACTTGTTCTATTTAGACTAATACCCCATTTCAAGGTATATTAGCCTTATGTGCATCCATTTGATCAATCATTTCCGATCAACCAAATGGTGTTTTAAAGAGGTCGAACTCCTCAGATAAGCTGTGCCATTTCAAGCATCCACTTACCCGAGTATGTTCACGAACCCCACGGAAGAGTTTTGCCATTTCAAGCATCCACTCAACCTTGGAAGTTCTGACCTAATATGTGGCACATAGAACAAGTTTTGAACACAAAGAGGCACTTAAGAGAAGGGTCTAAAACATTGTATGATACAAGTACACCCCTTCAACCGAATGAAGGGTTTAGCTACGAATATCCATGGAACAGGACATCATAGCTAAGTGCATGAAAAGTAAAGGTTTTTGAAAGACAGTAAAGTAAAGTTTTCGAAAGTAAAGACAAGAAAGTAAAAGGAGAATACTCAATAACCGACAGGAGTAAACTCAGGAAAAAGTAAAGACAAGCTTGAGTACTTCAAGAACCGACAAGAGTACTCAAGAACAACTGTAAAGCTTTTGATATCAAAGAGAAGTGTTTACATGGATTGTGCTCTCAATCTAGAGAGATAAGTGATTGTGGATTTGAGGATGGGATGAGATACAAGTGAAGAGGGCATGGGTATTTATAGGCTAAGGGGAAGAAGAGATGTGGAGGAGGAGAAGACATTTGGAAAGAGGAGTGTGGAGGAGAGAAAAGCCATCGGACTGAGGTGGCATAAGGCAAAGCCGCCGGCCACATGTCCTCTTCCCAATGAAGCCGCCGGCCATGTGAGGTGGAGGAGGGTGAGTGGTGAGCTTTGTGATCTTTTCTCAAAAGCCATCGGCTCCCTTTCAGCTCCGGTCTGACTCTGGTTGCTCTTCGGTTGGACTTGTTTTGAGTGATTCCATGTCAGGTTCATGAAAGTTGTACAGTCGGAATCTGGTCGTGTCCTGGAGCGACTTGTAATCCATTTTCAGCTTTAAAACTCCTTTTTAGCTCGTATCGTCTCTAGACTTCAAAATACCCTGTAGATAAATATCGGAACTAACAAGCAAAAGTTAAATAGACAAAGAGTCTAATTTGGTGGGTTTAACTGTCTTAATGAATCATATAAATATGGTCCATCAGATCACCCCACACTTTTAGTTGTTCGTCCCGAACAATGCTTTTTAAAGAGATGCGCACACAATCCAAGTAAAACTTCAAAATAGGAAAGTGAGACTGTGGGACTAGATTTATCCTAATTCATGCATTACTTACTTATTACCAAATTAAACCGTGTAAATACTTAGAAGAAACTTGATACTTGTACCTTCGAGCCGAGATGCAAATTAATTCGAATGTTTCGGGAGATAGCCCTTTTCAGGCTCCTGGACTGCATTCTCGGGATCGACTCGTACTATATGGTTTCCTTGTAGGTTTTTCTAGCACGTGACTTGGTTCGGGTTTCACTGAGTTGAGCACTTTGATTTCTTTTTGGTGAGGGACATCATCTGAAGTGAATCGGCCTTTGGCCTTTGATGTTGAATTGGAGTTTCTTCACTTTTGTTTTGGTTAAAACCTTCACAATTTTGGCCTTCGGCCTTTGATTAGCTTCTTCGAGCTTTTGCTTCTTTGTGACTTGCTAGTCCATTTTCTCAACCTTTTGGGAGGTCCAATCATCACCCGCGAGCATATAGAAATACCTCCCCGCTCTTTCTCATCCTGGCCGTTTCGCGCGGGTCAAGATGAGGGTCGCTCATCTATTTTCCCGGCTACTAGGACTAGAGATAGGATGGTTTGATTCCCGTCCCGCCTCTTGCATAAACGCTGCACAGCGGAGATGACTTCAATCTTCACTGAAACCCGAAGTGCAGCCTCCACTGACTTCGAAAACCATATAGTTAGATTCGATCCTTCGAGTGCTTGCCAAGCCTCTCTAGGGCATTTTCTATCAACTCCACATCCCCTGTATATCTCAGCACAAAGGGACAAATGAAAAGTTACATTCTAAGTTTTTATACAGTTGAGATTTCACAAGGTAAATGCATGAATTTAGATTTATCTTTTTCACATTCTCAAGTTCATATTTTCAAAAAGATAATATTAAGGGAAAAGGAAAAAGAAAAACATGTTAATTAACTATGTACACAGGCGGTTCTCACCCCACACTTTTGAACGAAGGCGTGCCTCACAGCACGGATTAGTTCAAAAGTCATGCAAGCAAATATTTACAGAGAAGGAAATGACATTAAGGAAAAGGGAAGACTGTACTCCCTTCGAGGGAGTTTGGCTGGGGCCTTGAACTCTCGGCGCAGGCCCGGTATTTCTCGGAAGCTGCCTGGCTGATCTGATCTTGCTCCAAAATCCGATTCCTACATGTTAGTCATTTCTTCTATACACAAAATGGGTGAGAGCGACTGTTACGGTAAAAACTAAATGACAGAAAATAAATGACTGAAAGTAAGATAGGTGTCGGGTTACCTCCCGACTAGTGCCTTTGTTTAACGTCGTTGGCTCGACGCATGGGGATCACAGGTTTGGATCCCATGGGTGGCTCAGGTTGAATTTTGCCGCAGCTTCTGCATTGATTCTTGTTTTGACCCTTCCAAAGCTTTTGTGAGATGATGTGCTCGGGTCCGGTTTCCATTGTTCTCGTGGTTTTTTCTTTCTATTTTTCCAAGTTGGTATGGATCCTTCAACCATAGCTGCTGGTTTAATCACACTCTCGGTCTCTCTTGGTTGGTTAGAAACTAGTGCGCTGAGATCAGCGGTATTTACAATGTCTGGAGGTACGGCTAGGTCGTAGTTCTACGGAATTAAGTCAACCTCGCCGTGGTAATGTTTGACTCGCTGCCCATTCACCATGAATCTGCTTCCATTGTCCGGGCTTTCCAGCTCAACTGCCCCATGATTGCACACTTTAGTTATTGTGAAGGGGCCGGTCCATCTAGATTTAAGCTTTCCTGGCATCAACTTCAGTCGTGAGGAGTAGACCAGCACTTGTTGTCCTTCCTCAAATGAGCGTCGGAGGATGAATTTGTCATGATACATTTTGGTCCGTGGTTTGTAGTCCATTTGCCCTTCATAGGCCTCAAGCCGCAACTCCTCAAGTTCACACAGATTAAGTTTCCTATCCAGTCCGGCAGCCTTTAAATCTGGATTGCAATGCTTGAGCGCCCAGTAGGCTTTATGTTCTAATTCCACCGGAAGGTGGCATGCCTTCCCATAAACAAGCCTAAATGGGGAGGTCCCAATTGGCGTCTTGTATGCCGTCCAATAAGCCCAAAGAGCTTTATCCAGCCTTTGACTCCAATCTTTCCTCACCGGCTTCACCATTTTTTCTAAAATACCCTTGATTTCGCGGTTGGAGATCTCCGCTTGACCATTGCTTTGGGGATGATATGCCATGGACGTCCGGTGGTGGACATGGTAGTGTTTTAAGGTGGCAGCCATCATGCGGTTGCAGAAATGAGTTCCTTGGTCGCTGATTATGACCTTGGGTACTCCGTACCTACAAAACAGGTTAGTGCGCAAAAAATCTATGACAGTCTTTGCATCATCGCACCTTGTGGCCTTAGCCTCTACCCATTTTGACACATAATCTACAGCAACTAGAATGTAAGTATAACCGCATGAAACTGGGAATGGCCCCATGAAATCTATACCCCAAATGTCGAAAACATCGTTGACTAATATGGGTACTTGAGGCATCTCATTTCTAGCTGACACATTTCCTACTCTTTGACACCTATCGCACTTTCTACACTTCTCATATGCATCTCTAAATATACTCGGCCAAAAGAAGCCGCTATCTAGGATTTTCCTAGCGGTTCTCCTAGGCCCGAAGTGTCCTCCACATGCAAACTCATGGCAGAAGCTAATAACAGAAGCTATTTCATTATCGGGGATGCATCTCCTAAGTATTTGATCTGCTCCTATTTTCCATAAATAAGGATCATCCCATAAGTAATGTCTAGCATCATGCCTAAGTTTCATGCATTGTGCTTTAGTAAAAGAGGGAGGAAATGTACCTCCTACTAGATAGTTGACGATTTGAGCATACCATGGCACTTTTGTTGAGACTGCATAGAGGTGCTCGTCTGGAAATGACTCGGTTATGTGTCCTTCCTCTTCTTCTCAGACGATTCGCCTCAAATGGTCGGCCACCGTATTTTTGATCCCCTTTTTGTCCCTTATCTCGACATCAAATTCTTGCAGTAGCAAGATCCACCGAATGAGCCTTGGCTTGGCCTCCTTCTTCTTCATCAGGTAACGGATGGCAGCATGGTCAGAATAAACTATTACTTTTGCTCCAATCAAATAGGATCTGAATTTTTTCAGAGTGAATACCACTGCCAGGAGTTCCTTTTCGGTGGTGGAGTAGTTTCGTTGGGTAGAATCTAGGGTTCGTGAGGCGTAGTAGATCACACCCGCCTTCTTATCAATCTTTTGGCCGAGAACTGCTCCCACAGCAAAGTCGCTTGCGTCGCACATGATTTCGAATGGTAGTTCCCAATTTGGCATTTGGATGATAGGTGTGCTGGTGAGGGCTTTCTTTAGATCATCAAAGGCCTCCTTGCATGCATTGGTGAATTTAAAAGGAACTTCTTTTTGGAGAAGAGTGGATAGAGGCAACGCCTTTTTGGAGAAGTCTTTGATGAATCGTCGGTAGAATCCTGCATGGCCAAGGAATGATTGGATGTCTCGAACCGTGGATGGGTATGGTAGAGTCATGATCAGGTCGATCTTTGCTTTGTCCACTTCCATGCCTTCTTGTGAGACGATATGTCCCAAGACTATTCCATGTGTTACCATGAAGTGGCACTTCCCGTAATTGAGCACTAAGTTCATGGACACACATCGTGCCAAAACTGTGCTCAAATTGCTTAAGCAAGCGTCGAGTGTGTCTCCATAGATGGTGAAGTCGTCCATGAAGACTTCAATGAATTCTCCGATCATGTCTGAAAAGATGCTGGTCACTACCCTTTGAAAAGTCCTCGGGGCATTGCATAGACCGAACGACATCCTTCTGAAGGCGAATGTGCCGAATGGGCACGTGAATGTAGTCTTCTCTTGGTCCTCAGGTGCTATGGGGATCTGGTTGTAGCCCGAGAATCCGTCCAGGAAGCAAAAATATGGATTGCCTGCCAGTCGGTCTAGCATTTGATCGATGAATGGCAGAGGGAAATGGTCTTTTCTTGTGACGGCGTTCAATTTTCTGTAGTCGATGCACATTCTCCAGCCGTTCTTGACCCTTGTTGTTACCATTTTTCCTTCGGCATCTTCCTCGACCGTGATCCCACTTTTCTTTGGAACCACGTGGACAGGACTTACCCATTGGCTATCCGATATGGGATAGATAACGTCCGCATCTAGTAGCTTCTGGATTTCCTTTTGGAGGATCTCCATCATGATTGGGTTGAGTCGTCGTTGAGGCTCTCTTGACGGCTTTGCTCCATCCTCAAGTAGAATACAGTGCATGCATACTACCGGGCTAACTCCTCTCAAGTCGGCTAGAGTCCATCCAATAGCCAACTTGTGTTGTCTCAGCACCTTTATCAAACTACATTCCTGGCCTGCTTCCAAGCCACTCTTGATGATCACTGGAAGTGTGTTATTATCCCCTAGGAAAGCGTACTTCAGATGTCCGGGCAGGGGTTTCAATTCTATTTTGGGAGCTTGAATTACTGAGGGCAGAAAAGTATTTGATTTGAATAACTTTACCTCGTTGACTTCATATCCTGGTGTGAGAGGCTCCGAGATTGTTAAGTGGGACAGCGTTTCTTGCAAGCCTTCGGCCAATTCATAAGAGCTTTCAGCCCCATTGAGTATGGTTTTTAAGGGATCTGCTCTTGGTTCTGATTGAACTTCTTGGACCAGGTCGTCCAAAGTATCGAGAGTGTGCACTTCCTCAAACTCCATGGGGTGCTTCGTTGCTCGGAATATGTCGAAGCTGAAGACTTCTCCTTCTACCTCCATTGAGAGCATTCCACTTCCACAGTCTATCTTTATTTTTGATGTTTTGAGAAATGGACGGCCGAGAAGGATGGGTGCATGGTCTGTAGGTCCGCCATTCTCCATTTTTAAGACGTAGAAGTCTGCTGGAAACACCAATTCGCCTACTTGAACCAGGACATCTTCTATTTTGCCCTCGGGCTATTTGCACGATCGATCTGCCAATTGAATAGTGAGATCGGTGGGTTCGAGCGGTCCAATCCTAAGGCATGAGTAGATAGAGAAGGGAAGAACGTTAATTGATGCTCCAAGGTCTAGCATGCTGTTCTCGATTCGGATGTTGCCAATTGTGCATGGAATGGTGTAAGTTCCTGGATCACCACATTTGGGGGGCACTTTTCGTTGTATGACGGCCGACACGTTCCTACTCATCAGCTCTTGATCATATCTAGTATTCCTCCTCCGGTTGGTGCAAAGCTCCTTTAGAAACTTAGCATATCGAGGGATTTGCTTGATGGCTTCCAAGAGGGGGATGTTGATGTCGACTTTGCTGAACAATTCGAACACGTCCTCATCCATGACATGTTGTTTTGGTACTCGGGCTGGCACTGGAAATGGAAGCGCGGCGCGGATCTTGGAGGTCTCGGTTCTGGGCACCGGGTGTGGCCTGTGTTCTTCGGACGGTGGAACCGGGCTAGGCCTGTGTTCCTCGTGTGCGTCCCCATTTTTATCGGTCGCGTCCTGCTTAAGAGTTCCGTGAGCCTCGGGCCTCATTTGTTCTTCTCCAGGCAACCTTGGGCTTTTGTCCTCCTCTTGCTCCTTGGGTTTGACAGCAAGCTTTCTCCCACTCCTTAGGGTCACGGCACTTACGTTTTCCTTTTGGTTTTGGATGGTTTGTGAATGAAGTCGGCCGGGTTCATTAGTGAGCGCAGACATTGAGGTAGCGAGTTGGGACATGTGCTTCTTCAAGTCCGATAATTCTCCCTTTGTTTTGGCTTGGTTTTGATGCACAGTAGTACTCAACTGCTGCACAGTGCCCGCCAATTCCTTTATCATGTCCTCAAGTGACTTGTTCGGTCCTTGATGATTGCTCGAGCTGGCTTAGTACTGATTTGGTCCCTTCTATTGATATTGGCTCGTCGGGTACTGGTTTGGTCCCCTTTGTTGGTATTGGCCCGCTGGTGGGGCGTTCTGGTTGTACTGCTGGTGGGGCGGTTGGTAGAATGACTGAGGTGGTTGAGGTGCGGCTTGTTGGGTCATCCTTGGAAGGTGGTTCTCGTTTTTCCAGCTCGGGTTGGTTGCTTGACCATTGATGGACCATAATTGTATGCATCATAAACACAGTTAAACCCACCAAATTAGACTGTTTGTCTATTTAACTTTTGCTTGTTAGTTCCGATATTTATCTACAGGGTATTTTGGAGCCTAGAGAGAATACACGCTAAGGAGAGGATTTTACGCTGAAAATATATTACGAGTCATTCCAAGGTCACCACCAGATGCCGACTGAAGAAATATCAAGATCCTGACATTGAATCACTCAAAACAAATCCTACGGAAGAGCAACCAAAGTCAGACCGGGGCCGAAATGGACTGATAGTTTTGTGAAAACATCACAAAACCTCACAAAACTCACTCTCCCCTTCATGGTGACCGGCGGCTTTTGGAGGAGGTGACCAAAGGAGGAAGCTCCCCTCCTTTCTTAACCCACAACCGGCGGCTATGGAGCTCCATGGAGATGATGCCATGTGCTCTCCATCCTCACCACACATCTCCTCCTCTTTTGGCTATAAATACAAGCCATTCTCATTTGTATATCCATATCCTCAAATTCACAAAACACTTATCTCTCTACATTTTGGTACTTTTGTAAGCTTTGGTTTTAAATCTATAATACTCTTGTTGGTTATTGAGTATTATAGTTTGTTCTTGAGTACTCTTGTCGGTTCTTGTAGTACTCAAGCTTTACTTTTCTCTATTCTTGAGTACTCTTGTCGGTTCTTGAAGTACTCACCCCTTTCCCTTACTTACTGTCTTTCAAAAACCGTAAGTACTTAGCTATGGTATCCACCTCTATGGATATTCGTAGCTAAACTCTTCATTCGGTTGAAGGGGTGTACTTGTATCATAAAATGTTTTAGGCCATCTTTTTAGCGCCTCTTCTTTTTATTCAAAACTTGTTCTATGTGCCATATATTAGGCCAGAACTTCCAAGGTTGAGTGGATGCTTGAAATGGCAAAACTCTTTCGTGGGGGTTCGTGAACATACTCGGGTAAGTGGATGCTTGAAATGGCAAAGCTTATCTAAGGAGTTCGAGCTCTTTTAAACACCATTTGGTTTGATCGGAAATGATTGATCAAATGGATGCACATAGGCTAGTATACCTTGAAATGGGGTGCTAGTCTAAATAGAATAAGTGCTCTACGACCATGAAATGGGCTAGACGGTGTGTGCAAATCGCGTGCTTGAAATGGCCTTGATACACTTTTGAATACTTAGAAGGATCACTAAAGGTCAATGATAAACAGGCTATGATACAAGACCCCAGAAACCGAATGCTTTCCTTAGATTTAAACCCCTTGCATTTACTTTATTAGTATAAACTGCTCTATCAACTGCTCACGTTCCGGAAGGCTTGCCAATCACGCATCACCCGCTGTAAGTCTTCTACTTTTATTTTCAGTAATTTACTTTTCTGTCATTTACTTTTCCGCCCTAAAAACCAAAACCAACCAGCCAATCACTTACTTTTCCGCACTAAAACCTCAATCAACCTAAAACACGCTCCCTCGCTGTACAATTCCCTCAAAGAATAGCTTATCCCCCTAATTCCCTTGGGTTTGACCCCTACTTACCACTTGCTACCCTGTAGTAAGGTCACGAGTAGCGGAATATAAATTTGCTTTTGCACAGAGAACACCGCACCTTAATGACAGTGCGGTGGGCTCCGTCAAAACTGGCGCCGTTGCCGAGGAATTAGCCGTCGGATAAGTTGTTCTTTCCCTCCCCTTCTCATGACGCTACCCACTACATATGCATGGACAACAAGACATCTTCCTCTGTTCGGAGGTACGGATGGAGAAGACCCAGTACAACACTGCCGAAACTTTCACCACGTTTGCCAACACATAAAACCTGAAAATGAAATGTTAGAGGAATTTAAGCTTAAATGCTTCAAATTTTCTTTAACTGATTTTGCAACGATCTGGTATTACACATCAACCGCTAGTAGTGCAGTACATTTTGTGGACCTTTGCGTTCCATTTCTGAGGGAATTCTCCCCCCATCCTTACGACAACAAACCCGAGAGAAGATCATGTGCCTTCAACAATCCCGGGATGAGACTTTGGACAAATACTACACGAACTATGACACCATCGTCTCAAGCTGCCCGCACCATGGATTCACGAAGAAAGTTCTTCTTCAAAAATTTCTTCGTGGGATGAGGGCCGATGAGCTGACAAGGATTAATGAAGCAATGAGAAGATCAGCCGGGAACTTATCCATAGCAGACATGTGGAACCTCATAGATAACCTAGCCGCAACCACAAAACGAATACCCCAAGCTGACAGAGGAATGCAGATAGAAGAGGCTGGTCCAGAGACAAATAAAGAAGATACTCCCGAGCCATCTGAAGAATCAGACATAGAAAGCATCGGAAGCAACGAGGAAGAACCCTCGTGGGAACTCGAGACGGTGCCAACAAGGGAAGAAGTCCAAAACACCACTGAAAACCGTGTGAGCCATGAAGAGGCTAAAAAAAGGATGAGAAAAGGGCCTGAGCAGAACGACTCCTCGATGGAGCATGTTTTTGCCATGACTGGACAAGGCAGCCCTAAACACCAGAAAACCCAGTTCAAGAGACTAGTAGTGAAGGGTCCCTCACCTTCTCAGAGACGATGGAAGGAGAAACCACCAGAACCATGGGAACTGGACCCAAGCCCGTCGTCCCCCAAAAACCCAGGAAGAGTCAAAGCAAGAATCAAGGTTGGTGCAATAAAGAAATACGACATGAGCCACCCATGGGATCCAAACCAGTGATCCAGGAATGAGGTACTGTCGAGCCAACGACGTTAAACAAAGGCACTGGTCGGGAGGTAACCCGACACCTATCTTACTTTCAGTCTTTTATTTTTCTGTTTTTACCAATAAGTCACTCTCACCCACTTGGTGCATAGAAGAAATGACTATTCAGGAATCGGACTTGGGTGCAACATCAAGCCAGCCAGGCCTATGCCAAGAGTTCAAGGCCCCAGCCAAACTCCCTCGATTATCCAGCCTCATGCCATGTCGTTCACTCGGCACTTTAAAGGGAGTTCTGTTCTTCCCTTTTCCTTAATGTCATTTCCTTCTCATATAATATCTGCTTGCATGGCTTTTGAACTAAGTCTTGCTGAAAGGCACGCCTTCGTTCAAAAGTGTGGGGTGAGAACCACCTGTGTAAAATAACATGTTTTTTCTTTTTCCCTTAATATTATCTTTTTGAAAATATGAACTTAAGAATGTGAAAAAGATAGATCATAATTCATGCATTAACCTTGTGAAAATTCAACTATTTAAAAACTTAGAATGTAACTTCTCATTTGTCCCTTTGTGCTGAGATAAACTAGGGATGTGGAGTTGACATAAACTGCCCTAGAGAGGCTTGGCAAGCACTCGAAGGATCGAATCTAACTATATGGTTTTCGAAGTCAGTGGAGGCTGCACTTCGGGTTTCAGTGAAGATTGAAGTCATCTCCGCCATGTAGTGTTTATGCAAAAAGAAAAAAAGGCGAGGACGGGAATCAGACCGTCCTATCTCTAGTCAAAGTAGCCGAGAAAATAGATGAGCGACCCTCATCTTGACCCGCGCGAAACGGCAAGGATGAGTGGAGCGGGGAGGTATTTCCACATGCTCGCGGGCGACGATTGGACCTCCCAAAACGGCTTGAGAAAATGGACCAGCAAGCCACAAAAAGGCAAAAACTCAAAGAAGCAAATCAAGAGGCCAAAGGCCCAAAATTGTGAAGGTTTTAACCGAACAAAAAGTGAAGTACTCAAAGAGTCAAATCAAAGGCCAAAGGCCGATTCACTACAAAAGCTGTCCCTCGCCAAAAGAAAATCAAAGACCAAACCATTGAAACCCGAACCAAATCACGTGCTAGAGAAAGCTACAAGAAAACCATATAGTGCGAGACGGTCCCGAGGTTGCAGTCCAGGAGCCTAAAAAGGGCTATCTCCCGAAACATCCAAAATAATTTGCATCTCAGCACGAAGGTACAAGTATCACGTTTCTTCTATTTATTTACACGGTTTAATTTGGTAATAAGTATTGATGCATGAATTAGGATAAATCTAGTCCCACATTCTCACTTTCATATTTTAAAAGTTTACTTAGTGCCGCCCTTTAATAGCATTGTTCGGGACGAACAACTAAAAGTGTGGGGTGATCTGATGGACCATAATTGTATGCATCAAAAACACAGTTAAACCCACCAAATTAGACTGTTTGTCTATTTAACTTTTGTATGTTAGTTCCGATATTTATCTACAGGGTATTTTGGATCTTAGAGAGAATACACGCTAAGGAGAGGATTTTACGCTGAAAATATATTACGAGTCATTCCAAGGTCACGACCAGATGCCGACTGAAGAAATATCAAGATCCTGACATTAAATCACTCAAAACAAATCCTACCGAAGAGCAACCAAAGTCAGACTGGGGCCGAAATGGACTGATAGTTTTGTGAAAACATCACAAAACCTCACAAAACTCACTCTCCCCTTCATGGTGACCGGCAGCTTTTGGAGGAGGTGACCAAAGGAGGAAGCTCCCCTCCTTTTGTCACCCACAACCGGCGGCTATGGAGCTCCATGGAGATGATGCCATGTGCTCTCCATCCTCACCACACATCTCCTCCTCTTTTGGCTATAAATACATGCCATTCTCATTTGTAAATCCATATCCTCAAATTCACAAAACACTTATCTCTCTACATTTTGGTACTTTTGTAAGCTTTGGTTTTAAATCTATATTACTCTTGTTGGTTCTTGAGTATTATAGTTAGTTCTTGAGTACTCTTGTCGATTCTTGTAGTACTCAAGCTTTACTTTTATCTATTCTTGAGTACTCTTGTCGGTTCTTGAAGTACTCACCCCTTTCCCTTACTTACTGTCTTTCAAAAACCGTAAGTACTTAGCTATGGTATCCACCTCTATGGATATTCGTAGCTAAACTCTTCATTCGGTTGAAGGGGTGTACTTGTATCATAAAATGTTTTAGGCCACCTTTTTAGTGCCTCTTCTTTTTATTCAAAACTTGTTCTATGTGCCATATATTAGGCCAGAACTTCCAAGGTTGAGTGGATGCTTGAAAAGGAAAAACTCTTCCGTGGGGGTTTGTGAACATACTCGGGTAAGTGGATGCTTGAAATGGCAAAGCTTATCTGAGGAGTTCGACCTATTTTAAACACCATTTGGTTTGATCGGAAATGATTGATCAAATGGATGCACATAGGCTAGTATACCTTGAAATGGGGTGCTAGTCTAAATAGAATAAGTGCTCTACGACCTTGAAATGGGCTAGACGGTGTGTGCAAATCGAGTGCTTGAAATGGCCTTGATACACTTTTGAATACTTAGAAGGATCACTAAAGTTCAATGATAAACAGGCTATGATACAAGGCCCCAGAAACCGAATGCTTTCCTTAGATTTAAACCCCTTGCATTTACTTTCTTAGTATAAACTGCTCTATCAACTGCTCACGTTCCGGAAGGCTTGCCAATCACGCATCACCCGCTGTAAGTCTTCTACTTTTATTTTCAGTAATTTACTTTTCTGTCATTTACTTTTCCGCACTAAAAACCAAAACCAACCAGCCAATCACTTACTTTTCCGCACTAAAACCTCAATCAACCTAAAACATGCTCCCTCGCTGTACAATTCCCTCAAAGAATAGCTTATCCCCCTAATTCCCTTGGGTTCGAACCCTACTTACCACTTGCTACCCAGTAGTAAGGTCACGAGTAGCAGAATATAAATTTGCTTTTGCACAGAGAACACCGCACCTTAACAACAGTGCGGTGGGCTCCGTCAACCATACTGCTGGCTTGGACCGGCGTGGTTGTTGTTATTGTACCCTTGATATCCCTCTACTGCATTGGCCTCTACCGGGCCCTCTTCGATCAAAGTTGGGCATGCATCAGTCTTGTGGTTCGTAGAGCCACAAAACTCGCAAGGTCTTACTTGAACTGTCTGCTTTCGTAGAATTTGCATCATCATTTCCTTCATCTGTTCCATTTGCTGGGGCATTGAGTTTACCGGTGTCTCGGCACTTGCCACGTTCTTGGTTCGGGTAAACTCATCCTGCCGAGTGGTCTCTTCTCTGAACCGGGCATTTTCAGCAAATTTTGTGACTAGTCGCCTTATGCAGCTTAATGGTAGGCTCATCATTGACCCTCCAGCCGAGGCATCCAGGAGCATTTTGTCCAAGCGGTTCAATCCGTCAAGCATGTACTCGATGATGAGCTTCTCGGGTAATCCAAGATTGCAGCAGCTTTGCTCCAATCGGTTGAATTTCTCGAGGTAGTCGAAAATCCACTCGTTGTGCCCTTGCTTTATGTCCTGCAGCTGCCTCCTTACTTGCATCGCTCTTCCTGCTGGGTAGTATTTGTCTAGAAATTTCTTTTGCATCTGAGCCCATGTTCTGATGCTTCCCGAAGGCAATGAAAGGAACCAGTCGGTTGCCGAGTCAATGAGGGAAAAATAGAACGCCTTCAACTTGAAGTCGTCTATATTCACTCGATTGGGCTTTAGATTTTGGCAAATGCCATGTAAGCGTTCGAGATGAGTTGTCGCAGATTCTCCATGAGCTCCTGAGAACTTGGGCAAGCTGTGGGCCACTGACGCGTCGATGGTAATGTTTTCCAGTTCAGGGCCCTCGTAAATGCACCACGGATGATTTTTGAAATCGGGGGCATTAAGTTCTCCCATAGTAGGTTCACGGTAGTTGTTATCCACATAGTAATCATCGAAGATGGGTTCCCATCTTGGCATTTGTTGATGTTGAGGAGGTGGGGGATGTCTAAGGGGTGGTACTGGACCAGCTTCATTTCGGCCCTCGGGTGGTTCTTGGTTTCTTCGGGCGCCTTCCCTATCACGAGCTCTTTGGTTTCGGATGAGCTGTTGTGGATCGTCAACAAATGGAGGCGGCGCCTCATTATTTCGATCGTACAGGTTCATCTCGTCATCATCCTGATAGTCATGGTGGCTTCCTGCATGAGACATGGTTATGCAGAAACGGGTACAAAAGAAAAGAACAACTAATCGAAAGCTAACTCCCCGGCAACGGCGCCAATTTTGACAGAGCCCACCGCACTGTCGTTAAGGTGCGATGTTCTCTGTGCAAAAATAAATTTATATCTCCGATACTCGCGACTTTACTATTTTGGGTAGTAAGTGGTAAGTACGGGTCGAACCCAAGGAAATTAGTTGATAGTTGTTCTTTCAAAAAGGGAAAATTAAAAAAGACGGTTTTGGGGTTGGTTGTGATTTTAGTACTGAAAGTAGCGTGGGTTGGTTGTGATTTTAGTGCTGAAAAGTAAATGACTAAAAGGTAAAGTGCGGAAAGTAAGTGCTTGAAGGACAAGACTTGCAGAAAGTAATTGCTTGAAGGACAAGACTTGCAGAAAGTAATTGCTTGAAGGACAAGACTTGCAGAAATTAAAGTGCTTGAAGGACAAGACTTGGCAAAATTAAAGTGCTTGAAGGACAAGACTTGCAGAAAGTAAGCAGTTGATATGGACTGAAAGTAAAGTTACTGAAAGTAAATGACTGGAAAGTAAGCAGTTGATAATAAGACTGAAAGTAAATGACAGGTGATGTTTGAATTAAAGGAAAGATTCGGTATCAGGGGCCTTGTATCATAATCTGTTTATCATTGACTTCTAATGATCATACTAAGTGTTCAAAAGTGTATCAAGGCCATTTCAAGTACTTGACTTGCCACACTGTCTAGCCCATTTCAAGGCATAGAGCACTTGTTCTATTTAGACTAATACCCCATTTCAAGGTATATTAGCCTTATGTGCATCCATTTGATCAATCATTTTTGATAAACCAAATGGTGTTTTAAAGAGGTCGAACTCCTCAGATAAGCTTTGCCATTTCAAGCATCCACTTACCCGAGTATGTTCACGAACCCCACGGAAGAGTTTTGCCATTTCAAGCATCCACTCAACCTTGGAAGTTCTGACCTAATATGTGGCACATAGAACAAGTTTTGAACACAAAGAGGCACTTAAGAGAAGGGTCTAAAACATTGTATGATACAAGTACACCCCTTCAACCGAATGAAGGGTTTAGCTACGAATATCCATGGAACAGGACATCATAGCTAAGTACTTGAAAAGTAAAGGTTTTTGTAAGACAGTAAAGTAAAGTTTTCGAAAGTAAAGACAGGAAAGTAAAAGGAGAATACTCAAGAATCGACAGGAGTAAACTCAGGAAAAAGTAAAGACAAGCTTGAGTACTTCAAGAACTGACAAGAGTACTCAAGAACAACTGTAAAGCTTTTGATATCAAAGAGAAGTGTTTACATGGATTGTGCTCTCAATCTAGAGAGATAAGTGATTGTGGATTTGAGGATGGGATGAGATACAAGTGAAGAGGGCATGTGTATTTATAGGCTAAGGGGAAGAAGAGATGTGGAGGAGGAGAAGACACTTGGCAAGAGGAGGGTGGAGGAGAGAAAAGCCATCGGAGTGAGGTGGCACAAGGCAAAGCCGCCGGCCACATGTCCTCTTCCCAATGAAGCCGCCGGCCATGTGAGGTGGAGTAGGGTGAGTGGTGAGCTTTGTGATCTTTTCTCAAAAGCCATCGGCTCCCTTTCAGCTCCGGTCTGACTCTGGTAGCTCTTCGGTTGGACTTGTTTTGAGTGATTCCATGTCAGGTTCATGAAAGTTGTACAGTCGGAATCTGGTCGTGTCCTGGAGCGACTTGTAATCCATTTTCAGCTTTAAAACTCCTTTTTAGCTCGTATCGTCTCTAGACTTCAAAATACCCTGTAGATAAATATCGGAACTAACAAGCAAAAGTTAAATAGACAAATAGTCTAATTTGGTGGGTTTAACTGTCTTAATGAATTATATAAATATGGTCCATCAACGTCAAATGATCTTACTCTGTGTTCATACGTGTGGGTTTATTCCTTTTTAAGACTTAAACCCTAAAGTAAGGCCATTTCTAGCACTTACACGACAATCTACTCCATAATCAAGACATAGACTTCTAGTTCTAAGTGCAGCCACTTGATCTCTCATTTATGATCAACCAATCGACTTAAGGAAGATCAAACTACTCGGCTAAGTTTTGCCCTTTCGATGCATCCACTTAGCCTTGTTGTCTAATCAAGATTGAACCACTCAGCTAAGCTTTGCCCTTTCGATGCATCCACTTAGCCTTGTTGTTCAAACGAATAATGGCACCAAACTAGTTGACACACAAAATAGCATTAAGTTCTAGTCTCAAGATGCATACACAAGTATGAACACCCTTTGACCGAATATGCTTTAGCTACTTGTATTCATGTCAAGGAATTCAAGCACCATACTTACAAAAGTAAAGGAGAATAACAAAAAAGTAAAGACAAGTAACCGAGAGCTTTTTGTAACCGATAACAACAAGAAAAGTAAAGGGAAAGCCGTGGCTTTGACAACAAAGTAAAGGAAAGCTTTAGCTACTTGTATTCATGTCAAGGAATACAAGTAGCCGTGGCTTTGAACAAGGAAATGAAAGGAAAGCTTTTAGCTACTTGTATTCATGTCAAGGAATACAAGTAGCCGTGGCTTTTGTGCAAGGAAAGTAAAGGGAGAGGAGCTCCAAATCAAGACAAGTAAAGGAAAGTAAAGAGAGCTTCAAAGAACAAGAACAAAAGTAGAGAGTGTTTGTATTGAAACATATGTGTAGCATAGGTTGTTTTGGAGAAGAGAGATAAGCTCTCAACTCCCTAATGTGAGCATTTGTGACACAAGGATTCTAAGGGCATGCCCTTCTATTTATAGGCAAGCAAACCGACTTAGGGGCTAAGGATATGCATTGGCTTGAAGAAATATCCCAAAAGCACTTCACTTGGATTGGTTGAGCCAAAAGCCACCCACATGCCTTGCACTTGCACTCCCAACCGACTTAAGCTTGGCTTCATCCAAAGGGCAACTAGCTTGGACTAGATGAGGCCAACCGACTTGGCTTGGTTGATGCAAACTGGACTCCAAAACTAAACCGAAATGAATAGTAGAAACCAACCGGAATATAGGTAATTCGGTTTCATGGTTGGTTCTTTGGCCGGAACTTGGTTGGACCCTGGTTGTACTTGGCCTGAGCTTGATCAGAGCTCGATCGGAGCTTGATCAGAGGTTGGCCGGAGTTGCCTGGAATCTGGCCGGAATTTTGGTCGGATGTCTTTGGCTTTTGGAATGCTGATTTGGAATGTTGAGGCAAATCTAAGACTGGCCCATGAAGGATGTTTGGCCAGATTCTGCCCAGAGCATGGTCGAAATCCCAAAACGGCCGGATTTGCCCTAGTTTGGCCTTGAGCGGGCTTGAGCTGGTTCCACTCGGGCGTTTTGTCTGGGAAGTGAGATTATCCGAGATGTTGGACATTTAAAATAACTTGGTCAAGCCAGATTTGCCAGATTAGCTGGTTTGGTCGAGCGACTTGGTTTCGGTGCCTATCAGCGCGCGCGGGACCTTTGGAATTGGGCCAACTGCCAATCTGCTCGGGCGTTCTCATTGGTCTTCCGACATTGTCCACCTTATTTTCCATTTTGATCACTTTGCTCGAGGTAGATTCGTCAGATCAGATGGTTTGCCCGAGCAACTTGAATTCAGTGTTAGACAGCTCGGCTGGTGCGCTGGGCGCGGCCTGGGCGATGCCTGGGCAATCATTTCTTCGGACCCGACTGAAGTTTCTCGGGCGTGGACTGGGACTTTGCAGGCCAGAAATGACTTGGCATGATTTTGGGCGTGTTTCCCTTTTTAAGCGTGTTTCCTCTTTAGACTCCAAAATGCCTATATACACAAAACAACATTAACAAGCATATGTTCGTATCATCAAATGTCGTTTTTGGTGGGTTTAGTAGTACTTGATGAATCGTATAAATACATCCCATCATTGGCTCAGGAGTATGGAGGGAGAAGATCCATGCTTCTAGATATGTGTGTCCGGGAGGATTTCGAAGGAAGAAGGGGACTCGTCGAATAGCGTCTCCAAGACACTATCTGGCCAAGATCAGGTCTATCAGAGGAAGGCTCATTTCAATGTAATACTCAGAGACTGAACGGCTTCTTGGATCCTCAAGCAAGAGAAATGTGTCTATTGATAAAGGATCTGAAGAGGATTCAGGAGAAAAGCATGAGGCTTCAGGTGGTGAGCAGCATGCAAGGCAATCTGATGCTGTGGCTGAAGAATATGTTTCTTCTTAGAAGGATGAAGAACTGGTCAGTTTCTATACGGACATTGATGATGTTGTCCAAAATTTGCAAAAGGAGGAGGCTTTTATGCCTGTTGCTTCAAGACCAGCTAAGTCATCAGACGCCCAAGATGTAGTGTTTGAAGATTCAGCACCTACCAACAATTCTCCAGTTGCAAAGGAGGCAAGTGTGCCAGAAGCTGCTGTATCTGGTAGCCAGCAGGGGGTTGAGACAGTTGCACCTCAAGAGTCCTCTGTCCCAAAGGCAGCTGCAGAGAAGGAGACAATTGACGCTCCAGTTGATATGACAGAAGGGATTTATGATGATCTTATGGAGGATGCACGTGTAGAAGTGGAGCTCCCTGCCTTTCCTGATGCAGAGATGGAGAATGCTGCTCAATCATTCCCCAAGGCTGTAACCCTATCAGATGATGATCAAGACTTTGTCCCTCTTGCTGATCTCAAGAAGACAAAGAAGGACAAAGGGAAGAAGAAGGTTACTTTTGAAAGACCTGCCAAGGAATCAGCTCGGGATGCAGAGGGGAGTAAGGCTGCAGGGGGACCTGATTCATCTAAAAAGAGAAAGCGAGAATCCTTTCGCCTGTTGATGCAGATCTCTTAACTGGCGACATAAAGAAAGGCATCTGGTTTGTGAACAAAGATGCAGTTATGAAGGGAAGTCTGTCCAGAAAAGAAAAATAATTCCAGAAAGACTTATGGATGAGTCGCGATACAAAGGGAAGGAAATCGTAGATGTGCTGAAGCAAACTGACTTATTTTGGACGCTGCGTAGGAGCAAACCGTTTAATGAACAGCTAGTCAGAGAGGCGATTGCTAACCTCCCTCCGCTGCTTGCTGTGGTCGGAGACAAAGACTTTAGCGTGGTCTACGTACGAGGAAGAAGAATTGAAATTGACCCTGATCTGATTAACATCTACTTTTCCATGGATGGTCCAGCAGAAGACAAGGAGGAGCCAGACTATGACAAGATTGCTGACACCATTACTAGAGGCTCCGTCCATTGGTGGCCAGAGACTGCTCTCTCTATGGCAGACCTGACGACCTTCTACTCCATGACGGTTTTCATTACAGTGTTCAGCTGGAAGCCCTCCTCTCACCGCTCCACAGTCAGCAAAGCGGTGGCTCATTCGATATATCAGATTGGTCACAAGTTCCCATTTAATCTGGGAAGACTAATGTTCAAACAAATTGCTGAACATGCAACCTCAAGCCGAACTCTCCACCATATTTGCTGGTGTCCCTGATATATGAATTGATCATCTACCAAGCTTCAGAACTAAAGACTCCAAATGACCGTCTCACCAAGGCCCCACAAAAATTCATGGTGGACCATAAATTGTTCAAAGGCCGTCATGTGAATGATCTCAAAGAGCCAGGTCAGAAAAGGAAGGACATTCTAGAGTCATCGAGAAGAGGGGGAGCTAGGATGGGACGTGATGAGAGGAACAAGCTGATCAAGGAACTGGATACCATCATTGCAGCTGATAAAGAGCAACACAAGTGCATCAACAAGCTGGCTCGTGCACTCCACTACCCGAGTGATGATGAGGAGGATGATGCAGATTCGGCTAATGATTCTGATGATGGGTGATGGACCATAATTGTATGAATCATAAACACAGATAAACCCACCAAATTAGACCCTTGTCTATTTAGCTTTTGCTTGTTAGTTCCGATATTTATCTGCAGGGTATTTTGACGTCTAGAGAGAATACATGCTAAGGAGGACGTTTAAAGCTGAATATGAATTACGAGTCATTCCAAGTCACGACCAGATGCTGACTGAAGAAATATCATGAACCTGACATGGAATCACTCAAAACAAGTCCAACCGAAAGGCAACCAGAGTCAGACCGGAGCTGAAAGGACCGATGGCTTTTGTGAAAACCTCACAAAACTCACAAACCACTCTCCTCATGCCACCTAGCCGGCGGCTCCTCCCTCACAACTCCTCTCCTCCTCTCCTTGCAAGTCACATGGCCGGCGGCTTTGGGGAAGAAGACAAGAGGACCGGCGGCTTAAGCTCTCCTCCATGGATATCTTGCCATGTGGTGGCCTCTCCTCCACACCTCTCACTCCCCCATGGCTATAAATACCAAGACATTCCCTTTGTAATCAACATCCCATTCTCATTCCAATTCCATAAGTTAGTGAGAGAAGCTCTAACTTCTCTCTAGATTAGGGCACCACTCTTGTAAACACTTGTTTCAATCTATAATACTCCTGTTGGTTCTTGAGTATTCTAGTAGTTCCTGAGTTTACTCCTGTTGGTTCTTGAGTACTCTCTTTACTTACTGTCTTAGGTATGATATCCACCTCTATGGATATTCGTAGCTAAACCCTTCATTCGGTTGAAGGGGTGTACTTGTATCATACAATGTTTTAGACCCTGCACCTAGTGCCTCTTTGTGTTCAAAGCTTGTTCTATGTGCCACATATTAGGTTAGAATTTCCAAGGTTGAGTGGATGCTTTAACGGGCAAAGCTCTTCCGTGGGGTTCATGAACATACTCGGGTAAGTGGATGCTTTAACGGGCAAAGCTTATCTGAGGAGTTCGACCTCTCTTAAAAACCATTTGGTTGATCGTCACTGAAGATCAAATAGATGCACATAAGGCTAAGATACTTCGAAAGGAAGAATTAGTCTAAATAGAACAAGTGTTCTAAATGATGTGGCAAGTCTTGTGCTAGAAATAGCCTCGATTCATCTTTGAACACATAGTATGATCATTAGAGGTCAATGATAAACAGACTATGATACAAGGCCCCTACAATCGAATACTTCCTTTTAACTGCAATATCAACTGCTGACGTTCCGCAAGACTTGCCAATCACGCAACAACCGCTGTAAGTCTTTCCTTTTATTTTCAGTATTTACTTTTCCGTTATTTACTTTTCCACACAATTCCCTTGGGTTCGACCCCTACTTACCACTTTCTACCCAGTAGTGAAGTCGCGAGTAGCGGACTTATAAATTTATTCTTGACTTTCGCACACGACGACTGTGCGTCCGTCAAAATTGGTGTCGTTGCCGGGGAATTAGCCATCGGATTAGTTGTTCTTTTCCTTCTCATCTCTTTATCGCACTATGTATGCATGCACAACACGACATCTTCCTCTGTTCGGAGGTACGGATGGAGAAGACCCCGTGATGCATTGCCAAAACTTTCACCATAATTGCCGCCGCATAAAACCTGAAAATGAAATGTTAGAGGAATTTAAGTTAAAATGCTTCAAATTCTCTTTAACTGACTTCGCGACAATTTGGTATTACACGTCAACCGCTATGCATGCTGAATATTATGTGGACCTTCGCGCTCAATTTCTGAAAGAATTCTCCCCCCCATCCTTACGACATGACACCCGCGAGAAGATCATGTGCCTTCAACAATCCCGGGATGAGACTTTGGACGAATACTACACGTACTATGACACCATCGTCTCACGCTGCCCGCACCATGGATTCACCGAAATATTCCTTCTTCAAAAATTCCTTTGTGGAATGAGGCAAGATGAGTTCTCAAGGATCAGTGACGCAGTGGGAGGATCAGCCATGCACTTATCCCTGACTCAAATGTGGGATGTTATAGACGACTTGGCCGAAGCCACAAAACGAAGGCCAATGCCCCGACCTAATAGAGGAATACAGAGGATAGAGGCTAGTCTGGAAAAGAATGAAGAAGACATTGCAGAGGATGAGATGGACGAATCAGATGTAGAAAGCTCTGAAGAAGAGCCTACATTGGAGATCACACCCGAGCCATCAGAAGAAACTCCCGAGCCATCAGAAGAATTAGATACAGAAAGCACCGGAAGCAACGAGGAACCTTCATGGGAACTCAAGACCATACCGGCAGAAGAGGAAGTCTAGAACACCACTGGCGAGCTGCCCGAAACGTACACTGCCCTTACCACTGAAGCAGCCAAGGAAATCAACCAAGACCAGTTCCTCACATACAGTCTGGCCAATATGGATCCAGCCCTTATAATGAGAGCTTCCAAACTTTTCCCCTTGATCAATATGCAAGTCGCAGAGAACTATGTGATCAATGGAGGGGCGGAGGAAGGGCCTGAGCAGAACGACTCTTTGATAGAACATTTTACCACTACAACCAGACAAGGCAGCCCAAAACACAAAAGAGCCCGACTCAAAAGACCTGTAGTGAAGGGTCCCTCGCCTTCTCAGCGACGATGGAAGGAGAAACGACCAGAACCATGGGAACTGGACCCAAGCACATCATCTCACAAGAACTCGGGAAGAGTCAAAGCTAGAATCAATGCAGGAGCTGCAGCAAAATTCGACCTGAGCCGCCCATGGGATCCCAACTGATGATCCCCATGTGTCGAGCCAACGACGTTAAACAAGTGCACTGGTCGGGAGGTAACCCGACACCTTTCTTACTTTCAGTAATTTTATTTTCTGTCATTTAGTTTTTACCCGTAAGTCGCTCACACCCACTTTTTGTATAGAAAGAATGACCCCTTGTAGGAATCGATTTTTGGAGCAAGATCAGATCAGCCATGCAGCTTCCGAGAATTTACCGGGCCTGCGCTGAGAGTTCAAGGCCCCAGCCGAACTCCCTCGATTATCCAGCTCCGAGGCATGTCGTCCCATGACATGTGACAACACAGTAAAAGGGAGTTCAGTTCTTCTCTTTTCCTTAATGTCATTTCCTTCTCTTGTATATATTTGCATGACTTTTGAACTAAGGCACGCCTTCGTTCAAAAGTGTGGGGTGAGAACCGCCTTTGTACATAAACATGTTTTCTTTTTCTTTTTCCTTTTCCCTTAATATTATCTTTTTGAAAATATGAACTTGAGAATGTGAAAAAGATAGATCTAAATTCATGCATTTACCTTGTGAAAATTCAACTGTCTAAAAACTTAGAATGTAACTTCTCATTTGTCCCTTTGTGCTGAGATAAACAGGGGATGTGGAGTTGACATAAACTGCCCTAGAGAGGCTTGGCAAGCACTCGAATGATCGAATCAAACTATATGGTTTTCGAAGTCAGTGGAGGCTGCACTTCGGGTTTCAGTAAAGATTGAAGTCATCTCCGCCGTGCAGCATTTATGCAAGAGGCAGGACGGGAATCAAACCGTCCTATCTCTAGTCCTAGCAGCCGGGAAAATAGATGAGCGACCCTCATCTTGACCCGCGCGAAACGGCAAGGATGAGAAAGAGCGGGGAGGTATTTTCCATATGCTTGCGGGCGACGATTGGACCGCCCAAAAAGGCTGAGAAAATGGACTAGCAAGTCACAAAGAAGCAAAAGCTCAAAGAAGCTAATCAATGGCCAAAGGCCAAAATTGTGAAGGTTTTAACCGAACAAAAGTGAAGAAACTCAAACTCAATATCAAAGGCCAAAGGCCGATCCACTACAAAAGCTGTCCCTCGCCAAAAAGAAATCAAAGTGCTCAACTCAGTGAAACCCGAACCAAATCACGTGCTAGAGAAAGCTACAAGGAAACCATATAGTGCGAGTCGATCCCGAGAATGCAGTCCGGGAGCCTAAAAAGGGCTATCTCCCGAAACATCCGAATTAATTTGCATCTCGGCACGAAGGTACAAGTATCAAGTTTCTTCTAAGTATTTACTCGGTTTAGTTTGGTAATAAGTAAGTAATGCATGAATTAAGATAAATCAAGTCCCACAGCCTCACTTTCATATTTTACTTAGAGTGTGTGCCGCCCTTTAAAAAGCATTGTTCGGGACGAACAACTAAAAGTGTAGGGTGATCAGATGGACCATAATTGTATGAATCATAAACACAGATAAACCCACCAAATTAGACGCTTTGTCTATTTAACTTTTGCTTGTTAGTTCCGATATTTATCTGTAGGGTATTTTGACGTCTAGAGAGAATACATGCTAAGGAGGACGTTTAAAGTTGAGTATGAATTACGAGTCATTCCAAGTCACGACCAGATGCTGACTGAAGAAATATCATGAACCTGACATGGAATCACTCAAAACAAGTCCAATCGAAAGGCAACAAGAGTCAGACCGGAGCTGAAAGGACCGATGGCTTTTGTGAAAACCTCACAAAACTCACAAACCACTCTCCTCATGCCACCTAGCCGGCGGCTCCTCCCTCACAACTCCTCTCCTCCTCTCCTTGCAAGCCACATGGCCGGCGGCTTTAGGGAAGAAGACAAGAGGACCGGCGGCTTAAGCTCTCCTCCATGGATATCTTGCCTCTCCTCCACACCTCTCACTCCCCCATGGCTATAAATACCAAGCCATTCCCTTTGTAATCAACATCCCATTCTCATTCCAATTCCATAAGTTATTGAGAGAAGCTCTCACTTCGCTCTAGATTAGGGCACCACTCTTGTAAACACTTGTTTCAATCTATAATACTCTTGTTGGTTCTTGAGTATTCTAGTAGTTCCTGAGTTTACTCCTGTTGGTTCTTGAGTATTCTCTTTACTTACTGTCTTAGCTATGATATCCACCTCTATGGATATTCGTAGCTAAACCCTTCATTCGGTTGAAGGGGTGTACTTGTATCATACAATGTTTTAGACCCTGCACCTAGTGCCTCTCTGTGTTCAAAACTTGTTCTATGTGCCACATATTAGGTTAGAATTTTCAAGGTTGAGTGGATGCTTTCACGGGCAAAGCTCTTCCATGGGGTTCGTGAACATACTCGGGTAAGTGGATGCTTTAATGGGCAAAGCTTATCTGAGGAGTTCGACCTCTCTTAAAAACCATTTGGTTGATCGTCACTGAAGATCAAATGGATGCACATAAGGCTAAGATACTTCGAAAGAAGGAGTTAGTCTAAATAGAACAAGTGTTCTAAATGATGTGGCAAGTCTTGTGCTAGAAATAGCCTCGATTCATCTTTGAACACATAGTATGATCATTAGAGGTCAATGATAAACAGACTATGATACAAGGCCCCTGCAATCGAATACTTCCTTTAACTGCAATATCAACTGCTGACGTTCCGCAAGACTTGCCAATCACGCAACAACCGCTGTAAGTCTTTCCTTTTATTTTCAGTATTTGCTTTTCCGTTATTTACTTTTCCACACTAAAAACCAAAACCAACCAAAAAGTCACGTAGTTATTCGCGCTAAAACCTCAATCAACCCTAAAATCACGTTCCCCGCCTGTACAATCCCTCAAAGAACGACTTATCCCCCTAATTCCCTTGGGTTCGACCCCTACTTACCACTTGCTACCCAGTAGTGAAGTCGCGAGTAGCGGACTTATAAATTTATTCTTGACTTTCGCACACGACGACTGTGCGTCCGTCAATGGGTCGTCTAATTAAAGGTCCTTGACTTCAAACTCCTTGAACAGTTTGTCATTTTGAACATTCGTACTGTTTTCGTGCTTGTTCTGGCACGAAAACAGATTGGACCACTTGCCAGTTTGTGGCAAAAAGGGGGAGTATTTTGAGGTGACAAATTTTTGTTCCCTCATGTATGTCTAAAGTCTAGATAGAGAGATAGATCTAGTAGATTTGGTTTTGCCAAAATGGCAAGGGGGAGATTGATGTTCCCTTGAGTGGCATGTATTTGGCAAAATGTCTTTAGACAGTTCGAGCTGGTGTTCAAGGAGAGTTCGAATGCATTCAGCAACTAAAGTACAGCGTGAAGAAGAATGCAATCCGGAAGGTTCTAAAGATCGAAGATCTTTTCGGTTGAAGTCGGCTAACGAAGATTCAGAGAAGATTCTGATATTCATTCAAATATCTCCTTATTAGATTGATAAGTCGGTTGGCTAACTTGGCGTGGAAGTTATCGAATAAGCTTCCTAAAGATTGGTTAAAGATACACATCGAATATTTAGGAATATTTCCTAAATATTTGATGAGGATATCTGGAGTAGATTTGGTGATCGCCCATGCATATAAATAGCTTGCTAGGGCGTCCATAATCTGCATTGCTTTCGAAGAGAAAATACACACGAATGCGTATTTTGATCGGAGAAGAAGAGAGCGACGGCTGACTGTTCTTTCCCCACTGGAAAAACATCGGCGCTGACAAAGCCTATTCAGTGTGCTGTTCAGGCTGTCTGAGATTGATCTTACCGCTGCACACACAAGACACAACGACAGGCTTTTGGGAGAAAGTCACCGAGCTTCGGGAGAAGATCGAGAACAATAAATCTGACGGAAGTAGTGATAGAGGCCAGGCATCTTGACTCGAGAGATTGTAAGAGTAAGTCTCATTCTATGTGTGCTCCTGCTCTATTCTGTTTTCAGTACTGTTTGCCTAAGTGTTCCACAACTGGTTGAATACCACCTCGAACAGCAGCTTGCACAGTCTACAGTATTTCAATTAGCCATGTTAGATATACTAGGAATGGTATCAGAATTGATTACATTATTATTTGTCATTATGCATATGGTGTCGCTGGGATCTTCTCCCTCGTTTTTTATTCTGATTCACCCCAAGCAGCTAGCATGGCTTTTGTGTCCTTTTGGGCTGGAGGCTTTCCTACCTTTTTTATAGCAATCCTTTGCCATGTGTCCCTTCTTCTGGCAGTGATAGCAGATAGGGTATTTCGGGGACCAATTCCCTTGGAAAGGACGCAACCATCTAGCGCCAACCATTTTGAGGGCTCTTGTCAAGAGGGCAGTCGCCTCATCCTCACATTCATTGGTGTTATCCATATGGGCCAGCTCAAAAGCCCTCTCTACTTTCAGTGCTATGAAGTGTTCCTTGTTAGGTGTCCGTCGGGCAGCTTTCCTTTATTGAATTCCATCATTGCTCTGGAGCTTTCCAATGAGTTCCTCAAGGGTCACATTTTTTGAGCCGAAACTACCAGTGTCACAACATCCCATTTAGAGTTTAAAGCTTGGAGGAAGTGATGCGACTTTGCACTAAGGGATGCTCTCCCCAGAAACTCCATATGTCCAATATAACTTTAAAAATGTGAGTGAAAATCTTCAAGGGACTCATCCTTACCTTGGAGGGCATTGTCATAATCATGCATAGCTGCAAGGATAAGGTTCTTCTTGACATCTTCATTCCCTGATTAGAATCGTGTAAGTACATCCCAGATCTCTTAGGCTGCTTTGTAACGAAGCATCTTCTTCAGATCACCAGGACTGAGTGCCATGTGAAGGACCTTCTATGCTCTGCTGTTCTTCTCAAGGATCTTATAGTCATCATTTGTATAGTTTTCTCGGTCCTTTACCTTGGATTGATCTGTTTTATCCATAATTTGTACTAATTTTTGTTGTATGATCTTCCAAATCTGTTCGTCCAGGGAGCATGTGTGTGCCTCGAATTGTTCCGCCCACAAGTCATGTTCTCCGGGCTTTATGATGTTCCCTTAAGTGGCATGTATTTGGCAAAACGTAGTTAGACAATTCGAGCAGGAGTTCAGGGGAGTTCGAACACATTCTGGAACTACAGTACAACGTGGAGCCGACGCCAAGATGGTTTCCAGAAGGTTCGAAAAGATCGAATGTCATTTCGATCTGATGTCGGCCAGCGAAGAATTCGAACATCAGATATTTGAATGAATATCTACATGACAAGATCTGATGGCGGCGTGGCTGACTTGGGAAAGAAGTCTTCGTATATTCTTCCCACCGATTTGAGAAAGATATACATCAAATATGTAGGAATAGTTCCTAAATATTTGATGGGATTATCTGGGGTAGATTTAGAAAACGTCCTGGCATATAAATACAATGCTAGGGCATCCATAATCTGCATCGCTTTCAATATCAAATATACACGAGTATACCCAACCGATTGGAGAAGTATAAAGCGACTGCCGGTTGTTTTTCCTTACTGGAAATTCATCGGTGCAAGAGCAGTCTTATCAACGTGCTACTCAGACTGCCTGGAAGCGATCCAACTGCTGCACACAACAAAGGCGAACACGCTTTCAAGAGAAAGCCATCAAGCTTCAAGAGAAGGTCGAGCACGTTCGGACTGAAGGTTCAGACGAAGGGGATCGAGGTGAACTGCGGTGAACCTCGGTTGCAAATCTGAGAGATGGAGTGTTAGAGGCTAGGCAATTACAAGGTGTAAGGGTAAGTCCACGTGTAAGCTCTAAACTCGTAATAAAGATTTGTGTCTCTTCTAGGGTGTGAGAAACCCCCCAGAGTACGTGAGGCCGAACTGGGTTATCATTCTGTGTGTGCTCCTGTTATTTGTTCTGTCTGCTGAACTGTTGTGAAAAGAGTTCAAGGTCTGTCTCAACTGTACCTTGAACACGAGCTTGAACAGAGTGTAGAATTTCAATTGGTATCAGAGCCGGCACTCGACACACTGAGTGGGATCCTAAACTGTTCAAGATGACTCTGAAGGAAGGACAAAGCATCACCAGACCTCCGTTGCTTGAAGGATCAAACTATGCCACCTGGAAACCCATGATGAAATCCTTTCTCAAATCCCTGGACGAAAAAGCTTGGCTGTCAGTGCTAAAAGGTTGGACTGAACCTATGATGAACAATCTCACTAGAGAACCTGTTCCGAAACCAGAAGCCTTGTGGACTGAAGAGGGTGACAAATCATCCATGGGAAACTCAAAAGCGATAAATGCAATCTTTTCTGGAGTAGATGAAAACGTTATGAAGCTAATCATCAACTGTGAAGTGGTGAAGGAGGTTTGGGATATCCTCCAAACGGCATATGAAGGCACGGACAAAGTTCGCAACTCCCGAATGCAGATTGTGACAACCAAGTTTGAAGAGATGAAGATGAAAGAAAGTGAAACTATCTCTGAATATAACACTAGAGTTCTGGAACTGTCCAACGAGGCTGCTGCACTAGGGAAACCTATTGAGGAAGAAAGGATGGCCAGTAAAGTCTTAAGGTCACTCCCTCCGAGATTTGCCATGAAAGTCACTGCCATTGAGGAAATGCACGACATCTCCAAACTGAAACTGGAGGAGCTGATGGGGTCTCTCAGAACTTACGAGATTAATCATAATTTCCAACCCGGAGATGTGAAGGGAATCATCCTAAAAGAAGACATGTCAGAAGACAAACTGGGAGCTGGCTGCACCACTGAGCAACTGGCTATGATGACTCAGAACTTTGGTAGAATGGTGCGGAAAATCAACAGACGTGGTCCAGAACAAGGTCAGCCTTCATCAACTAGTTCCCAAAACTGGAGAATCGGGAAGTCAAGGTCCAGTGAGATGAGGCAAGACTCCTCTGACAAAGGAAAGGAAGAGGTTCAGTGCTATGAATGCAAGGGTTTCGGTCACATCCGATCACAATCTGCAAATACTCTCATGAAGAAGAAGGCAATGGTCGCTAGCTTCAGCGATAGTGAGTCAGACGAAGAAAAAGGAGGAGGTGAAACCACCAACTTTGTGGCGTTCGTCACAACTCTAGGAGAATGCAGCAATACCAGTGAAGGAGTACCATCTCAGTTGGAACTCCCGGCTAAAGACCTCTCAAACAGTGACGATGAAGAACTCACGCAGGAGTCTCTGGCTCAGACATATAAAGATCTGTATGTGAAGTGGTTGCTACTGATCAAGGTCAACAAAAAGCTGAATGACACAGTTGCAAGCATCACTATATAAAAAGACAAGGTCTGGAAGGAAGCCGAGATACTACTTACTCAGAAGGTAGAGCTCGAAAGCACGGTAGACTCACTAAATACTCAACTGGCTGAGATGAAACAGGAAAGATTGTGTCTGCTTGCTCAGAAATCAGAGGTCCTGAGTACTGTTTCTTCGCTGAAAATCGACATGGAGAAGGACCATGAAACTCATCCTGTAGGCATGGCGGGTCTAAGGAAAATCATCACAGATCTGAAGCGCAAGGAGGTGTTCCAACTAAGGAGGGTAGAACAGCTGGAACTTCAGCTAGAATCTGAAAGAATGGATTATTCAACCACCAAGAAGGAACTCAACCACCTCAAACAATCGGTAAGGATGCTAAACTCTGGCACTAAAGACATAAATGATATTCTCAGGTCTCAAAGGATGGAGTCTGGACATCGAGGCTTGGGGTTTACGGAAGAAGGCACCTCAAAAGGCACTACCTCTGTTAAAGCGAAACAAGTGATGGATCAGCTGCCTGAAGAGAAGGTGAAACAGTCCAAAGGAAAGAACCTAGCTGATCACAAGACCCGTGGAACACCCCTCCATAGTCGTGATCACACTCCCGTAATGCAAAGAATGGATTTGTGCACTTGCTGGTACTGCCACCAGATGGGACACATCAAACTGAAGTGTTGCCTGTTTCTTGCTGAACGTCGGGCATACCAATAACAGACCAAACCTCGACAGAAACAGGTCTGGGTACCAAAGGAAAACTAGACGGTATGCATGGTGGCCTGTTGCTCCTCAAGTTACACAGTTCAAGATGGTTGGTACTTCGACAACGGATGCTCCGCCCACATGACAGGTAACTCCAAATACCTTACTCATATTAGACCTGTTGAGAAGATGTGGGTTGTCACCTTCGGGGATGGTCGAAAGGGTCAGGTGATCGGCTGTGGGACATTGAAGGTTCCAGATCTCCCTGCACTCAAGGACACCCTCCTTGTTGAAGGTCTGACAATGAATCTTATTAGAATTAGTCAATTGTGTAACGATGGACAATATGTGTCATTCTCTCGCGACTCATGCCTCATCTTAGATAAGAATGGTGGTATTGTGATGAAAGGAAGAAGGGATGCAAATAACTGCTATACCATAGGGATGGGTCTGATGCGTCCGATGGGAGCTGAGGACTATGGCAAACAACGGTTTACTCTAGACTATATACACGCCAGACATCGATTTATGCGAGGGGGAGTGGACAAGACCCTGCACACAAGGTCTGATTGGAGTAACGCACAAATCTATGGTGACAAGTGTACCAGGAAACTGATGGACCAGAAGGTGTCACAGTTGCAGAAGGAGTTCGTATTATACCCACAGAAATATGCCAGGAATCAGACAAGAAAACTTGAATACATAGGGCAACAGAGGGCTCTCCGAAGCATATGACAATGGACGTACAGTTGACCAAGCCCTTCATCAATTCACACGCCATTTCACAGTTTGGAACACCCAGATCCTCCTCGGGTCTATGGGTTGTCAAACACTAACTGTGCCCAACGGTGGTCAGTCAGAATCGATACCCCAGCTAAAACAGTTGGACTGACCACTTAAGAAAGAGAGCTGAAACATAAGGCACACTGCTTGAAGACAAGCATTTTTTGAATATTCTCGAAGATTTTTCATGTCGTTATTTGAATCTGGAGTTGACTGATTTGGGAACTTGAAAAGGCCGAAGTATTTTTTAAAACACAAAATCAGTTCCGTTGTCTTCTCCCACTCGTCAAAACCCTGTAACGGCAGCCTGCAAAATCTCTCAACCGCTCATCAACTCAACGACGATGGTGAACACCAGAAAATCATCGAAATCCGACGTCAAATCTGCTGAGAAGAAGAAAGAGATCATGCAGTCTTAAAAGACACTGGCGGCGAAACCTCGTATTCCGAAATCAAAAGTGCCGAAGGTGAAAAAGGTGTCGCCTTTACACTCAGATAACGAACCATTGGCTGAAGCAAAGAAGACTGGCGGAGGAACAACCATAGAAATCCCTCTGTCGGACGCGGTGGATACGTCTAAATCAATCGATGCTGGTTCGACATAAGTTCTTCCCCAATCTGAGGTATACCCTAAATCTCAGACTGTCCCTTCTGTTTCTGCAAATATTTCTACTGTCAAAAATATTGTGGTGGAAGAAGTTGTGAATGTGGGGTCTGAGAAGGGTGGTGAAGCCAGTAGGGCTGCTGTTTGTGAAGATGGTGCTGGTTCCATGAAAGAAGGAGAGCTCAGCATCTCTGTGTCTAAAGGTGCTGGTGGATCAGGAGTATGGAGGGAGAAAATTCATGCTTCTGGGTATGTTCGTCCGGGAGGTTTTCAAAGAAAGAAGGGGACTCACCGAGTTGTTTCTCCAAGACAGTGTCTGGCCAAGATCAGTTCAATCAGAGGGAGGCTCATAGCAATGTCTGATGAGGAGACAGAGAAGTTTCTTGAGACCTCGGGGAAGAGGAATTTGGTGATTAATGAAGCTTCTGATAATGAGTCTATTGAAAATCTTGGAGGAATCGTTGATGAACATCACGTGAGCAAGTTGAGACTGTGACCAAGGAGGTTAATCCATCAGAAAAGGTTGATGGGTTGAATGATGCAATTACGGAAGGATCTGTTCATGCTAAAGAAGATAAAGATTTGGACAGTGTGCTCAAGGATATTGATGATTTTGTTGAAAATCTGCAAAAGGAGGTTTCTGTACCTGTAGTGCCAAGATCAGATCAGCCTTCAGAAGTGCAGGCTGTTGGAGTTGAAGAGTCTACACCTGCCCTCATGTCTGATATCATGAAAGAGGCAAGTGTGTCGACCCAGTTGTTGTTTAAGATGGTCTTCGTAGTGATCATATGCAGGAAGATGGTTCATCCATTCGTGAGGATGCTACTAAGCCAGATTCAAAGGAGGTTACTCTTTCGGATGATGACCAAGACCTTGTTCCTCTTGTCAATCTCAGAAAGGCAAAGAAGGACAAGGAAAAGAAGAAGGTGGCTTTTGAAAGATCTGCTAAGGGGTCAGCCCAAGATGATGCAAAGGTGGACAACATGGCAGGGGGAGCTGATTCATCTAAGAAAAGAAAACGTGAAGCTCCATTCCCTGTTTCATAGGATGCTGGGAGATGCGAAGTCCCATCTCCTGATTCTGATACTGCTCCAGTTGGCTTGGTTAAGAAAGGAATTTGGTTTGCTAGTCGAGATGCGGAGAGAAAGTGGTCATGCGTACAGAAAAGAAAAATCATACCAGAAAGAGTCCTAGAGGAGCCCCACTACAAAGGGAAGGATGTCATTGATGTGCTGAAGGAAACTGATCTGTTCTGGACGTTGGACAGAGGTAAACCGTTCAATGAACAAATTGTTAGAGAATCCATTGCAAACCTTCCCCCTAGGTTTGGGATACTTGGAGACTCAGAGTGTGGTGTCTTCTTCGTTAGAGGAAGGAAGATCAAGATTGATCCTGAGCTTATAAATGTTTATTTCTCCATGGATGACTCGGTTGTTGATGAAGAGGAGTCAAATTTTGAGAAGATTGTGAACACCATCACTGCGGGCTCGCTCCGGTGGCGGCCTGATTCTGTAGTGCATACAACTGAGCTCTCAACGTTCTATTCAATGCTATTCTTCATTGCGGTGTTCAACTGGAGACTCTCAACTCACCATTCTATGGTCAACCGGGACATGGCCCAACTGATTTATCAGATCAAGAACAAGCTGAAGTTCAACCTGGGTAGAGTTATGTTTAAACAGATCGCTGACCATGCTACTTCAAAGCGAACTCTTCACCAGATATACTTCCCTTCCCTGATCTATGAGTTGATCATCCATCAAGCTCCAGATTTGAAGTCCTCGACTGACCATCTCTCCAAGGCACCCAGCAAGTTCATCGTTGATCACAAGCTGTATAAAGGCCATCACGTGAACAATATGAAGAGGCCAAATCAGAAAGGAAAAGATGTCCCAGAGTCAACGAGTCGAGGGGGAGCTAGGATGAGCCGTGACGAGAGGAGTATGCTGCTCAAGGACCTGAATGTCATTATTGCAGCGGACAAGGAACAACGTAGGCACATCAACAAGCTTGCTCGTGCCCTCAGCTATCCAAGTGAAGATGAATCTGATGATGCAGATACTGAGGATGCCACTGTGAATGAGTCGTCAGCATGAGGGTCCTTCATTCCAAACTCTCTGAACTCTGTTTTGTTTGAAACTTTCGTATTATGTGTGCTTGTTCTGGCACTATTTTGATTGGCTGTTCGAACTTAGATTGGACCCCTTGCTAGTTTATGGCAAAAAAGGGGGAGTATTTTGAGAGGAGACAATTTTTGTTCTCTCAAGGTTGTCTAATGTCGAGATAGTTAGATAGATCAGGTTATCTAGTAGATTTGGATTTGCAAAAATGCCAAGGGGGAGATTGATGTTCCCTTAAGTGGCATGTATTTGGCAAAACGTAGTTAGACAGTTCGAGCTGGAGTTCAGGGGGGTTCGAACACATTCTGAAAGTATAGTACAGCGTGGAGTAGACGCCAAGATGGTTTCCGGAAGGTTCGAAAAGATCGAATGTCGTTTCGATCTGATGTTGGCCAGCGAAGAATTCAAACATCAGATATTTGAATGAATATCTACATGACAAGATCTGATGGCAGCGTGGCTGACTTGGGAAAGAAGTCTTCGTATATTCTTCCCACCGATTTGAGAAAGATATACATCAAATTTTTAGGAATATTTCCTAAATATTTGATGGGATTATCTAGGGCTGATTTGGAGATCGTCCTGGCATATAAATACAATGCTAGGGCATCTATAATCTGCATTGCTTTCAATATCAAATATACACGATTATACCCTACCGATTGGAGAGAAGAAAGCGACTGCCGGTTGTTTTTCCTCACTTGAAATTCATCGGTGCAAGAGCAGTCTGATCAACGTGCTACTCAGACTGCCTGGAAGCGATCCAACTGCTGCACACAACAAAGGTGAACATGCTTTCGAGAGAAAGCCAGCGAGCTTCAAGAAAAGGTCGAGCACGTTCGGACTGAAGGTTCGGACGAAGGGGATCGAGGTGAACTGCGGTGGACCTCGGTTGCAAATCTGAGAGACGGAGTGTTAGAGGCTAGGCAATTACAAGGTGTAAGCGTAAGTCCACGTGTAAGCTCTAAACTCGTAATAAAGATTTGTGTCCCTTCTAGGGTGTGGGAAACCCCCCAGAGTAGGCGAGGCCGAACTGGGTTATCATTCTGTGTGTGCTCCTGTTATTTGTTCTGTTTGCTGAACTGTTGTGAAAGGAGTTCAAGGTCTGTCTCAACTGTACCTTGAACACGAGCTTAAACAGGGTGTAGAATTTCACTTTAGCATCATGGGCATCCAGAAGGAATCATTGACTGTCGCCATCTTTTCTACAAAGATTACTCAAAATCTAGAGACCAGGCGCTGATACCAATTGTTAGGATCGTTAGTTAGCATTCCCTTGAAGGTATCGATACCTTCAAGGTATATGTAACATAGCTGAAACTTAATGTATAATATAAAGTAGAACGGAACGATGTTTTATAGTGGAAACTCAGATACCTACTATAATATCTGAGAAAAATCACTACCTTCTAGGGAAAGTAGAAAGATTTCAAAATAATCCCTTGTATTATAGTGTTCTCGGTTACAATTGTATAGATCACTCACTTAACCACACTCAGTGGTGTACCGCCCTACTTTCAGACGCACCTTAGTTTGTGAGCTATCTTCGTTGTCCCCGCACAACAAGATAATACTTCCCTTCTGACTCAGATCGCAGTATAGCTCCCTCCGAGGTACCTTGTAGAATGCTAGATTCAAAACTCTTTCGAACACTATCTTCAATCCATGCTACTTCCATGAGCATGCAGCCAAGGATTCCCAGTCGCAAAACCACAAGTTGAAAAGGCATCCTTAGCATCCATTATATAGTGGGTTCCCTGCCGGGTAGCCCAAATATTTCTTGCTAAAAAATCTCTCATCTTGATCACCAGTTCAGTGCAAGATCTTCTAATAGATTCGTCCATCATATGCAGGCTTCATCAGCTTGCCAATTAGATCGTCCCATACCAATCTAATTGGATATGCACAAGATACTTAGTTTCCTAAAATATCTCACGCAATCTTCCCATATTTTTGATCCCTTCTTAATGTCATAACAAGAATAGTTGAACTGATATTGAGCATCATCAACATATATTTTTGCTGGATCATCAATCTTTGGAGCTGGAAGATCCTCCAAGAATATCTGGGAGATATTCTTTCCCTTAAGCAGTCTGCCGAGGTAGTGTTACCTTCATAGTATCATGGCGTCTACCTGCACACACAAGTAATCGATACTTCCGGAGTACCTATAAATAGACCTGCACACTCAAGTAACATATCAGCTGAATGGTCATCACATCAAAACACATAGGGGTACACGTACTCAAGAAGTATGCTTACTCCATGGGATATGTACTCCAACACACACTCAAATAATCAACTTTTGGTTTATCTACACTCTTCACTTCAGCATAAGCTTCAGTTCATGAAATAAATCAAAATAATTTTGAATGCAAACAAAATTTACTATTGAGATTGAGCCATGTTAGATTTAGTGTCATGTGTTTTGGCAAAATCCTATAAAGTTGTGCAAGACCAGAGAGACAACCGACGTGGGACACGACTGACACATGACAGAAGAGTAGAATTTCCTAATTCATATTTGGAAGGTCAGTGATACATCTTGAGGTCGGTTGAAGAGATTAGGAAAGATATGCGCGTAAAGATAATTAGGAAACGTTTCTAAAAGATTGGAGTATATTTCCTAAAGATATAGGCGGTTGGGATTTGATCTCCCAAGTAATTTAGTAATTGACGGAGCCCACCGCACTGTCGTTAAGGTGCGATGTTCTCTGTGCAAAAATAAATTTATATCTCCGATACTTGCGACTTAACTATTTTGGGTAGTCAGTGGTAAGTACGGGTCGAACCCAAGGGAATTAGTGGATTAATTGTTCTTTCGAAAGGGGGATTGAATAAAGCAGTTGGGGGGTTGGTTTTGGTTTTAGTACTGAAAAGTAAAGTGCTTGATGGACAAGTCTTGTAGAAAAGTAAGCAGTTGATAAGGTACTGAAAGTAAAGTAACAGTTGGTATTACAATTAAAGGAAAGTATTCGGTTTTAGGGGGCCTTGTATCATAGTCTGTTTATCATTGACCTCTAATGATCATACTAAGTGTTCAAAAGTGTATCAAGGCCATTTCAAGCACTCGACTTGCCACACTGTCTAGCCCATTTCAAGGTCATAGAGCACTTGTTCTATTTAGACTAGCACCCTATTTCAAGGTATACTAGCCTATGTGCATCCATTTGATCAATCATTTCCGATCAATCCAAATGGTGTTTTAAAGAGGTCGAACTCCTCAGATAAGCTTTACCATTTCAAGCATCCACTTACCCGAGTATGTTCACGAACCCCACGGAAGAGTTTTGCCATTTCAAGCATCCACTCAACCTTGGAAGTTCTAACCTAATATGTGGCACATAGAACAAGTTTTGAACACATAGAGGCACTAAGAGTAGGGTCTAAAACATTGTATGATACAAGCACACCCCTTCAACCGAATGAAGGGTTTAGCTACGAATATCCATGGAACAGGACATCATAGCTAAGTACTTGAAAAAGTAAAGGTTTTTGAAAGACAGTAAGGTAAAGTTTTTGAAAGTAAAGACTGGAAAGTAAAGTACTTTGAAAGACAGTAAAGTAAAGAAGAGAGTACTTACAAAAACCGATGAGAGTGCTCAAGATCAAGCTTCGACTTCAAAGTAAAGTGTTTACATGATTGTGTTTACAAACTAGAGAGATAAGTAACTTGTGGATGTTGGAATGAGATTGTGGGATGATTTACAAAGGGAAGGGAAGTCTCTATTTATAGGCTAAGGGAGGCAATGGATGTGGAGGAGAAGCCACCACATGTCACAAGATGGGAGGAGGTCTCAAAAGCCATCGGGGTGAGTCACCTCCCCCTTAGCCGCCGACCACATGGAGGAGAAGGATAGGCTTGTGGCTTAGCTGCCGGCCACATGGAGGAAGGATAGTGATGGAGTGAGTTTGTGAGCTCATCCCAAAAAGCCATCGGTCCTTTCAGCTCCGGGCTGACTCTGGTTGCTCTTCGGTTGGACTTGTTTTGAGTGATTCCACGTCCGGTTCTTGAAAGTCAGAATTTGGTCGTGACCTGGAATGACTCGTAATTCATTTTCAGCTTTAAAACTCCTCCTTAGCCTGTATTCTCTCTAGACTTCAAAATACCCTATAGATAATTATCGGAACAAACAAGCAAAAGTTAAATAGACAAAGAGTCTAATTTGGTGGGTTTAACAGTGTTTATGTTTCATACAATTATGGTCCATCAGATCACCCCACACTTTTAGTTGTTCGTCCCGAACAATGCTTTTTAAGGGCGGAACACAATCTAAGTAAACTTTTTAATTATGAAAGTGAGACAGTGAGACTAGATTTATCTTAATTCATGCATTACTTACTTATTACCAAAGTAAACCGTGTAAATACTTAGAAGAAACTTGATACTCTTACCTTCGCGCCGAGATGCAAATTAATTCGGATGTTTCGGGAGATAGCCCTTTTCAGGCTCCTGGACTGCATTCTCGGGATCGACTCGTACTATATGGTTTCCTTGTAGCTTTCTCTATCACGTGATTCGGTTCGGGTTTCACTGAGTTGAGCATTTTGATTTCTTTTTGGCGAGGGATAGCTTCTGTAGTGAATCGGCCTTTGGCCGTTGGCCTTTGATATTGAGTTGGAGTTTCTTCACTTTTGTTTCGGTTAAAACCTTCACAATTTTGGCCTTTGACTTTTGATTAGCTTCTTTGAGCTTTTGCTTCTTTGTGACTTGCTAGTCCATTTTCTCAGCCTTTTTGGGAGGTCCAATCATTGCCCGCGAGCATATGGAAATACCTCCCCGCTCTTTCTCATCCTCGCCATTTCGCGCGGGTCAAGATGAGGGTCGCTCATCTATTTTCCCGGCTACTAGGACTAGAGATAGGACGGTTTGATTCCCGTCCCGCCTCTAGCATAAACGCTGCACGGCGGAGATGACTTCAATCTTCACTGAAACCCGAAGTGCAACCTCCACTGACTTCGAAAACCATATAGTTAGATTCGATCCTTCGAGTGCTTGCCAAGCCTCTCTAGGGCAGTTTATATCAACTCTACATCCCCTGTTTATCTCAGCACAAAGGGACAAATGAGAAGTTACATTCTAAGTTTTTATACAGTTGAGATTTCACAAGGTACATGCATGAATTTAGATTTATCTTTTTCACATTCTCAAGTTCATATTTTCAAAAAGATAATATTAAGGGAAAAGGAAAAAAAGAAAACATGTTAATTAACTATATACAAAGGCGGTTCTCACCCCACACTTTTGAACGAAGGCGTGCCTTTCAGCAAGACTTAGTTCAAAAGTCATGCAAATATATACAAGAGAAGGAAATGACATTAAGGAAAAGAGAAGAACTGAACTCCCTTTTACTGTGTTGTCACATGTCGTGGGACGACATGGCTCGGAGCTGGATAATCGAGGGAGTTCGGCTGGGGCCTTGAACTCTCAGCGCAGGCCCGGTAATTCTCGAAAGCTGCCTGGCTGATCTGATCTTGCTCCAAAAACCGATTCCTACATGTTAGACATTCCTTCTATACAAAAAGTGGGTGAGAGTGACTTACGGTAAAAACTAAATGACAGAAAATAAAATTACTGAAAGTAAGATAGGTGTCGGGTTACCTCCCGACCAGTGCCTTTGTTTAACTTCGTTGGCTCGACGCATGGGGATCACAAGTTTGGATCCCATGGGCAGCTCAGGTCAAATTTTGCCGCAGCTTCTGTATTGATTCTACCCTTGAATTTTCCACGATTGTTGTGAGATGATGTATCTGGGTTAGGATTCCATTGTTTTGGTGGTTTCTTCTTCCAACACCCTTGAGAAGGTGCGGGACCCTTAACCATGGTCGCTGGTTTAGCTACTCTTACGGTCTCTCTTGGTAGGTCAGTAACTAGTGTGCTGTGATCAGCGGTATTTACAATGTCTGTCGGTACGGCTAGGTCATAGTCCAGCGGAGTTAAGTCGACCTTGCCGTGGTAATGTTTGACTCGTTGCCCATTTATCGTGAATCTACTTCCATTATCCGGGCTTTCCACCTCAACTGTCCCATGGTTGAATACCTTAGTTATTGTGAACGGCCCGGTCCATCTAGATTTGAGTTTCCCGGGCATCAATTTCAGTCGCGAGGAGAAGACCAGCACTTGTTGTCCTTCCTCAAATGAGCGTCGGAGGATGAATTTGTCATGATACAATTTGGTCCGCGCTTTGTAGTCTGTTTGCCCTTCATAGGCTTCAAGCCGCAATTCCTCAAGCTCGCATAGATTAAGCTTCCAATCCAGTCCTGCAGCCTTCAAATCAGGATTGCAATGCTTGAGCGCCCAATAGGCCTTATGTTCTAATTCCACCGGAAGGTGGCATGCCTTCCCATAAACAAGTTGAAAGGGGGAGGTTCCAATTGGCGTCTTGTATGCTGTCCGATAAGCCCAAAGAGCTTCATCTAGCCTCTGACTCCAATCTTTCCTACCCGGTTTCACCATCTTTTCTAGAATACCCTTGATTTCGCGGTTGGAGATCTCCGCTTGACCATTGGTCTGGGGACTTTATGCCGTGGACGTTCGGTGGTGAACATGGTAGCGTTTGAAGGTGGCAGTCATCATGCGGTTGCAAAAATGAGTTCCTTGGTCGCTTATTATGGCCTTGGGTACCTCGTACATACAAAACAGGTTAGCGCGCAAAAAATCTATGATAGTTTTTGCATCATCGCACCTTGTGGCCTTAGCCTCTACCCATTTTGACACATAATCTACAACGACTAAAATATAAGTATAACCGCATGATACTGGGAATGGTCCCATAAAATCAATACCCCAAATGTCGAAAACATCGTTGACTAATATGGGTACTTGAGGCATCTCATTTCTAGCTGACACATTTCCTACTCTTTGGCACTTATCGCATTTTTTACACTTCTCATAGGCGTCTCTAAATATACTTGGCCAAAAGAAGCCGCTATCTAGGATTTTCCTAGCGGTTCTCCTAGGCCCGAAGTGTCCTCCACATGCAAACTCATGGCAGAAGCTAATAATAGAAGCTATTTCATTATCTGGGATGCATCTCCTAAGTATTTGATCTGCTCCTATTTTCCACAAATAAGGATCATCCCATAAGTAATGTCTAGCATCATGCCTAAGTTTCATGCATTGTGCCTTAGTAAAAGAAGGGGGAAATTTACCTTCTACAAGGTAGTTGACGATTGAGGCATACCACGGCACCTTGGTTGAGACTGCATAGAGGTGCTCGTCTGGAAATGACTCGGTTATGTGCCCCTCTTCTTCCTTTCGGACAATCCTGCTTAGGTGGTCGGACACAGTATTCTCGATCCCCTTTTTATCCCTTATTTCCACATCGAATTCTTGCAGTAGTAATATCCACCGAATGAGTCTTGGCTTGGCCTCCTTCTTCTTCATCAGGTAACGGATGGCCGCATGGTCAGAATAAACTATCACATTTGCTCCAAGCAGATAGGATCTGAATTTTTCCAGAGCGAAAACCACTGCCAGAAGTTCCTTTTCGGTGGTGGAGTAGTTTCGTTGGGCAGAATCTAGGGTTCTCGAGGCGTAGTAGATCACAACCGCCTTCTTATCAACTTTTTGGCCTAGGACTGCCCCCCACAGCATAATCATTCGCGTCGCACATGATTTCAAATGGTAGTTCCAAATTTGGCGTTTGGATGATAGGTGTGCTGGTGAGGGCTTTCTTCAGTTTATCAAAGGCCTCCTTGCATGCATTAGTGAATTCAAAAGGGACTTCTTTCTGGAGAAGAGCGGTTAGAGGTAACGCCGTTTTGGAGAAGTCTTTGATGAATCGTCGATAGAATCCTGCATGGCCAAGGAATGATTGGATGTCTCGGACCGTGGATGGGTATGGTAGAGTCATGATCAGGTCGATCTTTGCTTTGTCCACTTCCATGCCTTCTTGTGAGACGATATGTCCCAAGACTATTCCATGTGTTACCATGAAGTGGCACTTCTCATAATTGAGCACTAAGTTCATGGACACACATCGTGCCAAAACCGTGCTCAAATTACTTAAGCAAGCGTCGAATGTGTCTCCATAGATGGTGAAGTCGTCCATGAAGACTTCAATGAATTCTCCGATCATGTCCGAAAAGATGCTGGTTACTACCCTTTGAAAATTCCCATGGGCATTGCATAGGCCGAACGACATCTTTCTGAAGGCGAATGTGCCGAATGGGAAGGTGAATGTAGTCTTCTCTTGGTCCTCAGGTGCTATGGGGATCTGGTTGTAGCCTGAGAACCCGTCCAGGAAGCAAAAATATGGTTTGCCCGCCAGTCGGTCTAGCATTTGATCGATGAATGGTAGAGGGAAATGGTCTTTTCTTGTGACAACGTTCAATTTTCTGTAGTCGATGCACATTCTCCAGCCGTTCTTAACCCTTGTTGTTACTATTTTTCCTTCGGCATCTTCCTCTACCGTGATCCCACTTTTCTTCGGGACCACGTGGACAGGACTTACCCATTGGCTATCTGATATGGGATAGATAACGTCCGCATCTAGTAGCTTCTGTATTTTTTTTGGACGATTTCCATCATGATAGGGTTGAGTCATCGTTGAGGCTCTCTTGATGGCTTTGCTCCATCTTCAAGTAGAATACGGTGCATGCATATAGCCGGGCTGACTCCTCTTAAGTCGGCTAGAGTCCATCCAATAGCCAACTTGTGTTGTCTCGGCACTTTTATCAGACTTCTCTCCTGACCTGCTTCCAAGCCACTCTTGATGATCACTGGAAGTGTGTTATTATCTCCTAGGAAAGCGTACTTCAGATGTCCGGGTAGGGGCTTCAATTCTAGTTTGGGATCTTGCATCACCGAGGGTAGAAAAGTATTTGATTTGAATAATTTTACCTCGTTGACTTCATATTCTGGTGTGAGAGGCTTCGAGATTGTTAAGTGGGCCACCGTTTCATGCAATTCTTCGATCAATTCGTATGAGCCTTCAGCTCCATTGAGTATGGCTTCTAAGGGGTCCGCTCTTGGTTCTGGTCGATATTCTTGGACCAGGTCGTCCAAAGCATCGAGAGCGTGTACTTCCTCGAATTCCATAGGGTGCTTCATTTCTCGGAATATGTCAAAGCTGAAGACCTCTCCTTCTACTTCCATTGAGAGCATTCCACTTCCACAGTCTATCTTCATTTTTGTTGTTTTGAGAAATGGACGGCCGAGAAGGATGGGTGCATGATCTGTAGGTCCGACATTCTCCATTTTTAAGACGTAGAAGTCTGCTGGAAACACCAATTCGCCTACTTGAACCAGGACGTCTTCTATTTTCCCCTCGGGCTGTTTACACCACCGATCTGCTAGTTGAATAGTGAGACCGGTGGGTTCGAGCGGTCCAATCCTAAGGCATGAGTAGATAGAAAAGGGAAGAACGTTGATTGATGCTCCAAGGTCTAGCATGCAGTTCTCGATCCGGATGTTGCCAATTGTGCATGGAATGGTGTAAATTCCCGGATCACCACATTTTGGGGGCACTTTCCGTTGTATGACAGCCGACACGTTCCTACTCATTAGCTCTTGATCATATCTAGTACTCCTCCTTCGGTTGGTGCAAAGTTCTTTTAAAAACTAAGCATATCGAGGAATCTCCTTGATGGCTTCCAAGAGGGGGATGTTTATTTCGACTTTGCTGAACAATTCAAACACGTCCTCATCCATGACATGTTGTTTCGGTACACGGGCTGGCACTGGAAATGGAAGCGTTGTGCTGACTTTGGGGTTCTCGGTTCTGGGCACCGGGCGCTCCTCGTGCTCTTTGGACACTGGAACCAGGCTGGCTGCTGGTTCCGGGCCAGGCCTGCGATCCTCGGACGTATTCTTTTCTTCATCGGTCACGTCCCTCTCTTCCTCAGATGCGTCCTCATTTTCATCGGCAGTGTTTTGCTCAAGAGTTTCGAGAGCCTCGGGCCTTATTTGTTCTTCTCCTGGCAACCTCAGGTTTTTGTCATCATCTTGCTCCATGGGTTTGATGAGTTTTTTCCCACTCCTAAGGGCCACAGCGTTAACATTTCCCTTCGGGTTTTGGACGGTTTGTGAAGGTAGTCTGCCTGGTTCATTAATGAGTGTGGTCATTGAGGTGGCGAGCTGGGACATTTGTTTGGTCAAATCTGAAATTGCCCCATCAGTTTTTGCCTGGAATTGGTGTAGCGAAGTACCTAATTGAATTACGCTTCCTGTGAGCTCCTTCATGGTGTCTTCAAGCGATTTGTTCAGTCCTTGCTGATTGCTCGGATTGGCTTGGTACTGATTTTGTCTCTTCTGTTGATATTGGCCTGTCGGGTATTGGTTTGGTCCTCTTTGCTGATATTGTCCTGATGGTGGAGCGTTCTGGTTGTACTGCCGGTGGGGTGGTTGGTAGAATGACTGAGCTAATTGTGGCGCGGCTTGTTGTGTCTCCTTCGGAGGATGGTTGTCGTTTCGCCAGCTTGGATTGGTCGCTTGATTATACTGCCGGTTGGGTCCTGCTCTATCGTTGCTGTTGTGGTTGTTGTTGTATCCTTGATATCCTACCACTGCATTCACTTCTTCCGATTCTTCTACTATCAATGTTGGGCATGCGTCAGTCTTGTGGTCAGTAGAACTACAAAACTCGCAAGGCTTTATCTGAGCTGGCTGCCTTCTTAGGATCTGAATCACCATGTCCTTCATCTGTTTCATCTCCTCTGGCATGGAGTTCATCGGTGTTTCTTCAGTCTTTGCCACATTCTTTGTTCGGGAAAATTCTTCCTGCCGAGTTGTCTCTTCTCCGAATCGAGCATTTTCGGCGACGTCGGTGATGAGATTCCTTATGCCACTCAGTGATAGATTCATCATGGATCCTCCAGCTGAGGTATCCAGAAGCATTTTGTCTAAGGGCCTTAATCCATCAATGAGGTACTCGATTATGAGTTTCTCTGGCAATACAAGGGTACAGCAGCTTCTCTCCAGGCGGTTGAACTTTTCCAGGTAGTCGTACATGGTTTCATTGGGCCCTTGCTTGATGTCCTGCAATTGCCTCCTTACTTGCATTACTCTTCCTGCCGGGTAGTATTTGTCCAGGAATTTCTTTTGCATCTGAGCCCATGTTCTGATGCTACCAGAAGGCAATGAAAGGAACCAGTCGTTTGCCGAGTCAGTGAGGGAAAAGTAGAACGCTTTTAGCTTAAAGTCGTCTACGTTCATGCCATTTGGTTTTAGGTTTTGGCAAGTGCCATGTAAGCGTTGGAGATGAGTCGTTGCTGATTCTCCACGAGTTCCTGAGAACTTGGGCAAGTTGTGGGCCACTGAAGTGTTGATGGCGATGTTTTCCAGTTCAGGGCCTTCGTAAATGTACCACGGCTGATTTCTGAAATCTGGAGCCGACAATTCTCCCATAGTAGGTTCGCGGAAGTTGTTGTTATCCCCGTAGTAGTCATCGAAGACGGGTTCTCGTCTTGGCTCTCGTCGATATTGCGGGGGTGGTGGATGTCTAGGGGTTTGTTATGCTGGGCCAGCTTCATTTCGACCCTCGGGTGGTCCTTGGTTTCTTAGGATGGCATTCCTATCACGAGCTCTTTGGTTTCGGAAGAGTTGCTCTGGATCGTCGAGAATTGGAAATTGAGGCGGTGCATCGTTATTTCGATCGAACAGATTGATCTCGTCGTCATCCTGATAGTCATGGATGCTTCCTTCACGAGACATGGTTGTACAGAAGCGAGTTCGAAAGAAAGAGAAAGAACAATTAATTCTAACTCCCCGGCAACGGCGCCAATTTTGACGGAGCCCACCGCACTGTCGTTAAGGTGCGATGTTCTCTGTGCAAAAATAAATTTATATCTCCGATACTCGCGACTTAACTATTTTGGGTAGTCAGTGGTAAGTACGGGTCGAACCCAAGGGAATTAGTGGATTAATTGTTCTTTCGAAAGGGGGATTGAATAAAGCAGTTGGGGGGTTGGTTTTGGTTTTAGTACTGAAAAGTAAAGTGCTTGATGGACAAGTCTTGCAGAAAAGTAAGCAGTTGATAAGGTACTGAAAGTAAAGTAACAGTTGGTATTACAATTAAAGGAAAGTATTCGGTTTTAGGGGGCCTTGTATCATAGTCTGTTTATCATTGACCTCTTATGATCATACTAAGTGTTCAAAAGTGTATCAAGGCCATTTCAAGCACTCAACTTGCCACACTATCTAGCCCATTTCAAGGTCATAGAGCACTTGTTCTGTTTAGACTAGCACCCCACTTCAAGGTATACTAGCCTATATGCATCCATTTGATCAATCATTTCCGATCAATCCAAATGGTGTTTTAAAGAGGTCGAACTCCTCAGATAAGCTTTGCCATTTCAAGCATCCACTTACCCGAGTATGTTCACGAACCCCACGGAAGAGTTTTGCCATTTCAAGCATCCACTCAACCTTGGAAGTTCTAACCTAATATGTGGCACATAGAACAAGTTTTGAACACATAGAGGCACTAAGAGTAGGGTCTAAAACATTGTATGATACAAGCACACCCCTTCAACCGAATGAAGGGTTTAGCTACGAATATCCATGGAACAGGACATCATAGCTAAGTACTTGAAAAAGTAAAGGTTTTTGAAAGACAGTAAGGTAAAGTTTTTTAAAGTAAAGACTGGAAAGTAAAGTACTTTGAAAGACAGTAAAGTAAAGAAGAGAGTACTTACAAAAACCGATGAGAGTGCTCATGATCAAGCTTCGACTTCAAAGTAAAGTGTTTACATGATTGTGTTTACAAACTAGAGAGATAAGTAACTTGTGGATGTTGGAATGAGATTGTGGGATGATTTACAAAGGGAAGGGAAGTCTCTATTTATAGGCTAAGGGAGGCAATGGATGTGGTGGAGAAGCCACCACTTGTCACAAGATGGGAGGAGGTCTAAAAAGCCATCGGGGTGAGTAACCTCCCCCTTAGCCGCCGGCCACATGGAGGAGAAGGATAGGCTTGTGGCTTAGCCGCCGGCCACATGGGGGAAGGAGAGTGATGGAGTGAGTTTGTGAGCTCATCCCAAAAAGACATCGGTCCTTTCAGCTCTGGGCTGACTCTGGTTGCTCTTCGGTTGGACTTGTTTTGAGTGATTCCACGTCTGGTTCTTGAAAGTCAGAATTTGGTCGTGACCTGGAATGACTCGTAATTCATTTTCGGCTTTAAAACTCCTCCTTAGCCTGTATTCTCTCTAGACTTCAAAATACCCTGTAGATAAATATCGGAACTAACAAGCAAAAGTTAAATAGACAAAGAGTCTAATTTGGTGGGTTTAACTGTGTTTATGATTCATACAATTATGGTCCATCAGTAATCATCTTATATAAAGGTGCTAGGGTATTCGATATTTAAAAGCACTCTTGGAGAAATTATTCATGTAAATACACATCGAGGGTAGGAGGTGGTGGTCGGTCTAAGCTCATCATTCCGGTTAGTATTAGTTGTTGGGTGTTAATCTAATCTGAGTGCTGTTTACACTAACCGTGAAACGTACTGAAGCTGCACGCACTGCGACTTGATTGATGCTACGCTTTCGGGAGAGGGCGTTCATCTTCGGGAGGAGGCGCTAATCTTTGGGAGAGGATCAAGGTGAAAATAGAGAGGGGTCTCTGGTCTAGGGGGCGCCTAGATCGCTATTTCACTTGGAGTGTTAGAGTAGGCTGATTAAGAGGGAGTCTTTAATCGTAAGTCCGTCTGTACTCTAAATTCAATCTAGTGAATTGCTTTACACCCAGAGTAGGTGGTTGCCGAACTGAGTATCAAGTAGCGTGTCTTTTGTTCGTTCTGCACGTAGTTGTCTTTATTTGTTCTACTTTAGTTGTTTAGCTAGTTGTTCCATAGGTAGCTAGAACAACATCTCGACACACACGTGAGTATTTCAAGCCCTAATTCAACAAGTCCTTCACGTAGAATTTTTATTCAAAGACAAATGCTCATTTTTCAACCTTAGTCAAATATGGCGACGATTTCATATCAACTAAAGAATGTGTTTAAAGAGCCATGCTTGAGCTTCTTTGGTCGGTATTTACGGCTCCCAATGGCTTTCAGAGTTGGTATCATTGATGGCATTGATTTAGAGCTAAAAATCAGAAAGTAAAATAAAATAAGAGATCAAATCGAGAAATGACGCACTTGATAGAAATCAGCTGATACATTTACTAAAGTCACTAACGACCATAACATTCATCGTCGTCGAGCGTAGCGCCTGTCATGCTCAGTACAAAATTTTGCAGCTTCTTTGCCTCCTCCCGATTTTGGGCAGAAGGAATGAAAACCGTTGTCAAAAATCTAACCAACCGATTCAATTTAGTTTTCTCATTTCACTTCTTAAGTAAAAAATCAAACCAACCGATCCAATCTATTTTTCTCATTTCACTTCTAAATATTTAGGATCCATGAGGGCGCTTATTTTTAAATTTACAGGAAATGACTAGTTGATAATTTTTGGTATAAGAGATGCAGTTCTAGCGGAGGATAAGAGGGATTCCAAAGAGGATTTTTCAAATTTGGAGTTGAGAATAGGAAGGAGTTTAAATAAAGGAAACGATAACAGAAGTAAGTGATCGGTCGAATTCTTGACCTATTATTCACTTCATTCGATGATGGATTATGTTTGTTTTCCCGACATTTTATTGTCATTTGATCTCTTTTCTAGTGTTTCAGGTCATATATCACATATCTAAGACTTTTGGATTGATCAGAAGCAAAGCAAAGCAATCGGTGCAGATTTGGGCAAAAACAGGACAAAATAGGACAGATTGACCTTCCCGACTTGTTTTGCACGTACAGGTCCCAATTAGTGTTCAAATGAGTCGAAATTTAGCTTGTTGGAAAGCTAATTCAAGTACCTACAACTTTATAGTTGACACAAAGAGCAGATTCGAAGGTTTAGACTTCCAAAAAGGCAAAAGAAGTCAGCCCGTTACAAGTTCAGCAGCCGTTACACCTTGAGCTGTAACGGCTTTGTATTTCATCCGAGATTCGAGCTCAGGCCATTACAGCCGTTACACCCAGCTGTAACGGCCTTGTCGAAGGCAATTTCCAAAAAAAAATCAATTTTTGGGCTTTTTGGACAGATTTTTGGGCATATTTCCTAATTTCCGTTTTAGGCTTTTTTTGGCCTTTTGAAAAGCTATTAAGAGGGCAGTGGGGACAAATTGAGAAGTGTGGTGGGTGCTTATTTTTCGGAGAACAAGACCCTAACTTGGGAGAGAAGACAAAGCTTTCATCGTGAGGATCATCGAGCTACATCGTTTACGGTTTACTCGTTTCTTTCCTTCATTATACACTATTTTTGGTTTAATAACCATGAATAGTGAGTAGTCCTCTTATTCTGGGATCCTACGGATCCCGTGCTATGTAACCTAACTCTTCATGTGATCAATTAAAGTTGTTATTTATGCGATTTGATTATTCAGTTTCATTGTGTGCTTAATTTTATCGTTCTATGCAAGTATGATGGACCATAATTATACGAATCATAAACACAGTTAAACCCACTAAATTAGACCTTTTGTCTATTTAACTTTTGCTTGTTAGTTCCGATATATTTCTACAGGGTATTTTGGACTCTAGAGAGAATACACGCTAAGGAGAGGATTTTACGCTGAAAAGATATTACGAGTTAGTCCAAGGTCACGATCAGACGCTGAATGCAGAAATCTCAAGATCCTGACATTGAATTACTCAAAACAAATCCAACCGAGGAGCAACCAAAGTCAGACCGGAGCTGAAATACACCGATAGTTTTGTGAAAACTGCACAAAACTCACAAAAACTCCTCTTCCCTCCAAGGTGACCGGCGCCTTTAAGGGGAGGATGATTCATGGGGTGACTCATCCCCTCCTTCCTCCTCCATGGTGACCTCCAACCGGCGGCTCTCCCCTCCCCTCACAAAGCCGCCGGCGGCTTTTGCTCATCCATGGGAAGCTTGCCACTTGCCCTCTTCCCCTCCACATCCATCTCCTCCTCTCCCATCTTGCCAAGTGTTGGCTCCTCATGGCTCCTCCATGGCTATAAATACATGCCTCTTCCTCATTTGTATCATCCACATCCATCCCAAAATCACAATTCACTTCTCTCTCTAAGTTAGGCATTTGTAAGCTTTGGTTTGAAATAATACTCCTGTTGGTTCTTGAGTATAATAACAGTTTGAATTAATACTCATGTTGGTTCTTGAGTATTATAACAGTTTTAGAGAATACTCTTGTTGGTTCTTGAGTATTCAAGTAGGATTTGGGAATACTCCTGTTGGTTCTTGAGTATTCCCCTTTACTTACTGTCTTTCAAAAACCCCCGAGTATTTAGCAATGATATCCTCCTCCATGGATATTCGTAGCTAAACTCTTCATTCGGTTGAAGGGGTGTACATGTATCATAAAATGTTTTAGGCAATTCTTAGAGCCTCTTCTCTGTATTCAAAACTTGTTCTATGTGCCATATATTAGGTTAGAACTTCCAAGGTTGAGTGGATGCTTGGAATGGCAAAGCTCTTCCGTGGGGTTCGTAAACATACTCGGATAAGTGGATGCTTGGAATGGCAAAGCTTATCTGAGGAGTTTGACCTTTTTAAAACACCATTTGGTTGCTCAGGATTGACTGACCAAATGGATGCACACAGGCTAATATACCTTGGAATGGGGTATTAGTCTAAGTAGAACAAGTGCTCTACGTTTTTTGCAAAAGACTAGACGGTGTCGCAAGTTGAGTGCTTGGAATGGCCTCGATTCACTTTCGAACACTTTTGCAAAAGACTAGACAGTGTGGCAAATCGAGTGCTTGGAATGGCCTTGATGCACGTTTGAATACTTAGAAGGATCACTAAGAGCCAATGATAAACTGGCTATGATACAAGGCCCCCGAAACCGAATGCTTTCCTTATATTCAAACCCCCTTGCATTTACTTTCTTAGTATTAATATCAACTGCAATCACCAACCGCTCACCTTCCGGAGGACTTACCAATCACGCATCACCCCCTCTAAGTCTTCTACTTTTATTTTCAGTATTTACTTTTCTGTCATTTACTTTTCCGTACTAAAAACCAAAACCAACCAAAAAAAGCACTTACTTTTCCGCACTAAAACTCAATCAACCTAAAAAACGCTCACATCCTGTACAAATCCCTCAAAGAACAACTTATCCCCCTAATTCCCTTGGGTTCGACCCCTACTTACCACTTGCTACCCAGTAGTAAGGTCACGAGTAGTGGAATATAAATTAGCTTTTGCACAGAGAACACCACACCTTAACGATAGTGCGGTGGGCTCCGTCAAAACTGGCGCCGTTGCCGGGGAATTAGCCGTCGGATTAGCTGTTCTTTCCTTTCTCTCTCAATTCTCGAAATCACCTCTATACAACCATGTCTCGTGAAGAAAGCCACCATGACTACCAGGATGATGACGAGATGAATCTGTTCGATCGAAACAATGAGGTGCCGCTTCCATTTGTCGATGATCCGGAACAAATCATGCGAAACCGAAGAGCTCGAGATAGGAAGGCCATCAGAAGAAACCAAGAACCACCCGAGGACCGAAATGCAGCTGGTCCTGTACAACCCCCTAGATATCCCCCACCCCCTCAACCTCGACAAGTGCCTAGGCAAGAACCTGTCTTCGACGACTACTATGGGAACAACAAGTACCGCGCACCTACAATTAGGGGTGCAAACGATACGAGACGATCGCGAGCTACTCGTGATCGAACTCGGTCAAAGCTCGGTCAAAACTCGACTCGATTCGACTCGTTTATGTTCGCGAACAGCTCGTTTATGTGCTCGTTAACATACTCGATTAAAACTCGTTTATATACTCGATTAAAACTCATTTATATTGTTTGAAACTCGTTAACGAGCTCGATTAAAGTAATTTTTCACACTTTAAAATATTTTTTCAGTGAAAGCTCGTTTTGACTCTTGAAAAGTTCGACTAAAGTTCGTTAAAACTCGTGAAAAGCTCAACTAAAGTTTGTTCCAAACTCGTGAAATACTCGATTAAAGCTCTTTAATATTAAATAATTACATTGATTTAAGTTATTTTAAATACTCGTATAAGCTCGAACTCGGCTCGAAACTTGTGAAAATTAAACGAACCAAGCTCGAGCAACCTAATACTCGACTCGACTCGACTCGTTTGCAGCCCTACCTATAATGAGAGAGCTGAATGCCCCAGATTTCGAAACACAACCATGGTGCATCTACGAGGGCCCTGAACTAGAATACATTACCATCAACGCATCAGTGGCCCATAGCTTGCCCAAGTTCTCAGGAGCACATGGAGAATCCGCAACAACTCACCTCCAACGCTTACACGGCATTTGCGAAAATCTAAAACCCAATCGAGTGAGTATAGACGACTTCAAGTTGAAGGCGTTCTATTTTTCCCTCATTGACGCTGCAAACGACTGGTTCCTTTCATTGCCTTCCGGTAGCATCAGAACATGGGCTCAGATGCAAGGGAAATTCCTAGACAAATATTACCCGGCAGGAAGAGCAATGCAAGTAAAGAGGCAATTACAAGACATCAAGCAAGGGCCCAATGAAACCATGTACGATTACCTGGAAAAGTTCAACCACCTAGAGAGAAGCTGCTGTACCCTTGGACTGCCCGAGAAACTCATCATCGAGTACCTCATTAATGGATTAAGACCCTTAGACAAAATGCTTCTGGATGCCTCAGCTAGAGGATCCATGATGAATCTATCGTTGAGCGGCATAAGGAACCTCATCGCCAACGTTGCTGAAAATGCCCGGTTTAGAGAGGAGACTACTCGCCAAGATGAATTCTCCCGAACAAAAAACGTAGCACAAGCCGAGACATCAGTAAATTCCATTCCAGAAGAAATGAGACAATTAAAGGAGATGATGATTCAGTTCCTACGAAGACAGCCAGTTCCAATTAAGCCTTGCAAATTTTGTGGGTCTACGGACCACAAAACTGACGCATGCCCGCCATTAATAGAAGAGGAACCGGTAGAAGTGAATGCAGTAGGAGGATACCATGGATACAACAACAACAGCAGCGACAGAGCCAGACAAAACAGGCAGAATGGTCAAACAACCAACCCTAGCTGGCGTAACAACAGCTACCCTCAAAAGGAAACACAACCAGCTGTCCCCCAACTAGCTCAATCATTCTACCAACCCCCCCACCGACAGTATAACCAGAACGCTCCATCAGCAGGCCAATATCAGCAAAGAGGACCAAATCAGTACCAAGCCGGCCCAAACAATCAGCAAGAACCAAGCAAGTCGCTCGATGACACGATGAAGGAGCTCGCAGGAAACATTAATCAATTGGGTACTTCGCTACACCAATACCAGGTGAAAACTGACGGGGCAATTTCAGAACTAACCAAACAAATGTCCGAGCTCACCACGGCAATGTCAACACTCACTAATGAACCTGGCAGACTCCCTTCACAAACCATCCAAAACCCAAAAGCGAATCTTAGCATGATAAAGTGGTCAAACGTGAAGGCGACACTGGGAGAAGTAGCACGATCCCCAACTTACAAACTTACAAACAAGCACTTCACCCGGAGGCATCGTCCTGATTGGAACCAAGAGGAAGACCGACCCAATGATGGCAAAACATGGGTTAAGCATGCTGACAATGGACGATATGCATTCACCGTTTGCATAACACCACCGCCAATCATACACTCTGACATACCAGCATCTGGATGGGACAACAATAACAATTTAAAGTGGGACTCCCCAACTAATATTTATGCTTCGAAGCAAAATATTAAGGGATCCGATTATACAAATCCTAAGCCAAGGAATGGGCAGAATGGCCCGACAATAGAAAGAGCCCTCAATTCAGATCATGAGCCACAACCGGAAAGAGATAAAGACCCAGGGGCCTTCACAGTCACCTGCGGTATTGGTGAAGCACAGATTCATAAGTGCTTAGTTGATCTTCGAGCTGCTGTCAATGCCATGCTTTCCTCCTTATATTACTTATTAGGACTGGGCCCATTAAAACCGCCCGGGTCAAATATCGAGCTTGGAGATAAATCGTGCATCCGTCCGGTTGGAGTGCTGGAAGATGTAATACTCCATGTAGGAGAGCTCATCGTTGCTGCAGACTTTTATGTAATACAAACGGGAGAGACCAGCGAAGACGACCCTCCAACAATAATATTGGGACGACCATTCCTCTACGTTACTAAAGCAAGGATCGATGTGGGCAAGGGCTCATTATCGCTTAAGTTCGGTGGCAAAATTGCAAATTTCTACAATGACAATAGCCGCACGGATACAAAGAAACCGCCAGACATTATACCTCTCTCAGATTGCGGTACACAGATTTCTAACCTGCCTAAGCAGACCGAAAGAGTAATAAGACCAGAAGCTATGGTCAAAGGTCCCCCGTCTTCTCAGAAACAATGGAAAGAAAAAACACCAAAACCATGGAGTTCTAACCCAAGCAAGAAATCAGGAAGAGTCAAGGCAAAAATCAACACAGGAACGGTTGCAAAATACGACCTGAGCCACCCATGGGTTCCAAACCAATGATCCAGGAATGAGGTACTGTCGAGCCAACGACGTTAAATAAAGGCACTGGTCGGGAGGTAAGCCGACACCTATCTTACTTTCTGTCATTTATTTTCTGTCATTTTAGTTTTTTTTCCAATAAGTCGCTCTCACCCACTTGGTGCATAGAAGAAATGACTATTCAGGAATCGGACTTGGGTGCAACATTAAGCCAGCCGGGCCTGCGCTGAGAGTTCAAGGCCCCAGCCGAACTCCCTCGATTATCCAGCCTCATGCCATGTCGTTCACTCGACACTTTAAAGGGAGTTCTGTTCTTCCCTTTTCCTCAATGTCATTTCCTTCTCATATAACATCTGCTTGCATGGCTTTTGAACTAAGTCTTGCTGAAAGGCACGCCTCCGTTCAAAAGTGTGGGGTGAGAACCACCTGTGTACAAAACATGTTTTTCTTTTCCTTTTTTAATATTATCTTTTTGAAAATATGAACTTGAAAATGTGAAAAAGATAGATCTAAAATTCATGCATTTACCTTGTAAAAATTCAACTGTCTAAAAACTTAGAACATAACTTCTCATTTGTCCCTTTGTGCTGAGATAAACTAGGGATGTGGAGTTGACATAAACTGCCCTAGAGAGGCTTGGCAAGCAATCGAAGGATCGAATCTAACTATATGGTTTTCGAAGTCAGTGGAGGCTGCACTTTGCATATCACATGTTCTACGTATTTCTTGAAGCATGTTTGAGACTTGAAGTTAGTGGGCACCGATTCGAAAATTTCTAAAGCTTAAATATGCATCTCTTTTTCTAGGTGACCTTAGTACTAGTATGTGTTTCTCTGTTCTCGTTGTGATTTGCATGCACCCGCTTTTATTCATACACTATGTCAAGCTTTAAGTGTGGAGTTAGACAATTGGCCTTCAAGTTTTCCCTCAAGAATAAAGTTCTTAATTTTCAAAAGTGGGTGAGAAATTGACCCCAAGCATAGTTGTTTTTGAAAGAAAACCAATTTGAACAGAAAAAATTCTGCGAGAGCAGAAAAATACCAAGGACCTGGTGAGAAAAAGTCACCTCTTGTGTATGGAAAACACTCTTGAAACAATTTCTGCCCCCTTCTGCTTGATGTAGTGTAATTACACCCTTTCATTGCGTGCATTCATGACTTGTTTTGAGAACTCATGTGCTAGAATCTAAGGGACGATCCTTGTGCTTGCACTGAAATTTTGATGCAAATTTTCATACTATTTCTCATAAAATTCTTAAGCCAGGTTCCTCTTCTCTTACGAGTCATTGTCTAATCCTTGGCACTTGAGAATGAGCTTTGTGCCAAGAGCCCGTGGACTATCCCTAGATAGCATAGGTGAATGTCGAGCATGTTTTGTGTAACTATTCAGGTTCTTTATACGTTGCTATAGAACTGTTTAGAACGTGTGATTAGTCGACTGCTAGCCGTGTGTGCTGACCATTTGAATGCATAACTCGTTTAATCTATAATTATCTGAAAACTTCGATGAAAATGTTTGACCAGAAGTTGAGGTAACACGATGAATCCAAGGTATGACATGACTTTACTGCGACTCGTTGAGCATCATTCATGCATACACGTTAGTTAGTTGTATAGGGGATTTGTAGGTAGTCCCATTCCTGAAAACCTTCACGAGACTATACTCGTCCTACTAGGGCAGCCTAGAGGTTTAAAGGCTTGATGCATATGCTAAATGCTTTCCTATCCACTACGACAGGGAGTTATCTTTTTGTTTTTTGTTTTAGTTAGAATTGATCACATGACACTTGAGTGGGTAACTATTCTGCAGTTTATTGCCTTGAACTTAATGTTTGTTCGGGACGAACAAATCCTAAGTGTGGAGTGTTTTGATCGGTCGAATTCTTGACCTATTATTCACTTCATTCGATGATGGATTATGTTTGTTTTCCCGACATTTTATTGTCATTTTATCTCTTTTCTAGTGTTTCATGTCATATATCATATATCTAAGACTTTTGGATTGATCAGAAGCAAAGCAAAGCAATCGGTGCAGATTTGGACAAAAACAGGACAAAACAGGACAGATTGACCTTCCCGACTTGTTTTGCACGTACAGGTCCCAATTAGTGTCCAAATGAGTCGAAATTTAGCTTGTTGGAAAGCTAATTCAATTTCCTACAACTTTGTAATTGACACAAAGAGCAGATTCGAAGGTTTAGACCTTCAAAAAGGCAAAAGAAGTCAGCCCATTACAAGTTCAGCAGCCGTTACACCTTGAGCTGTAACGGCTGTGTATTTCATCCGAGATTTGGGCTCAGGCCGTTACAGCCGTTACACCCAGCTGTAACGGCTGTAACGGCCCCGTCGAAGGCAATTTCCAAAAAATCGATTTTTGGGCTTTTTGGACAGATTTTTGGGCATATTTCTTAATTTCGGTTTTAGGCTTTTTTTTGGCCTTTTGAAAAGCTCAAGAGGGCAGTGGGGACGAATTGAGAAGTGTGGTGGGCGCTAATTTTTCGGAGAACAAGACCCTAACTTGGGAGAGAAGACAAAGCTTTCATCGTGAGGATCATCGAGCTACATCGTTTACGGTTTACTCGTTTCTTTCCTTCATTATACACTATTTTTGGTTTAATCACCATGAATAGTGAGTAGTCCTCTTATTCTAGGATCCTACGGATCCGGTGCTATGTAATCCTAACTCTTCATGTGATCAATTCAAGTTGTTATTTATGCGATTCGATTATTCAATTTCATTGTGTGCTTAATTTTATCGTTCTATGCAAGTATTTACATCAAAGGGTATGTTTGCATTGCTAGAACGTATTTAGGTTATATGCCGAAAGGTGGATGGGCCCTAGGGATTAACCGGATTACATGAAATTGATTTTAGGTCATGTCTACATGAATTAATAGGAAAACCTTTAGTTTAATAAATTGAGATCGTTGATAATCCGTGGATGGGCGGCGTTCAACGATTGACATTAATCTAGACAATGATCCGTGGATGGGCGGCTTGTCTGGTGTTATTTCGGTTATATTCCATATTCGATGGCATGAATAATTAACGTAGGATGATTGCATGATTAGTGAGATTAGCACGGGTGAAGTATGGATTCTGGAATTCTTCCTTTGATTGAATCACAAACCTTTATTTTTCTGTTATTTAATTTCTGAAATTTGCATCACAACAAAACCTTTCACTTGTTAATCGGAATAGCTAAATAGGTCACTTATTAGCTAGTATTCACACGCATTGCTCCTTGGTTCGACTCTTGGCTTACCAAGGTATAAATTTTGTTTGACTGCAATTGAACCTCTAAAACTTATAATTTGACGACTATATAGGGTTAAAAATACGCTTGTCAGTAAGCCAAAAAGCTTGAAGGAGCAAGTCTCAAAAAGGAAGATCCTTTGATTGTTTGAATTGTATCAAGTAGTCACATGAGGAGACATTGTAAATTAAGCCACAACAAAAAATTAAGAGAAGAACCACTCAGCATATGTGGCGGATGAGGATGTGACTGATGCATTAATTTTATCTGTTAACAATTCTTTTGATTATTGGGCGGTTGATTCAAGAGCTTCATTTCACAACACGACACATCGTGATGTCCTAGAAAATTATACTGTTGGAGATTTGGTAAAGTGTATCTTGCTAATGCAGAGCCACTAGGTGTTGTTGGGATAGGTAACGTTAGGTTAAGATGCCTAACAATTCGACATGGAACCTCCATAAAGTTAGGCATGTGTCCAAGCTGGCAAAGAACCTAATTTCGGTTGGATAGCTTGCTGATGAAGGACACATTTTAACTATTTATGGCAATGATTGGAAAGTTATAAAAGGAGCAATGTTCGTCGCTCGAGGTAGTAGAGGCTGGAACCCATTTATATTAACATTATTTATCGAGATACAACTAATGTTGTAGATTCCTCGACCACCGACATAATAGGTCAGACACATGAGTGAGAAGGTAATGAAATTACTTCATTCAATAGGAATCCTGCCATGATTGAAGAATGTTAAGCATAGCCTATGCAAAGGTTGTATCTTTGAAAAGCAAAAAAGGGTCAGTTATTTTTCAAAGGCCGGTAGAGAGCTGAAAGCTGCAAAGTAGGAGCTTGCTCATACTCATGTATGGGGCCCCTAACACTCCACACTTAGGATTTGTTCGCCCCGAACAAACATTAAGCTAATGTCAAAAAATGGCAGAATAGTTACCCACTGAAATTTCATATAATCAGTCCTAACTAAACTAAACATGCAAATCCTAACTCACTGTCGTAGAGATCACGAATGCATTTAGCGTATGTATCAAGCTTTCAAACCCCTAGGCTACCCTAGTAGTATGAGTATAGTCTCGTGAAGGTTTTCAGAAAAGGGACTACCTACAAATCCCCTATACAACTTACTAACGTGTATGCATGAAATGATGCTCAACGAATTATAGTAAAGTCATGTCATACCTCGGATTCATCGTGTTATCTCGACCTAAAACCAAACATCTTCATCAAAGCGGTCAGACAATCATAGTGTAAACGAGATATGCATTCAAACAGTCAATACACACGGCTAGCAAGCGTCTAATCACAAGTTCTAAATAGTTATACGGCAACGATCCAAGAGCAAGAAGCTAGTAACACAAAACATGCTAGCCATTCACCTATGCTATCTGGGATAGTCCACAGGCTCTTGGAGCAAAGCTAATTCTCAAGTGTTAAGGACTAGGCAATAACCCGTCAGAGAAGAGGAGCTTGGCTAAGGAATTTTCTGAATAATAGTACAAAACCCACATCAAAATTTCAGTGTAAAGCACGAGGATCGTCCCTCATCTCCTAGTACACGAATTCTAAAACAAGCGACAACTGCACGCAATGAAAAGATGGAATTCACTACACCAAGCAAAAGGGGGTAGAGGTTTAACTATTTTTTAAATTTTCATACATAAGGGCGACTTTTCTCACTTTGCCTTCGGTATTATTTATTTCTGAATTCTTTTTCTCGAAAACAATTTTGCTTGGGGTCTATTTTTCACCCTCTTTTGAAATTTGAGAACTTTGTTCTTGATTGGGGTCTATTTTTTCCCCTCTTTTGATATTTATTTTCTGACTCCACACGTAAAACTTGACATAGTGTACAAACGAAGGCGGGTGTGTGCAAATCACAACAAGTAAAGAAAATGCGCACTAGTACTAAAATCACCTTGGAAAAAAAGATGCAGTTTAAGTTTTTTAAACATTTGTACCGATGCCTACTAATATAAGGTCTGAAACATGCTTCAAGAAATAGGTAAAACATGTGATAGGAAAAAGCTAGCAATGGTACTGACACGAGAGAATACACACACGAATAAAACTATTTCAAGTCCTAGACTCTAAATCTGATAGAATGATAATAAATCGAGGAGGTCCGTAGAAAACGAGGATTTTAGTCTCAATATTAAGGCAGTTTAGCATATGCATGAATGAATGTGTTGGAATTTTTTTACCCTCGGAGTACGTGTACCCTTGGGGTATGTGTATGATAAATCGAATTTTTGCCTTATTCTTTGCCATATTTTTGTAAAGCTTTGATTCATTTCCGACATTTTTTATGTCATTTGACCCTTGACTTTCACATTTCAGGTACAAAATGATACCCCATTGAATTCAAGACCTCAATATCAAGATTGCATCAAAAATTGAAGTTTCGACGCAAAACAAGGAGTTTCGGGGCAAAACAGGGCAGATTGACCTTTCGACTTAATTTGCATGCCCAGGGCGCATACGGTGTCAACATTTGTTGATCTATAGCTTGTTAGAAAGCTACTTTAAAGGGCAACAACTCTCTAGTTTACGCCAAGGCCACATTATGACTCTAAGACAGCAAAACATCCCCCATAAATCAGACTGGTTGAAATTCCAGTGGACCGGTTGGGCACCTCCATTGTCAAGTATTGCACTCAGCCACTCCCTACCGACCGGCTCAAGTCCCAGCCGACCGGTTGGGCCAGAAACATAGAAATATCAGTTTCGAACCTATAAATAGAAAGAGAGGTTTTTGACCTAAGTGAGGTGGTTTTTAGAGAGAAAAAGTGTGAGAAAAAGGCTAAGGAAGACTCACCATCATCAAAGGATTGCTTGGAGAGAAGGGATAAGATCAAGGAAGGAATCTAGAGCTTGCTCAATAGCTCCAACTTGGGGTTTCTCTACTCATCTTTTCTCCCTCTTGTTGTTTTGTATTTGAAAACTTGTATCATGATAATGTGTAAGTAGTTCTTATGTTTTGAGGGTTTAGGACCCTCCTTGGCACTCAATGATCATTGTATACACATTGAAATTCTCATGGATGATTGTTGATTTAATTTTCTCTTGTGTTATGAAATGTTATGCACTCTAGGTGTTTAATAAATGCCTAAGTGACAACTTAGACTAAAACTTGAACCTATGACTCGAAAGAGCTAGTGAATAGTTCTAGTATAGAGAAAATGATTCATATCTTAATCACGATGATGAACCTTAGGATATGAAGTCTTGACTAGGATTGAATGTTTGATTCATTGGATTTGGTCATTAAGCAAATCATCAATTAATCCCAACGAATGGTGTTAAATTCATGATCACTGATGGACCATAATTGTATGAATCATAAGCACAGTTAAACCCACCAAATTAGACTCTTTGTCTATTTAACTTTTGCTTGTTAGTTCCGATATTTATCCACAGGGTATTTTGAAGTCTAGAGAGGATACGAGCTAAAAAGGACTTTTAAAGCTGAAAATGGATTACAAGACACTCGAGGCCACAATCAGATTCCGACTGTACAACTTTCATGGAACCGACTTGGAATCACTCAAATATGCTAGAACAGTCGGCGTTTGGACAAGAACGCAATGCAAAGGCACCAAGCCCGGTAAAAGCCAAACTAGGGCAATTTCGACCGTTTTGGGATTTCGACCATGTTCCAAGCAAAATTTGGCTTAGGTTCCTTCTTGAGATCATCTTAGAATGACTTTGTCGTTCAGAATACACTCTCCAAAATCCAAGAAGCTCCGGCCAAAGCTCCGGTCAAATTCCGGTCAAACCGATGGCTTTTGAGAAACAAATATATTCCGATGGCTTTTGGGAAGTGCCACCTAGGGGGGGCGGCTGAGGAAGATGCATGTGTGTGGAGGAGTGTGGAGGCTTGTGGTTGGAGGAGAAATGGATTGCTTGGATGAATGCAAGTGTGCTCCAATCCAATGGTTCCCCCATAGATATTTCATCCCCAAAACTTAGCTCCCAAGTATCCATTTCCCTATAAATAGAGGCCATGCCCTCATGTAATAATCATCCCATTTTGTGTGCAAGAAGCACAAGTCACAAATCACTTATCTCTCTAGCTTATGAGCACAATCTTGTAATCACTTTACTTTGGAATCAAAGCTTGATCTTTAGCACTCTCAACGGTTTTTGTAAGTACTCTCTTTTTTACTTTACTGTCTTTCAAACTACTTTACTTTCCTGTCTTTACTTTCAAAAACTTTACGTTACTGTCTTTCAAAGTACTTTACTTTCCTGTCTTTACTTTCGAAAACTTTACTTTACTATCTTTCAAAAACCTTTACTTTTCAACGCACTTAGTTATGATGTCCTGTTCCATGAGTATTCGTAGCTAAACCCTTCATTCGGTTGAAGGGGTGTACTTGTATCATACAATGTTTTAGACCCTTCTCTTAGTGCCTCTATATGTTCAAAACTTGTTCTATGTGCCACATATTAGGTCAGAACTTCCAAGGTTGAGTGGATGCTTGAAATGGCAAAACTCTTCCGTGGGGTTTGTGAACATACTCGGGTAAGTGGATGCTTGAAATGGCAAAGCTTATCTGAGGAGTTCGACCTCTTTAAAACACCATTTGGTTGATCGGAAATGATTGATCAAATGGATGCACATAGGCTAGTATACCTTGAAATGGGGTGCTAGTCTAAATAGAACAAGTGCTCTATGACCTTGAAATGGGCTACACAGTGTGGCAAGTCGAGTGCTTGAAATGGCCTTGATACACTTTTGAACACTTAGTATCATCATTAGAGGTCAATGATAAACGGACTATGATACAAGGCCCCTGAAACCGAATCTTTCCTTTAATTGTAATATCAACTGTTACTTTACTTTTCAGTACTAAAACCAAAACCAACCCCCCAACTATTTTATTTAATCCCCCCTTTTCGAAAGAATAACTATCACCTGACTCCCTTGGGTTCGACCCGTACTTACCACTGACTATCCAAAATAGTTAAGTCGCGAGTGTCGGAGATATAAATTTGCTTTTGCACAGAGAACATCGCACCTTAACGACAGTGCGGTGGGCTCCGTCAAAACTGGCGCCGTTGCCGGGGAGCTAGCTTCCGATTAGTTGTTCTTTTCTTTTCTTTCTCTCTCTCGATTCTTGAAATCACTTCTACGCAACCATGTCTCGTGAAGAAAGCCACCATGACTACCAGAATGATGACGAGATGAATCTGTTCGATCGAAATAATGAAGCGCTGCCTCAATTTGTTGACGATCCGGAACAACTCATGTGAAACCATAGAGCTCGTAATAGGGAGGCCATCCGAAGAAACCAAGGACCACCTGAGGACCGAAATGGAGCTGGTCCAGTACAGCCCCCTAGATATCCCCCACCCCCGCAATATCAACAAGAGCCAAGACGAGAACCCATCTTCGCTGATTACTATGGGGATAACAACTACCGTGAGCCTACTATGGACGAACTCAATGCCCCAGATTTTAGAAATCAGCCGTGGTGCATATACGAGGGCCCTGAACTAGAAAACATTGCCGTCGACATGTCCGTGGTCCATAATTTGCCAAAATTCTCAGGAGCTCAAGGAGAATCTGCGACAACTCATCTCCAACGCTTACAAGGCATTTGCCAAAATCTAAAGCCCAATCGAGTTAATATAGATGACTTCAAGTTGAAGGCGTTCTATTTTTCCCTCATTGACTCGGTAAACGACTGGTTCCTTTCATTGCCTTCGGGAAGCATCAGAACATGGGATCAGATGCAAAGGAAATTTCTAGACAAATACTACCCAGCAGGAAAAGCGATGCAAGTAAGGAGGCAGCTGCAGGACATAAAGCAAGGGCCCAACGAGTCGATGTTCGACTACCTCGAGAAATTCAACCGATTGGAGCAAAGCTGTTGCAATCTTGGATTACCCGAGAAACTCATCATCGAGTACATGCTTGACGGATTGAACCACTTGGACAAAATGCTTCTAGATGCCTCGGCTGGAGGGTCATTGGCGAGCCTACCATTAAGCGGCATAAGGAGACTAGTCATGAAATTTGCTGAAAATGCCCGGTTCAGAGAGGAGACCACTCGGCAAGATGAGTTTACCCAAACCAAGAACGTGGCAAAGGTCGAGACACCAGTAAACTCAATAACCGAGCAAATGGAATAGATTAAGGAAATGATGATGCAAATCCTACAAAAATAGACAGTTCAAGTAAGACCTTGCGAGTTTTGTTGCTATACGGACCACAAAACTGATGCATGCCCAACTTTGATCGAAGAGGACCCGGTAAAGGCCAATGCAGTAGAGGGATATCAAGGGGTACAATAACAACAACAACCACGCCGGTCCAAGCTGGTAGTATGGTCAAGCAACCAACCCGAGCTGGAAAACGAGAACCACCCTCCAAGGATGACACAACAAGCCGCACCTCAACCAGCTCAGTCATTCTACCAACCGCCCCACAAGCAGTACAACCAGAATGCCCCACCAGCTGGCCAATACCAACAAAGGGGACCAAACCAGTACCCGACGGGCCAATATCAACAGAAGGGACCAAATCAGTACCAACACCAAGGACCGGGAGTCTATCAGAACAGGCCGAGCAATAACCAACCCGGATCGAGTCAGCCAAGTACAAGCCGGTCTCTTGAGAACATCATGAAAGAGCTAGCCGCCGGCCAAGTGTGAACGGACGCTAATTTACAGCAATATCAAGCCGAGGCAAGAGGGGAAATGGCAGAAATTAAGAAGCAGTTGACTCAACTAACCACAGCGGTATCCGCGCTCACTAATGAACCCGGCAGACTCCCTTCACAAACCGTTCAAAACCCGAAGGGAAATGTGAATGCCGTGACTCTTAGGAGTGGAAAAAAGCTAGTCGTTGCACCCATGGAACGAGAGGAAGACGAAAGCCCGGAGTTGCCCGAGGAAAGCAAGGACGCACAAGAGGAAGAAGAAAACGCGCCTGAGGAATGCAGGCCAGGCTCGGTACCAGCAACCAGCCCAGTGCCCATAACTGAGAACTCCAAAATCAGCACAGCACTTCCATTTCCAGTACCAGTCCGTGTGCCAAAACAACATGTCATGGATGAGGACGTGTTTGAGTTGTTCAATAAAGTCGAAATCAACATCCCCCTCTTGGAAGCCATCAAGCAAATTCCTCGATATGCTAAGTTTTTAAAAGAGCTTTGCACCAACTGAATGAGGAGTACAAGATATGATCAAGAGCGGATGAGTAGAAATGTGTCGGCTGTCATACAACGAAAGGTTCCCCCCAAATGTGGTGATCCGGGAACCTACACCATTCCATGCACAATTGGCAACATCCAGATCGAGAACTGCATGCTAGATCTTGGAGCATCAATCAACGTCCTTCCCTTCTCTATCTACTCATGCCTCAGAATTGGACCGCTCGAACCCACCGGCCTCACTATTCAACTGACAAATCGATCATGCAAATAACCCGAAGGCAAAATAGAACACGTCTTGGTTCAAGTAGTCAAATTGGTGTTTCCAGTAGACTTCTACGTCTTAAAAATGGAGAATGGCGGACCAACAGACCATGCACCCATCCTTCTCGGCCGTCCATTTCTCAAAACATCAAAAATGAAAATAGACTGCGGAAGTGGCATGCTCTCAATGGAAGTAGAAGGAGAGGTCTTCAGCTTCGACATATTCAAAATAATGAAGAATCCCATGGAGTTTGAGGAAGTGCACACTCTCGATACTTTTGACGACCTGATCCAAGAAGTTCAATCAGAACCAAGAGCAGATCCCTTAGAAGCCATACTCAATGGAGCCGAAAGCTCATACGAATTGACCAAAGGCTTACAAGAAACGCTGGCCCACTTAACAATCTCGGAGCCTCTCACACCAGGATATGAAGTCAACGAGGTAAAATTATTCAAATCCAATACTTTTTTACCCTCAGTGATGCAAGCTCCCAAAATAGAATTGAAGCCCCTGCCCGAGCATCTGAAGTACGCTTTCCTTGGGGATAATAACACACTCCCGGTAATCATCAAGAGTGGCTTGGAAGCAGGCCAGGAACGTAGTTTGATAAAAGTACTGAGACAGCACAAGTTGGCTATTGGATGGACTCTAGCCGACTTGAGAGGAGTTAGCCCATCGGTATGTATGCACCGTATTCTACTCGAGGATGGAGCTAAGCCATCAAGAGAACCTCAACGACGACTCAACCCAATCATGATGGAAATCGTCCAGAAGGAAATTCTGAAGCTACTAGATGCGGACGTTATCTATCCTATCTCAGATAGCCAATGGGTGAGTCCTGTTCATGTGGTCCCAAAGAAAAGTGGGATCACGGTCGAGGAAGATGCCGAAGGAAAAATGGTGACTACAAGGGTCAAGAACGGCTGGAGAATGTGCATCGACTACAGAAAATTGAACGTCGTCACAAGAAAAGACCATTTCCCTCTGCCATTCATCGATCAAATGCTAGACCGACTGGCAGGCAAACCATATTTTTGCTTCCTGGATGGGTTCTCAGGCTACAACCAGATCCCCATAGCACCTGAGGACCAAGAGAAGACTACCTTCACCTGCCCATTCGGCACATTCGCCTTCAGAAAGATGTCGTTCGGTCTATGCAATGCCCCGGGGACTTTTCAAAGGGTGGTAACCAGCATTTTCTCAGACATGATTGGAGAATTCATCGAGGTCTTCATGGACGACTTCACCATCTATGGAGACACATTTGACGCATGCCTAAGCAATTTGAGCACGGTTTTTGCACGATGTGTGTCCATGAACTTAGTGCTCAATTACGAGAAATGCCACTTCATGGTAACACACGGAATAGTCTTGGGACATATCGTCTCACAAGAAGGCATGGAAGTGGACAAAGCAAAGATCGACCTGATCATGACCCTACCATATCCATCCACAGTCCGAGACATCCAATCATTCCTTGGCCATGCAGGATTCTACCGATGATTCATCAAAGACTTCTCCAAAACGGCGTTGCCTCTAACCACTCTTCTCCAAAAAGAAGTCCCTTTTGAATTCACTAATGCATGCAAGGAGGCCTTTGATAAACTGAAGAAAGCCCTCACTAGCACACCCATCATCCAAACTCCGGATTGGGGAAAACCATTTGAAATCATGTGCGACGCGAGCGATTTTGCTGTGGGAGCAGTTCTCGGCCAAAAAATTGATAAGAAGGTGGTCGTAATCTACTACGCCTCAAGGACCCTAGATTCAGCCCAACGAAACTACTCCACCACCGAAAAGGAGCTCCTAGCCGTGGTGTTTGCTCTAGAGAAGTTCAGATCCTATTTACTTGGAGCAAAAGTGATAGTCTTCTCTGACCATGCTGCCATCCGGTACTTAATGAAGAAGAAGGAGGCCAAGCCAAGGCTCATACGGTGGATCTTGCTAGTTCGATGTGGAGATAAGGGACAAAAAGGGGATTGAGAATACTGTGGCCGACCATCTAAGCAGGATTGTCCGAGAGGAAGAAGAAGGGCACATAACCGAGTCATTTCCAGACGAGCACCTCTATGCAATCTCAACCAAAGTGTTGTGGTATGCCTCGATCGTCAACTACCTTGTAGGAGGTACATTTCCTCCTTCTTTTACTAAAGCACAATGCATGAAACTTAGGCATGATGCTAGACATTACTTATGGGATGATCCTTACCTGTGGAAAATAGGAGCATATCAAATACTTAGGAGATGCATCCCCGATAATGAAATAGCTTCTGTTATTAGCTTTTGCCATGAGTTTGCATGTGGAGGACACTTCGAGCCTAGGAGAACCGCTAGGAAAATCCTAGATAGCGGCTTCTTTTGGCCGAGTTTATTTAGAGATGCATATGAGAAGTGTAAAAAGTGCGATAGGTGTCAAAGAGTAGGAAATGTGTCAGCTAGAAATGAGATGCCTCAAGTACCCATATTAGTCAACGATGTTTTCGACATTTGGGGTATTGATTTTATGGGACCATTCCCAGTTTCATGCGGTTATACTTACATTCTTGTTGCTGTAGATTATGTATCAAAATGGGTAGAAGCTAAGGCCACAAGGTGCGACGATGCAAAGACAGTCATAGATTTTTTGCGCACTAACCTGTTTTGTAGATACGGGGTCCCCAAGGCCATAATCAGCGACCAAGGAACTCATTTCTGCAACCGCATGATGGCTGCCACCTTGAAGCACTACCATGTCCACCACCGGACATCCACGGCATATCATCCCCAAACCAATAGTCAAGCGGAGATCTCCAACCGCGAAATCAAGGGTATTCTAGAAAAAATAGTGAAGCCGGGTAGAAAAGATTGGAGTCAGAGGCTAGATGAAGCTCTTTGGGCTTATCGGACGGCATACAAAACACCAATAGGAACCTCCCCCTTTCGGCTTGTTTATGGGAAGGCATGCCACCTTCCGGTGGAATTAGAACATAAAGCCTATTGGGCGCTCAAGCATTGCAATCCGGATTTGAAGGCTGGCGGACTGGATAGGAAACTTAATCTGTGTGAACTTGAGGAGTTACGGCTTGAGGCCTATGAAGGGCAAACGGACTACAAAGCGCGGACCAAAATGTATCATGACAAATTCATCCTCCGGCGCTCATTAGAGGAAGGACAACAAGTGCTGGTCTACTCCTCGCGATTGAAATTGATGCCAGGGAAGCTTAAATCTAGATGGACCGGCCCCTTCACAATAACTAAGGTATTCAATCATGGGTCAGTTGAGCTGGAAAGCCCGGACAATGGAAGCAGATTCACGGTGAATGGGCAGCGAGTCAAACATTATCACGGCGAGGTCGACTTAACTGCACAAAAATATGACCTGAGCCGCCCATGGGATCCAAACCTGTGATCCCCATGCGTCGAGCCAACGACGTTAAACAAAGGCACTGGTCGGGAGGTAACCCGACACCTATCTTACTTTCAGTCATTTATTTTCTGTCATTTAGTTTTTACCATAAGTCGCTCTCACCCACTTTTTGTATAGAAGGAATGACCCCTTGTAGAAATCTGTTTTTGGAGCAAGATCAGATCAGCCAGACAGCTTCCGAGAAATTACCGGGCCTGCGCTGAGAGTTCAAGGCCCCAGCCGAACTCCCTTGATTATCCAGCTCTGAACCATGTCGTTCCAGGACACGACACAGTAAAAGGGAGTTCAGTTCTTCTCTTTTCCTTAATGTCATTTCCTTCTCTTGTATATATTTACATGACTTTTGAACTAAGTCTTGCTGAAAGGCAAGCCTTCGTTCAAAATTGTGGGGTGAGAACTGCCGTTGCACATATGTTTTTCTTTTTCCTTTTCCCTTAATATTATCTTTTTGAAAATATGAACTTGAGAATGTGAAAAAGATAGATCATAATTCATGCATTTACCTTGTGAAAATTCAACTGTCTAAAAACTTAGAATATAACTTCTCATTTGTCCCTTTGTGCTGAGATAAACAGGGCATGTGGAGTTGATATAAACTGCCCTAGAGAGGCTTGGCAAGCAATCGAAGGATCGAATCTAACTATATGGTTTTTGAAGTCAGTGGAGGCTGCACTTCGGGTTTCAGTGAAGATTGAAGTCATCTCCGCCGTGCAGCGTTTATGCAAGAGGCGGGACGGGAAACAAACCGTTCTATCTCTAGTCCTAGTAGCCGGGAAAATAGATGAGCGACCCTCATCTTGACCCGCGCGAAACGGCAAGGATGAGAAAGAGCGGGGAGGTATTTTCATATGCTTGCGGGCGACGATTGGACCTCCCAAAAAGGCTGAGAAAATGGACTAGCAAGCCACAAAGATGCAAAAGCTCAAAGAGCTAATCAAATGCCAAAGGCCAAAATTGTGAAGGTTTTAACCGAAAAAAAGTGAAGAAACTCCAACTCAATATCAAAGGCCAAAGGCCGATTCACTACAAAAGCTGTCCCTCGCCAAAAAAGAAATCAAAGTACTCAACTCAGTGAAACCCGAACCAAATCACGTGCTAGAGAAAGCTACAAGGAAACCATATAGTGCGAGTCGATCCCAAGAATGCAGTCCAGGAGCCTGAAAAGGGCTATCTCCCGAAACATCCAAAATAATTTGCATCTCGGCTCGAAGGTACAAGTATCAAGTTTCTTCTAAGTATTTACACGGTTTAGTTTGGTAATAAGTAAGTAATGCATGAATTACGATAAATCTAGTCCCACAGTCTCACTTTCATATTTTAAAAGTTTACTTAGATTGTGTGTGCCGCCCTTTAAAAAGCATTGTTCGGGACGAACAACTAAAAGTGTGGGGTAATCTGATGGACCATAATTGTATGAATTATAAACACAGTTAAACCCACCAAATTAGACTCTTTGTCTATTTAACTTTTGCTTGTTAGTTCCGATATTTATCCACAGGGTATTTTGAAGTCTAGAGAGGATACGAGCTAAAAAGGACTTTTAAAGCTGAAAATGGATTACAAGACACTCGAGGCCACAATCAGATTCCGACTGTACAACTTTCATGGAACCGACTTGGAATCACTCAAATATGCTAGAACAGTCGGTGTTTGGACAAGAACGCAATGCAAAGGCACCAAGCCCGGTAAAAGCCAAACTAGGGCAATTTCGACCGTTTTGGGATTTCGACCATGTTCCAAGCAAAATTTGGCTTAGGTTCCTTCTTGAGATCATCTTAGAATGACTTTGTCGTTCAGAATACACTCTCCAAAATCCAAGAAGCTCCGGCCAAAGCTCCGATCAGATTCCGGTCAAACCGATGGCTTTTGAGAAACAAATATCTTCCGATGGCTTTTGGGAAGTGCCACCTAGGGGGCGGCTGAGGAAGATGCATGTGTGTGGAGGAGTGTGGAGGCTTGTGGTTGGAGGAGAAATGGATGGCTTGGATGAATGCAAGTGTGCTCCAATCCAATGGTTCCCCCATAGATATTTCATCCCCAAAACTTAGCTCCCAAGTATCCATTTCCCTATAAATAGAGGCCATGCCCTCATGTAATAATCATCCCATTTTGTGTGCAAGAAGCACAAGTCACAAATCACTTATCTCTAGCGTATGAGCACAATCTTGTAATCACTTAAGCTTGATCTTTAGCACTCTCAGCGGTTTTTGTAAGTACTCTCTTTTTTACTTTACTGTCTTTCAAAGTACTTTACTTTTCTGTCTTTACTTTCGAAAACTTTACTTTACTGTCTTTCAAAGTACTTTACTTTCCTGTCTTTACTTTCGAAAACTTTACTTTACTGTCTTTCAAAAACCTTTACTTTTCAACGCACTTAGTTATGGTGTCCTGTTCCATGAGTATTCGTAGCTAAACCCTTCATTCGGTTGAAGGGGTGTACTTGTATCATACAATGTTTTAGACCCTTCTCTTAGTGCCTCTATATGTTCAAAACTTGTTCTATGTGCCACATATTAGGTCAGAACTTCCAAGGTTGAGTGGATGCTTAAAATGGCAAAACTCTTCCGTGGGGTTCGTGAACATACTCGGGTAAGTGGATGCTTGAAATGGCAAAGCTTATCTGAGGAGTTCGACCTCTTTAAAACACCATTTGGTTGATCGGAAATGATTGATCAAATGGATGCACATAGGCTAGTATACCTTGAAATGGGGTGCTAGTCTAAATAGAACAAGTGCTCTATGACCTTGAAATGGGCTAGACAGTGTGGCAAGTCGAGTGCTTGAAATGGCTTTGATACACTTTTGAACACTTAGTATGATCATTAGAGGTCAATGATAAACGGACTATGATACAAGGCCCCTGAAACCGAATCTTTCCTTTAATTGTAATATCAACTGTTACTTTACTTTTCAGTACTAAAACCAAAACCAACCCCCCAACTGTTTTATTTAATCCCCCCTTTTCGAAAGAACAACTATCACCTGACTCCCTTGGGTTCGACCCGTACTTACCACTGACTACCTAAAATAGTTAAGTCGCGAGTATCGGAGATATAAATTTTCTTTTGCACAGAGAACATCGCACCTTAATGACAGTGCGGTGGGCTCCGTCAATCACTAAGCTCTTCATATATGACATGTAACTTAGTTTTTGATGAAATGCCAAAGTAACATGTTGATCTTATAACTTGACCTACGTATCAATGGACCTTACGAAAGGTTTGGAAGTAGTGTATATGATCATTTCTACGGAATTGAAGTGAACTAGTACTCTATGTCAAAGCTAGCTTCTAGAATACTTGACACCACGAAATGCTTAATTCTTGTATACGTGATCATTAAGAAATGCCAAGGAGGGAAGTAACCCCTCGAAACTCCTTTTATCTATCTTCTATCTCTAATTACTTGCCATTTAGGATTTAGAGATACACACCCTTATACATTTTTCATTAGAATAGCCAAACGGAAACACAATCTCATATAGTGCATGTGCTTGGCTTGCTCCTTTGGGTTCGACCCGGTACTTTACCGGTATTATAAATGTTTTGACTACATTCGATCCTCTCTTAATTGATACTATTTAGAGGCTAAAAGGAATAGTTTGTCAAATGACGCCGTTGCCGGGGAGCAACAAATTAGCACATACCTCGCTTAGATTGTGTGGAAGTTTCGACTATTCTTGTAGATAGTTTTCTTTTTCTTATACTTGTATATTATTTTCACACTCATATCCCTTGCTAGCTTATGTTTATCTTGTTTTGTGAGGATGGATTCATACAACCAACTAGTCATGGACAATGGAGAATATTATCAAGAAGAGGATCAACCAAATGCCCATTGTGAAGACTATTGGATGTACAACCACTATCAACAAGTCACGTACAACGGAGAATATTACCAAGAGGTGGAGGAGCTAAATTCTTGTTGGGAAGATAATGGCTATCCAACACATTCGTACTCTCCAAATTGGGATGATAGCCGATACTTGAAAGTTGTAGAATCTTACCCTCCATACCCTCAACCTCCTCAACCTTCAAGTGATACCTCCAATATGGAATCCATGATTGCCACATACCTTGCAAACCAAGAGAAGATGCATAGAGACATGCAAGCTCAATTAATAAAAATGAATTTTTTCAATCAAGTTATGCATGCTCACAACAAGATGCTTGAAGCTCAATTGGCGCAACGAGCAATTATGAAGAAGAGGAGGTCTCCAAAGAAGAAATCCTTGAATCTAGCACCTCAAACAAGAATGGGATCACGAAAGGGTAGATAAGTTTTGGAGAGTCGCTACCCAAACCTTTAACGAGGGGCGGGATGGTCAATTTTGTAACAAGGATGAGAGGGAACACAAAAGTGCATCATCCTTCACTACTAGCACATCTCAAGATCATTTGGATGTGGACGCACAAGAGTTCACCATTCCATTAGCATTAACACCATGGCTCTCCAACGAGGAATTCTTCAATGATGATGCCTCTTACATAGAGGAAATACCTTTTGTTGATGAAGAAGAAATCCTCCTTCCCGCTATAAGTGAGCTTAAATGTGAGCCTGAATCTCTTTTCGAGGATAAGATAAATGTGAGCCCGAATCTCTTGTCGAGGATAAGATAAAAGAGCATAGTGAAGTAAACGGATTTCAATGGTATAAAGACTTTGAGGTTTACATGGAAGAAACTAAAGAACAACCTCGCATGCAAGAAGATACAAGTTTAATGAGGGAGATTGAGGATTGGGCACCCAAGGACATGATTAAAAAACTCAAAAAGGGGATGCCCATCAAGCTCGAGACAAGTTATGAAGGCTCTTTCTTCACTACGATGTCTCGAGACAAGTTTTGGAGCTTCTTGCCATATTTTGAAGGTTTATTTGAAAAAGCTCCCATGACCCTTTAGTTCTAAAGGGATCTTCATTCTTGAAGGGGTCAAGCTCCCAAAGAAAAGTCCATTGTAGACTTGATGGGAAGAAATTTAAATGGGATTTAAAGGTGGATTGACACGACAAATCCAAAGCCCCGTGAGAAGGGATCCTATCAAAGGACTTCTCGCGAGTTATTCTATGGGGCGCTTTGCTACGTCTTTGTCAATACGTGAAAACTAGGCCCTCGCGGGAGGTAACCCGATTTGTAAGTTGATCATTCTTGTTTTTTTCATGTTTAAGTGTTTGGCATGACTTTGAGTGGCTTAGGCTCTAAGTATGGGGTGTGAAATTTGTGAGTAGTGGGACACATTTTAAGTGTGGAGTGAGTTCTACTCACTCCAATCCCACTTCACATCGCCAAGCCCCTCCACCTCTTCCTTGATTTATCTATGAATGATGATGTCGCCCCTTAGTGTTCATGTGCCTTATTTGAGTTTACTAGATTTAAACTATTTTGTTATACCATGCTATGACTCTAGTTTCACGTTTTCATGGCACTTAAGACATCTTGTGCACATTATGGAGGATGTGATTTACCTTCCTTGTTTGAACGATATTAATCTTATGCCATGATGTTATTACGTGACTAGTGATTCTTTCTTGCTCATACTTGAGTTGTGTACTACATTGTATATCACTTGTTGCTTTTAACCTCTCATGTGTTCTTATCATCAAGGAAGTTATTTGCATCGTGTTTGATCAAGCTTAGCACAATGTCGTCTTTTCTATTGGTGGGGCACATCTACAAACGAAGGGAGTTCCTAGGCGCTTTTATCTCATTTTCTTTATTGTTTGCGCTTAGGGATTAAGCTATATTTTAAGTATGGAGTTGGTAGTCGGGTAGTTCAGTCATACCATGTCATGCCTATCATGTTAGATTATTTTATAATCTAATGTTTCAATCATAATGTAAATAGTTTAAGATGTGTATACTATCATAGTTTATAAGTCAATATTAAAGTGATCTATTATATAGTTGGCTTTAGGGTATATAATTTAAGGCGATCATGAAATATTAAACATATGTGTAGATACCGGTTCGTAAATACGTTTCTTTTTAGGGAAAGGATTAGTAATTATGAAAACTTGTAGCAGTTATGTACACTGCTATAAATAGGTAGTGGTCCCCAGTTTCACGTATCGATCGAAGTTTTATTTCTCTCAAATATCACTGGGAAAAGATCGTACGTAGAAATTGGAAGATCCATTACCAGCGACGGCTAGAAGAGTTCAGAGTCATCGACGAGGTTTAATCATCTTCTATAATTTCTATATGCTTGATTAACACGATTGAAGTATTACGATCTTTGAGTATGAAATTATTCTAACAATTGACATCAGTCGCACCCACTTTTGTGTTATTTTGAGCCTCAATTTGATATGTTTATTGGTAAAAATTGAATAAACATACTGCCTGATTTCCTTATTGTTGCTGCGCGTGTCCTCAACCATTCGGAGTGTCATAAAATTCTCACCGCCAACTGTAGTTGCTGGGTCGTCTTGTTCGTTAACTTCGCAGCAACAAGTCTTGATTAGGGTCTTCGATGCGAGTTATGACCACTTCGGTTGGATGCAAATTTCTTCTTCTAGTTACTTGTGTGATGAATGAGTACTTGGATAGCGATTTGAACCACGTAATCGCTGTCCGAATTAAATATTTCCACCCTATATCGTTGCCTTGGGTTGCAGGAAATTTGAATATGAGATACAATTCAAATCGTGAAACACTTTGTTCTTAGGCAATGAACAAAGCAAAACTAGGGTTTGGGTTTTTGATGAATCAAAGAGAGGAATAACAATTCTGGTAATTGCATTAAAATTTAATGAAATTAGAACCGTACCTTATTGAACCTGAAAGTATTAGTTCAATTCACCTGAAGCGGATCCACTTAAAGAAAATCACTCAAGTCGCCTCAAAATGTAGGAAACTCCTTGACTGCTGCCTATGTAGTAAACCCTCGAAATAACAAGACATCCTTTCAAGGTGCTAAATACATCAGGTCTCTGATCATAATCCATATGTCGACCAGATGAAGCATCCTTCCATCCAGGAGCAAGGCTGAGAACAGTGGGATGTATAACTTCATGTCATCAACTGTTCCACGTTGACCAAGTAAGAGGTGGTTTTATATCCACATGAACAAACCCTTTCATGTGAAGCTACTCTAGAATAGCTATGGCCTCAACTGCAATGTAACCTGCCATGCCAGCGGCCATCAATTGACCCATCAACCTCTTTGTAACATCTCCTTGTCACCAAATTTCCACTGAGTTGCCTCAGCTCCTCCCTCTGCCAAGTTGGCAAAAGATGACAAACCCTCAACCATGCTTCTCCTTTTATGTGACTTTTCTAACAACAAATACCAGTTTAGACAAAAGGCAAATAAAATCAAAATTGATTGAAATTGAGTTTTGCTTATATATCTCAATCTTCATCACCAATTTCCAATCAGTTTGCCATGACTTGATTCAAGGATTTAAACTTGAGGGTGATATCCATGAATTTACGCCATTCAATTCATCTTTGATGAATTAACTTACATAACCCAACGCATGGCACACCCTTTGGATAAATCCAGGGCACTCAACATTCATTATGATTGACAATTCATGAACCTTACAACCATGGAGTCTTTAAGTCTCTCAATTTAACATATCAGTTTCCGTTGTATAGAAATTAAGTTCATCAAGAGTTACATAAGTCCAGTCAAACTCATCCATCTCATCAGATTTGATGAACAACTCAAATGAATCGAAATGAATTCATTTTATTGACCAAAACCCAACTTGGATTTTATCAGCCGCTAATACAAGGCTTTGTCTATTTAATAGACTGATCATGTCGAACTAGGCAGAAGGTTTCCGCAGCAAAACCCGGCATCCATCTTATCCTTATCTCTTGTAACAAGTACATCATCACAAATGACTACAGAGATGCCGCTACCATCACGACGTTTGGAAGCACCGTTTCACATTCTGAGTGAATCAACGTGCCGCAAATCAAACTGATTTCATCTGGACATCAAACACACAGGTTCTTTGTCCTCTCATCAAAGTTTGAAGACCCAATATCGTCTTCGGCTTTAGCAGTGTCTTCTTTTGCAATCGCCGCAGCCTTATCCAACACAAAAGACTTCGACACCAATTCATCAAGCTTTTTCGGCAGCCGCGTTTAAATTTGCTGAGACTTGCGCCTTTTCTTCCCCACAACACTTTAGTGTTTCTGCACCAAAAACTGAATTAAATAAACAAATCATTCAACTCAAGTATAAATTATAACTGAAACAAGTAGCCCTTTTTAGTGCTCCAGCAGTAGTCTTTATGACTTTGTTCTTCTTCCAATTTCTGGAACTTTGCTCTTCTTCAACTTCACCTCCCCCATACGCAGCAACACTTTGCCAACGTCTGAGATTACTGACTTCAAATTTGTGAACTATCATCTTTCATTCCACCAATTTTGTGTTTTTTGCAACATAGTTAAACCAGGAATCAACAAATAAAATGCAAATAAAATTTAATTTAAGTGACACCCTTTAACGCCTTTAGCAAGGTAGCACTCCTTTTTCTCAGAAGCTCTATCAAGTGCTTTTCTTGTTCTTTGACAACATCTTTGGCCAACATCATCCGTGAATCCTGTTTTGCCAATTGTCAGCGTCTCTCACCATTCCTTCACTATTGTCCAGCGTCATCTCTCGTAAGCTCGCCATCGATTAGGAACATATTGAATTCGTTTGTAGTTGCTGGGTCGTCTTGTTCGTTAACTTCACAGCAACAAGTCTTGATTAGGGTCTTCGATGCGAGTTATGACCACTTCGGTTGGATGCAAATTTCTTCTTCTAGTTACTTGTGTGATGAATGAGTACTTGGATAGCGATTTGAACCACGTAATCGCTGTCCGAATTCAATATTTCCACCCTATATCGTTGCCTTGGGTTGCAGGAAATTTGAATATGAGATACAATTCAAATCGTGAAACACTTTGTTCTTAGGCAATGAACAAAGCAAAACTAGGGTTTGGGTTTTTGATGAATCAAAGAGAGGAATAACAATTCTGGTAATTGCACAGTAATTTTTTTCGTCTCATATGAATAAGAATTCGATCTCATTATATAGCCATGCGACCGGGTACGAGCAGAAGATGCGACTGCAGACTGAGCAGTCGCATTCGGCGCGTTTTCAGCAAACGTTAAGCTGTCGCGTTTTCAGTAAACATTAGCGTTAATGCTAAAGGAAAACGCGGTTATAGATAATGCTTCTTGCAAACGCGATCCGCACTGTTTCTTACCCGTTTGTGCATTTGAGATCCGCGCGTTTTCGGTAAGCGTTAGCTCGTCGCGTTTTCACTCGACATTAACCTAATGTCTATTGAAAACGCGGTACACGCTATTGCAACGTGAAAACGCGATCCACACTGAGTTTGAAACTCAAACTTGCTTGTTTTGATGATTCATGTATATCATGTTCTTTAGGGTATAATACCCTTGTATATTAGAACATTACATTAGGTCCTAAAACCCTAAAATCACCGACACCAACTGCCAGAGTCAGGCCAATAGCCGCTCTTCTTTACCGGATCAGTTTTGAAGCAGTCACGCGGACCAGTTTTGTCCCGCTCGGATCTCTGATCTGCAGCAGATCTGATTTTGACGGCCTCTCTGGATACCCTGCGCTGCTCCTTCTACTGGCTACGCAGGTGTTGCCGCCCGAACTCGATTCGACTCAGACCTCGGACTGAATGCTGCGATGGATTGATGGGTAACTGTTGCGAGATGGTTGAAATGCGTTTCTGGAATTGATTAAGCTTTCGCGATTGATGATTGATGATTGATGAGCTGTTGCGTTAAAGTTAATTTGATTAATCAAATTTATTTTATGCTTTATGATGGTAGAGAGAGAGAAAGCGGATGCCAAATGTCGATATAAAATCCTAATTAATTGGGAGTGATGCATTACGGGAATTAATTTTTTTTTAAATTAATTTGTTTGAATCATCAGTTGGCGGAGAAGACAAAACATCAAAACCCTAATTCATTTTTTGGGCTAGATGGGCTTTGATTAATGGGCTATTTCTTTTGGGTTTTATTTTTTCCACATATCATAAAACCCAAATTATGGTTTAAATTAAAGAATTGAACCGATCGTGGTTCAATTGGGATCAAATCAGTCTGGTTCAATGGAATTGATTTGGTTTGATCCAATACAGGAATTTGGTTCAATGTCGTCCAATTTTGTAATTCGGTCCAATTGAATCTGATTCAACTAAAGTGATTTGGATTGGTTCAGTTATGCGGTTCAAATCAATTTTTTGGTTCAGTTACACTTAATTAGTTAAATCAGATTTGATTTAATTAAAGGTGTGATGTATTACTGAAAATTAAGGGTACATACATATATGACATATGTGTTCGAAAAAATTTTGGGCCACACTTAGAGTGTATTAATTAAAGCATAATTGTCACAAAAGTGACCTCTTATGTGTAAGTTAATACATGACGGGTGTTGGATAGGAATATGTATGTAATTTACATGTATACTTAATTGGCCCCAAGGACAATTATTATCTAATGTAATTACATATATATCTGTGGTAATAACATGTGATGATTGTCAGGATGAACTTTGTGTGAATAATTAGTACATCAAAAGATGGCTATTTATTTGACACCGTTTATCATCAATGTTTGATTACTACAACAAGAGTACCACTTACAGTTGACAGTACTATCCCAAGATTTGTTGTTAATGTTGTGCTGGGTATCTTGATATGTCATATTTATTTATGCATTATGTGAGCTTGAAAATTGACCTAAGTCTTGTTCTTTCTTTCAACTTACATGTCTCCCACTTCAATTGCTATCAACCTCAATAATATTCCCATACTAAATGGGACGAACTTTGAGGAGTGGAAAGAAAATATTAAGATTTTCTTGGGCAGCATGTATCTTGACTTAGCATTGCGAGAGCCGAAGCCGATTCATCTCGCTAATTCAAGAAGTGCATTTGATCGTCATCATTTGAGAATGTGGGAGCATTCTAACAGGCTGAGTCTGATGATCATTCATCGCAGCATTCTAGAGGCTTTCAGGGGTATAGTGCCTGATGAGATTTCCAGTGCCAAAGGTTACCTTACGGAATTTGAAAAGCGTTTTGTTGAAAACGATAAGGCGAAAACAAGTGAGCTCTTAGCAAACTTGATTTCTATGAAGAACTCCGGCAAGGGTAATGTCAGGGAGCATATTATGGAAATATCTGAACTTCCTTCAAAACTAAAGGCCGTAAAGCTCGAGTTATCTGAGAACCTACTCGTGCATTTGGTGTTAATCTCTCTTCCTTCAGAGTAGAGTCAGTTTAGGATTTCTTATAACTGTTAGAGGGAGAAGTGGACTCTCAAAGAGCTCATTTCGTTTTGTGTGGAAGAAGAGGAGATGTTGAAGCATGATGAAGCTGCTAATTCTAAGGCTCCAGTTTTCAATACTCATATTACATGTCATTTCTATGAGGAAACTGGACGAAGAAATGTCCCAAGTGGGCTAAGTATATTGCTTGTCAAGTTAAAAGGGGATTGTCTGAGCTGCCGATGACCTATTGACGCTGAAAGATGCATTTATTTGGGAATAGGTCATGCGGTAGAGGAGGCAATGATAAATTTCAGATTATTAGCATTTGTTCATTTTGTTTGGATTTAATAGACATTCGTTGTATCATCGATCATGCGAAACTTAATTTATATTTCCAAATTGAACAATTCAGTTATTATTGTTCATTTGGTGATAGGAAATTTATTTTATCTATTAAACTCCAACTTATTGCAACCGATATGCATAATGTTTATAATAATCTGTATATGTTGGAAATTGTTCCATCATATAATAAATGACTACATAAGACTTGAGACTTCAGTCACTGAACATGTTCAAATCATTTAAGACTAAAGTTGAGAGAAGACTCAATTTCAAAAGTAAAGGGAGTTGTATCTCATTGTGGTGGTGAAACACGATAGATGTCACCAATCAGGTGAACAACGTTTCATGACTATTTGCAAGATACCTAGAGGAACGTGGAATCGTCCCTCGGTACACTATGCCAGGGTCGCCTAACATGAATGGTGTAGCTAAACGACAAAATTGAACTCTTAAAGATATGGTAAGGAGTATGATTAGTCACTCGAACTTACCTGAAAGACTCTAGGGAGAAGCATTAAAGATAGCAGCTTATATCCTCAATAGAGTACCAACGAAAGCAGCTGCTAAAACACCTTTTGAGCTTTGGACTGGTCGAAAGCCTAGTTTAAGGCATTTACATGTTTGGGGATGTCCTACGGAGGCAAGTGAAGGAAAACTGGACTCCAAAACGGTAAGCAGCTACTTTATTGGCTACTCAGAGCGATCAAGGGGTTTTAAGTTTTATGATCCAACTACCAAATCTATCTTCGAGACGGGAACTGCAACATTTTTTTTGGATGTTGAGTTTGCGGGGAGAAATCAACTAAGAAATTTTTTTTCTCAAGAAGATGAGGAATCTACTGTTGCTTTTGATTATGTACATGTTCCTACACCTATCATTCATCAAAAAGCATGTTTTGATTCTCATTCAACAAACACTATTATTCAATCTCAAACTGAGAATCAAGAAATTGCTCCTGAAGTACAAACTCAACTACCTACGGAAAATGTGCCATTAAGGAGATCCACTAGAGAGAGAGGAGAAATGTGATTCCAGATGATTATGTCGTATATCTCCAAGAACATGAATTAGAAAGTGGTGTGATGGAAGATGATGCAATCAACTTTCAACATGCCATGAGAACTTCAAAGTCTCATAAATAGATTGATGCCATGAATGAGGAATTTAAATCCATGCAAGACAATAAAGTTTGGGAACATGTCCCATAACCAGAAGGTGTGAAACCCATTGGTTCCAAATGGATATTTAGAACCAAGAGGGACTCAAAAGGTAATGTGGAGAGGTATAAGGCACGTCTTGTAGCTAAGGGATTCTATGAAAAGGAAGGAATTGATTTCAAAGAAACCTTTTCTCCAGTTTCTACGAAATATTCTTTCAGGATAATCATTGCGCTATCGGCACACTTTGATCTTGAGTTACATCAAATTGACGTAAAGACGGCATTTCTCAATGGAGACATTGATGAAGTGATCTATATGGTACAACCGGAAAACTTTGAGTGTGGAGACTCGAAGAATATGGTTTGTAAACTAAGGAAATCTAGTTTTGGGCTCAAGCAAGCTTCTCGTCAGTGGTACTTAAAATTCTATCAAGTGATAATTTTGTATGGCTTTGAGGCAAACTTGATGGATGAATGTGTGTACCACAAATTTTGTGGGAGTAAGATTATTTTACTGGTCTTATATGTCGATGACATATTACTTGCCACAAATGATGTGATGTAGCTTCATGACACCAACAAATTTCTATCAAATAATTTTTGAGATGAAAGATTTTGGTGAAGCGTCCTTTGTATTAGGAGTCCAGATACACCGAGATCGTTCTAGGGGTATTTTGGGATTATCACAAAGGTCATATATTGAAAACATCCTTCAGAGGTATGACCTGCAGAATTGCAAACCAGGTGATACACTAGTCGCTAAAGGAAAAAATTCAGTCTCAGTTAATACGTTGAAAATACTCTGGAAATTCAAGAATGTAGAAAAATCTCTTGTGCTTCGGCTATATAGAAATTTTTATCTATATTAAGGTATGTACGAATTTATCTATTGCGTACATTATTGGTATGTCTGGCAGACATATAAGCAACCCATGGGTGGATCATTGGGTAGCAGTCAAGAAAGGTTTTGGGTTCTTAAAAAAAAGGAACAAGAGATTACATGCTCATATAAAGGAAATCGGATAATTTGGAGATCGTTGGGTATTATGATTCCGATTTCACATGATGTCAATATGGTAAAAGATCCATGTTTAGTTTTGAGACATCTAATTAGGGAATATGACTGCGAAACTTTTGTCACAAGACTGCACTTTATAGAAGGCATTGAAAGACCATTAAGGATATTGTGACAATAAATCGATAGTATATTCTGATAAAGTACAAAGTGGTCAGATTCTCATAGTGCACGTTGGGACCAAACTCCATGATTATCACCGCAGGTCTTTCATGAGCATGTTGCTCATATGTGTAATCAAGTTTTGAGGATAACCGAATTTAGCGGGAGTTTGTGTTGTAATCATGTTGTGCTCTATGTTGTATATGGATCCTATACTTTTGAGTTCTGCAGAAATAAAGTGTACATTGCACTCTGTTATATTTTGGTTTAAGGATTGATCTCCGTAAAGTAAAGGTGACCAGTTGGAAATAGACATGTGTAGATCACAGTTCATGTAATATCCATGCTACACATCCATGATTGATCTATGCCATTGGGTTGTACTGATATATAAGACAAGTTTGGTCCCATAACGATTAATGCTACGAGTGCTGACTTGATCCTATGTTAGTATAATTGATGGATGAGATTGTTTTGGGATATACTCTATATGATAGTACATTTGATATCACTAAGGTTACACATCTAATTGGATTTACATTTATGATCCAGTGGGAGATTGTTAGATTATTTTATAATCTCATGTTTGGATCATAATGTAAATAGTTTAAGATGTGTATACTATCATAGTTTATAAGTCAATATTAAAGTGATCTATTATATAGTTGGCTTTAGAGTATATAAATTAAGGCGATCATGGAATATTAAACATATGTGTAGATACCGATTCGTAAATTCGTAAATATTGTAGCAGTTATGTACACTACTATAAATAGGTAGTGGTCCCCAGTTTCACATATCGATCAAAGTTTTATTTCTCTCAAATATCACTGGGAAGAGGTCGTACGTAGAAATTGGAAGATCCACTACCGGCGACGGCCAGAAGAGTTCAGAGTCATCAACGAAGGTTTGATCATCTTATGTAATTTTTGTATGCTTGATTAAAACGATTGGGGTATTACGATCTTTGGGTATGAAATTATTCTAACATATCATACTTAGATGGACACTTGCATCTTTTGCACCATATCCCTAATATGAGAGTGTTTTTAACCACATAGGCTTGTGATTATCAATTCTAAATATCTATAAATCAGATGTAGCCTACTTATCTCAATTATTTGATCTTGAACTTAGAACCGACTTAGTCCTTTGAATGTGCATTCTTGTGAATCAATATCATTGTTATCCTTTGTCTATCTAATTCTCGAAGTATTTTCATTGCATGCCTTGGACTTAGTTTTAGCAAGCACTTTCAAAAACTTTCACTGAACACTTAGACCTTTTCTACGCTCCTTAGTGACTTGAGTTTTTCTAATTTAGTGCCTCACTCTTGATAGTTTCCCGCGCATTCCATAAATTCTTTGAACATATTGTCAATTTTAAGTGTGGGGTCAAAAGAGGGTGAAAATTAAGCCCCAACAAAAATGATTCACTTTCATAATCAAAAGAGGGCAAAGCCCCGACAAAAAACTTTCTCGAAGGCCAAGAGAAATTTTGCTTCAAAAATGATACAAATGCCAGAGGTTAGGAGAAAAGTTCCCCCTCGAAAGCATTTGTAAATAAATTAAAGAGCACTTAAAAGTTGACTCTATGTTCTTCCATCATTCTACATATGCGCGGGTGCATCATTTGCATTATGTACTAGTTGGACTAACTTTTGGACTATCCTTGTGCTTGCACGAGAGCTCTAATTTGGTCTATGCTCGTTTTCCTAGAACTCTTAGTGTCGAACTCCTCTTCCCTTATGGATTATGGCTTAAGCGCCTAAGACTTGGGAATGAGTTCCATGTCGCAAACCAATGGACTAGCCCTAGCTAGCATAGGTGAACGATTGACACCTTTTGTGCAAACTACCAACTTTGCTTCTATTGTATTGCCTTGAAAATGAGTAGATTATTGGATTAGACATTTGGGGTACTTAAATGGTTCAAAAGTTCTTTTGATGATAATGTGACGGTAGTCCTAGTTTGGGGTGAGGAATTTGTTTTGAGAAATCCTCGCCTTGGTTGAGCACTCTTGAATTAATTCTCATGGGATAGGTGCATTTGGGATTTGTGAGTACTCCCATTTCTGAAAACTCTCACGAGACTATAACTCGTCCATTAGGGTAGCCTAGGGGTTTAAAGGCTTAGTGCATGCGCTAAATGCACTCGTAACACCTACGAAAAGGAGCTAGATAGGTTGTATATACTTTCATTTGTCTTTCGTTGACATGTTTAGGAATAATGATTGAGGCCTTGAAATAAACACCTAGAGCAATTGGGCGAAAAAACATAGCACCACTAGCTTTTTGCCATTTGCTTACTCTTGACAAGTGCGTATACCTTGTTCGGGATGAACAAAGCTTAAGTGTGGAGTGTTGATAAGTCGAATTTTTTCCTTATTCTTTGCCATATTTTACTAAAGCTTTGATTCATTTCCGACATTTTTTTGATGTCATTTGACCCTTGACTTTCACATTTCAAGTACAAAATGATACCCCATTGAATTCAAGACTTCAATAACAAGATTACAAGAAAAATTGAAGTTTCGGCGCAAAATAAGGAGTTTCGGGGCAAAACAGGGCAGATTGACCTTTCTGACTTAATTTGCATGCCCAGGGTCCATACGGTGTCCAAATTAGTTGACCTATAACCTGTTGTAAAGCTACTTTAAAGGGCTACAACTCTCTAGTTTACGCCAATACCACATTATGACTCTAAGATAGCGAAAAAGACCCCATAAGTCAGATCGGTTTAAATTCTAGCCGACCGGTTGGGCACCTTCATTGTCAAGCATTGCACTCGGCCACTCCCAACCGACCGGCTCAAGTCCTAGCTTACCAGTTAGGCCAAAAACATAGAAATTTTAGTTTCGAACCTATAAATAGAAAGAGAGGTTTTTGACCTTAGGGATGTGGTTTTTAGAGAGAAAAAGTGTGAGAAAAAGGCTAAGGAAGGCTCACTATCATCAAAGGATTGCTTGGGGCAGAAGGGAGAAGATCAAGGAAGGAATCTGGAGCTTGCTCAACACCTCCAACTTGGGTTTTCTCTACTCATCTTTTCTCCCTCTTGTTGTTTTGTATTTGAAAACGTGTATCATGATGATGTGTGAGTAGTTCTTATGTTTTGAGGGTTTAGGACCCTCCTTGGCACTCAATGATCATTGTATACACATTGAAATTGTCATGGATGATTGTTTATTTCATTTTCTCTTGTGTTATGAAATGTTATGCACTCTAGGTGTTTGATAAAATGCCTAAGTGACAACTTAGACTAAAACTTGAACCTATGACTCGAAAGAGCTAGGGAATAGTTCTAGTATAGAGAAAATGATTCATATCTTAATCACGATGATGAACCTTAGGATATGAATGCTTGACCAGGATTGAATGATATTGATTCATTGGATTTTGTCATTAAGCAAATCATCAATTAATCCCAACGAATGGTGTTAAATTCATGATCACTAAGCTCTTCATATATGACATGTAACTAAGTGTTTGATGAAATGCCTAAGTAACATGTTGATATTAAAACTTGACCTAGGTATCGATGGATCTTAGGAAAGGTTTTGAAGTAGTGAATATGATTATTTCTACGGAATTGAAGTGAACAATACTCTATGTCTAAGCTAGGTTCTAGACTATTTGACACCACGAAACGCTTAATTCTTGTATATGTGATCATTAAGAAATGCCAAGGAGGGGAGTAACCCCTCGAAACTCCTTTTATCTTTCTTCTATCTCTAATTACTTGCCATTTAGGATTTAGAGATACACACCCTTATACATTTTTCATTAGAATAGCCGAATGGAAACACAATCTCATATAGTGCATGTGCTTGCTTGCTCCTTTGGGTTTGACCCGGTACTTTACCGGTATTATAAATGTTTTGACTATATTCGATCCTCTCTTAATTGATACTATTTAGAGGCAAAAAAGAATACATGATCATTAGGAAATGCCAAGGAGGGGAGTAACCCCTCGAAACTCCTTTTATCTATCTTCTATCTTTAATTACTTGCCATTTGGGATTCAGAGATACACACCCTTACACATTTTTCATTAGAATTTCTGAACGGAAACACAATCTCATAAGGTGCATGTGCTTGCTTGCTCCTTTGGGTTCGACTCGGTACTTTATCGGTATTATAAATGTTTTGACTACATTCGATCCTCTCTTAATTGATACTATTTAGAGGCTAAAAAGAATAGTTTTTCAGTGTACTCCAATGTGCTTTGATATGACAAACATCATGTTGATGTGTTACTTGAGTGTGCATGTTGATGTACAGGTACTCTGAAAGTACCGCTTACTTGAGTGTGCAGATTGATGCACTGGTACTCCGGAGGTAACGATAATCAGCAGACTGCTTGAGGGCATGAATATCTGGAGAAATATTCTTGGAGGACTCCATTGGTTGAATGGATGCTCGAAAGAGCAAAGCTTTGCCATGGGTTCGTGATCTTCCGTGGATAAGTGGAGGCTCGGAAGAGCACAGCTTATCTGTGGAAGGCAACCTCTTTTAAACACCATTTGGTTTATCAGGAATGATGGTCAAATGGATGCACATACTAGAACAAGAGTTCTTTGTCTTGCAAAAGACTAGACGGTGTGGCAAGTCATGTGCTAGGAATAGCCTTGATACACTTTTGAACACTTAGTATGATCATTAGAGGTCAATGATAAACGGACTATGATACAAGGCCCCTGATACCGAATCTTTCCTTTGATTCAAACATCACCTGTCATTTACTTTCAGTTTTACTATCAACTGCTTACTTTCCAGTCATTTACTTTTAGTAACTTTACTTTCAGTCCATATCAACTGCTTACTTTCCGCAAGTCTTGTCCTTCAAGCAATTTCTTTCCGCAAGACTTGTCCTTCAAGCATTTACTTTCAGCAAGTCTTGTCCTTCAAGCACTTTATTTTATGCACTTATTTTTCAGCAAGTCTTGTCCTTCAAGCACTTTACTTTTCAGTATTTACTTTCAGTCTCGTATTTACTTTCTTTACTTTCAGTCATTTACTTTTCAGTACTAAAATCACAACCAACCCACGCTACTTTCAGTACTAAAATCACAACCAACCCCCAACTGTCTTAATTTCCATCTTCAAAGAACAACTATCCACTAATTCCCTTGGGTTCGACCCCTACTTACCGCTTTACTACCCAATAGTAGAGTACGAGTAGCGGACTTATAAATTTATTTGTACAGACTGCCTCGCAACAAGGCAACGCTCTGTCAGTTATGCATAGAAAAGCGAGTCTAGACTAGCAACTCATATTCATGTGCATCTATTCAGGATGTCGAAGAAATTGTGGTGTTACATTTATTTTCCTTCTATGACTTAGTTATTGTTCGGGACGAACAAGTTTAAGTGTGGGGTGGTTTGATGAGTTGTATTTATACGACTCGTCGAGTCAACTAATTCCATCTATTTCGACACTTTATTATGCAAACAGTTACTTTTCAGTGTTATTTTGCATTTCAAGTGTTTCGGAAGACCTAGGAGGAAACGTGCATAAAAGACGGTGTTTCGTGCCGAAAACATCACAATGGCAGATCAAACCTTTGGACGCTCGACGGAGTGCTGGAAATGGACCGCTGATCAGAAAAATACGAACCACGCCGCATCGTGTAGGTGACTCAATTCCCTACAACTCTCTAGTTCACACCGAGAGCAATCGAGGTCATATAGAAGGTCAAATCTAGAGTCGAAGTCAGAACTGGCGCGCAGAAAGGGGAGCCAGACTCAGTGTGGATTGCGTCCGGTAGAGATATTAGCGTTAACGCTAATGTCAAAGCCGAACGCGGTGGTAATGTCACTGCCGAACGCGACGAGTCGACGAGGTGATGACATCAGTAGGCGTGTGATGATGTCAGCAAGTTTGAAATTTGATAATTCAAGCCCAGAACAGATTTAGAAACCCAGGTCTATTATATATAAGAAGCTTGGGTTAGTGTTTCCAAAACATCTGATAATTCCATCATTCAGAAGATGGCTCTGGAGGAGAAGATGAAGATTTCGATGAAGAGAAGAATTTTCTATCGTTTTCATTACAAAAATACTTGTGTTTTTGTTATGGCTATGAGTAGCTAATCCTTAATTCAGTTTAGGGTTTCGTTCATTGTGACAAACGTTTTGAGACTCTATTCTTAATGCAATTTGTTGTTTCTCTAGTTCTTGTGCTTAATTTCAAGGATTCAATTGTGAAGCTAAGTGGATACTTGTCCTGGTAAAGCTTAGCCGAACAATTCAGCCCCTATCGTTAACACTTGTTTGATACTTACCCGTAAAAACAGGTAGTGACACCTAGATTTGATAATACCTTTCCCGGACTATTGGATTTAGGAGAACTATAAGTCTAACACTTTTCCCGGGTTAGATTGTGGTGTATCGCCTTTCTCGGGATACTTTGGGTTATAACCTAAATCGGAGTAACCACACTTAGAAACTTGAAATTCGATTATTAGCAGTCAATGATAAACATGTCACAATAGAAACCCTAAGCTGAATGCTTTCTCTAATTGAAACCTTTGTTATTCTTTTCTCTTGTGCTTTTACAATAATTGCTCACAACCCCCCCCCCCCACCCCCCTTTTTTTATTTGTTTACAGTTACAACTTCAACAACCAGCTCTCTAGGGTTCGACCCTGCTTGCCACTTTACTAGTTCATAGCAGGAAATTATAAATTTAAGTTTGACGCGTCAGACGACGCGCGTCACCGGTCCTTTGAATGCTTTGTCAAGTCTCTCTAGGATGTTTCTATCAACTCCACATTCCTGTTTATCTCAGCTAAAAAGACACGTAGTGGGTTAAATTCACATGTAAAAGCACAACTCAGATTTCATGATAGAAATAAAATGAATCAGCATTATTTATTTCACATGAACATTCAATACTGCATATTAAAGAAATAGAGAGAAATTTCATACTTTCATTCAAAAAAAATTTCTTTCAAAGAAACGTGCAAACACAATGCAGACGCAAGAAAAAAGTAAACATGCTGACACAACTGACTAACTGACTCTCCCACCCCATACTTTTGAACCAAGTTGTGTCATCACGACACGACTTAAGCTCAAAGACACAGACAATGCAAGACACACATGTATAGGGAAAAAGAAAATAGAGATTGAAGTGAACAGCCACTCCCCTCGTCACGTTGCGTGATGGTAAAAATTATGGGCAAACGAGTCAGTCAACTATGGTCAAAGGTCAACCGTGCCCAGTGTTGACATTAGGGGCGCGGTCAACGCCTTAATGTCCTCATGGAGTGCGAATTTAATGTCAAAATAGGGCGTGAGCCTAATGTCAAGGTTGATTGCAATCCGCACCGGAGTAGACCTGTTTTCTGCATCAAAAACGTCTCTTTCCCAAAAGACCTAAGTTAAAATAGACTCGGTTAGACGACACAGACTGACAAAGACTCAAACAGACATAAAAGACAAAAAAATGAAGGAAAAAAATTTGTCAGGCTGCCTCTCTGCGAGCGCCTTTGTTTTATGTCGTTGGCTTGACGGTACCTCCTTTGGCATCACAGGTTAGGACCCCATGGATGTGTGAGGCCAAACTTCTCCTCGGCAACTCTTTCCTTCTGCTGATAGCCTTGTAGAATGGTGCTCTCGTGTCTTTTCTCCTTCGATCGGACGGGTTAGCCTTCAGATTCTCTTGAGTCTCGGAGAACACGTCGCTTACAATAATCTTGTTTGTTGCATGACTGTCCTCATCTAGTGGGTTAGGAAGTATGGCACCAAGGTATGATGTGTTCACGATGTCCGGTGTCTTCTTCATGCTCGGGTGGTCAGCATCCTCATAAATAGTGACAACAAGTCTGTTTCCATGTCAATCTTGGTCTTAGTGGCGATGAGGAATGGATGTCCCAAGATAAGTGTTGGAGGATCATCATCTCTAGCATCTCCCATCTGCAAAACATAAAAGTTTGCAGGAACAACAAGATCTCCTACATGGAGTATTAGATCCTCAAGCAAACCAACTGGACGAACACGAGATTTATCCCCTAACTCTACCAAAAACTTAGGAAGTTTCAATGGACCAAGTTTCAAAGAGTAGTCTAAACAATATGGCATGGCATTAATAGCAGCACCAAAGTCAATTAAACAATGATGAATATGTGTCTCACCAATACCGCAGGTAACTGTGAAGGCACCTGGGTCCTTACACTTTCCCGGTGGTTCTCTTTGACTCTCAGCAGGTGCACACTCCATCGTTGGCTTTTCTAGCTCACGCATTGCCTCCAACTCGTCTACTAATTCATCCTTGTCGATCACATGCTCTTCACGAGCTCTTATATGCACAGAAAATGGGAGCGAAGGGTTAGTTTTGGAATGTGCATTAGTGAGGGTCGCGTCCGGCTCAGACGTTACGGCGGCGCCCAGATTTGACATTATCAGCGCGTCCACTTCAGACTTTAGCGCTGAGCTAATGTCTCCATTGGACACGATCGGCACTGATTTCGACTCGTTATCTTTGTTGTTCGCCTCCGGTTCGTCTACCACTGCCAGTGTATTGATGTTTCGTCACGGGTTAAGCACTCGGCGATGGCAGCTTCCCCAGATCATTCCTCTACTAAAAATGGTTTTGGCTATTCGAGACATCTGGTTTTCCAACTCCGCTATAGCTTCATCATTCTTGGCCTGATTTTGCTACACAGTGGTGGCTAACTGCTGGGTGCTAGCTGCTAGCTCCATCACCACCTCTTCCAGAGATTTGCTGGAATTCTGATTACTAGGGACCGCTTGATTGTAGTTCTGCCCTCGCTGCTGGTACTGGCCCTGATTATTGTAGCTACCCTACTGCTAATGGTATGGTGGTTGGTAGTACTGCTGCTACTGAGGCTGCTGGGGTGCATTATTATTACAATTTTGGAATCCCCCACTACATTGACATTGGCATGTGTTTCCTCCTGCAAAGTAGGGCAAACATCTGTCTTATGGTTAGTCGCATCGCAAAATTCACATGGCCTTACCCGGGCTACCCGATTCATCATGATTTTATGCATCATCTCCTTTATATGTTTCAGCTCCTCTGCTGACCTCCTCTCTGAACCTAGCATTCTCAGCCAGTTCAGCGATCAAATTGTGTACTCCTGCGAGAGATAAATTTAGAATTGTCCCTCCAGCTGACGCATCGAGCAGCATCCGATCAAGTGGCTTCAACCCGTCTAACACATATTTTAACACCAACTTTTCACGCACTCCCAAGTTGCAGCAGCTCTGCTCTAAAGCATTAAACTTTTCCAGATAATCATACATCAACTCATTAGATCCTTGCTTGATATCTTGTAGCTGTCTACGAACATGTCCGGCCTTAGCTGCCGGGTAGTATTTAGCAAGAAACTTTTCTACATCTGGTCCCATGTTTTGATGCTACCTGAAGGGAGAGTCAGAAACTAATATCGAGTTATATCAGTTAAAGAAAAATGAAAAGCTTTGAGTTTAAAATTCTCCACAGTGACTCTGAAGGGTCGGAGAGTCTGGCAGATGCCATGAAAATCCTGCAGATGCCTGGTGGCTGATTCTCCTTGTCGACCCAAAAACTTTGACAGATGGTGCACTATCGCAGTCTTGATTTCAATTTCTTGCATGTCTGGCCCCTCATGGATACACCAAGGTTGATTCTAAAAGTTAGGGGCAGACAGCTCCTTCATTGTAGGCTAGTAATAATATTCGTCCTCTTCTTCCGGCTCCTTGTTAATTTATGGCTGTTGTAGTAGCGGTGGAGGCGGCTGCCTCGCATCAGCACCATTCCTAGCATTCTAAACAACAGGTGCCTTTTGATTCTTTTATGCCTGTCTGGCTCGATTAGCTCGATTGTGAGCATGCAGAACTTGTTCAGGCTCATTGTAGAATGCAAGCACGTACTGGTTACCAACAGTCGGGGTGATCTCGTTGTTGTTGTTGTTGTTATCACCGATCTCACTACATGCACGAGACATCGTGAAGCAAGTAGCAAAGCACGAAAAAAACTTAAAGTAAAAACACAAATAAATAATGAAAAGAAACAACTTCACCGAAGCGCAGCTCCCCGGTAATGGCCAAAATTTGACGTGCGTCGTTTGACGCATCAAACTTAAATTTGTAATTTCCTGTAACTACTAGCAAGCGGTAAGTAGGGTCGAACCCTAGAGAGTTGGTTTGTTGAAGCTGTAACTATAACAATTAAAAAGGGGGTTTGTGAGTAATTATCGTGAATGCACAAGAAAAAGACACAAAACTAGGATTTTCAATCAGCGAGAATATTCAGCTTAAGGTTTCTATTGTGACATGTTTATCATAGACATCTAATGATGAAATCTTATGTTTCTAAGTGTGGTTATTCCGACAAAGGTAATCACCCTAAGTATCCCGACAAAGATAATACACCACAATCTAACCTGATAAAGATGTTAGACTTATTATTAGGCCTAGGTATTACTATCTACCTTTACGACAAAGTATCCAGTAGATGTTAACGGTAAGAATTAATTGGTTGATTAAGCTTTGCGACAAATCTTTCACTTAACCCAATAAGTTAATTCATGCGATGAAAGTAAGAACTAGTAAAACATAAAATTACATTAAGAACAAAAGTCTCAAAACGTAGCCACAATATATAAAACCCTAAACTGAAACACGAATTGAGCTACTCATCGTCATAAAAACAAACACAAATATTTTTGATGGAAAGAAAGTAGAAATTATCTGTATCACCGAAATCTTCTCCAAAGTCGTCTTGATGATTCTTCAAAGTAGGAATGATGGGATGATGAATGGGAAATCAGAATAGAACCATATATATATATGCTGTTAGGGTTCCAAATCTGTTTTGGGCCCAAATTTCTAATTTTTGGACTTGCTGATGTCATCATTGTACGATGATAACATCATCGCTGCGCCCAGCGTTGACGTTAACTACCACGCCCAACATTGACATTAACTGCCGCGCCCAACGTTGACGTTAGCAATGCACTAATGTCTTCCTTGGGCGCGGTCCCCACTGACCATGTTTTCCCCTTTCTGCGCAGCAGTTCCGACTTCGACTCTAGATTTGACCATCCAAATGACGTCGGTTGCTCTTGGTGTGAACTAGAGAGTTGTAGAAAATTGAGTCAGCCACGTATCGACATATAGCTCATATTTTTTTGATCACTTGTTAACTCCCAGCACTCCGTCGAACCTCCAAAGGTCTGATCTGTCACTATGGTGTTTTTGGCACGAAACATCGTCTTTTTTTGTGTGTTATCTCCAAGAGCTTCCGAAACACCTGAAATGCAAAACCATACTCAAAAGTAAATGTTCGCATATAAAAGTGTGGAAATAAATAGGATTAGTTAGTTCGACGAATCGTATAAATACGACTCATCAGTAATCCGTTAGCTAGTCACTTTAGTTGTTAAAAGACTTAACACCGTCAATAGAAGAAGATAAAAAACACATGGCAAAAATACCTTATGCTTCATCGATAGGTAGCCTTATATATGCAATGGTCAGCACTAGAATAGATATTGCCTAGTAGTTGGAGTAGTGAGTAGATTTATGGATAATCCATGAAAGCATCATTGGGAGGCAGTAAAAGTGGATTTTCATATATCTATGGGGCACTATTGATGTCGATCTTTGTTTTCAAAAAAGATATTTGAAGTTACATGGTTATGTTAATGTTTATATGACTGGTGATATTAATGGGAAGAAATGTACCACTGGTTATGTTTATACTTGGGATGGTACTGCCATCATTTGGGTCTCAAAACTACAATCAATTATTGCACTCTCAACAACTAAAGTTGAATAAGTAGCTGTGACGGAGCAACCAAAGAAATGTTATGGTTGCAATCATTAGTTAAGGAGTTGGGACACAAACAAGAAGGAAGTGTGCTTTATTGATAGCCAAAATGCCATTCATTTGTCGAAAAGTTTTGTATGTCATTCAAGGACATAGTACATACACAATAAAATACAATATATATATGCTGCTAGGGAGCAAGAATCCAGCTGACATGATTGAGAAGTTAAAAGTCATGCCCAACTTCATCTGAACTCTTCTAAGACATGAAGAGCAAGGTTGATGCTTGAAGATTATGATGTTTAATTAGTCTTCAAGTGAGAGATTGTTGATAATGAAGACTATTTATTGCAGGATGTGAGGTCCCTTATTGATGGAGGGGTGTGAATGAAGCCATTTGATCAAGGGTATATGGAAGGACCCAGTTGATTGACAATGAAGGCTAAATCAATTGAGAAAGACTACAAATCTTCTCTTGGAGAATTCACATGTATAGAAAAATAGTTCCTTATTCAAGGAATAAACATATCGTCTAATAGAAACGACAAAATAGGACGTAGCCATTGTTGGAACCTGTATAAGATCTTGTATCTTGTTTTTCATTGTTTCTTGCATATTCTATTTCGATTTTATCATCTAAAGAATATGACACTCGTCTAATTTCTCAACATGTATAATAGAAGTATTTTTATCCATGGAAAGAACATTTGGAATCCGGCCTTGCGGCTTTGAGGACAAAAATTCAGATTTCAATCACCTGGATCAGAGCACTAGCTTCAGCTGGGAGAAACCAGAAAAAGATACTCTCAATGTAAACAGTGATGGAGCTTGGAGCCAAAGCACTGGAAAATGAGGAATTGGAGTTGCAGTAAGAGATGATAAACGAATCATACAAAATCATCAGAGCAAGACATTTACAAAAAAAACAACCAGGGCTCTTCAAGTAGAAGGATGAGCACTTCTTGAAGCAATGCAATTGGCAAACAACTTAAAAAATAAACAAGGTCATCTTTGAATCCAACTGCATACAATTTGTACAACTGATCATGCCGAAATTAACGGAAAGAGAAGCAGAAGTCGGTTGGGTCAAAGAGTGCTACGATCTACTCTCAACACACAACAATTGGACAGATCATGGCGGTGAAACGAGAGGCGAATGGACTTGCGAATTTTGCTTTTAAACTCAACCGAATCTCTTTGGAAACAATTCTGATCAAGTTACACAATTTTCAATTACTTCTTAATAACTGGTTCAGTATTTTTCTATTGAATTTTCGGCATACAAGCGATGAAGGGAGACTACATATAAAAATAGAATATAACAAAGCTTAACATAATGTCTTATGCTGCAATAAACATGTATACATATGATGGATACATGGCTTGTTGTTTCTTACAGACCCAATTCTTTTGATAGCAGTAGAAATCATTCACAAACTCGACAAAGTTTCTTTATAACATTCATTCATGCAGGACCTTCGATCAGTTGATTTCTTTTCCCTGCTTCATGCTGCCAACTGCAGGTATGTGTTATTAGATCAGTTTTTCATTCACCAACGCAGAACTGTAAATTTGAGGAGAAAGATTGAGCTTACGAGATAGAGACCGTAGATCAGAAGTCCTCATCACGCGCAGCCTTGTGGCTGTTGTAACAAACATGCTGCAGGGGAGTAAAGTAAACTGAGTATCATATTTGATGTGGATACTGAGAGAGGAGAAAAAATAAAGATTGAGCTTACTGCCAAGGGACGTCACCCACGAGTATTCTGTCTCCTTCGTTATCTTCATAAACCAAAGTGTATTCTTCTCGTTGATTAGTTGATAATATTGGCCTTCCAGCTGCTTCATTTTTATCCGTTTTGGTTTTCTCTCCAGCGTCATGCCTTTGAGCTGAAAAAAAAATTCATAAAGTTCATCTTGTTGTAATTTTCAGTCGGCTGGTGAAATAGTTTTATTTTGTAGTTGGAATCAATTTTGTAAAGCGTGAGAGACCTGCGAGTAGGTCTCTGAAGAGATCATCGATGGCGGTAGAGAGTTTCTCATAGCTGCTGTAAGCCGTAAGGTCAATTTTCCTCCCAATGGGAACACCATCCATGTTGATCTTTACAAATAGTCCATTTTTGGGATTTTTGGAAGTTGCCAGTTCCTGTTTTGCAAGAACAGTGAGTGTCTCAGCGCTCGTCTTGGCTGAGATTCCATGTGACATATTCTTCCTGCAGGATCGGATTGGTGGCCATCCAACTACCGGAGCTGGAGAACATCTGTCATAAAACAAATAGAATACGGTTAATAAACATCACAGATTTTCTAGTTCTGTAGAACCGAAATGAAAGGAGAGTTCTGCGAATATGACAGCGAACCGTTTGTGAGAGAGGCGTGGTGAAACTGGCTTGGCAGAAAAACAGTTGAACTCTTCACCAGGAGGACCAAGCCTTAGCTCAAGCTTATGTTCATCTTTCGGACACCAATCCTTTCCATCAGATTTTATCTTAAGTAGCGTAGAAGAATCACCCATGTTCTGAACTTCTAATTATCGAGCAAATTCATACACTTGAATCTTTTTACTGTCCACAATGAGTAGCTAAAAATATTTAACTTGGAGCTGAAGAAAATTAAATCACATACAAAAAAAAAGTGACTAACACGAAGAAATTAGCCCATGTAGGATACCTGACTGAGATAGCTCAGAAAATTGTTGGCAGCGCAGAAACGGAGTCTAAGCCAATAGATAGTCGCCCTTCTGAGGTACTAAACCGAACGTGAACACTGACGTGTTCTCAAGACTCAAGCAACCTAATCCAGGGAATATTTGTGTCACATAAGCAGATGACAGTCTACGACCCTTAACTAATGTCAACAAACTAATTCGGTGTCTGTTTTTCTTGGCTAGAAGAAGCAATAGAAAAAGCTAGTCGTGGCTGAAATGTGTCGAAAGCAGACTGCCATTATATAAGAGTGTGTGAGACTTAATTAAACTGCATACATAAGTGAAGAAGCCAATGACAGATATGGTAAGAAATGATGGGTATAAAGCATTTCAAAAGGCCGATGCGTATGCTAAATGATGTTCCATGACTTTAGGCTTTACCTTTTTTTCTCAGAAATTCCATGAAACTGATTAACAGCACAATGTGCAGTAATGAGGTGATAAGATTAGTATTCCTAGTGGGACTCAACTCTATCTTGTACACAGTCAAATCATTCATCAATTAGCATAACCGACACATTTTAAGCACTGAAGTTCAATTTAATCATTTATAATTAACTGTATAATAGGTTGGGATGCACCATGCTAGAGCAGCAGTGCAAGGCTCAAGCGACGCGTAGAAATTCAAATAGCAAGCTATTGTGGTGAATTTCTCTCTTATGAAAATTAATGAAATATCATTGTAATGTCACAATATTTCGTATCAAATACAAAATAATGTTTTACAAATGATTTATGCTTGAGAGCAGAAGTTGTGTTCGTAATCTCAAATGCTCCTCTGATTCTACTGTATTACTTGCTTCAGTCTACTCAGCTTGATGTGTGTGGATGAAGGCGTAGTGCAACGTGTCTTGCGTAACGAGGGTCTTGATGACTTGATCTCACGTGCGCAGATGAAGGCGTAGTGCAATGTATCTTGCGTAGTGAGGGTCTTGATTACTTGATCTCACTTGCGCAGCAAAGTGAGGGTCGCGGGGACTTGGTCTCACGTGCCTGCGTTGCGGTTGGATGCTCTAGCAGACGGCGTTGAGACGCTTGGGTAGACAGCACGTACTTATCGGTTGCTGGCGGCTGACGTTTCCTTTGAGAGCACTTTGAGAGCACTCTAGCAGATGGCGTTGAGACGCTTGGGTAGACAGCACGTACTAATCGGTTGCTGGCGGCTGACGTTTCCTTTGAAGGTGGAGCGCAACGTGTCTTGCGTAGTGAGGGTCTTGATGACTTGATCTCACGTGCGCAGCGAAGTGAGGGTCGCGGGGACTTGGTCTCACGTGCCTGCGTTGCGGTTGGATGCTCTAGCAGACGGCGTTGGGACGCTTGGGCAGGCATCACGTTTCCTTTGAGAGCACTCTGGTGCGGTGAAGGTGGAGCGCAACGTGTCTTGCGTAGTGAGGGTCTTGATGACTTGATCTCACGTGCGCAGCGAAGTGAGGGTCGTGGGGACTTGGTCTCACGTGCCTGCGTTGCGGTTGGATGCTCTAGCAGACGGCGTTGGGACGCTTGGGCAGGCAGCACGTTTCCTTTGAGAGCACTCTGGTGCGGTGAAGGTGGAGCGCAACGTGTCTTGCGTAGTGAGGGTCTTGATGACTTGATCTCACGTGCGCAGCGAAGTGAGGGTCGCGGGGACTTGGTCTCACGTGCCTTCGTTGCGGTCGGATGCTCTAGCAGACGGCGTTGGGACGCTGTGGCAGACGACGCGTATTTGTCAGTCGCTGGCGGTTGACGCTTCCTTTAAGGGCACTCTTCTCTGTGCTTTCTTCTCAAATTTCAGAATCGTCGACGTTGGGATGCTGTGGCAGGCGACGCGTATTTGTCGGTCGCTGGCGATTGACGCTTTTTTGAGAGCACTCTTCTCTGTGCTTTCTTCTCAAATTTTAGAATGTCTCTCTTGTGAAGTGAAGTGCTCTATTTATAGAGTTCACTATCCCTTGTGGGGCAGCCCATTTATACTTTAATAATCTTGATTTGATCCTTAAATTTTTAGTGTCTACAAATTGCCCCCTCATGATCATGTTGTGCGACACAATTTGCATGTCTCGGCGCGACGTGATCGTGAGTGATTGACTTGAGAGTCTTGTGGACGCCGAACTTGTCGTAAGAGCTTCCACGTAATTTTTTTGAGCCACCGTGTTGTTCTCTAATTTGACGGTTGACTTGAGATTTTTGTGAATGTCGAACTTGTCGTAAGAGCTTCCACATAATGTTTTTTGAGCCACCATGTTGTTCTCCAACTTGACGGTTGACTTGAGATTTTTGTGAATGTCGAATTGGAGGGAGCCTAAGCACTGGTGGCTGTTGCTGCCGAAACATGTCAGAGCCGCGAACAGTAACTTCAGGGTGTGAATAGTAATTCCGGGATGAACAGTCTTTGACCGTGAATAGTAATTCCGGGATGAATAGTAATTTGGGCCGTGAGCAGTAACTTTCGGCCCGTGAACAGCAATTCCGTGCGTGGCGGTTCTGGAATCTTCTAGAATGACTTGCCGACTAAGTTAGCTTGAAGATAAAGCAAAGTCGGTTTAGATTTGGTTAGGAAATCTTTCCTAAATCTACTTGGCCAGCCCTAATCCCTTCTATAAATAAAGCTCCAAGTCGAAAGTTCAAGGCATCCCAAAACCGAGAGCCTCACTCCTACGATCATCTTCCTGTATTAATTCTTGATTTCTTCATCAACTAAGATTTCAAACAAAGATTGGCTGTCGTCTTCATCTCAGAGTGCGCTTCAAAAGGTAAACTCAAAATTAGGTTTTGTCATGCTTCTTCCTACGATGATCTCTTGATCCGATGATTGGTCACAAATTCTCGAGCATCTCGACTCATTGATATTCTGCCGAAGAGAAGGCATCATGGCTCAAAAAGAATCCTTTGGTGGTTTGCCATGCAGCCGAGCATCTTGACTTCAAAATAATGTTTTTTTTCTTTTTTTAATGAATCTTTGCTGAGAATTCATTTAAATTGTTGTGATGCTCCACATTCAAATTTACACTTCGTAAGTAGTGTAAGTTCACGGCCATTGCTTGATTTTTTTTTGCATTGAGCAATGTGACTACATCTTGCCTCCCTGATTTTATTTTCCTTGTTCATGACTAGGCCCTCTTCTACCTACAGTTGCCGATTTTACTGCTCTGACGTTGATGCGCTGTCGTTGACGGTACTTTGGCTCGTCGTTGAGAGACTAAATCGCCATCCTTCTTTGCGTAAGACTGCTATCCATCGGGGGTAGTTTCACACTTTGAATTCATTGTGTCAAGAAAAATAAGCTTTTGAGGATTCTGTCACCAAGACTTACGAGTCTAAGGAGATTGGTTTTTAAGTGAGACCGTTTGTGACTCCTCCAATTTCCTAGGAATTCCTTACTTGTCTTAATTTCTTCGACATAGTCGTTTCATTTTGTGACGAACTCACGTTGCGATACTAGTCTCTACCAAAAGAAGGCAGGCGCAATGGTGCTCTTCTTGGACTCGGAGGAGAATGGCGAGCTGTTTCTGAACATCGCGTCTGACTCAAAGGCTATTTCCGAGCAGTCTTCTTGTGTGCCGCCCCCTCTTTTTATTCTTTAGGGTGAAGATTCTGGTTCTGCCGCTGAAGAGGTTCAGAGGGTCGTTGTCCCAGTGCCAATCGGTGATGACGTGGATGAGACACTTGTCGATAATGGAGGACAGAGCTCTATACAGTCGGTACGACATAGCAAACAAATCTCTGATTCTTCATCTTCCTTCGGGCGATCGCAGGGTAACAATGCACCAAGTGCTGAAGCTGTCACCGCCCCACCATCTTCATGCCAAACTGTCAAGATGACTGATGATGGACCATAATTATACGAATCAAAAACACAGTAAAACCCACCAAATTAGACTGTTGGTCTATTTAACTTCTCCTTGTTAGTCCCGATTTATTTCTACAGGGTATTTTGGTTCTTAGAGAGAAAACACGCTAAGGAGAGGATTTTACGCTGAAAAGATATTACGAGCCAGTCCAAGGTCACGATCAGACGCTGAATGAAGAATCTCAAGATCCTGACGTAGGAATTACTCAAATCAAATCCAACCGAGGAACAATCAAAGTCAGACGGAGTGAAATTGGACTGATAGTTTTGTGAAAAGACTGCACAAAACTGTCAAAACACACCCATGGACCAAGGTGACCGGCCACCTTGCTTGGAGGTGGCCAAAGCCACCCTTCTCCTCCCCTTGCAACCGGCTACCGGCGGCTCCTCCACCCAAGGCAACCGGCGGCTTTTCACACCCCCCCCATGTGTCACCTCCTCCTTCCTCCTCCCTTCTCCTCCATTGGATCAAAACCCCATGCCACCCATCTCCACCACCCAACTCCTCCCCTTGTGGCTATAAAAGGAGGCTTCTCCTCCTCATCTCAATCATCCACAAATCCAAAAATCAACATTTCACTTCTCTCTCTATGTTTTTGTTACTTTGCAAGTTTGGTTTGGTTTTGGAAATAATACTCCTGTTTGTTCTTGAGTATTATACTGATTAGAAATAATACTCCTGTTTGTTCTTGAGTATTATACTTTAGAGAATACTCCTGTTGGTTCTTGAGTATTCCACCCCTTTCCCTCTTACTGTTTTCAAAAACCCCCAAGTATTTAGTTATGATGTCCTTTTCCATGGATATCGTAGCTAAACTCCTCATTCGGTCGAAGGTATTTTCTTGTATTATATAATGTTTTAATTTCTTTTAGTTTCATTTCTTTGTATTCAAAACGTGTTCTATGTGCCATTTATAGTCAGAGTTTCCAAGGTTGAGTGGAAGCTGTAACAAGCAAAGCTCTTCCGTGGGAATTCGTGATCATACTCGGTAAGTGGAAGCTGTAACAAACAAAACTTATCGAGGAGTTCGACTTATCTAAAACACCACTTGGTCGATCGTAACTGAGAGATCAGGTGAATGCACAAAAGGCTAAGATACTTCGAAAGGAGAAATTAGTCTGAAGTAGAATAAGTGTTTCTTTAAACGATGTTGCAAGTCTTGCGCTGCGAAAGGGCCTCGATTCATCTTTGAATACTTAGAAAGGTTACTAACGGTTATTAATAAACATGTTATAATACAAGGTACCTGAAACCGAATACTTTTCCTTAAATTACAAACCCCCTGTATTTACTTTTATAAACTGCTCGACCAACTACAACCATCAACCGCTCATCTACCGGAGGAATCGCAATCACGATCACCCACTGTAAGTCTTTTTTCCCTTAACTCTTTTACTTTTAGTATTTTAATTTCTATATTTATTTTCTGTATTTACTTTTCCGCATAAAAAACCAAAAAAAACCAAAAACAGTAGCTTAGTAATTAGCAGTAAGTCCGCAATCGACCTAAAATCACTCACCATACGATCCCCTAAAGAACAGTTATCCCTCTAATTCCCTTGGGTTCGACCCCTACTTACCACTTACTACCCAGTAGTGTAGTCGCGAGTAGCGGAAAATATAAATTTATTTGTACAGAGAACATTGCACCTTAACGACAGTGCAGTGCGCTCCGTCAAATTGGCGTCGTTGCCGGGGAATTAGCCATTGGATAAGTTCTTTAAATCAATACGCGCTCGAAACAACCATGTCTCGCGAAGGAAGCCACCATGACTACCAAGATGACGACGAGATGAACCTGTACGATCAAAACAATGAGGTGCCACTTCCATTTATGGATGATCCGGAGCAACTCATCCGAAGCAGACGAGCTCGTGATAGGGAAGCCATCAGAAGAAACCAAGAACCACCCGAGGACCGAAATGCAGCTGGTCCAGTACGACAACCCCCTAGATATCCACCACCCCCGCAACCTAGAAAAGTGCCGAGACGAGAACATGCTTTCGATGACTACTACGGAGATAACAACAACAACCGCGAACCTACATTGGGAGAGCTCTCGGCACTAGATTTCAGAATACAGCCGTAGTGCATTCACGAAGGCCCTGAACTGGAAAATATCGCCATCAACACTTCAGTGGCCCACAACTTACCGAAATTCTCAGGAACGCGTGGAGAATCAGCAATGACTCATCTCCAACGCTTACATGGGATTTGCCAAAACCTCAAACCAAATGGCGTAAACGTAGACGACTTTAAGTTAAAAGCGTTCTATTTTTCCCTCATTGACGCGGCAAACGACTGGTTCCTTTCATTGCCTTCCGGAAGCATCAGAACATGGGCTCAGATGCAGAAAAAGTTCTTAGACAAATATTACCCAGCAGGAAGAGCGATGCAAGTAAGGAGGCAACTGCAGGACATCAGGCAAGGACCCAACGAAACCATGTACGATTACCTGGAAAAATTCAACCGCCTGGAGAGAAGCTGTTGTACCCTTGGACTGCCCGAGAAACTCACCGTCGAGTATCTCATTAACGGATTAAGACCCTTAGACAAAATGCTCCTGGATGCCTCAGCTGGAGGGTCCATGATGAATCTATCATTAAGTGGCATAAGGGATCTTATCACCAACGTTGCTGAGAATGCCCGATTCAGAGAAGAGACAACTCAGCATGAAGAATTCTCCCGGACAAAAAATGTGGCAAAAGCGGAAACGTCGATGAGCTCTATGCCTGAAGAGATGAAGCAGCTAAAGGAGATGATGATTCAAATCCTATGAAGGCAGCCAGTTTCGGTAAAACCTTGCGAGTTCTGTGGTTCTACAGACCACAAAACTGACGCATGTCCAACATTAATAGAAGAGGAACCGGCAGAAGTGAATGCAGTGGGAGGATACCAAGGATACAACAACAACAGTAATGACAGAGCCGGACAAAACAGACAGTATGGTCAAGCAACCAACCCGAGCTGGCGTAACAATAACTATTCTCAGAAGGATGCACAACCAGTTGTCCCTCAACTAGCTCAGTCATTCTACCAACCCCCCCCCACCGGCAGTATAACCAGTTCGCTCCATCAGTAGGCCAATATCAGCAAAGAGGACCAAATCAGTACCAAACCGGCCCGCATAATCAGCAAGAACCAACCAAGTCGCTTGATGACATGATGAAGGAGCTCGCAGGAAGCATAAGTCAATTGGGTACTTCGCTACACCAATACCAGGCGAAAACTGACGGGGCAATTTCAGAATTAACCAAACAAATGTCCCATCTCGCCACAGCAATGTCAACACTCACTAATGAGCCTGGCAGACTTCCTTCACAAACCATCCAAAACCCAAAGGTGAATCTTAGCATGATAAAGAGGTCAAACGAAAAGGCGACACTGGGAGAAGTAGCACGATCCCCAACGTACAAACTTACAAATAAGCACTTCACCCGTAGGCGTCGTCCTGACTGGAATCAAGAGGAAGACCGACCCAATGATGACAAAACATGGGTCACGCATGCTGACAATGGACGATATGCATTTACCGTTTGCATAACACCACCACCAGTCATACACTCTGACATACCAGCATCTGGATGGGATGACACTGACAATTTAAGGTGGAACTCTCCAACTAATATTTATGCTTCTGAGCAAAATATTAAGGGATCCAGTTATACTAATCCTAAGTCAAGGAGTGGGCAGAGTGACCCGACAATTAAAAAAGCCCTCACTTCAGATCATGAGTCACAACCGGAAAGAGATAAAGACCCAGGGGCCTTCACAGTCACCTGCGGTATTGGTGAAACTCAGATTCATAAGTGCCTGGTCGATCTTGGAGCTGCTGTCAACGCCATGCCCTCCTCTTTATATTACTTGTTAGGACTTGGTCCATTAAAACCACCCAGGTCAAATATCGAGCTAGGAGATAAATCGTGCATCCGTCCGATTGGAGTGCTGGAAGACGTAATACTCCATGTGAGAGAGCTCGTCATTGCTGCAGACTTCTATGTGATACAAACGGGAGAGACCAGCGAAGACGACCCTCCAACAATAATCTTGGGACGACCATTTCTCTACGCTACTAAAGCAAGGATCGATGTGGGCAAGGGCTCATTATCGCTTAAGTTCGGCGGCAAAATTGCATATTTCTACATTGACAATAGCCGCACGGATACAAAGAAACCGCCAGATATAATACCTATCTCAGATCGCGGTGCATAGATTTCTGACCTGCCAAAAGAGACCGGAAAAGTAACAAGACCAGCGACTATGGTCAAAGTTCCCTCACCTTCTCAGAAGCAATGGAGAGAAAAAACACCAAAGCCATGGGGTTCTAACACACGCAAGAAATCGGGAAAAAGCAAGGCAAGAAGCAACACAGGAACGGTGGCAAAATTCGACCTAAGCAACCCATGGGACCCCAACCAGTGATCCATGAATAAGGTACTGTCGAGCCAACGACGTTAAACAAGTGCACTGGTCGGGAGGTAACCCGACACTATCTTACTTTCCGCACTTTAATTTTCTGTCTTTTATTTTCTATATTTTACTTTTTCAATTAGTCGCTCTCACCCACTTGGTGCATAGAAGATTTGACTATTCAGGTTTCGGACTTGGGTGCAACATTAAGCCAGCCAGGCGTACGCTCAGAGTTCAAGGCCCCAGCCGAACTCCCTCGATTATCCAGCCTCGTGCCATGTCGTTCACTCGACACCTTAAAGGGAGTTCTGTCCTTCCCTTTTCCTTAATATCATTTCCTTCTCGTAATTGTCTGCTTGCATGGCTTTTGAACTAAGTAGTGCTGAAAGGCACGACTTCGTTCAAAAGTGTGGGGTGAGATCCGCATGTGTAAATAAATAAATAACATGTTTTTCTTTTTTAATATTATCTTTTTGAAAATATGAACTTAAGAATGTGAAAAAGATAGATCTAAAATTCGTGCATTTACCTTGTGAAAATTCAACTGTCTAAAAACTTAGAACGTAACTTCTCATTTGTCCCTTTGAGCTGAGATAAACTAGGGATGTGGAGTTGATAAAAATGCACTAGAGACTCTTGGCAAGCAATCGAAGGATCGAATCAAACTATATGGTTTTCGAAGTCAGTGGAGGCTGCACTTCGGGTTTCAGTGAAGATTGAAGTCATCTCCGCCATGCAGTGTTTATGCAAAAAGAAAAAAAGGCGAGGACGAGAATCAGACCGTCCTCTCTCTAGTCAAAGTAGCCGAGAAAATAGATGAGCGACCCTCATCTTGACCCGCGTGAAACGACAAGGATGAGAGGAGCGGGGAGGTATTTCCATAGGCTTGCGGGCGATGATTGGACCTCCCAAAAAGGCTTGAGAAAATGGACTAGCAAGTCACAAAGACGCAAAAAGCTCAAAGAAGCAAATCAAGAGGCCAAAGGCCCAAAATTGTGAAGGTTTTAACCGAACAAAAAGTGAAGTACTCAAAGAGTCAAATCAAAGGCCAAAGGCCGATTCACTACAAAAAGCTGTCCCTCGCCAAAAGGAAATCAAAGTACTCAAACCATTGAAACCCGAACCGAATCACATGCTAGAGAAAGCTACAAGGAAACCATATAGTGAGAGACGATCCCGAGGTTGCAGTCCAGGAGCCTAAAAAGGGCTATCTCCCGAAACATCCAGAATAATTTGCATCTCAGCACGGAGGTACAAGTATCAAGTTACTTCTATTTATTTACACAGTTCAATTTGGTAATAAGTAAGTAATGCATGAATTAGGATAAATCGAGTCCCACAGTCTAATTTTCATATTTTAAAACCAAACTTAGAGTGCCGCCCTTTAATAGCATTGTTCGGGACGAACAACTAAAAGTGTGGGGTGATCCGATGGACCATAATTATACGAATCAAAAACACAGTAAAACCCACCAAATTAGACTGTTGGTCTATTTAACTTATGCTTGTTAGTCCCGATTTATTTCTACAAGGTATTTTAGCGCTTAGAGAGAAAACACGCTAAGGAGAGGATTTTACGCTGAAAAGATATTACGAGCCAGTCCAAGGTCACGATCAGACGCTGAATGAAGAATCTCAAGATCCTGACGTAGGAATTACTCAAATCAAATCCAACCGAGGAACAATCAAAGTCAGACGGAGGTAAATTGGACTGATAGTTTTGTGAAAAGACTGCACAAAACTGTCAAAACACACCCATGGACCAAGGTGACCGGCCAACTTGCTTGGAGGTGGCCAAAGCCACCCTTCTCCTCCCCTTGCAACCGGCTACCGACGGCTCCTCCACCCAAGGCAACCGGCGGCTTTTCACACCCCCCCATGTGTCACCTCCTCCTTCCTCCTCCCTTGGATCAAAACCACATGCCACCCATCTCCACCACCCATCTCCTCCCCTTGTGGCTATAAAAGGAGGCTTCTCCTCCTCATCTCAATCATCCACAAATCCAAAAATCAACATTTCACTTCTCTCTCTAAGTTTTTGTTACTTTGTAAGTTTGGTTCGGTTTTGGAAATAATACTCCTGTTTGTTCTTGAGTATTATACTGTTTGGAAATAATACTCATGTTTGTTCTTGAGTATTATACTTTAGAGAATACTCCTGTTGGTTCTTGAGTATTCAGTAGGAAATTGGGAATACTCCTGTTGGTTCTTGAGTATTCCACCCCTTTCCCTCTTACTGTTTTCAAAAACCCCCAAGTATTTAGTTATGATGTCCTTTTCCATGGATATTCGTAGCTAAACTCCTCATTCGGTCGAAGGTATTTTCTTGTATTATATAATGTTTTAATTTATTTTAGTTTCATTTATTTGTATTCAAAACTTGTTCTATGTGCCATTTATAGTCAGAGTTTCCAAGGTTGAGTGGAATCTGTAACAAGCAAAGCTCTTCCGTGGGAATTGGTGATCATACTCGGTAAGTGGAAGCTGTAACAAGCAAAACTTATCGAGGAGTTCGACTTATCTAAAACACCACTTGGTCGATCGTAACTGAGAGATCAGGTGAATGCACAAAAGGCTAAGATACTTCGAAAGGAGAAATTAGTCTGAAGTAGAATAAGTGTTGCTTTAAACGATGTTGCAAGTCTTGCGCTGCGAAAGGGCCTCGATTCATCTTTGAATACTTAGAAAGGTTACTAACGGTTATTAATAAACATGTTATAATAAAAGGTACCTGAAACCGAATACTTTTCCTTAAATTACAAACCCCCCTGTATTTACTTTTATAAACTGCTCGACCAACTACAACCATCAACCGCTCATCTACCGGAGGAATCGCAATCACGCATCACCCACTGTAAGTCTTCTTCCCTTAACTCTTTTACTTTTAGTATTTTAATTTCTGTATTTAATTTCTGTATTTACTTTTCCGCATAAAAAACCAAAAAACCAAAAATAGTAGGTTAGTAATTAGCAGTAAGTCCGCAATCGACCTAAAATCACTCACCATACGATCCCCTAAAGAACAGTTATCCCTCTAATTCCCTTGGGTTCGACCCCTACTTACCACTTACTACCCAGTAGTGTAGTCGCGAGTAGCGGAAAATATAAATTTATTTGTACAGAGAACATTGCACCTTAACGACAGTGCAGTGCGCTCCGTCAACTGACCAGCTTGTGAGGGTTCTCCTTCAGAACCTTACAGAAGCTCCCTACGCGGAAGTCAGCGATGTAGCTGCGCATGTTACCCACTTCCTTGCTAGCCTTTGAAATGCTGGGGATGACACCTCCATTCTTCGGGCGGCCGTTGATGCTTATGTAAAGAGCGTCGCCAAACTCCTCGCAGTCCAGCAGGGTGTTGGTAGCAACTCTGCCCGTCATGCCTGTGAGATTTCTGTGGTTGAGGGCAGTCTACGTTCTGCTCGAGCGACTTATAAGGGCGCTCTTCAAACTAGCAAGAGTTTGGAGAGACATGGAGAAGTAATGGCGCAGGCAATAGAGGGAGCTGAAACCAAATTACGAGCTTTGCATGATGAGGCAGAGAGCATAATTCACCAGCAAAGCCGACAAGTGGAAGTAATTGCTGCGGCCAAGTCGAACGCTGGTGCACTTTAACAGAAGTTAGATGAATTGAGAACTATTCGAACAAGTTTTGACGACTTGGTGCAGGTGAAGCGGGAGTTGGATCAATGCAAGAAAGCCATCCAGGCAGTTATGCATTAGAACCGTCAGACTACTCTGTCATTTTTTTTGATATTTTTTTTTGAGACTGCACTTGAATATATATATATTTTTACTCAAGCTACCTACGTACTTACAAAGTCACGTGCGTGACACTTCGCAAGATCAAGTCAACGTAGTTTAATTTTGTTTTGTTTTGTTTTGTTTTGTTTTGTTTTGTTTTGTTTTGTTTTTTTTGTTTTTTTGTTTTGTTTTGTTTTGTTTTGTTTTGTTTTTTTTGTTTTTTTGTTTTTTTTGTTTTTTTGTTTTTTTGTTTTTTTGTTTTTTTGTTTTTTTGTTTTTTTGTTTTTTTGTTTTTTTGTTTTTTTGTTTTTTTGTTTTTTTGTTTTTTTGTTTTTTTGTTTTTTTGTTTTTTTGTTTTTTTGTTTTTTTGTTTTTTTGTTTTTTTGTTTTTTTGTTTTTTTGTTTTTTTGTTTTTTTGTTTTTTTGTTTTTTTGTTTTTTTGTTTTTTTGTTTTTTTGTTTTTTTGTTTTTTTGTTTTTTTGTTTTTTTGTTTTTTTGTTTTTTTGTTTTTTTGTTTTTTTTTGTTTTTTTTTGTTTTTTTTTGTTTTTTTTGTTTTTTTTGTTTTTTTTGTTTTTTTGTTTTTTTTGTTTTTTTTTGTTTTTTTTTGTTTTTTTTGTTTTTTTGTTTTTTTTGTTTTGTTTGTTTTTTTTGTTTTTTTTGTTTTTTTGTTTTTTTTGTTTTGTTTGTTTTTTTTGTTTTTTTTGTTTTTTTGTTTTTTTTGTTTTTTTTGTTTTTTTTTGTTTTTTTTTGTTTTTTTTGTTTTTTTTTGTTTTGGCCGTTCACAGTTTATACTCTTGCGGGCCAGGAGTGTCGATCTGTGGCTTTAGGAGTTGTAGCACTTTAAGAACTTTCCATTGATTGGTCTGACGCGTAATCCTTCTTGATCCACGATCTTATATGCCCCATTCGTGTAAGCTTCTTGCACCACGTAGGGACCGTCCCACTTCTGTTTAAACTTGCTTCCCGTCTTGTGCGAGGTGATGATTGGCCTTCTTATCGCTAGAACCAAGTCTCCTTTTTGAAAGGAGCGAGGACGCACCTTCTTATTGAATGCATGTGAAAGTCTTGCCTGGTAGCATTGTAAGCTCTGTTGTGCCTGCAATCCGCGCAGTTCTTTTAAGCTTTTTGGTTCGGGCATTTCTTGAATAGCTTTGATTTTTGTCTGGTCTATTTCGATGCCCCTGTGTGTGACTACAAAGCCAAGGAATTTCCCCGATGTCACGCCAAACGCACATTTGAGTAGATTCATTTTGAGCTGGCACTTTCGGAGTCTTTGGAAGACCGTACGAAGATCTTGGACATGGTCACTCCTGGCTTTTGACTTGACCACCACATCATCGACGTAACATTCTACCATTTTATGCATCATGTCCTCGACGATCTTTTGCATCGCACGCTGATATGTGGCTCCCGCATTTTTTAGGCCAAAAGGCATGACTTCGTAGCAGAAGATCCCTTTCGGAGTGCGAAATGCTGTAGCATCTTGGTCTTCAAGCGCCATGTGTATCTGGTTGTATCCAGCCGTGCAGTCCATGAAGGAGAGAGCTTCATGCTCTGTTATCGCATCTATCATGAGCTCCGTAACTGGTAGGGGAAAGTCATCCTTTGGACATGCTTCGTTGAGATCTCGAAAGTCCACGCACATTCGCAGCTGTCCATTCTTCTTCCTTACTGGAACAATGTTGGCTATCCACGTTGGATATTTAACTTCACGAATGAAATCTACGTCGATGAGTTTATTAACTTCTTTCTCAATTTCAGGAACAAGCTCTGGCCTGAATCGCCGTTGGGACTGTTTCTTTGGTCTGACTCCCCTTTTGATCGCTAGACGGTGCAAAGCTATCTTTGGATTCAGCCCCGACATCTCTATGTAGTTCCAAGCGAAAACATCTTTGTATTCTGCCAATAATTTGAGGTACTTCTCCTCTTCTTCTTCGGTTAGTAGGGTGCTAACATATATTGGACGTGGATTTTCAGTGGCTCCGAGATTCACCTCTTTCAAGTCGTCAACAGTTGATTGCCCCCCGTCTTCGAGTACCTCTGGAGCTTGATCAGCCTCTACTTCTTTGACTTCATTCGGAACTTCTTCGGCTGTTACGTGGTAGGATGCCTCTACATCATACTTCGTTATGTCTTCCTCTTTATTGTTTTCGATTTCATCTGCAGTGATTTAGTGAGCTGATGTAGCATCTTTTTGACGACGGACGAAAATTTTCACAGGTGGTGGAGGCTTGTAACCCAGACCAGCATGTTTGTGAGCCGTTCCGTGAATCTGGTTGAGATTGTAAGGATGAGGTTCGATCACTTCTCCGAGCATAGCTGGTCTTTTGAAATCGTATCCTGACTTCTCCATCAACATATAGGCGTTTGGACCAAATTTTCCCTCCAAACTTACATTCCCTTCATGTCCTTTCACGGTGATTTCCATGTCGTGTGCGCGTGTGGCTAACTCTTGAAAATACCTAGGTTTGATACCTTTAAGGATGTATAGCAAATCCCAGTTCATTCCATCGATGCACATCTCTACAGCTGACGTCTCGCTGATGCAATCTTTACATTCAAGGCACAATGAATGCCAGCGGTTGATATAGTCAACCACAGGTTCTTCTTCCCATTGTTTCGTATTCGTCAGTTCACTCATACTGACAACCCTTCTGGTGCTATAGAATTGGTTGAAGAATTCGTCCTCCATCTGACTCCAGCTGTCAATAGACTCTGTCTCCAAGTCAGTGTACTAATCGAAAGCAATGCCCTTTAGAGACCACACAAATTGTTTGACCAGCCGATCCCCTTCAGTTCCCGCGTTATTACACGTTTCTATGAAGTGGGCTACATGTTGCTTTGGACTTCCTTTTCCATCAAACTGTTGGAGTTTGGGGGGCTGATATCCATGTGGCATGCGCAAACCATCTATCCTCTTGCTGTAGGGTTTGGCACAACGTGCACCACTAGAAGAATCTCTGCCTAGCTGACTCTTGACCGCGTTGGCTATCAGCACTTGAAGTTGGTCTTCGTTGCACGCAACACCTCCGTTCCTGTTGGTTTCTACAGGGATCATCTTATTAGCGTCATCATCTTCTACCGTCAGATTGACTTCTTCAACCTTTTGTTTCCCGAGCCCAACCACCTCTTTCTGGAGCTCTTCAAGCTTCTTGTTCTTCTCCTGGTTGTCTTTCAGGACTAGCTCAAGCATCTCTCTTAGTTCTTGCATCTGCTCCTCCATGGTCTTGGTGCCTATGGTCATGACAGAAGCTACATAGGGTTTGGGTGTTTCGGCTTGTTTTGACAGAGCCACCTTTGCTTTTGGTGAGGGTGTTCTGTCAGCTTTCACACTTCCCTTGTGTCGTGGAGAGTTGGAGGCAATCAGTGCCGTAGCTGCAGCCATGATGGAAGCAACGGTATATGTGCGCTCCCTCCTTGGCACTTGAGAAGCTCGTAGGCTTGCAACAGCGGCATTGATAGCCATCCTCTGAGTTATCCCTCTTGTGTAGATGCCGGCTGGTTGAGCTACAGTTGCGGCGTAAGTCTTCTTGGGAGTTTGTGGACTGGTAGGTGGAGCAGACATCTTAGCTTTAGCGTAGGGATGGGAGGTAGAGATGTTCACATCGGGTTCACCAAAATTTGTAATGTCATAATATTTCGTATCAAATACAAAATAATGTTTTACAAATGATTTATGCTTGAGAGCAGAAGTTGTGTTCGTAATCTCAAATGCTCCTCTGATTCTACTGTATTGCTTGCTTCAGTCTACTCAGCTTGATGTGTGTGTATGAAGGCGTAGTGCAACGTGTCTTGCGTAACGAGGGTCTTGATGACTTGATCTCACGTGCGCAGATGAAGGCGTAGTGCAATGTATCTTGCATAGTGAGGGTCTTGATGACTTGATCTCACGTGCGCAGCGAAGTGAGGGTCGCGGGGACTTGGTCTCACGTGCCTGCGTTGCGGTTGGATACTCTAGCAGACGGCATTGAGACGCTTGGGTAGACAACACGTACTTATCGGTTGCTGGCGGCTGACGTTTCCTTTGAGAGCACTTTGAGAACACTCTAGCAGACGGCGTTGAGACGCTTGGGTAGACAGCACGTACTTATCGGTTGCTGGAGGCTGACGTTTCCTTTGAAGGTTGAGCGCAACGTGTCTTGCGTAGTGAGGGTCTTGATGACTTCATCTCACGTGCGCAGCGAAGTGAGGGTCGCGGGGACTTGGTCTCACATGCCTGCGTTGCGGTTGGATGCTCTAGCAGACGACGTTGGGACGCTTGGGCAGGCAGCACGTTTCCTTTGAGAGCACTCTGGTGCGGTGAAGGTGGAGCGCAACGTGTCTTGCGTAGTGAGGGTCTTGATGACTTGATCTCACGTGCGCAGCGAAGTGAGGGTCGTGGGGACTTGGTCTCACGTGCCTGTGTTGCGGTTGGATGCTCTAGCAGACGGCGTTGGGACGCTTGGGCAGGCAGCACGTTTCCTTTGAGAGCACTCTGGTACGGTGAAGGTGGAGCGCAACGTGTCTTGCGTAGTGAGGGTCTTGATGACTTGATCTCACGTGCGCAGCGAAGTGAGGGTCGCGGGGACTTGGTCTCACGTGCCTTCGTTGCGGTTGGATGCACTAGCAGACGGCGTTGGGACGCTGTGGCAGACGACGCGTATTTTTCAGTCGCTGGCGGTTGACGCTTCCTTTGAGGGCACTCTTCTCTGTGCTTTCTTCTCAAATTTCAGAATCGTCGACGTTGGGATGCTGTGGCAGGCGACGCGTATTTGTCGGTCACTGGCGATTGACGCTTTCTTTGAGAGCACTCTTCTCTGTGCTTTCTTCTCAAATTTCAGAATGTCTCTCTTGTGAAGTGAAGTGCTCTATTTATAGAGTTCACTAGTGGGCTTGAGGTTGGGCCCGTGCTTTGGGCTGAGTCTAACTCATGGACCGGTCTTGTAGCTTTGACCCAAATATCCCTTGTGGGCCAGCCCATTTATACTTTAATAATCTTGATTTGATCCTTAAATTTTTAGTGTCTACAATCATGTGACTCAGTGAGTCACATATCAGATATTAAACTGATAAAAATATATAGTGAGTCACATATCAGATATTAAACTGATAAAAATAGATACTATACTTTATACAAGCAATAGTTACTAGTTGCATCTGAAGTGTAAATAATGAAACAAAACGAAGAGACTCAGAAGTAAGTATGCACTTACAATGTACGAAAGACTATCTAAAATTCAGACACGAGGTCGGCGAGTCGCATTTTGTGGTGGGTGGGTGGAGGGGCGTGTCTTGAATGGGACTCCATTATGCAGTACTGAAACGAAATCAGTTCACTTTTCATGGAAACAAATGGAGGTGTTCAATGAATACAAATTAAGCATAGTATATATCAAAGAGGATCATAATCATCACAAAGGTTCTTTATGCACTCAATTACCTCTATTGGTGGTGGTGGACCAAGTGACACTTTTCCTTCTCCTTATCTCATTATGGGTTTTGCTTGATGTGAAACTGCTGCGTAGCTAATTCATTTGAGTAGATGCACTTCAAGAGCCTTTTCCAGGTCTTCATCTTTCCTTTTCACCTTGTATTGGAGCCACCTATTAATCAAAGTTGCCCCTCAACAAAGCTTCAGCTCCTACTGCTTTCTTTCCAAGGGCACGCTTAGTACCTTTCCCCAATGCTTTATGTCATCAATGACCAATGAGTTGTGTGCCACGTAAACACTTTTACAAAAAATGTTAGAAAATTTTCGCTGGAAAGCATGAATATCCATCCCCATCAACTGAATTAAACAAAATAGTTTACTTATACTAGTAAGTAGCTACACTATGCCAGATTGCGCATTGGACGATAGTACTTTGACGTAGTCATATAAGAACAAGTCACATAAGAGTTCTTACACGACTGAGAAACAATTACCAGTCATTTACGGTCTCTTATGTGACTAGTACTTATATGACTGACCAAAGTCTGACATGTAAGTGACCTTCTATGACAGTACCTTATGTGACTCACTGACTCTGTCACTTAAGAGTCCTTACGTGTCGATGGTTTATTTGGTTGTCACATAAGTGATTTCGTAAAAAGCCACGTCAGCGGTAGATATTTGAAATACGTTGACCATTTACTGGTCAAACAACTTTTTGATGCATTGATGTCGGTAGGTCCACCAACTATTTCTTAAGCGATACAAATATTCAACGTCAGTCGCATAAGGACACAACATTAAATGGAAAAAATAAACACAGCATATATGATCGCTTGCAAATATAGCTAAAGTATTTGAATAAGAATCCAAAAACTTATGCTAGGTCACGTCAATCAAAACATTTATATTGACTCGGGTGAACCGAGGTCGAACCCAAAAGATAGGTGATTAAACTAATGGTGCTAACAACAAGATTAGAATGTCTATTGTTTGGGGGGTCTATTTTTCAATCCAAAGTGAGATTAAATTTGCAAAAGGGTTAACTTCCAATTAAAAGATTACTAGGATTACTTCACCACCTAGACAATTATTATGACAATGGAATGATATACCAATGATGAAATCACATGCACACGTATAGACTTTAGCTCATGCAACATTAATACTAAGTTCAACTCGCGCTACAACCTAGTATCAAGAGGTTACATCTCGCATAGCACCTCACACTCGCGCTCTATTGGTACTATAGAACATGAATTTCTAGCCTCACACTCGCGCTCTATTGGCTAAACAAACATGTTCTTGTTAAATCCAAGCAATTCTCATTAGGTTAATGAATTATCCAATTAACTCAAAAGTCCTAATGCTTCTTCATTTAGTTCATTGAAGTCATGTTGATCAACGTGAGCTACATCAAACACGAGATCAAGCAAAGTTCCCATTGAGGACATTTCACAAACACCTTATGGGTAACTTGAAACATTAAGTTCAATGAAGAAGATTCATGTGCAAACTCATTCATCATTAGCATCTATAGTGTTCACAATGTCACAAACATGTCTAGGGGATCCATAATCCCCAATCAAGGTCACTACTCACTCATGGTGAGATTACAATAAAAAACAAATGAAAGAGATGGAGTTTAGGAATCTAAAACCAATATGAGATCGAAGAGTAGGAGAATCCTTGTTGTTGATCTTCTTCTTCACTCAATCCACCTTGGAATTCGTGCTGGATGCTCCTCAAAATCAGTGCAAAAATCCCCCAAAAAGTCCCCCTTTGGTTTGATCTCAAACTTTCTATTTATAGCCAACATTAGGGTTTCCGGTACTGTAGCTCCAGTCGGTCGACTAGTGGGAGCTGATTTTCCCAGTCGGTCGACTGGTGCTGAGAATAAGGCTGATAAAGGAATTTCCCAGTCGGTCGACTGGCTGGTTGAGTCGACCGACTCGATTGAGACGCCTGGAGGTCCATCTGAGAAGTTCCCCAACTCGACCGACTGGAGGCGGCGAGTTGACCGACTCGAGCTTTTGAGCTGTCCAAGCTTCATGTCAGTCGGTCGACTGGCTGGTCCAGTCGACCGACTCGATGGAGGTGCTTGAGGAGCTCACTGGGACGTCTTGCAACTCGACCGACTGGTGCAGGGGAAGTTCCCAGTCGGTCGACTGGGGCTCCTTTTTGCCCAAACTAGCTCAAATCTTCGAAATTTCCCCGAGTTCTCGTGTTAAGGTCCTGAGCTCAATGGATGGTTGCTCCAAGCCTGAAATGCAATAATAATGGTCAAATGGCATCGAAATAGCATCGAGAATGGGCCAAAACTCTTCGTAAATGGGTATGTAAACGAGTCGAGGATTCGACTCATCAAAACACTCCACACTTAGAGTTTGATCGTCCCGAGCAAACAATAAGAACAAGCCAAAGAGAAACAATGGGTAAACTTTATTTCTAACTACTCTAACACATATTTACAATCTAACTCCTTTTCGTAGGTGTGACGAGTGCATTTAGCATATGCACCAAGCCTTTAAACTCCTAGTCTACCCTAGTGGATGAGTTATAGTCTCATGAGAGTTTTCAGAAAAGGGAATACTCACAAATCCCAAGTGCACTTATCCCATGAGAATTGAATTCAAGAGTGTTTAACCAAGGCTATGATTTCTCAAAGCAAATTCCTCACCCCACGCTAGGGCTATCATCACAATACCATCAAAAGGACTTTCGAACCACTTTGAGTACCTTTGAGATTGTGCATTCAAGGTCATCAATACTAGAGCTATCAATCGTCTCGTCCAAATGTCTATTCATTTTCAAGGTAATACAATAGAAGTAGAGCTTTTAGTTTGCACAAAAAGTGTCAATCGCTCGCCTATGCTAGCTAGGGCTAGTCCACGGGCTTGCGACATGGAACTCGTTCCCAAGTTTTAGGCGCTTAAGCCGTAATCCTAAAGGGAAAAGGAGTTTGTCACGAGAGTTCTTTACAAACAAGCCATAAACCAAATGAATACTCCCGTGCAAGCACATGGGTCGTCCAAGAGTCGTTCCAACTAGCACACAATGCAAATGTTGAATTCCGCACAAGTGAATAAGGATGGAAGAACATAGAGTCAAGTTTTAAGTGCCTCTTATTTTCTTTTCTTTCACCTTTTTTTTTGAATGGCCTTTGGCCTACAAATGCTTTCAAGGGGGGACTTACCTCCCTAACCCCCGGCATTTGTATCATTTTTTTTTGTGCAGGGCTTCGCCCTCTTTTGACTCCACACTTAAAACTTGACAATATGTTCAAAAAGTGTATGGAATGTGCGGGGAACACACATAAGCAAGGCACCGTGTTAGAGAACTCAAGTCACCAAGGAATATTCAAGGGGTCTAAGTTTTTCACGAAGATTTTTTTAAAAGTGCTTGCTATAGCTTGATCCAAGGTATTTCAACGAAAATACTTAGAGAATCAGATAGACGAGAGATAGCAATGATATTGGTTTTCAAGAATACATATTCAATAGACTAGGTCGGTTCTAGGTTCAAGATCCAATAAATGTGGCAAATAGGCTAGATGTGATTTATAGGAATTGGAATCGATAGTCACAAGCCTATGTGGTTAAGAACACTCTCATGTAGGGATAAGGTGCAAAAGATGCAAGTGTCCATCAAAAATGATATGCAAGGCATGCAAACATGTGAACTATGTGCATACAACCACTCCACACTTAACTCAAGCTTAGTCCCTAAGCGCAAAGAATGATAAAATAAAGGCAAAGGCGCATAGGAACTCCCCTCGTTTGTAGAGCCGATGACTAAACTCATGGGAGTGAGAAATACCCTTTGGTTGCAAATGTAGACAAAGAAGGTGAATTTTGAACATGTGCATAATATATAGGTGCATGTCCTGTAGAGTGAACAGTAGAAATGGTAAACACCTTCAATATCATATGAAATGAAGCATACAACCAAAACCAAGTCAAGGGCATATCACTCAAAATGGCCTACATCATCCAAAATTGCGCCAAAAGGCGACTTAACATCCAAAACAGTCATCCAATGTAACAAGTAAAATAGGAGATACACATGTGAGTGCTAAATGAAACATGGAATCATGATGTAGCCTCGTCGTCTCCGGGCCTAACAGAATCAACGACACCCTCATCATCAGGCGGTGCCGTGGTGCCCGTCATCAGTGGGCTATCCTCCCCAAAAGAGCGAACCGGCTCCGCGGTCTCTCCTAAGAGATGTGACCCCGCCTCCACGACTCTGGAAGCTGGCGTGGTAGGCAAGGGGGAGGCGCCACGAGGGAGAGAAAACTTTGGAGCAGCTGGGGAAGCAACTGGGCCACCAGAACCTCTGACCATAGACAACACTGTAGAGCGGAGCCACTCCCAGTCCTAGCGAGCTCTCGCGTCAGACTCTCGAACAAAATCCTCAAGGCGAGTCAAGCCGCTCCTCAACTCAGCCACTCCATCCTTCAGGTCAGCAATGTCAGAGGAGGTCCTCTGTCTCCACTCGGTCAGGTCATCGGTGGCAGTGGGAGGTCTCTCCACAGCAGCATCAACATGAGGCAAATCCTCCTGAATGAGCAGCTCCTCAGGAAAAGGGGCATCAGGCTTGTTGGCCGGAGGAGGGGAATGGATAGGGGAGGCAAGAGGGGAAGGGGTGAGATGGGTGCTGCAGTAGTGGATTCGCCCTCTTGAACAACCGCCTCCTATACGCGGCATTAGTCACGAGGTCTCCCTGATGAGGCTTCCTGTCGACCTTCCAAGTATTCCCGTCCTTCTTGACGATGTGCATTCGCTTCATGGTTTTCAAAGTAAAAGTACTCTTGGAAGGCTTGGGGCATCCCTCATGGCCGAAGGTGAAGTTACACCTAAGGGCAATCAAAGTAATCAACGAGCCTCCTCCTAAGGCGCCGTTCCTCACACCCTTCTTCACAATGTTCTTAAAACGAATAGCAAGGGTAGCGAGCCAATCGATGCCCTCCTCGTGATCAATAGCAAGCATCAGGTCCATATCCGGGAGAGTGAATGAACGAGCCTTCGCCGTCCGGGTGTTTATCCCAATAGCAATGAGATGATGGATAATCTTCCACACCGGATCGGTGATCGCTGAAGAATTATATGATGAAATGAACCACTCGTTCCTCCCTGAAATCCGCTTCCAAAATCTGCTCTGATCATGTTCGGTGTATTTCCGGGCTATGGCATCATAAGGAGGGAATCCCAACCATTCACTGATCACACTCTCCTTAATCGCAAAATTCCGTCCACCCAACACAAACTTCCAATAATATTCCCTTCCTTCCTCCCCCTCCTCTCTGATCCAATCAAACGAGCTAATAAACTCCTTCACAATCCTCTCATAGCAACCGGGATCATCATTAAGCAAAAAGCCAAAACCACAACTAGTGAGGCGTGAATGTGCCTCATCCGTGACGGCGCTATCAATTCCACGAAGGAGTCCCATGTCGGGGTAGAGAGTAGGAATGACTGTCTTCTTCTTCCTCACAATCGTGGCAAGATTGGTCCGGTGCGCCTCATCGGTAAATGCTAGAGGCTCTGAGAATGGGTAAGGAGTCGGGAAAGGTAACGGTCCATCCAATGGTCCCTCATTCAGCAATACCGGGACGATAGCACTGGAGGACGGTGCAAAAGCTGGAGGAGAGGGTCCTCTCGGCACCGGAGGTGAAGGGGCTCTAGGAATGGGTGGCACGGGAGCTCTCCTCTTCTGCGCCGGTTTCTTCGGTGGAGCCCTTTTCTTCTTGGGACGTGGCGTGGGAGAAACCGGTGCAGCATCCAATTCCTCTTCCGAGGATGAGCTAGAGTCTGCTAGCGAAGCTCTGAATTGCTTCCTCTTGCAAGACACAAGAGGCAAATCATCGTCATCGGAATCATGGTACTCATCAATTTGATCGTCAAGTGAGGGCTCATGAGCAATTTCCTTGCCTTTTTATGTGGATCGAGACGAAGAACCGGCACGAGGCATGGTTGAAATGGGATGAAACTGAATTTTCAATCAAGCAAATATCACTGAATCTTCGATCAACTCGACCGACTGGCGCTGCAAGGAAAATCCAGTCGGTCGACTGGAGGGCGATTAGGGCAAAAATGGGGTTTTTTAAAATTGGGTTCGGCGGGAGGAATTGATGCAAGGGGTATGTTGGCGGACTGATTTGGAGTGGAATGAGCGGTTGAACGGGTGGAGGGATGGCGGACGGAGCAGATCGTACGGTGGGACTCTTTCGATCCAAATCGGTGGTTGCGGGAGATTGGCCGGTTGGTTGGGGCTGAGTTGGACGGCGATGGCGAGATGATAACGAGACGACGGCGAGCAGGCGGCGAGGATTGGTGAAGGTTGGAAGTCGAAGGTGGGGTTGAGGGAGTCGATCGATATGAGAGGAGTCGGGCAAGTGGAATGAGTTTGAATGGAGAACTGGGTGTTTTGGATAGGATGATCTCAGTCAGTCGACTGGGAGGCGAGTCGACCGACTCGATTGGCTGAAAATTTGTTCCCGCTGAACCCTTGCCAACTCGACCGACTGGGTTTTTGGTCGTCCTCCAGTCGATCGACTGGGGGCAAATTTCAGCTGCAATGAATTTTTGTCTTCTATTTTGCCTCCCAACTCCACACTTAGAATTTTTCTCCGCATCACGAATGAGCAGCATTCAATATTCATACGAATTCAATTCAAACATAGTCATGCTTCACCAAGAAATCACTAGCATAAACATATTTTGCAATAAAACGCGAGCTAGGATCAAAGACTCCTCACTTAAGACATCACCATCACCAAGATAATTCATGCAAGCACAAAGCCACGCCAAACACACCAACTCATGCTTTTTGAATCATACAAGCACCAAGTTCGCATTCAAGTTCAATGAACACATGCCAAATATATATGAAATTAATAATGCATAGATGGACAACTCACAAATCGAGCTACCTCCCGTTAGGGCCTAGTTTAACGTCTTGGCAAAGACCGAGCCGAGGCTTGATACGTAGAGAAGCACACTAAGAGAAGTCCCGAGCGGGATCCCTTCTCTAGCGGCATTAGCACATAGCATTCAAGAGGGAGCTTCCAACATGTTTTGGTCTCCATGGTCCGCATGATAGATTTTGACTCTCTGCCCATTTGCTTTGAATAAATTCCCTTGATTGTCAACTAGCTCTAGATGACCATCGTCAAAAACTCTATGAATTCTATATGGTCCAAACCATCTAGACTTGAACTTCCCGGGAAATAACTTGTATCTTGAGTTAAATAGCAAGACTTTGCCTCCTACCGAGAAATGCTTCTTCAGAATGAGCTTGTCATGCCATCTCCGAGTTCTCTCCTTATAAAATTTTGAACTTTCGTAGGAGTCCAATCTGATTTCATCTAACTCATTTAGTTGAAGGAGTCTCTTTTCTCCCGTGGCCTTTATGTCGAAATTCAGCTCCTTAATAGCCCACATGGCTTTATACTCAAGCTCCACCGAGAGATGGAAAGGTTTGCCATATACTAACCGGTATGGAGACATTCCAATTGGCGTCTTGAAGGCGGTTCTATATGCCCACAAGGCATCATCAAGCTTCAACGCCCAATCCTTCCCAGACTTCCCAACTGTCTTTGTCAAAATGTTCTTTATTTCTCGATTTGATACTTCGACTTGCCCATTCGCTTGGGGATGATAAGGGGTAGAACATCTATGGAATATCCCGTGCTTCTTAAGCATAGATTCGAATCTTCTCTCCTTAAAATGGGAACCATTGTCACTTATCACCGCTCTTGGCATTCCAAATATTGGGAAGATAATTTTCTTGAACATTTTGATCACCACTTTAGCGTCACAAGATGGGGAAGCTATGGCTTCAACCCATTTAGACACGTAGTCTACCGCTACGAGAATAAAGCAATTTCCTTGTGAAGAGGGTAGAGGTCTGATGGATGCACAGTCGTTATGTGCAAACGTCAAGAATAAATTTATAATAGTCCGCTACTCGCGACTTAACTACTGGGTAGCAAGTGGTAAGTAGGGGTCGAACCCAAGGGAATCAGGGGAATAGATGTTCTTTGAGGGGGTTGTCCAGCGAGAGAGCGTGTTTTAGGTCGGTTTGTTGGTTTTAAAGCTACCAGCTAAGTGATTGATTGATTGATTGGTTGGTTGGTTGGTTTTAATACTGGAAAGTAAATTACAGTTTATAATTAAAGAGAAATGTTCGGTTTCAGGGGCCTTGTATTATATCCTGTTTATCATTGACCTTTAGTGAATTATCTAAGTATTCAAAGATGAATCGAGGCCCTTTCGTAGCGCAAGACTTGCAACATCGTTTAAAGCAACACTTGTTCTAAGCAAAACTAATTCCTCCTTTCGAAGTATCTTAGCTGTAAGTGCATCCACTTGATCTCCCAGTTACGTTATTGACCAAGTGGTGTTTTAGATAAGTCGAACTCCTCGATAAGTTTTGCTTGTGACAGCTTCCACTTACCGAGTATGATCACGAATTCCCACGGCAGAGCTTTGCTTGTGACAGCTTCCACTCAACCTTGGAAACTCTGACTTGATATATGGCACATAGAACAAGTTTTGAATACTAAGACTAGACGCTAAGTTAATAGTCTTAAAACATTTTATAATACAAGTGCGCCCCTTTTACCGAACTACTAGTTTAGCTACTATTCATCACGCTAAACATTATAACTAAGGAAATAAACAGTTGAATAAATACTAGAAATAATACTTACAACCGTTGAAGCGCCAAGGGAGCTATCCTTTATTTCCAAAGCCAAACTTTACAAATACATAACTTAGAGAGAGAAGTGTTTTTTTACAAGTGAGGGATGATTAAAATGAGGGGAGGAGCTCCTCCTTATATAGCCATGGGAGGAGGAGGAGATGGAGGCAAGTGTTGCATGGTGATTGGAGGAGAAAATGAAGGGAGGAGATGGCCACACATGGAGGAAGGAGAGGAGGAGCAAGGAGGAGGCGCCATGTGGAGGAGGAGCAAAGCCGCCGGTCATGGTGGAGGAGAGCCGCCGGTAGCCGGTGGTGGAGGAGGAGGAGGGGTGGCTTTGGCCACCTCTTGCCCAAGTGGCGAGTCATCTTGCCCAAATGTGAATTTTGTACAGTTTTGTGCAGTCTTTTCACAAAACTGTCAATGTGTTTCTTCCCCGGGCTGTCTTGAATCCTCTCCTAATTCTTCTGATTAATTTGTTATGAGTGATTCAACGTCAGGATCCTTGATATTTCTTCAGTCGGCATATGATCTTGACCTTGGATTGACTCGTAACATCTTTTCTGCTCTAAAAGCTCCTCTTTAATGTGTATTCTCTCTAAGCTCTGAATTACCCTGTAAAAATATATCTGAACTAACAAGCAAAAGTTAAATAGACAAAATGTCTAAATAAGGGGGTTATACTGTGTTTATGATTCGTATAATTTTGGTCCATCAGATCACCCCACACTTTTAGTTGTTCGTCCCGAACAATGCTATTAAAGGGCTGTACTCTAAGTTGGCTTTGAAATATGAAAATTAGACTGTGGTACTCGATCTATCCTAATTCATGCATTGCTTACTTATTACCAAATTAAACTGCGTAAATAAATAGAAGAAACTTAATACTTGTACCTCCGTGCTGAGATGCAAATTATATTGGATGTCTCGGGAGATAGCCCTTTTTAGGCTCCTGAACTGCAATCTTGGGATCGTCTCGCACTATATGGTTTTCTGGAAGCTTTCTCTAGCATGTGATTCGATTCGGGTTTCAATGGTTTGAGTACTTTGATTTTCTTTTGGCGAGGGACTGCTTTTGTAGTGACTCGGCATTTGGCCTTTGTTTTGACTTTTTGAGTTCTTCACTTTTTGTTCGGTTAAAACTTCACAATTTTGGGCCTTTGGCCTCTTGATTTGCTTCATTGAGCTTTTCACCTTTTTGTGACTGCTAGTCAATTTTCTCAAGCCTTTTTGGGAGGTCCAATCATCGCCCGCAAGCCTATGGAAATACCTCCCCGCTCCTCTCGTTTTTGCCGTTTTCGCGCAGGTCAAGGTGAGGGTCGCTCATCTATTTTCTCGGCTACTTTGACTGTCGTTTTGCGCGGGTCAAGATGAGGGTCGTTCATCTATTTTCTCGACTACTTTGACTGGAGATAGGACGGTCTGATTCCCGTCCTCGCCTTTTGCATTGCATGGCGGAGATGACATAAATTTTCACTGAAACCCGAAGTGCAGCCTCCACTGACTTCGAAAACCATATAGTTTGATCTGATCCTTTGATTGCTTGACAAGCCTCTCTAGGGCAGTTTATGTCAACTCCACATCCCTACTTATCTCAGCACAAAGGACAAATGGAAAGTTACATTCTAAGTTTTTAAACAGATGAATTTTCACAAGGTTAATGCATGAATTATGATTTATCTTTTTCACATTCTTAAGTTCATATTTTCAAAAAGATACTATTACTAAAAAAGAAAAAACAGCAAGCATGTTATTTATGTACATAGGTGGTTCTCACCCCCCACTTTTGAACGAAGGCATGCCTTAGTTCAAAAGTCATGCAAGCTTAAAACTAAATACTGAATTTAAATGACAGAAATTAAAGTGCGGAAAAGTAAGATAGTGTCGGGTTACTTCCCGACCAGTGCACTTGTTTAACGTCGTTGGCTCGACAGTACCTCGTTGTGGATTACTGGTTTGGGTCCCATGGGTGGCTCAAGTCAAACTTCGCCACCGTTCCAGTGTTGCTTCTTCCTGACTTCTTGCCGGATGTTATGTTCTGGTCAGGACTCCTTTGTTTCGGGATCTTTTCCTTCCAATACCCCGGAGGGGGTGATGGACCTTTCACTACCAGCCTTTCGAAGTTTTTGTAATTGGGACTGCCTAGTCAGGTTGCGGCATAGCAATGCTCCATCGAGGGGTCATTCTGCAGAGGTGCTTTTCCCATTCTCCTTTGAGCTTCTTCATTGATCGCACAGTTCACGGCGACTTGCTCATTAATTAAGGGGGAAAGTTGGGAAGGCCTCATGAGGCTTGGTTCTGCCTCGTTATGTTGGTTCGTGAAGAATTGATAGTAGATAGTTTCAGCTGCCTGGGTAATGATAGTCGGGTATGGCTTGGGCAGCTCGTCAGTGGTGTTCTGGACTCCTACTTTGTTGCTTCCGGTGCTTTCCATGTCTGATTCTTCAGACGGTTCAGGAGTCTCTTCCGACGGTTCGGTGGTTTCTTCTTCATCAGCCTCAGGGTCAGCTTCTTCTGTCTGCATTTCCTCGTCAGTTTGGGGTACTCGTCTTGTGGCAGCGGCCAGGCCGATTATAAGGCACCACATGTCTGCAACGGTGAAGTTTTTTGCAGACCTTCTCATAGCTTCGTTAACTCTTCCCAGCTCTTCGGCCCTCATCCCACGAAGAAATTTTTGGAGAAGAACTTTCTTCGTAAATCCATGGTGCGGGCAGCTTGAGACGATGGCATCGTAGTTCATGTAGTATTCGTCCATAGTCTCATCCCGGGATTGATGAAGGCTCATGATCTTCTCACGGGTTTCTTGGCGTAAAGATGGTGGGGAGAATTCTTTCAGGAACGCAACGCAGAGGTCTACGAAACGTTCTGCACTACAAGCAGTGGATGTGTAGTACCATATCGTGGCGAAGTCGGTTAGAGAGAATTTAAAGCATTTCAGCTTAAATTCCTCTAATACTTCGTTCTCAGGTTTGATGTGATGGCAGACGTGGTGAAAGTTTCGGCAGTGCTGTACAGGGTCTTCTCCCTCCGTTCCTCCGAACAGGGGCAGAAATCGCGTTGTCCATGCATGCGTAATGGGTGATGACATAGGGAAAAGAAAGAAAAAGAAAGAGTAGGGTAAGAACAACTATCCGACGACTGATTCCCCGGCAACGGCGCCAATTTTGATGGATGCACAGTCGTTATGTGTAAACGTCAAGAATAAATTTATAATAGTCCGCTACTCGCGACTTAACTACTGGGTAGCAAGTGGTAAGTAGGGGTCGAACCTAAGGGAATCAGGGGAATAGATGTTCTTTGAGGGGGTTGTCCAGCGAGAGAGCGTGTTTTAGGTCGGTTGGTTGGTTTTTAAGCTACCAGCTAAGTGATTGATTGATTGGTTGGTTGGTTGGTTTTAATACTGGAAAGTAAATTACAGTTTATAATTAAAGAGAAATGTTCGGTTTCAGGGGCCTTGTATTATATCCTGTTTATCATTGACCTTTAGTGAATTATCTAAGTATTCAAAGATGAATCGAGGCCCTTTCGTAGCGCAAGACTTGCAACATCGTTTAAAGCAACACTTGTTCTAAGCAAAACTAATTCCTCCTTTCAAAGTATCTTAGCTGTAAGTGCATCCACTTGATCTCCCAGTTATGTTATTGACCAAGTGGTGTTTTAGATAAGTCGAACTCCTCGATAAGTTTTGCTTGTGACAGCTTCCACTTACCGAGTATGATCACGAATTTCCACGGCAGAGCTTTGCTTGTGACAGCTTCCACTCAACCTTGGAAACTCTGACTTGATATATGGCACATAGAACAAGTTTTGAATACTAAGACTAGACGCTAAGTTAATAGTCTTAAAACATTTTGTAATACAAGTGCGCCCCTTCTACCGAACTAGTAGTTTAGCTACTATTTATCGCGCTAAACATTATAACTAAGGAAATAAACAGTTGAATAAATACTAGAAATAATACTTACAACCGTTGAAGCGCCAAGGGAGCTATCCTTTATTTCCAAAGCCAAACTTTACAAATACATAACTTAGAGAGAGAAGTGTTTTTTTACAAGTGAGGGATGATTAAAATGAGGGGAGGAGCTCCTCCTTATATAGCCATGGGAGGAGGAGGAGATGGAGGCAAGTGTTGCATGGTGATTGGAGGAGAAATGAAGGGAGGAGATGGCCACACATGGAGGAAGGAGAGGAGGAGCAAGGAGGAGGCGCCATGTGGAGGAGGAGCAAAGCCGCCGGTCATGGTGGAGGAGAGCCGCTGGTAGCCGGTGGTGAAGGAGGAGGAGGGGTGGCTTTGGCCACCTCTTGCCCAAGTGGCCGGTCATCTTGCCCAAATGTGAATTTTGTACAGTTTTGTGCAGTCTTTTCACAAAACTGTCAATGTGTTTCTTCCCCGGGCTGTCTTGATTCCTCTCCTGATTCTTCTGATTCATTTGTTATGAGTGATTCAACGTCAGGATCCTTGATATTTCTTCAGTCGGCATATGATCTTGACCTTGGATTGACTCGTAACATCTTTTCTGCTCTAAAAGCTCCTCTTTAATGTGTATTCTCTCTAAGCTCTGAATTACCCTGCAAAAATATATCTGAACTAACAAGCAAAAGTTAAATAGACAAAATGTCTAAATAAGGGGGTTATACTGTGTTTATGATTCGTATAATTTTGGTCCATCAAGGTCCCATGAAATCTATGCCCCATACGTCGAATACTTCCACTTTTAAGATGCCTTTCTGAGGCATTTCATCTTATCTAGCAATGTTGCCCATTCTTTGACATTCGTTACAAGCCTTGACGAATTGATACGTATCCTTGAATGCATTGGGCCAATAAAATCTCGATTGAAGAATCTTAGCCGTGGTCTTGGAAGCGGAACCATGACCACCATAGGAAGATGAATGACAACAAGCTATAATTCCTTTCATATCTTCTTCGGGCACACACGTTCTATAAATGTCGTCTGGGCATAGCTTGTACAAAAAAGGGTCATCCCAAAAGCACCTCGAGACATCGTGCAAAAACTTCCTCCTTTCGTTATGATCAAGGTCATTCGGGAGAATGTTTGATGGACCATAATTATACGAATCATAAACACAGTTAAACCCACTAAATTAGACCTTTTGTCTATTTAACTTTTGCTTGTTAGTTCCGATATATTTCTACAGGGTATTTTGGACTCTAGGGAGAATACACGCTAAGGAGAGGATTTTACGCTGAAAAGATATTACGAGTCAGTCCAAGGTCACGATCAAACGCTGAATGCAGAAATCTCAAGATCCTGACATTGAATTACTCAAAACAAATCCAACCGAGGAACAACCAAAGTCAGTCCGGAGCTGAAATACACCGATAGTTTTGTGAAAACTGCACAAAACTCACAAAAACTCCTCTTCCCTCCAAGGTGATCGGCGGCTCTAAGGGGAGGATGAGTCATGGGGTGACTCATCCCCTCCTTCCTCCTTCCATGGGAGCTTGCCACTTGCCCTCTTCTCCTCCACATCCATCTCCTCCTCTCCCATCTTGCCAAGTGTTGGCTCCTCATGGCTCCTCCATGGCTATAAATACATGCCTCCCCTCTCATTTGTAAACATCCCAAAATCACAATTCACTTCTCTCTCTAAGTTTGGCATTTGTATGCTTTGGTTTGAAATAATACTCCTATTGGTTCTTGAGTATTATAACAGTTTGAAATAATACTCCTGTTGGTTCTTGAGTATTATAACAGTTTTAGAGAATACTCCTGTTGGTTCTTGAGTATTCAAGTAGGATTTGGGAATACTCCTGTTGGTTCTTGAGTATTCCCCTTTACTTACTGTCTTTCAAAAACCCCCGAGTATTTAGCTATGATATCCTCCTCCATGGATATTCGTAGCTAAACTCTTCATTCGGTTGAAGGGGTGTACATGTATCATAAAATGTTTTAGGCAATTCTTAGAGCCTCTTCTCTGTATTCAAAACTTGTTCTATGTGCCATATATTAGGTTAGAACTTCCAAGGTTGAGTGGATGCTTGGAATGGCACATCTCTTCCGTGGGGTTCGTAAACATACTCGGATAAGTGGATGCTTGGAATGGCAAAGCTTATCTGAGGAGTTTGACCTTTCTAAAACACCATTTGGTTGCTCGAGAATGACTGACCAAATGGATGCACACAGGCTAATATACCTTGGAATGGGGTATTAGTCTAAGTAGAACAAGTGCTCTACGTTTTTTGCAAAAGACTAGACGGTGTCGCAAGTTGAGTGCTTGGAATGGCCTCGATTCACTTTCGAACACTTTTGCAAAAGACTAGACAGTGTGGCAAATCGAGTGCTTGGAATGGCCTTGATGCCCGTTTGAATACTTAGAATGATCACTAAGAGCCAATGATAAACAGGCAATGATACAAGGCCCCCGAAAACGAATGCTTTCCTTATATTCAAACCCCCTTGCATTTACTTTCTTAGTATTAATATCAACTGCAATCACCAACCGCTCACCTTCCAGAGGACTTGCCAATCACGCATCACCCGCTGTAAGTCTTCTTTCTTTTTATTTTCAGTATTTAATTTTAAGCCATTTACTTTTCCGCACTAAAAACCAAAACCAACCAAAAAAAGGCACTTACTTTTCCGCACTAAAACTCAATCAACCTAAAGACGCTCCCATCCTGTACAAATCCCTCAAAGAACAACTTATTCCCCTAATTCCCTTGGGTTCGACCCTTACTTACCACTTGCTACCCAGTAGTAAGGTCACAAGTAGCGGAATATAAATTAGCTTTTGCACGGAGAACACCACACCTTAACGACAGTGCGGTGGGCTCCGTCAAAACTGGCGCCGTTGCCGGGGAATTAGCCGTCGGATTAGCTGTACTTTCCTTTCTCTCTCAATTCTCGAAATCACCTCTATACAACCATGTCTCGCAAAGAAAGCCACCATGACTACCAGGATGATGACGAGATGAATCTGTTCGATCGAAACAATGAGGTGCCGCTTCCATTTGTCGATGATCCGGAACAAATCATGCGAAACCGAAGAGCTTAAGATAGGGAGGCCATCAGAAGAAACCAAGAACCACCCGGGGACCGAAATGCAGCTGGTCCTGTACAACCCCCTAGATATCTGATGGACCATAATTATACGAATCATAAACATAGTTAAACCCACTAAATTAGACTGTTGGTCTAGTTAGCTTTTGCTTGTTAGTTCCGATTTATTTCTACAGGGTATTATGGACTCTAGAGAGAATACACGCTTAGGAGAGGATTTTACGCTGAAAAGATGTTACGAGTCAGTCCAAGGTCACGATCAGACGCTGAATGCAGAAATCTCAAGATCCTGACATTGAATTGCTCAAAACAAATCCAACCGAGGAGCAACCAAAGTCAGTCCGGAGTTGAAATGGACCGATGACTTTTGGAGAAAAGATCTCAAACTCACTCATCCACTCCCCTCATGCCACATGGGGGGCGGCTCCTCCTCCTCCTCCCAAAGCCGCCGGCGGCTTTCCAAGCTTCCATGGGAGCTTGCCATGTGGAGCTCTTCTTCTCCCCATCCTTGCTCCTCCACTCATCTTGTGCCAAGTGTCATCTTCTCCTCCATCCTCCTTGGCTATAAATACATGCCTCTCCCTCACTTGTAATATAATCCTCAAATCAACATTTCACTTCTCTCTCTAAAAGTATGGTACTTTGTAAGTTTGGTTTTTGAAATAATACTCCTGTTGGTTCTTGAGTATTATAACGGTTTGAAATAATACTCCTATTGGTTCTTGAGTATTATAACAGTTTTAGAGAATACTCATGTTGGTTCTTGAGTATTCAGTAGGATTGGGAATACTCCTGTTGGTTCTTGAGTATTCCACCCCCTCTCTTCTTACTGTCTTGCAAAAACCCCCGAGTATTTAGCTATGGTATCCACCTCTATGGATATTCGTAGCTAAACTCTTTATTCGGTTGAAGGGGCGTACTTGTATTATAAAATGTTTTAGACTATTTTAGTGTTTTTTCTCTGTATTCAAAACTTGTTCTAGGTGCCATATATTAGATCAGAATTTCCAAGGTTGAGTGGATGCTTGAAATGGCAAAGCTCTTCCGTGGAAGTTCGTGACCATACTCGGGTAAGTGGATGCTTGAAATGGCAAAGCTTATCTGAGGAGTTCGATCTCTCTCAAACACCATTTGGATAAATCGGAAAAGACAATCCAAATGGATGCACATAGGCTAGTATACCTTGAAATGGGGTGCTAGTCTGAGTAGAACAAGGGCTCTACGTTTTTTGCAAAAGATTAGACAGTGTTGCAAGTCGAGTGCTTGAAATGGCCTTGATTCACTTTCAAACACTTTTGCAAAAGACTAGACATTGTGGAAAATCGGCGCTTGAAATGGCCTTGATGCACGTTTGAATACTTAGAAGGATTACTAAAATGATAAAACAGGCTATGATGCAATGCCCCCGAAACCGAATGCTTCCCTTGAATTACAAAACCCCCTCGTATTTACTTTTCTAGTATAACTGCCTTAATCAACTGCACTCATCCTCCGGAGGACTGGCAAATCACGCATCACCCACTGTAAGTCTTTCATTTTACTTTTCAGTATTTATTTTTCTGCAATTTACCTTCCGCACTCAAAACCAAAAACAACCAAAAAAGTCACTTAGTCATAGCCGCTAAAATCTCAATCAACCTTAAAACACGCTCCCTTGCTGTACAAATCCCTTAAAGAACAATGTATCCCCCTAATTCCCTTGGATTCGACCCCTACATACCACTTGCTACCCAGTAGTAAAGTCGTGAGTAGCGGACTTACAAATTTATTCTTGACGTTTGCACACGACGACTGTGCGTCCGTCAATATCCCCCACCCCCTCAACCTCGACAAGTGCCTAGGCAAGAACCTGTCTTCGACGACTACTATGGGAACAACAACTATCGCGCACCTACAATGAGAGAGCTGAATGCCCCAGATTTCGTAACGCAACCATGGTGCATCTACGAGGGCCCTGAACTGGAATACATTACCATCAACGCATCAGTGGCCCATAGCTTGCCCAAGTTCTCAGGAGCACATGGAGAATCTGCAACAACTCACCTCCAACGCTTACACGGCATTTGCCAAAATCTAAAACCCAATCGAGTGAGTATAGACGACTTCAAGTTGAAGGCGTTCTATTTTTCCCTCATTGACGCTGCAAATGACTGGTTCCTTTCATTGCCTTCCGGTAGCATCAGAACATGGGCTCAGATGCAAGGGAAATTCCTAGACAAATATTACCCGGCAGGAAGAGCAATGCAAGTAAGGAGGCAATTACAAGACATCAAGCAAGGGCCCAATGAAACCATGTACGATTACCTGGAAAAGTTCAACCACCTAGAGAGAAGCTGCTGCACCCTTGGACTGCCCGAGAAACTCATCATCGAGTACCTCATTGATGGATTAAGACCCTTAGACAAAATGCGTCTGGATGCCTCAGCTGGAGGATCAATGATGAATCTATCATTGAGCGGCATAAGGAACCTCATCGCCAACGTTGCTGAAAATACCCGGTTTAGAGAGGAGACTACTCGCCAAGATGAATTCTCCCGAACAAAAAACGTAGCACAAGCCGAGACATCAGTAAATTCCATGCCAGAAGAAATGAGACAATTAAGGGAGATGATGATTCAGTTCCTACGAAGACAACCAGTTCCAATTAAGCCTTGCAAATTTTGTGGGTCTACAGACTACAAAACTGACGCATGCCCGACATTAATATAAGAGGAACCGGTAGAAGTGAATGCAGTAGGAGGATACCATGGATACAACAACAACAACAACAACGACAGAGCCGGACAAAACAGGCAGAATGGTCAAACAACCAACCCTAGCTGGCGTAACAACAGCTACCCTCAAAAGGAAACACAACCAGCTGTCCCCCAACTAGCTCAGTCATTCTACCAACCCCCCCCCCCCACCGACAGTATAACCAGAACGCTACATCAGCAGGCCAATATCAGCAAAGAGGACCAAATCAGTACCAAGCCGGCCCAAACAATCAGCAAGAACCAAGCAAGTCGCTCGATGACACGATGAAGGAGCTCACAGGAAACATTAATCAATTGGGTACTTCACTACACCAATACCAGGCGAAAACTGACGGGGCAATTTCAGAACTAACCAAACAAATGTCCCAGCTCGCCACGGCAATGTCAACACTCACTAATGAACCTGGCAGACTCCCTTCACAAACCATCCAAAACCCAAAAGCGAATCTTAGCATGATAAAGAGGTCAAACGTGAAGGCGACACTGGGAGAAGTAGCACGATCCCCAACTTACAAACTTACAAACAAGCACTTCACCCGGAGGCATCGTCCTGATTGGAACCAAGAGGAAGACCGACCCAATGATGGCAAAACATGGGTTAAGCATGCTGACAATGGACGATATGCATTCACCGTTTGCATAAAACCACCGCCAATCATACACTCTGACATACCAGCATCTGGATGGCACAACAATAACAATTTAAAGTGGGACTCCCCAACTAATATTTATGCTTCGAAGCAAAATATTAAGGGATCCGATTATACAAATCCTAAGCCAAGGAATGGGCAGAATGGACCGACAATAGAAAGAGCCCTTACTTCAGATCATGAGCCACAACCGGAAAGAGATAAAGACCCAGGGGCCTTCACAGTCACATGCGGTATTGGTGAAGCACAGATTCATAAGTGCTTAGTCAATATTGGAGCTGCTGTCAATGCCATGCCTTCCTCCTTATATTACTTATTAGGACTGGGCCCATTAAAACCGCCCAAGTCAAATATCGAGCTTGGAGATAAATCGTGCATCCGTCCGGTTGGAGTGCTGGAAGATGTAATACTCCATGTAGGAGAGCTCGTCGTTGCTGCAGACTTTTATGTAATACAAACGGGAGAGACCAGCGAAGACGACCCTCTGATGGACCAAAATTATACGAATCATAAACACAGTATAACCCCCTTATTTAGACATTTTGTCTATTTAACTTTTGCTTGTTAGTTCAGATATATTTTTGCAGGGTAATTCAGAGTTTAGAGAGAATACACATTAAAGAGGAGCTTTTAAAGCAGAAAAGATGTTACGAGTCAATCCAAGGTCAAGATCATATGCCGACTGAAGAAATATCAAGGATCCTGACGTTGAATCACTCATAACAAATTAATCAGAAGAATCAGGAGAGGAATCAAGACAGCCCGGGGAAGAAACACATTGACAGTTTTGTGAAAAGACTGCACAAAACTGTACAAAATTCACATTTGGGCAAGATGACCGGCCACTTGGGCAAGAGGTGGCCAAAGCCACCCGTCCTCCTCCTCCTCCACCGGCTACCGGTGGCTCTCCTCCACCATAACCGGCGGCTTTGCTCCTCCTCCACATGGCGCCTCCTCCTTGCTCCTCCTCTCCTTCCTCCATGTGTGGCCATCTCCTCCCTTCATTTTCTCCTCCAATCACCATGCAACACTTGCCTCCATCTCCTCCTCCTCCCATGGCTATATAAGGAGGAGCTCCTCCCCTCATTTCAATCATCCCTCACTTGTAAAAAAACACTTCTCTCTCTAAGTTATGTATTTGTAAAGTTTGGCTTTGGAAATAAAGGATAGCTCCCTTGGCGCTTCAACGGTTGTAAGTATTATTTCTAGTATTTATTCAACTGTTTATTTCCTTAGTTATAATGTTTAGCGCGATGAACAGTAGCTAAACTAGTAGTTCGGTAGAAGGGGCGCACTTGTATTATAAAATGTTTTAAGACTATTAACTTAGCGTCTAGTCTTAGTATTCAAAACTTGTTCTATGTGCCATATATCAAGTCAGAGTTTCCAAGGTTGAGTGGAAGCTGTCACAAGCAAAGCTCTGCCGTGGAAATTCGTGATCATACTCGGTAAGTGGAAGCTGTCACAAACAAAACTTATCGAGGAGTTCGACTTATCTAAAACACCACTTGGTCAATAACGTAACTGGGAGATCAAGTGGATGCACTTACAGCTAAGATACTTCGAAAGGAGGAATTAGTTTTGCTTAGAACAAGTGTTGCTTTAAACGATTTTGCAAGTCTTGTGCTACGAAAGGGCCTCGATTCATCTTTGAATACTTAGATAATTCACTAAAGGTCAATGATAAACAGGATATAATACAAGGCCCCTGAAACCGAACATTTCTCTTTAATTATAAACTGTAATTTACTTTCCAGTATTAAAACCAACCAACCAACCAATCAATCACTTAGCTGGTAGCTTTAAAACCAACCAACCGACCTAAAACACGCTCTCTCGCATGACAACCCCCTCGAAGAACATCTATTCCCCTGATTCCCTTGGGTTCGACCCCTACTTACCACTTGCTACCCAGTAGTTAAGTAGCGAGTAGCGGACTATTATAAATTTATTCCTGACGTTTGCACATAACGACTGTGCATCCATCAAAATTGGCGCCGTTGCCGGGGAATCAGTCGTCGGATAGTTGTTCTTTCCCTCCCCTTTCTTTTTCTTTCTTTTCCCTATGTCATCACCCATTACGCATGCATGGACAACGCAATTTCTGCCCCTGTTTGGAGGAACGGAGGGAGAAGACCCTGTACAGCACTGCCGAAACTTTCACCACGTCTGCCATCACATCGAACCTGAGAACGAAGTATTAGAGGAATTTAAGCTGAAATGCTTTAAATTCTCTCTAACCGACTTCGCCACGATATGGTACTACACATCCACCGCTTGCAGTGCAGAACGTTTCGTAGACCTCTGCGTTCCGTTCCTGAAAGAATTCTCCCCACCATCTTTACGCCAAGAAACCCGTGAGAAGATCATGAGCCTTCATCAATCCCGGGATGAGACTTTGGACGAATACTACATGAACTACGATGCCATCGTCTCAAGCTGCCCACACCATGGATTTACGAAGAAAGTTCTTCTCCAAAAATTTCTTCGTGGGATGAGGGCCGAAGAGCTGGGAAGAGTTAACGAAGCTATGAGAAGGTCTGCAACAAACTTCACCGTTGCAGACATGTGGTGCCTTATAATCGGCCTGGCTGCTGCCACAAGACGAGTACCCCAAACTGACGAGGAAATGCAGACAGAAGAAGCTGACCCTGAGGCTGATGAAGAAGAAACCACCGAACCGTCGGAAGAGACTCCTGAACCGTCTGAAGAATCAGACATGGAAAGCATCGGAAGCAACGAAGTAGGAGTCCAGAACACCACTGACGAGCTGCCCAAACCATACCCGACTATCATTACCCAGGCAGCTGAAACTATCTACGATCAGTTCTTCACGAACCAACATAACGAGGTAGAACCAAGCCTCATGAGGCCTTCCCGACTTTTCCCCTTAATTAATGAGCAAGTCGCCGCGAACTATGCAATCCAAGAAGAGGCTGAAAAGCGGATGGGAAAAGGGCCTGAGCAGAATGACTCCTACATGGAGCACGCTTTCGCCATGACTGGACAAGGCAGCCCTAAACAGGAGAACACCCAGTTCAAAAAGCTGATAGTGAAAGGTCCCTCGCCTTCTCAGAGACGTTGGAAGGAGATACCATCAGAACTGGACCCAAACCCGTCATCTGCTAAAAAATCAGGAAGACTCATCGCAAGAATCAAAGTCGGTGGAATCAAGAAGTTTGACTTGAGCCACCCATGGGACCCAAACCAGTAATCCACAACGAGGTACTGTCGAGCCAACGACGTTAAACAAGTGCACTGGTCAGGAGGTAACCCGACACTATCTTACTTTTCCGCATTTTAATTTCTGTCATTTAAATTCAGTATTTAGTTTTAAGCTTGCATGACTTTGGAACTAAGGCACGCCTTCGTTCAAAAGTGGGGGGTGAGAACCACCTATGTACATAAATAACATGCTTGCTGTTTTTTCTTTTTTTAGTAATAGTATCTTTTTGAAAATATGAACTTAAGAATGTGAAAAAGATAAATCATAATGCATGCATTAACCTTGTGAAAATTCAACTGTTTAAAAACTTAGAATGTAACTTTCCATTTGTCCTTTGTGCTGAGATAACTAGGGATGTGGAGTTGACATAAACTGCCCTAGAGAGGCTTGGCAAGCAATCAAAGGATCAGATCAAACTATATGGTTTTCGAAGTCAGTGGAGGCTGCACTTCGGGTTTCAGTGAAAATTGAAGTCATCTCCGCCATGCAATGCAAAAGGCGAGGATGGGAATCAGACCGTCCTATCTCCGGTCAAAGTAGCCGAGAAAATAGATGAGCGACCCTCATCTTGACCCACGCGAAACGACAGTCAAAGTAGCCGAGAAAATAGATGAGCGACCCTCACCTTGACCCGCGCGAAAACGGCAAAAACGAGAGGAGCGGGGAGGTATTTCCATAGGCTTGCGGGCGATGATTGGACCTCCCAAAAAGGCTTGAGAAAATGGACTAGCAGTCACAAAAAGGCGAAAAGCTCAATGAAGCAAATCAAGAGGCCAAAGGCCCAAAATTGTGAAGGTTTTAACCGAACAAAAAGTGAAGAACTCAAAAAGTCAAAACAAAGGCCAAATGCCGATTCACTACAAAAGCAGTCCCTCGCCAAAAGAAAATCGAAGTACTCAAACCATTGAAACCCGAACCGAATCACGTGCTAGAGAAAGCTACCAGAAAACCATATAGTGCGAGACGATCCCAAGATTGCAGTCCAGGAGCCTAAAAAGGGCTATCTCCCGAGACATCCAATATAATTTGCATCTCAGCACGAAGGTACACGTATCAAGTTTCTTCTATTTATTTATACAGTTCAATTTGGTAATAAGTAAGTAATGCATGAATTAGGATAGATCGAGTCCCACAGTCTAATTTTCATATTTCAAAGCCAACTTAGAGTACAGCCCTTGAATAGCATTGTTCGGGACGAACAACTAAAAGTGTGGGGTAATCTGATGGACCAAAATTATACGAATCATAAACACAGTATAACCCCCTTATTTAGACATTTTGTCTATTTAACTTTTGCTTGTTAGTTCAGATATATTTTTGCAGGGTAATTCAGAGCTTAGAGAGAATACACATTAAAGAGGAGCTTTTAAAGCAGAAAAGATGTTACGAGTCAATCCAAGGTCAAGATCATATGCCGACTGAAGAAATATCAAGGATCCTGACGTTGAATCACTCATAACAAATTAATCAGAAGAATCAGGAGAGGAATCAAGACAGCCCGGGGAAGAAACACATTGACAGTTTTGTGAAAAGACTGCACAAAACTGTACAAAATTCACATTTGGGCAAGATGACCGGCCACTTGGGCAAGAGGTGGCCAAAGCCACCCCTCCTCCTCCTCCACCACCGGCTACCGGCGGCTCTCCTCCACCATGACCGGCGGCTTTGCTCCTCCTCCACATGGCGCCTCCTCCTTGCTCCTCCTCTCCTTCCTCCATGTGTGGCCATCTCCTCCCTTCATTTTCTCCTCCAATCACCATGCAACACTTGCCTCCATCTCCTCCTCCTCCCATGGCTATATAAGGAGGAGCTCCTCCCCTCATTTCAATCATCCCTCACTTGTAAAAAAACACTTCTCTCTCTAAGTTATGTATTTGTAAAGTTTGGCTTTGGAAATAAAGGATAGCTCCCTTGGCGCTTCAACGGTTGTAAGTATTATTTCTAGTATTTATTCAACTGTTTATTTCCTTAGTTATAATGTTTAGCGCGATGAACAGTAGCTAAACTAGTAGTTCGGTAGAAGGGGCGCACTTGTATTATAAAATGTTTTAAGACTATTAACTTAGCGTCTAGTCTTAGTATTCAAAACTTGTTCTATGTGCCATATATCAAGTCAGAGTTTCCAAGGTTGAGTGGAAGCTGTCACAAGCAAAGCTCTGCCGTGGAAATTCGTGATCATACTCGGTAAGTGGAAGCTGTCACAAACAAAACTTATCGAGGAGTTCGACTTATCTAAAACACCACTTGGTCAATAACGTAACTGGGAGATCAAGTGGATGCACTTACAGCTAAGATACTTCGAAAGGAGGAATTAGTTTTGCTTAGAACAAGTGTTGCTTTAAACGATTTTGCAAGTCTTGTGCTACGAAAGGGCCTCGATTCATCTTTGAATACTTAGATAATTCACTAAAGGTCAATGATAAACAGGATATAATACAAGGCCCCTGAAACCGAACATTTCTCTTTAATTATAAACTGTAATTTACTTTCCAGTATTAAAACCAACCAACCAACCAATCAATCACTTAGCTGGTAGCTTTAAAACCAACCAACCGACCTAAAACACGCTCTCTCGCAGGACAACCCCCTCGAAGAACATCTATTCCCCTGATTCCCTTGGGTTCGACCCCTACTTACCACTTGCTACCCAGTAGTTAAGTCGCGAGTAGCGGACTATTATAAATTTATTCCTGACGTTTGCACATAACGACTGTGCATCCATCAAAATTGGCGCCGTTGCCGGGGAATCAGTCGTCGGATAGTTGTTCTTTCCCTCGCCTTTCTTTTTCTTTCTTTTCCCTATGTCATCACCCATTACGCATGCATGGACAACGCGATTTCTGCCCCTGGAGGAACGGAGGGAGAAGACCCTAAACAGCACTGCCGAAACTTTCACCACGTCTGCCATCACATCAAACCTGAGAACGAAGTATTAGAGGAATTTAAGCAGAAATGCTTTAAATTCTCTCTAACCGACTTCGCCACGATATGGTACTACACATCCACCGCTTGCAGTGCAGAACGTTTCGTAGACCTCTGCGTTCCGTTCCTGAAAGAATTCTCCCCACCATCTTTACGCCAAGAAACCCGTGAGAAGATCATGAGCCTTCATCAATCCCGGGATGAGACTTTGGACGAATACTACATGAACTACGATGCCATCGTCTCAAGCTGCCCGCACCATGGATTTACGAAGAAAGTTCTTCTCCAAAAATTTCTTCGTGGGATGAGGGCCGAAGAGCTGGGAAGAGTTAACGAAGCTATGAGAAGGTCTGCAACAAACTTCACCGTTGCAGACATGTGGTGCCTTATAATCGGCCTGGCTGCTGCCACAAGACGAGTACCCCAAACAGACGAGGAAATGCAGACAGAAGAAGCGGACCCTAAGGCTGATGAAGAAGAAACCACCGAACCGTCAGAAGAGACTCCTGAACCGTCTGAAGAATCAGACATGGAAAGCATCGGAAGCAACGAAGTAGGAGTCCAGAACACCACTGACGAGCTGCCCAAACCATACCCGACTATCATTACCCAGGCAGCTGAAACTATCTACGATCAGTTCTTCACGAACCAACATAACGAGGTAGAACCAAGCCTCATGAGGCCTTCCCGACTTTTCCCCTTAATTAATGAGCAAGTCGCCGCGAACTATGCGATCCAAGAAGAGGCTGAAAAGCGGATGGGAAAAGGGCCTGAGCAGAATGACTCCTACATGGAGCACGCTTTCGCCATGACTGGACAAGGCAGCCCTAAACAGGAGAACACCCAGTTCAAAAAGCTGATAGTGAAAGGTCCCTCGCCTTCTCAGAGACGTTGGAAGGAGATACCATCAGAACTGGACCCAAACCCGTCATCTGCTAAAAAATCAGGAAGACTCATCGCAAGAATCAAAGTCGATGGAATCAAGAAGTTTGACTTGAGCCACCCATGGGACCCAAACCAGTAATCCACAACGAGGTACTGTCGAGCCAACGACGTTAAACAAGTGCACTGGTCAGGAGGTAACCCGACACTATCTTACTTTTCCGCACTTTAATTTCTGTCATTTAAATTCAGTATTTAGTTTTAAGCTTGCATGACTTTTGAACTAAGGCACGCCTTCGTTCAAAAGTGGGGGGTGAGAACCACCTATGTACATAAATAACATGCTTGCTGTTTTTTCTTTTTTTAGTAATAGTATCTTTTTGAAAATATGAACTTAAGAATGTGAAAAAGATAAATCATAATGCATGCATTAACCTTGTGAAAATTCAACTGTTTAAAAACTTAGAATGTAACTTTCCATTTGTCCTTTGTGCTGAGATAACTAGGGATGTGGAGTTGACATAAACTGCCCTAGAGAGGCTTGGCAAGCAATCAAAGGATCATATCAAACTATATGGTTTTCGAAGTCAGTGGAGGCTGCACTTCGGGTTTCAGTGAAAATTGAAGTCATCTCCGCCATGCAATGCAAAAGGCGAGGACGGGAATCAGACCGTCCTATCTCCGGTCAAAGTAGCCGAGAAAATAGATGAGCGACCCTCATCTTAACCCGCGCGAAACGACAGTCAAAGTAGCCGAGAAAATAGATGAGCGACCCTCACCTTGACCCGCGCGAAAATGGCAAAAACGAGAGGAGCGGGGAGGTATTTCCATAGGCTTGCGGGCAATGATTGGACCTACCAAAAAGGCTTGAGAAAATGGACTAGCAGTCACAAAAAGGCGAAAAGCTCAATGAAGCAAATCAAGAGGCCAAAGGCCCAAAATTGTGAAGGTTTTAACCGAACAAAAAGTGAAGAACTCAAAAAGTCAAAACAAAGGCCAAATGCCGATTCACTACAAAAGCAGTCCCTCGCCAAAAGAAAATCGAAGTACTCAAACCATTGAAACCCGAACCGAATCACGTGCTAGAGAAAGCTACCAGAAAACCATATAGTGCGAGACGATCCCAAGATTGCAGTCCAGGAGCCTAAAAAGGGCTATCTCCCGAGACATCCAATATAATTTGCATCTCAGCACGAAGGTACACGTATCAAGTTTCTTCTATTTATTTATACAGTTCAATTTGGTAATAAGTAAGTAATGCATGAATTAGGATAGATCGAGTCCCACAGTCTAATTTTCATATTTCAAAGCCAACTTAGAGTACAGCCCTTGAATAGCATTGTTCGGGACGAACAACTAAAAGTGTGGGGTAATCTGATGGACCAAAATTATACGAATCATAAACACAGTATAACCCCCTTATTTAGACATTTTGTCTATTTAACTTTTGCTTGTTAGTTCAGATATATTTTTGCAGGGTAATTCAGAGCTTAGAGAGAATACACATTAAAGAGGAGCTTTTAAAGCAGCAAAGATGTTACGAGTCAATCCAAGGTCAAGATCATATGCCGACTGAAGAAATATCAAGGATCCTGACGTTGAATCACTCATAACAAATTAATCAGAAGAATCAGGAGAGGAATCAAGACAGCCCGGGGAAGAAACACATTGACAGTTTTGTGAAAAGACTGCACAAAACTGTACAAAATTCACATTTGGGCAAGATGACCGGCCACTTGGGCAAGAGGTGGCCAAAGCCACCCCTCCTCCTCCTCCACCACCGGCTACCGGCGGCTCTCCTCCACCATGACCGGCGGCTTTGCTCCTCCTCCACATGGCGCCTCCTCCTTGCTCCTCCTCTCCTTCCTCCATGTGTGGCCATCTCCTCCCTTCATTTTCTCCTCCAATCACCATGCAACACTTGCCTCCATCTCCTCCTCCTCCCATGGCTATATAAGGAGGAGCTCCTCCCCTCATTTCAATCATCCCTCACTTGTAAAAAAACACTTCTCTCTCTAAGTTATGTATTTGTAAAGTTTGGCTTTGGAAATAAAGGATAGCTCCCTTGGCGCTTCAACGGTTGTAAGTATTATTTCTAGTATTTATTCAACTGTTTATTTCCTTAGTTATAATGTTTAGCGCGATGAACAGTAGCTAAACTAGTAGTTCGGTAGAAGGGGCGCACTTGTATTATAAAATGTTTTAAGACTATTAACTTAGCGTCTAGTCTTAGTATTCAAAACTTGTTCTATGTGCCATATATCAAGTCAGAGTTTCCAAGGTTGAGTGGAAGCTGTCACAAGCAAAGCTCTGCCGTGGAAATTCGTGATCATACTCGGTAAGTGGAAGCTGTCACAAACAAAACTTATCGAGGAGTTCGACTTATCTAAAACACCACTTGGTCAATAACATAACTGGGAGATCAAGTGGATGCACTTACAGCTAAGATACTTCGAAAGGAGGAATTAGTTTTGCTTAGAACAAGTGTTGCTTTAAACGATGTTGCAAGTCTTGTGCTACGAAAGGGCCTCGATTCATCTTTGAATACTTAGATAATTCACTAAAGGTCAATGATAAACAGGATATAATACAAGGCCCCTGAAACCGAACATTTCTCTTTAATTATAAACTGTAATTTACTTTCCAGTATTAAAACCAACCAACCAACCAATCAATCATCAATCACTTAGCTGGTAGCTTTAAAACCAACCAACCGACCAAAAACACGCTCTCTCGCAGGACAACCCCCTCGAAGAACATCTATTCCCCTGATTCCCTTGGGTTCGACCCCTACTTACCACTTGCTACCCAGTAGTTAAGTCGCGAGTAGCGGACTATTATAAATTTATTCTTGACGTTTGCACATAACGACTGTGCATCCATCACCCTCCAACAATAATATTGGGACGACCATTCCTCTACGCTACTAAAGCAAGGATCGATGTGGGCAAGGGCTCATTATCGCTTAAGTTCGGCGGCAAAATTGCAAATTTCTACATTGACAATAGCCGCACGGATACAAAGAAACCGCCAGACATTATACCTCTCTCAGATTGCGGTACACCGATTTCTGACCTACCTAAGGAGACCGAAAGAGTAATAAGACCAGCAGCTATGGTCAAAGGTCCCCCGTCTTCTCAGAAACAATGGAAAGAAAAAACACCAAAATCATGGAGTTCTAACCCAAGCAAGAAATCAGGAAGAGTCAAGGCAAAAATCAACACAGGAACGGTGGCAAAATACGACCTGAGCCACCCATGGGATCCAAACCAATGATCCAGGAATGAGGTACTGTCGAGCCAACGACGTTAAACAAAGGCACTGGTCGGGAGGTAACCCGACACCTATCTTACTTTCTGTCATTTATTTTCTGTCATTTTAGTTTTTTTTCCAATAAGTCGCTCTCACCCACTTGGTGCATAGAAGAAATGACTATTCAGGAATCGGACTTGGGTGCAACATTAAGCCAGCCGGGCCTGCGCTGAGAGTTCAAGGCCCCAGCCGAACTCCCTCGATTATCCAGCCTCATGCCATGTCGTTCACTCGACACTTTAAAGGGAGTTCTGTTCTTCCCTTTTCCTTAATGTCATTTCCTTCTCATATAATATCTGCTTGCATGGCTTTTGAACTAAGTCTTGCTGAAAGGCACGCCTTCGTTCAAAAGTGTGGGGTGAGAACCACCTGTGTACATAACATGTTTTTCTATTCCTTTTTTAATATTATCTTTTTGAAAATATGAACTTGAGAATGTGAAAAAGATAGATCTAAAATTCATGCATTTACCTTGCGAAAATTCAACTGTCTAAAAACATAGAACGTAACTTCTCATTTGTCCCTTTGTGCTGAGATAAACTAGGGATGTGGAGTTGACATAAACTGCCCTAGAGAGGCTTGGCAAGCAATCGAAGGATCGAATCTAGCTATATGGTTTTCGAAGTCAGTGGAGGCTGCACTTTGGGTTTCAGTGAAGATTGAAGTCATCTCCGCCATGTAGTGTTTATGCAAAAAGAAAAAAAGGCGAGGACGGGAATCAGACCGTCCTATCTCTAGTCAAAGTAGCCGAGAAAATAGATGAGCGACCCTCATCTTGACCCGCGCGAAACGGCAAGGATGAGAGGAGCGGGGAGGTATTTCCATATGCTCGCGGGCAATGATTGGACCTCCCAAAAAAGGCTTGAGAAAATGGACTAGCAAGCCACAGAAAGGCAAAAAGCTCGAAGAAGCAAATCAAGAGGCCAAAGGCCCAAAATTGTGAAGGTTTTAACCGAACAAAAAGTGAAGTACTCAAAGAGTCAAATCAAAGGCCAAAGGCCGATTCACTACAAAAGCTGTCCCTCGCCAAAAGAAAATCAACGACCAAACCATTGAAACCCGAACCGAATCACGTGCTAGAGAAAGCTACAAGGAAACCATATAGTGTGAGACGATTCCAAGGTTGCAGTCCAGGAGCCGAAGAACCGGCACGAGGCATGGTTGAAATGGGATGAAACTGAATTTTCAATCAAGCAAATATCATTGAATCTTCGATCAACTCGACCGACTGGCGCTGCAAGGAAAATCCAGTCGGTCGACTGGAGGGCGATTAGGGCAAAAATGGGGTTTTTTGAAATTGGGTTCGGCGGGAGGAATTGATGCAAGGGGTATGTTGGCGGACTGATTTGGAGTGGAATGAGCGGTTGAACGGGTGGATGGGATGGCGGATGGAGCAGATCGGACGGTGGGACTCTTCCGATCGAAATCGGTGGTTGCGGGAGATTGGCCGGTTGGTTGGGGCTGAGTTGGACGGCGATGGCGAGATGATGGTGAGACGACGGCGAGCAGGCGGCGAGGATTGGTGAAGGTTGGAAGTCGAAGGTGGGGTTGAGAGAGTCGATCGATATGAGAGGAGTCGGGCAAGTGGAATGAGTTTTAATGGAGAACTGGGTGTTTTGGATAGGATGATCTCAGTCGGTCGACTGGGAGGCGAGTCGACCGACTCGATTGGCAGAAAATTTGTTCCCGTTGAACCTTCACCAACTCGACCGACTGGGTTTTTGGTCGTCCTCCAGTCGATCGACTGGGGGCAAATTTCAGCTGCAATGAATTTTTGTCTTCTATTTTGCCTCCCAACTCCACACTTAGAATTTTTCTCCGCATCACGAATGAGCAGCATTCAATATTCATATGAATTCAATTCAAACATAGTCATGCTTCACCAAGAAATCACTAGCATAAACATATTTTGCAATAAAACGCGAGCTAGGATCAAAGACTCCTCACTTAAGACATCACCATCACCAAGATAATTCATGTAAGCACAAAGCCACGCTAAACACACCAACTCATGAATTTTGAATCATACAAGCACCAAGTTCGCATTCAAGTTCAATGAACACATGCCAAATATATATGAAATTAATTGTGCATAGATGGACAACTCACAAACCGGGCTACCTCCCTTTAGGTCCTAGTTTAACGTCTTGGCAAAGACCAAGCCGAGGCTTGATACGTAGAGAAGCACACTAAGAGAAGTCCCGAGCGGGATCCCTTCTCTAGCGGCATTAGCACATAGCATTCAAGAGGGAGCTTCCAACATGTTTTGGCCTCCATGGTCCGCATGATAGATTTTGACTCTCTGCCCATTTGCTTTGAATAAATTCCCTTGATTGTCAACTAGCTCTAGATGACCATCGTCGAAAACTCTATGAATTCTATATGGTCCAAACCATCTAGACTTGAACTTCCCGGGAAATAACTTGTATCTTGAGTTGAATAGCAAGACTTTGTCTCCTACCGAGAACTGCTTCTTCAGAATGAGCTTGTCATGCCATCTCCGAGTTCTCTCCTTATAAAATTTTGAACTTTCGTAGGAGTCCAATCTGATTTCATCTAACTCATTTAGTTGAAGGAGTCTCTTTTCTCCCGTGGCCTTTATGTCGAAATTCAGCTCCTTAATAGCCCACATGGCTTTATACTCAAGCTCTACCGAGAGATGGAAAGGTTTGCCATATACTAACCGGTATGGAGACATTCCAATTGGCGTCTTGAAGGCGGTTCTATATGCACACAAGGCATCATCAAGCTTCAACGCCCAATCCTTCCCGGACTTCCCAACTGGCTTTGTCAAAATGTTCTTTATTTCTCGGTTTGATACTTCGACTTGCCTATTCGCTTGGGGATGATAAGGGGTAGAACATCTATGGAATATCCCGTGCTTCTTAAGCATAGATTCGAATCTTCTCTCCTTAAAATGGGAACCATTGTCACTTATCACCGCTCTTGGCATTCCAAATCTTGGGAAGATAATTTTCTTGAACATTTTGATCACCACTTTAGCGTCACAAGATGGGGAAGCTATGGCTTCAACCCATTTAGACACGTAGTCTACCGCTACGAGAATAAAGCAATTTCCTTGTGAAGAGGGTAGAGGTCCCATGAAATCTATGCCCCATACGTCGAATACTTCCACTTCTAAGATGCCTTTCTGAGGAATTTCATCTCTTCTAGCAATGTTGCCCATTCTTTGACATTCGTTACAAGCCTTGACGAATTGATACGTATCCTTGAATGCATTGGGCCAATAAAATCCCGATTGAAGAATCTTAGCCGTGGTCTTGGAAGCGGAACCATGACCACCATAGGAAGATGAATGACAACAAGCTATAATTCCTTTCATATCTTCTTCGGGCACACACGTTCTATAAATGCCGTCTGGGCATAGCTTGTACAAGAAAGGGTCATCCCAAAAGTACCTCGAGACGTCGTGCAAGAACTTCCTCTTTTGGTTATGATCAAGGTCATTCGGGAGAATGTTTGATGGACCATAATTATACGAATCACAAACACAGTTAAACCCACTAAATTAGACCTTTTGTCTATTTAACTTTTGCTTGTTAGTTCCGATATATTTCTACAGGGTATTTTGGACTCTAGAGAGAATACACGCTAAGGAGAGGACTTTACGCTGAAAAGATAATACGAGTCAGTCCAAGGTCACGATCAGACGCTGAATGCAGAAATCTCAAGATCCTGACATTGAATTACTAAAAACAAATCCAACCGAGGAACAACCAAAGTCAGTCCGGAGCTAAAATACACCGATAGTTTTGTGAAAACTGCACAAAACTCACAAAAACTCCTCTTCCCTCCAAGGTGACCGGCAGCTCTAAGGGGAGGATGAGTCATGGGGTGACTCATCCCCTCCTTCCTCCTCCATGGTGACCTCCAACCGGCGGCTCCTCCTCTCCCTCACAAAGCCGACGGCGGCTTTGAGCTCCTTCCATGGGAGCTTGCCACTTGCCCTCTTCTCCTCCACATCCATCTCCTCCGCTCCCATCTTGCCAAGTGTTGGCTCCTCATGGCTCCTCCATGGCTATAAATACATGCCTCCCCTCTCATTTGTAAACATCCCAAAATCACAATTCACTTATCTCTCTAAGTTTGGCATTTGTAAGCTTTGGTTTGAAATAATACTCCTGTTGGTTCTTGAGTATTATAACAGTTTGAAATAAAACTCCTGTTGGTTCTTGAGTATTATAACAGTTTTAGAGAATACTCCTGTTGGTTCTTGAGTATTCAAGTAGGATTTGGGAATACTCCTGTTGGTTCTTGAGTATTCCCCTTTACTTACTGTCTTTCAAAAACCCCCGAGTATTTAGCTATGATATCCTCCTCCATGGATATTCGTAGCTAAACTCTTCATTCGGTTAAAGGGGTGTACATGTATCATAAAATGTTTTAGGCAATTCTTAGAGCCTCTTCTCTGTATTCAAAACTTGTTCTATGTGCCATATATTAGGTTAGAACTTCCAAGGTTGAGTGGATGCTTGGAATGGCAAAGCTCTTCCGTGGGGTTCGTAAACATACTCGGATAAGTGGATGCTTGGAATGGCAAAGCTTATCTGAGGAGTTTGACCTTTCTAAAACACCATTTGGTTGCTCGGGAATGACTGACCAAATGGATGCACACAGGCTAATATACCTTGGAATGGGGTATTACTCTAAGTAGAACAAGTGCTCTACGTTTTTTGCAAAAGACTAGACGGTGTCGCAAGTTGAGTGCTTGGAATGGCCTCGATTCACTTTCGAACACTTTTGCAAAAGACTAGACAGTGTGGCAAATCGAGTGCTTGGAATGGCCTTGATGCACGTTTGAATACTTAGAAGGATCACTAAGAGCCAATGATAAACAGGCTATGATACAAGGCCCCCGAAACCGAATGCTTTCCTTATATTCAAACCCCCTTGCATTTACTTTCTTAGTATTAATATCAACAGCAATCACCAACCGCTCACCTTCCGGAGGACTTGCCAATCACGCATCACCCGCTGTAAGTCTTCTTTCTTTTTATTTTCAGTATTTAATTTTAAGTCATTTACTTTTCCGCACTAAAAACCAAAACCAACCAAAAAAAGGCACTTACTTTTCCGCACTAAAACTCAATCAACCTAAAGACGCTCCCATCCTGTACAAATCCCTCAAAGAACAACTTATCCCCCTAATTCCCTTGGGTTCGACCCCTACTTACCACTTGCTACCTTGTAGTAAGGTCACGAGTAGCGGAATATAAATTAGCTTTTGCACAGAGAACACCACACCTTAATGACAGTGCGGTGGGCTCCGTCAATGTTGCACGTCAAATAGTTCACATAGTCCGCGTACCAAGGGGCATTCTCTTCTACACTAAGCAAATATTCTCCGGTAAACGAGTCTCCTATAGGTGACGAGAATTGTTTTGAATCATGAAGCTCAACTCTTGAAAGATGGTCCGCCACTACATTTTCGACCCCCTTTTTATCTTTGATTTCAATAGTGAACTCTTGCAAAAGAAGGATCCATCGAATAAGTCTTGGCTTTGCATCTTTCTTTGTCATCAAATACTTAATAGCGGCGTGATCTGTGTAGACGATTGTCTTGGATCCCACAAGGTATGGTCTGAATTTTTCAAAGGCATATACCACGGCTAGCAACTCTTTCTCGGTGGTAGTATAGTTCATTTGAGCATTATCTAGCACCTTGCTCACATAGTAGATCACATGGAGTCTCTTATCGACTCGTTGTCCCAAAATGGCTCCAATAGCATAATCGCTTGCGACGCACATAAGCTCGAATGGAAGATCCCAATTCGGTGGTCGCACTATGGGTGCCGATACAAGGGCTTTCTTGAGCTTTTCAAATGCCTCTAAGCAATCTTCATCAAAGTTGAATTGCACATCATTGCATAGGAGATGAGTTAGCGGCTTGGCAATCTTTGAGAAGTCCTTAATAAATCTCCGGTAAAAACCGGCATGGCCTAGGAAACTTCTAACTCCTTTTTGATCTTTTGGTGGTGGTAGTTGCTCAATAACTTGAACTTTTGCTTTATCAACTTCCACACCTCTACTAGACACCAAATGCCCAAGCACAATTCCCTCTTGAACCATAAAATGGCACTTTTCCCAATTTAGCACTAAACCCATTTCAATGCACCTAGCAAGAACATGAGAAAGATTCGTTAAACAATCATCAAATGAAGTTCCATGAATAGAGAAGTCATCCATGAAAACTTCCATGCATTTCTCAATGTAATCGCTAAAAATAGACATCATGCATCTTTGAAACGTTCCCGGTGCATTGCATAACCCAAAGGGCATGCGTCTAAATGCAAAAGTTCCATAAGGACATATAAATGTAGTTTTTCCTTGGTCATTAGGCAAAATGGGAATTTGATGAAATCCGCTATAACCATCTAGGAAACAAAAGTATTCATGTCCCGCAAGTCTTTCAAGCATTTGATCAATAAAAGGTATGGGAAAGTGATCTTTCTTAGTTGATTTGTTCAATTTCCTATAATCAATGCACATCCTCCATCCATTTACGGTTCTAGTAGGGACCAACTCTCCCTTATCGTTTTGCACAACCGTAAGTCCTCCCTTTTTGGGGACGACATGGATGGGACTTACCCATTCCGAATCCGGGACCGAATAAATGATTCCCGCATCTCTTAGCTTAGTAATTTCTTTAAAGACAACTTCGCTAAGGTTAGGGTTCAATCTCCTTAAAAACTCCGTAGAAGGTTTTGCATTCTCATCAACATTTATCCTATGCATGCATAACGAAGGGCTAATTCCCTTAAGATCATCAATAGAGTACCCCAAAGCTTTTCTATTATTTTTCAAGACATGCAAAAGTTTGGACGTTTCATTCTCATTCAAGGTTGCACCAACTATAACCGGGTGCGTAGAATTAGACCCAAGAAACTCATACCTTAGATTCGAAGGTAGAGGTTTTAACTCTCCTTCGAATTCCTTACCTCTTGGCATTTGGTTTTCTTCACCTTGATAAGCATCAAATAATTTATCTCCTTCCGCCAAAGTCAAGTCACACATTTCCTCATCTTCCATATCCATTAGTGGGGTAAAAAGCATACTAGAATCATCTAAGTCCATGACTTCGCTTTCAAAAGATGTTAGCTCAAGATTTTCACAAGATATATCAAGCAAATTGCATTCAAAAGATGAAGTGGGAGCTTTCATGGCATTTTTCAGAAAAAATTTCAACTTTTCATCCCCTATTTTCAATTCAATAGACCCTTCTCCACATCTAATGACAGCCTCAATGGTGTTAAGAAAAGGTCTACCAAGAATAACGGGCATTTCTTGCTCAACATCCATTTCTAGCACATAGAAGTCTACGGGAATAAAGAATTTACCAACTTTAATAGGCACATCCCTAAGAACTCCCCTAGGGATTCTAGAACTTATATCGGCTAGTTTCAATGAAATAGTAGTAGGATGAAGTTCACCCACATCAATTTGCTCAAACAATGAATAGGGAATTAAAGAAATGCTAGCTCCCAAATCACACAATGCCCTATCAATTTCAATCTTTCCTAAAGAGATAGAAATAGAAAATGATCCATGATCTTGCATTTTCTTAGGCATTCTACTTTGCACAATGGCGCTACACTCAACATTCAATGCTACCATGCTAGATTCGTCAATAACTCTACGATTAGACACAATATCTTTCAAGAATTTTGCATAGGTAGGATTTTGAGTGATTACCTCATGGAATGGAAGCGTGGCATACAACTTTTTCAACATCTCCACAAATCTTTGGAAGTGGGCATCTAGCTTGCTCTTTTTTAGCCTTTGAGGGAAAGGTATCACGGGCACATATTTCCTCCTCAAAATCGGCTCTCCCTCTTTTTCCTCTTCTCCGGTAGGGGCTTGAAGTTCAACTTCGGCATTTTCGTTGGCAACTTCCTCGTCTACCTCTTTAGAGTTAAGATTTGATTTTCCTTGAGGGGTTGGCAAAACCTTTCCACTTTTCAACGTGATGGCATCAACATGTTCTAGGGAATTCACATCCGGTTGAGAAGGGAGCTTCCCAATTTGCTTCATATGGGCATTTTCTTTAGCAAGCCTCTTATTTTCGGCCACTAGTTCCTCCATCTTCTTGTTGGTCTCTTTTTGGCTTTCAAGCATTTGTGCCATCATAGCCATCATAGGATTATCTTGAGGATTGGAAGAAGCTTGCCCTTGATGATGAGAATTCCCTTGATCATTCATAGGAGATTTGGCTTGATAAGGCCTTTGAGAGTTTCCTTGAGAATATTGAGAGTTTTGGGTGGAGCCTTGACCTTGAGTAGAATAAGAATTTTGCCCTTGATTTTGGTTAGAGCCATACCCTTGTCTTTGGTAACTCCCTTGATAAGAATTTTGCCCTTGAGGCATAGGAGTGAAATTGGAGTCATTGGCCATTCTTCTTTGCGGATGCTCGTAATTTCTTGTGATGGGATTAGAGTTTTGAGCATAATTTCTTTGTTGATTCACATAGTGGGCCTCTTCATACCCATCATCATCATCTTCATATCTCCCATCGGGACAAGCTTTCGTAGAATGCCTCGTGCTAGAGCTTATGAAACAAGGTTGTTGGACCGGATTCTTCTCTTTTTCATTCTTCGGTTTAGACACCTCCAAAGCATTTACCATGCTTATCATGGTTTCCATCTTCTTTTTCAAATCACTAAATTGATCTTTAGTCACATAATTCAAAGAATCCTCTCTAGACTTAGCCATTTTCTTGTGATCGACTCCTTGATATCTATCGAAATTTGTGGCGATCTTCTCTATGACTTTAAATCCTTGGTTTGCCGGTAACTCCATGATTGCACCACCACTAGCCGTGTCCATTTGGCCTTTGGCCTCTTTGCTCATGCCAAGATAGAAATATCTCATAAGATCCGCTCTTCGAAAGTTATGGTGAGGGCATTCCTTTAAATAATGCTTGAATCGATCATAGGCTTGATGAAATAGCTCATTATCCCTTTGAGAGAACGTCAATATAAAATCAGTGAATTTCTTTGTCCTTGATGGTGGAAAGAATTTGGTGAGAAAAGCATTTGCTAGCTCGCTCCAAGTCCTAAAGGATCCCGGCTCTTGGTTTTGCAACCATTCCTTCACATCTCCGTATAGTGAAGACGGGAAGAGCTTTAGATAGACATATTCCACGGGTACATCCCTTGGCTTATAAGTGCGGCAATATTCTTGAAAGCTTGCCAAATGGGTAGAAGGATTCCCAACTCCTTGGTATTGATCATGAGTCACCATATGGACTAAGGAGGACTTCACATCAAAATCAAATGCATCTTCATCCGGGGGCACAATAGCCGAGCCATTCCCTTCAAGGGTAGGGGTCATATAATCCCCAACGGGTCTCTCACCATCCTCGTCATCATATCTATAATTCCTTAGATTCCTTTGAGGAAAGGGAGGATTCCGTATAGGATTTTGATCATCAACATTGTTCCGTCTAGCGGGAGGATCTTCTTCCCTATCCTCTTCCATTCTAAAGTTTCGGTTGTTTCTTTGAAGAGCGGGAGGGTTCTCTATCTCATCTTCCATTCTAAATCCCGGTGGCAAGTAAGGTAGTGGGTTTAGGAGTGGAGGTGGACGAGGTCTTGGGCCTTGGAAAGCCGGAGGAACAATAGGATCAAGGGGAGGTGGGTTCTTGCGAGGTCTACCTCTTGGTTTCTTGACGGTTGGGAGGTTTGAAGTTGAACCGGTAGCTACTTGTTTTTACCCCTTAAATCTTGTGTTCATTCAAGTGCCTGCGAGAACAAGAGAAATTCTTAGCAATAAAAGGCAAGAGAAGCTAACACGATCAAGCTCAAAACAAGCAATAACTATCGAGCAAGGGAAAGTAGACAAACTAAACAATCTAGTAGCACCTAGTTAATTGACCTATCCCCGGCAACGGTGCCATTTGATCGCTTGCAAATATAGCTGAAGTATTCGAATAAGAATCCAAAAACTTATGCTAGGTCACGTCAATCAAAAAATTTATATTGACTCGGGTGAACCGAGGTCGAACCCAAAAGATAGGTGATTAAACTAATGGTGCTAACAATAAGATTAGAATGTCTATTGTTTGGGGGGTCTATTTTTCAATCCAAAGTGAGATTAAATTTGCAAAAGGGTTAACTTCCAATTAAAAGATGACTAGGGATTACTTCACCACCTAGACAATTATTATGACAATGGAATGATATACCAATGATGAAAACACATGCACGCGTATAGACTTTAGCTCATGCAACATTAATACTAAGTTCAACTCGCGCTACAACCTAGTATCAAGAGGTTACATCTCGCATAGCACCTCACACTCACGCTCTATTGGTACTATAGAACATGAATTTCTAGCCTCACACTCGCGCTCTATTGGCTAAACAAACATGTTCTTGTTAAATCCAAGCAATTCTCATTAGGTTAATGAATTATCCAACTAACTCGAAAGTCATAATGCTTCTTCATTTAGTTCATTGAAGTCATGTTGATCAACGTGAGCTATATCAAACATGAGATCAAGCAAAGTTCCCATTGAGGACATTTCACAAACACCTTATGGGTAACTTGAAACATTAAGTTCAATGAAGAAGATTCATGTGCAAACTCATTCATCATTAGCATCTATAGTGTTCACAATGTCACAAACATGTCTAGGGGATCCATAATCCCCAATCAAGGTCACTACTCACTCATGGTGAGATTACAATCAAAAACAAATGAAAGAGATGGAGTTTAGGAATCTAAAACCAATATGAGATCGAAGAGTAGGAGAATCCTTGTTGTTGATCTTCTTCTTCACTCAATCCACCTTGGAATTCGTGCTGGATGCTCCTCAAAATCAGTGCAAAAATCCCCCAAAAAGTCCCCCTTTGGTTTGATCTCAAACTTTCTATTTATAGCCAACATTAGGGTTTCCGGTACTGTAGCTCCAGTCGGTCGACTGGTGGGAGTTGATTTTCCCAGTCGGTCGACTGGTGCTGAGAATAAGGCTGATGAAGGAATTTCCCAGTCAGTCCACTGGCTGGTTGAGTCGACCGACTCGATTGAGACGCCTGGAGGTCCATCTGAGAAGTTCCCCAACTCGACCGACTGGAGGTGGCGAGTTGACCGACTCGAGCTTTTGAGCTGTCCAAGCTTCATGTCAGTCGGTCGACTGGCTGGTCCAGTCGACCGACTCGATGGAGGTGCTTGAGGAGCTCACTGGGATGTCTTGCAACTCGACCGACTGGTGCAGGGGAAGTTCCCAGTCGGTCGACTGGGGCTCCTTTATGCCCAAACTAGCTCAAATCTTTGAAATTTCCCCGAGTTCTCGTGTTAAGGTCCTGAGCTCAATGGATGGTTGCTCCAAGCCTGAAATGCAATAATAATGGTCAAATGGCATCGAAATAGCATCGGGAATGGGCCAAAACTCTTCGTAAATGGGTATGTAAACGAGTCGAGGATTCGACTCATCAATATACCTTCCATCCTCTCCCCATCATCTCCAGTTTTCTCCTCCACGGCTGAAGTTGTTTTCTCAGCCACTCCTCCGTCCAGAACAGAAAGGTAACTACATTTCAAATGTATTTTGAATTGCAAATGGTAGTTCCTTTGCACAATACTTGGATTTTTTTTTCAAAATGAAGAGTTTTATGTATATATGTGTGGGGAGGACCCTTTTAGACGAGTTGCAGCAGCTCCCCAATATGTTATATAAGTTGTTTTACATGTATATATGTATGTAGGTTCATAAACGTTCATTTTTCATTGTCAAATGGCATCATGTTTTGGTTATGTACTTTGTATATTAACTTTGTTCCTTATTTTTGTGTTGTATGATCATCATTTTGAAGGTGCATTTCAATTGTAGCCATGGATAAAAGTTGGATGGGGTCGGAAAGGGGTACTTCTCGTTACATTCAAGGGGTTACTGATTTTGTTAAGTTTGCAAAGCGAAGTGGAGAAGATACACATGTTTGTCCTTGTAGAAGGTGTTTGATGATTAGAGATAGATTTACATCGAAGGAAATGTTTGTCCATTTGATTAACAATGGGATGATGAATGGTTACTATACGTGGAGATCACATGGTGAAGAGAGTAGTGAACCTTCAGCGTACATATTGAGGCAACAATGGCTTGCGGAGAGGTATAGTGAAAGTAGTTGTGGCAGAGGGCATCCTCAAGGGAACCCAACTATAGATATTATTCGAGATGCATTTCCCTTTCAAAACATGGATCGTGAGGATTAGATGAATATGGATACAGATGATGGTGATTTAAGGAGTAAAGATGGCTTACGAAAGGTACAATAATCTTATAGGCGAAGCTCAGACTCCATTATATAGTAGTTGTGACAGCACCGTTCTTGAAACTATTTTGAGGGCAATGCAACTGAAAGTTGAGAGTCGAATGTCAGACAAGAGCTTCAATAAATATCTACAGGTCACTAAAGCAATTCTACCTCGCGATAACAAGTACCGAAGTTCTTATAAAGATGTGAAAAAAGTTTTGAAGAATATGGGGTTGGGTTATGAGATAATACATGTTTGCGAGTATGGTTGCATATTGTACTATAAAGAGAATAAGGATTTTCTTAGTTGCCCCGTGTGTGGAGAGGAACGGTACACTACAGTTGGAAGTCAAAGACAGGTTCCAAAGAAGACGGTTAAGTACTTCCCATTGACTCCTAGACTGTAGTGCCTATATATGTCATCCGATCTATCGGGGCATATGAGGTGGCACATTGAAAGAAACGTTCATCATCCGGATAACAATAGGCACCCCACAGATGGGGAATCATGGCAAACATTTGACAAGGAATTTCTAGAGTTTGCAAATGAGAAGAGGAATGTCCGACTTGGGTTAGGAATTGATGGTTTCAATCCAATCAGAGCATCGAGCCTATCCCACAGTAGATGGCTTATTGTTCTTATTCCTTACAATGTGCCACTACATGGATGTATGAAGAAAGAGTTGAACATACTTTGTATGTTGATATCAGGACCGAAATCTCTTGGAAAATGCTTGAACGTTTTCATGAGGCCTCTTATTGAAGAGTGAAAGATGTTATGGGAAGATGGAGTGTATACTTTTGATCGATATCATGGTTCTTCGTTCATTATGAAAGCATCGGTGATGTGGACTATTAGTGACTTTCCGGGTCTAGGCATATTGGAGGTCGTAAGACAAAAGGGTACAAAGCTTGTCCCTTATGTCTAGATGAAATTGATGTTATGCATCTAACTGGGAGAATGCCATATCAAGGCCACCGTAGATGGCTCCCTAGTGGTCATGACTGGAGGTCTGCAGCCAATACATTTAATGGGAGAATTGAGACTAGGGATCCCCTCTCATTTTTTGGTCCTGATATATTCTACCAAATTATGGGTCATGATTATGCCACTCTTAGCTTGCATCCAAAGTTTAAACCCAGAGGAAGCACTGAGAGGCTTTGTTGGACACACATTTCTACATTTTACGAGTTCCCTTATTGGTAAACATTTTCTCAGCCTTACTCACTTGATGTGATGCATATTGAGAATAATGTTTTTGACAACAAAATTGGCACGATACTTTGTCTCGAGGGTAAGACTAAGGATGATGTAAAGGCTCGTAAAGGGTTGGAAGAGCAAGGGATCCTAAGAAAATTATGGTTCAAACCAACCGGTTCAACTTCTAAGAAAGGTAAAGAAAAGGTTACAAGGGCACCTTACACAGTAACTCCGAGTGAGAAGGTTGAGATACTTGAATATATGAAAGATGCTAAGTATCCATCAGGATATGCAGGAAGCCTGAGGAGCAAGATTAATCTTAAAGACAAAAGATACATGATTGTCACGTGTTGTTCCAACGTCTGTTTCCGGTTTATATTCGACCTTACTTGCCATTTTATGTGGTTGAACCGCTTATAGCATTATCCCACTGGTTTCGGAAGTTTTGTTGTAGAGAGTTCCAAAAAGAGGAGGTCCATCAATTGAAGTTGGATATAGTGAAGATTTTATGTCAATTAGAGAGGATTTTCCCACCGGCATTTTTTACCATAATGGTACACCTTATGGTTCATTTCCCTGATCAAATTATTTTGAAGGGGCCAGTACACTATAGTTGGATGTACCCCATGGAAAGGTATTGAAAAAGTCCTTTATTACCTCATATGAACATATACATATGTGCCATGCATTGCTTAATTATGTCTTGTATTATATGCAGGCAACTTGGACAGTACAAGAAGTTTGTGAGGAACACACGGTATCCAGAAAGATGTATTGCAGGACAATACGTGGCACAATAGGTCTCAAACACAACCACACGGCTGTGTACTTTATCTCCCATCTCCCTTCCTTTGAACTGTGACAACCCATACGCATCCACTGTTATCACCGCCATCCATCCATCTATCCACCATCATGTCGTCGACATACCAACATGCCAACAAAGAAGAGAACACTAAGCGAGGTGACGGAGGCTAGGAAGGCAAAAGGGACTATAAAGCTAAGGAGTGCGAGTTCTAGGAAGGCAGCAAAGATTCTGATGCAGACAGATTAGCGAAAAATCAGGATTGTGGCGAAATAGCAGGATTGGAGTTGCCGGTGTCCGTTTTCAGCCCATAATACCTTGTTTTGAGCGGAACGACGAGACGATCAGAAATCACGAGCTTTGCTCGTGTAGTATGGGCTTTTTTGGGCATCCGAGATCGTTTCCTATTTTATTTCGAATTTTTAATGTTTTTAGAAATTTTCGGTTTTTAGTAATTTCCGTATTAGGGTTTCGTTTTATTTTCCTATTTAAGTAAACTTATGTAATTTCATTCGGCAGCTTTTGAATAATGAAAAAACAGAATTAGAGTTTTTCCTAATCCCGGCTTTCTCTGCGTTTGCTCTGCATTATCTGGTATCAGACTACGGTGGTCCTACGCGATGGCTAGAGGAAGACCAAGCGGCGCTGCTGCGGCTGTGGAACGTGATATCGAGGATTTCAGAGATCGTGAGACTACTGACCTGCGCCGGCAGGTTGCATATCTAACTCATCGTTTGGGCGAACTTGAAGCCCATCATGTCGATGCCGACATCGTGGCTAAGAATAACCTGTTCGCGGAGCCAGACATTCGGCGTGACCGACGGTGGGGGCTTGGGTTCCGAGTTGATATCCCTGTCTTTGATGGCGGAGAGATGGGGCATCGTCACGCGGAGTCCCCTAAAGTTTGGAGTTCCCGTGGACTGTTTACGCATGATGCTCCCGAGGATGTCCCTGTTCCAGAAGGGGATCCTGTTTTTGATGTATATGATGCTGACGTAGTTGAGGCTGGAATTGATAATGGTGTTGAGATGCCAGAAACTTCAATTTTGAGTGGAGTTGTCGGTGTCGCCGAGCGTGGGATCGCTACTGTGGGGGCGGTTGAAACAGCTATTGTGACGGATGTGGGAGATGACTTGTTGGAAGTTGCTGGGGTGAAGTTAACTGAACAAGGTGATTCTGATGTTGATTCTGTCGATGTTGATGTGAATGCTTCTGAGCCTGGAGTGGCTGTTGTTAAGGATGTGAAACCCTTGATTGAAACAAGCACGGGTTTTGAAAAGCCTGAGGAGGATTCGGTTGCAACTCAAGATGCGGAAAAGGAGATTGATGTTGAAGAAACTTCAATTTTAAATGACGTCATCTCTGAGCGTGGAATTGATAATGTGGAGGAGATTCAACCAGCTGTTATTAACCCTGTGGCAGAGCGCTTGTTTGAGGTTGATGGGGTGACATTAACGGCACAAGGTGATTCTGTCGTTGAGTCTGTCAATGTTGACGCTGTTGCACACAAAGGCTCAAATTTGGCGTTGGACAGTGCTGTTCCCCGCGAGCGCTCGGACTTATTGACCCTGCCTAGCCATGCTCGCACTCCGGATGTGTTCAAGGTTAAGCATTTGATTCTGTTTCACGGTGCGTCTTCTGATACGGAGATGGGTTCGGATTCGAGGATGAATCTTTTCGACCCGGGAGGGAATGATGCAGACAGATTAGCGAAAAATCAGGATTGTGGCGAAATAGCAGGATTGGAGTTGCCGGTGTCCGTTTTCAGCCCATAATACCTTGTTTTGAGCGGAACGACGAAACGATCAGAAATCACGAGCTTTGCTCGTGTAGTATGGGCTTTTTTGGGCATCCTGGATCGTTTCCTATTTTATTTCGAATTTTTAATGTTTTTAGAAATTTTTGGTTTTTAGTAATTTCCGTATTAGGGTTTCGTTTTATTTTCCTATTTAAGTAAACTTATGTAATTTCATTCGACAGCTTTTGAATAATGAAAAAACAGAATTAGAGTTTTTCCTAATCCCGGCTTTCTCTGCGTTTGCTCTGCATTAGATTCACACACCAGAACCTACAAATAAGAAGCCTCCTCTGGCAAAAAAATCGGCGACGAGGCCTACAACTATGAAGAAGAGGCCAGCGAAGGTGCAACTCCCAAGAAGCCCAGAGCGAGTAGTCCAACAAAGAAGGCCCAGATTGTAGTTGCAACTGCTACTGATGTCGTCCCAGCTGCTTTTGGAGGTATGACAAGCCAAAGAAAGTAACTAAGTCAGTACAAACAACCCTCTATCGTTCACCTAGACTTTCTAGCAAGCTTAGAATAGAAAATCCTAACAAAGATGCATCCTAAACCCTAGATTCACCAGTTTCTGAAAATACTGAAGAATGTCCCCAGTTAGTTCCCCTACTGCCCCCCCCCCCCTCGAAATACCCTAGTCGTACTGTGTCATTCTTCCACCTAGCCAATAGCAAGTATCCCTCCCTTACACCTTCACCTGCTGTCTCTGATTAACCCCCTGATCAACAAAAAGAGACACTTGAAAATGAACCAAGTGTTGAACCAAGCAATACCCCAAGACTAACTCCTATTGATCATACAAATGGCACTAATGAACCAAGTGTTGAAACCTCTGAAGAGGGTGTGGAATAGTCTAATGAAAACAGTCAGCCAGTTAGCCACAACGAGGAGATTCACGAAGAACCACTTAGCATCCGTTGCAAGAAGAGGTCGCCTTCGCCGTCTGAAGGTAATAACATTGTCAATTTATTAATTATTTGGTAGTATTGAATTACTTATGTACTAATTTAATCTTATTTCAATGTTACGAAATACGGGCTTGAGGACACACCCCCTGTTTCTGAAACTGAACCGCTAAGAAGAGGAAGCGTCGGGGCGTGGTTTGTGACGCGAAGATTGCTAATTTGGTTCACACACTTGCGGTGCAGATAACAGTGAAATGTTCTGTGGATGCAAATGGACCAGTAGTGAAGAAAGTCCGGAGTATGATGTGCCACCAAATTGGGGCATGTGTGCGATAGAAGAGTCCAATGCTAGCACCCTCATACAGCCAACTACATGAAGAAGACTGGGAAATAGTCGTTAACTATTTAAGCATAAGTTCTAACCCAATATTTACAAGCATTTTGGTTGTTTGATTGTGTTGTTAAATAGTGCCTCACTTGTGTCATTCTAATTGTTTTGTAGCCTCATTTTATTTTTCCGAAGGATGACACTCTGTTGTGGGAGTATATAACAAGAACTGTAAATAACCGCTACAAGAACTGGAAGTCAGACTGCTTCCATCACTATCTGAGGTATGGGGAGAAGGTGCCTAAGGAGTTTGTCCACCGCAAGGAGCGGTGGACTTGGCTGGTTAATCACTTCAAGGAGCCTGCACAGCTGGTACTGTGTTTTCTAAATTACTTTTTTTTGTAACAAAAATTATTATAAGATTTTTTTGTTATAATTCTTAACTTTCTATCTGATTATGAAGGCAAAATCGGAAAGAATGAAAGCTGCCCGAGATGCAAAGATGAACCATCACTGCAGAAAGACCACTTTCTCCATGAAGGCAATCGAGCACCAAGAGAAAGGCCACGAAGCCCAACATGTCGCAACATATCAAGATGCATATTCCCTGGAACCTGAAAGTGCTGACATAGTGGTATTCCTTGTTAATCTTTGTTCTCATTTATATATGTGTTGATAAATAAGTCGTGTTTTGGAACCTGTGAATGATATTGTGGATTATGTTCCAATGATTGTGAATTTGTTCTGTGAATAAATTATGATCAATTGTTCTGTTCAGTGTGTAGATGTTATCATATTTCACTTCGTCATTTGTTATGATCATTTGTCTTTAAGTATGTTATGTTAATATGTCACTTAAAGTTTGTCGTGAAATTATAATTTTTCTGTTCATTGTTGTGTTCTTTGTGTAAATGTTATCAGATCAATGTTCTCATTGATGAATTTATTTTACTCTTCTTCTGCATAGGACAAAATCAATGCCGAGGTGAAGCAGCTGATTGATGATAAGCATTCAGATGATCCAAGCATCATTGCCAACCCTCTCCCAATGAGTACCCAGCTGGATATAACTTCAAGAGCTGTCGGGCAAAAAAAAAGGGACTCAAGTTTCTGGAGTGGGTGGGAATTTTAAGAGGCCTCCTCGCCCAAGAGGCGGGGCAGCTACCAAAGCGTTAAAGGAAGAGCTTGTAACGGAAAAGGAAGAGGCTGCAAAAAAGATGCCGAGTTTGAGGATAGGCTGAAGGCTCTTGAAGAAATGCTGCGAGGGGCTCCTTCTGGACATTGGGGTAATGCTTCTGATAGTACGAGTTTTGCTCTCCCAACTCTCTGAATACTTATGATGAAATTTCTGAACTTTTGGTTTTATGATGTGGACAAGTTTTTCCATGTATACTGAATGCTGGATATGTCCAGCTATGTACTTTGTGAACTATTTTGTGTACTTATGAATCATTTCTTTTGGTTGTTGTAGCAGATTTGTGTTACTATTACTAGTTGTACAATTATAACATGGATGTTTTGCAGTATCTTATGCGGTTGTAAACAATACAAAAAAAGCATAATACCAGTTCTTACGTGACATGGATGACTGACAATGCACACATTCATACTTATGTGAATGAAATAAGGACGCCATTTAATCTGTTCTACGTGACTGACATTATATAATATATAATACCACTTATACGACACACTTTGTGCAGTAAAATTAGTATTGATACCTTGTAAAAAATACACTTATGTGACACATGTAACGACTTATGTGTCACATTTAAGGTAATGTCACTTAAGCTCTTATATGACTGTGTGTTTTAAGTACTGTCACTTCAAATCTTATGTGACGCAACTTATGGCTCTTATGTGACTGTCATAAGTCGCAATAGGTTTTATGCAACTAAAAACATCCTTATGTGACTATATTTGGTCAGTCACCTAAACGCAAATCTGGCATAGTGCTAGTAATAAATACTTCTAAAGTTTAAACAAAACTTTAGAACTTAGAATCGAAGGTGCAAAAAAATTGGTCCATGGTGGATCATGTCTGCAACACCTTAGTTTCGTATTGCAAAAATAGTAGCAGCTTTGTAGTTGTAGAATGACGGCTTCAATTGTAATTGTCTGTCTGCAAAGCTGTGAGTATTCTTCAATGGAGGATTTCTTCAGTAAAATGTTTCTAGGGTTGATTGATGGCAACTGGATACCGATCTGAATCGCATGTGTTTGATTTCCGAAATCGATATTTCGGTCCTTATCAAAAGTCTGGGTTATGAAACTTGAAGTGAGACAATTCAAATCTTGATTTCTACTCTCGGCTTAAGATGTTGAAGTACGTTTTAGTGTTTAAAGGTGATAGGAAGCAAAAGTGACTCTTTCAGAATGCTTCTAAGGTTGATTGCATGAGGAATACCAATACGGCCTCATAATTTTAGGAGATAAAACGAGACGAGCAAAAGATGCGACCAGAACAAACAACCGCACTGTGTTGCGGAATTGGCACTCACGGCTTACACATTAGTGGTCGTGCATTGCTTACACTTTACATGCTAATGTGTAAGTTGTTGGAAATAAATTACTAAAACAATAGTAATATGGACAGGATTGAAACTCAATTCAGATTAAAGAGAACAAACTGTTAGAAACTTTTGAAATAGATGTGTACATAAGAACACTAGATTAGGTCTTCCAGTCCTGCCACCAGTCACCTTAACCACTATTGTCATAATTATCTTTCCGTCTCTCATTGGAAGATAATTACCAGATGATATCGACACAAAAGCCCCATGTCATATATACCCACAAGCCAATACAAATCATAATTAGATCACTTCAATTAGGCTTATTTAAATGAAAGCACACACATTAAGTTATTTACATATGTGACCCCACATAATTGTAATTTTGTAAATTAACCTAACAATCTCCCACTGGTTCACATGTTTAAATAATAAATGTATAAATTATTTGGTCATGATTTTCTAATCTATTTGCTCGAGACTGGGCCTAGAATATATAAAGAATTGATATAAGCTCAATTATGCAAAAAGAGTAAAATTGACCCCTTACATAAACTCATACACGGGAGTTTTTTTAACTGTGGATTTACATCTCATATAGGATATATCAAGGAATACATCGCATACAAGATATTTCTCGGGTACATGTATATTTCTAAACTATTTGAGTACAGCCACGTAAAGGGCACCACCTGTATTTGAACTTGAGTCACTTGATCGCTGAAGCGCAGGCCATATCGGCACCTCTAACTTTGAAACCCATGAATCGACAAACACTCCTCCATGGAAGGACCTTAGTGCTGCTTAAGTACGCCTCCGCAAGAGGGAAAGTACCTTCAAACGTCCACAAAGGACGAGGAAGAGGAAAGGAAATAGGAAAAGGAAAACATCCACAAAGGATGTAGGAAGAGTCTGCACCATAGGCGGGATTAGGAAAATTAATTTCACGAAATTGTGGAAAGGAAAAGTGTCACGATGGGGTTTGAATACAAGACCTTGCATATTGCAAGGCTAGTGTTCAACCAACTCACACACCACCTTGTTGGCAACTCATACACGAGAGTTAGTTGATCTTTTTCTAGAAATAAAGATAATTGGCTCCAAGTGAGTCTTTCATTCTTCAAGAAGAAGATGAAAGTTCATGTCATGAATGATAAGTAAAAGGTAAGACTTGCAATTAAGACAAAAATAGGGTCCAGAATATTATGATACTTGTTCCGTAGTGATAAGAATCACATCTATTATGTTGATAATGGTCATTGCTGATAAGTCGAGTTCTTGTCTTATTATTCGCCACACTTTATAAATATTTTGATTCATTTCCAACACTTTTCGTTGTCATTGAACTTTCATTTTTACGTTTCAGGTACTTAATTTCTCCCCATCGAAGTCAAAACCTTAAAGACCAAGATTTGGTGAAAAGCTAAAGTCTCAAGGCAAAACAAGGCGAGGGAGCTCAAGACACTCAGATGAGTCAATTTCGGCACTGCACCACACTCGATCGAGTTTTGAGTCACTCGGTCTAGCCTCTGAGAAAAACACTCGGTCGAGTGAATGAAACACTCGACCGAGTCACCAGACTTAAATCAGTTTTCAACACAACACCTGGACGCACTCAGCCGAGTCACTTGAGAAACTCGACCTAGTGACGTGCGAAAGTTCAGATTTTTACCCGAGACTATAAATAGAGGACACGAATTTTGACTTAAACGAGTTGGTTTTTAGAGAGAAAAAAGTCAAGAAAATGGTTAAGGAAGGCTCATCAACTCAGGATCACTTGAAGAGAAGATTAGAAAATCAAAAGGGAGAATCAAAGGCTTGATCACATTCTTCCTTCAATCATTCAACTTCTAGTTGTAGTTCTTCCCAGATCAAATGATTTCTTCATTCATCACTATGTGTAGTGAGTAGAGTAGTCTATTGTTTTGAGGATCTATGACCCTCCTTGGAACACTTACATATTCAAAGATAATAGTTGGTACTTCATTGTCTCTATAACTACAAATTTTCTTTGTGGTTATTTGTTTCATAAAATGCCTAGATAACAATATGAACTCAGACCTGAACTGAAGACTTGATAGAGCTAGGGAATATTTTTTGATTAGAGAACATGATCCATATCTTTGTGTTTCATGAAAGTAAATTCTATGACATAAATGCTTAACTAATTCTAAATGCCTATTTCATTATATTTGATCTTGTAGCGAAAGTTATGGATCAAATAGGTGAAATAGAGTGAGTCCACAATCTTGAAAGAGTGAGACTCTAGTTATGAGAGTCAAAGACATAGGGAAATGTCAACCAAAGTTGATTTCCACAAGTCCTAGACTAAAGTTCAAAATTAGGAAATCATTAACCAATTTGATAAATAGCTAGTGTTTGATCATTCGAGTTCCCTAGGGAGGGGAATATCCCTCGAAACGTCTTTAATCAACTTTTAATCTCTAATCGCTGGCTAAGTAAAATTAATTAAAATTCAACACTTAAACAAATTCGAAAGGATTAGATAAATTACAAGTACAATATCTCTTAGTGCTTAATCTTGTTGCTCCCTTAGGTTCGACACGGTCTTACCAACAATGTAAATTTCTTTTAGCTAGTTTAATACAACCCAGATTACACTAATTTAAGGGGTAAAAAAATACAATGCCAAAATGGCATCGTTGCTTAGGAGCAACACATTAGCACATTACTAGCTTAAACAGTGTGGAAGTTCCTACTATTCTTGTAGATATTTCTCATTTTCTTATACTTGTAAATCCTTCTTATACTATCTTCCTTTGCTAACCTTTGTATATATTCCTTGCGAAGATGTATAATTACTATCAACAAGTCACGCACTCAAGTGGAGGAAATCAAGAAATCTCAAGGGAAATACTCATAAATACAAATAAATATGCATTGGAGTGTATGAATGGCAAGCGTGGACGGGAAGTGAAAGCTATCCTCCATCAAATTATTATTAGGAGGAACAGCTCATATGACGCCTAGTTATGCTCAAGAATGGGATGGAAGCCAATATATTTTGGAGGATGCCCGCAACTATGAAACTCAACACCGAGTCTCCCCACAACGGGCAAAACACTTGGATGACCTCACTAGGAAATTGTTGGAGCGAATTGAAAGACAATCAGTTCGGAAGAAAGAGACGAACGAGAATCCAAAACGACAATTGGATCGAATAGAGGAGAGGCAAGAGCAAATGGCAAAGAGGTTGAAGGATATAATTCTATCTTCAAGCACAATTGGTGAGTTCATAGATGAAGAGGTCGAAGATCTATAAATGAAGAGGTAATCTTGGGATCAAATGGCGATGAATTATTAGAGTATGATCAGTCGAGTATTCGACTGATTTATGACCATTCTTTACTATAGTTTTCGGTCGTTTCTGACATTATTTTGATGTCATTTGACCTCTATCTCTACATTTCAGGTAGAAAACAAGTTTCCCCGAGGCTCCAGCCGACCAACTGAGAATCCAGCCGACCGGCTGAACTCTGCTGCTTCAAAAACCCTACCCGAGGCTATAAATAGAAAGAAGGCTTTTGACCTAAAGTGTGGAGGTTTTTGGGGAAAAGAAGATTGGAAAAGAGGCTCAGCCAAGGTCATCAATCATCCAAGGATCCAACTAAGGAGAAGAAGAAGGCACAAAAGGGAGTTCAAGGATTCCAAATCCTCCTTCCTTTACTCTTTTCCTATTCTCTTTGTGTTGCCATTAAACCCTACTCACACCATGTTGTCTTACATGATGTGTGAGTAGTGGATCTTGTGTTTTGAGGGTCTTGTGACTTTCCTTGGTACTCTTTGATCACATATATACATTGATATTCATATGGATGATTGTTGATTTCATTTTCTCTTGTGTTATGAATGATATGCACTCTAGGTGTTTGATAAAATGCCTAAGTGACAACTTGGACTAAAAATTGAACCTAGGACTTGGAAACCATTGGGAATAGTTCTAGGATGGAGAAAATGATCTATATCTTGAATCATGCAAATGAACTTTAGGATATGGATGCTTGACTAAGGATTGAATGTTTGAATTATTGGAGTTAGCCATTAAGCGAAGCATCAATTAACCCCATCTAATGGTGTCAAATTCATGTTCTCTATGCACTTCATATATGACATGCTACTAAGTGTTTGATAAAATGCCTAAGTAACATGTTGAATCTAGTTTGGATAATAGAGAATACGATCCTCTCCAATGTATGCATTTGTTGTTAACTAGGACTCGAGTTCATAGTAGTTATTACCTTAGGAAGACATTCCAAGGATAATGGTGCTATGGAATGAACCAATTATCTCGAGAGAGTGAGATTCGAGCTATAAGAGAGCTTGGCTAAGACTAGATTCACATGAGAATTGGTCTACCTTAATCTAAGCTAGGTTTTCCACAATGCATGGGTAGGAAGTGAACTAGTCCTCGAGTTCATGGTATTTATTGCCATGGAATGAACCGAGAGGTTCGAGCTATAAGAGAGTCTGGCTAGGAATAAGATTCAAGTGACAGTTGGTCTATCATAGTCTAAACTAGGTTCAATACTATTTAACTACCATGAAATGTTTGAATATCGTGAATGTGATCATTGATAAAATGCCAAGGAGGGGGGAGTAACCCCTCGAAACACCTCTTACTTATCTTTTATCCCTAATTACTCGCCACATAGGATTTAGAATATACTCACACCTTTATACATTTTGGGTTAGAATAGCCGAACGGAAACACAATCTTAAATAGTGCATGTGCTTGGCTTGCTCCTCTTGGTTCGACACCGTTCTTACCGGTCAAATTATAAATTCTTTTGACTAAACGAAAATATCTACATGTCAGAGTACATTTTGGAAAACAACCAAGTTGACAAATCGGTATATGAAGACAGTTCAACCACAAACTATGACTACTTTCCACCACAGACTCGCACTTCTTTACCCACTACCAAGGTACTTGAAGATCAATTTATTGCGAGCACAAAAACGACATCTTGCCACATCCAATTTGAAATCAAGATTTCTTTACTGATGATGACTCATCCGAGATGTAATTTTTCATCAAGAAGATCTATTTCCTCCCTCAAAAATTGAGTTTGAAGTTCTTGTGGACAAGACAATACAAGGGGAACACTTTGAGCCACCAAGACATCAAGTATTTGAAGACTTTGTTGATGTGTATTTGAATTTAAATGAACGACATTCTCGCAAAGAAGTGAACATAGGTTCAAAGAACAACTTTGAAGAAGGAGCGACCAACGATATTATTGAAGAAATGAAGGAGAGTGTGCCCATCAAGCTATAGACTAATTTTGAAAAACCTATCTTCATCACAACGTCTCAGAACTCGTTTTGGAGCTTCTTACCTTATTTCGCAAGAACATTTGAAAGGAGCTCCCATGACCCCTCAATTCTAAAGGGTTCCACACTTATAAAGGGCCAAGCTTGTAATTAAAAGTGCATTGTAAACATGATGGACGAAAATTTAAATGGGATTTGAAGGTGGATTGACATCTCAGATGTGTAGGGCCTGAGAAGGGATCCTAGCAAATGAATTCTCATGAGTGATTCTATGAGGCGCTTTGCTAGTCTTTTCAAGACGTTAAACAAGGCCCTTACGGGAGCTCCCCGATTTGTAAGTTTTCTATTCATGTTTTAAAGCTTAATCATTCGCGTGAGAGTGTGACATTGTGTGATGTTGATTCTAAGTGTGGAGTGTGAAATTTGTGATTAGTGGGTCAAATTTTGGAGGATGTAGTTTACTTTCTTTGTTTGAACTCTATTAAACTTATGCCATGATGTTATTTTGTGACTTGTGACACTTGATTACTTGTGCTTGAGGTTGTCATTACAATGTCTATCACTTGTTGCATTTAACCTCTCTTGTTCTATTGTCAACAAGAAAACTATCTACATTTGGTATTTTGAAGCTTATATGCCTTGGTGTCTTTCCTATTTGGGAGCACATCTACAAATGAGGGGAGTTCCTATGCGCCTTTATCTCTTTTCCTTTATTGTTTGCATTAGGAACTAAGCTAGATCTTAAGTGTGGAGTGAGTAGGCAAATAGCTCACTCATATCATGCCACGCTTATCATTTTTGAATGGATATTTGTATTCATGTATTTTATCCCTATTTAATGTGTATTTTTACTATTGAAGGCACGTGATCATCATCTCTCAACTTCTATAAGTCACATCTAACTTACATTTCACTTTACTTGATCTAGAATGTAGAACCAAATTAGTTCTATTGAATGCGCATTCTTGTGAATTAATATCATTGATATCCTTTGTTTATCTAGCAATCTAGGTATTTTCCTTGCATACCTTGAACCTACTTTTTAGCAAGCACTTTAAAAAATCCTCACGAAAAACTTAAGACCTCTTGATTGCTTTTACGTGACTTTAGTTTTCCTAATTAGTGCCTTACTTGTGATTGTTTCTTGCACATGCCGCACTCATTTTAAACATATTGTCAAGTTTTAAGTGTGGAGTTAAAAGAGGGCGCAAGATAGGTCCCATCAAAAACGTGTTATGGTAAAAGAGGGTGGAAAGAGAAACGACTGAGAAATTTCTCGTAAAGAGATGTTCTTGTTATAAGAGATACACATGCCAAGGGTTAGGAAGAGTATATCCCCCTCGGAAGCATTTTTAGGCCAAAGGCCATTTCAAATTAGAAAACATTTAAAACTTGACTCTATATTTTTCCATCATTCTACATTTGCGTGGGTTCACCATATGCATTGTGTGCTAGTTAGTTCGACTCTAGAACGACCCTTGTACTTGTATGTAGGTCATCATTTGGTTTATGCTTGTTTCTAAAAACTCTTATCGTCGAACTCCTCTTTTCTTATGGATTATGATTATAACGTCTAAGACTTAGAAATAAGTTCTATGTAGTTAACCCATGAACTCGCCCTAGCTAGCATAGGCAACCGATTAACTCTTTTTGTGCATTCTATTAACTTTATTTCAATAGTATTGCCTTGAAATGAATGGATTGCTAGGTTAGGCACTTTATTGGTCTGGTAATGATAGCACTGAATGTGCACCCTCATATGTACTTATATGGTTCAAAACTCTTTTGAGAGTATAGTGATTGTGGTACTAGTTTGGGATGTGAAGTTGGTTTCGAGAAATCCTTGCCTTATTGGTTGGTTAAACACTTTTTCTTTCACTTTTATGGGACAAATAAATTTGAGATTTGTGAGTATTTCCTAGTCTAAAAGCTCGTACGAGACTATAACTTGTCCTCGAGGGTAGCCTAAGGGTTTAGAGGCTTAGTGCATGCGCGAAGTGCACTCATGGTTACTGCGAAAGTGAGTTCGGCTAGTCTAGTTTTCTTAGGTTGTAATTACATGCTATAGTAGTTAGGAATAAAAACTTGAGACTTTAGATGGATGTTGAGAACAAATAGGCGACAAAACATAGTGCCACTAGCTTTTCACGATTTGCCTACTCTTGATATGTGCTTATGCTTTGTTCGGGATGAACAAAGTCTAAGTGTGGAGTATTGATAAGTTTAATCATCGCCTTATTATTCACTGCATTTTATAAAGACTTTGATTTGTTTCCGACACTTTTTCGTTCTCATTTAACCTTCACCTTTACGTTTCAGGCACTGAATTGCTCATCGAAGTCGAAAATCTTAAAGACCAAGACCTAGTGAAAGTTGAAGTCTCAAAACAAAACAAGGCGAGGGAGCTCAAGACACTCGGACGAGTAAATTCTGGCACTACACCACACTCAGTCGAGTTTCAAGTCACTCAGTCTAGCCCCTGAGGAAAACACTCGGCCGAGTCACTTGAGACACTCAACGAAAGTTGATTCCCACAAGTCCTAGACTGAGTTTAAATGCAAATCATCAACCAGTTTGATAAATAGTAGTGTCTGATCATTGGAGCTCGCCGGGGAGGGGAATAGCCCTTGAAACGCTTTAATCAACTTTTAATTTCTAATCACTTGCTAAGTATAAATTAATTACAATTTGTTGTGACAGAAGTGATTTGACAACGAAGATGTAGAATGAATAATAAGAAACGACACAGAAATTTAATGTGGTTCACCAACAGTGTGTTGGCTAGTCCACGGGCAAGAAGAGGCAGCTTTGTATTCAAATTGGAGAGTATACTGAGATACAGTGATGTAGTCTGAATTACACCGGTTGTAGCCTGACACAGACTCACATACTAAAACAGTGGGTTATGAGGCTATATTTATAGCACTCATGGTTACCTAAATTAATTAGGAGATCCTTATCAGAGATATATTTGGCTACATAATTATCTCCAAATATATTTCTAATCTCAATCTAATTAGGAATATCTAAACCAATAGATAACTTCCTAAACTAACTGGATTTCCTATTCAAATAAGAAACCCTAAATAATTAGGATTCAAGGCATCCTAACAAATCTCCACCTTGACTTGAATCCCCAAACAATAGGTGTTTCAAGTACATAACCAGACTCGGATTCTTCCTGCCACCAGCTTTGCACTATGCCAAGTGCCAGATTGAGCAACGCCTCTACTCCAGATGCACTACGCCTAGTGCCCGATGAGTAACACATCACCTCCAGATGCACTCCGCCAAGCGCCATATGAGCATCGCCTATGCTCCAGATACATCGCGTGCCAGATGAGCAATGCCTCTACTCCAATTGCACTAAAATAGAGCCTCGACTTTCATCAGCAACCTCAGTGGTGACATCAACAGCAAAACACAACATGATTGTTGAATGAACCTTCTCCTCTAAGCTATTCAACTCTTCGTCATCAGCATTCGTTTTCTTATTCCTAGACAACGGCGCCCACAGACCTTGCTGCTTCAGCAAAGCTTGCATCTTGATTTGCCATAACCCAAAGCTGTTCCTCCCGGTAAATTTGTCGATCTTCACGTTCATAGCAGCCATCTTTGATGTTGAAATCACAAACCCTAGCAGCAGCGGCAAAACCCAGCTCTTGATACCAGTTTGTTGTGAAAGAAGTGATTTGACAACAAAGATGTAGAACGAATAATAAGAAACGACACAGAAATTTAATGTGGTTCACCAACAGTGTGTTGGCTAGTCCACGGGCAAGAAGAGGCAGCTTTGTATTCAGATTGGAGAGTATACTGAAATACAGTGATGTAGTCTGAATTACACCGGCTGTAGCCTGACACAGACTCACATACTAAAACAGTGGTTTATGAGGCTATATTTATAGCACTCATGGTTACCTAAATTAATTAGGAGATCATTATCAGAGATATATTTGGCTACATAATTATCTCCAAATATATTTCTAATCTCAATCTATTTAGGAATATCTAAACCAATAGATAACTTCCTAAACTAGCTGGATTTCCTAATCAAATAAGAAACCCTAAATAATTAGGATTCAAGGCATCCTAAATTCAACACTTAAACCAACTCGAAAGGAGTAGATACATTACAAGTACAGTATCTCTCAATGCATAATCTCGTTGCTTCCTTAGATTCGACTGGGTCTTACCGATATTATAAATTACTTTTGGCGTTTAATACAACTTAGATCATATCAATTTAAGGGGTACCAAAACTATAATGTCAATTGACGCTTTATATAATTTAAAATTTTATCAAATGAATGTAAAACAATATTTCTAAATGAAGATCTTTAGAAAGCGATGCATATGGAGCAACCTGATAATTGTATTGGACCTGGGTAAGAGAAAAAATGTATAAGCTTATTAAATCTCTATATGACCTTTTACAAGCGTTAGAGCGGCCACATGAAAAAATGGACATTATGGCGTGTTATCTAGGTTAAAAATCATGAAGTATGTCAAGACTGTGTTCACTAAGAACAGTAAACACAGCTATGTGATTACGTGTTTCTATCATTCTATGTTGATGACATACTCATTGTAAAAAGCAATGAGAGTGTGATTAAGTTCACAAAGTCTACATTATATTTGAAGTTAAATATAAAGGATTTAATACCGTTGGACGTAATTCTACTATCAAAATTACACACACGTCTCAAATATATACCCGAGGGATCAAATTAAGTTTTGGTCAAAATTCCAGCGCTACAACTCCGGCGGAATGTTCACTGAATTTCGACGGAAAATGAACAAATTCCGTCGACAATCCGGCTACCACGATGTTGACGACAATTTTCCCGTCAGAATTTATTTCCGTCACAATTTCAGGGGCCATCTCCGGGGGAACTACGACATCATTCCGTCGGCTCTCCCACAACTGTAACTCAGACACCCTTCCAACGACCTGCCGCAGCAACAAAGTTCGGTTAATTAGCAGTGACATTCTGGCGGGCTTCCGTTAATGATCGCCACCGTTAAACTTTTGTGGCCGTTACGTGAAGTTCAGTATATTTTCCGGCAAATTTCTGGCAGCCAAGCATTTTGTCGACGTTCCAAGAAAACTTCACCGTCGCAGCTTTCCGTCGAACCTCCGTGGCCATGACGTCGAGAGTAATTTTCATCAGTCTTCTGTCAACACACTGTCGTAGCTATTTTGTGTCCGTTGTCCGTCAACTCTTTCTCTTAGTTATTTTCCGTCAAAATTCCGTGAGTGTCCGTCATAAATAAAATTTAGTTTCTTAATTAATTTTAATCCCTATTTTAGGTTGAAAAATATAATATAAAAATATGTTTATTCTAAATATTTTTATTAAAAACTAATTATTACCAAATTCAACATGAAACTACTGTCAAAATATTTTGCGAAAATGAACTGTACGATTATGAAATTCACAACAGAAAAAAAAAGCTATCGTCCGTGGTTGCCTTCATTCCGGCTCTAACTGTGAGGAGGAGGGTTCCCTAGTGTCGCAATCATCCTCATCATAGTTTCTTGCTTCTACATTATTCGCTCAATGCATGATTTCATGTTTGTAATCTTCGCCTCCTGACCAGACATGGAGCTACAAACCTCCTCGATGCGCTCTAAACGCGGTCTTAACTCCTGCACATGCTCAAACACCTCCTCTACCGGAGCAGCCCTCGATTTCTACAAAGTAACGATCGGTAATTAGGTACCCGACGAGGAGAACTTGTCTGACACTAGGGTCGGTGCCAGCCCATACAGATACGGGATCCCAGACGTCAGATTAACCCCCATTACAGCCGCAGAAGCCTCCACCAGATCCTCCTCCGGTACCCTGTCCTCACCCTCGTGATTCTTAAGAACAACAACTTCAGCATCATCGAGATCCTTCTGCACATTATTGAAAGATAAAATGTGCAGTTAGCAATGGAAACCACAATTAGTTTAAAGACACACAAATAATTTAAATGTAATAACAAAAATAAATAATTGATAACATACTCGTTTCTACTCCGCGCTAGGCTTCAAGTACATTCCACTATTGCACTTGAATTTTTGGTCAAAAATGTCTGTCGGCAACACTTGCCTGATGAATGTCTTGTCCTGCATAAGTGACAAATGTATAATAAAAAACAAGTAAGCATATGGTAATAAAAATTGAAAATTTAATTGAAATAAACAAACAATGTGAAAATTAAAACATTTTTATTATATGCATTACCATCATCATCTTGTGGTAGTGTGTTGGCTTCGAGCCGTACGCGTGCAGGCAAGGGCCGTTTGTGGAATCGGCGGCCAATTGATTTTGCTTGTTCTTTGCACTATGGGCTTTGAACATATCGTATGTGTCGAACCGAGCTCTAGCTGCAACCATATGATCATGTGTCAACCATTTCGGCCCTTTAGTCTCCCCCTACGCATGCTGTGCCAACTGCCAAGCATCGCTGAGAATCTTGGCTGCCTTCTTTCGGAAGTTTGACTCGATTTGGTCATCGTGGATGGGATCCCACCGCTACAAATCCTACACGTACACAACACATTTGCGTTACCAAAATTATAGTATCCCCCCAACGTATCCAAATGTTAACACATTTTACCTTGAAGTGCCCAAACCACTTCAGGGGGTGTCTGGATCACACGTCTCAAGCATCGTCCAGCCAGCCTTAAAATTGAGAGTAATACAATGTAGCCCGATCTTAGAAATGACGAATGTCGGGTCGAAGCTGACGATCAATTAAATCAAGTTAATCTAAACATTTAAATAATAATTTAGTAATTATATTAGTCATAGTACTTACTTGTCATCCCGAGCTTGAACAATCCAAGGCTGGCTCTCATCCTGCAGCATGCGATTCATCGGTGTGTCCTTCGGCAGTCCACCACCGGCTGAAGTCCCTCATCTAACAAAATTAGCCAGAGGTCTCTCATCATCATCCGTGGTCTTGCGTGGACAACCCTGGGGATCGGAAAATGGTGTATGTCCCCTCGAGCTGCTAGGTGTTAGGATCGTGGTTAGATAGTCAAAGACTTAAGTTCGAATAGTCAGAGACTTAACTAAGTTCGGGACTGTTAGGAACCTAACTTAGTATGCAGGTAATTACTCTAATTAATTACACAGCGGAATAAACTTTAAATAGCTTTTATTACTATTTAAACTGTACACTCAATGGTACAAAACTTTTGCCTATTTAGTATAAATCTAATCTGATTTACACAAGCAATCTGACTACTTCCCTGACCGTCTCGTCGACGTCTTCGTAGTCTTGGCACGTCCTTCACTTTCCGGCACCGATCAAGAACAGCTTGATCACACGAATATCACCTTGCACAGCTTGCTTGATATTCTCACTTGGAAAGCTCTCGAATGTATGTGGATGCGCGCACGGTTCTGAAGAGATGATCTTCCTTATATAGGTTCTTCAGCAACCGTCAGGTAACTGCCACAGATCATGGCTTGCAACTGCCAACCCATGATCTCCTTGACTTGTAGTGGGGACGTGCCAACTGCCACTGCCAACTGCCTTGACTCCCACTGCCAACTGCCTTGACTTCAACTGCTCTTGTTGACCTCAACTGTTCAACCGCTTCGTTGACTTGACCAATACTCTGGTTCTTGATTACTCGGAGACTTCCGCAGGTACTGGATTCCAGCATCACGTCCTTGATTGCTCCAGTAGGTTCCTGACTAACAGAAACTCACGTAAACCATTAAACCGGTTTGTCAATCATCAAAAACTTGTGAGGCCAATGCCTCAACAATTTCCCCCTTTTTGATGATGACAAACCCTTAGGAGATAAATACCGAAGATGCACTTAATAGATGTAAAACATGCACACAGCATGGATTGAGAACCTATTCTCCTTGGGAACATATTCCCCCTAAGTCCCTGCACACTCAGAAACTTTATAAACATCCTATTAAGTCATACTTATGCATAGGTATTTCTAGTCATTTTTACTCGGGAACGTCACGTCAGATTGTATTCCCCCTCAGGTGATACTTCTACCCTTCCCCCTTTTGACATCATCAAAGAAGAGTTAGTCAATATACTCAGCATTCAAAGACGTGAGTGAAATTCTGAAATTCAGTGAAGTTAGTAATGGTATGCATATAACTTCAAAGATAAACTAGATAGTCATAGCAAGCAGAGTGAACACAGTGTTTAACACTCATAGACAATAAAAAGAGATAGCGAGATGGGATGGCAAGGAATGGGAAATCTCGTAACCGGAACTAATCACGGCATTCTCATAGTCAAAAGGAGATCACCCCTGGAACTGAAGAACTTCATGTCCTTTCAGCGAGAAGGAGAAGTGCATCCTGCACTTCGATCATTGCATCCTTCATATCCTTGACTTCTGCTGTCAGAGTCCTCAGGTCTCTTCTCATATCCGAAATCCCTTTCTCCAGAAGATCCCACTTCTCATGGCTATAATCTTCAGTCTCATCCTCATCCTCTTCTTCAATCTGCTGCAGAACTGGTTTGGCTTTCTTCTTGGGTTTTTGAACAGGAGCCTTGATCCATCCTTCCACATCGTCTTTGACCAAATGCATCTTCCTGAAGACTTCTGGATCAAAGGTCTTCACAATCTGCTCCTCTACATCAGAGAGTACTTCATACAGGTTGTGTTTCTGAAGGACCTTCTTTATCACCCTTGAATATCCGATCTGAGTCAGGGTCTTCAGATGATCCAACTGGTGTATAATCAACTTGGGTAAGTTGACCTTTTCTCCCCTCAGCATCCTATCCAAAACCAGCAAGTCCTGATGTTGAACATAAGAGGGCTTTACTCCCCTTTGCATGAAGTTGCTCACTAGCAATCTATGCAGGATCTTGACTGTCGGATCCATGAACTGAGTGCTTAACCCCAAGCCTTTCTCAGCTGATTCCAGTTTACAGATTCTTTTCACCAAATCCTTCTTCACTCCAAATTCCTTCGGCCATACACTAGATGTGCAATAGTAATCGAATCCTTCATGCTTCAGCCCCAATATCTCTGCTAGCTCAGTGCTTGACAACGTGAATTTCTTTCCCCTGAAGTTCACTGCAAGTGTTGATACACTGCCATTAGTTAACTTCAGATTTTTGTAGAAGTCTTCCACTGCTTCAGGACATACGAAATCCTGCTTGTCACATATTTTCTCCCACCCTTGAGCTTTCAGCAAATCAAGCACCTCAGTCAAGTCTTCTCTATTCAGAAACTCTTCTGAGCATTCCATCTCCATCAGAATTTGTTTTCCAGAAACCGACTTCTTAGGCTTCTTTGCAGGGGGCACATGGGCGGTTTCCTCTTTGACAGCCAGCTTTCTCTTCTCAGCTCCCCTAGGAGGTAGAATCCTCAGAGGTAAGGCTTTCTTTGGCCTTTTGGAGACATTTAGAGATGATTCTACTACCTCACAGTCCACACCATCTGATCCTTCAGATTTGTTGAACTGGGCAATCTTGCCCATATCCACAAGGTTTTCCAACACCTTATTTGCAGCAGATATTTCCTCGCCAACAGAGGGTTCAAAACCATCTATTTCATTGTTCCAATATTCGGAATCGCATGATTCTTCAACCCCTTCTGGGTTCCTCATTGGGACTTCATCTATGATTTCAACTTCCTCTTCTTCTGCACCAACCAGACCCGGACCACACATGCATCCACCTTCCTTTACCTCTTCTATCACACTATCGGCTTCCACATCACCAACAAATTCAGAGATATCTACTCTATCCCGTTCACCAACACTCCACATCCCAGCACAGAAGTCAATAAACCTTACAGATTTATGATTGATTGAAACTTGGAGATTCGACTTACTTGGCTTGAGTAGCTCGGCTACCTCTTTTGGGACAGTGTATCGAACTCCCAGGATGATAAGTGTCACCAACTGATTTTCTGAGGCGTCGACGATGCTGCTGTTTGAGTTGGAAGCCATCGGAACTTGACAGTGAATTTTTCGCCGACTTTAGAGATTATGATTTTTCGAATTTAGGGTTTCCTTTTCGCAGTAGAGAGTGGTGAGAGACGGACGGACTTGAAATCTCTTTTAAAAACAGAATCCAGTTGAAATCTGCAATAACTTCTCATCCGCGTATCTGCGAGAAAACTGTCCGACTTCCAAGGCATAAAGTTCTGAACTGTCTTATCTCATAACTGCTGTCACCCACTACCTTCATCCATCAGATACCTCGAAGAGTTCTTTAGTCACAGAGACTTCAATCTTGACTGAGAGAATACCAGACCAGTTCCTTGACTACGGATTTAACGCAAGGGACATTGTGGTGGGTCGGCTTACCATAAGGGTATATAGTTTAAAATCACCACAATTCAACACTCAAGCACACACATATATATAATCAATCATGTCCAGCAATTGTATTGAATATGTCATCAAGCTCATATGGTATATATTAGGACAGGTGGTCTCATAACTTCCTTCATGGGGTAATTGGCAACAAGATCCGGAAGTTATGTCAGGCATCAAGGAATGAAGTGTTCAGCAAAGCATGTACTATATCAGATTTAGCAATGAAGTAATATCACGCACATTACCAGCTACTCAGAAACTTCAAATATTCACTCATGTAATTGACTGCTGTGCATGTTGAATATTCTATCTTCTAGTCAATCATTGAGAGAAGTTTAGAAGTACCTCACTGTGGGCTCATCAATCCAAGTTCCATCCTGAGCTTTTCAAAAGCGTCCTTGTGTAGAGACTTGGTAAATATATCGGCTATCTGATCTTCACTTCTGCAGAAGTTAATGGTGACAAGTTCCTTTTCTACACAGTCTCTAAGAAAATGATGCTTTATTTCTATATGCTTAGACTTACCGTGTTGAACAGGGTTTTTAGCAATACTAATCGCACTAGTATTGTCACAGAAAATTGGAACTTGATCAAAATGTAAATCAAAATCACTTAGCTGATTCCGAAGCCAAAGTATCTGAGCACAACACGCTGCTGCTGCAATGTACTCCGCTTCTGCAGTTGATAATGCCACTGAGTTCTGCTTCTTTGATCCCCAGGAGACTAAGCAGGACCCAAGGAATTGAGCCATTCCAGACGTGGACTTTCTGTCAGTCCTATCTCCCGCGAAGTCTGCGTCTGTGAAGCCTTCCAGTCTGAGGGACTTCACCCTTGGATACCACAGGACCAACTTCTCCGTACCCTTCAGGTATCTGAGTATGCGCTTCACTGCCTTTACGTGCGACTCTCTTGGTTCGGCCTGGAACCTGGCACACTGACAGACACTAAACATGATGTCAGGTCTTGAGGCAGTCAAATAAAGTAACGAACCTATCATCCCTCGATAGATCGTTGCATCTGTCTTCGGTGATCCATCATCCTTCACCAGGGACTCGTTCGGAGAGCTCGGAGTGTTCACATGCTTGGAACATCCCAATCCGTACTTCTTCACGACTTCACTCAGGTACTTCTGTTGTGAAATCTCCGTACCATTCTCCAGCTGCCTAACTTGAATACCAAGAAAGAAGGTCAGCTCCCCTACCATGCTCATTTTGAACTCGTTCTCCATGAGTTTTGTGAAAGACTTCACAAGCTCGTCACTTGTGGATCCGAAGACTATGTCGTCCACATATACCTGCACAATAAGTAGATGTTTATTAGTCCTCAAGACAAATAAAGTCTTATCTACCTTACCTCGCTCATATCCGTGAGCCAGCAGGTATTCCGACAGGCGCTCGTACCACGCCCTTGGTGCTTGTTTTAAACCATAGACGGCCTTGTCAAGGACATACACCCAGTCCTGACGATCTGGATCCTCAAATCCCGGAGGTTGTTCCACAAATATTTCCTCCTTGAGATATCCGTTCAGAAACGCCGTTTTGACATCCATTTGATGAAGCTTAAAGCCAAGCTGCACTGAGTACGCTATCAACAACCTGATAGCCTCTAGTCTTGCCACAGGCGCGAAGGTCTCTTCATAGTCAATGCCTTCCTGCTGTGAGTATCCTTTCACCACAAGTCTGGCCTTGTTCCTGACCACTTCTCCCTTGGGATTCAGCTTGTTCTTCAGGATCCAGCGGGTGCCAATGACCTTACATTTTTCTGGCCTAGGAACAAGTCTCCAAACCTTATTCCTCTCAAACTGATGCAACTCATCTTGCATTGCTTGAATCCAGTCTGAGTCTTTCAGTCCTTCTTGGATTGTCTTCGGCTCAATCAACGACACGAAGGCATTCATGACGGTTTCCCCCTGAACAGCAGCATAACAGACGTAATCGCGAAGTGCGCTACTCGGCCGCCTGACTCGAGTACTTCTCCTTAACTCAGTGACTTCCTGAGTCTCTTGGTTTTCCTCGGGTTCATCATCAGCCTCAGCAACTTCATGAACTTGTTCGTTTCCTTCAGCTTCCTGCTCTGGTTCCGCGATATCAGGAACTTGCACATTGACTTGCTCAGGTATTTCCAGATTATCTGGAACATCTTGTCCAGGTATTTCCAGATTCTCTGGAACATCTGCTGTTGGATCATCCCTCGGACGAATTAGCTCAAATCCTTCATCATTATCAGCAACCTGAACATCAGGAACATGTCCAGAATCCTTTCCCATGGATTCTTCATCGAAGATGACATGTACGCTTTCCTCAATCAGCTTGGTCCTCTTATTGAATACTTTGTAGGCCTTACTATGCAGGGCATATCCTACGAAAATTCCTTCATCACTTCTTGGATCAAACTTCCCTAGCTGATTTTTCCCGTTGTTGTGGACGTAGCACTTACTGCCAAAAACTCGAAGATGCGAGATGTTAGGTGTCCGACCATTCAGCAACTCGTACGGAGTCTTATTGAGAGTAGGCCTCAGATAACAACGGTTGAGGACATAGCAGGCTGAATTCATTGCCTCTGCCCAGAAACTTCTTGCCAACCTGCTTTCTATCAGCATCGTTCTGGTCATGTCCTCCAGAGTTCGATTCTTCCTCTCAACTACCCCGTTTTGCTGTGGAGTCCTCGGCGCTGAGAAATTGTGATCAATTCCTTGATCACTGCAGAACTCTGTAAACTGTCCATTCTCGAACTCAGTACCATGATCCGATCTGATACTCTTCACCTTGAGACTGAATTTTCTTTCAGCGAGTTTCACCCACGTCTTGAAGCACTCAAAGACTTCGTCCTTTGACCTGATGAAGATCACCCACGTATATCTAGAATAATCATCAACTAACACGTACACATATCGATTACCTTGACGTGACTGAACTCTCATCGGTCCACATAAATCCATGTGTACTAAGTCAAATGCTCTTGACGTACTGATTGCATTCTTTGAGTGGAAGGATCCTCTAGACTGCTTTCCTTGCGTGCAAGCACTGCAGACATGATCAGGTACCTCACTGATCTTTGGTAATCCAATTACCAAGTTCTGATTCTGCAACCTTTTCAACAATCTGAAGTTTACGTGTCCCAACCGACGATGCCACATCTCGGTTTCATCAGCTCTGGACGACAGACACAAGTATTCTTCTGGATCAAATGACGAATCCACATAATAAACTCTGTCAGCACATCTCCCACGTAGAAGAACCTGACCTGTGGAGACACACTCAATGGAGCAATCATCAGCTGTAAAAACTACCTTGTTTTTACCTCCACGGCACAACTGTGAAACACTTAACAAATGAAACTTCAACCCATGAACAAAACTAACATTATCAACACTTACCTTACGTGATAACTGTACCTTACCTGATCCGATGACCTGACACTTACTTTCATTTCCGAAAGTTATGGAGCCACCAGAATGATGTCGTAGAGAGGAGAACTGGTTCATCTTCCCGGTCATATGACCTGAGCATGCACTATCTATAAGCCATGAACTTGTTCCTCTCTCGACCTGCACATAAACAATCAGGTTTTAGGAACCCAAACAAGCTTAGCCTTTTTGGGTTGAGATGAAGATTTAATATTAGAAGCATGAATTTTTGAAACTGCCAGTGAGTGAGATACATCCTTAACCACTCTGGAACTTGACGAGTCATTCCCTGCTCCAGCTTTCCTTCTGCTCTTGACTTCTGAGGAAGTTCCAGACTTGGAGCTTGACTTCCCTGACGATTTCTTCGAAGTGTTTTTCCATCCTTTACAGTTTCTCTGACTGTGTCCCTCCTTCCCATAGTAGAAGCAGACCTTTTGCTTCCTGAAGTCTATGTCCTTTGACTCGGAGACCTTCTTTTTCTGTTTCCCGAAGTCAATTGGAATAGGACTTTTCTTCCGATTGAGTTTCTCCCAGATGTGAAACCCCTTTCCATAGGTTTTGCTATCATCTAAATCAACCTTCTGTTTGGGAGTAGGACTCTGTTGAATCTGTCTGTGCACAGGTTTGGCAATGGTCACTTCCCCATATCCGAGACCTGACTTGGTCTTCGACTTCTGCTTCTCCTTTCCTTTCGGAGAGTCATAGAACTGATCATCTGAGCCAACAACCCTTTTACCTTCTGCCTTCTCTAGTCTCCTAATTTTTAAGGACAGTTGATGGTTTTCCTCAAACATCGACTTCATCTGTTTGTCTTGATCAGCCACAATTCCATTCAGTTCCTCAGCCTTGAGAACCAGTTTCTTGATCATTGCAATGCACTGAGATCGAGAGTAGTAACCTGAATGTGAATCATTGGAGTACGTCTTCTTAGATGAGGAGGTGGACGACAACGTCTCTGATTCTGATGTACTTCTTTTAGCCATCAGACACACATTTCTTCTCAGATCACCCATGTTGTTGTCTTCGTCCGAGTCTCCCCAGGCGAACATGGCTTTCTTACCTTTGTCATCCTTCTTCTCATTCTGCTCAGCCCGAGCCTCATCATTTTTCAGTTTATAGCAGTCCTTCCTGTAATGACCTTTTTCAGATCTCCAGGTTCCAGAGCGTTGTGAAGAACCCGCAATGCCCTTGCATTCTTCTCGAGTTTCTTGTAGTCCTCCGTGATGTACATGACTCTTGGCTTGAGTTCTGTTGCACTTCCTTCCATGTAGACATACTGTTGACCCTGCTCAATGATCTGCCAAACCTCCCCGTCATATGCCATGACGTGGGCTTCAAATCTGGTCGCCCAAGTCTCATACTCGCCCGGCTTGAGCTTTGGAGGATTTGAGATTGAATCTCCTGACATTCCTGCAATTCTAACCAAAAATCTAGAACCCTGCGGCTCTGATACCAAATGTTAGGATCGTGGTTAGATAGTCAAAGACTTAAGTTCGAATAGTCAGAGACTTAACTAAGTTCGGGACTGTTAGGAACCTAACTTAGTATGCAGGTAATTACTCTAATTAATTACACAGCGGAATAAACTTTAAATAGCTTTTATTACTATTTAAACTGTACACTCAATGGTACAAAACTTTTGCCTATTCAGTATAAATCTAATCTGATTTACACAAGCAATCTGACTACTTCCCTGACCGTCTCGTCGACGTCTTCGTAGTCTTGGCACGTCCTTCACTTTCCGGCACCGATCAAGAACAGCTTGATCACACGAATATCACCTTGCACAGCTTGCTTGATATTCTCACTTGGAAAGCTCTCGAATGTATGTGGATGCGCGCACGGTTCTGAAGAGATGATCTTCCTTATATAGGTTCTTCGGCAACCGTCAGGTAACTGCCACAGATCATGGCTTGCAACTGCCAACCCATGATCTCCTTGACTTGTAGTGGGGACGTGCCAACTGCCACTGCCAACTGCCTTGACTCCCACTGCCAACTGCCTTGACTTCAACTGCTCTTGTTGACCTCAACTGTTCAACCGCTTCGTTGACTTGACCAATACTCTGGTTCTTGATTACTCGGAGACTTCCGCAGGTACTGGATTCCAGCATCACGTCCTTGATTGCTCCAGTAGGTTCCTGACTAACAGAAACTCACGTAAACCATTAAACCGGTTTGTCAATCATCAAAAACTTGTGAGGCCAATGCCTCAACACTAGGGTCGCCTTTAACATCACCAAGTCCGTTGCACTGGGAGTCCTCAACAAACGTCTCGGAATTAAAACCGAGAAGTTCTTCCATGTGTGCTGCCCATCAGCAAAATTCTCTGCTCATCCATAGGGACATCTGACGGCTGCTCTGCTAACATCAGAAGCATATAAACATCTGTGGGATGACGTTTGCCCCCAGTAAAGGATGGTGTCCTCTGGCTGTCCAGGCTAAACTACCTCGGTGCATGACAGGCACAATGTCGTAGTGTGCAAATCAAATCTAAAATTTATAGTCCACTAACTTGTACTTTACTATAAAATAGTAGAGTGGCAAGTAGGGGTCGAACCCAAGGGAAATAGATCACGTACTCGTTGTTCTTATGCAAGGGAAAGTAAAGGAAAGTGCAAGTGGGGGTTTTGGAATAGTTAAAGACTAATGCATAAAGTAAGGAAAGTAAATGCAATGGGATGGTGATCAAGAGAATGGTATTCGGTCTAGGGGCCTTTTGTTGTGGCTCAACTCATCATTGACCTCTAATGATCTATCATTGCGCCCATGAGTGTGGATTTAGTCCATTCCAAGACATAAACCCTAAAGTAAGGCCATTCCAAGCACTTACACCACAATCCATTCCATTCAAGATATGGATTCTAGTTCTAGCAAGACTAATACTCCATTCCAAGATGTATTAGTCTAAGTGCACCGTTTGATCTCACATTCCAGATACAACCAAACGGTTAATAAAAGGACTAGACTACTAGACCAAGCTTTGCCATTCCAAGCATCCACTTGGTTTCGTTGTCTAATCTGGATTGAACTACTCGGCTAAGCTTTGTCATTCCAAGCATCCACTTAGCCTCGTTGTCAATCAATAATGGCACAAGAACTAGTGAACACAAAGAAGCATTAAGGAAAGAGTCTCAAAGTTGTCCTTATTAGATGGAACAATCCGGCAAAAGTATTGCTCATCCATGTGTACTATCCATCATTGCCATTCCAAGCATCAAATGGATGTTACAATAAGGATCATAAACTTAACCAAGCTTTGTCATTCCAAGCATCCACTTAGTCAAGCCTTTTGATCCATGGAATGATATCCAAGGACTAGTGGGACGTGTAAAAGGAATTGAGTGCAAGTGCCTCAAAATGTATGCATGAGATTAGGAACCCCAAACTGAATAGTGGGATTAGCCACTCATGTTCATGGGAAGAACACAAGGGCTAAATGACATTCGGATTCAGAGGGATTCACTAAGGTGCGTAACTTGGAAAGTAAATTGCGTAACAAGTAAAGAAGGAGTAGAGAGATGTTGAACTTTCCAATTCCAAAGCCAAATGACAAGAGTAACAACTATGGATTTTTAGTGAGATTTTCGAATTGATTACAATGAGGCCAAGGTTCTCTTTTTATAGGAAAGAGATAAAGGAATATGCCAAACTTGATGCCCAAGTTGAGTGGCATTAGTGATTTGGCAATTGCAAATGTTGAGATGCTTCTAGAATCATCAAGGCACTCTTGCTTGGAAGTAGTCAAAATGGATTGGCATGAGCAAATAATGAGATGCTTCTAGAATCATCAAGATTTTTGCAAGTAGGCTAGGTTTGGCTTGGGCTTCACGTGTGGGCCAATAATGCCTTGTGGTGATTTTGACCTTAAATGCCATTTTTAAGCCCGATTCTTCTTTAGACTCCAAAAGGCCCTGAAATCCAAAACGACATTAATAAGTAAACGTTCTTATGATCAAATGTCGTAACTGGTGGATTTTAATGACTTAACGAGTCGTATAAATACGTCTCATCAGTGCACACATGTTAGTGAGATTGGGCTGTGAAGCTCTCCCGGAACCTCGACCACATCTAGTGGTGCGCTTGCCGGATACATTGCATGCGGAGGTGCCATAAGACCTGCAAAGAATGGACATCACAATTAGTAACCTGAATATGAATAATAAATAAATTGCAAATTCATGCATCATGTTTAACAATGAAAAAAATTACAATTTACATACCATTATCAATTTATGCAAATTTAATTCGTTGTCGAAGAAAACGTTAAACAAATCTGGCATATCGATATATTAAAACTATTGAAGGCTATTTTGAAAATTTTGGCAATTTACAAATATTTTGAATAGATGGTACTCAGTGAGTTACACTCAGCTAGTCAACTCGCTGGAACTCAGTTTTGCCGACCGTCGCCCGCCACATTACGACCACCATCGAGCCAGTTACAAAAACCCACAAAAAACTATCGGTATTTTGCGTAGAATCATCTAGCCAATATATTCACACTCATATAAATCGATTTGAATTGTTTGATAACAAAAATACCTCACAAATCCACACAATCCGTCCAATTCACAGATCGAATTCACCCAGGTGGATTTCGGCCAAAAGAACAACATAATTCGCAAACGGAATGATTAATACCTGTTGTACTTGGTCGATATTTGTTGTGGAACGAATGTATCACATTGGAAGCCTCGGGATCTTGAATTTAGATCTGGGTTTTTGAAGCCGAACGGAGAAGAGGAAAGAAGGTTTTGGCTGTCTGTTCTAATTCTTATATTCCGTTAATATTCCGTCAGTATTTCGTCGATAAATATAATTTTGAATATAGTATTTCCGAAGCAAATCTGTCAACATTCGAGGGACACATTTTTTGAAATTCGAGGAATCTCGTCACTATTCCGTCGCTAATTCGAATATTATTTTTCAAAACTGTAATTTATTCTGTTGACATTCCGTCCCATATCCGTCTCTATATACTTGAACACTCCGCCACTATTCCAGGACATAATACTTTCTGTTTTTTAATTAATTATATGATGTACATACTGTTTGACATCTCATTAAAATAAACTTCAATTGAATTGTAGTATAACTTACAGTCATACGAATGGCATACGTACTTTAAACAGAGTTAAAATGAACAGAATAAAATTAATTCTATTTAACATACAAATGATCTTGAAAATTTTAAGATAACAACGAATTCATTCCATAACATCTAACATTATTGTTTAGGGAAACAAATTATTTTGGAAAGTTAAATCTGACACACCGATCATTGAAAACATCATAAACAACACTCCAACATTTTTAGGGATGTATTGCCCATGACAATCTTGAACGCATGCCCCTCCTGAGTGTATGCAATACGTCATTCACAATCTTATTGCGTACGTTCTGTTTGGATTTGTGGCCCGTGTATGTATCAGTCTAAGGTGTGCGCTTTGAGATGGAGGCATGTCTAAATTATTTTAGTAATGGTTTGAAGTTGAGAGTCTATTGTTGTAATATTGTGGTGACTTTGTAATATTTATACATGTAAGTGTCCGAAACGGCTATTAACATTCCGGTTGTATTCCGTTGATCGTCGATAGAATATCGACGGAACATCAACGGAAAATAAATGTAACATTCTAACGGCTATAAGAATAACAACGGCTATATCTCAAACGGTCATATACCTTGGGTTTCCTTTTCCGTCGACGTTCCGTGGATGATCCGTCGAAGATAACTACTTTCTGTCAACGTTTCCGTCAACTTTCGGAGGATGAAATTTTCTTTCAAAAATTACTACTTGTGACACTTGAAATTTAATCATAAATCCAAAAAAACCATTGTAGGTGAGAACATACATTTATTATTGAAAAAGAACATATAACTACACATCATCAACTTCATTTTGAAATTATGCCCTTGATGAGGAGTCGTCGGACTATCGGTCGTTATGGGGTCGACAATGCTCAGGACGCCGAAGTCCGAAGCTGGATTCAGATACGTGATTGCCTCGAGGTCTTTGTCGTTCAACATCAAATTATAGTATTCTGGTGTGAAGTCGTACTTGTACAAATGCTCCTCCACCAATCTAAAATAGATGAATCAATAATTCTTGCATTTCATACATGGACATCGCAATGAGTTGTCGTTGGACAGCTGACCTCTTGATAGCGGTCAACATTTGACCGTAGGGTCAAAATGCCCATAAGGTCACTCTTACCCTGCTCGACCCGTACTCTGCCCTGCCCTGTCCTATCCTCGTATCCTAACGTACCTTGCCCACAAAGCCTAAGGCAGGGTAAGGGTCACAAAATAATAGACCCTACCATGCCCTAGTATCCTAACCTCATATCTTGCCCTCCTATCCTATCATACACTGTCTTACCCGACTATTTTCATTCATATTATAATTTGTTTTTCCTCAAATTATGCTTAAATTTACCCTATCAGACCCTACCCTACCTTAATCTAATTTTACCCTCCCATAAGTACCTTGAGGGCATAGAAAAAATACTCTACCCTATCATGTACTGTTCATTGGGTCAAGAAAAAACGAACATACTGACGGACGCACAGTCGTCGTGTGCGAAAGTCAAGAATAAATTTATAAGTCCGCTACTCGCGACTTCACTACTGGGTAGCAAGTGGTAAGTAGGGGTCGAACCCAAGGGAATTAGGGGGATAAGTCGTTCTTTGAGGGATTGTACAGGCGGGGAACGTGATTTTAGGGTTGATTGAGGTTTTAGCGCGAATAACTACGTGACTTTTTGGTTGGTTTTGGTTTTTAGTGTGGAAAAGTAAATAACAAAAAAGTAAATACTGAAAATAAAAGGAAAGACTTACAGCGGTTGTTGCGTGATTGGCAAGTCTTGCGGAACGTCAGCAGTTGCTATTGCAATTAAAAGGAAGTATTCGATTACAGGGGCCTTGTATCATAGTCTGTTTATCATTGACCTCTAATGATCATACTATGTGTTCAAAGATGAATCGGGGCTATTTCTAGCACAAGACTTGCCACATCATTTAGAACACTTGTTCTATTTAGACTAATTCCTCCTTTCGAAGTATCTTAGCCTTATGTGCATCCATTTGATCTTCAGTAACGATCAACCAAATGGTTTTTAAGAGAGTTCGAACTCCTCGGATAAGCTTTGCCCGTTAAAGCATCCACTTACCCGAGTATGTTCACGAACCCCACGGAAGAGCTTTGCCCGTTAAAGCATCCACTCAACATTGGAAATTCTAACCTAATATGTGGCACATAGAACAAGTTTTGAACATAGAGAGGCACTAGGTGCAGGGTCTAAAACATTGTATGATACAAGTACACCCCTTCAACCGAATGAAGGGTTTAGCTACGAATATCCATAGAGGTGGATATCATAGCTAAGACAGTAAAGTAAAGAGAATACTCAAGAACCAACAGGAGTAAACTCAGGAACTACTAGAATACTCAAGAACCAACAGGAGTATTATAGATTGAAACAAGTGTTTACAAGAGTGGTGCCCTAATCTAGAGAGAAGTGAGAGCTTCTCTCACTAACTTATGGAATTGGAATGAGAATGGGATGTTGATTACAAAGGGAATGGCTTGGTATTTATAGCCATGGGGGAGTGAGAGGTGTGGAGGAGAGGCCACCACATGGCAAGATATCCATGGAGGAGCTAAAGCCGCCGGTGATGTCATCAAGGGGAGGAAAGCCGTCGGCCACATGTGGAGGAAGGGGAGAGGAGGAGCTCTAGCCGCCGCCCATGTAGCAAGAGGAGAGTGGTGAAGTGTGTTTGAGATCTTTTCTCCAAAAGCCATCGGCTCCTTTTAGCTCCGGATTGTCTCTGGTTGCCTTTCGGTTGGACTTGTTTTGAGTGATTCCATGTCAGGTTCATGATATTTCTTCAGTCAGCATCTGGTCATGACTTGGAATGACTCGTAATATCTTTTCAGCTTAAAACGTCGTTCTTAGCCTGTATTCTCTCTAGACGTCAAAATACCCTGCAGATAAATATCGGAACTAACAAGCAAAAGTTAAATAGACAAAGCGTCTAATTTGGTGGGTTTATCTGTGTTTATGATTCATACAATTATGGTCCATCACATACCCTGCCCAATGCCGACCCCTGCCTCTTGACAGAGGTGTTTCGATGAAATTATTGACTCCGACCATTAAAGTATCATTATTGTATGAATCCTCGGAAGCACGATACTCGTACATCCATCACCGTTTTTGATATAAAAAATCCAAGTATAGTAATAACAACCGTACCTTAAAAAGTTGAAATGTAAAGCATTAAATTTATCGACTTCACCGAATCTTTTGCGCGTGAACCAGACATTTCCAATGCATGTTTTCGTTCAACATTCGAGGAGTGTAGTAAATGTAAACAAATACTTACTTAAATGATTGAAATAAGACAACAGAGCTGAGACACGTAAGTTTGACGTTATCCAAAATGAATTGCGCTCCCACAGATAATCGTTGGCAACCGCTTCCCTTAAGAAAGGTTCTATAAACTATTGTAGAGACCCCCGATCCCGTGACTGTGTACCCAAATTAAGTAATGCACATTTGTGTAACTTGTACCTGCAGGTGCAACAGTTTACAACTTTTTTTTTTGATAGAACAAAGGCTAATACAAATCGAACCCAACAACAAACATAAAGAAAGAACAACAACTGTGATAAAACACCTAAAAGGACACAGAAGACGTAGCAGCGCGATCCGTGTCAAGCTAATCCATCAACCTGTTGTTGATCCGTCTTAACATTCCAGTGGTCCAAAGCCGTATCATGTCAGAGGAGGCCAAATAGATGAAGCAAAGCTTCAAATAAGCATTATAGCACCAGCCACTTTTCTGTAAACTTTAAACTTTCGCAACCTTCATTCCATCCCGGTAAACACCAGGCTATAAACTACCCGGATTTAACCCAGATACTCAAGAAATCCGACGTAAACAACACCCTAAAACTTTAAACACTATACACCAAAACTGGCCGAAGCCGCCCCACCTCAACCCGCCGACGAAACCGCCGGCCCACATCAAACCGCCGGCACAGACCAGACGCCGTCCGAAAAGCCTAGCAACCGCCAAACCCAACAGCCAGCGACACCCCAGCCAGCCCGATCTACATCCTATCACCAAAATCATCAGCCTCCACCTCTTTGCTCCACCCTTACCCACCCATCCAAGACCACAGACGGCCCAGATCTCGTTGGAAACATCCGAACCAGCCAAATCGAAATCGATCCGCGGTCTGACATAACCAAGCCGGCGAGAAAGAGGAAGAAAAGACGGTGAGAAGCCCCCCTATGATGCCGAAAGCAACTTCCCGCCGCCTAAAACTGTAGCCGCTTACCCTTCTCCCCGCTGTGAAAACCCAGAGAGTTTATCTCTCTGGATAAGAACGCAACAGTTTACAACTTGAAACGGCAGTAGAGTTTGAGAAGTTTTAGTTGCAAGTTCGCCTGACATCACTTCTAATTAGACCGAGTTTGTTTTGGTAATCATTACTTTATGTTTTGTTAGATAGACATTCGACACTGACTATGAAGTTGCTGTAATATGACAGTATTAGCCGACATTAGCATTTACAAGGCTTCAGAATCGAATGCTTCAGCATTGTTGTGCCCTAGCCCCTACTCTGTGTCAGTCAATGTGCTCAACATTTCTTTATTTATAGATGTTTTCCATATATGCTGCCACTTGTATTTCCAGTCCATGAAGATTTATTCTTCTTTCATGCTTCCAGCCATGGAAGGTTATTCTTTACTTTTATATTACAACAAACACCACCAACTGGCCTGCAGTAATCAGACAATGCTGATAGGGTAATGTGCATAAGGACTTCTGAACCTGTCTGATTGATGATGATCACACTGGGTTGCTATTTTGAGATACCCGATGCCTCCAAGAAAAACACTGGACGTACAGTAAGTTGAGGCTCATGGCTGCGCCTAATCCTAAAATTGTTGCGAGAAGTATCGCGTAAACTATCTTCAAGTTCAGCTATTCGAAAACAAGATGAAAGAAAAAAAACCAAAGTGAGATACCAACTCTTATACAGCAGCAGAGATGAAGATATTATATATCGTTAAATTTACTGAAGCCACTTTTTTACCATTATGTAAAAGATGTGGAGGATTACTGCCACTAGAGCGAACTCGAGAGCTGCAAATGACCATATGTACTCTTTCATTGCTGAAAAAAGATGAAGTGAATAACTTTCTTAATGAAATACTATCGCTGCTAAATTCTACATGTGGTAGCTGAACTACTGCCTTACCTAGCAAGATGGCAAATGTAGATGATAAGATTCCCAATGTAAAGGAAAAGGGAGCTGCAATAGCAATTGCCCGAGTCTTAAAGTCACGGACCTGAAAGATATTGGAATTGAATATAAATATCTATTTTGCTTTATGGAGATCGCAGGAGCTCATTTTATCCAGGTGACCTGACTTGAGAAATAAGAAACAAAATAAAAGCACAACACCTAATACTTTGTCAAGGGGCTTAGTCCTGATTTAAGATTTAGTTGTTACGTTTCCTGTAAGAATGCTTACCAGTAATTGTTCAAGGAAGAAGAAGTAACAGATTGTGCTAATCAGGATAAGCACCACAAAGTCCTGCCAGACACTGCAAAAGAAAAGATCGACTAAGATTGAAATGAAATAATAAATGTCCTGCATGGCATACGTAGTGACGACTGAATTGCATTCACATTAATGACTAACGTATACAGACTTCCAGCAAGTCACCATCTTATCACTGATGTTTCTCAGAAAGTACAGCAACATGTGTGTATTCAAACTGAATGAAATTGAGCAACCGAACTTCTTTTAATTTTTTTTGGAAAAACGCAATATATTTTCCAATAAGAACACATATAAACATTGGAATTAAATGGGTTCAGGCTGACAAAAGCAGGCAGCATTCAGCTCTAAGCTGAATCAAAAAGCCACAACAGTAAACGGCACTACATAAAAAGGCAGCATAGGGCAAGTCTGTAAACTTCGAGACAGCGGATCAAGAAACATTGGGTGGGTTACTATAGGGTAGATATCCTCAGCATTGGTCATGACCCGACTAATTGCCTGGGAAGCTCAAAATCTTGGGTAGCTGACTGATGCTTCTAGCAGAGTATCCTTTCTTTACCCTCTACTGAAAGTTTTAAGTAAGTACTTTTTCAACGCTCACATGTGAATACAAAATAGACTAACAAGGACAACTGACATTTTTAGTGCATCTTCTTTACAAGATGCGCAACATTGTACATAAAGAAAAAAAAAGGTGTAACAGACATTCTATCCTATCAGATTTACGAGTACTGTGCCAGAAATGTCTGTACTCATGGGAGCATACTTACGAACTCTTACGATCATTACCTTATAGGCTGCGAATTCAAAATAGGCTGGCCAGATTCATGCCTATTATCTCTAAGATCTCTTCTAGCACTCTGGACACGAAGAATAGTGACAGGAAGATTCATGATCTCTTTCCCGCATACATCACAATTCTTGCTCCTTCTCGTGCTAAACCATTTAACAGCACAGTCTTCGTGCAGTAGTCTCAAAGCACCTTTGCAGCTGCATTCTATCTTTAGCGTGTTACCTTCTTCACAAGGATCAAGACAGATCCTACATATTGCTTCTTCTTCAGGAATTTCTTCATCATTCTCTTCTGTTTGTGTTCGCTCTATTTGTTCTGAAATAAGAGAAATCAAACCTATAGTCCACTAACCATTTATGAATCAAATATTACTGAAGTAGGAGAGTGAACTACTGCACGAATGACTTTCACCCAAGCTATAGAAGATACAGTACGATCAGCATTGAAGTTTTAACTACCCCTAGTCTTTAAAGATACTCTTCACCCATGAGCAGGACCAGCTTGCATACATCGCATTGAGTTATTCAAGACGAAGTACACAAATAATATTAAATTATGCAGAGCTTAAACAATACTTTACACGTGATCCATTTGTTAGAGAGCAATGACGTAGCCTGAATCAAATTAAAAAAGAAAAAAGGAAAAGACATGGTGTGTGTAGGTCGTACCATCATTGCAGACTGTTTGACCATTGCCTTCACGATTTTTAAATGATATTGATCGAACAATAACAAAATTCCTCATAGGCACCGACAATGATCTCGGTATTGTAATAGGAGCACACTGCTGCTGCACACAAATTATAGAGACCTCACTAACTTCATAAGCATTCACTACGAAATAGCAACAAATAATTATAACCACAGTATGAGGCCAAATTTCCTGCAAACTTTTAGTTCAGCTATCATAAGTAACTGCTGTATACCTTATGCTGTTCATCAGAATTCCGTGCTGAAGAAGGCATTGTAATTGAAGGGGACAAGTTAGAGGCATGCGTGACCGGAAGAGAGGTGCATCTTTTCCAAGAGAATGTAGGTTTATTATTCACTCCACTCAATCTTCCATCACTGGCACTCGTCTCTGGATTTAGTGGAGAAGTTTCCTCGACATGAAATAAATTGCTCTTCTTCTTAAAACTCAAGGCCCTTATAAACCCTCCTGTTGAAGGGCTACTCTCCACAGAGCCATGGGACACGAGTAACCCCTTGCCACTACGGTTTCTCTCAAATCCCATGGGTCTAGGTGGAATGTTCAGGGACAGTTCTCTCTCCCCGCCATTTCGTCCTATACCTTCAATTTCCTTCTTTTCAGAGTCAGTAAGAGTGACTCCACCCTGACACACAATGAACATAAACCATGCTCCTCCACACACAAAAAAACTCAATGATGGATGAAGCAACTGTTACAAAAATTCCGAATTCAAATTTTCTGGTCAAGTCGGAGATAATAGATTCTCATGCTCACTTGAGAGGAGTGTTACGACTTGTCATATTATTAATTTAGGAATTAGTGAGCAAAGGCTTCAGCTAAAATAAAGAATGACACAACAAAGTGGAAGGTAACAAAACCCTAGCGCGAAATTCAACTCAGCAGGCGATAGTTAACAGAAATTGAGCAAAGAGAGAAAAGAATAAACAAACCTGGGAAGAGGAAGAGGGAGTAACGGGATGAGTGTCGTCGACTGGAGTTGGACGATTACTATGCATTCCGAAATTTGGTTTGCTTCGTCTAAAAAAAAAGAAATTTGGTTTGCAGATATCAACAAGAGGAAGAAAAAGAAGAAGGAGAAATCGGTTAAGAGGCGCAGGAAAAGAATTTGAAGCGATGCCGTTTGGTTGACAGGTCCACTCCACTGCCACCATTTCCGATGTCCGTCGTCGCGTTCTTGGTGTTTGCCGAACGTATATGGCCTGCCTAACCCACTTGTTTGTTAAAAATACATTCCATTTGCATCACGTTTTAAAATGAATCAATCAGAATTAATCACGATCGGAATTCTTTTAGTAAATAAAATAATACACGCGAACTTATTTAAAAATACATAAAAGATAGGAGGGGTATAATCATCCTAAAATTCGCTACAGTAAAATTTGACTTTCGCAGGGTTCTTTTAATAAATAAAAAAATACACGCGAACTTATTTAAAAACACATAAAAGATAAGGGGTATAATCATCCTAAAATTCGCTACGGTAAAATTTGACTTTCGCTACAGTACATTTTTAAGTCTGATCAACTTTTGCTACAGTAAAATTTACTTAAAATAGATGATGATCAAACTTAAAATAAATAAATAATCAGACTTAAAATAGATGATGATCAAACTTAAAATAAATAAATAATCAGACTTAAAATAAATAAATAATCAGACTTAAAATAGATGATTACCAATTTTTAAGTCTGATCATTCTCTCTTGAAGTCTGATCATTCTCAATTTTAAGTCTGATCATTAACAATTTTTAAATCTGATCATTCTCTCTTTAAGTCGGATCATTCTTAATTTTAAGTCTGATTATTACCAATTTTTAAGTATGATCATTCTCTCTTTAAGTCTGAATATTCTCAATTTGTAATCTTTTATTTTCCAGTTTTAAGTCTGGTCATTCTCTCTTTAAGTGATCATTCTCAATTTGTAGTCTTTTAGTTACCAGTTTTAAGTCTGATCATTCTCTCTTTAAGTCTGTTCATTCTCAATTTAGAATATTTTAGTTACCAGTTTTAAGTGTGATCATTCTCTCTTTAAGTCTGATCATTCTTAATTTTAAGTCTGATCATTAACAATTTTTAAGTCTGGTCATTTTCTCTTTAAGTCTGATCATTCTTAATTTTAAGTCTGATTATTACCAATTTTTAAGTCTGATCATTCTCTCTTTAAGTCTGATCATTCTCATTTTGTAGTCTTTTAGTTACCAGTTTTAAGTCTGATCATTCTCTCTTTAAGTCTGATCATTCTTAATTTTAAGTCTGATCATTCTCTCTTTAAGTCTGATCATTCTTAAATTTAAATTTGATTATTACCAATATTTAAGTCTGATCATTCTCTCTTTAAGTCTGATCATTCTCATTTTGTAGTCTTTTAGTTACCAGTTTTAAGTCTGATCATTCTCTCTTTAAGTCTGATCATTCTTAATTTTAAGTCTGATCATTAACAATTTTTAAGTCTGATCATTCTCTCTTTAAGTCTGATCATTCTTAATTTTAAGTTTGATTATTACCAATATTTAAGTCTGATCATTCTCTCTTTAAGTCTGATCATTCTCAATTTTAAGTCTGATCATTCTCAATTTAAAGTCTGATTATTCTCAATTTTTAAGTATGATCATTCTCTCTTTAAGTCTGATCATTCTTAATTTTTAGATTGATTATTACCAATTTTTAAGTCTGATCATTCTCTTTTTAAGTCTGATCATTCTCAATTTTTAAGTCTGATTATTATTAATTTTTAAGCCTGGTCATTCTTTCTTTAAGTCTGATCATTCTCAAGTTTTAAGTCTGATCATTTCCAAGTTTAAATCTGATCATTAACAACTCTTGGACCAAATTGAAAATAACATTATTAGATTTATACCCCTCCGTGTGGAATGACTATTATACCCCCTCCGTGTGTTTATTCGGGATTTCGACTAAATGGGACACGTGTCAGCTTAAAAATCAGTTTGTAGTTTTTATATATAAATCAGTTTGTACCTGAACTACATTTCTATCTTCTTTTATTCATTTTTTTATCCAATGAAATTAGAAATAGTGCAAATATCTGAGTTCCACAATTTAAATATCTCTCTAATGTCCTTGTGGAAAACCAATGGATGTAGAAATTCATGCTAAATTGATTTTGATTTTTTAATGTTTTTAATTTTTTTTAAAGATGAACAATGTACAACCCAACCTCATGCCTTAGGCATTCGTAGTAAGAGAGCAATGAGCGATGAGCAAAAATAGCATTTTTTTCATAAAATTCATGTAGCAAGTAGAGCTAAGAGCAATGAGCAAAAATGACTCTTTGCTCTATATATTTTAACGCAACAAGAGAGCAAAGAGCTATGAGCAATGAAAGCAAAAAATCTATATTAATAATTATTCAATTATCCGGCATTATCACTTATATTATTTCAATTTATATTTTGTCCCAAGATTCTTTAATTTTTCTGATTTTTTTCTAATTTTTTATTATTTTTATTTTAAATATTTTATTTTTATTTTTTGAGTTTGAATGTGAATAGTTGGATGTCCGTCTAACGTTCATTTTATGACATTTCAAATTTTTATTTTTTTCAAAACCAATAAAAAGTAGGTTTTATTCTCTCTATCTTGATATATGTATGCGGGCCCCACTTATTGATTTTCTTTTCCGTAGTCTCTTTATTATTGCTCACCTATCAAGCATTGATTTTTGCTCTCATTTTATTGATCACGTGCTGCATGAGAGCAATAAACAATAAAGTCTCTCTATTATTGCTTATTGCTCCCCTTGGTGTAGATGCCTAGATGCATTTTAGGAGGTTGCTCTCATGCCTAGATGCGTTTTAGGAGTTTTATCACTAGCTGCATGAGAGCAAGAATATTATACACTAGTCGATGATGTCTCTTCTATTTATCTACTACGATCAAATTGATTTTTGAATTTGATTTGTAATTGAATCCTACTTGACAAGCAAACTAGAGTTAAAAGGTTGCTTAAAGAAGTTTCAAAGGTTATTTCCCTCCCTAGCAATTCTAGTGATCAAAACACAAATCATTCATGAGATTCATTGATGATTTGCCTTTTAACTTAGCCTAAAAAAAATTTCTTATGGAATTCAACTTTTGTTAACATTTCCCCAGACCATCAAAAATAAAGTCACACCCTTTCAAGACTATTGACTCACTCCGTTTCATAAACATAACTTTCATTTCAAGACTAAATTCAATGAAATAAGCAACTGGTTCAAGTTAGGCATTCATGTGTTCGAATTCTCACTTTCATGATAGACTAAGATATGAATCATTTTCTTCATACTTAAAATATCCTCTAGCTCTTTCAAGTCATAAATTCAAGTTTTAGTTAAATTTGTTACTTAGGCATTTTATCAAACACTTTAACCACATAGTAATTTCATAGCTCAAGAGAAAATGGAATCAATGATCATCAACATGAATTAATATGCATTTAAATTGATCTGGAGTGCCAAGGAGAGCCCTAGACCCTCAAAACAATAAGGACTACTCACTACACATTGTGATCAACCAAATGCAAGTTTGATATAGAAAACTATGGTAGAAAATGGATTATACGAAGGAAGAAGGATCATCAGGACTTTGATTCTCCCCTTGATTCTTCAATCTCCACTTCTAACTATCCATGTGTAAATAAATCTTCTTTGGTCTATTTCTGACACTTTTTCTCTCTAAAATTCAGTCCCCTTAAGTCAAAACTCTCATTTGCTAGTATAGGATCAGTTTAAAAACCTGGTTCATCGCTGCTACTTGGGCGGGTAATGTATGGGTCAAGGTCGTACCCGTGCGGGTACGAGGGATCTTAGCGCACTGGTCTGGCTAAACTTTGGGTATCCGGGAGGGTAGCAGTGGTACCCGAGCAGATAACCACTTCCTAGAGGAATGGTTTGGTAAGGCATCTCGTACTCGGACGAGTAGCAGCGGTACCCGAGCAGGTAACTGTTGTCGAGAGGGATGGTCGAGTAAGGCCTCTTGTAGCCGTGTGAGTATCCAATGAACTAATATTTTGTACTCGCACAGGTACCAATGAGGACTGATGTACATGGATTAATGGTTCGTACCTAGGCGGGTACCAAAGGGGTCTTTTCTGTTAGGATCACACAAGGAGCGATGCTGAGAGAAAAACAAAGGAACGATGCGATGACACCAAATTTGATACCCAGTTCATCACTACATCGTAACTACATCTAGGGGCACTATGACGGAGCCCACCGCACTGTCGTTAAGGTGCGATGTTCTATGTGCAAAAACAAATTTATATCTCCGATACTCGCGACTTAACTATTTTGGGTAGTCAGTGGTAAGTACGGGTCGAACCCAAGGGAGTCAGTTGAATAGTTGTTCTTTCGAAAAGGGGGAATTAAATAAAGCAGTTGTGGGGTTGTTTTTGGTTTTTAGTACTGAAAGGTAAAGTAACAGCTGATATTACAATTAAAGGAAAGATTCGGTTTCAGGGGCCTTGTATCATATTTTCGTTTATCATTGACCTCTAATGATCATACTAAGTGTTCAAAAGTGAATCAAGGGCACATGACTTGCCACACCGTCTAGTCTTTTGCAAGACAAAGAACTCTTGTTCTAGTATGTGCATCCATTTGATCATCATTCCTGATAAACCAAATGGTGTTTTAAAGAGGTTGACTTCCACAGATAAGCTGTGCTCTTCCGAGCCTCCACTTATCCACGGAAGATCATGAACCCATGGCAGAGCTTTGCTCTTCCGAGCATCCACTCAACCAATGGAATTCTGACCTAATATATGGCACTTAGAACAAGTTGAAAGGAAAATAAATATAACACCACAATTTCTTCAACGTCCCGGATAATGCTACATGAATATGAGTTGCTATTATAGGCTCGCTTTACTATGCATAACTCAATCGCTACTAAAATCATCATGCTCAAAGTGGAATAAACTTGATACCTGTTACCTTTAAGCTGAAATTCAAACCAATTCGGATGAATGGGAGATAGTCATCTTTAGACCCATGATCTTCATTCGCTGTCCCGAACTCTAGCTATATGGTTATACTTCATGGCTTTTTCTGGCACATGATTCATTCAAGCTTCAAGGTTTTTGTGTTCTTCTTTCCTTGTTGGACAACTTTTGATGTAATGACTTTCTTTGGCCTTTGGCTCTTGTGTATGAACGATGTACTTCACTCTTTGTGTGTAGAACTTTCACAATTTGGCTGATTTTTCTTGAGCTTTGCTCCTTTGTTGTGAATAACTTGTCCTTTTTCTTATTTTCCTTTTTTTTTCTGAAGGAGGTCTAATCATCGCCCGCAAGCATATGGAAATACCTCCCCGCTCTTTCTCATCTTCGCCCTTTTTGATGCGAGTCAAGATGAGGGTCACTCACCTCTTCCCGGGGTTACTTCAGACTAGAAATAGGACGGTCTGTTTTCCCGTCCCGCCTACTCACATAAACACTGTGGCGGCGGAGCTAACTCTGAACCATGTCGTCTTGAAGTGCTAGCCTCCACGAAATCCACATAACCATATAACTCGAAATTCGATCCTTTGAATGCTTCGTCAGGTCTCTCTAGGACATTTCTATCAACTCCACATCCCTATATATCTAAACTCAAAAGGACACATAGTGGGTTAAATTCACATGTAGTCACACAATTCAAATTTCACGAGAGAAATACATGTAATCAGCATCATAAATTTCACATACTCATAATTCAATACTGCATATCCAGGAAACAGAGAAATTCCATACTTCCATTCAATTTTTTTAAAAAGAAACATGCAGACATCGTACAATATGCAAGAAAATAGAAATAAACGTGCAGACACAACTGACCGACTCTCCCACCCCATACTTTTGAATCAAGTCGTGTCCTCACGGTATGACTTTAATTCAAAGACAACAGACAGTGCAGACACAACTGATTGACTCTGACAAAGGGAAAAAAGAAACAAAGAAAGAGGAAAGGAAAATAGGCACTCCCCTAGTCAGAATCTGATGATGATGCTGGACGAGGAATAGCAAACTCCGGATGAACAGGATCTCTGAACTCCCATCCGGGTGGGGCTGGCACTGGCTGGGTCTCTTGTGGCAGAAAAAACTATAATGCTCGGGCCATATTGAAGGCCATGTCTAGCTGCTCGCTACAAAGCACAGCTGCTGGTGGCTTGCTCTAGTGTTATGGCACGTCTCTGTCGAGCTGTGGAAGACTCTCCTCTCTCACGAGCCAGGCATCTACAAGCAGCTGATGAGGACTCGGCTCTATCTCCAGATGTAGTTAGGCGACGCTTGTCATTGGGCATGATAGTGTGATAATGCGGGTCATCATGGTAAGTCCATGCATACTGCTCTCTCCTGCGAGGACGCCTACGAATAGCATGTGAGAAATAGTCGATATCACAGTAGACTGGAGCGATGCGCTCATGAGAATCTAAGCTCGGCTGCCAGTGTAGGTGGCGCAGCATATAGGTAATCATCCCTCCACATGCAACTACTCCCGTTGAAGGGCGGTTCCTCCAGAATTGGCAGGCCATATGGAAGAAATCAATTGGCTACCCTCGGTCTAGGACATCTAGGCAGATCATATCGTAGAAGGTCACCTTGTCGCCCCAGTTATCTCTGGCGAAAAGTGTACCTCCTAGCACCTTCTGGAGATAAAATAATGTCGGGTCTCGAATACACTTCGCCCTAGACTCAAATGGCTCAAATACAAGTACGCCTCGCACCCTAATCCTTCCCCAAGTAGCACACAGTGCTATGTCATTACGAATCCATTGCCCATCTTCCGGCCAGCCAAATATCTCTCTTACCTGGGCGGGACGAATGAGATAAAACTCTCCTCAGTGCCTATAGCAAATTCCGTGATGATCCTGTCTCCCCTCATATAAAAAGGATGCCAAGAACTCGCATGTATCCTCGACGTCTGTCTCATAGCTGAGGGTGAGGAGTCCCGGCCAACCACTGGCCTCTAGCATGCCTCAGACTCGATCCTCGAATCCATTGTTACTCAGAAACTCGGCCTCCACAAATCTGCTCGGCACGTGTCGTCGGGCCCCAAGTCTCGCATATAGCTCCTAAAACGGTATCTCTCATGGTGGCATGTTGATTACAGCTCAAAATCGGGAAAAAAATATGCACTTTCTCAAAACAAGTCAACGACTACCGCGCCCACTTCAGACGTTATGTCACCGCGTCCTGTGTAGACTTTATCTAATGTTAAGGAAGGATGCGGCCAGCTAATGTCAAAGCTGGACGCACGGTACCTGCAATCGTCATCTCCGGCGGAACTCCGATATTCAACCACTCACGTCAACTTTCAATCACCAAATAAGCTCAGAAACCACACTGAATACCCCTCTATCACCCCCTTGAACAATCCAATAGGCAAATCCCGACTTCGACAAACCAAATCTCGCAAAGAATCGAACTGAGGATTACCTTGATTTTGGTCTCGTAGCGATCCGAATTGGAAGAATTGCTCCAGGGATGTTTGTGAATGATGATTATGAGGAGTCCTCCAGTGAAACCCTTCGATAATTCCCTTATATTGGCCGGTGACTTTGAGAGCGATCGAGCGGCGGAAGCAATGTTGGGTTGGAATGGAGGAGAGAAGCTCAAAATTTGGGTTTTTACTCTGGTCAACAAAGCACCGCGTCCATAATAGAGGTTAAAATTCAGTCAATGCTGTAATGTTGGCTCACGACACGGTCATAATGTCAGTATAGGACGCGATAGTAATGTTAAGGCGTGACGCGATATCCATTGAGTTGGACGTGTTTTTCACCTGCAAAGCAACTTCCTTTCCACAAAAACCAAGTCAAGGTAGACCTGTTAAACAACAAAAAACTAAATAAGACTCAAATTGACACAAAAGACACGAAAATACAAGAAAGCAAAAATTTTATCGGGCTGCCTCCCCGCGAGCGCCTTGTTTTACGTCGTTGGCTCGACGGTACCTCATTTATATTTCAGTGGGAGGTTCGGCGAGGTCAAACTCCTGATCAGGCTGCTCAATTTTGCCCTGATATTGTTTAACCCGTTGTCCATTGACCTTGAAACGGTTCCCACTCGTCGGATTTTCCAACTCAAGTGCACCGTGGTTAAAAAGTTTAGTCACCGTGTATGGACATGTCCATCTAGAATGCAACTTGCCAGGCATTAGTTTTAAACGTGATGAAAATAAAAGTACCTGCTGGCTAATCTTGAATGTGCAACGTAGAACGAACTTGTCATGATAGAGCTTGGTCCGCACCTTGTAGTCTGATTTGCTCTCATAAGCCTCTAGGCACAGCTCCTCAAGCTCACTGATGAGTCGAATTCTCGACTCATTTACATATCCATTTATGAAGAGTTTTGGTCCATTCCCGACGCTAATTCGATGCCATTTGACCCTCTTGCTTGCTATTTCAGGTGAGAAACACACTTGACGGTTCCCGGGTTCAAAAAGATCAACTCTCAGAGAAAACCAAAGTTTCAGAGCAAAAATATGGAGTTTCGGGCAAAATAGGGCAAACCGACCTTGCCGGAGTATTTTGCATGCCCAGATCTCATACGGTGTCCAAATGAGTTGATCTTTGGCTTGTTGGAAAGGTAACTCAAAGGGCTACAACTCTCCAGTTGAAGTCAAGACCAAATTCGGAGAGTAAGACATCGAAAAAACTGCCAAAAGCTGGATGCCTCCACAAGCTCACCCGAGCTTCACCAAGCTCGCCCGAGCTCTGCGCCGATCCAATTGCCTCTGCCAAAATAAGCTCGCCCGAGCACAATGGAGCTCGCCCGAGCTAATCCTCGGCTATAAAAAGAAAGGTTTAGATCTAGAAAAGGGGGATTTCGAGCTAGGGTTTTTGGGGCACGAAATTGAGGGTTTCTAGAGAGAACAAGCTACCAAGAATTCAAGGGAGGATCATCCATTGAAGATTCAAAGGGTGGAAGAAGACTATCTACACTAGATTGGTTCATTCCTTCCATTGTATTTTCATCTATGTACTCAATACAATTTGTGTTTGTCTATGAACATGATTTGTGAGTAGTGTTTTGTATTCTAGGGTCCTATGGACTTCATGTGTGTTAATACTCCTAATCTATAATAAATCAATGTTAGAATAACATGTTTGGATGATTGTGAATCTACTTGGATAAAATGTCAACTCTATGCCCACCAAGTGTTTGATAAAATGCCTAGGTGGTTTAGAAACATGAATTTGAGGTTGAGTGTTCTAGCGAGCGAGACTAAGAGTTCTAGAATGAAAGTAGATTCACTCTTGCTTGATGACAATCACTAGCGTGACTCATTCTAGCATTGAGATAGGCTTGGTCAAGACCGCTCTTGGATATTAATCATTCAACTAGCGTTGATGATTGAGAACCTTGAGTTGGACGTGAGCTAACAACATCTAGCTAGAAGCTCACGTGCGAGGTGCTTCTTCCTTAAATCAAGTAAAAATATCTAGCGATTGAATTTGATTTAATAGTCGCACGCCTTAATCTAATCATCTAAAACAAGTATCTTGCATGAAATTGAATTCTTGGAGTCTAAAAACACATTTGAGTGAAGTAGTTCCATAGAGTACACCTTTTGCCTTGGTAGTGACATTTCTCTAGATTCCTTAGATTGTTTTATTGTTTATATACATTTGCTTAGTTACCACATCAAAACCAACCTTTCGCAATAGGATAGACTTATCGGAACGAAATCGAATAGTGCTCATAAGTTTAGAATTGCTCCTTGGACGACCCGGTACTTACCGGTCAATATAAATGTTTTTGACTTGCACCTAAAAATACAAGAGATCAAATGGCGCCGTTTCCGGGGATAGGTTAATTAACTAGGTGCTACTAGATTGTTTAGTTTGTCTACTTTCCCTTGCTCGATAGTTATTGCTTGTTTTGAGCTTGATTGTGTTAGCTTCTCTTGCCTTTCATTGCTAAGAACTTCTTTTGTTCTCGCAGGCACTTGAATGAACACAAGATTTAAGGGGCAAAAACAAGTAGCTACCGGTTCAACTTCAAACCTCCCAACCGTCAAGAAACCAAGAGATATACCTCGCAAGAACCTTCCTCCCCTTGATCCTATTGTTCCTCTGGCTTTCCAAGGCCCAAGACCTCGTCCACCTCCACTCCTAAACCCACTACCTTACTTGCCACCGAGATTTAGAATGGAAGATGAGATAGAGAACCCTCCCGCTCTTCAAAGAAACAACCGAAACTTTAGAATGGAAGAGGATAGGGAAGAAGATCCTCCCGCCAGACGGAACAATGTTGATGATCAAAATCGTATACAGAATCCTCCCTTTCCTTTAAGGAATGTTAGAAATTATAGATACGATGACGAGGATGATGAGAGACCCGTTGGAGATTATATGACCCCTACCCTTGAAGGGAATGGCTCGGCTATTGTGCCCCCGGATGAAGATGCATTTGATTTTGATGTGAAGTCCTCCTTAGTCCATATGGTGACTCATGATCAATACCAAGGAGTTGGGAATCCTTCTACCCATTTGGTAAGCTTTCAAGAATATTGCCGCACTTATAAGCCAAGGGATGTACCCGTGGAATATGTCTATCTAAAGCTCTTCCCGTCTTCACTATACGGAGATGCGAAGGAATGGTTGCAAAACCAAGAGCCGGGATCCTTTAGGACTTGGATCGAGCTAGCAAATGCTTTTCTCACCAAATTCTTTCCACCTTCAAGGACAAAGAAATTCACTGATTTTATAGTGACGTTCTCTCAAAGGGATAATGAGCTATTTCATCAAGCCTATGATCGGTTCAAGCACTATTTGAGGGAATGCCCTCATCATAACTTTCGAAGAGCGGATTGACAGAGCATTGCCTTGTCGCGAGGTAGTCTGTACAAATAAATTTATAAGTCCGCTACTCGTACTCTACTATTGGGTAGTAAAGCGGTAAGTAGGGGTCGAACCCAAGGGAATTAGTGGATAGTTGTTCTTTCGAAGATGGAAATTAAGACACTTGGGGGTTGGTTGTGATTTTAGTACTGAAAGTAGCGTGGGTTGGTTGTGATTTTAGTACTGAAAAGTAAATTATTGAAAGTAAAGAAAATAAATACGAGACTGAAAGTAAATACTGAAAAGTAAAGTGCTTGAAGGACAAGACTTGCTAAAAAATAAGTGCGTAAAACAAAGTGCTTGAAGGACAAGACTTGCTGAAAGTAAATGCTTGAAGGACAAGTCTTGCGGAAAGAAATTGCTTGAAGGACAAGACTTGCGGAAAGTAAGCAGTTGATATGGACTGAAAGTAAAGTTACTGAAAGTAAATGACTCCAAAGTAAGCAGTTGATAGTAAGACTGAAAGTAAATGACAGGTGATGTTTGAATCAAAGGAAAGATTCGGTATCAGGGGCCTTGTATCATAGTCCGTTTATCATTGACCTCTAATGATCATACTAAGTGTTCAAAAATGTATCAAGGCCATTTCAAGCACTTGACTTGCCACACTGTCTAGCCCATTTCAAGGCATAGAGCACTTGTTCTATTTAGACTAGCACCCCATTTCAAGGTATACTAGCCTTTGTGCATCCACCTGATCAATCATTTCCGATCAACCAAGTGGTGTTTAAGAAAGGTTGAACTCCATGATTAAGCTTTGTCATTTCAAGCATCCACTTAACAGTGTATGTTCACGAACCCCATGGAAGAGTTTTGCCATTTCAAGCATCCACTCAACCATGTGCGTTCTAACCGAATATATGGCACATAGAACAAGTTCTGAACACAAAGAGGCACTAAGAGAAGGGTATAAAACATTTTATGATACAAGTACACCCCTTCAACCGAATGAAGGGATTAGCTACGAATATCCATAGAGGTGGATATCATAGCTAAGTACTTGGAAAAGTAAAGGTTTTTGAAAGACAGTAAAGTAAAGTTTTCGAAAGTAAAGACAAGGAAAGTAAGAGGGAGAATACTCAAGAACCAACAGGAGTAAACTCAAGAACAGTAAGGAAAAGCTTGAGTACTTCAAGAACCGACAAGAGTACTCAAGATCAAACTTCAATATCAAAGTAAAGTGTTTACATGATTGTGCCCTAAATCTAGAGAGAAGTGAGAGCTTGTGGTATGAGATGATTGTTGTGAATGGGATTGTGGGATGATGATACAAGGATGAAGGGATGCTCTATTTATAGGCAATGAAGATGAGAAGATGTGGAGGAGAAGACAACACTTGGCAAGGGATGAGAGGAGGAAGGAAAGCCGCCGGAGGGGAGGTGGCAAGGCCAAGAGCCGCCCCCCATGTGTCATCTCCATGGCCAAAGCCGCAGGGCTAGGTGGAGGGGAGTGGGTGAGAGCTTTGTGATCTTTTCCCAAAAGCCATCGGGTCCTTTCAGCTCTGGTTGGACTCTGGTTGCCCTTCGGTTGGATTTGTTTGAGTGATTCCATGTCAGGTTCATGAAAGTTGTACAGTCGGAATCTGGTAGTGACCTGGAATGACTCGTAATTCGTTTTTAGCTTTAAAACTCCTCCTTAGTTTGTTTTCTCTCTAGACCTCAAAATACCCTGTAGATAAATAATGGAACTAACAAGCAAAAGTTAAATAGACAAAGAGTCTAATTTGGTGGGTTTAACTGTCTTAATGAATCATATAAATATGGTCCATCAGATCACCCCACACTTTTAGTTGTTCGTCCCGAACAATGCTTTTTAAGGGCGGAACACAATCCAAGTAAAAACTTCAAAATAGGAAAGTGAGAATATGGGACTAGATTTATCCTAATTCATGCAATACTTACTTATTACCAAACTAAACCGTGTAAATACTTAAAATAAACTTGATACTTGTACCTTCGAGCCGAGATGCAATTTAATTTGGATGTTTCGGGAGATAGCCCTTTTCAGGCTCCTGGACTGCATTCTCGGGACCGACTCACACTATATGGTTAACTTGTAGCTTTCTCTAGCACGTGATTTGATTCGGGTTTCACTGAGTTGATCACTTTGATTTCTTTTTGGTGAGGGACAGCTTCTGAAGTGAATTGGCCTTTGGCCTTTGATGTTGAATTGGAGTTTCTTCACTTTTGTTTCGGTTAGAACCTTCACAATTTTGCCTTTTGATTTGACTCTTTGAGCTTTTGCTTCTTTGTGACTTGCTAGTCCATTTTCTCACCCTTTTTGGGAGGTCCAATCATCGCCCGCGAGCATATGGAAATACCTCCCCGCTCTTTCTCATCCTCGCCGTTTTGCACGGGTCAAGATGAGGGTTGCTCATTGATGGACCATAATTATACGAATCAAAAACACAGTAAAACCCACTAAATTAGACTGTTTGTCTATTTAACTTTTGCTTGTTAGTTCCGATATATTTCTTCAGGGTATTTTGGCACTTAGAGAGAAAACACGCTAAGGAGGAGTTTTTAAGCGGAAAATGAAGAACGAGTCATTCCAGGTCACGACCATGCTACACTCAAAATCAGCCTTAACATCCTTCATGGAACCAACTTGGAATCACTCAAATATTCTAGAACCGTTGGCAAATGGACAAGAATGCAAGGAAAAAGCATCGAGCTTGGTAAAGGCCAAACAAGGGCAATTTCATCCGATTTGGCATTTCGACCATGTTCGGGGCAGAATTTGGCTTAGGTTCCTTCTTGAGATCATCTTAGAATGACATTTTCATTCAGAATACACTCTCCAAAATCTAAGAAGCTCCGGTCAAATTCCGGTCAAACCGATGGCTTTTGGAGGATAAGGATAAGGATGACTCACCCCCTCCTCCTCTTCTAGAAGGGGCGGCTCCTCCCTCACATGGTGGCTCCTCCACTCTCCTCCCTCCACTCGGCGCCTCCTCCTCTCCTCCTCCCAAAGCCGTCGGCGGCTAAATGAGCCACCATGAGAATGTGACAAGTGGAGGCTCCTCCTCCACATGCTCCTCCCCTTCTCCTCCACCCTTGGATGCTTCTCCACATGCCACCATCTCCACCACCCATCCTCCTCCTCCTTGGCTATAAATATGAGAGCTCCTCCTCATTTGTAAATCATCCCATATCTCATACTTGTACACACTTTAGAGAGAGAGAGGGCTTAACCCTCCTATCTTCATTTTCAATAAAATTGTTCTTCGCTTTGGAAATAAAAGATTGCTCCCTTGGCGCTTCAACGGTTGTAAGTATTTCTTAGTATTTATTCAACTGTCTTTATTTCCTTAGTTATAATGTTTAGCGCGATGAATAGTAGCTAAACTAGTAGTTCGGTAGAAGGGGCGCACTTGTATTATAAATGTTTTAGATCTTACTCTTAGTACACCTTTGTATTCAAAACTTGTTCTATGTGCCATATATAGTCAGAGTTTCTAAGGTTGAGTGCCTGACAAGCAAAAAGCTCTTCCGTGGGAATTCGTGAACATACTCGGTAAGTGGAAGCTGTAACAAGCAAAACTTATCGAGGAGTTCGGCTTATCTTAAAAATCATTTGGAAACTGGACCAAAGGGACCAAATGGATGCACTTACGGCTAAGATACTTCGAAAGGAGGAATTAGTTTTGCTTAGAACAAGTGTTTTAAATGATGTTGCAAGTCTTGTGCTAAGAATAGCCTCGATTCATCTTTGAATGCTTAGCATGATCATGTCTTGCGCTAGAAATAGCCTCGATTCATCTTCGAACACTTGGTATGATCATTAGCGGTCAATGATAAACAAATATAATACAAGGCCCCTAAAACCGAATCATTTCCTTATAATCTATTATCAACTGCTGTAATTTACTTTCAGTTCTCAAAACACACTCAAATCCAACCACCAACTGTATTTACTTTCGTGACAATTCCGTAAAAACAACTAATCCACACTGACTCCCTTGGGTTCGACCCTTACTTACCACTTGCTACCCAGTAGTATAGTTGCGAGTAGCGGACTATTATAAATTTATTCTTGACGTTTGCACATAACGACTGTGCATCCATCAAAATTGGCGCCGTTGCCGGGGAGTTGTGAATCGGAATAGTTGTTCTATTTTTTCTTTTTTCTTTTATAATGCAATTCACCTAGTTGTACTACTACGGAATGGAACCTTGGAACAATGCGGAGTTTTCCCCACCATCCTTTGAACTTGAAATCCACGAGAAGATCAACAACTTACAGCAATCCCGGGACGAAACATTGGACGAGTACTTATGGTACTTCGATTCCATTGTGACGAGCTGCCCGCACCATGGATTCACCAACTTCGATCTTCAAACAAAGTTTCTCTGTGGGATGTTGCCACATGAGTGGAATTGGCTAAATGAGGCAGCAGGAGGATCGGTAGGTAACTTGGACACGGATGATCTTTGGAAATTAATAAATGATTTGGCCGCGAGGTCAAGACCAAGACAAGATCAGGCCGAGCCACTTGAGGATGGTATAACGGAGCTGGCATCTAGCATCCAGCAGTTGGACAACACGATGCAACAAATCAGAGCCAAAACTGAATTATGGGCGGCAGAAAAGGAGCTGGCAGCTAACACCCAACAATTGGCCGCAAACATGCAGCAATTGAGTGCCGCGATGCACCAATTCACGACCGAAACCGAATCATGGGCAATAGAAAAGACGGCTGAACCCGAGGAGCCGACAGAGAATGAAGAATCATGGGTGGCTCAAAAAGAAGCATCAAACCAGCTCTGTGACCTCATTAACAAGCTGCCCAAATCAGGTCCGGTCCTTATCACCAATCCATCCGAGGAAATCACAGTCCTAACTGCCGAGCCAATAGAAGTCCCGAACATCACTACCAAAGCGGCCGAAGAAATCAAGCCAGGCCCGGTCCTTGCGCTCGGAGCACCCGAGGAAGTCCTGGACCTCATTGCCGAATTGTCCGAGAAAGCCCCGGTCCCACTCACCACGACTCAACAAGGAAAACCGCCTGAAAACTCACTCGTTCCAAGAAAACCATCCATCACTGCCACAATAAAGAGGATTGGCAGAGGTGCATGCTTGATGTCGCCTACATGTAATGGCACAAAACCAAATTTCCAAACTCACAAAGGTGCCAACTATTCCAACATGAAGAGGCGGCAAAGACATGGGCCGAAAGAATGAAAACCCGGAAGGAGTAATAAACAAGCACGACTCATTGGACCAGCAGCTATGGTCAAAGAAACCTCACCCTCTCGGAGCAAAAGGATAGCCGAGAAGAAATTCGACCTCACTCACCCTTGGGATCCGACCTTATGATTTATGATTGAGGTATCGTCGAGCCAACGACGTTAAACAAAGGCACTGGTCGGGAGGTAACCCGCCACTATCTTACTTTCTGTCATTTTATTTTCCGTCATTTTATTTTCTGTCATTTAGTTTTTTCAATAAGTTGCTCTCACCCACTTGGTGCATAGAAGAAATGACTATTCAGGAATCGGACTTGGGTGCAACATTAGGCCAGATAGGGCTACGCTCAGAGTTCAAGGCCCCAGCCGAACTCCCTCAATTATCCAGCCTCGTGCCATGTCGTTCACTCGACACCTTAAAGGGAGTTCTGTCTTTCCTTTTCCTTAATAACATTTCCTTCTCGTATAACATCTGCTTGCATGGCTTTTGAACTCAGTCTTGCTGAATGGCACGACTTCGTTCAGAAGTGTGGGGTGAGAACCACCTGTATATATTAGTTAATAAATAATATCTTTTTGAAAATATTAACTTAAGAATGTGAAAAAGATAAGTCATAATTCATGCATTTACCTTGTGAAAATTCAACTGTTTAAAAACTTAGAATGTAACTTTCCATTTGTCCTTTGTGCTGAGATAACCAGGGATGTGGAGTTGACATAAACTGCCCTAGAGAGGCTTGGCAAGCAATTAAAGGATCAGATCAAACTATATGGTTTTCGAAGTCAGTGGAGGCTGCACTTCGGGTTTTCAATGAAGATTGAAGTCAACTCCGCCATGCAGTGTTTATGCAAAAAAGAAAAAAGGCGAGGACGGGAATCAGACCGTCCTATCTCTGGTCAAAGTAGCCGAGAAAATAGATGAGCGACCCTCATCTTGACCCGCGCGAAACGATAGTCAAAGTAGCCGAGAAAATAGTTGAGCGACCCTCACCTTGACCCGCGCGAAAACGGCAAAAAAGAGAGGAGCGGGGAGGTAATTCCATAGGCTTGCGGGCGATGATTGGACCTCCCAAAAAGGCTGAGAAAATGGACTAGCAAAGCCACAAAAAGGCGAAAAGCTCGAAGAAGCAAATCAAGAGGCCAAAGGCCCAAAATTGTGAAGGGTTTAACCGAACAAAAAGTGAAGTACTCAAAGAGTCAAATCAAAGGCCAAAGGCCGATTCACTACAAAAAGCAGTCCCTCGCCAAAAGAAAATCAAAGTACTCAAACCAGTGAAACCCGAACCGAATCACGTGCTAGAGAAAGCTACAAGGAAACCATATAGTGCGAGACGATCCCGAGGTTGCAGTCCAGGAGCCTAAACAGGGCTATCTCCCGAGACATCCAATATAATTTGCATCTCAGCACCGAGGTACAAGTATTAAGTTTCTTCTATTTATTTACATAGTTTAATTTGGTAATAAGTAAGTGATGCATGACTTAGGATAAATCTAGACCCACATTCTAACTTTCATATTTTAAAAACTTACTTAGTGCCGCCCTTTAATAGCATTGTTCGGGACGAACAACTAAAAGTGTGGGGTGATCTGATGGACCATAATTATACGAATCAAAAACACAGTAAAACCCACTAAATGAGACTGTTTGTCTATTTAACTTTTGCTTGTTAGTTCCGATATATTTCTACAGGGTATTTTGGCACTTAGAGAGAAAACACGCTAAGGAGGAGTTTTTAAGCGGAAAATGAAGAACGAGTCATTCCAGGTCACGACCATGCTACACTCAAAATCAGCCTTAACATCCTTCATGGAACCGACTTGGAATCACTCAAATATTCTAGAACCGTCGGCAAATGGACATGAATGCAAGGAAAAAGCACCGAGCTCGGTAAAGGCCAAACAAGAACAATTTCATCCGATTTGGCATTTCGACCATGTTCGGGGCAGAATTTGGCTTAGGTTCCTTCTTGAGATCATCTTAGAATGGCATTTTCATTCAGAATACACTCTCCAAAATCCAAGAAGCTCCGGTCAAATTCCGGTCAAACCGATGGCTTTTGGAGGATAAGGATAAGGATGACTCACCCCCTCCTCCTCTTCTAGAAGGGGCGGCTCCTCCCTCACATGGTGGCTCCTCCACTCTCCTCCCTCCACTTGGCGCCTCCTCCTCTCCTCCTCCCAAAGCCTCCGGCGGCTAAATGAGCCACCATGAGAATGTGACAAGTGGAGGCTCGTCCTCCACATGCTCCTCCCCTTCTCCTCCACCCTTGGATGCTCCTCCACATGCCACCATCTCCACCACCCATCCTCCTCCTCCTTGGCTATAAATATGAGAGCTCCTCCTCATTTGTAAATCATCCCATATCCCATACTTGTACACACTTTAGAGAGAGAGAGGGCTTAACCCTCCTCTCTTCATTTTCAATAAAATTGTTCTTCACTTTGGAAATAAAAGATTGCTCCCTTGGCGCTTCAACGGTTGTAAGTATTTCTTAGTATTTATTCAACTGTCTTATTTCCTTAGTTATAATGTTTAGCGCGATGAATAGTAGCTAAACTAGTAGTTCGGTAGAAGGGGCGCACTTGAATTATAAATGTTTTAGATCTTACTCTTAGTACACCTTTGTATTCAAAACTTGTTCCATGTGCCATATATAGTCAGAGTTTCCAAGGTTGAGTGCCTGACAAGCAAAAAGCTCTTCCGTGGGAATTCGTGAACATACTCGGTAAGTGGAAGCTGTAACAAGCAAAACTTATCGAGGAGTTCGGCTTATCTTAAAAATCATTTGGAAACTGGACCAAAGGGACCAAATGGATGCACTTACGGCTAAGATACTTCGAAAGGAGGAATTAGTTTTGCTTAGAACAAGTGTTTTAAATGATGTTGCAAGTCTTGTGCTAGGAATAGCCTCGATTCATCTTTGAATGCTTAGCATGATCATGTCTTGCGCTAGAAATAGCCTCGATTCATCTTCGAACACTTGGTATGATCATTAGCGGTCAATGATAAACATATATAATACAAGGCCCCTAAAACCGAATCATTTCCTTATAATCTATTATAAACTGCTGTAATTTACTTTCAGTTCTCAAAACACACTCAAATCCAACCACCAACTGTATTTACTTTCGTGACAATTCCGTAAAAACAACTAATCCACACTGACTACCTTGGGTTCGACGCTACTTGCTACCCAGTAGTATAGTTGCGAGTAGCGGACTATTATAAATTAATTCTTGACGTTTGCACATAACGACTGTGCATCCATCACTCATCTATTTTCTCGGCTACTCGGACTAGAGATAGGACGGTCTGATTCCCGTCCCGCCTCTTGCATAAACGCTGCACGGCGGAGATGACTCTGACTCACTGAAACCTGAAGTGCAACGTCCACTGACTTTGTAAACCATATAGTGAAATCCACTCCTTCGAGTGCTTGCCAAGCCTCTCTAGGGCAGTTTATATCAACTCCACATCCCCTGTATATCTCAGCACAAAGGGACAAATGAGAAGTTACATCCTAAGTCTTTATACAATTGAATTTTCACAAGGTAATTGCTTGAATTTAGATCTATCTTTTTCACATTCTCAAGTTCATATTTTCAAAAAGATAATATCAAGGGAAAAGGAAAAGAAAAAGCATGTTAATTAACTATGTACAAAGGCATTTCTCACCCCACACTTTTGAACGAAGGCGTGCCTCGCAGCACAACTTAGTTCAAAAGTTAATTGCAAGCAAATATATACAGGCAAGGTGAGAATGACTTATGGCAAAAACTAAATGACATAAAATAAAATGACTAAAAGTAAGATAGGTGTCGGGTTACCTCCCGACCAGTGCATTTGTTTAACGTCGTTAGCTCGACAGTACCTTATTTCTGGATCATAAGGTGGGATCCCATGGGTGGCTTAGGTCGAATTTTGCCGCGGCTCCTGCGTTGATTCTAGCTTTGACTCTCCCCAAGTTCTTGTGGGATGATGTGCTCGGGTTAGACCTCCATTGTTTTGGTGGTTTTTCTTTCCAACGCCTCTGAGAAGGCGAGGGACCTTTAACTGCTGGTCTCTTGAGTCGGGCTCTCTTATGTTTAGGGCTGTCTTGTTTAGTTGTGGCAAGAAATTGCTCCATCAGGGAGTTGTTCTGATTAGACCCTTCTTCCATCCTTCTTTCAGACTCTCCATTGATCACATAATTTTCTGCGATTTGCATATTGATCAGAGGGAAAAGTTGCGAGGCTTCCATTATAAACGCCGGATCCATATTGGCCAGACTGTCCGTGAGGAACTGGTCTTGATTGATTTCTTCGACTGCTTCGGTGGTGAGGGTTGGGTATGTCGCGGGTTGCTCGCTAGTGGCGTTCTGGATTTCCTCTTCGGCCTGCTCAGGAGTGAATTCTAATGAAGACTTTTCTTCATCCTCCTCTAAATCGGCTTCCGGCTCTGGGTCTTCTGATGGCTCGGGGGTGATCTCCCATATAGGTTCTTCTTCGTTGCTCCCGGTGCTTTCTACATCTGATTCGACCATCATGGTCTCTGCATTGCCTTCTCCACTCCTGTCTATATTAGCTTCTACCATCTGCGCTCTTCCATCAGCTTGGAGCATTGGCCTTCGTTTTGTGGCTTCGGCCAAGTCATCTATAATATCCCACATTTGAGTCATGGTTAAGTGCAAGGTCGATCCTCCTACTGTGTCGTTAAACCTTGACTGGTCAACTGCCCTCATTCCACAAAAGAATTTTTGAAGAAGAACCACATTCGTGAATCCATGGTGCGGACAGCGTTAGACTATGGTGTCAAAGTACGTGTAGTATTCGTCCAAAGTCTCATCCCGGGATTGTTGAAGGCGGATGATCCTCTCTCTGGTATCATGTCGTAGAGACGGGGGGGGGGGGGAGAATTCTTTCAGGAATCGAGCACGAAGGTTCTCATAATAACCTGCACAACTAGCATTTGATGAGTAATACCACACTGTCGCAAAGTCGGTTAGAGAGAATTTAAAGCATTTCATTTTAAACTCTTCTAGATCCTCATTTTCAGGTTTCATGTAGCGGCATATATGGTGAAAGTGTTGGCAGCGTATTACAGGGTCCTCTCCAACTGTACCTCCAAACTGAGGAAGATGTTGAGTCATCCAAGCATACATAGTGGATAGTGCAATGAAGAAATGAAAAGGGAAAGAACAACTAATCATAAAGCTAACTCCCCGGCAACGGCGCCAATTTGACAGAGCGTTGCCTTGTCACGAGGCAGTCTGTACAAATAAATTTATAAGTCCGCTACTCGTACTCTACTATTGGGTAGTAAAGCGGTAAGTAGGGGTCGAACCAAAGGGAATTAGTGGATAGTTGTTCTTTCGAAGATGGAAATTAAGACAATTGGGGGTCGGTTGTGATTTTAGTACTGAAAGTAGCGTGGGTTGGTTGTGATTTTAGTACTGAAAAGTAAATTATTGAAAGTAAAGAAAATAAATACGAGACTGAAAGTAAATACTGAAAAGTAAAGTGCTTGAAGGACAAGACTTGCTGAAAAATAAGTGCGTAAAACAAAGTGCTTGAAGGACAAGACTTGCTGAAAGTAAATGCTTGAAGGACAAGTCTTGCGGAAAGAAATTGCTTGAAGGACAAGACTTGCGGAAAGTAAGCAGTTGATATGGACTGAAAGTAAAGTTACTGAAAGTAAATGACTGGAAAGTAAGCAGTTGATAGTAAGACTGAAAGTAAATGACAGGTGATGTTTGAATCAAAGGAAAGATTCGGTATCAGGGGCCTTGTATCATAGTCCGTTTATCATTGACCTCTAATGATCATACTAAGTGTTCAAAAGTGTATCAAGGCCATTTCAAGCACTTGACTTGCCACACTGTCTAGCCCATTTCAAGGCATAGAGCACTTGTTCTATTTAGACTAGCACCCCATTTCAAGGTATACTAGCCTATGTGCATCCACCTGATCAATCATTTCCGATCAACCAAGTGGTGTTTAAGAAAGGTTGAACTCCACGATTAAGCTTTGCCATTTCAAGCATCCACTTAACAGTGTATGTTCACGAAACCCATGGAAGAGTTTTGCCATTTCAAGCATCCACTCAACCATGTGCGTTCTAACCGAATATATGGCACATAGAACAAGTTCTGAACACAAAGAGGCACTAAGAGAAGGGTCTAAAACATTTTATGATACAAGTACACCCCTTCAACCGAATGAAGGGATTAGCTACGAATATCCATAGAGGTGGATATCATAGCTAAGTACTTGGAAAAGTAAAGGTTTTTGAAAGACAGTAAAGTAAAGTTTTCGAAAGTAAAGACAAGGAAAGTAAGAGGGAGAATACTCAAGAACCAACAGGAGTAAACTCAAGAACAGTAAGGAAAAGCTTGAGTACTTCAAGAACCGACAAGAGTACTCAAGATCAAACTTCAATATCAAAGTAAAGTGTTTACATGATTGTGCCCTAAATCTAGAGAGAAGTGAGAGCTTGTGGTATGTGATGATTGTTGTGAATGGGATTGTGGGATGATGATACAAGGATGAAGGGATGCTCTATTTATAGGCAATGAAGAGGAGAAGATGTGGAGGAGAAGACAACACTTGGCAAGGGATGAGAGGAGGAAGGAAAGCCGCCGGAGGGGAGGTGGCAAGGCCAAGAGCCGCCCCCCATGTGTCATCTCCATGGCCAAAGCCGCCGGGCTAGGTGGAGGGGAGTGGGTGAGAGCTTTGTGATCTTTTCCCAAAAGCCATCGGGTCCTTTCAGCTCTGGTTGGACTCTGGTTGCCCTTCGGTTGGATTTGTTTGAGTGATTCCACGTCAGGTTCATGAAAGTTGTACAGTCGGAATCTGGTAGTGACCTGGAATGACTCGTAATTCGTTTTCAGCTTTAAAACTCCTCCTTAGTTTGTTTTCTCTCTAGACCTCAAAATACCCTGTAGATAAATAATGGAACTAACAAGCAAAAGTTAGATAGACAAAGAGTCTAATTTGGTGGGTTTAACTGTCTTAATGAATCATATAAATATGGTCCATCAGATCACCCCACACTTTTAGTTGTTCGTCCCGAACAATGCTTTTTAAGGGCGGAACACAATCCAAGTAAAAACTTCAAAATAGGAAAGTGAGAATATGGGACTAGATTTATCCTAATTCATGCAATACTTACTTATTACCAAACTAAACCGTGTAAATACTTAAAATAAACTTGATACTTGTACCTTCGAGCCGAGATGCAATTTAATTTGGATGTTTCGGGAGATAGCCCTTTTCAGGCTCCTGGACTGCATTCTCGGGACCGACTCGCACTATATGGTTAACTTGTAGCTTTCTCTAGCACGTGATTTGATTCGGGTTTCACTGAGTTGAGCACTTTGATTTCTTTTTGGTGAGGGACAGCTTCTGAAGTGAATTGGCCTTTGGCCTTTGGCCTTTGATGTTGAATTGGAGTTTCTTCACTTTTGTTTCGGTTAGAACCTTCACAATTTTGCCTTTTGATTTGACTCTTTGAGCTTTTGCTTCTTTGTGACTTGCTAGTCCATTTTCTCACCCTTTTTGGGAGGTCCAATCATCGCCCGCGAGCATATGGAAATACCTCCCCGCTCTTTCTCATCCTGGCCGTTTCGCACGGGTCAAGATGAGGGTTGCTCATCTATTTTCTCGGCTACTCGGACTAGAGATAGGACGGTCTGATTCCCGTCCCGCCTCTTGCATAAACGCTGCACGGCGGAGATGACTCTGACTCACTGAAACCCAAAGTGCAACCTCCACTGACTTTGTAAACCATATAGTGAAATCCAGTCCTTCGAGTGCTTGCCAAGCCTCTCTAGGGCAGTTTATATCAACTCCACATCCCCTGTATATCTCAGCACAAAGGGACAAATGAGAAGTTACATCCTAAGTCTTTATACAGTTGAATTTTCACAAGGTAATTGCATGAATTTAGATCTATCTTTTTCACATTCTCAAGTTCATATTTTCAAAAAGATAATATCAAGGGAAAAGGAAAAGAAAAAGCATGTTAATTAACTATGTACAAAGGCATTTCTCACCCCACACTTTTGAACGAAGGCGTGCCTCGCAGCACAACTTAGTTCAAAAGTTAATTGCAAGCAAATATATACAGGCAAGGTGAGAATGACTTATGGCAAAAACTAAATGACATAAAATAAAATGACTAAAAGTAAGATAGGTGTCGGGTTACCTCCCGACCAGTGCATTTGTTTAACGTCGTTAGCTCGACAGTACCTTATTTCTGGATCATAAGGTGGGATCCCATGGGTGGCTTAGGTCGAATTTGCCGCGGCTCCTGCGTTGATTCTAGCTTTGACTCTCCCCAAGTTCTTGTGGGATGATGTGCTCGGGTTAGACCTCCATTGTTTTGGTGGTTTTTCTTTCCAACGCCTCTGAGAAGGCGAGGGACCTTTAACTGCTGGTCTCTTGAGTCGGGCTCTCTTATGTTTAGGGTTGTCTTGTTTAGTTGTGGCAAGAAATTGCTCCATCAGGGAGTTGTTCTTATTAGACCCTTCTTCCATCCTTCTTTCAGACTCTCCATTGATCACATAATTTTCTGCGATTTGCATATTGATCAGAGGGAAAAGTTGCGAGGCTTCCATTATAAGCGCCGGATCCATATTGGCCAGACTGTCCGTGAGGAACTGGTCTTGATTGATTTCTTCGACTGCTTCGGTGGTGAGGGTTGGGTATGTCGCGGGTTGCTCGCTAGTGGCGTTCTGGATTTCCTCTTTGGCCTGCTCAGGAGTGAATTCTAATGAAGACTTTTCTTCATCCTCCTCTAAATCGGCTTCCGGCTCTGGGTCTTCTGATGGCTCGGGGGTGATCTCCCATATAGGTTCTTCTTCATTGCTCCCGGTGCTTTCTACATCTGATTCGACCATCATGGCCTCTGCATTGCCTTCTCCACTCCTGTCTATATTAGCTTCTACCATCTGCGCTCTTCCATCAGCTTGGAGCATTGGCCTTCGTTTTGTGGCTTCGGCCAAGTCATCTATAATATCCCACATTTGAGTCATGGTTAAGTGCAAGGTCGATCCTCCTACTGCGTCGTTAAACCTTGACTGGTCAACTGCCCTCATTCCACAAAAGAATTTTTGAAGAAGAACCACATTCGTGAATCCATGGTGCGGGCAGCGTGAGACTATGGTGTCAAAGTACGTGTAGTATTCGTCCAAAGTCTCATCCCGGGATTGTTGAAGGCGGATGATCCTCTCTCTGGTATCATGTCGTAGAGACGGGGGGGGGAGAATTCTTTCAGGAATCGAGCACGAAGGTTCTCATAATAACCTGCACAACTAGCATTTGATGAGTAATACCACACTGTCGCAAAGTCGGTTAGAGAGAATTTAAAGCATTTCATTTTAAACTCTTCTAGATCCTCATTTTCAGGTTTCATGTAGCGGCATATATGGTGAAAGTGTTGGCAGCGTATTACAGGGTCCTCTCCAACTGTACCTCCAAACTGAGGAAGATGTTGAGTCATCCAAGCATACATAGTGGATAGTGCAATGAAGAAATGAAAAGGGAAAGAACAACTAATCATAAAGCTAACTCCCCGGCAACGGCGCCAATTCGACAGAGCGTTGCCTTATCGCGAGGCAGTCTGTACAAATAAATTTATAAGTCCGCTACTCGTACTCTACTATTGGGTAGTAAAGCGGTAAGTAGGGGTCGAACCCAAGGGAATTAGTGGATACTTGTTCTTTCGAAGATGGAAATTAAGAAAATTGGGGGTCGGTTGTGATTTTAGTACTGAAAGTAGCGTGGGTTGGTTGTGATTTTAGTACTGAAAAGTAAATTATTGAAAGTAAAGAAAATAAATACGAGACTGAAAGTAAATACTGAAAAGTAAAGTGCTTGAAGGACAAGACTTGCTGAAAAATAAGTGCGTAAAACAAAGTGCTTGAAGGACAAGACTTGCTGAAAGTAAATGCTTGAAGGACAAGTCTTGCGGAAAGAAATTGCTTGAAGGACAAGACTTACGGAAAGTAAGCAGATGATATGGACTGAAAGTAAAGTTACTGAAAGTAAATGACTGGAAAGTAAGCAGTTGATAGTAAGACTGAAAGTAAATGACAGGTGATGTTTGAATCAAAGGAAAGATTCGGTATCAGGGGCCTTGTATCATAGTCCGTTTATCATTGACCTCTAATGATCATACTAAGTGTTCAAAAGTGTATCAAGGCCATTTCAAGCACTTGACTTGCCACACTGTCTAGCCCATTTCAAGGCATAGAGCACTTGTTCTATTTAGACTAGCACCCCATTTCAAGGTATACTAGCCTATGTGCATCCACCTGATCAATCATTTCCGATCAACCAAGTGGTGTTTAAGAAAGGTTGAACTACACGATTAAGCTTTGCCATTTCAAGCATCCACTTAACAGTGTATGTTCACGAACCCCATGGAAGAGTTTTGCCATTTCAAGCATCCACTCAACCATGTGCGTTCTAACCGAATATATGGCACATAGAACAAGTTCTGAACACAAAGAAGCACTAAGAGAAAGGTCTAAAACATTTTATGATACAAGTACACCCCTTCAACCGAATGAAGGGATTAGCTACGAATATCCATAGAGGTGGATATCATAGCTAAGTACTTGGAAAAGTAAAGGTTTTTGAAAGACAGTAAAGTAAAGTTTTCGAAAGTAAAGACAAGGAAAGTAAGAGGGAGAATACTCAAGAACCAACATGAGTAAACTCAAGAACAGTAAGGAAAAGCTTGAGTACTTCAAGAACCGACAAGAGTACTCAAGATCAAACTTCAATATCAAAGTAAAGTGTTTACATGATTGTGCCCTAAATCTAGAGAGAAGTGAGAGCTTGTGGTATGTGATGATTGTTGTGAATGGGATTGTGGGATGATGATACAAGGATGAAGGGATGCTCTATTTATAGGCAATGAAGAGGAGAAGATGTGGAGGAGAAGACAACACTTGGCAAGGGATGAGAGGAGGAAGGAAAGCCGCCGGAGGGGAGGTGGCAAGGCCAAGAGCCGCCCCCCATGTGTCATCTCCATGGCCAAAGCCGCCGGGCTAGGTGGAGGGGAGTGGGTGAGAGCTTTGTGATCTTTTCCCAAAAGCCATCGGGTCCTTTCAGCTCTGGTTGGACTCTGGTTGCCCTTCGGTTGGATTTGTTTGAGTGATTCCACGTCAGGTTCATGAAAGTTGTACAGTCGGAATCTGGTAGTGACCTGGAATTACTCGTAATTCGTTTTCAGCTTTAAAACTCCTCCTTAGTTTGTTTTCTCTCTAGACCTCAAAATACCATGTAGATAAATAATGGAACTAACAAGCAAAAGTTAAATAGACAAAGAGTCTAATTTGGTGGGTTTAACTGTCTTAATGAATCATATAAATATGGTCCATCAGATCACCCCACACTTTTAGTTGTTCGTCCCGAACAATGCTTTTTAAGGGCGGAACACAATCCAAGTAAAAACTTCAAAATAGGAAAGTGAGAATATGGGACTAGATTTATCCTAATTCATGCAATACTTACTTATTACCAAACTAAACCGTGTAAATACTTAAAATAAACTTGATACTTGTACCTTCGAGCCGAGATGCAATTTAATTTGGATGTTTCGGGAGATAGCCCTTTTCAGGCTCCTGGACTGCATTCTCGGGACCGACTCGCACTATATGGTTAACTTGTAGCTTTCTCTAGCACGTGATTTGATTCGGGTTTCACTGAGTTGAGCACTTTGATTTCTTTTTGGTGAGGGACAGCTTCTGAAGTGAATTGGCCTTTGGCCTTTGGCCTTTGATGTTGAATTGGAGTTTCTTCACTTTTGTTTCGGTTAGAACCTTCACAATTTTGCCTTTTGATTTGACTCTTTGAGCTTTTGCTTCTTTGTGACTTGCTAGTCCATTTTCTCACCCTTTTTGGGAGGTCCAATCATCGCCCGCGAGCATATGGAAATACCTCCCCGCTCTTTCTCATCCTGGCCATTTCGCACGGGTCAAGATGAGGGTTGCTCATCTATTTTCTCGGCTACTCGGACTAGAGATAGGACGGTCTGATTCCCGTCCCGCCTCTTGCATAAACGCTGCACGGCGGAGATGACTCTGACTCACTGAAACCCAAAGTGCAACCTCCACTGACTTTGTAAACCATATAGTGAAATCCAGTCCTTCGAGTGCTTGCCAAGCCTCTCTAGGGCAGTTTATATCAACTCCACATCCCCTGTATATCTCAGCACAAAGGGACAAATGAGAAGTTACATCCTAAGTCTTTATACAGTTGAATTTTCACAAGGTAATTGCATGAATTTAGATCTATCTTTTTCACATTCTCAAGCTCATATTTTCAAAAAGATAATATCAAGGGAAAAGGAAAAGAAAAAGCATGTTAATTAACTATGTACAAAGGCATTTCTCACCCCACACTTTTGAACGAAGGCGTGCCTCGCAGCACAACTTAGTTCAAAAGTTAATTGCAAGCAAATATATACAGGCAAGGTGAGAATGACTTATGGCAAAAACTAAATGACATAAAATAAAATGACTAAAAGTAAGATAGGTGTCGGGTTACCTCCCGACCAGTGCATTTGTTTAACGTCGTTAGCTCGACAGTACCTTATTTCTGGATCATAAGGTGGGATCCCATGGGTGGCTTAGGTCGAATTTTGCCGCGGCTCCTGCGTTGATTCTAGCTTTGACTCTCCCCAAGTTCTTGTGGGATGATGTGCTCGGGTTAGACCTCCATTGTTTTGGTGGTTTTTCTTTCCAACGCCTCTGAGAAGGCGAGGGACCTTTAACTGCTGGTCTCTTGAGTCGGGCTCTCTTATGTTTAGGGCTGTCTTGTTTAGTTGTGGCAAGAAATTGCTCCATCAGGGAGTTGTTCTGATTAGACCCTTCTTCCATCCTTTTTTCAGACTCTCCATTGATCACATAATTTTCTGTGATTTGCATATTGATCAGAGGGAAAAGTTGCGAGGCTTCCATTATAAGCGCCGGATCCATATTGGCCAGACTGTCCGTGAGGAACTGGTCTTGATGGTTGCTCGCTAGTGGCGTTCTGGATTTCCTCTTTGGCCTGCTCAGGAGTGAATTCTAATGAAGACATTTCTTCATCCTCCTCTAAATCGGCTTCCGGCTCTGGGTCTTCTGATGGCTCGGGGGTGATCTCCCATATAGGTTCTTCTTCGTTGCTCCCGGTGCTTTCTACATCTGATTCGACCATCATGGCCTCTGCATTGCCTTCTCCACTCCTGTCTATATTAGCTTCTACCATCTACGCTCTTCCATCAGCTTGGAGCATTGGCCTTCGTTTTGTGGCTTCGGCCAAGTCATCTATAATATCCCACATTTGAGTCATGGTTAAGTGCAAGGTCAATCCTCCTACTGCGTCGTTAAACCTTGACTGGTCAACTGCCCTCATTCCACAAAAGAATTTTTGAAGAAGAACCACATTCGTGAATCCATGGTGCGGGCAGCGTGAGACTATGGTGTCAAAGTACGTGTAGTATTCGTCCAAAGTCTCATCCCGGGATTGTTGAAGGCGGATGATCCTCTCTCTGGTATCATGTCGTAGAGACGGGGGGGGGGGAGAATTCTTTCAGGAATCGAGCACGAAGGTTGACAGAACCGCTCGTCGTCAAAGCGATTTGTGCAAATAAATTTATAATAGTCCGCTACTAGCAACTATACTACTAGGTAGTACTTGGTAAGTAGGGGTCGAACCCAAGGGAACTAGGGGAATAATTGTTCTTCGGGGGAATTACGCAGCGTGGGAGCGTGTTTAAGGTCGGTTGGTTGGTTTTAAAGCTACCAGCTATTTTGATTGATTGATTGGTTGGTTGGTTGATTTTAATACTGGAAAGTAAATTACAGTTTATAATTAAAGAGAAATGTTCGGTTTCAGGGGACTTGTATTATATCCTGTTTATCATTGACCTTTAGTGACTCTCCTAAGTATTCAAACGGTGTATCAAGGCCATTCCAAGCACTCGATTTGCGTACACTGTCTAGCCTATTCCAAGGACGTAGAACACTTATTCTATTTAGACTAATACTCCATTCCCGGTTATATTAGCCTATGTGCATCCATTTGATCAATCATTCCCGATCAACCAAATGGTGTTTAAGATGAGTCAAACTTCTCAGATAAGCTTTGCCATTCCAAGCATCCACTTATCCGTACAAGTTTACGAACCCCGCTGTAGAGTTTTGCCATTCCAAGCATCCACTCTACCTTGGACGTTCTGACTTAATATATGGCACATAGAATAAGTTTTGAATACTTAGACTAGACACTAAGTTAATAGTCTAAAACATTCTATAATACAAGTGCGCCCCTTAGACCGAACTACAAGTTTAGCTACTATTCATCGCGCTAAACATTATAACTAAGGAAATAAAACAGTTGAATAAATACTAAGAATTACTTACAACCGTTGAAGCGCCAAGGGAGCTATCCTTTATTTCCAAAGCAAGATTACAACATTACAAATATTACAATTTCTAGAGAGAGAAGTGAAATGAGATTGAAGTGTGTTTTGGAGGAGGAGGAGCTCCTCCTTTTATAGCCCAAAGGGGAGGAGATGGGTGGTAAGTGTTGCATTTTGATTGGAGGAGAAAATGGAGGGAGGAGATGGCCACATGTGGAGGAAGAGGAGTGGTGGAGGAGGAGGAAGGTGGTGGTGACATGTGGAGGAGCTCCAAAAGCCGCCGGTCACCACCCCTCAAAGCCGCCGGTAGGCGGTGGCCTAAGGGGGAGGAGCTCCTCCCTTGGCCACCACTTCATCAAGTGGCCGGTCATCCTTGCCCAATGTGTGAGTTTGTACAGTTTTGTGCAGTCTTTTCACAAAACTGTACATGTGTTTCTTCCCCGGGCTGTCTTGACTCCACTCCTGATTCTTCTGATTAATTTGTTATGGTCAATTCAACGTCAGGATCCTTGATATTTCTTCAGTCGGCATATGATCTTGACCTTGGATTGACTCTTGTTATATTTTCAGCATAAAATCCTCTCCTTAGCGTGTTTTCACTTCAGTCTCTAAAATGCCCTGTGGAAATATATCGGGACTAACACGTAGAAGTTAGATAGACAAACAGTCTAATTTGGTGGGTTTAACTGCATTTATGTTTCATACAATTATGGTCCATCAGATTACCCCACACTTTTAGTTGTTCGTCCCGAACAATGCTATTAAAGGGCGTAAGTTCTAAGTTTGGCTTTGGAATATGAAAATTAGACTGTGGTACTCGATCTATCCTAATTCATGCATTGCTTACTTATTACCAAATTAAACTGCGTAAATAAATAGAAGAAACTTAATACTTGTACCTCCGTGCTGAGATGCAAATTATATTGGATGTCTCGGGAGATAGCCCTTTTTTGGCTCCTGGACTGCAACCTCGGGATCGTCTCTTACTATTTGGTTTTCTGGTAGCTTTCTCTAGGACGTGATTCGGTTTAGGTTTCAGTGGTTTGAGTACTTTGATTTTCTTTTGGCGAGGGACTGCTTTTGTAGTGAGTCGGCATTTGGCCTTTGTTTTGACTTTTTGAGTTCTTCACTTTTTGTTCGGTTAAAACCTTCACAATTTTGGGCCTTTGGCCTCTTGATTTGCTTCATTGAGCTTTTCGCCTTTTTGTGACTGCTAGTCCATTTTCTCGAGCCTTTTTGGGGGGTCCAATCATCGCCCGCAAGCCTATGGAAATACCTCCCCGCTCCTCTCTTTTTTGCCGTTTTTGCGCGGGTCAAGGTGAGGGTCGCTCATCTATTTTCTCGGCTACTTTGACTGTCGTTTTCGCACGGGTCAAGATGAGGGTCGCTCATCTATTTTCTCGGCTACTTTGACCGGAGATAGGACGGTCTGATTCCCGTCCTCGCCTTTTGCATTGCATGGCGGAGATGACTTCAATTTTCACTGAAACCCGAAGTGCAGCCTCCACTGACTTCAAAAACCATATAGTTTGATCTGATCCTTCGATTGCTTGCCAAGCCTCTCTAGGGCATTTCTATCAACTCCACATCCCTAGTTATCTCAGCACAAAGGACAAATGGAAAGTTACATTCTAAGTTTTTAAACAGTTGAATTTTCACAAGGTAAATGCATGAATTATGATTTATCTTTTTCACATTCTTAAGTTCATATTTTCAAAAAGATACTATTACTAAAAAAAAGAAAAACAGCCGCATGTTATTTATGTACAGAGGTGGATCTCACCCCACACTTTTGAACGAAGGCGTGCCTTAGTTCAAAAGTCATGCAAGCTTAAAACTAAATACTGAATTTAAAAGACAGAAATTAAAGTGCGAAAAAGTAAGATAGTGTCGGGTTACCTCCCGACCAGTGCACTTGTTTAACGTCGTTGGCTCGACGATACCTCGTTTGTGGTTCATTGGTTTGGGTCCCATGGGTGGCTGAGGTCAAACTTTGCCACCGTTCCAGTGTTGCTTCTTCCTGACTTCTTGCTGGATGTTGTGTTCTGGTTAGGACTCCTTGGTTTCGGGATCTTTTCTTTCCAATACCCCGGAGGGAGTGATGGACCTTTCACTACCAGCCTTTCGAAGTTTTTGTATTTGGGACTGCCTAGTCCGGTTGCGGCATAGCACTGCTCCATCGAGGGGTCATTCTGCAGAGGTGCTTTTCCCATTCTCCTTTGAGCTTCTTCTTGGATCGCATAGTTCGCGGCGACTTGCTCATTAATTAAGGGGAAAAGTCGGGAAGGCCTCATAAGGCTTGGTTCTGCCTCGTTATGTTGGTTCGTGAAGAACTGATCGTAGATAGTTTCAGCTGCCTGGGTAATGATAGTCGGGTATGGCTTGGGCAGTTCGTCAGTGGTGTTCTGGACTCCTACTTCCTTGCTTCCGGTGCTTTCCATGTCTGATTCTTCAGACGGTTCAGGAGTCTCTTCCGACGGTTCGGTGGTTTCTTCTTCATCAGCCTCAGGATCAGCTTCTTCTGTCTGCATTTCCTCATCAGTTTGGGGTACTCGTCTTGTGGTAGCGGCCAGGCCGATTATAAGGCACCACATGTCTGCAACGGTGAAGTTTGTTGCAGACCTTTTCATAGCTTCGTTAACTCTTCCCAGCTCTTCGGCCCTCATCCCACGAAGAAATTTTTGGAGAAGAACTTTCTTCGTAAATCCATGGTGCGGGCAGCTTGAGACGATGGCATCGTAGTTCATGTAGTATTCATCCAAAGTCTCATCCCGGGATTGATGAAGGCTCATGATCTTCTCACGGGTTTCTTGGCGTAAAGATGGTGGGGAGCATTCTTTCAGGAACGGAACGCAGAGGTCTACGAAACGTTCTGCACTGCACGCGGTGGATGTGTAGTACCATATCGTGGCGAAGTCGGTTAGAGAGAATTTAAAGCATTTCAGCTTAAATTCCTCTAATACTTCATTCTCCGGTTTGATGTGATGGCAGACGTGGTGGAAGTTTCGGCAGTGCTGTACAGGGTCTTCTCCCTCCGTTCCTCCGAACAGGGGCAGAAATCGCGTTGTCCATGCATGCGTAATGGGTAATGACATAGGAAAAAGAAAGAAAAAGAAAGGGGAGGGAAAGAACAACTATCCGATAACTGATTCCCCGGCAACGGTGCCAATTTGACAGAACCGCTCGTCGTCAAAGCGATTTGTGCAAATAAATTTATAATAGTCCGCTACTAGCAACTATACTACTGGGTAGTACTTGGTAAGTAGGGGTCGAACCCAAGGGAACTAGGGGAATAATTGTTCTTCAGGGGAATTACGCAGCGTGGGAGCGTGTTTAAGGTCGGTTGGTTGGTTTTAAAGCTACCAGCTATTTTGATTGATTGATTGGTTGGTTGATTTTAATAGTGGAAAGTAAATTACAGTTTATAATTAAAGAGAAATGTTCGGTTTCAGGGGACTTGTATTATATTCTGTTTATCATTGACCTTTAGTGACTCTCCTAAGTATTCAAACGGTGTATCAAGGCCATTCCAAGCACTCGATTTGCGTACACTGTCTAGCCTATTCCAAGGACGTAGAACACTTATTCTATTTAGACTAATACTCCATTCCCGGTTATATTAGCCTATGTGCATCCATTTGATCAATCATTCCCGATCAACCAAATGGTGTTTAAGATGAGTCAAACTTCTCAGATAAGCTTTGCCATTCCAAGCATCCACTTATCCGTACAAGTTTACGAACCCCGCTGTAGAGTTTTGCCATTCCAAGCATCCACTCTACCTTGGACGTTCTGACTTAATATATGGCACATAGAATAAGTTTTGAATACTTAGACTAGACACTAAGTTAATAGTCTAAAACATTTTATAATACAAGTGCGCCCCTTAGACCGAACTACAAGTTTAGCTACTATTCATCGCGCTAAACATTATAACTAAGGAAATAAAACAGTTGAATAAATACTAAGAATTACTTACAACCGTTGAAGCGCCAAGGGAGCTATCCTTTATTTCCAAAGCAAGATTACAACATTACAAATATTACAATTTCTAGAGAGAGAAGTGAAATGAGATTGAAGTGTGTTTTGGAGGAGGAGGAGCTCCTCCTTTTATAGCCCAAAGGGGAGGAGATGGGTGGTGGAGATGGGTGGTAAGTGTTGCATTTTGATTGGAGGAGAAAATGGAGGGAGGAGATGGCCACATGTGGAGGAAGAGGAGTGGTGGAGGAGGAGGAAGGTGGTGGTGACATGTGGAGGAGCTCCAAAAGCCGCCGGTCACCACCCCTCAAAGCCGCCGGTAGGCGGTGGCCCAAGGGGGAGGAGCTACTCCCTTGGCAACCACTTCATCAAGTGGCCGGTCATCCTTGCCCAATGTGTGAGTTTGTACAGTTTTGTGCAATCTTTTCACAAAACTGTAAATGTGTTTCTTCCCCGGGCTGTCTTGACTCCACTCCTGATTCTTCTGATTAATTTGTTGTGGTCAATTCAACGTCATGATCCTTGATATTTCTTCAGTCGGCATATGATCTTGACCTTGGATTGACACTTGTTATCTTTTCAGCATAAAATCCTCTCCTTAGCGTGTTTTCACTTCAGTCTCTAAAATGCCCTGTGGAAATATATCGGGACTAACACGTAGAAGTTAGATAGACAAACAGTCTAATTTGGTGGGTTTAACTGCATTTATGTTTCATACAATTATGGTCCATCAAAGGTTCTCATAATAACCTGCACAACTGGCATTTGATGAGTAATACCACACTGTCGCAAAGTCGGTTAGAGAGAATTTAAAGCATTTCATTTTAAACTCTTCTAGATCCTCATTTTCAGGTTTCATGTAGCGGCATATATGGTGAAAGTGTTGGCAGCGTATTACAGGGTCCTCTCCAACTGTACCTCCAAACTGAGGAAGATGTTGAGTCATCCAAGCATACATAGTGGATTAGGCAATGAAGAAATGAAAAGGGAAAGAACAACTAATCATAAAGCTAACTCCCCGGCAACGGCGCCAATTTGACAGAGCGTTGCCTTGTCGCGAGGCAGTCTGTACAAATAAATTTATAAGTCCGCTACTCGTACTCTACTATTGGGTAGTAAAGCGGTAAGTAGGGGTCGAACCCAAGGGAATTAGTGGATAGTTGTTCTTTCGAAGATGGAAATTAAGACAATTGGGGGTCGGTTGTGATTTTAGTACTGAAAGTAGCGTGGGTTGGTTGTGATTTTAGTACTGAAAAGTAAATTATTGAAAGCAAAGAAAATAAATACGAGACTGAAAGTAAATACTGAAAAGTAAAGTGTTTGAAGGACAAGACTTGCTGAAAAATAAGTGCGTAAAACAAAGTGCTTGAAGGACAAGACTTGCTGAAAGTAAATGCTTGAAGGACAAGTCTTGCGGAAAGAAATTGCTTGAAGGGCAAGACTTGCGGAAAGTAAGCAGTTGATATGGACTGAAAGTAAAGTTACAAAAGTAAATGACTGGAAAGTAAGCAGTTGATAGTAAGACTGAAAGTAAATGACAGGTGATGTTTGAATCAAAGGAAAGATTCGGTATCAGGGGCCTTGTATCATAGTCCGTTTATCATTGACCTCTAATGATCATACTAAGTGTTCAAAAGTGTATCAAGGCCATTTCAAGCACTTGACTTGCCACCTTGTCTAGCCCATTTCAAGGCATAGAGCACTTGTTCTATTTAGACTAGCACCCCATTTCAAGGTATACTAGCCTATGTGCATCCACCTGATCAATCATTTCCGATCAACCAAGTGGTGTTTAAGAAAGGTTGAACTCCACGATTAAGCTTTGCCATTTCAAGCATCCACTTAACCGTGTATGTTCACGAACCCCATGGAAGAGTTTTGCCATTTCAAGCATCCACTCAACCATGTGCGTTCTAACCGAATATATGGCACATAGAACAAGTTCTGAACACAAAGAGGCACTAAGAGAAGGGTCTAAAACATTTTATGATACAAGTACACCCCTTCAACCGAATGAAGGGATTAGCTACGAATATCCATAGAGGTGGATATCATAGCTAAGTACTTGGAAAAGTAAAGGTTTTTGAAAGACAGTAAAGTAAAGTTTTCGAAAGTAAAGACAAGGAAAGTAAGAGGGAGAATACTCAAGAACCAACAGGAGTAAACTCAAGAACAGTAAGGAAAAGCTTGAGTACTTTAAGAACCGACAAGAGTACTCAAGATCAAACTTCAATATCAAAGTAAAGTGTTTACTTGATTGTGCCCTAAATCTAGAGAGAAGTGAGAGCTTGTGGTATGTGATGATTGTTGTGAATGGGATTGTGGGATGATGATACAAGGATGAAGGGATGCTCTATTTATAGGCAATGAAGAGGAGAAGATGTGGAGGGGAAGACAACACTTGGCAAGGGATGAGAGGAGGAAGGAAAGCCGCCGGAGGGGAGGTGGCAAGGCCAAGAGCCGCCCCCCATGTGTCATCTCCATGGCCAAAGCCGCCGGGCTAGGTGGAGGGAAGTGGGTGAGAGCTTTGTGATCTTTTCCCAAAAGCCATCGGGTCCTTTCAGCTCTGGTTGGACTCTGGTTGCCCTTCGGTTGGATTTGTTTGAGTGATTCCACGTCAGGTTCATGAAAGTTGTTGATGGACCATAATTGTATGAATCATAAACACAGTTAAACCCACCAAATTAGACTCTTGTCTATTTAACTTTTGCTTGTTAGTTCCGATATTTATCTACAGGGTATTTTGAAGTCTAGAGAGAATACATGCTAAGGAGGAGTTTTAAAGCTGAAAATGAATTACGAGTCATTCCAGGTCACGACCAAATTCCAACTTTCAAGAACCGACTTGGAATCACTCAAATATGCTAGAACAGTCGGCATTTGGACAAGAACGCAATGCAAAGGCACCGAGCCCGGTAAAGGCCAAACAAGGGCAATTTCAGCCGATTTGGGATTTCGACCATGTTCCAAGCAGAATTTGGCTTAGGTTCCTTCTTGAGATCATCTTAGAATGACATTTTCATTCTGAATACACTCTCCAAAATCCAAGAAGCTCCGGCCAAAGCTCTGGTCAGATTCCGGTCAAACCGATGGCTTTTGTGAAAAAGTCACAAGGTTCTAGAAGGCTAAAGGGGATGCTCCTCCTCACATGGGCTGCTTTTGGAGGCCAAGCCACCCTCCTCCTCCTCACATGGGCGGCTATCTTGCCATCCACTCCTCTCCATGTCTTTGTGACAAGTGTCTCCTTCTCCTCCACATCTTCTCCTCTCCTTGGCCTATAAATAGAGACCTCTCCTCATTGCATCCAACATCCCAAAATGTGGAGAGCTTCTCTCTCTACAAATTCCAAAATCACAAATCACTTATCTCTCTAGATTAAGAGCACAATCATGTAATCACTTTACTTTGGAATCAAAGCTTTAGCACTTTCAACAGTTTTTGTAAGTACTCTCGTCTTTACTTTACTGTCTTTTCAATTCAGCAACTTTATTTTCCTGTCTTTACTTTCGAAAACTTTACTTACTGTCTTTCAAAAACCTTTACTTTTCAATGCACTTAGCTATGATGTCCCGTTTCATGAATAGTAGTAGCTAAACCCTTCATTCGGTTGAAGGGGTGTACTTATATCATACAATGTTTTAGACCCTGCACCTAGTGCCTCTCTGTGTTCAAAACTTGTTCTATGTGCCACATATTAGGTTAGAACTTCCAAGGTTGAGTGGATGCTTTAACGGGCAAAGCTCTTCCGTGGGGTTCGTGAACATACTCGGGTAAGTGGATGCTTTAACGGGCAAAGCTTATCTGAGGAGTTCGACCTCTTTTAAAAACCATTTGGTTGATTGTAACTGAAGATCAAATGGATGCACATAAGGCTAAGATACTTCGAAAGGAGGAATTAGTCTAAATAGAACAAGTGTTCTAAACGATGTTGCAAGTCTTGTGCTAGAAATAGCCTTGACTCATCTTTGAACACTTAGTATGATCATTAGAGGTCAATGATAAACAGAATATGATACAAGGCCCCTAAAACCGAATCTTTCCTTTAAATTGTGATAACACTGTTCCTTTACTTTAGTTCTCAAAGCACACTCAAACCCAACCCCAATCGCATTTTAATTTATGTGTAAGCTTCATTAAAGAACAACTAATCCACACTGACTCTCTTGGGTTTGACCCCTACTTACCACTTGCTACCCAGTAGTTAAGTCGCGAGTAGCGGACTTATAAATTTATTTGCACATTTTGCTCCGACGACAAGCAATCTGTCAAATTGGCGCCGTTGACGGGGAGTTGTGCATCGGAATAGTTGTTCTTTTTGTTTTTGTTCTTGCAATCCACCATGTCGATGTACTATCAAAACGAGCCTTGGAACGATGAGGAGTTTTTCTCGCTATCTTTCCAACTTGTAGTCCGCGAAGAGATCATCAACATTAAGCAATCCCGGGACGAAACATTGGACAAGTACTTATCATACTTTGATTCCCTTGTGACGAGCTGCCCGCACCATGGATTCACAAACTTAGATCTTCTTCAAAGATTTCTCGATGGGATGATGCCATATGAGTGGAATCGGCTTAATAACGCGGCAGGAGGCTCGGTAAATAACTTAAACATGGATGATCTTTGGAAATTGATAAACAATTTGGCCGCGAGGTCAAGACCAAGAGAAGATCAGGCCGAGACACTCGAGGACATTACAACGGAGCTGGCATCTAGCAACCAGCAGTAGGCCAACATGTTAGACCAAAACCAGGCCGAAGCCGAGAAATCTTGGGCAGAGACAAAGGCGCTCATTAAAAAAATGTGCAAATCAGGTCAATGAGATGCTCAATGCAAAGCGAAGTGTCATCAAAGAAGAACTGCCCAAATCAGGCCCGGTCCTTATCACCAATCCATCCGAGGAAATCACAGTCCTAACTGCCGAGCCAACAGAAGTCCCGAACCTCACTGCCGAAGCGGCCGAAGAAATCAAGCCAGGCCCGGTCCTTGCGCTCGGAGCACTCGAGAAAGTCCCGGACCTCACTGCCGAACTGTCCGAGAAAGACCTGGTCCTCACTGTCGGAGCACCTGAAACAGACCCAGTCCTCATGGTCGAAGTGCCTCAACTTAACCTTTCGTGTTTTATGCCGATCATAGCCACCGAAGATCATGTAATCAATAATGATGAGGTGCAAGGGGAGTTGGAGGAGAAGCATGAGCCAAAAAAGCCGACAAAGGAACTCTCACTCGTCACAAGCCAAGGAAAACCGCCTGAAAACTCACTCGTTCCAAGACAACCATCCATCACTGCCACAATAAAGAAGATTGGCAGAGGCGCATGCTTAATGTCGCCTACATTTAATGGCACAAAACCAAATTTCCAAACTCGCAAAGGTGCCAAATATTCAAACATGAAGAAGCGGCAAAGACATGGGCCAAAAGAATGGAAACCCGGAAGGAGTAACAAACAAGCACCACTCATTGGACCAGCAGCTATGGTCAATAAAGCCTCACCCTCTCAAATCAAAAGAGCTACCGAGAAGAAATACGACCTAAGCCACCCATGGGATCCAAACCAGTGATCCAGGAATGAGGTACTGTCGAGCCAACGACGTTAAACAAGTGCACTGGTCGGGAGGTAACCCGACACCTATTTTACTTTCAGTCTTTTATTTTTCTGTCATTTAGTTTTTACCAGTAAGTCGCTCTCACCCACTTGGTGCATAGAAGAAATGACTATTCAGGAATCGAACTTGGGTGCAACATTAAGCCAGCCAGGCCTACGCCAAGAGTTCAAGGCCCCAGCCGAACTCCCTCGATTATCCAGCCTCGAGCCATGTCATCCACTCGACACTCTAAAGGGAGTTCCGTTCTTCCCTTTTCCTTGATGTCATTTCCTTCTCGTACAATATCTGCTTGCATGGCTCTTGAACTAAGTCTTGCTGAAAGGCACGCCTTCGTTCAAAAGTGTGGGGTGAGAACCACCTGTGTACATAAACATGTTTTCTTTTTTAATATTATCTTTTTGAAAATATGAACTTAAAATGTGAAAAAGATAGATCATAATTCATGCATTAACCTTGTGAAAATTCAACTGTTTAAAAATTTAGAATGTAACTTCTCATTTGTCCCCTTGTGCTGAGATAAACTAGGGATGTGGAGTTGACATAAACTGCCCTAGAGAGGCTTGGCAAGCACTCGAAGGATCGAATCAAACTATATGGTTTTCGAAGTCAGTGGAGGCTGCACTTCGGGTTTCAGTGAAGATTGAAGTCATCTCCGCCATGCAGTGTTTATGCAAAAAGAAAAAAAAGGCGAGGACGGGAATCAGACCGTCCTATCTCTAGTCAAAGTAGCCGAGAAAATAGATGAGCGACCCTCATCTTGACCCGCGCGAAACGGCAAGGATGAGAGGAGCGGGGAGGTATTTCCATATGCTCGCGGGCGACGATTGGACCTCCCAAAAAGGCTTGAGAAAATGGACTAGCAAGTCACAAAAAGGCAAAAGCTCAAAGAAGCAAATCAAGAGGCCAAAGGCCCAAATTGTGAAGGTTTAATTTAACCGAACAAAAAGTGAAGTACTCAAAGAGTCAAATCAAAGGCCAAAGGCCGATTCACTACAAAAGCTGTCCCTCGCCAAAAGAAAATCAAAGACCAAACCATTGAAACCCGAACTGAATCACGTGCTAGAGAAAGCTACAAGAAAACCATATAGTGCGAGACGGTCTCGAGAATGCAGTCCAGAGCCTAAAAAGGGCTATCTCCCGAAACATCCAAAATAATTTGCATCTCAGCACGGAGGTACAAGTATCAAGTTTCTTCTATTTATTTACACGGTTTAATTTGGTAATAAGTAGTAATGCATGAATTAAGATAAATCTAGTCTCACAGTCTCACTTTCATATTTAAAAGTTTTTACTTGATTGTGTGCCGCCCTTTAATAGCATTGTTCGGGACGAACAACTAAAAGTGTGGGGTAATCTGATGGACCATAGTTGTATGAATCATAAACATAGTTAAACCCACTAAATTAGACTCTTTGTTTATTTAACTTTTGCTTGTTAGTTCTGATATTTATCTACAGGGTATTTTGAAGTCTAGAGAGAATACAGGCTAAGGAGGAGTTTTAAAGCTGAAAATGAATTACGAGTCTTTCCAGGTCACGACCAAATTCCAACTTTCAAGAACCGACTTGGAATCACTCAAATATGCTAGAACAGTCGGCATTTGGACAAGAACGCAATGCAAAGGCACCGAGCCCGGTAAAGGCCAAACAAGGGCAATTTCAGCCGATTTGGGATTTCGACCATGTTCCAAGCAGAATTTGGCTTAGGTTCCTTCTTGATATCATCTTAGAATGACATTTTTATTCAGAATACACTCTCCAAAATCCAAGAAGCTCCGGCCAAAGCTCCGGTTAGATTCCGGTCAAACCGATGGCTTTTGTGAAAAAGTCACAAGGTTCTAGAAGGCTAAAGGGGATGCTCCTCCTCACATGGGCTGCTTTTGGAGGCCAAGCCACCCTCCTCCTCCTCACATGGGCGGCTATCTTGCCCTCCACTCCTCTCCATGGCTTTGTGACAAGTGTCTCCTTCTCCTCCACATCTTCTCCTCTCCTTGGCCTATAAATAGGACCTCTCCTCATTGTATCCAACATCCCAAAATGTGGAGAGCTTCTCTCTCTACAAATTCCAAAATCACAAATCACTTATCTCTCTAGATTAAAAGCACAATCATGTAATCACTTTACTTTGGAATCAAAGCTTTAGCACTTTCAACAGTTTTTCTAAGTACTCTCATCTTTACTTTACTGTCTTTTCAATTCAGCAACTTTATTTTCATGTCTTTACTTTCGAAAACTTTACTTACTGTCTTTCAAAAACCTTTACTTTTCAATGCACTTAGCTATGATGTCCTGTTTCATGAATAGTAGTAGCTAAACCCTTCATTCGGTTGAAGGGGTGTACTTATATCATACAATGTTTTAAACCCTGCACCTAGTGCCTCTCTGTGTTCAAAACTTGTTCTATGTGCCACATATTAGGTTAGAACTTCCAAGGTTGAGTGGATGCTTTAACGGACAAATCTCTTCCGTGGGGTTCGTGAACATACTCGGGTAAGTGGATGCTTTAACGGGCAAAGCTTATATGAGGAGTTCGACCTCTTTTAAAAACCATTTGGTTGATCGTAACTGAAGATCAAATGGATGCACATAAGGCTAAGATACTTCGAAAGGAGGAATTAGTCTAAATAGAACAAGTGTTCTAAACGATGTTGCAAGTCTTGTGCTAGAAATAGCCTCGATTCATCTTTGAACACTTAGTATGATCATTAGAGGTCAATGATAAACAGAATATGATACAAGGCCCCTAAAACCGAATCTTTCCTTTAAATTGTGATATCACTGTTCCTTTACTTTTAGTTCTCAAAGCACACTCAAACCCAACCCCAATCGCATTTTAATTTATGTGTAAGCTTCATTAAAGAACAACTAATCCACACTGACTCTCTTGGGTTCGACCCCTACTTACCACTTGCTACCCAGTAGTTAAGTCGCGAGTAGCGGACTTATAAATTTATTTGCACATTTTGCTCCGACGACAAGCAATCTGTCAGTTGTACAGTCGGAATCTGGTCGTGACCTGGAATGACTCGTAATTCATTTTCAGCTTTAAAAGTCCTCCTTAGTTTGTTTTCTCTCTAGACCTCAAAATACCCTGTAGATAAATAATGGAACTAACAAGCAAAAGTTAAATAGACAAAGAGTCTAATTTGGTGGGTTTAACTGTCTTAATGAATCATATAAATATGGTCCATCACGGATCTTATGAGATATTTCTATCTAGGCATGAGCAAAGAGGCCAAAGGCCAAATGGACACGGCTAGTGGCGGTGCAATCATGGAGTTACCGGCAAACCAAGGATTTAAAGTCATAGAGAAGATCGCCACAAATTCCGATAGATATCAAGTAGTCGATCACAAGAAAATGGCTAAGTCTAGAGAGGATTCTTTGAATTATGTGACTAAAGATCAATTTAGTGATTTGACAAAGAAGATGGAAACCATGATAAGCATGGTAAATGATTTGGAGGTGTCTAAACCGAAGAATGAAAAAGAGAAGAATCCGGTCCAACAACCTTGTTTCATATGCTCTAGTACGAGGCATTCTACGAAGGCTTGTCCCGATGGGAGACATGGAGATGATGATGACGGGTATGAAGAAGCCCACTATGTAAATCAACATAGAAATTATGCTCAAAATTCTAATCCCATCACAAGAAATTACGAGCCTCCGCAAAGAAGAATGGCCAATGACTCCAATTTCACTCCTAGGCCTCAAGGGCAAAATTCTTATCAAGGGCAAAATAATTACCAAGGTAATTACCAAAGACAAGGATATGGCTATAACCAAAATCAAGGGCAAAATTCCTACTCTAATCAAGGCAAAAACTCCAACCAAAACTCTCCATATTCTCAAGGGAATTATCAAAGGCCTTATCAAACCAAACCTCCTATGAATGATCAAGGGACTTCTCATCAACAAGGACAAGTTTCTTCCAACACTCAAGATAACACTATGATGGCTCAAATGCTAGAAAATCAAAAAGAGACCAACAAGAGAATGGAGCAATTGGAAGCCCATAATAAGATGCTTGAGAATCAAGTGGCTCAACAAGCTGTAGCGTTGAAACAATATGGGAAGCTCCCTTCTCAACCGGATGTGAACTCCACCGAGCATTGCAATGCCATCTTTCTTGAAGATGAAGAGCCATCTCTCGTGCACATCAATGCCATCACATTAAAGAGTGGAAGAGTCTTGCCCACTCCTCAAGGAAAACCAAATTCTAATGACAAGGAGATAGAAGCGAGAGTTGCCAATGAAAATTCCGAAGTGGAACTTCAAACTCCTCCAGAAGAAAAGAAGAAAGAGGAAGAACCGGCTTTGATGAGGTATTATGTGCCGATGGTACCCTTCCCCCAAAGGCTAGTGAAAACTACTAAGTTAGACAAGGAGTTTGGAAAATTTGTGGATGTCCTCAAAAAGCTATATGTTCACATGCCATTTGTGGATCTCATAAGTAAGGCTCTGCTATACAGAAAATTCTTGAAGGAGATCTTGTCTAACAAAAGGAAGATCGAGGAGGATGAATCCCACCCTCTCAACCATGAGTGTAGCGCTCTTTTCTCAAAGCAAATTCCCCTCAAGATGAAAGACCCTGGCCGATTCACCATTCCATGCTCCATTGGCGCCACGAGCTTTGAACACCCATTAGCGGACCTCGGTGCTAGTGTAAGTGTCATGCCTCTAGCGACCTATCTTAAGCTTGGGTTAGAGGGAATGAAAGCTACCAAGATGACGTTTCAACTCGCCGATGGAACCAAAAGGCAACCCAAAGGAGTAATCGAAAATGTTCCTATCAAGGTAGACAAGTTCTACATACCTTGCGATTTCGTAGTGATGGATATGGGGAATAGTGAAAACACTTCTCTTATTCTTGGGCGCCCCTTCTTGGCCACCGCTGGTTTTAAAGTTGATTTGGGGAAGGGGAAGTTGACTTTGAAGATTGGTGGAGAAAAGGTGACAATAGAGAGGCCTTCGAGTGAACAAGTGGCTACACAAGAGCCTTGTGATTTGGAAGAGCAAGCGAGCGCTAAGGCCGAGAATGTGGAGGTCAAGAAGGTGACTAAGAAGGATTTGTACAAGTTGATTGATCCCGATGAGGACCCCTCTCTTGATCACTATGAGTTGTCCTCATACCATGATGGCGTAAAAGGAAAAGTCAATGATAAAACGGCGAGGAATGAGAAGCAAGGATCACGTTGGAAAAAGGCTATTAAGCAAGTTGCTTGCAACTCTTCAAAGAACCCGGATTGAGTCTCCTAATATTCTACAAGTCCGCTTGAGGAGGGATCCTAGCATAGGACTCCTCAAGTGTGTTTCTTTAACAAAAGGAGATTCGGCTCGGTCTTTGCCAAGATGTTAAACTAGGCCCTAAAGGGAGGAAGCCCGGTTTGTGAGTCGTCCATCTATGCACAATTATTTTCATATATGTTTGGCATGTGAACATTGAAACTTGAATGTGGACTTGGTGCTTGCATGATCTGAAATGCATGATTTGGTGTGCTTGGTGCGGTATTGTGCTTGCATGAATTATCTTGGTGATGGTGATGTCTTAGTGTGGAGTCTTTGATCCTAGCTTGCGTTTGGTTGAAAAGCATGTTCATGCTAATGATTTCTTGATGAAGTTTTGAATTTGTGCTATTTATGTGCTGCTTATTCGTGATGCGAAGTTAAATTCTAAGTGTGGAGTTGGGAGTCAAAGCAGAGGACAAAAATTCATTGAAGCTGAAATTTGCCCCCAGTCGGTCGAGTTGGCGAAGGTTCAGAAGGACCAATTCTTTATGCCATTCGAGTCGGTCGACTCACCTCCCAGTCGACCGACTGGCAAAGTCCTATCCAAAACACCCATTTCTCATTTCAAACTCATTCTTACCCGACTCACCAAAATACTCGACCGACTCTCCTCACTCGCATTTTCCAACCCTCACACTCCGACCTCCATCCGCTCCGAACTTCATCCACCCATCATCCTCGCCGCCTGCTCACCCTCATCTCGCCAGCCGTCCCAGCCGCATCCTCCCGCAACCCCCGATTTCGATCGGAGAAGTTCATCCGCCCGATCTGCTTCCTCCGGCACCTCCAGCACCCGGCCGACCGCTCATTTCGCTCCAAATCAGTCCGCCTACAAACCCCAACCATCGATTTGAGCCGCCAAACCCTCCGGAGAAAATCCTGATTTGTGCCCTAAATTGCCACTTCAGTCGACCGACTGGAATTTCCTTGCAGCGCCAGTCGGTCGAGTTGATTGAAATCTCAGTGAGTTTTTGCTCAGTTTGAAATTCAGTTCCTTATCTCCATTTTAATCATGCCTCGTGCCGGTTCTTCGTCTCAATCCACATCAAAGGGGAAAGAGGTTGCCCTTGAGCCTACAAGAGTTGAGCGCATCATTGAGCAAAGCGAAGACGATGAGGATGACATGCCTCTCGTCTCTCGCAAGAGGAAGCAGTTTAGAGCTTTGCTAGCAGACTCTAGCTCATCCTCGGAAGAGGAATTGGATGCTGCACCGGTTTCTCCACGCCTCCGCCTAAGAAGAAAAGGCCTCAACCGAGGAAACCGGCGAAGAAGAAAAGAGCCCCTTTGCCCACATTGCCTAGAGCTCCTTCACCTCCGGTGCCGAGAGTACCCTCTCCCCCAGCTTTTGCACCGTCCTCCAGTGCTATCGTCCCGGTATTGCCGAATGAGGGACCATTGGATGGACCGTTACCTTTCCCGACTCCTTACCCATTCTCGGAGCCTCTAGCATTTACGGATGAGACGCACCGGACCAATCTTGCCACGATTGTGAGGAAGAAGAAGACAGTCATTCCTACTCTCTACCCCGACATGGGACTCCTTCGTGGAATTGATAGCGCCGTCACGGATGAGGTACATTCATGCCTCACTAGTTGTGGTTTGGGCTTTTTGCTTAATGATGATCCCGGTTGCTATGAGAGGGTTGTGAAGGAGTTTATTAGCTCGTTTGATTGGATCAGAGAGGAGGGGGAGGAAGGAAGGGAATATTATTGGAAGTTTGTGTTGGGTGGACGGAATTTTGAGATCAAGGAGAGTGTGATCAGTGAATGGTTGGGATTCCCTCCTTATGATGCCATAGCCCGGAAATACACTGAACATGATCAGAGCAGATTCTGGAAGCGAGTTTCAGGGAGGAATGAGTGGTTCATTTCATCATATAATTCTTCGGCGATCACCGATCCGGTGTGGAAGATTATCCATCATCTCATTGCTATTGGGATAAACACCCGGACGGCGAAGGCTCGTTCATTCACTCTCCCGGATATGGACTTCATGCTTGCTATTGATCACGAGGAGGGCATTGATTGGCTCGCTACCCTTGCTACCCGTTTTAAGAACATTGTGAAGAAGGGTGCGAGGAACGGCGCCTTAGGAGGAGGCTCCTTGATTACTTTGATTGCCCTTAGGTGTAACTTCACCTTCAGCCATGAGGGATGCCCCAAGCCTTCCAAGAGCACTCTTACTCTGAAAACCATGAAACGTATGCATATCATCAAGAAGGACGGGAAGACTTGGAAGTTCGACAGGAAGCCTCATCAGGGAGACCTCGTGGCTAATGCCGCGTATAGGAGGCGGTTGTTCAAGAGGGCGAACCCACTTTATTGCAGCACCCATCTCACCCCTTCCCCTCTTGCCTCTCCTATCCACTCCCCTCCTTCGGCCGACGAGCCTGATGCCCCTATTCCTGAGGAGCCGCTCATTCAGGAGGATTTGCCTCACGTTGATGCTACTGTGGAGAGACCTCCCCCTGCCACAGATGATTTGACCGAGTGGAGACAGAGGACCTCCTCTGACATTGCTGACCTGAAGGGTGGAGTGGCTGATTTGAGGAGAAGCTTGACTCGCCTTGAAGATTTTGTTCGAGAGTCTGACGCGAGAGCTCGCCAGGACTTGGAGTGGCTCCGCTCTACAGTTTTATCCATGGTCAGAGGTTCTGGTGGCCCAGTTGCTTCGCCAGCTGCTCCAGAGTTTTCTGTCCCTCGTGGCGCCTCCCCCTTACCTACCACGCCAGCTTCTAGAGTCGGGGAGGCGGGCACACCACTCAGGGAGTCTTCCATTAGAGAGGAGAGCTCGCACTACACCGGTGCCACGATACCGAACGAGGAAGGAGTTGGAGATTCTGCTAGAGCTCTCAGTCCAGGAGACGATGAGGCCGCATCTTGAGCTTGTGTTGCATGCTATTTTTACTTTTGTCCATGCCTTCTTGCTTTGATCATGTACTTGGATGTTAAGTCGCCTTTTAGCGCAATTTTGGATGATGTATGCCATTTTGAGTGATATGCCCTTGACTTGCTTTTGGTTGTATGCTTCATTTCATATGATATTGAAGGTGTTTACCATTTCTACTATTCACTCTACAGGACATGCACCTATATATTATGCACATGTTCAAAATTCACCTTCTTTGTCTACATTTGTAACCAAAGGGTATTTCTCTCTCCCATGAGTTTTGTCATCGGCTCTACAAACGAGGGGAGTTCCTATGCGCCTTTGCCTTTATTTTATCATTCTTTGCGCTTAGGGACTAAGCTTGAGTTAAGTGTGGAGTGGTTCTATGCGCATAGTTCACATGTTTGCATGCCTTGCATATCATTTTTGATGAACACTTGCATCTTTTGCACCTTATCCCTACATGAGAGTGTTCTTAACCACATAGGCTTGTGACTATCGATTCCAATTCCTATAAATCACATCTAGCCTATTTGCCACATTTATTGGATTTTGAACTTAGAACCGACCTAGTCCATTGAATGTGTATTCTTAAGAACCAATATCATTGCTATCTCTCGTCTATCTAATTCTCTAAGTATTTTTGTTGAAATACCTTGGATCAAGCTATAGCAAGCACTTTTAAAAATCTTCGTGAAAAACTTAGACCCCTTGAATATTCCTTGGTGACTTGAGTTCTCTAACACGGTGCCTTGCTTATGTGTGTTCCCCGCACATTCCATGCACTTTTTGAACATATTGTCAAGTTTTAAGTGTGGAGTCAAAAGAGGGCGAAGCCTTGCACACGCAAAAAAAAAAGATAAATGATACAAATGCCGGGGGTTAGGGAGGTAAGTCCCCCCTCGAAAGCATTTGTAGGCCGAAGGTCATTCAAAAAAAAGAAAAGAAAATAAGAGGCACTTAAAACTTGACTCTATGTTCTTCCATCATTATTCACTTGTGCGGGATTCAACATTTGCATTATGTGCTAGTAGGAACGACTCTTGGACGACCCATGTGCTTGCACGGGAGTATTCATTTGGTTTATGGCCTGTTTGTAAGGAACTCTCGTGTCGAACTCTTCTTCCCTTATGGATTACGGCTTAAGCGCCTAAAACTTGGGAACGAGTTCCATGTCACAAGCCTGTGGACTAGCCCTAGCTAGCATAGGCGAGCGATTGACACTTTTTGTGCAAACTAAAAGCTCTACTTCTATTGTATTACCTTGAAAATGAATAGACATTTGGACGAGACGATTGATAGCTCTAGTATTGATGACCTTGAATGCACAATCTCAAAGGTACTCAAAGTGGTTCGAAAGTCCTTTTGATGGTATTGTGATGATAGCCCTAGCGTGGGGTGAGGAATTTGCTTTGAGAAATTATAGCCTTGGTTAAACATTCGTGAATTCAATTCTCATGGGATAAGTGCACTTGGGATTTGTGAGTATTCCCTTTTCTGAAAACTCTCACGAGACTATAAATCGTCCACTAGGGTAGCCTAGGGGTTTAAAGGCTTGGTGCATATGCTAAATGCACTCGTCACACCTACGAAAAGGAGTTAGATTGTAAATATGTGTTAGAGTAGTTAGAAATAAAGTTTACCCATTGTGTCTCTTTGGCTTGTTCTTATTGTTTGCTCGGGACGATCAAACTCTAAGTGTGGAGTGTTTTGATGAGTCGAATCCTCGACTCGTTCAAATACCCATTTACGAAGAGTTTTGGTCCATTCTCGGTGCTATTTCGATGCCATTTGACCATTATTGTTGCATTTCAGGCTTGGAGCAACCATCAATTGAGCTCAGGACCTTAACATGAGAATTCGGGAAAATCTGAAGATTTGAGCAAGTTTTGGGCAAAAAGGAGTTCCAGTCGACCGACTGGGAATTTCCCCTGCACTAGTCGGTCGAGTAAGAAGAAGCCCCAGAATGCTCCTCAAATGCGCCCATCGAGTCGGTCGATTGGACCAGCCAGTTGACCGACTGAAAGGAAGCTTAGCAGTGCACAAGACACGAGTCGATCGACTGGGACCTCCAGTCGGTCGAGTTGATGAATGCCACAGATGGACCTCCAAGCATGTCAATCGAGTCGGTCGACTGGACCTTCAGTCGACCGACTGTGAAATTCCTTCATCAGCCATATTCTCAACACCAGTCGACCGACTGGGAAAACCAGCTCCCACCAGTCGACCGACTGGAGCTACAGTACCGGAAACCCTAATGTTTGCTATAAATAGAAAGTTTGAGATTAAAACAAAGGAGGACTTTTTTTGGAGGGATTCTTGGAGACTTTTGGCACTGATTTTGAGGAGCATCTAGCACGAATTTCAAGGTGGATTGAAAGAAGAAGAAGACCAACAACAAGGACCCTCCATACTCTTGAATCTCATATTGGTTTTAGATTCCTAAACTCCATCTCCTTCATTTGCTTTTGTTTGTAAACTCACTATGAGTGAGTAGTGACCTTGATTGGGGATTAAGGATCCCCTAGATATGTTTGTCACATTGTGAACACTATAGATGCTAATGATGAATGAGTTTGCACATGATTCTTCTTCATTTGAACTTAATGTTTCAAATTGCCCATAAGGTGTTTGTGAAATGTCCTCAATGGGAACCTTGCTTGATCTCGTGTTTGATGTAGCTCACGTTGATCAACATGACTTCAATGAACTAAATGAAGAAGCATTGGGACTTTTGAGTTAGTTGGATAATTCATTAATCTAATGATAATTGCTTGGATTTAACAAGAACATGTTTATTTAGCCAATAGAGCGCGAGTGTGAGGCTAGAAATTCATGTTCTATAGTGCCAATAGAGCGCGAGTGTGAGGTGCTATGCGAGATGTAACCTCTTGATACTAGGTTGTAGCGCGAGTTGAACTTAGTATTAATGTTGCATGAGCTAAATTGTATACTTGTGCATGTGATATCATCATTGGTATATCATTCCATTGTCATAATAATTGTCTAGGTGGTGAAGTAATCCCTAGTTATCTTTTAATTGGAAGTTAACCCTTTTTGCAAGCTTAATCTCACTTTGGATTGAAAAATAGACCCCCCCCAAACAATAGACATTCTAATCTTAATGTTAGCACCATTAGTTTAATCACCTATCTTTTGGGTTCGACCTCGGTTCACCCGAGTCAATATAAATGTTTTGATTGACGTGACTTAGCATAAGTGTTTGGATTCTTATTCGAATACTTTAGCTATATTTGCAATAGATCAAATGAGGACTCACCATTCCATTCCATCAACACCTTGGCTCTCCGACAAGGAATTCTTCAACAATGATGACTCATGCATAGAAGAAATACCTCTTTTGGATGAAGAAGACCTCCTCCTCCCCGCTACATGTGAGCATAAATGTGAGCCCGATTATCTTGTTGAGGATGGTTTAGAGGAAGAGCATATCGAGCAACGAGGAATTCAAGGATATAAAGACTTTGTTGAGGTTTACATGGAGGAAGCTAAAGAGCATTCTCGCATAAGAGAAGACAAAAGTTTAGAAAAGGAGATTGAGAAATGGGCACCTAAGGACATCATTGTAAAACTCAAGGAAGGTGTGCCCATCAAGCTAGAGGCTAGTGTCGAAGATCCTTTCTTTGTCACAAGGCCTCGGGACAAGTTTTGGAGTTTCCTACCATATTTCGCAAGATTATTCAAAAGGAGCTCCATTGACCCCTTTGTTCTAAAGGGGTCTTCATATTTGAAGGGGTCAACTTCCCAAAGAAAAGTCCATTGTAGACTTGATGGGGAGAAATTCAAATGGGATTTGAAGGTGGATTGACACGCCAAATGCCCAAGGCCCTGTGAGAAGGGACCCTAGCAAAGGACTTCTCACGAGTGATTCTATGGGTCACTTTGCTACGTCTTTGCCAAGACGGGAAAAACTAGGCCCTCGCGGGAGGTAACCCAGTTTGTAAGTCGTTTCATTCTCGTTCTTTATATATAAATGTTTGGCATGATTTTGAGTGGCTTAGACTTTAAATATGGAATGTGAAATGTGTGATTAGTGGGTAAAATTTTAAGTGTGGAGTGAATTCTACTCACTCCAATCCCACTTCATAATTCCAACGCCCTCCACTGTCCCTTTGATTTATCCATGAATAATGATGTTGCTCCTAGTGCGCTTATGTGCATATTTTGAGAGGTGTGACTTACCCTCCTTGTTTGAATTCCATGTAACTAATACTATGATGCTATCATGTAACTTGTGATGCTCTCTTGCTCATACTTGCGGTTTTGCATAACCTTGTATGTCACCTGTTGCTTTTAACCTCTCATGTGTTTTTGTCATCAAGGAAGTTATTTACACCATATACGATCAAGCTTTGCACAATGACATTTTTTATATTCAGGGGGCACATCTACAAACGAGGGGAGTTCCTATGCGCCTATATCTCATTTTCTTTATTGGTTGCGCTTAGGGACTAAGCTAGATTTTAAGTGTGGAGTGGGTTAATCGCATAGTTCACTCATATCATGCCATGCCTATCATTTTTGAATGGACACTTGGAATCATCATGCTTTATCCCAATTTTATGAGTGTTATACTACTAAAGGCTTGTGACTATCATTTCTCAACTTCTATAAGTCACATCTAGCTTGCAATTCCCTTTTACATGATTTAGAGTCCAAAACCAAGCTAGTTCTATTGAATGCACATTCTCGTGAATCAATTTTCATTGCTATCTTGTGCCTATCTAGCAATCTAAGTATTTTTCACGCATGCTTGGAAAAGTTTTTAGCAAGCACACTATAAAATCTTCATGAAAACTTAAACCTCTCGGTTGCTTTTAGGTGACTTTAGTTCTCTTGCCTCGTGCCTTGTTTGTGGTTGTTCCTCATACATTCCATATTCACATTGGGCATATTGTCAAGTTTTAAGTGTGGAGTCAAAAGAGGGCAAAGCCCCATTCAAAAAAAAGCTACTTGGTCAAATAGGGCAAAGCCCCGACTAAGAACTCTCTCGATGTACACGAGAAGTTTTGCTCCAAAACATACAAATGCCGGGGGTTAGGAAAAAAAGTTCCCCCTTGAAAGCATTTGTAGGCCAAAGGCAAAGTAAAAACCACTTAAACTTGACTTTATGCCCTTCCATCATCTCTTACATGTGTGAGTTCACCACGTGCATTGTGTGCTAGCAAGTTGAGCTTTAGGATGACCCTTGTGGTTTCACGTAAGCTATTCATTGGTTTATGCTTGTTTTAAGAACTCTTGTTGTCAAACTCCTCTTTCCTTATGGATTACGACTTTAGCGTCTAAAACTTGGAAATGAGTTTTATCGTGAACCCGTGGACTAGCCCTAGCTAGCATAGGTGATCGAATGCATTTTTGTGCAAAAAGCTTTAATCACCTTTCAAAAGCCTTGCTTCAAAAATGAATAGACTTCTAGGTTAGGCACTTGATAGCTATAGTATTATCCTCCTTGAATGTGCACCTTCATGTGAACTTAAACGGTTTGAAAACTCTTTTGAAATGTATAGTGATTGTGATGCTAGCTTGGGATGTGAAGTTGGTTTTGAGAAATCCATGCCTTAATTGTTAAACACTCTTGTTTTCACTCTTGTGGGATAAGTGCATTTGAGATTTGTGAGTATTCCCATTTCTGAAAACTCTCACGAGACTATAACTCGTCCACTAGGGTAGCCTAGGGGTTTAAAGGTTTGGTGCATATGCTAAATGCACTCGTAACACCTACGAAAAAGAGTTAGATTGTAAATATGTGTTAGAGTAGTTAGTAATAAAAATTTGAGACTATAAATGGATGTTGAGAGCAAATGGGCGACAAAACATAATAACTTAGCTTTTCGCCATTTGTTTCTCTTTGGCTTGATTTCATTGTTTGCTCGGGACGATCAAACTCTAAGTGTGGAGTGTTTTGATGAGTCGAATTCTCGACTCATTTACATATCCATTTATGAAGAGTTTTGGTCCATTCCCGGCGCTAATTCGATGCCATTTGACCCTCTTGCTTGCTATTTCAGGTGAGAAACACACTTGACGGTTACCGGGTTCAAAAAGATCAACTCTCACAGAAAACCAAAGTTTCAGAGCAAAAATATGGAGTTTCGGGCAAAATAGGGCAAACCGACCTTGCCGGCGTATTTTGCATGCGCAGATCTCATACGGTGTACAAAAGAGTTGATCTTTGGCTTGTTGGAAAGGTAATTTAAAGGGCTACCACTCTTCAGTTGACGTCAAGACCAAATTCGGAGAGTAAGACATCGAAAAAACTGCCAAAAGATGGATGCCTCCACAAGCTCACCCGAGCTTCACCAAGCTCGCCCGAGCTCTGCGCCGATCCAATTGCCTCTGCCAAAATAAGCTCGCCCGAGCACAATGGAGCTCGCCCGAGCTAATCCTCGGCTATAAAAAGAAAGGTTTAGATCTAGAAAAGGGGGATTTCAAGCTAGGGTTTTTGGGGCACGAAATTGAGGGTTTCTAGAGAGAACAAGCTACCAAGGCTTAAAGGGAGGATCATCCATTGAAGATTCAAAGGGTGGAAGAAGACTATCTACACTAGATTGGTTCATTCCTTCCATTGTATTTTCATCTATGTACTCAATACAATTTGTGTTTGTCTATGAACATGATTTGTGAGTAGTGTTTTGTATTCTAGGGTCCTATGGACCTCATGTGTGTTAATACTCCTAATCTATAATAAATCAATGTTAGAATAACATGTTTGGATGATTGTGAATCTACTTGGATAAAATGTCAACTCTATGCCCACCAAGTGTTTGATAAAATGCCTAGGTGGTTTAGAAACATGAATTTGAGGTTGAGTGTTCTAGCGAGCGAGACTAAGAGTTCTAGAATGAAAGTAGATTCACTCTTGCTTGATGACAATCACTAGCGTGACTCATTCTAGCATTGAGATAGGCTTGGTCAAGATCGCTCTTGGATATTAATCATTCAACTAGCGTTGATGATTGAGAACCTTGAGTTGGACGTGAGCTAACAACATCTAGCGTGAAGCTCACGTGCGAGATGCTTCTTCCTTAAATCAAGTAAAAATATCTAGCGATTGAATTTGATTTAATAGTCGCACTCCTTAATCTAATCATCTAAAACAAGTATCTTGCATGAAATTGAATTCTTGGAGTCTAAAAACACATTTGAGTGAAGTAGTTCCCTAGAGTACACCTTTTGCCTTGGTAGTGACATTTCTCTAGATTCCTTAGATTGTTTTATTGTTTATATACATTTGCTTAGTTACCACATCAAAACCAACCTTTCGCAATAAGATAGACTTATCGGAACGAAATCGAATAGTGCTCATAAGTTTAGAATTTCTCCTTCGACGACCCGGTACTTACCGGTCAATATAAATGTTTTTGACTTGCACCTAAAAATACAACTGTCACTCACATAGCTATAACTTCCTCTACAGTGCTGCTTTCTTCTAGTCAAAATTGCACGTCTTAAGCGTCCAAAAGGCCTTGTGCTCTAGTTCGACTGGGAGGTGACTTGCCTTCCCATATACCAACCGAAAAGGCAAGGTGCCTATCGGTGTCTTATAGGTAGTTCTGTAGGCCCATAGCGCATCATCTAGCCTTTGACTCGAGTCCGTCATGGTCAGCTTCACCATCTTTTCTAAAATCCCCTTGATTTCTCGGTTAGAGATCTCTGCTTGTCCATTCGTCTGTGGGTGATCAGCTGTGGAAGTACGATGGTGGACATGGTACTGTTTCATAGCAGCCGACATCAGTCTGTTGCAAAAATGTGTCCCCAGATCACTGATTATGGCTTTAGGCACTCCGTATCTGCAAAATATGTTAGTGCGGAGAAAATCCACAACAGTTTTAGCATCATCACACCTAGTAGCCTTAGCCTCTACCCACTTAGACACATAATCCACCGCAACAAGAATATATAAATAGCCAAACGATGCAGGAAAAGGACCCATAAAATCAATCCTCCATATGTCAAAGACATCATCAACTAAAATAGGTACTTGGGGCATCTCGTTCCTAGCATAAATATTGCCTACCCTCTAACATCTATCACATCTCTTACAATGATCATAGGCATCTTTAAACACATGTGGCCAGAAAAAACCACTATCCAAAATTTTTCTGCTAGTCCTATTGGAGCCAAAATGACCACCACATGCATGCTCATGATAGAAACTAAGCATAGAAGTAATCTCATCATCACGAACACACCGCCAAAGAATTTGGTCTACGCCAATTTTTCACAAATACGGATCATCCCACACATAGTATTTCGAATCATGCTTAAGTTTCAGACACTGGCCTTTTGAGTTAGAGGGTGGAATTTTACCTCCGGCCAGGTAGTTCACAATCGAAGCATACCATGGTACTTTACCTGTGAGAGCATACAAGTGCTCATCCGGGAAGGTCTATGTGATCTATCATGCATCCTCTTATCGTACTAGTCGACTCAAGTGGTCAGCTACTGTGTTTTCTATCCCCTTCTTGTCCTTGATTTCCAGATCAAACTCCTGTAGCAGCAAGATCCATCTAATCAGCCGCGGCTTGGCCTTCTTCTTCATCATTAAGAACCCGATAGCTGCATGATCAGAAAAAACAACCACTTTAGCACCAAGTAAATAAGGCCGAAATTTCTCCAAAGCGAAAACTACTGCTAATAGTTCTTTTTCTGTAGTCGAGTAGTTTTGCTGAGCTGCATCCAAAGTCCTCGAAGCGTAGTAAATCACTACGGGCTTTTTGTCCACCCTCTGGCCTAGTACAGATCCTACAGCATAGTCGTTGGCATCACACATAATCTCGAATGGCTGGTCCCAAAGTGGTGCCTGAATAATGGGTGTGCTGGTCAGGGCCTTTTTTAGCTCATCAAAGGCCTCCCTACATGCATCTGTAAACTCAAAAGGAACATCTTTCTGCAAAAGGTTAGATAAAGGCAGTTCCTTCTTCGAGAAATCCTTAATAAATCTGCGATAAAAACCAGCATGCCCAAAAAAAGATTTGATATCACGCACCGTAGAAGGATAAGGAAGACTAAAAATTAAATCAATTTTTGCTTTGTCAACCTTAATACCTTCATGTGAAACAATATGACCAAGAACCACACCATGAGTAACCATAAATTGACACTTTTCACAGTTGAGCACCAAATTCATAGAGACACAACGTTCTAGTACTGTACTCAAGTTATTCAAGCATGCTTCAAAAGTGTCACCATACACAGTAAAATCATCCATGAACACCTATATGAAAGTACCTATCATGTCAAAAAAATATGCTAGTAACCACCTGTTGAAAAGTGCCGGGTGCGTTACACAATCCAAAAGACATACGTCAAAAAGCAAACGTACCAAAGGGACATGTGAAGGTAGTCTTTTCCTGATCCTCAGGTGCAATGGGAATTTGATTATAACCAGAAAATCCATCAAGAAAACAAAAATAAGGCTTATATGCCAACTTGTTAAGCATCTGGTCAATGAACGGAAGAGGAAAGTGATCCTTACGCGCCACGACATTCAGCTTCATGTAATCGATGCACATGCACCATCCGTTCTTGACTCTAGTAGTCACCATCTCACCTGCAGCATTGTTCTCGACTGTAATCCCTGTCTTCTTCGGGACTACATGAACTGGGCTCACCCACTGACTGTCTGAAATCGGGTTGATCACATCAGCATCTAGCAGCTTCTGAGTTTCCTTCTGTACTACCTCCATCATGATTGGGTTTAGTCTCCTCTGAGGCTCCCTAGAAGCCTTAGCTCCATCCTCCAATAGAATCCGGTGCACGCAAACAGCCGGGCTGATTCCTCTGATGTCTGCAAGTGTCCAACCAATAGCTAGCTTGTTGCTGCTCAACACCTCGATCAATCGCCTTTCCTGGTCCATTTCTAGCCCATATTTTGATGATGACTGGAAGCGTGTTGTTCTCCCCCATAAATGCATACTTCAAGTGCTCAGGCAGAGGTTTCAATTCTAGTGTAGGTGCCTGCACAGTGGAAGGCAGAAACACGTTAGATTTAAATAATCGACCCTCATTAACTTCATACCTAGGCGTGAGTGGCCTCGCGATTTCCAACTGAGCTAGTACATCAAGGATGGTCTTAGCGAACTCATATGAGTCCTCATGTGAGTATACTACTCTCTCGAGTGCGAGCTCAAATGGCTCTGCTCCCCTCTCCGGTTTCACCTCCTGGACAAGGTCATCTAGTGCATCTAGAGCATGCTGACAAGCGTATTTTTAACCCTTTATAGTTGTCAAAGTATGAGTTTTAGGGGTCAAATTACAGTCAAACAAAATTTATAAACCTTGGTAAGCCAAGGGTCGATCCTAGGAGCAGTGCGTGTGAATACTAGCAAACGGTTTGACCTATTTAGCTATTCCGAATTAGCAAGTGTAAAACAGTTTTGTTGTCACGAAAAGTGCAGAAATTAAATAGTGCAGAAATTAAATGGTTGTGTTTAAATCGGAGAAAGAATCCCAGAATCCGTACTTCACCCGTGCTAACCCCACTAATCATGCAATCATTCTACGTTAATTTTTCATGCTATCGAATATGGAATATAACCGAAATAACACTAGACAAGCCGCCCATCCACGGATCATTGTCTAGATTAATCTCAATCGTTGAACGCCGCCCATCCACGGATTATCAACGATTTCGATTTATTAAATTAAAGGTATTCCTATTAGTTCATGTAAACATGACCTAACATCAATTTCATGCAATCCGGTTAATCCCTAGGGCCCATCCACCTTTCGGCATATAACCTAAATACGTTCTATCAATGCAAACATACCCTTTGATGTAAATACATGCATAGAACGATAGTATTAAGCACACATTGAAATTGAATAATCGAATCGCATAAATAATAAACTTCAATTGATCACATAAGAGTTAGGGTTACATAGCACGGGATCCGTAGGATCCCGGAATTAAGAAGACTACTCACTATTCATGGTAGTTAACCAAAAATAGTGTAAAGAAGGAAAGAAACGAGTAAACCGTAAAGACGCGGTGTAGGTCGATGATCCTCACGCTGAAAACTCTGTCTTCTCTCCCAAGTTAGGGTTTTTATCTAAAATAACAGCCACAATTCGTCCACCCTGATTTTAGTCAGCCAACCCTATATTTATAGCTTTCCAAAAGGCCAAAAAGCCCAAAAACGATATTAGGAAACTTCCCAAAAATCAGTCCAGAAAAGCCCAAAAATCGTTTTTAGAACTGTCTTCGACGGGGCCGAGACTACCGTGACATTAGACATGTCACGGCATGCTTGGCGTGCTCCAAAACTGCTCTGGGACAAAAAGGGGCCGTGACTTCCGTGATGTTGTGTTGTGGTCACGGCAGTCACGGCCATGCAAAAAGGCAGAGACTTCGGGTGCATTTTTCATGGCCTTAACCTCCGAATTTAATCTTGGCGTAAACCACAAAGTTGTAGACCTTTGAAATAGCTTTCTCACAAGCTTTGAATCAATCAATTTGGACACCATATGAGATCTGTGAGTGGAAAACAAGTGGGAAAGGTCAATCTGCCTTGTTTTTACCGAAATCTCTACTAAATGCATTGTTTTGCTTCAGATCAATCCAAAAGTATTAGGAATGTGATATATGACCTGAAACACTAGAAAAGAGGTTAAATGACAACAAAATATCTGGAAAACAAACCTAATCCATCATCGAATGAAGTGAATAATAGGTCAAGAATTCGACCGATCAAAACACTCCACACTTAGGATTTGTTCGTCCCGAACAAACATTAAGCACAAGTCGATAAATCGCAGAATAGTTACCCACTCAAGTATCATGTGATCAATCCTAACTAAAAAGAAAATAAAAAGATAACTCACTGTCGTAGAGGACACGAATGCATTTAGCGTATGCATCAAGCCTTTAAACCCCTAGGCTGCCCTAATAGGACGAGTATAGTCTCATGAAGGTTTTCAGGAATGAGACTACCTACAAATCCCCTGTACAATTAACTAACGTGTATGCATGAATGATGCTCAACGAGTCACAGTAAAGTCATGTCATATATACCTCGGAATCATCGTGTTACCTCAACTTCAAGTCAAACATCTTCATCAAAGTTTTCAGACAATCATAGATTATACGAGTTATGCATTCAAACGGTCAGTACACACGGCTAGCAATCGACTAATCACATGTTCTAAATAGTTCTATTGCAACAAATAAAGAACATGAATAGTTACACAAAACATGCTCGCCATTCACCTATGCTATCTAGGAATAGTCCACAGGCTCTTGGCGCAAAGCTCATTCTCAAGTGCCAAGGATTAGACAATGACCCGTAAGAGAAGAAGAGCCTGACTTAAGGATTTTTTGAAAAATAGTATGAAAATTTGCATCAAATATTTAGTGCAAGCACGAGGATCGTCCCTTAGTTTCTAGTACACGAATTTTCAAGATAAGTTATGATTTGCACGCAATGAGAGGATGGAATTACACTATATCAAGCAGAAGGGGGCAGAAATTGTTTCAAGAGTGTTTTCCATATACCAGGGGTGACTTTTCTCACCAGGTCCTTGGTATTCTTCTACTTTCGCAGAATCAACAAAAGCATATTATTATTATTTTTGTTCAAACTGGTTTTCTTTCAAAAACAACTATGCTTGGGGCCAATGTTTCACCCACTTTCCAAAATTGAGAACTTTGTTTTTGAGGAGAAAACTTGAAGGTCAATTGTCTAACTCCACACTTAAAGCTTGACATAGTGTATAAGTAAAGGCGGGTGCATGCAAATCACGAAGAGTGTATAGAGACACATACTAGCACTAAGGTCACCTAGGGAAAGAGATGCAAATTTCAGTTTTTGACAATTTTGAACCGGTGCCTACTAATTTCAAGTCTCAAATATGCTTTAAGAAATACGTAAAACATGTGATAGTCAAAGGCTAGCAATGATACTGACTCAAGAGAATACACACACGATTTTCACTATTTCACGTCCTAGACTTCGATTCCAAAAGAATGTTAATCAGTCAAGGAGTATCGTAGAAAACGAGGATTTCAATCGCCATACATAGACTGTTGAGCATATGCAAGAGTGAATGTGATATGCAATGCGTGTGACTATGCGCTACCCACTCCACACTTAAAAATGAGCTTAGTCCCTAAGCAAAGAAATAAAAGATAAGAAAAGGAGTATAGGAACTTCACTCGTGAGTGATAGCGTGATATCCATGGAGATTAAGCGATGCTCGGGGAGTGAAATGCAACTCATGAGCTGGTAGATAAATAGATAAAAAACATAGAGCTGCACAAGTGATAGGTTAGCATCGAAAATCGTGGAATGACAGGCAAGTGATAGGGTTCTAATCTGAAATTTGGGGAAGAAGAGACTGATTTGTCCGTGACTACCGTGACAGCCGAGAGGGTTACGGCAGTCACGACACCCCTGAAAACTTGATGGACCATAATTATACGAATCAAAAACACAGTAAAACCCACTAAATTAGACTGTTGGTCTATTTAACTTTTGCTTGTTAGTTCCGATATATTTCTACAGGGTATTTTGGACTCTAGAGAGAAAACACGCTAAGGAGAGGATTTTACGCTAAAAAGATATTACGAGTCAGTCCAAGGTCACGATCAGACGCTGAATGCAGAAATCTCAAGATCCTGACGTGGAATCACTCAAAACAAATCCAACCGAGGAACAACCAAAGTCAGACCGGAGCGAAATTGGACTGATAGTTTTGTGAAAACATCACAAAACTCACACAAAAACCTCCTCATTGCCTTGATGACCGGCAGCTTTGTGCAAGAGGTGGCCAAAGCCACCTCCCCTCCTCCTCCATGACCGGCTACCCGGCGGCTTTACCTCCTCCCCTCCTCTCCACAACTTTGTGACACTTGTCCCCTCCTCCACCACATCTTCTCCTCCTCCCCTCCTATAAATAGAAGCTCCTCCCTTTGTAATTCATCATCCTAAAATCCACAAATCATCATACACTTCTCTCTCTAGAAAGTTTGGCATTTGTAAGTTTGGTTTTTGAAATAATACTCTTGTTGGTTCTTGAGTATTATAACAGTTTGAAATAATACTCCTGTTGGTTCTTGAGTATTATAACAGTTTGAAATAATACTCCTGTTGGTTCTTGAGTATTATAACAGTTTTAGAGAATACTCATGTTGGTTCTTGAGTATTCAAGTAGGATTTGGGAATACTCCTGTTGGTTCTTGAGTATTCCCCTTTACTTACTGTCTTTCAAAAACCCCCGAGTATTTAGCTATGATATCCTCTTCCATGGATAATCGTAGCTAAACTCTTTATTCGGTTGAAGGGGCGTACTTGTATTATAAAATATTTTAGACTATTTTAGTGTTTTTTCTCTGTATTCAAAACTTGTTCTATGTGCCATATATTAGATCAGAATTTCCAAGGTTGAGTGGATGCTTGAAATGGCAAAGCTCTTCCGTGGAAGTTCATGAACATACTCGGGTAAGTGGATGCTTGAAATGGAAAAGCTTATCTGAGGAGTTCGATCTCTCTCAAACACCATTTGGATAAATCGGAAAAGACAATCCAAATGGATGCACATAGGCTAGTATACCTTGAAATGGGGTGCTAGTCTGAGTAGAACAAGGGCTCTACGTTTTTTGCAAAAGATTAGACAGTGTTGCAAGTCGAGTGCTTGAAATGGCCTTGATTCACTTTCGAACACTTTTGCAAAAGACTAGACAGTGTGGCAAATCGAGCGCTTGAAATGGCCTTGATGCACGTTTGAATACTTAGAAGGATTACTAAAATGATAAAACAGGCTATGATGCAATGCCCCCGAAACCGAATGCTTCCCTTGAATTACAAAACCCCCTTGTATTTACTTTTCTAGTATAACTGCCTTAATCAACTGCACTCACCTTCCGGAGGACTCGCAAATCACGCATCACCCACTGTAAGTCTTTCTTTTTACTTTTCAGTATTTATTTTTCTGTAATTTACTTTTCCGCACTCAAAACAAAAAACAACCAAAAAAGTCACTTAGTCATAACCGCTAAAATCTCAATCAACCTTAAAACACGCTCCCTCGTTGTACAAATCCCTTAAAGAACAACGTATCCCCCTAATTCCCTTGGGTTCGACCCCTACTTACCACTTGCTACCCAGTAGTAAAGTCGCGAGTAGCGGACTTATAAATTTATTCTTGACGTTTGCACACGACGACTGTGCGTCCGTCAAAACTCTCGGCCAAAAATACCTGCCGTGACCTTTCCATTGGGTCACGGTAGTCACGACACCTCGAGAACTCTCTGCCAAATAAACTACCGTGACTGCCGTGACCTTTCCATTGGGTCACGGTAATCACGACACCTGTAATTCCTGGCTGAAAAAAATGCTTGCTTCGCCCCGAACCGATTTCTATCTGAAATTTACGCACTCCACACTTGGATTCCTGCAAGGGTCACACGCAATGTACAACATGCAAAATGCAACTAACTAAATACTTACAGCGCGGGTTACTCCCCGAAGAGACCTAGTTTAACGTCTTGGCGAGACTCAGCAAGGGAGGTAGTGTCAATCCACCTTCAAATCCCATTTGAATTTACGTCCATCAAGATTGATACGGACGTCGAGTAGAGCATGCAGTCTCTTCAAAAATTCGAGACCCTTAAGAATAAAGGGACTGTGGAGGCTCCCTAATAACAGTTTCAAGACGTAAGGCAAGAACTGTCGAAACTTGTCTGGAGGTAGTGTGTCAAGATAAATATATTCAGGGCTAGCTCCAGCAAGAACACTTCCCTTGTACTCTTTAGCTATGAACTCACGTTCCCATACTTCAAAATTTTCCTTCACTATCACATCTAGGCGTATGCGAGGGTCCTCTTTGATTGAACTCAGGTACACATCAACAAAGTCTTCATACTTATGATCCCTTGATGGCTCTTCAACGTCCAGAAAAACTGACGGAATGAAACTCTCTTCTGTCTGCTCAGTTAAATGACCTTTTGAAGCACTCGTAGTGGAGGGAGATGTATCTTCATATTTTGAGACGTCATCAGTGCAAAGCTCATCATCCTCCAATTCAGTGTAAACCTTGGCAACCATTCTAAACGCCTCAAAACCATCCTCACAACCAGGTTGTTCTAGTTTAGAAAGCATTCTCTTATCCCGATCATCTTCCACATGGATTCGAAATAAAGCTGAAGATGAATAAGCTTCATAGACTTCAACTTCTTGATGATTTTCCATTGTCATCTCGATGTCCTCGTCTTCGCATGCATTGGCGGCTGCAATGGCTTGTTGCTCTAAATGATCTTTCAGTATCTTGTTCCGAATGGCTAGTTGCTTGCTCTGGATGCTGATCTGCTCAATTTCCTGCACGAGTGCTTTCAGTTGCCTATCTTGCTCTTGAGCTCTCCTATCTTGCTCTTGAGCTCTCCTATCTTGCTCTGCCATGAAACTAGCCATCATGGACTCCATGCTAGATGAGCTGCCAGATTCTTGTTGCTTGGACTGCTGCGGCTGATAGTTGTACTGCTGATCATAAAACTGATGTTGCTGCTGCGATTGGTCCTCGTAACTCTCATAGTAGCAGTCATCTTGATAATACAATTGATCATAAAATTGATGTTGCTGCTGCGACCGGCCCTGACAATTCTCATAATAATGGTCATCTTGATAATTCTGTTGATCATAGAACTGATTTTGATTTCCTTCCCAATTTGCATCATAAGAATATGTCTGACAATAAGGCTCTTCCCTCGGGCAGGCGTCTTGATGACCAAAAGAGTACATCCTTGCAACATTCAAAATAAAGGTGATTAGTGAAGGTCAGAAGTATATAGAGTATGTACAAAGAAGTAATAAAAAGAATGGAATAGTCTAAACTACACACGTTAAATCTAATATCACACTAAACGCTGCTCCCCGGCAACGGTGCCATTTTGACAAGCGTATTTTAACCCTTTATAGTTGTCAAAGTATGAATTTTAGGGGTCAAATTGCAGTCAAACAAAATTTATAAACCTTAATAAGCCAAGGGTTGATCCTAGGAGCAGTGCGTGTGAATACTAGCAAACGGTGTGACCTATTTAGCTATTCCGAATTAGCAAGTGTAAAACAGTTTTGTTGTCACGAAAATTGCAGAAATTAAATAGTGCAGAAATTAAATGGTTGTGTTTAAATCAGACAAAGAATCCCAGAATCCGTACTTCACCCGTGCTAACCCCACTAATCATGCAATCATTCTACATTAATTTTTCATGCTATCGAATATGGAATATAACCAAAATAACACTAGACAAGCCGCCCATCCACGGATCATTGTCTAGATTAATCTCAATCGTTGAACGCCGCCCATCCACGGATTATCAACGATTTTGATTTATTAAATTAAAGGTTTTCCTATTAGTTCATGTCAACATGACCTAACATCAATTTCATGCAATCCGGTTAATCCCTAGGGCCCATCCACTTTTCGGCATATAACCTAAATACGTTCTATCAATGCAAACATACCCTTTGATGTAAATACATGCATAGAACGATAGTATTAAGCACACATTGAAATTGAATAATAGAATCGCATAAATAATAAACTTCAATTGATCACATGAGAGTTAGGGTTACATAGCACGGGATCCGTAGGATCCCGTAATTAAGAATACTACTCACTATTCATGGTAGTTAACCAAAAACAGTGTAAAGAAGGAAAGAAACGAGTAAACCGTAAAGACGCGGTGTAGCTCGATGATCCTCACGCTGAAAACTCTGTCTTCTCTCCCAAGTTAGGGTTTTTCTCTAAAATAACAGCCACAATTCGTCCACCCTGATTTTAGTCAGCCAACCCTCTATTTATAGCTTTCCAAAAGGCCAAAAAGCCCAAAAACGATATTAGGAAACTTCCCAAAAATCAGTCTAGAAAAGCCCAAAAATCATTTTTAGAACTGTCTTCGACGGGGCCGTGACTACCGTGACATTTAGACATGTCACGGCATGTCACGGCATGCTTGGCGTGCTCCAAAACTGCTCTGGGACAAAAAGGGGCCGTGACTATCGTGATGTTGTGTTGTGGTCACGGCAGTCACGGCCATGCAAAAAGGCAGAGACTTCGGGTGCATTGTTCATGGCCTTAACCTCCGAATTTGATCTTAGCGTAAACTACAAAGTTGTAGCCCTTTGAAATAGCTTTCCAACAAGCTTTGAATCAACCAATTTGGACACCATATGAGATCTGTGCGTGGAAAACAAGTGGGAAAGGTCAATCTTCCCTATTTTTACCGAAATCTCTACTAAATGCATTGTTTTGCTTCAGATCAATCCAAAAGTATTAGTGACGGAGCGCACTGCACTGTCGTTAAGGTGCAATGTCTCTGTGCAAAAATAAATTTATAAGTCCGCTACTCGCGACTTCACTATTGGGTAGTAAAGTGGTAAGTAGGGGTCGAACCCAAGGGAGTCAGTGTGGAATGGTTGTTCTTTAAAAAGAAAGAAAAGGAAATAAAAACATTTGAGTTTTGTGGGTTGTTTTATGAACTGAAAAGTAAATGACAGAATTGAAAGTGCGTAAAGTAAATACTGAAAGTAAGTGCGGAAAATAAAGTGCTGAAATGTAAGTACTGAAAGTAAATGACAGGAAAGTAAACAGTTGATAGTGAGACTGAAAGTAAAGTTACAGGCGGTGTTTTAAAGGAAAGGATTCCGTTTTTAGGGGTCTTGTATCATAATCCGTTCATCATTGACCTCTAATGATCATACTAAGTGTTCAAAAGTGTATCAAGGCCATTTCAAGCACTTGACTTGCCACACTGTCTTGCCCATTTCAAGGCATAGAGCACTTGTTCTATTTAGACTAGCACCCCATTTCAAGGTATACTAGCCTATGTGCATCCACCTGATCAATCATTTCCGATCAACCAAGTGGTGTTTAAGAAAGGTTGAACTCCACGATTAAGCTTTTCCATTTCAAGCATCCACTTAACCGTGTATGTTCACGAACCCCATGGAAGAGTTTTGCCATTTCAAGCATCCACTCAACCATGTGTGTTCTAACCGAATATATGGCACATAGAACAAGTTCTGAACACAAAGAGGCACTAAGAGAAGGGTCTAAAACATTTTATGATACAAGCACACCCTTAAACCAAATCTAAGCCTTAGCTACTTGTATTCATGTCAAGGAATACAAGTAGCCGTGACTTGAACAAGGAAAACAAAAGTAACCGAAACAAGGAAGTAAGGAGAACAACATAAAAGTAAAGAACAACAAGGAAAATAAAGGAAACTTAACTTCAAACTTCAAGAGCAAGTAAGGAACCGTGGCTTTGCAAGACAAGTAAGAGAACTCAAGAACAAGTGAAGAAACTCAAGAAAAAAAGTGTGTTTTGTATTGAAAGTGAAGAGAAAGAGAGTTAAGCTCTCTTCTCTCTAATGTGGGTACAAGTGACAAGGGAGTAGGATATGGATTACATGAGGCAAGGCCTCTATTTATAGAAGAGGAAGACTTGGAAGCTAAGTATTGCTTGAAAATATCCCAAAAACTTGGAGGCTAAGTTTGCTTGAAAATATCCCAAAGACTTGGAGGCTAAGTTTGCTTCTCCACCTCCTTGCACATGGCTACGCCACCTGCAGCCAGCTGAGTGATGCCACGTGGCATGGCCGGAGCTAGGTCGGAGGTAAGGCGGTGGTTGATCGGAGCTCCCCGGAGTTCACCGGAATGTGGCCGGAATCTGACCGGAGCCTTGGTCCGACCTTCATAGATTTTGGAGGGTGTATTATGAACAACAAAGTCATTCTAAGATGATCTCAAGAAGGAACCTAAGCCAAATTCTGCTTGGAACAAGGTCGAAATCCCAAATCGGCTGAAATTGCCCTTGTTTGGCCTTTACCGGGCTCGGTGCCTTTGCATTGCGTTCTTGTCCAAACGCCGACTGTTCTAGCATATTTGAGTGATTCCAAGTCGGTTCCATGAAGGATGGTAAGGCTGATTTTGAGTGTAGCATGGTCGTAGGATGGCCTAGAACTCGGTCCCTTGGCCTAGGATGGCTTGGATTTTGGACTTTGCGTTCTTGATCTTTTGAGTGTGGATTTGGAACGACATCCTTCATAGAAATCGAGTGCTCGAAGTGGTTTGGTTGGAACGCCACCGGAGATAGGCCGTGGCCTATGTTCTTCCTGCCGGGCCTGGTTTTCTCGGTACTCCCGGCTCGGCGCTCGGCACTCTCGGCACTCGGCCTCGGACGCGTCCGGCATTTCCAGGACGCGGCCCGACATTTCTCGGTCCTTGGTTGAGGTCCTCGGGCTTTGGCTGGCTTTTGGGCATAAATCTCCATTTTAGGCATGTTTCCTCTTTAGACTCCAAAATGGCCTGTATACACAGAATGGTATTAACAAGCACTTGTTCGTATGATCAAATGTCTAATTGGTGGGTTTAGTAGTACTTAATGAATCATATAAATATGCTCCATCAACTAGGAATGTGATATATGACCTGAAACACTAGAAAAGAGGTTAAATGACAACAAAATGTCCGGAAAACAAACCTAATCCATCATCGAATGAAGTGAATAATAGGTCAAGAATTCGACCGATCACATGCACCGATGCAAATTCTGGTGGGTGCTTCGTAGCTTGAAAAATATCGAAGCGAATTACTTCACCCTCTACCTCCATAAAACGAGTGCTGCTATCACAGTCGATCTTCATCTTAGACATCTTTAAGAACGGGCGACCTAGTAGAATAGGCGCATGGTCCGTCGGATCGCTGCTATCCATCTTCAACACATAGAAATCAGCTAGGAACACCAGTTCCCCGACCTGAACCAGTACATCCTCAATTTTGCCCTCTGTTTGCTTACACGATCTGTCCCCCAGCTGTATAGTGAGTCCTGTAGGTTCTAATGGACCAATACGAAGACAAGAATAGATAGAATATGACAGGACATTAATCAAAGCACCAAGATCAAGCATGCAATTTGCAATACGAATGTTACCGATAGTGCAGGGGATAGTGTAGGTACTCGGATTGCCGCATTTAGGAGGTACCTTTCGTTGAATAACGGCTGCGACATTCTTACTCAGCAATTCCTGGTCGTTGCGAGTGGAGCACCTCTTGTTTGTGCAGAGGTCTGACGTTGTAGTTTTTAAGCAATACAATTAGTCAAAAACAATTTATAGTTTGACCGGTAAGACCGGTGTCGAACCCAAGGGAGTAATTGGATTATACGCTAGGGAATCAATTTTTCTACTCGGCTATTCCTTCAAATCAATTATGAGAATGGTTATCAATCAAGAACAAGCAATGAGATAGCACTAAAGGGTTCAATATCAATCAAAAGAGAGTTTCAAGGGGTTGTTCCCTTCCTTGGCATTTCCCATGATCATGTATACAAGAATTAAACGCATTCAAGGTGTTAGATAGTGTTGAACCTAGCTTAGAATAAGGTAGATCCCATCCTAATCAAATCTATCCTTAGTAAAGCTCTCTTATAGCTCGAACCTCACTCCGTCGAGATAATTGGTTCATTCCATGGCATTTATTAGCATTGGAATGTCTCCCAAGCAATAAATACCATGGACTCGAGTCCTAGTTCACTTCAAATCCATAGATATGATCACATTTACTACATCTAAACCATCCCTAAAATCGCTAGATTATTAGGTCAAGTTTTGGGATAAACAATTCACTTAGGCATTTTATCAAACACCTAGTGGCATGCAATAATGAAGATCATAGAAAATGTGAATTTAACACATAGATTAATCATCAAACATGTGTATACATGATCAAGAGTACCAAGGAGGGTAACAACACCCTCAAAACACAAGGTAACTACTCACACATCATGTAAGACAACATGATGCCAGTAGGGTTTGAAATACAACAAATTAGAAGAGAAGAGATAGAAAATAGGATGGTTAATCCTAGATGTCTCCCTTTGATCTTCACTCTTTTGTTGGTTGTGGATTGATGACCTTGATTCGATCTCCTTTGATGAGTATTTTTGCCCAAAAGTCCAAGTTGCTAGGTCAAACTTACCACTTTCTATTTATAGCCTCGTTGAAAATCCGGAACTGTAGCAGTCCCAGTCGACCGACTGGCGTTGTGCTTGTGGTCCAGTCGACCGACTGGAGGAAGAAAGACTGTTTGAGAAGCAGTTTCCCAGTCGACCGACTGGCAGGTCCAGTCGACCGATTGCGGAAACGCAGATTCTGACCCTCTTGAAGCCTTCCCCAGTCGACCGACTGGCACACAGGGGAGGTACCCAGCCGACCGACTGAGGTCACGTGATCTGCATGCCCTTGATGGAGTACTCACCAGTCGACCGACTGGAGGGTCCAGTCAACCGACTGTGGAAACATGGATTGCAGGACCTCCTGGAGCACTCGTCTGTTGACCGACTGGCGCAGGGGAACTTCCCAGTCGACCGACTGGGGACCATTTCTGCTCACTTTTTGCTCTAGTCTTCGATTTTCACCGAGTTTCCTTATTTTGGCTTTTGACACTGAGACATCTTGTTTTGTACCTGAAACGCACGAAAAGGGGATCAAATGACATCAAATTTTCGTCGGAAATGAACTAAAGCTACAGTGAAAATGGGTATTAACGAGTCGAAAAATCGACTCATCAACACTCCACACTTAAGCTTTGCTCGTCCCGAATAAAGTATGCAAATATGCCAAGGAAGCGCAAATGGCGAAATGCTAGTGGTGCTATGTTTTTCGTGCATTTGCCTCACTAGATTCCAAAAGGTCTCGATCATTATTCCCTAACATGTTATTGAAAGGTAAATGACAAGTATGTACAATCTAACTAGCTCCTTTTCGTAGGCGTTACGAATGCATTTAGCGTATGCATTAAGCCTTTAAACCCCTAGGCTACCCTAGTGGACGAGTTATAGTCTCGTGAGAGTTTTCAGAAAAGGGAATACTCACAAATCCCTAATGCACCTATCCCATGAGAATGAATGCAAGAGTGCTTAACCAAGGCGATGATTTCTCAAAACAAATCCCTCACCCCAAACTAGGACTACCATCACAATATCATCAAAAGAACTTTTGAACCATTTAAGTATCCCATGAGATTGTGCATTCAAGGTCATCAATACTAAAGCTATCAAATGTCTCATCTAAATGTCTACTCATTTTCAAGGCAATACAATGAAGCAAAGTTAATAGTTTTGCACAAAAGAGTGTCAACCGCTCACTTATGCTAGCTAGGGCTAGTCCATGGGCTTGCGACAAGGAAACTAATTCCCAAGTTTTAGGCGCTTAAGCCATAATCCATAAGGGAAGAGGAGTTTGACACCAGAGTTTCTCAATAAACAAGCATAGACCAAGTGATAGCTCCCGTGCAAGCACATGGATCGTCCAAGAGTCATTCCAACTAGCACAAAACACAAATGATTGACCCGCGCACATGTAGAATGATGGAAGAACATAGAGTCAAGTTGTAAGTGCTTCTTATTTTCTTTTCTTTTTCAAATGGCCTTTGGCCTACAAATGCTTTCGAGGGGGAACTTTTCTTCCTAACCCCCGGCATTTGTATATTTTTGCACAAAACTTCTCTAGCGCTCGAGAAAGTTTTTGGTCGGGGCTTTGCCGTCTTTTGACCATGAAATGAAGTATTTTTTTGTTGGGGCCTATTTTTCGCCCTCTTTTGTTTTTGACTCCACACTTAAAACTTGACAATATGTTCAAGAAATGCATGGAATGCGCGGGAAATAATCATAAGCATGGCACTAAATTAGAAAACTCAAGTCACCAAGGAGCAAACAAAATGTCAAACTTTTTCATGAAAATTTTAAAAGTGCTTGCTAAAACTTAATCCAAGTATTTCAACGAAAATACTTAGAAAATTATATAGACAAGAGTTAGAAATGATATTGGTTCACACGAATGCACATTCAAGGGACTAGGTTGGTTCTAGGTTCAAGATCCAATAAAAGTGACAAATAGGCTAGATGTGATTTATAGAGATTTAGTGTTGATAGTCACAAGCCTATGTGGTTAAAAACACTCTCATGTAGGGATAAAGAGCAAAGATGCAAGTGTCCATCTAAAATGATATGCATGGCATGCAAACATGTGAACTATGCACATTAAACCACTCCACACTTAATTCAAGCTTAGTCCCTAAGCGCAAAGAATAATAAAATAAAGGCAAAGGCGCATAGGAACTCCCCTCGTTTGTAGAACCGGTGACATAACTCTTGGGAGTGAGAAATAACTTTTTGGTTGCAATTGTAGACAAAGAAGGTGAATTTTGAACATGAGAATAATATGTAAGTGTATATCCTGTAGAGTAAACAGTAGAAATGGTAAACGCCTTCAATATCATATGAAATGTAGCATACAACCAAAGACAAGTCAATAGTACATCAAAAAGATGGCATACATCATCCAGAATTGCGCCAAAAGGTGACTTGACATCCAAGTACATGATCAAAGCAAGAAAAGCACCAAAACATCAATACAAGTATGATCAAAATGTACTAGAAGCTGAAGATGAAGCCTCGTCGTCTCCCGAAGTGGTCTCTCTAGTAGAATCGCCATCGTCCTCCTCCATAGCATCGGTAAGTGGCGAGGGAGGTAAGGGAGAGGCGGCACGAGGGACAGAAGGTCCTGGGTCAACTGGAGCAGTCGGGCCTCTGATCATAGACAAAAGTGTAGAACGGAGCCACTCCGACTCCTGGCGAGCTCTCATAGCCTCGTCTCTAGCAAACTCCTCAAGTCGGGTCAGGCCACTCCTCAAATCAGCCACGCCACTCTTTAGGTTGGCAATGTCGGTGGAGACCCTCTCTCTCCACTCAGTCAAATCCCCACTAGCACGGGGGAGGGTCGGCGAGGTGGCGGAGCGGTTGGACGGCCGGAATCTAAAGGTCGGGTGGAGGTGGATGTTGGGTCGATCGGGTGAGTGAGTGAAGGGGTCGGGTGAGAAGAGGTTGAAATGGGAAGATGGGTGTGAGATAGGCAATCCCCAACCGGTCGGGTGAGTTTTTTATGCTCTCAACCGGTCGGGTCGAAAGATTTCCTGTGGGACCGGTCGGTTGAGTGTAGTAGTGATCTCACCCGGTCGGTTGGATTCTGGGTCCCTGACTGTTTTCAATGTTTTGATAATAAAAGTCTATCCATTCTTGCACAAATCCAACTCCACACTCATGAATTTTTACTCCACAAAATGAACTAGCATCACTCAATATTCAAACATGAGATCATTTCACACTCAAGGCATACCTCAACATGAAATCACTAGCATACACATGATTTTCAACAAAGAAACCAAGCTAGGATTACACACTCCACACTTAAGACATCACCACCCTTTAAAAATTTCATGCAAGCACCATTCCACACCAAGCACATCCAATCATGCATTTTCATCATCCTAGCGCTCATGTTCACATTCAACATTCAAAGTACGCATGCCAAACATATATATGAAATTAATTTTAAGTAGATGGACAACTTACAAACCGGGTTACCTCCCGTGAGGGCCTAGTTTAACGTCTTGGCAAAGACCGAGCCGAATCTCTTCATGTTTAAGAAACACACTTGAGGAGTCCTTTGCTAGGATCCCTCCTCAAGCGGACTTGTAGAATATTGGGAGACTCAATCCGGGTTCTTTGAAGAGTTGCAAGGAACTTGTTTAATAGCCCTTTTCCAAAGTGGTAGCTTCTCACCCTTTGATGTATTTACTTTTCCATTCTTACTCATAGCATCGTTGGATGATGATTCATATTGATCACGGGGAGGGCCTTCATCGGGTTCAAACATGTTGTGCCACTCTTTCATATCAACTTTCTCGCCCTTGGTAATCTCGGCTCCCTCCTTCTCTAGCTTTTTCTCAACACTAGCCACTTGTTCTTCTTTTGGTTTTTCTATCTTTACCTTTTCTCCACCAATCTTTAGGGTCAATTTCCCCTTTCCCACATCAACCTTAAAACCGGCGGTGGCCAAGAAGGGGCGTCCAGAATCAATGATGAAGTGAAGTTGTCCCCCATATCAATCACCACAAAGTCGCATGGAATGTAGAATTTGTCGACTTTGATAGGGACATTCTCCACTAGGCCCCAAGGGCGCCTTGTAGTGCCATCCGTGAGTTGTAGAGTCATTTTAGCGGTTTTCACCCCATTCAATTTTAGCTTGTGGTAATGTCAAGAGGCATGACGCTCACGCTAGCCCCAAAGTCGATTAGAGGACTCAACAAGCTCATATCCCCTATGGAGCAAGGGATAGTGAATTTGCCGGGATCTCCCATCTTTTGGGGAATTAGCTTTGAGAAGAGGGCGCTACATTCGTGGTTGAGGGGATGTGGATCATCTTCTTCAATGGTTCTCTTGTTGGACAAAATCTCTTTTAGAAACTTGTTGTAGAGAGGTGCTTTCTTTATGAGCTCATGAAATGGCATGTATACATATAGTTTTTTCAACATCTTGGTGAAGACTCCATATTCTTTGTCCAACTTAGAGGTCTTGATGAGCCTTTGAGGGAAGGGAACCGGTGGAACATAAGGCTTGATTCTTCCTTTCTCTCTTTACTTTCTTTTGCCTTTTCGGTTGGAGGATTAGGGACCTCTTTATTGAGTTCTTTTTGTTCGGCTCTAGCTTGGCCAATGGGTTTTGGGGGTTTTTGAACGGATTTCTTTGGTGTAACACCCTCCAAATGTCTCCCACTTTTAAGGGTCACCGCCTCACAATGTTCCTTCCTCTCTAGAAATTCATCCTCAAGTAATTCCTCTATGTAGATGGCGTTGCAAAACTCCTTCTTTTCATGCTCAGGACGTGCCGGTAGCTTTCCTTGTGCCCTAGTTGATAACTCGGCTTGTTGAGCTAGTTGGTTCTCAAGCATCTTGACATGTGTTTGCAATCCTTGGTGAGATTGTTTCATTTCTTTCAATTCTTTACTTATATCAAGGATTACGGAAAGCATGACATCGGAATTCGAAGGCTCATTTGATGGTTGAGAAGGATGATCCTCTTGTCGGTAAGGCCTTTGAGGTTGAGCTTGATATTGTTGGCCTTGATGTTGGTTCCTTGGTTGAAATTGATTCCTCGGAGGGAAAGCTTGATTCGTTGAGGTAGGCTTAGGACCAAATCCGGGAGATGTAGTACCAAAATCGGGACGAGTGGGATTTGTAGTCTTGTACGAAAAATTTGGGTGATTCTTCCAAACCGAGGAAAACCTTGGAGTAGTGTAGTTAGATTGGTAATTTTGGCCTTGAGTGGCACTAGCTCCATACTCTCTACCTTGGTTTCCACCCACATAATTTGCTTCTTCGTTCCCGATTCTATGTCCATCCCTTTGAACCAACGGGCAAGAGTTAGTTTCATGCTCATAAACCTCACAAATGTCACACCCTTGGCTCGTTGAGTGATCTCTCTCCGGATGTTTCAATTTAAACACTTCGTCCGAAAGGCATTCAAATTTTCTAGCTAATGAATCGTAGTCTCTCTTGCTTGCGGCCTTTGCTTCATGTCTTTCTCCCTTCCTTCTTGGGTTTCCTCTTTCACTCCCCCACGTGAAGTAGTTATTTGTGATCTTATCAATTACCGCATATCCTTCATGAGGTTCAAGATCCATTATAGCTCCTCTCGCGGCGGTATCAAGTGCAAGCCGCGAGGGACCATCTACACCATGATAGAAGGTATGGAACACAAGGAGAGTGTCTAAGTTGTGATGTGGGCAAAGCCTTTGGTACTCCTAGTATCTCTCCCAAGCCTCATAAAGCGTCTCTCCATCCATTTGCTCAAAATTCATGATTAGACCCCTATAATAAGCCGTCTTAGAAGGAGGGAAATACTTATTGAGGAATGCAACGGCAAGCTCCTCCCAAGTGGTGAAACTTCCCGGCGTTTGGCTCCTTAACCAAGACATGGCCTTTCTCGTGAAGGAGAAAGGGAACAACCTCAAGAGCTTAGCATCCTCGAAAACCCCATAGATCTTGAAAGTATCACAAACTTCAAGAAACGTAGTCAAATGAGAGTTTGGGTCCTCGTGGTCTCCTCCCGAGAATCGGTTTGCTTGTATCATTTGGATTGTAGAGGTTTTCAAATCAAAGTCTCGATTGTCAACCGCGGGAGCAAGGATTGGGGAACGATATCCATATGCACTAGGAGCGGCATAGTCTTTGAGAACCCTTCTAGCTTGGGGCAATGGTGGAAGTTGACCTTGGGGTGGTGGAGGTGGAGGGGGAAGTCTATTATCTCTATCTCTATCACCCATGACTTCTTCAGTGTTGGAGGTTGTTCCTTTAGCCTTGATTGTCTTACTCCTTGTAAGGTGGGGATTAACAATGTCTTTCAATGGTTGATTCAAATCCCTATCCACAATTTGCGCAAGTTTCTTTGTCTTTAGTGGCATAAACGAGAGGCACCTACAAAGGAAGAAACAATTAAGACAAGTGAGAATAGTGAATAAACTCAAAAATCACAAGTGGCAAAGCAAATAAAGAAAAACATGGAATAGTCGGAGTTCTAAATGATTCTTCCTAGGGACAATCTAGCCATTACTCCCCGGCAACGGCGCCATTTTGACGTTGTAGTTTTTAAGCAATACAATTAGTCAAAAACAATTTATAGTTTGACCGGTAAGACCGGTGTCAAACCCAAGGGAGTAATTGGATTATACGCTAGGGAATCAAGTTTTTTACTTGGCTATTCCTTCAAATCAATTATGAGAATGGTTATCAATCAAGAACAAGCAATGAGATAGCACTAAAGGGTTAAATATCAATCAAAAGAGAGTTTCAAGGGGTTGTTCCCCTCCTTAGAATTTCCCATGATCATGTATACACGAATTAAACGCATTCAAGGTGTTAGATAGTGTTGAACCTAGCTTAGACTAAGGTAGATCCCATCCTAATCGAATCTATCCTTAGTAAAGCTCTCTTATAGCTCGAACCTCACTCCGTCGAGATAATTGGTTCATTCCATGGCATTTATTAGCATTGGAATGTCTCCCAAGCAATAAATACCATGAACTCGAGTCCTAGTTCACTTCAAATCCATAGATAGGATCACATTTACTACATCTAAACCATCCCTAAGATCGCTAGATTATTAGGTCAAGTTTTGGGATAAACAATTCACTTAGGCATTTTATCAAACACCTAGTGGCATGCAATAATAAAGATCATAGCAAATGTGAATTTAACACCATAGATTAATCATCAAACATGTGTATACACGATCAAGAGTACCAAGGAGGGTAACAACACCCTCAAAACACAAGGTAACTACTCACACATCATGTAAGACAACATGATGTGAGTAGGGTTTGAAATACAACAAATTAGAAGAGAAGAGGGATAGAAAATAGGATGGTTAATCCTAGATGTCTCCCTTTGATCTTCACTCCTTCTTTGTTGGTTGTGGATTGATGACCTTGATTTGATCTCCTTGATGAGTATTTTTGCCCAAAAGTCCAAGTTGCTAGGTCAAACTTACCACTTTCTATTTATTGCCTCGCTGAAAATCCGGAACTGTAGCAGTCCCAGTCGACCGACTGGCGTTGTGCTTGTGGTCCAGTCGACCGACTGGAGGAAGAAAGACTGTTTGAGAAGTAGTTTCCCAGTCGACCGACTGGCAGGTCCAGTCGACCGACTACGGAAATGCAAATTCTGACCCTCCTGAAGCCTTCCCCAGTCAACCAACTGGCACACAGGGGAGGTACCCAGCCGACCGCCTGAGGTCACGTGGTCTGCATGCCCTTGATGGAGTACTCGCCAATCGACCGACTGGAGGGTCCAGTCGACCGACTGTGGAAACATGGATTGCAGGACCTCCTGGAGCACTCGTCTGTCGACCGACTGGCGCAGGGGAACTTCCCAGTTGACCGACTGGGGACCATTTCTGCTCACTTTTTGCTCTAGTCTTCGATTTTCACCGAGTTTCCTTATTATTGCTTTTGACACTGAGACATCTTGTTTTGTACCTGAAACGCACGAAAAGGGGATCAAATGACATCAAATTATCATCGGAAACGAACTAAAGCTATAGTGAAAACGGGTATTAACGAGTCGAAAACTCGACTCATCAAGGTCCTTAAGAAACTTCGCATAGCGCGGAATTTGCTTAATCTCCTCGAGGAGTGGAATATTGATTTCCACCTTGCTAAATAGCTCCCACACGTCCTTATCGATCATATGCTTCCTTGGAGGCTTGACCAGCATGGGAAATGGAAGTGGAAGATCGTGTTTTGAGTTTTCAGCAGTGGGGACCGCATCCGGCTTCGACGTTATGGCCGCGTCCACTTCAAACATTAGCGTCAAGCTAATGTCTATTGTGGACGCGGTACTCTCTAACGCGGGCTCTTTTTCGCTCTTTTCAATTCTTTGCTGTTCCTGAGTGCTACTGCATTGACGTTGCCCTTCGGGTTCGGAATAGTTTGCGATGGCAGCTTTCCTTGATCATTCTTTAGCTCAAAAATGGTTTGGGCTATCTGAGACATCTGTTTAGATAGTTCTGTAATGGCCCCATCGTTCTTGGCCACAGTGGTGGCTAATTGCTGGGTGCTAGCTGCCAGCTCTTTCACTTTGTCCTCCAGAGACTTACCGGGACTCTGATTGCTAGGGCGCGCTTAGTTGTGATTCTGTCCTCTCTGCTGGTACTGGCCCTGGTTATTGTACCCTCCTTGTTGCTGACGGTATGGTGGCCGGTAATACTGCTGCTGGGGCTGCTGGGCTGGTTCCTTCACTGTATTGTTGTTGTCTCTCCAGCTGAATCCATTAGCTGCCAGCTCGAATAGTCGCTATTGTGGGCGGTTGTTGTAGTTCTGATAACCTCCCACAACATTGATATCTCCACGTTTTTCTTCCTGTAGACTGGGGCACGAATCAATTTTATGGTCAGTAACAGAACAGAATTCACACGCCCTTACCTGGGCTACCTGATTAGTTACTAGCATCTTCACCATCTCCTTTAATTCTTTCAGCTCGTCAGAAGCTGGTGCAGCTTCAGCCTTTGAGATGTTCTTGCTCCTACTGAACTCGTCCTGATGGCCTGCTTCTTCTGTGAATCGTGCATTCTCGGCCACCTCTGCAATCATATTTCACACTCTAGCTGGGGATAGATTCATGATGGTCCCTCCAGCTGAGGCGTCTAGCAACATCCTATCGAGAGGCCTCAGACCATCAAGCAGGTACTCAATTATCAACTTCTCTGGCACTCCCAGGTTGCAGCAGCTCTGTTCTAGGGCATTGAACTTCTCCAAATAGTAATACATCAACTCATTAGGCCCCTGGCTAATATCCTGTAGCTGCCTGCGAACCTACATTGCCCTGGCGGATAGGTAGTATTTGGTCAAGAACTTCTTCTGCATATGGTCCCATGTCCTGATGCTACCAGGGGAAAGACACAAAAACCAAGAATTACAGCATCAGTCAAAGAAAAGTGAAAGGCTTTCAATTTGAAATTCTCCACTGAGACTCCGTATGGTCGGAGAGTCTGGCAGATGCCATGAAAGCTCTGCAGATGTTTGGTTGCTGACACTCCCTCATCGTGGTCTCGTAGTAGTAGTTCTCTTCTTCTTCTGGCTCCTCGTTGACTGGTGGCTGTGGTGGTTGCGGTGGAGGCGGTTGCCTCGCACCAGCACCATTCCCCGCATTCTGTGCAATAGGTGCTCTCTGGTTTTGCTGATCCCTTATGGCATTATTAGCACGGTTGCAAGCACGGAAGAGTTGCTCAAGATTCTCATAGAATGGAGGCACGTCCTCAACAATAGGAGCGATATCGTTGTTGTTGTTATCACCGTCTTGACTACCTGCACGAGACATCGCGAAACAAGTAGCGAAGCACACACAAAAATAACTAAATAAAATTAAGAATAGAAAATAAAAAAACAAACAAAAACAACTTCACCAAAGCGCAGTTTCCTGGCAACGGTGCCAAAATTTGAAGCACGTTGTCTGACGCATCAAACTTAATATTTATAATCTCCTGCTATGAGCTAGTAGAGCGGCAAGCAGGGTCGAACCCAAGGGAACTGGTTGTTGAAGCTATTACTGAAAAACAATTAAAAATGGGTGTTGTAAGCAAATATTGTAACGCACAAAAGAAATACTAACGAGATTTCAATCAGAGAAAGCATTCAGCTTAACGTTTCTATTGTGACACGTTTATCATTGACAGCAGATAATAAAATCTCAAGTTTCTAAGTGTGGTTGGTCCGGCAAAGGTAATAACCTAAAGTATCCCGGCAAAGGTGATACACCACAATCTAACCCGGCAAAGGTGTTAGACTTCTAGTTCTCTTAAACCCAATAATCCGGCAAAGGTATTATCGAATCTAAGTGTTACTACCTGTCTTTATGGCAAAGTATCCAAAAAGTATTAACGATAGGGACTGAATTGTTCGGCTAAGCTTTACAGCGAAGTGTCCACTTAGCTTCACAATTCAATCCTTGAAAGTAACCTTAAGAACTAGAGAAACAAAAAATTGCATAAGAATAAAATCTCAAAACGTATGTCACAACGAGCGAAACCCTAAGCTGAATTAGGATTTAGCTACTCATAGCCATAATAAAAACACAAATATTTTTGGACTGAAAGTAGAAAAATCTTCTCTTCGTCGAAAGCTTTGCGTTCTCCAGAGCCGTCTCGAATGATGGGTGATGGACCATAATTATACGAATCATAAACACAGTTAAACCCACCAAATTAGACTGTTTGTCTATTTAACTTTTGCTTGTTAGTTCCGATATTTATCTACAGGGTATTTTGGAGACTAGAGAGAATACACGCTAAGGAGGAGTTTTTATGCTGAAAATATATTACGAGTCATTCCAAGGTCACGATCAGACGCCGACTGAAGAAATCTTAAGATCCTGACATTGAATTACTCAAAACAAATCCAACCGAGGAGCAACCAAAGTCAGTCCGGAGCTGAAATACACCGATAGTTTTGTGAAAACATCACAAAAACCACAAAACTCCTCTTCTCCCCTCTAGATGACCGGCTACTTGGGGAAGAAGGATGACTCATGGGGTGGCTTTCCCCTCCCCTCCCCTCCATGACCGGCGGCTTCTCCTCCATGACCGGCCACCAGCGGCTTTGAGGAGACCATGGCTTTGTGCCATGTGTCCGCCTTCTCCTCCACACATCTCCTCCTCCCATGGCTATAAATAGAGCCTCTCCCCTTCACTTGTAATCCATCCCAAAAATCAAAAACACTTCTCTCTCTAAGATTTGATACTTTGTAAGCTTTTGTTCTATATCTATAATACTCCTGTTGGTTCTTGAGTATTATAGTTCGCTCTTGAGTACTCTTGTCGGTTCTTGTAGTACTCAAGCTTTACTTTTCTATATTCTTGAGTACTCTTGTCGGTTCTTGAAGTACTCACCCCTTTCCCTTACTTACTGTCTTTCAAAAACTGTAAGTACTTAGCTATGGTATCCACCTCTATGGATATTCGTAGCTAAACTCTTCATTCGGTTGAAGGGGTGTACTTGTATCATAAAATGTTTTAGGCCATCTTTTTAGTGCCTCTTCTTTTTATTCAAAACTTGTTCTATGTGCCATATATTAGGCCAGAACTTCCAAGGTTGAGTGGATGCTTGAAATGGCAAAACTGTTCCGTGGGGGTTCGTGAACATACTCGGGTAAGTGGATGCTTGAAATGGCAAAGCTTATTTGAGGAGTTCGACCTCTTTTAAACACCATTTGGTTTGATCGGAAATGATTGATCAAATGGATGCACATAGGCTAGTATACCTTGAAATGGAGTGCTAGTCTAAATAGAACAAGTGCTCTACGACCTTGAAATGGGCTAGACGGTGTGTGCAAATCGAGTGCTTGAAATGGCCTTGATACACTTTTGAATACTTAGAAGGATCACTAAAGGTCAATGATAAACAGGCTATGATACAAGGCCCCAGAAACCGAATGCTTTCCTTAAATTTAAACACCACCTGCATTTACTTTCTTAGTATAAACTGCTCTATCAACTGCTCATGTTCCGGAAGGCTTGCCAATCACACATCACCCGCTGTAAATCTTCTACTTTTATTTTCAGTACTTTACTTTTATGTCATCTACTTTTCCGCACTAAAAACCAAAAAACCAACCAAAAAGTCACTTAGTTATTACCGCTAAAACCTCAATCAACCTAAAATCACGCTCCCGTCCTGTACAATCCGTCAAAGAACGACTATCCCCCTAATTCCCTTGGGTTCGACCCCTACTTACCACTTGCTACCCAGTAGTAAGGTCACGAGTAGCGGAATATAAATTTGCTTTTGCACAGAGAACACCGCACCTTAACGACAGTGCGGTGGGCTCCGTCAAAAACTGGCGCCGTTGTCGGGGAATTAGCCGTCGGATAAGTTGTTCTTTCCCTCCCCTTCTCATGACGCTACCCACTACATATGCATGGACAACAAGACATCTTCCTCTGTTAGGAGGTACAGATGGAGAAGACCCAGTACAACACTACCGAAACTTTCACCACGTTTGCCAACACATAAAACCTGAAAATGAAATGTTAGAGGAATTTAAGCTTAAATGCTTCAAATTTTCTTTAACTGATTTTGCAACGATCTGGTATTACACATCAACCGCTAGTAGTGCAGTACATTTTGTGGACCTTTGCGTTCCATTTCTGAGGGAATTCTCCCCCCCCCCATCCTTACGACAACAAATCCGAGAGAAGATCATGGGCCTTCAACAATCCCGGGATGAGACTTTGGACGAATACTACACGAACTATGACACCATCGTCTCACGCTGCCCGCACCATGGATTCACGAAGAAATTTCTTCTTCAAAGATTTCTTCGTGGGATGAGGGTCGATGAGCTGACAAGGATTAACGAAACAATGAGAAGATCAGCGGGGAACTTATCCATGGCAGACATGTGGAACCTCATAGATAACCTGCCCGCAACCACAAAACGAATACCCCAAGCTGACAGAGGAATGCACATAGAAGAGGCTGGTCCAGAGACAAATGAAGAAGATACTCCCGAGCCATCTGAAGAATCAGACATAGAAAGCATCGGAAGCAACGAGGAAGAACCCTCGTGGGAACTCGAGACAGTGCCAACAAGGGAAGAAGTCCAAAACACCACTGAAAACCGTGTGAGCCATGAAGAGGCTAAAAAAAAGGATGGGAAAAGGGCCTGAGCAGAACGACTCCTCGATGGAGCATGTTTTCGTCATGACTGGACAAGGCAGCCCTAAACACCAGAAAACCCAGTTCAAGAGACTAGTAGTGAAGGGTCCCTCGCCTTCTCAGATACGTTGGAAGGAGAAACCACCAGAACCATGGGAACTGGACCCAAGCACATCATCCCACAAGAAATCGGGGAAAGGCAAGGCAAAAATCAACACAGGAACCGTGGCGAAATACGACCTGAGCCACCCATGGGATCCAAACCAGTGATCCAGGAATGAGGTACTGTCGAGCCAACGACGTTAAACAAAGGCACTGGTCGGGAGGTAACCCGACACCTATCTTACTTTCAGTCATTTACTTTCTGTCAATTTTATTTTCTGTCATTTAGTTTTTACCAATAAATCGCTCTCACCCACTTGGTGCATAGAATGAAATGACTATTCAGGAATCGGTTATGGGTGCAACATCAAGCCAGCCAGGCATATGCCAAGAGTTCAAGGCCCCAGCCGAACTCCCTCGATTATCCAGCCTCATGCCATGTCGTTCACTCGACACTTTAAAGGGAGTTCTGTTCTTCCCTTTTCCTTAATGTCATTTCATTCTCATAATTGTCTGCTTGCATGGCTTTTGAACTAAGTCATTTTGTAAAAGAATGCCTTCGTTCAAAAGTGTGGGGTGAGAACCACCTATGTACATAAACATGTTTTCTTTTTTCCTTAATATTATCTTTTTGAAAATATGAACTTGAGAATGTGAAAAAGATAGATCATAATTCATGCATTAACCTTGTGAAAATTCAACTGTTTAAAAACTTAGAATGTAACTTCTCATTTGTCCCTTTGTGCTGAGATAAACTAGGGATGTGGAGTTGACATAAACTGCCCTAGAGAGGCTTGGCAAGCACTCGAAGGATCGAATCTAACTATATGGTTTTCGAAGTCAGTGGAGGCTGCACTTCGGGTTTCAGTGAAGATTGAAGTCATCTCCGCCATGCAGTGTTTATGCAAAAAGAAAAAAAGGTGAGGACGGGAATCAGACCGTCCTATCTCTAGTCAAAGTAGCCGAGAAAATAGATGAGCGACCCTCATCTTGACCCGCGCGAAACGGCAAGGATGAGAGGAGCGGGAGGTATTTCCATATGCTCGCGGGCAATGATTGGACCTCCCAAAAAAGGCTTGAGAAAATGGACTAGCAAGCCACAAAAAGGCAAAAGCTCGAAGAAGCAAATCAAGAGGCCAAAGGCCCAAAATTGTGAAGGTTTTAACCGAACAAAAAGTGAAGTACTCAAAGAGTCAAATCAAAGGCCAAAGGCTGATTCACTACAAAAAAAGCTGTCCCTCGCCAAAAAGAAATCAAAAAGGCTCAACTCAGTGAAACCCGAACCGAATCACGTGCTAGAGAAAGCTACAAAGAAACCATATAGTGTGAGACGGTCCCGAGGTTGCAGTCCAGATGCCTGAAAAGGGCTATCTCCTGAAACATCCAAAATAATTTGCATCTCAGCACGGAGGTACAAGTATCAAGTTTCTTCTATTTATTTACACGGTTTAATTTAGTAATAAGTAGTAATGCATGAATTAGGATAAATCGAGTCCCACAGTCTAACTTTCATATTTTAAAAGCTTACTTAGTGTGCCGCCTTTTAATAGCATTGTTCGGGACGAACAACTAAAAGTGTGGGGTGATCTAATGGACCATAATTATACGAATCATAAACACAGTTAAACCCACCAAATTAGACTGTTTGTCTATTTAACTTTTGCTTGTTAGTTCCGATATTTATCTACAAGGTATTTTGGAGACTAGAGAGAATACACGCTAAGGAGGAGTTTTTACGCTGAAAATATATTACAAGTCATTCCAAGGTCACGATCAGACGCCGACTGAAGAAATCTTAAGATCCTGACATTGAATTACTCAAAAAAAATCCAACCGAGGAGCAACCAAAGTCAGTCCGGAGCTGAAATACACCGATAGTTTTGTGAAAACATCACAAAAACCACAAAACTCCTCTTCTTCCCTCTAGATGACCGGCTACTTGGGGAAGAAGGATGACTCATGGGGTGGCTTTCCCCTCCCCTCCCCTCCATGACCGGCGGCTTCTCCTCCATGACCGGCCACCGGCGGCTTTGAGGAGACCATGGCTTTGTGCCATGTGTCCGCCTTCTCCTCCACACATCTCCTCCTCCCATGGCTATAAATAGAGCCTCTCCCCTTCACTTGTAATCCATCCCAAAAATCAAAAACACTTCTCTCTCTAAGATTTGATACTTTGTAAGCTTTTGTTCTATATCTATAATACTCCTGTTGGTTCTTGAGTATTATAGTTCGCTCTTGAGTACTCTTGTCGGTTCTTGTAGTACTCAAGCTTTACTTTTCTATATTCTTGAGTACTCTTGTCGGTTCTTGAAGTACTCACCCCTTTCCCTTACTTACTGTCTTTCAAAAACCGTAAGTACTTAGCTATGGTATCCACCTCTATGGATATTCGTAGCTAAACTCTTCATTCGGTTGAAGGGGTGTACTTGTATCATAAAATGTTTTAGGCCATCTTTTTAGTGCCTCTTCTTTTTATTCAAAACTTGTTCTATGTGCCATATATTAGGCCAGAACTTCCAAGGTTGAGTGGATGCTTGAAATGGCAAAACTGTTCCGTGGGGGTTCGTGAACATACTCGGGTAAGTGGATGCTTGAAATGGCAAATCTTATCTGAGGAGTTCGACCTCTTTTAAACACCATTTGGTTTGATCGGAAATGATTGATCAAATGGATGCACATAGGCTAGTATACCTTGAAATGGGGTGCTAGTCTAAATAGAACAAGTGCTCTACGACCTTGAAATGGGCTAGACGGTGTGTGCAAATCGAGTGCTTGAAATGGCCTTGATACACTTTTGAATACTTAGAAGGATCACTAAAGGTCAATGATAAACAGGCTATGATACAAGGCCCCAGAAACCGAATGCTTTCCTTAAATTTAAACACCACATGCATTTACTTTCTTAGTATAAACTGCTATATCAACTGCTCACGTTTCGGAAGGCTTGCCAATCACGCATCACCCGCTGTAAGTCTTCTACTTTTATTTTCAGTACTTTACTTTTATGTCATCTACTTTTCCGCACTAAAAACCAAAAAACCAACCAAAAAGTCACTTAGTTATTACCGCTAAAACCTCAATCAACCTAAAATCACGCTCCCGTCCTGTACAATCCCTCAAAGAATGACTATCCCCCTAATTCCCTTGGGTTCGACCCCTACTTACCACTTGCTACCCAGTAGTAAGGTCACGAGTAGCGGAATATAAATTTGCTTTTGCACAGAGAACACCGCACCTTAACGACAGTGCGGTGGGCTCCGTCAATGAGATTCTGATATCTTCAACTGATGATGTAAACCCTAACCCAAGCTTCTTATTTATAATAAAATTGGGTTTCCAAGTTTGTTTTTAGGCCCAAATTTCCAAATCACGTGCTGCTGACATCATCAAGCGCGTTGCTGAAGTCAGCACCTCGTAGATAACCGCGCCCAGCCTTTGCGTTACCACCGCGCCCAGCGTTGACATTAGCGTTGATGCTAATGTCTACATGGGACCCGGTACTCTTTAAGACTGGTTCCTCCTTTCTGCGCGCCAATTTTGACTTCGACTCCTGATTTGACCTTCTATATGACCTCGGCTACTCTCGGTATGAACTAGAGAGTTGTAGGGAATCGAGTCATCTACGCAACGACGTATGACTCATATTTTTTTGCTCAGCGGTTCATTCCCAGCACTCCATCAAACATCCAAAGGTCTGGTAAGCCATTGTGGTGTTTTTGGCATGAAATGCCGTCTTTTATGCGCGTTTCCTCCTTGAGCTTCCAAAATACCTGAGATGCAAAACAACACTAAAAAGTAACTGTTCGCATATAAAAGTGTCGAAATAAATGGGATTAATTGATTCGACGAGTCGTATAAATACGTCTCATCAGCTTTTCTATGCATAACTCAATCGTTACTCAAATCATAATGCTCAACACAAAACTAACTTGATACATGTTACCTCTGAGCTGAAATTCAAATGACTTACGAGGAATGGGAAATAGCCCTTTTTAGACCCATGATCTACGTTTGTTGTCCCGAACTCTAGCTGTATGGTTATATTTCATTGCTCTTTCTGGCACGTGATTCATTCGAGCTTTAAGGCTTTGGTTTTTTTTTCTTCTTTTGTTGGACAGCTTTTGATGTAGTGAACTTTATTTGGCCTTTGGCAGCTATGATTTTCTATACAATCTGATCTCCAATCGCATTTATATATCTCATCTTGAGTAGAGCAACATTACGCTTCCGAATCACGAGTGTCCTCATTACTCCCCAAATCGGTAAACGGGTCGGAACTCAGGTAGTGAATAAAAGTAAAGGACAAATGTATATCTAGAAAGGTTTACAAGAAGAATACTAGACATAAATATTTATAGGGAGGATTTGGGCAGTACAGGTTCTGGTAAAATTTCCGTGGAATTCAGGCACATGAAATGGTTCGTAGTAATTTCTCTGGAAGTGTGCGGAACAATTACGGGGCACATATGTCACCGAAATAATTTGTGCCGGAAAACCGCGAGAATATCACCGGTTTTTAATTTGTCAGTCAAAAAACTTGCACGTGACTGACGCCGTAGTCGCACTCCAATTACTCGGGAAAAAGTTAAGTGACCGGATTACGACCAGAATTTTTTATCAGAATATTCAAAAGAATTATAGTGACATGCCGCCAATGATTTTCAAAATTTTCATTAAATAGAAGTTAACTTTTCAAAATGCCCTATAAATTTATAGGTGATGTACTTGAAATCCACTAAATACATACATAAATTTTTCCTTAGTGATCATTATTTTTAGGAAAAGGTACACATTGGTGCTTCGAACTACCGCCATTTTCCAACTGAAGGTTTAAACTATCAATTTTTCCAATTAAAGGCAAAGTAAAAAATAAATTGACCAGTTTTCGAACACCAAGCACTGTAACTTCACCGTGATTAAATTGTGAACTCAATCATGTAAACCTTGTTGAAAATAACTCGATGATCTCATTATAAACTCTTAATGTATTAAATCGATCTTTTTTCGTAACACCAATACACTTTTGTATTGAGTCGTTATCACATGATTGAGTTTGTAATTTAATCACGGTGAATCTACGGTGCTCGGTATTTGAAAATTGATTAACTTATTGTTTATTTTGTCATTGATTGGAAAAATTGATAGTTTAGATCTTCAATTAAAAAAGAGTTCTAGTTTGAGACATCAATTTATATTTTTCCCTTGTTTTTATATTGCTCCCAATTCGTGAAATTTCTGAGTCGGCCACTACTGATGATAGTTTAGTAGCGAAAAGAAACAATTTGTGAAGGGATAAAAAAATATTTTCCAATAGATAAGATCAACTTAGAACAGGAACCATAGAAAATAATATCACTCATATGAAGTGGGCTGTGTTACGAAATTACATGCATGAGTTCATAAAAATATATGTTTGACCAAGCCAGCAGAACTGGAACTAACAGCTGGAAGCAAAAACGCGGAGTGTTGGTGTTGTTTTTTTTTCTTAATTTCAATTAATTAACACAAGTCAATATGCATGTACTATGTCAATATGTCATGTCTTTCAAAAGTAATAAATTGCACTGGTTCGAAAGAGGTTGGTCGAGAGTGATTTGAACTCTTGATAATTTGTCAAGAGGTTAAGTGTTCGATTCTCTTGAGTAAAATATGTCTCCTCAATTTTGTGAGGGGTGTTATTCATCCTTTGTGGATATGTTTTCGTCCCGCTTCGGCGTGGACGTGTGTTCTTCACACTCGCGGAGGTGTTAATCGTCCCTCATGGACGTGTTGTACCGTACAGGTAGGCGCTGCTGTCTCGTCTTTTCCTCCCATGTGCGCGTGGAGGTACTGAGTTCAAGTAAATGGTCGTGGGTTTCAAAGTCAGAGGTATCTTATGATCCTTGCTTCAATGAACACAATTCAAGCATCAAATTCGGATGGTGTTGTGCGTGACATGTGTACAAGAGTTTAATATTCATATGTATCCGATAAACAATTCTCATACAAGATGATTAACATATATGCATTCGTATGGTGATTGCTATGAGATGTAAAGATCCACTACCAAAAACAAAAGATTGTGAAATAATGCAAACATTTCTTGCAATACGTATCAGCTGGAATGCCTAAGATCTCAATATATTCATCCAAAACCAAACCTGTCGACTTTCGTACTCAATAATTTCAATCTACGTATTATTTTGTGCTTCATGGCTTGAAGATGTGATCAGCCATATCTCTCTTAGCTCTAAGTTTCGCGGAAGGCCGTGCGGATGACAAAATCGATAGTAGTTTAATCGCTTCAAAAGTTTGAAGGTGCTAAAATACTGATTTTGTCTTTGCGTTCACATAATCGGTTGGAAAATAGAAATTCTTTGAAAAGGTCACTACAAATGTTGCCAATAAATAAATACTGGAGTAACACATTTCTTTTATACTTGATTAGATCATATGAGTGCATAAAACCATGACTTTGTACTAAATATGATAAACATTATATAAAATGAGTCACGATTATATATGTTCACTTCTTATGCTCACAGTAATTCAATTTCAGATGGTTTAGTTCAAGCCTTAATATCGCAGTCGAAGCTCACTATAAGAGAATGGTCTTGGCTGTCGGATTGCAAGAGTCTGTTGGACCTTAATAATCGTTGGGTTTTTTAGCATGTCATGAGAGGGGCAAACCTGATGACTGACTTGTTGGCGCATAAGGCGAGGGAGGGGAATCGGGAATGGAAATCGCTTGATTCTATTCCTCTGTTCTTATCCCAGGCTTTTAGTTCACACAGGTCTTTAGCAGGTCATGGCTCTTAGTTTGTTGTTTTGGCGCTTGGTCTGTGTCTTTTGTAATAGTCTCTTCTCATAAAAAAAAAGTTTTAGAGCGTGAGAAGTATATATCTATGTTTGATTTGTCAATTATTAATGTAGGATTGTACTGCACGTATGGATGCGGATCCGGTTTTGCTTAGTAAAATGTTGCGAGCAAGAAAAATGGCGTCGTTTCAATTAACATGGTATCGTTTTTAGCGATGCACATCCGGTTCGACCGGACTGAAATTTTACGGAACGGTAGTGTTATATACAAGAAAAATAACTAAGATTGGAATGGGAAAAAAGAACTTACGATCTTAAAGCCACCTATTGAGATGACTAATGACGAACTCTACACTCTTTCTGAGTCGTCCCCTCTTCTACGCGTCGTATCTCTCTACAGTGACATAAATAAATTCTCCCTCTTAAATTGCATCCTGCGTAAGTAGCTCGTCTACTGTCTCATCTCGAATCTTCCCTCTCAACTTTCTGTAGTCGTTACAACCCAATGGTGTGCCCGTATATTTTCTTGTGAGCAAGATCAATTTTGTCTATTTCTTGTATCCAGTGCCTGTTCAAAATGCCTCTGGTACACATATCTCCTCCACTGGTCAACATCAATGAAGGAGTACATAGCTGTAGGATGTTTCCCTTGCTTATCCCTGAATATGTAGTCGTTCGTGAGCCTACTCTTGAAATTCCACAAACACGGCAGGCATATATACTTCATCTCCTACTTTTTTTTATGCGACACACATCCATAAAAAATATGTCTGAAAAACATATAACAAGTTACACTTAATACAAAAGTTAAGTAACATTACAATCTATTGAATGACTCATCCTTGTAGCCCTCTCATCCTTGTTCGGCCAGAGTGTATACTTGTCTTTACTTGTCTTTACTTGTCTTGCTTCATTCTATGCACGGGTTTGTTAACCAACCACTGCATAATGGTTAAAAAAAACTTTCACAGCGTTTATTTTAACCGTTGCATAAATGCAGTTTAGTGGTAGTTCCATATGTTTGCTTATTAAGCGACTACTTAAATTGTATTTCGTATGAAAGAGCATATGCGACGACATTAATGTAAATTAATCTGAGTAGTCTAATCATCAAAATGTCACTTTATGGTGCAAAATTAAAAGGCTTAGTGAACTTGGGGTAAGTTAATTTGATTAATCTGAGACCGTCTTCTATGACTTTTAATAAGTCTAGCTAAAGGTTTAGCATGTCAGCAATCCACGATGTGAAGGAATCTCATTGACATTCTATCAAAAACAGCTAGTGATTAATAACTTTTCCTTTTTAAGACTATTTCTATGAACGACCCTAAAAGATTATCAAGTTTATATTAATAGATTGGCTAGGGTTGACATTGTCGATGATCATCAACCTACTATAAATACAAAAGCCATCTTCATCAACTTTTACATCAAAAAAACTCACTAGTACTCAGTAGTCCTAAACATCATAACATTCGCGCACATTCGTCAGTTGAGTTTCTAGCTAGCATAAAAGTGGTAGAATGAACAGACGAAGTTCTCATTTGAAGGCTCTACTTCTTGTTCTTGTTCTTGCTGCATTTTCAGTTTGCAAAGCAAAAAATGGCGGCGAGTCGGGGCTCACAAATGATTTCTACCGGAGGACATGCCCTCGAGCTGAGACCATTGTAAGGCAACTTACGTGGAAAGCGGCTGAAACCAACCCCTCTTTGGGTGCTCAGATACTCAGAGTCCATTATCACGACTGTTTCGTCAGGGTAACTGCGCGCATATTATTTTGTTATACGTACACATATTATTAGCTTGATTTATAATCTGTTTTTTGACACAAAAAGTTTACATTTGAAAATTTATAGGGTTGCGATGCATCGATACTGTTAGATACAGTTCCTGGATCCCCTCCCACGGAGAAGGATGCTAGGCCAAATCTTACCCTACTCGGTTTCGAACTGATTGATCAAATCAAAACAGCTATCGAAAATGTTTGCCCAGAAAAAGTATCATGTGCAGATATTCTTGCTTTGTCTGCCCGGGACGCTGTCTCTTTTCCTGTAAGCTGCATCTATCCCAGCCCTAGCAATATAATTCTTTGACACTGAGTTTTATTATTTCTTCCGCGGAGATGTTCATAATTGTTTTAGAAACTTCTTTTTTAATTTTCTTCTCTTCATGACGATAATTGTTTCATAATGTGTATAGTTTCGGAGGTCACTGTGGCCTGTCTTTACCGGAAGAAGAGATGGAAGAGTCACAGTTGCATCTGAAGCCAGCTCAAATCTTCCCTCCCCCTTCTCCAACTTTACCACTCTATCTCAACTGTTTTCTAGTAAAGGTCTAGATCTAGATGATCTTGTTGCTCTATCAGGTATATATACCCGAGCAGCGCTCAAATGGAAATTCCTTTATTTTTTGAGAACTTGAAAACCCATATTTGAGTTCTTAAATTCTTGAATTTTTAGAAGTTCTCAAACCGAGCGCTTCCCTATATATAGTCCATAGACAAAAACATGGAATGTCGAAATGAAACTTGTTATTAACCATGCATGCCCACACATGCACAGGAGCACATACACTGGGAAGGGCTCATTGTGGAACATTCACTAGAAGGCTCAACTTTACTGGAAACAATGATATCGATCCATCGCTAGATGCGAGCTATGCTTCGTTCCTAAAAACTCAGTGCCCTACCCCAGTCAACCCCGCTACAATTGTGGAGATGGATCCAGGCAGCTCTCTCCGGTTCGATACCAGATACTACAGTGCAGTGGTGAGTAAAAAGGGACTGTTCCAATCTGATGCTGCCTTGCTGACTGACCCGGCTTCTGCTGACATAGTCAGGAAGTTTCAAAGAGGGGGATCTTTCTTTTCTCAGTTTTCTGAGTCCATGGTGAACATGGGAGCTATTGAAGTGCTTACAGGAAACAATGGAGAAATCAGGAAGAAATGCCGCATTGTGAACTGATAAAGTCTGACTGCTTCCTGATCTCTGGTGTGTGTCATCTCAAAGTATATGTGAGTGATTTGTATGTTTGTATAACGATTGCTTTCCATCAAAAACTGTGTCGAGAATTATTTGTCTTGCAATGTCAACTCAAGTAGTAGGTGCTTTGAATAACTATTATTTTCCACCCAAATGTTGAATAATAAAAGTAATGAATTTGTAACCTTCTCTACTATATGACTCTATTTATATTCACACTACAGCAGGTTGACTCTATGGTCACTGAGTTTGAATCTGTCATATAAGGACTAGACACATAAGTATTCTTACAGGACTAATAGGGATGTACAAATTAAGACCGAACCGGAAAATTGGACCGGATTTTATGGGGCGGTCCAAGACTGGACTGTAAAAATTCCGGTCCGGTCCGGTCCACGGTCCATATAATTTTCATAAATTCCGATCCATCGGTCTGACCTGGATCGTAAAATTAAGGGTATTCGGTCCGGTCTGATCCACTTTTTATATAAAATCTGATTCCGGTCCATATATACCACGGTCCAAAGTTTTGAAAAATTCCGGTCCACCGGTCCGTATTGGATGTGCATCCCTAACGACTGAGAATAATTAATTAGTCGATTAAAGGAACTTATGCGACTAGTCCTTATGTGACTGACCCAAATGGATGATATAAGTGTGACTAGTTCGTATCTGGCTGATGAAAGTCTAGTGAGATAATATAAGTGTCCTTATGCGACCTTATGTCACTGCATACTCGACCACTTCAAGCAGCAGCCTTTATGGCTCCTCGCCCTCTTCTCACTCGGCGCAATCACAGTCCTGAAATCCTCTCTCGCTTTACTCAACTGGGTCTACGTCAGTTTCCTCCGCCCCACCAAGAATCTGAAAAAGTACGGATCTTGGGCGCTCGTCACCGGCGCCACAGACGGAATCGGTAAAATGTTCGCATTTGAGCTCGCGAAGAAGGGCTTGAATCTGATCCTGGTCGGAAGAAATCCGGAGATATTGAAGGCCGTGTCTGATGAAATCCTTACCAAGTACGCCAAGGTTCAGATAAAAAACGTTGTGATGGATTTCAGTGGCGAATTTGATGAAGGGGTTAAAAAAATAAAGGATGAAATTGAGGGTTTGGATGTTGGGGTTTTGATTAATAATGTTGGGGTTTTGTATCCTTATGCGAGATTCTTTCATGAAGTGGACGACGATTTGTTGAGGAATTTGATTAAGGTTAATGTCGAGGGTTATTGCCCAATCTACCCCAGTTTAAAACTGGAATAAACCGTTTGCACCGATTGAAACTCAAATAACCAATCTATCCCATTTTATAATAATTTCAATTTTTCGGGAATCGATACTCTTAATTCCGGTTTCTCTCCTACCGGAATTGTACAAAAATGATGATATGGCTGGATTTTAGATGTACGTGGATCAAAACGAGACGAAATAACATACAAGTAGGATCCCGATTTTGAAAGAACCGGAATCCTTCAAATTAAAAATCATAACTTTGATCAAAAAAGCTGCTCGCTCTCCTCGGCTACCTCTGTCCAATGCAGATGTTTTCAATGCTGTAAAATAATGCTTTATACTGTTTTCAATGCTATAAAATAATGCTAATGCTTTCCTGCGACTGTTTTCAATGCTACTGTTTTCAATGCCGTAAAATAATGCTTTATACTGTTTTTAATGCTGCTGTAAAATAATGCTTTATAATGCTTGTACAATAATGCTTGATTAAAAAAATGCTTTTCAAATCGAAAAAAAAGCTGATGTAAAATCGGACAGAGCTAGTTGAGGAGAGCAGCTTTTTTGATGAAAGTAATAATTTTTAATTTGAAGGATTCTGGTTCCCCAAAACCGGAATCCTACGTGTATATTATTTCGTCTCATTTCGATCCAAGTACGCGTAAAATCCAGCCACATCATCATTTTTATACAATTCCGGTAGGAGGCACATCGGAATTAAGAGTCCCGATTCCAGAAAAACCGGAATTATTATAAAATGAGGTAGATTGGTTATTTGAGTTTCAATTGGTGCAAACGGGTTATTCCAGTTTGAAACTGGGGTAGATTGGGCAATAACCCTAATGTCGAGGGGACTACTAAGGTGACGCAGGCTGTGTTGCCTGGAATGCTGGCTAGGAAGAAAGGTGCCATTGTCAATATCGGGTTTGGTGCTGCAAATGTGATACCGTCGGATCCGCTTTACGCTGTTTATGCTGACACGAAAGCATATATTGATCAGTTTTCGAAGAGTATTCATGTTGAGTACAAGAAGAGCGGTATTGATGTGCAATGTTAGGTTCCATTGTACATTGCGACAAAGATGACATCCATCAAGAAATCCTCCTTCTTTGTCCCATCCACGACAGCTTACGCACGTGCAGGCCTGCGCTCTATCGGGTATGAGCCCCGCTCCACCCCATACTGGCCTCACTCGGTCCTCTGGGCCTTGCAAACACCCTACCTGACTTTGCCATCGACGCCTGGCGTCTGCCCTTCAATCTCAAGATCAGGAAGAGAGGGCAGCTCAAGGACGCTAAAAAGACAACCTAATACTATCACACTTTTGCAGAAGATGATTCATGTTGTAGCCTTGAATCCACATCTCATTCTAATGGGAACTTGAGTTTCTAGTGCATTGTGTATCCATTTAGGTGGTCTACATCACTACATGACAGTTCTGTATCTTTCATCGAAATATAACATTATGTCAGAATTTGATTCAATTGAAAAAAAAATGTACACCAACCTATTACCTACACGACTAACATAGTTAAAGTTAGTCGCACAAGGTCACAACATTAAATTAAAAAACATAAAAACTTCACCTACCTTCCCCTGCTTCTCTTCTTCTCTCCCCCACGGCGGAGCACAATTTGCAGCAGCTCCTCTGTGAAGAACAGGCAAGGTAAAACCGTTCATATGTATTTTTAGTTGGGAATTGTTAGTTCTTTACCACAATACTTATATTTCCTTGAGAAAAAATGAAATTTTTCGTATGTATACCCAATTGTTGCTCTCTCTTTTATGTTACACATTATATCTGAATTCATGGTGTTTTGATATATAGCTCACCACACATTTTCCATCAAATGTTTTGCTATAAGTTGAGTATTAATTTGTTGCGTGTTTTGTGTTATGATCATTTTAAAGGTGAAGTTCACAATGGATAAAAGTTGGATGAGGTTGGAAAGGGGTGATACGCGTTACATTCAAGGGATTGTTGATTTATTGAATTAACAAAACGAAATGGAGAAAATACACATGTATGTCCTTGTAGAAAGTGTTTGATGATTAGAGAAAACATTAACAATGGTATGATGAACGGTTACTATACATGGACATCTGATGGACCAAAGTTATACGAGTCAGAAACACAGTAAAACCCCCTTAATTAGATTGTTTGTCTATCTAACGTCTACGTGTTAGTCCCGATAATTTTCACAGGGCATTTTAGAGACTGAAGTGAAAACACGCTAAGGAGAGGATTTTAAGCTGAAAAGATAACAAGAGTCAATCCAAGGTCAAGATCATATGCCGACTGAAGAAATATCAAGGATCCTGACGTTGAATTGACCAGAACAAATTAATCAGAAGAATCAGGAGTGGAGTCAAGACAGACCGGGGAAGGAACACATTGACAGTTTTGTGAAAAGACTGCACAAAACTGTACAAACTCACACATTGGGCAAGGATGACCGGCCACCATTCAAGGAGGTGGCCAAGGGAGGAGCTCCTCCCCCTTGGGTGACCGGCAACCGGCGGCTCCACCCTCCTCCACCAAAAGCCGCCGGCTCCTCCTCCTTGCGCCACTTGTCACCTTCTCCTCCTCCCTTCTCCTCCCTTGGATCAAAAGACATGTGCATCCATCTCCACCACCCATCTCCTCCCATTTTGGCTATAAATACAAGCCTCCTCCTCCTCATTTCAACACACCAAATCTCAAATTCACTTCTCTCTCTAGAAGTTGTAATATTTGTAATGTTGTAATCTTGCTTTGGAAATAAAGGAAAGCTCCCTTGGCGCTTCAACGGTTGTAAGTTTCTCTTAGTATTAATTTATTTAACTGTTGTCTTTAATTTCCTTAGTATAATGTTTAGCGCGATGAATAGTAGCTAAACTAGTAGTTCGGTCTAAGGGGCGCACTTGTATTATAAATGTTTTAAGACTATTAACTTAGTGTTTAGTCTTAGTATTCAAAACTTGTTCTATGTGCCATATATAGTCAGAGTTTCCAAGGTTGAGTGGATGCTGTAACAAGCAAAGCTCTTCCGTGGGAATTCGTGATCATACTCAGGTAGTGGAAGCTGTAACAAGCAAAGCTATCTGAGGAGTTCGACTCATCCTAAATCCCATCTGGTCGAGCGTAACTGTGAGATCAGGTGGATGCACCCAGACTAGCATACCTTAGGGTATTGGCGCTAGACTGAAATAGAACAGGAGTTGCTTTAAACCGGTGTTGCAAGTCTTGTGCTGTAACTAGCCTCGATTCACCGTTTGAATACTTAGATGATTCACTAAAGGTCAATGATAAACAGGATATAATACAAGTCCCCTGAAACCGAACATTTCTCTTTAATTATAAACTGTCATTTACTTTCCAGTATTAAAATCAACCAACCAACCAATCAATCAATCAAAATAGCTGGTAGCTTTAAAACCAACCAACCGACCTTAAACACGTTCCCACGCTGCGTAATTCCCCCCGAAGAACAATTATTCCCCTAGTTCCCTTGGGTTCGACCCCTACTTACCAAGTACTACCCAGTAGTATAATTGCAAGTAGCGGACTATAAATTTATTTGCACAATCGCTTTGACGACGAGCGGTTCTGTCAACATCACATGGTGAAAAGAGTATTGACCCTTCAGTATACATCTTAAGACAACAATGGCTTGTGGATAGGTATGGAGAAACTAGCAGTTGCGTGATGCATCATCAAGGGAACCCGACTACAAATATTCTTCGAGATGCATTTTCCTTTCGACATATGCATCATGAGGATCAGATGAATATCAATACAAAGGATGGTAATTTAGGGAGTAGGATGGCCTATGAAATGTATATCAGTCTTGTAGGCAAAGCTCAGACTCCTTTATACACTAGTTGTCACGAAACCATTCTTCAAACTATTTTGAGGGCAATGCAAATAAAGTTGAGAGTCGAATGTGAGAAAAGAATTTCATTAAATTTATATAGATTACTAAATACATTCTACCTACTGATAACAACTACCCAAGTTCTTATAAAGATGTGGATTTTTTTTTGAAAATAAGGGGTTACGTTATGATACAATACATGCTTGCCCGCATGGGTGCATATTGTATTACAAAGAGTACACGGATCTTCTTAGTTGCCTATTGTGTGGAGAGGCAAGATACGGAAAGCGTGGAAGTACAAGCAAGGTTTCGAAGAAGACGGTTAAGTACTTCCCTTTGACTCAAGGACTGCAGCGCCTCTATAAATCACCACGTATTGCAGCCCATATGAGATGGCACGCTGAAAGAAAAGTTGACGACTCAAAGTACATTAGACATCCTTCAGATGGGGAATCATTAAGAACATTTGATAAGGAATATCCAGAGTTTGCAAGTGAGATCAGGAATGTCCGACTTGGCTTAGCAACTGATGGTTTTAATCCCTTTGGAGCATCAAGCCTCTCTCATACACTGTGAGTCACATTACATGGACATGGCATATTGTTCTTATGCCTTACAATTTGCAACCCCATTTATATATGTAGAAGGAGTTGAACATACTATGTATGTTATTATCAAGACCCAGGTTTCCCAGTAAGTGCTGAAATATTTTTATGAGACCTCTTATTGATGAGTTGAAGATGTTATGTGAAGAGTAAGTTTATACTTTTGATAGATAAGGTGGCTCATCGTTCATTATGAAAGCAGCAATGATGTGGACTATAAGTGACTTTCCTGGCCTAGGCATGTTTGTAGGCCTTAAGACAGAAGGGTACAAAGCTTGTCCCTTATATCTAGATGAAATCGATGCTATGCATTTAATGGGTAGAATGTCATATCAAAGCCACCGAAGATGGCTCCCAAAAGATGATGAATGCAGGTTTGTAGCCCATAGATTCAATGAAAAATTTAGTTTAGGGACCCCAACATCATTTTTGGGTCCTAACATATTCTATCAAATAATGGCTCATGATTATCCCACTCTCAGATTGTATCCGCAGTTTAAGCCTAGAGGAGGCGCTGAGAGGCTTTGTGATAAGTCAAGATTTCGACTTATTAATAGCCATTTTCACTATAGGTTTTGTTAGTTTCCAATGATATTTTGATGTCATTTGATCCCTTTTCGTACGTTTCAGGTACAAAACAATATATTCTCAGTGTCAAAGCCAAAATATGAAAACTCGGGAAAAAAATGAAGATTTGGAGCGAAAAGTGGACAAAAAGCATCTCAGCCGACCAGCTGGGAAATGTCCCTTGCACCAGCCGACCAGCTGGATAAATGATCCAGATTTCATTGCAATCGGCCAAGTTCATCCGACTGACTGGCCCAAAGAGCAATGACTGGATAACAATCGGCCACTTTGAGCCGGGCGGCCAAAAAATCCAGCCGACCGGCTAGATGAAAGACCTTGGATGCAGATAATCGTCCAAACTCAGTCGACCAGCTGGATTTCCATCTCCAGTTCAGCCGACCGGCTGGTCCCTGCTCCGCGCAAGCAATGGACACGGCCAAGTTCAGCCGGGCGGCTGGATTCCCACCTTCATCTCAGCCGATCGGCTGAGAAATCTACTACAGTGCATTTTTTCTACCAGAGGCTATAAATAGAAAGCAAGGGTTTTGACCTAGGGGCTGGCTTTTTGGGCAAAAATACTCATCAAAGGAGATCAAATCAAGGTCATCAATCGACGTCCAACAAAGGAGGAGTGAAGATCAAAGGGCGACATTAGGATTAACCATCCTATTTCTATTCCTCTTCTATTCTCATTTGTTGTGCTTAAACCCTACTCACACCATGCTGTCTTACATGATGTGTGAGTAGTCCCCTTGTGTTTTTAGGGTGTTGTTACCCTCCTTGGTACTCTTGATCATGTATACATATGTTGGATGATCAATCTATGGTGTTAAATTCACATTTGCTATGATCTTCATTATTGCATGCCACTAGGTGTTTGATGAAATGCCAAAGAGACTTGTTTATCCCAAAACTTGACCTAAGAATCTAGCGACCTTAGGGATGGTTTAGATGTAGTAAATGTGATCATATCTACGGATTTGAAGTGAACTAGGACTCGAGTTCATGGTATTTATTGATTGGGAGAGATTCCAATTCTAATAAATGCCATGGAATGAACCAATATCCTCGAGAGAGTGAGGTTCGAGCTATAAGAGAGCTTGACTAAGAATAAATTAGATTAGTATGTGATCTACCTTAGTCTAAGCTTGGTTCAACACTATCTAACACCTTGAATGTGTTTAATTCTTGTATGCATGATCATAGGAAATGCCAAGGAGGGGCACAACCCCTCGAAACTCTCTTTTGATTGATATTCAACCCTTAGTTCTATCTCGTTGCTTGTTCTTGATTGATAACCATCTCATCATTGAATTTTAGGAATAGCCATGTTGAAAACTTGATTCACCTAGCGCATAATCAAATTTGCTCCCTTGGGTTCGACACCGGTCTTACCGATCAAATATAAATTGTTTTTGACTATACGAAATTTACAACTGTCAAAATGGCGCTGTTGCCGGGGAGCAATGTCTAGATTGTCCCTAGGACGAATCATTTAGTACTCTGACTATTCCATGTTTTTCTTTTATTATTTCGCTACTTGTGATTCTTGAGTTCGTTCCACTATCCTCACTTGTCTTATTTGTTTTCCCCTTGTAGGTTCACTTCTTTTATGCCACCGAAGACAAAGAAACTTACCAAGATTGTGGATAGAGACTTGAATCAACCGATAAGAGATATCATTAATCCTCACCTTACAAGGAGTAAGACAATTAAGGCTAAAGGATCAACCTCAAATACACAAGAAACTAATACTCAAACCATGGACGGAAGACTGCCAATACCTCCTCCTCCCCCTCATCAACTACCACCATTTCCCCAAGCTAGAAGGGTCCTCAAAGATTACGCCGCTCCCAATGCCTATGGATATCGCTCCCCAATCCTTGCTCCCGCGGTAGACAGCCGAGACTTTGATTTGAAAACCTCTACAATCCAAATGATACAAGCAAACCGATTATCGTGAAGAGACCACGAGGACCCGAACTCTCATTTGACTACATTTCTTGAAGTTTGTGATACTTTCAAGATCAATGCTGGGGTCTCCGAGGATGCTAACCTCTTGAGGTTGTTCCCTTTCTCCCTCACGGGAAGAGCTACGAATTGGTTAAGGAGCCAAATGCCGGGTAGTTTCACCACTTGGGAGGAGCTTGCCGTTGCAATCCTCAATAATTATTTCCCTCCTTCCAAGACGGTCTACTATAGGGGTCAAATCATGAATTTTGAGCAAATGGATGGAGAGACGCTCTATGAGGCTTAGGAGAGGTACATGGAGTATCAAAGGCCTTGCCCTCACCACAATTTAGATAACCTCCTATTGTTCCATACCTTCTACCATGGTGTTGATGATCCCTCGCGGCTTGCACTTGATACCGCCGCGGGAGGAGCTATCATGGATCTTGAACCTCATAAAGGATATGAGGTAATTGAGAAGATCAGAAATAACTACTTCACATGGGGGAGTGAAAGAGGAAACCTAAGAAGGAAGGGAGAAAGACATGAAGCAAAAGGCCATTAGCATAAGGGACTACGATTCATTAGCTAGAAAATTTGAATGCCTTTCGGACGAAGTGTTTAAATTGAAACATCCGGAGAGAGACCACTCAACGAGCCAAGGTTGTGACATTTGTGAAGTCTATGAGCAAGAAACCAACTCTTGCCCCTTGGTTCAAAGGGATGGAGGTAGAAATGGGTATGAAGAAGCGAACTATGTTGGTGGAAACCAAGGGAGAGAGTACAATGCTAGTGCTTTTCAAGGCCAAAATTCCCAATCCAACTACACTACCCCAAAGTTTTCATCCGCTTGGAGAAATCATCCAAACTTCTCATACAAGACCACAAATTCTACACCTCCCGACTTTGGTCCCAAGCCAACTTTAAATAACAATGCCTTCCCGCCAAAGAACCAATTCCAACAAAGGAACCAATACCATGGCCAACAATACCAAGCTCAAGCTCAAAGGCCCTACCTACAAGTTGACCATCCTCCACAAACTTCAAATGAACCCTCCGGAGTTGAAGCAATGTTGGCTAGACTCCTTGCTCACCAAGAGAAGATGAACGCTAAACAAGATGAGATAGAAGCTCAATTGATGGAAATGAGACAAACCAACCAAAGGATGGAAGCCCACAACAAGATGCTCGAGAACCAAATAGCTCAACAAGCCGAGTCTTCTACAAGAGCGCAAGGAAAGCTACCGGCTCGACCCGAGCATGACAAAAAGGAATATTGCAACGCCATCTACATCGAGGGATCATTTGAGGATGAACTACTTGAGGATGAATTTCTAGAGAGGAAAGAACAATGTGGGGCGGTGACCCTTAGAAGTGGGAAGAAATTGGAGGGTGTTACAACAAAGAAATCCGTTCAAATACCCCCAAAGCCCACTGGCCAAGCTAGAGCCGAAGAAAAAGAACTCAATGAAGAGGTCCCTAATCCTCCAACCGAAAAGGCAAAAGAAACTAAAGAGAGAAGGGAAGGACTCAAGCCTTATTTTCCACTGGTTCCCTTCCCTCAAAGGCTCATCAAGCCCTCTAAATTGGACAAAGAATATGAGGTCTTCACCAAGATGTTGAAAAAGCTATATGTCTATATGCCATTCCATGAGCTCATAAAGAAGGCACCTCTATACAACAAACTTCTAAAAGAGATTTTGTCCAACAAGAGGACCATTGAAGAAGATGATCCCCATCCCCTCAACCACGAATGTAGTGCCCTCTTTTCAAAGCGAATTCCCAAAAAGATGGAAGACCCCGGCAAATTCACTATCCCTTGCTTAATAGGGGATATGAACTTCTCAAGTCCACTAGCCGATCTTGGGGCTAGTGTGAGCGTTATGCCCCTAGCCACCTACCAAAAGCTTGGATTGAAAGGGGTGAAATCCGCTAAAATGACTCTACAACTCGCGGATGGCACTACAAGGTGCCCTTGGGGGCTAGTGGAGAACGTCCCAATCAAAGTCGACAAATTCTACATTCCATGCGACTTTGTGGTGATAGATATGGGGGAAAATTTCACTTCATCATTGATCCTTTGACGTCCTTTCTTGGCCACCGCCAGTTTTAAAGTTGATGTTGGAAAAGGGAAATTGACCCTAAAAATTGGTGGAGAAAAGGTAAAGATAGAAAAGCCAAATGGAGAACAAGTGGCTAGTGTTGAGAAAAAGCTAGACAATGTGGGAACCGGAAGTATTAAAGGCAACGAAAGAGTTGCACAACATACTTGAACCCGATGAAGACCCTACCTTTGATCAATATGAATCATCATCCGACGATGAGATGAAAAAGAATGGAAAAGCAAATACATCGAATGGTGAGAAGCGACCATCACTTTGGAAAAGGGCTATCAAACAAGTTGCTTGCAACTCTTCAAAGAATCCAGATTGAGTCTCCCAATATTCTACAAGTCCGCTTGAGGAGGGATCCTAGCAAAGGACTCCACAAGTGTGTTTCTAAAAAGGATATTCGGCTCGGTCTTTGCCAAGACGTTAAACTAGGCCCTCACGGGAGGTACCCCGGTTTGTGAGTTGTCCATTTATGCACAAGTAATTTTCATATATGTGTGGCATGCATGTTTTGAATTTTTGGTATGGCTTGGTGATTAGAATGATTTTAAATGCATGATTAGGCGTGGTTGGTGTGATATGAGGCTTGCATGAAACTTCTAGATGATGGTGATGTCTTAAGTGTGGAGTGTGTGATCCTAGCTTGCTCTTTTTGTTGAAAATCATATGTATGCTAGTGATTTCTTGTTGGGGCATGCTTCGAGTTTGAAATGAGTTTTATGTGAATTTTGAGTGATGCTCGTTCATGGTGCGGAGTGGAAAATTTCTAAGTGTGGAGTTGGGTTAATGCGAGAATCGGAGGATCTTTGAAATAAAAATTTGAGAAAATTATTGAAGTCGAATTCCCAGCCGACCGGCTGAGAAATACCTCCATTCAGCTTGTCGGCTGGCAGTTGACCCGGTCGGCTGAGAATTCGTTATTTCACCCGGTCGGCTGGATGACAGGCCGTCGTCGTGACCTCTCAAATTTACAATTTATAAGTGCACTACTATTGGCTTACCATGAACTAGTAAAGCGGCAAGTAGGGGTCGAACCCAAGAGAGTTAGTTCGGTTACTTGTTGTTCTTGAAAATAATAAGGAAAGTAAGACAATTGGGGTTTGCAAATGGTTGAAAATAAGTGCAAAAGTAAATGAGCGGAAGGTGATTCAATGAGAGTAAGTATTCAGTCTAGGGTTCCTCTTGTGACACATTTATCATAGACATCGAATGATCTATTCCACATTTCCAAGTGTGGTGTCCCGACAAAGGTGACACCCTAGTACCCCGGCAAAGGTGATACTCCACACCCTTAACCCGTCAAGGTGTTGTGTGGTGTCCCGACAAAGGTGACACCCTAGTACCCCGACAAAGGTGATACTCCACAACTAAGCTTGACTAAGGTTTTAGGCTTCTAGTCCTTCCCTAGATCAAACAACCCGGCAAAGGTGTTATCCGATCTAGATGTTACTATCTATCTTTGCTGCAAGGCATCCAATAGATATTAACTTTAAGGATCAATCGCTCAACCAAGCTTTGTGGCAAAACATCAACTTGGTCTCGTAATTTGATCCATGGGAATAAGCTCAAGGACTAGTGAAATGTAAAATAGCATTAAGAACAAGAGTCTCAAAATGTGTTCACAAATGTGAAACCCTAAACCGAATAAGGGGTTTAGCTACTAGTATTCATGAAGAGAATACAATAGCAATACATGAAAAGTAATGACTAAAAAGTAAAGGATTGCTTTCTATTGCCAAAGAGAAGAACAAGAGAGAGAAGCTCCAAGCAATAACAATTTCGGACTATGGATGATGTCTAAACCCTAGGCCAATAATGCCTTGTGGTGATTTTGGCCTAAGATGCCATCTTTTAAGCCCGATTCCTCCTAGACCTTCCAAAGTGCCTGAAATGCAACAAAGCACTAACAAGTAAATGTTCACATGACAAAGTGTCGAATTGGTGGGAATTGTTGACTCGATGAGTCGTATAAATACGGCTCATCAAACCACCCCACACTTAAACTTGTTCGTCCCAAACAAGGTCTAGGTCATAAGAGGAAAATAAACAAACACCACAAGCTTCGGCACCCTAGATATGGCTATGCGAGTGCTAGTCTAGACTTCGCCTTTCCATGCATAACTCAACCATTACTTAAAGAATCATGTTCAAACATGGAAATAACTTGATACATGTACCTTTGAGCTGAGATGCAAACTAATTTGGATGAGTGGGAGATAGTCCTTTTTAAGCCCATGATCTGCACTCTTGGTTCCGAGTTCTTGCTATATGGTTATAGTTCATTGCTTTCTCTTGCACGTGATTTATTCGAGCTTCAAGGGTTGAGTTCTTCTAACTGCTTTGGCTGGACAGCTTTTGTAGTGAGTTTGGCCTTCGGCCTTTGATATGACAGTGGTGTACTTCACTTTTTGTTTCGGGTAGAATTTCACAACTTGGCTGATTTTTCTTTTCTTTGAGCTTTGCTCCTTTGATGTGAATTGCTAGTCCATTTTTCCCTTTTCCTTTGAGAGGTCCAATCATCGCCCGCAAGCATATGGAAATACCTCCCCGCTCTTTCTCATCCTTGCCCTTTTCGGCGCGGGTCAAGATGAGGGTCGCTCACCTCTTTTCCCAGGTACTTTGGACTAGAGATAGGACGGTCTATTTTCCCATCCCGCCCTTTGCATAAACACTGCACGGAGGAGTCAACTCTAAACCAATAAGTCTCAAAGTGCCAGCCTCCACTAAATTAATATAACCATACAGTTCGAAGCTTGGTTCCTTGAGTGCTTTTGTCAAGCCTTTCTAGGACATTTCTATCAACTCCACATCCCCTGTTATCTCAACTTACAAGGACAAGTAGAGGGTTAAGTTCACATGAAATTGCATAATTCAAGTTTCACAAGAGAATGCATGTAATCGGCTCTATCTATTTCGCATCATGATCATTCAATATCGCATATCTAGGAAATAGAAAGAAATCCTTATTTTCAAAATTTTAAAATTTTTCAAGGGAAACGTGCTGACTCTATGCATGTGCAAGAAGTAAACGTGCTGACACAACAATTGACTCTCCCACCCCACACTTTTGAACAAAGCCGTGTCCTCACGGCATGACTTAAGTTCAAAGCACACAATGCATGCAAAATGAAAAGTAGGAAATAAAGCGAAGAAAAGATAGAACAATACTCCCCTCATGTTGTCGTTTTGGCAGGGGCTCGAGAGAATTCGGCCATGCTGCCTCTCGGCGAGCGCGTTTGTTTAACGTCGTTGGCTCGATGGTACCTCTTCTATGATTCATTGAGAGGCTCGGCTAGGTCAAACTCTTGGGCAGGTGCTTCAATTTCTCCTTGGTAGTGCTTCACCCTCTGCCCATTGACCTTGAACCGGTTCCCATCTCTCGGATTTTCTAGCTCTAATGCCCCATGGTTAAAGACTTGTACCACCGTGTATGGACCCGTCCATCTTGAGCGTAACTTGCCGGGCATCAGTTTCAACCGTGATGAGAACAAGAGTACTTGCTGGCCAACCTCAAATTTGCGCCGGAGGATGAATTTATCATGGTATAGCTTGGTCCACGCCTTGTAGTCTGTTTGGCCCTCAAAGGCCTCGAGGCGCAGCTCCTTAAGCTCACACAATTGCATCTTCATATCAAGTTTGGCTGCCTTCAAGTCCGGGTTGCATTGTTTAAGTGCCCAATATGCCTTATGCTCCAATTCCATCGGAAGGTGGCATGCTTTCCCGTATACCAACCAAAAGGGAGAGGTCCCTATCAGCGTCTTGTAGGCCGTCCTATAGGCCCATAGTGCCTCATCCAACCTTTGGCTCCAATTCTTTCTTTTTGACTTCACCATCTTCTCTAAAATCCCCTTTATCTCACGGTTGAAGATCTCCGCCTGCCCATTTGTTTGGGGATGATAGGCCGTGGACGTCCGTTGGTGCACATGGTAGTGTCTCAAAGTGGCAGCCATCATCCTATTGCAAAAAAGTGTCCCTTAATCGCTTATGATGGCTTTAGGCACCCCATACCTACAAAAGATGTTCGTGCGCAAAAAATCCACAACAGTCTTAGCATCATCACACCTAGTGGCCTTTTCCTCTACCCACTTTGACACATAATCCACAGCAACAAGGATATAGGCATAACCGCATGAAATAGGAAAGGGGCCCATGAAATCGATGCCCCATATGTCAAAGACATCATTAACCAAGATGGGCACTTCGGGCATCTCTTTTCTGGCAGATATGTTGCCTACCCTTTGGCACCTATCACACCTCCTACAATGCTCATATGAATCTCTAAACACACTCGGACAAAAGAAACCGCTATTTAGGATTTTCCTAGCGGTCCTTCTAGGCCCGAAGTGGCCACCACAAGCATGCTCATGACAAAAGCTAACCACAGAAGCAATCTTAGTTTCGGGGATGCACCTTCTAAGTACTTGATCTACACCTATCTTCCATAAGTAAGGGTCATCCCACACATAAAATCTAGCATCATGTTTAAGCTTCATGCATTGTGCTTTTGAATAAGAAGGGGGAAATGTACCTCCTACCAAGTAGTTGACGATTGGAGCATACCAAGGCACCTTGCTTGTGGACAGGCCGTCGTCGTGGCACTGCAAATTAACAATTTGTAAGTTCACTACTTTTTGGCTCACTATTGGTTAGTAGAGCGGTAAGTAGGGGTCGAACCCAAAGGAGTTAGTTGAATGTAGTAGTTCTAATAAAAACGGTAAATAAAGTAGGACAATTGGGGTTGATTGTGGTTTTAAACGGAAAGTAAATACTGAAAAGTAAATTGCTGAAAGTAATGACTGAAAATAAAGGTACTGAAAGTAAAGGTACTAAAATTAAAGGTACTGAAAGTAAAGGAAAGTAAGGACTAAAAGTAATACTTGAAAAGTAATGCGAAAGTAAATGACGGAATTGAAGGTTGTTGAAAGTAAAACTGTAAGTAAAGACAAGTTGGTTTTTTTATCAAGAGAAAGTATTCGGTCTAGGGGCCTTATATCATAGCTCCGTTCAACATCGACCTCTAATGATCTTACTAAGTGTTCTTAGGTGTGAGTTATTCCATTTCAAGATATAACTCTAAGTAAGGCTATTTCAAGCACTTACACCACCATCTAGTCCTTTTCAAGACATAGATTACTAGTTCTAGCTACACTAATACTCCATTGCAAGATGTATTAGCCTATGTGCAGCCACTTGATCTCATATTTCCGATCAACCAGGTGGCTTTAAGAGGGGATGAACTACTCGGAAGAGCTTTGCCATTTCAAGCATCCACTCAACCTTATTGTTCAACCCGAATTGATGGCACAAGAACTAAGTAGAACACTAAAGTAGCATTAAGTAAAGGGTCTAAAACGGTTTCATAATACAAGAACCCCTTCAACCGAATGAAGGGTTTAGCTACGAATATTCATTGAAATGAATACCATAGCTAGTACAAGAAAAGTAAAGGGTTTTCGGACATTGCTTGAATAAAAGTAAAGGATTTTGGAAAAGTAATCAAGAACAAGTAGAGAGAAGTTGGAGCTTTTGGTATCAAATGTATGGTAAGTGTTTACAAGCTTTTGTGTTACAAGAGATACAAGTGATCAAGCCAGCTTTTCAAGGGCCATGCTCCTCTATTTATAGGCAATGGATGTGGATTTGGCAAGAGTGAAGAGTCAAACCACTTGGAGACTTGGATTGTCTTTTGCCCCAAAAGCCAAACGACTTGGCTAGTAGAAGCCACTAGCCAACCGACTTGAGCTTGGTTCTACCCAAAGGCCAACCAACTTGGCTAGAAGGAGCCAACCGACTTGGTCTGGCTCAAGCCAAAGGTCAACCGACATGAATAGTAAAAGCCAACTGATTTGAATAGTAAGTACTGGATCTTGACCGGAGTTAGGTTGGAACTGGTCGGAGCTTGATTGGGCTAGGTCAGAGCTTCATCGGAGCTTGGCCTGAACTTGCCGGAATCTGGCCGGAGGACTTTGGCTTTTGGATTGTAGATTTGGAATGCTGAGGCAATTCTAAGACTGGCTCATGAAGGATGTTTGGCTAGAATATGGCCGGAGCTTGGTCAGAATCCCAAAATGGCCGGAATTGCTCTAGATTGGCCTTGATCGGGCTTGAGCTGGTTCCACTCGGGCGTTTTGTCTGGGAAGTGAGATTGTCCAAGTCATTTGGCATTTAGAACAACTTGGTCGAGCACGATCTGCCAGATTAGCTGGATTGGTCGAGCGACTTGGTTTCGGTGACTATCAGCACGCGCGAGACCTTTCGAATTGGGCCAACTGCCAATCTGCTCGGGCGTTCTCCTTGGTTTTCCGATATTGTCCACCTTATTTGCCATTTTGATCACTTTGCTTGAGGTGGATTCGTCAGATCAGCTCATTTGCCCGAGCAACTTGAATTCAGTGCTAGACAGCTCGGGCGCGGCCTGGGCGAGGTCTGACATTTCTCTGACAAGTCCTGGAACGGGCCTCGGCGCTCGGGTGAGCTTCTTCGGACCCGGTTGGAATTCTATCGGGCCCGACTGAAGGTCTCGGACGCGGCTTGGCCAGAAATTGACTTGTGCTCCTTTTTAGCACAAAACTCCCTTTTTACGCTTGCTTCCTCTTTAGACCTCTAAAATGCATGTAAAGCAAAATGGCACTAACAAGTAAAAGTTCAAAGGATAAAGTGTCGTTTTTGGTGGATTTAGGTGAGTCCATGAGTCGTATAAACATGGCCCATCAAATCACCCCACACTTATACTTGTTCGTCCCGAACAAGGCCTAGGAAAAAAAAGGGAACAATTAAACTAAAATACCAAAAGTCCTAGGTAAGAATGTTAGAATGCTAGTCTAGACTTCACCTTATCATGCATTACTTACTTGCTTTCAAAAGAAACTGTGCTCAAACATAGAAGCAACTCGACACTTGTACCTTTGAGCCGAGATGCATACTAACTTGGATGAATGGGAGATAGCCCTCTTAGGCTCTTGATCTACACTCTTGGATCCGAACTCGCACTATATGGTTATCTTTGTAGCTTTCTCTAGCACTTGATTTGTTCAGGATAAAGGGTTGAGTTCTTTGATTTTCTTGAAGGGACAGCCTTTGGAGTGATTTTGGCCTTCGGCCTTTGGTATAGAATTGGAATACTTCACTTTTGCATTCGGGTAAATCCTTCACAAATTGGCCTTCGGCCTTTGATTTGATTCTTTGAGCTTTGCTCCTTTGTGAATTGCTTGTCCATTTTCTTCACCTTTGGGAGGTCCAATCATCGCCCGAGAGCATATGGAAACGCCCTTTTCACGCAGGTGAAGATGAGGGTCGCTCACCTCTTTTCCTGGCTACTTCGGACTAGAGATAGGACGGCCTGATTCCCGTCCCGCTGACGGAGCCACCGCACCGTCGTTAAAGTGCGATGTCTCTGTGCAAAAATAAATTTATAAGTCCGCTACTCGTACTCTACTATTGGGTAGTAAAGCGATAAGTAGGGGTCGAACCCAAGGGAATTAGTTGATAGTTATTCTTTCGAAGATGGAAATTAAGACAGTTGGGGGTTGGTTGTGATTTTAGTACTGAAGTAGCGTGGGTTGGTTGTGATTTTAGCACTGGAAAGTAAATGACTGAAAGTAAAGAAAGTAAATACGAGACTGAAAGTAAATACTGAAAAGTAAAGTGCTTGAAGGACAAGACTTGCTGAAAGAAATTGCTTGAAGGACAAGACTTGCGGAAAGTAAGCAGTTGATATGGACTGAAAGTAAAGTTACTGAAAGTAAATGACTGGAAAGTAAGCAGTTGAAAGTAAGACTGAAAGTAAATGACAGGTGATGTTTGAATTTAAGGAAAGATTCGGTATCAGGGGCCTTGTATCATAGTCCGTTTATCATTGACCTCTAATGATCATACTATGTGTTCAAAGATGTATCACGGCTATTTCTAGCACATGACTTGCCACATCATTTAGAACACTTGTTCTATTTAGACTAATTCCTCCTTTCGAAGTATCTTAGCCTTATGTGCATCCATTTGATCTTCAGTTATGATCAACCAAATGGTTTTTTTAAAAGAGGTTGAACTCCTCAGATAAGCTTTGCTCGTTAAAGCCTCCACTTACCCGAGTATGTTCAAGAACCCCACGGAAGAGCTTTGCCCGTTAAAGCATCCACTCAACCTTGGAAGTTCTAACCTAATATGTGGCACATAGAACAAGTTTTGAACACAAAGAGGCATTTAAGAGAAGGGTCTAAAACATTGTATGATACAAGCACTCCCCTTCAACCGAATGAAGAGTTTAGCTACGAATATCCATGGAAGAGGACATCATAGCTAAGTGCTTGAAAGTAAAGGTTTTCAAAAGACAGGAAAGTAAAGTTTTTGAAAGTAAAAGACAGGAAAGTAAAAGGAGAATACTCGAGAACCGACAGGAGTAAACTCAAGAACAGGAAAAGTAAAGACAAGCTTGAGTACTTCAAGAACCGACAAGAGTACTCAAGAACAACTTGGAACTTCAATATCAAAGTGGTGTGTTTTAAATGATTGTGCCCAAAATTTAGAGAACTTCTCTCACTAACCAAGAACTATGGAGCTTTGTGGATTGTGGGATGATGATACAAGGAGATGAAGGCTCTATTTATAGGCATGGGGAGAAGATGAGAGCTCAACACATGTCACAAGGGGAATGGAGGGGAGGAAAGCCGCCGGGGTGGAGGTGGCAAGCTCAAAGCCGCCGGGCCACATGTCTTCTCCTCCTTGAAGCCGTCGGACATGAGGTGGAGGGAGTGGGTGAGAGCTTTGTGATCTTTTTCCCCAAAAGCCATCGGGTCCTTTCAGCTCCGGACTGACTCTGGTTGCCCTTCGGTTGGACTTGTTTTGAGTGATTCCACGTCAGGTTTATGAAAGTTGTACAGTCGGAATCTGATCGTGGCCTGGAGTGACTTGTAATCCATTTTCAGCTTTAAAACTCCTCCTTAGCTTGTATTCTCTCTAGACTTCAAAATACCCTGTAGATAAATATCGGAACTAACAAGCAAAAGTTAACTAGACAAAGAGTCTAATTTGGTGGGTTTAACTGTCTTAATGAATCATATAAATATGGTCCATCAGATCACCCCACACTTTTAGTTGTTCGTCCCGAACAATGCTATTTAAGGGCGGAACACAAAATTCAAGTAAACTTTTTATATATGAAAGTGAGAATGCGGGACTAGATTTATCCTAATTCATGTAATACTTACTTATTACCAAACTAAACCGTGTAAATACTTAGAAGAAACTTGATACTTGTACCTTCGAGCTGAGATGCAAATTAATTTGGATGTTTCGGGAGATAGCCCTTTTCAGGCTCCTGGACTGCATTCTCTGGACCGACTCGCACTATATGGTTAACTTGTGGCTTTCTCTAGCACATGATTCAGTTCGGGTTTCACTGAGTTGAGCATTTTGATTTCTTTTTGGTGAGGGACAGCTTCTGAAGTGAATTAGCCTTTGGCCTTTGATGTTGAATTGGAGTTTCTTCACTTTTGTTCGGTTAAAACCTTCACAATTTTGACTTTTGGCCTTTGATTAGCTTCTTCGAGCTTTTGCTTCTTTGTGACTTGCTAGTCAATTTTCTCAACCTTTCTTTGGGAGGTCCAATCGTCGCCCGAGAGCACACTTAAGCTTTGCTCGTCCCGAACAAAGTATGCAAATATGCCAAGGAAGTGCAAATGTCGAAATGCTAGTGGTGCTATGTTTTTCGTGCATTTGCCTCACTAGATTTCACGAGGTCTCGATCCTTATTTCTAAACATGTTATTGAAAAGTAAATGACAAGTATGTACAATCTACCTAGCTCCTTTTCGTAGGCGTTACGAATGCATTTAGCGTATGCATTAAGCCTTTAAACCACTAGGCTACCCTAGTGGGCGAGTTATAGTATCGTGAGAGTTTTCAGAAAAGGGAATACTCACAAATCCCAAATGCACATATCCCATAAGAGTGAATGCAAGAGTGCTCAACCAAGGCTACGATTTTTCAAGACCAATCCCTCACCCCAAGCTAGACTAGCGCCACAATATCATAAAAAGAACTTTCTCGACCTTTTGAGTACCTTTGAAGACGTGCATTCAAGATTATCAATACTAGGGCTATGAAACGTCTCATCCAAAATTCTACTCATTTCTCAAAGCAACACAATAGAAGCAAGGTTGTAGCTCGCACAATAGAGTGTCAACTGCTCACCTATGCTAGCTAGGGCTAGTCCAAGGGCTCGCGATAAGGAACTCATTCCCAAGTTTAGGCGCTTAAGCCGTAATCCATAAGGGAAGTGGAGTTCGACACTAGAGTTCTTTAACAAACAAGTCATAAACCGAATGAATATTCCCGTGCAAGCACATGGGTCGTCCAAGAGTTATTCCAACTAGCACACAATGCAAATGTTGAATCCCGCACAAATGAAGAATGATGGAAGAACATAGAGTCAAGTTTTAAGTGCTTCTTATTTTCTTTTTGAACCTTCCTGCTCTCACTCATCATTGTCCTTTTGACGCGAGTCAAGCCGAGGGTCGCTCGTCTATTTTCCCGGCTATTAGGACTAGAGATTGGACGATGCGTGCCACCATCCCACCTAACCGCATAAGTACCGCGGTGGCGGAGCAGATTTTTTTTTTGAAAATGAACTCCACACTTAAAACTTGACAATATGTTCAAAAAGTGTATGGAATGTGCGGGGAACAAACATAAGCAAGGCACCGTGTTAGGGAACTCAAGTCACCAAGGAATATTCAAGGGGTCTAAATTTTTCATGAAGATTTTTAAAAGTGTTTGCTAGCTTGATCCAAGGTGTTGCAACGAAAATACTTAGAAAGTTGGATAGACGAGATATAGCAATGATATTAATTCTCAAGAATGCATGCTCAAAGGACTAGGTCGGTAAATGTGGCACATAGGCTAGATGTGATCTATAGGGATTTAGAATTTAAAATCACAAGCATATGAGGTTAAAACACTCTCATGTTGGGACAATGTGCAAGTATGCAAGTGTCCATCTAGAAATGATATGTATAGCATGCAATCATGTGAACTATGCGCATCAAAACCACTCCACACTTAATTCAAGCTTAGTCCCTAAGCGCAAAGAATGATAAAATAAAGGCAAAGGCGCATAGGAACTCCCCTCGTTTGTAGTGCCGGTGATATAATCCATAAGAGTGAGAAATAGCCTTTTGGTTGCAAGTGTAGATATAAGAGGGTGTTTAGACATGATACGAATATGTGAATGTATATCAAACCGGGTTACCTCCCGTGAGGTGCCTAGTTTAACGTCTTGGCAAAGACCGAGCCGATCCTTTTCTCACTAGGAAGCACACTTGAGGAGTCCTTTGCTAGGATCCCTCCTCAAGCGGATTGAGGCACTCTATGGGTCGGTCAAGGGGAATGTGACGTTTTGCTCATCACGAAATCCTTCTCTATAGTGCTTTAGCCTTTGCCCATTTGCCGTGAAGGTAGTCCCATCATTATTTAGCAATTCTACATGGCCATCCTCGTAGGGCTTGTGGACAATAAATGGGCCACTCCATCAGCTTCTCAATTTTCCCGGGAATAATTTGAGCCTAGAGTTAAAGAGCAAGACCTTGTCTCCCTTTTTGAATTCACGACGAAAGATCCTTCTATCGTGCCATTTCTTGGTCTTCTCCTTATATATTCTAGCACTTTTGTAGGCCTCATTCCTTATCTCCTCCAACTCATGGAGTTGAAGCACCCTATGGTCTCCCGCCGTTTGCAAGTCCATGTTCAACGTTTTAATTGCCCACATCGCCTTGTACTCCAATTCCACCGGCAAGTGGCACGGCTTCCCATAAATGAGGCGATAGGGAGACATTCCAATAGGGGTCTTGAACGCCGTACGATAGGCCCATAGCGCGTCATCTAGCTTCGATGACCAATCCTTCCTCGAGCTCTCCACGGTTTTCTCCAAGATTGCCTTGATCTCTCGGTTTGAAATTTCCACTTGCCCACTAGTTTGTGGGTGGTATGGTGTGGCAACCTTGTGATTAACTCCATATTTCCGAAGCAAGGCCTCGAAATGCCTCTCCTTGAAATGCGAACCACCATCACTTATGACGGTCCTTGGCACCCCAAACCTTGGAAAGATGATTTTATTGAATAGCTTCATGACCACCTTGGCATCACAAGTAGGGGAAGCGACGGCCTCAACCCATTTTGAAACGTAATCAACCGCCACCAATATGTATTGGTTCCCATATGAAGAAGGGAAAGGACCCATATAATCAACGCCCCATACATCAAATATCTCGACCGGGAGGATGCTTTGTTGGGGCATTTCATGCCTTTTAGAAATATTACCGGTCCTTTGGCATTGATCACAAGCCTTCACGAATTCGTAAGCATCGCCAAAGAGAGTTGGCCAATAAAAGCCGCATTGTAGTACCTTTGACGCGGTTTTTGCTCCACTACCATGTCCTCCATATTGAGAAGAGTGACAATGGTAAAGAATTTCTCTCATCTCTTCTTCGGCCACGCAAGTTCTATAAAGCCCATCCGCGCAAAGCCTATAAAGGTAGGGCTCATCCCAATAGTACCTCTTGGTCTCGGAAAGGAACTTCCTCCTTTGATGGTGGTTCATATCGTGGGGAATAATCCCACAAACCACAAAGTTTACGAAGTCAGCATACCAAGGAAGGGCCTCCGCCTCAACTCTCATGAGTTGCTCTCCAATAAATGAATCATTCACCGGTCTAGTATCCACCTCAATCTCTTCATTTTCTTCTAGCCTTGATAGGTGGTCGGCTACCACATTCTCTACTCCCTTCTTATCTTTGATCTCCATATCGAATTCTTGGAGCAATAGAATCCACCTTATCAACCTTGGCTTGGAATCTTTCTTTGCTAAGAGATATTTGATAGCCACATGATCCGTGAATACTATAACCTTCGAAGCCACAAGGTGTGGACGAAACTTATCAAAAGCGTACACGATAGCGAGAAGCTCTTTCTCCATAGTTGTGTAATTTAATTGAGCACCGCTAAGAACTTTGCTTGTGTAGTGGATGGCATGAAGTTTCTTGTCTATCCTTTGCCCAAGAACCGCCCCAATTGCATAATCGCTTGCATCACACATGAGTTCAAAGGGCAATTCCCACCTAGGGGGTTGAATAATAGGGGCCGAAATCAATGCCTCTTTCAACTTCTCGAAGGCAACTAGGCAATCCTCATCAAAATTGAACTTAGTGTCATTGCACAGAAGATTTGTCAATGGTTTTGCAATCTTCGAGAAGTCCTTTATAAACCTTCTATAAAATCCGGCATGACCAAGGAAACTCCTTATTCCTTTCACATCTTTTGGAGGCGGAAATTTCTCCATAACTTCAATTTTTGCCTTGTCCACCTCGATTCCTCTTTTTGAGACCAAATGACCAAGCACTATCCCCTCCTGCACCATGAAATGACATTTTTTCCCAATTAAGTACAAGGTTCGTTTCAATGCATCTTTTCAACACTTTTGCCAAATTGGTTAAGCAATCATCAAAAGAAGAACCGTAAACGGAAAATTCATCCATGAACACTTCCATGATTTTCTCAATAAATTCCGAAAAGATAGCCATCATGCATCTTTGAAAGGTACCCGGCGCATTACAAAGCCCAAAGGGCATTCGCCGATAGGCAAATGTTCCATAAGGACATGTGAAGGTGGTTTTTTCTTGGTCTTGCGGATGTATAGGGATTTGGAAAAATCCGCTATATCCGTCAAGGTAACAAAAATAGTCATGCTTAGCTTGTCTTTCCAACATTTGGTCAATAAATGGAAGGGGAAAGTGATCTTTTCTAGTGGCTTGGTTAAGCTTCCTATAATCCACACACATACGCCACCCGGTTACGGTTCTTGTGGGGATTAATTCATTCTTTTCATTCTTAATAACGGTCATTCCCCCTTTTTTCGGTACTACATGAATGGGGCTCACCCATTTGGAGTCCGCAACCGGGAAAATAATTCCCGCATCAAGCAATTTAAGCACTTCCTTTTTAACAACCTCCCCAACAAAAGGATTCAACCTCCTAGCTCTCTCCCTAGATGGCATACTATCGCTCTCTACATTGATTTCATGCATGCATAAATTGGGACTTATCCCTTTCAAGTAATCAATAGAGTAGCCAATATCATCCTTATGCTCTCTCACCACATCAAGTAATTTAGAGGTCTCAACATCATTCAAAGAAGCATTCACAATGATAGGCAAGCTAGAATTTGGGCCTAAGAACTCATACCTTAGGCTTGTTGGTAGAGCTTTAAGCTCTACCGAACAAGACTCCTTACCTTTTTCGCTTAGAGCCCCTTCTTCATTATTTTCCTCCAAGATAGCCCAACAATCGGCAATGTCGGGGAGCTCATTGTCAAGGTCAATTGCACTCATGAGAAGGTTAGGCACATCATATAATTCATAGGTATCAACTAGGTCTAGATAATTACAAGTCATTGTAGAACTAGGACCTTTTTGTGCCTTTTCTAAGTTAAATTCAACCTCTTCATCTCCTACCCTCATGGTAATTGACCCTTTAGTCGTATCAAAAATAGCCCCCGCGGTGTAGAGGAAGGGTCTTCCCAATAGAATGGGAATTTCATTGTCCTCCTCCATTTCTAACACCACGAAATCCCCCGGAATATAGAAATTCCCTACTCTAACCGGGACATCCTTAAGAACTCCCTTAGGGAATCTTGAGGAGCGGTCCGCGAGCCTTAGAATCATGCTAGTTGGTTTTGGCTCACCCATATTTAGCTTTTTACACAAAGAATAAGGCATCAACGATATGCTTGCACCCAAATCACACATTGCACGTTCAATCTTAATATCATTAATAAAGCATGAAATGGAAAAGCTACCGGGATCCTCAAGCTTCGAGGACATGCGAGGTTGGAGTATGGCACTACATTTGCCATTGAGGGACACCGTATCGACATCCTCGACCGTTCTCCTGCAAGTAATAACATCCTTTAGAAAACGAGCATATGAAGGAGCTTGAGTTATTACCTCGGTGAAGGGCATTGTGACATAGAGCTTCCTCATCATCTCGGCGAACTTGGAGAACTGCTTGTCATTTGTTTTCTTCTTTAGCCTTTGAGGGAAAGGAATAGGAGGAGTGTAGACTCTAGGTTCGGCTTTCCCCTTTTCCACCTCGATTTCTTCTTCAATTTGAGGGCTAGGATCTCTTCTTCCAATTCTTCGATATCGGCACTAGCTTGGCCTCCAAGATCAAAAGAAACCTTCTTTCTCTTTGGTAGTTCGCTCTCAAGGTCTTTACCACTTCTCAAGGTTACCGCATTCCAATGCTCTCTATTCCCTTATTCGGGTCTAGCCGGTAATTTGCCCGGTGCCCTTGTAGATGCCTCGGCTTGTTGGGCAATTTGGCTTTCTAGCATTTTGTTATGAGTTTCCATCCTCTTGATTTGTGCTTGCATCTTGTCTTGGTTTGCAAGGAGCTTGGCAAACATTGCCTCAACACCGGAAAGTTCACTAGAAGGTTGTGGGGGAGCTTCAACTTGTTGATAGGGCCTTTGAGCTTGAGCTTGATATTGTTGCCCTTGGTTTCTTTGAAGCAAAGTCGGTCCTTGACTTTGATATTGGTTCCTAGGTTGGAACCCTTGATTTGATTGAGTAGGCTTATTACCGAATCCGGGAGGTGTGGATCCAAAATCGGGGCGAGTGGGATTAGTGGTTTTGTAGGAGAAATTGGGGTGATTTCTCCATCCCGAAGAGAACTTGGGTGTGGTATAGTTGGCTTGAGAGCTTTGCCCTTGATTGGCACTATTTCCATAGTCTCTTCCTTGATTTCCTCCCACAAAATTCACTTCTCCATAGCTTTGCCCTTGCACATCCCTTTGAACCAAAGGGCAAGAAACGGTATCATGCTCATAGACCTCACAAATATCACATCCTTGCCTTGTTGAAGCTTCCTTTTCCGGATGTTTTAGCTTAAACACCTCATCCGAGAGGCTCTCAAAGTCTTTCCTCAAAGCATCATAATCACTAGAGCTCACGGCTTTTACCTCGTGCCTTTCATGCCTTCTTCTCGGGTTTCCTCTTTCGCTCCCCCACATGAAGTAGTTTTTGGTAATCTTCTCTATTATCGCATATCCTTCATGCGGTTCTAGATCCATAATAGCGCCACTCGAGGCGGTATCAAGAGCAAGACGAGAATTCCCATCAACCCCGTGGTAGAAAGTATGGAAAACTTGAAGATCATCAAGGTTGTGGTGAGGACAAAGCCTTTGATATTCCTTGTATCGCTCCCAAGCTTCATATAGATTTTCCCCATCCATTTGCGAGAAGTTGGTGATTTGGTTCCGATAGTAAGCCGTCTTGGAAGGGGGGAAATACTTGTTCAAGAAAGCCACGGCTAATTCTTCCCATGTAGTGAAGCTATCGGGAGTTTGACTCCTCAACCAATCCTTAGCCTTTCCCGTGAGTGAGAAGGGAAAGAGCCTCAATAACTTTGCATCTTCCGAGACTCCATTTATTTTAAATGTAGCACATATCTCTAGAAACGTAGTCAAATGAGAATTGGGGTCCTCGTTATCTCTACCCGAGAATTGGTTCGCTTGAACCATTTGAATGTGCGCCGTCTTCAAATCGAAGTCTCGATTGTCAACCGCGGGAAGTTGGATGGGAGAACGGTAACCATACGCCGTAGGAACGGCATAGTCCTTTAATGCCCTTCTAGCTAGGGGCAATTGTTGAGGAGGAGGATCTTGGTTCCTTCGATTATAAGGAGGGGGTGGAGGAGGTAAATTGTTGTTTTCTCTATCGGCCATGACTCCTTGAGTATTGGAAGTTGATCCTTTGTCCTTGGTAGTTTTACTTCTTGTAATAGGAGGATTAACTAGCTCTCTAATTGGTTGATTCAAGTCTCTATCCACGATTTGAGCAAGTTTCTTGGTTTTCGGTGGCATAAAAGAAGTGAACCTACAAGAGAAGCCAATTAAAACAAGTGAGCGTAGTGAAGTAGTTCAAGAATTGCAAGTAACAAGCAAAATAAAGTAAAACATGGAATAGTCGGAGTACTAAATGATTTTCCTAGGGTTAATCTAGCTATTGCTCCCCGGCAACGGCGCCATTTTGACGTTGAGTATTTTTGAGATACACTTTATCAAAAACAATTTGTAATTCAACCGGTAAGACCGGTGTCGAACCCAAGGGAGCAAACGGATTACACGCTAGTTCGATCAAATTTTCTTACTCGGCTAATTCCTAAAATTCGAGTGTGATTGAGTTATCAATGATTCAAGAAAGAATGAAATGGTATTTAAGGGTTTAAATTCAATTAAAAGCGAGTTTCGAGGGAATAATCCCCTCCTTGGCAATTTCCCAATGATCATGCAAACTAGAGTTCAATTAATTATGAGTTGATAGGTTTTGAACCTAGCTTAGACTATGAATTAGGCAAACCATGCATGTCTAATCCTAGTAAAGCCATCTTAGATAGGATCTCACTACTTAAAGGATATTGACCCCCTATATGCATTTACCCTCATAAATGCACATGCACAAAGTTCTAGTTCACCTCTCACCATGCATTTACTCTCATAAATGTAGGTTAAGTCCATTTTTACTACATCAAAACCATCCCTAAGCTCTCTGAAGACTTAGATCAAAGTTCTAACATAAACATGTCACTTGGGCATTTTATCAAACACTTAGAGACATGTCTAACATGAAGAGCATAGTAAAATGAAATCAACTTCAATAAATCCATTCAAATGTGTATACAATGATCATTGAGTACCAAAGAGGTTCATAGAACCCTCAAAACACAAGGGGGACTACTCACACGTCATGTAAGACAACATGATGTGTAGGTTTTTACAAATAAATCTAAGAGAAATAAGAGGGAATAGAGTAGGATGATTAGTCCTAATGAACTCCCTTGATCTTGATTCCTCCTTGATTTGATGATGATGAAACCCTTGGGTTGGATCACTTTTCCTTGTCTTCTCTCCAGAAAATTCCAAGATGGTAGGTCAAACTTGCCTCTTTCTATTTATAGGCTCGTCAGAAATTCGGCACTGTAGCAGGTCCAGTCGATCGACTGGCGTTGGGCTGATGTCCCAGTCGATCGACTGGAGGAAGAATTGTCGCCTGGTTGGCAGAATCTCAGTCGATCGACTGGGACTCCCAGTCGATCGACTGAGGAAACTCAATTTACAGCACCTCCTGTTAGTCCATTTAGTCGATCGACTGAGTCCCAGTCGATCGACTGGGTGGTAACGTGATCTGCATGCTATGGGCAGGGGATTCTTCAGTCGATCGACTGGATGGTAAATCGATCGACTGGCGCTGGTCGGTTTGCAACTCCTCCTGTTAGTCTGTTTAGTCGATCGACTGGAGCAGGGGAGCTTCCCAGTCGATCGACTGAGGAGCAAATACTGCCAATTTTTGCTCTAAAACACCGATTTTCCTCGAGTTTTCTTCCAATGGCTCTTGACACTGAGACATCTTGCTTTGTACCCGAAACGCACGAGAAGAGGATCAAATGACATCAAATAGTAGTCGGAATCGAACTAAAGCTATAGTGAAAACGGGCATTAATGAGTCGAAAACTCGACTCATCACATATGGAAATACCTCCCCGCTCTTTCTCATCCTTGCCGTTTCGCGCGGGTCAAGATGAGGGTCGCTCATCTATTTTCCCAGCTACTCTGACTAGAGATAGGACGGTTTGATTCCCGTCCCGCCTCTTACATAAACGCTGCACGGCGGAGATGACTCTGATCTTCTTTGAAACTCGAAGTGCAGCCTCCACTGACTTCGTAAACCATATAGTGAAATCCAGTCCTTCGAGTGCTTGCCAAGCCTCTCTAGGGCAATTTATATCAACTCCACATCCCCTGTATATCTCAGCACAAAGGGACAAATGAGAAGTTACATCCTAAGTTTTTATACAGTTGAGATTTTACAAGGTAAATGCATGAATTTAGATCTATCTTTTTCACATTCTCAAGTTCATATTTTCAAAAAGATAATATTATGGGAAAAGGAAAAGGAAAAACATGTTAATTAACTATGTACAAAGGTGGTTCTCACCCCACACTTTTGAACGAAGGCGTGCCTCACAGCACAACTTAGTTCAAAAGTTAATTGCAAGCAAATATATACAGGCAAGGTGAGAATGACTTAAGGCAAAAAACTAAATGACAGAAATTAAATGACTGAAAGTAAGATAGGTGTCGAGTTACCTCCCGACCAGTGCGTCGTTAGCTCGACAGTACCTCATTCTTGGATCATAAGGTGGGATCCCATGGGTGGCTCAGGTCAAATTTTGCCGTGGCTCTTACGTTGATTCGAGCTTTGACTCTTACCGAGTTCTTGTGGAATGATGTGCTTGGGTCAGGACTCTTTTGTTTCGGTGGTTTTTCTTTCCATTGTCTCTGAGAAGGTAAGGGACCTTTGACCATAGCTGCTGGTCTTGCTACTCTTACGGTCTCTCTTGGCAGATCAGAAATTTGTGTACTGAGATCCGAGATAGGCACAATGTCTGGAGGTTTCCTTGTACTTGAGCGGCCATTATAATCATCAATGTAGAAATCTAAAATTTTGCCGCCAAATGTAAGTGATAACAAGCCCCTGCCCATGTCGATCCATGCCTTGGTGGCGAAGAGAAAAGGCCATCCTAATATAAGCATTGGAGGGTCGTCTTCGCTGGCCTCTCCCGTTTCTATTACATAAAAGTCTGCAGCAACGACGAGCTCTCCTACACGGAGTATTAGATCTTCAAGCATTCCAACCGGACGGATACACGACTTGTCTCCCAACTCGATATTTGACCTTGGTGGTTTCAATGGACCAAGCCCCAATAAGTAATATAAGGAGTAAGGCATGGCATTGACGGCAGCCCCAAGATCGATTAAGCACTTGTGAATTCGGGCTTCACCAATACCACAGGTGACTGTGAAGGCCCCTGGGTCCTTATCCCTTTCCGGTTGTGACTCCTGATCTGAAGTGAGGGATCTTTCCACTATCGGGCCATTCTGCTCATCCTTTGGCTCTGGATTTGTATGATCGGGCCCTTTTAACTCCTGATCTTCTATGTAAATGTTTTGCTCTGATGCATAGATGTTAGTTGGGGAATCCCATTTGAGACCATTAGAGTTATTGTCATCCCAGCCAGATGCCGGTATGTCAAAGTGTGTAATCGGTGGAGGTGTCATGCTAACTGTGAATGTATAACGTCCATTGTCAGCATGCGTGACCCACGCTCTGCCATCATTGGGTCGGTCTTCTTCTTGATTCCAATCAGGACGGTGCCTACGGGTGAAGTGTTTGTTCGTAAGTTTGTTAGTTGTGGATCGTGCTGTTTCTTCCAGTGCTACCTTCATGTTTGACTTCCTTATCATGCTGACATTCGCCTTTGGGTTTTGGATGGTTTGTGAAGGTAGTCGGCCAGGTTCATTAATGAGTGCGGACATTGAGGTGGCGAGCTGGGACATTTGTTTGGTTAAATCTGAAATTGCCCCGTCAGTTTTTGCCTGGAACTGGTTAAACGAATTACCCAATTGATTTACGCTTCCTGCGAGTTCCTTCATTGTGTCTTCAAGCGATTTGTTTGGTCCTTGCTGATTGCTCGAGTTGGCTTGGTACTGATTTTGTCCCTTCTGTTGATATTGGCCAGCTGATGGAGCGTTCTGGTTGTACTGTGATGGACCATAATTATACGAATCATAAACACAGTTAAACCCACCAAATTAGACTGTTTGTCTATTTAACTTTTGCTTGTTAGTTCCGATATTTATCTACAGGGTATTTTGGAGCCTAGAGAGAATACACGCTAAGGAGGAGTTTTTAAGCTGAAAATATATTACGAGTCATTCCAAGGTCACGACCAGATGCCGATTGTACAAATCTTATGATCCTGACGTGGAATCACTCAAAACAAATCCAACCGAAGAGCAACCAGAGTCACTCCGGAGCTGAAAGGACCGATGGCTTTTGTGGATAAGCTCACAAAACTCAAAAACTCCTCTCCTTCCTTCCACATGGGCGGCTAAAGCCACAAGCCTCTCCTCTTTGGACACATGGGGGGCGGCTTAGGGGAGGATGATGTCATCCGATGGCTTTTGTGAGCTTCCTCCCATCTTGTGACAAGTGTCCTCATCTCATCCACATCCATCTCCTCTCCTTGGCTATAAATAGAGCTCATCTCTTCACTTGTAAATCATCCACAAAAAATCACAAATCCTCCATAGTTACTTATCTCTCTAGAATTTTGGGAACTTTTGTAAGCTTTTGTTAAATCTATAATACTCCTGTTGGTTCTTGAGTATTCTAGTAGTTCTTGAGTACTCCTGTCGGTTCTTGAAGTACTCAAGCTTGTCTTTACTTTTCACTGTTCTTGAGTACTCTTGTCGGTTCTTGAAGTACTCACCCCTTTCCTTTACTGTCTTTTAGTTTCAAAACCTTTACTTTCCTGTCTTTCAAAACTGCAACTTTACTTTCCTTGTCTTTACTTTCAAAACCTTTACTTTTCATGTCTTCCAAAACCTTTACTTTTCAAGTACTTAGCTATGATATCCTCTTCCATGGATAATCGTAGCTAAACCCTTCATTCGGTTGAAGGGGTGTACTTGGATCATAAAATGTTTTAGACCCTACTCTTAATGCATCTTTGTGTTCAAAACTTGTTCTATGTGCCATATATTAGGTTAGAACTTCCAAGGCTGAGTGGATGCTTTAACGGGCAAAGCTCTTCCGTGGGGTTCGTGAACATACTCAGGTAAGTGGATGCTTTAACGGGCAAAACTTATCTGAGGAGTTCGACTTATCTAAAACACCATTTGGTTGATCGTAACTGAAGATCAAATGGATGCACATAAGGCTAAGATACTTCGAAAGGAGGAATTAGTCTAAATAGAACAAGTGTTCTAAACGATGTTGCAAGTCTTGTGCTAGAAATAGCCTCGATTCATCTTTGAACACCTAGTATGATCATTAGCGGTCAATGATAAACAGACTATGATACAAGGCCCCTAAGACCGAATACTTTCCTTAGATTAAAACACCACCTGCATTTACTTTCTTAGTATAAACTACCTTATAACCTGCTCACCTCCCGAAAGACTTGCCAATCACGCAACAACCGCTGTAAGTCTTCTCCCTTTTATTTTCAGTATTTACTTTTCTGTCATTTACTTTTCCGCACTAAAAACCAAAACCAACCAAAAAACACTTACTTTTCCGCACTAAAACCTCAATCAACCTAAAACACGCTCCCTCCCTGTACGATCCCTCAAAGAACAACTTATCCCCCTAATTCCCTTGGGTTTGACCCCTACTTACCACTTGCTACCCAGTAGTGAAGTCGCGAGTAGCGGACTTATAAATTTATTCTTGACATTTGCACACGACGACTGTGCGTCCGTCAAAATTGGCGCCGTTGCCGGGGAATTAGTTAATTAATCGGATAAGTTCTTTGAATCGATACTCGCTTCAAAACAACCATGTCTCGCGAAGGAAGCCACCATGACTACCAGGATGATGATGAGATGAATCTGTACGGTCGTAATTATGAGGCGCCACCTCCATTTCTTAACGATCCGGAACATCTCATCCGAAACCAAGGAGCTCGTAATCGGGAAGGCGTCCAAAGAAACCAAGAACCACCCGAGGACCGAAATGAAGCTGGTCCAGTACCACCCCTTAGACATCCCCCACTCCCTCAACATCAACAAATGCCAAGACGAGGACCCATCTTTGATAATTATGGGGATAACAACTACCGTACACCTACTATGGGAGAACTCAATGCCCCAGATTTCGCAACACATCCGTGGTGCATTTGCGAGAGCCCTGAACCAGAAAACATTGCCATCGACATGTCCGTGGTCCATAATTTGCCAAAATTCTCAGGAACTAATGGAGAATCTGCGACAACTCATCTCCAACGCTTACATGGCATTTGCCAAATTCTAAAGCCCAATCGAGTGAATATAGATGACTTCAAGTTGAAGACGTTCTATTTTTCCCTCATTGACTCGGCAAACAACTGGTTCCTTTCATTACCTTCGGGAAGCATCAGAACATGGGTTCAGATGCAAAGGAAGTTCCTGGACAAATACTGCTCAGCGACAAAAGCAATGCAAGTAAGAAGGCAACTGCAGGACATAAGGCAGGGACCCAACGAAACCATGTACGACTACCTGGAGAAATTCAACCACCTGGAGAGAAGCTGCTGCACTCTTGGACTACCCGAGAAGCTCATCATCGAGTACCTAATTAATGGACTAACTGAGTTAGACAAAATGCTCCTGGATGCCTCAGCTGGAGGATCCATGATGAATCTATCATTAAGTAGCATAAGGGATCTCATCACCAACGTTGCTGAAAATGCTCGGTTTAGAAATGAGACTACTCGTCAAGATGAATTCTTCCGAACAAAAAACGTATCACAAGCCGAGACATCAGTAAACTCCATGCCAGAAGAGATGAGACAAATGAAGGAAATGATAATGCAGCTCTTACAAAAGCAGACAGTTCAAGTAAGACCTTGCGAGTTTTGTGGCTCTACGGACCACAAGACTGATGCATGCCCAACTATGATCAAAGTCAACCAGGTGGAGGCCAATGCAGTGGGAGGATACCCAGGGTACAACAACGACAACAACAACAAATCCGTACCCCAATGACGGAGCCCACTGCACTGTCGTTAAGGTGCAATGTTCTCTGTGCAAATAAATTTATATTTTCCGCTACTCGCGACTTCACTACTGGGTAGTAAGTGGTAAGTATGGGTCGAACCCAAGAGAATTAGGGGGATACGTTGTTCTTTAAGGGATTTGTACAGCGAGGGAGCGTGTTTTAAGGTTGATTGAGTTTTAGCGGTTATGACTAAGTGACTTTTTTGGTTGTTTTTGGTTTCGAGTGCGGAAAAGTAAATTACAGAAAATAAATACTGAAAAGTAAAAAGAAAGACTTACAGTGGGTGATGCGTGATTTGCGAGTCCTCCGGACTATGAGCGGTTGATGATTGCAGTTATACTAATATTAAAAGTAAATACAGGGGGGTTTTGTAATCTGAAGAAAACATTCGGTTTCAGGGGCCTTGTATCATAGTTGTTTATCATTGACCGCTAATGATCATACTAAGTGTTCAAAGATGAATCGAGGCCATTTCTATGCGCAAGACTTGCAACATCGTTTAAAACACTAGTTCTACTTTAGACTAATTCCTCCTTTCGAAGTATCTTAGCCTTATGTGCATCCATTTGATCTTCTGTTACGATTTCCCAAAATGGTTTTTTAGATAAGTCGAACTCCTCAGATAAGTTTTGCTTGTTACAGCTTCCACTTACTGAGTATGTTCACGAATTCCCACGGAAGAGCTTTGCTTGTTACAGCTTCCACTCAACCTTGGAAATTCTGACTATATATGGCACATAGAACAAGTTTTGAACACAAAGCGACATTAAGTGCAGGGTCTAAAACATTTTACAATACAAGTACACCCCTTTAACCGAATAAAGAGTTTAGCTACGAATATCCATAGAGGTGGATACCATAGCTAAATACTCTGGGGTTTTTGAAAACAGTAAGAGGAGAGGGGGTGGAATACTCAAGAACCAACAGGAGTATTCCCAATCCTACTGAATACTCAAGAACCAACAGGAGTATTCTTTACAGTATTATAATACTCAAGAACCAACAGGAGTATTATAATTTCAAACCAAACTTGCAAAGTAACAAAATGTAGAGAGATAATTGTTTATTGATTTTGGAATTGTGTTGATTTACAAAGGAATTGGCTTGTATTTATAGCCATGGGAGAGGGATGAGAGCCATACACTTGTCACATGGGGAGAGGAGGAGCAAGGAGGAGAAGCCACATGGGGGGGGGGGGGAAGCTTAGCCGCCGGTGGCCGGTCATGGGGAGGAGAAGCCGCCGGTTGGAAGAGGAGCAAGGGAGGGGTGAGGTGGCTTGGCCACCCATGAGTCATCTCTTCTTCCCAAAGCCGTCGGTCACTAGGAGATAAGGATGAGTTTTGTGAGTTTTGTGCAGTCTTTTCACAAAACTATCAGTCCAATTTCGCTCCGGTCTGACTTTGGTTGTTCCTCGGTTGGATTTGAATTGAGTAATTCAATGTCAGGATCTTGAGATTTCTTCATTCAGCGTCTGATCTTGACCTTGGAATGACTCGTAACATCTTTTCAGCGTAAAATCCTCTCCTTAGCGTGTTTTCTCTCTAAGCGCCAAAATACCCTGTAGAAATATATCGGGACTAACAAGCAGAAGTTAGATAGACAAACAGTCTAATTTGGTGGGTTTTATTGTGTTTTTGATTCGTATAATTATGGTCCATCACCCAACCAGCTCAGACGTTCTACCAACCTCCCCACAAGCAGTACAACTAGAACGCCCCACCAACGAGCCAGTATCAACTAAGGGGACCAAACTAGTACCCGACGGGCCAATATCAACAGAAGGGACGAAATCAGTACCAACACCAAGGACCGGGAGTTTATCAGAACAGGCTGAGCAATAACCAGCCCGGATCGAGTCAGCCAAGTACAAACTGGTCGCTTGAGGACATCATGAAAGAACTAGCCGCCAGCCAAGTACGAATGCATGCTAATTTACAGCAATATCAGGCCGAGGCAAGAGGGGAAATGGCAGACATTAAGAAGCAGCTGACTCAACTAACCACGACGGTATCCGAGCTTAAAAAGGAGTCCGGACGGCTCCCCTCCCAAACCGTCCAGAACCCGAAGGGAAATGTGAATGCCGTAACTCTTAGGAGTGGAAAAAAGCAAGTCGTTGCACCCATGGAACGAGAGGAAGACGAAAGCCCAGAGTTGCCCGAGGAAAGCGAGGACGCACCAGAGAAAGAAGAAAATACGCATGAGGAACGCATGCCAGGCCCGGTACCAGCGACCAGCCCAGTGCCCATAACTGAGACCTCCAAAATCAGTGCCTCTCTTCCATTTCCAGTACCAGCCCGAGCACCAAAACAACATGTCATGGATAAGGACATATTTGAGTTGTTCAGCAAAGTCGAAATCAACATCCCCCTTTTGGAAGCCATCAAGCAAATTCCTCGGTATGCCATGTTTTTAAAATAACTTTGCACCAACCGCAGGAGGAGTGATAGATATGATCAAGAGCTAATCAGTAGAAACGTGTTGGCTGTCATACAACAAAAGGTGCCCCCCAAATGCGGAGATCCAGGAACCTATACCATTCCATGCACAATTGGCAACATCCGGATCGAGAACTGCATGCTAGATCTTGGAGCATCAATCAACGTCCTTCCCTTCTCTATCTACTCATGCCTCAGAATTGGACCGCTCGAACCTACCGGCCTCAGTATTCAACTGGCAGATCGATCGTGCAAACAACCCGAGGGAAAAATAGAAGACGTCTTGGTTCAAGTAGGCAAATTGGTGTTTCCAGCAAACTTTTACGTCTTAAAAATGGAGAATGACGGGCCAACAGACCATGCACCCATCCTTCTCGGCCGTCCATTTCTCAAAACATCAAAAATGAAAATAGACTGCGGAAGTGGGATGCTATCAATGGAAGTAGAAGGAGAGGTCTTCAGCTTCGACATATTCAGAGCAATGAAGCATCCCATGGAGTTCGAGGAAGAAGAAAGGCACGTAACCGAATCATTTCCAGACGAGCACCTATACGCCGTCTCAACCAAGGTGCCGTGGTATGCCTCAATCGTCAACTACCTTGTAGGAGGTACATTTCCTCCTTTTACTAAAGCACAATGCATGAAACTTAGGCATGATGCTAAAGATTACTTATGGGATGATCCTTATTTATGGAAAATAGGAGCAGATCAAATACTTAGGAGATGCATCCCCGATAATGAAATAGCTTTTGTTATCAGCTTTTGCCATGAGTTTGCATGTGGAGGACACTTCGGGCCTAGGAGATCCGCTAGAAAAATCCTAGATAGCGGCTTTTTCTGGCCAAGTATATTTAGAGATGCATATGAAAAGTGTCAAAAGTGCGATAGGTGTCAAAGGGTAGGAAATGTGTCAGCTAGAAATGAGATGCCTCAAGTACCCATAATGGTCAACGATGTTTTTGACATTTGGGGAATTGATTTTATGGGACCATTCCCAGTTTCATGCGGGTATACTTACATTTTAGTTGCTGTAGATTATGTGTCAAAATGGGTAGAGGCTAAGGCCACAAGGTGCGACGATGCAAAGACTGTCATAGATTTTTTGCGCACTAACCTGTTTTGTAGATACGGGGTACCCAAGGCCATAATCAGCGACCAAGGAACACATTTCTGCAACCGCATGATGGCTGTTACCTTGAAGCGCTACCATGTCCACCACCGAACATCCACGGCATATCATCCCCAAACCAATGGTCAAGCGGAGATCTCCAACCGCGAAATCAAAGGTATTCTAGAAAAGATGGTGAAACCGGGTAGGAAAGATTGGAATCAGAGGCTAGACGAAGCTCTTTGGGCTTATCGGACGGCATACAAGACGCCAATTGGAACCTCCCCCTTTCGGCTTGTTTATGGGAAGGCATGCCACCTTCCGGTGGAATTAGAACATAAAGCCTATTGGGCGCTCAAGAAGTGCAATCCAGATTTAAAAGCTGCCGGACTAGATAGGAAGCTTAAGCTATGCGAACTTGAAGAATTGCGGCTTGAGGCCTATGAAGAGCTAACAGACTACAAGGTGCAGACGAAATTATATCATGACAAATTCATCCTCCGGCGCTCATTTGAGGAAGGACAACAAGTACTACTCTTCTCCTCACGGTTGAAGTTTATGCCAGGCAAACTGAAATCAAGATGGACCGGTCCTTATACCGTGACTAAAGTATTCAACCATGGGATGCTTGAGTTGGAAAGCATGGACAATGGAAGCAGATTCACGGTAAACGGGCAGCGAGTCAAACATTACCACGGCAAAGTCAACTTAGCTCCACAACACTACGACCTAAACCACCCATGGGATACCACCTTATGATCCAAGAATGAGGTATCGTCGAGCTAACGACGTTAAACAAATGTACTGGTCGGGAGGTAACCCGACATCTATCTTACTTTCAGTCATTAAATTTCAGTCATTTAGTTTTTTGCCTTAAAACATTCTCACCTTTCCTGTATATATTTGCTTGCATAAACTTTTGAACTAAGTCTTGCTGAAAGGCACGCCTTCGTTCAAAAGTGTGGGGTGAGAACTGCATGTGTACATAGCAAACATGTTTTTCTTTTTTTTCCTTTTCCCTTAATATTATCTTTTTGAAAATATGAACTTGAGAATGTGAAAAAGATAGATCAAAATTCATGCATTTGCCTTGTGAAAATTCAACTGTCTAAAAACTTAGAATGTAACTTCTCATTTGTCCCTTTGTGCTGAGATAAACAGGGGATGTGGAGTTGACATAAACTGCCCTAGAGAGGCTTGGCAAGCACTCGAATGATCGAATCTAACTATATGGTTTTTGAAGTCAGTGGAGGCTGCACTTCGGGTTTCAGTGAAGATTGAAGTCATCTCCGCCATGCAGTGTTTATGCAAAAAGAAAAAAAGGCGAGGAGGGGAATCAGATCGTCCTATCTCTAGTCAAAGTAGCAGAGAAAATAGATGAGCGACCCTCATCTTGACCCGCGCGAAACGGCAAGGATGAGAGGAGCGGGGAGGTATTTCCATATGCTCGCGGGCGACGATTGGACCTCCCAAAAAGGCTTGAGAAAATGGACTAGCAAGCCACAAAAAGGCAAAAGCTCAAAGAAGCAAATCAAGAGGCCAAAGGCCCAAAATTGTGAAGGTTATAACCGAACAAAAAGTGAAGTACTCAAAGAGTCAAATCAAAGGCCAAAGGCCGATTCACTACAAAAAAAGCTGTCCCTCGCCAAAAGAAAATCAAAGACCAAACCATTGAAACCCGAACCGAATCACGTGCTAGAGAAAGCTACAAGAAAACCATATAGTGCGAAACGGTCCCGAGAATGCAGTCGAGGAGCCTGAAAAGGGCTATCTCCCGAAACATCCAAAATAATTTGCATCTCAGCACGGAGGTACAAGTATCAAGTTTCTTCTATTTATTTACACGGTTTAATTTGGTAATAAGTAGTGACAGAGCACAGTCGTCGTGTGCTAAGGCAAGAATAAATTTATAGTCCGCTACTCGCGACTTCACTACTGGGTAGCAAGTGGTAAGTAGGGGTCGAACCCAAGGGAATTAGGGGGATAAGCTATTTTTTGAGGGAATTGTACAGCGAGGGATTGTGTTTTTAGGTGGATTGAGGTTTTAATGCTAACAACTAAGTGATTGGTTGGTTGGTTTTGGTTTTTAGTGCGGAAAAGTAAATGACATAAAAGTAAATACTGAAAATAAACGAGAAGACTTACAGCGATTGTTGCGTGATCGGCAAGTCTTGCGGAACGTCAGCAGTTGATATTGCAGTTTATACTAAGAAAGTAAATGCAGGTGGTGTTTAAATCTAAGGAAAGTATTCGGTCTTAGGGGCCTTGTATCATAATCCGTTTATCATTGACCGCTAATGACCATACTAAGTGTTCAAAAGTGAATCGAGGCTATTCCTAGCACAAGACTTGCCACACTGTCTAGTCTTTTGCAAGACGTAGTACTCTTGTCTAATATGTGCATCCATTTGACCATCATTCCTGATAAATCAAATGGTTTTTGGAAGAGGTTGATCTCCACAATTAAGTTGTGCTCTTCCGAGCCTCCACTTATCCACGGAGGTCGCGAGTTCATGATAGAGCTTTGCTCTTCCGAGCATCCACTCTACCAATGAAGTTCTGACCTAATATAAGGCACTTAGAACAAGTTGAACACAAAGAGGCATTAAGAAAAGGGTCTAAAACATTTTATGACACAAGTACACCCCTTCAACCGAATGAATGGTTTAGCTACGATTATCCATGGAAGAGGACACCATAGCTAAGTACTTGAAAAGTAAAGGTTTTGAAAGACAAGAAAAGTAAAGGTTTGAAAGTAAAAACAAGGAAAGTAAAGTTGCAGTTTTAAAAGACAGGAAAGTAAAGGTTTTGAAAGTAAAGACAAGGAAAGTAAAATTGTAGTTTTGAAAGATAGGAAAGTAAAGTTTTCGAAAATAAAAGACAGTAAAGGAAAGGGGTGAGTACTTCAAGAACCGACAAGAGTACTCAAGAATCGTGAAAAGTAAAGACAAGCTTGAGTACTTCAAGAACCGACAAGAGTACTCAAGAACTACTAGAATACTCAAGAACCAACAGGAGTATTATAGATTTAAAACAAGTGTTTACAATAGTGCCCAAAATCTAGAGAGATAAGTGACTTGTGTTTGTGATGTTGGAATTGTGGATGATTTACAAAAGGAATGAGGCATGGTATTTATAGGCTAAGGGAGGTGAGTTTTGTGGAGGAGATGAGGCCACTTGTCACAAGGGAAGAGGAGGAGGAGAAAGCCATCAAGGTGAGTCATCATCTCCAAAAGCCATCGGAAGATATTTGTTTCTTAAATCCATCGGTTTGACCGGAATCTGACCGGAGCTTTGGCCGGAGCTTCTTGGATTTTGGAGAGTGTATTCTGAATGAAAATGTCATTCTAAGATGATCTCAAGAAGGAAGTTAAGCCAAATTCTACCCCGAACATGGTCAAGATCCCAAATCAGCTGAAATTGCCCTTGTTTGGCCTTTACCGGGCTCGGTGCCTTTGTATTGCGTTCCTGTCGAAATGCCGACTGTTCTAGCATATTTGAGTGATTCAAAGTCGGTTCTTGAAAGTTGGAATTTGGTCGTGACCTGGAATGACTCGTAATTCATCAGCTCTAAAACTCCTCCTTAGCCTGTATTTTCTCTAGACTTCAAAATACCTTATAGATAAATATCGGAACTAACAAGCAAAAATTAAATAGACAAAGAGTCTAATTTGGTGGGTTTAACTATGTTTATGATTCATACAATTATGGTCCATCAGATCACCCCACACTTTTAGTAGTTCGTCCCGAACAATGCTTTTTAAAGGGCGGCACACACAATCCAAGTAAAAACTTTTAAATATGAAAGTGAGAATATGAACTAGATTTATCCTATTCATGCATTACTTACTTATTAACAAACTAAACCGTGTAAATACTTAGAAGAAACTTGATACTTGTACCTTTGCGCCGAGATGCAAATTAATTCGGATGTTTCGGGAGATAGCCCTTTTCAGGCTCCTGGACTGCATTCTCGGGATCGACTCGCACTATATGGTTTCCTTGTAGCTTTCTCTAGCACGTGATTCGGTTCGGGTTTCATTGAGTTGAGCCTTTTTGATTTTCTTTTTTGGCGAGGGACAGCTTTTTTGTAGTGAATCGGCCTTTGGCCTTTGATTTGACTCTTTGAGTACTTCACTTTTGTTCGGTTAAAACTGATGTTTCCATGAATGGCATACTGTTTGGCAAAACGCCTTTGGAACTGTTCGAGATAATGTTCAGGAGTATGAACACATTCTGGAACTTCTATACAGCGTAGAGCAGTCGCAGAAGATATTCTCCGGAAGAATCTGGATCCAATATCTTCTCGGTTTTAAGTCGGCCAGCGATGCATTCGATCCCCAGATATTCGAATGATTATTTAACCTAAACCGATGTCTGACTTGGCAAGGAAGGCCTCAAGTAAATATTTCGAGTATCTTGGAAGATCCTAAAAAGATCGAGGATCTTTTGTGCCGATCTGAAGTTGGTTAGCAAGTTTTTCGAACATCAAATATTTGCATAAAGAGGACGTGGCTGACTTGATGAAGAAGGCTTCACGTATATTCCTTCTTCCGATTTGAAAGATACGCATCAGAATATTTGAAGAATATTTGATGAGGTTTATCTTGTGTGAGTTAGGGTTTTGTCCAAGCATATAAATTCAATGCGAGGGAAACCCTAATCGGGGTCGCTCCCACTGATAAAATTAACACGAAGAAATCTTTACTGATTGGAGAAGGAGCGACAGCCGATTGAGTTCTCCCTACTAGAAACTCATCGGTGTAAGAGCAGTCTTAGCAAGTGCATCTCAGACTGCCAGGAAGTGATCATACTGTGCACACAACAAAGGAGAACAACGCTTTCGAGAGAAAGCATCCGAGCTTCTGGAGAAGGTCGAGAACGTTCGGACTGACTGTTCGGACGAAGGGGATCAAGGGGAGTTGCGACGAACCTTGGTTGCAAATCTGAGAGACGGAGAAGTAGAGGCTAGGCAATTACAAGGTGTAAGTGTAAGTCCACTGAAAAGCTCTATACTCGTAATAAAGATTTGTTGTCCCTTTTCCGGGTGTGGGAAACCCCCCAGAGTAGGCCGAGCCGAACTGGGTTATCAATCTGTGCGTAATCGTGTCTTATTGTTTTGTTCGTACTTGTTGTGGAACTGTGATAGAAAGAGTTCGAGGTGTGACCAAACACAACCTAGAACACTTGCTTGAACAGGGGATATAATTACAAATGGTATCAAAGCAAACACTCGACACACTGAGTGGGATCCTGGAACTGTTCAAGACAACTCCAAAGGGAGGTCAATGCACAATCATAGATGACAAAGAACTTGCATGGAAAGCAGAGGTATCTGAGGAGGTGTCTGAGACTGACAACACTCTTTGTCAACTAAATACGCTGACTCGGAGGTTTGGCAGAATGGTCCGAAAACTCGATAAACACAGATCTGAGCAAGACATTCCCCAATCTAGCATGTCTCATGACTGGGAGACAGACACTAAGATCTGCAGAGAGAACATCGTCTGCACCGTGGCCTTCAGCTCTTCAAGTCATATGGAAAAAGATCGCTGGTACTTCGACAGCGGATGTTCTGCACATATGACAGGTAACTCCAAGTTTCTCACACATATTCGACCTGTCACTAAGAGGCAGTTCGTTACATTCGGTGATGGAGGAAAGGGTCAGGTGATCGGCTGTGGGACATTGAAGGTCCCGGATCTTCCTGTACTCTATGACATCCTTCTTGTTGAAGGACTAAAGGTGAATCTCATTAGTATCAGCCAACTTTGTGATGGAGGATTTCACGTTCAATTCACCCATGACTCTTGTCATGTTCTGAACAAGGAAGGAGGGACGCTGATGAAAGGATGTAGAGCAGACAACAACTGTTATCTTGTAGGTTCTGCCAGAACAGCTACGTGCATGTTTAGTTAAGCAGATGAGATGTCACTCTGGCACAGAAGACTGGGTCATCTGAACCTCAAAACTCTGAAGAAGCTCAGCTCGTCTGGTCTCATCCGAGGGATTCCCAATGTTAAAGGTGACATAGACGTCTTATGTGGAGAATGCCAGATCGGTAAACAGACTAAAGCATCGCATTCAAACACCACCCAGATCAGTACAAGCAGACCACTTGAACTGATTCATATGGACCTTATGGGGCCGATGCAGGTTGAGAGCTGGGGTGGCAACAAGTATGTCCTGGTATGCGTGGATGACTTCACCAGGTTTTCATGGACCCGATTCCTTCGGGACAAGTCTGCTGCTGCACCTCAATTCATTGAACTTGCAACCCTTCTCCAGAGAGAGAGAGAAGCCAGCGGAGAGCACCTGGTGAGTATCAGGAGTGACAACGGCACTGAGTTCAAGAATGCCGCTATGACCTCGTACTGTACCAAACACGGGATTGCCCATCAGTTTTCCTCTGCAATCACTCCTCAGCAAAATGGCGTTGTTGAAAGGAAAAATCGTACAATTCAGGAAATGGCTCACGTAATGATCCATGCCAAGAAGATTCCCTTGAAGTTCTGGTCAGAAGCGATGAACACGGCGTGCCACATTATAAACCGGGTAACAATTCGCACAGGTACGGAGATGACCTGCTATGAACTCTGGAAAGGAAAGAAGCCCACGGTCAAGTACTTTCACATCTTTGGGAGTGAGTGCTACATTTTGAATGACCGCGAGTACCGACAGAAGCTTGATCCCAAAAGTGATGAGGGATTCTTCCTAGGATACTCCTCGAACAGTCGAGCATTCAGGGTGTTTAACAAACGCACAGGAACAGTTATGGAGTCGATCAATGTCAAGATCAAGGATGACGTTGTTGATCTTACTGCCCCAGATGATGCTGACGATGCAGCCGGAACAGCATCTGGTAATGTTCCACCTTCTTATTCTACTAAGACTGATTTGACTAGGGATGTCACAACAGCTATTGAACCAGTTGAAACAGCACCTGACACTGTAACGCTGCCCATTCAGACTGTGACTGACTCGACAGAAGGTGCTCGACTTCCTGATAATGTCATTGGGAACTCTTCCTCTAATGAGGGTGAAGAGGTTAGTACTCAAGAGGATCGTGCTGCACTACAACCCTCTCGTCGAATCTCCAGAGATCACCCAATCACTGAGATCATTGGTGCACCTAGTGATGGAATTCAAACTCGTGGGAAAAGGATCAATTACAGAGGACTCGCTGGCTGCTCATGCTTCCTGTCTTCAATTGAACCAAAGAACGTAAAGGAAGCACTCGTTGATGAGTATTGGGTTCTCGCCATGCAGGAGGAACTGGAGGAATTTACCCGCAATGACGTATGGGACTTAGTTCCAAAACCTGATGGTGTTAACGTCATCGGCACTAAATGGATTTTTAAGAACAAATCAGATACATCAGGAAATATCACAAGAAATAAAGCTCGACTTGTGGCTCAGGGATATTCCCAGATAGAGGGGATCGATTTTGATGAAACTTTCGCCCCTGTCGCACGGCTTGAAGCCATTCGCCTGCTACTTGCTCTTGCATGTCACCTGAAGTTTCGTTTGTTTCAGATGGATGTCAAAAGTGCGTTCCTAAATGGACTCCTACATGAAGAAGTTTTTGTTTCTCAGCCAAAAGGATTTGAGGACCCGCATCACCCTGATCATGTGTATCGCCTGAAGAAGGCCCTGTACGGACTCAAGCAGGCGCCCAGAGCCTGGTATGAGCGTCTCACTGTGTTTCTCATCCATCATGGATATGTGCGAGGGGGAGTGGACAAGACCTTGTTCATCAAACACACAAGGTCAGATTTTATTATCGCACAAATCTATGTTGATGATATTGTGTTCGGATCGAACACCCAGACGATGGTAGATCAGTTCGTGGAACAGATGCAGAAAGAGTTCAAGATGAGCATGGTAGGAGAGATTAGCTACTTTCTGGGATTGCAGGTGACACAGAAAAAGGATGGGATATTCATTTCACAAAGTAAGTATGCCAAGACCCTGATAAAGAAATATGATCTAGCGAAGGCAAGTCACAAACGTACACCTACTGCAACTCATTTAAAGATCACTAAAGACGATGCTGGAGTCAATGTTGATCAGACTCTATATAGAAGCATGATTGGAAGCCTCCTGTACTTAACCGCCAGCAGACCGGATATATCTTATGCAGTCGGAGTCTGTGCAAGGTACCAGTCAGAACCAAAGGAAAGTCACCTTCTGCAAGTTAAAAGAATTATAAAGTATGTATGCGGAACTGTTGAATTCGGGATCTGGTACACCAAAGACACCAATCCACACCTGGTTGGTTTCTGTGACGCTGATTGGGCAGGGAACGCTGAAGATCGGAAGAGCACGTCTGGAGGATGTTTCTTCTTTGGAAACAATTTGGTTTCATGGTTTAGCAAAAAACAAAACAGCATCTCGCTTTCTACGACCGAAGCAGAATACATTGCAGCAGGAAGCTGCTGCACTCAGCTCCTATGGATGAAACAGATGCTATCTGAATACGGAGTTGAGCAGAAAGAGATGACACTGTACTGTGACAATATGAGCGCGATCAGTATTTCCAAAAACCCGGTTCAACATTGCAGGACGAAGCACATCGACATCAGGCATCATTTCATCAGAGAACTGGTTGAACAGAAGGTTGTCGCTCTGCAGCATGTCACAACGGACAAGCAATTAGCTGACATCTTCACCAAACCGCTTGATGCTGCCCAGTTTGAAACACTCAGATCCTCCTTGGGTCTGTGTGTTGTCAAGGACTAAGTGTTTCAGCCAGTGATCAGTCAGATGCGAAACTCCAGCCAAATAGTTGGACTGATCACTCATGGAAGGAGCTGGAACAATTAGAAGTGTCCTGTTTGCTCTGGATTACGGAAGGGGATAGTATCCAGGTAAAGCCAGTTGGGGATCCTGACGAGCAGCGAACGAGTACTATGAGTATTAAATCAGGATCAGACAAGAAAGATGATGGGATGGAAAATCTTTACAAGACACTGATTAATGTCATTAAGGACCTGCAATAGGATGCTTCTGTCCCTGCCTTGTCAAGATTTGAATTGTCCCAGATCGTAGCAGTTGTAGAGGGATCTGTTGGGATTGTTGGCGGTATGTCAGTTGATACACCAGGTTACCTTCCTCGTTGACGAACTATTAGAAGCCAATCAATCGTTAATCAGGTCTCCAACAAGAGAAAGAAAAAGGAGTTCATTGCAAGAGCTGTCAAGAAGAATGCTGAAGGCGTTCTCTGGAGAGCAAGTCTGCAGGGGGAGTCGTCCGCGACATGAAAAGCAATCATAGGATCCCTGCTACTCCTGTTGAAGATCCCTCAGTCGTCACTATTCATAAAGGTGTACAGATTGCTCTCAAGGATACTGCACGAAAGTGCATGTCGAAGTGGAGGATATAGGTACGGTGACTACACGAATTGGCTCTGTTCCAAACAGGAGTTTAGACTGAAGAAGCAGAACATCAGTTGATGGAAGAGATAATCAGGCCTTGTTTGAGGGCGAGGAGTTACGACTCCTCTTTTTGAGGAGACCTTGCCAGTTTGTGGCAAAAAGGGGGAGAAGTCTGGATGTCTCTAGCTAGTATGTCTAAAGGCTAGTCAGATCGCAGATTCGGTTTTGCCAAAAATGCCAAGGGGGAGATTGATGTTTCCATGAATGGCATACTGTTTGGCAAAACGCCTTTGGAACTGTTCGAGATAATGTTCAGGAGTACGAACACATTCTGGAACTTCTATACAGCGTAGAGCAGTCGCAGAAGATATTCTCCGGAAGAATCTGGATCCAATATCTTCTCGGTTTTAAGTCGGCCAGCGATGCATTCGATCCCCAGATATTCGAATGATTATTTAACCTAAACCGATGTCTGACTTGGCAAGGAAGGCCTCAAGTAAATATTTCGAGTATCTTGGAAGATCCTAAAAAGATCGAGGATCTTTTGTGCCGATCTGAAGTTGGTTAGCAAGTTTTTCGAACATCAAATATTTGCATAAAGAGGACGTGGCTGACTTGATGAAGAAGGCTTCACGTATATTCCTTCTTCCGATTTGAAAGATACGCATCAGAATATTTGAAGAATATTTGATGAGGTTTATCTTGTGTGAGTTAGGGTTTTGTCCAAGCATATAAATTCAATGCGAGGGAAACCCTAATCGGGGTCGCTCCCACTGATAAAATTAACACGAAGAAATCTTTACTGATTGGAGAAGGAGCGACAGCCGATTGAGTTCTCCCTACTAGAAACTCATCGGTGTAAGAGCAGTCTTAGCAAGTGCATCTCAGACTGCCAGGAAGTGATCATACTGTGCACACAACAAAGGAGAACAACGCTTTCGAGAGAAAGCATCCGAGCTTCTGGAGAAGGTCGAGAACGTTCGGACTGACTGTTCGGACGAAGGGGATCAAGGGGAGTTGCGACGAACCTTGGTTGCAAATCTGAGAGACGGAGAAGTAGAGGCTAGGCAATTACAAGGTGTAAGTGTAAGTCCACTGAAAAGCTCTATACTCGTAATAAAGATTTGTTGTCCCTTTTCCGGGTGTGGGAAACCCCCCAGAGTAGGCCGAGCCGAACTGGGTTATCAATCTGTGCGTAATCGTGTCTTATTGTTCTGTTCGTACTTGTTGTGGAACTGTGATAGAAAGAGTTCGAGGTGTGTCCAAACACAACCTAGAACACTTGCTTGAACAGGGGATATAATTACAAAAACCTTCACAATTTTGGGCCTTTGGCCTCTTGATTTGCTCTTTGAGCTTTTGCCTTTTTGTGGCTTGCTAGTCCATTTTCTCAAGCCTTTTTTGGGAGGTCCAATCATCGCCCGCGAGCATATGGAAATACCTCCCCGCTCTCTCTCATCCTTGCCGTTTCGCGCGAGTCAAAATGAGGGTCGCTAATTTATTTTCCCGGCTACTTTGACTAGAGATAGGACGGTTTGATTCCCGTCCCGCCTTTTTTCTGCATAAACGCTGCATGGCGGAGATGACTTCAATCTTCACTGAAACCCGAAGTGCAGCCTCCACTGACTTCGAAAACCATATAGTTAGATTTGATCCTTCGAGTGCTTGCCAAGCCTCTTTAGGGCATTTTCTATCAACTCCACATCCCCTGTTTATCTCAGCACAAAGGGACAAATGAGAAGTTACATTCTAAGTTTTTAAACAGTTGAATTTTCACAAGGTTAATGCATGAATTATGATCTACCTTTTTCACATTCTCAAGTTCATATTTTCAAAAAGATAATATTAAGGAAAAAGGAAAAAGAAAAACATGTTATGTACACAGGCGGTTCTCACCCCACACTTTTGAACGAAGGCGTGCCTTTCAGCAAGGCTTAGTTCAGAAGTCATGCAAGCAAATATATACAGGAAAGGTGAGAATGAAAAAACTAAATGACAGAAATTAAATGACTGAAAGTAAGATAGGTGTCGGGTTACCTCCCGACCAGTGCCTTTGTTTAACGTCGTTGGCTCGACGATACCTCATTCCTGGATCATAAAGGTGGGATCCCATGGGTATCTTAGGTCATATATTTCTGTTGTCAAGTTGACCTCACCATGGTAGTGTTTAACTTGCTGTCCATTCGCATTGAATCGTCTTCCATCCTCCATGCTTTCCAACTCAAGCATCCCATGGTTGAATACCTTAGTTACGGTATAAGGACTGGTCCATCTTGATTTCAGTTTTCCTGTAATAAACTTCAACCGTGAGGAGAAGAGTAGTACTTGTTGTCCTTCCTCAAATGAGCGCCGGAGGATGAATTTGTCATGATATAATTTTGTCCGCGCCTTGTAGTCCGTTTGCCCTTCATAGGCCTCAAGCCGCAATTCTTCAAGTTTGCATAGCTTAAGCTTCCTATCTAGTCCGGCAGCTTTTAAATCTGGATTGCACTGCTTGAGCGCCCAATAGGCTTTATGTTCTAATTCCACCGGAAGGTGGCATGCTTTCCCATAAACAAGTCTAAATGGAGAGGTCCCAATTGGCGTCTTGTATGCCGTCCGATAAGCCCAAAGAGCTTCATCCAGCCTTTGACTCCAATCTTTCCTTGCCGGCTTCACCATCTTTTCTAGAATACTCTTGATTTCGCGGTTGGAGATCTCAGCTTGACCATTGCTTTGAGGATGATATGCCGTGGACGTCCGGTGGTGGACATGGTAGTGTTTTAAGGTGGAAGCCATCATGCGGTTGCAGAAATGCGTTCCTTGGTCGCTGATTATGGCCTTGGGTACCCCGTATCTACAAAACAGGTTAGTGCGTAAAAAATCTATGACAGTCTTTGCATCGTCGCATCTTGTGGCCTTAGCCTCTACCCATTTTGACACATAAACTACGGCAACTAGAATGTAAGTATAACTGCATGACACTAGGAATGGTCCCATGAAATCAATACCCCAAATGTCAAAAACATCGTTGACCATTATGGGTACTTGAGGCATCTCATTTCTAGCTGACACATTTCCTACTCTTTGACACCTATCACACTTTTGACACTTTTCATATGCATCTCTAAATATACTTGGCCAGAAAAAGCCGCTATCTAGGATTTTTCTAGCGGTTCTCCTAGGCCCGAAGTGTCCTCCACATGCAAACTCATGGCAAAAGCTAATAACAGAAGCTATTTCATTATCGGGGATGCATCTCCTAAGTATTTGATCTGCTCCTATTTTCCATAAATAAGGATCATCCCATAAGTAATGTTTAGCATCATGCCTAAGTTTCATGCATTGTGCTTTAGTAAAAGAAGGAGGAAAATGTACCTCCTACAAGGTAGTTGACGATTTGAGCATACCATGGCACTTTTGTTGAGACTGCATAGAGGTGCTCGTCAGGAAATGATTCGGTTATGTGCCCTTCTTCTTCCTTTCGGACAATCTTGCTTAGGTGGTCGGCCACAGTATTCTCGATCCCTTTTTTGTCCCTTATCTCCACATCGAATTCTTGCAGTAGCAAGATCCACCGAATGAGCCTTGGCTTGGCCTCCTTCTTCTTCATTAGGTAACGGATGGCAGCATGGTCGAAATAAACTATCACTTTTGCTCCAAGCAAATAGGATCTAAACTTTTCCAGAGCGAATACCACTGCCAAGAGTTCCTTTTTGGTGGTGGAGTAGTTCCGTTGGGCAGGATCTAGGGTTCGTGAGGCGTAGTAGATCACACCCGCTTTCTTATCAATCTTTTGGCCGAGCACTGCTCCCACAGCAAAGTCGCTCGCGTCGCACATGATTTCGAATGGTAATTCCCAATTTGGCGTTTGGATGATAGGTGTGCTAGTGAAGGCTTTCTTCAGATCATCAAAGGCCTCCTTGCATGCATTGGTGAATTCAAAAGGAACTTCTTTTTGGAGAAGAGTGGATAGAGGCAACGCCTTTTTGGAGAAGTCCTTGATGAATCGTCGATAGAATCCCGCATGCCCAAGGAAGGATTGGATGTCTCGGACAGTGGAGGGGTATGGTAAAGTCATGATTAGGTCTATCTTAGATTTATCCACCTCTATGCCTTCTTGTGAGACGACGTGCCCTAAGACCACTCCATGAGTTACCATGAAGTGGCATTTCTCATAGTTGAGCACAAGGTTCATCGAGACACATCGTGCCAGAAACGTGCTTAAGTTGTCTAGGCAAGCGTCGAATGTATTCCCATAGATGGTGAAGTCGTCCATGAAGACTTCGATGAATATCCCGATCATATCCGAGAAGATGCTGGTCACCACTCTTTGAAAAGTTCCCGGAGCATTGCATAGACCGAACGACATTCTTCTGAAAGCAAATGTGCCGAATGGGCAGGTGAATGTGGTCTTCTCTTAGTCCTCAGGCGCTATGGGAATCTGGTTGTAGCCTGAGAATCCGTCCAGGAAGCAAAAGTACGGTTTGCCTGCCACTCAGTCTAACATTTGATCGATGAATGGTAGAGGGAAATGGTCCTTTCTTGTGACGGCGTTCAATTTTCTGTAGTCGATGCACATTCTCCAGCCGTTCTTGACCCTTGTTGTCACCATTTTTCCTTCGGCATCTTCCTCGATTGTGATTCCAGTTTTCTTCGAGACTATGTGGACTGGACTCACCCACTGGCTATCCGATATTGGATAGATTACATCTGCATCCAGGAGCTTCTGTATTTCCTTCTAGACGATTTCCATCATGATTGGATTGAGTCGTCGCTGAGGTTCTATTGACGGCTTAGCTCCATCCTCGAGTAAGATGCGATGCATGCAAACTGCTGGGTTGACTCCTCTTAAGTCGGCTAGAGTCTATCCAATAGCCAACTTGTGTTGTCTCAGCACTTTTATCAAACGACGCTCCTGGTCTGTTTCTAAGCCTCTCTTTATGATTACCGGGAGCGTGTTATTTTCCCCTAGGAATGCGTATTTCAGATGTACGGGCAGGGGCTTCAATTCTATTTTGGGAGCTTGCATCACCGAGGGTAAAAAGGTATTTGATTTGAATAGTTTTACCTCGTTGACTTCATATCCTGGTGTGAGAGGCTCTGAGATTGTTAAGTGGGCTAGTGTTTCATGCAGGCCTTCGGCCAAGTCATATGAGCTCTCGGCTCCATTGAGTATGAGTTCTAAGGGATCCGCTCTTGGTTCTGATTGAACTTCTTGGACTAGGTCGTCCAAAGCGTCGAGAGTGTGCACTTCCTCGAACTCCGTGGGATGCTTCATTGCTCTGAACATGTCGAAGCTGAAAACCTCTCCTTCTACTTCCATTGATAGCATCCCACTTCCGCAGTCTATCTTCATTTTTGAGGTTTTAAGAAATGGACGGTCGAGAAGGATGGGTGCATGGTCTGTTGGCCGTTCTCCATTTTTAAGACGTAGAAGTCTGCCGGAAACACCAATTTGCCTACTTGAACCAAGACGTCTTCTATTTTGCCATCGGGCTGTTTGCACGATCGATCTGCCAATTGAATAGTGAGGCCGGTAGGTTCGAGCGGTCCAATTCTGAGGCATGAGTAGATAGAGAAGGGAAGGACGTTGATTGATGCTCCAAGATCTAGCATGCAGTTCTCGATCCGGATGTTGCCAATTGTGCATGGAATGGTATAGGTTCCTGGATCTCCGCATTTGGGGGGCACCTTTCGTTGTATGACAACCGACACGTTTCTACTCATTAGCTCTTGATCATATCTAGCACTCCTCCTCCGGTTGGTGCAAAGCTCTTTCAAAAACTTAGCATATTGAGGAATTTGCTTGATGGCTTCCAAGAGGGGGATGTTGATTTCGACTTTGCTGAACAATTCGAATACGTCCTCATCCATGACATGTTGTTTTGGTACTCGAGCTGGCACTGGAAATGGAAGTGCGGCGCGTATCTTGGAGGTCTCGGTTCTGGACGCCGGGTGTGGCCTGTGTTCTTCGGTCGGTGGAATTAGGCTAGGTCTGTGTTCCTCATGTGCGTCCCCATTTTTCTCGGCCGCATCCTGCTCAAGAGTTCCGCGAGTCTCGGGCCTCATTTGTTCTTCTCCGGGAAACCTTGGGTTTTTGTCCTCCGTTTGCTCCATGTGTTCGACGGCAAGCTTTCTCCCACTCCTTAGGGTCACGACATTAACATTTTCCTTCGGGTTTTGAATGGTTTGTGAAGAAGTTGACCAGGCTCATTATTTTGCTCGAATATTGAGGTGGCGAGCTGAGACATTTGTTTTTTCAGGTTGGCTATTGCTCCATCATTTTTCGCCTGGTTTTGATACACAGTAGTACTCAATCGCTGCACAGAGCCCGACAATTGCTGCACAGTACTCGAGGATTGCTGCACAGTACCCTTCAATTGCTGCACAGCACTCGAGGATTGCTACACAGTACTCGAGAGTTTCTTCATCATGTCCTCCAGCCACTTGTTTGGTCCTTGCTGATTACTCGGGCCCGCCTGATATTAATTTAGAGCCTTCTGTTGATATTGGCCCATCGGGTACTGGTTTGGTCCCCTTTGTTGATACTGGCTCGTTGGTGGGGCGTTCATGTTGTACTGCTTGTGGGGAGGTTGGTAGAGCGCCTGAGCTGGTTGGGGTACGGCTTTGTTGTTGTTCCCTTGGTATCCTCCCACTGCATTGGCCTCCACTGGGTTAACTTCGATCAAAGTTGGGCATGCATCAGTCTTTTGGTCCGTAGAGCCACAAAACTCGCAAGGTCTTACTTGAACTGTCTGCTTTTGTAATAATTGCATCATCATTTCCTTCATTTGTCTCATCTCTTCTGGCATGGAGTTTACTAATGTCTCGGCTTGTGCTACGTTCTTTGTTCGGGAGAACTCATCTTGCCGAGTGGTCTCCTTTCTAAACCGAGCATTTTCAGCAACGTTGGTGATGAGATCCCTTATGCCACTTAATGATAGATTCATCATGGATCCTCCAGCTGAGGCATCCAGGAGCATTTTGTCTAACTCAGTTAGTCCATTAATTAGGTACTAGATGATGATCTTCTCGGGTAGTCCAAGAGTGCAGCAGCTTCTTTCCAGGTGGTTGAATTTCTCCAGGTCCCTGCCTTATGTCCTGCAGTTGCCTTCTTACTTGCATCGCTCTTGTCGCTGGGTAGTATTTGTCCATGAATTTCCTTTGCATCTGAACCCATGTTCTGATGCTTCCCGAAGGCAATGAAAGGAACCAGTCGTTTGCCGAGTCAATGAGGGAAAAATAGAACGCCTTCAACTTGAAGTCGTCTATATTCACGCCATTCGGTTTTAAGTTTTGGCAAATACCATGTAAGCGTTGGAGATGAGTCATTGCTGATTCTCCATTAGTTCCTAAGAACTTTGGCAAATTGTGGACCACGGACATGTCGACGGCAATGTTTTCTAGTTCAGGGTCCTGGCAAATGCACCACGGCTGTGTTTCGAATTCTGGGGCATTGAGTTCTCCCATAGTAGGTGCACGGTAGTTGACATCCCCATAGTAGTTATCGTAGACAGGTTCTTGTCTTGGCATTTGTCGAGGTTGGGGGGTGGTGGATATCTAGGGGGTTGTTGTATTGGACCAGCTGCATTTCGGTCGTACAGGTTTATCTCTTCGTCATCCTAGTAGTTATGGTGGCTTCCTTCGCGAGACATGGTTGTTTCGAAGCGAGTATCGATTCAAAGAAATTATCCGATTAATTAACTAATTCCCCGGCAACGGCGCCAATTTGACAGAGCACAGTCGTCGTGTGCTAAGGCAAGAATAAATTTATAGTCCGCTACTCGCGACTTCACTACTGGGTAGCAAGTGGTAAGTAGGGGTCGAACCCAAGGGAATTAGGGGGATAAGCTATTCTTTGAGGGAATTGTACAGCGAGGGAGCGTGTTTTTAGGTGGATTGAGGTTTTAATGCTAACAACTAAGTGATTGGTTAGTTGGTTTTGGTTTTTAGTGCGGAAAAGTAAATGACATAAAAGTAAATACTGAAAATAAACGAGAAGACTTACAGCGATTGTTGCGTGATCGGCAAGTCTTGCAGAACGTCAGCAGTTGATATTGCAGTTTATACTAAGAAAGTAAATGCTGGTGGTGTTTAAATCTAAGGAAAGTATTCGGTCTTAGGGGCCTTGTATCATAATCCGTTTATCATTGACCGCTAATGACCATACTAAGTGTTCAAAAGTGAATCGAGGCTATTCCTAGCACAAGACTTGCCACACTGTCTAGTCTTTTGCAAGACGTAGTACTCTTGTCTAATATGTGCATCCATTTGACCATCATTCCTGATAAATCAAATGGTTTTTGGAAGAGGTTGATCTCCACAAATAAGCTGTGCTCTTCCGAGCCTCCACTTATCCACGGAGGTCGCGAGTTCATGATAGAGCTTTGCTCTTCCGAGCATCCACTCTACCAATGAAGTTCTGACCTAATATAAGGCACTTAGAACAAGTTGAACACAAAGAGGCATTAAGAAAAGGGTCTAAAACATTTTATGACACAAGTACACCCATTCAACCGAATGAAGGGTTTAGCTACGATTATCCATGGAAGAGGACACCATAGCTAAGTACTTGAAAAGTAAAGGTTTTGAAAGACAGGAAAAGTAAAGGTTTGAAAGTAAAAATAAGGAAAGTAAAGTTGCAGTTTTGAAAGACAGGAAAGTAAAGGTTTTGAAAGTAAAGACAAGGAAAGTAAAATTGCAGTTTTGAAAGACAGGAAAGTAAAGTTTTCGAAAATAAAAGACAGTAAAGGAAAGGGGTGAGTACTTCAAGAACCGACAAGAGTACTCAAGAACAGTGAAAAGTAAAGACAAGCTTGAGTACTTCAAGAACCCACAAGAGTACTCAAGAACTACTAGAATACTCAAGAACCAACAGGAGTATTATAGATTTAAAACAAGTGTTTACAATAGTGCCCAAAATCTAGAGAGATAAGTGACTTGTGTTTGTGATGTTGGAATTGTGGATGATTTACAAAGGGAATGAGGCATGATATTTATAGGCTAAGGGAGGTGAGTTTTGTGGAGGAGATGAGGCCACTTGTCACAAGGGAAGAGGAGGAGGAGAAAGCCATCAAGGTGAGTCATCATCTCCAAAAGTCATCGGAAGATATTTGTTTCTTAAATCCATCGGTTTGACCGGAATCTGACCGGAGCTTTGGCCGGAGCTTCTTGGATTTTGGAGAGTGTATTCTGAATGAAATTGTCATTCTAAGATGATCTCAAGAAGGAAGTTAAGCCAAATTCTGCCCCGAACATGGTCGAAATCCCAAATCGGCTGAAATTGCCCTTGTTTGGCCTTTACCGGGCTCGGTGCCTTTGTATTGCGTTCCTGTCCAAATGCCGACTGTTCTAGCATATTTGAGTGATTCCAAGTCGGTTCTTGAAAGTTGGAATTTGGTCGTGACCTGGAATGACTTGTAATTCATTTTCAGCTTTAAAACTCCTCCTTAGCCTGTATTCTTTCTAGACTTCAAAATACCCTGTAGATAAATATCGGAACTAACAAGCAAAAGTTAAATAGACAAAGAGTCTAATTTGGTAGGTTTAACTGTGTTTATGATTCATACAATTATGATCCATCAAGTAGTAATGCATGAATTAGGATAAATCTAGTCCCACAGTCTCACTTTCATATTTTAAAAGCTTACTTAGTGTGCCGCCCTTTAATAGCATTGTTCGGGACGAACAACTAAAAGTGTGAGGGGTGATCTGATGGACCATAATTATACGAATCATAAACACAGTTAAACCCACCAAATTAGACTATTTTTCTATTTAACTTTTGCTTGTTAGTTCCGATATTTATCTAAAGGGTATTTTGGAGCCTAGAGAGAATACACGCTAAGGAGGAGTTTTTAAGCTGAAAATATATTACGAGTCATTCGAAGGTCACGACCAGATGCCGACTGTACAAATCTTATGATCCTGACGTGGAATCACTCAAAACAAATCCAACCGAAGAGCAACCAGAGTCAGTCCGGAGCTGAAAGGACCGATGGCTTTTGTGGATAAGCTCACAAAACTCACAAACTCCTCTCCTTCCTTCCACATGGGCGGCTAAAGCCACAAGCCTCTCCTCTTTGGACACATGGGGGCGGCTAAGGGGAGGATGATGTCATCCGATGGCTTTTGTGAGCTTCCTCCCATCTTGTGACAAGTGTCCTCATCTCATCCACATCCATCTCCTCTCCTTGGCTATAAATAGAGCTCATCTCTTCACTTGTAAATAATCCACAAAAAATCACAAATCCTCCATAGTTACTTATCTCTCTAGAATTTTGGGCACTTTTGTAAGCTTTTGTTAAATCTATAATACTCCTGTTGGTTCTTGAGTATTCTAGTAGTTCTTGAGTACTCTTGTCGGTTCTTGAAGTACTCAAGCTTGTCTTTACTTTTCACTGTTCTTGAGTACTCTTGTCGGTTCTTGAAGTACTCACCCCTTTCCTTTACTGTCTTTTAGTTTCAAAACCTTTACTTTCCTGTCTTTCAAAACTGCAACTTTACTTTCCTTGTCTTTACTTTCAAAACCTTTACTTTTCCTGTCTTCCAAAACCTTTACTTTTCAAGTACGTAGCTATGATATCCTCTTTCATGGATAATCGTAGCTAAACCCTTCATTCGGTTGAAGGGGTGTACTTGGATCATAAAATGTTTTAGACCCTACTCTTAATGCATCTTTGTGTTCAAAACTTGTTCTATGTGCCATATATTAGGTTAGAACTTCCAAGGCTGAGTGGATGCTTTAACGGGCAAACCTCTTCCGTGGGGTTCGTGAACATACTCAGGTAAGTGGATGCTTTAACGGGCAAAGCTTATCTGAGGAGTTCGACTTATCTAAAACACCATTTGGTTGATCGTAACTGAAGATCAAATGGATGCACATAAGGCTAAGATACTTCGAAAGGAGGAATTAGTCTAAATAGAACAAGTGTTCTAAACGATGTTGCAAGTCTTGTGCTAGAAATAGCCTCGATTCATCTTTGAACACCTAGTATGATCATTAGCGGTCAATGATAAACAGACTATGATACAAGGCCCCTAAGACCGAATACTTTCCTTAGATTAAAAGACCACCTGCATTTACTTTCTTAGTATAAACTGCCTTATCAACTGCTCACCTCCCGGAAGACTTGCCAATCACGCAACAACCGCTGTAAGTCTTCTCCCTTTTATTTTCAGTATTTACTGTTCTGTCATTTACTTTTCCGCACTAAAAACCAAAACCAACCAAAAAACACTTACTTTTCCGCACTAAAACCTCAATCAACCTAAAACACGCTCCCTCCCTGTACGATCCCTCAAAGAACAACTTATCCCCCTAATTCCCTTGGGTTCGACCCCTACTTACCACTTGCTACCCAGTAGTGAAGTCGCGAGTAGCGGACTTATAAATTAATTCTTGACATTTGCACACGACGACTATGCGTCCGTCATACTGCCGGTAGGGAGGTTGGTAGAATGACTGAGCTAATTGCTGTGCGGCTTGTTGTGTCTCCCTCGGAGGATGGTTGTCGTTCCGCCAGCTTGGATTGGTTGCTTGATTATACTGCCAGTTTGGTCCGGCTCTGTCGTTACTGTTGTTGTTGTTGTATCCTCGGTATCCTACCACTGCGTTCACTTCTCCCGGTTCTTCTACTATTAATGTTGGGCATGCGTTAGTCTTGTGGTCTGTAGAACCGCAAAATTTGCAAGGTTTCACTTGAGCTGGCTGCCTTCGTAGGATCTGAACCATCATTTCCTCCATTTGTTTCATCTCCTCTGGCATAGAGTTCATCGGTGTTTCTTCAGCCTTTGCCACATTCTTTGTTCGGGAGAATTCTTCCTGCCGAGTTATCTCTTCTCTGAATCGGGCATTTTCAGCAATGTCGGTGATGAAATTCCTTATGCCACTCAGTGATAGATTCATCATGGATCCTTCGGCTGAGGCATCCAGGAGCATTTTGTCTAAGGGTCTCAATCCATCAATGAGGTATTCGATGATGAGTTTCTCGGGCAGTCCAAGGGTGCAGCAGCTTCTCTCCAGGCGATTGAATTTCTCCAGGTAATCGTACATGGTTTCATTGGGCCCTTGCTTGATATCCTGTAGTTGCCTCCTTACTTGCATTGCTCTTCCTGCTGGGTAGTATTTGTCTAGGAATTTATTTTGCATCTGAGCCCATGTTCTGATGCTACCAGAAGGGAATGAAAGGAACCAGTTGTTCGCCGAGTCAGTGAGGGAAAAGTAGAATGCTTTTAACTTGAAGTCGTCTACGTTCACGCCATTGGGTTTTAGGTTTTGGCAAATGTCGTGTAAGCGTTGGAGATGAGTTGTTGCTGATTCTCCACGAGTGCCTGATAACTTGGGCAGGTTGTGGACCACTGATGTGTTGATGGTGATGTTTTCTAGTTCAGGGCCCTCGTAAATGCACCACGGCTGATTTCTGAAATCTGGTGCCGACAGTTCTCCCATAGTAGGTTAACGGAATTTGTTATCCCCATAGTAGTCATCAAAGATCGGTTCTCGCCTTGGTACTTGTCGAGGTGGGGGATGTCTAGGGGGTTGCACTGGACAAGCTTCATTTCGGTCCTCGGGTGGTCCTTGGTTTCTTCGAATGGCCTCCCTATTACGACCTCTTTGGTTTCTGATGAGTTATTCAGGTTCGTCAATAAATGGAGGCGGCGCCTCATTGGTTCGATCGTACAAGTTCATCTCGTCGTCATCCTGATAGTCATGGTGGCTTCCTTCGCGAGTCATGGTTATGCAGAAACGGGTACAAAAGAAAAGAACAACTAGTCAGAAAGCTAACTCCCCGGCAACAGCGCCAATTTTGACGGAGCCACCGCACCGTCGTTAAAGTGCAATGTCTCTGTGCAAAAATAAATTTATAAGTCCGCTACTCGTACTCTACTATTGGGTAGTAAAGCGGTAAGTAGGGGTCGAACCCAAGGGAATTAGTTGATAGTTGTTCTTTCAAAGATGGAAATTAAGACAGTTAGGGGTTGGTTGTGATTTTAGTACTGAAAGTAGCGTGGGTTGGTTGTGATTTTAGCACTGGAAAGTAAATGACTGAAAGTAAAGAAAGTAAATACGAGACTAAAAGTAAATACTGAAAAGTAAAGTGCTTGAAGGACAAGACTTGCTGAAAGAAATTGCTTGAAGGACAAGACTTGCGGAAAGTAAGTAGTTGATATGGACTGAAAGTAAAGTTACTGAAAGTAAATGACTGGAAAGTAAGCAGTTGATAGTAAGACTGAAAGTAAATGACAGGTGATGTTTGAATTTAAGGAAAGATTCGGTATCAGGGGCCTTGTATCATAGTCCGTTTATCATTGACCTCTAATGATCATACTATGTGTTCAAAGATGTATCACGGCTATTTCTAGCACATGACTTGCCACATCATTTAGAACACTTGTTCTATTTTGACTAATTCCTCCTTTCGAAGTATCTTAGCCTTATGTGCATCCATTTGATCTTCAGTTACGATCAACCAAATGGTTTTTTTAAAAGAGGTTGAACTCCTCAGATAAGCTTTGCTCGTTAAAGCCTCCACTTGCCCGAGTATGTTCACGAGCCCCACGGAAGAGCTTTGCCCGTTAAAGCATCCACTCAACCTTGGAAGTTCTAACCTAATATGTGGCACATAGAACAAGTTTTGAACACAAAGAAACATTTAAGAGAAGGGTCTAAAACATTGTATGATACACGCACTCCCCTTCAACCTAATGAAGAGTTTAGCTACGAATATCCATGGAAGAGGACATCATAGCTAAGTGCTTGAAAGTAAAGGTTTTCAAAAGACAGGAAAGTAAAGTTTTTGAAAGTAAAGACATGAAAGTAAAAGGAGAATACTCGAGAACCGACAGGAGTAAACTCAAGAACAGGAAAAGTAAAGACAAGCTTGAGTACTTCAAGAACCGACAAGAGTACTCAAGAACAACTTGGAACTTCAATATCAAAGTGGTGTGTTTTACATGGATTGTGCCCAAAATCTAGAGAACTTCTCTCACTAACCAAGAACTATGGAGGTTTGTGGATTGTGGGATGATGATACAAGGAGATGAAGGCTCTATTTATAGGCATGGGGAGAAGATGAGAGCTCAACACATGTCACAAGGGGAATGGAGGGGAGGAAAGCCGCCGGGGTGGAGGTGGCAAGCTCAAAGCCGCCGGGCCACATGTCTTCTCCTTCTTGAAGCCGGCGGCCATGAGGTGGAGGGAGTGGGTGAGAGCTTTGTGAATTATTCCCCAAAAGGCATCGGGTCCTTTCAGCTCCGGACTGACTCTGGTTACCCTTCGGTTGGACTTGTTTTGAGTGATTCCACGTCAGGTTTATGAAAGTTGTACAGTCGGAATCTGATCGTGGCCTGGAGTGACTTGTAATCCATTTTCAGCTTTAAAACTCCTCCTTAGCTTGTATTCTCTCTAGACTTCAAAATACCCTGTAGATAAATATCGAAACTAACAAGCAAAAGTTTACAAGACAAAGAGTCTAATTTGGTGGGTTTAACTATCTTAATGAATCATATAAATATGGTCCATCACCCGCCCCTTGCATAAACGCTGCACGGTGGAGCCAACTCTAACCCCAAGTAACCCGAAGCGCTAGCCTCCAGTGTCTTTACATAACCACATAGCATGAGATCCGGTCCCTTGGGTGCTTGTCAAGCCTCTCTAGGGCATTTATGTCAACTCCACATCCTACATTTATCTTGGCACGCAAGGATAAACAGAAAGTTAAATACACATGTTTCTACACAGTTTTGATTTCACAAGGAAATACATGAATTCGGATCTATTTATTTCACATTATCAAGGTTATATCCTCAAAAAGTTAATTTTAAGGGAAAAGGAAAACATACTGACTTATATGTACAACGACTATCCTCACCCCACACTTTTGAACAAAGCCGTGCCTCACGGCACGACTTAGTTCAAAACACACATGCAAGCATTCAATCAAAAGAAAGCAAATGACATCAAAAGGAAAAGTGCTAATAGAACTCCCATATAGCGTTATTGCTCAGTCGTGGTTATAGGAGCAAACGACAGGGCCTGGTCTGGCTAAATTCGGCTGATGGCTGAGGGAGTTCGACTGGGAACCGGTTCCTCGGGAGTAGCCCAATACTTCTCGGGCGCCACCCGGGCTCTCTTGAACTTGTTCCCAGACCCGGTTCTTGCACAATTAACCATTCCTTCTATATGCAAAAGAGAGGTGAGAACGACTTAAGACTAAAACTAAGTAAAATGAACTAAAAAGAACTAAACGACGCATAAAAAATGCAAATGCCAGGTTACCTCCCGGCTAGTGCCTTTGTTTAACGTCGTTGGCTCGACGGTACCTTACTCATGCGGGATCTGGTGGCACGGCTAGGTCATAATGTTGCGGTGTCAAGTCGACCTCGCCATGGTAATGTTTGACCCGCTGCCCATTCACCTTGAATTGGCTTCCATTCTCCGGGCTTTCCAACTCAAGTGTCCCATGGTTGAATTCCTTAGTCACGGTGTAGGGGCCGGTCCATCTTGATTTCAGCTTGCCGGGCATCAACTTCAGCCGTGAGGAGAAGACTAGCACTTGTTGTCCTTCCTCAAATGAGTGCCGGAGGATGAATTTGTCATGGTACAATGTGGTCCGCGCTTTGTAGTCCATTTGCCCTTATAGGCCTCAAGTCGCAACTCCTCAAGCTCGCATAGTTGAAGCTTCCTATCCATTCCGACGGCCTTCAAATCCGGATTGCAATGCTTGAGCGCCCAGTAGGCTTTATGCTCCAACTCCACCGGGAGGTGGCATGCTTTCCCATATACAAGCCGAAAGGGGGAGGTCCCTATTGGCATCTTGTAAGCCGTCCGATATGCCCAAAGAGCTTCATCTAGCCTTTGACTCCAATATTTCCTCGTCGGCTTCACCATCTTTTCTAAAATCCCTTTGATTTCACGGTTGGAGATCTCCGCTTGACCATTGGTTTGGGGATGATATGCCGTGGACGTCCGGTGGTGGACATGGTAGTGCTTCAAGGTGGCGGCCATCATGCGGTTGCATAAATGAGTTCCTTGGTCGCTGATTATGGCTTTGGGTACTCCATACCTACAAAATAGGTTAGTGCGCAAAAAATCTATGACAGTCTTTGCATCGTCGCACCTAGTGGCCTTAGCCTCTACCCATTTCGACACATAATCTACAGCAACTAGAATGTAAGTATAACCGCATGAAACTGGGAATGGCCCCATGAAATCAATGCCCCAAATGCCAAAGACATCATTGACCAAGATGGGCACTTGGGGCATCTCATTTCTAGCCGACACATTTCCTACTCTTTGACACCTATCACACTTCTTACACTTTTCATAAGCATCTCTAAATACACTCGGCCAAAAGAAGCCGCTATCTAGGATTTTCCTAGCGATTCTCTTAGGCCCGAAGTGTCCTCCAAATGCAAACTCAAGGCAGAAGCTAATAACAGAAGCTATTTCACTATCAGGGATGCATCTCCTAAGCATTTGATTTACTCCTATTTTCCATAAATAAGGATCATCCCATAAGTAAAATCTAGCATCATGCCTAAGTTTCATGCACTGTGCTTTAGTAAAAGAGGGAGGAAATGTACCTCCTACTTGGTAGTTGACGATTGGAGCATACCATGGCACCTTGGTTGAGACTTTATAGAGATGCTCATCTGGAAACGACTCGGTGATTTGCCCTTCTTCCTTTTCTCAGACAATCCGGCTCAGATGGTCAGCCACCATATTCTCAATCCCCTTTTTGTCCCTAATCTCCACATCAAACTCTTGCAGTAGGAAGATCCACCGTATGAGCTTTGGCTTGTCCTCCTTCTTCTTCATCAGGTATCGGATGGCAGCATGGTCCGAGAAGACTATCACTTTTGCTCCGAGTAAGTAGGATGTGAACTTTTCTAGAGCAAACACCACGGCCAAGAGCTCCTTCTCGGTAGTGGAGTAGTTCCTTTGGGCTGCATCTAAGGTCCTTGAGGCGTAGTAGATGATGACCGCCTTCTTATCAACTCTTTGGCCGAGAATCGCCCCCACAGCAAAGTTGCTAGCGTCGCACATGATTTCAAATGGCTGTTCCCAATCCGGTGTTCGGATGATGGGTGTGCTAGTGAGGGCCTTCTTGAGCTCATCAAAGGCTTCCTTACATGACTTGGTGAATTCAAAAGGAACTTCTTTTTGGAGAAGAGTGGATAGAGGCAATGCCTTCTTGGAGAAGTCCTTGATGAATCGTTGGTAGAATCCCGCATGCCCAAGGAATGACTTGATGTCTCACATCGTGGAGGGGTATGGTAGAGTCATGATCAGGTCGATTTTTGCCTTGTCCACTTCTATGCCTTCTTGTGAGACGACATGTCCCAGGACTACTCTGTGTGTTACCATGAAGTGGCACTTCTCATAATTGAGCACTAAGTTCATTAACACACATCGTGCCAGAACCGTGCTCAAGTTATTCAGGCAAGCGTCGAATGTGTCTCCATAGATGGTGAAGTCGTCCATGAAGACTTCGATGAATGTTCCAATCATGTCCGAGAAGATGCTGGTCACTGATGGGGCATATTTATATGACTCGTTGAATTAGTTAAACCCACCAAATTAGACAATTTATCTTGACATATTTCACTTGTTAGTCCCATTTTGCTCTACAGGCTATGTTGAGGTTTAGGGAAGAAACCAGCTTAAAAGAGGAGTTTTATGCTAGAATTAAATTACAAGCTGATCGGGCCAGTAGGTGACCGAGGAGCCCAGTCAGCGCCCGAGAAAGCCCCAGGCGTTACCGAGCATCAGTACCGGGCCGCGACCAAGAAATACCGGGTCGCGCCCCAGGTCGATATCCGAGCGGTCTCGGGTGAGGCCCGAGAGTCATCACTAAAGAAATAAGGGCGCGCCCCAGAACAGCGCCGGGCATCACTGCTGTGTGCTCGCAGGCGCGCTGAGGTTCACAACCGAGACAGGCGCCCGAGCACATCCGAGACAGGCGCCCGAGCACATCCGAGACAGGCGCCCGAGCGCATTCGAGACAGGCGCCCGAGCGCGCCCGAGGCAAGCGCCCGGCCAAGCGCCGAGTAGAACTTTTTTCCGACCAAAACTCAGGCGAAGTTCCAGTTACTTGCTAGGTCCGATGTCCATTGGAAGCATCTTGCTCTAAGAGCAGCTTGCCTGGTGAAGCACCTTGCTCAAGGGATGCCACACTTAGCACCAACTAGCTTAAAGGGGGCTAGCTTATGGACGAAGGAAGCTCCAAGAAGTATGGCACTTGGCACCAGCTAGCTTATATTGCGGCTAGCTTAAGGATGAAGGAAGCTCATAAGAAGACCACACGCACCAGCTAGCTTAAAGACGGCTGGCCAATGAGAAGCATTACTTCTCCATGAAGCAACCGCCACCCATGCCTATAAATAGAAGAGCTCCATCCCTTTCTTAGTGTGTGCGATTTTAGTAATAGTTGTAGAAACTTAGGAAGGGAAACGAGAACTTGTGGGTTGAAACACTTGTAGTTCTTTACACTAGCAATCAAAAGCTTAATTCTCCTCTACTCACTCTTGTTTACTTTTGGTTCCAATGGTTATGATATTCACTCCCATGAGTATTCGTAGCTAAATTTCCATTCGGTCGAAGGAGTTCTTATACTATGAAACCGTTCTAGACCCTTGCTTTCATGTTACTTTAATGTTCTAGCTAGTTCTTGTGCCTTCGGGGTGAACATAACAAGGAAGAGTGGATGCTTGAAATGGCAAAGCTCTTCCGAGTAGTTCATTCCCTCTATAGTCGCTTGGTTTGTTCGGAAATGAGGGATCAAGCGATTGCACTTAGGTTAATATACCTTGAAATGGGGTATTAGCCTAGCTAGAACTAGTAAGCTTTGTCTTGAAATGGAAAAGCCGGAGGTACAAATGCTTGAAATGGCTTTGTTTGGAGTTATGTCTTGAAATGGAATAATTCACTCCCTAGAACATTTGGTTAAATCCTTGGAGGTCGATGATGAACGGGGACCTAATATAAGACTCCTAAGACCGGATTCCTTCTCTTAAAAAGAACCACCTTTTCATTACTTGCACTTTACTTTCTCGCACATTTAGTTCTTGTCATTAATTTCCCAAGACTTGGACCTTCAAGCATTGCAAGACTTGGACCTTCAAGCAACTTATTTTCACGCACTTTACATTTCTCGCACATTTATTTTCAGTCATTTACCTTTCAAGATCTTTATTTTCAGCACTAAACCTCAACCAAAAACCCCAATTGTCTTTACTTTATTTATTGCTTTCAAAAGAACAATTGTTTCCAACCAACTTCTCTTGGGTTCGACCCCTACTTACCGCTTGCTATCATTAGTGAGCCACTAAAGTAGTGGAATTATAAATGTAAATTTGCAGGTCACGACGACAGCCTGTCAAATTTTGGCGCCGTTGCCGGGGAAGTTAGTGTATTGGAAAATTGTTCTTCTTTTTCTTTTTCTTTAGTTTTTGCTCGTTAACCATGTCTCGTACAGGAAGCCATCATGAGGACGAGGAAATTGATGACGATGTGAACCAGGTTGTCCGAGATAACGAGGGACCACCCCCATTTATAGACAACCCGGAACAGCTCATCTGGAACCACAATCGAGCCATCAGGGAAGCGGCCCGGTTAAATCAAGGGATACTCCAAGGCAGAGTTGGAGCTGCGCCGAGGCAACAACCGAGGGAACAGCCGAGGCAACAGCCAAGGGAACACCCGAGACAGCCCCCGTTACATCGGCAAATGCCGAGGCAACACCCAGTCTTCGATGAATACTATGCGGACGAAGTTCTCCGTGAACCTACTATGGGAGAGCTCTCGGTGCCCGATTTCGGAACCCAGCCGTGGTGCATAGATGAAGACCCGGACCTCGAGAACATCGCTATAACACATCGGTGGTCCATAACTTGCCAAAGTTCTCGGGAAATCAGGGAGAATCTGCTACTACTCATCTTCAACGTTTACATGGCATTTGCCAAAATTTAAAACCTTATGGAGTAGATGTGGATGATTTTAAATTAAAAGCATTTTATTTCTCCCTTACTGACTCGGCGAACGATTGGTTCCTCTCCTTACCTTCAGGTAGCATTCGAACATGGGCCCAAATGCAAAAGAAATTTGCGGATAAGTACTATCCAGCAGGAAGGGCGATGCAAGTAAGGAGATAGTTGCAAGAGATAAGGCAAGGGCCTAATGAGACCATGTATGAGTACCTAGAAAAGTTCAACCACTTGGAGCGAAGTTGCTGCACTCTTGGGTTGCCTAAGAAACTCATCATCGAGTACTTACTTGATGGCCTAAAGCCCCTCGACAAAAATCTCTTAGATGCCTCGGCTGGAGGATCGATGATGAACCTACCACTGAGCGGCATAAGGGAGCTTGTCACTAGTGTTGCGGAGAACGCCCGGTTTAGGGAAGAAACGACTCGATAAGAAGAGTTTTCCCGCGCCAAGAACGTAGCAAAGGCCGAGGTACCAATGAGTTCCTTGCCCGAGGAAATGAAGCAGATGAAGGAGATGATGATTCAGCTCCTACGAAGGCAGCCAGCTCAGATGAGGCCTTGTGAGTTTTGTGGTGGTTTGGACCATAAAACCGACACTTGCCCGACGTTGATGGACAATGACCCGGAGGAAGTGAACGCAATAGGTGGATATCAAGGGTACAATAGCAGCGACCGAGCCGGCAGTTCGGGCAGGCGCCCGGATAGAATTGGCCGAGCGACTCGAGATAGTTCGGGTAGGCGCCCGGACAAAACTGGCGATACGACAACAATGCCCCGAGGAGAACGCAACAGGCCGCGCCTCAACCGGCTCAGCAATTCTATCAACCGCCTCACCGGCAATACAACCAGGGCGGACCAGGCCAATATCCGCCGAAAGGACCGAATCAGTACCAGGCCGGTCCGAGCCAGCAAGGCCCGAGCAAGCCGCTCGAGGAAATTGTGAAGGACCTGTCCAACATGGTGCATCAATTCATGGCGAAAACCGATGGAGCAATAGCAGACTTGGGCAAGCAAATGTCCCAGCTGGCCACCGAGGTGTCCGAGCTAAAGAATGAATCAGGCCGGCTCCCCTCGGAAACGATCCAAAACCCGAAAGGGATTGTCAACATGATAAAGACATCGGACGTAAAGGTGGCACATGAGGAAGCAGCTCAACTGATGAAACCACGACGTGGGGCCGAAGCTTACAAAACTACGATCAAGCACTATACCCGCAGGCGCCCACCGAATTGGAATCAAGAAGAAGACCGGCCCAGTGATGGAAAAACTTGGGTCACACAAGCGGACAATGGGTGCTATGCATTTACCGTCAACATGACACCACCGCCAATCACGCACTATGACGTGCCACCATCTGGGTGGGATGATGAGGGTCAAGAGTCGTCTTACCCTATAAAGACCATTGCCTCCAAGGATCGTGCAAACCAAAAGAAAAAGGTGGAAAAGGACATAGAATCGAGGAATAAGCAAAATGGCCTGATAACGAGTAAACCCCTCACCTGGAATCACGAGGCGCAACTGGACACAAGCAAGGACCCTGGGGCTTTTACAGTCTCATGTGGTATTGGCAGAGACACGGTTCATCATTGCCTAATTGATCTTGGCGCTGCAGTTAATGTCTTGCCGTACCCACTATTTTGCTCTCTGGGGCTAGGTCCATTAAAGCCACCCAAGTTATCTCTCGAGTTGGGGGACAAGTCGTGTGTCCATCCAGTTGGAATGCTAGAGAAAGTAATGCTCCGTGTGGAAAAGCTAGTCGTTCCTACGGATTTTTATGTGATACCAATTGGGAATGCCAGTAAAGACGACCCTCCAACACTCATATTGGGCAGGCCATTTCTCTACATCACGAAGGCAAAGATCGACATGAGCGAAGGCACATTATCCCTCGCCTTCGGTGGTAAAATTTAAAACTTCAACGTCTATAATAACAGCCGCCCGGATGCGAAGAAACCACCGGAATCATCGAGACCTAGCCCGAGCACACCACGTCACAAGAGTTCGGGGAGGGTCAAAGCAAGGATCAATGCGAGAGCCGCGGCTAAATTTGACCTAGCCGAGCCACCAGACCCGACATAAGCAAGGTATCGTCGAGCCAACGACGTTAAACAAAGGCACTTGCCGGGAGGTAACCCGGCACATTTTTGTGTTCAAACGGCATTTTATTTTAATTTAGGTTTAATTCGTACTCATCCCCTCGCATTTGGAAGGAATTTGATCTTTTGTGCAGGAACAACAGTCGCGCTCGAGAATGACCGGGCTTCACCCGAGAAAGACCGGGTCGCGACCGAGAAATACCGGGGACGCGCCCGAGGAACACCGAGGTGCGCCCGAGAAATCCAGTTTCCCTACCGAACTTCCTAGAGCTTCAACCGAATCTGGCCGAACCAAGGGCCTGTCGTTTGCTCCTACGTCCATGACTTGGCAACGACGACACCACAAGGGAGTTCGAAACTTTTTCTCTTATGTCATTTCCTTTCCAAGTCCCCATATTCTTTTTGTCTTTTGAACCAAGTCGTGCTGCGAGGCACGGCTTTGTTCAAAAGTGTGGGGTGAGTCATTACACATAGTAATCAGCATGTTTTCCTTTTTCCTTAGTTTTTATCTTTTTGCAACTCTTGAATATAAGCTTCATGATGTGAAATAGATGGATCCAAATTCATGCATGTCCTTGTGAGATCTAAATTGCATGAAAACTTTAGAACTTAACTTCTTATTTGTCTTTACGTGCCGAGATAAATAGGGATGTGGAGTTGACAGAAAACACCCTAGTAAGGTTTGACAAGCACTCGGAGGGCCGGGTCTCACTATATGGTTGTCCGAAGTTAATGGAGGTTAGCACTTCGGGTTATTTGGGTTTCGAGTAGACTCCGCCATGCAGCGTTTATGCCAGAGGCGGGACGGGAATCAAACCATCCTATCTCTAGTTCGAGTAGCCGGGAAAATAGCCGAGTGACCCTCGTCTTGACCCGCGCGAAAGGGCAAGGATGAGAAAAAGCGGGGAGGCATTTCCATATGCTCTCGGGCAATGATTGGACCTCCCAAGAGTGAAGACGAACAAGCAGTTCACAAAAGAGCAAAGCTCAAGAAATCAAAGGCCAAAGGCCAAATTGTGAAGGTTTTAACCAAGGCAAAAAGTGAAGCATCCAAATTCAATATCAAAGGCCGAAGGCCAAGTCACTACAAATGCTGTTCTTCCAAACAATATAAAAGACTCGACCCATTTAGCCCGAATAAATCATGTGCTAGAGAAAGCTACGGAAGATAACCATGTAGCCGAGTCCAGTCCGAAGAGTGCGTACAAGAACCTAAAAAAGGGCTATCTCCAATACCTTCAAATTGGTTTGCATCACGGCTCGGAGGTACAAGTATTAAGTTACCTTCTAAATTTTAAACACACTTTATTTTGACATCAAGTGATGCATGAATAGGAAAAGTCTAGACTAGCACTCTAACATTCATGTCTAGGACCTTTATATATTTGTTGCCTCTTCTCACTAGCCTTGTTCGGGACGACCAAGTGTAAGTGTGGGGTGATCTGATGGGGCATATTTATATGACTCGTTGAATCAGTTAAACCCACCAAATTAGACAATTTATCTTGACATATTTCACTTGTTAGTCCCATTTTGCTCTACAGGCTATGTTGAGGTTTAGGGAAGAAACCAGCTTAAAAGAGGAGTTTTATGCTAGAATTAAATTACAAGCTGATCGGGCCAGTAGGTGACCGAGGAGCCCAGTTAGCGCCCGAGAAAGCCCCAGGCGTTACCGAGCTTCAGTACCGGGCCGCGACCGAGAAATACCGGGTCGCGCCCCAGGTCGATATCCGAGCGGTCTCGGCTGAGGCCCAAGAGTCATCACAAAAGAAATAAGGGCGCACCCCAGAACAGCGCCGGGCATCACTGCTGTGTGCTCGCAGGCGCGCTGAGGTTCACAATCGAGACAGGCGCCCGAGCACATCCGAGACAGGCGCCCGAGCACATCCGAGACAGGCGCCCGAGCGCATCCGAGACATGCGCCCGAGCGCGCCCGAGGCAAGCGCCCGGCCAAGCGCCGAGTAGAACTTTTTTCCGACCAAAACTCAGGCGAAGTTCCAGCTACTTGCTAGGTCCGATGTCCATTGGAAGTATCTTGCTCTAAGAGCAGCTTGCCTGGTGAAGCACCTTGCTCAAGGGATGCCACACTTGGCACCAACTAGCTTAAAGGCGGCTAGCTTATGGACGAAGGAAGCTCCAAGAAGTATGGCACTTGGCACCAGCTAGCTTATATTGCGGCTAGCTTAAGGATGAAGGAAGCTCATAAGAAGACCACACGCACCAGCTAGCTTAAAGACGGCTGGCCAATGAGAAGCATTACTTCTCCATGAAGCAACCGCCACCCATGCCTATAAATAGAAGAGCTCCATCCCTTTCTTAGTGTGTGCGATTTTAGTAATAGTTGTAGAAACTTAGGAAGGGAAACAAGAACTTGTGGGTTGAAACACTTTGTAGTTCTTTACACTAGCAATCAAAAGCTTAATTCTCCTCTACTCACTCTTGTTTACTTTTGGTTCCAATGGTTATGATATTCACTCCCATGAGTATTCGTAGCTAAATTTCCATTCGGTCGAAGGAGTTCTTATACTATGAAACCGTTCAAGACCCTTGCTTTCATGTTACTTTAATGTTCTAGCTAGTTCTTGTGCCTTCGGGGTGAACATAACAAGGAAGAGTGGATGCTTGAAATGGAAAAGCTCTTCCGAGTAGTTCATTCCCTCTATAGTCGCTTGGTTTGTTCGGAAATAAGGGATCAAGCGATTGCACTTAGGTTAATATACCTTGAAATGGGGTATTAGCCTAGCTAGAACTAGTAAGCTTTGTCTTGAAATGGAAAAGCCGGAGGTACAAATGCTTGAAATGGCTTTGTTTGGAGTTATGTCTTGAAATGGAATAATTCACTCCCTAGAACATTTGGTTAAATCCTTGGAGGTCGATGATGAACGGGGACCCAATATAAGACTCCTAAGACCGGATTCCTTCTCTTAAAAAGAATCACCTTTTCATTACTTGCACTTTACTTTCTCGCACATTTACTTCTTGTCTTTAATTTCCCAAGACTTGGACCTTCAAGCATTGCAAGACTTGGACCTTCAAGTAACTTATTTTCACGCACTTTACATTTCTCGCACATTTATTTTCAGTCATTTACCTTTCAAGATCTTTATTTTCAGCACTAAACCTCAACAAAAAACCCCAATTGTCTTTACTTTATTTAATGCTTTCAAAAGAACAATTGTTTCCAACCAACTTCTCTTGGGTTCGACCCCTACTTACCGCTTGCTATCATTAGTGAGCCACTAAAGTAGTGGAATTATAAATGTAAATTTGCAGGTCACGACGACAGCCTGTTAGTCACCACCCTTTGAAAAGTCCCCGGAGCATTGCATAGACCAAACGACATCCTTCGGAAGGCAAATGTACCGAATGGGTAGGTGAATGTTGTCTTCTCTTGGTCCTCTGGTGCTATATGAATTTGATTGTAGCCCGAGAACCCATCCAAGAAGCAGAAGTATGGTTTGCCCGCCAGTCGATCTAGCATTTGGTCAATGAATGGAAGAGGGAAATGGTCTTTTCTTGTGACGGCATTCAACTTTCTGTAGTCAATGCACATTCTCCAGCCATTCTTGATCCTTGTCTTAATCATCTTGCCTTTGGCATCTTCCTCGACCGTGATCCCAGTTTTCTTCGGGACCACATGGACCGAGCTCACCCATTGGCTGTCCGAGATGGGGTACACGACATCCGCATCCAGTAGCTTCTGAATCTCCTTCTGGACGATCTCCATCATGACTGGGTTGAGTCGTCGTTGAGGCTCTCTTGATGGCTTAGCTCCATCCTCTAGTAGAATGCGGTGCATGCATACAGCCGAGCTGATTCCTCTCAAGTCGGCTAGAGTCCATCCAATGGCCAACTTGTGCCGACTTAGCACTTCCACCAAACGACGCTCTTGTTCTGCTTCCAAGCCCCTCTTGATGATCACCGTAAGTGTGTTGTTCTCCCCTAGGAATGCGTACTTCAAATGCCCGGGCAGGGGCTTCAATTCTACCTCGGGTGCCTGCACAATTGAAGGTAAAAAGACATTAGATTTAAACAATCGCACCTCATTTACTTCATACCTTGGTGTAAGAGGCTCCAAGATCATCAAGTGGGATAGCGCCTCATGAACACCCTCGGCCAACTCATAAGAGTTCTCATGCGAGTACTTGGCTCCATTGATTGTGAGTTCTAGAGGATCCGTTCTTAGTTCTGGTTGGACTTCTTGGACTAGGTCATCCAAAGTATCAAGAGCATGGACAACCTCAAACTCCATGGGGTGCTTCATTGCTCGGAATATGTCAAAGCTAAACACCTCTCCTTCTACCTCCATTGAGAGCATCGCACTACCGCAGTCTATTTTCATTTTTGACGTTTTGAGAAATGGTCGGCCGAGAAGGATAGGTGCATGGTCTGTTGGCCCGCCATTCTCCATTGTAAGGACGTAGAAGTCCACCGGAAACACCAACTCTCCCACTTGGACCAAAACATCTTCAATTTTGCCCTCGGGCTGTTTGCATGACCGGTCTGCCAGTTGGATAGTGAGACCGGTGGGTTCGAGGGGCCCAATTCGAAGGCATGAGTAAATTGAGAATGGCAAGACATTGATTGAGGCCCCAAGGTCTAGCATGCAGTTCTCGATCCGGATGTTCCCGATTGTGCAGGGAATGGTGTAAGTTCCCGGGTCACCACACTTGGGGGGCACCTTCCGCTGTATGACGGCCGAAACGTTTCTACTCATCAGCTCTTGATCAGTTGGAGTACCTCTTCTCCGATTGGTGCAAAGTTCCTTCAAAAACTTTGCATATCTTGGGATTTGCTTGATGGCTTCCAAGAGGGGGATGTTGATCTCGACCTTGCTGAACAATTCAAATACGTACTTATCCATGACGTGTTGTTTTGGTACTCGGGCTGGCACTGGGAACGGAAGAGTGGCGCTGATCTTGGAAGTCTCGGTCCTGGGCACCGGGCGAGGCCTGCTTTCCTCGGCCGCTGGTACCGGGCCTGGCGTGCTTTCCTCTGCCGCTTCCTGCTTAAGAGTACTGAGAGCCCCGGGCCTGATTTGTTCTTCTTCGGGCACCTTCGTGTTTTTGCCTTCCTCTAGCTCCATGGGTTCAACGACTAGCTTTTTCCCACTCCTAAGAGTCACGGCACACACGTTTCCCTTCGGGTTCTGAATGGTTTGTGAAGGAAGTCGGCCGGGTTCATTATTGAGCGCGGATATTGAGGTAGCGAGCTGGGACATTTGATTCTTCAAGTCTGATATTTCTCCCTTCGTTTCGACTTGGAATTGATGCATAGAACCCGCGAGCTCCTTCACTATATCCTCAAGTGACTTGTTCGGTCCTTGATGATTGCTCGGGCCCGCCTGGTATTTATTCGGTCCCCTTTGCTGACATTGGCCCGTTGGTGGGGCGTTATGGTTGTACTGCCGGCGGGGCGGTCGGTAAGGTTGATGAGCCGGTTGAGGGGTGGCCTGCTGTGTTTCCCTTGGAGGATGGCTGTCGTTTCGCCAATTTTGCCCTGTGTCGTTTCGCCAGTTTGGACTGGAGTCATTTCGCCAATTCTACCCGGTCGCTTGCCCATACTGCCGGCTTGGTCCGGCTCGGTTGTTGTTGTTGTACCCTTGATACCCATCTACTGCATTGACCTCCACCGGGTCCTCCTCTATCAAGGTTGGGCATGCATCAGTCTTGTGGTCCGTAGCACCACAATACTCACAAGGTCTCACTTGAGCTGGCTGCCTTTGTAGGATCTGGATCATCATTTCTTTCATTTGTTTCATCTCCTCGGGCATGGAGTTCACCGGCGTCTCGGCTCTTGCCACGTTCTTGGTTCGGGAAAACTCATCTTGCCGAGTGGTCTCTTCTCTGAACCGGGCATTTTCAGCAACATGTCTGATTAGTTGCCTTATGCCGCTCAATGGTAGGCTCATCATTGACCCTCCAGCCGAGGCATCTAGGAGCCTTTTGTCCAAGGGATTCAATCCATCAATTAGGTAGTCGATGATGAGCTTCTCGGGCAGTCCGAGAGTGCAGCAACTTTGCTCCAAGCGGGTGAACTTTTCTAGGTAGTCGTACATGATTTCATTAGGCCCATGCCTTATGTCTTGCAGCTGCCTCCTTACTTGCATCACCCTTCCCGCCGGATAGTACTTATCCAGGAATTTCTTTTGCATTTGGGCCCACGTTCGGATGCTACCTGAAGGTAATGAAAGGAACCAATCGTTAGCCGAGTCAATAAGGGAGAAGTAGAAGGCCTTCAATTTGAAGTCCTCTACATCTACTCCATAAGGTTTTAAATTTTGGCAAATGCCATGTAAACGTTGAAGATGAGTAGTTGCAGATTCTCCCTGACTTCCCGAGAACTTGGGCGAATTGTGTACTAGGGATGTGTTGATGGCTATGTTCTCAAGTTCAGGGCCCTCGTAAATGCACCATGGCTAGTTTCTGAAGTTTGGGGCCGAGAGTTCTCCCATGGTAGGTTCACGGAGGACGTCGTCCTCATAGTACTCCTCAAAGATGGGCGGCTGCCTCGGCACTTGCTGATGCGGAGGAGGTGGTGGCTGTCTAGGGAGCTGCCTCGAGCCAGCTCCATTTCGGACCTCGAGCGCCCCTTGGTTTCTCCGGGCAGCCTCCCGAATGGCTCGGTTTCAGTCTCGGACGAGTTGCTCCGGGTCGTTATAAAATGGAGGTGGTCCCTCATCATTTCGGCCGAACTGGTTCACCTCGTCGTTAACCTCATCATCATGGTGGCTTCCTGCACGAGACATGGTTATGCAGAAGCAAGCACGAAAACTAAGAAAAAGAAACAAAAAGAAAGAACAACTATCCGATTGCTAACTCCCCGGCAACGGTGCCAAAATTTGACAGGCCGTCGTCGTGGCACTGCAAATTAACAATTTGTAAGTCGGCTACTTTTTGGTTCACTATTGGTTAGTAGATCGGTAAGTAGGGGTCGAACCCAAAGGAGTTATTTGAATGTAGTAGTTCTTATAAAAACGGTAAATAAAGTAAGACAATTGGGGTTGATTGTGGTTTTAAACGGAAAGTAAATACTGAAAAGTGAATTGCTAAAAGTAATGACTGAAAATAAAGGTACTGAAAGTAAAAGTACTGAAATTAAAGGTACTGAAAGTAAAGGAAAGTAAGGACTGAAAGTAATACTTGAAAGGTAATGCGAAAGTAAATGACGAATTTGAAGGTTGTTGAAAGTAAACCTGTAAGTAAAGACAAGTTGGTTTTTTTTATCAAGAGAAAGTATTCGGTCTAGGGGCCTTATATCATAGCTCCGTTCAACAACGACCTCTAATGATCTTACTAAGTGTTCTTAGGTGTGAGTTATTCCATTTCAAGAGATAACTCTAAGTAAGGCTATTTCAAGCACTTACACCACCATCTAGTCCTTTTCAAGACATAGATTACTAGTTCTAGCTAGACTAATACTCCATTGCAAGATGTATTAGTGACAGATGCTTGTCGTCAGAGCAAATGTACAAATAAATTTATAATAGTCCGCTACTCGCAACTATACTACTGGGTAGTACTTGGTAAGTAGGGGTCGAACCCAAAGGAGTCAGTGTGGATTAGTTGTTTTTACGGGATTGTCACGAAAGTAAATACAGTTGGGGGTTGGGTTTGAGTGTTTTGGGAACTGAAAGTAAATTACGACAGTTGATATTACGATTAAAGGAAAGCATTCGGTTTCAGGGGCCTTGTATTATATCCTGTTTATCATTGACCTTTAGTGAACCTACTAAGTATTCAAACGTGTATTAAGGCCATTCCCGGCACTCGATTTGCGTACACTGTCTAGCCTATTCCAAGGACGTAGAGCACTTATTCTATTTAGACTAATACTCCATTCCCGGTTATATTAGCCTACGTGCATCCATTTGATCAATCATTCCCGATCAACCAAATGGTGTTTAAGGGAAGTCAAACTTCTCAGATAAGCTTTGCCATTCCAAGCATCCACTTATCCGTACAAGTTTACGAACCCCCACGGAAGAGTTTTGCCATTCCAAGCGTCCACTCAACCTTGGACGTTCTGACTTAATATATGGCACATAGACACTAAGTTAATAGTCTAAAACATTTTATAATACAAGTGCGCCCCTTAGACCGAACTACTAGTTTAGCTACTATTCATCGCGCTAAACATTATAATTAAGGAATTAAAAACAACAGTTAAATAAATACTAAAAATAATACTTACAACCGTTGAAGCACCAAGGGAGCTATCCTTTATTTCCAAAGCGAAGAACAATTTTATTGAAAATGAAGAGAGGAGGGTTAAGCCCTCTCTCTCTCTCTAAAGTGTGTACAAGTATGGGATGATACAAATGAGGAGGGATGGAGCTCCTTTTATAGCCATGGGAGAGGAAACTTAGTGGCTAAGTTATGGAGATGGAGGGTGGAGATGGCTTGCACTTGTCACATGGAGAGAGGAGGAGGAGATGTGTGGAGGAGAAGCCACCACATGGAGGAGGAAGGAGGAGCCGCCGGCGGCTAAGGGAGGAGGGGTGGTGGTTGTGAAAAGTGGAGGAAGAGGAGAGGAGGAGAGGGGTGTGTGAGGGAGGAGCCGCCCATGTGAGGAGGAGGGTGGAGTTTTGTGTGGTTTTGTGAAGTTTTCACAAAACTATCGGTGTATTTCAGCTCCGGGTTGATTTTAATTTCTCCATGGTTTGATTTGTTTTGAGTGATTCCATGTCAGGATCTTGAGATTTATTCATTCAGCGTCTGATCTTGACCTTGGAATGACTCGTAACATCTTTTCTGCGTAAAAGCTCCTCCTTAGCGTGTATTTATTCCACGCTCCAAAATACCCTGTGGATAAATATCGGAACTAACAACCAGAAGTTAAATAGACAAAGTGTCTAATTAAGGGGGTTTTACTGTGTTTATGATTCGTATAATTTTGGTCCATCAGATCACCCCACACTTTTAGTTGTTCATCCCGAACAATGCTATTAAAGGGCGTACACACAATCTAAGTAAAATATGAAAGTGAGACTGTGGGACTAGATTTATCCTAGTTCATGCATTACTACTTATTACTAAATTAAACTGCGTAAATAAATAGAAGAAACTTAATACTTGTACCTCCGTGTTGAGATGCAAATTATATTGGATGTTTCGAGAGATAGCCCTTTTTAGGCTCCTGGACTGCAACCTCGGGATCGTCTCGTACTATATGGTTTTCTGGTAGCTTTCTCTAACACGTGATTCGGTTCGGGCTTCGATGGTTTGGTCTTTTTGATTTTCTTTTTTGGCGAGGGACAGTTTTTTGTAGTGAATCGGCCTTTGGCCTTTGATTTGACTCTTTGAGTACTTCACTTTTTTGTTCGGTTAAAACCTTCACAATTTTGGGCCTTTGGCCTCTTGATTTGCTTCTTTGAGCTTTTTGCGTCTTTGTGACTTGCTAGTCCATTTTCTCAAGCCTTTCTTTTGGGAGGTCCAATCATCGCCCGCAAGCCTATGTAAATACCTCCCCGCTCCTCTCATCGTTGTCGTTTTGCGCGGGTCAAGAAGAGTGTCGCTCATCTATTTTCTCAGCTACTTTGACTAGAGAGAGGACGGTCTGATTCCCGTCCTCGCCTTTTCTTTTATTTTTCCATAAACACTGCATGGCGGAGATGACTTCAATTATTTACTGAAACCCGAAGTGCAGCCTCCACTGACTTCGAAAACCATATAGTTAGATTCGATCCTTCGATTGCTTGCCACGCCTCTCTAGGGCAGTTTATATCAACTCCACATCCCTAGTTTATCTCAGCACAAAGGGACAAATGAGAAGTTACATTCTATGTTTTTAAACAGTTGAATTTTCACAAGGTTAATGCATGAATTTTGGTCTATCTTTTTCACATTCTCAAGTTCATATTTTCAAAAAGATACTACTAAAAAAGAAAAACATGTTATGTACACAGATGGTTCTCACCCCACACTTTTGAATGAAGGCGTGCCTTTCAGCAAGACTTAGTTCAAAAGTCATGCAAGCAAATATATACAGGTGAGGTGAGAATGATGCAAGGCAAAAAAACTAAATGACAAAAACTAAATGACAGAAATTAAATGACAGAAAGTAAGATAGTGTCGGGTTACCTCCCGACCAGTGCCTTTGTTTAACGTCGTTGGCTCGACGATACCTCATTCCTGGATCATAAGTAGGGATCCCATGGGTGCTTGAGGTCGAATTTCTTCTCGGTTGTCCTTTTGCTCCGAGAGGGTGAGGCTTCTTTGACCATAGCTGCTGGTCCATTGAGTCGTGCTTTCTTGTTTCTCCTTCCGGGTTTCCATTCTTTTGGCCCATGCCTTTGCCGCTTCTTCATGTTTGAATAGTTGGCACTTTCGCGAGTTTGGAAGTTGGGTTTTGTGCCTTCAAACATCGGCGACCACAGGCATGTTCCCATGTGAGGCCCTTTCTTGGTGGTAGCTACGAATGGTTGTCTTGGAATGATTGAGTTCCCGGGTGGTTTTTCTTGGCATGTGACGAGAGAGATTTCCTTTGTCGGCTTTTTTGGCTCATGCTCTGCCTCCAACTCCCCTTGTACCGCATCATCATTGATTATATGATCTTCGGTTGTTATGATCGGCATGAAACGCGAAGGGTTAAGTTGAGGCACTTCGACCATGAGGACTAGGTCTGTTTCAGGTGCTTCAACAGTGAGGACTAGGTCTTTCTCGGACAGTTTGGCAATGAGGTCCGGGACTTCCTCGGGTGCTTCGAGCGCAAGTACCGGGCCTGGCTTGATTTCTTCTGCCGCTTCAGCAGTGAGGTTCGGGACTTCTGTAGGTTCGGCTGTTAGGACAGTGATTTCCTCGGATGGATTGGTGATAAGGACCGGGTCTGATTGGGGCAGTTCTTCTTCGGTCATTTGTGGGTCCTCATCCTCAGTCGGCTCCTCGGGTTTAGCCATCCTTTCTATTGCTCCTGAATCGGTTTCGGACGTGAATTGGTGCATCGCGGCACTCAATTGCTGCATGTTTGCGGCCAATTGTTGGGTGTTAGCTGCCAGCTCCTTTTCTGCCTCCCATAATTCAGTTTTAGCTCTGATTTGTTGCATTGTGTTTTCCAACTGCTGGATGCTAGATGCCAGCTCCGTTATACCGTCCTTGAGTGGCTCGGCCTGATCTTGGCTTGGTCTTGACCTTGCGGCCAAATCATTGATTAATATCCAAAGATCATCCACGGTTATGCCCATCAACGATCCTCCTGCTGCGTCATTTAGCCCTTTCCACTCATGTGGCAACATCCCACAGAGCAACTTTGTTTGAAGATCGAAGTTGGTGAATCCATGGTGCGGGCAGCTCGTCACAATGTAATCGAAGTACCATAAGTACTCATCCAATGTTTCGTCCCAGGATTGCTCCAAGTTGTTGATCTTCTCACGGATTTCAAGTTCGAAGGATGGTGGGGAAAACTCCTCGTTGTTCCAAGGTTCCATTCCGTAGTAGTATGCCTTAGTGAATTGCATGATTAAAGAAAAAGAAAAAAAAGAAAATAGAACAACTATTCCGATTCACAACTCCCCGGCAACGGCGCCAATTTGACAGATGCTTGTCGTCAAAGCAAATGTACAAATAAATTTATAATAGTCCGCTACTCGCAACTATACTACTGGGTAGTACTTGGTAAGTAGGGGTCGAACCCAAAGGAGTCAGTGTGGATTAGTTGTTTTTACGGGATTGTCACGAAAGTAAATACAGTTGGGGGTTGGGTTTGAGTGTTTTGGGAACTGAAAGTAAATTACGACAGTTGATATTACGATTAAAGGAAAGCATTCGGTTTCAAGGGCCTTGTATTATATCATGTTTATCATTGACCTTTAGTGAACCTACTAAGTATTCAAACGTGTATCAAGGCCATTCCTGGCACTCGATTTGCGTACACTGTCTAGCCTATTCCAAGGACGTAGAGCACTTATTCTACTTAGACTTATACTCCATTCCCGGTTATATTAGCCTACGTGCATCCATTTGATCAATCATTCCCGATCAACCAAATGGTGTTTACGGGAAGTCAAACTTCTCTGATAAGCTTTGCCATTCCAAGCATCCACTTATCCGTACAAGTTTACGAACCCCCACGGAAGAGTTTTGCCATTCCAAGCGTCCACTCAACCTTGGACGTTCTGACTTAATATATGGCACATAGAATAAGTTTTGAATACTAAGGCGAGACACTAAGTTAATAGTCTAAAACATTTTATAATACAAGTGCGCCCCTTAGACCGAACTACTAGTTTAGCTACTATTCATCACGCTAAACATTATAACTAAGGAATTAAAAACAACAGTTAAATAAATACTAAAAATAATACTTACAACCGTTGAAGCGCCAAGGGAGCTATCCTTTATTTCCAAAGCGAAGAACAATTTTATTGAAAATGAAGAGAGGAGGGTTAAGTCCTCTCTCTCTCTAAAGTGTGTACAAGTATGGGATGATACAAATGAGGAGGGATGGAGCTCCTTTTATAGCCATGGGAGAGGAAACTTAGTGGCTAAGTTATGGAGATGGAGGGTGGAGATGGCTTGCACTTGTCACATGGAGAGAGGAGGAGGAGATGTGTGGAGGAGAAGCCACCACATGGAGGAGGAAGGAGGAGCCGCCGGTGGCTAAGGGAGGAGGGGTGGTGGTTGTGACAAGTGGAGGAAGAGGAGAGGAGGAGAGGGATGTGTGAGGGAGGAGCCGCCCATGTGAGGAGGAGGGTGGAGTTTTGTGTGGTTTTGTGAAGTTTTCACAAAACTATCGGTGTATTTCAGCTCCGGGTTGATTTTAATTTCTCCATGGTTTGATTTGTTTTGAGTGATTCCATGTCAGGATCTTGAGATTTATTCATTCAGCGTCTGATCTTGACCTTGGAATGACTCGTAACATCTTTTCTGCGTAAAAGCTCCTCCTTAGCGTGTATTTATTCTACGCTCCAAAATACCATGTGGATAAATATCGGAACTAACAACCAGAAGTTAAATAGACAAAGTGTCTAATTAAGGGGGTTTTACTGTGTTTATGATTCGTATAATTTTGGTCCATCAATTAGCCTAAGTGCAGCCACTTGATTTCACATTTCCGATCAACCAAGTGGCTTTAAGAGGGGATGAACTACTCTGAAGAGCTTTGCCATTTCAAGCATCCACTCAACCTTATTGTTCAACCCGAATTGATGGCACAAGAACTAAGTAGAACACTAAAGTAGCATTAAGTAAAGGGTCTAAAACGGTTTCATAATACAAGAACCCCTTCAACCGAATGAATGGTTTAGCTACGAATATTCATTGAAATGAATACCATAGCTAGTACAAGAAAAGTAAAGGGTTTTCGGAAATTTCTTGAAGAAGAGTAAAGGATTTTGGAAAAGTAATCAAGAACAAGTAGAGAGAAGTTGGAGCTTTTGGTATCAAATGTATGGTAAGTGTTTACAAGCTTTTGTGTTACAAGAGATACAAGTGATCAAGCCAGCTTTTCAAGGGCCATGCTCCTCTATTTATAGGCAATGGATGTGGATTTGGCAAGAGTGAAGAGTCAAACCACTTGGAGACTTGGATTCTCTTTTGCCCCAAAAGCTAAACGACTTGGCTAGTAGAAGCCACTAGCCAACCGACTTGAGCTTGGTTCTACCCAAAGGCCAACCAACTTGGCTAGAAGGAGCCAATCGACTTGGTCTGGCTCAAGCCAAAGGTCACCGACACGAATAATAGAAGCCAACCGATTTGAATAGTAAGTACCAGATCTTGACCGGAGTTAGGTTGGAACTGGTCGGAGCTTGATTGGGCTAGGTCGGAGCTTCATCAGAGCTTGGCAAGAGCTTGGCCGGAACTTGCCGGAATCTTGCCGGAATTTTGGCCGGAGGTCTTTGGCTTTTGGATTATAGATTTGGAATGCTGAGGCAATTCTAAGACTGGCCCATGAAGGATGTTTGGCCAGAATATGGCCGGAGCTTGGTCAGAATCCCAAAATGGCCGGAATTGCCCTAGATTGGCCTTGATCGGGCTTGAGCCAGTTCCACTCATGTGTTTTGTCTGGGAAGTGAGATTGTCAGAGTCATTTGGCATTTAAAACAACTTGGTCGAGCCAGATCTGCCAGATTAGCTGGAGTGGTCGAGCGACTTGGTTTCGGTGCCTATCAGCGCGCGCGAGACCTTTGGAATTGGGCCAACTGCCAATCTGCTCTGGCGTTCTCCTTGGTTTTCTGACATTGTCCACCTTATTTGCCATTTTGATCACATTTCTCGAGGTGGATTCGTCAGATCAGCTCGTTTGCCCGAGCAACTTGAATTCAGTGCTAGACAACTCGAGCTCGACCTGGGCGAGGTCCGACATTTCTCGGACAGGTCCTGGAACGGGCCTCGGCGCTCGGGTGAGCTTCTTCGGACCCGGCTGGAATTCTATCGGGCCCGGCTGAAGTTCTTTGACGCGGCTTGGCCAGAAATTGACTTGTGCTCCTTTTTAGCACAAAACTCCCTTTTTACGCTTGCTTCCTCTTTAGACCTCTAAAATGCCTGTAAAGCAAAATGGCACTAACAAGTAAAAGTTCAAAGGATAAAGTCTCGTTTTTGGTGGGTTTAGGTGAGTCGATGAGTCGTATAAACATGGCCCATCAACGGCATAGAGGTGTTCATCCGGAAATGACTCGGTGATTTGCCCTTCCTCCTCTTTTCTGACTATCCGGCTCAGATGGTCTGCCATCGTGTTCTCAATGCCTTTTTTATCCTTGATTTCCACATCAAATTCTTGCAGCAACAAGATCCATCTTATGAGCCTCGGCTTGGCTTCCTTCTTGGTCATCAAATATCGAATGGCCGCATGGTCCGAGAAGACTATCACCCACCTTAGTGCCGAGCAAGTAGGATCTGAACTTTTCCAATGCAAATACCACGGCCAAGAGCTCCTTCTCGGTGGTGGAATAGTTTCTTTGAGCTGCATCTAAAGTCCTCAAGGCATAGTAGATAACAACGGGCTTCTTATCAACTCTTTGGCAGAGAAACGCCCCCACGGCATAATCGCTAGCATCGAACATAATTTCAAACGGTTGGCCCCAATCCGGTGCTCGGATGATGGGTGTGCTTGTGAGGGTCTTCTTGAGCTCATCAAAAGCGTCCCGGCATGCCTTGGTGAACTCAAAAGGAACATCTTTTTGAAGAAGATTGGATAGAGGCAACGCCTTCTTGGAAAAGTCCTGTATGAATCTTCGGTAAAATCCAGCATGCCTAAGGAACGACTTGATATCTCGCACCATGGAAGGGTAATGCAGAGTCGTAATCAGGTCAATCTTAGCCTTTTCAACCTCTATTCCTTCTCGTGAGACGACATGCCCCAAGACCACACCGTGAGTTACCATGAAATGGCACTTTTCGTAGTTGAGCACAAAGTTCATAGAGACACATCGTGCCAGAACCGTGCTCAAGTTATCCAAGCAAGCATCGAAAGTGTCACCATACACGGTGAAGTCAACCTTGAAGACCTCTATAAACGTCCCAATCATATCCGAGAAAATACTAGTCACCACCCTTTGGAAGGTACCCGGAGCATTGCATAATCCGAATGACATCCGACGAAAGGCAAATGTGCCGAATGGGCAGGTGAAAGTGGTCTTTTCTTGGTCCTCTGGTGCTATGGGAATATGATTGTAGCCCGAGAATCCATCCAAGAAACAGAAGTAGGGTTTGCCCGCCAATCGGTCTAGCATTTGGTCGATGAATGGAAGAGGGAAATGATCCTTTCTTGTGACGGCATTCAACTTCCTATAGTCAATGCACATCCTCCATCCATTTTTGACCCTTGTCATAACCATCTTGCCCTCGGCATTTTCCTCGACCGTGATTCCGGTCTTCTTCGGAACCACATGGACCGGGCTCATCCATTGACTGTCCGAGATGGGGTAGATCACGTTCGCATCAAGTAACTTTTGGATCTCTTTTTGAACGACCTTCATCATGATCGGGTTGAGTCGTCGTTGAAGTTCTCTTGATGGCTTTTCCCCATCCTCAAGCAAAATGTGGTGCATGCACATGGCCGGGCTTATTCCCCTCAAGTCTGCTAGGGTCCATCCAATGGCCAGCTTATGCCGACTCAGCACCTCCACCAAACGATGCTCTTGATCAGCCTCTAGCCCACTCTTGATGATCACCGGAAGTGTGTCGTTCTCCCCTAGGAACGCATATTTCAAATGTCCGGGTAAGGGCTTTGATTCCACCTCAGGTGCCTGCACAATAGAAGGTAAACATACATTGGATTTGAATAGTCGCACCTCATTGACCTCATACCTTGGTGTGAGCTGCTCCGAGATCTCTAAGTCGGATAGTGCCTCTTGTATGCCCTTGGCCAATTCATATAAATCCTCATGCGAATATACGGCCCTCTCAAGTGTAAGCTCAAGCGGATCAACACCTCATTCCGGCTGTACTTCTTGGACTAGGTCGTCCAAAGTATCAAGGGCATGCACTGCCTCAAACTCTAAAGGATGCTTCATGGCTCGGAATATGTCGAAACTGAACACTTCTCCTTCTACCTCCATCGAGAGCATCCCACTGCCGCAATCAATCTTCATCTTTGACGTCTTGAGAAACGGCCGGACTAGAAGGATAGGCGCACGGTATGTTGGGCCGCTGTTCTCCATTTTAAGGACATAGAAGTCCGCCGGAAATACCAACTCTCCCACTTGAACCAACACATCTTCAATTTTTCCCTCGGGCTATTTGCACGACCGGTCTGCCAACTGGATGGTGAGTCCGGCGAGTTCAAGGGGCCCAATCCGAAGGCATGAGTATATGGAATACGGCAAGACGTTGATTGAGGCCCCGAGGTGTAGCATGCAATTTTCGATCCTTATGTTGCCGATTGTGCAAGGGATGGTATAAGTCCCCGGGTCGCCACATTTGGGGGCACCTTCCGCTGAATGACTGCTGAAACATTCCTGCTCATTAGCTCTTGGTCAACACAAGTTCCCCTCCTTCGGTTAGTACAAAGCTCCTTCAAGAGCTTTGCATATCTTTGAATTTGCTTGATGGCTTTCAAGAGGGGGATATTGATCTCAACTCTGCTAAACAACTCAAAAATGTCTTTATCCATGACATATTGTTTGGGAGCCCGGGCTGGCACGGGAAATGGAAGAGGAGTGCTGCCGTTGTAATTCTCGGCCCCAGTTCTGGGTATCGGGCCTGCCTTATTTTTCTCGACCGCTGGTACCAAGTCCGGTCCGAGAGTGCCAAGTGCCTCGGGTCCCGGCTGTTCTTCTTCGAGCACCATCGGGCATTCATCCTCTTTTGGCTGTCCTCGCTCAACGACTAGCTTCTTCCCACTCCTTAGAGTCACGACACTTACATTTCCCCTTTGGTTTTGGACTGTTTGCGAAGGGAGCCGGCCCGATTCTTTCTTGAGTTCGAAAATCGTGGTAGCAAGCTGGGATAATTGCTTATTTATTTCTGCTATTGCTCCCTTTGTTTCAGCCTGGTTTTGCTGTATAGTAGCATTCATTTGCACGTTGCTAGCGGCTAGCTCCTTCATCATATCCTCTAGTGACCGGCTTGGACCTTGCTGGCTCGGTCCCGCCTGATTATGGCTCGGTCCCTTCTGATAGACTCCCAGTCCATTCTGCTGGTACTGCCGGTGGGGCGGTCGATAGAATTGCTGAGTAGTTTGGGGCGCGGCCTGCTTAAGATGAGCCATGTCTCTCGAGGTGTCGTTCAACCAATTCTGTCCGGTCGGTCCTTGACCATACGGCCAACTCGGCCCAGCTCGATTGCTGTTGTATCCTTGATACCCATCCACTGCATTCACCTCTACTAGTTCCTCTTCCTGGAAGGTCGGACACTCATCCGTCTTGTGGTCCGTAGCTCCGTAGTACTCGCATGGTTTCACCACCACCGGTTGTCTCCTTATTACTTGGATCATCATTTCCTTCAACTTCTTCATCTCGTCGGCCAATGAGTTCGCAGGGGTCTCGACTTTCGCCACATTTTTCATTCGCATGAACTCTTTTTGCCGAGAGGTCTCCTCTCTGAACCGGGCGTTCTCGGCCACATTGGAGATCAGTTGCCTTATGTCGCTTAATGACAGGTTCATCATCGATCCTCCAGCCGAGGCATCGAAAAGCATCTTATCCAGGGGTTTTAATCCGTCCAATAGGTACTCCACAATGAGCTTTTCGGGCAGCCCGAGATTGAAGCAGCTTCTCTCCAAACGGTTAAACTTCTCAACGTAGTCATACATTGACTCATTGGGCCCTTGTTTCATTTCTTGCAGCTGCCTCCTTACTTGCATAGCCCGGCCTGCGGGGTAGTACTTATCCAAGAACTTTCTTTGCATCTTAGACCATGTTTGAATACTACCCAAAGGCAAGGAGAGAAACCAATCATTTGCCGCATCAACAAGAGAGAAGTAGAAGACCTTCAGTTTGAAGTCATCTACTTCTACTCTATATGGCTTTAAGTTTTGGAAAATGCCATGAAAACGTTGAAGATGAGTGGTCGCTGATTCCCCTTGAGAGCCCGAGAACTTGGGCAAGTGATGCACTATACCCGTGTTGATGGCTATATCCTCAAGTTCAGGATCCTCATAAATGCACCAAGATTGGTTTCTGAAATTCGGAGCTGAGAGCTCTCCCATGGTGGGCTTGCGGGGGTCACCATACTCATAGTATTCGCCCCGGGCAGGCTGCTGTGGAGGAGGCGGAGGTGGAGGTTGCCTAGGTGGTTGTCTCGGGCCTGCACCATTTCGGGCCTCGGGTGGCCCTTGGTTCACCCAGGCAGCTTCCCTTAGGATTCGGTTTCGCTCTCGGACGAGCACCTCAGGATCCTCATAGAATGGAGGCGATGCTTTGTTGTTGCGACCGAACCGGTGCATATCGTTGTTCACCTCATCATCATCAAAATTACTACCGTGATGAGACATGGTTCACAAGGACCAAGCCAACTAAGTAAACAAACAAAAAGAAACACAAACAAGAACAACTTCACCAATGCATAACTAACGGCGCCAAAATTTGACAGGCCGTCGTCGTGACCTCTCAAATTTACAATTTATAAGTCCACTACTATTGACTTACCATGAACAAGTAAAGCGGCAAGTAGGGGTTGAACCCAAGAGAGTTAGTTCGGTTACTTGTTGTTCTTGAAAACAATAAGGAAAGTAAGACAATTGGGGTTTGCAAATGGTTGAAAATAAGTGCAAAAGTAAATGAGCTGAAGGTGATTCAATGAGAGTAAGTATTCAGTTTAGGGTTCCTCTTGTGACACATTTATCATAGCCATCGAATGATCTATTCCACATTTCCAAGTGTGGTGTCCCGACAAAGGTGACACCCTAGTACCCCGGCAAAGGTGATACTCCACACACTTAACCCGTTAAGGTGTTGTGTGGTGTCCCGACAAAGGTGACACCCTAGTACCCCGGCAAAGGTGATACTCCACAACTAAGCTTGACTAAGGTTTTAGGCTTCTAGTCCTTTCCTAGATCAAACAACCCGGCAAAGGTGTTATCCGATCTAGATTTTACTATCTATCTTTGCTGCAAGGCATCCAATAGATATTAACTTTAAGGATCAATCGCTCAACCAAGCTTTATGGAAAAACATCCACTTGGTCTCGTAATTTGATCCATGGGAATAAGCTCAAGGACTAGTGAAATGTAAAATAGCATTAAGAACAAGAGTCTCAAAATGTGTTCACAAATGTGAAACCTTAAACCGAATAGGGGGTTTAGCTACTAGTATTCATGAAGAGAATACAATAGCAATACATGAAAAGTAAAGGATTGCTTTCTATTGCCAAAGAGAAGAACAAGAGAGAGAAGCTCCAAGCAATAACAATTTCGGACTATGGATGATGTCTAAACCCTAGGCCAAGAGGTCTCATTTATAGGAAATGGATTAGGGTTTTCTCTTACTTGGCCATCACTCTTGCTCTGGAAGTAGCCAAAATGGATTGGCATGAGCCAATGATGAGATGCTTCTAGAATCATCAAGGCACTCTTGCTCTGGAAGTAGCCAAAATGGATTGGCAGGAGCCAAATGATGAGATGTTTCTAGAATCATCAAGATTTTGCAAGTGGCTATGTTTGGGCTTGGAACTTGAGTGTGGGCCAATAATGCCTTGTGGTGATTTTGGCCTAAGATGCCATCTTTTAAGCCCGATTCCTCCTAGACCTTCCAAAGTGCCTGAAATGCAACAAAGCACTAACAAGTAAATGTTCACATGACAAAGTGTCGAATTGGTGGGAATTATTGACTCGATGAGTCGTATAAATACGGCTCATCACTGAATCTTACTTATCCAAAATCAAACCTATCCCTTCCTCCCCAATTCATCCCATCCTCACCCTACCGACTCCCATCCAACCCTCCCAGCCGTCCACCGCTCCCAGCCAGTCAACCACCACGATCCGACCTCCGCCACCCTCATCATCACCTCGCCAACCTACCCTCGTCTCTAGCCGACCCAGACATGGCCAGCATTGCCGACTGCACCTCCTCCCGACTCACCGACCATAAACCCTCGCTGATCTCCTCGCTCTTCCATCGAAACCTACCGCTCAACCGCTCAAACCACTTGACATACTCCCAATTGCAATCCCCAAGCATTGATTTCATCCACCGAGCCTGAATCAAACAACCCCGATTTCGCCATAGAATCACCTCCTCAGCCGACCGGCTGAACTCCTCCTCTCATCCAACCGACCGGCTGACCCACTACTTCAGTGCAACAACTCAGTTCCTCCATTCATTCCAGCCATGAATCAAAGGTCCTCCTCCTCCAAATCAATGTCCAAGGGCAAGGAAATAGCCCAAGAACCTTCGAGAGACATGCACCCAGAAGTTCCAAACAAGAGCGATGAGGATGACATTCCCCTCTCTCACCGTAACAGGAGGCAATTGAGAGACACCTTACGAGATGATAGCTCATCCTCCAGCGAGGAAATGGACACCCCACCACCCTCCCAGTCCTCCACCAAGGAAGAAGAGCAAAACCACGAAGAGAACCATTCCGGCACCTCCACCACCTAGAGCTCCTCCTTCTCCACCAGTAGAGCCAGCTGCTGCACCTAGTGTACCACTGATGGACCATATTTATATGATTCATTAAGACAGTTAAACCCACCAAATTAGACTCTTTGTCTATTTAACTTTTGCTTGTTAGTTCCGATATTTATCTACAGGGTATTTTGAAGTCTAGAGAGAATACAAGCTAAGGAGGAGTTTTAAAGCTGAAAATGAATTACGAGTCATTCCAGGTCACGACCAAATTATGACTTTCAAGAACCTGACGTGGAATCACTCAAAACAAGTCCAACCGAAGGGCAACCAGGGTCAGACCGGAGCTGAAATGGAGCCGATGGCTTTTGGGAAAAAGATCTCAACTCACACTCACCCACTCCCTTGCCACCTTGCCCGGCGGCTAAAGCCCTCCTCCTCTCCCCTTGCGCCACCTAGACGGCGGCTTCCCCTCCCCTCCACCTCACCCCGGTGGCTTTTGAAGCCTCCTCTCATCCATTGCCAAGTGTTGCCTCCTCCTTGCTCCTTCATGCCTATAAATAGAGCCGTCCCTTGCCCTTGTATCATCATCCCACAATCTCATTCCAAAATCAACAATCATCTCATATCACAAGTCACTTATCTCTCTAGCTTATGTGGGCACAATCATGTAATCACTTTACTTTGGAATCGAAGCTTGGTCTTGAGCACTCTTATCAGTTCTTGTAAGTACTCTCTTCTTTACTTTACTATCTTTTCAATTCAACAAGTTTACTTTCCTATCTTTACTTTTGAAAACTTTACTTTACTATCTTTAAAAAACCTTTACTTTTTAACGCACTTAGCTATGATGTCCTATTCCATGAATATTCGTAGCTAAACCCTTCATTCGGTTGAAGGGGTGTGCTTGTATTATACAATGTTTTAGGCCCTACTCTTAGTGCCTCTATGTGTTCAAAACTTGTTCTATGTGCCACATATTAGGTTAGAACTTCCAAGGTTGAGTGGATGCTTTAACGTTCAAAGCTCTTCCGTGGGGTTCGTGAACATACTCGGGTAAGTGGATGCTTTAACGGGCAAAGCTTATCTGAGGAGTTCGACCTCTTTTAAAAACCATTTGATTGCTCGTAACTGAAGATCAAATGGATGCACATAAGGCTAAGATACTTCGAAAGGAGGAATTAGTCTAAATAGAACAAGTGTTCTAAATGATGTGGCAAGTCATGTGCTAGAAATAGCCTTGATTCATCTTTGAACACATAGTATGATCATTAGAGGTCAATGATAAACAGACTACGATACAAGGCCCCTAAAACCAAATACTTTCCTTTAATTGTAATATCAACTGTTATTTACTTTCAGTACCTTATCAACTGCTTACTTTCTGTCAAGTCTTGTCCATCAAGCACCTTACTTTTCAGTAACTAAAACCAAAAACAACCCCCCAACTGGTTTATTTAATCCCCCCTTTTTGAAAGAACAACTATCACCTAATTCCCTTGGGTTCGACCCGTACTTACCACTGACTACCAAAAATAGTTAGGTTGCGAGTATCGGAGATATAAATTTATTTTTGCATAGAGAACATCGCACCTTAACGACAGTGCGGTGGGCTCTGTCAAAATTGGCGCCGTTGCCGGGGAATTAGCTTCAGATTAGTTGGTCTTTTCCTTCCCTTTCATTTCTTCGTCACACTTTCCACCATGTATGGATGAATGGCTCAGCATCTTCCTCAGTTTGGAGGTACCACCGGAGAAGACCCAGTAATACACTGCCAACATTTCCACCATATAAGTCGTCACATGAAACCCGAAAATATAACGTTAGAAGAGTTTCAATTAAAATGCTTTGGACACTCTTTAACTGACTATGCGACGGTATGGTATTACACGTCAACTGCTAGTTGTGCAAAATATTACGTGGACCTTCGCGCTCAATTCCTGAAAAAATTCTCCCCTCCATCCTTCTGACATGACACCCGCGAGAAGATCATCTGCCTTCAGCAATCCCGGGATGAGACTTTAGATGAATACTACACGTACTATGACACCATCGTCTCATGCTGCCCGCACCATGGATTCACGGAGGTGTTTCTTCTTCAAAAATTTCTTTGTGGGATGAGGGCCGATGAGCAGACAAGGCTTAACAACGTAGTAGGAGGATCAGCAGGGAACTTATCCCTGACAGAAATGTGGAACCTCATAGACGACATGGCCGTGGCCACAAAACGAAGACCAATGCCCTGAGCTAATAGAGGAATACAGATAGTGGAGGCTGGTCCAGAGACGAAAAAAGAAGATACTCCTGAGCCATCAAAAGAAACTCCTGAGCCATCAGAAGAAATTCCTGAGCCATCAGAAGAAACTCCCGAGCCATCAGAAGAATTAGATACAGAAAGCACCGGAAGCAACGAGGAAGAACCTTCATGGGAATTAAAGACCGTGCCAGTAAAAGAAGAAGTCCAGAACACCACTAGCAAGCTGCCAGAGTCATACCCGACTATCATTACCCAAGCAGCCGAGACCATCCGAGACCGGATCCTCACAGACGGACATGATGAGACAGAACCAAGCCTTAAGATACAAGCTTCCAAACTTTTCCCCTTGATCAATAGGCAAATTGCAGAAAACTATGTGATCAATGAAGAGACTAAAAGGAGGATGGGAAAAGGGCCGATGCAGAACGACTCCTCGATGGAACATTTTTTCGCCACAGCTAGACAAGGCAGCCCTAAACATAAGAAAACCCAATTCAAGAGGCTGGTAGTGAAAGGTCCCTCGCCTTCTCAGAGACGTTGGAAAGAGAAACCACCGGAACAATAGAGTCCTGACCCAAGCACATCATCCAGCAAAAAATCAGGAAGGGTAAAGGCTAGAATCAATGCAGGAGCTGCGACAAAATTTAACTTAAGCCGCCCATGGGATCCCAACTGGTGATCCCAACTGTCGAGCCAACGACGTTAAACAATGGCACTGGTCGGGAGGTAACCCGACACCTATCTTACTTTCAGTAATTTTCTTTTCTGTCATTTAGTTTTTACCGTAAGTCGCTCTCACCCATTTTTTGTATAGAAGGAATGACTCCGTGTAGGAATCGGTTTTTGGAGCAAGATCAGATCAGCCAGGCAGCTTCCGAGAATTACCGGGCCTGCACTGAGAGTTCAAGGCCCCAGCCGAACTCCCCCGATTATCCAGCTCCGAGGCATGTCGTTCCACGACACGACACAGTAAAAGGGAGTTCAGTTCTTCCCTTTTCCTTAATGTCATTTCCTTCTCCTGTATATATTTGCATGACTTTTGAACTAAGTCTTGCTGAAAGGCACGCGTTCGTTCAAAAGTGTGGGGTGAGAACCACTTTCGTACATAGTTAGTTAACATGTTTTTTCTTTTTCTTTTTCCTTAGTATTATCTTTTTGAAAATATGAACTTAAGAATGTGAAAAAGATAGATCATAATTCCTGCATTTACCTTCTGAAAATTCAACTGTTTAAAAACTTAGGATGTAACTTCTCATTTGTCCCTTTGTGCTGAGATATACAGGGGATGTGGAGTTGATAGAAAATGCCCTAGAGAGGCTTGGCAAGCACTCGAAGGATCGAATCTAACTATATGGTTTTCGAAGTCAGTGGAGGCTGCACTTCGGGTTTCAGTGAAGATTGAAGTCATCTCCGCCATGCAGCGTTTATGCAAAGAGGCAGGACGGGAATCAAACCGTCCTATCTCTAGTCAGAGTAGCCAGGAAAACAAATGAGCGACCCTCATTTTGACCCGCGCGAAACGGCGAGGATGAGAAAGAGCGGGGAGGTATTTCCATATGCTTGCGGGCGACGATTGGACCTCCCAAAAAGGCTGAGAAAATGGACTAGCAAATCACAAAGAAGCAAAAGCTCAAAGAAGCTAATCAAAGGCCAAAGGCCAAAATTGTGATGGTTTTAACCGAACAAAAGTGAAGAAACTCCAACTCAATATCAAAGGCCGAAGGCCAAAGGCCGATTCACTACAGAAGCTGTCCCTCGCCAAAAAGAAATCAAAATGCTCAACTCAGTGAAACCCGAACCGAATCACGTGCTAGAGAAAGCTACAAGGAAACCATATAGTGCGAGTCGATCCCGAGAATGCAGTCCAGGAGCCTGAAAAGGGCTATCTCCCGAAACATCCGAATTAATTTGCATCTCGGCACGAAGGTACAAGTATCAAGTTTCTTCTAAGTATTTACACGGTTTAGTTTGGTAATAAGTAAGTAATGCATGAATTAGGATAAATCTAGTCCCGCAGTCTCACTTTCATATTTAAAAGTTTTTACTTAGATTGTGTTCCGCCCTTTAAAAAGCATTGTTCGGGACGAACAACTAAAAGTGTGGGGTGATCTGATGGACCATATTTATATGATTCATTAAGACAGTTAAACCCACCAAATTAGACTCTTTGTCTATTTAACTTTTGCTTGTTAGTTCCGATATTTATCTACAAGGTATTTTGAAGTCTAGAGAGAATACAAGCTAAGGAAGAGTTTTAAAGCTGAAAATGAATTACGAGTCATTCCAGGTCACGACCAAATTCTGACTTTCAAGAACCTGACGTGGAATCACTCAAAACAAGTCCAACCGAAGGGCAACCAGAGTCAGACCGGAGCTGAAAGGGAGCCGATGGCTTTTGGGAAAAAGATCTCAACTCACACTCACCCACTCCCTTGCCACCTTGCCCGGTGGCTAAAGCCCTCCTCCTCTCCCCTTGCGCCACCTAGCCGGCGGCTTCCCCTCCCCTCCACCTCACCCCAGTGGCTTTTGAAGCCTCCTCTCATCCCTTGCCAAGTGTTGTCTCCTCCTTGCTCCTTCATGCCTATAAATAGAGCCCTCCCTTGCCCTTGTATCATCATCCCACAATCTCATTCCAAAATCAACAATCATCTCATATCACAAGTCACTTATCTCTCTAGCTTTTGTGGGCACAATCATGTAATCACTTTACTTTGGAATCGAAGCTTGGTCTTGAGCACTCTTATCAGTTCTTGTAAGTACTCTCTTCTTTACTTTACTGTCTTTTCAATTCAACAAGTTTACTTTCCTGCCTTTACTTTCGAAAACTTTACTTGACTATCTTTAAAAAACCTTTACTTTTCAACGCACTTAGCTATGATGTCCTATTCCATGAATATTCGTAGCTAAACCCTTCATTCGGTTGAAGGGGTGTGCTTGTATCATACAATGTTTTAGGCCCTACTCTTAGTGCCTCTATGTGTTCAAAACTTGTTCTATGTGCCACATATTAGGTTAGAACTTCCAAGGTTGAGTGGATGCTTTAACGGGCAAAGCATATCTGAGGAGTTCGACCTCTTTTAAAAACCATTTGATTACTCGTAACTGAAGATCAAATGGATGCACATAAGGCTAAGATACTTCGAAAGGAGGAATTAGTCTAAATAGAACAAGTTTTCTAAATGATGTGGCAAGTCATGTGCTAGAAATAGCCTTGATTCATCTTTGAACACATAGTATGATCATTAGAGGTCAATGATAAACAGACTATGATACAAGGCCCCTAAAACCGAATACTTTCCTTTAATTGTAATATCAACTGTTATTTACTTTCAGTACCTTATCAACTGCTTACTTTCTGTCAAGTCTTGTCCATCAAGCACCTTACTTTTCAGTAACTAAAACCAAAAACAAGCCCCCAACTGCTTTATTTAATCCCCCCTTTTTGAAAGAACAACTATCACCTAATTCCCTTGGGTTCGACCCGTACTTACCACTGACTACCAAAAATAGTTAAGTTGCGAGTATCGGAGATATAAATTTATTTTTGCACAGAGAACAATGCACCTTAGCGACAGTGCGGTGGGCTCCGTCAACCACTACTGCCATAGTACCCATTATGCCGAGGGAGGGACCTTTGGAGTCACCTCTACCCGAGCCTACACCGAGCCTCTTGCATTCCGCGATGCCAGATTCACTGAGAGACTCAGGATCATCACTAGAGCAAGGAACGAGGCAGTGGCCACACTCTACCCGCACTGGAAAACACTTGATGACCTTAGCATTTGTGGAGAGGTATGATCATTATTATCACGATGTGGGCTCGATTTTCTACTATTGGATGATCCCGGTTCCTATTAGAGGGTTGTAGAGGAGTTTGATGGAGCCCACCGCACTGTCGTTAAGGTGCGGTGTTCTCTGTGCAAAAGCAAATTTGTATTCCGCTACTCGTGACCTTACTACTGGGTAGCAAGTGGTAAGTAGGGGTTGAACCCAAGGGAATTAGGGGGATAAGCTATTCTTTGAGGGAATTGTACAGCGAGGGAGCGTGTTTTAGGTTGATTGAGGTTTTAGTGCGGAAAAGTAAGAGATTGGTTGGTTGGTTTTGGTTTTTAGTGCGGAAAAGTAAATGACAGAAAAGTAAAGTACTGAAAATAAAAGTAGAAGACTTACAGCGGGTGATGTGTGATTGGCAAGCCTTCCGGAATGTCAGCAGTTGATAATACAGTTTATACTAAAATTGAAAGTAAGTGCAAGGGGTTTTTTAAATCTAAGGAAAGCATTCGGTTTCTGGGGCCTTGTATCATAGCCTGTTTATCATTGACCTTTAGTGATCCTTCTAAGTATTCAAAAGTGTATCAAGGCCATTTCAAGCACTCGATTTGCACACACCGTCTAGCCCATTTCAAGGTCGTAGAGCACTTGTTCTATTTAGACTAGCACCCCATTTCAAGGTATACTAGCCTATGTGCATCCATTTGATGAATCATTTCCGATCAAACCAAATGGTGTTTAAAAGAGGTCAAACTCCTCAGATAAGCTTTGCCATTTCAAGCATCCACTTACCCAAGTATGTTCACGAACCCCCAGGGAAGAGTTTTGCCATTTCAAGCATCCACTTTTGCTTGTTGGAATGACTCGTAATATATTTTCTGCGTAAAAACTCCTCCTTAGCATGTATTCTCTCTAGGCTCCAAAATACCCTGTAGATAAATATCGGAACTAACAAGCAAAAGTTAAATAGAAAAACAGTCTAATTTGGTGGGTTTAACTGTGTTTATGATTCGTATAATTATGGTCCATCAGATCACCCCACACTTTTAGTTGTTCGTCCCAAACAATGCTATTAATGGGCGGCACTCTAAGTAAGCTTTTAAAATATGAAAGTGAGACTGTGGGACTAGATTTATCCTAATTCATGCATTACTACTTATTACTAAATTAAACCGGGTAAATAAATAGAAGAAACTTGATACTTGTACCTCCGTGCTGAGATGCAAATTATTTTGGATGTTTTGGGAGATAGCCCTTTTCAGGCTCCTGGACTGCATCCTCGGGACCGTCTCGCACTATATGGTTTCCTTGTAGCTTTCTCTAGCACGTGATTCGGTTCGGGTTTCACTGAGTTGAGCCTTTTTTATTTCTTTTTGGCGAGGGACAGCTTTTTTTGTAGTGAATCGGCCTTTGGCCTTTGATTTGACTCTTTGAGTACTTCACTTTTTGTTCGGTTAAAACCTTCACAATTTTGGGCCTTTGGCCTCTTGATTTGCTTCTTCGAGCTTTTGCCTTTTTGTGGCTTGCTAGTCCATTTTCTCAAGCCGTTTTGGGAGGTCCAATCATCGCCCGTGAACATATGGAAATACCTCCCCGCTCCTCTCATCCTTGCCATTTCGCGCGGGTCAATATGAGGGTCGCTCATCTATTTTATCGGCTACTTTGAATAGAGATAGGATGGTCTGATTCCCGTCCTCGCCTTTTTTTCTTTTTGCATAAACACTGCATGTCGGAGATGACTTCAATCTTCACTGAAACCCGAAGTGCAGCCTCCACTGACTTCGAAAACCATATAGTTAGATTCGATCCTTCGAGTGCTTGCCAAGTCTCTCTAGGGCAGTTTATGTCAACTCCACATCCCTAGTTTATCTCAGCACAAAGGGACAAATGAGAAGTTACATTCTAAGTTTTTAAACAGTTGAATTTTCACAAGGTTAATGCATGAATTATGATCTATCTTTTTCACATTCTTAAGTTCATATTTTCAAAAAGATAATACTAAAGGAAAAGGAAAAGAAAAACATGTTATGTACACAGGCGGTTCTCACCCCACACTTTTGAACGAAGGCGTGCCTTTCAGCAAGACTTAGTTCAAAAGCCATGCAAGCAGACAATTATGATAAGGAAATGACATTAAGGAAAAGGGAAGAACAGAACTCCCTTTAAAGTGTCGAGCGAACGACATGGCATGAGGCTGGATAATCGAGGGAGTTCGGCTGGGGCCTTGAACTCTTGGCATAGGCCTGACTGGCTTAATGTTGCACCCAAGTTCGATTCCTGAATAGTCATTTCTTCTATGCACCAAGTGGGTGAGGGCGACTTATTGGTAAAAACTAAATGATAGAAAAATAAAAGACTGAAAGTAAGATAGGTGTCGGGTTGCCTTCCGACCAGTGCCTTTGTTTAACGTCGTTGGCTCGATAGTCCCTCATTCCTGGATCAGTGGTTTGGATCCCATGGGTGGCTCAGGTCGTATTTCTTCATTGCGCCAACTTTGATTCTTGCTTTGACTCTTCCTGGGTTTTTGGGGGACGACGGGCTTGGGTCCAGTTCCCATGGTTCTGGTGGTTTCTCCTTCCAACGTCTCTGAGAAGGTGAGGGACCCTTCACTACTAGTCTCTTGAACTGGGGTTTCTGGTGTTTAGGGCTGCCTTGTCCAGTCATGGCGAAAACATGCTCCATCGAGGAGTCGTTCTGCTCAGGCCCTTTTCCCATCCTTTTTTTAGCCTCTTCATGGCTCACACGGTTTTCAGTGGTGTTTTGGACTTCTTCCCTTGTTGGCACCGTCTCGAGTTCCCACGAGGGTTCTTCCTCGTTGCTTCCGATGCTTTCTATGTCTGATTCTTCAGATGGCTCGGGAGTATCTTCTTCATTTGTCTCTGGACCGGCTTCTTCTATCTGCATTCCTCTGTCAGCTTAGGGTATTCGTTTTGTGGTTGCGGCCAGGTTATCTATGAGGTTCCACATGTCTGCCATGGATAAGTTCCCGGCTGATCTTCTCATTCCTTCGTTAATCCTTGTCAGCTCATCGGCCCTCATCCCACGAAGAAATTTTTGAAGAAGAACTTTCTTCGTGAATCCATGGTGCGGGCAGCTTGAGACGATGGTGTCATAGTTCGTGTAGTATTCGTCCAAAGTCTCATCCCGGGATTGTTGAAGGCACATGATCTTCTCACGGGTTTTTTGGCGTAAGGATGGGGGGAGAATTCCTTCAGAAATGGAACGCAAAGATCCACAAAATGTTCTGCACGACTAGCGGTTGATGTGTAATACCAAATTGTCGCAAAATCAGTTAGAGAGAATTTGAAGCATTTAAGCTTAAATTCCTCTAACATTTCATTTTCAGGTTTTATGTGGCGGCAAATGTGGTGAAAGTTTCGGCAATGTTGTACTGGGTCTTCTCCATCCGTACCTCCGAACAGAGGAAGATGGCTTGTTGTCCATGCATACATAGTGGGTAGCGTCATGAGGAAATGAGAAGGGGAGGGAAGGAAAAGAACAACTAATCCGACTGCTAATTCCCCGACAATGGCGCCAGTTTTGACGGAGCCCACCGCACTGTTGTTAAGGTGCGGTGTTCTCTGTGCAAAAGCAAATTTGTATTCCGCTACTCGTGACCTTGCTACTGGGTAGCAAGTGGTAAGTAGGTGTCGAACCCAAGGGAATTAGGGGGATAAGCTATTCTTTGAGGGAATTGTACAGCGAGGGAGCGTGTTTTAGGTTGATTGAGGTTTTAGTGCGGAAAAGTAAGTGATTGGTTGGTTGGTTTTGGTTTTAGTGCGGAAAAGTAAATGACAGAAAAGTAAAGTACTGAAAATAAAAGTAGAAGACTTACAGCGGGTGATGCGTGATTGGCAAGCCTTCCGGAACGTCAGCAGTTGATAATACAGTTTATACTAAAATTGAAAGTAAGTGCAAGGGGTTTTCTAAATCTAAGGAAAGCATTCGGTTTCTGGGGCCTTGTATCATAGCCTATTTATCATTGACCTTTGGTGATCCTTCTAAGTATTCAAAAGTGTATCAAGGCCATTTCAAGCACTCGATTTGCACACACCGTCTAGCCCATTTCAAGGTCGTAGAGCACTTGTTCTAATTAGACTAGCACCCCATTTCAAGGTATACTAGCCTATGTGCATCCATTTGATCAATCATTTCCGATCAAACCAAATGGTGTTTAAAAGAGGTCAAACTCCTCAGATAAGCTTTGCCATTTCCAGCATCCACTTACCCGAGTATGTTCACGAACCCCCACGGAAGAGTTTTGCCATTTCAAGCATCCACTCAACCTTGGAAGTTCTGGCCTAATATATGGCACATAGAACAAGTTTTGAATAAAAAGAAGAGGCACTAAGAGTATAGCCTAAAACATTTTATAATACAACTACACCCCTTCAACCGAATGAAGAGTTTAGCTACGAATATCCATAGAGGTGGATACCATAGCTAAGTACTTACGGTTTTTGAAAGACAGTAAGTAAAGGAAAGGGGTGAGTACTTCAAGAACCGACAAGAGTACTCAAGAATAGTAAAGACAAGCTTGAGTACTACAAGAACCGACAAGAGTACTCAAGAGCGAACTATAATACTCAAGAACCAACAGAAGTATTATAGATTGAAAACCAAACTTACAAAGTGCCAAACTTTAGAGAGAGAAGTGTTTTGTGATTTTTGGGATGTATTACAAATGAGATGGGGTGGAGTATTTATAGGCTAAGGGGAGAGGAATGTGTGGTTTGGAGGAGCAACACATGGCAAGCTTTCCATGGAGGAGGAAAGTCGCCGGTCTACATGGGAGGGGAGGAGCCGCCGGTGGCCGGTCATGAGGGGGAGGAGGCTCCCCTCATGACTCATCCTTTCCTTAAAGCCGCCGGTCATAAGGGCAAAGGAGGGAGTTTTTGTGAGTTTTGTGAAGTTTTCACAAAACTATTGGTACATTCCTGCTCTGGACTGACTTTGGTTGCTCTTCGGTTGGATTTGTTTTGAGTGATTCCAAGTCAGGATCTTGAGATTTCTTCAGTCGGCATCTGGTCTTGACCTTGGAATGACTCGTAATATATTTTCTGCGTAAAAACTCCTCCTTAGCGTGTATTCTCTCTAGGCTCCAAAATACCCTGTAGATAAATATCGGAACTAACAAGCAAAAGTTAAATAGACAAATAGTCTAATTTGGTGGGTTTAACTGTGTTTATGATTCGTATAATTATGGTCCATCAGAGTTCTTGTGCTCCTTAGATGTTGTGAGGGAGGGGGAGAGAGTCACACATTGGAGGTTTATGCTTGGTGGGAGGGAGTTCTTAATTGGGGAGAGGATGATCAGAGTGTGGCTCAGTTTCCCATTTTTGGAAGGAGAGGTAATCAGTAGAAATGAGAAAATTCAGAGCAGATTTTGGAGAGATATTTCAGGGAGGCATGAGTGGTTTGCTCCCTCCTACAACGCCTCAGCCATCACCCTTCCGATTTGGAAGATCATTCACCACATCATTGCTATTGGAATCAACACACGTGGGGTTATGGCTAGAGCAGTGAGTGGTCCTGATTTTGAGCTGATGATGGCCATAAATGAGGGTGATGCGCTTGATTGGATTTCCATCCTCTCCTCCCGGTTCGAGAGCATTGTGAAGAAGTCGTTGAGGAATTCTACTTTATGAGGAGGGTCCATGATCACTCTTATCGCCATGGGGTGTAACTTCACCTTTGGCCATGATGGATGCCCCGAGCCATCCACGATGACCCTAGACGTGCCCACCTTGAAACATATGCATCTCCTTAAGGCGGATGGCACTTGGGCGGAGAACGACATGCCACACAAGAAGGACCTTAGAGATGCGGCATCGAGGAAGAAGAAGGCCTTTAAGAAGAGGAACCATTTATATTGCCTAGCCAACCTTACACCATCCCCTCATTCCTCTCCTATTCCCTCCCCCGAGGCTTCCGAGCCCGGGGCTCCCATTGCTGAGGATTTGCCCACAGAGGAGCCAGCAGTTGAGAGTGCTCCTACTGCCACAGATGATTGGGCTCAGTGGCGAGAGCGAGTCTCCTCTGACATTGCTGATTTGAGGAGTGGGCTAGCTAGTTGATGGACCATATTTATATGATTCGTTAAGACAGTTAAACCCACCAAATTAGACGCTTCATCTTGACAACTTTTACTTGTTAGTTTCACTTTTGTTCTATAGGCTTTTTCAAGGAGTAAAGTTGAAACGAGCTAAAATGGAGTTCTTAACGCTAAAAGTGGATTACAAGTCAGAACTGGCCATACTCCGACAATACTCCGATCAAGCCACAACTAAGTCCCAATGACTTATTCCAACAAAGATCAAGAACACAAGTGAAATGCCAAGTCTAAGTTCCTCACCTTTTGATATCAACCAAGAAGCAACCAAAGGGCAACCGGAGTTACATGCCAACCGATGGCTTTTGGGGAAAAGATCTCAATCCACTCAACTTCTCCTCCTCCTCACCACATGGGCGGCTAGCCGTGGGGAGATGCCACCTTGCCCAGCGTCTTTGTGGCCTTGCCACCTCATGGCCGGCGGCTTTGAGGTCCTCCACTCCCCTCTTGCCATGTGTTGGCCTCCCTCTCCTCCTCCTTGCCTATAAATACCAAGCTCCTTCTCCTTTGTAAATCATCCTCAATCCATCACACACCACAAGTCCATAGTCACTTGTTACTTATCTCTCTAGAGTTTGGGCACAATCCATGTAAACACACCACTTTGATATTGAAGCTCCAAGTTTGTTCTTGAGTACTCTTGTCGGTTCTTAAAGTACTCAGGCATTTCCTTTACTTTTCGTTGTTCTTGAGTTTACTCCTGTTGGTTCTTGAGTATTCTCCCCTTTACTTTCCTTGTCTTGATTTCCAAAAAACCCTTACTTTCCTGTCTTTCAAAACCTTTACTTTACTAAGCACTTAGCTATGATATCCACCTCTATGGATATTCGTAGCTAAACCCTTCATTCGGTTGAAGGGGTGTGCTTGTATCATACAATGTTTTAGACCCTTCTCTTAGTGCCTCTTTGTGTTCAAAACTTGTTCTATATGCCATATATTAGGTCAGAACGCTATTGGTTGAGTGGAGGCTCAAAAAAGCAAAGCTCTTCCATGGGTTCGTGAACTTCCGTGGATAAGTGGACGCTCGAAAGAGCACAGCTTATCTGTGGAATTCAACCTCCTTAAAACACCATTTGGTTGATCGGAAATGATTGATCAAATGGATGCACATAAGCTAAGATACTTCGAAATGAGGAATTAGCCCAAATAGAACAAGTGTTCTAAACGATGTGGCAAGTCATGTGCTAGAAATAGCCTTGATACATCTTTGAACACTTAGTATGATCATTAGAGGTCAATGATAAACAGATTTATGATACAAGGCCCCAAAAACCGAATCCTTTCCTTTAATTAAAACATCACCTGTCACTACTTTCAGTCCCATATAAACTGCTTACTTTCCGCAAGTCTTGTCCTTCAAGCATTTACTTTCCGCAAGTCTTGTCCTTCAAGCATTTACTTTCAGCAAGTCTTGTCCTTCAAGCATTTACTTTCCGCAAGTCTTGTCCTTCAAGCACTTTACTTTTACGCACTTACTTTCAGCAAGTCTTGTCCTTCAAGCACTTTACTTTTCAGTATTTACTTTCAGTCCCGTATTTACTTTCTTTACTTTCAGTCATTTACTTTTCAGTACTAAAATCACAACCAACCCACTTACTTTTCAGTACTAAAATCACAACCAACCCCCAACTGTCTTATTTTCCATTTTCGAAAGAACAACTATCCACTAATTCCCTTGGGTTCGACCCCTACTTACCGCTTTACTACCCAATAGTAGAGTAACGAGTAGCGGACTTATAAATTTATTTTTGCACAGAGCCATCGCACATTAACGACGGTGTGGTGCGCTCCGTCAAAATTGGCGCCGTTGCCGGGGAATTAGCAATCGGATAGTAGTTCTTTTTTCTATTTTTTCCTTTTTGTTTATTTCATGATTCACGATGTCTTCATGGATGAATCGGTATCTCCCTCTGTTTGGAGGTGCTATCGAAGAAGACCCCGTGGAACATGAACAAATGTTTTACTCCATCTGCGGCAGAATGAGGCCCAAGGATGAGTCGCTAGAAGGGTTTATGCTGAATTGCTTTGAGTTTTCCTTAACTGATTTTGCACTATCTTGGTATTACTCATCATATGTAGATTATGAAGGCTGTTATGAAAATCTTCGAGCTAAATTTCTAAAAGAGTTTTCCCTCTCAAATTATGGCACCGATCCCTGTCAAAGAGCCTAGCCATCCTTTTGACTTGAAGTCTGCAAGAAGATCAGCACCGTCAAGCAATCCCGGGACGAAACTTTGGACGAGTACTTATCGTACTTCGACTCCATTGTGGCGAGTTGCCCGCACCATGGATTCACAAAAGTATTCCTTCTTCAAAGGTTTCTTGGCGGGATACTGCCGCATGAGTGGAAAAGGCTCAACAATACAGTAGGAGGCTCGATCATGAAGTTAACCGTGACTGAAATCTGGGGCGTCATTGACAATTTGGCAGAGAGCACAAAACAAGGGCCGATGCACCAAACTGATGATAGAGCACCGACGGTGGAAGTGGACTCAGTGCAGAACGAGCCCGGTATCACATCCATTACAAGCTTGCCCGTAACAAACCCGGAAGAAGACATCAGTACCAGGGCAGTAATGGACGTGGAGGCGGCTCTAAAGGAGCCAACATTGGAGCCCACAAGGCTGACAGAGGCCATGATGGACGAGTCAGAAACTGGAAGCACCGAGGAATAGCCCACATGGGATATCACTCCCGAGCCATCAGAAGACTTAGAACCGGAAACCGATATAGTGTGGGACGAGGAAGAGCCTTCATGGAAACTCACTACCGACCCGGCAGAAGAGGAAGTCCCGAACGCCACTGACGAGCTACCCGAAACTGACCCAGTCCTCATTACTAAATTGACCGAGACTTACCCTGCTCTCACTACTGAAGCGGCCGAGGAAATCAATCCAGGCCCGGTCCTTGCGCTCGGAGCACCCGAGACATGCCCGGTCCTCACTATCAAAGCACCCGACGCAGGCCCGGTTCTCACTACCAACCTGTCCGAGAAAGACCCGGCCCTTGTGGTGGAAGTTCCCCAACTTGTCTCCTCGGTTTGTATGCGGATCACAGCCCCTGAAGACGAAGTGATCAATGAGGAAGTGCAAGGCGAGTTAGAAGCGGGACAAAGGCAAGAAAAGCCAACAATGAAGCACTCCCTCGCCACGAGCCAACCAAGCAGCCCTAAAAACTCACTCGTGCTGAAACGGCCATTCACCTCTGTCGCAAAGAAGAGGGCTAGCAAAGAGCACAACCCAGATGCCAACCGTGCATACACAAAGAAGCGACCAAGAAATGGACCGGTGGAATGGAAGCCCGGATGGAAAAATAAGAGAGCCCGACTCAAAAGACCATCGACTGTGGTTAAGGGTCCCTCGCCCTCTCAGAGGTATGGGAAGGAAAAACCACCGGAACAATGGAGTCCTGACCCGAGCACATCATCCCACAAGAACTCGGGGAGAATCAAGGCTAGAATCAATGCAGGAGCCGCGGCAAAATATGACCTGAGCCACCCATGGGACCCAAACTTATGATCCAGGAGTGAGGTATCGTCGAGCTAACGACGTTAAACAAATGCACTGGTTGGGAGGTAACCCGACATTTATCTTACTTTCAGTCATTTTTATTTAGTTTTTGCCTTAAGTCATTCTCACCTTTCCTGTATATATTTGCTTGCAATTGACTTTTGAACTAAGTCGTGTTGTGAGGCACGCCTTCGTTCAAAAGTGTGGGGTGAGAAACTACCTTTGTACATAGTTAGTTAACATGCTTTTTCTTTTCCTTTTCCCTTAATATTATCTTTTTGAAAATATGAACTTGAGAATGTGAAAAAGATAGATCTAAACTCATGCATTTACCTTGTGAAAATTCAACTGTGTAGAGACTTAGGATGTAACTTCCCATTTGTCCCTTTGTGCTGAGATATACAGGGGATGTGGAGTTGATATAAATTTCCCTAGAGAGGCTTGGCAAGCAATCGAAGGACTGAATTTCACTATATGGTTTACGAAGTCAGTGGAGGCTGCACTTCAGGTTTCAAAGAAGATCAGAGTCATCTCCGCCGTGCAGCGTTTATGCAAGAGGTGGGATGCGAATCAAACCGTCCTATCTCTTGCCCGAGTAGCCGAGATAATAGATGAGCGACCCTCATCTTGATCCGCGCGAAACGGCAAGGATGAGAAAGAGCGGGGACGTATTTCCATATGCTCTCGGGCGATGATTGGACCTCCCAAGAAGGTTGAGAAAATGGACAAGCAAGTCACAAAGAAGCAAAAGCTCGAAGAAGCTAATCAAAGGCCGAAAGCCAAAATTGTGAAGGTTTTAACCGAAACAAATGTGAAGAAACTCCAATTCAACATCAAAGGCCAAAGGCCAATTCACTTCAGAAGCTGTCCCTCGCCAAAAGGAAATCAAAGTGCTCAACTCATTGAAACCCGAACCGAATCATGTGCTAGAGAAAGCGACAAGTTAACCATATAGTGCGAGTCGGTCCAGAGAATGCAGTCCAGGAGCCTAAAAAGGGCTTTCCCCCGAAACATCCAAATTAAATTGCATCTCAGCTCGAAGGTACAAGTATCAAGTTTCTTCTAAGTATTTACACGGTTTAGTTTGGTAATAAGTAAGTAATGCATGAATAGGATAAATCTAGTTCCATATTCTCACTTTCCTATTTGAAGTTTTTACTTGGATTGTGTGTGCATCTCTTAAATAGCATTGTTCGGGACGAAAAACTAAAAGTGTGGGGTGATCTGATGGACCATATTTATATGATTCGTTAAGACGGTTAAACCCACCAAATTAGACGCTTCATCTTGACAACTTTTACTTGTTAGTTTCACTTTTGTTCTACAGGCTATTTCAAGGAGTAAAGATGAAACGAGCTAAAATGGAGTTCTTAACGCTAAAAGTGTATTACAAGTCAGAACTGGCCATACTCCGACAATACTCCGATCAAGCCACAACTAAGTCCCAATGACTTATTCCAACAAAGATCAAGAACACAAGTGAAATGCCAAGTCTAAGTTCCTCACCTTTTGATATCAACCAAGAACCAACCAAAGGGGCAACCAAAGGGCAACCGGAGTTACATGCCAACCGATGGCTTTTGGGGAAAAGATCTCAATCCACTCAACTTCTCCTCCTCCTCACCACATGGGCGGCTAGCCATGGGGAGATGCCAACTTTCCCGGCGGCTTTGTGGCCTTGCCACCTCATGGTCGGCGGCTTTGAGGTCCTCCACTCCCCTCTTGCCATGTGTTGGCCTCCCTCTCCTCCTCCTTGCCTATAAATACCAAGATCCTTCTCCTTTGTAAATCATCCTCAATCCATCACACACCACAAGTCCATAGTCACTTGTTACTTATCTCTCTAGAGTTTGGGCACAATCCATGTAAACACACCACTTTGATATTGAAGCTCCAAGTTTGTTCTTGAGTACTCTTGTCGGTTCTTGAAGTACTCAAGCATTTCCTTTACTTTTCGTTGTTCTTGAGTTTACTCCTGTTGGTTCTTGAGTATTCTCCCCTTTACTTTCCTTGTCTTGATTTCCAAAAAACCTTTACTTTCCTGTCTTTCAAAACCTTTACTTTACTAAGCACTTAGCTATGATATCCACCTCTATGGATATTCGTAGCTAAACCCTTCATTCGGTTGAAGGGGTGTGCTTGTATCATACAATGTTTTAGACCCTTCACTTAGTGCCTCTTTGTGTTCAAAACTTGTTCTATGTGCCATATATTAGGTCAGAACGCTATTGGTTGAGTGGAGGGTCGAAAGAGCAAAGCTCTTCCATGGGTTCGTGAACTTCCGTGGATAAGTGGACGCTCGAAAGAGCACAGCTTATCTGTGGAATTCAACCTCTTTAAAACACCATTTGGTTGATCGGAAATGATTGATCAAATGGATGCACATAAGCTAAGATACTTCGAAAGGAGGAATTAGCCCAAATAGAACAAGTGTTCTAAACGATGTGGCAAGTCATGTGCTAGAAATAGCCTTGAACATCTTTGAACACTTAGTATGATCATTAGAGGTCGATGATAAACAGATTTATGATACAAGGCCCCTAAAACCGAATCCTTTCCTTTAATTAAAACATCACCTGTCACTTTACTTTCAGTCCCATATCAACTGCTTACTTTCCGCAAGTCTTATCCTTCAAGCATTTACTTTCCGCGGCATTTACGTTCAGCAAGTCTTGTCCTTCAAGCATTTACTTTCCGCAAGTCTTGTCCTTCAAGCACTTTACTTTTATGCACTTACTTTCAGCAAGTCTTGTCCTTCAAGCACTTTACTTTTCAGTATTTACTTTCAGTCCCGTATTTACTTTCTTCACTTTCAGTCATTTACTTTTCAGTACTAAAATCACAACCAACCCACTTACTTTTCAGTACTAAAATCACAACCAACCCCCAACTGTCTTATTTTCCATTTTTGAAAGAACAACTATCCACTAATTCCCTTGGGTTCGACCCCTACTTACCGCTTTACTACCCAATAGTAAAGTAACGAGTAGCGGACTTATAAATTTATTTTTGCACAGAGCCATCACACATTAACGACGGTGTGGTGCGCTCCGTCACTAGTCTGGAGGCCTTTACTAGAGCTGAGGCTATGAGAGCTCGCCAGGAGTCGGAGTGGCTCCGTACTACACTTTTGTCCATGATCAGTGGCGTTTATCCTCCAGATGATCCAGGGTCTTCTGCTCCTCGTGCCGCCTCTCCCTTGCCTCCCACACCATTTACTGATGCTATGGAGGAGGACGATAGAGCAGCCACTAGAGAGACCACTCAGGGAGGCGATGATGCTACATCATGAGTCCATGCCTCATTTTGTTTTCTCATGTATATCACTTTGTTGACTTATTGCATTGGATGATATTTTTGGATATTAAGTCGCCTTTTGGCGCAATTTTGGATGATGTATGCCATCTTGATGATGTACTCTTGACTTATCTTTGGTTGTATGTTATATTCTTATGCTATTTGAAGGTGTTTTACCATTCTTGATTGTGGAAATTTTAGGATATTTATACTCATGCTCTTCTCATGCCAAAATCACCTTCTTTACCTACATATGCAACCAAATGAATATATCTCATTCTCAAGAGTTATGTCATCGGCTCTTCATCACATTCTACAAACGAGGGGAGTTCCTATGAGTCTTTGCCTTTATTTTATCATTCTTTGCGCTTAGGGACTAAGCTTGAATTAAGTGTGGAGTGGGTTAATGCGCATAGTTCACATGCTTTCATGCCATGCATATCATTTATGATGGACACTTGCATCTCTTGCACCCTATCCCTAACATGAGAGTGTTTTCAACCATATAGGCTTGTGACTATCAAATCTTAATCCCTATAAATCATATCTAGCCTACTTTTCATTTTTATTGGATCTTGAACTTAGAACCAACCTAGTCCTATGAATGTGCATTCTTGTGAGTCAATATCATTGCTATCCCTTGTCTATCTAATTTTTTAAGTATTTTTGCTAAAATACCTTGGATTAAGTCTTAGCAAGCACTTTTAAAATTTTCACAAAAAACTTAGACCTTTTGTTTGCTCCTCGGTGACTTGAGTTTTCTAATTTAGTGCCATGCTCATGATTGTTTCCCGCGCATTCCATACATTCCTTGAACATATTGTCAAGTTTTAAGTGTGGAGTCAAAAACAAAAGAGGGCGAAAAATAGGCCCCAACAAAAAAAATGATTCATGTGCATGGTCAAAAGAGGGCAAAGCCCCGACTAAAAACTTTCTCGAGTACTAGAGAAGTTATAGATCCTAAACATACAAATGTCGGAGTTTAGGAAGAAAAGTTCCCCCTCAAAATCATTTGTAGGCCAAAGGCCATTTGAAAAAAAAATAAGGAGCAATTAAAACTTGACTTTATGTTCTTCCATCATTCTACATTTGCACGGGTGCATCATTTGTATTGTGTGCTAGTTAGATTAATTCTTGGACGATCCTTGTGCTTGCACGGGAGCTATCATTTGGTCTATGCTTGTTTATTAAGAACTCTAGTGTCGAACTCCTCTTCCCTTATGGGTTATGGCTTAAGCGCCTAAAACTTGGGAATGAGTTTCTTGTCGCAAACTCATGGACTAGCCCTAGCTAGCATAGGTGAGCGGTTGACACTCTTTTATACAAAACTATTAACTTCGCTTCTATTGTATTGCCTTGAAATGAGTGGAACTTTCGATGAGACATTTGATAGCTCTAGTATTGATGATCTTGAATGCACAACCTCATGGGTATTCAAATGGATCAAAAGTTCTTTTAATGATATTGTGATGGTAGTCCTAGTTTGGGGTGAGGGGTTTGTGTTGAGAAATCATTGCCTCGGTTAAGCACTCTTGCATTCATTCTCATGGGATAGGTGCATTTGGGATTTGTGAGTATTCCCATTTTTGAAAACTTTCACGAGACTATAACTCGTCCACTAGGGTAGCCTAGGGGTTTAAAGGCTTAATGCATACGCTAAATGCATTCGTAACGCCTACGAAAAGGAGCTAGTTAGATTGTACATACTTGTCGTTTACCTTTCAATAACATGTTTAGGAATAATGATCAAGACCTTGTGAAGTCTAGTGAGGCAAATAGACGAAAAACATAGCACCACTAGCATTTCGACATTTGCATGCCCTTGACATATTTTCATACTTTGTTCGGGACGAACAAAGCTTAAGTGTGGAGTGTTGATTAGTCGAGATTTTGACTTATTAATAGCCATTTTCACTATAGCCTTTGTTCGTTTCCAACGATATTTTGATGTCATTTGATCCCTCTTCATACGTTTCAGGTACAAAACAATATATTCTCAGTGTCAAAGCCAAAATACAAAAACTTGGGAAAAAAATGAAGATTTGGAGAAAAAAGTGGACAAAAAGCATCCCAGCCAACCGGCTGGGAAATGTCCCCTGCACCAGCCGACCGGTTGGATAAATGATCCAGATTTCATGGCAATCGGCCAAGTTTAGTCGACCGGCTGAAGACTCACCCGACCGGCTGGCCCAAAGAGTAATGACTGGATAACAATCGGCCACTTTGAGCCGAGCGACCAAAAAATCCAACCGACCGGCTGGATGAAAGAGCTTGGATGCAGACAATCGGCCAGACTCAGCCGACCGGTTGGATTTCCATCTCCAGTTCAGCCGACCGGCTGGTCCCTCCTCCGCGCAATCAATGGACACGACCAAGTTCAGCCGGGTGGCTGGATTCCCACCTTCATCTCAGCCGACCGGCTGAGATCTACTACAGTGCATTTTTTCTACCCGAGGCTATAAATAGAAAGCAAGGGTTTTGACCTAGGGGGCTGGCTTTTTGGGCGAAAATACTCATCAAAGGAGATCAAATCAAGGTCATCAATCAACATCCAATAAAGGAGGAGTGAAGATCAAAGGGAGACATTAGGATTAACCATCCAATTTCTATTCCTCTTCTATTCTCATTTGTTGTGCTTAAACACCATGTTGTCTTACATGATGTGTGAGTAGTCCCCTTGTGTTTTGAGGGTGTTGTTACCCTCCTTGGTACTCTTGATCATGTATACACATGTTGGATGATCAATCTATGGTGTTAAATTCACATTTGCTATGATCTTCATTATTGCATGCCACTAGGTGTTTGATGAAATGCCAAAGTGACTTGTTTATCCCAAAACGTGACCTAAGAATCTAGCGACCTTAGGGATGGTTTAGATGTAGTAAATGTGATCATATCTACGGATTTGAAGTGAACTAGGACTCGAGTTCATGGTATTTATTGCTTGGGAGAGATTCCAATGCTAATAAATGCCATGAAATGAACCAATATCCTCGAGAGAGTGAGGTTCGAGCTATAAAAGAGCTTGACTAAGAATAGATTAGATTAGTATGTGATATACCTTAGTCTAAGCTAGGTTCAACACTATCTAACACCTTGAATGTGTTTAATTCTTGTATGCATGATCATGGGAAATGCCAAGGAGGGGCACAACCCCTCGAAACTCTCTTTTGATTGATATTCAACCCTTTAGTTCTATCTCGTTGCTTGTTCTTGATTGATAACCATCTCATCATTGAATTTTAGGAATAGCCAAGTTGAAAACTTGATTCACCTAGCGCATAATCAAATTTGCTCCCTTGGGTTCGACACCGGTCTTACCGATCAAATATAAATTGTTTTTGACTATACAAAATTTACAACTGTCACTTTGTTAGACACATGTGTCTACGTTTTATGAGTTGCCATATTGGCAATCATTTTATCATCCCTACTCACTTGATGTAATGCATATTGAAAATAATGCTTTGGATAACATAATCTCAGTGACATACTTGGGCTTGAAGGTCAAGGATGACATCAAGGCTAGAAAAGGTTTGGAAGAGCAAGGGGTACAGAGAAAGTTATGGCTCTAACCATCTGGGTCAACTTCATGGAAAGACAAGTTGACTAAAGAACCATACACAATCACTCTGAGTGAGAAGGTGGAGATACTTGAATTGATAAAAGATGCTAAGTATCCATCCGGATATGCAGGAAGCCTAAGGAATAAGATTAATCTTGAGGACAAAAGTTTATCGGGTTGAAGACACATGATTGCCATGTTTTCAATGTGATTGACCCTCTTATACAATTATCCCACTGGTTTCGAAGACTTTGTTGCAGAGAGTTCCAAAAGGAGGATGTGCGTCGAATGAAGTTGGACATAGTTAAAATTCTGTGTCATTTAGAGAGAATTTTTCCAAAGGCATTCTTCACAATAATGGTACATCTCATGGTTCATCTACCTGGTCAAATTTTGTTGAAGGGGCCAGTACACTATAGTTGGATGTACCCCATGGAAAGGTATGCACAAACTCTTTTAATACCTTATATTAACATATTTGTTTTGCATAGATTATGTTTTGTACTATATGCAGGCCACTTGGACAATACAAGAAGTTTGTGAGAAACAAAAGGTATCGGAAGGTTGCATTACAGAACAGTACATTGTGTAAGAGTGTCTCATGTACTGTAAGTTGTACGTAGGGGAGATTGAAGATACATCCCCCAAATCTTGATTCAATCAAGTAAAAATACTATGACATATTAGTTGTGTCTAATGTCATCAAGCCGATGGGCTACCTTAAAAAGATGAGGCTCGCCAGTAATGACATAGATGTGATTCAATGGTGTGTCATGGAAAATTGTGAAGAGGCGAGGGAGTATATTAACCAATATTAGGAGAACTTCTACAAGGAAAATCCTTACGGTGAAAATGATTCACGGATCATTTTCATTCTCATTTTCTTGATATGGTAATTTGGTGCACACATTGGGGACGAAGATAAAGGCTCATTTTCTTGGTTTCAAAATTCTCGCTGTTAAATAGTGAATAACATGTGAGATTCATTTTTTTGCAGGCTCATTTCTGCCTACCAAAGGATGATAGTCTACTCTAAGACTATATACAAGAATCGTAAATAACCGTTGCAAGTACTGGAAGTCGGATTGCCATTATATACTAATGTCTGACTTACACTCATGTTTTGACCATCTAAACGATATTTTCTGCTCTTGATGTAAACTAAAGAGTAGGGCTTTGAGTTAGCTACGCAACGATATATAGGTCGCCTCCATCAGATTTTTCATTTGCTCCCAGCACTTATTTGAAATGGCGAAGGTCCAATCTGCCATTTGTGGTGTAAATTCATTTAATTCATGATTAATATGAGCTAAGGACTCTTTGTTTTACTTCAATATCGTTCTATGAGCTTTATGATTGCTGGTCAATACTTTTTATTGCTGAAAATTTAGTATTGAGTCCAAACATTTTGGCCTTAAGTCTGAACATTTTGATCTTAAGTCTGAACATTTTGACCTTAATACGAAAATACTATTTTTCCCCTCCGTATCCGATTACGAAGTTTCTGCAAATCTGCCACATGTCAATATTTGAGAAGGTTTATACTAAATATAAAAAAATTCAGTTCATGTTTGCTCCTGGACATGGTAGTCATGTGTTTGTGGCCTTGTTGGCCTTAATACTTAAATATAAATCAGGCCTCACTTCAAAAACAAAATGTAGCCCATATCGACACATGTTTGGGGTTGGGGTCAGAATAAGCTGTTAAATTTAGAACCAACCAGAAGCTCGCCCTCTTATCTTTTCTAGCTACGTATTATTGGTTGGAATGCAGTGCAGAGTGCAGAGTGCAGAGTGCAGAGTGCAGAGTGCAGAGTGCAGATGAGATCATTATCATTATCACCACTCGGATTCGGCTCTAGAAAACCTACAGATGTTACTCTCCACCAAACAAAGCTGCCACTATCTTCACAACGACATGTCTTCTCCAGTAAAGTCCTAAGATCAATTACAATTGTTTTCAGCCAAAGCAAGGAAAAGTGGGCATCAGTTTTGTTCAGGAGAAGAGAGGCAGTTGGTTTTGGCCTCGGTTTTGGTGTAGTAGAATTGTTGTCTCATAAGAAAGCATTTAATGCTGCTGCAGAAGCAGCTGGCGCCTCCAGTTGTGAACTCACAGTGGCTCTGTCAGGTCTTGCTTTCTGTGATAAAGTGTTAGGATTTGGACCTGAGGCTGTAAAAGGGCAGCTTATCAAGGTAACATGTATAAAAATAATTCTTTACTTATTGGTTGGAGGGGGGAGCTAATTAAACTTCATATTTTGTATATGAAAGGCACACTATGTTGGGAAGCTGGAAAATGGAAAGGTTTTTGATAGCAGCTACAACAGGGGAAAGCCTCTTACATTTCGTGTCGGGGTTGGTGAGGTAAGGTAGCTTATGTTTTTCATTGATATTGTCTCTCTGTTACAACTTGTAAGTTCCCAACAATTTGCATTGATATTGGTAGAAGGGTAAGTATTTTAGGGGTGGTCAAATAACCAAAAAATCAACGGTACAAACTCTCCTAAATACAATTTATGGTATGAGTTTGAGGTTGTCCATTCCTTTCCGTGAAATTTTTAAAAAAAATGCATTGATATTGTCTATCAAATATCTTAATATAAAATTACTGCGCATGTCCTAAAGTTACATCATAACAAGCATCACTTCATCAGTAGAGTATGAGATTCAAGGTTTTGGTTACATATGTTTTCTTAATTAAATATAACACTCGTTTGTTCTTTAAGCCATTTCAAGTACAATACACTGAACTTTGCATGATGCTTTGATTGAAAACATTTTCTTTTTCGAATATTCTTACGCTCCTTTGTCGCACATTAACACTAGATTGATCGAAACATTCCATTTTGTATCATTCTTTTTAGTAAGAAATACATTTGATATTTACTTTTTATCAAAAACTATACTTGGTAAATCAAAATGAAGCATATGAAAACATGGTCCCACTAGCTAGATCCAGTTTTGAACACATTTTTATTGGACTGTTGGAAAGAAGAAGGCTCAGACAGCATTCCTGTGATACATGAAGTTGCTGCTTGTACTGATGGACTTGCAATTTTTTTGTCAGGTTATCAGAGGTTGGGATGAAGGCATAGTAGGTGGAGATGGGATTCCTCCCATGCTTGCAGGTATCCACACATATCTGTTACTTAATCATATTTAGCTCTGGAACATGACGGTTCTCCCCCTCCGCATTTCAGGTGGCAAGCGCTTGTTAAAGCTTCCTCCAGAACTGGCCTATGGCAGCAGAGGAGCTGGTTGTAAGGGCGGTAAGTAAGATTACTTTATTATACTACGATTTTTTGGGAGTGTAACCATTTCCTTAGTACCAGCTTGTTTGATTGACTTATCAACTGATGGACGCGTGGCTGTTCTTTGAATGACCTGTTGCAGGGTCATGCATCATTCCCCCAGATTCAGTCCTCCTGTTTGATGTTGAGTTTATTGGTAAGGCATGAAATTGGCGGCACTTCGTTTTGTAGCTAAATTCAATAGGTTCAATCAAAGATTCCACAGAGAACTTGACGTTTTCAAATTTCTTGTAGCTAAAACCTTTTTAACTATTTATCAATCGGAGACAATTGACACGAGCTTCTGTATTTGTAAAAAGCTAAACATTTTCATATTGTGACAATTATATTGCACTTCATATGCGGTGCATATTTGTATTTAACATCCTTTCCGAAATGTTAGATTTAGTGGCATGTGGTTTGGCAAAACCGTGTGAGATTGTACAAGCTGTCGGACAAGGATGAGTTAAAAACCGGCGAAACAACCGACGTAGTACCACTACCACCATTTTTCAGATTAGGACATTGTTTTATTCCGTCGCGTAATGTCCTATATTGGTCGCATAAGGTTTACGCGACACTATGTACGTCGCGTAAAATTTGTCGCTAAAGCCTAGTAGCGTAATGTCGCTCGACAATTTGAAAAGTACACTTGTCGCGTAATGTATTTCTCTTAAGCCACCTTTTCATTAAAAAGTCACATAAAACAGGATTGGGTTGTAATCTTTATGGGCATATGTTACATTTATAATGGACCTATTTTCCTAAATTTGTCACATTAGATGTTAACGGGACAAAAGTAGCAGACAACATTGTCGCGTAATAATTCATACGCTTCATTTATAATGGACATATTTTCCAAGAAATATCACATAATATGTTTAAAGGGATAAAAGTAGCAGACCAAATTGTAGCGTTATAAGGCATACGCTTGAAACGGAAGGCTAATAAAAGTGCATATACTACACAATTTGAACACATAAATGTCGTATAAACATACTTAAGATAAGAAACTCAAATATGTAATTGTTGCATAAAAGCACATATATGTCTTTCATAATAGAACAAACTGTCACAAAAAAGGAATAAGTCATACTACAAAACAGTAACCTGTTTTAAACAAAAGAAATCCGGCCATTGAACACAATTTTGGTCAACATACATAATTCCGGCCACATATACAAAAAGGGCACACGCACACATCAAATGTTCAGGTGTGTGTGCCCGAGCCAAAACATGGACCACAAATTGAAAATATAAATCGGAATTTTAGTTAAGAACAGGGTCGTAACTAATCGCACCTTCCGAGACATTGTTGCTTGTGTTATGCGCTGAAGCACCCCGAACCACCAGCTCTTCAAACACCCTTATCGTCTGTTCAAATGCTGATTTCATTTCCAAAAACTCCTCCTTTTGCAGTTGGAGTTGGTCTTTCAGTTCTGAATTTCTAGAGCCCCCTCTCGGGAGAGGTGGCCTCTTGAAGCAATTCCTAGTTCCAGAAATATAAGTCCCACGCTTCTGTCCCATAACTTGGGTAATGATGTCAAGCTCCGTAGCAAGTGGAAGTGGTCCTTGATCATTTAGGACACTGGGATCCTCAGATTCATCCCCATTCAGATCTTGCAAAACGTCCTGAACCTTTTCTTGCATTTGTTTCTACATTGACATAGAGAAATGTCAATACATTTGAGAAGAAGAACTTAATATGTTAAATAACAATGGCTTCACCAACCAGAGCACCAAGTAAAAAGGGCTGCTGATCATACCGGTCAATATCTATGCAAAAAATAATTTCGCAATCCAAAAAATTAATAATTAACACAAACGACAATTATTCACAACAAAAAAGAACTGATTATAATGCAAGTCAATACTCATGGCAATCATCACCAAGTAAAAAGGATTGCTGATCATAACGGTCAATATCTATGCAAAAAAATTCGCAATCCAAAAAATTAATCATTAACACAAACGACAATTATTCATAACCAAAAAGAACTTATTATAATGCAAGTCAGTACTCATGGCAGTCATCAGGGCCACAACAGTTGCAAATGATTTATGTATGGTTGTGAATATCAACTTATGTATGCAAACAACTATTAACAGTGAGCGCAAATAACATTTGTGATGATCATGGCAGTAATTCACAATCAACAAGTAACATTTCTCCAGGGATCGTAGCAAATAAGAAGAAGACCAATAGTGACAGTGAGCGCAAAAATATACCAGCCAATAATTATTTGGTACAACAAATATTCTGCAGCAATAACACATATTGACCACAATCATACATAACATATATAAGAACACTAATAGCGCGCACATTCCACCATTTAATATTTAACCAAATAACGACACATATGAGAAGTATATTACAAATTATATAGTAAGGAACTCACTTAACTGCCAGGGCTGCACCAGCATGATCTTTAGAATAGACAAGGCCGAATGTAGCAACACAAGGTGCCCTTTCTCCCTGCTCGGCAAGAATTGCAGCCCTCATGTAGAAGGGACATTTTCCAGAGGTGTGGTTCATTCTCTCGGGCATATTGCGCACTCTGGACATGCTCTTACCCCTTTCCTATTACAAGAAAACTTAAACAAGTTAAAGAGCATATAATACAAAGGAATCAGTTAAAGAATAAAATACGGATACATTAATTAACAACTAAAATCAGTTTGAGCCTAACCTGGTTTTTGGGTTCACTAAAGTGGCTCACAAGCCATCTCCATTGATCGGGACGATCCAAAAACTCTCGGTGAATTACCTCAGGTCCATGGCTTTTAAAGAATAATTTGCAATCTGTTTTCCAATCACGGTACCTCCGTGGCTTTTAGAAATATGTGATTCCATAGCTGGTCATCTTTTGCAATAATGAGAAAGTTTGTCTGCAACGAAAATAAAAAGGGATTATTATTAAAATTAAGTTATAAATGAAATGAATATTTTTTTCTACGAAGTACTACTTACGCTCAAGTGGTCATAGACAATCTGTCTATCTTTCTCCCCAAGCTTTTTATATGATGAGGCCATCATGGGAACTTTGTCCCTAATTGCACTTCCAATTTCGTGAACAAGTAGTCTTCCAACAGTTCTATTAGCCGGACCACTCCCATTACGCAGAAACTCGACCTTGATCATGATGAATGATGAGTTATCATGTCGATCAAATGTGAGTACTCCAGTGCCCCACAACATATTTAATTCATCGATCAGAGGTTGCATGAACACGTTCAAGGACTTGCCCGGGGATTTCGGCCCAGAAATCAACATAGCAAGAATGTTAAACTCCTTCTTCATGCACAATGAAGGTGGCAAATTGTAAGGCATGACGACAATTGGCCAAGTGCTATGAGAAAGAGCAGCAGCCCCAAAAGGGTTGAAACCATCTATGGCCAATCCAAGACGCACATTTCGAACGTCTTGTGCGAAATCAGGAAATTTTGTATCAAAGTCACGCCATGCTTCGCTATCTGCAGGATGTCTAAGAAGACCATTCTTCACTTTTCTTTCTCCATGCCACCGCATTTCCTTAGATATATGTGGTGACATGTAGAGTCGTTGTAATCTGGGAGCTAAGGGGAAGTATCGTACCACTTTTCTTGAAATCTTGCTATTACTGTCGCTATGTAAGTACCTCATAGTTTGACACACCAGACACTGCTCTAGATCCTTAAACTCTTTATAGAATAGAACACATCCAAATTCACACGCATGAATAATCTCATATCCCATGCCCATATTTTTCAAAATTCTATTAACCTCACGATACGAACCAGGATAATTGTTTGGGCTCGGAAGGAGATCTTGGGTTATCTTCGAATGATCATTAAAGCTCTTGTCAGACTATCCATTTTCAACTTTCACTTTCATTGCACTTAAAATGGTACCCAAAACAGTTTTCTCACTCCCCTCAAATATGGGAGTTTGTGCTTCCGCATGAAGTTTTCATACTTCTCATATGCATCCTTGCCGAAAAAGTCATCTTCAATTTCCTCATGTGCATCGTGAAAAGGGAAAGTGTCGTTAAGCATCTCTATTGTAGGATTCGTGTAATAAGAATCACTTCCTCCAATTTTCCCACGACTCTTTTCCATAACATATTCACGACGTTCTGTGTACACCGAAGATGAAGCCTCTGATTGTTCTCCATGATATGTCCAAATTTCGTACTCTTGCATTATACCATTGCTAAACAAATGTGTTTGGATTTCATCCAAAGGTAACTTCACGGGTTGCAACCTACAACGCCTACATGGACATTTATGCATTGTACTTCGAGGCTTGTTTAGTTTGACAAATTTCACAAAATCCATAATCCTTTTCATAAACCTTGGATCACATTTGTCCGACAAACACATCCACTCTTGTCCATAGTTCCTACATCCAAATATGAGACAAATAAATGGGAGTTAAGCCAAAGCACACATATTATTCCATCAAAGAAACTACCAGAAGTGTTCCTGTACTAGTGTACAATTTTCCAGCCCAAAAAATAGAATCAAGCTAGCTAATAAATTAGTGTCCTAACACTACACACTTGCTAGTTCTAAAATGCAGCAAAAGTGCTGCTCTCTGCTAGCAGCTACCCAAGTGTCTCCCAAATATTGGAGTTCAATATAAAAATGAAAATGAAGTAAATTTGATCAGTGTGCATCTTATTCACTATGAGCTCCTCATTTTGTCCAGACGGTCGAATAGGAGCACAAACGTTATTCTTCACATATCAAAGTTGCAGAACGGAACCAATGCATCAAAATTGCAGAACAGAAACAATGAAAATATTGTTAGCATTCTCAAGGTTTAAGCATGCTTTGACTAATCTCATCCTGCCTCCTCCCCTCATGGCCTTATGCACGGCTAATTGATCTATTTCATATATCTCATCCCCAAAATTAAACTACACACTTCAACAATAATAAAGCATATCACTCTCTCTCAAAACACGAACAAATGGAGCAGACCAAAACACTCTTTCGATGTATACACGTACAAATGGAATTATGTGTGTTTATACAAATGGAGCAGACCAAATGGAGCAGATGGAACAGACCAACAAGAATGTGTTTATACCTTCAAAGACTGTGCTTTTCACTTAAAGATTTCTCCTAAAATCTTTTGAAAACTCTTCCTCCCTAGCTGTTGAATATGTTCCTCAACAAATGGGATCCATTGGTTCAGTTTCAGAAGAGATTTAAGGTAGTTGAGCTTCAATTAAGGCAGAGTTGTACTTGACAGTACTCTATTTTGCATTTACTTTCTGTCTGTTTAAGCGACAAATTTTGGCTACCAACGTCGCGTAATATTAAAATGGTGGTTGCCCTCTTTTACGCCAAATAATTTCAAACTAAAAGGCATGTATCAAAGCCAGCTACGGTATGGTTCGGTCTAATTTGTATGATTACGTGACATAATGCAAGTTATCGCTTCGGTAACGTCGCGTAAAGAATTTAACGTGACATATTTAATTGGTCGCCTAAACAAATGTCGCTTTATGACAATTATGGGACATAAATAACGTGTTGCTTTAAATTAAGTTGGGTTAACCCCTTTACGTGACAATATTGTTAGCGTCGCTTTATCTTTTGTCGCATAATAGACTTTATGCGACAAACATTTCAAAGCGGTGTCCTATAAACCACTATATGTGACATAACTGTGTCCCAAAAAAATTCGAACATTATGCATCATTTCTTAAAAAACCGATGCATAATCCCATACATTATGCATCGGTTTTTTTGAACCGATGCATAAGGTCTGACCCTTACGCATCGCTCGACTACGCATCGGATGAAAACCGATGCATAATCCCTTCCAAAATCAACGCATAATCCCCTGTTTGTAGTAGTGACAATCTCTAGTCTAGGGGGAGCCTAGATCACAAGTTCGCTCAGAGTGTTAGAGTAGGCTGATTAAGAGAGAGTCTATAATCGTAAGTCCATCTGTACTTTAAACTCAATATAATAAATTGCTTTTCACCCCTAGAGTAGGCCGTTCCCGAACTAGGTATCAAGTTGCGTGTCGATTAGTTTGTTCTACACGGCAATTGTTCTGCATAAGTTGTCTAGCACATTGTTCCATAATTGGCTAGGACAACATCTGGACACACACGGGAGTGTTTCAATTGGTATCAGAGTAGATCACTCGACACACAGAATGAGATCCGAAGGTTGTTCGAGATGAATCCGAAGAAGGGGCAGAACATCACGCGACCCCCATTGCTGGAAGTAACAAACTATGGCTACTGGACGGTGAGAATGAAGGTGTTTCTGAAATCGCTGGATGATCGAGCTTAGAGAGCTGTTGAAAGAGGTTGGACACACCCTTAGCCAGCTGGAGCTAATGGTAAGGTGGGGCTAACTGAAGAAGACAAGTGGACTGAGGAACAACAGAAAGTTGCAGCTAGAAACGCCGAAGCAATGAATGCAATATTCTCGGTAGTTGACAGAAGGACCTTCAAGATGATTTCTAACTGCGAGATTGCTAAGATGCTTGGGACATACTGCAGACAGCTCATGAAGGTACTGATAAGGTCAAGATTTTTAGAATGGAGATGATTACTTTAAACTTTGAAAATCTGAAGATGAGACTGTTGCTGATTTCAACGCAAGGATTCTAGACATCTCTAATGAATAGTTTGCACTTGGAGAACCTATCAGTGAAGAAAGACTGGTAAGGAAGGCACTGAGATCGTTGCTTCAACAATTTTCCATGAAAGCAATTGACATCAAGGAAGCTCGGGATGTAAAGACGATGAGGCTGGATGAACTGATGGGATCTTTATAGACGTTTGAGCTGGAAGTACACAAAGATGTTCAGGACAAGAAAGTCAGGAGTGTTGGTCTGAAGTCTCAAGTGACTAATGTTCAGGAGAATGTGGAAGACATGTCTGAACACCAATTTGCTATGTTGGCCAAATATTTTGGGAGATTTATGAAAATACTGAACAAGAAAGGATCAGATCAAAGACATTCCTAAACTCAAAAATCCAGAATCAAAAGGAAGGAAAATTTCCGTAGAAGAACAAATCTAGAGACTATGGCCAAGAAAGCAAGGGTGAGAAGTCTAAAAGAATTCATTGCAGAGAATGTAAAGGGTTCAAACATATCCAGATTGAATTCGCGAACACTCTCAAAAAGAAGAAGGCACTTTCCGTCAACTGGAGCGACATCGAGTTTGATGATGATAAGCAGGAGGATGAACAAATAACTTCGTTGCACTTGCAAGCATCTTGGATCAGGGGGAGAAGATGCAGAAGGAGTTGGCTCTAACACCTCATCTGAGCACCCTACTAAATACTCGAGTTGTAGTGATGGTGAAGAAATTACTGATGAATGCATAGCTGAAAACTACAAAGAGTTGTTCAACAAGTGGACAGAAGTGATTGCCTTAAATAAGAAGCTCAGCTGCAATCTGACTGATCTAAAAGAAGAGAAAGAAAAGCTATGAGAGGAAGCTGCTATCCTGATCACACAGAAGTTAGAACATCAGGAAACTATCGCGAATCTAAATCTCCAGATGAAGAAACAAGGGATGGGAAAGCTGAGATGGTTGAACAAAAGGTGGAACTCTTAGCAGTTATCTCGGCGTTGAAGATCCAGATGGAGAAAGACAAGTATGATCATACTAAAGCCATTCTGACCAGAAAAGAGGTACACCTACTTGACGTTATTGATGCATTACATGTTAAGTATGGTATAGATACTCACGGTTATGGTGAAATTGTGGAGGAGCCGAATAACCTCAAGAAGTACGTTACGATGCTTAACTCTAGGTCAAAAAATCTTGCTGATATTCTAAAGTACCAAAGAGTGGGTGAGGGTCAGAAAGGTCTTGGGGTTCACTAGAGAAAGATGGTTAAGGAAAACAAAGTTTGTCGAGGCTGAACATCATATTCATAAGGAGACCATCACCCAAAGTCAGAAAGGACTCGGATTCACTGGTGGAAACTGGTCAGGGAAAACGATATTTGTTAAGGCCGCACATCCCATTCTTATAGAGTCGACCTCTCGCCCCCGTAAAGAAGATCAAGTCAATATACAAGTTGGAGAGGAGACGTGAGAACATGCTACTTCTGTAATCAGGTAGAACACATCAAGCCATGGTGTCAGGAATTCATGAACTATCTCAGGAAGTAGAAGCTGAGACCTACACAATGACAAAAATAAGTTTGGAGAGTCAAACAGATGGAAGAAGTATATTTTGTTGCTTTCAGCTCCACCAGTCATCTGAAGAAGGAAACACTAGTATTTTCATAGTGGCTGCTCAAGGCACATGACAGGAGATTCGACATTCCTAACTGATGTGGAGGAATTCAATAGAACGTTTGTGACCTTTGGAGATGGAGTGAAAGGGAAGGTGCTAGGTAAAGGAACACTGAATGTTCAAGGCCTGCCTTGACTGAAGGGAGTTCTTTTTATCGAAGGACAACAAGCAAACCTGATCAACATAAGTCAGTTGTGCGACGGTGAGCATCACGTCAAATTTACACAGGATGCATGGCTGGTGCTCAACAGGGATGCTGAACGTGTGCTGACTGGAAGAAGATCATCAAACAACTACTACCTACTGAACCTTGGTCGATCAATTGCTGAAACAACTTGTTTGCTGAGCAAAATAGAAGAGACAAACCTTTGGCACAAGCAGATGGGGCACTTAAATCTGAGAACGCCGACGAAGGTTGCTACTAAAGGATTGGTGCGAGGCATACCCAAAGTACAATGCGAGCTGAACATAGTATGCGGAGAATGCCAGATTGGGAAGCAAACCAAAGTCGCCTACAAAGGAACAACTCAGATCAACACAAATGGCCTCTGGAGTTACTACACATGGACCTGATGGGACCAATGTAAGTAGAGAGTTACTCAAGAAAGAGGTATGTGCTAGTATGTGTTGATGACTACTCTCGATTTACCTGGACAAATTTTCTGAGAGAAAAGGCAGATGATGTTCTAGCCTTTATTCTACAATGAACACGTCTGGAGAGGGAGAGAGAAGACAAAGTCGAACACCTAGTGGCGAAAAGAAGTGATCACGGAAGAGAATTCAAGAACAATGATCTTGTAGAGTTCTGTGCTCAAAGAGGCATTACACAACAGTTTTTGTCTCCTATCACTTTACAGCAAAATGGTGTTGTTGAAAGGAAGAATCAAACCATACACGAGATGGCCCGAGTAATGATTCATGTTAAGAAAGTTGCATAGAAGTTCTGTGCAGAAGCCATGAATACTGCATGCTATTCTACATCATAAATAGAGTGACTATTTGTACAGGCACTGAGAAGACGTGCTATGAGCTGTGGAAAGGAAAGAAGCCTACAGTGAAGTACTTTCATATCTTTGGAAGTAAATGCTATATTCTCAAAGACCACAAATATAACCAGAAGCTAGATCCAAAGATTGATGAGGGTATTTTCCTTGGATACTCCACAAATAGTCAAGCTTACCGAGTCTACAACAAGCGAACTAGAGCTATCATGGAATCTATCAAAGTAATAGTGAAGAAAATTGAAACAGGTCGATCTGACTTAGGTGATGATGAGGATAGTGGCGCAGCTCTCTCTGAACAACAATCCTCACCAGATTCAGACGTGCACGAAGATGCTCCTGACAAATGTCTGAACAACATGATGGAGAAGATAGCCCAGCTAAAGATGAATCTGAAGACGAATCATCTTCTTCTCCAACTCGAGTCCTGCAACCGTCATGAATAGTTCAAAAGAATCATCCTATTACGGAGGTTATTGGTGAACCAACTGAAGGCATGAAGACTCGAGGTAAACAAGTAAATTATCATGAATTGGCTGGTCATTAATGCTTCTTATCAACTGTGGAGCCAAAGAATATTAAAGAAGCAATTGGCGACGAATACTGGGTGATGGCCATGCAAGAGGAACTTGGTGAATTTCAATGAAACAATGTATGGGATCTTGTTCCACGGCCTGATGGTGTGAATGTTATTGGAACAAAGTGGATCTTCAAGAATAAGTCCGACAAACAAGGCAACATCACCAGGAATAACGCAAGAATTGGCGGTCAAGGATACACAGATTGAACGAGTAGACTTTGATGAGACCTTTGCACCAGTTTCTCGATTGAAGGCTATAAGATTGCTACTAGCCCTTGCCTTCCATCTGAAGTTCAGGTTATTCCAAATGGATGTCAAGAGTGCTTTCTTGAACGTGTTGCTAAACGAAGAAGTATATGTGGCACAACCGAAGGGATTCAAGGATCCTCACCATCATGACCATGTGTACAGGCTGAAGAAAGCTCTATATGGACTCAAGCAGGCGCCCAGAGCATGGTACGAGAGGCTCACAGAATTCCTAATTAACCATGGCTATGTTCGAGAGGGAGTAGATAAGACGCTTTTCATCAAACACACGAGGTCAGATTTCATTATTGCTCAAACTTAGATGACATTGTGTTCAGCTTGAGCAATCAAAAGATGGTGGACAAATTTGTGGACCAAATGAAAAGCGAATTCAAGATGAGCATTGACAGGCGTCGTTTGACCTGCAAATTTATATTTATAATCTCCTTGCGAGAAACTAGTAGAGTGGCAAGCAAGGGTCGAACCCAAGGGAGCTGGTGTTGTTGAAGTTGTTCCTGTATGTAACTGAAAATAAGAAAGAAAGGGGGTTTTGAGTGATTGTGAGTACAGAAGAGAAATAGCAAGGAAATAATAATGAAGATTCAACCAGAGAGAGAACTCAGTCTAGGGTTTCTATTGTGAAACGTTTATCATTTACTGCGAATGATCTAATTTCATGCTTCTAAGTGTGGTTACTCCGTTTCAGGTTATAACCTAAGGTAAGGCCGTTTCAAGCACTTACACCACAATCTACTCCGTTTCAGGTTATAGACTTCTAGTTCTCCAAAATCTAATAATCCGTTCCAGGCAATATTAAATTCAGGTGTCCTACTTGTTTTCACGTTTCAGTATCAAACAAGCATTGACGATAGGGGTTAAATCGTTCCGCTAAGCTTTACCATTTCAAGTCTCCACTTAGCTTCACAATTCAATCCTTTAATTCAAGCACAAGAACTAGAGGAACATAAAATAGCATTAAGAATAGAGTCTCAAAACAAACGTCACAATATGCGAAACCCTAAACTGAATTAGGATTTAGCTACACATAATTATGAAAAGACGCATAATTAAAAGTAGAAAAATCTTCTCTCTCGTCGAAAGCTTCGTCTTCACTTCTAGAGCCTTCTTGGTTGATGGATGATGATATGATGATATCCTCTTCGAAACCCTACCCCTGATCTAAACATATAAGCTCTAGGGTTTCTAAATCAGTTTCTGGGCCAAAAAACGCAATTAAGAAATAAGCCCAAAAAACACTGTTCACGACCGGAAATACTGTTCATCCGCGGACCATGCACATTTTATCGCCGTGGGTACTGTTCATATTATCGTCCGCGGGTACTGTTCATATCCGCGATCTGGTCTGAGACTGTTCATCCATTCTGTGCATCTGTTTTGACTTTGGCTCTGATTTTGACCCTCTAAATGACCTCGGATGCTCTCGGTGTGAACTAGAGAGTTGTAGGGAATTGAGTCAGCTACGCAACGCCATGTAGCTCGTATTTTTCTGATCAACGGTCCATTCCCAGTGCTCCGCCGAACGTCCAAAGGTCTGATCTGCCATTGTGATGTTTTTGGCATAAAATGCCGTCTTTTATGCACGTTTCCTCCTAGAGCTTCCGAAACACCTGAAATGCAAAACCATACTAAAAAGTAATTGTTCGCATATAAAAGTGTCGAAATAAATGGGATTAATTGACTCGACGAGTCGTATAAATACGACTCATCAAACCACCCCACACTTAAACTTGTTCGTCCCGAACAAGAACTAAGTCATAGAAGGAAAATAAATATAACACCACAATTTCTTCGACGTCCTAGATATTGCTACATGAACATGACTCGGCTAATCTAGATTTCACCTTTCCATGCATACTTGTTACTAAAAGACTTGTGCTCAAACATGGATTAATGATACGTGTTACCTTTGGGCCGAGATGCAAATCAATTCGGATGTCTCGGGAGATAGTCCTTTTTAGACCCATGAACCGCACTCTTGGTTCTGAACTCTTGCTACATGGTTACGCTTCATTGCTTCTTCTTGCACGTGATTGATTCGAGCTTCAAGGTGTTTGAGTACTTTTCGGACAGCTTGTAGTGACTCGGTTTGATGTATCAATGGGACACTTCACTTTATTGCGGTGTAAGATTTCACAATTGATCGAATTTGTTTCCTTGTGTTGCGGATTGTGATTGCTCGAACCTACTTGCTCTCACTCATCATTGTCCTTTTGACGCGAGTCAAGCCAAGGGTCGCTTGACTATTTTCCCGGCTACTTGGACTAGAGTTTGGACGGTGTGATGTATTCCCGTCCCGACCAACCGCAAAAGTACCGCAGTGGCGGAGCAGACTCGTAACCATGTCGCCTCGAAGTGCTAGCCTCCACGAAATCCACATAACCATATAGTTCGAATCCGGTCCTTGAGCGCTTTGTCAAGTCTCTCTAGGACGTTTCTATCAACTCCACATCCCTGTTTATCTCAATTTTCAAAGGCACGTAAAGGGTTAAGTTCACATGTTATTGCACAATTCAATTTCACAAGAGGCATGCATGTAATCGGCTCTATCTATTTCACATTATCAACATCCAATACTGCAAATCTAGGAAATAGAGAGAAATTTCATACTTCCAATTTTTTTTCGAAGGGAAACGTGCTGACACTATGCAGGTGCAAAAAATAAACGTGCTGACACAACAGACTGACTTTCCCACCCCACACTTTTGAACAAAGCCGTGTCCTCACGGCACGACTTAAATTCAAAGACACAAACAATGCAAGACACACAAACATATAGGAAAAGGAAGAGATTAAAGTGAACAGGTACTCCCCTCGTTTCGTCGTGTGAAGATGAAAATTCTGGTCAAACGAGTCAGTCAACGCTGGTCAAAGGTCAACCGCGGATCACGTTCATTTTAAACGCCGCGGTCAACACTTAAACTGAACTCCATCCGCGGAGGATAATGTATACGTGGTCCGCGACCTGTTCTGAGTTGCAGTTGTTTCCTGCATAAAAATGTTCTTCTATTTCAAAAGACAATGTGATAACACGGATAAAGACTCAAACATAGAAAATATAAATGACATAAGTAAATAAGATAAAAACTGAAAAACAAAAAAATGCCGGGCTGCCTCCCTGCGAGCGCGTTTGTTTTACGTCGTTGGCTCGACGTTACCTCTTTAGGGATCACAAGTTAGGATCCCATGGACGTGTGAGGTCGAATTTTGCCTCAGCTATTCCTTCAACCTGCCCAAAATCATCATGTGATGGTGTGTTCATGGCTGCTCTCCATCGATCAGGCGGGTTCGCCTTTACATCCTTCCGAGTTGGCGAGGATACCTTGATTATAGTTACAGGTCCATTGAGTCGTGCTCTAGTGTTTCTCCATCCTGGTTTCCATTCAAACATGCCATGTCTCGGTCGCTTCTTCATGTATGAACGGTTGGCATCTTCGTCAATTTGGAAGTTAAGTAACTTGCCGTCAAACACAAGCGACTTTAGGCATGTTCCCATGTCAATCTTCGTCTTTGTGGCAGAGAGGAGTGGTCGTCCCGGAATGAGTGATCGATGATCATTATCTCTAGCATCTCCAATCTGCAAAATATATGAGTCTACAGGAACAACAATATCTCCAACATGGAGCGTTAGATCCTCAGGTAAACTAACAGGACGAACACGCGATGTGTTTTCTAACTCTACCAATAGTTTAGGGAATTTCAATGGTCCCAATTTCAAAGAGCACGATAAAGAGTATGGCATGGCATTAATATTAGCACCCAAATCGATTAAACAGTGGAGTATGAGGGTTTTACCGACATCATGGGTGACTGTCAAGACACCTGGGTTCTTACACTTTTCAGGCGGTGCTCCTTGACTCGTAGCGAGTGAGTGCTCCCTCGTTGGCTTCTCTGGCTCATGCTTCACCTCCAACTCGCCATCTAGCTCATTCTGGTTGATCATATGCTCTTCCGGAGCTCTTACCTGTACAGAAAACGATAAAGAAGGATCAGTTTTCGAATTCATATCAGACCATATCGCGGGTGAAGAACACTTTAAGTGTTCCATCCGCGGGTCGATAAAGTCTTCTTCATCCGCGGCTACAACATGTACTTCGTCCGCGGCCAGCTGTTCCTCCGCGGGTTCTTCGAATGTTATCTCCGCGGGTTCTGTGTATGTTAGCTGTCTGCGGATGACGTTAATATGCACTTCATCCGCGATCCCCTCTGAATTCGCCACCTCTTCTCTGTTTTCTACCTCTGGTTCGTCTATCATGGCCAATGTGCTGATGTTCTCATCCGGATTAGGCACTGTCTGCGACGCTGTGGTTGTGATAGAGGTGTTGCATATGATGTCAGGCACGATCTCAAGCATTTCGGCAGCGAGCACCGGAACTATCTCGGGCAGCTCGGTAATGAGGTCCGATTCGAGTGGCTCGGCCGGCTCTTCTTCAGGCGCCAGTGGGCCGTTTCCTTCTAAATGCCCGAGGTAATCTGAATTGAGCTTTTCTTCAGTCATCCATGGGTCCTTATCCTCTGTTGGCTCGGTGTAACTTGATCTAGGATCCTCCTTGCTGACCCTTGGCTTCATGTTGAGCATCTCATTGATCCGGTATGCAGCTTCTTTTTGAGCCGCCTCTACTATTGCCCATGATTTCTCGGCTTCGGCCTGGATTTGGGGCACTATGTTGGCAATTTGTCGGATGCTAGCTGCCCACTCGTCTTCTAGCGGCTCGGCCTGATCTTGTCTTGGTCTTGACCTCTCGGCCAAATCATCTATCAAGTGCCAAAGATCGTCCATGTCTAAGTTATTCACCGAGCCTCCCGCCGCATCATTAAGCCAATTCCACTCATGTGGCATCATTCCATCGAGAAACCTTTGAAGAAGATAGAGGTTTGTGAATCCATGGTGCGGGCAGCTCGTCACAATGGAATCGAAGTACGACAAGTACTCGTCCAATGTTTCGTCCCGGGATTGCTTGAGGTTGATGATCTTCTCGCGGACTTCAAGTTGGAAGGATGGTGGGGAAAACTCCTCATAGTTCCAAGGCTCTCTACTATAATAAGAAGACATGGTGCATCACAACAAAACTAAAAAAAAACAGAAAATAAAATAAATAAAAAGAACAACTTCACCGAAGCGCAGCTCCCCGGCAACGGCGCCAAAATTTGACAGGCGTCGTTTGACGCGTCAAACTTATATTTATAATCTCCTTGCGAGAAACTAGTAGAGTGGCAAGCAAGGGTCGAACCCAAGGGAGCTGGTGTTGTTGAAGTTGTTCCTGTATGTAACTGAAAATAAGAAAGAAAGGGGGTTTTGAGTGATTGTGAGTACAGAAGAGAAATAGCAAGGAAATAATAATGAAGATTCAACCAGAGAGAGAACTCAGTCTAGGGTTTCTATTGTGACACGTTTATCATTGACTGCGAATGATCTAATTTCATGCTTCTAAGTGTGGTTACTCCGTTTCAGGTTATAACCTAAGGTAAGGCCGTTTCAAGCACTTACACCACAATCTACTCCGTTTCAGGTTATAGACTTCTAGTTCTCCAAAATCTAATAATCCGTTCCAGGCAATATTAAATTCAGGTGTCCTACTTGTTTTCACGTTTCAGTATCAAACAAGCATTGACGATAGGGGTTAAATCGTTCCGCTAAGCTTTACCATTTCAAGTCTCCACTTAGCTTCACAATTCAATCCTTTAATTCAAGCACAAGAACTAGAGGAACATAAAATAGCATTAAGAATAGAGTCTCAAAACAAACGTCACAATATGCGAAACCCTAAACTGAATTAGGATTTAGCTACACATAATTATGAAAAGACGCATAATTAAAAGTAGAAAAATCTTCTCTCTCGTCGAAAGCTTCGTCTTCACTTCTAGAGCCTTCTTGGTTGATGGATGATGATATGATGATATCCTCTTCGAAACCCTACCCCTGATCTAAACATATAAGCTCTAGGGTTTCTAAATCAGTTTCTGGGCCAAAAAACGCAATTAAGAAATAAGCCCAAAAAACACTGTTCACGGTCGGAATACTGTTCACGACCGGAAATACTGTTCATCCGCGGACCATGCACATTTTATCGCCGCGGGTACTGTTCATATTATCGTCCGCGGGTACTGTTCATAAAGTGAACAGTATCCGCGATCTGGTCTGAGACTGTTCATCCATTCTGCGCATCTGTTTTGACTTTGGCTCTGATTTTGACCCTCTAAATGACCTCGGATGCTCTCGGTGTGAATTAGAGAGTTGTAGGGAATTGAGTCAGCTATGCAACGCCATGTAGCTCGTATTTTTCTGATCAACGGTCCATTCCCAGTGCTCCGCCGAACGTCCAAAGGTCTGATCTGCCATTGTGATGTTTTTGGCATAAAATGCCGTCTTTTATGCACGTTTCCTCCTAGAGCTTCCGAAACACCTGAAATGCAAAACCATACTAAAAAGTAATTGTTCGCATATAAAAGTGTCGAAATAAATGGGATTAATTGACTCGACGAGTCGTATAAATACGACTCATCAAGCATAGTAGGAGAGATGACGTACTTTCTTGGACTTCAAGTGAAGCGGAAGTCGGATGGGATCTTTATCTCACAAAGCAAGTATGCTAGGAACTTGATCAAGAAATTCGAACTGGAGACAGCTACTCATAAAAGAACTCCTACTTCTACTCACGTGAAGATTACCAAGGAGGAAGCTGGCACAAGTGTGGATGAGACCTTATACAGAAGTATGATTGGAAGCATGATATAATTGACAGCCAATAGACCTAATATTGCACATGTTGTAGGAGTCTGTGCAAGATATCAAGCAAACCCTAAGGAGAACCATTTAATGAACGTGAAAAGGATTATTAAGTATGTTTGTGGAATAGCTAATTATGGTCTCTGGTACACAAAGGATACTAGTTCGTTTCTAGTATGCTATTGTGATGCTGATTGGGTTGGGAATACTGAGGATCGAAAGAGTACATCTAGAGGATGCTTCTTTCTATGCAACAATCTGGTGTCCTGGTTCAGCAAGAAACAGAACAACATCTCCCTATCTACTGCAAAGGCGGATATATAGCTGCTGGAAGTTGCTGCACTCAGATGTTATGGATGAAATAGATGTGGGACGAGTATGGAGTTCAACAAGATGAAATGACATTCTACTGTGACAACATGAGCGCAATCAACATAGCCAAGAATCCTATCCAGCTAGGGGTGTAAACGAGCCGATACACTTGCGAGTCGTTCGTGAACAAGCTCAGTCAAAGCTTTTGGCTCGATTTTAAACGACCTGAGCACGAGCATAAATTTCAAACTCATTTATTAAACGAGCCGAGTACGATCATAATGGTGCTCGGCTCGTTTATATGCTCGAATTACTCGATTATTGCTCAATTATTCAGCATTTAATTAATTTTTATCATATAAATGAGCTAAAAATGAGTAGCCCATTTATGGCTCGTTTATAGCTCGATTATGGCTCGATCTTGATAAGATATTGAGCCCAGCTCGAGTATCGTAAAAAATAAACAAGCCGAGCTCGAACACATACATTTAAGGCTCGTCGAGTTTGAGCTGAATACACACTTAAATGAGCCGAGCTCGAGCACCCCAATACTTGGCTCGACTCGTTTACACCCCTATGTCTAACATTCCAGAACAAAGCACGTTGATATATGACACCACTTCATTGGAGAGCTAGTGGAAAAGAAGGTGATTTTCCTAAAGCACGTATCAACTGAGAAGCAGCTAGCAGACATCTTCACCAAGCTCGTGGAAAACTATCAGTTGGAGACAATTAGATCCTCTTTGGGTCTATGTGTCATCGATAACTAGTTGTTCCAACAAGAAGTGGTCAGCCAGAGCTTGAACGCAATATCTTTTTAAGGCTGATGTGGAAGGCTAGGCCGAGTCTGTGAAAGGAGTTGTGACAGGCGACCATTAGTATAACCAATGTACATTGATCGTTCAAACGGCTCGAATGACGTTGCACTTGGGAAAGACGCAACCAATTATAAGAAGTTTGGCTGGTACTTTCAATTTCAAATCTCTATTAACTTCATCCAGTCTCTCTCTCTCTCGAAGAAACCCAAGGTAGAGTATCATTTCAAGAAAGGAAGAAAATTGAAAGATGGTGAACACGTGCAAGACCAAAACTGTGAAGGCTAGTGCTGCCGAGGCCTCGTCTAAGCCAGTTAGAGAGAAGAAGAGCTTGGTAGAAAATCCTAGATCGGTAAAAATCAATTCATGAACGGCTAAAGCTCAGACTATTACTGAGACGAAGGCAGAAGTATCTACTAAAGCAAAGGCTACAAAGAAAGTGTCAATTGATAAATCGATAGTGACTACAAAGGTTTCAACTGATAAGCCCATAAAGGCTAAGGAGGTTGTTGCTTCTGTTCCAGGTTCAATCCCTAAGAAGAAAGATCCACCAAAAGTAGTCATAACCAAGGCGGTGACTAAGAAGACTGGAAAAGAGGTAATCCTTAAATCTACGACTTCTATTTTGATACCTAGTAGTGAGCAGGCAAAAGGGACAAATATGGTAGTAGAGAAGTTGAAGGTAGTGGTTCGGTCCAGGCAGAGCATCCACCTACTTTTGGTATAGTTACTACACCTAAACCTAAGGGTACTAATGCTAAGGTGGTGGGACATAAGTTGATGTCTTCAAAGGAGTATGTGGAGATGTTAAAGGTCACTCGTCGTAAAGTAGTGATTTCAGAATCTGAGGAGGAAAATCCAAAAGCTATTAAAATGCAGAAGTTAAAGAAAAACTGGATGATGTTCATGAAACTGCGCTGAGAAAGTTGGTAATGACGATCATGGTAATGAAGAGAGTTCTGAAGAAAGTGATTATGAGTCTGATGAACAGGAATCTGGTGCTGAAGAGGATGAGATAGGGGCACAAGTGGAGGTTCCTAATGCTGATGAATCTCAGTCCAAAGAGATGGAGAAACAAGAAGAGGTTTCTGATGCTGAGGACCCGGTAGACTCTATGGAAGTTGAAGAACAAGAGAATGTTGAAACTGATGATGGCTCCGAAGAACAGTATCCATCACTCCAAGGGTCATTAATGATTACTATGGAATAACTCCGTAAGAAGAGGAAGCCCCGGAGGATATGGACTTGGACAAAGTAGCTACTCTGTTGACCAATGACATGAGGAATGATTGGACGGATACCACGATCCAGGCATCTGAATTGACCACAAAGTTTGCATGTCTATATCACATTGGGATTAGGAACTGGATCTCAACAGTTAGCAATGAACTGGGACGCCTCATAAATGCCATCGGTTGCAAGCAGAAGTGTGATCTGGGAAAGATAATTTTTAAACAAATTGCAACACATGCTACCTCGTACAAAGTCAACCATCCGATTGGGTCTCCATCTCTTGTATATGAGTGACGGACGCACAGTCGTCGTTTGCGAAAGTCAAGAATAAATTTATAAGTCCGCTACTCGCGACTTCACTACTGGGTAGCAAGTGGTAAGTAGGGGTCGAACCCAAGGGAATTAGGGGGATAAGTCGTTCTTTGAGAAATGTACTGGCGGGGAACGTGATTTTTAGGTTGATTGAGGTTTTAGCGCTAACGAGTAAGTGTCTGTTTGGTTGGTTTTGGATTTTAGTGCGGAAAAGTAAATGACAGAAAATAAAGTACTGAAAATAAAAGGAAAGACTTACAGCGAGTTGTTGCGTGAAGGACAAGTCTTCCGGGAGGTGAGCAGTTGATATTGCAGAGAAGGTATTCGATTGCAGGGGCCTTGTATCATAGTCTGTTTATCATTGACCTCTAATGATCATACCATGTGTTCAAAGATGAATCGAGGCTATTTCTAGCACAAGACTTGCCACATCATTTAGAACACTTGTTCTATTTAGACTAATTCCTCCTTTCGAAGTGTCTTAGCCTTATGTGCATCCATTTGATCTTCAGTTACGATCAACCAAATGGTTTTTTAAGAGAGGTCGAACTCCTCAGATAAGCTTTGCCATTTAAAGCATCCACTTACCCGAGTATGTTCACGAATCCCACGGAAGAGCTTTGCCCGTTAAAGCATCCACTCAACCTTGGAAATTCTAACCTAATATGTGGCACATAGAACAAGTTTTGAACACAGAGAGGCACTAGGTGCAGGGTATAAAACATTGTATGATACAAGTACACCCCTTCAAGCGAATGAAGGGTTTAGCTACGAATATCCATAGAGGTGGATATCATAGCTAAGACAGTAAAGTAAAGAGAATACTCAAGAACCAACAGGAGTAAACTCAAGAACTACTAGAATACTCAAGAACCAACAGGAGTATTATAGATTGAAAACAAGTGTTTACAAAAGTGGTGCCCAAAATCTAGAGAGAAGTGAGAGCTTCTCTCACTAACTTATGGATTTGGAATGAGAATGGGATGAGATTACAAAGGGAAGGAGCATGGGTATTTATAGGCCATGAAGAGGAAGAGATGTGGAGGAGAAGCCACCACATGGCAAGATATCCATGGAGGAGAGCAAAGCTGCCGGTGATGTCATCAAGGGGAGGAAGCCGCCGGCCCATGTGGAGGAAGGGGAGTGGGCAAGGTGGCTTGGCCTCCAAAAGCCGCCGGCTAGGTGGCATGAGGGGAGAGGATGTGAGTTTTGTGATCTCATTCCAAAAAGCCATCGGTCCTTTCAGCTCCGGACTGTCTCTGGTTGCTCGGTTGGACTTGTTTTGAGTGATTCCACGTCAGGTTCTTGATATTTGTACAGTCGGCATCTGGTCGTGACCTGGAATGACTCGTAATTCATATTCAGCTTAAAAAGTCCTCCTTAGCCTGTATTCTCTCTAGACTTCAAAATACCCTGTAGATAAATATCGGAACTAACAAGCAAAAGTTAAATAGACAAAGCGTCTAATTTGGTGGGTTTATCTTTGTTTATGATTCATACAATTATGGTCCATCAGATCACCCCACACTTTTAGTTGTTCGTCCCGAACAATGCTTTTTAAAGGGCGGCACACACTCTAAGTAAAATATGAAAGTGAGACTGTGGGACTTGATTTATCTTAATTCTTGCATTACTTACTTATTACCAAACTAAACCGTGTAAATACTTAGAAGAAACTTGATACTTGTACCTTCGTGCCGAGATGCAAATTAATTCGGATGTTTCGGGAGATATCCCTTTTTAGGCTCTCGGACTGCATTCTCGGGATCGACTCGCACTATATGGTTTCCTTGTAGCTTTCTCTAGCACATGATTCGGTTCGGGTTTCACTGAGTTGAGCACTTTGATTTCTTTTTTTGGCGAGGGACAGCTTTTGTAGTGAATCGGCCTTTGGCCTTTGGCCTTTGATATTGAGTTGGAGTTTCTTCACTTTCGTTCGGTTAAAACCTTCACAATTTTGGCCTTTGGCCTTTGATTAGCTTCTTTGAGCTTTTACTTCTTTGTGACTTGCTAGTCCATTTTCTCAGCCTTTTTTGGGAGGTCCAATCCTCGCCCGCAAGCATATGGAAATACCTCCCCGGTCTTTCTCATCCTTGCCGTTTCGCGCGGGTCAAAATGAGGGTCGCTCATTTATTTTCCCGGCTACTAGGACTAGAGATAGGACGGTTTGATTCCCATCCCGCCTCTTGCATAAACGCTGCACGGCGGAGATGACTTCAATCTTTACTGAAACCCGAAGTGCAGCCTCCACTGACTTCGAAAACCTTATAGTTAGATTCGATCCTTCGAGTGCTTGCCAAGCCTCTCTAGGGCAGTTTATGTCAACTCCACATCCCCTGTTTATCTCAGCACAAAGGGACAAATGAGAAGTTACATTCTAAGTTTTTAGACAGTTGAATTTTCACAAGGTAAATGCATGAATTTAGATCTATCTTTTTCACATTCGTAAGTTCATATTTTCAAAAAGATAATATTACGGGAAAAGAAAAACAAGTTATGTACACAGGCGGTTCTCACCCCACACTTTTGAACGAAGGCGTGCCTTAGTTCAAAAGTCATGCAAATATATACAAGAGAAGGAAATGACATTAAGGAAAAGAGAACAACTGAACTCCCTTTTACTGTGTCGTGTCGTGGAACGTCATAGCTTGAGCTGGATAATCGAGGAAGTTTGGCTGGGGCCTTGAACTCTCAGCGCAGGCCCGGTAAATTCTCAGAAGCTGCCTAGCTGATCTGATCTTGCTCCAAAAATCGATTCCTACAAGGGGTCATTCTTTCTATACAAAAAGTGGGTGAGAGCGACTTATGGTAAAAACAGAAAAGAAAATTACTGAAAGTAAGATAGGTGTCGGGTTACCTCCCGACCAGTGCACTTGTTTAACGTCGTTGGCTCGACAGTACCTCATTCCTGGATCATAAGGTTGGGTCCCATGGGCGGCTCAGGTCGAATTTTGCCGCAGCTCCTACGTTGATTCTAGCTTTGCCTCTTCCCGAGTTCTTGTGAGATGATGTGCTTGGGTTAGAACTCCATGGTTTTGGTTGTTTCTCTTTCCATTGTTTCTGAGAAGGCGAGGGACCTTTGACCATAGCTGCTGATCTTGTCACTCTCTTGGTCTCTTTTGGCAGGTCAGAAATTTATGTACTGAGTTCCGAGATAGGTACAATGTTTGGCGGTTTCCATGTTCCTGGGCGGCCATTATAATCATCGATGTAGAAATCTGAATTTTTTCCGCCAAATGTAAGTGATAACATGCCCTTGCCCATGTCGATCCATGCCTTGGTGGCGTAGAGACAAGGTCGTCCCAATATAAGCGTTGGAGGTCCGTCTTCGCTGGTCTCTTTTGTTTCTATTGCATAAATATCCGCAGCAACTACGAGCTCTCCTACATCGATTATTAGATCTTCAAGCATTCCAACCGGTTGGATACATGATTTGTCTCCCAACTCGATATTTGACCTTGGTGGTTTCAATGGGCCAAGCCCCAATAAGTAATATAAGGAGTAAGGCATGGCGTTGACGGCAGCCCCAAGATCGATTAAGCATTTGTGAATTTGGGCTTCACCAATACCACAGGTGACTGTGAAGGCCCCTGGGTCCTTATCCCTTTCCGGTTGTGACTCCTGATCTGAAGTGAGGGATCTTTCCATTATCGGGCCATTCTGCTCATCTTTTGGCTCTAGATTTGTATGATCGGGCCCTTTTAACTCCTGATCTTCTAGGTAAATATTTCGCTTCGGAGCATAAATATTAGTTAGGGAGTCCCACTTTAAATTGTCATAGTCATCCCATCCAGATGCTGGTATGTCAGAGTGTGTGATTGGCGGTGGTGTCATGCAAACGGTGAATGCATACCGTCCATTGTCAGCATGCGTGACCCATGTTCTGCCATCCTTGGGTCGGTCTTCCTCTTGATTCCAATCAGGACGACGCCTGCGAGTGAAGTGCTTGTTCGCAAGTTTGTAAGTTGGGGATCGTGTTACTTCTCCCAGTGTAGCCTTTATGTTTGACCTCCTTATCATGCTAATTTTTGCCTTTGGATTTTGGATGGTTTGTGAAGGAAATCTGTCAGGTTCATTAGTGAGTGTAGATATTGTGGTGGCGAGCTGGGACATTTGTTTGGTCAATTTTGAAATTGCCCCGTCTGTTTTTGCCTGGTATTGGTGTAGCGAAGTACCTAATTGATTTATGCTTACTGCGAGCTCCTTCATCGTGTCATCGAGCGACTTGCTTGGTTCCTACTGATTGTTCTGGCCAGCTTGGTACTAATTCGGTCCTCTTTGCTGATATTGGCCTGCTGATGGAGTGTTCTGGTTATACTACCGGTGGGGGGGTTGGTAGACTGACTGAGCTAGTTGAGGGACAGCTGGTTGTGTTTCCTTCTGAGGATAGCTGTTGTTATACCAGCTTGGGTTGGTTGTTTGACCATACTGTCTGTTTTGTCCGGCTCTGTCGTTGCGGTTGTTGTTGTATCCTTGGTATCGTCCTACTGCATTTATTTCTGTCGGTTCCTCTTCTATCAGTGTTGGGCATGCGTCAGTCTTGTGGTCCGTAGAACTACAAAATTCGCAAGGCTTTATCTGAACTGGCTGCCTTCGTAGGAATTGAATCATCATTTCCTTCATTTGTTTCATCTCTTCTGTCATGGAGTTTTCTGATGTCTCGGCTCGTGCTACGTTTTTTTGTTTAGGAGAACTCATCTTGCCGAGTGGTCTCCTCTGTAAACCGAGCATTTTCAGCAACGTCAGAGATGAGTCGTCTTATGCCGCTCAATGATAGTCTCATCACGGATCCTCCAGCTGAAGCATTAAGGAATTTTTTGTCTAACTGAGTCAGTCCATTAATCAGGTATTCGATGATGAGCTTCTCGGGTAGTCCAAGAGTGCAGCAGCTTCTTTCCAGGTGGTTGAATTTCTCCAGGTAGTCGTACATGGTTTCATTAGGTCCTTGCCTTATGTCCTGCAGTTGTCTTCTTAATTGCATTGCTCTTCCTGCTGGGTAGTATTTGTCCAGGAATTTCCGTTGCATCTGAACCCATGTCCTGATGCTTCCCGAAGGCAATGAAAGGAACCAGTCATTTGCCGAGTCAATGAGAGAAAAATAGAACGCTTTCAACTTGAAGTTGTCTATATTCACTCGATTGGGCTTTAGATTTTGGCAAATGCCATGTAAGCGTTGGAGGTGAGTTGTTGCAGATTCTCCATGAGCTCCTGAGAATTTGGGCAAGATGTGGGCCACTGACGCGTTGATGGTAATGTACTCCAGTTCAGGGCTCTCGTAAATGCACCATGGCTGTGTTTCGAAATCTGGGGCATTGAGTTCTCCCAAAGTAGGTTCATGGAAGTTGTTATCCCCATAGTAATCATCGAAGACGGGTTCTTGCCTTGGCACTTGTCGAGGTTGAGGGGGTGGGGGATATCTAGGGGGCTGTACTGGACCAGCTCCATTTCGGTCCTCTAGGTTTCTTCGGATGGCCTCCCTATCTCGAGCTCTTCGGTTTCGCATGATTTGTTCTGGATCATCGACAAATGGAAGCGGTGCTTCATTGGTTCGATCGTACAGGTTTATCTCGTCGTCATCCTGGTAGTCATGGTGGCTTCCTTCGCGAGACATGGTTGTTTTGAAGCGAGTATCGATTCAAAGAACTTATCCGACTAAGTAACTAATTCCCCGGCAACGGCGCCAATTTTGACGGATGCACAGTCGTCGTGTGCGAAAGTCAAGAATAAATTTATAAGTCCGCTACTCGCGACTTCACTACTGGGTAGCAAGTGGTAAGTAGGGGTCGAACCCAAGGAAATTAGGGGGATAAGTCGTTCTTTGAGAAGTGTACTGGCAGGGAACGTGATTTTTAGGTTGATTGAGGTTTTAGCGCTAACGAGTAAGTGTCTGTTTGGTTGGTTTTGGTTTTTAGTGCGGAAAAGTAAATGACAGAAAATAAAGTACTGAAAATAAAAGGAAAGACTTACAGCGAGTTGTTGCGTGAAGGACAAGTCTTCCGGGAGGTGAGCAGTTGATATTGCAGAGAAGGTATTCGATTGCAGGGGCCTTGTATCATAGTCTGTTTATCATTGACCTCTAATGATCATACCATGTGTTCAAAGATGAATCGAGTCTATTTCTAGCACAAGACTTGCCACATCATTTAGAACACTTGTTCTATTTAGACTAATTCCTCCTTTCGAAGTGTCTTAGCCTTATGTGCATCCATTTGATCTTCAGTTACGATCAACCAAATGGTTTTTTAAGTGAGGTCGAACTCCTCAGATAAGCTTTGCCATTTAAAGCATCCACTTACCCGAGTATGTTCACGAATCCCACGGAAGAGCTTTGCCCGTTAAAGCATCCACTCAACCTTGGAAATTCTAACCTAATATGTGGCACATAGGCACTAGGTGCAGGGTCTAAAACATTGTATGATACAAGTACACCCCTTCAACCGAATGAAGGGTTTAGCAACGAATATCCATAGAGGTGGATATCATAGCTAAGACAGTAAAGTAAAGAGAATACTCAAGAACCAACAGGAGTAAACTCAAGAACTACTAGAATACTCAAGAACCAACAGGAGTATTATAGATTGAAAACAAGTGTTTACAAAAGTGGTGCCCAAAATTTAGAGAGAAGTGAGAGCTTCTCTCACTAACTTATGGATTTGGAATTAGAATGGGATGAGATTACAAAGGGAAGGAGCATGGGTATTTATAGGCCATGAAGAGGAGGAGATGTGGAGGAGAAGCCACCACATGGCAAGATATCCATGGAGGAGAGCAAAGCCGCCGGTGATGTCATCAAGGGGAGGAAGCCGCCGGCCCATGTGGAGGAAGGGGAGTGGGCAAGGTGGCTTGGCCTTCAAAAGCCGCCGGCTAGGTGGCATGAGGGGAGAGGATGTGAGTTTTGTGATCTCATTCCAAAAAGCCATCGGTCCTTTCAGCTCCGGACTGTCTCTGGTTGCTCTTCGGTTGGACTTGTTTTGAGTGATTCCACGTCAGGTTCTTGATATTTGTACAGTCGGCATCTGGTCGTGACCTGGAATGACTCGTAATTCATATTCAGCTTAAAAAGTCCTCCTTAGCCTGTATTCTCTCTAGACTTCAAAATACCCTGTAGATAAATATCGGAACTAACAAGCAAAAGTTAAATAGACAAAGCGTCTAATTTGGTGGGTTTACCTGTGTTTATGATTCATACAATTATGGTCCATCAATGAGCTAATCATGGCTCAACATCCTGACATCAGATCAATTCATGATGTACTTTCAGATGCTCCAAAGGTGTTTGGAACGGACAACAAACTCTTCAAAGGGAAACATGTTCTTGATGTGGCTGAAGATGTTCTAGTAAGTCGTGGCAAAGTAGTTTCTGATCTTTCTATGCACGAAACTCGTTCAACTATGAATGTGTCAGAAGCCATGAGACTCAAAATGGTAACCTGTCTGGAGGAGGAACTCGCCAGCACAAATCAAATGACGTTTCACTTGGCTGTTCGTAGGAAGAAGATAACAAGGATGCATGTTAACTTGAGATACCCAGAGGAAAGGGACGAAGAGGATGTTGAGTCTGAGAACTAAGATGATGGTGACTATTCTCACTACTCACTATTCTGCAAACATTTTTGTCAGTTTTTCTTTTACTATTGGTGAACTCTGTCGTGGAACTATATTTGTTTTACTGTCTTAAACCCTCCTTGGCACTTTGTGGCAAAAAGGAGAGTAGTTTTGGAGTTTGAAACCTCCTTAAAAGATTTGTATGTGCTATAAACATACTTGGAGTTTGAAATCTCATCAAATATTCATTTGGTAGCACTTTATTGTTAGTACATCTTGGGAGTTTGAAATGTCCTTCAAAGATTCAAATGTAAAAGTAGTACAGGTAGATGTTTTGCCAAAAATGCCAAGGGGGAGATTGTTAGATTTAGTGGCATGTGGTTTGGAAAAACCCTGTGAGGTTGTACAAGTTGTCGGACAAGGAGGAGTTCAAGACCAGAGAAACAACCGACGTAGTACAAGACTGACGCATAACAGAGGAGCAGAATTTACTATTTCGTATTTGGCAAGTAGGCGATGCAATCTTGAAGTCGGTTGAAGCTTTTAGGAAGATATACGCTTGAAGATAATTTAGCAACAGATATCGAAGATATATTCGTGGAGGATTATCTAGAAGAGGCGGTTGAAGAATTTAGGAAACATTCCTAAAAGATTGGGAAAGAGTCCCTAAAAGATATAAGCGGTTAGGATTTGATTTTCTAGATGAATTAGGAATCATCCGCCTCTATATAAAGAGCACTATGGTTTTCAAACCTTTCAAGCACTCTCGAAGATATTATACACACTCACACATACTGTTCAGGAGGTGGAGGATATCGTCTGGCGAGCTTATATTTTTCGATAAGGTCACGGCGCTCTGAATCGGTCTGTTTTGAGTGCTATTCAGACTGTCCGTGGAACAGATTGGAGATACACGCACTGCTACTTGGTTGCTGCGCACACTGGAGAGGGCATTCGTCTTCGAGAGAAGGCGCTGATCTTCGTGGAGGATCATGGTGAAAATAGAGAACAATCTCTAGTCTATGGGAGCCTAGATCGCAAGTTCGCTCAGAGTGTTAGGGTAGGCTAATTAAGAGGGAGTCTATAATCGTAAGTTGATCTGTACTCTAAACTCAATATAGTGAATTGCTTTTCACCCCAGAGTAGGCAGTTGCCGAACTGGGTATCCAGTTGCGTATCGATTAGTTTGTTCTGCAGAGGTTGTCTTGCACATTGTTCCATAATTGGCCAGGACAACATCTCGACACACACGGAAATATTTCACGAAACATTGATCCTAAAGGCTAAAGATGGTTTTTTTACACTTAACAGAAGCAGTAGCATCAAAATGGGATTTCCTTTATAAAATAAAATAAATACTGAATATGATTAGATCAATCCAGAAAAAATGATTAATGAATATAAGAGACGAGACCAAGTATAAATAATGAATACGAATAGATCAATCCAAAAAAAGGAATATGAACAGTTTGTTATGAATATAGAAATATATTGGATGACTCATATATTCAGCTTTAGGCAATATTCTACGCTTACCATATATGTACACATCAATATTCTGCTAGCCTTTTATATTTTCCATGTAACACTATATATAGAGGCTATTGTGAAGAATGAATAATTCAACAATACAATTTCTCTTCTCATATTCATGTCATCTCTTGTCTGTTCTTCCTCATATTAAAACACGTTATCAGCACGAATTGCTCAAGGTAGTAATCATCTCCCTCTCTATTCTTCTTCACTATTCTTCCTCATATTAAAACATGTTATCAGCACGAATTGCTCAAGGTAGTAATCATCTCCCTCTCTATTCTTCTTCCCTATTCTTCCTCATATTAAAACACGTTATCAGCACGAATTGCTCAAGGTAGTAATCATCTCCCTCTCTATTCTTCTTCTCTATTCTTCTTGGTAATGCGATGATGGTAACTCCGAGTTCTATTTGAAGAGAATCTCAAAATCGCCTAGCACTCAGAAAAGCTCATTCTTTTCTTTATGTTATGGGTTCTACGTTATGTGTAAACTTTATTTATTCTTTATATATGAATCAATGCATAATTATTTGATTCCCCAGGAGTGGAATCACATACATGTATCACCCGAAGTTGATAGATATAGAATATATATTTTTCGATTCCCCCGAAGAATCATATACGTGTGTATCACCTGAAGTGAATACATATAGTATATGTTTTATTTATTTATTTATTTCCCCGAAGTGAAATAAATACATGTATCACCCGAAGTTGATACAGCTTCATCCCCTGAAGAGGATGTTCATTTCACTCCCTGAAGAGAGTGATATATATCGCTTCCGGTTATAAGTAATAAAACCTTAATATATGTTTATTTCACTCCTGAAGAGAGTAACAAATATCACTTCATGTTGTAAGTGACAAAACATCAAATATATGTTTTCTAAAGTGATTATAACCATCTCCTGAAGTAGATGATTATAATCTATATAAAATCATTTCTTGTTGTCAGTGATAAAAGTTTTATTTTATGAATTTTATTTATGTTATTGTTATATAGGATTATTATTTATGCACATTCTTGAATTACTTCTGTAATTGTATGTTTTTATTCATATTTCATATCTCGCACATGTAATCCCCTGAAGTGGATACATACACAGAAGAGAGTAAGTGGATACATACACTTAATCCATAGAAGTGGATGCATACACATCTTGTATCTGCTTTATCCCTTGAAGTGAATAAGCACACATTACATAGTTTTATCTTAATGAGATAGTTAAAATCATCTCCCGAAGAGGATGAAAATGTGTAAAATATATTTTACTCCTAGAACAGAGTAATGTACCATTTTTATTTTGAAAGAAAAATAATGATTTAATAAAATTTTCATATCATCTCCTGAAGTAGATGATTATAAGATCACTTCCCGTTGTGAGTGATAAACCATGAAATTTCTCATGAATATGTTAGATGTGTATGATTTAGTTCAGCTCTAACTATCCTTAGTGGATATGACTTGAGTTCACTACCTGGTTCCTGAAGAAACCTTCTTACTTGGGTTAGTGATACAAAACTCATTTATCAAGTAACAACTTGAGAGATAGTATAAAAGGAAAACTCCGGCGCATCCCAGCAGGATTGTGCCTACTTCGTCATTATCTTCATGAGAGCCTGAAGTTTAAAAGTTAAAAGTCAAGGACCCCTCGTACTCTGGAAGAGTTGAAAGGATTTGTTTAATCATTAAAGGGCGGTCATCTTTACCTCGTGCAATATATGAATGAATGCACTTGAGGATACGACAATTTAAAGAGGTCTCAGATTATAAATTTGAACCACATCATATTGTTTCAATCTTGAAACTATGTGAAGAGAATATTTAAGACAAAGACATATTGGAGAAAAACATTCTCCATCTCTCATGTTATCAATCTTGTACTCCAGCAGTAGTACATGGAACATGATTAAACTTCTTGTTCTTTGTTGCAGTTTAAATTCAGTTGTGATGCCTTTAATTCATGTAATTATATTTATTTTCTTTATTATATCGTAAATTTGTGTTTAGTTAAATTTTATTTCAGTTATCTCATTTATGTATTATGTCAATGGTGGGGAGCTATGTCTCGTTGATAGTGCCACTACTCATACTATATTAAAAAACCTGAAGTTTTTCTCAAACTTGAACATGACAAAAATCAGTGTTAATACTATCTCCGGATCAAGTAGTATTATAGAAGGCTTCGGAAGAGCTTCTATCTTGTTACCCGAAGGAACTAGAATAATTATTAGAGATGCATTGTATTCAAGTAAATCACAAAGAAACTTACCCAGTTTCAAAGATATTCATGAAAATGATCTTCATATTGAAACTATGTGTGAAAATGGTATTGAGTACCCACTTCTTATATCTTATAAGACTGGCCAGAAGCTAGTCTTGGAGAAAATGAGAGCACATGCATCTTGTTTGTATGGCACAAAAGTCTACCTCATTGAAGTGTATAAAGTCACTAACTTGAAGTTAGTTGACAAGGAATTATTTTCTTTGTGGCATGATAGACTCGGTCACCTTGGTGAAACAATTATCCGGAGAATCATTGAAAGTTCACACGGACACCCACTTAAGGACCTGAAGATCCTCCCAAAGGGTGACTTGACATGCATGGCTTGTTCACTTGGCAAACTTATAACAAGACCGTCTATAACAAAAGTAAATGCGAAATCTCCTATGTTTCTTGAAAGAATTCAAGTTGACATATGTGGACCAATAGCACCGCCATGTGGACCATTTAGATATTTTATGGTGTTAATAGATGCTTCAACACGATGGTCACATATATGCCTACTATCAATGCGTAATGTTGCGTTCGCAAGGCTTTTAGCCCAAATAATCAAATTAAGGGCCCATTATCCTGATCAGCCAATCAAAAGGATCAGGCTAAACAATGCAGGAGAATTTACATCAAAGTCTTTCAATGACTATTGTACTTGAATTGGCATAGCGGTTGAACATCCTATAGCTCATGTTCACACACAAAATGACCTAGCAGAGTCGTTGATGAAAATGTTGCAATTAATAGCAAGACCATTGCTAATGAAGTCAAGATTACCATCCTCTGCTTGGGGACATGCAGTTTTGCATGCAGAGGCTTTAATAAGACTTCGACCAATCGCTCACAATAAGTATTCTCCCCTGCAACTTATCTCTGGAAGAGAGCATGATATCTCATATTTGAAATTTTTTGGTTGTGCGGTCTATGTCCCTATTTCTCCCCCACAACGAACCAAAATGGGGCCACAAAGGAGGTTGGGAATATATGTGGGGTTTTGAGTCCCTATCAATTATCAAATATCTAGAGCCACTAACTGGTGATTTATTTAGAGCTCGATATTCTGATTGTCATTTTGATTAATCAAAATTCCCAACTTTAGGGGGAGAAGAAAAGGAGATTAATAAGGAGGTTGTATGGAATACACCTTCTATGTTGTTCTTAGATCCGAGAACAAATTAAAGTGAACTAGAAGTTTAACGGATATTACACTTGCAAAATGTGGTGAATAGGCTACCAGACGCGTTTACTGATGCCAAGAAAGTGACAAAGTCACATATACCTACTGAAAATGCACCAGCTCGTTTGGAAATTCCTGTAGTAACTCCAAACAGAAACATTGCAAGTGATTCTCAAGTACATCGGAAGCGTGGGAGACCATTAGGGTCTAAGGATACAGTTCCCCGGAAGAGGAAGGAACACACAAGATGTAAAAAGGATGTCGATAAACCTAATACTAATGTATATGAAGGTGAGACTCTCGAAGAGCCTTTACCTAAGGAATTTGAAAAAGAAGACCAAGATATTGATGACAATTTTGAAATTTCAATTATTATGCCAACAATGGTGTGGGTTGGTATCGAGATGATATAGATCTCAATAATATCTTTGCTTATACAATTGCCTTACAAGTCATTGGAGAAGATGATAATGATCCCCAAACAATAGATGAATGTCGACATTGAAACGATTGGGAAAGCTGGAAAGAAGCAATTCAAGCAGAGTTAAACTCATTGAATAAACGTGGTGTTTTTGGATCCGTAGCACCAACACCCGAAGGTTTGAAACCAGTTGGCTATAAGTGGGTGTTCGTACGAAAACGTAACGAGTGTAATGAAGTTGCAAGATACAAAGCCAAACTAGTTGCACAAGGCTTTACACAGAAACCTGGAGTGGACTATATGGAAACGTATTCACCTGTAGTGGATGCAACAACTCTTAGGTTTTCGGTTGCTTTAGCCGTTGTCGAACAACTTAAAATGCAACTCATGGATGTGGTAACTGCATACCTATATGGGTCATTAGAAAAAGACATATACATGAAAATCCCAGAAGGATTAAAAATGCCTGAAGCATTACAAGGGAAACCTCATCATATGTACTCCATTAAATTGAAAAGATCATTATATGGGCTGAAACAATCTGGTCGAATGTGGTATAATCGCCTCAGCGATTATTTGCTAGCGCAAGGGTTTATTAATAACCAAATATGCCCGTGTGTTTTTATAAAACGGACAGAATCAGGTTACGTAATCATAGCTGTGTATGTTGATCATTTAAATATAATTGGAACTCCAGAAGAGATTCAATTGGTTGCGGGTTATTTGAAAAGGGAATTCGAGATGAAAGATCTTGGAACCACCAAGTATTGTCTCGGCCTGCAGTTCGAACATACAAAGAGTGGAATTTTTATCCATCAGTCAAATTACACTGAGAAGGTTCTAAAGCGTTATAATATGGATAAGGCACATCCATTAAGTACGCCGATGGTAGTAAGATCACTTAACATCGAAAAGGACCCTTTTCGTCCCCAATCAGACAATGAAGAAACTTTAGGTCCTGAAGTACCCTACCTGAGTGCAATTGCAGCTTTAATGTACCTTGCCAATAATACCCGACCAGATATATTACTTGCAGTTAACTTACTCGCAAGATATAGTTCATCGCCCACTAAAAGACACTGGAGTGGTGTTAAACACATCTTACGTTATTTATGTGGGACAAGTGATCTGGGTTTGATTTTCAGGAAAACAAATGGAGTACACAATAGTGATTTGGTGGGTTATGCAGATGCGGGTTATTTACTTGACCCACACAAGCTTATTTTACAAACGGGGTACTTATTCATGTATGGAGGAACTGTCATTTCATGGCGTTCGACAAAACAGACCTTGTTAGCCACATCATCAAACCATGCAAAATTGATTGCATTATACGAAGCTGGACGAGAATGCGTTTGGCTTAGATCATTTATCCGCCATATCAAGACCTCTTGTGGATTAATGACAGGCAAGCACAGTCTGACAGTAATATATGAGCTTGCATCGCACAAATCAAAGAGGGGTATATCAAAGGTGATAGAACAAAGAACATATCTCTGAAATTCGTGTCTACTCACGAGCTTCAAGCTGAAGGGAAGATTAATGTTTGTCTAATACAGTCCAGTGAGAATTTGGCAGACTTATTCACCAAATCATTACCGACGAGAGTTTTCAAGAAACTTGTAGATGACATCGGGATGTGCAGGCTGAAAAACATACCAAATTGAGGGGGAGCATTCAAACTGTACTCTTTTTCCTTAACTTGGTTTTTATCCCTTTTGGGTTTTTCCAGGTCAAGGTTTTTACGAGGCAGTTCACATGATGTGTATATACAAAGGCGTCATCCAAAGGGGGAGTGTTATGAATATAGAAATATATTGGATGACTCATATATTCAGCTTTAGGCAATATTTGACACTTACCATATATGTACACATCAATATTCTGCTAGCCTTTTATATCTTCCATGTAATACTATATATAGAGGCTATTGTGAAGAATGAATAATACAACAATACAATTTCTCCTCTCAAATTCCTGTCATCTCTTATCTGTTCTTCCTCATATTAAAACACAATTGGACTTGTTATAAATTAGTAATATAGTATTGCTTGATCTTTTCCAATCAGAAACACTGCCCAGGCTCAGATTTCCCGCTGGCTTTATGCATTAATGTGTGAAGCCAAAGAACCAAAAATGAAATTCAACAATAAGCTTGAGCACATGGAATGTGCAGTGGAATAAATGTATGATGTCCAAGTAGACGCAGATAGATGCTTCTATATACTGCTTCGGTTCATGCCTTGTAATCAGTTCATCTCTGTCGTAAACTAGGAACCCTGCAAAAATAATTGCCACAACTCCGACAAACAATGTAGCTGATGCACTGACCAAAGGAAAAAACACCTGCACCACAATGTCAAAGAATGTACCTCAATTTATGAGAGTTTTGTGTAACTGTTGAAAAAATATATATAATTTGTGAAGAAACAGTGGAGAGTCGCTAATTTGTGAGGCAAAAATTTAAATGAGATTATACCTTTAATTGAATGGAAATTATCAAATTACAATATCTTGTTATGTGGGGTATAGAATCGGTTATTTGAATGTCTAAATTCGAGAAAAAAATTTCCAATTTGATCAAAATTGGAATTTCTAATTGTACACAATCTTGAAATTCAATTTCCAATTTAGACAACATTCCTTAGGCGTCGTGGAGAGAAGCGCCTAAGTAAATAAACGATGTTACGAACCGCGTTTATTGGCTAGTGTCAATTTTGTAGATGTGAAGAAGGATGAGTCAGCAAAAATTGCTGATTAAGCAAAAGACTATAATGAGAGCAGCGCCTAAAATTGAATTTGTAACGAGCCCAAATCTTCTTCACTTATTCGCAATCTTCCTCCGCGCCTCAACTTGTCCCGCGCCCCCCATCGTCATCAGCAGTAGCCGCTCCTCATCAGTCTTCGGCGGTCGTTCTCATCACCCCACATCATCTGCGGTCATCATTCTGCATCATCTCCGGTCATCACCTACATAGCCGCCGGTCATAAGCCCCTAACCTCAGCCGCTCTTCATCACGTTGCTGATCACCAGAATTCTTCTCCGGTTCTAGGTATATGAATATTTTGATGGGTCGATTTAGGTTAAGTTCAAGGCATATTATTATTAGGTGTAATACAAAACCTTGGGTTCATTAGTCGCCAATTTTATGCAAATAGGTTAAGTTGGATTTTGTGAATTTGTCGGATGAACATATTGATAGTTTGTTGGATGTGCGGTCGCAAATCCTTGTTGGATGTGTTGGATTTTGGTTATGAACTGTGATTTTGTTTGTAAAGCGGCTTTAGTTCTAATATATTATTGTTTATGTTGGCTTGTCTTATCAATGACCAGTGTTCAAAATGATGGAATGGCATTTGAAATTCCGTCATTTGATGAGTATGATAGAGATGATATGGGGAATTTTGAAAATGACGAGGAGGAAGGATATGTTGAAGTACCCGTATGTGGTGAAGAAGGTAATAATTCCCTATGGGATTTTCCACCTTTTAATGATGTATCCGGTTTGACGAGGCATCCGACTATTGAGGACCATGATTCTAATAACAGTCAGTTTAATACAAAAGTGCTCAAAGATGGCGGTTTGTTTATGCGGAAGGAGTTGCTCATATATGCTTGTCAAAAGTATTCTATCAAACACTGTCGAGAATATCACACTGTAAGCTTGAGCATGAAACGATTGATTCTTGAATGTAGTCGAGGAAAGGATAAATGCAAATGGGAGTTACGAGTTTCGAAGAAGAAAAATGAAGGCATGTGGAGAATAACCAAATATGAAGGAGATCGCACGTGCGAGGTTGATATCATCCCTCATGACAATGTCCATTTTAATAAACACTTCATCGGAATAGACATAACAGATATTATTCAAGAGAAGTTGAGATTTTCTGCTTACGAGGTGCAAGCTTTAATGAGATCAAAGTATGGGTATAAAATATCTTACATGAAGGCTTCGAAATCCCGACAGAAAGCATTATTACATATATTTGGGGATTGGGAAGAATCATTTGAAAAGCTACCGGCATATATGGACATAAGGAGTCCAATCCCGGTAGCATCGTTCATTGGGACACATCATTGCTAGAAAGCGGGAAAGTTAGCATGAATCGCGTATTCTGGTCATTTGCTTCGGCCATCGAAGCCTTCAAGCATTGTCGTCCCGTCATTTCTATCGATGCGACACATTTGATCGGAAAGTGGAAGGGTGTTTTAATGATTGCAGTCTCTCTCGACGCAGAAAATGAAGTTCTTCCTTTAGCTTATGCATTGGTGGAGGGTGAAAATATCGAGAGCTAGAAGTGGTTCATGACATGCCTTAGAAGTGGCGTCACGCAACGTGATGGATTATGCATTATTTCGGATAGGCATATAGGCATAATGCGAGCGATGGAAGAAGTGGATTGGTCGCCACCAAGAGCTTATCACCGTGTATGTTTGAGACACTTTGTCTCAAATTCCAATCAAAAGGCAAAGTGTATGGCCCACAAAAAATTACTTTACAACATCGCCGAGGAGAATCAGCAAATAAAGTTCTGTAATCGTTTGAAAGAGTTGTTGAAAGATAAGCCGGAAGTTATAGAATGGTTTGACAAAGTTAATCCGGAAACTTGGGCTTTGACGTATGATTCTAATGGTAGAAGATGGGGGTCCATGACGACTAACCGGTCTGAATCATTTAACTATGTACTTATGGCTTGTCGTGATTTGCCTATAACCGCTATCGTTCACTTCACATTCAAGCAAGCCAATAGTTGGTTCATTAAGCGACGTGATGAAATGATAGACTGGAACAATCATCATGTTCTGAAAATCGAGAGCATAATCAATGATAACATAGAGAAAGTTGGCCGTAATGAGGTGCAAATGTATGATCGGGCTAAAGGTATTGCATCCGTTTTTACCAAATCAAAGGCACATTCACACAAGGTTTCCATTATTGACAAAACTTGTAGTTGTCGAAAATGGCAACTATTTCACTACCCTTGTTGTCACGCGCTAGCGGTGTGCCACCAAGAGGGAATATCAACTCATAGTTGCGTGGCTTACGAATATACCACGCAAGCTTATAATGACACTTGGGCCCCAACATTTAATCAAGTTCCTGATATGAGACATTGGAAGCATTATGATGGACCGAAACATATTCCAGGAAAGCACTATAAAAGACTGAAAAGAGGAAGACATCCAACAAAGCGAAGACACAACGAAATGGCTAGGAGGCGTGACCCAAGACCAGAAGACGTGCAATCAACTAGTTCACAATCGTCTACAAAGGCGAAGAGGGTGTTCAAGTGTTCTATATGTGGAGTTGCAGGACACACTAAGAAATCTTTGGCATTTCACGGTGGAACATGAACTTAGATTACGTGGAGTTCATATTTGTGTATATCCTTTTGGGAAAGATGAATGTATTTGTGTATATCCTATTTTGGAAACTTACATTAGGCTTTCGTGTAAATCTTTGGCATTAGACTGTTACTTTATTTTACGGTGGAATATGTTTCTTTATTGTCATGCCCTCTATTGTCATTAATTACATTAGTATGTTACTTTATTGTCAGTGCATATTGATATATTACTTTACAGAGATGTCACGACGTTCACGCTCTGAGGCTATGCATGACGTGACATCTCCCTCAGCCGAAGATGACATAGTGCTACCAGATTTATCACATATTGAAGACCCGGGACCCATTGTTCCCACACTACTGTATAAACAACCAACTCATAGGTCTAAGAGGATTTGGGAGACCTCGGTTAGTTTAACATTCAAACTTTATGTTTTATGATAAGTGTTATTATCTTTTGTAAAAAATATACTCACTACTTGTTCCATACGTGCAGAACAAGGAGTTATTATTGATTCATCATTGCGGGCATTGGAAAGTAGATGAGCGCATATTGGAGTACGTCTGATGTTCTCTTGAGTGGCATGTATTTGGCAAAACGTCTTTAGACAGTTCGAGTGGCATGTATTTGGCAAAACGTCTTCAGATTGATAAGTCGGTTGGCTGACTTGGCGTGAAAGTTTTCGAATAATCTTCCTAAAGATTGGATTAAGATATACATCGAATATTTAGGAATATTTCCTAAATATTTGATGAGAATATCTGGAACAGATTTGGACATCGCCCATACATATAAATAGAATGCTAGGGCGTCCATATCTGTATCGCTTACAAAAAGAAGAAAAATACATGAGTGCATCTCATTGATCGGAAGAGAAGAAAGCGATGGCCGACCGAGTTTCCCCACTGGAAATTCATCGGCGCTGGTTCAGTCTGTCCAGTGTGCTGTTCCGACTGAATGTGATAGATCTTACTGCTGCACACACCAAGTAATCACTGCTGGCTTTTGGGAGAAAGCTACCGAGCTTCTGGAAGAAGATCAAGTTCGTTCGGATGGGAGGTTCGGACAAAGGGGATCCAGGGGGAGCCGAGATCATAAATCGGACTGAAGTAGTGATAGAGGCTAGGCATCTTAATTCGGGAGATTGTAAGAGTAAGTCCACAAATAGCTCTATACTGTTCAATAAAGATTAATATCCCTTTACGGTGTGGGAAACCCACCAAAGTAGGCAAAGCCAAATTGGGTATCATTCTGGGTGTGCTCCTGTTTTGCTCACTGTGCGGAACTGGTTTCAAAGGTTTTCGACGTCTGTCCAAACACCACCTCGAAGAGTAGCTTGAACAGGTTACAGTATTTCAATTGGTATCAGAGTAGACACTAGACACACTGAGTGGGATCCTCATACTGTTCAAGATGACTCTGAAGGAAGGACAAAGCATAACCCGACCCCCGCTTCTTGAAGGATCAAACTATGCATGCGGGAAACCCAAGATGAAATCCTTCCTAAAATCCCTCGATGAAAAGGCTTGGAATGCGGTCCTGATCGGATGGACTCAGCCCATGATGGAGAGTCTTACAAGAGAACTTCTCCCAAAACCTGAAGCTCTATGGGATGATGCAGACGAAAAAGTGTCAATCGGAAATTCAAAGGCTATGAATGCAATCTTGTCTGGTGTGGACGAGAACGTGCTAAAACTGATCATCAACTGTAAAGTCGCAAAGGAAGCATGGGATATCCTTGAAACAGCTTATGAAGGCACCGACAAAGTTCAAAATTTGCGGATGCAGATTGTAACCAAGTTTGAGGATATGCAGATGAAGGACAGTGAATCTATCCCTGAGTTCAACGCAAGAGTTCTAGACCTGTCAAACGAGGCAGCAGCACTAGGAAAGCATATTGATGGAGAAAGAATGGCCAGCAAAGTCCTAAGATCACTCCCTCCAAGATTTGCCATGAAAGTCACTGCCATTGAGGAAATGCATGATATCTCCACACTGAAGTTGGATGAACTCATGGGTTCTCTCAAAACTTACGAGATGAATCACGAAGACCAACCGAGAGACGGGAAAAGAATTTCCCTAAAAGCAGAAGTGTCCGACGGCCTGTCTGAAACTGACTGCTCCACTGAGCAACTGGCAATGATGGCCCAGAACTTCGGGAGGTTGGTTCGAAAACTCAACAGCATGGTCCCGAGCAAGGTCAGTCATTCCCGAGCAATCTTCGCAACTGGAAAGCCAAGACAAAGACCAGTGAGAAAAAACAAGATTCATCTGAAAAAGGGAAAGAGATCCAGTGCCATGAATGCAGGGGGTTCGGTCACATCCAGGCAGAATGCGCTAACACCTTCAAGAAGAAAAAGGCAATGGTTGCAAATCTCAGCGATAGTGAGTCAGATGATGAGGACGAATGCAATGAAACTACCAACTTTGTGGCATTCGTCGCAACCCTGGGAGAATGCGGTAAAACCGGTGAAAGCATGCCATCCCAGATGGAACTGCCAGCTGACGACTCCTCAGACAGTGATGATGAACTCACCCAGGAGACTCTGGCTGAAACCTACAAAGACCTATATGAGAAATGGCTGCTGGTGATCAATCTCAACAAGAAGCTTAACGACACAGTTGCCACCATGACTGTTGACAAAGACAAGGTGTGGCAGGAGGTCGAGATACTAGTTACACAGAAGGTGGAACTCCAAGGTAAGGTTGATTTGCTGAATACTCAATTGACTGAAATGAAACCGGAAAGGTCATGTCTGCTAGCACAAAAAATAAAGCTCCTTGGTACTGTCTCTTCACTGAAAGTCGACATGGAAAGAGATCGTGACACTCATCCTGCAGGAATGGCGGGTCTGAGGAAAACGGTCACAGATCTGAAACGCAAGGAAGTGTACCTCTTGAGGCAAGTAGAGTCGCTAGAACATCAGATAGAATCTGAAAAGATGGATCATTCGAACACCATAAAGGAGCTCAACCAGCTCAAATAGTCGGTGAACATGTTGAACTCTGGGTCAAAGAATTTAAACGAGATTCTCAGGTCTCAAAGGATGGAGTCTGGACATCGAGGACTGGAGTTCATAGAAGAAGGAATCTCAAAAGGTACAACGTTTGTTAAAGCTCAGGACAAGGGGATGAGGTGGTACTGTGGGACAAGCGTATGGATCATCTAACGCTCAAGACCTTAAAGAAGCTCTCTTTAACTGGACTCATCCAGGGAATGCCGAATGTGACAAGTCATACAAAGGTTCGATGTGGAGCATGTCGAATCAGGAAACAGACAAAAACTTTGCACCCCAGGACCTCACAGATCAGTGCTAACAGACCGTTGGAACTGAGCTATATGGATCTGATTGGACCAATGGAAGTTGAGAGCTATGGCAGAAAGAAATATGGTCTAATATGTGTGGACGGCTTCACCAACCTGACATGGATTATATGTATTTGTGATATCACTGAAGCTGGTCACCGATTCATTCAACTTGATTCCTTACTTCACAATGATAGGAAGGCCATTGGAGAACATCTGGTGAGTTACTGTGCAGAACACGGAATAGTACATCAGTTCGCATCTGCCATCACACCCTAGCAGGCGTCTAGCGCCTAATATATTCGTATCACCGTGGTTCTCATTAACCATGGATATGTGCGAGGGGGAGTGGACAAGACCCTGTTTGTGAAACACACAAGGTCAGATTTTATTATCGCACAAATCTATGTTGAGTTCGGTTCCAACACCCAGAAGCTGGTGGATCAGTTCGTGGAATAGATGCAGAAAGAGTTCAAGATGAGCATGGTTGGTTACTGCGACACTGACTGGGCAGGAAACGCTGAAATTCGGAAGAGCACGTCAGGAGGTTGTTTCTTCTTGGGAAATAACATGGTTTCCTGGTTCAGCAAAAAGCAAAATAGCATATCGCTCTCTACGACCGACGTAGAGTATACCGCTGCAGGAAGCTGCTGCACTCAACTGCCATGGATGAAGCAAATGCTGTCTGAATACGGAGTGAAATAGAAGGAGATGACTCTGTACTATGACAATATGAGCGCAATCAGCATATCGAAAAACCTAGTACAACACTCTAGGACGAAGCACATAGACATCAGACATCATTTCATTAGAGAGTTGGTTGAACAGAAGGTGGTGACCCTAAAGCATGTGACAACGGACAAGAAATTGGCTGATATTTTCACCAAACCGCTGGATGCTGCACAGTTTGGAATACTCAGATCCTCCTTGGGTCTATGTGTTGTCAAACACTAAGTGTTCCATATAGTGGTCAGTCATAGACGGATCTCCAGCAGAACAGTTGGACTGATCACTCTAGAGAGGGAGCTGGAACAGAAGGTGCATCTTTGGAGAATGAATATTTTTTAAATATTTTTGAAGATTTGTATGTGCCGTTATGAGGAAAGAGAGGATATTTCTTGAAGACGTTTTTGGGAAGTTGAAAGGGCCGACCTTGATTTGAAAATCAAATCAGGTTCTCGTCTGCTGCCTTTCTCACTCTCTTCCCAAACCCTAGAATGGCAGCCGGTTGCAAAATCTCTCGATCTCTCATCTCTTCCGCAACAATGGTGAATACCAAGAAATCCTCCAAGTCCGTGGTCAAGACGTCATCAGAAACTAAGAAGGCGGACATGAAATCATCCAAAACCTTGGCGTCGAAGCCTCAAATCGCAAAATTGAAGGAGCAGAAGATGTAGATGGAGAAAAAGGCGTCGCCTTTAGATGCTAAAACCACAACAATATCTGCTGTCAAAGTTATTGATGAAGGAGCGGTTCCAGCAAACCCTAAAACCAAGGTGGTGGAGAAGAAAGGACCAGAACATACTGCAAAGCAGAAGGTGGTGCCCTCGAAATCAGCGATGGGGACTCCTTAGCCAATCGATGCTAGTTCGACATCAACAAGTCTCATCCCTCCACCGGCGATGCCCCAATCTGTGGTAATCTCAAACCCTAAAGCTCCGGTTGTTACATCTTTGCATGTGAAAGATGCGGCTATTGGAAATAAGGAGGTAGAAAAGGAAGTGTATGTTGAGGTTGATAAGGGTGGTGAAGCCAGAAGGGCTGTTGTCAGTAAAGATGCTGTCAAATTTGTGAAAGAAGGGGAGCCTAGCAGACCTGTTTCTAAGGTTGCTGGTGGCTCAAGAGTATGGAGGGAGAAGATCCATGCTTCTAGATACGTGCGTCCGGGAGGATTTCGGAGGAAGAAGGGGACACGTTGAGTTACGTCTCTAAGACAGTATCTGGCCAAGATAAGTTCTATCAGAGGAAGGCTCATTGAAATTTCAAACTCAGGGACTGCACGGCTTCTTGGATCCTCAAGCAAGAGGAATGTGACCATAGATGCAGGGTCAGAAGATTGTTCATGTGGTGAGCTGCATGCAAAGCAATCTGGTGCTGAAGAGTCTGAGCCACTCAAAAAAGATGACGAACTAGATGATATCTACAAAGACATTGATGATGTGGTTCAAGAATTACAAAAGGAAAAGGTCTCAGTGTCTGTTGTACCGAGACTAGATCAGTCTTCAGAAGCCCAGGTTTTAGGAGTTGAAGAATCTGTTCCTGCCAACATTTCACAAGCTACAGAGGAGGAAACTGTGTAAGCAGATGTTGTTTCAGGTAGTCAGCCGGGAGTTGAGACAGTCGTTCCTCAAGAGTCCTCAGCCTCAGAATCAGTTTCAGTGGAAGAGTCAGATGGAGCTCCACCTAGTGTTCAAAATGATGATCACTTGGAGAAAGCTCGTGTGGAGGTGAATCCCTCAGCTTTTTCTGATACCGAGATGGAGGATATTGATCAGGCTGGTCTCTTGTCAGACACCCCCTCTGAGGATGCTCAAGATGCCGTCCCTCTTGAGCATGGCTACAGGGGGAAGTCAAAGAAGGACAAAGGGAAGAAGAAGGTTTTGGTTGAAAGCCCTGCCGAGAAGAATGCTGCCAAGGATGCAGAGGGGAGCAAGGCTACAGGGGGAGCCGATGGTGCTAAGAATAGAAAACGTGAGGCCCCTGCTCCTGCTGTAGAGGATCCCCCAGTAGGTGTCATGAAGAAAGGGATTTGGTTTGTTTCCAATGATGCTTCTCGGAAGTGGAGATATGTTCTGAAACGAAAAATTATCCCAGAAAGACTTATGGATGAAACGCGATACAAAGGAAAGAAGGTTGTGTATGTCCTGAGGCAATCCTACAAGATCTGGTCTCTAACCAAGTGCAAATCGTTTGATGAACGGTTGGTTCGTGAAACAGTGGCAAATCTCCCTCCACAGTTTGGGGTGATCGGTGACAAAGACTATGGGGTAGTCTACGTGAGAGAAAGAAGAATTGAAATCAATGCAGATCTGATCAATAAGTTCTTCCAGATGGATGACCCAGAAGTTGATGAGGAAGAGGCAGACTATGATAAAATTGCAGACACTATCACTGCGGGATCGGTCCCATGGTGGCCTGAGACTGTCGTGCCTACAGCTGATCTTTCAACGTTCTACTCAATGTTGTTCTTCATCACTGTGTTTAAGTGGAAGCCCTCCTCTCACGTTCCTCGGTCAGCAAAGATGTAGCTTAACTAATATATCAGATTGGGAACAAGATGATGTTCAATCTGGGAAGAGTGATGTTCAAACAGATTGCGGACCACGCCACCTCAAAACGTTCTCACCACCAGATTTGTTTCCCTTCTCTGATTTATGAACTGATCCTCTACCAAGCTCCAGAAATGAAGACTTCTGCCGGTCATCTTTCCAAGGCCCCGTAGAAATTCACTGTTGATCATAAGCTGTTCAAAGGCCGTCATGTCAACGATCTCAAGGAGCCGAGACAAAGAGGTAAGGATGTCCCAGAGTCATCAAGGCGAGGGGGAGCTCGGATGGATCGTGATTAGAGGAACAAGCTGATCAAGGATCTGGATATCATCATTGCAGGGGACAAAGAGCAACGCAAGCGCATTAACAAGCTAGCTCGTGCACTCCGCTACCCTAGCGACAATGAAGATGATGATGCGGAGTCTGATGGTGATTCTGACAATGGGTCGTCTACTTAAAGGTCCATGACTTCAAACTCTCTGAACTGTGTTTTGACTGAACTTTTGTATTGTTTGGTGCTTGTTCTGGCACATTTTGTTTGACTGTTTGAACTAGATTGGACCCTGATGGACCATAATTATACGAATCATAAACACAGTTAAAACCACTAAATTAGACCTTTTGTCTATTTAACTTTTGCTTTTTAGTTCCGATATATTTCTACAGGGTATTTTGGACTCTAGAGAAAATACACGCTAAGGAGAGGATTTTATGCTGAAAAGATATTACGAGTCAGTCCAAGGTCACGATCAGACGCTGAATGCAGAAATCTCAAGATCCTGACATTGAATTACTCAAAATAAATCCAACCGAGGAGCAACCAGTGTCAGACCGGAGCTGAATGGACCCGATGGCTTTTTGGATGGCTTGGATGCACACACATCTTCCTTCTCTTCTCATCCAAGCCACACATGTGGCTCTCCTCTCCCATAGCCGCCGGCGGCTAGCTCTCCCCCTCCATGTGGTGTGATCTCCTTCACTCATCTTCTCATCCTCTCATCCTTTGCCAAGTGTTGGCATCTCCCATCTCCTCCATGGCTAAAAAAGGAGAGCTCCTCCTCCTCATTTCACATCCTCAAATCAACATTTCACTTATCTCTCTAGAAAGTTGGCACATTTGTAAGCTTTGGTTTGAAATAATACTCATGTTGGTTCTTGAGTATTATAACAGTTTGAAATAATACTCATGTTGGTTCTTGGGTATTATAACAGTTTTAGAGAATACTCCTGTTGGTTCTTGAGTATTCCCCTTTACTTACTGTCTTTCAAAAACCCCCGAGTATTTAGCTATGATATCCTCTTCCATGGATAATCGTAGCTAAACTCTTCATTCGGTTGAAGGGGTGTACATGTATCATAAAATGTTTTAGGCAATTCTTAGAGCCTCTTCTCTGTATTCAAAACTTGTTCTATGTGCCATATATTAGGTTAGAACTTCCAAGGTTGAGTGGATGCTTGGAATGGCAAAGCTCTTCCGTGGGGGTCGTAAACATACTCGGATAAGTGGATGCTTGGAATGGCAAAGCTTATCTGAGGAGTTTGACCTTTCTAAAACACCATTTGGTTGCTCGGGAATGACTGACCAAATGGATGCACACAGGCTAATATACCTTGGAATGGGGTATTAGTCTAAGTAGAACAAGTGCTCTACGACTTTTGCAAAAGACTAGACGGTGTCGCAAGTTGAGTGCTTGGAATGGCCTCGATTCACTATCGAACACTTTTGCAAAAGACTAGACAGTGTGGCAAATCGAGTGCTTGGAATGGCCTCGATGCACGTTTGAATACTTAGAAGGATCACTGAGAGCCAATGATAAACAGGCTATGATACAAGGCCCCCGAAACCGAATGCTTTCCTGAGATTCAAACCCCCTTGCATTTACTTTCTTAGGATAAACTGCCCTATCAACCGCTCACCTTCCGGAGGACTTGCCAATCACGCATCACCCGCTGTAAGTCTTCTTCCTTTTATTTTCAGTATTTACTTTTCTGTAATTTACTTTTCCGCACTAAAAACCAAAACCAACCAAAAAAAGGCACTTACTTTTCCGCACTAAAACTCAATCAACCTAAAAAATGCTCCCATCTTGTACAAATCCCTCAAAGAACAACTTATCCCCCTAATTCCCTTGGGTTCGACCCCTACTTACCACTTGCTACCCAGTAGTAAGGTCACGAGTAGCGGAATATAAATTAGCTTTTGCACAGAGAACACCGCACCTTAACGACAGTGCGGTGGGCTCCGTCAAAACTGGCGCCGTTGCCGGGGATTTAGCCGTCGGATAAGTTGTTCTTTCCCTCCCCTTCTCATGTCCTCAAGACGCTACCCACTACGTATGCATGGACAACGCGACATCTTCCTCAATTCGGAGGTACCATTGAAGAGGACCCTGTGATACATTGCCAACATGTTGACCACATCTGCCTCCACATCTGCCTCCACATGAAACCTGAGAACGAGACGTTAGAGGAGTTTAAGCTGAGATGCTTCAAATTTTCTTTAATAGACTCAGCACTAAATTGGTATTACTCATGTGCGGAGGATGAAGGTGATTATGGGGATCTACAAACCCAATTCCTAGAAAAGTTTTGCCCGCCATCTCTCCGACTTGAAACCCGCGAGAAGATTCTCAACCTTGAGCAACTCCGGACGAAACTTTGGACAAGAACTATACGTACTTCGAAATCATTGTTTCAAGCTGCCCGCACCATGGATTCACGGACTATGTTCTTCTTCAAAGGTTTCTCGGTGGAATGATGCCACTTGAGCGGAAAAGACTTAACAATGCAGCGGGAGGCTCAATCATGAAGTTAACCATGGCTGAAACTTGGGACCTCATACACGATTTGGCAGAAAGCACAAAACAAGGGCCGATGCACCAAACTGATGATGAAGCGCCAACAGAGGATGAGGACTCACAAATAACCGAAGAAAGCATGGCAGGCCCGGTCCTTGCGCTGAAAGCACCCGAAACATACCCGATCCTAACTATCGAAGCACCTAAGGCAGACCTGACCCTCATTATCAAACTATCCAAGAAAGACCTGGGCCTTATGGTGGAAGTTCCCCAACTTTTCCCCTCGGTTTTTATGCAAATCACAGCCCCTGAAAATGAAGTAATTAACGCTAAGGTGCAAGGCAAGTTGGAGGCAAATCAAGGGCAAGAAAAGCCATCAATGAAGCTGATGGACCATAATTATAAGAATCAAAAACACAGTAAAACCCACCAAATTAGACTGTTTGTCTATCTAACTTCTACTTGTTAGTCTCGATATATTTCTACAGGGTATTTTGGCGCTTAGAGAGAAAACACGCTAAGGAGAGGATTTTACGCTGAAAAGATATTACGAGTCATTCCAAGGTCAAGATCAGATGCTGAACGAAGAAATCTCAAGATCCTGACATTGAATTACTCAATTCAAATTCAACCGAGGAACAACCAAAGTCAGACCGGAGCGAAATTGGACTGATAGTTTTGTGAAAAGACTGCACAAAACTCACAAAACTCACAAAACTCATCCTTATCTCTTAGTGACCGGCGGCTTTGGGAAGAAGAGATGACTCATGGGTGGCCAAGCCACCTCACCCCTCCCTTCCTCCTCTTCCAACCGGCGGCTTCTCCTCCCCATGACCGGCCACCGGCGGCTTTTGCCTCCCCCCCATGTGGCTTCTCCTCCTTGCTCCTCCTCTCCCCATGTGACAAGTGTATGGCTCTCACCCCTCTCCCATGGCTATAAATACAAGCCAATTCCTTTGTAAATCATCATCATCATCATCATTCCAAAATCAATAAACACTTATCTCTCTACATTTTGTTACTTTGCAAGTTTGGTTTATGAAATAATACTCTTGTTGGTTCTTGAGTATTATAACGGTTTGAAATTATAATACTCCTGTTGGTTCTTGAGTATTATAATACTGTAGAGAATACTCCTGTTGGTTCTTGAGTATTCAGTAGGATTGGGAATACTCCTGTTGGTTCTTGAGTATTCCACCCCCTCTCCTCTTACTGTTTTCAAAAACCCCCGAGTATTTAGCTATGGTATCCACCTCTATGGATATTCGTAGCTAAACTCTTTATTCGGTTGAAGGGGTGTACTTGTATTGTAAAATGTTTTAGACCCTGCACCTAGTGCATCTTTGTGTTCAAAACTTGTTCTATGTGCCATATATAGTCAGAATTTCCAAGGTTGAGTGGAAGCTGTAACAAGCAAAGCTCTTCCGTGGGAATTCGTGAACATACTCGGTAAGTGGAAGCTGTAACAAGCAAAACTTATCTGAGGAGTTCGACTTATCTTAAAAACCATTTTGGGAAATCATAACAGAAGATCAAATGGATGCACATAAGGCTAAGATGCTTCGAAAGGAGGAATTAGTCTTAAGTAGAACAAGTGTTTTAAACGATGTTGCAAGTCTTGCGCTTAGAAATGGCCTCGATTCATCTTTGAACACTTAGTATGATCATTAGCGGTCAATGATAAACAACTATGATACAAGGCCCCTGAAACCGAATGTTTTCCTTGAATTACAAAACCCACCTGTATTTACTTTTATAAATTGCTCGATCATCTGCAATCACCAACCGCTCATCTACTGGAGGACTCGCAAATCACGCATCACCCACTGAAAGTCTTTCTTTTTACTTTTCAGTATTTATTTTCTGTAATTTACTTTTCCGCACTCAAAACCAAAAACAACCAAAAAAAGTCACTTAGTCATAACCGCTAAAATCTCAATCAACCTGAAAACACGCTCCCTCGCTGTACAAATCCCTTAAAGAACAACGTATCCCCCTAATTCCCTTGGGTTCGACCCCTACTTACCACTTGCTACCCAGTAGTGTAGTTGCGAGTAGCGGAAAATATAAATTTATTTGCACAGAGAACATTGCACCTTAACGACAGTGCAGTGGGCTCCGTCAGAAGCTCTCACTCACCACGACTCAACAAAGCGGCGCTGAAAACTCGCTCGTTCTAGGACGACCATTCGCCGCTGCCATAAAGAAGAGGCTTCACATAGGAACATGCTTGATGTCGCCCATGGTTGCTGGCACAATACCGAACTTCTACAATTACAAGGGTGCCAACCGGCCATATTTGAAGAAGCGGCCAAGACATGGGCCAAAAGAATGGAAGCCGGGATGGAGTAACAAGAGACCACGACTCGATGGACCAGCAGCTATGGTCAAGAGTGCCTCACCTTCTCGGAGCTATGAAAAGAAGAACCTACCGAACCAATGGAGAACCAAACCAAGCCCATCACTCCACAAGTTCTTTGAGCAGGATAAACGAGCTGCCAATAAGAAGTTTGACCTCACTCACCCCTGGGATCCGACCTTATGATCCATGATTAAGGTATTGTCGAGCCAACAACGTTAAACAAAGGCACTGGTCGGGAGGTAACCCGACACCTATCTTACTTTCTGTCATTTATTTTCTGTCATTTTAGTTTTTTTTTTCCAATAAGTCGCTCTCACCCACTTGGTGCATAGAAGAAATGACTATTCAGGAATCGGTTTTTGGAGCAAGACCGGATCAGCCAGGCAGCTTCCGTGAGTTACCGGGCATGCGCTGAGAGTTCAAGGCCCCAGCCGAACTCCCTCGATTATCCAGCCTCATGCCATGTCGTTCACTCGACACTTTAAAGGGAGTTCTGTTCTTCCCTTTTCCTTAATGTCATTTCCTTCTCATATAATATCTGCTTGCATGGCTTTTGAACTAAGTCTTGCTGAAAGGCACGCCTCCGTTCAAAAGTGTGGGGTGAGAACCACCTGTGTACATAACATGTTTTTCTTTTCCTTTTTTAATATTATCTTTTTGAAAATATGAACTTAAGAATGTGAAAAAGATAGATCTAAAATTCATGCATTTACCTTGTGAAAATTCAACTGTCTAAAAACTTAGAACGTAACTTCTCATTTGTCCCTTTGTGCTGAGATAAACTAGGGATGTGGAGTTGACATAAACTGCCCAAGAGAGGCTTGGCAAGCAATCGAAGGATCGAATCTAACTATATGGTTTACGAAGTCAGTAGAGGCTGCACTTCGGGTTTCAGTGAAGATTGAAGTCATCTCCGCCATGCAGTGTTTATGCAAAAAGAAAAAAAGGCGAGGATGAGAATCAGACCGTCCTATCTCTAGTCAAAGTAGCCGAGAAAATAGATGAGCGACCCTCATCTTGACCCGCGCGAAACGGCAAGGATGAGAGGAGCGGGGAGGTATTTCCATATCATCGCGGGCGACGATTGGACCTCCCAAAAAGGCTTGAGAAAATGGACTAGCAAGCCACAAAAAGGCAAAAAGCTCGAAGAAGCAAATCAAGAGGCCAAAGGCCCAAAATTGTGAAGGTTTTAACCGAACAAAAGTGAAGTACTCAAAGAGTCAAATCAAAGGCCAAAGGCCTATTCACTACAAAAGATGTCCCTCGCCAAAAGAAAATCAAAGTACTCTAACCATTGAAACCCGAACCGAATCACGTGCTAGAGAAAGCTACAAGGAAACCATATAGTGCGAGACGATTCCAATATTGTAGTCCAGGAGCCTAAAAATGGCTATCTCCCGAAACATCCAGAATAATTTGCATCTCAGCACGAAGGTGTATCAACTTTCTTCTATTTATTTACACAGTTCAATTTGGTAATAAGTAAGTAATGCATGAATTAGGATAAATCGAGTCCCACAGTCTAATTTTCATATTTTAAAACCAAACTTAGTGTGCCGCCCTTTAATAGCATTGTTCGGGACAAACAACTAAAAGTGTGGGGTGATCTGATGGACCATAATTATACGAATCATAAACACAGTTAAACCCACTAAATTAGGCCTTTTGTCTATTTAACTTTTGCTTATTAGTTCCGATATATTTCTACAGGGTACTTTGGACTCTAGAGAGAATACACGCTAAGGACAGGATTTTACGCGGAAAAGATATTACGAGTCAGTCCAAGGTCACGGTCAGACGCTGAATGCAGAAATCTCTAGATCCTGACATTGAATTACTCAAAATAAATCCAACCGAGGAGCAACCAGTGTCAGACCGGAGCTGAATGGACCCGATGGCTTTTTGGATGGCTTGGATGCACACACATCTTCCTTCTCTTCTCATCCAAGCCACACATGTGGCTCTCCTCTCCCATAGCCGCCGGCGGCTAGCTCTCCCCCTACATGTGGTGTGATCTCCTTCACTCATCTTCTCATCCTCTCATCCTTTGCCAAGTGTTGGCATCTCCCATCTCCTCCATGGCTATAAAAGGAGAGCTCCTCCTCCTCATTTCACATCCTCAAATCAACATTTCACTTATCTCTCTAGAAAGTTGGCACATTTGTAAGCTTTGGTTTGAAATAATACTCTTGTTGGTTCTTGAGTATTATAACAGTTTGAAATAATACTCCTGTTAGTTCTTGAGTATTATAACAGTTTTAGAGAATACTCCTGTTGGTTCTTGAGTATTCAAGTAGGATTTGGGAATACTCCTGTTGGTTCTTGAGTATTCCCCTTTACTTACTGTCTTTCAAAAACCCCCGAGTATTTAGCTATTATATCCTCTTCCATGGATAATCGTAGCTAAACTCTTCATTCGGTTGAAGGGGTGTACATGTATCATAAAATGTTTTAGGCAATTCTTAGAGCCTCTTCTCTGTATTCAAAACTTGTTCTATGTGCCATATATTAGGTTAGAACTTCCAAGGTTGAGTGGATGCTTGGAATGGCCAAGCTCTTCCGTGGGGTTCGTAAACATACTCGGATAAGTGGATGCTTGGAATGGCAAAGCTTATCTGAGGAGTTTGACCTTTCTAAAACACCATTTGGTTGCTCGGGAATGACTGACCAAATGGATGCACACAGGCTAATATACCTTGGAATGGGGTATTAGTCTAAGTAGAACAAGTGCTCTACGACTTTTGCAAAAGACTAGACGGTGTCCCAAGTTGAGTGCTTGGAATGGCCTCGATTCACTATCGAACACTTTTGCGAAAGACTAGACAGTGTGGCAAATCGAGTGCTTGGAATGGCCTTGATGCACGTTTGAATACTTAGAAGGATTACTGAGAGCCAATGATAAACAGGCTATGATACAAGGCCCCCGAAACCGAATGCTTTCCTGAGATTCAAACCCCCTTGCATTTATTTTCTTAGTATAAACTGCCCTATCAACCTGACGGAGGGCCACCGCACTGTCGTTAAGGTGCAGTGTCCTCTGTACAAATAAATTTATAATATCCGCTACTTGTGACTACACTACTGGGTAGTAAGTGGTAAGTAGGGGTCGAACCCAAGGGAATTAGGGGAATAGGCTATTCTTTTAGGGTGATTGTACTGGGGGGAGCGTGTTTTATGGTTGATTGAGGTTTTAGCGCTCTGATTAACTACGTGATTTTTTGAGGGTTTTTGGTTTTGATTGCGGAAAAGTAAATACAGAAATTAAATGCTGTAAATACAAAGAAGACTTACAGTGGGTGATGCGTGATTGTAATTCCTCCGGTAGATCAGCAGTTGGTGATTGCGGTTTAACAGTAAAGAGAAGCATTCGGTTTCAGGTACTCTTGTATTATAACATGTATATAATAAACTGTTAGTAACTTTTCTAAGTATTCAAAGATGAATCGAGGCCCTTTCGTAGCGCAAGACTTGCAACATCGTTTAAAGCAACCCTTGTTCTATTTCAGACTAATTCCTCCTTTCGAAGTATCTTAGCCTTTTGTGCATCCACCTGATCTCACAGTTACGATTGACCAAGTGGTGTTTTAGATGAGTCGAACTTCTCAGATAAGCTTTGCCCTTTCGTAGCATCCACTTACCCGAGTATGTTCACGAACCCCACGGAAGAGTTTTGCCCTTTCGTAGCATCCACTCAACCTTGGAAATTCTGACTATAAATGGCACATAGAACAAGTTTTGAATACTAAGAAATGAAACTAAAAGATATTACAACATTATATAATACAAGAAAATACCTTCCACCGAATAAAGAGTTTAGCTACGAATATCCATAGAGATGGATACCATAGCTAAATACTCGGGGGTTTTTTAAAACAGTAAGAGGGAAAGGGGTGGAATACTCAAGAACCAACAGGAGTATTCCTAATTCCTACTGAATACTCAAGAACCAACAGGAGTATTCTCTACAGTATTATAATACTCGAGAACCGACAAGAGTATTATAATTTCCAGTTTAATACTCAAGAACAAACAGGAGTATTATTTCAAAACCGAACCAAACTTACAAGTAACAAAATGTAGAGAGAGAAGTGATTTACAATTTTGGGATGATTGAAATGAGGAGGAGGAGCACCTCCTTTTATAGGAAAAATGGGTGGAGATGGGTGGTGGAGATTGGTTTGATCCAAGGGAGGAGGAGGAGGCAAGGAGGAGCCACCAAGTGGCGGAGGAGGAGTGGTGGAGCTCAGCCGCCGGTAGCCGGTTGTGGTGGAGGAGAAGGTGGTGGCTTTGCCACCTCCAAGGCAAGTCAACCGGTCACCAAGGAGGAGGAGGGTGGAGGAGCCGCCGGTTGTGGGTGGTGGAATGGGGAGGTTTTCCTCCTTTGGCCACCTCTTCATCAAGTCACCAAGTCATCTTGCCATATGTGAATTTTGTCCAGTTTTGTACAGTCTTTTCACAAAACTGTCAGTGTGTTCCTTCCCCGGGCTGTCTTGATTCCTCTCCTGAGTCTTCTGATTAATTTGTTGTGGTCAATTTCACGTCAGGATCCTTGATATTTCTTCAGTCGGCATATGATCTTGACCTTGGATTGACTCTTGTTATCTTTTCAGCATAAAATCCTCTCCTTAGCGTGTTTTCACTTCAGTCTCTAAAATGCCCTGTGGAAATATATCGGGACTAACAGACAAACAGTCTAATTTGGTGGGTTTAACTGTGTTTTTGATTCGTACAATTATGGTCCATCAGAATACCCCCCACTTTTAGTTGTTCGTCCCGAACAATGCTATTAAAGGGCGTAAGTTCTAGGTTCGGATTTGACATATGAAAATTAGACTGTGGTACTCGATCTATCCTAATTCATGCATTGCTTACTTATTACCAAATTAAACTGCGTAAATAAATAGAAGAAACTTAATACTTGTACCTCCGTGCTGAGATGCAAATTATATTGGATGTTTCGGGAGATAGCCCTTTTCAGGTTCCTGGGTTGCAGCCTCGGGATCGTTTCGTACTATATGGTCTTCTGGTAGCTTTCTCATGCACGTGATTCGGTTCGGGTTTCAGTGAGTTGAACCTTCTTGATTTTTTTCTTTGGCGAGGGACTGCTTTTTTTGTTGTAGTAAATCGGCCTTTGGCCTTTGATTTGACTTTGTTGAGTGCTTCACTTTTGCTCGGTTAAAACCTTCATAATTTTGGGCCTTTGGCCTCTTTTGATTTTCTTCTTTGAGTTTTTCTCTTCTTTGTGACTTGCTAGTCCATTTTGTCAGCCTTCTTGGGAGGTCCAATCATCGCCCGCAAGCCTATGGATATACCTCCCCTCTCCTCTCGTCTTCGTCGTTTTGCGCGGGTCCAGATGAGGGTCGCTTATCTATTTTCTCGGCTATTTTGACTAGAGAGAGGATGGTCTGATTCCCGTCCTCGCCTTTGCATAGATGCTTCTTGGCGGAGTTTGACTCAATTATTCACTGAACCCCGAAGTGCAGCCTCCACTGACTTCGAAAACCATATAGTTTGATCTGATCCTTTGATTGCTTCCCAAGTCCTTCTAGGGCAGTTTATGCCAACTCCACATCCCTAGTTATCTTAGCACAAAGGACAAATGGAAAGTTACATTCTAAGTTTTTAAACAGTTTGAATTTTCACAAGGTAAATGCATGAATTCTGATTTATCTTTTTCACATTCTTAAGTTCATATTTTCAAAAAGATACTATTAAAAAAAAGAAAAACAGCAAGCATGTTATTTATGTACACAGGCGGTTTTCACCCCCCACTTTTGAACGAAGGCGTGCCTTAGTTCAAAAGTCATGCAAGCTTAAAACTAAGTACTGAAAGTAAGTGCGGAAAGTAAGATAGTGTCGGGTTACCTCCCGACCAGTGCACTTGTTTTACGTCGTTGGCTCGACGATACCTCGTTGTGGATTACTGGTTTGGGTCCCATGGGTGGCTGAGGTCGAACTTTTTGATTCCACCGACCTTGATTCTTGCGGTGAGTCTTCCTGATTTTTTAGCAGATGACGGGTTTGGGTCCAGTTCTGATGGTATCTCCTTCCAACGTTTCTGAGAAGGCGAGGGACCTTTCAATATTAGCTTTTTGAACTGGGTGTTCTCCTGTTTAGGGCTGCCTTGTCCAGTCATGGCGAAAGCGTGCTCCATGTAGGAGTCATTCTGCTCAGGCCCTTTTCCCATCCTCCTTGGAGCTTCTTCATTGATCGCACAGTTTGCTGCGACTTGCTCATTGATTAAGGGGAAAAGTCGGGAAGGCCTCATGAGGCTAGGTTCTGCCTCGTTCTGATGGTTCGTGACGAACTGATCGTAGGTAGTTTCAGCTGCCTGGGTGATGATAGTCGGGAATGGCCTGGGAAATTCGTCAGTGGTGTTCTGGACTCCTACTTCGTTGCTTCCGGTGCTTTCCATGTCTGATTCTTCAGATGGTTCAGGAGTCTCTTCTGACGGTTCGGTGGTTTCTCCTTCATCAGCCTCTGGGTCAGCTTCTTCTGTCTGCATTTCCTCGTCAATTTGGGGTGCTCGTCTTGTGGCAGCGGCCAGGCCGATTATAAGGTACCACATGTCTGCAATGGTGAAGTTTATGGAAGACCTTCTCATAGCTTCGTTAACTCTTCCCAGCTCTTCGGCCCTCATCCCACGAAGAAATTTTTGGAGAAGAATTTTCTTCGTAAACCCATGGTGCGGGCAGCTTGAGATGATGGCATCGTAGTTCATGTAGTATTCGTCCAAAGTCTCATCCCGGGATTGTTGAAGGTTCAGGATCTTCTCGCGGGTTTCTTGGCGTAAAGATGGTGGGGAGAATTCTTTCAGGAATGGTGCACAGAGGTCCACGAAACGTACCGCACTACTAGCGGGTGATGTGTAATACCAGATTGTTGCGAAATCCGTTAGAGAGAATTTAAAGCATTTAAGCTTAAATTCTTCTAACGTTTCAGTCTCAGGTTTAATGTGGCAACAAACGTAGTGAAAGCTCCGACAGTGTAGTACTGGATCTTCTGCATCCGTTCCCCCGAACAGTGGAAGGTGCCGTGTTGTCCATGCATATGAAGGTGGTTGCGTCATGAGGTCATGGGAGGGAACGAAAGAATAGCTTATTCGATGGCTAATTCCCCGGCAACGGCGCCAATTTGACGGAGGGCCACCGCACTGTCGTTAAGGTGCAGTGTCCTCTGTACAAATAAATTTATAATATCCGCTACTTGTGACTACACTACTGGGTAGTAAGTGGTAAGTAGGGGTCGAACCCAAGGGAATTAGGGGAATAGGCTATTCTTTTAGGGTGATTGTACTGGGGGGAGTGTGTTTTATGGTTGATTGAGGTTTTAGCGCTCTGATTAACTACGTGATTTTTTTAGGGTTTTTGGTTTTGATTGCGGAAAAGTAAATACAGAAATTAAATGCTGTAAATACAAAGAAGACTTACAGTGGGTGATGCGTGATTGTAATTCCTCCGGTAGATCAGCAGTTGGTGATTGCGGTTTAACAGTAAAGAGAAGCATTCGGTTTCAGGTACTCTTGTATTATAACATGTATATAATAAACTGTTAGTAACTTTTCTAAGTATTCAAAGATGAATCGAGGCCCTTTCGTAGCGCAAGACTTGCAACATCGTTTAAAGAACCCCTTGTTCTATTTCAGACTAATTCCTCCTTTCGAAGTATCTTAGCCTTTTGTGCATCCACCTGATCTCACAGTTACGATTGACCAAGTGGTGTTTTAGATGAGTCGAACTTCTCAGATAAGCTTTGCCCTTTCGTAGCATCCACTTACCCGAGTATGTTCACGAACCCCACGGAAGAGTTTTGCCCTTTCGTAGCATCCACTCAACCTTGGAAATTCTGACTATAAATGGCACATAGAACAAGTTTTGAATACTAAGAAATGAAACTAAAAGATATTACAACATTATATAATACAAGAAAATACCTTCCACCGAATAAAGAGTTTAGCTACGAATATCCATAGAGATGGATACCATAGCTAAATACTCGGGGGTTTTTTAAAACAGTAAGAGGGAAAGGGGTGGAATACTCAAGAACCAACAGGAGTATTCCTAATTCCTACTGAATACTCAAGAACCAACAGGAGTATTCTCTACAGTATTATAATACTCGAGAACCGACAAGAGTATTATAATTTCCAGTTTAATACTCAAGAACAAACAGGAGTATTATTTCAAAACCGAACCAAACTTACAAGTAACAAAATGTAGAGAGAGAAGTGATTTACAATTTTGGGATGATTGAAATGAGGAGGAGGAGCACCTCCTTTTATAGGAAAAATGGGTGGAGATGGGTGGTGGAGATTGGTTTGATCCAAGGGAGGAGGAGGAGCCAAGGAGGAGCCAAGGAGGAGCCACCAAGTGGCGGAGGAGGAGTGGTGGAGCTCAGCCGCCGGTAGCCGGTTGTGGTGGAGGAGGAGGTGGTGGCTTTGCCACCTCCAAGGCAAGTCAACCGGTCACCAAGGAGGAGGAGGGTGGAGGAGCCGCCGGTTGTGGGTGGTGGAATGGGGAGGTTTTCCTCCTTTGGCCACCTCTTCATCAAGTCACCAAGTCATCTTGCCATATGTGAATTTTGTACAGTTTTGTACAGTCTTTTCACAAAACTGTCAGTGTCTTCCTTCCCCGGGCTGTCTTGATTCCTCTCCTGATTCTTCTGATTAATTTGTTATGGTCAATTTCACGTCAGGATCCTTGATATTTCTTCAGTCGGCATATGATCTTGACCTTGGATTGACTCTTGTTATCTTTTCAGCATAAAATCCTCTCCTTAGCGTGTTTTCACTTCAGTCTCTAAAATGCCCTGTGGAAATATATCGGGACTAACAGACAAAAGTTAACTAGACAAACAGTCTAATTTGGTGGGTTTAACTGTGTTTTTGATTCGTACAATTATGGTCCATCACAACCGCTCACCTTCCGGAGGACTTGCCAATCACGCATCACCCGTTGTAAGTCTTCTTCCTTTTATTTTCAGTATTTACTTTTCTGTAATTTACTTTTCCGCACTAAAAACCAAAACCAACCAAAAAAAGGCACTTACTTTTCAGCACTAAAACTCAATCAACCTAAAAAACGCTCCCATCCTGTACAAATCCCTCAAAGAACAACTTATCCCCCTAATTCCCTTGGGTTCGACCCCTACTTACCACTTGCTACCCAGTAGTAAGGTCACGAGTAGCGGAATATAAATTAGCTTTTGCACAGAGAACACCGCACCTTAACGACAGTGCGGTGGGCTCCGTCAGACCCCTTGACAGTTTGTGGCAAAAAGGGGGAGTATTTTGAGGTGACCAATTTTTGTTCCCTCGTGTATGTCTAAAGTCTAGATAGATAGTTAGATCTACTAGATTCGGTTTTGCCAAAATGCCAAAGGGGAGATTGATGTTCTCTTGAGTGGCATGTATTTGGCAAAACGTCTTTAGACAGTTCGAGTAGGTGTTCAAGGAGAGTTTGAACGCATTCTGGCACTAAAGTACAGCGTGAAGCAGACGCAAGAATGCAATCCGGAAGGTTCTAGAGATCGAAGATCTTTTCGGTCGAAGTCGGCTAACGAAGATTCGGAGAAGATTCAGATATTCATTCTAATATCTTCTCATCAGATTGATAAGTCGGTTGGCTGACTTGGCGTGAAAGTTATTGAATAATCTTCCTAAAGATTGGATTAAGATATACATCGAATATTTAGGAATATTTCCTAAATATTTGATGAGAATATCTGGAACAGATTTGGACATCGCCAATGCATATAAATAGAATGCTAGGGCGTCCATATCTGTATCACTTTCAAAAAGAAGAAAAATACACGAGTGCATCTCATTGATCGGAAGAGAAGAAAGCGACGGCCGACCAACTTTCCCCACTAGAAATTCATTGGCGCTGGTTCAGTATGTCCAGTGTGCTGTTCCGACTAACTGTGATAGATCTTACTGCTGCACACACCAAGTAATCACTGCTGGCTTTTGGGAGAAAGCTACCGAGCTTCTGGAAGAAGATCGAGTTCGTTCAGACGAGAGGTTCGGACAAAGGGGATCGAGGGGGAGCCGAGATCATAAATTTGACTGAAGTAGTGATAGAGGCTAGGCATCTTAATTCGGAAGATTATAAGAGTAAGTCCACGAATAGCTCTATACTGTTCAATAAAGATTTATATACCTTTAGGGTGTGGGAAACCCCCCAGAGTAGGCAAAGTCGAACTAGGTATCATTCTGCGTGTGCTCCTATTTTTCTCTCTGTGCGAAATTGTTTCAAAGGTGTTCGACGTCTGTCCAAACACCACCTCGAAGAGTAGCTTGAACAGGTTACAGTATTTCAACATCGTCAGGGCAGGCTTTGGTCCTTGGTATTATATGCAAAATTATGAGGTAGACTGGTCTTTTATGACAACTATGGTGGAGAGATGGCGTTCTGAGACGCATACATTTCATTTGCGCCACGGAGAGATGACTATTACCTTAGAGGATGTAGGTGTGCTGACAGTACTTTCTATTGAGGGTAGAGCTATGAATACGAACCAGGTGGTAGACGACGAGTTATGTATGCAGCTATTGGGTGTGGTTCTACCGCAAGGTAGGAGAGATTCTTCTGTCAGATGCACTTGGTTTAGAGAAAATATGAGCGAGGTTCCAGCAGATGCTACAGATGAGGTTGTATAGCGATATGCGAGGGCATATATTCTAGTTATGTTAGGATCATCATTATTGCCAGATTCTTCAGGTAGTGATGTTTCCCTTCATTACTTACCATTACTAGCAGACCTGGACGGTATTTCTAGCTACAGTTGGGGTGCTACAGTGTTGGCATATCTATACCGAGCTATGTGTAATGCATATCAGTCGACACACACACAACTTTCTGGATGTGCCATTCTCGTCCAGCTGTGGGCTTGGGAGCACTTGATTATTGGTCGCCCGAGGAAGCTTGATGTCCCTTCCCCGCCAACTAGTTCTGACGTTGATCCTATGTGGCTTCCAGCTTTAGGTTACAAGTAAGTTTAATTGTTATTTATTTATTTTCATTCAATGTTTTACTGTGACTAATAATTTCAAAATTGTAGATGGAGTGTCCCTAAATCATGGATGCAAACTTCACATTACGTGTTGATGTTGTACCGTGATTTGCTGGATCGTCAAGAATCAAATGATGTTATATGGACTCCGTATAACGATGAGGTTTTGGCCACACATAATCCGATGTGTGTTGCGGGGAGAGAAAGTTGGAGAGTCAAAGTTCCACTCATCTGTTTCAATATCGCTGAGTGGCATTACCCATCTCGAGCTCTCCGCCATTTTGGATGGATACAACCTGAGCCACCATTGCCACCACAAACTCACAAGGATATGCACATGAGCAAAAGACGGACTTCTGAACTTACACATGAACAAATGCAAGTTTATATGACTCTCTGGGATAACCGCGCGGATAACGTTGTTACAGGTGAACCTGACACGGATGGAACTTATCTGGATGCGTACTACACATGGTATTACAATGTCACTCGCAAGCGCATCCAGCCACCAGTGGATACACCTAAGCCATATCACCCATCTGGATTTCAAATTAATTTACTTGTAAGTATTTACACATTTTAGCCTATGGTAACTTACAAATTATTTACAAAATATCTCACTTATGGGAACTTACTCTTTTTTTCAGGTCACATCGTTAGTGCGCACATGTAAAGTGACTTCAGCATTGTTTCTTAAGACCAGTGACATTGATTCGAAGAGGGCACTACATGACCTGTTTCATTCTACCCGTGCGGAGTTATTAAGAATTGGAGAGGGCCTAGCATTGGATGTTGATCCTGCAGATATTCGCTTAGATAATGGTGTATGAACTTATTCATTGTTGTCAAATGTTTATATTTATGTGTTTTCTAACTTGAATTTTTAATCACATATTGTAGACTCCAATGAAGAAGTCGTCTTGCCAAAAGATAACTACGCGTTGGCGGTCCTTCTCAAGTAACTCAAGTCGAGTCACAAAGGACTCCAACTCAGGGGGTTGGTTCACGCGCTAGAAATGCACCCGACCGTTATACACCGGGATATTGAAGGCTACCTTTGATGTCTTCTCATTTGTACCAGTGACGACTTTTGTTACATGTTCTCATCGTGTAACTTTTGAATTTTTTTAGATTTCGTCACTATATGCTTCATGTATACTATGATTAAAACTTCTGGTGGATGCGTTGTGTGATTTGAACTTCTGGTGGTTGGGCTTGTGTTATTTGAACTTCTGGTGGATGGGCTTGTTTGTATTGGACAGGGTTTTATTTACATGTTTACAGGGAGGTTTGGGTATAAAAATAGTCAATATTTTATCTCAGGTTAAAACGTTGTTGGTGACAGCGCCTAGACCTAAAACACGTTAGGCGCTCTCCGGGACGGCGCTTTAATCCTGTCACACACTTCCTCCCTGAGTATCTTAAGGCGCTGTGGTTGACAACGTTTAACATGTAAGCGCTGAGTACAACAACGCTTCTACCCTGTCAAACACTTCCCCACTGCCACTAAGTTATTACCGACTTGTTCCTCACTGACTATCTTAAGTCGATGTGGTTGACATCGTTTAACTTTTAAATGTTGTTGTACACAGCGCTTCTGCCCTGTCAAACACCCCCAGTGCCACTGAGTTTACTGACTTGTTATATACAGTAAAACAGTATGTAGGCGCCGTCATGGTCAGCGCCCAAAAAATAGCTTGCCACGTATACACATGTCCGAATATTATATCCATCGGAAAATGAAGATTTGCCACTGGACAATGAACACTGTTATCAACAACGCCCAGATGATTGTGTCTAAATTGGAAATTGAATTTCAAGATAGTCTACAATTAGAAGTGAAATTCCAATTTTTATCAAATTAGAAATTTTTCTAAATTCGAAGTCTAAATGATTGAGATTGTGATGCTCAAAGAGTACTTTAAATTATGTAGATATGTGATTCTATTAAAAATGGGACACTCAGGATGTGAGTAGTATTGCAGTGTTTAGGCCCACATTATCCATGGAGTGGGGAATTATAATGTCATATATAATCCTACTTCTCCTACTAGTAAGAACCTAAACAAAGTGACTCTCTCTATCTTCTTCTTTTTTTGATAAAAGGCAAGGAGATTAACAACAAACACCTAGGGACAAACAGCTAAATGTGAACGCAATATCAAACTGACCAAGCCAAACAACACAGCTTGACAAGGGCTGACGAAAACTAAGCAAAACAACCAACAACAAGACCAAATGACAAATACGTACATACAAGACTCAACAGAAAACTCCCCAACTGCTTCCTGAAATAACTCCACACCTACCAGGCTCCAACAGAGAACGAAACTCTTCTGCAATCTTCACTTAAGCTCAGGCCTTCATAACTGGATGTGGCTACACATGTACTCTGCAGTTCATCATCTTCCTGCCAAGGAAAGCACGCCAACTCAACTCAACAGAAGGCATAATGGAGGACTTGAAGCTAGGAAACTCCATCTAGCTGGGAACAGGCAGCTGCTCCACTTTGCCTCATGCCCAGGGGAGTGAGCATACCACCTCAGATCGAAAGCAACACGCAGCAAACAGGTGCAACCAAACGTGAACAATCCCTAAAAAGATTGAAAAAGCGATACACAACTGCTGGACAGTACCCAGCTAAGCGCAGTGGCGTTACTACCACCAAAAACACCCCACACCACCTCCATCATCTACGCCCCAACCTCCCAAACTTTTCCAAAATCCACACCTCCAAAATCAATACTCGGCGTTGCAACACACCCACCGCCCCCAAAACTCCATCCCATGTCGCCACCGCCGTCACCTTCTCCGAGTCCCTCAAACTCCGCCACAGGAATCGCAGCGGCGGCCTAGACTATGAGGACCTCAGCTAAGGTTGGGGCAAGATGCCGACATAAAAATGAGAAGTGAAGGCGCATGGATTTAAGAAGAGGTGGGGTGAGGCGGAAGTAAGGGCGGTGGAGAGAGGTTAGTGAGGCGGTTCGATCTGAAGAAGATGATGGAGGCGGTGGATGAGTTTCGGGTTACAAATCTGTTAGTGGTGCCGCCAGTTTAAAGAAAACCCTAAGAAGAGTCTCGGAGAGAGAACGTGCTATTTAAAATTTTGAAGTTAAGTGACTCTCTCTATCTGCCGGTGCACATGAGGTTCTAATCATCAATCGATTCAAGGTCAGGGGCATCAATGGGCTCGCTCGCGTCATGCGGACACGAATAGTAACTGGTTTGAGGCGGAGTTGGTTGTTCCTATTTGCACCTAGTTTTACTCAAAGTTTCATTAATGACACAAGGCGCCACTCAAAAGGGGTGTCGTTTGGAGAGACTTCAGCTCTCTTGAGTAAAACGAAGCTTCACGCAGTCGAGGTGCCACCTCGTACGAATGAAAAGATTTTTTTTTTTTTTTTTTTTTTGATGGGTACAAATTGTACAGAAATTGGACACTGACTAATCAATGACTCAATTCAGTACATATATTCCAGATGACGTCCAGACCTGCATGGGCCACCCATCCTCGTCATGAAAACTAACAAAGGTTATGAATCCATGCTCGAGAGCATGGACCAACAACCTTCAGCAGACACTAAACCCCTGGGCAGAACCCGGGGTAAAAGGGCAACTCACTCAGTCCACACGCGGCTGAGAACAACTAACTCAGTCCGAAATCCGGCTGAGAAGTGCCACTTATTGAACTAATCTAAAACGAACTAAACTAACACTAATCTAAACAAACTCAAACCTAAAACTAACACCAAAACGAACACCGGCAGCAGCAGCCACCATCTTCATCCACTTCGGCTCCGCCAGCAACCCAACCCGCCCCAGCAACCAACGCCCCCACCCAGCAACCCCACAGTCAACACCACAGCCACAACCCAGCCAGACGCCGGCCACCATCCCAAACGCCGGAGAGAGCCAAAAGAATGAAAGCATCCGACCGCCAGCCCTCACGCTAGCCTCCACCACCAGCAGCAGCCCGACCACCACGACGGCACCCAACACCACCCCAAAACCACCAGCGTGAAGCTCGTGACGCACCCCTACTACCCTGCACACAAAAAATATGTACAACCACCGCTCAACCCCCCTCCAGCTCCTTCAACCCACCAACATACCACCGCCCCCACAGTCAACCGTCCCACGCCACCCCCACCTGAATCCCACAGCTAGCCGCAGACCACCGTCAACGGATAAGAAGGAGAGAGGACGAGTACAGGGAAGGGAGGCCATGAGGAGTGGGTGAAAGGGCGAGGAGAAACGCTGGAGGAAAGGTGAGCAATGGGTTGAAATCCCGTACGAATGAAAAGATGATTCATGAGGCGCAGCCTATAAAAAAAAGTCTCTTGCAAATCCCTCGATATCAAACACCAAACTCAGTTATTCATATATTTCAGGAGTCCTAGCTAGTGGCGCCACGAGTTCTTCGAGAGTTCTTGGGTGTGAGTTCTTCCTTTCCAGTATGATGGTGATAGTAGAAGATACAAGATAATTTGCCTGAACTTTATAGTTTGGTGCACTGTTCAGCTCGCTGTTGTATCTCGGGAAGCTATTGCCGAGGAATTGACAAATTTTATATCGTTTTTCTGGCTCCATTTTACATAAATTTTGAGATGTTTTCGTACAAAATTTGTCGCTTTATTGTGCCTCTTTGAGTATTTTAGCTTATGTGGACCGAAAGAGTGTCAAAATACAAAAATATGCAAAATATAGACCAATATTTGAACAAGACTGGACTAGGCGCCACCGGAGATAAGAGTCAGGCGCCGCCTGAACGAGAGATGAATAGAAGGGAGACATGAAGGTCAAAGGAACATGCGCCGCCTGTGACTATTTCTTCAACTATAAAAGGAAAGCTCATGACACAATTTCAAAAAACTTGAAATTCATCATCGAACACGGTGAGCAAATTCCAATATACGAAGTAAAGCACTCAAGAGCATCGAGGTGCGTCTTGACAACTAGCGGAGAGTAGTGCCAAAATGACCGTGGTGTCAACAGGAAGTCCCACTCAAAGAAAATCGTGTAAGGAGCCTCGACAGATTTCCTATCCGATTTGGGCTATTTTACTTCAGTATATTTAATTTTATTATTTCCATCCTTTAATTCCTTTCATATTATACCCGTTATTGGCACTCCTCTATCGATCAAGTACCATCTAATTCTACTATTATTTGGTTCAGATAAGCAGAGCTATGAAAAATAAAATCGTAAATTGACGAGTGAAATAAAAATACCTGAACAATGCTCATTACAAGTATCGCGCCACAGGAGAATAAAAATGGGCGAGGATAGCTGAAGTCCTGCCCACTTATTGATCCCCAGATCGCATACCCAGTGATTGCTAAAACAACGACTGCTGCCGTTAATATTGCTTGAATCACAACTTTATCTGTTGATACGCAGAGGAAGCGAATTTTTTTTATTTTCAATACTATAGCCGAGAAATCACTGCTACGAGAAATATTGCTGCTAGAGAAATCACTTACTACTCAGTAAAGCACAACCAAGGCCTAAGGCGACGCTCGTGCACATAGTAAAAAGGCCAAGCATAATCACGTTGAGAAGAACGCGCTTCCTGTAGGTGATCATGGGCCATATCACTGCATACTCGATCAGGAATAACAGTTAATAGATTAGTAACATTTAAATTCATGAAATTCTCTTTGAAAAATTTGTTCATAACAATGGCTTAAGAAACGAAGATGAAAATTACACATAAAGGGAGAAAGCCCTGAGCAGAATGCGACGACTGGATGAATACCACAGACGAAAGCCTTAATTGGAGGGCTAAAAATGACAGCAGCGGAGACAGCAGCACAGAAGGCAACCTGAGCAGCCAGAACTCCGTACACTTTACTAATAAAGAGCCAACGGTGCTTGTTCTCCTCATGGCTGAAATCAGACTCCTTGTTTTCCGTCACTATGTTCTGTAGTTCAACTTCTATCCTTGTTTTATTATCGCTTTCTTGATTCTCTGACCTACGATCGAACTCTTCTCTGATGGAATGAATTCTGAATGTTACACTCCTGTTCGGGTGCAACCGCGCTTTCAAGTTGGGGAAGGAGAGGTGATGCATGGAGAAAGTGGGAGGAGATTCTGTTTCAGAAGGTGAACGTAACGAAAACAGTGGTTTCGTTAAGGGAAAGGCAAACTGTTTCATGACTAATCCTTGCATTTGCTTGGCTAAGTATTTCTTTTGCTCTATGTTTCGCACTTAGATTTACACATCATCATCGTTAAACAACACTTTTTTTTTATGATCGTTAAACAACACTCTTGTGCACCAATTTTGTGTCTTTCAACATTAGACATTTTCATTGAAATTATCATTAATCTTGTCTGCGCCCTTCATACAGTTTGTAGAGTTTTACTGATCCTGACGGTGGGAACTTAAAAAATTTGGACAGCTTCTTTACATTGTTTCTTTGTCGCTGTGAGGGAACCAAATTAGTCTTTAAACAGAAACTTCAAAAAGTTTAATTTGTATCTCATTGGAATAAAATCCAAGCAGAGTAAATTGCTGCCAAAACAAAAATGACCTAGTTTTGTAGGTTTTAAAATAAAACTGCGTAGTTTTGAAAATGGTTCAGTACTTCCGTTTCTAACTTAAGGGTTATATTAATGAAACGACATAGTTTTGATATTGTTTTATCTAAACTATGTCATTTTCAAATTCCTATTTTTTCACTTGTCTGCACGGGATATGAATCTATATCTCATTATTGTGTTTCTTTCAGTTTCGTCAACTGTTGTATGAAGTACAATGATCATGGGCTGACGATAAAGTCCCTTGTCTCTCGATATAACTGTTACACCTTACACAGGTATTCAACGCATACAAAAAGAGGCGCGCGAAGCTCACAATGGACTGCAGGTGATAGCAAACAAATTGAGACGGCAACTGACAACTCACAGGAGGAGCCAGAGAATAAGCAAATTCCCTAAAAGACCTGCAGACCAACACCTAGAATCTAGCTTGAAGATACTGCCAAAATAGTTTGGTAGCCCAATCCTATATATAAGGATTACTATCTACGCCTAGCAAGGCATAAATCTAGTAACAATACACGACATACAATTAGGGGCGGATCTAGAGGGTGGGCTGTACGGGCTGCAGTCCGGGTAGAAATTTGAGCGCAAAAAAAAATTCAGACTTTATCGGAATCGATTTAAGTACATGTAACCAACCTGATTTGAGTCCATTTACCAAGCTGAAGTCACCATAACTGATTTTAAGTCTGAATTGGTTACATATAAAACTGTACATAACTGATTCGCCATTGTACATTTAAGTACATGTAACCAATTCAGACTTTACCGAAAAAAAAAGTTCACCAGACTAGAGGAAGGTGAAGATGCATGTTTGGATGTGGGGTTGCTGTGCTTTTTGGATGTGGGGTTGCATCAGAAGTTGTGTTAGTTTTATTCGAACTGCCAAACAGCCTTAACTGGGAACAAAAAAAACAAAAAAACTATTTGCTTTCTTTGTTGGGTATCGACCCCTGCTCATGTTGAGCAATATTAGGTTGATTTCCCACTAGACTACAACTATTAAGCTGTCTACTTTCGGTCAAGGTGATTATTATCTTATATGGTCGGCCCAAAAAAATCCAGCTCGGGTCACTTTGAATTCCTAGATTCGCCCCTGCATCCAATCATACATCCACGAGCAGTGGCGGATCCAGGAATTTTTCTGAATGGGGGCAAAAAATTTCTCTTTTAAGAGTAATGTACTATGGTCAAACTAACCCTATTTGTAAATAAATATATGTTAATTTGGCTAACAAATTTATATCTTACTGCAAATAGAGGCCAGATCTGGTGCAAAGCCCAAAAATGATGCAAAATACAAACTAATCTAAACCATTCATTTTTATAATCCTATGACTGATATTAATAAGATTAAATGAATTAATAAAATAAATTTGTGCGTGTATATCTAAATACAAGGGTATAATTGACTCAAAAATTAACAAAATTCAAAACAACTTCACTCCTCAGACGAACGACACCGACGACGACGATTTCCGATTCGTTGCGATTCGTCGAACGACAAGCCGACGAACGACACACCAACGACGACGACCATGAAACGACGATTTGCGATTCGTTGCGATTTGTCGAACGACAAGCCGACCACGACAAGCCGATAAGATCTCCGCTCGACAACTTTCATAATGGTAAACTGTCCCAACAACCTCGATCTGTAATTCTACCATCGATTTGATCCGTTTGGGAGGCCTATTAGGGAGATTTGATTGTGTGATTACGGTTATGAATTTGTGGCATGGTGTTGGAATTAGTAAATCAGGTGTTGATCGATCCGTTGGGGTTTGCAATTTGATTGCTGATCGACTTGCAGTTAGGGCTTATTGGCTGTTTGGTTCAGTAGCATGCAATCCGATCGATTAACCGATGATTAAGTTTCATAGTATAATTCCTTAGTTCAGGTTCTATTATATGCTATCATTTGAGTTCCATAGTGACATAGTTCGTCACTTACTATTTATAGTTCGTTGTCAATGTTTACTACCTAATAAACTGATCAATATTGCTGGCATTTGAGTTTGGTAGTGATATAATTCGTCAGTTAATATTTATAGTTCGTCAATGTTTACTACCTAATAAACTGATCAATATTAATGGCATTTGAGTCTCGTAGTGGCATAGTTTGTCACTTACTATTTATAGTTCGTTGTCAATGTTTACTACCTAATAAACTGATCAATATTAATGGCATTTGAGTCTGGTAGTGATATAATTCGTCAGTTAATATTTATAGTTCGTCAATGTTTACTACCTAATAAACTGATCAATATTAATGGCATTTGAGTCTGGTAGTGGCATAGTTTGTCACTTACTATTTATAGTTCGTTGTCAATGTTTACTACCTAATAAACTGATCAATATTAATGGCATTTGAGTCTGGTAGTGATATAATTCGTCAGTTAATATTTATAGTTCGTCAATGTTTACTACCTAATAAACTGATCAATATTGCTGGCATTTGAGTCTGGTAGTGACATAGTTCGTCACTCATTATTTATAGTTCGTCGTCAATGTTTACCACCTAATAAATTGATCAATATTGTTTGCATTTGAGTCTGATAGTGACATAGTTCATCAATACTATTTATAGTTCGTGATAAGCTATTTATATTTCGTCAATGTTTACTAACTACTAAACTGATCAATATTGTTAATTGTGCAGCACTGTATTTGACATCAGTTTCCATCATGGCGGGATTTTAGGGCCAATTCTTCATAAAGAAGCTCGTTACATTTCTGAAAAGAGCTTCCATCATAGTATTCATTCTATCAGCTGTGATCTTCGCTAGTGCTCTCACAATGGCCATATTCTTCACGCTGGTTGGCATCTTGCTGCGGCTATTAGCATTGGGACATTGAATAAGCTTCTCGAGTAGTGTGTATTATTGATAATGTATATCAAGTTAGTTGTTAAAGAGCAGTTATGTGTATCATTGATAATGTATAGAATCTGTGCTAAATTTATGTGTAATTCCACAAAGTGACCAGTTTGTTGTTTTCTATAGAATTTATAAACTTAGGCACTACTGAAGGATTACAGTCAGGAATTGAATGGGATTCTATTTATTCCAAAACATGACGAACTATAAATTTTGTCACTTAGGAAAAGAATCCCAAAACTCTGTTGAGAATATGACGAACTATAAAATTGTCATGACGAACTATAAAATGTTCATGACGAACTATAAAATGTCATGACTAATTATACAATGATACTGTCGAATTCTGACAAATTTTAATTTACTTTTGACGAATTATAGCATAATTCGTCGAAGTGCACTACAATTCGTCAAAATTCTTAACGAATTATAGTCCACTTTTGACGAATTATGACGTAAACAATCTTTCTTTCTTTTTTCTTTATTGATAAGCCACCATCTATTGTAGGAGCTTTGTATTGTCTGTTCTTTGCTTATGTGGGTAAGTATAAATCTAGCCCATTGCTATCTGATTGTAAGGTCGCTTCATCTGTTGTCTCACTTTGGTCTTTTGCTGCACTCTGCTGAAGGTGCCGGAGGCTTGAGCTTTCTCCAATTCTGCAACCTCAACAGTTTCAGAACCAAGTTTATAGTTACACTAGGGTTTTCAATCTTCATGGGGCTTTTTGTTCCGCAGTATTTCAATGAGTATACGGTTGTCAAAGGCTCCGGTCCAGTTCACACAACAGGGAGATGGGTAATGGCGTAATGCTGTCTAACCTCAACTACTTGCTGCTTCTATCTCGATTAGCTTGCTCACCCCGCTTCTTGCTTGTAGTTCAATGATTCGATCAATGTCCCATTCTCATCCGAAGCATTTGTTGCTGGAGTTTTGGCATATTTTCTGGACCTCACATTGCATAGGGATAGCTCGATTCGAAAAGACAGAGGCAAGCATTGGTGGGATAAGTTCCGGTCCTTTAAAGGGGACACTAGAATTGAGAAGTTCTATTCATTGCCATTCAATCTCAACAAGTACTTTCCCTCAGTGTATTTGCTTTCTTCTTGGCGCTCCTACTCAGCACTCACTCTATATCGAATGTGCACATGGGTGCACATATTCTGTCTGCTGCAAGAATAGGAACAACTTGGGTTATATATAATCCTCTGTATAAGTATTGTACTTGCCACTGCTACATCACATTCAACTTTATGCAGTTGCCACATTCTAAATTAACTTCAGATTACAGCTGCAAGCTAGTGTCAAGCCATGTAAACAAAAAAATGAGTATTGGAAAGGTTTACTAAACTATAATCAGTAGGTAGCTCAACGAGACAAACAAACGTTGATCAGATCCAAGCAAAGTACATTAAGTAAACGAGCATCAAAAGCTATAGATCCAGACAACCTCCAGATCCAATCAATCTAACAGAATTCGAGATATGAACGGAGCTTACCGAAGACAGTGTTGATTGGATTCATGGTGACCTGGTTCTTAGCAGCATCACCGATCAACCTCTCGAAATCGGTAAACGCCACATACGACGACGTGGTCCTATTTCACTGGTCATTGGTGATGATCTCAACACGATCTCAACAGGAGGAAGTGGGAACTTGATAATTGAAGAGGACAAAGCGATTTCCGATTGCGTATAGTGCTTCCACGAGGCCGGAGCACCGGGTGCAGGAGGAGCAGGGATGAACGGGAGGAACCCTAAAAAGTAGACTGACTTAATATGGTGTAGAGACATAATTACCCTTATTCTAATTGATATTTAAATTTAAAATGATTTAGTTCAAGTAATCTGATCCATTCAAATATCAAAATCAAGGGTAGTAATTAGTTTGTATTTTTTATCATAATTTGGACTTTGCACCTGAACCCTTCTCACTGCAAATATATTTATTTTATGACAAAATTATCAAGATATTAATTAGGTTTTATATATGTGTAACCAAATATTTAAGCTAAATTATAACATCAAATTAGATTTCTTTCCTAAATGGATAAACTAATATATTTAAACAAAGTTATGTTTGGACAGTGGGGGCAAACCAATTAATTTACCGGGGAAAAACATCATAATTATTAAAATTATCACATTAATTAATAAGTAATAGGCAAACTTTAAAAAAAATTAGTGGGGCAGATGCCCCCATTAGTGCCTAAGTAGATCTGCCCATGTCCACGAGGGATGAATGGTCAGCGAGAAAACATTAGAGAAGAGGCTCAGATGCTCGGGAGTGGCAAAGGAGTTGTTTTCCTTACCTTTTTCCTACAAAATAAAAAGTATATTTTCGATGACTGGGCTCACGCCGTTCCTGACATTTTTTATGGGTCCTTAGACGAAATTCTTTTTGACTTTGTTAAAATAGAAAAATGTTTATAGTGAAATTCTTTTAATGTTCATATTTTTTTATGTTATAATGCAATTTAGGCTTCTCTTTTCATCACATAACCAAATGATTAAATTCTGCTTTTTTGCCTAAAATAAAAGGCTTATTTATTCAAAGGAACATATAATTCTATTTGAAGATTTTGAAAAAAAAATGGGCTCACCATGGATAGTGAGCCCTTGATCTGGTCCAATCCCACGCCCCTAACTGCGTTGCAGTCTTTGATCAAGGCCAAGGTTTCGTAGTCCTCTATTGTAGCGAAAATAGTATGAAAATCAACTGGTTTGATAAAAGATACGCCACTATAACCTATGGCTTTCCAAAAAAATAATATGTTGCATTTAAACGATATTTTTAACAAATACAATTTAATCAAGGTTATAAAAATACGCTAGGCGCTAGTCGGGCGGAAAAGGTCTACGAGGATTAATCGGAAATTTATTTCTATATTATTTAATTATTTATTAATGAAAAATAATTATATAAATTATAATTAAATATATTGTATAAGCTACAAAATTAGAGGACAATTAATTATAAAATGCTATTTACAGAATCTATAGTCTGATTACATTAAAACAACACACTTATAATCTGTACTAGTTTATTTTGTTATGAAAAGTATTGATGCTGGAGGAGAAAATCAAAGTGATAAGAGCATATGGAGAGAAGAAAAATGTAGGGAGAAGGATTAATTCTTATTGATGTTGATTTTTACAAATGATCATTTTATATAGGGTACATGGACACATGAAAAGACTAACAATTAATATAGGATATTAAAGTTAAGAATTTATGGGGTACATGAAAGGCTAAAGGACATTGTCATATGAAATGGTAAGAGTCATACAATATTAATATCAATATTCATAACACTCCCCATTTGGATGCTCGCACAAATGTTATGCCTCATTAAAACCTTACTAGGAAACCCTTTGGGATAAAACCTAGTGAAGGAAAAAGAGTACATAATTTGTGTAGAACGCATAAATGTGACCTCATTAAAAACCTTATTTAGGAAAACTCATAGGGATGAAACATAGAATAAGGACAAGTGGTACGCATATTCTTCCCCTCAACGTGACCTTTTAACATAAATCTCTAAGCTTTCGCAAGCCGATTTTATAAACCAATTTCTCAAAGGGAGTTGTGGGAAGTGCCTTTGTAAACAAATCGGTTAAGTTGTCACAAGAACGAATCTGGCAAATATCAATGTCTCCATTCTTATGAAGTTCATGTGTACAGTAGAACTTTGGAGAGATGTGCTTCGTTCTATCTCCCTTTGTATAACCATTTTTTATTTGAGTTATACAAGCAGCATTACCCTCAAATAAGGTAGTGGAGCTTTCTTTATTGCCTAAAAGGCCACATGATCCTCTTATATGATGGATCAAAGATCTCAACCACACACATTCACGACTTGCTTCATGAAGTGCTAATATTTCAGCATGATTAGAAGAAGTGGTTGTAAGGGTCTGTTTGGCAGATCGCTAAGATATAGCCGTATCACCATATGTAAACACGTATACCGTTTGTGATCTTGCTTTATGAGGGTCAGATAATACTCAGCATCTCCCTATCCAATTAATCTTGATTTTGAGTCTTTTGAATAAAATAAGCCCATATCAGTTGTTCCTAGAAGATATCTTGAATTTTGCTTAATGATAGCCCAATGTCTTCGACTTAGAGAAGAACTATATCTTGCTAGTCAATTAACCAGAAATGCAATATATAGTAGTGTACAATTAGAACGATACATTAGTGCTCCAATAGCACTAAGATATGGTACCTCAAGACCAAGTAGTTCTTCATCCTTTTCTTGAGGACAAAATAGATTTTTTGTCACATTAAGTGATCGAACAACCATATGTGAACTCATGGGATATGATTTATCCATATTGAATTATTTGAGGATCCTTTCAGTATATGAGGACAGATGAACCCAAATGCCTTTTGATAAATGCTCAATGTGCAAGCCAAGGCGGAGTTTTGTTTTTCCCAAATCTTTCTTTTCAAATTCACATTTTAAGTATGCAATCGTATCAGTAAGTTCATCAGTAAGTTCATCAGGGGTTCTAATGATATTTAAATCAACATAAATAGCGACGATATAAAAATCTGGTTTTTACCCTTTTAATATAAACACATGGACAAATTGCATTGTTGATGTACCCCTCTTTCAAAAGATATTCACTTAGACGATTGTAACATATTTGACCGGATTGTTTTAATCCATATAAACTCTTTGTAGTTTTCTTGAGTATAGTTGTCGTCGATTTGAGCTACATGCTTCAGATAATTTTAATCCTTCGAGAATTTTAATGTAAATGACATTATCAAGCAACCCATATAAATAGGCTGTCACGACATCCATTAAACTCATTTGGAGTCCTTGGAAGGCTAACAAACTCCATAAAATCTAAAAGTTATTGCATCCATGACCGGTGAATATGTCTCTTCATAATCAATGTCTGATCTTTACAAGAAGTCTTGTGCTACAAGTCATACTTTACATCTTACGACTTCATTTTTTCATTTCGTTTGCGCAGAAACATCCATTTATAACCAACATATTTGACATTCTCGGGTGTTAGGCAAATTTTCCCAAAGACTTGGTGTTTTTCAAGTGAATCCAGTTCTGCCTCGATGGCACTTTTCCATTTTGGCCAATCATTTCTATGTCGGCATTTATTAATCGATCTTGGCTCATGATGCTCATTTTCCTCTGTAATATCTGGAGCCATAAAATATTCAAATATATTAACCACTATAATTGCTTTTCTATTCCACCATTTTCCTGAAAAGACATAATTGATTAAATTTCTTCCTTTACCTCATTTTAAGGTTTTCATTATCTTTTGAAGATGTATCTTCATGAATCGTATCTAATTCTTTTGGAATAGTGATTGATGCATTAATATGATTATATCTTGAACATTTCCTTTTCTAGGATTTTTATCCTTGGACCCAATTGGTCTACCACACTTTTGTCATGGAATCATTGCTTGTTAAATTCAATATCTTCATTCAGAAGATTCATTTAGCAAGAAATATTTGCAGTTGGTATATGTGATCTTTTCACTATCTTAACATTTGTACATGCATCTGACAATGTGTTTGCAACCTTTAACAAGTGAATAATCTTTTGAACTTATAGGTCACATTGATTTGTATGAGGATCAAAATGACACAATGACTATGCATTCTAAGATATCACTTGTCTTTTTTAAGACTTTATTTTATCCTCCCCTAATGTAGGGAAATTTTTCTTATCAAACTGACAGTTGGCAAATCGTGCCTTAAATATGCCGCTGTCCTAGGTTCCAAAAATTTAATAATTGATGGAGATTCAAATCTCGCGTAAATCCTCTATCTTTTGTTGGGGGTCCCATTTTAGTACGTTAGGGCGGAGATATCGGAACATAAAATGCACACCCAAAAACTCTTAAATGAGAGATATTTGGTTCTTGGTCACTAACAAGTTGCAAAGGAAAATATTTATTATTTGCACTTGGCCTTATACGAATTAGTGATGACGCATGAAAAATTGCATATCCCCAAGTAGAACTAGGCAAATTTGATCGCATAAGTAATGGTCTACGTATCAAATTTGGTCTCTTGATAAAATATTCGGCTCGACCATTTTGAGTAAGAATATGAGCAACCGGATGTTCAATTGTAATTCCAATTGACATACAATAGTCATTACAAGACTGAGATGTAAATTCTACTGCATTATCCATACATATTTTCTTAATTGTATGATCTAGAAATTATGCTCGTAATCGAATACTTTGAGCAAACAACCTTAAAAATGCCATATACGAGTGGACAATAAACAAACATGCAACCAACGGGTCGATGCATATAGTTTCAACTTGATAGGGAAATAGGTCCACATATATCTATTTGAATCTGTTCTAAAAATATTAGACATTCAGTTTCAACTTTCATTGGAGATGGTCTTGTAATCAGTTTCCCTTGAAAACAAGCAGCGCATGAGAGATCTTTGGACAAGAGAATATATTTAATCTTTAATGAATGTCCATTTGAATTTTTAATGATTCTTCGCATCATTATTGACCCTGGATAGCCTAATCAATCATGTCATACAAGAAAATTTTTTGGAGAATTTTGGTTTATTACCAAAAATGATTCAACTGAATTTATAAAAGTATAGTATAGTCCAAAATTGTATGATGGAAGTTTTTCCCTCAATTGTTTCGTTCCTGAGACCATAGACGTGATATATAAAAATTCAACGTCATTTTCATTTGTTGTCTCAACATGATAGCCATTTCGGCGTATATCTTTGAAACTTAAAATTTTTCTTTTTGATCTTGTTGAGAACATTGCATCATTTATGAAAAATGTGTACCATTAGTTAACACTATTTGGCTCTTCCATAGCATTCAATAAGATGTGATGCATGAGATATTGTGTTAACATTAGCTTTAACTAATTTAAGATGCGAAAATATGTTTTGTCTCTCACAATTGTATATGTTGTTGCACTATTCGCTAAACATAGCGGTAGACCATCATCTTTCATATTAGTTGAGGGACGATTATCCATATCTCTTCAAAAGAAAAATACATAAAAGTAGAAATACTTTTATTCGGACAAGAAATAAAGCATAAAATATGGAAATTCAAATACTTTGAATTATATATTGATAAGTATGACATCATCTCTTATGTCGTCTTCCATCATTGATTAGTTTGTAAAACTCTGCATTGGCCTCTCAAAAAATAGCCTGCAACATCCAAACGGGTGAGACTCATATGGGTCCAAATGAATGATATCATTAGGATCACCACTTTATTCAGTAAAAAATTTATTTTAACACCTTTTGCTTTCAAAGAGGGTTGATAAAAATCAAGGTGTTTGGAAGTACGACCAAAATGATATTTTTTTCATCAATTTACTAGTGATATTTTCATCTCATAACTTCACTTGTGAAGTGATTCATAACATTGCGAAATCATACTCGCATACACTTTTTATAATTTTGCAATCGCAATTGTATATAATCAAAACGAGTTTTATATCGTTACCTTTTGGTTATCGTACATCTCTTCAAATCCTTTCAAATGAGAGAGGGGTCATTGATTCTCAAATTTTCATATACAATCTCTCATGGAGATGATGCCGAAGGATGTCATGGCATTAATCATCTTTTTTGAACATGTGCTTTATTTCCTTCTTTTGTAGTATCTTAAAAATACATGGCACTAAGGCGGATTTCAATATCAAGAATCAACGCAAATAATCATAGTCACGCTCAAGAGTATTGAACTCGATCTTCATACGAGTGATATTGCATAAAATTATATGACAAACATATTATGAATTGATTTCAAGTAATGAAATGAAACAATGAAACTATATAATATTAGGCACATGTAAAATTAAACATGACATAAAACATAAAAATAAACACACGTTATAAACATAAGATAAAGTCATTTTTTTAAAATATAAAATTAGGCATGTGAATGATTTAAAAGAACACTATTAGATATAATATACATGTTATAAACAGAACAAGAAAAGGAATTGATTTTTCCAAATGCTAGGCGGTTTTGAGATTTCTCTGAAAAAGGACTCAATGTTGCTATCATTGCATCACAATGAGAACAAAAAAGAAGAAGATGTTTGTATCCCCTACCTTGTGAAACTTCTGTTGATAACGTGTTGTGATAAGTATGGATGTTGGAGCGGAGAAAATCAAAAAGTGATAAGAACATATGAAGAGAAGAGAAATGTAGGAGAGAAAGATGAATTCTTATTGATGTTAATCTTCACAAATGATCCATTTATATATGGGTACATGGACACATGAAAAGATTAGCAATCAATATAGGAGATGATAGCTAAGAATTTATGGAGTACATGAAAGGCTAATGAACATTGTCATATGAAAGGTTAGGACTCATACAATATTACTATCGATATTCATAACGTATTTAAATTTTTTTCAATTTATAATAATGAGGGATGTTAATGTAATATGTTTAGCATGTGAGAAGAAGAAACGTGAGTTCGATTGTTTGCTGGGCGGTCCAGTAGGTCAACAAATATGATGCCCAATCAACTATAGCCAAGGTTATAAAAAATGTTAGGCGCTAGTCAGGCGGAAATGGTCCTTAAGGATTAATCGGGGATTAATCGGAGATTAATCGGGGATTAATCGGAGATTAATCGGAAATTAATTGATTTTTTATTTTCATATTATTTATATATTTATTAATGAAAATTAAATATATATGTCTACAATTCTACATAGAATGAGCTTTGCAGGTGTTGTGGCATGTATCAGGATCATATGAGAAGTGGTATAATTCATGGAAAATGAGAAGTTTTAATCACCGTTGGATTAAAGATCTGATGGCTGTTAATTAATTAAATTATTTGCACATAATTACGTTTTAAATACGGTCAAAGGGTATAACAGTAATTGTGTTAAGCTTCAGATCCTATTTTTTCTCGATTCTCGAAAAGAATGATCAGTCGTGCGCAAAATTCGTGGCTTTCTAGCTAGTTAAAATGCGATACTTCAGATCCTATTTTCTTGTTCTTATTTTTTTTCTCGGTTAACCCTATTTTATAATGCGTGGTGTTCTAGTTAAAATGCGTAGCTTTCTGTTTAAAATTTGTAGCTTTCTAGTTAAAATGCGTAGCTTTCTGTTTAAATTTTCTGATGGTCGTACATTTATAATGTGTAGCATTCTGTTTGAAATTTGTATTAGTCATAGTGACTGTTACGAATTTTGTTTGTAATTGCTACAAATTTTAGTTTGAAATGTCGGATAATATACGTTACAACATTGCTCCAAGTAAATCAAAACCAAATTTCAGTACTTTGTGATATAAACGTCCACAAATAGCAGCGACCACAAAAATTACCCAGGCTACTGCTTCTAATCTCGTCGATGTCTTCTCCATCACTTCAAACCCTAGAACCGACGCAGATGACTACACGTCGGGGATGATATCGATCGATCGGGAAAATTACAACAGCGACCAGATAAGTACACCGCTTCGATTTCTTCCTCGCACGCTTCGTCACCGCCTCGCGTCTGAGAGACGACGGCGATTCAATATCTATCAACGCCCTTAAAACGGCCTTGGACGACGGTGACTTTGATGGTGAACGCCCTTGAACGACAACGATTCTTATTTATCGATTCGGATGGTGAATGGCCTTTGAACGCAAGTGATGCAGAATTTAGGTTTTGCGAGAATTTTCTTTCGGACTAAATTACCCCACAAACGTAGATTATGGGTTGATTTTGAAAATTATGGTATGTAATCTTGGTTGTTGATTTAGGAAAATGATTGACCAAAATTAATTCTTATTTCTCACCAAAAATCACTTCTAACCAGATCTCAACATGCCGTGGCATTGAATTTATACTTATAAAAATACTTTATCAAAATCTATGCTCTTAGGACATTAAAACAACTCATTTGTAATTTGTACACGTTTAATTAACTTGTTTTTTCAATCTTTAATGATAAGGAAATGCTAAAAATCCCTAAAAACAAAACATTTTGGGCCAGCACAATAATTTAACTATGAAAGTCCAGTCATAGATTTTAATATTTCATCTTATCAACATTGTCTCGTCCATTTTTGTAGGGTTTTTCTGCAAACGCGGAATTCCGATTTCCATGATTTTTTGGTCATCATTGGTTTATAGGTCATAGCGCAGTCGCCCAAATGCTGCTCAATCACCCGTTGTTAGTCCGATTTGGGTAAAATCAAATCTGATTACAGAAATTAGCGTCCTGGGCGATCGATTTCTTGAACACTGATTATAGCACATAAATATAAATATAGATGAATTCCGCTTCCGCCTCGAATAATTAGGGTTTTCTGAAACACAGATATTGATATCTTCTTACATCCCGATTCGCAAGTCGCCTAATGCCCGCGCAGCCGCCCAGACGCCGCCTTGACCATCCAAGTTCCGCTTAATCTGCGTATAATCGCTCCCCTGATTTATTAACCGATTAAAGTAAAATCGGATCGGCATCAAGAAAAAAATCGCCTAGGCGGCCGATTTCTGGAACATTGATTTTAATACGACATAAACTACCCTGATAACGAACATTTTTCTTACCCTAAACCTCTTCACTTGTAGTCAAAAGCTCAACTAGAAACTATTACCCCTTTCACACTTTTTGATTAGCTTTTGTATCACATTGTTACAATATCTATGTTGGAATTAGATTCTCATAGAATCAACCTTGACTTATCACCAGTGTTCAAGAAATTGATCGTCTGGGCCTTTTTCTTGGAACCCGATCCGATTTTACCCAAATCGGATGAACAAATTGTTGAAGCGATTAATCGGTCTGGGCGGTTAATCGGTCTAGGCGGTGATTAATCGGTCTGGGCGGCGATTAATCGGTTGGACGCCTAAATATTAAAGATTAAACTTGGGGACTTCATACATCAGTGATTGCTTGCTGTTTATGCTTGTATCTATAACATACATCAGAGGATTTTGTTTACGATGTTGTAGTGCTATTTATCAGTTTCATTTCACTTTGTTTATGCTGTTGTTTTAGTCTTCCAAGCATATATATAAAAAATTTAATTGATGCTAGTTCATAAAAGGTTCTTTGGCTGCTGAATGTTTTTTATTGATACTTTTGTAGACTTGTCGTGCTGTTTATCAGTTTGATTTCACTGTGTACTGCAATTTTCAAGGAGGCTGCTGCTGAATGTCTGACGCAGCGAGACTATCGAATAACATGAGCTCACAAATAATGAATTCAAAACGGCCTTGGAATCCACCAAGAACATAATAACTAGAGTTTTTATTGAAAACAATAGATCAGTTTGACAAGCCCTAACGATACTTAAATAGAAAAACGACAAAACGAAAATAGGAAATAAAATCGAAAAATAATAAAGTGCTGATTTGGCCTGCTAAACGATCCCAAATGGCCCAAAAAGCACATACATTACGGCGTAAGCCGTGTGTTGAACTCGTCAACCCGTTTCCATTCCAGAAAAGGTGTCTTAATAATCAATCGACACCGAACGCCAAGTCTGCATCAAATTGGTAAAACCCTTGCCTCAGTCGATTTGGTCCTCGATACGCGACGCCAGCCGCCCTGCATCAATGTCTATGTAAATTCGTAGATGGACTTGAGACCATTATAAGAGTACTAAGAATAAGACAATCTCTTGCTAGCAATATTTCAGCATGTTTAGTGCGCATTAAGAGTAGTTTCAGGGACGCTCCCAGGAATTGAGATAGAGGGTGGTGAGTTCAACTATATTAAAAATATACGTTTTTTTGTATAGCACAAAAGTTATCTATTGAATATGTTTTAAATGATTCAGTTAATTATTTGCCAATATTGACAACCAAGCAATCTCATAAAATTTCATCGACCACTTGTTGCGTTTGTAAGTTTGGAGCCTTTGTAATTTTGGAGCTTGATATTATTCACTATGTAAATGATTCTCTTGCTATGAAATTTGGATAATTATTCAAATAGTAAAATCATATAACTCACTCCAAATAAATATTTTTTAGCATAAAATTTTGATACAAACTTCTAATTTGAACATGAGCGATTTGTACACTATAATAATAAAAATCAATGTAAATTATTTATATAACTAATAAATTAAACTAATTATACACATATGAATTAACAATATTATATTGCAAAAAAAAAATTTGAAAAAAATTTGGGAGTGACAAGTGCCACTCTCATTACAAACTAGTTCCGTCCCTGAGTAGTTTTGGTATGCGCCCTGTATTCTTTTGATTACAGCTCAACTAATGCATCTGTAAATAGTATTTATATAATTATTTTGCAATTACAAATATAAAAAGAGAATAAAAATAAAAATCCGATTAATCCACGAGGACCCCATCCGTTCGACTAACGCCTAGCGTTTTTTTAAAACCTTGCTTATCACTAATACTTATGTGTTGTTGGCAGTGTTATTAAAACCGGACCGATCATCGAACCGGTCAAGTCACTGGGTCGATGTGTCAGTGGTTCAACCGGGTCGAATCGGTTTGACCTGCATGAATTAAAAATAATAAAATAATATATTTATATATATATCATATATGCATATTTTTTAACCTATTTTGTAACCTAATAAAATTTAACCTGTATACAGTATAACCGTAACAAATTTAGAATTCGAATATCACACATTAATAACAAAATAACAAAACAACAATTGCGATTTTAGTCTTAAGTCACAAATCACAATAACATTGAAAAGTTATGCCAAAAGATAAAAGTTTAAAAAGGAAAATAGACATGGTCGTGAACTTCATTTAAGGTTACAGCTAATATCCACACTGTACCTGATGAGTCGAGTTTTCGACTCATTAATGCCCGTTTTCACTATAGCTTTAGTTCGATTCCGACTACTATTTGATGTCATTTGATCCTCTTCTCATGCGCTTTCAGGTACAAATCAAGATGTCTCAGTGTCAAGAGCCATTAGAAGAAAACTCGGGAAAAATCGGTGCTTAGAGCAAAATTTTGGCAGATATTCCACTCCAGTCGATCGACTGGGAAGCTCCCCTGCTCCAGTCGATCGACTCGCCAGAGGAAACAGGAGCTGTTGCAAATCAGCCTTTCTCAGTCGATCGACTCACCTTCAGTCGATCGACTCGAGCAACAAACAGGAGGTTCTGCAAGTTGTCTCTTCTCAGTCGATCGACTGGGATCCTTCTTTGTGCCAGTCGATCGACTGAGATCCTGCTAGCCAGACGACCTTTTTTCTCCTCCAGTCGATCGACTGGAACATCAGCCCAACGCCAGTCGATCGACTGGACCTGCTACAGTACCGAAAGCCCTAAAATACCCTATAAATAGAAGCTTTTTGGGGGATTTTCGGGAGGACTTTTTTGGGCACGGATTTGGAGGAGATCAAGCACGAATTTCGAGGAGATTGAGTGAAGGAGAAGAAGACCAACATCATACTCTTGAATTTCTACTTGGGTTTTAGATTCCTAAACTCATCTTCTTCATGTTTACATACTCATCCATGAATGCTTTTGATTGTAACCTCACTATGAGTGAGTAGTGACCTTGATTGGGGATCTATGAATTCCCTAAACACGTTTGTGACATTATAAACATTATGGATGCTATTGATGAATGATGTGCCCATGATTTTTCTTCATTTGAACTTAATGATTAGAGTTGCTCATAAGGTGTTTGCGAAAATGCCTCAATGAGAAACTTTGCTTGAATTTGTGTTCGAAGTAACTTGCGTTGAAGAACATGATTTCAAATGATCTAAATGAAGAAACATTAGGATTTTGTGTTAGTTGGATGACACTCTTAACCTAATGAGAATGGCTTGAACTTAACAAGAGTGTGATTGCCTAGTCAATAAAGCGTGAGTGTGAGACTAGATAATTAGACTCTATAATGCCAATAAAGCGTGAGTGTGAGGCGTTATGCGAGGTGTAGCCCCTTTGTGCTAAGTTGAAGCGTGAGTTGAACTTAGTACTAATGCTACATGGCTATATTCTAAACATGTGCACGTGATTTCATCAATGGTGTCCTAATTTACCGTCACGATGATTGTTTAGGTGGAGGATTAGATCCCTAGTCACCTTTTATTGATTGTTAAACCCTTTTCGTTGATCAAACCTCATTTGGGATAGTTAAATTTGGCTATCATCCTTTTTAAAGGAACAATTCCCCTCCAAACCATTAGACGTTCTAAGTAAACCTTTAGCACGAGTAGTTTAATCACCTATCCTTTGGGTTCGACCTTGGGTTCACCCGAGTCATTACAAATTGTTTTGATTAGAACGTGATTAGCATAAGTGTTTGGATCCTATTCGAATATTGACGCTAAATTACACTCGATCAAATGGCGCCGTTGCCGGGGATAGGTTAATTAACTATCGTGCTATTAGATTATCTAGTTTTTTTTGCTTTTCCTTACTTGGTAGCCATTGCTTGTGTTGATCTTGATTGTGTTTATCTCTTTTGCCGCTCATTGCTAAGAATTTCTTTTGTTCTCGCAGGCAATTGAATGAACACAAGGTTTGAAGGAAAGAAACACGTAGCAACCGGCTCTTCTTCAAGTACTTCTAGACCTTCTCAACCTACCGTTAAGAGAGGAAGAGGTAGACCTCGCAAGAACCCTCTACCTCCATTAGTTCCTATTGTCCCACCTATCATCCAAAATCAAAGACAAGAAGTTATTATGGAAAATGAAGATGGGAACCGTCCGGTTCTTCAAGGAAATGTTCAAAATCGTAGAATTGATGGGGAAGAAGTAGAGGATCCTCAAGCTAGAAATGACAATTATAATGAGAATGAGAGACGTCCTATCCGGAATCCTCGTGTTCATCGTAGAGAGAACCGAAACAATAGGTATAGGAGGAAGATGAAGAAGATGAGGATGAAAGACCCGTAGGGGACTACATGACTCCGACCCTTGAGGGGAATGGCTCGGCTATCATGCCCCCGGATGAAGATGCTTTCAACTTTGATGTGAAGGCCTCCTTAGTCCACATGGTGACCCATGATCAATATCAAGGAGTAGGAAACCCTTCCACGCATTTGGGCAATTTCCAAGAGTATTGCTGAACTTACAAGCCAAGAAATGTGCCCGTGGAGTACGTCTACTTGAAGCTATTTCCTTCTTCATTGTATGGGGACGCTAAGGAGTGGTTGCAAAACCAAGAGCCGGGAACTTTTAGAACATGGGATCATTTAGCAAATTCCTTTTTGAACAAGTTCTTTCCACCGTCTAGGACCAAGAAATTCATTGACTACATATTGACGTTCTCCCAAAGAGACAATGAGCTTTTCCATCAAGCCTATGATCGCTTCAAACATTATTTGAAGGAGTGCCCTCATCACAACTTTCGTAAAGCCGATCTTATGAGATACTTCTATTTGGGTATGAGCAAGGAAGCCAAGAATCAAATGGATACGGCAAGCGGAGGTGCAATTATGGAATTACCGGCGAGCCAAGGGTTTAAAATTGTGGATTAGATAGCTACAAACTCCGATAGATACCAAGGAGTGGACCACAAGAAAATGGGTAAGCCACGCGATGATTCCTCAAATTGTGCACTTAAGGATCAAATGGCGGACTTGACAAAAAAGGTGGAGAACATGATAAGTATGGTGAATTGCGTGGAGGCAACTAAAGCCAAGGCCGATAAAGAGAAAATACCGGCGCAACAAGCTTGCTTCTTGTGTGCTAGCACGAGACACTCTACCAAGAATTGCCCGGAAGGAAGATATGAAGATGATGATGATGGATATGAAGAAGCGCACTACGTCAATCAACAAAGAAACTATGCTTCAAATCCTAACCCTACAACAAGGAATTATGAGCCTCCTCAAAGGAGAATGCCCAATGAGCCCAATTTTGCTCCTAAGCCTCAAGGGCAAAGCAATTATCAAGGGACGTATCAAAGACAAGGATATGGCTCGAACCAAAATCAAGGGCAAGCCTCTTATTCTACTCAAGGTCAAGGATCCAACCAAAATTCTCAATACTCCAACCAAGGGAATTACCAAAGGCCTTATCAAGCCAAACCTCAAATGAACGATCAAGGACCCTCCAATTCACAAAGACAAGCTCCTTCCAACAACCAAGATAACGCCATGATGTCTATGATGGCTCAAATGCTAGAGAACCAAAAAGAGACTAACAAGAGAATGGAGCAATTGGAAACTCATAACAAGATGCTCGAGAATCAAGTGGCTCAACAAGCCGTAGCATTGAAGCAAATGGGGAAACTTCCTTCTCAACCGGACGTGAACTCCATAGAACATGTGGATGCCATCACATTGAAGAGCGGGAAAGTTTTACCCACCCCTCAAGGGAAATCTAGTCCCGATGGCAAGGAAAAAGAAGGAGGAATCGCCAAGGAAAATTTGGAAGATGAACCTCAAGCTCCCGCGGAGGAGGAGAAAAAGGAAGAAGAGCCGATTCTAATGAGGAAATACGTGCCAATGGTTCCTTTCCCTCAAAGGTTAAACAAAAGCAAGCTTGATGCCCACTTCCAAAGATTTGTGGAGATGCTAAAGAAGTTGTACGTCACACTTCCCTTCCATGAGGTAATCACTCAAAACCCTACCTATGCTAAATTTTTGAAGGATATTGTGTCGAACCGTAGGGTAATTGAGGAATCTAGCATGATAGCTTTGAATGCGGAGTGTAGTGCAATTGTGCAAAGTCGTATGCCTAAAAAAATGCAAGATAATGGTTCATTTTCTATTCCTATCTCTTTAGGAAAGATTGAAATTGATAGGGCATTGTGTGATTTGGGAGCTAGCATTTCTTTAATTCCCTATTCTTTGTTTGAGCAAATTGATGTAGGAGAACTCCACCCTACTACCATATCATTGAAACTAGCCGATAGAAGTTCTAGAACCCCTAGGGGAGTCCTTAGGGATGTGCCTATTCAAGTTGGTAAATTCTTTATTCCCGTAGACTTCTATGTGCTAAAAATGGATGTGGAGCAAGAAATGCCCGTTATTCTTGGTAGACCTTTCCTTAACACCGTTGAAGCGGTCATTAGATGTGGTGAAGGGTCTATTGAATTGAAGATAGGGGATGAAAAGTTGAAATTTTTTCTTAAAAATGCCATGAAAACTCCCATATCGTCTTTTGAATGTAATTTGCTTGATATATCTTGTGAAAATCTTGAGCTAACATCTTTTGAAAGTGAAGTCATGGACTTAGATGACTCTAGTATGCATTTTTCCTCACTTTTGGATATGGAAGATGAGGAGATGTATGATTTGTCTTGGGCCGAAGAAGAAAAATTGTTAGATGCTTGTCAAGGTGATGGAAACCAAGCGCCAAAAGGTAAGGAATTCGAAGGAGAGTTAAAACCTCTACCTTCGAATCTAAGGTATGAGTTTCTTGGATCTAAATCCACGCACCCGGTCATTGTTGGTGCAACCTTGAATGAAAATGAAACGTCCAAACTTTTGCATGTCTTGAAAAACAATAAAAAGGCTTTGGGGTACTCAATTGATGATCTAAAGGGAATTAGCCCTTCGCTATGCATGCATAGGATAAATGTGGATGAAAATGCAAAACCTTCTAGGGAGTTTCTAAGGAGATTGAACCCTAATCTTAGCGAAGTGGTTTTTAAAGAAATTACTAAGCTAAGAGACGCGGGAATCATTTACTCGGTCCCGGATTCGGAATGGGTAAGCCCCATCCATGTCGTCCCCAAAAAGGGAGGACTTACGGTTGTGCAAAATGATAAGGGAGAGTTGGTCCCTACAAGAACCGTAAATGGATGGAGGATGTGCATTGATTATAGGAAATTGAATAAAGCAACTAAGAAAGACCACTTTCCCATTCCTTTTATTGATCAAATGCTTGAAAGACTTGCGGGACATAAGTACTTTTGTTTCCTAGATGGTTATAGTGGATTTCATCAAATTCCCATTTTGCCGGATGACCAAAGAAAAACCACTTTTATATGTCCTTATGGAACTTTTGCCTTTAGACGCATGCCCTTTGGGTTATGCAATGCACCGGGAACGTTTCAAAGATGCATGATGTCTATCTTTAGTGACTACATTGAGAAATGCATGGAAGTTTTCATGGATGACTTCTCTATCCATGGAACTTCATTTGATGATTGCTTAACTAATCTTTCTCATGTTCTTGCTAGGTACAGTGAAATGGGTTTGGTGCTCAATTGGGAAAAGTGCCATTTTATGGTTCAAGAGGGAATTGTGCTTGGGCATTTGATATCTGGTCGGGGTGTGGAAGTTGATAAAGCGAAAGTGCAAGTTATTGAGCAACTACCACCACCAAAGGATCAAAAAGGAGTTAGAAGTTTCCTAGGGCATGCCGGTTTTTACCGAAGATTTATTAAGGACTTCTCAAAGATTGCCAAGCCGCTTACTCATCTCCTATGCAATAATGTGAAATTTGACTTTGATGAAGGATGCTTAGAGGCATTTGAAAAGCTCAAGAAAGCCCTTGTATCGGCACCCATAGTGCAACCACCAAAATGGGATCTTCCATTCGAGCTCATGTGCGATGCAAGCGACTTTGCTATTGGAGCCGTTTTGGGACAAAGAGTGGATAAGAGACTCCATGTAGTCTATTATGTGAGCAAGGTGCTTGATAATGCTCAATCGAATTACACCACAACCGAGAAGGAGCTGCTAGCCGTGGTGTACGCCTTTGAAAAATTCCGACCATACATTGTTGGGTCCAAGACGATCGTCTACACGGATCACGCGGCTATTAAGTATTTGATGGCTAAGAAAGATGCAAAACCGAGACTTATTCGTTGGGTTCTTCTTTTGCAAGAGTTCAACATTGAGATCAAAGACAAGAAAGGGGTCGAAAATGTAGTCGCAGATCATCTCTCGAGAATTGAGCATTTTGATACAAAATGGTTCTCAATGCCTATACGAGACTCTTTTCTCGGGGAATATTTGCTAAATGTCCAAGATGAAGCCCCATGGTATGCGGACTATGTGAATTATTTGACGTGCGACATTCTCCCTAATGACCTCGATCATAACCAAAGGAGGAAGTTCTTGCACGACGTTTCAAGGTACTTTTGGGATGATCCGTTCTTGTACAAGCTATGCGCCGACGGGATTTATAGAAAGTGTGTGACCAAGGACGACGCAAAAGGGATTATAGATTGTTGTCACTCCTCTTCTTATGGTGGACACGGTTCAACTTCGAAGACCATAGCTAAGATACTTCAATCGGGATTTTATTGGCCCAACATATTCAAGGACACGTATGAATTCGTCAAATCTTGTAACGAGTGTCAAAGGACGGGAAACATTGCTAGAAGGGATGAAATGCCTCAAAAGGGAATTTTAGAAGTGGAGATTTTTGATGTATGGGGAGTGGACTTCATGGGACCCCTACCTTCGTCTCAAGGGAATTCCTTCATTCTTGTAGCGGTGGACTACGTGTCCAAATGGGTTGAGGCAATCGCTTCCCCTTCTTGTGACGCTAAGGTGGTGATTAAAATGTTCATGAAGATCATATTCCCAAGATTTGGAGTCCCTAGAGCGGTGATCAGTGATAATGGCTCCCACTTCAAGGAGAAGAGATTTGAGTCCATGTTGAAGAAACATGGAATTTTCCATAGATGTTCGACTCCTTACCACCCTCAAGCTAATGGTCAAGTCGAGGTGTCTAATAGAGAGATAAAGAATATCTTGACCAAGACAGTTGGGAAGTCGGGAAAAGATTGGGCATTGAAGCTTGACGATGCGCTTTGGGCATATAGAACTGCTTTCAAGACACCGATCGGTATGTCTCCCTATAGGCTAGTTTATGGCAAGGCATGCCATCTCCCAGTGGAGCTTGAGTACAAAGCCATGTGGGCCATTCAAGAATTGAATTTCGACAGAAAGGCTTCGGGAGAGAAAAGACTCCTTCAACTGAATGAGCTAGAAGAAATTAGGCTAGACTCCTATGAAAGTTCAAGAATCTATAAGGAGAGAACTCGGAAGTGGCACGATAAACTTCTTGTCAAGAAGGAGTTCTCGGAAGGAGATAATGTTTTGGTGTTCAACTCAAGGTACAAGTTGTTCCCCGTGAAGTTCAAGTCTAAGTGGTCCGGGCCGTACAAAATTCAAAGAGTTTTCAAAGATGGGCACTTAGAGTTAATTGGGAATCAAGGGAATTTGTTCAAGGCAAATGGGCAAAGAGTCAAAATCTATCACGCCAACCATGGAGACCAACACATGTTGGAAGCCCCCTCTTGAATCCTATATGCTATCGCCGCTAGAGAAGGGATCCCGCTCGGGACTTCTCTTAGTGTGCTTCTCTTCATACCAAAGATTCGGCTCGGTCTTTGCCAAGACGTTAAACTAGGCCCTAACGGGAGGTAGCTCGGTTTGTGAGTTGTCCATCTATGCAAAATCGTTCTATATATATGTTTGGCATGTGCTCTTTGAACTATGCATGTGAACTTGATATTTGTTTGATCCAAATGCATGATTTGGGGTGTGTGTGATGTGGCGTAGAGCTTGCATGAATTTTCTTGATGATGGTGGTGTTTTAAGTGTGGAGTGGTGATCCTAGCTTTTTGATCGAAAATCGTATGTTTATGTACTAGCGATTGATTAGGAGGGCGTACCGTGATTTTATGTGATATTTTTAGTGGTACCTATTCTTGGATATGAGTGAAAATTCTGAGTGTGGAGTCGGGGATCGTTGAAAAAAGGAAAAAAATTTCAAGCAGAATTCGGGGTCCAGTCGATCGACTGGATGGAAGCTATATCTCAGTCGATCGACTAAACCAATGCTTCAGAGAGTCCTGTTTTTTGTGCCTATCCAGTCGATCGACTGGATGGAAGTTGTATCCCAGTCGATCGACTGAAGTGATATCTCAGAGGGGTCTGTAAATTGAACTTCCCTAGTCGATCGACTGGGAGTCCAGTCGATCGACTGAAATTTCCCCATCCAAATACTCAGTTCCTCCTTCGTTCTTCATTTTTCAAAAACCACAAAACCCTAAATCCCCAATCCTAAATCCGACCACCACCGATCCACGCCGACCGCCTTCCAATCATCTCGCCATCATCTCGCAAGCCGTACGCCATCAACCGCCGCTCGAACCACCGCCAAATCCACCCAGAAATTGAATTCCGATCGGAAAACTCCATTTCGTCCGATCTCCTCCGTCCGACCTCCGATTCTCCGGTTCCGACCGCCAATCTTCTCCCAATCCAACCGCCTAGCAACCCCACCCATCAATTTGATTCGAAAATCCCTCCTTGGAAAATTCCCAAATTGTGCCCTAATCCCTACTAATTTTGACCCTCAGTCGATCGACTGAGATTTCGAGTCTCAGCCAGTCGATCGACTGGATTGCAGTTCGTGCCTATTTGTGAATTTTTGGCTCAGTTCAGTTGTGTTTCCATTCCCAGTGCACCATGGGTCGTCCCGGAACATCATCTAGTGCAAAAGATAAGGGAAAAGGGGTCGCTCACGAGCCCTCGATCGAGGAGCAAATCGACGACTTTGCACCAGACGAGGACGATAGCCCTCTTGTTTCGCGCAAGAGGAGATTACTGAGGATGTCTCTTGCTGATGAGAGCTCGGGGTCAGAGAAGGAGATAGAGCCCGCGCCGGTTTCCCCGCCGCCTCCAAAGAAGAAAAAACCCGAACCGAGGAAACCAGCGCTGAAGAAGAAGGCGCCAGTGTCTGCTGCACCTAGAGCTCCTCCGCCCCCACCACCTAGGGTGCCCTCGCCCCCTGTTGTAGCCCCTGCATCCACGGCCATAGTGCCTATTGAGCCTCATGAGGGGCCGTATGAGGGACCGATGCCCATACCGGTCCCGTATCCGTTCTCGGCTCCCTTGGTGTTTAGGGACGAGAAGCACCAGACTCATCACGCTACCATCACGTCGAAGAAGAAGACTGCCATCCCTACACTGTACCCCGACTGAGCTTGCTTCGTGCCATCGACGAAGCAGTCACGACTGAGGTACAATCTCGCCTTACTGCTTATGGCTTGTCTTTCCTATTTTCTGATGACCCGGGTACCTACCAGAGGGTAGTAGAGGAGTTTGTTTGCTCTTTTGAGTTGGTGAAGGAGGAAGAGATGGTAGAATGGGCGTATTATTGGAAATTTGTGCTGGGGGGTAGAGATTTCCGGATCAGAGAGAGTACGATCCGTGAGTGGTTGGGATTTCCACGGCCCGAGACATCATTGCCCCCGGTGATTTCTGAGCACGACCAGTCCAAGCTTTGGAGGAGGATCTCCAGTAGGCATGAGTGGTTTATATCTTCATATAATTCTTCCGCGATAGTTGACCCAGTTTGGAAGATTATACACCACGTCATTGCTATCGGCATTAATACGAGGACTGAGAAGGCTAGGAAGGTCACCCTCCCGGATATGGACATTATGGTCGCTTTGGATTTTGGGCGAACTGTTGATTGGCTAGCTACTCTCGCCGACCGGTTTGAGACCGTGGTGAAGCCGGGTACGAGAAACAAGGTGATGGGAGGTGGCTCCTTGATTACATTGATAGCCCAAAGGTGTAACTTCACCTTTGGCCACGAGGGTTGTGAGGCCCCCAAAAGGAGCAAGCTTGACATAGATTTGATGAAGAATATGCATATGGTCAAACGGGACGGTAAGACGTGGAGCCATGACCCGTCACCCCATGTGGAGACCCTTGTGACTGATGCTGCTGCGAAGAGGAGGGCCTTCAAGCAGAAGTTCCCCCTCTACTGCCGAGCCAACCTCTCTCCCTCCCCTCCCGGTTCACCTCCTCCACCCTCACCTCCAGTCGTTCCTGAGGGACAGGCCGACGATGAGCTCCCACCAGCAGATGAGGAGTTTCCCGCAGCAGATCCCCCGGTCCATATTCCCCCTCCGGTCGATGATGACTCAGCGGAGTGGAGGTAGACAGTTACATCAGAGATTGCTCGGTTATCGGCCGGGATGACTGATATGAGGAGTGATTTGGCCCGCATAGAGGACCTCGTCCGCACGGAGTCGGAGTGGGTCCGCACTGCACTTGAGTCCCTGATGAGAGGCCAGACTGCGCCAGCTGCTACAGTTCCAGCTGCTTCCCGCGCTCCCTCTCCTATGCCTCATGCACCATCCGCAGACGCTTTAGAGGAGGACGAGGGAGCCTCTAATGGAGATACCGAGGAGGGAGACACTGATGGAGACACCACTTCGGGAGGTGACGAGAGAGCGTCTTCACGTTCAGAGACTTTCTGATCATGTTTTTATTGACATTTTGATGTTTCCTTATTTGGATCATGTACTTGGATGTTAAGTCGCCTTTTTGGCGCAATTTTGGATGATGTATGCCGTTCTGAGTGATATGCCCTTTACTTGCTTTTGGTTGTATGTTACATTCGATATGATATTGAAGGTGTTTACCATTTGTGCTATTCACTCTACAGGATATGCACCCATATTTTGCTCATGTTCAGAATTCACCTTCTTTATCCACCTTTGCAACCAAAAGGGTATTTATCGCTCCCATGAGTTTTGTCACCGGTGCTTCAAACGAGGGGAGTTCCTATGCGCCTTTTACTTTATTTAATCATTCTTTGCGCTTAGGGACTAAGCTTGAGTCTAGTGTGGAGTGGTTGGTGCGCATAGTTCACATGATTGCATGCTTTGCATATCATTTTTGATGGACACTTGCATCTTTTGCACCTTATCCCTACATGAGAGAGTGTTAACCACATAGGCCCGTGACTATCAATTCTGATTCCTATAAATCACACCTAGCCTATTTGCTACATTTATCGGAATTTGAGCTTAGAACCGACCTAGTCCATTGAATGTGTATTCTTGAAAACCAATATCATTGCTATCTCTCGTCTATCTAATTCTCTAAGTATTTTCGTTGAAATACCTTGGATCAAGCTATAGCAAGCACTTTTAAAACTCTTCGTGAAAACCCTAAATCTCTTGATTATTCCTTGGCGACTTGAGTCCTCTAACACGGTGCCTTGCTTATGTATGTCTCCCGCACATTCCATACGCTTTTTGAACATATTGTCAAGTTTTAAGTGTGGAGTCAAAAAAAAATAATAAAAAAATTGAATTTTCTGCTTCGCCTCTGCGGTCCTTATGCAGTTAGGTGGGATGGTGGCTCACGCCGTCCAATCTCTAGTCCGAGTAACCGGGAAAATAGTCGAGCAACCCTCGCCTTGACTCGCGTCAAAAGGACGATAATGAGTGAGAGCAGTTTTTGAAAAAGAAAAAAAAGAGAGAGAAAAAGAAAATAAGAAACACTTAAAACTTGACTCTATGTTCTTCCATCATTATTCACTTGTGCGGGTGCATCATTTGTTTTGTGTGCTAGTTGGAGTGACTTTTGGACGACCCATGTGCTTGCACGGGAGTATGTCATTTGGTTTATGACTTGTTTGTTGAGAACTCTCGTGTCGAACTCCTCTTCCCTTTATGGATTACGGCTTAAGCGCCTAAAACTTGGGAACGAGTTCCATATCGCAAGCCCGTGGACTAGCCCTAGCTAGCATAGGCAAGCGATTGACACTTTTTGTGCAAACTAAAAGCTCAACTTCTATTGTATTACCTTGAAAATGAATAGACATTTGGATGAGATGATTGATAGCTCTAGTATTGATGACCTTGAATGCACAACCTTAATGGTACTCAAAGTGGTTCGAAAGTCCTTTTGATGGTATTGTGATGATAGTCCTAGCGTGGGGTGAGGAGTTTGTTTTGAGAAATCATGGCCTTGGTTAAACACTCTTAAATTCAGTTCTCATGGGATAAGTGCACTTGGGATTTGTGAGTATTCCCTTTTCTGAAAACTCTCACGAGACTATAACTCGTCCACTAGGGTAGCCTAGGGGTTTAAAGGCTTAATGCATATGCTAAATGCATTCGTAACGCCTATGAAAAGGAGCTAGGTAGATTGTATATACTTGTCATTTACTTTTCAATAACACGTTAGGAATAAGGATCGAGACCTTGTGGAATCTAGTGTGGCAAGTGAACGAGAAACATAGTACCACTAGCATTTCGACATTTGCGCTTCCTTGGCATATTTGCATATTTTTTTCGGGACGAACAAAGCTTAAGTGTGGAGTGTTTGATGAGTCGAGTTTTCGACTCATTAATGCCCGTTTTCACTATAGCTTTAGTTCGATTCCGACTACTATTTGATGTCATTTGATCCTCTTCTCATGCGCTTTCAGGTACAAATCAAGATGTCTCAGTGTCAAGAGCCATTAGAAGAAAACTCGGTAAAAATCGGTGCTTAGAGCAAAATTTTGGCAGATATTCCACTCCAGTCGATCGACTGGGAAGCTCCCCTGCTCCAGTCGATCGACTCGCCAGAGGAAACAGGAGCTGTTGCAAATCAGCCTTTCTCAGTCGATCGACTCACCTTCAGTCGATCGACTCGAGCAACAAATAGGAGGTTCTGCAAGTTGTCTCTTCTCAGACGATCGACTGGGATCCTTCTTTGTGCCAGTCGATCGACTGAGATCCTGCTAGCCAGACGACCTTTTTTCTCCTCCAGTCGATCGACTGGAACATCAGCCCAACGCCAGTCGATCGACTGGACCTGCTATAGTACCGAAAGCCCTAAAATTCCCTATAAATAGAAGCTTTTTGGGGGATTTTCGGGAGGACTTTTTTGGGCACGGATTTGGAGGAGATCAAGCACGAATTTCGAGGAGATTGAGTGAAGGAGAAGAAGACCAACATCATACTCTTGAATTTCTACTTGGGTTTTAGATTCCTAAACTCATCTTCTTCATGTTTACATACTCATCCATGAATGCTTTTGATTGTAACCTCACTATGAGTGAGTAGTGACCTTGATTGGGGATCTATGAATTCCCTAAACATGTTTGTGACATTATAAACATTATGGATGCTATTGATGAATGATGTGCCCATGATTTTTCTTCATTTGAACTTAATGATTAGAGTTGCTCATAAGGTGTTTGCGAAAATGCCTCAATGAGAAACTTTGCTTGAATTTGTGTTCGAAGTAACTTGCGTTGAAGAACATGATTTCAAATGATCTAAATGAAGAAACATTAGGATTTTGTGTTAGTTGGATGACACTCTTAACCTAATGAGAATGGCTTGAACTTAACAAGAGTGTGATTGCCTAGTCAATAAAGCGTGAGTGTGAGACTAGATAATTAGACTCTATAATGCCAATAAAGCGTGAGTGTGAGGCGTTATGCGAGGTGTAGCCCCTTTGTGCTAAGTTGAAGCGTGAGTTGAACTTAGTACTAATGCTACATGGCTATATTCTAAACATGTGCACGTGATTTCATCAATGGTGTCCTAATTTACCGTCACGATGATTGTTTAGGTGGAGGATTAGATCCCTAGTCACCTTTTATTGATTGTTAAACCCTTTTCGTTGATCAAACCTCATTTGGGATAGTTAAATTTGGCTATCATCCTTTTTAAAGGAACAATTCCCCCCCCCCCCCCCCAAACCATTAGACGTTCTAAGTAAACCTTTAGCATGAGTAGTTTAATCACCTATCCTTTGGGTTCGACCTTGGGTTCACCCGAGTCATTACAAATTGTTTTGATTAGAACGTGATTAGCATAAGTGTTTGGATCCTATTCGAATATTGACGCTAAATTACACTCGATCAGTACCATCAGGCCATTCCCATAGCACAAAACTAATGTACATAGTAATGACTGGTCCTTGCCTGTGGAAGCCGTTAGCAGCTGCTGAGAGGGGTGGGGAGTTGGAATGTCAGATGGTCAATCCTTTGCAGACTACTTGTCAATCCCTCGTAGATTACTCGGGAACATTAACCTCTTGATCAACCTTCCAGTAGTTCGTGTCATTGAATTCTTCATTGCCCACATCATTCTCGACAAGGCTTTGCCTATCTAGTGCGTTAGGCAAGGCGTTCCTCTTCAGAGCTCCAGCTTCTCCGACTATTCCCTCTTTCAAGGCTCTTTCCATTGCCATCTCCGTACCTTCCACTTCCACACCTACAAATTCAACATCCTCTTTAAACACAGATGGGACAGCCAGTAACCCCTTGACTACTTGACCTGGGACTGGATCACAAGAGTCATCTAGGCATGTAGGTTGTTGTTTGACCGATAGAGATGCAAGCTCAGATTCCATTTCCTTGGGCTCAGCGGGGACTACAGCAACGGAAGTAACAAAAGGATCCATGCTTGACCCATCAACCTGTGATTCACCCCATTCTGCCCAATCTAAAACTAATCCATCTTCAGACAACTTCTGTGTGTCAGGGACATTATAATAGGATTTAATTGATCAGCATTATAACCAATCTAAGATGGAATACGAAAACTCATTGCGATCTCAGCACTTAAAACAGAACAAAGTGATGAGATCATGTCATCAGATGCCTACATACTAACATAAACCAAACAAGCTTCATCCCACATTCAACTCTCAAACGCTCCTAAATTAAAATTGACCTAGAAGGCTAGAACCAAGAACGAAAGCAGAAAATAAAGATTTCAACGAAATGGATTTACACGCTGATTCAACCAGGTTCAAAATTAACATAAATAAACCTGAACTGATATACAAATTCGAAGCTGAACTTCAAATCGGAGATTAAGGTTCAAATCGGAGTTACCGAAGCCAGCGATAAAGAGTGAGGCTGCGACTGCTCAGTGCGACTGCAAGTTTCCGACGATTTCAACAGAGAAATCAGTGCGACTGCTCAGAGCCAGACCTCACCGCTCGCCGACTGTGTTTCGCTTTCGTGAAATTGGAATTAGTCAATTAGGGGTTAGGGCGCCGATGCGTTTCTGAGACTTTGGTTTGTTTTTTTTGTTTTTTTAATTCAAGTTTTTTTAACAATCAAACGACTGTGTTTCGAGAATTTAACATCAACCCGGTTGACCCAGCCGAGTCACGATTCAACCGGAAACCGGCGGTTCAAGCGGTTATTGGCCGAGTTAATGACATTTCCGATCCGATTTGAAAACCGGAGCGATCTAGTGACCGGTTCCCGGTCGAACCGGCCGGTCCAGTCCGGTTTTAATAACACTGGTTGTTGGGAATATTAATTAAATAGCATGTACAACGACACATGCCACAAATTAACAACTATGAAGGTCAAATCAAAGCAAACATTTATTGATTTACCTTCACAACTCATAAAGCAGAGTTTTTTTTAAAATTGACCCTTTTGAGTTTGACAATTTCAAAACTAACCCCCTCGAGTTTCAGATTTCAAAACTGACCCTTTTTTAATGAAACCGGAAACCCTATTTCCATTTTTTGTAAAACCGGAACATGAAAATTCGGTTAGTTACGTTTTGTAACTAACCGGAAATCGGATTTCCGATTTTGTATGAGATCTGGCTGATGTGGACGACGGTCGAATACGTGGCTTCCACGTAAGACCGGAATGCGCAATTCCGTGTTTTTTTACAAAACCGGAAACCCCATTTCTGGTTTTTGATGACCTAATTTTTTTGTTTTTTTCGAAATACCAGATCCGGTTTTCTTCGTGTTATAAATCCAAACTGTTAAAAATATAAAAAAAATAAGACATTGTTAGATTTCTTCGTGTGCAATAGAAAATGTACCATGAGATATTTTGATAGATGAAATTAAGACATTGTTACAAAATGTGGCACAAATAAAACAAAACAATACATTAAAGTTAAATTTAATCTCAATCTTTTTTTCTATTACGTAACCTCTGCAGCCATGACTGTTTAGGTGGCTTTGCAGGACGGAGGTTGTGCCCGTGACCTGGTGGTGAAGGTGTGGCATATGACATGAATGCCCGAGATGGTTGTGAAGGTGGTGCATGTGAGCTTGATGGACGATCATAACATGGTGTCGGTATCCATTATCTTCAATGCCTTATCAGACTTAAAATCGTTATCCATCTATAATATGCAATTAATTAATTAAACATTGTTATATGATATGAATTGAAAAAATTTAATTAACAATAAATCATACCTGATTTCTCCAAATCGCTTCAGTGCGATGCTTCTTTTGCATCGTCAACAAGGATGGATCGATAGGTCCAGGATGAAGATAATCATCCATATCCATGTTTGGATTAGCAGTCGCTCGTGAAGAAGACGGCACATCGCTAGTGCTTCTTCGCGTGTTACCTGACGACATTTCTGTAAAAACAACAGATATTCTTTATTACCAATTCATGAAAAAAAAACACAATATATATCAATACGCTAATTCAACTACAACAAAAAGAGTCCCAATTCCAATATACTAATTCAATAACACTAAAAATTGCACAAAATTCACACAATTAACCGCACTAATATCAAAAACAAATAATTCAACAACACTAATATCAAAATTCACAATAACAATTCTTCACAAACAATACAAAAACGCTAATTAAACAGTTTATTACCTATCAATTCACAAAATTCATACAATTAACCGAACTAATATCAAAACCAAATAATTCAACAACACTAATATCAAAATTCACAACAACAATTCTTCACAAACAATTCAACAACACTAATTACACAGTTTATTACCTATCAATTCGGAGGTTGTGAATGGAGGAGAAATCGGACGGAATCGAGCCGAATTGGGTACGAATTTGGATGGAATTAGGGTATGATTTCAAAATTCAAGAGAAATAGGACGGACGTGGGGAGAAATCGGACGGAATCGGATGAGGGAGAAGTAGATCCGGCGGAGAAGAGAAGAAGTGTAGGGTTTCGAATGGGGGAGAAGAGAAGAAGCGTCTGCAATTTAATTCCGCAGAAAACCGGAAATGGGGTTTCCGGTTTTGTAAAAAAAAACACGGAATTGCGCATTCCGGTCTTACGTGGAAGCCACGTATTCGACCGTCGTCCACATCAGCTAGATCTCATACAAAATCGGAAATCGAATTTCCGGTTAGTTACAAAACGTAACTAACCGGATTTTCATGTTCCGGTTTCATTAAAAAAGGGTCAGTTTTGAAATCTGAAACTCGAGGGGATTAGTTTTGAAATTGTCAAATTCAAAAAGATCAGTTTTAAAAAAACTCCGGGACATCTCTAATAATAGACAGCATTATACTATTTATTTAACATATTTTTCTCCACCCAGCCAAAAGTTACGTAAAAGATCTAACCTCTCTATACTTTTCCTCTGTTTTTTCTTTAATAACTATGTACTGAAACATAAATGCATAAACCCGCCGCCTAGCAAGATCAATTGACACGACTGTGTCACAAGTTTGACAAAAAGACTACCCGTCCGTACCCAAGAGGCAGTTTTCTTTCTTTGTCCTTTTGTTGTTCTTTTCCAACCGTGGATATGACCGACCAAGTGTAACAAGTACAGGGAAAAAAATCATGTACGTAAAGTATAAATCGATGAATTTTAATGTATTTCCTGTAAACTATATTATAGTTCGGGAAAACGATATATAATTTGTTTGGATAAATTCATATCATAGAATTACAGTTTATATAGGGGTACATGTACACATAAAAAGAATACAATCAATATATGAGATTATAGCTAAGAATTTATGGGGTACATGAAAAACTAAGTGACATTGCCATATGAAAGTCAAATCAATTTAACAACAATGAAGGTCAAACCAACAATACTTATGAAAGTCATAAAGCAACCATTTTGAGTTTGGTATGCCAGTAAAGTGTTACATTCAAATACGTAGTGAACATCTCTGACAATCGACAAGGTACGTAGAAGATCTAAACCTCTCTATACTTTTCCACTGTTTTTTTCGTTTTAATTTCTTTATTGTTATGAAGGAAAAATATGAGGTTCAAACTACAAATCGATGAATTATGGTATACTTTATGACTTATGTCATAGTTCGGAAAAGTAGCATATAATTCGTGTGAATAAAACCATTACATAATTCGTCAGATTTTAATTTGCACCAAAAATCAAATTCTTGATTTCGACTCATATACGGCAACATAAATGCATAAACCCGCCGCCAAGCAAGGTCAATTGACACGAGTGTGTCACATGTTTGACAAAACAAATACCGTACCAATGAGGCAATTTTCTGTCCTTTTGCTGTTCTTTTCCAACCGTGGATATGACGGACCAAGCGTAACAAGTGCTATGAAACATATATATATATATATGCTGCCCAAAGATCAGTGAGATGGTGCTCAATTTGTAGACCCTGCCACAGCCGGTAATCGGATCGGAGCTGATACAAACTCTAGCCGCGGATGCGCATAATCGTTATTGAGAAACTTGGACATGATCTTAGCTGCTGGCAGAGCCACAGTCTTTTCCCATGACTCATTTCTCAGCACAGCATCAGTCGAGTCCAACAAGTGCAAGTTTCTGACAGGAAGGCGCTTTATTTTTCGCAGCTGCCGGCAAGACAAGTCGCAAGTGTTGCGTTTGATCTCGTCAATGGCTTCTCTCAGCAGCTTGATTCGATTGAACCGACCCTGCTGCAGAGTCGTTTCGGATCGAAGAAAGTGATCCATTTCTGGAACACCAATAGCTCGGCGGATGCCCTGGGAATAGTCGGTCTCGTTCGGGTCAAATATTCCTCTGACCTCGTTGACCAACCCTGACCCGATCATTCTATCAACTCGTTCCGACACAAACGAATGAAGAACCGGCAACGCCACGTGGACCCATATGAAACAACAGTCGTACCTTGACCAAAAGTCAACGTGATCATTGACCAGAGCATCAACGTAGGAATTAGACCCGCCGGCTATGATGGGGAGCCTGCCACGGCTAGTGATTCCATCAGCTAAGTCACAAGCCGAGTAGCAAAAGTCGGATGATGTGAAGTCGGAGTTTGGGTCCATCGTGCTGAGAAGATGGTGCGGGACGCCTTGACATTCTTCCTCGGTCACCTTATTGGTGACTATGTCTAAGCCTTTGTAGACCTGCATTTTGTCAGAGTTGATGACTTCAGCCGGGAATCGGGTTGCTAAGTCGATTGCTAGACGTGACTTTCCGGTGCCTGTTGCACCTAATACAATCACTGCTTTGTCCCTGTGGCCCCATGTTGGCTTTAAAGATGTCAAATTCAAGCCACAATCCATCGATTCGATATTGACAAAGGAAGGTTTGCAAGGAGACATAGAAAGCCTCATACTCGCCCTGCAACGTTGCGGAAAACAGAACAATTAAAAGCCTTAATGAACAAGTTCAAAGCTAGCACCTTAATTACAACTTGAAATCTAAATCGAGTCAAGATCCGGTGCAAAATACAAACCGACGAAGTACGGTACACTTCCTACGAACTATGTCATGGTTTTATCCAAACAAATTATAGGCCACTTTCACGAACTATAAACATATATAGTGACCATAATTCGTCAGTTTGTAGTTTACACGTTTACATCTGATCTTTTTCCATTCGAGTTACATAGATTAAAACGAAAGCTTAATCAAACATTCTAGGTGATGGCTTACCTTAAAATGAAATATGCGGCGAAAAGGGTGCTCTGCTCTAGAACACACTCCCACCAGTTGAAGAGGGCTGGAGAATAAAAGGATCGGAGGTGGTGGTAGATTAAGGTTTAGGAAATATCTTGGAGGACAAAGAATATGAAGTGTGGTTGTCTATATAAGGGAAGAATGGAGCTGCTGCTAGCTAGCTGTATGACAATAAGTTGTGTCTGAGAATATGAAAGGTATTTATACCATTTTGGGGAAAGAGATGGAAGTTAATGAAAAAGGGCCAGCTTATGATGAGAATGAGAGTGATGTATTGGAAGCTAAATATAAGAGCTACACATTTTACTTGAAAAGCTCTGGCTCACAGGAAGGTGTATTTATACACACTCCACTAAATCACTTTTTCAGTTCTTCATTTGAGTTTTCTGACATTTTGACATATGATTCTATCTTTTTCAGATATGATTTTTTAAGAAAAGCAGATGGTTCTTTAATTTTTAACTGCATATTTTACTATCCTCTCATACGATCAAATATGAGATTTTAATTGCAATTCATACACAATTTTTATCGTATATATAGTTTAACTAGACCGCTATCTTTTTGTTTTTTTCTTCTTCTATCATCTCTAATAAACTATCCTTTTTTTTCTTCTATTCCACCCGCCCTAATTACCCCCATCAGGGGCCGAATCCTGTGGTCACAGGTAGGGCATAAATTCTCCGAGTTCCGAGGGTGTTAAATTCGAAACCTTAAGGGGGTTAAAAAGAAAAATTACCCTATCAAAGCCTCATCAGAAATCAAACCTAACTGGTATTGATATTTAATTTGGTTCTTATTACCTCTCATTTTACCACCGAACGACACTTAGATGAACATTTTTACAAAAAAATCTTTAACAAAATAGGTATCTAGTGCAACATTATCAAAATATAACTTTAATTTATGCGGTGAATGGACAAAGACTTTGCCTGGAAAAGGCGCAGAAAGTCATTTTCAAGAATTTATGTTCATCCATCACTTGGCTTCTCATGTAGTGCTCGGTCTCTTCTTTTCTAGGGTTCTTCCCATAGACATCACAGTGTCCGTGAGCTTGCCAATTACCTCCAATTGTTGTTTTCAAGTGTGGCAACATGCCATCATTGCAGTATTAAGTGCTCACATTTGTATGCTTATTTGGCTATCAGAATTTTCATAGCTCACTTCATTTACCGAAAAAATCGAAATATGGAATATACTTTTTACAAATTTTATTACTTTATTTTTCTCATGTTTTTTCTGTAAATTTTTATAAAACTGCAATACCGAAGTCATCACCACCATTCATTACTCTCGTTATAAAGTTCTTCCAAAGTTTCATTTTTGCAGTGTCTAGGAGGTCATTAGTGAATGTGCGCTCTGTTATTATCGAGTTAGTAATTTTGCAGTATTTCAAATGCTCACAGTATTGTTTTATTTGGCTTTAAATCTCATAGAAATACATTTATGAACATGGTTTAAAATAAATAAACCAACTTATTATACAAATTTTTTTTTTAGACAAATCTGGTAAACACACAAGTCTCACAAGTACACAATTTGTTATTGTGTTAACTATTTTCACACCATTTTATCAAAATGAAAATTCAAGATTCGAAATCGGGGTTGTGCAGTCATTTGCTATCATAATCAAACGACATTGTTTCAAGTAAGATGACAGCGTTTTGCTATAAGTAAAATTGAAAATATAACAAAATGATTTTTTTTAAACTTGAAACAACAAATCTATTTGGTACCAAGATAGCAAATGGCTGCGCAACACCAAATCTAAGTTTGAAAATTCATTACTTTGGTGAACTTCTTCCATTAATGTTTGATGCCCCCTTGAACTCTCCCACACAAAGATTCAGTTTGCATTAACCATCCATTTAATGTTTATTTTCAAATAGAATCCATTGGGAGTTAGGGGAGATAACTCCTAAACCTCACTCTTGCGCCTGACGAAAACGCAGATCCTCAAGTAGAAACAAATCTTAAAACTCTAAAACCTTTAAACAACTGTTTTATGTACGTCTTGATTTTTTTTTAATGATCAGATGATAAAGTTAAGTTTACGTTAATTCTATTCGTGCGTTATTCAAAACCACGGGAGAGGCATGTTATTATTGTTTATTTTACAGCATGAGCAAGCGAACAAAAACATTGGGCTTAAATATATGTTTATATCTAGAGAATATATGTCTCTTCCAAATTAAACCCTTTTCGATGCATTATTACTGGAAATAAAATGAGAGAATATGGAAAAGTGCGAGGAAGTTTCGTTCTTTTTCATTGTGTTCCAAACAAAAATGTCATACAATACAGCACTGTCCAATGTCAATATACCAGATCGATGAGCAGGTACCTGGACTGCAAGTCTTGAGAATCACTTTGTGGAGCCTTGACATGACCAAACATAAGCCCTCTTTTGTCCAAAGTCATATGATCCTAAGAATCCTATATTAGTATTATACTAACTACTTCATTAGGGCTGCCCACATACAGAATTTTTATTTCTTTTCCAATATTTTTATGCTGCTAACTTTGAAATGTTTTGGCACGAAATTGAAGTATGGGTATGCATCGTTGAATGATACTCATTCGATCATAACTATTGTCCACTACTTTAACAAGATTAGGAGCTGGTCTTTTTGTTAATGAGAATTTGCTAGAAGGAATTTCCAAGGGAATAAAGGTGTATAACATGCTCCCAACCTTTTGATATTTGGCTAACTAAATTAGGGAATTCATGCTAGCTTGACGTTGCTCTTTGAAATTCTACATCCTGTTCAAGCTTGTGTTCAAGGTACAGTTGAGACAGACCTTGAACTGCTTTCACAACAGTTCAGCAGACAGAACAAATAACAGAAGCACACACAGAATGATAACCCAGTTCGGCCTCGCCTACTCTGGGGGGTTTCCCACACTCTAGAAGGGACACAAATCTTTATTACGAGTTTAGAGCTTACACGTGGACTTACGCTTACACCTTGTAATTGCCTAGCCTCTAACACTCCGTCTCTCAGATTTGCAACCGAGGTTCATAGCAGTTCACCTCGATCCCCTTCGTCCGAACCTTCAGTTCGACCGAGCTCGACCTTCTCTTAAAGCTCGGTAGCTTTCTCTCGAAAGCGTGTTCGCCTTTGTTGTGTGCAGCAGTTGGATCGCTTCCAGGCAGTCTGAGTAGCACGTTGATAAGACTGCTCTTGCACCGATGAATTTCCAGTGAGGAAAAACAACCGGCCGTCGCTTTCTTCTTCTCCAATCGGTAGGGTATACTCGTGTATATTTGATATTGAAAGCGATGGAGATTATGGATGCCCTAGCATTGTATTTATATGCCAGGACGATCTCCAAATCTGCCCCAGATAATCCCATCAAATAATTAGAAAATATTCCTAAATATTTGATGTATATCTTTCTCAAATCGGTGGGAAGAATATACGAAGACTTCTTTCCCAAGTCAGCCATGCCGCCATCAGATCTGGTCATGTAGATATTCATTCAAATATCTGATCACTACTACAAAAGACACCTTATGCAACGGTTATTTGGACCCTTATGCAACGGTTCATCATCCGTTGCATAAGCTACCGTTGCATAAGGTCATGACCTTATGCAACGGTTCAAGGAAAACCGTTGCATAAGGTCATGACCTTATGCAACGGTTTTGAGGAAAACCGTTGTATAAGGTCATGACCTTATGCAACGGTTTTGAGTAAAACCGTTGCATAATGTCATGACCTTATGCAACGGTTTTGAGCATAGAACCGTTGCATAAAGTACGAAAAAAATCTGGTAAATTTTGGCTATTTTATAGCTCAAATCCAGTTGTAAAATTAAATACAAATTGCAAACAAATGTAATTTCCTGTTACTCATTTTCCAAACATCAAAATACTTTCATTTCATTCAAAATACAACTATTCATTACACCATTCATACAACTTTACATAACAATCAAATGCATGAGGAATCACTGATATCACATAAAAAATAATCTCGAAGCCTTTAGTAGCTCACATACAACAAGTATACCCATAACAAGAACCAAAGAAGTCGATACTTGCAGAGTGCAACGGCTTCTGCGACTCCGATACTTGCAGCAAGAACCAAAGAAGTCGATACTGAGGAAAGCAGCTTTTTTCCTTTAGCATCACCTGCATCAAGTTTTAAATTGCGTCTAAGTCAAACAAAATAATCTTCACAGCTCAAGAAGTGTGTACCCAAGTAGAGCTTGCGAATCAAACACCATAAACTAATCTTCATAGCTTTAATTTAACCAAGAAAAATTCTAGTGTGTGAAGTGAATGATTACCTTGATAACAACTGAAGTTACTCCTTTGTCGACACAAAAGTATGTCCCTGATTTGCGAGCATACTGCTCCGAAAACTTCCTCATAAGTACACTGCATGACCCGTAACCAACATTAACTACCACACCGCTGATTAAATGCCAACAAATCGTTCACGTCAAAGTGTCAAACATTCCAATCTAATTCCAAAATCCAAATGCACACCACATACCACTTTCTTGACACACAAATTCAAACACCAGGTTCTGATTCCTACACAGAAATTTAGCATATCTTCCCCATAAACTCAATGGATGCCAAACACAAGCCGCACACATTTAAGCAACAATCAGCCATACGCACCAAAAGCTCCTCTCAAATCCTCCTTACAAATTCAAGCACAAATTCACACCTATTCAAAAATTAGGGCTAACAAACCAAACCATCTCAAAACCAATCATCCAGACACAAATGCAATACACATAACCAAACCCAAACCTACAAATTCTCAAGCAGCGAGATTACACAGTACCTTGACAGCGGACCGCGAGGCGGCGATAAGGGCGAGCGGATACGGCTGTGAACGCAGGGATTGCCAAGCTGTATGAAGACGACGAAGAAGCTTGCAAAGTCATTTCGTAGCCTCTCCAATTCGAATTCAAACCGTTTCTACTGCTGTTGCTGAGGAGTCTGTTCTCCACGGCTCGAACAATCGGACGACTCCTCGGAAATCACTGTCAACGATGGCTTCCAGTTAGTCGACGAGACGGATCTGAACCGCCCTTGTGTGAAACTCCGGTCAAGCGGTTGCTGGCGGACAAGCGGCGCAGAGGCTTCGTCTCCGCCGGATCTGGAGGAAGATGTTCATCATTTCGCCCTTTCGAATCGAAATCCAACATCCCTAGAATCTCTTGCTTCTGTATCTAACAACTCCAAACCGATGAGAGTGAAGAGCGGATGAAGCGAAGAGCGGACGACTGACGAAGAAACAATGTGTTTTAATTTTAGGGTTTAGTATATGCAACGGTTAACACAAAACCGTTGCTTAATGTTATTCCTTATGCAACGGTTTATGTAAAAAACCGTTGCATAAGGTAGAATTTATGCAACGGTTCTTAAAACCGTTGCATAAGGTCATTACCTTATGCAACGGTTCAAGGAAAACCGTTGCATAAGGTAGACTTTATGCAACGGTTCAAGGAAAACCGTTGCATAAGGTAGACTTTATGCAACGGTTCTTAAAACCGTTGCATAAAGTTTACCTTATGCAACGATTCTTAATAACCGTTGCATAAAGTATATCTTATGCAACGGTTCTTAAAAACCGTTGCATAAAGTCTACCTTATGCAACGGTTTTTTACATAAACCGTTGCATAAGGAATAACCGTTGCATAATAAGAAATTTGAACCGTTGCATAAGCTCTTCTCTGTAGTAGTGGATGTTCGAATTCTTCGCTGGCCGACATTAGATTGAAACGACATTTGATCTTTTCGAACCTTTCGGAAACCATCTTAGCGTCTGCTCCACGCTGTACTGTAGTTCCAGAATGTGTTCGAACTCCCCCTGAACTCCTGCTCGAACTGTCTAACTACGTTTTGCCAAATACATGCCACTTAAGAGAACATCAATCTCCCCCTTGGCATTTTGGCAAAACCAAATCTACTAGATAACTAGATGTATCTAACTATCTAGACATTAGACAACCTTGAGGGAACAAACATTGTCTCCTCTCAAAATACTCCCCCTTTTTGCCACAAACTGGCAAGGGGTAGAATCTAGTTCGAACAGCCAATCAAACAGTGCCAGAACAAGCACATAATACGAAAGTTAAACAAATAGTTCAGAGAGTTGGGTTTTTAAGGGACCTTCATGCGGATGACTCATCATTTGAGTCCTCACCAGTAGATGTGGCCTCAGATTCGTCCTCGCTTGGGTAGCTGAGAGCACGAGCCAGCTTGTTAATGCGCCTGCGTTGTTCTTTATCAGCAGCAATGATGGCATTCAGATCTTTGAGCAGCTTGCTTCTCTCATCACGGCCCATTCTGGCTCCCCCCTTGCTTTGAGGTATCACCTACATCCTTCCCTTTCTGGTGTGCCTCCTTAAGATCGTTCACATGACGACCTTTGTACAGCTTATGATCAACAATGAACTTCTGAGGTGTCTTGGTGAGAAGGTCACTCGAGGTCTTCAAGTCTGGATCTTGATGGATGATCAACTCATAGATCAGGGAAGGGAAGCATATCTGGTGAAGAGTTCGCTTTGAAGTAGCATGGTCAGCGATCTGTTTAAACATAACTCTTCCCAGGTTGAACTTCAGCTTGTTCCCGATCTGATAAATCAGTTGGGCCATATCCTAGTTGACCGTTGAACGGTGAGTTGAGGGTCTCCAGTTGAACACCGTGATGAAGAATATCATTGATTAGAACGTTGAGAGGTCAGCTGTATGCACGACAGAATCAGGCCGCCACCGAACTGAGCATGCAGTGATGGTTTCTATAACCTTCTCAAAATCTGATTCTTCTTCATCAGCTACTGGATCATCCATGGAGAAGTACACATTTATGAGCTCAGGATCAATCTTGATTTTCCTTCCTCGAACGAAGAAGACACCACACTCTGAGTCTCCAAGTATCCCAAACCTAGGGGGAAGGTTTGCAATGGCCTCTCTAACAATTTGTTCATTGAACGGTTTACCTCTGTCCAACGTCCAGAACAGATCAGCTTGCTTCAGCACCTCGATGACTTCCTTCCCTTTGTAGCGAGACTCCTCCAGGACCCTTTCTGGGATAATATTCCTTTTCTGAACACATGACCATTTTTTGCAGCATCTCGATTTACAAACCATACTCCTTTCTTGACCACGCCAACTGGAACAGTATCAGAATCAGGAGATGGGACCTCACATCTTTTAGCATCCTCTGAAACAGGGATCGGAGCTTCACGTTTCCTCTTTTTGGATGAACTAGCTCCCCCTGCCACGATGCCCACCTCTACATCATTCTGGACTGGCCCCTTAGCAGATTTTTCAAAAGCCACCTTCTTCTTTTCATTGTCCTTCTTTGCCTTTTTGAGATTGACAAGAGGAACAAGGTCTTGTTCATCATCCGAAAGAGTAACTGATGGACCATATTTATATGATTCATTAAGACAGTTAAACCCACCAAATTAGACTCTTTGTCTATTTAACTTTTGCTTGTTAGTTCCGATATTTATCTACAGGGTATTTTGAAGTCTAGAGAGAATACAAGCTAAGGAGGAGTTTTAAAGCTGAAAATGGATTACAAGACACTCCAGGCCACGATCAGATTCTGACTGTACAACTTTTATGAACCTGACATGGAATCACTCAAAACAAGTCCAACCGAAGAGCAACCAGAGTCAGACCGGAGCTGAAAGAGAGCCGATGGCTTTTGGAAAAGATCACAAAACACACTCAACCACTCTCATCCACCTCATGGGGGGCGGCTACTCCTCTCTTCCTCCTCACATGGCCGGCGGCTTTTGCCATGGAGAAGACATGTGGCCGGCGGCTTTGAGCTTCCCTCTCCCCTTGTGACATGTGTTGAGCTCTCCTCCACATCTCTCACTCCCCCATGCCTATAAATAGACACTCCCCTTCCCTTGTATCATCATCCCATTTTGTGTGCAAGAAGCACAAGTCACTTGTTACTTATCTCTCTAGATTTTGGGCACAATCATGTAAGCACTTTACTTTGGAATCGAAGCTTGGTCTTGATCACTCTTATCAGTTCTTGTAAGTACTCTCTTCTTTACTTTACTGTCTTTTCAATTCAACAACTTTACTTTCCTGTCTTTACTTTCGAAAACTTTACTTTACTGTCTTTCAAAAACCTTTACTTTTCAACGCACTTAGCTATGATGTCCTATTCCATGAATATTCGTAGCTAAACCCTTCATTCGGTTGAAGGGGTGTGCTTGTATCATACAATGTTTTAGGCCCTACTCTTAGTGCCTCTATGTGTTCAAAACTTGTTCTATGTGCCACATATTAGGTTAGAACTTCCAAGGTTGAGTGGATGCTTTAACGGGCAAAGCTCTTCCGTGGGGTTCGTGAACATACTCGGGTAAGTGGATGCTTTAACAGGCAAAACTTATCTGAGGAGTTCGACCTCTTTTAAAAACCATTTGATTACTCGTAACTGAAGATCAAATGGATGCACATAAGGCTAAGATACTTCAAAAGGAGGAATTAGTCTAAATAGAACAAGTGTTCTAAATGATGTGGCAAGTCATGTGCTAGAAATAGCCTTGATTCATCTTTGAACACATAGTATGATCATTAGAGGTCAATGATAAACAGACTATGATACGAGGCCCCTAAAACCGAATACTTTCCTTTAATTGTAATATCAACTGTTATTTACTTTCAGTACCTTATCAACTGCTTACTTTCTGACAAGTCTTGTCCATCAAGCACCTTACTTTTCAGTAACTAAAACCAAAAACAACCCCCCAACTGCTTTATTTAATCCCCCCCTTTTTGAAAGAACAACTATCACCTAATTCCCTTGGGTTCGACCCGTACTTACCACTGACTACCAAAAATAGTTAAGTCGCGAGTATCGGAGATATAAATTTATTTTTGCACAGAGAACATCGTACCTTAACGACAATGCGGTGGGCTCCGTCAAAATTGGCGCCGTTGTCGGGGAGTTAGCTTCAGATTAGTTGTTCTTTTCCTTCCCTTTCATTTCTTCGTCACACTTTCCACCATGTATGGATGGATGGCTCAGCATCTTCCTCAGTTTGGAGGTACCACCGGAGAAGACCCAGTAATACACTGACAACATTTCCACCATATAAGTCGTCACATGAAACCCGAAAATATAACGTTAGAAGAGTTTCAATTAAAATGCTTTGGACACTCTTTAACTGACTATGCGACGGTATGGTATTACACGTCAACTGCTAGTTGTGCAAAATATTACGTGGACCTTCGCGCTCAATTCCTGAAAAAATTCTCCCCTCCATCCTTACGACATGACACCCGCGAGAAGATCGTTTGCCTTCAACAATCCCGGGATGAGACTTTAGATGAATACTACACGTACTATGACACCATCGTCTCACGCTGCCCGCACCATGGATTCACGGAGGTATTTCTTCTTCAAAGATTTCTTTGTGGGATGAGGGCCGATGAGCAGACATCGGACCCAGACTTGCCAGAATCTGGCGCTAGTAATCTAAAATCTAGCTCTGGGACTCGGTGATCCGGTGCTGGGAAGCCTCTAAGCGTGCGATAGGCTCGTCGAATGTCAAAGGGGACAGGCCAACAGTACGTGGCGGCAGCGGAGGGGCCTGGGCAGCCACCAGAGGCTCCTGTGCCTCTGGCATGTCAACGTCCTCGGGCTAAGTGCCACCGTCTCTGGCGCGCTCGAGGGTTCTCTCTCTGCACTCAACTCGGCTGCGCGTCTTCCAGCGGGGGAGCTTGTCTCTGTGTTTCCACTATCAATCCCGATCAATCATCTTAATGTCGACCATCTTATCAGTATAAAGGGTTCAAGTGACCGCTCTGAGCTGGCTGAAATCCCATCCTTGGGACGCAGTGAGAATGGTGACAAATAAACCACCGCGTAAAGCAATGTTCTTGTCGAGGACTAAGCCCCAAAATACCATCTGGTCATGAGAATCTGGAAGAAATCAACTGGGCGGCGTCGATGCATCGAGATCATGAAATTTAGCTCGGGGTTGCCAATAATCGTGGCACATTCGCCATGTGGAAATATGCTCATGGCAACTAGCGGTGTACAATTTTCCACTGCTTATCCTTGATACACGAAGAAGGCCAACTGGACAGGAAATATCAGTCGAAACTGAATATGGCCTTTTAGAACTCATATCGATCCTCATCAGTGTATTGACCACAAAAACCCTCCGAGGGAATCCCAATAATGCACAGACTTCAACCTTTTCCATTCGGTGATCCCGACCACCCAACTTGAACACCCAACCCGTAGCTTGGTCTGGTTCCCCCATAAATGAAAATGTAGCTAGAAATTCCCTTAAAACTGGATAATAAATGGGAGTCGGGTGTTGATGGGACGTATTTATACGACTCATCGAGTACACTAAACCCACCTTATTCGACACTTTTTCCTAAGAACATATGCTTGTTAATGTCATTTTTGTGTATATAGGCATTTTGGAGTCTAAAGAGGAATCACGCTCAAAAAGGGGAGATTTGTCCCAAAATGCAGCACAAGTCATTTCTGGCCGGGCCTGCGCCCAAGGAGTGCCGGGCTGAACCGAGAAAACCAAGGACGCGCCCAGGAGCCAGTGCCGAGAAGTACCGGGCCTGCCGAGTTCCGCGTCCGGGAGTGCTGAGGCCCGCGTCCGAGAAACCAGGTCCCCGCCCAGGCATCGCCCAGGCCACGCCCGAGCTGTCTAGCACTAAATTCAAGTTGCCTAGGAAAACGAGCTGATCTGATGAATCCGCCTCGAGCAAAGTGTTCAAAATGGAAAATAAGGTGGACAATGTCGGAAAACCAAGGAGAATGCTTGGGCAGATTGGCAGTTGGCCCAGTTCCAAAGCAAAGGCCCCGCGCGCATAGGCACTGAAACCAAGTCGCTCGACCAAACCATGGAATCTGGCAATTCTGGCTCTGCCAAAGTGTTTTAAATGCCCAATAACTCGGACAATCTCACTTCCTAGATAAAACGCCCGAGTGGAACCAGCTCAAGCCCGATCAAGGCCAAACAAGGGCAATTTCGGCCGTTTTGGGATTTCGACCATGTTCCGGGTAGAATCTGGCTTAGCATCCTTCTTGAGATCATCTTAGAATGACTTTGTCATTCAGAATACACTGTCCAAAAGCCTAGAAGCTCTGGCCAAAGCTCGGGCCAGATTACGGCCAAATTTTGGCCAAAATTCCGGCGAGCTCCGACGAGCTCCGACCTAGCTCCGACCAGTCACCACCATGCTCCGGCCAGTCATATCCTTGCTCCGGTCAAATTCTGGCGAAGTCCAACCAAAACCAAAACCGAACTATTACTATTCCGGTTGGCCACTTCTTTTCCGATTAGCTTTACTATTCAAAACCGGTTGGCCTCAACCAAACCAAAGCTAGTTGCCCTTTGAGATGAGCCAAGCTCAAGTCGGTTGGGGGTGCAAGTGGGGAGGCATGTGGTGGCTTGTGGTTCGAGGAGGAAAATGCAAGTGGATGTGTTCTTATCCTCTTCCAAGCCATGTGGGGTGTCATATGGAGAACTAATCAAAATGGCTAGTCTTTGGGATATTTCTCAAGCTAAACTTAGTCCCCAAGTTTCCTTTGTCTATAAATACAACACCTTAGCCTTAGAATCCATCATGTACATTTTTAGGGAGTTGAGAGCTTATCTCTCTTCTCCACTTCAATACAACACACACTTTGCTCTTGTTCTTGCTTTGTTCGAATTGTTCTTCACTTGTTCTTGAGTTCCTTTACTTGTTCTTGCAGTCCGAAGCACACTTTACTTTCCCTTGTATTGTTCTTGATTTGGAGCTCATCTCCTTTACTTTCTTGTACAAAAGCTACGGCTACTTGTATTCCTTGACATGAATACAAGTAGCTAAAGCTTGTTCTTGTTACCAAGCTCACGGTTACTTTACTTTTCTTGTTGTTTTCGGTTACAAAAAGCTCACGGTTTCCTTTACAAAATTGCTCACGGTTCCTTTACAAGTTCTTTGTTTTCTTTTCGTTTTCCTTTACTTTTATAAGCATGGTGCTTGTATTCCTTGACATGAATACAAGTAGCTAAAGCTTATTTGGGCAAGGGTGTTCATACTTGTGTATGCATCTTAAGACTTGAGCTTAATGCTTCTTTGTGTGTCAACTAGTTTTTGTGCTATACATTCGGTTTGGAAAACGAAGTTAAGTGGATGCTTGAAATGGCAAAGCTTTTCCTAGTGATTCAAACCCCCTTTAAGTCACTTGGTTGATCGGAAATGAGAGATCAAGTGGCTGCACTTTTGAACTAGAAGTCTATGTCTTGATTTTGGAGTAGATTGTGGTGTAAGAGCTTGAAATGGCCTTACTTAAGGGGTTATATCTTGAAATGGAATAAACCCACACTTATGAACACAAAGTAAGTCTATGATGGAAGTGTCACAATGTGAGACCCTAGACTGAATATCTTTCGCCCTTACTTATCAGCACTTTACTTTCCTGTCATTTATTTTCAGCACTTTACTTTCCCGCACTTTACTTTCAAGCAATTTAATTTTCTGTCATTTACATTTCAGCACTTTACATTTCAGCACTTTACATTTCAGCACTTTACTTTCAGTCTTTATTTTCCGCACTTACTTTCCACACTTTTACTTTCATTACAGCAGTTTTCAACATCAATCAAACATAACATTTTGGTACGTATTGCGCTTGAAACATAGCGTGCGACAAACCAAAACGTATGTTGTATGGTTGATATTGAACTCGGTTGTTCTCGCACTTACTTTACGCACTTTACTTTTCTCGCACTTATTTTCAGTCATTTACTTTTCAGTCATTGATGAGTCGTATTTATACGACTCGTCGAGTCAATTAATCTCATTTATTTCGACACTTTTATATGCGAACAATTACTTTTTAGTATGGTTTTCCATTTCAGGTGTTTCGGAAGCTCTAGGAGGAAACGTGCATAAAAGACGGCATTTTATGCCAAAAACATCACAATGGCAGATCAGACCTTTGGACGTTCGGCGGAGCACTGGGAATGGACCGTTGATCAGAAAAATACGAGCTATATGGCGTTGCGTAGCTGACTCAATTCCCTACAACTCTCTAGTTCACACCGAGAGCATCCGAGGTCATTTAGAGGGTCAAAATAAGAGCCAAAGTCAAAACAGATGCGCAGAATGGATGAACAGTCTCAGACCAGATCGCGGATACTGTTCACTTTATGAACAGTACCCGCGGACGATAATATGAACAGTACCCGCGGCGATAAAATGTGCATGGTCCGCGGATGAACAGTATTTCCGGCCGTGAACAGTGTTTTTTGGGCTTATTTCTTAATTGCGTTTTTTGGCCCAGAAACTAATTTAGAAACCCTAGAGCTTATATGTTTAGATCAGGGGTAGGGTTTCGAAGAGGATATCATCATATCATCATCCATCAACCAAGAAGGCTCTAGAAGTGAAGACGAAGCTTTCGACGAGAGAGAAGATTTTTCTACTTTTAATTATGCGTCTTTTCATAATTATGTGTAGCTAAATCCTAATTCAGTTTAGGGTTTCGCATATTGTGACGTTTGTTTTGAGACTCTATTCTTAATGCTATTTTATGTTCCTCTAGTTCTTGTGCTTGAATTAAAGGATTGAATTGTGAAGCTAAGTGGAGACTTGAAATGGTAAAGCTTAGAGGAACGATTTAACCCCTATCGTCAATGCTTGTTTGATACTGAAACGTGAAAACAAGTAGGACACCTGAATTTAATATTGCCTGAAACGGATTATTAGATTTTGGAGAACTAGAAGTCTATAACCTGAAACGGAGTAGATTGTGGTGTAAGTGCTTGAAACGGCCTTACCTTAGGTTATAACCTGAAACGGAGTAACCACACTTAGAAGCATGAAATTAGATCATTCGCAGTCAATGATAAACGTGTCACAATAGAAACCCTAGACTGAGTTCTCTCTCTGGTTGAATCTTCATTATTATTTCCTTGCTATTTCTCTTCTGTACTCACAATCACTCAAAACCCCCTTTCTTTCTTATTTTCAGTTACATACAGGAACAACTTCAACAACACCAGCTCCCTTGGGTTCGACCCTTGCTTGCCACTCTACTAGTTTCTCGCAAGGAGATTATAAATATAAATTTGCAGGTCAAACGACGCCTGTCAAATTTTGGCGCCGTTGCCGGGGATCGAACCCGGGTCACGAGTACTTTTTGTACTAAAAAACCCAAAAAAAACCCAATTGAATTTACTTTCATTTTTCTTTCTTTTCAAGAACAACTAATCCACACTGACTCTCTTGGGTTCGACCCCTACTTACCAATTGCTAATCCAATAGTGAGCCACGAGTAGTGGAACTATAAATGTAAATTTTGCAGCGCACAACGGCGTGCTGTCAGGTGTGCAAATAGAATATCAAGGCCAGAGGCCACAAATAATTCACGGCAAGCATCCAATAAATGGAAAGACTGTAATGTACCAATGTCGGGGACTAATGTGGGTTTTACCTTCCTCATTGGGATGATGTTGTTGTATCGGTTGGCTGCTGCCCTAGTGAGGACAGGGAACCAATCCTGGAAGGTCCTTTGACGAGGGAGTTACCAGACCAGCGAATTAGCTCCCTCGCCAGCCTGTGCTGGTGGTAATGGAGCATTCTGAGCATTCCAGGAAGACGAGGCGATTGTAGAACGTGTTGATTTACGAGCCATTGAGATGGGGGTTTTGGGAACACGGATCTGGCTGAGGTAGGGGTTATAGGGTTTTTGGAAAGATTGTGAAGGCGAGCTGGTGGTGGGGGGATGGAGAAGAGCGGATGGACTGTGGAGTGTGGTCGGCGGCTGGATAGAGCAGGGCAGACAGTTGGGGCAGCTTGGGTGTGACTGTCGTCGGAGAGGGGCGACGGTCGAATTTGAATTTGTGAAGTCCCAAGTTGACCTAAATTTTTTATGAGCATTCGAACCTGTCGCGACATCCAAGAGTGTCACGGTAGTCACGACACCCTTGAAAACCTTCTGCCTTTAAACCCTGCCATGACAGTCGTGACATATCCATTATGTCACGGTGTAATTCTATCCCCTTGAACTCCTCTCCCAATAGTCCAGCAGTCAGAGAAGACAACTGAGACACACACAGTTAACCAGAACCGAACTCTACCAGAGACTGTTCCAACAAGTGATTAAACAGTTTATCAAGCAGTACAGGAAACTAAAGGAAAACGGGAGCACGCACGGTATGTTACCTAGTTCGGCCTTGCCTACTCTGGGGGGTTTCCCACACCCTATAATGGGACACAAATCGTATTACGAGATTTAGAGCTACAAGTGGTCTTACTCTTACACAACCCCGTGTTTGTAATCGCCTAGCCTCTAACTCTCCGTCTCTCGGATTTGCAATCTCGGTTCGTCGCAACTCCCCTTGATCCCCTGTGGGTAGGACGAGACTTCTCTGTCGGCCTAGTCTTGAACCTCTCAGAAGTCCAGTCGCCTTCTCTCAAAGACGTAGCTTGATAGCTGTGTGTGTGTGCACTTCGTTGATCCTCCAGCACAGCCTGAACACCACACCGAACAGACTGTTGCTTTGGGGCTGATATTCCGATGGGGAATGGCCAGCCGTCGCTTCTCCCCCAATCTCACGAACTCTCGTGTTTATCTTTTCTTTCAGGAAGCGCACAAATAAGGATGCCTTAGCTTTGTATTTATATGCTTGGACGAAACCCTAATCCGATCAGAATATGTCGTCAATTAATTTGGAGATGTTGCGAAATATTTGCTGAATATTCAATCTATATTCAATCTTCAAAGATGACTTCAACCCCAAGCCATCCGATATTCTCTCAGCCAAACTGCGTATATTTGATCGCACAAATCTTTGATGATGATCCGATTGGCTCCAATCAAATAACTTCGATAACATCTTCGGGACTTCAATCAATTGATCTCGTCGTCAACATCTTCTTCATGAGATATCTTCTTTGGCAAGTTAGACAGGTGGTTTCCAATTCTGGTAAGGAAATATTCGAATGACCTCTCGAATAATCTGCGTCTTTGCTGACCGACTCCAACTGGAAAGATCCTCAATCTTCAGTATCTTCAGAATAAACCGTATCTTGATCATGCGTCTTCTGTACGCTGTACTTCTGTTCCAATATGTGTTTGAACTCCAGCTTGAACTGTCTAAAGCCATTTTGCCAAAGACATGCCAATCATGGGAACATCAATCTCCCCCTTGGCATTTTGGCAAAACCGAATCTATCTTTAGACACCAGGAACTACTCCCCCTTTTTGCCACAAACTGGCAAGGGGTCCAATCGAGTTCAACCAATCAATCAGAGCAGGCAGGCAGAAGGAGCACTTTAGACTCTTCGGTATATGGAATCTGGTCAACTCCCCCTCGAACATAGCTTGGGACAGTGACACATACCGTGAGATTGTCGGACCAAGATGTCTTAGCGGCTGTTCGAACTCCTGAATGATCTCTACTTCCTTCAGTAGAATATAGTCAGATCTGCTTTTAGGGATGACCTTTTTCTACACTCCCTTGCACTTAGCTGCTGCATCTGTACCGACGAACCACGTTTCATGCTCAGACACTTCAGTTGATACACTAGGTGGAACAGATCCTGGAGCGCTCCTCTTCCTTTTCTTGGATGTACTTGCTCCCCCTGCATATGTTCTCGTGCTATTCCTCTGGGTGGATACTTCAGTCGAGTATGATTGGATGGTCACTTTCTTCTTTGGTTTCTCCTTTTCAGCACTCTTTTCAGTTCAGCCAAAGACACTGAGTTCCGATTCCCCTTAAAGATTCCATTATCTGGTCTCCAGTCACCCGGAACACTGCTTCAACAGATGTCTTCTCAGCAGCCTTGTCGGTGTCTGACTTTTCTGCATACTTGACAAGCTCATTTCCTTCATGAGTGATAGTCCCTTCCTTGTGCAAATCTTGGACAACCTTATCAAGGTCCTTGTCCGTTTTACTAAACTCGTCATCTTTCTCAGAGGGGTCTGAATCTTCAGATCCTCACCAACATTGAAGCATCCTCATTATCTGACTTTCTTTGACACAAAGTCAGGAATAGCTGGGGGATCCACCATCACATGGGAAACCTCCATGAAATCGTCATGCATCCTTCCGGTCCCTTAATTTACTCATTCTCTGGAACTGCACAAGAACTAGAGGACTCTTGAGGTAAAACTGTCTCACCACCTTACTGCACATCTGAGACTGCATCATCTGTCACACTTGCCTCCATATCTACGACCTGGGCTACTGAGGACTGGTCAGCTTTTGTCTCAACACGAATTGAACCTTCTCGTTTAGCAACTCATCGATAACATCATCAATATCCTTGAACGACACATCCAGTTCTTCGTTCTTGCCGGATGCATGGGACTCTTCCATCATATTACCAGATTGCTTCGCTTGTAGTTCTCCACTTGCATCCTCATTCTTCTGCTTATCAGAACCACACTCTTAGCCCTGCGGACTTTACCTTCTTCTGCAGTACCGGTCACAGAATCTGCAGCAGGTTTCAATTCCTTCAGCTTTTCATTAATCGCTTCGTCACCTTTAGCTCACTGAAGCTTGATCAAACGTTCGTACTTCCTTCTTAACAGTATGAGAAATCGTCTGATTTTCCATCGCAGTCTGCACACTCTCTTCAGTTGGATTTGGGTCAACCTTTGGTGCCTTTGAGAACGGTTCTTTTCAGATCTGACACTCCCTCCTTTTCGCCTTCGTTTTATAATGGCATAGGACTGATTTCTGAAAGTATAAGAATGTAAATCTCTAGGTATGAACCTTCTGTTCCAGCTTCCTGTTGATAAGTGGTCAGCCCAACTATTGAGCTGGTGTTCTGCCTGTGACTGACCACTATCCGGAACACTTAGTTCTTGATAACACACAGACTCAAGGAGGATCTGAGTGTTTCAAACTGAGTTGCATCAAGAGGTTTAGTGAAGATGTCCGCCAATTGCTTGTCTATTGTGACATGCGTGAGAGTAACCACCTTTTGTTCAACCAGCTCTCGAATGAAATGATGTCTGATGTCTATGTGCTTCATCCTGGAGTGTTGCACTGGGTTCTTCGAGATACTAATAGCGCTCATATTGTCACAGTACAGGGTCATCTCTTCTTGTTTAACTCCGTATTCAGACAACATCTGCTTCATCCATAGCAGTTGAGTGCAGCTGCTTCCTGCTGCGATGTGATCTGCTTCAGCCGTAGATAGTGAGATGCTGTTTTGCTTTTTGCTGAACCAGGAAACCAAGTTATTTCCTAAGAAAAAACATCCTCCCGATGTGCTCTTTCGATCTTCAGCGTTTCCTGCCCAGTCAGCATCGCAGTAACCAACCAAATGAGGGTTGGTGTCCTTGGTATACCAGATTCCAAAATCAGCTGTCCCACATACATACTTTATGATTCTCTTGACTTGTAGGAGATGGCTTTCCTTTGGATCCGCCTGGTATCTTGCACAAACACCAACGACATATGCTATATCTGGTCTGCTGGCTGTCAAGTACAGGAGGCTTCCAATCATACTCCTGTACAGCGTCTGATCGACCTTTGTTCCAGCCTCGTCTTTGATTATCTTTATGTGAGTAGCGGCTGGAGTTCGTTTGTGACTTGCTTTTTTAAGATCAAATTTCTTTATCAGATTCTTGGCATACTTGCTTTGTGAGATGAAAATGCCGTCTTCCTTCTGAGTCACCTGGAGTCCTAGAAAGTAGTTCATTTCCCCAACCATGCTCATCTTGAACTCCTTCTGCATCTGTTCAACAAACTGATCCACCAGTTTCTGGGTATTGGACCCAAACACAATATCGTCAACATAGATTTGTGCGATAATAAAGTCTGACCTCGTGTGTTTAACGAACAGGGTCTTGTCCACTCCCCCTCGCACATATCCATGATCGACGAGGAACATAGTGAGACGCTCATACCAAGCTCTGGGTGCTTGTTTGAGACCGTACAAGGCTTTCTTCAGGTGGTACAAAGATGCTGGGTGATGCGGATCCTCAAACCCTTTCGGTTGAGCGACGAAAACCTCCTCATTCAGAAATCCGTTTAGGAAAGCACTTTTGACATCCATCTGGAACAGTCGAAACTTCAAGTGACATGCCAGAGCAAGCAGTAAGCGAACGGCTTCAAGACGTGCGACCGGAGCAAAGGTTTCCTCAAAGTCTATCCCTTCTATTTGAGTGTATCCTTGTGCCACAAGACGAGCTTTGTTTCTTGTGATGTTCCCTGATGCGTCGGACTTGTTTTTGAAGATCCATTTGGTACCAATGACGTTAACCCCATCAGGTCTTGGAACCAAATCACATACATCGTTTCGAGCAAATTCTTTCTGTTCCTCCTGCATAGCGAGGACCCAATGCTCATCAAGTAACGCTTCCTTTATGTTTTTCGGCTCGATTGAGGAGAGGTAGCACGAGCAGGCAGCCAATTCTCCGGAGTTGCTCAGATTTCTGCAAGTTTGAACTCCGTCACTTGGTGAACCAATAACTTCAGAGATTGGGTGATCCCTGGCAATTCGTCGGGAGGGTTGTAGCGTAGTGACATTTTCTTGAGGGTTGACAGTAAAAACGTCGCCAGGGGAATGATCTACAGGGGAGTTGTCGGAGGTGCCTTCAGTCGGGTCATGCTCAGTCTGCTGGGATAATGGTTGTGTCACAGGTACTGTGCTAGTACTGTTGTCAGTGTCATCCGGGACCGCCTGTATGAACATTTCATCCTTTACTTTGACATTTATAGATTCCATGACCGACCCTGTGCGCTTGTTGAACACCCGGTATGCTCGACTGGTTGAAGCATACCCTAGAAAGAACCCCTCATCACTCTTTGGATCCAGCTTCTGTCGGTACTCCTGGTCGTTCAGGATGTAGCACTCGCTTCCAAAAATGTGGAAGTATTTGACAGTAGGCTTCGTCCCTTTCCAGAGTAACTCGATTTATGATGTGACATGCTGTATTCATGGCTTCGGACTTGAACTTCAGAGGAATGGCATGGATCATCACCCGGGCCATCTCTTGAATTGTACGATTCTTTCGTTCCACCACTCCATTCTGCTGAGGGGTGATTGCTGATGTGAACTGATGAGCAATCCTGTGTTTCGTACAGTAGGTACTCATAGTAACATTCTTGAATTCTATGCCATTGTCACTCCTGATGGCCACCAGTTTTTCTCCTTTGTCTTCCCTTTCTCGTTGGATCAGGGTGGCAAGTTCTATGAATTGTTGAGCAGCTTCAGTCTTGTCACGAAGGAACCTTGTCCAGGTGAATCTGGTCAAGTCGTCAACACAGACCAGAACATACTTCTTTCCACCATAGCTCTCAGTTTGCATTGGTCCCATCAAGTCCATATGGATCAGTTCCAGAGGTCTGTTAGTACTGATTTGAGAGACCTTAGGGTGTGATGCTTTGGTCTGTTTTCCGATCTGGCATTCTCCACACATCACGTCCTGATTTCCTTTGACATTTGGCATTCCTCTAATGAGTCCAGATGAGCAGAGTTTCTTCAACGTTTTGAGGTTCAGATGACCCAAACGTCTGTGCCAGAGGGACATCTCATCTGCCTGGGTAGACAAGCAGGCTGTTTCAGCTCCTGTTCCAGAAGAGCCAATAAGGTAACAATTGTTGGCTGCTCTGCTTTCTTTCATAAAGATCCCTCCATCTTTGTCAAGGACATGGCATGAGTTGTGAGTGAATTTCACATGATATCCCCCGTCGCAGAGTTGACTTATGCTGATCAGGTTCACTTTCAGTCCTTCAACTAAGAGAGTGTCTTTGAGGACATGTAGATCCGGAACCTTCAATGTCCCACAGCCGATCACCTGTCCCTTTCCTCCATCTCCGAAGGTGACGAACTGCTTCTTAATCACAGGTCGAATCTGTGTAAGAAATTTGGAGTCTCCTGTCATATGGGCAGAGCATCCGCTATCGAAGTACCAGCGATCTTTCTCCATGTGACTTGAAGAGCTGAACGGAACCATGCACACATCTTTACTTCTGTGAGTCTTCGTATCTATCTTCCAGTCATGGACCGTGCTCGAGGATAACTGTCCTTACTGCGTTGTCATCTTGAACAGTTCAAGGATCCCACTCAGTGTGTCAAGTGTTTGCTCTGATACCATTTGTAATTCTATCCCCTATTCAAGCTAGAGTTCAAGGTACAGTTGAGACAGACTGACAGCACTGCCTTATCGCGAGGCAATGTGTACAAAATAAATTTATAAGTCCACTACTCGTGACTTTACTATTGGGTAGTAAAGCGGTAAGTAGGGGTCGAACCCAAGGGAATTAGTGGATAGTTGTTCTTTCGGAAATGGAAAGTAAGACAGTTGGGGGTTGGTTGTGATTTTAGTACTGAAAGTAACGTGGGTTGGTTGTGATTTTAGTACTGAAAAGTAAATGACTGAAAGTAAAGAAAGTAAATACAGGACTGAAAGTGAATACTGAAAAGTAAAGTGCTGGAACAGTCCAATTCAATATCTACTTAATCAACATACTTTTGGTATGGACTGATATTGAAAGGGTATGTAATAAGCGACAGAAAGTAAATTACTGAAAGTAAATTGCTGGAATAGTCGAATTCAATATCTACTTAATCAACATACTTTTGGTATGGACTGATATTGAAAGGGTATGTAATAAGCGACAGAAAGTAAATTGCTGAAAAGTAAATGTGCGGAAATTAAAGTACTGAAATTAAAGTGCTGAAAAGTAAGCAGTTGATAGTGAGACTGAAAGTAAAGTGACAGGTGATGTTTTAATCAAAGGAAAGATTCGGTTTTAGAGGCCTTGTATTATAGTCTGTTTATCATCGACCTCTAATGATCATACTAAGTGTTCAAAGATGTATCAAGGCTATTTCTAGCACTTGACTTGCCACACTGTCTAGTCCTTTTCAAGACATAGAACTCTTGTTCTAGTTGGGCTAATTCATCCTTTCGAAGTATCTTAGCTTATGTGCATCCATTTGATCAATCATTTTCGATCAACCAAATGGTGTTTAAAAGAGGTTGAACTCCACAGATAAGCTGTGCTCTTTCGAGCCTCCACTTATCCACGGAAGTTCACGAACCCATGGAAGAGCTTTGCTCTTTCGAGCCTCCACTCAACCAATAGCGTTCTGACCTAATATAAGGCACATAGAACAAGTTGAACACAAAGAGGCACTAAGAGAAGGGTCTAAAACATTTTATGATACAAGCACACCCCTTCAACCGAATGAAGGGTTTAGCTATGAGTATCCATAGAGGTGGATATCATAGCTAAGTGCTTAGAAAAGTAAAGGTTTTTGAAAGACAAGAAAGTAAAGGTTTTGGAAAGTAAAGACAAGGAAAGTAAAGGTTTTCGAAAGTAAAACTCAAGAACACACTCAAACTCAAGAACAAACTTGGAGCTTTTGATTCAAAGTAAAGTTTTTACAAGGATTGTGGGATGGATTGTAGAGAGATTTCTATCCAAGCAACAAGTGATCAAAGAACCAAAATGGGACTAGAACCAAGGACCAAAGACTAGGATTTTTGGGACTACAATTTGGGACACTTCTTCAAGGAGGAGGAGGACTTGTATTTATAGGCAAGGGGAGAGGAGGAGGAGCCAACACATGTCAAAGGGGGAGAGGAGGGCCAAAAGCCGCCGGCCATAGGTGGCACAAGCCACAAAGCCGCCGGCCATGTGGCACTCTCCCATGAGAAGCCGCCGGTGGTGAGGTGGAGGAGGGGTGATGAGCCGTATTTATACGACTCATCGAGTCATCAAATCCCACCAATTTCGGCACTTTATTATGCAAACAGTTACTTCTTAGTGTTGTTTTGCATTTCAGGTGTTTCGGAAGCTCTAGGAAAACGTGCATAAAAGACGGCATTTTATGCCAAAAACATCACAATGGCCGATCAGACCCTTGGACGTTCGACGGAGTGCTGGGAGCTGACCGTTGATCAGAAAAATACGAGGAATATACCGTTGCGTAGGTGACTCAATTCCCTACAACTCTCTAGTTCACACCGAGAGCATCCGAGGTCGTTTGAAAGGTCAAATCGAGAGCCGAAGTCAAAACAGCTGCGCATGATGGATGAACAGTGTCCGTGGATTGTGCTCACAGTCCTCTTGCACTCATTTGCAGATGGGAGACGCCAGTGCTCACAGTCCTCTTGCACTCATTCTGGGACAATCGGTCATCTCGGACACAAGGACTAAGAATAACATGGGAACAAAAAGGTTGTCACCTGTTTTAGCTGGAAAGAAATCAAACTACCATGTTCACGAGGAGTCTAACCGTCCATACATGAGGAAGAGACCGAGACATGGCACGTTTGGATGGAAACCAGGATGGAGAGACAAGAGAGCATCACTGGATGAGGGCTATAAGCATCACAGAGGAGTAGAAAAATTTGACCTCACATGTCCATGTGATCCTAACTTTTGATCCCTAAAGAGGTACTGTCGAGCCAACGACGTTAAACAAAGGCGCTCGCAGGGAGGCAGCCCTGCACGGTTTGCATTCTAGTTTATTTACTTATCATGTTTATTTATGTTTGTCTGAGTCTTATCATCACATTGTATTTGGGATAGAAGATGATCTTTCATGCAGGACAGAGGCGAATGTATCTGAGATGTTAACAAAAGACTGTATCCGGCGTGAGTAGTTCACACCTCGAATAAGTTGCGTCGAGAAACTTGAGCGTTTAAAGATTCTGTCACAAAGACTTACGAGTCTAAGGAGGTTGGGTTTTAAGTGAGACCATTGTGACTCCTCCAACCTCCTGGGAATCTTTTATTCGTCTTAATGTCATCAACGCAGACCTTTCATCGTGTGACGAACTCATGCTGCGATACAAGCTCCAATGGTGCTCTTCGAGGGCTCACAGGAGAATTATCAGTCGTCTCTGATTGTCACGCACGCACGAGGGAAGTGCCTGTCCTTACTCTCTTCTTATCTCTTTTCCTTATTTATTTATTGCATGCATTGTGAGTCTCGATTTGAGTCGTGCCGTGAGGACACGGCTTATTTCAAAAGTGTGGGGTGGGAGAGTCAGTCAGTGAGTCAGCATGTTTATTTACTGCACCCTGCACAGAGTCAGCACGTTTACCGTATTTTTTAAAAAAAATTTGTACATGATATTTCACTATTTCCTAGACTTGCAGTATTGGATAATGATTAGGTGAAATAGATAGAGCCGATTACATGCATGTCTTTGGTGAAAATTGACTTGGGCGACTAACATGTGATTTTAAAATTTTTGCGTGCCTTTGTTAGTTGAGATAAACAGGGATGTGGAGTTGATAGAAACGCCCTAGAGAGACTTGACAGATCATTTAAAGACCGAACTCAGGATATATGGTTATGTGGAGCTTGTGGAGGCTAGAACTTCGAAGCAACATAGTACGAGTCTGCTCTGCCACTGCGGTACCCTTTGCGGTTGGTCGGGACGGGAATGCTTCACACCGTCCAAGCTCTAGTCCAAGTAGCAGGGAAAATAGGCAAGCGACCCTTGACTTGACCCGAGTCAAAAGGACGATGATGAGTGATAGCAAGTAGGTTCGAGCAAGTCACAATCCGCACCACAAAGCAGCAAACCCATCATCATTGTGATAGTTTACACCGAAATCAAGTGTAGAGCGCCTTTGAAGCACCAAAACCGAAATCATCTATAGCTGGCCGAAAAGCACTCAATACTTTGAAGCTCGAATCAATCACGTGCAAGAAAAAGCAGCAAAGCATAACCATATAGCGATAGTTTGAGTCCAAGAATGCAGTTCATGGGTCTAAAAAGGGCTATCTCCCGATACATCCGAATTGATTTGCATCTCGACCCAAAGGTAACACGTATCATTAACCCATGTTTTCGCACAAGACTATTAGTAACGAGCATGCATAGAAGGCGGAATCTAGATTAACCAAGTCAGGTTCATGTAGCATGTCTAGGATGCCGAAGCATTGTGGTGTTTACAGTATTTCGTTCCTCTTATGACCTAGTTCTTGTTCGGGATGAACAAGTTTAAGTGTGGGGTGGTTTGATGAGCCGTATTTATACGACTCATCGAGTCATCAAATCCCACCAATTTCAGCACTTTATTATGCAAACAGTTACTTCTTAGTGTTGTTTTGCATTTCAGGTGTTTCGGAAGCTCTAGGAGGAAACGTGCATAAAAGACGGCATTTTATGCCAAAAACATCACAATGGCAGATCAGACCCTTAGACGTTCGACGGAGTGCTGGGAGCTGACCGCTGATCAGAAAAATACGAGGAATATACCGTTGCGTAGGTGACTCAATTCCCTACAACTCTCTAGTTCACACCGAGAGCATCCGAGGTCGTTTGAAATGTCAAATCGAGAGCCGAAGTCAAAACAGATGCGCAGGATGGATGAACAGTGTCCTCGGATGAACAGTAATTTCTGGCGTGAACAGTGTTTTTGGGCCGTGAACAGTAATTTCCAGCGTGAACAGTACTTTCGGAAAATTTCTAATTCCATGCGTGGCGGTTTAGAGAGTGTCTAGAAGATTCTGGAAGGCTCTACACGGATCTAGAAGACTTGCACAAGAAGTTTACTTAGAGATCAAGTAAGGTCGGATTTGGAAACCTTTCCTAATCTAATTTTGGACTTGACCGATTTTTGGGGGATCTAGAGCCTCATTCTGCTCTATAAATAGAGCCTTAACTCAGCCTTTCAAATCATCCCAAAACGTGGAGAGCTCCTCTCTCCACAAAATTCCTCTCAAACCCTAACTCACGGCCGAAACCCTAATTCCTCCTTTGCTCCGCCCTAGCTCCGCCGTCCTTCGCCATTGTGCCACCCACCTTACTGCCCTAGCTCAGCCCCTGCCTCAGCCGTGCTCAGTCCTTGCTCAGCCCTCACGGCTCGGACGTTCCTTCCTCTCGGCACTAGTGAAGTTTACTTGTTATTATTCATCGTTTTTTGCCCTAATGGCCATGTGTAACTAATCCTATTATTCGGGCTAGGGTTTATACATTGTGACGATGTTTTTGAGACTTGGATCTTAATGCTATATTCATTGTTTTACTAATTCTCGTGCATGAATTCCATGAATTATTGCTAGACTAGGCGGATACTTTGTCGTAAAACCTAGTTGCACATATTTCTATATTAATCATCTATCTAATACTTTGTCGTTTGAATAGGTAGCACGTCTAGGTTAGATAACACCTTTGTCGAGTTATTAAACCTAGGGGAATTAGAAGCTTAACACCTTTGTCGGGTTAAGTTGTGGCGTAACACCTTTGTCGGGTTACTTGGGAAGTCACCTTTGTCGGGACAACCACACTTAGAAATTATGAATTAGAATATTAGAAGTCAATGATAAAACAAGTCACAATCAAACCCTAGTCTGAATATTCCTCTCTGATATTTACACACTCGCTTATTTCGTTTATTTGCACTGTTTCCTAATCTCTAACAAACCCCAATTGTCTTTTCTTTTCTTCTTACATAACAAAGTAGTAACCATCTAGCTTCCTTGGGTTCGACCCTTGCTTGCCACTGTACTAACCCACAGTCTACAGTAAGGAAATTATAAATTCAAATTTGCAGGTACCGACGACGCCTGTCAAGGGGTGAGTTGAGTGGAATGAGATCTTTTGCCTCCAAAAGCCATCGGTTCCCATGCAACTCCGGTTAGACTTTGGTTCCCCCTTGGTTGCTTCTTGGTTGACATCAAAGGACAAGGCACTTATACTTGGCATTTCACTTGTGTTCTTGATCTTTGTTGGAACAAGTCATTGGGACTTAGTTGTGGCTTGATCGGAGTACTGCCGGAGCATGGCCAGTTTTGACTTGTAATCCACTTTTAGCGTTAAGAACTCCTTTTTAGCTCGTTTCATCTCTACTCCTTGAAATAGCCTGTAGAACAAAAGTGAAACTAACAAGTAAAAGTTGTCAAGATAAAGCGTCTAATTTGGTGGGTTTAACTGTCTTAATGAATCATATAAATATGGTCCATCAGATCACCCCACACTTATTCTTGTTCGTCCCGAACAATGCTATTTGAAAGATGCACACACAATCCAAGTAAAAACTTTAAATAAGAAAGTGAGAATGTGGGACTAGATTTATCCTATTCATGCAATACTTACTTGTTACCAAAATAAACCGTGTAAATACTTAGAAGAAACTTGATACTTGTACCTTCAAGCCGAGATGCAAATTAATTCGGATGTTTCGGGAGATAGCCCTTTTCAGGCTCCTGGACTGCATTCTCGGAACCGACTCGCACTATATGGTTTTCTTGTAGCTTTTTCTAGCACATGACTTGATTCGGGTTTCAATGAGTTGAGTTCTTTGATTTCCTTTTGGTGAGGGATAGCTTTTTAAGTGAATTGGCCTTCGGCCTTTGATTTTGAATTGGAGTTTCTTCACTTTTGTTTCGGTTAAAACCTTCACAGAATTTGGCCTTTGGCCTTTGATTTGCTTCTTCGAGCTTTGCTCCTTTGTGGTTTGCTTGTCCATTTTCTCAACCTTTTTGGGAGGTCCAATCATCGCCCGCGAGCATATGGAAATACCTTCCCGCTCTTTTCTCATCCTCTCCGTTTTGCGCGGGTCAAGATGAGGATCGCTCATCTATTTTATCGGCTACTAGGACTAGAGATAGGACGGTTTGATTCCCGTTCCGCCTCTTGCATAAACGCTGCACGGCGGAGATGACTTCAATCTTCAATGAAACCCGAAGTGCAGCCTCCACTGACTTCGTAAACCATATAGTAAAATTCGATCCTTCGAGTGCTTGCCAAGCCTCTCTGAGGCATTTTATATCAACTCCACATCCCCTGTATATCTCAGCACAAAGGGACAAATGAGAAGTTACATCCTAAGTTTTTATACAGTTGAGATTTCACAAGGTAAATGCTTGAATTTAGATCTATCTTTTTCACATTCTCAAGTTCATATTTTCAAAAAGATAATATTAAGGGAAAAGGAAAAAAGAAAGCATGTTAACTATGTACAAAGGCGGTTCTCACCCCACACTTTTGAACGAAGGCGTGCCTCACATCACGACTTAGTTCAAAAGACGATTGCAAGCAAATATATACAGGAAAGGTGAGAATGACTCAAAGCAAAAACTAAATGACATAAAATAAAATGATAGAAAGTAAGATAGATGTCGGGTTACCTCCCGACCAGTGCCTTTGTTTAACGTCGTTAGCTCGAAGATACCTCACTCCTGGATCATAAGTTTGGATCCCATGGGCAACTCAGGTCATATTTTGTCGCGGCTCCTGCATTAATTCTTGCCTTTACTCTCCCCGAGTTCTTGTGGGATGACGAGCTCGGGTCCTGTTCCCATTGTTCTGGTGGTTTCTCTTTCCAACACCTCTGAGAAGGCGAGGGACCCTTCACTATAGTCGCTGGTTTATTGAGTCGGGCTCTCTTATGTTTAGGGCTGCCTTGTCTAGTTGTGGCGAAAAAATGCTCCATCAAGGAGTCGTTCTGCTTAGGCCGTTCTTCCATTTTATTTCAGATTCATCATTGATCACATAGTTTTCTGCGATTTGCATATTGATCAAGGGGAAAAGTTGGGAAGCTCTCATTAGATGGACCGGATCTGCATTGGCCAGCCTGTCCGTGAGGACTTGGTCTTGGTTGATTTCTTCGGCAGCTTCGGTAGTGAGAGTAGGGTATGTCTTGGGCAATTCGCCAGTGGTGTCCCGGGTTTCCTCCTCTGCCGGCCCGGTAGTGAATTCCCAAGAAGTTTTTTCCTCGTCCCACACTGTATCGGTTTCTGGCTCTAAGTCTTCTGATGGCTCGGGAGTGATTTCCCATGTAGGCTCTTCTTCGTTGCTCCCGGTGCTTTCTGTATCTGATTCGACCATCATGGCCTCTGCACGGTCTTCTCCACTCCTGTCAATATTAGCTTCTACCATCTGCGCTCTTCCATCAGCTTGGAGCATTGGCCTTCATTTTGCGGCTTCGACCAAGTCATCAATAACATCCCACATTTGAGTCATGGTTAAGTGCATGGCCGATCCTCCCACTGCGTCATTAATCCTTGATTGGTCAACCGGCCTCATCCCACAAAGGAATTTTTGAAGAAGAACCAAATTCGTGAATCCATGGTGCGGGCAGCGTGAAACGATGGTGTCAAAGTACGTGTAGTACTCGTCCAAAGTCTCATCCCGGGATTGTTGAAGGCAGATGATCCTCTCTCGGGTGTCATGTCGTAAGGATGGGGGGAGAATTCTTTCAGGAATTGAGCACGAAGGTCTTCATAATAACCTGCACAACTAGCATTTGATGACTAATACCATACTGTCGCAAAGTTAGTTAGAGAGAGTTTAAAGCATTTCATTTTAAACTCTTCTAGCTCCTCATTTTCAGGTTTCATGTAGCGGCATATATGGTGAAAATGTTGGCAGTGTATTACATGGTTGACGGAGCCCACTACACTGTCGTTAAGGTGCAATGTTCTCTGTGCAAATAAATTTATATTTTCCACTACTTGCGACTTCACTACTGGGTAGTAAGTGGTAAGTAGGGGTCGAACCCAATGGAATTAGGGGGATACGTTGTTCTTTGAGAACTATACTGGCGGGGAGGGTGTTTTTAGGTTGATTGAGTTTTAGCGCTAATTAACTAAGTGATTTTTTTGGTTGTTTTTTGGTTTTTTATGCGGAAAAGTAAATGACATAAAATAAATACTGGAAATTAAAGGAAGAAGACTTACAGTGGGTGATGCGTGATTGGCGAGTCCTCCGGAAGATGAGCGGTTGATGATTGCAGTTATACTAATATTAAAAGTAAATACAGGGGGGTTTTGTAATCTAAAGAAAACATTCAGTTTCAGGGGCCTTGCATCATAGTTGTTTATCATCGACCGCTAATGATCATACTAAGTGTTCAAAGATGAATCGAGGCCATTTCTAAGCGCAAGACTTGCAACATCGTTTAAAACACTTGTTCTACTTTAGACTAATTCCTCCTTTCGAAGTATCTTAGCCTTGTGTGCATCCACTTGATCTTTCAGTTACGATCGACCGAGTGGTGTTTTAGATAAGTCGAACTCCTCAGATAAGTTTTGCTTGTTACAGCTTCCAGTTACCCGAGTATGTTCACGAATCCTTACGGAAGAGCTGTGCTTGTTACAGCTTCCACTCAACCTTGGAAATTCTGACTATATATGGCACATAGAACAAGTTGTGAACACAAAGCGGCATTAAGTGCAGGGTCTAAAACATTTTACAATACAAGTACACCCCTTTAACCGAATAAAGAGTTTAGCTACGAATATCCATAGAGGTGGATACCATAGCTAAATACTCGGGGGTTTTTGAAAACAGTAAGAGGAGAGGGGGTGGAATACTCAAGAACCAACAGGAGTATTCCCAATTCCTACTGAATACTCAAGAACCAACAGGAGTATTCTCTACAGTATTATAATACTCAAGAACCGACAGGAGTATTATAGATTGAAACCAAACTTACAAAGTAACCAAATGTTTTAGAGAGAGAAGTGATTTACAATTTGTGGATGTTTTACAATTGAGAGAATGGCTTGTATTTATAGCCAAAGGGAGGAGGAATTGAGGGTTTGGATTGATCTTCATCCAAGGGTGGAGGAGGAGGGGAGGAACATGTGGAGGAGAAGGCCACCACATGGCAAGCTCTCCATGGAGGAGGAAGAGCCGCCGGTTGGAGGTGAAGAAGGGAGGAGGAAGCTTGGCCTTGGTCACCTCTTGCCAAGGCCGCCGGTCATGGAGGAGAAGGGAGGTGCTTTGGCCACCCATGAGTCATCCAAACACCAAAAGCCGCCGGTCACTAGGAGATAAGGATGAGTTTTGTGTAGTTTTGTGCAGTCTTTTCACAAAACTATCAGTCCAATTTCGCTCCGGTCTGACTTTGGTTGTTCCTCGGTTGGATTTGATTTGAGTAATTCAATGTCAAGATCTTGAGATTTCTTCATTCAGCGTCTGACTTGACCTTGGAATGACTCGTAACATCTTTTCAGCGTAAAATCCTCTCCTTAGCGTGTTTTCTCTCTAGAGTCCGAAATACCCTGTAGAAATATATCGGGACTAACAAGCAGAAGTTAAATAGACAAATAGTCTATTTTGGTGGGTTTTACTGTGTTTTTGATTCGTATAATTATGGTCCATCAGATCACCCCACACTTTTAGTTGTTCGTCCCGAACAATGCTATTAAAGGGCGGCACTCTAAGTAAGTTTGTTAAAATATGAAAATTAGACTGTGGTACTAGACTTATCCTAATTCATGCATTACTTACTTATTACCAAATTGAACTGTGTAAATAAATAGAAGAAACTTGATACTTGTACCTTCGTGCCGAGATGCAAATTATTCTGGATGTTTCGGGAGATAGCCCTGTTTAGGCTCCTGGACTGCAACCTCGGGACTGTCTCGCACTATATGGTTTCCTTGTAGCTTTCTCTAGCACGTGATTTGGTTCGGGTTTCACAGTTGAGTTGAGCCTTTTTGATTTCTTTCTTCTTTTGGCGAGGGACAGCTTTTTGTAGTGAATCGGCCTTTGGCCTTTGATTTGACTTTTTTGAGTACTTCACTTTTGTTCGGTTAAAACCTTCACAATTTTGGGCCTTTGGCCTCTTGATTTGCTTCTTCGAGCTTTCACTTCTTTGTGACTTGCTAGTCCATTTTCTCAAGCCTTCTTGGGAGGTCCAATCATTGCCCCCGAGCATATGGATATACCTCCAGGCTCTCTCTCATCATTGCAGTTTCACGCGAGTGAAAATGAGGGTCGCTCATTTATTTTCCCGGCTACTTTGACTAGAGATAGGATGGTTTGATTCCCGTCCCGCCTTCTTCATTTTTTATGCATAAACACTGCATGGCGGAGCTGACTCTTGACTCAACTAAAAAACCCGAAGTGCAGCCTGCACTGACTTCGTAAACCATATAGTGAAATTCAGTCCTTCGATTGCTTGCCAAGCCTCTCTAGGGCATTTCTATCAACTCCACATCCCTAGTTTATCTCAGCACAAAGGGACAAATGAGAAGTTACATTCTAAGTTTTTAAACAGTTGAATTTTCACAAGGTTAATGCATGAATCATGACTTATCTTTTTCACATTCTTAAGTTCATATTTTCAAAAAGATAACACTAAAAAAGAAAAAAAAACATGTTATTTATTTATGTACACATGCGGATCTCACCCCACACTTTTGAACGAAGGCTTGCCTTTCAGCACTACTTAGTTCAAAAGCCATGCAAGCAGACAATTACGAGAAGGAAATGATATTAAGGAAAGGTAATATCAGAACTCCCTTTAAAGTGTCGAGTGAACGACATGGCATGAGGCTGGATAATCGAGGGAGTTCGGCTGGGGCCTTAAACTCTCAGCGCAAGCCCGGTAGTTCACGGAAGCTGCTTGGTTGATCCGATCGTGCTCCAAAAACCAATTCCTAAATAGTCAAATCATTCTATGCACCAAGTGGGTGAGAGCGACTTATTGATAAAAACTAAAAGACAGAAAAATAAAAAGACAGAAAGTAAGATAGTGTCGGGTTACCTCCCGACCAGTGCACTTGTTTAACGCCGTTGGCTCAATAATACCTCATTCCTGGATCACTGGTTTGGATCCCATGGGTGGCTTAAGTCAAATTTCGCCACTGTTCCTGTGTTAGTTTTTTCCTTGCCTTTCCCGATTTCTTGTGAGCAGAAGTGCTTGGGTCCAGTTCCCCTTGTTCTGGTGGTGTCTCCTTCCAACGTCTTTGAGAAGGTGAGGGACCTTTGACCACAAGTCTCTTGAACTGGGTTTTCTGGTGTTTAGGGCTGCCTTGTCCAGTCATGGCGAAAACATGCTCCATCGAGGAGTCGTTCTGCTCAGGCCCTTTTCCCATCCTCTTTTCAGCCTCTTCATGGATCACATAGTTTTCAGCGATTTGCCTATTGATCGAGGGGAAAAGTCGGGAAGCTTGCATCTTAAGGCTCGGTTCTGCCTCATCGTGTCTATTTGTGAGGAACTAGTCATAGATGGTTTTGGCTGCTTGGGTGATGATAGCTGGGTATGGCTTTGGCAGCATGTCGGTGGTATTCTGGACTTCTTCCATTGCTGACACTTCCTCGTTGCTCCCGATACTTTCTATATCCCAGTCTTCTGATGGCTCGGGAGTCTCTTCTGATGGCTCGGGAGTTTCTCCTTCTGTCTTCGGACCAGCCTCTTGCATTTCTCTATCAGCTTGGGGCATTCGTTTTGTGGCTGCGGCAAGGTCATTTATGAGGTACCACATGTCTGCCATGGACAAGTTCCTGGCAGATCTCCTCATTGCTTCGTTAATCCTCGTTAGATCATCGGCCTTCATCCCACGAAGAAATTTTTGAAGCAGAACTTTCTTCGTGAATCCATGGTGCGGGCAGCTTGAGACGATGGTGTCATAGCTCGTGTAGTATTCGTCCAAAGTCTCATCCCGGGATTGTTGCAGGCACATGATCTTCTCACGGGTTTGTTGTCGTAAGGATGGAGGGGAGAATTCTTTCAGGAATGGGACGCAGAGGTCCATGATGGACCATAATTATACGAATCAAAAACACAGTAAAACCCACCAAATTAGACCGTTTGTCTATTTAACTTCTGCTTGTTAGTCCCGATATATTTCTACAGGGTATTTTGGCGCTTAGAGAGAAAACACGCTAAGGAGAGGATTTTACGCTGAAAAGATGTTACGAGTCATTCCAAGGTCAAGATCAGACGCTGAATGAAGAAATCTCAAGATCTTGACATTGAATTACTCAATTCAAATCCAACCGAGGAACAACCAAAGTCAGACCGGAGCGAAATTGGACTAATAGTTTTGTGAAAAGACTGCACAAAACTCACAAACTCATCCTTATCTCCAAGTGACCGGCGGATTTTGTGGATGTGGTGACTCATGGGTGGCCAAAACCACCCCTTCTCTTCCTTGTGACCGGTGGCTTTGGCAAGAGGTGGCCAAAGCCACAAGCTCTCCTCCTTGGACAACCTCCAACCGGCGGCTTTCAAGCTTCCATGGATGAGCTCCACATGCTTTCATCTCATCCCTCCATTCTCTCCCCATATGGCTACAAATACAAGCCTTCACCTCTCATTTGTATCATCCAACAATCCTTAAATCAACATTTCACTTCTCTCTCTAAGTTTGTGTTACTTTGTAAGTTTGGTTTTTGAAATAATACTCTTGTTGGTTCTTGAGTATTATAACGGTTTGAAATAATACTCCTGTTGGTTCTTGAGTATTATAACAGTTTTAGAGAATACTCCTGTTGGTTCTTGAGTATTCCACCCCCTCTCCTCTTACTGTTTTCAAAAACCCCCGATTATTTAGCTATGGTATCCACCTCTATGGATATTCGTAGCTAAACTCTTTATTCGGTTAAAGGGGTGTACTTGTATTGTAAAATGTTTTAGACCCTGCACTTAATGCCGCTTTGTGTTCAAAACTTGTTCTGTGTGCCATATATAGTCAGAATTTCCAAGGTTGAGTGGAAGCTGTAACAAGCAAAGCTCTTCCGTGGGGATTCGTGAACATACTCGGGTAAGTGGAAGCTGTAACAAGCAAAACTTATCTGAGGAGTTTGACTTATCTAAAACACCAGTCGGTCGATCGTAACTGAAAGATCAAGTGGATGCACACAAGGCTAAGATACTTCGAAAGGAGGAATTAGTCTAAAGTAGAACAAGTGTTTTAAATGATGTTGCAAGTCTTGCGCTTAGAAATGGCCTCGATTCATCTTTGAACACTTAGTATGATCATTAGCGGTCGATGATAAACAACTATGATACAAGGCCCCTGAAACCGAATGTTTTCCTTGAATCACAAAACCCCTTGTATTTACTTTTAATATTAGTATAACTGCAATCATCAACCGCTCATCTTCCGGAGGACTCGCAAATCACGCATCACCCACTGTAAGTCTTTCTTTTTACTTTGCAGTATTTATTTTCTGTAATTTACTTTTCCGCACTCAAAACCAAAAACAACCAAAAAGAAGTCACTTAGTCATAACCGCTAAAATCTCAATCAACCTTGAAACACGCCCCCTCGCTGTACAAATCTCTTAAAGAACAACGTATCCCCCTAATTCCCTTGGGTTTGACCCCTACTTACCACTTACTACCCAGTAGTGAAGTCGCGAGTAGCGGAAAATATAAATTTATTAGCACAGAGAACATTGCACCTTAACGACAGTGCAGTGGGCTCCGCCAGTCCACAAAATGTACTGCACTGCTAGCGGTTGATGTGCAATACCAGATCGTCGCAAAATCAGTTAGAGAGAATTTAAAGCATTTAAGCTTAAACTCCTCTAACATTTCATTATCATGTTTTATGTGTTGACAAATATGGTGAAAGTTTCGACAGTGTTGAACTGGGTCTTCTCCATCCGTACCTCCGAACAGAGGAAGGTATCTTGTTGTCCATGCATACGTGGTGGGTAGCGTCATGAGAAAATGAGAAGGGGAGGGACAACGAAAGAACAACTAATCCGACGGCTAATTCCCTGGCAACGGCGCCAATTTGACGGAGCCCACTGCACTGTCGTTAAGGTGCAATGTTCTCTGTGCAAATAAATTTATATTTTCCGCTACTCGCGACTTCACTACTGGGTAGTAAGTGGTAAGTAGGGGTCGAACCCAAGGGAATTAGGGGGATACGTTGTTCTTTGAGAACTATACTGGTGGGGAGCGTGTTTTTAGGTTGATTGAGTTTTAGCGCTAATTAACTAAGTGATTTTTTTGGTTGTTTTTTGGTTTTTTATGCGGAAAAGTAAATGACATAAAATAAATACTGGAAATTAAAAGAAGAAGACTTACAGTGGGTGATGCGTGATTGGCGAGTCCTCCGGAAGATGAGCGATTGATGATTGCAGTTATACTAATATTAAAAGTAAATACAGGGGGGTTTTGTAATCTAAAGAAAACATTCGGTTTCAGGGGCCTTGCATCATAGTTGTTTATCATCGACCGCTAATGATCATACTAAGTGTTCAAAGATGAATCGAGGCCATTTCTAAGCGCAAGACTTGCAACATCGTTTAAAACACTTGTTCTACTTTAGACTAATTCCTCCTTTCGAAGTATCTTAGCCTTGTGTGCATCCACTTGATCTTTCAGTTACAATCGACCGAGTGGTGTTTTAGATAAGTCGAACTCCTCAGATAACTTTTGCTTGTTACAGCTTCCACTTACCCGAGTATGTTCACGAATCCCCACGGAAGAGCTGTGCTTGTTACAGCTTCCACTCAACCTTGGAAATTCTGACTATATATGGCACATAGAACAAGTTTTGAACACAAAGCGGCATTAAGTGCAGGGTCTAAAACATTTTACAATACAAGTACACCCCTTTAACCGAATAAAGAGTTTAGCTACGAATATCCATAGAGGTGGATACCATAGCTAAATACTCGGGGGTTTTTGAAAACAGTAAGAGAAGAGGGGGTGGAATACTCAAGAACCAACAGGAGTATTCCCAATTCCTACTAAATACTCAAGAACCAACAGGAGTATTCTCTACAGTATTATAATACTCAAGAACCGACAGGAGTATTATAGATTGAAACCAAACTTACAAAGTAACCAAATGTTTTAGAGAGAGAAGTGATTTACAATTTGTGGATGTTTTACAATTGAGAGAATGGCTTGTATTTATAGCCAAAGGGAGGAGGAATGGAGGGTTTGGATTGATCTTCATCCAAGGGTGGAGGAGGAGGGGAGGAACATGTGGAGGAGAAGGCCACCACATGGCAAGCTCTCCATGGAGGAGGAAGAGCCGCCGGTTGGAGGTGAAGAAGGGAGGAGGAAGCTTGGCCTTGGTCACCTCTTGCCAAGGGCGCCGGTCATGGAGGAGAAGGGAGGTGCTTTGGCCACCCGTGAGTCATCCAAACACCAAAAGCCGCCGGTCACTAGGAGATAAGGATGAGTTTTGTGTAGTTTTGTGCAGTCTTTTCACAAAACTATCAGTCCAATTTTGCTCCGGTCTGACTTTGGTTGTTCCTCGGTTGGATTTGATTTGAGTAATTCAATGTCAGGATCTTGAGATTTCTTCATTCAGCGTCTGATCTTGACCTTGGAATGACTCGTAACATCTTTTCAGCGTAAAATCCTCTCCTTAGCGTGTTTTCTCTCTAGAGTCCAAAATACCCTGTAGAAATATATCGGGACTAACAAGCAGAAGTTAAATAGACAAACAGTCTAATTTGGTGGGTTTTACTGTGTTTTTGATTCGTATAATTATGGTCCATCAATGGTCCTCTCCAACTGTACCTCCAAACTGAGGAAGATGTCGAGTCATACATGCATACATAGTGGATAGTGCAATGAAGAAATGAAAAGGGAAAAAAAAGAACAACTAATCTGATAGCTAATTCCCCGGCAACGACGCCAATTTGACAGCACTGCCTTGTCGCGAGGCAATGTGTACAAAATAAATTTATAAGTCCACTACTCGTGACTTTACTATTGGGTAGTAAAGCGGTAAGTAGGGGTCGAACCCAAGGGAATTAGTGGATAGTTGTTCTTTCGGAAATGGAAAGTAAGACAGTTGGGGGTTGGTTGTGATTTTAGTACTGAAAGTAACGTGGGTTGGTTGTGATTTTAGTACTGAAAACTAAATGACTGAAAGTAAAGAAAGTAAATACAGGACTGAAAGTAAATACTGAAAAGTAAAGTGCTGGAACAGTCCAATTCAATATCTACTTAATCAACATACTTTTGGTATGGACTGATATTGAAAGGGTCTGTAATAAGCGACATAAAGTAAATTACTGAATGTAAATTGCTGGAGCAGTCGAATTCAATATCTACGTAATCAACATACTTTTGGTATGAACTGATATTGAAACGGTCTGTAATAAGCGACAAAAAGTAAATTGCTGAAAAGTAAATGTGCGGAAATTAAAGTACTGAAATTAAAGTGCTAAAAAGTAAAGTACTGAAAAGTAAGCAGTTGATAGTGAGACTGAAAGTAAAGTGACAGGTGATGTTTTAATCAAAGGAAAGATTCGGTTTTAGGGGCCTTGTATCATAGTCTGTTTATCATCGACCTCTAATGATCATACTAAGTGTTCAAAGATGTATCAAGGCTATTTCTAGCACTTGACTTGCCATACCGTCTAGTCCTTTTCAAGACATAGAACTCTTGTTCTACTTGGGCTAATTCCTCCTTTCGAAGTATCTTAGCTTATGTGCATCCATTTGATCAATCATTTCCGATCAACCAAATGGTGTTTAAAAGAGGTTGAACTCCACAGATAAGCTATGCTCTTTCGAGCCTCCACTTATCCATGGAAGTTCACGAACCCATGGAAGAGCTTTTCTATTTCGAGCCTCCACTCAACCAATAGGCTGACCTAATATAAGGCACATAGAACAAGTTGAACACAAAGAGGCACTAAGAGAAGGGTCTAAAACATTTTATGATACAAGCACACCCCTTCAACCGAATGAAGGGTTTAGCTACGAGTATCCATAGAGGTGGATATCATAGCTAAGTGCTTAGAAAAGTAAAGGTTTTTGAAAGACAAGAAAGTAAAGGTTTTGGAAAGTAAAGACAAGGAAAGTAAAGGTTTTCGAAAGTAAAACTCAAGAACACACTCAAACTCAAGAACAAACTTGGAGCTTTTGATTCAAAGTAAAGTGTTTACAAGGATTGTGGGATGGATTGTAGAGAGATTTCTATCCAAGCAACAAGTGATCAAAGAACCAAAATGGGACTAGAACCAAGAACCAAAGACTAGGATTTTTGGGACTACAATTTGGGACACTTCTTCAAGGAGGAGGAGGACTTTTATTTATAGGCAAGGGGAGAGGAGGAGGAGCCAACACATGTCAAAGGGGGAGAGGAGGGCCAAAAGCCGCCGGCCATAGGTTGCACAAGCCACAAAGCCGCCGGCCATGTGGCACTCTCCCATGAGAAGCCGCCGGTGGTGAGGTGGAGGAGGGGTGAGTTGAGTGGAATGAGATCTTTTGCCTCCAAAAGCCATCGGTTCCCATGCAACTCCGGTTAGACTTTGGTTGCCCCTTGGTTGCTTCTTGGTTGACATCAAAGGACAAGGCACTTATACTTGGCATTTCACTTGTGTTCTTGATATTTGTTGGAACAAGTCATTGGGACTTAGTTGTGGCTTGATCGGAGTACTGCCGGAGCATGGCCAGTTTTGACTTGTAATCCACTTTTAGCGTAAAGAACTCCTTTTAGCTCGTTTCATCTCTACTCCTTGAAATAGCCTGTAGAACAAAAGTGAAACTAACAAGTAAAAGTTGTCAAGATAAAGCGTCTAATTTGGTGGGTTTAACTGTCTTAACGAATCATATAAATATGGTCCATCACAGACCTTGAACTCCTCTCCCAATAGTCCAGCAGTCAGAGAAGACAACTGAGACACACACAGTTAACCAGAACCGAACTCTACCAGAGAGTGTTCCAACAGGTGATTAAACAGTTTATCAAGCAGTACTGGAAACTAAAGGAAAATGGGAGCACGCACGGTATGTTACCCAGTTCGGCCTCGCCTACTCTGGGGGGTTTCCCACACCCTATAATGGGACACAAATCGTATTACGAGATTTAGAGCTACAAGTGGTCTTACTCTTACACAACCCCGTGTTTGTAATCGCCTAGCCTCTAAGTCTCCGTCTCTCGGATTTGCAATCTCGGTTCGTCGCAACTCCCCTCGATCCCCTGTGGGTAGGACGAGACTTCTCTCTCGGCTTAGTCTTGAACCTCTCGGAAGTCCAGTCGCTTTCTCTCAAAGACGTAGCTTGATAGCTGTGTGTGCACTTCGTTGATCCTCTAGCACAGCCTGAACACCACACCGAATAGACTGTTGCTTTGGGGCTGATACTCCGATGTGGAATGGCCTGCCGTCGCTTCTCCCCCAATCTCATGAACTCTCCTGTTTATCTTTTCTTTCGGGAAGCGCACAAATAAGGACGCCCTAGCATTGTATTTATATGCTTGGATGAAACCCTAATCCGATCAGAATATGTCGTCAATTAATTCGGAGATGTTGCGAAATATTTGCTGAATATTCAATCTATATTCAATCTTCAAAGATGAGTTCCACCCCAAGCCATCCGATATTTTCTCAGCCAAACTGCGTATATTTGATCGCACAAATCTTTGATGATGATCAGATTGGCTCCAATCAAATAACTTCGATGACATCTTCAGGACTTCAATCAATTAATCTCGTCGTCGACATCTTCTTCATGAGATATCTTCTTCGGCAAGTTAGACAGGTAGTTTCCAATTCTGGTAAGAAAATATTCGAATGACCTCTCGAATAATCCGTGTCTATGCTGACCGACTCCAACTGGAAAGATCCTCAATCTTCAGAATCTTCAGAATAAACCGTATCTTGATCATGCGTCTTCTGTACACTGTACTTCTTTTCCAATATGTGTTTGAACTCCAGCTTGAACTGTCTAAAGCCATTTTGCCAAAGACATGCCAATCATGGGAACATCACACGGGTGTCACAGCACCCCTGAAAGTCACTGCCGTTTTTCCCTACCGTGACTGCTGTGACATGTCCATTGCATTACGGCTGTCACGGCACCTGTAATTCCTAGCTTAAAATTTTATTTCTCGTTCTGAAACCATTTTCTATCTAAAATTGGTGCACTCCACACTTGGATTCCTGCAAAGATCACACGCAAAGCACAAAATGCGAAATGCAACTAACTAATACTTACAGCGTGGGTTACTCCCTGAAGAGGCCTAGTTTAACGTCTTGGCGAGACATAGCTAGATGTCACGGTAGTCACGGCACCCCTGAAAACCTTCTGCCTTTAAACCCTGCCATGACAGTCGTGACATATTCATTGTGTCATGGGTGTCACAGCACCCCTGCAAGTCACTGCCCTTTTTCCCTACCGTGACATGTTCATTGTGTTACGGCTGTCACAGCACCTGTAATTCCCAGCTTAAATTTTTTTGTCTAGTCCTGAAATCATTTTCTGTCTGAAATTGGTGCACTCCACACTTGGATTCCTGCAAAGATCACACGCAACGCACAAAATGTGAAATGCAACTAACTAATACTTACAGCGCGGGTTACTCCCTGAAGAGACCTAGTTTAACGTCTTGGTGAGACATAGCTAGGGAGGTAGGACTAGAAGCATTTTCGTGAAGTCCCTTGTTGAATCCCCTTCTCGAGAAGTAGATTATCGTCTATGCCTTCAGGAGGTGCCAGATGCTTTAGTACGTGGTAGTGCTTGAGGCGTTGCCCGTTCGCTACCATAGATTTTCCTCCCTCTATGCTGAGCTCCACGTGGCCGTCTGGATAAACACGTTACACAGTATACGGACCACTCCATTTTGTGCGCAGCTTCCCAAGAAATAATCTAAGGCGGGAGTTGAAGAGAAGAACTTGCTCGCCTTCATTGAATTCTCTATGCACTATTCGCTTATCGTGCCACTTTTTCATCCTCTCCTTATAAAAACGAGCATTCTCGTAGGAGTCCAATCTGATCTCGTCCAGCTCGTTTAGCTGCAGCAGTCTCTTTTCCCCAGCTGCCTTCATGTTCATGTTTAGCTCCCTGATTGCCTATAAGGCTTTGTACTCGAGCTCAATCGGTAGATGGAAAGTTTTTCCATAGATAAGCCTGAAAGGACTCATACCGATAAGAGTTTTGAATGCAGTCCTATATACCCACAGCGCGTCATCTAGCTTGGACACCCAATCCTTCCTATGGCTCGAACCTGCCCACTGGTCTGAGGGTGATATGGAGTGCCAACCTTGTGATAAACACCGTATTTCTTTAGCAAGGTTTTGAAATTTCTTTCTTTGAAGTCGGAGCCTCCATCACTAATAACCGTTCGGGGGACTCCAAACCGAGAAAATATAACCTTCTGAAACATTTTTATCACCACCTTGGCGTTGCAAGTAAGAGCAGCCACTGCTTCAACCCACTTGGAAACATAGTCGACTGCTACCAAGATGTACTGATTACCATAAGAAGGTGGGAATGGTCCCATGAAATCGATCCCCCATACGTCAAATAACTCCACAGCAAGAATGCTCTGCGGGGGTATCTCTTGCTCCTTAGAAATATTTCCCGTTCTCTGGCATTGATCACAAGCTTTGACAAACTCGTGGGCATCCTTAAATAGAGTAGGCTAGTAGAACCAGGACTGTAGGACCTTCGCAGCTATTTTCGAACCGGCCCCATGTCCACCATACTGGGATGAATGGCAGTGTTCTAGGATCCATTTGATCTGGTCTTCGTCAACACAAGTCATGTAGAGGCCGTCAGTACATAATTTATAGAGAAAAGGGTCACTCCGAAGTATCTTTTAACGTCATACATGAATTTTTGCTTCTGGTTGTGTGACATGTCAGGAGGAAGAATACCGCAGGCCAAGTAATTGACGAAATCTGCGTACCATGGGACAATGTCCACGTTTACACTCATGAGTTGCTCGCCTGCTAGGGAGTCAGTCATCGGGAGTTTGTCCTCTTCGCGGTCGAGCTCTCCTTGCTCGAGGCGTGACAGGTGATCTGCTACCAAATTTTCAGGTCCCTTCTTGTCTCTAATCTCAACATCAAATTCTTGAAGGAAGAGAACCCGTCGAATAAGTCTAGGCTTTGAATCCTTCTTAGATAGCAAATACTTGATTGCACCATGGTCAGTGTACACTATTGTCTTTGAGCCTATAAGGTACTTCCTGAACTTTTTAAATGCATAAACGATGGCCAGCATCTCCTTCTCTGTCGTAGTGTAATTTACTGCTGCGCCAGCTAGGACCTTACTTGCGTAATAAATCACGTGCAGCTTCTTGTCGATATGCTACCCTAAAACTGCTCCCACTGCGAAATCACTAGCATCACACATAAGTTCAAATGCCATCTCCCAGTTAGGGGACTGCACGATAGGAGCAGAAATAAGAGCAGCTTTAAGGGTGTGGAAAGTGTTAAAACATGCTTCTTTGAAATTAAACTCAGCTTCCTGGCAAAGTAGATTAGTGAGCGGCTTGGCTATTTTCGAGAAATCCTTTATGAAACACCGATAAAATCCTGCATGCCCTAGAAAGCTTCTGATTCCTTTCACATCTTTTGGCGGGGGCAACTTTTCAATCACCTCCACCTTTGCGCGATTGACCTCTATGGCTCTGTTGGAGACTAGGTGTTCTAACACAATACCTTCTTGCACCATAAAGTGACACTTCTCCCAGTTTAAAACTAGGTTAGTGTCAACACAACGATGAAAAAATTTAGTAAGGTTAGAGAGGCATGAGTCGAATGAAGAGCCATACACCGAAAAATCATCCATAAATACTTCCATGGTATTTTCTATAAAATCAGAAAAATGGCCATCATACAACGCTGAAAAGTAGCTGGTGCATTGCAAAGACCAAAAGGCATGCGTCTATAATCAAATGTGCCAAAAGGGAAAGTGAAAGTAGTCTTCTCTTGGTCCTCGAGGTGTATAGGGATCTGGAAAAACCCACTATAACCGTCGAGGTAGCAGAAAAACTTATGCTTCACAAGACGTTCTAATATTTGATCAATAAAAGGCAAGGAAAGTGATCCTTACGAGTAGCCTTATTCAACTTCCTATAGTCTATGCACATACGTCAACCTCACAGTACGACTAGGAATCAAATTGTTATTCTCATTATGAATGACAGTCAAAACCTCCCTTCTTAGGGACAACACGCACAGGACTCACCCACTCACTATCAGCAATAGAATAAATAATGCCAGCATCCAATAATTTTAGAATTTCCTTCTTCACTATGTCATTCTGCTTAGGGTTTACACGCCTTAGGGCATCCCTAGTAGGCCTAGCATCGCCCTCTAGATGGATTCTATGCATGCACATATCTGGGCTAATCCCCTTAATATCGTCTATTGAATAACTTAGGGCTGGCCTATACTCTCTCACGACATCTAGCAATCTCTGGGTCTCTACATCAGTCAAGGATGCATTCACAATCACCGGGTACATGGTTGTCACGGCGCTCGACTAATCGCGATTGATCACGACTAATCGGGCAAGTCGTTTTTCGTCGGGCGACTAGGGATCTCGACTAAGTGTTTTGGGAAAGTCGACCGACTTGATGAGTTTAGTAACGCCTAGTCGATTAGTCGCTCAAATTAGGCATTATGGGCTTGACTAATCGCTCAAATTAGGCCCAATAAGGAAAAACAAGCTAGGTCGGAAATTTGTTTTAGGGTTTTAAGGGTTCTCGGGACAGAATGGAAGATGGTGATGAATAGTGTAATTTGTTTTATTTATATAAAATATTAGTCTTTAAGTTTTAAATGTTACATTTGTACCCCCAATTATTATAACATCTTTTCATATTGCACCAAAATCACCAAAAAAATGAAAAAAAAATTATTCAAAAAATAAAAATATGCATGTTTAAAAAATATATTCTGTATTTTTTACTCTATAACTAAAGAAACTTATTTTTGATTGTACATTTTCTGAATTTCGTATTATTTTTCTCATTTTATACATAATCACCTCTTTTATCATATATGAATTGTATATGTCGACTAGTCAACGACTAGTCAGCGACTAGTCACAATTAGTCGACTAGTGAGAATCCTATCGACTCGAATCGACTTGTCGCCGTGACAACCTTGCCGGGTAGGTTGAGTTAGGGCCAAGAAATTCATACCTGAGACTTGCAGGTAGAGGTTTCAGCTCTACCTTGCAAGGTTCCTTACCTGAGTCGGTGGACTGTTCAGTTTCAGCTGCTCCCTCAGTGCTCACTGCGCATATATCCATCGGTATTGGGCAGCCCGGTACAACTCTGTAAGACTCAACAGAGGTCAGTATAATAGGGTCATCAATGTCAGCAGAGTCTAATACATCACAGTCGGCTAAAAGACTAGGACTCTTGCATATATCAGGCAAATAAAATACGACCCTTTCACTGCCTACTCTTCAAGCTATAGAACCTTTATCCATGTCAATGACTACCTTAGCCGTGTAGAGAAATGGTCTACCAAGTATAATGGGGATGTCTATGTCCTCTGAAATCTCTAGCACAATAAAATCACCAGGGATGTAAACATTCTTCACCTTGACAGGTCCATCCTTTAGAATCCCTCTTGGGAGTCTACAAGGACGATCCGCAAGGTGAATAGTGACTTTAGTAGGACAAAGATCACCCAAATTCGGTTTAGCATACAAAGAATATGGAATGATAGACACACTAGCACCAAGATCACATAAAGCACGATGAATAGTAATTCAACCGATATCACAAGGGATAGAAAAACTCCCTGAGTCTTTAAGTTTGGGCGACATGGGCTGGTGCATGGCAGCACTACACTCCTCACTCAGGGTCACTATCTCGGTTCCGTCAATTTTCCTTTTCCCTGTCAGAATCGCCTTCATGAATTTAGCATAAGTCGTAATCTGGGTGATTTCGTCGGTGAGGGGAATAGTGATGTAGAGAGTGCGGATCTTATCCACAAACTGCTTGAATTCTTTATCCCTCCTTGTAGCCACCAGCCGCTGAGAGAATGGAACCGGAGGTCTATAGGGGGCTGGTTCTACTGTCTGCGCAGAATTTTCACTTCTTTTTTTAGCCTCTTTTAGCGTTTCCTCTTTAGCAGACATAGAATCAGGTGCTGATGGGCGAATGGCTTGAGTAGGCACCATCTCAATCTGTTTCCCTCCTCGGAGTGTGATGGCATTCACTGATGCCCTAGGATTCAGATCTGGTTTTGACAGGAGTTTCCCTAGTTCTCAAGTCGCTGAGCTTACTTGCTGAGCCACCTGAGTCACCAACATTCTGTTTCGAATAGCGAGCTGCTCTACAGTCCTTTGCAAGTCTCTTACCTTAGCTGATGTTTGCTCAGAGGCCTTCCGCTATTCCTCAGTTGTCTTTCGCTGATCAGCTATGAAGCTAGCTAGCATGGCTTCTATGTTTGACGAAAAACCTGAGTTCTGATCTCGTTGTGGCTAATCTCGATTGTTGTAGCTTCCTAAATTCTGATTTTGCTACTACTGTGGCTGGTTGTTATACTGATTCCTGGGCTGGTACGGTGCATTTCTTTGCTGCTGTCTGTACGGGAAGCCTAGCGGTGCCTGATTATGTGGCTTATAGGAGAGGTTCGGATTATTCCTATTCAGGTTATCCCGTTGGTTCATGCCTGATCTAGAGGTGAAACCGCTTCCCTGATTGTTTTGCCAACATAATTGGCATCCTCCTGGTTTCCACTGTTATCATCTTGTCCCATCACCGGATAGCTATCTGCGAAATGAGAAGGTGAACCACATATCTGACAGTAGACAACCACATTAGCAACAACTGATGACTTTATAGTGGAATCTATCTTCAGACTTTTTATTTCAGTTGCGAGCATCTTCACTATGTTGGTCAACTCAGCAATGTCATTGGTGCCATTAGCATGACAGAGATCTTGCACACCCTTTCTGTTCTTGGGATTACCTCGATCACTCGTCCAGAGGTGATAGTCTTGAGCCGCTTTCTCTATAATATCATAGGTCTCTTCTAGCAGGACTCCATTCAGTCCTCCACCTCTGCTTGATTTATCAAGGTGCGCATCTCCTGGTCGATTCCCTGAAAGAAAGTGTCAATAATCTGCAATAACTCCAGGTTGTGATGGGGGAGTCTCATCAGCTCTTTGTACCTCTCCCGAGCCTCGTAGAGAGTCTCACCATCCATAGATTGGAACGAGATGATATTGTTCCTGAAATGTGCTGTCTTTGATGGTGGGAAGTATTGATGTAGGAAGGCTTCGGCCAATTTTCCCCATGTAGTGAAAATGCCCTCTGCATGACTGTCGAGACACCTACTAGCCTTATCAGAGAGTGAGATGGGGAATAGCCTCAGGTACTAGAATTCTAGAGGAACACCATTGGTCTTCACTGTGTTGCAGATCTGGACAAACCGCTTTAGGTGCTGATGAGGGTCTTCATTCATCCTCCCTGAAAATTGGTTATTCTGTACCATCTGAATGAGCCCGATTTTGATCTTCCAGTTGTTGTTGTCTACACCAGGCGGTGCAATGGAGGATTGGAATCCTGAGACACGTGGGGCGGTGTAGTCTCCAAGAGTCCTACAAGCTGGCTGCTTGACAAGCGTATTTTTAACCCTTTTTAGTTGTCAATTTATACGTTTAGGGGTCAAGATGCAGTCAAACAAAATTTATAACCTTGGTAAGCCAAGGGTCGATCCAAAGAGCAGTGCGTGTGAATACTAGCTAACAGTGTGACCTATTTAGCTATTCCGAATGACAAAAGGTTTTGTGGTGTTAAAACAAGCAGAAATTAAATAGCAGAAAATAAATGATTGTATTAATTCAGAGAAAGAATCCCAGAATCCGTACTTCACCCGTGCTAACCCCACTAATCATGCAATCTTTCTACGTTAATTATTCATGCTATCGAATATGGAATATAACCGAAATAACACTAGACAAGCCGCCCATCCACGGATCATTGTCTAGATTAATCTCCATCGTTGAACGCCGCCCATCCACGGATTATCAACGATTTCGATTTATTAAATTAAAGGTTTTCCTATTAAATCATGTAAACATGACCTAACATCAATTTCATGCAATCCGGTTAATCCCTAGGGCCCATCCACCTTTCGGCATATAACGTAAATACGTTCTATCAATGCAAACATGCCCTTTGATGTAAATACATGCATAGAACGATAAAATTAAGCACGCAATGAAATTGAATATTCGAATTGCATAAATAATGAATTTCAATTGATCACATGAGAGTTAGGGTTACATAGCACGGGATCCGTAGGATCCCGATATTTAGAAGACTACTCACTATTCATGGTAGTTAACCAAAAACAGTGTAAAGAAAGGAAGAAACGAGTAAACCGTAAAGACGCGGTGTAGCTCGATGATCCTCACGCTGAAAGCTCTGTCTTCTCTCCCAAGTTAGGGGTTTTCTCCAAAATAACAGCCCCTGATTCTGGCCGAGTCCTCCCTTTTATAGCTTTCCCAAAAAGGGCCAAAAGCCCAAAAACTGCTCTATTGCCAAAAAGAATCAGAACTTGCAAAAAACGGATTTGGAAGAAAAGCAGCCACTTCGGGTGGATTTATCATGGTCATAACGTCCGAATTGGATCTTGGCGTAAACTTCAAAGTTGTAGTCCTTTGAATTATCTTTCCAACAAGCTTTGAATCAACCAATTTGGACACCGTATGAGATCTCTGCGTGCAAAATACTTTGATGGGGCCGTTACACCCATTACAGCTGGGTGTAACGGCTGTAACGGGCTAAGCAAAAATCTCTGAGAAAATTCATGCCCGTTACAGCCGTTACAGCTCAAGGTGTAACGGCTGCTGAAGATTGTAACGGGCTGACTTCTTTTGCCTTTTTGGAGGTCTAAACCTTCGAATCTGTTCTTTGTGCAACTACAAAGTTGTAGGGAATTGAATTAGCTTTCCAATAAGCTAAATTTCCACTCATTTGGACACCGAATGAGCCGTGGGCATGCAAAATACGTTGCAAAGGTCTGTCTGCCCTGTTTTGTCCTGTTTTGCCCAAATCTGCACCGATTGCTTTGCTTTACTTCGGGTCAATCCAAAAGTATTAGATATATGACCTGAAACACTAGAGAAGAGATCAAATGACAATAAAATGCCGGGAAAACAAACATAATCCATCATCGAATGAAGTGAATAATAGGTCAAGTATTCGACCGATCAAAACACTCCACACTTAGGATTTGTTCGTCCCGAACAAACATTAAGCACAAGTCAATAAATCTGCAGAATAGTTACCCACTCAAGTGTCATGTGATCAATTCTAACTAAAACAAAAAATAAAAAGATAACTCACTGTCGTAGAGGACACGAATGCATTTAGCATATGCATCAAGCCTTTAAACCCCTAGGCTGCCCTAGTAGGACGAGTATAGTCTCGTGAAGGTTTTTAGGAATGGGACTACCTACAAATCCCCTATACAACTAACTAACGTGCATGCATGAAATGATGCTCAACGAGTCACAGTAAAGCCATGTCATCCCTCGAATTCATCGTGTTACCTCATCTTCAAGTCAAACATCTTCATCAAAGTTTTCAGACAATCATAGATCAAACGAGTTATGCATTCAAACGGTCAGTACACATGACTAACAAACGCCTCATCACAAGATCTAAATAGTTCTATCGCAACGGATAAGAACGTGAAAAGTTGCACAAAACATGCTCGACATTCACCTATGCTAGCTAGGGATAGTCCACGGGCTCTTGGCGCAAAGCTCATTCTCAAGTGCCAAGGACTAGGCAATGACCCGTAAGAGAAGAGGAGCCTGGCTTCAGAATTTCTGAAAAATAGTACGTAAATTTGCATCGAAATTTTAGTGCAAGCACGAGGATCGTCCCTTAGATTCTAGCATGTGAATTCTCAAGACAAGTCACAATTTGCACGCAATGAGGTGGAATTACACTACATTAAGCAGAAGAGGGCAGAAATTGTTTCAAGAGTGTTTTCCATATACCAGGGGTGACTTTTCTCACCAGGTCCTTGGTATTTTCTGCTTTCGCAGAATCAACAAAAGCATTTTTTTTCGAACTGGTTTTCTTTCAAAAACAACTATGCTTGGGGCCAATGTTTCACCCACTTTCCAAAATTAAGAACTTTGTTTTTGAGGGGAAAACTTGAAGGTCAATTGGCTAACTCCACACTTAAAGCTTGACATAGTGTATGAATAAAGGCTGGTGCATGCAAATCACAACGAGTGTAGAGAAACACATACTAGTACTAAGGTCACCTAGAAAAAGAGATGCAATTTAAGTTTTTTTTATTCTGAATTTTTTTTGAAACGGTGCCTACTAATATCAAGTCTTAAACATGCTTCAAGAAATACGTAGAACATGTGATAGGCAAGGGTTAGCAATGATACTGACTTAAGAGAATACGCACACGAGTAAAACTATTTCAAGTCCTAGACTTCAAATCCAAATGAGTGTCAATCAGTCAAGGAGAATCGTAGAAAATGAGGATTTCAATCGCAATACATAGACAGGTTGAGCATATGCAAGAGTGAATGTGTGACATGTGATGTATGATGTATGTGACTATGCGCTACCCACTCCACACTTAAAAATAAGCTTAGTCCCTAAGCGAAGAAATAAAAGATAAGAAAAAGCAAATAGGAAATTCCCTCGTGTGTGAAAACTCAATATCCATGGAGATTAAGCGATGCTCGGGGAGTGGAACATGACTTGTGAGCTGGAAAAGATATATAGATAAAAACACAGAGCTTCACAAGTAATAGGTTAGCATCGAAAATCATGGAGGGCCACTCCACACTTAGAACCTTGAAATGTCCACAGATAATGCAGATGAAAAATGCAAATGACAAAAACTTACATCGCGGGTTACTCCCCGAAGAGGCCTAGTTTAACGTCTTGGCGAGACATAGCTAGGGAAGTTGGACTAGAAGCAATCTCGGGAAGTCCCTTGCTGAAATCCCTTCCCGAGAAGCAGGTCATCATCAATGCCGTCAGGTGGTTCCCGGTGCTTCAGGACGTGGTAATACTTAAGGTGATGCCCGTCGACCACCATTGATATTCCTCCCTTGGTACTAAGTTCCATGCGGTCATCTAAATATGCTCTCTCCACTGTGTAAGGACCACTCCACTTGGTGCGCAGCTTCCCAGGGAATAATTTAAGACGTAATTTGTAGAGAGGAATCCGCTCGCCTCTTCTGAATTTTCTGCGCACCATTCGCCTATCATAACAGGCCTTCGTCCTCTCCTTATAGATATCACCTGGGTCAAGAAGTTCATGCATGCCATGTGCATGTAGAGGTTTTGGCTCTCCTTCGTAAGGTTCCTTACCTAAGCCGGTAGTCTGTTCAGTTTCAGCTGCTCCCTTTGTGCTCACGGTGCATATATTTATCGGGATGGGGCAGCCCTGTAAAACTCTGCAAGGCTCGATAGAGGTTAGCGAAATAGGATCATCAATATCAGTAGAGTCCAGTTTATCACAGTCAGCAAACAGACTAGGACTCTTAGACATGTCAGGTAAATAAAAAACAACTCTCTCACTGCCTACTCGCAAGGCTAAGGAACCTCCATCCATGTCAATGACTGCCTTAGCTGTGTATAGAAATGGTCTACCAAGAATAATTGGGATATCTACGTCCTCAGAGATGTCCAACACTATGAAATTAGCAGGAAAATACAGGTTCTTCACCTTGACTGAAACATCCTTCAGAATCCCTCTCGGGAGTCTACAAGAACGATCCGCAAGGCGGATAGTGACATTAGTAGGACAAAGATCACCCAATTTCAGTTTAGCATACATAGAATATGGCATGATAGACACACTAGCACCTAGATCACACAGAGCACGACGAACAATAATACCACCAATATCACAAGGGATAGAAAAACTCTCTGAGTCTTGAAGTTTGGGTGGCATGGGCTGGTGTGTGGCTGCACTACATTCCTCGCTCAGGGCCACATTCTCGGTCCCGTCAATCTTTATTTTCCCACTCATAATCTCCTTCATGAACTGCGCATAAGTGGGAATCTGGGTGATCGCATCGGTGAAGGGCATCGTGATGTAAAGAGTACGAACTTTATTGACAAACTGCATGAATTCTTTGTCTCTTCTTGCACCCTTGAGTCGCTGAGGGAAAGGGACCGGTGGCATATAAGGGGCTAGCTCCACTGTTTGCGCAGAATTTTCAGCTCGGTTTTCAGCTTCCTTTTACGTTTCCCCTTCGACAGGTGTAGAATCAAGTGCTGATTTTGCTGCTGGGGTTCGAGTGGCTTGAGCTGGCACCATTTCAATATGCTTTCCTCCTCGGAGCGTGATGGCATTCACAGATTCCCTGTGGTTGCGATCTGGTTTTGAGGGGAGTTTTCAATGTTCTCTAGTCACCGAATCTGCTTGTTGAGCTACCTGATTTCCTATCATCCGGATTGTCTGCTCAAGCTCTTTCACTCGCTGGTCCTGCTCTTGAGCTCGCCTGTCCTGCTCTTGAGCTCGCCTGTCCGCCTCTTGAGCTCGCATGTCCGCCTCTTGAGCTCTCCGGTCTTGCTCTGCCAAGAAACTAGCCAACATGGCTTCCATGCTAGATGAATTGCCGGGCTCCTGTTGCTTGGCCTACTGCGACTGATATGAATAGCTTCATGAACTTTGATTTTGCTGCTGCTGCTGCTGGTTGTTATACTGGTTCCTGGGCTGGTACAGTGCATTGTCCTGCTGCTGTGTGTAAGGAAAACCTGAGGGCACCTGATTCTGTGACTTATAGGAAAGGTTAGGATAATTCCTGTTCGGATTATCCCATCGGTTCATGCCTGATCCTTGGTTGTATTGTCCTACATAATTAGCGTCCTCCTAGGTTCGGCCTTGATTATCTTGCCCCATCACCGGACAGCCATCCGCAAAATGGGAAGGAGAGCCACAAATCTGACAGTAGACACCAACATTGGCAACATCAGACGACTTCATAGAGTTTCCTAACTTCAAATTCTGGATCTCGATTGCAAGCAGCTTCATAGTATCAGCCAACCTAGCGATGTCATTGGTGCTCTCGGTGTGGCAGAGATCTTGCACACCTTTCCGATCCCTAGGATTACCACGGTCGCTCGTCCAGAGATGGTAGTCTTGGGCTGCTCTCTCTATAATACCATAGGCGTCTTCCAGCGGGACTCCATTAAGTCCCCCACCAGCTGCTTGGTTGATCAAGGTGCGCATCCCCTGGTCGATTCCCTGATAGAAAGTATCAATAATCTGCCATAGCTCCAGGTTGTGATGGGGGCATAGTCTCGTCAGCTCCTTGTACCTCTCCCAAGCCGCGTAGAGTGTCTCACCGTCCATAGAATGGAACGAGATGATCTTGTTCCTGAAATGTGCTGTCTTTGAAGGTGGGAAGTACTGTTGTAGGAATGCCTCGGCTAATGTATCCCATGTAGTGAAAGTGCCGTCTGCGTGACTGTCTAGCCACCTACTAGCTTTGTCCGAAAGTGAGAATGGGAATAGCCTCATGTAGTAGGACTCTGGAGGAACACCATTAGTCTTCACCGTGTTGCAGATCTGGACAAACCGCTTGAGATGTTGGTGAGGGTCCTCATTCATTTTCCCTAAAAACTGATTATTCTGCACCATCTGAATGAGACTTGTTATGAGCTCCCAGGTGTTGTTGGCGATGCCCGGTGGTGCAATGGCGGACTGAAATCCCGTGACACGTGGAGCAGTATAGTCTCCAAGTGTCCTGCGCACTGGTGGTTGCAGTGGTTGTTGCTGGTCCTCTTCGACCACATCATTCAAGGCTCGCATGTTTCGATTCATCTCTACCACTGCGAAGTTGCGGTTCAGTGCTCGTAGCTGCCGAGCTTCGTTCTGGGCCAGACGATTGTTTCTTCGTCGGTCCGGTGTGTCCTCGTTTGATATCTGAATTTGCTTCTTCTGTCGGGGCATTTTCCTTGGCATGTACTAAATAGCACCTGCAAAAAGCCAAGGGAAGAGTGAACGTAGGAAGAAATTACATCAGAAAAATCAGATATCAAAAAGGGTGGAATAGTCTAAACTACACACGTTAACACTAATATCACACTAAACGCTGCACCCCGGTGACGGAGGGCCACCGCACTGTCGTTAAGGTGCAGTGTCCTCTGTACAAATAAATTTATAATATCCGCTACTTGTGACTAAACTACTGGGTAGTAAGTGGTAAGTAGGGGTCGAACCCAAGGGAATTAGGGGAATAGGCTATTCTTTTAGGGTGATTGTACTGGGGGGAGCGTGTTTTATGGTTGATTGAGGTTTTAGCGCTCTGATTAACTACGTGATTTTTTGGGGTTTTTGGTTTTGATTGCGGAAAAGTAAATACAGAAATTAAATGCTGTAAATACAAAGAAGACTTACAGTGGGTGATGCGTGATTGTAATTCCTCCGATAGATCAGCAGTTGGTGATTGCGGTTTAACAGTAAAGAGAAGCATTCGGGTTCAGGTACTCTTGTATTATAACATGTATATAATAAACTGTTAGTAACTTTTCTAAGTATTCAAAGATGAATCGAGGCCCTTTCGTAGCGCAAGACTTGTAACATCGTTTAAAGCAACCCTTGTTCTATTTCAGACTAATTCCTCCTTTCGAAGTATCTTAGCCTTTTGTGCATCCACCTGATCTCACGGTTACGATTGACCAAGTGGTGTTTTAGATGAGTCGAACTTCTCAGATAAGCTTTGCCCTTTCGTAGCATCCACTTACCCGAGTATGTTCACGAACCCCACGGAAGAGTTTTGCCCTTTCGTAGCATCCACTCAACCTTGGAAATTCTGACTATAAATGGCACATAGAACAAGTTTTGAATACTAAGAAATGAAACTAAAAGATATTACAACATTATATAATACAAGAAAATACCTTCCACCGAATAAAGAGTTTAGCTACGAATATCCATAGAGATGGATACCATAGCTAAATACTCGGGGGTTTTTGAAAACAGTAAGAGGGAAAGGGGTGGAATACTCAAGAACCAACAGGAGTATTCCTAATTCCTACTGAATACTCAAGAACCAACAGGAGTATTCTCTACAGTATTATAATACTCGAGAACCGACAAGAGTATTATAATTTCCAGTATAATACTCAAGAACAAACAGGAGTATTATTTCAAAACCGAACCAAACTTACAAGTAACAAAATGTAGAGAGAGAAGTGATTTTACAATTTTTGGATGTTGAAATGAGGAGGAGGAGCACCTCCTTTTATAGGAAAAATGGGTGGAGATGGGTGGTGGAGATTGGTTTGATCCAAGGGAGGAGGAGGAGGCAAGGAGGAGGCAAGGAGGAGCCACCAAGTGGCGGAGGAGGAGTGGTGGAGCTCAGCCGCCGGTAGCCGGTTGTGGTGGAGGAGCAAAGGGTTGTTTCCTCCACCTCCAAGGCAAGTAGCCGGTCACCAAGGAGGAGGAGGGGTGGCGCCGCCGGTAGTGGGTGGTGGAATGGGGAGGTTTTCCTCCTTTGGCCACCTCTTCATCAAGTCACCAAGTCATCTTGCCATATGTGAGTTTTGTACAGTTTTGTGCAGTCTTTTCACAAAACTGTCAGTGTGTTCCTTCCCCGGGCTGTCTTGATTCCTCTCCTGATTCTTCTGATTAATTTGTTATGGTCAATTTCACGTCAGGATCCTTGATATTTCTTCAGTCGGCATATGATCTTGACCTTGGATTGACTCTTGTTATCTTTTCAGCATAAAATCCTCTCCTTAGCGTGTTTTCACTTCAGTCTCTAAAATGCCCTGTGGAAATATATCGGGACTAACAGACAAAAGTTAACTAGACAAACAGTCTAATTTGGTGGGTTTAACTGTGTTTTTGATTCGTACAATTATGGTCCATCAGAATACCCCCCACTTTTAGTTGTTCGTCCCGAACAATGCTATTAAAGGGCGTAAGTTCTAGGTTCGGATTTGACATATGAAAATTAGACTGTGGTACTCGATCTATCCTAATTCATGCATTGCTTACTTATTACCAAATTAAACTGCGTAAATAAATAGAAGAAACTTAATACTTGTACCTCCGTGCTGAGATGCAAATTATATTGGATGTTTCGGGAGATAGCCCTTTTCAGGTTCCTGGGTTGCAGCCTCAGGATCGTTTCGTACTATATGGTCTTCTGGTAGCTTTCTGATGCACGTGATTCGGTTCGGGTTTCAGTGAGTTGAACCTTCTTGATTTTTTTCTTTGGCGAGGGACTGCTTTTGTTGTTGTAGTGAATCGGCCTTTGGCCTTTGATTTGACTTTGTTGAGTGCTTCACTTTTGCTCGGTTAAAACCTTCACAATTTTGGGCCTTTGGCTTCTTTTGATTTTCTTCTTTGAGTTTTTCGCTTCATTGTGACTTGCTAGTCCATTTTGTCAGCCTTCTTGGGAGGTCCAATCATCGCCCGCAAGCCTATGGATATACCTACCCTCTCCTCTCGTCTTCGTCATTTTGCGCGGGTCAAGATGAGGGTCGCTTATCTATTTTCTCGGCTATTTTGACTAGAGAGAGGACGGTCTGATTCCCGTCCTCGCCTTTGCATAGATGCTTCTTGGCGGAGTTTGACTCAATTATTCACTGAACCCCGAAGTGCAGCCTCCACTGACTTCGAAAACCATATAGTTTGATCTGATCCTTTGATTGCTTCCCAAGTCCTTCTAGGGCAGTTTATGTCAACTCCACATCCCTAGTTATCTTAGCACAAAGGACAAAGGGAAAGTTACATTCTAAGTTTTTAAACAGTTTGAATTTTCACAAGGTAAATGCATGAATTCTGATTTATCTTTTTCACATTCTTAAGTTCATATTTTCAAAAAGATACTATTACTAAAAAAGAAAAACAGCAAGCATGTTATTTATGTACACAGGCGGTTTTCACCCCCCACTTTTGAACGAAAGCGTGCCTTAGTTCAAAAGTCATGCAAGCTTAAAACTATGTACTGAAAGTAAGTGCGGAAAGTAAGATAGTGTCGGGTTACCTCCCGACCAGTGCACTTGTTTTACGTCGTTGGCTCGACGATACCTCGTTGTGGATTACTGGTTTGGGTCCCATGGGTGGCTGAGGTCGAACTTTTTGATTCCACCGACCTTGATTCTTGCGGTGAGTCTTCCTGATTTTTTAGCAGATGACGGGTTTGGGTCCAGTTCTGATGGTATCTCCTTCCAACGTTTCTGAGAAGGCGAGGGACCTTTCACTATTAGCTTTTTGAACTGGGTGTTCTCCTGTTTAGGGCTGCCTTGTCCAGTCATGGCGAAAGCGTGCTCCATGTAGGAGTCATTCTGCTCAGGCCCTTTTCCCATCCTCCTTGGAGCTTCTTCATTGATCGCACAGTTTGATGCGACTTGCTCATTGATTAAGGGGAAAAGTCGGGAAGGCCTCATGAGGCTAGGTTCTGCCTCGTTCTGATGGTTCGTGACGAACTGATCGTAGGTAGTTTCAGCTGCCTGGGTGATGATAGTCGGGAATGGCCTGGGAAATTCGTCAGTGGTGTTCTGGACTCCTACTTCGTTGCTTCCGGTGCTTTCCATGTCTGATTCTTCAGATGGTTCAGGAGTCTCTTCTGACGGTTCGGTGGTTTCTCCTTCATCAGCCTCTGGGTCAGCTTCTTCTGTCTGCATTTCCTCGTCAATTTGGGGTGCTCGTCTTGTGGCAGCGGCCAGGCCGATTATAAGGTACCACATGTATGCAATGGTGAAGTTTATGGCAGACCTTCTCATAGCTTCGTTAACTCTTCCCAGCTCTTCGGCCCTCATCCCACGAAGAAATTTTTGGAGAAGAATTTTCTTCGTAAACCCATGGTGCGGGCAGCTTGAGACGATGGCATCGTAGTTCATGTAGTATTCGTCCAAAGTCTCATCCCGGGATTGTTGAAGGTTCAGGATCTTCTCGCGGGTTTCTTGGCGTAAAGATGGTGGGGAGAATTCTTTCAGGAATGGTGCACAGAGGTCCACGAAACGTACCGCACTACTAGCGGGTGATGTGTAATACCAGATTGTTGCGAAATCCGTTAGAGAGAATTTAAAGCATTTAAGCTTAAATTCTTCTAACGTTTCAGTCTCAGGTTTAATGTGGCAACAAACGTAGTGAAAGCTCCGACAGTGTAGTACTGGATCTTCTGCATCCGTTCCCCCGAACAGTGGAAGGTGCCGTGTTGTCCATGCATATGAAGGTGGTTGCGTCATGAGGTCATGGTAGGGAACGAAAGAATAGCTTATTCAATGGCTAATTCCCCGGCAACGACGCCAATTTGATGGAGGGCCGCCGCACTGTCGTTAAGGTGCAGTGTCCTCTGTACAAATAAATTTATAATATCCGCTACTTGTGACTACACTACTGGGTAGTAAGTGGTAAGTAGGGGTCGAACCCAAGGGAATTAGGGGAATAGGCTATTCTTTTAGGGTGATTGTACTGGGGGGAGCGTGTTTTATGGTTGATTGAGGTTTTAGCGCTCTGATTAACTACGTGATTTTTTGGGGTTTTTGGTTTTGATTGCGGAAAAGTAAATACAGAAATTAAATGCTGTAAATACAAAGAAGACTTACAGTGGGTGATGCGTGATTGTAATTCCTCCGGTAGATCAGCAGTTGGTGATTGCGGTTTAACAGTAAAGAGAAGCATTCGGGTTCAGGTACTCTTGTATTATAACATGTATATAATAAACTGTTAGTAACTTTTCTAAGTATTCAAAGATGAATCGAGGCCCTTTCGTAGCGCAAGACTTGCAACATCGTTTAAAGCAACCCTTGTTCTATTTCAGACTAATTCCTCCTTTCGAAGTATCTTAGCCTTTTGTGCATCCACCTGATCTCACAGTTACGATTGACCAAGTGGTGTTTTAGATGAGTCGAACTTCTCAGATAAGCTTTGCCCTTTCGTAGCATCCACTTACCCGAGTATGTTCACGAACCCCACGGAAGAGTTTTGCCCTTTCGTAGCATCCACTCAACCTTGGAAATTCTGACTATAAATGGCACATAGAACAAGTTTTGAATACTAAGAAATGAAACTAAAAGATATTACAACATTATATAATACAAGAAAATACCTTCCACCGAATAAAGAGTTTAGCTATGAATATCCATAGAGATGGATACCATAGCTAAATACTCGGGGGTTTTTGAAAACAGTAAGAGGGAAAGGGGTGGAATACTCAAGAACCAACAGGAGTATTCCTAATTCCTACTGAATACTCAAGAACCAACAGGAGTATTCTCTACAGTATTATAATACTCGAGAACCGACAAGAGTATTATAATTTCCAGTATAATACTCAAGAACAAACAGGAGTATTATTTCAAAACCGAACCAAACTTACAAGTAACAAAATGTAGAGAGAGAAGTGATTTTACAATTTTTGGATGTTGAAATGAGGAGGAGGAGCACCTCCTTTTATAGGAAAAATGGGTGGAGATGGGTGGTGGAGATTGGTTTGATCCAAGGGAGGAGGAGGAGGCAAGGAGGAGCCAAGGAGGAGCCACCAAGTGGCGGAGGAGGAGTGGTGGAGCTCAGCCGCCGGTAGCCGGTTGTGGTGGAGGAGCAAAGGGTTGTTTCCTCCACCTCCAAGGCAAGTAGCCGGTCACCAAGGAGGAGGAGGGGTGGCGCCGCCGGTAGTGGGTGGTGGAATGGGGAGGTTTTCCTCCTTTGGCCACCTCTTCATCAAGTCACCAAGTCATCTTGCCATATGTGAGTTTTGTACAGTTTTGTGCAGTCTTTTCACAAAACTGTCAGTGTGTTCCTTCCCCGGGCTGTCTTGATTCCTCTCCTGATTCTTCTGATTAATTTGTTATGGTCAATTTCACGTCAGGATCCTTGATATTTCTTCAGTCGGCATATGATCTTGACCTTGGATTGACTCTTGTTATCTTTTCAGCATAAAATCATCTCCTTAGCGTGTTTTCACTTCAGTCTCTAAAATGCCCTGTGGAAATATATCGGGACTAACAGACAAAAGTTAACTAGACAAACAGTCTAATTTGGTGGGTTTAACTGTGTTTTTGATTCGTACAATTATGGTCCATCACCCGGCAACGGCGCCATTTTGACAAGCGTATTTTTAACCCTTTTTAGTTCTCAATTTATACGTTTTAGGGGTCAAGATGCAGTCAAACAAAATTTATAACCTTGGTAAGCCAAGGGTCGATCCAAAGAGCAGTGCGTGTGAATACTATCTAACAGTGTGACCTATTTAGCTATTCCGAATGACAAAAGGTTTTGTGGTGTTAAAACAAGCAGAAATTAAATAGCAGAAAATAAATGATTGTATTAATTCAGAGAAAGAATCCCAGAATCCGTACTTCACCCGTGCTAACCCCACTAATCATGCAATCTTTCTACGTTAATTATTCATGCTATCAAATATGGAATATAACCGAAATAACACTAGACAAGCCGCCCATCCATGGATCATTGTCTAGATTATTCTCCATCGTTGAACGCCGCCCATCCACGGATTATCAACGATTTCGATTTATTAAATTAAAGGTTTTCCTATTAAATCATGTAAACATGACCTAACATCAATTTCATGCAATCCGGTTAATCCCTAGGGCCCATCCACCTTTCAGCATATAACGTAAATACGTTCTATCAATGCAAACATGCCCTTTGATGTAAATACATGCATAGAACGATAAAATTAAGCACGCAATGAAATTGAATATTTGAATTGCATAAATAATGAATTTCAATTGATCACATGAGAGTTAGGGTTACATAGCACGGGATCCGTAGGATCCCGGAATTGAGAAGACTACTCACTATTTATGGCAGTTAACCAAAAACAGTGTAAAGAAAGGAAGAAACGAGTAAACCGTAAAGACGCGGTGTAGCTCGATGATCCTCACGCTGAAAGCTCTGTCTTTTCTTCCAAGTCAGGGTTTTTCTCCAAAATAACAGCCCCTGATTCTGGCCGAGTCCTCCCTTTTATAGCTTTCCCAAAAAGGGTCAAAAGCCCAAAAACTGCTCTATTGCGAAAAAGAATTAGAACTTGCCCAAAACGGATTTGGAAGAAAAGCAGCAACTTCGGGTGGATTTATCATGGTCATAACGTCCGAATTGGATCTTGGCGTAAACTGCAAAGTTGTAGCCCTTTGAATTATCTTTCCAACAAGCTTTAAATCAACCAATTTGGACACCGTATTAGATCTATGCGTGCAAAATACTTTGACGGGGCCGTTACACCCGTTACAGCTGGGTGTAACGGCTGTAACGGGCTAAGCAAAAATCTCTGAGAAATTCATGCCCGTTACAGCCGTTACAGCTCAAGATGTAACGGCTGCTTAAGATTGTAACGGGCTGACTTCTTTTGCCTTTTTGGAGGTCTAAACCTTCGAATCTACTCTTTGTGTCAACTACAAAGTTGTAGGGAATTGAATTATCTTTCCAACAAGCTAAATTTCGACTCATTTGGACACCGAATGAGCCCTGGGCATGAAAAATACGTTGCAAAGGTCTGTCTGCCCTGTTTTGTCCTGTTTTTGCCCAAATCTGCACCGATTGCTTTGCTTTACTTCGGGTCTATCCAAAAGTATTAGATATATGATATATGACCTGAAACACTAGAGAAGAGATCAAATGACAATAAAATGCCGGGAAAACAAACATAATCCATCATCGAATGAAGTGAATAATAGGTCAAGAATTCGACCGATCACTGCTGCACGGGACGCTGCTGGTCGTCTTCGACTAGCCCATTCAGCAATGCTGGATTTTGATTCATTCTGAGTGCTGTGAAATTGCGATGCTGTGCTCGGAGTTGTCGAGCTTCATTTTGGACCTTGCGAAGAGTTCTTCGTTGGTCCGGATTGTCCTTGTCTGATACCTGAACCTGCTTCTTCTATCGGGGTGTTTTCCTTGGCATGAACTAGCTAGTACCTGCAAGAGCTACGAATCACCGTGAGTGAAGAAATTCAGAAAAGGTCAAGTAACGAACAAGGTGGAATAGTCTAAACTACACACGTTAAATCTAATATCACAGTAAACGTTGTTCCCCGACAACGGCGCCATTTTGACAGGCGTATTTTTAACCCTTTATAGTCGTCGAGTTGTGAGTTTTAGGGGTCGAATTGCAGTGAAACAAAATTTATTACCTTGGTAAGCCAAGGGTTGATCCAAGGAACAATGTGTGTGAATACTAGCTAACAAGTGACGTGTTCAGCTACTCCTATAGGAAAAAGGTTTGGGTAATTACTAATTCCTAGGTGACACTAAAATTAGGAAACATTTGATTCAATCAGAGAAATAATTGTCTAAATTAACCAATATTGTTGAACGCCGCCCATCCACGGATTATCAATAATTTCAATTTATTGAGCCTAGGGTTTCCAAATACTAAGTATTTCACTACGTACTTGTTATACCATCGCCGCGGAAGCGCGCGCGTTGTACTTACAAATACCTACGTACTACCAGCGTAGCTACCGTAGTTTAGCGAAACAATTAATATTAACTCTCCTATTAGGTCATATACTATCAGCATAGCTACTACGCCCTAACATCAATTCTATTTGATCCAGTTAAATACCTCAGACCCATCCATCTTTTGGTGTTTGACCTAATGTTCGTTCATACAAGAAAACATCAAACTAATGTATAACGTGCAAGAACGATAAAATTAAGCATAGAAGAATTGAATACTTGAATTGCAATAATGAAAGCGTTTCTATAAATCACATGAAGAGTTGGGTACAAGCACGAGATCCGTAGGATCCCGGAATGAAACGACTACTCATGATTCATGGCTATCAACCGCAAATATATGTATGAAAAGATTAGAAACGAGGAAACCGTGTTTTGAAGAAGTGTAGCCTTGAATCTTGGTCTTTCTTGAGCTCTTAGTTGTCCTCCTTCTTCAATCTACGTCACAATCGACCTCCAAAGTCAGCGTACTCTAAATCTGGTCCGAAACTGATATTTATAGCTCAAAATACCCGATGGGGTCGTGACATACAACTTTGTCACGGCTGTCACAGCCGTCACGACCCCCTAAAACTCTCTGGGTTATTTAGGGGCTGTAACACCTGTGACATATTGATTTGTCACGGATGTCAAGGCAGAGCAAAATGGTAGAGACGTCTGGTGGTTTTTGGATGGTCGTAACCTCCTAATCTGCTCTTGGTGTCAACTACAAAGTTGTAGGCCTTCGAGTTGGCTTTCCAACAAGCCTAATTTCGACCCATTTGGACATGATATGCGCCTTAAGCATGCAAAATACTTTGGAAAGGTCTGTCTGCCCTATTTTGTCTTGTTTTGCCCAAATCTTCACCAAATGCTTTGCTTTGCTTCGAATCAATCCAAAAGTATTAGGTATGTAATATATGACCTGAAATACTAGAAAAGAGGTTAAATGATAATAAGATATTTGGAAAACAAACCTAATCCATCATCGAATGAAGTGAATAATAGGTCAAGAATTCGACCGATCAGTAAGAAGCCGACGGTGAAGTACTTTCATATCTTTGGAAGTGAATGCTACATACTCAGAGACCGGGAGTATCTACAGAAGTTAGACCCTAAAAGTGATGAGGGAGTCTTTCTGGGTTACTCTGCCAACAGTCGTGCTTACTGAGTCTACAACAAGCGCACTGGAGTCATTATGGAATCTATTAATGTTATCGTGAAAGATGCTCCTGAGTCAAGTACGGTGGATGATGATGATGTTGCAGCTCACCCGGAACAACATATCTTTTCTACAACGAATTTAGAAGTTGTCCCGGACAAGGCCTCAGAACATCCTGCTGAAGAAGATGACCAGACGAGGAAGCTGGATACCACCTGCTCCCTCTCGGGTCCTTCGACCTTCGAGAACAATTGAGAAAAATCCTCCCATTAATGAGCTAATTGGTGAAACGTCTGAAGGCATAAAGAATCGAGGTAAATAAGTAATCTTTTGAGAATTGGCTGGTTTTACATGTTTTATGTCCACTGTGGAGCCCAAGAACATCCAAGAGACTATCAATGACGAATACTGGGTGGTGGCTATGCAAGAAGAGCTTGGTGAATTTCAGCGGAATGATGTTTGGGATCTTGTTCCACGATCTGATGATGTGAATGTTATTGGAACAAAGTGGATCTTAAGGAACAAGTCTGACGAACAAGGGAACATCACTAGAAACAAGGTGAGACTTGGTGCTCAAGGCTATACTCAAATTGAAGGAGTAGATTATTATGAAACCTTTGCCTTGGTTGCTCGTCTAGAAGCCATACGATTACTATTAGCTATTGCTTGTCATCAGATGGACGTCAAGAGTGCTTTTCTGAATGGGTTGCTGAATGAAGAAGTATATGTGGCACAACCTAAGGGATTCAAAGATCCTCACCATCCTGACCATGTGTATCGGCTGAAAAAAGCTCTTTATGGTATCAAGCAGGCGCCCAGAGCATGGTACGAGCGTCTTACCGAATTCTTAATCAACCATGGCTATGTGCAAGGGGGAGTAGACAAGACGCTTTTCGTCAAACACACAAGGTCACACTTTATCATTGCTCAAATTTATGTGGATGACATTGTGTTCGACTATAGCAATCAGAAGATGGTGGAAAAGTTTGTAGAACAAATGCAGAGCGAATTCAAGATGAGCATGGTAGGAGAGAAGTGTTACTTGGATTACAAGTAAAACAGAAAGTGGACGTTATCTTCATATCCTAAAGCAAATATGTTAGGAACTTAATCAAGAAGTTTGATCTGGAGAAGGCAGCACATAAGAGAACTCCTGCTGTAACTCATGTGAAGATCACCAAGGATGAAGTTGGTACAAGTGTGGATCAAACCTTGTACTGGAGTATGATTGGGAGCTTACTATACCCGACGGACAGTATACCTGACATTGCCCATGTAGTTGGAGTTTGTGCCAGATATCAAGCTATTGCCAAGGAGAGCCACCTGATGAATGTGAATGAATTATCAAATATGTCTGCAGAACAACAGACTATGGATTATGGTACACCAAGGATACTAATTCTTGTTAGGTAGGCTATTGCAATGCAGATTGGGCTGGGAATGCTGAGAATTGTAAGAGCACATCTGGAGGATGCTTCTTTCTAGGAAACAACCTGGTGTCATGGTTCAGCAAGAAGCAGAACAACATATCCCTATCAACGGCTAAAGCAGAATACATCACCGCTGGAAGTTGTTACACTCAGTTGCTATGGATGAAACAGATGTTGGAAGAATATGGAGTGGAACAAGATGTGATGACACTCTACTGTGACAACATGAGCGCAATCAACATATCCAAAAATCATGTTCAGCATTCCAGAACAAAGCATATCGATATCAGACATCACTTCATTAGAGAGCTAGTGGGGAAGAAGATAATTACATTGAAGCACGTATCCATTGAGAAGCAGCTAGCAGACATCTTGACCAAAGCCTTAGACAACCTACAATTCGAGACATTTAGATCCTCTCTGGGTCTGTGTGTCATTGACAACTAGTTTGTGCAAGAACAAGTTAGTCAGCCAGCGCTTGAACAAGATATGTTTTTAAGGGCTGGCGTGGAAGGAATGTAGAAGATTTCAAAATTATACAACGAAGAGAGACGATTGGACTACCAAAGATATTCAAATAAATTTAAATGACTTGAAGTGACGTGGCAACATGTGGATATTCGAGAAGATATATGGCGTGCCAAAACATGTTAAGTTTCCAAAATAAAATTAACCTTCAAATCAACTATCCATGTCTCGTTCTTGCTCTCCCGACGAAACCCTAGACAAAGCTTGAAGAAGTTCAACAATGGTGGACACGAGGAAGAACAAGGTGCCTGAAGTATCGACGACTGAAACAACATCTAAGGAAGTTGAGAAGACAAAGATTGTCGAAGGAAACCATAAACCGGCGAGCGACAAAGCAGCAACAATAAAACAAAAATCTGCTATTGTAGAGAAGGTGTCTGTCCCGAAGAAATCTAAAGCAACTGTGGCAAAGAAGATGATTGTTGCAGAGAAAACAGGAATGGAGAAACCTGGGAAGGAGACAGCGACTGACAATCTGGCGAAGGAGAAACCTAGTTCTAAAAGTGTTCCTGCTCAAAACCCTAAGAAGCCGACTGCTTCAAAACCTACTTCGGTCAAGAAACCTGCAAAGAAAATGACACAAGAGGTAATCTCTAAAATTCTAAATCTATTAATGCGAGTAGTCCTAATGTGCCTGGTTTGTCTATGGAGGGTTCGATGGTGGTTTTAGAAAAGCCAAAGATTGTGGCTACGGTGCAGGGGGAGAGTTCTCCTGTGGTGAAGGGTGCAAGGGTGAAGATGGTTGCTCATAAGAAAACACCTCTAAAAGAGAAGTTTAGGGTTGTGAAACTTAGGGTAGTGGTTTCTGAATCAGATGATGATGTGAATGATGAAGTTTATGGAGAAAAAGGTGATGAGGATCTGGAGTCTACTGATGTAATTGAGGAATCAGACCCTGGATCAGAAAAAGATCAAGTTAAGTCAACAGATGAGTCAGAAGTTCATCCTGATGTAGAGGAGGAAGCTAAGGCTCCTGAGGAGAGTGTGGCTAAGCAAACAGATGAAATAGGAAAAGAAGTGAAGGTGCCAAACAATGACGAAGAAGAACATTCACTTAATGAGTCGAGCAAGGAAGCTGACTCACTTCCAGAACTGTATGATGTTGTAGATCATTATGTAGAAGAAGAGAGGATCTCTACAGTTGCGACTAAAGAAAGGGAAGCTAGTAAGGCAGATAAATCACATGAAGATGCTGAAATGAACGAGCCTACCCTACCCGACCCTACCCTAACTTCCCCTAATATTCCTGTCCATGGGTACCCTACACGCTTAGAAAAATTGCTCTACCCTGCCCTGTACTATTCATAGGGTCAATGAAAAATGATCTTACCCTGCCCATCAGGGTAGGGGTCACCCTTACCCTGTCCATTGCCGAACTCTAGTTCAATTCACTAAATTTTGACCGGACAACAAAGACAGAGTCAGTTTGAATAATTCTTATGTACGTAGCTAGTCTCACTCAAACTAACGATGACTCTTTTTCTCATTTATTCGGACGATCCTAGCTAGCTCACGCTCCTCGTGGACGCTTCCTAAGTTTTGGAAGCTATGAGTGCGCTGCAATCTAACAATCATCAGGAGCATTATAAACTAAAACCTACTTGATAAAATATGGATGCACGTACATAGATAACATTCCTTCTGATGGATTTGGTGATCAAATACGTGGGCGTCCTAAATGGGTTACCACTAAAAGATCGAAGAGTGTCCCGACAATACATCATGTTAAAGTGTACGATGTTACTATTAATTAAAACCTTAAATAGAGAAGGGTAGGGTGACGAAAGTATAGCTAGCGTTAGGTATCAACCAGTAGTCAACACTACACCAAACCATGCATGCCCAACCAATGATTTCAAGCCCTAAAGGCTTAAAGTACACTCGAAACATTGCGCATAAAAACTGGAAGTTTTATGCCACTACGCACTAGCTACCAAAAGTTTTTCTTGAGCTGCACTTGCAATGTTAGCCTATTGAGTAGGGTGAGCAAGTGAGGTGGGTATGTTTTGACTTATATGAATTTATAAATAATGTTTGGCATGAGATTCACTTTTGTGAGCCATAAACGTGGTCAAGTCATTTTCTCAGACTGAGCAGCATTTTCTATAAACAAAATGCTTAGTGGAAGTGTAAATAATGTAAGATTATTGATATGTAGCTAGGTGCAGGTACTACGCACTTGTCTCAATTTTATAACGTTCTAAAAATAGAGAAAATTGCCAACAGGGTGGTGACCTGTTGGTTAAAGAGTTTATCTTAAGATGGATGGATCCTTACGCCTTGGGTTCGAGTTTTGGGGCCATCAATTTTCTTCTTTCCTCTTTCTTTTTCTTTTTCTTTTCCTCTTCCTTGTTCTCTTCCTTGTCCCGACTCGCGCGTGGATGCCTTCCTCTTCACGCCTCGCACGTGATGTGTTCTTCCTCCTTCGTGGAGGCCTTCCTCTTCACACCTCGCTGATGATTTGGGTGGATGTTTGCGGATTCTTGGTAAATGTGCCAAACTTGGCATGCACTTCAGAAGTGGATAGATGTACTAGATGCGTTTGCGATCCGATCAAAATGTCTTGCTAAGAGCTTTAGAGATCAATATATATTTGTACTAAATGATAAAGTTCATATGCATTATAATGTTTCTAGTTATTGTATCCTCTCACTATCTAAAAAATAATAGAGAAAAGTATAGTTCGAAGCCTTCAATTATGGTCTTTTTCTAACATGCAATCGAACTATAAAAGTTTTGTAAGATGGTGGGAACTAGCAATTTACTTTTCAAAAGAGATGCACCGTCCAACGATGTTAGCGATTTCACAAACACCATTGGACATTGTTAATTCTCAGTTAACTACATTAGTTGTATTTGAATTTCTAAAAAACGGAAAAAATGAGAAGGAATTTAATAATAAATTTTTTGGAACAAGTCAAAAGTTTAAATACTTTTTAGACTCTTTAGAAATTTTATATTTTTCTTCTGTGAGAAAGGTTCAAATATAAAACTTAATCAAATATATTAACTGTATATCTGCCCATATGTTGACGCGTGTCATCTTCAGCCAATTAAAACACATGAGACTTTTTGTAAATAAAGAAATTTAAAATGGACTTATTTGATAACATATAGACAGGCATGAGGGTATACTAGGTCCTAAAAAAAACTAACACCGTTAAATCTTAATTTCTTTTCTGAACAAACCATACTTCAAAGTTATAAGTTAACATAAAGTGCACTTTATGTTGAAGATATATTTGGTGGGCTGGAGCTGGACATCCAGACACCACCCGGGCGACGCTGGGCCAAAGTAGCCAGACGCGCCCCAACATATTGGTTGCCTGCAGGTAGGCACCCCAACCCATACACAAGGCCCAAATTGGGAATTAATCCTTGCAGGGTTGTTGGTGGTGGGAATTGAACCTTCCACACACCCTTTAACATGAACCATATGGAAACATGTTAACCATATCCAATATGTTGGGGCGCGTCTGGCTAACTTGGCCCAGCGTTGCCCGGGTGGTGTCTGGATGTCCAGCCCCAGCCCACCAAATATATCTTCAACAAATCATCTGTTTCTATCACGAGTACGAAGCTCTCAAAACCCTCCAGTTCGAATTTCCACATTGTTGTTCTAAGTATGTAGCAAAGGCAGAATAGCAAGTTTGTATCAGTTGGTTACATTTCGAACATGAAGAGAAAAACATCTGACTCCAGTTCGGCTTTCAATACATTTTTTGTAGGTTCTAAGCTTTTTTGAAAGTAATGCTAATGCATGTAAGCAAATTGACAGAAATGTAGACTCGAAGTCACTACGCCATTCTGTTAATTATGCGACAGAATTTGATTGTCGTCGCTTAAAATTGTGTCGCATAAAATATTTTATCCGACACAAATCGGTTTCGGTGTCGCGTATATGTACTTATGCGATACACAATTACGCGACGTGCTTTGCGTGACGCGTTATTCAGCTAACGCGACAATCATTAAAGCGACGAAGCAAAGCATGTCGCTTTAAATGGTTTTCGCGACAAATGCTTATACGACGTCCAATATGCGTCGCGTATTGTTGTTTATGCGACAAATGTTTAAGTGACATGTATTGTATGTCGCGTGTAATTCAATACACGACATAGGTTTATGCGACATGCCAACGTATGTCGCTTTATTGTTTACTCTTGACGACTTCATATTCTTCACACTTCGTTCAAATTTGAATTTTAGACTTTATTTTTTAAGCGACACTTGGAACCAATGTATGACGCATAAACAAACGAAAAAATTAACATCAAAATCCTGTTATAGGCCCAACAATAATCTGCAGATACACAAATTAGGTCGTCCTTCTTCTACAAAACGCGAGGCACTCCTCTCGACCGTTTGTAGATCCACAAACGAATACCGCCGGACACAATCCGTCTCCCATATCAAGACCGTACCACAGCCGCCTCATTCATATCTTCTTCTTTATTGATTTTCATTTAAGGGATTCGGCTCAGGTCGCCGATTTGCAAGGCAACTTCCTTCAATGTCGATTGAGGAGATGATATAAAGAGAAACAATTTGATTTCATTTTGGAGATTTAGCAATTGAGATTAGATTCCCGCGGAGCATTAGCGCGCAGTTCTCACTACAGATTCAGGTTTGTATTTGTTTTTTTGTTGATCTACTAGCCGCTGTTGAATTTGGTTCGTGGACATAACTTCAATATTTAGTGTTATTTGAAATTGTTAATTTGATTAATTAATTAAGGATTGATTATCATGACCAGGTCCATTTTTGTTAGTCGAGCATCTTTGTCAAAACACATCTCAATTTCATTTTTCCAAAGCTGGAATTCGACGAAACCTGCAGCAAGTATACTTATATTGCTAGCACTTAAATGTGATTATAAGCTCTAGAGCAATGAAAAGTTATGTGCAAGTTTGCTAGGTAAAGCATGACTTAATTGTCCAGTGTATAGAAAAATTTATACTAATTTGATTTCACTGTTGAATGTATATATTTTTTTTGCTTCTTTGATAGCTAGTGATTGTTTGAGCTTGTTTTACTAATGTTTCCTTACAACCTTGAGTGCTTGAAAACTTATATTCATGCTTGCTTAATGCACCACAAGTGTACTGATTTAAAATATATGTTCAGCCGTTGTTTAATAAACCACAAGTGTGTTAGTGTGAAAAATATGAGCTAGCTAGTATGTGAGCTGTTTCATTTTGTTCCATTGTTAAAGTGTATAGACAATGTTGCTTGTTTTATAGAAAGAAATATCTAACACATGTATACTGTTGCTTGTTATACAGCAAGGATAAAAGTTGGATGAAACTACAAAGATACGACCCGCGCTATTTTGACGGGATTAATAACTTCATAGACTTTGTGAGACAGAACAGGCCCGAGACCATGCATTTGTGTCCCTGTACGCGTTGTAGATTGCATCATAGAAAGCTCACATTGGATCAAATGTATGCACATTTGATTCAGAATGGTATGATGATGGATTACACTACTTGGACATCACATGGTGAAGTTCGCACTGATCCTTCAATTTTCATGCTAAGGCAACAATACATTATGGAAAAGAGTCAGGGTACCATGTCTCGTAATAGTAGTTGTGATACTTGTCCGACAAATCCTACAATGGATATTCTTAATGATGCTTTCCCTTTTCGAGATATGCATCAAATGACCGATGTCGTCGATGATTCATTGGGTAAGGATGCTTATGAGAAGTATACTCAGCTTCTTGTAGAAGCTCAAACACCTATATTTGCTGGCAGCAATAAGAGTGTGTTAGACACCGTATTGAAAGTGATGCAAATGAAAGTGGATAATGGTTGGTCGGACAAATCTTGTACTGTTCAGATAAGGTGGTTCAAAGAGTTTCTCCCAAGTGACAATAAGTTTCTTGGTTCTTATCGAGATGTTAGAAGAAGCTTGAAGAATTTGGGATTAGGATATGAGACTATCCATGCCTGTGAATACGGTTGTATTCTATACTACAAAGAGAATAAAGATTTTGATTACTGTCCGGTGTGCCATGAGTCGAGATATGTATGTGTTGATGGTACTAGCAGGACACCAAGGAGAGTTGTTCGTTACTTTCCATTAACACCGAGATTACAACGTTTGTACATGTCTGAAACAATAGCCAAGGAGATGCGATGGCACAGAGAAAGACGTGTGAAATAGGGTCAGATTAGACATCCTGCTGATGGGGAGGCATGGCAAGATTTTAATAAGGAATTTCCGGAATTCGCCAGTGAGATTCGGAATGTCCGTCTTGGATTAGCGACCGATGGATTTAACCCATTTGAAGCACTAGGTGTTTCACACAGCACTTGGCCTGTTATGGTCATGCCATATAATTTACCACCTACAATGTGCATGAAAAAGGAATTCAACCTACTTACTTTGTTGATATCTGGTCCGAAGTCTCCATGAAAGTGTTTGAATGTGTTTATGAGACCATTAATTGATGACCGAAAAATGTTGTGGGACACATGCGTCATTACTTATGACAGGTACGATGGTTCATCCGTTCGTATGAAAGCAGCAGAAATGTCGACCATTAGCGATTTCCCAGGGTTGGGCATGTTGGGAGGTATGAAAACTAAAGGTTATAAAGCTTGCCCAATTTGTTTGGATGGTGTCGATGCTGAACATTTAGCTGGGAGAATGGTGTATCAAGGTCACCGCAGATGGCTTGATACGGATCATCATTGGAGGCAAGCCGCTGATAAGTTTGATGGAACAGTTGAGTTAAGGAATCCACCACATTCCCTTTCTGGCCATGAAATTATGGATGAGATATTTAGTCATGAGTTCCCGGTGCTTAGTTTACATCCAAATTTCAAGGCTTGCAGAAGTGGTTTAGAAAAGTTGTGTTGGACCCATCAGACTATTTTTTTTGAGCTACCATATTGGAAATATTTGAGACAACCATATTCTCTAGATGTCATGCACATTGAGAAGAATGTATTTGACAACATCATCGGCACAGTGCTTGGAATTGATGGAAAGATGAAGGACACACCCAAAGCACGAGAAGGCCTAAAACAACAAGGAATTCGTGAAAACTTATGGGAGAAAGAATCTGGACCAGCATTGAAGAAAGCCAAGGTGTCTCAAGCTCCTTACACAGTGTTACCAGATTGTAGAAAAGATATTTTTGAGTGGATTTGAGAAGCCAAGTATCCGGATGGTTATGCGGGAAGCTTAAAGAACAAGATAAGCATCACTGACAAAAAATTTATTGGTTTGAAAACACATGATTGTCATGTGATGATGCAACGTCTACTTCCCGTTTTTATCCATCCCTACTTGCCATATAGTATAGGTTAACCGATAATAGCATTGTCAAGATGGTTTCAGAAGCTATGTTGCCGAGAGCTGCGGAAAGATGACGTTTGTCAAATGAAGGATGACATCGTATTGATTTTATGTAAGTTAGAGATGATTTTCCCTCCAGCCTTCTTCACTATCATGGTTCACCTATTGATTCACCTTCCCGGCCAAGTGTTACTTAAGGGTCCCGTGCACGACAATTGGATGTATCCCATTGAGAGGTTACTACTACTACAAGTCTTTTTTAATTACACAGTAATATATCTTATATACTAATCATATATTCTTTATGCTGGCAATTAGGTCAATACAAAAAAAGCGTAAGGAACGCTCAATACCTAGAAGGATGTATAACTGAGCAGTACGTTGTGACTGAATGCGTGGTATATTGCAAGTTATACATGGATGGATCAATTAACATATCATTAGCCAGTAAGGGTACATCTTTTGAGTCTCAATTCAAATGCTCGGTTGTTTTTGATCTTGTAAAACCTATTGCTTATATGCGCAATTTTAAGTTGGACAAGCAACAACTTGAAATTGCACATCGATGCGGCATGGAACATTGCAAAGAGGCAAAGTATTACATTGATAAGCATGCAGAGAAATATTACAAGAAATTTCCAAATGGCACTAATGAAGCGCGTAAAAAGAATTTTCCTTCATACTTTTTGAAATGGGTATGCTATACATTTACTTTCCACACTTTACTTTTTTTGGGATAGACCATAACTTTGTTTTAGTTTTACTAACATTTGACTTAATCAATTATGCAGATTTTGGATCTCCAAAAACAAAAATCAAAGCATTATTCACCGATTGTACATATCTTAGCATGTTTACCACAAACACATACATGCTATTCTCAATGTTATGTCAACGGTGTGAAGTTCGTGGTTTGGGAACGTGATCGGAAGCTGAAAACTCAGAATTTTGGATTGATGGTTGAATCGGAAGACATGACTTACTATGGTATTGTGGATAATGTGATTGAATTGAAGTATGCTGATGGACTGCCTGTAGTTTTATTCCAATGCAGGTGGTTTAACACTGATCCAAAGGAACGGGGAAGCACTAGGAAAGATCATGGCCTTTTATCAGTTGACACGTCAACGAGTTGGTACGAAGATGAACCATTTTGTTTAGCATCAACGGCTAGACAAGTATTTTATTTGGATGATCCGAAGGAAGGCGAGCCTTGGAAGGTTGTTAATGTAGTCACACACAACGGTATATATAGTGAAAGTTTCATTGCGAGAGACGAAAGTAGTTTATTATTGTCACATGTGGTTGAACCGTATCAAGAAGATGTGCCCGCTAATATCATCTCAGGCAATATACCTATTAGCGGCATAGATATTGATATAGGATCTCTTCCACGGGAATTTCCACGTGAGCGAATGATGGCTAACGATGTGCTTGAAGATGCTGAGTCAACTGATTCAGAGGATGGTGGAATGTATGGATCAAGCGGCGAAGAAGATGAATATGACACAAGTGAAGGTGAAAGTGAAGGTGACTTGGGAATAAATGAAGGTGAAGATGACGCTAGCGAAGAAAATGAATAACTCCCTACTCACTTGAATGATTGTTATCACTTTGAATGTTTTATGTGATCAAAGACAAATGTTTGAATGATTGTAACTAGCTGAAAAGTTTCAAACAGGGATGTTTATTGTTTTGGCTTTTGAATGGTTGTGTTCAGGGGAGTCAATTTGTTTTTTCATGCTGTCAAAATCTTTACTGGATGTTTAAGTGACATATTTTAAGTTACTATGTTGCCTAATGTATGATACATGACTAATATTTTCTAGCCCAGTAGCTTATGTCCTGCTTGGCCCATTAACCGACATACAATTAGGGCATTTACCCCTTAGGTTAATCTCAACTTCACTTTACTCGATCCGCCGCTCTCATCTCTCATCTCGACTGTTCTCTCAAAACCTTGAAGCGAAGAAACGAAGCCTTGAAGCACCAATCGATTACCATGGCTCCTAAGACAAAGAAGCGAAGCCTTGCAGCGATTCAGGAGACTACTCGGCAACGGATGAAACTTTGCTCGCCTGCGTTGATTAAACCAGCCAAAGGATACAGCCCCGAACCCATCGCCAAAAGAGGGAAGCAAGCAAACCCTAACCCAGTTGCTGCATGTCTTTCGCCGACAGCTACACAGTCTCCACCGCCCAGTATCCCACCAGAAGTGAGATCGACCGAGAGGTTGAAAGCGATTATTCGTGGAATGGAGGAGGATCGAAAAGTGAAGCTGGTGAAGAGATCACACCCTAGCACCAAAAAGCAAGGCGCAGAACGCCCGATTTCGACCCCAAAGAAGCCCCCGAGTGCTGCGGCTTGTCAAGTCCGAAAGAGCCCTAGGCGAATGGTCAACGCTGCGGCTTCCACGAGTGCTGCCCCCCAATTTCTAGTGATACCCTCAGTCAGCAATTCAGTTTAGCCACCTGCTCAAACCCTTCCTATCTTGGTTCAGCCGCCTGCTCAAACTCTTCTAGTTTCAGCTCAGCCGCCTGCTCAAACTCTTCCACTCTCAGCTCAGCCGCCTGCTCGGTCACCAACATCCAATTTAAGTGACATTCCATTAGAGTTGATACCCTCGATCAGCAATTTAGTTCAACCCACTCAATGCACAAGTAGTGGATCACTGTCGCAAGCTAGTCAGACTACAAACAGTCAGCCTATGCATGCCAATGAAAGTGGTCCTTTTGTTGTGTCAATAGAGCAACTGCCACCATTTGAACATCCAGAACCGCAAGAGTTTGAGGATGATAGACCAACTGTTGATAATGTAGTATTTGAATGCCCGGAAGGAGATATTCCCGTTGTAGAGAATCCGCGGAGCATTAGGTGCAAGGCTAAGGCCAACACAGGTTAATTTCCTTTAAAGCTCCATTCATTTCATATATATAGTTGATATTTAATATAATTGAAATTATGAGATTGATATAGTTTGATATAGTTACTTTGTGTTTGCTGAATGTAGGAGATCAACCAGCTAGAAAAACTAGGGGTGTTGTCAATGGTCAAAAGGTGGCCAATTATGTGAGGGCATTGGGAACAAAGATAAAAGTAGAACATGGCCCGGAACATAATGGCCCTAGGAGCCATCAGCTGAGGAGTATGTTAACACATGAGATAGGGTCATGTGTGCGAGACAAGGTTCCATTGCTTGCACCAAGCTACTGTGAGCTTGAGACAGAGCATTGGGCCATTGTCTTCGATCATTTGACTGTAAGTACTAATTCCCCCTACTTCACATTACATATACTAGTGATTGTATTTTTACCCCATTAACAAACTTCTTTTTCTTATGTAGCCTAACTTTGTGCTCGACTTTGATGACACTTGGATTTGGAGTTTCATTATCCGAATAGCTATAGAAAGATACAGAGGCTGGAAGTCAGATTGCAAAGAACATTATGAAAAATATGGTGCTGAACTGCCATTGGAGTTTGTTGACCGCAAAGAGCAATGGCTTTGGCTAGTTGGGCATTGTAGGGAACCAAAAGTTCAGGTAATGCAATAAGTAATGGTTTTTTTGTTAAGTTACATTGCAGTTAGAGTATTATGAATAGACTTGATTTATTTCCAATGTTATATTTTATAGGCTGGGGGTCAGAAAATGAAGGAGGTGCGAAATGCTGTAGGTAGAACAAACCATCACTCGGGAAAGATCCCCTTTAGCCACCGAGCTGAAAAGCACACTCTCTCAAATGATAAGCCCCTTATATTGCTGCATATAGTGAGGTGTACGGCGCTGATGCCAGGGGAGCAGAAATAGCGGTAATATCCACAAATTTTAAATTGTTTTTATATTTTCCTACAGTCAACAATAAGTTACAATTGTTTACCTCTTTGACTTACTATTTTGTGCATATTGTGTATAGTATTTTGTGTGTAGCTATCACTGTTTTGCGGTTGAGTTGTTGTATTTTAGTTGCTTAACATGATTTGTATCTCGGTTGAGTTGTTTTATTTCAATTGTCATGTGTATACTGATGCATATATGTATTTATCATCCTCTAGAATTTGCAATTGTTTCTCTCTTAGAGTCTGTGTATTCTTCATTCAATGTTTCTATAATACGCAAGTATTGGTCAGCTGGTATTATATAACTTGGTTTCTTTATTTACTATCCTTAACAGTTTGACATTGATGTTTGTAGGAAAAAATGAGACAGCGCGTGCGTGAAATGATGAGTGACCAAGAGTCGGATGATCCAGGAGCCATAGATGATCCTCTACCAGTCAGTACTCAAATTGAAATAATAAGTCAGCTTGTGGGGCAGAAGCATGGGACACGCATTTCTGGTATTGGGAAGTCCTTGGCGCGAGAGCCGCTGCCACGAGGAGGAGCAAGAATTGCATCGGACACCATTCAATTAACAGAGGAGCTTCGTAAAACACAAGAGGACATGGCTAGGAAATTCGAGGAACGCATGGAAGATCAGGCTAACAAGTTTATGGAGCATATACGATTGCTCGAGGAAATGATCAAGGGGGGATCCGGAGCCATGGATAGCATTGCCTCGGATGGAGCCACTAGTTTTGTGCCAGCTCGCAAGGGATGAAGTCCAAATTTGGGGATCTAGTTTCGGGAATGTTGCCCAAGTCCGATTTGAACTTGTGACTTGTTTACTTTTTTAAACTACCTGCTGCTACTTGTTTTGTGCCTTGGTAAACATTACCATGCGCAAAGTATTTTGGATGTCGTTAGGGTTAAACATTTACTTGTTCCCTTTTTGATTGCAATGTACGGCAGGCTTTTAAAATTTCTGTGTTAAAAACATTATGTCCAAAGTACAATTTATATGACATGAGATTCTCTAATACAAACAAATGTTTTGCTTTTAGGCAATAAACAATCGCTATTTATGTGACACGGTTTGCTTATATAGCACATATTTAGACCTTTTAAGTGACATAGTTTCTAGTCTTATGCGACACGCCTTTCTACCTTTCTGCCTATAGTGCCTATGTCCTCTAAACCTTCTTACGTGACGCGGATACCTTTAGCTGACTCAGGTGGCATAGATCTTATGCGAAACCATATAACCATATGGCAAATATTATTCATGTAGCCTAAATGTTTTTATGCGTCGTCCGCAATTTTAAGTCACGTGTGTCGCTTAAACTTTAAGCGACAAACACTGAAAATGTCGCATAAACGGTTCCGCTTTAACGCGACATCCCGAAAAAGGGACGTCGCTTAAACCCTCATGTCACAAGGATTAAGCGACGTTACTAAAGCGACATGATGTGTGTCACATAGGTCTTAAGCGACAAAATTTGACATTAAGCGACGACTTTTTTGTTGTCGCTTAAATACAAATCTGGCGTAGTGAGTTAGGGTTACTGTACCATACGAGTTGCTCAGTTTTATTTGACCAAACTTAAGTGTTTTACTGAACATTAACTACTAGGATTGAATATTTACTTGTAAGTCTGAACATTATGTATTTATGATTGAAGAATCATATATGTTGCTAAGTTTCTACTATTGCATACGAGTTGCTGATTTATGTCTGTCCAAGCTTGTGTGTTTTCCTCACATCAACTATTACGACTGAACATTTTCTTTTAAGTCTGAACATTAAGTATTATGGTTAATCAATCATATAGGTTGCTCTATTTCTACTATAGCATACTATTTTCTAAGTGTTTGTCTGACCAAACTTGTGTTTCACTGAAGATAACTGCTATGACTGAACATTAAGTGTTATCCTTGACCAATTACTTTTATATATGAGATAATGAGCAAACATATATAGGTATATTTACATCAGTTTGTGTGTATGTGACACGCGTCGTTGTACCCGTCAAAAAAAAGATTTATAATTCCGACTAGCAAGTGGTAAGTCGGGTTGTAACCACAGAGATCGGTATAAGAATCTATTCACTAAGTAAGAGCGTGACAATGGGGCGGGGGGGGGGGGGGTTGAAATTCAACAAGTAAGTAAAAACGCAAGCAACAATGATCACTTATCAAGAGAGCAATCGTTACGCAGATTCAAGTATATAATATCAAAGAGCAGTGCAAGCTGGAACCTTCGACTGTGATGCAAGACTAAACCATTGACCAAACCGTTCTGAATTCTAGTGTTCTACAACTTAGAGCTCCCCGCTAGGTTGCACTCCCCGTTCTTATTATAGTACTTAATCTCGCGCTAGCGATAATCAAGACCCTAACTCGCTAGAGTTGCATGAAGATTTAAACAAGTTGTCCTAGGGTTTTTAATCCTAGTGGTTTATTACTCGTGTCCTAGTTTACTATCCCCGCTAGGTTGCTAGTAAACTTTGACAATCGGAATCAACAAACAAACAGAAGCTCCCCCGCTAGGGTTCCACTTATGCTAGCACATCAATTCCATAAACATTGCATAATAATATAATGCAGAACATAGAAATCAATATAGGTCTCAAGTCAAAACATCACAATGTCAAGTTCTAGCCTACACATATGAGTTTAGCTACTCATCGCGAAGGAATACATCATCAAGTTGTTTGAATAGAATGAAACGAAATTACTAATGATGAATCCTCCACCAACTACAGCTCAACTCTAACACTTGAATCCAGCAACGAATCCACGCTCAAGCTTCTTCTCCTCTCTATTTCGTCAAGAACCAACTTTTTTTAGGGTTTCGTTCATCTTATTCTATTTATATCCTTACCGAGAATGCAAATCCGAAATTAGGAAATTTCGACTGCCAGCTGTCACGCACGGACGTCTCTTGATTTATATTCCGCGGAGGTCTCAACAATTATGGAAATGCAGAAGACCTCTGCGCCTTTAATGCTTCAGCCCTCCGTGGTTTTGCGCTCGCACAAATCAGACCAGTGGCATGAAAATAGTGTGCGTTCGCATGGCCCTGACCAGGTGTCTTCCGTGGACGTCTCTTGCTTTATTATTCGCGGACGTCTTAACAATTAAGGAAATGTAGAAGACCTCGGCCCATGATATTCTTCATACGTCCGCGTGATTCATTGACTCAGACTTCGAGCATACCGGACTTTATTTCTTTCCACGCCAAACATCATCAAATAGACGCCCTTTAGCCGATATTCCTTCCATGGTCTCTGAATGTACCTGCGAACGAAAACTACACACATGTAGTGAAATAATATACAGGCAACCACTAAGAGACGGGGTTTTAACATATAAAATAGTCGTACAACTACGACTCATCAAACTACCCCACACTTGAACTTGTTCGTCCCGAACAAGAACAAAGCCATAGAACGAATTACAATGTACTAGTCATGCTAATCCTTACATCTCAATCTCAAATCCAGCAATTAATCTTATCATGCTTAAGATTCTAACAATGCGAGTATAGATAGATTTTTCAATACTTGTTACCTCGCGAGTTGCAATCCAAACGACCTTGGATGATTGGGAGATAGTCCCCTATAGGTACCACGGACATTGCATTCTTTTCTGAGTTCTGGTCTATTGAATCGAGTCAGCGGCTTTCTCTAACACATGATTTATTCACTGCTTTCATACCGTTGAGTCTTGAATTCTTTAACTTGTATGGACTTTGATAAATGACACATCTTTGCTTGAATCAATCAGATTTCTGATTTTTTTTCTTTTTTTCTACTGATGGTTTGCCTTCGGCTTTTGAATTTGTTTCTTGTCCACATAATCATTTGCGCCCTTGAACCACTCCAATCATAGCCTTCGGATAACAGCATAGGAGTGCGTCCCGCTCTTTTCTCATCCTCGTCTTTTCTGCATGAGGCAAGGTAGGGGTTACCCACCCATTCCCAGCTACTTCGACTAGAGATGGATAGTTCGTTTTCTCTGTCCCGTCACCATTTCGAACGCATGAATAAACTTGTATAACTTGGTGACGGAGCTACTCTCAGGACTAGGCTAGTGAAGCGTCAACCTCCACCGCTTTTCTCAATCATCAGAACCAAAAACTCAGAATTTCCTGCAATTTGCCGTACCTTTCTAGGACATTTCTGTCAACTCCACATCCCTGCATATCACAACTCACAAGAACGAAGCATCGAAATTTTTTGAAATTTTGCATTTTTAGTCAAATGAGCACAATAGTCATAAAAAAGCTGGAAATAAGATTTCGACATATCAGAAAGCATAGCAGTACATCATCAGTTCGTCACGAATTCATCAAGACACATAACATGCGAAATAAAAATTTAAAACAGACACGACACACAACTGACTCTATAACATCCCACCCCACACTTAAATTCACCCGTGTCCTCACGGTACAACTCAAGAGATAAGATGGACAAACAAAACAGACTCAAATAAAAATAAAAGACAATAAATAAATAAAAATGAAGGAACTGGTACTCTCCTAATACTCTGGTGGTGGTGGTGGCTGCGATTTTACCCTCTGCGATGCACCGCAGACGTCTCTTAAATTAGCTTTATTGTTCAGGCGTCCACGCAGATATTTAATAAGACGTGCGCGAATTGCACTGATGTAGAATTCCTTTCTTCATTTAATCACCTGAAACCACTAGAAATAAAAAGGACATGCACTCGGGGCGCATTATCAGATTCCTAATTCCACTAATTAACCTACTCCTAACATGATTAAAATAAAAACACACACCGGGTTGCCTCCCGGTAAGCGCCTTTGTTTTACGTCCTTGGCTGGACATTACCTCTTTAGGGATCACAAGTTAGGATCCCAAGGCTGCTCCAAATCAAACTTACCACTCAGCGTGCTCCTCTCCTCAGCACTTCCATGAGTTAACCGTTTCTCAATGCTCAGCCCGCCATCAGGTGGCTTCAATCTCCAGTTCTTTTCTTTAGGTGTCCACCGCTTCTGCGCAGCCACCCCACACTTTTGTTTCTTAACTCGCTTTTCATCTGGTGGGTGTGTTTTCCTTGTTACCTTCAGCTGCTCACTGACACCCTGAATCACACGCAGCGATTCAGCAGTTATAATATTAAAACAAGTCTTACCAGGTATCTCAGATGGTTTTCCCGCACAAGGCTGGTGGTCATCCTCAAATACATGAAACTCAGCCATCTTGCCACCATATTTGAGCATTATGGTACCCTCAGCAACATCAATCTTTGCCTTCGTCGCAAATAAGATAGGTCGTCCTAGAATGAGTGTTGGTGACTCCTTAGTCTGGGTGTCCTCCATCTGCAAGACATAAACATCTGCAGGCACAACAACTTCACCAACATTCAAGGTTAAATTCTCAAGCAAACCATAGAGATGAACACATGACTTGTTGCCTAACTCAATAGTTAACTTGATCGGTTTCACCGGTCCAAGTTTCAATGAATAATATAGATCATAAGGCATCACATTAATAGACGCTCCCAAATCAATCAAACAGTGGGGAATAAGCGTGTTACCAATGCCACAGGTCACCGTGAAGGCACCTGGGTCTCTAGTCCGATTGGTCCTTGTTGCTCTTGCTCCAATTCTTGCATTTGTGCGTTGGTTTTCGTGTCCTCATACCCCTTCCGTTGAATTTCATCGTTTATAGCTTTGTGACGCTCAATAACCTGCATGGGAAATGGCGATGGCACAAGAGGGTTAGAATTCAAAATTTGGAAATCACTTACTTGGAATTCCGCGCACGTCTCCTGATTATCTTCCGCGGACGTCTCTTGATTTTGTAGTAATTCATAAGGCGTCCGCGCTTTAATTGTTGAGACGTCCGCGTTCTCCACTGAGGTAGAATCCAAATTTTTCTCTTTTTCTTTTCCTTCAGCCTTCATCTCCTCTTCATCCTTTATCACGATCACACTCACATTTTGCCTTGGATTGGGGATCGTTTGTGAAGGCAGCTTCCCTTTGTCTTCACGCCTTTCGTATACATCTTTGGCAATTTGAGACACTTGCTTCTTCAGCTCATTAACGTCTACAGCTTGTTGCACCATCTTTTCAGTGAGTTCTTTGAACATGCCTCTCACTTCATCCCTAAATTCCTTGATCGGGCTGTCTTCTCCTTGTCTGATCTGTGGTGGTTTGTATGGCTGCTTTTGTGGGTACGAGGATTGCCTCGCATCGTAATTGTTGTTCCTTTGCCAACCACCATCATTTTGCCTTGGCTGCCATTTGTTGTTGCCTTGATATCCATCATATCTCCTTGGTGGCAAATCTCCCTTGTTCATGTAATCCACTATATTCACGTCTTCTGTTCTTTCCTGAAACACAGCGTTATCATTATTTATTGAATTAAAAGTGGACTTGTTTACCTTACACTCCACTTGTTGATTGCTTTGTGGTTGTCGCGTCATCATTTGAGCCATCATATTCTTCAGTTCCTGCAATTCAGAATGTACATTCACGTTAGCAACTGGTGCAGGATTATATGTTTCTTCTAAATACCTTGTGCTCTCGGCAACTTTCTCAATCAACTCCCATATCTCCTCGGGATACATGTCAAGGATAGACCCTTGAGCGGAGGCATCTAGCATTCTTCTTTCCATGAGAAGCATCCCATCCATGAAGTATTCAAGCAGCATCCTCTGTGGGATTCCATGATTCGGACAGTTCTCCTCCAATCGCCTAAACCTCTCCAGATAATCGAACAATGTCTCTCCACGTCCTTGTCTAAGCATAGAGAGTTCCTTTCTTGTTTGAGCCGCCTTCGAATGGGAGTAGTACTTGTCCATGAACTTCCTTTGCATTTGATCCCATGAAGTAATCGAACCTGAAGGCAAAGACATTAACCAAGATTTAGCTTGACTTTCTAAAGAAAAAGGAAATGTCTTTAATTTAAAAATATTTTCCGGAACCGATGCTGTTTTCATGAACATGCAAACTCCATGAAATTCCTTCAAGTGCCTTAGGGGGTTCTCATCGGGCATTCCTCCAAACTTGGGCAAGTGGTGTATCACCCCACTCTTTATCTCGATGTCCTCTGCGTCCTCATCCAACCTAATGCACCAAGGTGCCTCATCAATAAACGGCGCACATACTCCTCTCATAGTGCGTCCCAAATCCCGACGCCTAGCTAACTGTCCATAATGGTTTCCTCCACCGAGGTATTGTCGATCCAACTCATCCTCGTAATCATCGTAATTCTCGTGTCTAGCTGCACGATGTCTAGCAAACTCATTCACAAATTGCTGATTTCTGGGGGGTGGTAATCTTTGATTAACAGCGGGCAATCCTTGCCCCTGTTCTTGCATGTTGTCTCCTTGTACACTACTTCGCTCTTCATGATCACGTTCAATACTTCTCTGTGACATTGTTACTTAAATAGAGAATAATCAAGTGACAAAGTAAAAGACAATAAAATAAAACTAAAAGAAATAAAAACTTAGTGAGATTCTTCGTTACCAATCCCCGGCAACGGCGCCAAAATTTGACAGGCGTCGTTGTACCCGTCAAAAATAAGATTTATAATTCTGACTAGCAATTGGTAAGTCAGGTCGTATCCACAGAGATCGGTATAAGAATCTGTTCACTAAGTAAGAGCGTGACAATGGGGGGGGTTTGAAATTCAACAAGTAAGTAAAAACACAAGCAACAATGATCACTTATCAAAAGAGCAATCGTTACGCAGATTCAAGTATATAATATCAAAGAGCAGTGCAAGCTAGAACCCTCGACTGTGATGCAAGACTAAATCATTGACCAAACCGTTGTGAATTCTAATGTTCTACAACTTAGAGCTCCCCGCTAGGTTGCACTCCCCGTTCTTATTATAGTACTTAATCTCGCGCTAGCGATAATCAAGACCTTAACTCGTTAGAGTTGCATGAAGATTTAAACAAGTTGTCCTAGGGTTTTTAATCCTAGTGGTTTATTACTCGTGTCCTAGTGTACTATCCCCGCTAGGTTGCTAGTAAACTTTGACAATCGGAATCAACAAACAAACAGAAGCTCCCCCGCTAGGGTTCCACTTATGCTAGCACATCAATTCCATAAACATTGCATAATAATATAACGCAGAACATAGAAATCAATATAGGTCTCAAGTCAAAACATCACAATGTCAAGTTCTAGCCTACACATATGAGTTTAGCAACTCATCGCGAAGGAATACATCATCAAGTTGTTTGAATAGAACGAAACGAAATTACTAATGATGAATCCTCCACCAACTGCAGCTCAACTCTAATACTTGAATCCAGCAACGAATCCACGCTTAAGCTTCTTCTCCTCTCTATTTCGTCAAGAACTAGCTTTTTTTAGGGTTTCGCTCGTCTTATTCTATTTATATCCTTCCCGAGAATGCAAATCTAAAATTAGGAAATTTCGACTGCCAGCTGTCACGCGCGGACGTCTCTTGATTTATATTCCGCGGAGGTCTCAACAATTATGGAAATGCAGAAGACCTCCGCGCCTTTAATGCTTCAGCCCTCCGCGGTTTTGCGCTCGCACAAATCAGACCAGTGGCATGAAAATAGTGTGCGTTCGCATGGCCCTGACCAGGTGTCTTCCGCGGACGTCTCTTGCTTTTTTATTCGCGGACGTCTTAACAATTAAGGAAATGCAGAAGACCTCCGCGCATGATATTCTTCAGACGTCCGCATGATTCTTTGAGTCAGACTTCGAGCATACCGGACTTCATTTCTTTCCACGCCAAACATCATCAAATAGGCTCCCTTTAGCCGATATTCCTTCCATGGTCTCCGAATGTACCTACGAACGAAAACTACACACAGGTAGTGAAATAATATACATGCAACCACTAAGAGACGGGGTTTTAACATATAAAATAGTCGTACAACTACGACTCATCAGTATGCCTAAGCGATTTTGAGCTTGTGTGAGCAGTTATACTTGAACAGTAAGTCTTAAAACTGAACATGTGTACTTAAGCTTGAATAATATTCATTATGTTTGAATACAGAATTGTCGTATAAAAGGTATTTCGATTAATGTTGAACATATGTGTGGCTTATAAAAGGTCTTTCACGACGAATATTGACGACCTATATGTCGCATAAACATTATGTAGCGACTAATATCGAATATATGATTGTTGTATATATATAATTACGCGACTAATATTGAACATATATATATATATCGTATAACAATGAATTCGCGACCACTATTGGAAATTTAGTTGTAGTATAAATTAGCTTACGCGGCCAATATTGAACATTTAATTATCGTATAATAGTGTATATGCGGCATACATGACAACTTACATTATGGTTTAAATTGACATATAGGACTAATATTGCAAACAATGGATTGTCGCATATGAATACGAGACCTAAAATTATTTTCATTCTAACGAAACACAAAATAGAATCCTGCAAACCAACAACAATATGTCCAATGAAACACAACAAGATCAAACATTACACATAAGGGTACAACACAACCACTTGTCCAGGTGTGTACCCATCCAAAAAGCACAAAAGTTTTGCATATTATAATTATACCAAACATCAATTATTGAGCAGGCCCATAGCTTACCGCGCCTTCAGAAGCATTTTGGCTTGTGAGATTAGCTGATCCACCTCAAACCACTAAGTCCTCCAGAATACGTATCCTCTCCTCAAATGCAGCCTTCATTTCATGGAACTCGTCTTTTTGCTTTTGAAGTTCAACTTTCAGTCTAGAGTTCCTTGCACCCCCTCTAGAGAGGCGTGGTCTCTTGAAGGCGTTACCAGTCCCGGAAACATAAGTTCCACGCTGCTACCCCAACACTTCGGTCATGATATCAATCTGAGTAGCGACTGGGAGAGGTTCATGATCATCGTCGAGGAACTTTTGTTCAGATTCATCACCATTTTGCCCCTGCAACACTTGACGAATCCTTTCTTGCATCTTTGCCTACATGTACACATTGAAAAGTGTAAATAAAATGACAATAACACAACGCATAGTTTCTGTTTAGGACAGTACAATGTAACGGTGAACATTAAGATTTCCCAGATAAAGTGGACATGAATTACATGAACACGACCCAAATAATTGTTAAACTTGAACATGGCACATAAAAAGAGCAAATGTTTCACCAAGATAAACATGGCAGATAATATTTGCCAACATGTTTCACAAGAAGCACACATGAACATATAAAAATAGCTAAACATGTGGCTATATGAACTAAACATGAACATATTTGCCAAATTTGCTGAACATGTGCAACCAAACATGAACATATATAAATAGCAAGTACATGGGAAGGATTAGAAAGAAACTCACGGCAAGGGCAGCACCGGCGGGATCACCAGAATAGACTTGGGAGTACGTGGCTATATAGTGGGCCTGTTCTCCCTTGTGCAGCGAGTGTTGCAGCCCTCATATAGAATGTGCATTTTCACCTTGGTGGTTCATTCTATTAACCTTATTGCGCACGCCTGACATCGTCTTACCCTTCTCCTATTATAATAAAAATTATACAAATTAAAGAGTACTTATAAACTACTGCATAATTTTAAAAAGATATAAATAGAGCAAATAACTAACAGAAAATGTAATGGTAATTCAAGTGAATGCCTAGCCTGATTTTTGGGTTCGCTAAAGTGGCCCTTAAGCCATTCCCACTGATCAGGCCTATCCACAAACTCCCTAGGCGTTACATCATGGCCATTTTCTAGGTAGAAAGTTTTACAGTTCAATTTCCAGTCACGATACCTCTCCGCGGTTTTCTTGAAGATGTGATTCAACAGCTGGTCGTCATTTGATTCAATAACAAAGTTTGGCTGCAAAGAAGAGAATGAATATGGTTAAAATTTTGTAGACAAATATTGAATTGAATGGAAAATTTAAAAAACAAAGTACTCACTCTTAGGTGATCATACACAATACGACGATCCTTTTCCTCAAGCTTCCTAAATGAAGAAGCTAGCATTGGAACCTTATCCCTCACAACACAGCCAATCTCGTGCACAATAAGGCTCCCTACTTCTTGAGAAGCCGGCTCAGTACCGTCAGCTAAAAACTCTACCTTGATCGGATTGCCTTTGTTATGGGTCTGCTTATAACTGGCCACCTTTGATCCATTCACAACCCCACATACCTTCCTCTTCCCTCCAAATGAATCCTCTATTATAGAAATATTAAGCGATATAGTTACAACTACCTAAACAACAATAACAAACAATGTAACCAACTACCTAATTATCAAATAACAAACAATATAAAAAAATTATTACCTGATTCTACGAAACATGAGCTCTTGCATCTAATGCTCAGAATGTTAGCCAAATTGTCTTTGACATCAAGATCATCATATGATGCACTGTTATTGAACCAGTACATTGATTCAAAATTTGGAGCTGGAGGTTCTGAAACAGGCACTAGTGTAGGTTCTGGAGGGTGGGATATGGTAGCTGGTGGTGGAGGAGGAGGTGGAGGAAGGTTGTGGCATTGGGAATTAGGTCGACCGACTGACTTTTTGTAAAGACCTAAGGGACCTATGGGTGCAAATGAATTCTCTTGTTGGGTCTGCGGTGGATGATTGTTGATGATAACTTGTGGTTGAGATGTAGCAGGCGGAGGATGACTGCTTGTGATTGTGGTTTTTCTATGTTTCTCTGGTGGTGGGTTCTGAATTGCAGTGGTGGTGGTATTTCTTTTTACTGGAATAGCAGGAGGGTCTTTTGGTGGGCCTGACTCGGGTAGGAATTATGGTGGTGGATTCTGAGCAGCCGTGGAGGCAATATTCTTTCTTCTCGCAGGATCAGTAGCAGGTGGTTCTGACTCGGGCTGAGATTGCTGTGGTGGGTTTTGACAACAGCTCTTTGCTTTGCGCTGAGGAGTGTGATGAACTGGAGGACGGTAAGGTTTCTTCTTCCGCGGTGGAATTCCTTTGGTCGTAAGAGGTGGAGGAGTACGAATTGCATCCAGTTTCTTCACCCAGCATTGCATGGAGGATGGCTTTGGACGGCTCCGTCTGCCTTACCTCAAGACCCATCGTAGGCAACAAATTAGACCTTTCGAGTGATGGCGGTGGAGATGACAGCTCTAGCGACTCAGCATACACAATACCGGAGGTTAGCTTTGGCGGTGGAGTCTTCATTAACTTCGTGGATGGCCGACAGAGTGAAGTAGATCGGAGTTTCATCATCGGCCTTCGACTGTTAACTTTGACATTGTCTGGACGTCTGGTAGGTTTTGTGTTATTCAATGTTGCCATGATTTACGAGATTCGGGCGAATGAAATGAAAGAGTTCGACGAAATGGAGAAGTTTCAGGATCGGATCTGGACGGAATGGAAGAGGAGAGTGAGGACAATTAGGTTCGGCTTAGAAGGGGAGAGTTAGTTTCGGATGAGAAATGGAAGAGAGAAGGGGTTTCTGGTTTGGGCCTTGGATATTTGGGCCAAGCCTTATTATTATGAGACCTGTTTGTCATGAAAATGTCGCTTAAAGCTACCCAAAAAAAATTGAAACTGAAATTTCATTTCCCTCCAATCTAAAAATTGCTTTTCCCGCAAAATGAAATAGTATTAAGCAATGTTGTTACCTAAATTTGTGACGTAAACTATACAAAATAGAAACAAAACACATCTTCGACACAACATTATTTTCATCAAAAACTCTCATCATCACAAGTTTTCATCCCAATAAAACACAACCTGCATCAACAATATGGGTGAAGGTCATCATCAGAAGGTGTGTCTTGATCCATTGCATAATTGGACTGCGCCATTGAATCATCACTTTCATCGTCACCTCCCACTTGATCATCTTTCTGTTCAATGAACATTTCATCATCTCCATCACATAGATTATCATCATCATCGTCCTCTTCATCCAAGTACAATTGCCTCCTCGCTTTGGGAACTTGATTATCAATATTGTCGTCATTCGAGTTAAATTGAGCTGTGGGTTGTACATCGCTTGTAATGTAAGCGGGCATTTCATCTTGATAAGGATCATCTTCTTCGGTATTTGCTATTTCAGTTTCATCTTCTCGTGCAAGGGAGCTATCACTATATCCCCTCTATGTGATACAACATTTACAACCTTCCAATTGTCACCCGCTTTTATATCACCCAAGTAAAACATTTGTCTTGCAGTAGTGGCTAGACAATAAGGCCAATCTTCATACCAAGTTGTGGATGTGTCTATAGAAAGAAGTCCATCATCCCTCTTTGTGCTTCCCCTCTATTTAGGATTGGTGTTAAACCATGTGCAATCATCTTAAACCATGTTAAAACTACCACCGACATTCCATTTGGGTATTGTAACTGAATAATGTTCTTTATAATGCCATAATAAGTTAATTCACCGTCTTCGACCATCACACCAAAATTCTGAGTCCTCTTCTTTCGGTCCCGATCCCAAACAACGGACTTGACACCATTAACATAACACTGAGAGTAGCACGCATATGATTGAGGCATGCGTGCTAAACTATGCAATTCGGGACAATATGATTTGCTGCACTCCGTTTCCAAAATGTCCATATGTGGTTCAAAAAGAGAAGCATATAGATAGGTTCAATTAAATAAAGTAGATAAAATGAATAAAGTAGATACACAATTTAGTATTCATACCCAGCCACGAAAGTATTTGATAAAAATGCTTAACACGTTCTTTCTTCGATCGGTTTGGGCATTCCAAGGCAAACTTTTCATCATGTCTTACAATATAATCCTTTGCTTGTACACAGTGTTCCAAAACGTACCAATGAGCCATATCAAGTTGTTTCAGACTCAACTTGATCCTCGGACAATGACCACTAACCTTAATTAGAGGTGAGTACACGTTCAGGACATATAATTTAGCATCGTTTGGTGATTCAACCTCAACATGATCGTTCATGTACAATTTACAATACATTACACACTCATGTGTGATGTATTGCATAGCGATGCATCCCTCTGGATATTTGGCATTCCGAACAGATCTCTTAAACTCACCTAATTGCCTGTAAGAGTAATAAATCGTATTTAGTTTACAAGTAAAAGGGAACATTAAACAAAAATGGTTCACATAAAGAAAAAGTTGTAAACCTCTCAATAGGATACATCCAACTATAGTGTAAGGGTCCCTTAAGCATAACTTGATCTGGAAGATGTATTAATAGATGCACCATGATGGTGAAGAAAGCAGGAGGAAAAATCACCTCCAATTTGCATAGGATGCTGACTATTTCACCTTTCATTTGCATTGCGTCATTGACCTTCAACTCCTTACAACATAACTTCTAGAACCATCGTGATAATGATATAAGGGGCTCGACTACATAAAGTGGCAAATATAGTCTAATGAACACCTGAAGTAGACGCTGCAACATGACATGACAATAATGAGTTTTTAACCCATTAATTTTTTTTCTTCCACATTGATTTTGTTCTTCAAACTACCGGCGTAGCCATAAGGATACTTAGCATCTCTAATGAATTCTAATATCTCTACCATCTCATTAGGTAAAACGGTATAAGGTGCTTGTGAAACCTTATCTTTTCGAGAAGATGACCCTATCTTCTTCTACTACAGTTCCTTACGAATCCCTTGTTGCTCCAAACCTTCTCAAGCCTTAACATCATCTTTTGTCTTACCTTGAAGACTGAGAATAGTAACAATGATGTTATCAAACACATTCTTCTCTATGTTCATTACATCCAACGAATATGGTTGTCTCAAAGTGCTCCAATAAGGTAAATCGTAGAAAATGCTCACATGAGTCCAACACAACTTCTCCTTATTCACACCTCTAGATTTGAAATCTGGGTGCAAGCTAAGTATGGGATACTGATGGCTAAATACAGAGGAAAAAACCTCTTCACCTGTTAATGAAGGTGGGGCATCTCGTAATTCAACTTGCCCATTCAACTTAGTAGTTTGATGCCTCCACGAATGATTCGTATCAAGCCATCTGCGGTAGCCTTAGTAAGACATCCTCCCCGCCAAATGTGTAGCATCAACATCATCTAAACACATTGGACAAGCTTTGTATCCTTTAGACTTTAAACCTCCTCACATTCCCAAACCCGGGAAGTCACTGATAGTCCACATCACTGCAGCTTTCAAGTTGAATATGGATCTTTCATGTCGATCAAATGTGTGTAATTCAACTTTCATGTCCATGGATCTTTCATGTTGAATATGGATCTTTCATGTCCATGATATATTCAATCCATCTATCAAGGGGTTACATGAACACATTCAAGCACTTGCCTGGAGAATTTGGACCCGAAATCAACATAGCAAGAATATTAAATTCCCCATGAGAAGTCCAAGTCGTTGTGTGCATAATGATGAAGCCTCAGGCTCTACTTCCCCATGAGAAGTCCAAGTCGTGTAGTCTTGCATTATACCATTGCGAAACAAATGTGTTTGGATTTCATCCAATGACAACCTCGCATGGTGCAACCTACAATGCTTACATGGACAGTTATTTGTAGTACTCCGGGGTTTGTATTGTTTCACGAAGTCTATGAAAGCCACAATCCCTTGTGCAAAGCACGGATCACATTTGTCCGACAAATTCATCCAATTCTTGTCCATGGTTCCTATATTAACAAATATGAGATAAAATTAGGGGAGTTATTTATATGCAAAAGCAAAAATGCAATTGGCGTTGCAGGGGCACAATGATGCAGTAAAAATGCCCAAAAATCCTAAAAGTTGCTGCTCATACATGTTGCCCAAATCCTATCTAGCAGGGGGACCATTCTACTCATGAGTTTTTGCAACAAAAAATGCTGCTATTCCTCATATATTGTTGATGCTTGCTCCAACAGCTAGCATGGACATTTCTGACCAAATCCCATGTGTTTGCGCCTGCTCCAACCCAAATCTACAATACCATGTTGCTGCCAAAAACTACCTAACTAACTACTACTCCAAACGCCCAAAGCAGAAAACAACGTACAAGTTGCTGCTCCAAAACATCACCCACACAAGCTAGCAGATCCAAAATTTATGGTTCTGTTGCTGCTTTCCCCCTCTAACTCACCAAAAACAACCCCAACAGACCTGCGTTGCTGCTCTCCCTTTACTCATCCCCAAAACTTGAACGTACACTACTTCAACAAATAATGCATCAGCTATATAGAGTTTTAACTCCAACAAAAAAGTCTGAAAACAAATGGAATGAAAAATGACAAGTATATGAGAATGTAAGTTTTATACCTTAAAAAGTGTGCCTTTCACATGAGGATCTGACCAAAAACTTATGAAAAAATACTCCATGGAGCTGTAGAGGATGTTCTTTGACAAATGGGGTCATTTGCTGATGGGTTTCAGACGATTGAGGTATGGCGGGGGTTGTACTTGGGTGTTTTGTTCTGCATTTAATTTTTACGTTTATGCGACTTACTTTAGACACAAACGTCGCGTAATCCACAAATGGTAAATCGCCCTCTTTAATGCCGAGTAAATTTGAAACTTAAAGGAGGTTGGTCATGCCAACGCCTGCTTTGGGGATATAATTTGTATGATTAAGCGACATACTTCCAGTTGTCGCTAAATTTAAGTCGCATGAAACAATATGTAATGTGACATAAATTTTGTGTCGCTTAAAAAGATGTCGCAATACACCTATTACGGGATATATGTTACGTGCCACTAAAGATTAAGTCGCGTTAACACCTTAATGTGACAACATGTTTTGCGTCGCATTAAATTAAGTCGCATATGTATTCTATTTCGACAAACATGTCAAACCTTAGTCGTATAAACCCATTGATGCGACAAATCTATTGCGACAAGGTTCAAAGTTTGTCCCGTAGGATGTAAAATGGTTTAGTGTGTTGATTCTGATGGAGTTAAAGAGGACAGTCATGGTGATGCTGATGTTGAAGGAGAGTGTAGTAATTTTGTAACCTTATTATCAGGATCGAATCAGATTACTAGCAATAAACCCTAAGTTCAATTCAATGTCAATTAAGCCCTAAGATTGAGAACTTAAAGTAAAGACAAGGAACAACCGGATTTTATACTGGTTTGCCCCTAGGTGAGGGGTTAATCCATGTTGGCTCACTGCCGGAGCCTCGTATGCACTATGGGTGGCCAGAATCACACCAAGATTGCCCGGAGAGGATTACACGTGAACAGTACAATGAACTCAATCGATTCTCGCACAAATGACTACCGCTTCACTCAATTGAACGCCGAACTGCTCGCCGGATGCCGCTGAGTCAAAGCCCTCTATCAATTCTTCAAGACGGTCACGCTTGGAGGTCGAACGGAAGAGAAACGAGTTTGCGAATATGTACCCTAGCTTCTGTGCTTTGAAGCTTAAATATGCCCGCCTATTTTGCCAGATTAAACCGCATCCGTCGGATCAAGCTAATGTCCTTCTAATCTCAGCCGTCCATCCACAACGAACAAAACCAACTTACAAATCCGGATTCCCGCCATGATGTGGCATCCTCCGATTCGTCGATATTACTTTCCCTTGGCTACGAGCTTTGGGAATTGAGCGATGGACAGTAAGCTTTAGCGATGAGCTCGGATACTTCTCTAGAATTAGCGACAGCATCTTCTAGACAACATCAACGACCCCCTGGACTTTTAGCGACGACTCCTGTAGAAGCCCAGAAATGTCTGCTTTATTTCCAACTATCCTCAACCTAAAGCAGACATCTCCGACTGCTTTAGGCTTTCACTCCACTCCAACCCACCCCAAAAACATGCATACAAGACTTACCCGGCCGATCATTGCCACACCTGCAACACAAACAACTTAAGATATATGTAGCAAGTCCAAGCATAGTCTGAACTTGCTAACTGTCACAGGCTTAGTCCCCATATCAGATGGGTCAGATTCTGTTTCAATTTTCGGCAACTTCACAGCACCTTCACATACATTATCTCGAATAAAATGGTACCTTACATCTATGTGCTTAGTTCTATCATGAAAAACAGGATTTTTACAAAGGTAAATGGAAGATTTACTGTCTGAAAATATTGACACAATACTGTTAGTTAACTCAGCCTCCCTAACCAAACCTTGCAACCAAATCCCTTCTTTAAAAGCATCACAAATAGCCATATATTCAGATTCAGTTGTTGACAAAGTAACAATGGATGGTAGACCAGCTTTCCATGAAATACAATTCTTTGCAAAGGTAAAATAATATACAGTAGTAGATTTTCTACTATCCTTGTCCCTAGCAAAGTCAGCATCTACAAATCCAACCAAGTGAAGCTCATTACATCTCTTAGAATATGACAGTCCAATATCCAAAGTGCTAGCTATATATGCAACCAACCATTTCACAGCAAGCCAATGCTCATATCCAGGATTACTCATGTATCTACTTAAGACTGAAATAGCATAGGACAAATCAGGCCTAGTACTAATCATGTCATACATTATAGACCTAATGGAATTAGTATAAGGAAACTTTTCCATCTTAACCTTCTCAGATTGTGTAACAGGGCATTGAGATTTATTCAAATCAAAATGTGTAGGGAAAGGCAATGAAACAGTTTTACAATTCAAGTCACCAAAGCTAGATACTAATTTCTATAAGTAATGCCTTTGGTGTAGTTTAAGTGAAAAACTGTTTCTATCCCTTTCAAGTATCATGCCCAAAATTCTTTTAGCATGCCCAAGGTCCTTCATGTCAAAAGCAGAATTCAAGTCCTTTTTCAATGACTTAATTTTATCCATGGATTTACATATCAATAGAATATCATCAACATATAGCAGCAGGTATATAGGTAGACCATCAACAGATGCAAAATAGAAACAAGTATCATACTCACTTCTCTTAAAGCCAAGACTCAACACAAACTTGTCAAACTTCTGATACCAAAGTCTGGGACTTTGTTTCAGACCATACAAAGACCTCTTAAGGAAACACACATGTTCAGGGTATTTTTTATCAATATAACCTTCAGGATGTCTCATATAAATCTTTTCATCCAAATCACCATGTAAAAAAGAAGTTTTTACATCTAGTTGTTCTACTTCAAGGTTCAAGCAAGCAGCCAAAGATAGCATAAGTCTAATAGTTTCAAACTTAACTACAGGTGAAAAGATTTCAGTAAAATCAATACCTTCCCTTTGTGTGTATCCCTTAGCCACCAATCTGGCTTTATACCTTAGAGGTTCCTCCTTGGTCAGTCCCTCCTTTAATGTGAAGATCCACATGCACTCAATAATCTTTTGAGATTTAGGTAAAGGAATTAACTCCCAAGTTTTATTTAGCTTTAGAGAATTAATCTCATCATCCATAGCAGTCTCCCATTTTTATTTCCTTCTTGAAGTCATTGCCTCCAAATATGTTTGAGGTTCAGATTCTTCCTTCAAGTCTTGAGCAGCAACTAGTGTAGATAGAATTAGATCAGCATAAGCATATCTAGGTGGTCTCCTAATTTCCTCCCTCCTAGTTCTATCCCTAGCTAACTGATATTCTTCAGATTCTGCTGGTTCTCATCATGATGCTCCTCCACCTTATTGTGGTCATCTTCATTACCTTGTTCACCTTTTGGTTCATTGCCTGATTCTTCATGAGGAATTTCAGGAGCATGCTCAACTACTTGCTCTATATCAGGTTCTTCAGGAGGATTTAAGGGAGTTGGGCTTACATCTATAGGGACAGGGGAAGCTGCTACATCAGGGGAATTTCTAAGGCTATTCTAAGGTTTCTCCTTACAAGGGAAACTATCCTCATCAAAGGTTACATCTCTACTAACCAAGATCTTCACTCCTCTAGCACCTCTATCCCACAACCTATACCCTCTTGTTCCCAACTGCTTCTGGTATCCTAAGAATACACACTTAATGGCTCTAGGATCCAACTTACCCTCCTTGTTGTGTGCATAAGTAGCACAACCAAACACCCTTAATTCTGACAGGTCAGGTGGCTTACTACTCCGCAGTTCCATAGGGCATTTAAACTCCAAAGCTCTATTAGGACTCCTGTTAATCAAATAGCAAGCAGTATACAAGGCTTCTCCCCAAAAAGACTTAGGTAAACCAGATGTAAACAATAAGCATCTCACTTTTCAAGAATAGTTCTATTCATTCTTTCAGCAACACCATTTTTTTGAGGAGTTAGTCTAACTGTTTTATGCCTAAGTATACCATTTTCTTTACAGAAATTGTCAAACTCAGCATTACAGAACTCAAAGCCATTATCAAAACTAGAAGTTTTCACATTAGAACTACATTGATTTTCCTCTAACAATTTCCATTCCTTAAATTTCTGGAATGCCTCATCTTTGGTTTTAAGCAAGAAAGTCCAAACTCTTCTAGAATTGTCATCAACAATTCTTAAGAAACATTTGTTTCCTCCATATGTTAACTGGGCATCAGGCCCCGACAAATCAGCATGTAGGTAGTCTAAAATATTTTTACTAGCATGAACACCATCAGTAAATTTCAGCCTGTGTTGTTTAGCTAAAACACAAGGTTCACAAAAATCAAGTTCACTGATTTTCTCCTTACCAAACATACCAGCCTTAAACAACATGACTAACCCTTTATGACTCATATGCCCAATCCTCAAATGCCACCTTATTGTGGACTTTTTATCTGCATCAACTATGTTAGCCTCATGCACACCCTTATCACGGAAATAACCATCCAAGTAGTATAAACTGCCATTTTTCTTTCCACACAGAACAAGCTTATCAGATTTAAACACATTCATGGCACCATTTTTAACAGTATAAGAACATCCCAAATCATCCAAAACACCAAGAGAAATTAAATTTCTCCTCAGATCAGGAACATGTCTAACATTGGTAAGAGTGACCATCTTACCATTTGACATCTCTAATGTGACTGAACCTTGACCCTTTACCTTACACACATTATCATTCCCCGTGAACACAGTCTCTCCACTACAAGACTTGTAGTTTTGAAACCATAACTCATGAGGACACATGTGGAAGGAACAGCCTGAGTCAAGAACCCATTGGTCACTTATGGGCTTATCAGTCACATTGAGAACTTTAGGGGAATCTGTGTTTTGGTCCTTTATAGCAGCAAGATTTGTTTCATTGTTTTTTGTTTTATTCTTAGCAAGGAACTTATGATAGTTTCTTCTAAAATGGCCAACTTTACCACAATAATAGCATTGTCTTGGAGGTCCCTGATTTTTAAAATCCTTTTTTGGGGTCAGTTTTAGGCTTATTTTCAGATGATCCATTACTAGCATGTGACTTACCCTTATATGAATTAAACTGGCCAGACTTTGTTTTGACAAACAAGCCTGGCCCAGCTTTGGACTTAGAACCCTTAAGTTCCATTTCTCTAGTCCTCAAGGCTATACAGAACTGATCAAAAGAGGGGACAGTTCTAGTATATTGAAAAGCATCCTTGACTACTTGGTAAGTATCAAGAATAGAATTCATTAAGATCATAATAGTGCTCGTATCATCTAAGGCATGAGCAGTTCCAGTCAACATCAAAGTCATCTTCAAGAAATCATCTAAGTTATCATCAATAGACTTATTTGGATCCATTTTAAAAGCAAATAAAGAAGCCTTTAAAGAACTCAGATTCGGTGTGACTTGATTTTTACACAGGGTTTTCAGTTTATCCCACATTTCAGGAGGAGTCTTTAGGGTACATACCTTCCTGATAATATTGTCACTAAGACTAAGTATTATCAGATTGTATGCATTGGCTTCAATGTCCCTCTTCCTCTTCTTTTCATCCTCAGTCCATAGTCCAACATATTTCTCCAAAGCAACTACTACTTTGTGATGAGCCAGTAGAGCCTTCATCTTGATGCTCCACACTTGATAGCCAGTCTTGCCATCAAATGGCGCTATCTCTATTCTCCCAGTCCCCATGGTACCTCACAAACAAAACCAGAATGCAAGAGTATCAATAGGCACAAGCAAGAATTACAAAGTAGAGAAACAACTAGCAATCAATACAAGCTCTTGATACCACTGTAGTAATTTTGTAACCTTATTATCAGGATCGAATCAGATTACTAGCAATAAACCCTAAGTTCAATTCAATGTCAATTAAGCCATAAGATTGAGAACTTAAAGTAAAGACAAGGAACAACCGGATTTTATACTGGTTCGCCCCTAGGTGAGGGGTTAATCCAGTTTAGCTCACTATCGGAGCCTCGTATGCACTATGGGTGGCCGGAATCGCACCAAGATTGTCCGGAGAGGATTACACGTGAACTGTACAATGAACTCAATCGATTCTCGCACAAATGACTACCGCTTCACTCAATTGAACGCCGGACGCCGCTGAGTCAAAGCCCTCTATCAATTCTTCAAGACAGTCACGCTTGGAGGTCGAACAGAAGAGAAACGAGTTTGCGAAGATGAACCCTAGCTTCTGTGCTTTGAAGCTTAAATACGCCCGCCTATTTTGCCAGATTAAACCTCATCCGTTGGATCAAGCTGGCGTCCTTCTAATCTCAGCCGTCCATCCACAACGAACAAAACCAACTTACAAATCCGGATTCCCGCCATGACGTGGCATTCTCCGATTCGTCGATATTAATTTTCCTTGGCTACGAGCTTCGGGACTTTAGCGACGGACAGTAAGCTTTAGAGACGAGCTCGGATACTTCTCTGGAATTAGCGACAGCATCTTTTGGACAACAACGACGACACCCTGGACTTTTAGCGACGACTCCTGCAGAAGCCCAGAAATGTCTGCTTTATTTCCAACAGAGAGAAAGGGGACATGGATGGTGATTCTGATGTTGAAGGAGTAAAAGGGGACATCGATGTTGATGCTGAAAGAGTTTAAGAGCACAGTGGTGCTGAAGCTGAAAGAGTGGAAGGGGGGAGTGGTGATGGTGAAGGAACAGAAGGGGACAGCGGTGGTGATGTTGATCAGGATATAGAGGATGGCGAAGGAGATGGTCATGATCCTGAACATGATGATTCCAACAGTGGACTTCAGATTGTCCCCAATTGGTCAAGTGCGAAGACCATAGAATGACAAAAAATAGTTTCTGGAATTCAGGCAGGAGGAACTCCACTTATACTTAAGGAGGTCATTGATGGGTTAAGTAAGTTCAACAAGTTGTTATTGCTTCAATGGGTTTAGGACATATTTTGGACTTAAAGATAGAGAGGTTACCAACAAGACTATCATCGAAAGTCATTGATTGTTTTGACCCAAAGAGATGCAGTTTAAAGGTTAACTCCGAGAGAATACAAATAGATGAATATGATGTGCGCAGTGTTTTTGGGATGGATTTAGGCGGTGAGCCTCTCATACTAAAGACAAAGAAGAATAAAGCATTGAAGAAGACATGGCTGGAAGGATTCGGGATAACCAGCCAAGGAACATATCCAAAAAACACACATATTGCTCAAAGATTGAAAAATACACAGGTTGTAAACAATTGGTTCAAGCTGGACTTCCTCGTCCTATTCTACTCGATTCTGATATCACCAAATGGTACCACTTATTGTCTGACGTTGTAGATTTTTGCATGCAAATAAATGCAATAGAAACTCTAGTCAAAAATAATTTATAAAACCGGTAATACCGGGTTGAACCTATAGGAGCAAGCCAAGCACATGCACTATATAAGATTGTGTTTCTATTCGGCTATTTGAATCAAAATGATGAAGGTGTGTATCGAAATCCTAAATGGTAAGTAATTAGAGATAAATGTGATTAAAAGGCATTTCGAGGGGTTACTCCCCTCATTGGCATTCCCTAATGATCACGTATACAAAATTGAGCGTTTCATGGTGTCAAATAGTCTAGAACCTAGCTTAGACTAAGGTAGACCAATTTTCATGTGAATCTATTCTTAGTCAAGCCATCTTAATTAAAATCTCACTCCATCGAGATGTTGATTAACTCTATAGCCTTTATTATCCTTGGAACAATATCTCTCAAGATAATAAATGCGATAGGCATAAAATACTAGTTCACTTCAATTCCATGCATTTACCGTCGAAAATACTAGAAATGATCATTTTCACTACATCCAAACCTTCACTAAGGTCCATCGATACTTAGGTCAAGATTTAAATCAACATGTTACTTAGGCATTTCATCAAACACTTGGTAACATGTCAAAATAAAGCACTTAGAGAAAATGAATTTAACACCATGGATTATAGAATCAAATGAGTATACATGATCATAGAGTACCAAGGAGGGTCCAAAACCCTCAAAACACAAGAACTACTCACACATCATCATTATACAAGTTTTTAATACAAAACAACAAGAGGGAGAAAAGATGAGTAGAGAAAACCCAAGTGGTAGATGGTGAGCAAGGTCTAGATTCCTTCCTTGATCTTCTCTCCTCTCCCAAGCAATCCTTTGATGATGGTCAGCCTTCCATAGCCTTTTCTTACCCTTTTTTTCTCTAAAAACCAACCCCTCTTGGTCAAAACCCTCATTTTCAATTTATAGGCTCGAGCTAAAAAATTTGGTTCAGGAGTGCTGCTCGGGCGTACTCGGGCCTCTGAGACATGTGTGGCTTTGGCTGAGATGCGTACACGGATGAGTACTGTGGTAGGCAAACTCGCAGGCAGACTTGTACTCAAGCGAATACTACTATCTGAGGGTGCTTGGTGCAGGGGAAGCTGGTACTCGGGCGGGTAAGGCGTCGTACTCGAGCGTGTGATATGGTGGCGGGCGTCGTCTGATGCGTCAAACTTAATATTTATATTTCCTGTGTGAAACTAGTAGGTGGCAAGCAGAGTCGAACCCAAGAGAGCTGGTTGTTGAAGCTGTTACTGAAAATAATTAAAAGGGGGGGTTTTGTGAGCAAATATTATAAAGGCACAAAAGAAAATAGCAAGAAGAATTCAATCAGAGAGAACATTAAGCTTAGGATTTCTGATGAGCCGTATTTATACGACTCATAGAGTCATTAATTCCCACCATTTCATTCACTTTATTATGCGAACAGTTACTTTTTAGTGTTGTTTCGTATTTCAGGTGATTTGGAAGCTCTAGGAGGAATCGTGCTTAAAAGACGGCTTTTGAAGCCAAAAACATCGCAGTGGAAGAACGGAGCCAAAAGAGGGCCGTGAACAGTGTTTTTCGGCTCGTGAACAGTAACTCAGCGTGAACAGTAACTCCGCATGAATAGTAATTCCGGCGTGAATAGTAAATCCGGCATGAATAGTATCCGGGGTGAACAGTGATTTCGGGCCGTGAACAGTACTTCGGGGAAAAATCCAAATTTCATGCTGAGTCCATTCGCACGTCCAAAGTCCAGCAGCCCATTTTGAACAGGCTGTCGTCGGTACCTGTGCAAAAACAATTTATAATCTCCTCACTTCAGACTGTGGATTAGAACAGCGGTAAGCAAGGGTCGAACCCAAGGGAGCTAGATGGTTACTACTTCGTTCTGTAATGGAGAAAAACAAGAAACTAGAGTGAAAGTATTGGTTAGTGAACACTAAGAAGGCACGAAAATTGCTGGGGTTTTATCAATCAGAGAAGATATTCAGGTTAGGGTATTATTCAATTGTGACTTGGTTTTATCATTGATTTCTAATTATCGTGTTTCTAATTCCTAAGTGTGGTTACTTCCATTCCAAGTTATAACCTAAAGTAGTGTCTTTCCGGCCGCCTACACCACAATTAAACCTAATAATTCAATACTCCATTCCAAGATATATCGAATTAGTGCACTACTTGTTAATAGCTCTCTAGTATCAACAAATAGCAAATAGGGGAGTTGAATTGATCAGTTAAGCTTTGCCATTCCAAGCCTCCACTTAACTTCACAATTCAATCCAAATAATGAGCACAAACGATTTAATCGAATAACGAAACAAGCATTAAGATTCAAATCTCAAAAACATAAGTCACAATTATTTAACCCTAACCCGAATATGGGTTTTAGTTACACATAGTCATAAGGAAATAATGCAGGGAAATAAAAGGGAAATAACAACTTCACTGATGACCGAGTAAACAATAGAGCAAGGCACGGCTGAATGAGCGGATGGACTGGCGAGCAAGGGCGGCGCAACAATGGTGGCGGGCAGAGGTGGCCTCGCCAGCTCAGAAGGATGTAAAGGCGAATCCGCCTGATCTTTGGAAGGTAGAGCCGAATGGACAGCTAGAGGAGCAGTATGGAAGAACAGAAGGAGAGGCCATGCAGAAGTATGACCTCACACGCCCTTGGGATCCTAACTTGTGATCCCTAAAGAGGTACCGTCGAGCCAACGACGTAAATCAAAGGCGCTCGCAGGGAGGCAGCCCTGCACTTTTCATTTTCTCATATTATTTGCTATTTATGTTTATCTGAGTCTTGAGTCTTTTCATCACATTGTACTTGGGAAAGAAGATGATCTTCATGCAGGGACAGAGGCGAACGTATCATAGATGTTAGCAAAAGACTGTATCCAGCATGAGTAGTTCACACTTTGAATAAGTTGCGTCGAGAAACATGAGCGTTTAAAGATTCTGTCACAAAGACTTACGAGTCTAAGGAGGTTGGGTTTTAAGTGAGACCATTGTGACTCCTCCAACCTCCTGGGAATCTTTTATTCGTCTTAATGTCATCGACACAGACCTTTCATCGTATGACGAACTCACGCTGCGATACAAGCTCCAATGGTGCTCTTCGAGGACTCACAGGAGAATTATCAGTCGTCTCTGATTGTCACGCACGCACGAGGGAATTGCTTGTCCTTACTCCTTTCTTATTTCCCTTTGTTTTATTTATGCATGCATTGTGAGTCTAGATTTAAGTCGTGCCGTGAGGACACGGCTTATTTCAAAAGTGTGGGGTGGGAGAGTCAGTTATCGAGTCAGCACGTTTATTTCATGCACCCTGCACAGAGTCAGCACGTTTCGAGTCATTTTTAAAATTTTTTGTACATGATACTTCACTATTTCCTAGACTTGCAGTATTGGATAGTGATTAGGTGAAATAGATATAGCCGATTTTACATGCATGTCTTTGGTGAAAATTGATTTGTGCGACTAACATGTGATCTTAAAATTCTGCATGCCTTTGTCAGTTGAGATAAACAGGGATGTGGAGTTGATAGCAATGCCCTAGAGAGACTTGGCAGATCGTTCAAAGGCCGAACTCAGGATATGTGGTTATGTGGAGTTCGTGGAGGCTAGCACTTCGAGGCAACATAGTACGAGTCTGCTCCGCCGCTGCGGTACCCTTTGCGGTTGGTCGGGACGGGAAAACTTCACACCGTCCAAGCTCTAGTCCAAGTAGCCGAGAAAACAGGCAAGCGACCCTTGACTTGACCCGTGTCGAAAGGACGATGATGAGTAAGAGCAGGAAGGTTTCTAATCCGAGTAGCCGGGAAAATAGACGAGCGACCCTCGGCTTGACTCGCGTCAAAAGGAGGAGAAACCACGGTTCGATCAAATCACAATCCGCACTACAAAGCAACAAATTCACAACCATCGTGATAGTCCACACGTCTCATGTGACAGCATCATTGAAATTCCAAATCAGATGACACTATAGCTGGCCGAAAAGCACTCAACACTTTGAAGCTCGAATCAATCACGTGCAAGAAAAAGCGGCAAAGCATAACCATATAGCAGCGAGTTCGAGTCCGAGAATGAGGGTTCATGGGTCTAAAAAGGGCTATCTCCCGATACATCCCAATTGGTTTGCATCTCGACTCAAAGGTAACACGTATCATTAACCCCATGTTTTTCGCACGATGATATTAGTAGCAAGCATGCATAACTGGCGAGATCTATAGTAGCTTAATTCATGTCCATGTAGCTCGTCTAGGATGACCGAAGCATTGTGATGTTTACATTAGTCGTTCCTCTTATGACCTAGTTCTTGTTCGGGACGAACAAGTTTAAGTGTGGGGTGGTTTGATGAGCCGTATTTATACGACTTGTCGAGTCATTAAATCCCACCATTTCATTCACTTTATTATGCGAACAGTTACTTTTTAGTGTTGTTTCGTGTTTCAGGTGATTTGGAAGCTCTAGGAGGAATCACGCTTAAAAGACGGCATTTTCATGCCAGAAACATCGCAATTGAAGATCAGACCAAAGGAGGGCCGTGAACAGTGTTTTCGGCTCGTGAACAGTAACTCCGGCGTGAATAGTGATTCCGGCGTGAATAGTAACTCCGGCGTGAATAGTGATTCCGGCGTGAATAGTAACTCCGGCGTGAATAGTGATTCAGGCGTGAACAGTTTCCGATGAACAGTAATTCCGGCCCATGAACAGTACTTCGGAAAAAAGTCCAAGTTCCAAAGTCCAGCAGCCGGCCCAATTTGTATGCGACGCTAGGGTTTCGTAGCTTTATCACCAAGTTAGGGTTTCTCAAACCCTATAAATACAAGAGATCCCGCAGTCTTCAAATCATCAGAAAATCAGAGAGAAATCTCATCACACAGTTCTCATTCGACTCCTCTCCTCTGCCCGCCACCATTGTTGCGCCGCCCTTGCTCGCCAGTCCATCCGCTCATTCAGCCGTGCCTTGCTCTATTGTTTACTCGGTCATCAGTGAAGTTGTTATTTCCCTTTTATTTCCCTGCATTATTTCCTTATGACTATGTGTAACTAAAACCCATATTCGGGTTAGGGTTAAATAATTGTGACTTATGTTTTTGAGATTTGAATCTTAATGCTTGTTTCGTTATTCGATTAAATCGTTTGTGCTCATTATTTGGATTGAATTGTGAAGTTAAGTGGAGGCTTGGAATGGCAAAGCTTAACTGATCAATTCAACTCCCCTATTTGCTATTTGTTGATACTAGAGAGCTATTAACAAGTAGTGCACTAATTCGATATATCTTGGAATGGAGTATTGAATTATTAGGTTTAATTGTGGTGTAGGCGTCCGGAAAGACACTACTTTAGGTTATAACTTGGAATGGAAGTAACCACACTTAGGAATTAGAAACATGATATTTAGAAATCAATGATAAAACCAAGTCACAATTGAATAATACCCTAACCTGAATATTTCCTCTGATATTTACACCTTAGCAATTTTCGTGATTTACAATTGTTTCACTAACAATTACTCTCACCTAGTTTCTTGTTTTTTCTCCATTACAGAACAAAGTAGTAGCTATCTAGCTCCCTTGGGTTCGACCCTTGCTTACCGCTGTTCTAATCCACAGTCTGAAGTGAGGAGATTATAAATTGTTTTTGCACAGGTACCGACGACAGCCTGTTTGCGTCGAGAAACATGAGCGTTTACAGATTTTGTCACAAAGACTTACGAGTCTAAGGAGGTTGGGTTTTAAGTGAGACCGTTGTGACTCCTCCAACCTCCTGGGAATCTGTTATTCGTCTTAATGCCATTGACGCAGACCTTTCGGTGTGCAACAAACTCACGCTACGATGCAAGCTCCAATGGTGCTCTTCGAGGACTCACTGGAGAATTATCAGTAGTCTCTGATTGTCACGCACGCACGAGGGAAGTGCCTGTCCTTACTCTATTCTTATTTCCCTTTGTTTTATTGCATGCATTGTGTGTCTTGACTTGAGTCGTGCCGTGAGGACACGGCTCATTTCAAAAGTGTGGGGTGGGAGAGTCAGTTATGAGTCAGTTATCGAGTCAGCATGCCCACCACACAGAGTCAGCACGTTTCGAGTCATTTTTTTAAAATTTTTGTACATGATTACTTCACTATTTCCTAGACTTGCAGTATTGGATAGTGATTTGGTGAAATAGATAGAGCCGATTACATGCATGTCTTTGGTGAAACTTGATTTGTGCGACTAACATGTGATCTTAAATCATTGCGTGCCTTTGTTAGTTGAGATAAACAGGGATGTGGAGTTGATAGCAATGCCCTAGAGAGACTTGACAGATCGTTCAAAGGCCGAACTCAGGATATGTGGTTATGTGGAGTTCGTGGAGGCTAGCACTTCGAGGCAACATAGTACGAGTCTGCTCCGCCGCTGCGGTACCCTTTGCGGTTGGTCGGGACGGGAAAACTTCACACCGTCCAAGCTCTAGTCCAAGTAGCCGAGAAAACAGGCAAGCGACCCTTGACTTGACCCGTGTCGAAAGGACGATGATGAGTAAGAGCAGGAAGGTTTCTAATCCGAGTAGCCGGGAAAATAGACGAGCGACCCTCGGCTTGACTCGCGTCAAAAGGAGGAGAAACCACGGTTCGATCAAATCACAATCCGCACTACAAAGCAACAAATTCACAACCATCGTGATAGTCCACACGTCTCATGTGACAGCATCATTGAAATTCCAAATCAGATGACACTATAGCTGGCCGAAAAGCACTCAACACTTTGAAGCTCGAATCAATCACGTGCAAGAAAAAGCGGCAAAGCATAACCATATAGCAGCGAGTTCGAGTCCGAGAATGAGGGTTCATGGGTCTAAAAAGGGCTATCTCCCGATACATCCCAATTGGTTTGCATCTCGACTCAAAGGTAACACGTATCATTAACCCCATGTTTTTCGCACGATGATATTAGTAGCAAGCATGCATAACTGGCGAGATCTATAGTAGCTTAATTCATGTCCATGTAGCTCGTCTAGGATGACCGAAGCATTGTGATGTTTACATTAGTCGTTCCTCTTATGACCTAGTTCTTGTTCGGGACGAACAAGTTTAAGTGTGGGGTGGTTTGATGAGCCGTATTTATACGACTCATAGAGTCATTAATTCCCACCATTTCATTCACTTTATTATGCGAACAGTTACTTTTTAGTGTTGTTTCGTATTTCAGGTGATTTGGAAGCTCTAGGAGGAATCGTGCTTAAAAGACGGCTTTTGAAGCCAAAAACATCGCAGTGGAAGAACGGAGCCAAAAGAGGGCCGTGAACAGTGTTTTTCGGCTCGTGAACAGTAACTCAGCGTGAACAGTAACTCCGCATGAATAGTAATTCCGGCGTGAATAGTAAATCCGGCATGAATAGTATCCGGGGTGAACAGTGATTTCGGGCCGTGAACAGTAACTTCGGGGAAAAATCCAAATTTCATGCTGAGTCCATTCGCACGTCCAAAGTCCAGCAGCCCATTTTGAACAGGCTGTCGTCGGTACCTGTGCAAAAACAATTTATAATCTCCTCACTTCAGACTGTGGATTAGAACAGCGGTAAGCAAGGGTCGAACCCAAGGGAGCTAGATGGTTACTACTTCGTTCTGTAATGGAGAAAAACAAGAAACTAGAGTGAAAGTATTGGTTAGTGAACACTAAGAAGGCACGAAAATTGCTGGGGTTTTATCAATCAGAGAAGATATTCAGGTTAGGGTATTATTCAATTGTGACTTGGTTTTATCATTGATTTCTAATTATCGTGTTTCTAATTCCTAAGTGTGGTTACTTCCATTCCAAGTTATAACCTAAAGTAGTGTCTTTCCGGCCGCCTACACCACAATTAAACCTAATAATTCAATACTCCATTCCAAGATATATCGAATTAGTGCACTACTTGTTAATAGCTCTCTAGTATCAACAAATAGCAAATAGGGGAGTTGAATTGATCAGTTAAGCTTTGCCATTCCAAGCCTCCACTTAACTTCACAATTCAATCCAAATAATGAGCACAAACGATTTAATCGAATAACGAAACAAGCATTAAGATTCAAATCTCAAAAACATAAGTCACAATTATTTAACCCTAACCCGAATATGGGTTTTAGTTACACATAGTCATAAGGAAATAATGCAGGGAAATAAAAGGGAAATAACAACTTCACTGATGACCGAGTAAACAATAGAGCAAGGCACGGCTGAATGAGCGGATGGACTGGCGAGCAAGGGCGGCGCAACAATGGTGGCGGGCAGAGGAGAGAAATCTCATCACACAGTTCTCATTCGACTCCTCTCCTCTGCCGGCCACCATTGTTGCGCCGCCCTTGCTCGCCAGTCCATCCGCTCATTCAGCCGTGCCTTGCTCTATTGTTTACTCGGTCATCAGTGAAGTTGTTATTTCCCTTTTATTTCCCTGCATTATTTCCTTATGACTATGTGTAACTAAAACCCATATTCGGGTTAGGGTTAAATAATTGTGACTTATGTTTTTGAGATTTGAATCTTAATGCTTGTTTCGTTATTCGATTAAATCGTTTGTGCTCATTATTTGGATTGAATTGTGAAGTTAAGTGGAGGCTTGGAATGGCAAAGCTTAACTGATCAATTCAACTCCCCTATTTGCTATTTGTTGATACTAGAGAGCTATTAACAAGTAGTGCACTAATTCGATATATCTTGGAATGGAGTATTGAATTATTAGGTTTAATTGTGGTGTAGGCGGCCGGAAAGACACTACTTTAGGTTATAACTTGGAATGGAAGTAACCACACTTAGGAATTAGAAACACGATAATTAGAAATCAATGATAAAACCAAGTCACAATTGAATAATACCCTAACCTGAATATCTTCTCTGATTGATAAAACCCCAGCAATTTTCGTGCCTTCTTAGTGTTCACTAACCAATACTTTCACTCTAGTTTCTTGTTTTTCTCCATTACAGAACGAAGTAGTAACCATCTAGCTCCCTTGGGTTCGACCCTTGCTTACCGCTGTTCTAATCCACAGTCTGAAGTGAGGAGATTATAAATTGTTTTTGCACAGGTACCGACGACAGCCTGTTCAATTTCTATTGTGACATGTTTATCATCGACTGCTTAATATCAAATCTCAAGTTTCTAAGTGTGAAATTTTGGCGAAGGTAATATCCTAAAGTATCCCGGCAAAAGTGATACACCACAATCTAACCCGGCAAAGGTGCTAGACTTCTAGCTCTTTCCTAAACACAATAATCCGGCAAAGGTATTATTTAATCAAGGTGTTACGATCTACGTTTATGGAAAAGCTTCCAGTAGATATTAACAATAACAATTGGTTGTCAAATTAAGCTTTACGGCAAAGTTTTTACTTAACCTAACAATTCAATTCATGGGATGAAGCACAAGAACTAGAGAAACATGAAATAGAATTAAGAATAGAGTCTCAAAACAAAGTCACAATATGCGAAACCCTAAACTGAATTGAGAGTTTGGCTACACATCATTGAAATAAAAACACAAATATGCATGATGTGAAAGTAGTAGAAATCTCTTCTCTCGTCGAAAGCTTCCCCTTCTCTTCCAGAGCCGTATAGAAACTTCGTAGAATGATTGATGATGGAAACCCTAACCCAAACCTTTTATTTATTGCAAAAACTGGGTTTCCAAGTCTGATTTTTGGGCTGAATTTCCAAATCCTGGCCTGCTGACATCATCACACGCGTTGCACGTCATCACCTCGTCGGGTTTGCCGCGCCCAAAGAGTACTTTAGCGCCGCGCCCGTAGTGTATTTTAGGTTTCCGCGCACAACCTATAAAGTGTTTCTTGTGCGCGGGACTCTCGGACTTGGAATTCTTCCTTCTACGCGCCAGTTCTGACTTCGACTCTGAATTTAACCATCCAAACGACCTCGGTTGCTCTCGGTGTGAACTAGAGAGTTGTAAGGAATCGAGTCAGCTACGTAACGACATGTAGCTCGTATTTTTCTGAACAGTGGTCAATTCCAAGCACTTCGTTGAACTTCTGAAGGTTTGATCTGCCATTGTGGTGTTTTTGGCACGAAATACCATCTTTTATGCGCGTTATCTCCTAAAGTTTCCGAAGCACCTGAAATATAAAACAACACTAAAAAGTAACTGTTCGCATAATACAGTATCGAAATAAATGGAATTAATTGATTCGACAAGTCGTATAAATACGACTCATCAAACCACCCACACTTAAGCTTGTTCGTCTCGAACAAGAACAAGTCATAGGAGGAAAACAAATACAACACCGCAATTTCTCCGACGTCCTGGATAATGCTACATGAACATGAGTTGCTAGTCTAAATTCAACTTTTCTGTGCATAACTCAATCGTTACTCAAATCATCATTCTCAACATAGAATTAATTTGATACATGTTACCTTTTGAGCTGAAATTCAAATCAATTCGGATGAATGGGAGAAAGTCCTCTTTTGATCCATGATCTGCATTCGCTGTCCCGAACTCTAGCTATATGGTTATACTTCATCGCTTCTTTTGGCACGTGATTCATTCGAGCTTCAAGGTTTTTGAGCTTTCTTTCTTCTTTTGTTGGACAGCTTTTGATGTAGTGAACTTTCTTTGGCCTTTGGCTCTTGTGTATGAATGGTTTACTTCAATTATAAACCTTCACAATTGGCTGATTTTTCTTGAGCTTTGCTCCTTTGTTGTGAGTAGCTTGTCCTTTTCTTCTCTCTTTTGAAGGAGGTCCAATCATCGCCCGCAAGCATATGAAAATACCTCCCCTCTCTTTCTCATCCTCAACCTTTTTGACGCGAGTCAAGATGAGGGTCACTCATCTCTTCTCGGTTACTTCGGACTTGAGATAGGATGGTCTATTTTCACGTCCCACCTACTCACATAAACGCTGCAGTGGTGGAGCAAACTCTGAACAATAAAACTCGAAGTGCTGGCCTCCATGAAATCCATATAACCACATAACTCAAAATTTGGTCCTTTGAATGCTTTGTCAAGTCTCTCTAGGACATTTCTATCAACTCCACATTCCTGTTTATCTGAACTCAAAAGGACACGTACTAGGTTAAATTCACATGTAAAAGCACAATTAAGATTTCACGAGAGGAATGTAATATAATCAGCATCATCTATTTCACATCAACATTCAATTCTGCATATTCAAGAACAGAAGCGAAATTCATACTTTTAGAATTTTTTTCATTTTTACAAAAGGAAACGTGCTGACACAGTGCAATATGTAAGAAAAATAAACATGCTGACACAACTGACTAACTGACTCTGCCACCCCACACTTTTGAACCAAGTTGTGGCCTCTCGGCACGACTTAAATTCAAAGATACAAACAATGCAAGACACACATGCGTAGGGAAAAAGCAAATAGAGAATAAAAGTGAACAGGCACTCCACTCGTTTCATCGTGTTATGTTGAGAATCCTGGTCAAACGAGTCAGTCAATGCTAGTCAACCATGGTCAATGGTCAACTCTAGTCACCCGAGAGACCCGCGCAGGACAAAGAGGTTAGCCCGCGCCCAAAGAAGAGATTAGCCTTCTAAAATGGCTAATAGGCGCGACACTTAATATGTATGCCGGGCGCGATCCTCAAGGACTCGCACCTGTTTCCTGCATGAAAAACATTCTCCTTTCCCAAAAGACAATGTTAGAACAAGACTCAAGACTCAAACAAACATAACACCTCATAAAAAAATGAAAAAACAAAACTTTTGCAGAGCTGCCACCCTGCGAGCGTCTTTGTTTTACGTCGTTGGCTCGACGATACCTCATTAGGGATCACAGGTTGGGATCCCATGGTCGTGTGAGGTCAAACTTCATCTCAACAACTCCTTCAGTCCACTCAAGGCTCTCATAGAATGGCTCTCTCATGTCTCTCCTCCATCGATCAGGCGGATTAGCCTTCACATCCTCCTGAGTTTGCGAGGACACTTTGCTCATAGCTACTAGTCTAGCTGCACAACCAGTCTCGTCCGGTAGGTAAGGAGATATGGCACCAAGATATGGCGTGTGCACGATGTCTGGTGGCTTCTGCATGCATGGACGGTCCACATCCTCATAAATATAAAATTTTGATGTTTTGCCAGCAAACCCAAGTGACAACACGCCTTTGTCCATGTCAATCTTGGTCTTTGTGGCAAAGAGGAATGGACGTCCCAATATAAGTGCTAGAGGATCATCATCTCTAGCATCTCCCATCTGCAGGAACAACAAGGTCTCCTACATGGAGTGTTAGATCCTCAAGCAAGACAACAGGAAGAATACGTGGTTTATCTCCTAACTTTACCAACAGTTTAGGAGGTTTCAATGGTCCCAACATCAGAGAACAGTATAGAGAATATGGCATAGCATTAATGGCAGCACCCAAATCGATTAAACAGTGGTGTATGAGAGTCTCACAAACACCACAGGTGACTGTGAAGGCACCTGGGTCCTTACACTTTTCAGGCGGTGCCTCATGACTCGTAGCAAGTGGGTGCTCCTTTGTTGGCTTTTCTTGCTCATGCTTTGCCTCCAGCTCGTCTCATTGCTCATTTTGGTAGATCATATGCTCTTTCGGAGCTCTTCTCTACATAGAAAATGAAGACAAGATCTAAGAATTCGAGAATAAATTTTCACCTGCCGAGAGGGTCGTGTCCCTAGAGCACTTTAATCCGTCGCGTCCAGCTGTAATGTCTTCCTTGGGCGCGACAATAATCTCTTTGTTGCGCACGACAAGTCTACAAACCGCGTCCGCTGAACACTTTAGCGCCGCGTCCTCTTTATATGTTAACTCGGCGTGCCCAACGTTAATGTTGTCCTTGGGCGCGAGCCTTACGGTCTCCGACTCATTTTCTTCCTCCGGTTCGTCTATTATGGCCATCGTACTCATATTCCCTTTCGGATTAGGCCCTGTCTACGACGATAGCTTTCCTGGATCTCTCTTCAGCTCAAAAACAGTCTGGGTTAAGTAGGACATCAGCCAGCTCCGCTAATGATCCATCGGTCTTCACCTGATTTTGCTGCATGGTAGTTGCTAGCTCCTTCACCACATCTTCCAGAAACTTGCTAGAATTCCTGTTACTAGGGCCTGCTTGGTTGTAATTTTGCCCTCGCTGCTGATGCTATCCCTGATTACTATAGCCTCTCTGCTGCAAACAATATGGTGGACGATAGTACTGTTGTTGAGGTTGCTGGGGTGCATGGTTGTGGTAATTTTGAAATTCACCCACTGCATCGACATTGGCCCGTGTATCTTCCTGTAAACTAGGGCAGGCATCCATCTCATGATTAGTTGCACCGCAAAACTCACACGGCCTTCCCTAAGCTACCTGATTAGTTATTAAAACTTCATCATCTCTTTCAGCTCATCAGATGCTGGGTGACGGAGCCCACCGCACTGTCGTTAAGGTGCGGTGTTCTCTGTGCAAAAGCTAATTTATATTCCGCTACTCGTGACCTTACTACTGGGTAGCAAGTGGTAAGTAGGGGTCGAACCCAAGGGAATTAGGGGGATAAGTTGTTCTTTTAGGGATTTGTACAGGATGGGAGCGTCTTTTACATTGATTGAGTTTTAGTGCGGAAAAGTAAGTGCTTTTTTTTGTTGGTTTTGGTTTTTAGTGCGGAAAAGTAAATGACAGAAAAGTAAATACTGAAAATAAAAGTAGAAGACTTACAGCGGGTGATGCGTGATTGGTAAGTCCTCCGGAAGGTGAGCGCAGTTGGTGATTGCAGTTTATACTAAGAAAGTAAATGCAAGGGGGTTTGAATCTCAGGAAAGCATTCGGTTTCGGGGGCCTTGTATCATAGCCTGTTTATCATTGGCTCTTAGTGATCCTTCTAAGTATTCAAACGTGCATCAAGGCCATTCCAAGCACTCGATTTGCCACACTGTCTAGTCTTTTGCAAAAGTGTTCGATAGTGAATCGAGGCCATTCCAAGCACTCAACTTGCGACACCGTCTAGTTATTCGCAAAAAATGTAGAGCACTTGTTCTACTTAGACTAATATCCCATTCCAAGGTATATTAGCCTATGTGCATCCATTTGGTCAGTCATTCCCGAGCAACCAAATGGTGTTTTAGAAAGGTCAAACTCCTCAGATAAGCTTTGCCATTCCAAGCATCCACTTATCCGAGTATGTTTACGAACCCCACGGAAGAGCTTTGCCATTCCAAGCATCCACTCAACCTTGGAAGTTCTAACCTAATATAACGCACAGAGAACAAGTTTTGAATACAGAGAAGAGGCTCTAAGAATTGCCTAAAACATTTTATGATACATGTACACCCCTTTAACCGAATGAAGAGTTTAGCTACGATTATCCATGGAAGTGGATATCATAGCTAAATACTCGGGGGTTTTGAAAGACAGTAAGTAAAGGGGAATACTCAAGAACCAACAGGAGTATTCCCAAATCCTACTTGAATACTCAAGAACCAACAGGAGTATTCTCTAAAACTGTTATAATACTCAAGAACCAACAGGAGTATTATTTCAAACTGTTACAATACTCAAGAACCAACAGGAGTATTATTTCAAACCAAAGCTTACAAATGTGCCAACTTTCTAGAGAGATAAGTGAAATGTTGATTTGAGGATGAAGATTACAAAGGAGGAGAGGTCCCTTTTATAGGCATGGAGGATGGAGGAGAAGATGACACTTGGCACAAGATGATTGGGGGAGCAAGGATGTGGAGGAGGAGGGGACAAGTGGCAAGCTCCCATGGTGAGCTCCATAGCCGCCGGCGGCTTTTGGTGTGGAGGGGAGGAGCCGCCCCCTAGGTGGCACAAGGGGAGTGGTTTGTGGCTTTTGTGATCTCATTCCAAAAATCCATCGGTCCATTTCAGCTCTGGACTGACTTTGGTTGCTCATCGGTTGGATTTGTTTTGAGTAATTCAATGTCAGGATCTTGAGATTTCTGCATTCAGCGTCTGATCGTGACCTTGGACTAACTCGTAATATCTTTTCAGCGTAAAATCCTCTCCTTAGCGTGTATTCTCTCTAGAGTCCAAAATACCTTGTAGAAATATATCGGAACTAACAAACAAAAGTTAACTAGACAAACAGTCTAATTTGGTGGGTTTAACTGTGTTTATGATTCGTATAATTATGGTCCATCACTGGGGTCTTGATCGGTCGAATTCTCGACCTATTATTCACTTCATTCAATGATGGATTAAGTTCGTTGTCTGGATATTTTGTTATCATTTAAACTCTTTCTAGTGTTTCAGGTGAAGTATCACATACTTAAGAGTTTTGGATTGATCTGAAGCAAAACACAGCATTTAGAAGAGATTTGGGTAAAAATAGGGCAGATTGACCTTTTTCAATTTATTTTGCACGCACAGTTCGCATATGGTGTCCAAATTGATTGATTCAAAGCTTGTTGGAAATTTAATTCAAAGGGCTACAACTTTCTAGTTTACGACAAGATCAAATTAGGAGGTGAAGACTATGAAAAAGCTACCCAAAGTCTCTGACATTTTTCATGGCCGTGACAGCCATGACAAAACACAACATCACGGGTGTCACGGCCCCCTTATCTCCCAATGCAATTTTGCTTAGTTCGTGACAGTAGTGACACACTTGACTGTCACGGGTGTCACGGCTCCGTCGGAGACAGTTTCTAAAAACGATTTTTGGGCTTTTGGGGCTGATTTTTTGGAATAAAAAGAGGGCGAGCAGATCGAAATCTGGTGTGGATGAATTGCGAGATTCTACGCTTTTATTGAGAGAAGAAAAACCCTAACTTGGGACAGAAGACGGAGAACATTGCAAGAGATTGAGGATTCAACGAGCTTCATCGTTGCTACGGTTATCTCGTCCTTAATTTCATATCTACACTATTTGTGGTTAACTTACCATGAATAGTGAGTAGTCTTCTTTATTCTGGGATTCTACGGATCCCGTGCTATTGATCGAGTGTAATTCAGTGTAAATATTCAATAAGAATTATCAAATACTTATGCCAAACACGGTTAATCAAAACAATTTATATTTTGACTCGGGGAATCCGAGGTCGTACCCAGAGGATAGGTGATCAAACTAATTGGTGCTAACGATTAAACCTAGAGTGTCTAATGGTTGGGGGGGGGGTTTTGGTCCTCGAAAGAGGTTGATAGCAAATGATTTACTATCCTGAAAGAGATTTTAGCAACGCAACAGGTGAACAATCAATCAAGGATGACTAGGGTTCTAATCCCTCCTAGACAATTATTGTGACGGCAAATTAGAACACCATTGATGAATTCAAACTTACACATATAGAATTTAGCCATGTAACATTAATACCAAGTTCCACTCGCGCTACAACCTAGCATTAAGAGGTTACACCTCGCATAGCACCTCACACTCGCGCTCTATTGGTGCTATAGTGCATTATTTATCTAGCCTCACACTCGCGCTTTATTGGCTAAATAAATCATGCACTTGTTAAAATCAAGCCATTCTCATTAAGGTTAAAGCATCGCCATGTAACGCTAAAATCCTAATGTCCCTTCATTTCTATCATTTGATAACATACTTTTCAGGGGTTAGCTACATCAAGTATGGAATCAACTAGAATTCCTATTTCGGACTTGTCAAGAACATGTCATAAGTAATTCAAATAACATTAAGTTCAAATGAAGAAAAGTCATGTGTAAAATCATTCATCAATGGTATTCATAGTATTAGCAATGTCACAAACATGTCTAGGGGTTCATAGAACCCCAACCAAAATCACTACTCACTCATGGTGAGATTACAATCCATAACAATGGTAGAAAAATAGAAGAACATGAGAGTGTAGAGTTTTTAGATCTAGAACCAATATGGAGCCCTAATGATGGAAGATGATCACGATTTGAGTAGTTGATGATGATCAAATGGTATGTAATCTTCTCCGAGCAGTTTTTCGTCCAAAAGCCAGCTGAAAATCGCCCAGAAAAATCCAACCTTTGCTGAAAAACCCTAACTTTCTATTTATAGTTCAGCAGAAAAACGCAGCCTTTACGTCGTGTGCGTTCGCACAGGTGGTTTGTGCGGTCGCACAGATGCCTGAAATTCTGTTCTGTGCTTTCTTGGCCTCAGTTTGTGCGAACGCACAACATTGTTGTGCTTCTGGTCTAGCTTGTGCGTTCGCACAGAAGGCAAAAATACTGACTTGTGCTTTCTTGATTTGAGTTGTGCGAACGCACAACATTGTTGTGCTTCTGCCTTGATCTGTGCGTTCGCACAGATGCGGGTGTGCGACCGCACATAATTTGAGGGTTTGTGCTCCGACTTTACTTCTGCTCGTTTTTGCTCCAGAATGCTCGGTTTTGCTCCAAAATCAATGTCTACTTGTTTTCTTGGCTTAAACTCCGTAATTCGCCAGAAATGAACCACAAGGCATCAAATAGCAAGTGAAATCGTGATAAAACGAACGAAATAGTAAGCATAGAGGTTGCCTAAAATGCATATATTTTAGTGGTATCAAATCACCCCACACTTATCGTTTGATCGTCCCGAGCAAACTAATCATATAGATCATTTATCAGTATTGCAATTTCAACTACTAAGGATCCGTCCAAGGAGAACTCCATACGGATTCTAAAACCAAGCAAAATACTAAAAGGCGAAAGCTACTAATGATAAACCACTTTCGTAGGTGACACGAGTGCATTTAACGAATGCACTAAGCCTTTAAACCCCTAGGCTACCCTAGTGGAGGAGTTGTAGTCTCCTGAGAGTTTTCAGAAACGGGAATACTCACAAATCCCACAAAGAGAACAATCATCCAATTATGCATTTTAGTTCATAGATGTCAAAGTACTAGGCAAGGTATTTCTCATGAAGCTCATTATGTATTCAACTAGATGCGTGCATTTCAATCACTACATGTAGCCTTTTCAAATCCTTATAGAAATTCATGAATTAAGACATTCGAGCAAATCAAAGCAAGGACTAATAAATCTTTAATCAAGGATTCTAGTCATTTTCTATGTTAGTGACTTCAAGAAAACAATCTAATAGTCGCAAAGAATCTTGTTGGATCATTCACCAATGCTAGCAAGGAGGCTAGTCCATTGGCTTGTGAGCCTTGAACTCATTCTCAAGCCTAGGACGCAAAGGTCACTTAGTCATAAGAGAAGAGGAGTCCCAACATTACAGTTTTTGTATACCCTTGCAAATCATTTCATGCCTAAGTATAAAAGAATACGAGGCTCGTCCCTTAGTGAATTCTTTCTAGTAAGTATTAATTGCCTCATTGGTTTTCATGCTAGAGAATGGCGGGATAGCCGATTGTCAAATCTAAGTGCTTCGTATTTTCTTTTCCTTTTTTTTTTCAAATGGCCTTAGGCCTACAAATGCTTTCGAGGGGGGACTTACCTCCCTAACCCCGGCATTTGTATATTTTGATTAAAACTTCTCGTGTACATCGAGAGAGTTTTTAGTCGGGGCTTTGCCCTCTTTTGACCATAAGAATGAAGTATATATTTTTTTCGTTGGGGCCATTTTCGCCCTCTTTTGACTCCAAACTTAGAGCTTGACAAAGGGCTAAGTGTTAAAAATGGAGCATGACAAACCAACAAGATAAAATCCACTAGATAAACAAGGTCACTAAGGTCACCTAAAGGCAATCATGGCATGCAAGGGTTTTAGAATTGAAATTTTTCGATTTTATGATTTCAAAGATAAACTCTTTAGTCTCGACGAGAAAAAGCTTAGAATAAATGATAAAGAAATGCTAGTACATGCTTTGGTCCTCAAGAATGAAAGTCAACAATCCAATCCATTAGTCATCTAAAGGATCAATCAAGTGAAATCATGCACGACTAGTTGAATTTAGAGATGAAGTTTTTCGAAAATATAGCCTTGCCTAGACTTTTTGTTTTCATTAATAATTTGAGATTTTTGGATGAATTGTGCAATGGTGTAAGTGTGTTTCTTTGTTCTAATCATGAGTTACTTTGGCTTAAAAAAAAGTGACAGCACATCAAGCAAACAAAAACATCTCATATTGATCATGCAATGTCAAATATAGACCACCCCACACTTAGCGATTGCTTAGTCCCTAAGCAATTTATAGAATTAAAATCGAAGAGGAAGTTAAGAAGAACTTCTCTCGTGTGGAGGTAGCCTTTTCAAGAATAGAGAGTTGCTTGCTTGTCGATTTGGTCTTGCTCAAAAGGTTCGATTTATGAGATCCCTGTTTACTCTTATGAGAACATGAAAGAATGAGAATGTTAGGCACACAAGGTAGGGAAATCATCATCGAAAAATGGAAATACTAAGCAAGTCGACCCAAAATCGCGTAAAAATTTCTATAAAAGGGAGTGTGCGAACGCACACCAGGATCTGTGCGAACGCACAGATGTGGACAGACGCACAACATTGTTGTGCGAACGCACAAATGTTGTGCGTTCTTGATGGAAGCTGATTTGCTCTGTTGTGCGAACGCACAACATTTTTATGCGAGCGCACAAAATCTCGAAGTAAAAATCTCAATCGGTTTCGCAATGTATAACAACGTTTCTGCACAAAATTTCGAAACCCCACACTTATGCTTTATTAAAACATCCAGTCCATCAAGCACACCACCACAGGATGACCCAAACTCTCATCAATCATCAAATATACGCTCACGCACAATCATAGTTAAATTTTTCACCGTTACACATGAATAGATCAAACAACATGGCAAATGCAAATCCAATCAACATAGACAATTTTAAGCACATAGGAAAAACACTCACGAGCCTAGTTTAACGTCTTGGCTAAGACGGAGCCGAATCTCTTTGTAATAAATAGGAAGCACACTAAGAGAAGTCCCGAGCGGGATCCCTTCTCTAGCGGTATAGCGAGAAGTGGGGGAGTCAATCTGGGTTCTTCGAAGAGTTGCAAGCAACTTGCTTAACGGCTCTTTTCCAAAGCGATGCTTGCTTCCTCCCTTTTATCGTTTTAGCTTTTGCTTTTCTATTCAACTCACCATGGCATGAGAATACCCTAAGGTGATCAATAGGAGGGTCTTCGTCGGGGTCAATCGACTTGTAGAAATCTTTCTTTGTTACCTTCTTGACCTCAACATTTTCGGCCCAAACACTCTTTTGCTCTTCTGGATCAAACGACTTTTGTATAGCCTCTCGTTCACCCATAGGCTTTTCTAGCCTAATCTTCTCTCCTCCAATTTTCAATGTCAGCTTTCCTTTCCCTAGATCAACTTTAAAATTGGCAGTGGCCAAGAAAGGGCGCCCAAAAATTAGGGAAGTGTTGAGATTACTCCCCGTGTCCATCACTACGAAGTCACAAGGTATGTGGAACTTGTCTATCTTTATAGGAACATTCTTGATTAATCCCTTGGGATTCCTTGTGGTTCCATCGGCTAGTTGCATCACCATATTGGTATCCTTCATTCCTTCTAGCCCCAGTTTATAATAAGTCGCTAGCGGCATGACACTGACACTAGCACCAAGGTCGGCTAGTGGGTTTTCAAAGCTCACGGTGCCAATAGAGCACGGAATAGTGAATCGGCCGGGGTCTTTCATTTTGAGAGGTATTTGTTCTGAGAAAAGGGCGCTGCACTCATGGTTTAAGGCTACCATGCTAGATTCTTCAACGACTCTACGTCCAGATGCAATATCTTTTAAGAACTTTGCGTAGATAGGATTTTGAGCGATTACTTCATGGAATGGGAGGGTAAAATATAACTTCTTCAGCATTTCCACAAACCGTTTGAAATGAAGATCTAACTTGCTTTTGTTGAGTCTCTGAGGGAAGGGAACCATCGGCACATATTTCCTCGTCAAAACTGGTTCTTCCTTTTCTTTCTCTATTTCTGCAGGAACTTGAAGTTCAATTTCAGGATTTTCATGGGTAATTTCCAACTCAATTTCCTTGTTACTAGGGCTCGGCTCTCCATGAGGATTAGGAAGGACTCTCCTACTCTTCAACGTAATTGCATCAACGTGCGTGATGTATGGCTCTTCATCTTCGAGAAAAATGGCATTGCAATGCTCTATAGAGCTTACATCCGATTGAGAGGGGAGTTTCCCTATTTGCTTCAATTGGGTAATCTCTTTGGATAGTCTTTTGTTCTTGCCCGCTAATTCATTCAATTTGGCCTCCATTCTTCTAGTGCTCTCTTTGCTTTCTTTGTTATCCTCCATCATTTGTGCCATCATAGACATCATGGAGCTTTCTTGAGAGCTAGAGGAAGAATTTCCTTGCTCATTCATATGAGATTTACCTTGATATGGCTTTTGACTTTGGTGATTCCCTTGAAAATTCTGAGAATTTCGATTTGAACCTTGGCCTTGATTGGAATATGAATTCTGCCCTTGGTTTGAGAATGAGCCTTGCCCTTGATTTTGATTAGAGCTAGAATTATATCCTTGCCTTTGATTGCTCCCTTGGTAGTTTCCTTGATAGTTTCCTTGATAGTTTCCTTGATAGTTTCCTTGCCCTTGAGGTCTTGAGGCGAAATTAGAGTCATTATACATCCTCTTTTGTGGAGGCTCATAGTTCCTCGAGGTGGGATTCACATTTTGATTATAGCTTCTTTGTTGGTTTACAAAATGCGCCTCCTCATAGCCATCATCATCTTCGTCATATTTACCTTCGGGACAATTTTTGGTAGAGTGTCTTGTGCTAGAACACAAAAAACAAGATTGTTGCGCCGAGACTCTTTCTTTTTCAGCTTTAGCCTTTGTCGCTTCAACAGAGTTCACCATACTGAACATACTCTCCATTCTCTTAGACAAGTCGGCCACTTCTCTCTTTAATTCAGAATTTGAGGTGTCGTCTCTAGACTTGGCCATTTTTTTGTGGTCTACCCCTTGATATTTATCGGAGTTTGAGGAGATTTTGTCCACGATTCCGAAACCTCTGGATGCCGTTAAACCCATAATAGCCCCTCCGCTAGCCGTGTCCATTTGGTTTTTGGCCTCTTTACTCATGCCCAAGTAGAAATACCGCATCAAGTCTTCCGGTTTGAAATTGTGATGAGGGCACTCCCTCAAATAATGCTTGAACCGGTCATACGCTTGGTGGAAAAGCTCGCTATCCCTCTGAGAAAATGTAAGAACAAAGTCTTGGTATTTCTTGGTTCTGGACGGAGGGAAGAACTTGTTGAGAAAAGCGTTTGCCAAATGCTCCCAAGTACGGAAAGTGCCCGGGTCATGGTTTTGCAACCATTCCTTAGCATCCCCATATAAAGACGACGGGAATAGCTTGAGATATACATTCTCCAACGGCACGTTCCTCGGTTTATACATCCGACAGTTCTCTTGGAAGTTGGCTAGGTGAGTGGAGGGGTTCCCTTGACCTTTAAATTGGTCATTTGTGATCATGTGTATTAGGGACGACTTAACGTCGAAGTCAAAGGCATCTTCCTCTAGGGGTTGAATAACCGAGCAGTTTCCTCTAAGTGTGGGAATCATATAGTCCCCTACGGGTCTTTCATCCTCGTCTTCATCCTCTTCCTCATATCTATCATTACGGTTTTCTCTGCGATGGATGGGAGGGTTCCGACGGGGATGTCTAGCATTATCATTTTCCTCTCTAGCTGGAGGGTCTTCTATTCCGTCTCCATCAATTCTGCGATTTCGGTTGTCTCTTGGGAGAACCAGACGGTTATCGTTATCGTCTTCCATAATAAGGTCTTGGACAACAGGAGGAATAGGAATAACCGGTTGTATAGGATTCTTGCGAGGTCTACCTCTTCCTCTCTTAACGGGTGGTTGAGAAGTATCTGAAGAAGAACCAATTGCTACGTGTTTCTTTCCTTGAAATCTTGTGATCATTCAAGTGCCTGCAAGAATGAAAGAAGTTCTTAGCAATAAGCGGCAAAAGAAATAAACAAAAATTAAGTTCAACACAAGCAATGACTACAAAGTAAACAAAAGTAAACACACTAAATAATCTAATAGCACGATAGTTAATTAACCTATCCCCGGCAACGGCGCCATTTGATCGAGTGTAATTCAGTGTAAATATTCAATAAGAATTATCAAATACTTATGCCAAACACGGTTAATCAAAACAATTTATATTTTGACTCGGGGAATCCGAGGTCGTACCCAGAGGATAGGTGATCAAACTAATTGGTGCTAACGATTAAACCTAGAGTGTCTAATGGTTGGGGGGGGTTTGGTCCTCGAAAGAGGTTGATAGCAAATGATTTACTATCCTGAAAGAGATTTTAGCAACGCAACAGGTGAACAATCAATCAAGGATGACTAGGGTTCTAATCCCTCCTAGACAATTATTGTGACGGCAAATTAGAACACCATTGATGAATTCAAACTTACACATATAGAATTTAGCCATGTAACATTAATACCAAGTTCCACTAGCGCTACAACCTAGCATTAAGAGGTTACACCTCGCATAGCACCTCACACTCGCGCTCTATTGGTGCTATAGTGCATTATTTATCTAGCCTCACACTCGCGCTGTATTGGCTAAATAAATCATGCACTTGTTAAAATCAAGCCATTCTCATTAAGGTTAAAGCATCGCCATGTAACGCTAAAATCCTAATGTCCCTTCATTTCTATCATTTGATAACATACTTTTCAGGGGTTAGCTACATCAAGTATGGAATCAACTAGAATTCCTATTTCGGACTTGTCAAGAACATGTCATAGGTAATTCAAATAACATTAAGTTCAAATGAAGAAAAGTCATGTGTAAAATCATTCATCAATGGTATTCATAGTATTAGCAATGTCACAAACATGTCTAGGGGTTCATAGAACCCCAACCAAAATCACTACTCACTCATGGTGAGATTACAATCCATAACAATGTTAGAAAAATAGAAAAACATGAGAGTGTAGAGTTTTTAGATCTAGAACCAATATGGAGCCCTAATGATGGAAGATGATCACGATTTGAGTAGTTGATGATGATCAAATGGTATGTAATCTTCTCCCAGCAGTTTTTCGTCCAAAAGCCAGCTGAAAATCGCCCAGAAAAATCCAACCTTTGCTGAAAAACCCTAACTTTCTATTTATAGTTCAGCAGAAAAACGCAGCCTTTACGTCGTGTGCGTTCGCACAGATGGTTTGTGCGTTCGCACAGATGCCTGAAATTTTGTTCTGTGCTTTCTTGGCCTCAGTTTGTGCGAACGCACAACATTGTTGTGCTTCTGGTCTTGCTTGTGCGTTCGCACAGATGTAGGTGTGCGTTCGCACAGAAGGCAAAAATACTGACTTGTGCTTTCTTGATTTGAGTTGTGCGAACGCACAACATTGTTGTGCTTCTGCCTTGATCTGTGCGTTCGCACAGATGCGGGTGTGCGACCGCACATAATTTGAGGGTTTGTGCTCCGACTTTACTTCTGCTCGTTTTTGCTCCAGAATGCTCGGTTTTGCTCCAAAATCAATGTCTACTTGTGTTCTTGGCTTAAACTCCGTAATTCGCCTGAAATGAACCACAAGGCATCAAATAGCAAGTGAAATCGTGATAAAACGAACGAAATAGTAAGCATAGAGGTTGCCTAAAATGCATATATTTTAGTGGTATCAGCTATGTACACAACTCTTTGCAAGTTTTACATTGAATGGGATTTTTGCATGCTCGAACGTATTTAGGTTAATTACCAAAAGATGGATGGGTCTTAGGTATTAACCGGATTGCTTGAAATTGATATTAGGTCATGGTAGCTACAATGGTAGTACATGAATTAATAGGAAAGTTGACTTTTGTCTGAAAAATCCTAAGTTTAATAATCGAGATCGTTGATAATCCATGGATTGGAGGCGTTCAATGATTGAGATTAATCTAGACAATGATCTGTGGATGGGCGGCTTGTCTAGTGTTATTTCGGTTTATTTCCATATTCGATAGCATGATGAATTTACGTGATATGATTTCATGATTAGTGGGGTTGGCACGGTAGAAGTATGGTCCTAGGATTCTTTCTCTGATCAAGTCCAAACCTTTATTTTTCTGCATTTAACTTATGCTACTTTTTACACAACAAAACCTCTTGTTAATCAGAATAGCTAAATAGGTCACCTATTAACTAGTATTCACACACGTTGTTCCATGGATCGGCCATTGGCTTACCAAGGTTTATAGATTTTGTTTGACTGCAATTAGACCCCTAAAACTCATAACTTGACGACTATAAAGGGTTAAAAATACGCTTGTCAGGTCTCAGCCTTTGCAACATGTCTGGTTCGGCTAAATTCATCTTGGTGGCTGACCTCCTCTCTGGACCTAGCATTCTCGGCCACCTCAGCTATCAAATTCATACTCCAGCTGGGGACAGATTCATTATGGTCCCTCCAGCTGAGGCGTCTAGCAGTATCCTGTCGAGAGGCCTCAGACCATCAAGCAGGTACTCAATTACCCGCTTCTCTAGCATTCCCAAATTGTAGCAGCTCTGCTCTAAGGCGTTGAACTTCTCAAAATAGTCATACAGTGACTCATTTGGCCCCTTCCTAATTTCTTACAGCTGTCTACGAACCTGTCTTGCCTTAGCTACCGTGTATATTTGTTGAAAAACTTCTTCTACATCTGGTCCAATGTTCTGATGCTACCTAAAGGAAGAGAAAGAAACCAAGATTGAGCCATGTCAGTTAAAGAAAAATGGAAAGCTTTAAGTTTGAAATTCTCCACCGTGACTCCATAGGGTCAGAGAGTTTGGCAGATGCCATGGAAATCCTGCAGATGCCTGGTGGTTGATTCCCCTTACCGACCCGAAAACTTTGGTAGATAGTGCACTACCGCATTCTTAATTTCAATTTCCAGCGTGTGTGGCCCCTCGTAGATGCACCCAGGTATGTTCTGAAATCAGGGGCAGACAACTCCTTTATCGTAGGTTGATACAGCTCTATCTGATCATCACCAATTTCACTGATCTCGTTGTTATTCAAGGATTATATTCAAAGATTTCTTCTTGGGACCTCCTCTTCCTCATCCAAATTCTCAAATTCAATTGCTTGTTGCGCCAATGTGCTTTTAACACATGGTTTTGAGCCTCGAATCTATACAGTTGAGCTTGCATCTTTTGATTGAATTGTTTCATCTCTATCAATTCTTGTTTGATCTCAAGGAGTGCAGCAATCATGGAATCCGAGTTCGAGGGCTCACTTTGTGGTTGAGGGTAGGAGTCTTCAACTTCAAAGCATTGGCGATCATCCCAATTTGTAGTGTTTGTATGTGATGGATACCAAGAGTCTTCCCATTATGCATTTGGTTGCTCCTCCTTCTTGCCATCCCCATTCGAAGTATAATAACTTGTTGGATAGCCATGTTCTTGCCAATAAGAATATAGTTGCTCCTCCTCTTGGTAGTATTCTCCATTGTACAAGACTTGTTGGTTGTAGGGGTCCATCCTCACAAAATAAGATAAACGTAAGCTAGCAAGGGATATGAGTAAAAAAAGAATATACAAGTATAAGAAAAAAAGGAAAAATATCTACAAGAATATGCGGATCTTCCACACAATCAAGATAGGAATGTGCTAATTTGTTGCTCCTCGGCAACGACGCCATTTTGACATTGTAGATTTTTGCATGAAAATAAATGCAACAAAAACTCTAGCAAAAAACAATTAATAAAACCAATAATACCGGGTGGAATCCAAAGGAGCAAGTCAAGCACATGCACTATATAAGATTGTGTTTCTATTTGGCTATTGTAATCAAAATGATGAAGGTGTGTGATGAGTTGTATTTATACGACTTGTCGAATCAACTAATCTCATTTATTTCGACACTTTTATATGCGAATATTTACTTTTTAGTATTATTTTGCATTTCAGGTGTTTCGGAAGCTTTAGGAGGACGGCATTTTGTGCCAAAAACACCACAATGGCAGATCAGACCTTTGGAGGTTTGATGGAGTGCAGGATATTGACCAATGATCATAAAAATAGGAACTACATGTCGTTGCGTAGCTAACTCAACTCTCTACAACCCTCTAGTTCACACCGAGAGCATCCGAGGTCATTGGGATGGTCAAATCAAGAGTCAAAGTAAAAAAAGTGGGTACCGCGCCCAAAGAAGACATTAGCGCAGTGCTAACGTCAACGCTGGGCGCGGCGCTGATGTCATCAATGCATTTTGATGACGTTAGCAAGTCCAAAAATTGCCAATTTTACCCAAAAATAGATATAGAAATCCAAAAACTTATAAATTAAGGTTTGAAGAAGGGTTTCTATCATCTCATCATTCTTTGAAGATCAGAAGACGGCTCTGGAGGAAAAGGCGAAGGTTTCGACGAGATAAGAGATTTTTTCTACTTATATCATTCATGAATATTTGTGTTTTTATCTCCATGGATATGAGTAGCTAAACATTTATTTCAGTTTAGGGTTTCATTCGTTGTGACATATGTTTTGAAACTTTTACTTAATGCAATTTCTTGTTTCTCTATTTCTTGTTCTTCATCCCATGAATTGAATTGTTAGGTTAAGTGAAAACTTTGCAGTAAAGCTAATTTGACAACCAATTCTTATCGTTAATATCAACTGGAAACTTTGCCGTAAAGGTAGATCGTAACAGCTATGCTTAATAATACCTTTGTCGGATTATTGTGTTTAGGAAAGAACTAGAAGTCTAACACCTTTGCCCGGTTAGATTGTGGTGTATCACCTTTGTCGGGATACTTTAGGATATTACCTTTGCCGGAACAACCACACTTAGAAACTTGAGATTTAATTTTTAGCAGCCAATGATAAATGTATCACAATAGAAACCCTAAGCTGAATATTCTCTCTGATTGAAATCTTCCTCGCTATTTGCCCCTTTTGCACTCACAATTGCTTAAAACCCTTCTTTTTTGTTTTCAGATACAACTTCAACAACCAGCTCTCTTGGGTTTGAACCTGCTTGCCGCTACACTAGCTCACTACTTGAAGAAATATAAATTTAAGTTTGACACGTCAGACGACGCGCGTTAAATTTTTGCACCGTTGCCGGGGAGCTACTCTTCGGTGAAGTTGTTTCTTTTCGTTATTTATTTTTGTTTTTGTTTTTATTTTCACTTTTTTGTGCTTTGCTACTTGGTTCGCTATGTCTCGCATAACTAGCCTGATTGGCGAAGGTGATGATGATCAGATAGAACAGTACCAACCTACGATGAAGGAACTGTGTGCTCATAATTTTAAGAATATACCCTGGTGCATCAATGAAGGGCCAGACATGCAGGAAATCGAGATCAAGATTGTGGTAGTGCACTGACGCGCGTCGTTTGACGCATCAAACTTAATATTTATAATCTCATGCAATAAGCTAGTAAGGCGACAAGCAGGGTCGAACCCAGGAGAGCTGGTTGTTGAAGTTGTATCTGAAAAATAAATAAAGAAAAAGGGGGTTTTAAATAATAGTGAGTGCACATGAGAAAATAACACGAAGGACTAAATCAGAGAGAATATTTAGCTTAGGGTTTCTAATGTGACATGTTTATCATCGACTGCTAATAATCTAATTTCATGTTTCTAAGTGTGGTTACTCCGTTTCAGGTTATAACCCAAAGTATTCCGTTTCAGGCAATAGACCACAATCTAATTCGGGTAAGGCATTAGACTTCTAGTTCTCCTAAAACCAATAATCTAGGAATGGCACTATCGAATCTAGGTGTTCCTACTTGTCTTTATGGGTAAGTCTCAAACAAGCATTAACGATAGGGGCTGAATTGTTCAGCTAAGCTTTACCATGTCAAGTATCCACTTAGCCTCAAAATTCAATCCTTGAAATTAAGCACAAGAACTAGAGAAACAAGAAATTGCATTAAGAATAAAGTCTCAAAACGTAGTCACAATGTACGAAACCTTAAACCAAATTAAAGGTTTAGCTACACATGATCATGCAAAAACACATAATGAAAAGTAGGAAAATCTTCTCTCTCGTCAAAAGCTTCGCCTTCTCTCCAGAGCCGTCTAGGTCTTCGTAGAATAATTGGATTATTAGATGCTCGAAACCCAAACCCAAAGATCTTATTTATAGAAAAAAAATAGAGTTTCCAAGTCTATTTTTGGGCTCAATTTCCAAGTTTCAGCCTTGATGATGTCATCGGACGGACTGCTGACGTCATCACCTCGTCGGCTCGTCGCGTTTGGCAGTAACATTAGAGCCGCATTTGGATTTGACATTATCGGTATTTCTAATGTCTCCTTCGAACGCGATCCACACTGAGTCTGATTCTCCTTCTACGCGCTAGTTTCAACATCGACTCTAGATTTGACCTTCTATATGACCTCGGATGTTCTTGGTGTGAACTAGAGAGTTGTAGGGAATTGAGTTTGCTACGCAACGGCATGTGGCTCATATTTTTATGATCAGCGGTCCATTCCCAGCACTCCTGATGTTCCCTTGTGTGGCATGTGTTTGGCAAAACGTTGTTAGACAGTTCGAGCAGGAGTTCAGGGGGAGTTCGAACATATCCTAGTACTCCTGTACAGCGTGATCAAGACGCAAAGGATATTTTCCGGAAGATATTGGGAACGAAGATTTCGTCAAGTTAAAGATGGCGTGTGACTTATTCGAACAAGATATTCGAATGAATATTCACAAGTGAAGATGGCGTGACTTGCTTGGGAAAGAAGACGACTTCGTATATTCTTCCAAGGATTTGTGAAAGATATGCATCAAATATTCAGGAGTATCTCCCGAAATATTTGATGGGATTATCTTATGCGAATTAGGGTTTCGTCCGAGCATATAAATACAATGCAAAGGCAACCCTAATTCCCATCGCTTTCAAGATCAAAAATACACGAAGAAATCCTATCGATTGGAAAAGAAGAAAGCGACGGCCGTTGTGTTTTCCCCACTGGAAAAACATCGGTGTGAGCTCAGTCTGATACGTGCCATTCAGATTGACCAGAGGTGATCAAGTTCAGAGCACAAACAGAACGACCAGCTTTCAAGTGAAAGCGACCGAGCTTCAGGAAAGGTTCGAGTACGTTCGGACAGAAGGTCTGAACGAAGGGGATCAAGGGGAGTTGCGACGAACCTTGGTTGCAAATCTGAGAGACGGAGTAGTAGAGGCTAGGCAATTACAAGGTGTAAGTGTAAGTCCACTGAAAAGCTCTATACTCGTAATAAAGATTTGTTGTCCCTTTTCCGGGTGTGGGAAACCCCCCAGAGTAGGCGTAGCCGAACTGGGTTATCAATCTATGCGTACTCGTGTTTTATTGTTCTGTTCGTACTTGTTGTGGAACTGTGGTAGAAAGAGTTCAAGGTCTGTCCAAACACAACCTAGAACACTTGCTTGAACAGGGGATATAATTTCAATTGGTATCAGAGCAAACACTCGACACACTGAGTGGGATCCTGAACTGTTCAAGATGACCCTGAAAGAAAGACAAAGCATCACCAGACCTCCGCTGCTCGAAGGCTCGAACTATGCCACCTGGAAGCCCGTGATGAGATCATTTCTGAAATCTCTAGACGAAAAGGCTTGGAGAGCAGTGATGAGAGGTTGGACTGAACCCATGATGAACAATCTCACTGGAGAACCGGTTCCGAAACCAGAAGCTCTGTGGACAGAAGAGGAGGACAAAGCATCTATGGGAAATTCAAAGGCTATGAATGCGATCTTTTCTGCAGTAGATGAGAATGTCATGAAACTGATTATCAACTGTGAAGTAGCCAAGGAAGCTTGGGATATCCTCCAAACTGCCTTTGAAGGAACAGACAAGGTTCGTAATTCTCGGATGCAGGCTGTTACCACTAAGTTCGAAGAGATGAAAATGAAGGAAAGTGAAACTATCGCTGAGTACAACACCCGAGTTCTGGAACTGTCCAACGAGGCATCTGCTCTAGGGAAACCTATCGATGAAGAAAGGTTGGCCAGTAAAGTCCTGAGATCACTACCTCCAAGATTTACAATGAAGGTCACAGCCATTGAGGAAATGCACGACATCTCAAAACTAAAGCTGGACGAATTGATAGGTTTTCTCAGAACTTACGAGATCAATCATGACTTCCAACCCAGAGATGTGAAGGGAATCGCCCTCAAAGCAGACATGACAGAAGAGAAACTGGACGGTGGGTGCACCACTGAGCAACTAGCCATGATGGCTCAGAACTTAGGAAGAATGGTGCGGAAAATCAATAGGCGTGGTCCAGAACAGGGGCAGTCCTCATCGACCGGTTTCCGAAACTGGAAAATCGACAGGTCTAGGTCCAGTGACTCAAGGCAAGACTCCTCTGACAGAAGAAAGAAAGAAATTCAGTGTCATGAATGCAGAGGGTTTGGTCATATTGCTTCACAATGTGCGAACACACTCATGAAGAAGAAGGCAATGGTCGCAAGTCTCAGTGACAGTGAGTCAGATGAAGAAAAAGGAGGCACAACCACAAACTTTGTGGCCTTTGCTTCAACTCTGGAGCAATACGGTAGCACCAATGAAACTGTTCCACCTCTGTTGGAACTCCCAGCTGAAGACCTCTCAGACAGTGACGGTGAAGAACTGACGCATGAATCTCTGGCCGAGACATATAAGGATCTATATGAAAAGTGGCTGCTACTGATCAAGGTAAACAAGAAGCTGAATGACACAGTTGCAAGCATCACTACAGAAAAGGATAAGGTCTGGGAAGAAGTGGAGATTCTGGTCACACAGAAGGCTGAACTTGAAGGCACGGTAACTTCCTTAAACTCTCAACTGGCTGATATGAAACAGGAAAGACTGTGTTTGCTTGCTCAGAAGACGGAGCTCCTGGGCACTATCTCCTCGCTGAAAGTCGACATTAAAAAAGACCGTGAAACTCATCCTGTTGGCATGACTGGGCTAAGAAAGGTTATCTCAGATCTAAAACACAAGGAGGTGTTCCAACACAGAAAGATAGAACAGCTGGAACTCCAGCTAGAATCAGAAAAAATGGACCGAGAAGTTGCTGAAAAGGAGCTCACTCACTTCAAACAGTCAGTGAGGATGTTGAACTCTGGCTCAGAAAATTTAGATGAAATCCTCAACGCTCAAAGGATGGAGGCAGGACGTAGAGGATTGGGGTTCGTGGGAAAAAGGAGTTCAAAGGACACTATGTGTGTTAAAGCTAAATCTGTGTCTGAACAGTTTCCTGAACAGAAGGTGAGAAAGCACCCTAGACAGAAAGTGGATCTGTCCCAAGACAAGTCCAGGACTACTTACCTCAGTTCAAATCAGAAGAAAGACTTACTGACATGTTGGTACTGCTACCAGATGGGACACATCAGACGGCAGTGTCGACTGTTTCTTGCTGAACGTCGAGGACACCAACAGCAACAGATCCAACCTCGACAGAAACAAGTTTGGATTCCGAAGGAACGACAGACAGTATGCATGGTAGCATGCTGCTCATCAGGAGATACAGTGCAAGCCAGTTGGTTCTTCGATAGTGGATGCTCTGCACACATGACAGGTAACTCTGAATATCTCTCTCATATTAGACCTATTGAGCAGATGCGGTTTGTCACCTTCGCGGATGGTCGGAAGAGTCAGGTGATTGGCTGTGGAACATTGAAGGTTCCGGATCTCCCTGCACTCGAGGACACTCTCCTGGTTGAAGGTCTGACTATGAATCTCATTAGCATCAGTCAACTATGCGACAATGGACACTATGTGTCATTCTCTCGTGACTCATGCCTCGTTCTTAACGAGAATGGTGATTCCGTAATGAAAGGGAGAAGAAGGGCCAATGACTGTTACACCATCAGAATGGGAAACGAGAAGCTAAGGTCTACTCTCAACTGTGTTCAAGCCAAACATCGAGTTCTGCGAGGGGGAGTGAAAAAAACCTACACAATAGAAGGATCGCACAAATCGATTTTGGCAACTGTACCAGGCGACTGCTGGATCAAAAGGTGTCACAGTTACAGCGAGAGTTTGAACAGAAGATCACACAGTTGTAGAAGGAGTTCGAACTGCTTGCACAGATGAATGCCAGTTCACCAGAAAAGAAATTGAATGAGATTCCTCGGTTTGGAACTCCCAGATCCTCCTTGGGTCTGCGTGGGTTCATGAACTGAGTGTTCCAAGCAGTGGTCAGTCAAAGGCGAATCCCCAGCTACAACAGTTTGACTGACCACCTAAGAAGGGAGCTGGAACAGATGGGAAAGTTCTTATGATCAAATATTTTATTCCGAAAGATTCGAATTACACCGTTTTATTTGGAAAGCGACTGGCGTATATTGAGAAGACGAAAAGGCAGGAGGATATTTTATTTTCAAATCTCAACTGTTGAGCGTGTCTTCACTTCTCGTCTCCGAAACCCTAGATTGGAAGTCTCTCACTCTCGACTGCTCCGAAATCGACGATGGTGAACACAAGGAAGTCAGCAAAATCCAGTGCTATATCCGCGGAGAAAAGGAAGGAAAGCATGCAAATCTCAAAGTCGATGACAGCGAAATCAAAGATTCCAAAATCCAAGGCTGCGAAGATGAAAAAGGCATCACCTTTACACGAGATGTCTGCCGAGGAGATAACTGCTAAAACTTCTCAGATAGTCACAGCGGTTTCTACCCCTCAAGCGTGTCCACAATCGGAGGTAAATCCCGTCTTTCCTTCGGTTTCTGCAGTCGTTGAAGAATCTGTGGTTGTTGATGAAATTATTATGGGAGTTAAGAATGTTGGGAGTTTGGGTGCCGAAGCTAGGAGGGCTGTTAGTGATGAAGAAGCCGGTAGGGCTGAGATTTGTGTTGACAAGGACAAGATTGTGGTTGGTGAAAAGGGTGATGAAGTTTCTAAATCTGTTGAAGAAACGGAACCCAGAATGTCAGTGCCAAGAAAGTCTGGTGTTTCAGACGTTTGGAAGGCAAAGATTCAAGCTTCCGGGTACGTTCGCCCAGGAGGTTTTCAAAGAAAGAAGGTGTCTCACCGAGCTGCCTCTCCAAGACAATGCCTAGCCAGGATCTGTTCTATCAGAGGGAGGGTCCCTGATATTTCTAATGAGGAAAGGAAGAGTATGAGGAACTTGGGTATGAAGGATGCACCTGTTGATAACTTGATTGAGGAGATTGGAGTCTCAGAAGGTGAAGTTGCTGAGACTGTGAGTAAAGGACCAGATTCATCTGTGAAGAGTGTTGGGGAGATTGATGCTGTTGCAGAAGAGCCTGAGACTGCTGAAAAGGATGAAGACCTGGAGGATATGCTCAAAGACATAGATGATTTTGTTGAGAATCTACCAAAGGAAGTCCCCGGTGTTCCAGCTGAAGAGGAGTTAATTGATACTCCAGAGAATGTTGTGAGTAAGGAGACGACAACTGTTCCAGATGCTGTTCAGGACAGTCACCATGGTTCTCAGATGGATATTGATGACTCTCAGAAGACTGATGTTGAAGCAGTTCCTCAGATAGGGGATGATGAGGATTTGGTTCCTCTTGTGAAGTTAAAGAAGATGTCAAAAGGGAAGGAAAAGGAAAAAGTGGCCTTTGCGAAGTCTACAAAGGATTCTGCCCAGAAGGGTGCTGATGTACGCAGTGGTGCAGGGGGAGCTGGTTCCTCCAAGAAAAGAAAGTGTGTCGCTCCAATGCCTGTTTCAGAAGACGATGGGGGATGTGAAGTCCCAGGCCCTGATGCTGAGACTGTTCCAGTTGGCTTGGTTAAGAAGGGTGTATGGTTTGTTAACAAAGATGCTGCAAGAAAGTGGCCATGCATCCAGAAGAGGAAAATCATACCTGAAAGATTGCTAGATGAGTCCCGGTATAAGGGAAAGGAGGTGGTTAAGGTTCTGAAAGAATCGGATCTGTTTTGGACGCTGGCTAGGTGCAAACCCTACAGTGAACAGCTTGTGCGTGAGGCAATGGCAAACTTGCCCCCTCACTTTGGGGTAGTTGGAGATCATGAGTATGGAGTCTTCTTTGTTAGAGGAAGGAGAATTAAGATTGATCCGGAGCTAATCAATGTGTATTTCTCGATGGATGACCCGGCTGTTGACGAGGAGGAGGCAAATTTTGAGAAGATTGTGAGTACCATCACTGCGGGCTCTGTCAGGTGGAGACCTGAATCAGTTGTGCACACAGCAGACTTATCAACATTTTATTCCATGCTGTTCTTCATTGCTGTCTTCAACTGGAGACCTTCTACACATCGATCAACAGTCAATAAGGACGTGGCTCAACTGCTATATCAGATAGGGAACAAGCGGAAATTCAATTTGGGAAGAGTCATGTTCAAACAGATTGCTGAACATGCTACGTCAAAGAGGACTCTTCACCAGATCTGCTTCCCATCACTGATTCATGAGTTGATTGTTTATCATGCCCCTGCTTTGATGTCCTCCATTGATCAGCTCTCAAAGTCTCCCAGCAAGTTTGTCGTAGACCACAAGCTATTTAAAGGGCGTCATATTAATGATCTCAAGGAGGAGACCTTGAAGGGCAAAGATATTGCCGAGCCATCAAGGCGAGGAGGAGCAAGGTTGGCCCGTGATGAAAGGAACAGACTTCTCATGGACCTGCATGACATCATTGAAGCGGACAAGGAGCAGCGCAAGCGTATCAACAAGCTCGCTCGTGCCCTCAGCTTTCCAAGTGACGATGAAGCTGATGATACAGTCTCTGAGGAGGGCACCGATGATGGTTCGTCTTCATGAAGGTCTCCTAATAACTTTTTCTCTGAACTCAGACCGTATTTGAAACTCTAGTTATTGTGTGCTTGTTCTGGCACTTATTTGATTTGCTGTTCGAACTCGATCGGCCCCTTGCCAGTTTGTGGCAAAAAGGGGGAGTATTTTGAGGTGGTGACAATTTTTGTTCCCTCAAGGTTTCCTACTGTCTAGATAGTTAGATAGATCTAGTGATTTGGTTTTGCCAAAATGCCAAGGGGGAGATTGATGTTCCCTTGTGTGGCATGTGTTTGGCAAAACGTTGTTAGACAGTTCGAGCAGGAGTTCAGGGGGAGTTCGAACATATCCTAGTACTCCTGTACAGCGTGATCAAGACGCAAAGGATATTTTCCGGAAGATATTGGGAATGAAGATTTCGTCAAGTTAAAGATGGCATGCGACTTATTCGAACAAGATATTCGAATGAATATTCACAAGTGAAGATGGCGTGACTTGCTTGGGAAAGAAGACGACTTCGTATATTCTTCCATGGATTTGTGAAAGATATGCATCAAATATTCAGGAGTATCTCCCGAAATATTTGATGGGATTATCTTATGCGAATTAGGGTTTCGTCCGAGCATATAAATACAGTGCAAAGGCAACCCTAATTCCCATCGCTTTCAAGATCAAAAATACACGAAGAAATCCTATCGATTGAAAAAAAAAAAGAGACGGCCGTTGTGTTTTCCCCACTGGAAAAACATCGGTGTGAGCTCAGTCTGATACGTGCCATTCAGATTGACCAGAGGTGATCAAGTTCAGAGCACAAACAGAATGACCAGCGTTCAAGTGAAAGAGACCGAGCTTCAGGAAAGGTTCGAGTACGTTCGGACAGAAGGTCTGAACGAAGGGGATCAAGGGGAGTTGCGACGAACCTTGGTTGCAAATCTGAGAGACGGAGTAGTAGAGGCTAGGCAATTACAAGGTGTAAGTGTAAGTCCACTGAAAAGCTCTATACTCGTAATAAAGATTTGTTGTCCCTTTTCCGGGTGTGGGAAACCCCCCAGAGTAGGCGTAGCCGAACTGGGTTATCAATCTGTGCGTACTCGTGTTTTATTGTTCTGTTCGTACTTGTTGTGGAACTGTGGTAGAAAGAGTTCAAGGTCTTTCCAAACACAACCTAGAATACTTTCTTGAACAGGGGATATAATTTCAACTCCGTTGAAGGTCCAAAGGTCTAATCTGCCACTGTGATGTTTTTTGGCATGAAAAGCCATTTTTTATGCGCGTTTCCTCCTGGAGCTTCCGAAACACCTGAAATGCAAAACCATACTAAAAAGTAAATATTCGCATATAAAATTGTCGAAATAAACGGGATTAGTTGATTCGACGAGTCGTATAAATACGACTCATCAAACCACCCCACACTTAAACTTGTTCGTCCTGAACAAGAACTAGGTCATAGAAGGAAAACAAGTGTAACACCACAATTTCTTCGACGTCCTGGATAGATGCTACATGAATATGAGTTTCTAGTCTAGACTCGCTTTTCTACGCATAACTCATCCGCTACTCAAATCATCATGCTCAACATTGAATTAACTTGATACATGTTGCCTTTGAGCTGAAATTCAAACCAAGCTTTCTTTTTTTGGACAGCTTTTGTAGTGACTTTCTTTGGCCTTTGGCTCTTGATCGATGAACGATGTAGTTCACTTTTTGTTGTATGAAACTTCACAATGTGGCTAATTTTTCTTGAGCTTTGCTCCTTTATTGTGAACTGCTTCTCCTTTTTCTTCTTTTGAAGGAGGTCCAATCATCGCCCGCGAGCATATGGAAATACCTCCCCGCTCTTTCTCATCCTCGACCTTTTTGACGCGAGTCAAGATGAGGGTCACTCACCTCTTTTCCCGGTTACTTTAGACTAGAGATAGGACGGTCTACCTACATAAATGCTGTCATGGTAGAGCAAACTCTGAACCATATAGTCTCGAAGTGCTAGCCTCCACGAAATCCACATAACCATATAACTCAAAATTTGGTCCTTTGAATGCTTCGTCAAGTCTCCCTAGGACATTTTTATCAACTCCAGATCCCTGTTTATCTCAACTCAAAACAACACGTAGTGGGTTAAGTTCACATGTATAAGCGCAATTCAAATTTCACGAGAGAAACACATCTGATCAGCATCGTCTGTTTCACATCATCAAAGTCCAATACTGCATATTGACGGAGCCCATTGCACTGTCGTTAAGGTGCAATGTTCTCTGTGCAAATAAATTTATATTTTCCGCTACTCGCGACTTCACTACTGGGTAGTAAGTGGTAAGCAGGGGTCGAACCCAAGGGAATTAGGGGGATACGTTGTTCTTTAAGGGATTTGTACAGCGAGGGAGCGTGTTTTAAGGTTGATTGAGATTTTAGCGGTTATGACTAAGTGCCTTTTTTTGGTTGTTTTTGGTTTTGAGTGCGGAAAAGTAAATTACAGAAAATAAATACTGAAAAGTAAAAAGAAAGACTTACAGTGGGTGATGCGTGATTTGCGAGTCCTCCGGAAGGTGAGTGCAGTTGATTAAGGCAATTATACTAGAAAAGTAAATACAGGGGGGTTTTGTAATCTAAAGAAAACATTCGGTTTCAGGGGCCTTGTATCATAGTTGTTTATCATCGACCGCTAATGATCATACTAAGTGTTCAAAGATGAATCGAGGCCATTTCTAAGCGCAAGACTTGCAACATCGTTTAAAACACTTGTTCTACTTTAGACTAATTCCTCCTTTCGAACTATCTTAGCCTTGTGTGCATCCACCTGATCTTTCAGTTACGATCGACCAAGTGGTGTTTTAGATAAGTCGAACTCCTCAAATAAGTTTTGCTTGTTACAGCTTCCACTTACCCGAGTATGTTCACGAATCCCCACGGAAGAGTTTTGCTTGTTACAGCTTCCACTCAACCTTGGAAATTCTGACTATATATGGCACATAGAACAAGTTTTGAACACAAAGCGGCATTAAGTGCAGGGTCTAAAACATTTTACAATACAAGTACACCCCTTTAACCGAATAAAGTGTTTAGCTACGAATATCCATCGAGGTGGATACCATAGCTAAATACTCAGGGGTTTTTGAAAACAGTAAGAGGAGAGGGGGTGGAATACTCAAGAACCAACAGGAGTATTCCCAATCATACTGAATACTCAAGAACCAACAGGAGTATTCTCTAAAACTGTTATAATACTCAAGAACCAACAGGAGTATTATTTCAAACCGTTATAATACTCAAGAACCAACAAGAGTATTTTTTCAAAAACCAAACTTACAAAGTACCAAACTTTTAGAGAGAGAAGTGAAATGTTGATTTGAGGATGATTGATATGAGAGGTGAAGGCTTGTATTTATAGCCATGTGGGGAGAGAATGGAGGGATGAGATGAAACCATATGGAAAGCATCCAATGGAGGAGGAAATGGAGGTCATAGCCGCCGGTTGGAGGTGGGAAGAGGAGGAGGGGAGGTGACTTTGGTCACCTCCTCCAAAAGCCGCCGGTCTTGGTTGGATAAGGATGAAGTTTGTGTGAGTTTTGTGTAGTTTTCACAAAACTATCAGTCCAATTTTGCTCCGGTCTGACTTTGGTTGTTCCTCGGTTGGATTTGATTTGAGTAATTCAATGTCAGGATCTTGAGATTTCTTCATTCAGCGTCTGATCTTGACCTTGGAATGGCTCGTAATATCTTTTCAGCGTAAAATCCTCTCCTTAGCCTGTATTCTCTCTAAGCGCCAAAATACCCTGTAGAAATATATCGGGACTAACACGCAGAAGTTAAATAGACAAACAGTCTAATTTGGTGGGTTTTACTGTGTTTTTGATTCGTATAATTATGGTCCATCAGATCACCCCACACTTTTAGTTGTTCGTCCCGAACAATGCTATTAAAGGGCGACACACTAAGTAAGTTTGTTAAAATATGAAAATTAGACTGTGGTACTAGACTTATCCTAATTCATGCATTACTTACTTATTACCAAATTGAACTGTGTAAATAAATAGAAGAAACTTGATACTTGTACCTTCGTGCCGAGATGCAAATTATTCTGGATGTTTCGGGAGATAGCCCTTTTTAGGCTCCTGTACTGCAACCTCGGGACTGTCTCGCACTATATGGTTTCCGTGTAGCTTTCTCTAGCACGTGATTCGGTTCAGGTTTCACAGTTGAGTTGAGCCTTTTTGATTTCTTTCTTCTTTTGGCGAGGGACAACTTTTTGTAGTGAATCGGCCTTTGGCCTTTGATTTGACTTTTTTGAGTACTTCACTTTTGTTCGGTTAAAACCTTCACAATTTTGGGCCTTTGGCCTCTTGATTTGCTTCTTCGAGCTTTCACTTCTTTGTGACTTGCTAGTCCATTTTCTCAAGCCTTCTTGGGAGGTCCAATCATTGCCCGCGAGCATATGGAAATACCTCCCCGCTCTCTCTCATCATTGCTGTTTCGCGCGAGTCAAAATGAGGGTCGCTCATTTATTTTCCCGGCTACTTTGACTAGAGATAGGACGGTTTGATTCCCTTCCCGCCTTCTTCATTTTTTATGCATAAACACTGCATGGCGGAGCTGACTCTTGACTCAACTAAAAAACCAGAAGTGCTGCCTCCACTGACTTCATAAACCATATAGTGAAATTCAGTCCTTCGATTGCTTGCCAAGCCTTTCTAGGGCATTTCTATCAACTCCACATCCCTAGTTTATCTCAGCACAAAGGGACAAATGAGAAGTTACATTCTAAGTTTTTAAACAGTTGAATTTTCACAAGGTTAATGCATGAATTATGACTTATCTTTTTCACATTCTTAAGTTCATATTTTCAAAAAGATAACACTAAAAAAGAAAGAAAAAACATGTTATTTATTTATGTACACATGCGGATCTCACCCCACACTTTTGAACGAAGGCGTGCCTTTCAGCACTACTTAGTTCAAAAGCCATGCAAGCAGACAATTACGAGAAGGAAATGATATTAAGGAAAGGTAAGATCAGAACTCCCTTTAAAGTGTCAAGTGAACGACATGGCATGAGGCTGGATAATCGAGGGAGTTCGGCTGGGGCCTTGAACTCTCAGCGCAAGCCCGGTAGTTCACGGAAGCTGCCTGGCTGATCCGATCGTGCTCCAAAAACCAATTCCTAAATAGTCAAATCATTCTATGCACCAAGTGGGTGAGAGCGACTTATTGATAAAAACTAAAAGACAGAAAAATAAAAAGATAGAAAGTAAGATAGTGTCGGGTTACCTCCCGACCAGTGCACTTGTTTAACGTCGTTGGCTCGACAGTACCTTATTCCTGGATCACTGGTTTGGATCCCATGGGTGGCTCAGGTCGTAGTGTTTAGGGGCTAAGTTGACTTTGTCGTGGTAATGTTTGACTCGCTGCCCGTTTACCGTGAATCTGCTTCCATTGTTCATGCTTTCCAACTCAAGCATTCCATGGTTGTATACTTTAGTCACAGTATAAGGACCGGTCCATCTTGATCTTAGTTTGCCATGCATCAACTTCAATCGTGAGGAGAAGAGTAGCACTTGTTGTCCTTCCTCAAATGAGCTCGGAGGATGAATTTGTCATGATATAATTTCGTCCGTGCCTTGTAGTCTGTTTGCTCTTCATAGGCCTCAAGCCGCAATTCTTCAAGTTCGCATAGCTTAAGCTTCCTATCTAGTTCGGCAGCTTTTAAATCTGGATTGCACTTCTTGAGCGCCCAATAGGCTTTATGTTCTAATTCTACCGGAAGATGGCATGCTTTTCCGTAAACAAGCCGAAAGGGGGAGGTTCCAATTGGCGTCTTGTATGCCGTTCGATAAGCCCAAAGAGCTTCGTCTAGCCTCTGATTCCAATCTTTCCTCCCCGGTTTCACCATCTTTTCTAGAATACCTTTGATTTCGCGGTTGGAGATCTCTGCTTGGCCATTGGTTTGGGGATGATATGCCGTGGATGTTCGGTGGTGGACATGGTAGTGCTTCAAGGTGGCAGCCATTATGCGGTTGCAGAAATGCATTCCTTGGTCGCTGATTATGGCCTTGGGTACCTCGTATCTACAAAATAGGTTAGTGCGCAAAAAATCTATGACAGTCTTTACATCGTCGCACCTTGTGGCTTTAGCCTCTACCCATTTTGACACATAATCTACAGCAACTAAAATGTAAGTATACCCGCATGAAACTGGGAATGGTCCCATAAAATCAATGCCCCAAATGTCAAAAACATCGTTGACCATTATAGGTACTTGAGGCATCTCATTTCTAGATGACACATTTCCTACTCTTTGACACCTATCACACTTTTGACACTTCTCATATGCATCTTTAAATATACTTGCCAAAAGAAGCCGCTATCTAGGATTTTTCTAGCGGTTCTCCTAGGCCCGAAGTGTCCTCCACATGCAAATTCATGGCAAAATCTAATAACAGAAGCTATTTCATTATCGGGGATGCATCTCCTAAGTATTTGATCTGCTCCTATATTCCACAAATAAGGATCATCCCATAAGTAATGTTTAGCATCATGCCTAAGTTTCATGCATTGTGCTTTAGTAAAAGAGGGAGGACATGTACCTCCTACAAGGTAGTTGACGATTGAGGCGTACCATGGCACCTTGGTTGAGACTGCATAGAGATGCTCGTCTGGAAATGACTCGGTTATGTGCCCTTCTTCTTCTTCTCGGACAATCCTGGTTAGATGGTCTGCCACAGTATTTTAAATCCCCTTTTTGTCCCTTATCTCCACATCGAATTCTTGCAGTAGCAAGATCCACCGTATGAGCCTTGGCTTGGCCTCTTTCTTCCTCATTAGGTAACGGATGGAAGCATGATCAGAATAAACTATCACTTTTGCTCCAAGCAAATAGGGTCGGAATTTTTCCAGAGCGAATACCACTTCCAAGAGCTCCTTCTCGGTGGTGGAGTAGTTCCGTTGGGCAGGATCTAGGGTTCGTGAGGCGTAATAGATCACACCCGCCTTTTTATCAATCTTTTGGCCAAGAACTGCTCCCACAGCAAAGTCGCTTGCGTCGCACATGATCTCAAATGGTTTTTTCCAATCCGGAGTTTGGATGATGGGTGGGCTAGTGAGGGCCTTCTTGAGCTCATTAAAAGCTTCCTTGCATGCATTGGTGAACTCAAAAGGAACATCTTTTTGGAGAAGGGTGGATAAAGGCAACGCCTTTTTGGAGAAGTCCTTGATGAAGCGTCGGTAGAATCCCGCATGCCCAAGGAAGGATTGGATGTCTCGGACAGTGGAGGGGTATGGTAGAGTCATGATCAGGTCTATTTTAGATTTATCCACCTCTATGCCTTCTTGCGAGATGACGTGCCCTAAGACTACTCCATGAGTTACCATGAAGTGGCATTTCTCATAATTGAGCACGAGGTTCATTGAGACACATCGTGCCAGAACCGTGCTCAAATTATGAAGGCAAGCGTCGAATGTATTGCCATAGATGGTGAAGTCGTCCATGAAGACTTCAATGAATTCTCCGATCATGTCTGAAAAGATGCTGGTTACTACCCGTTGGAAAGTTCCCGGGGCATAGCATAGGTCGAACGACATTCTTCTAAAGGCGAATGTACCAAACGGGCAGGTGAATGTAGTCTTCTCTTGGTCCTCAGGTGCTATGGGGATCTGGTTGTAACCTGAGAACCCGTCCAAGAAGCAAAAATATGGCTTGCCTGCTAGTCGGTCTAGCATTTGATCGATGAATGGTAGGGGAAAATGGTCTTTTCTTGTAACAGCATTTAATTTCCTGTAGTCGATGCACATTCTCCAGCCGTTCTTGATCCTTGTTGTTACCATATTTCCTTCAGCATCTTCCTCGACTGTGATCCCACTTTTCTTTCGGACCACGTGGACAGGACTCACCCATTGGCTATCTGATATGGGATAGATAACGTCCGCATCTAGAAGCTTTTGTATTTCCTTTTGGACGATTTCTATCATGATTGGGTTGAGTCGTCATTGAGGTTCTCTTGATGGCTTTGCTCCGTCCTCGAGTGAAATACGGTGCATGCATACAGCCGGGCTGACTCCTCTTAAGTCGGCCAGTGTCCATCCAATAGCTAACTTGTGCTGTTTTAATACTTTTATCAACCTTTGTTCCTGGCCTGCTTCCAAGCCACTCTTGATGATTATTGGGAGTGTGTCATTATCTCCTAGAAAGGCGTACTTTAGATGTCCATGCAGGGGCTTTAATTCTATTTTGGGGGCTTGCATCACCGAGGGTATAAAAGTATTTGATTTGAATAATTTTACCTCGTTGACTTCATATTCTGGTGTGAGAGGCTCTGAGACTGTTAAGTGGGCCACCGTTTCATGTAAGTCTTTGGTTAATTAGTATGAGCCTTCGGCTCCGTTGAGTATGGCTTCTAAGGGATCTGCTCTTAGTTCTGGTTGAATATCTTGGACCAGGTCGTCCAAAGCATCGAGAGCGTGTACTTCCTCGAATTCCATAGGGTGCTTCATTGCTCGGAATATGTCGAAGCTAAAAACTTCTCCTTCTACTTCCATTGATAGCATCCCACTTCCGCAGTCTATCTTCATTTTCGATGTTTTGAGAAATGGTCGACCGAGAAGGATAGGTGCATGATCAGTTGGCCCACCAGTCTCCATCTTTAGGATGTAGAAATCTGTTGGAAATACTAATTCGCCCACTTGAACCAGGACGTCTTCTATTTTGCCCTCGGGTTGTTTACAAGATCGGTCCACCAGCTGAATAGTGAGACCGGTGGGTTCGAGCGGCCCAATCCTAAGGCATGAGTAGATAGATAAAGGGCAAGACGTTGATTGATGCTCCCAGGTCTAGCATGCAGTTCTCGATCCGGATGTTGCCAATTGTGCAAGGAATGGTATAAGTTCCCGGATCTCCACATTTGGGGGGCACTTTCCGTTGTATGACGGCCGACACGTTTCTACTCATCAGCTCTTGATCGTTTCTAGTACTCTTCCTCCGGTTGGTACAAAGTTCTTTTAAAAACTTAGCATATCGAGGAATTTGCTTGATGGCTTCCAGGAGGGGGATGTTGATTTCGACTTTGCTGAACAACTCGAACACGTCCTCATCCATGACATGCTATTGTTGCATGCGAGCAGGTACTGGAAATGGGAGTGTTGCGCTGATTTTAGGGGTTTCAGTTCCAGGCATCGGGTCGGTCCTGTGTTCCTTGGATGTATTCTCTTCTTCTTCGGTTACGTCCTGCTCTTCCTCATATGTGTCGTCGTTTTTATCGGCCGCTTCTTCCTCTAGAGTTTCGAGAGTCTCGGGCCTCATTTGCTTTTCTTCAGGTAACCTTGGGTCCATGTCCTCTTGCTCTAAAGGTTTGCCGACAAGCGTTTTCCCACACCTAAGAGTCAAGGCATTCACATCTTCCTGTAATTGAATGGTTTGTGAAAGGAGTCTGCCTGATTCATTAGCAAATGCGGACACTGAGGCAGCGAGTTGGGAGACGTGATTCTTCAAGTCCGATAATTCTCCCTTTGTCTCGGCTTGGTTTTGATGCATAGTAGTGCTTAACAGCTGCACAGTACTTGACAATTGCGTCATCATGTCCTCAAGAGACTTGTTTGGTCCTAGATGATGGCTCGGGCATGTGTCAGTTTTGTGGTCCATAGAACCACAGAACTCGCAAGGTCTTACTTGAACTGTTTGCTTTTGTAAGAGCTGCATCACCATTTCCTTCATTTGTCTCATCTCTTCTGGCATGGAGTTTACTGATGCATCGGCTTGTGAGACGTTTTTTGTTTGGAAGAATTCATCTTGACGAGTAGTCTCCTCTCTAAATCGAGCATTTTCAGCAACGTTGGTGATGAGATCCCTTATTCCATTTAATGATAGATTCATCATGGATCCTCCAGCTGAGGCATCCAGGAACATCTTGTCTATCTTAGTTAGTCCATTAATTAGGTACTCGATGATGAGTTTCTCGGGTAATCCTAGAGTGCAGCAGCTTCTCTCCAGGTGGTTGAATTTCTCCAGATAGTCGTAAATGGTTTCATTAGGTTCCTGCCTTATGTCCTGTAATTGCCTTCTTACTTGCATTGTTTTTGTTGCTGGGCAGTATTTGTCCAGGAATTTCCTTTGCATCTGAACCCATGTTCTGATGCTTCCTGAAGGTAATGAAAGGAACCAGTCGCTTGCTGAGTCAACGAGGGAAAAATAGAACGCCTTCAACTTGAAATCATTTATATTTACTCGATTGGGTTTTAGATTTTGGAAAATGCCATGTAGGCGTTGGAGATGAGTTGTCGCAGATTCTTCATTAGTTCCTGAGAACCTTGGCAAATTGTTGATGTCGACGACAATGTTTTCTAGTTCTGGGCTCTGGCAAATGCACCACGGCTGCATTTCGAATTTTGGGGCATTGAGTTCTCCCATAGTAGGTGCACGGTAGTTGTTGTTATCTTCGTAGTAGTCATCGAAAGCGGGTTCTCGTCTCGGCACTTGTCGAGGTTGCGGGGGTGGTGGATATCTAGGAGGTTGCGCTGGACCAGCTGCATTTCGGTCCTCAGGTGGTTCTTGATTTCTTCTGATTGCCTCCCTATCACGAGCTCTTCTGTTTCTGATGAGTTATTCCGGATCGTCAACAAATGGAAGTGGCACCTCATTGTTTCGATCGTACAGGTTCATCTCGTCGTCATCTTGGTAGTCATGGTGGCTTCCTTCGCGAGACATGGTTGTTTTAAAGCGCGTATTGATTTAAAGAACTTATCCGATGGCTAATTCCCCGGCAACGGCGCCTATTTGATGGAGCCCACTGCACTGTCGTTAAGGTGCAATGTTCTCTGTGCAAATAAATTTATATTTTCCGCTACTCGCGACTTCACTACTGGGTAGTAAGTGGTAAGTAGGGGTCGAACCCAAGGGAATTAAGGGGATACGTTGTTCTTTAAGGGATTTGTACAGCGAGGGAGCGTGTTTTAAGGTTGATTGAGATTTTAGCGGTTATGACTAAGTGACTTTTTTTGGTTGTTTTTGGTTTTGAGTGCGGAAAAGTAAATTACAGAAAATAAATACTGAAAAGTAAAAAGAAAGACTTACAGTGGGTGATGCGTGATTTGCGAGTCCTCCGGAAGGTGAGTGCAGTTGATTAAGGCAGTTATACTAGAAAAGTAAATACAGGGGGGTTTTGTAATCTAAAGAAAACATTCGATTTCAGGGGCCTTGTATCATAGTTGTTTATCAACGACCGCTAATGATCATACTAAGTGTTCAAAGATGAATCGAGGCCATTTCTAAGCGCAAGACTTGCAACATCGTTTAAAACACTTATTCTACTTTAGACTAATTCCTCCTTTCAAAGTATCTTAGCCTTGTGTGCATCCACCTGATCTTTCAGTTACGATCGACCAAGTGGTGTTTTAGATAAGTCGAACTCCTCAGATAAGTTTTGCTTGTTACAGCTTCCACTTACCCGAGTATGTTCACGAATCCCCACGGAAGAGTTTTGCTTGTTACAGCTTCCACTCAACCTTGGAAATTCTGACTATATATGGCACATAGAACAAGTTTTGAACACAAAGCGGCATTAAGTGCATGGTCTAAAACATTTTACAATACAAGTACACCCCTTTAACCGAATAAAGAGTTTAGCTACGAATATCCATAGAGGTGGATACCATAGCTAAATACTCGGGGGTTTTTGAAAATAGTAAGAGGAGAGGGGGCGGAATACTCAAGAACCAACAGGAGTATTCTCTAAAACTGTTATAATACTCAAGAACCAACAAGAGTATTATTTCAAACCGTTATAATACTCAAGAACCAACAAGAGTATTATTTCAAAAACCAAACTTACAAAGTACCAAACTTTTAGAGAGAGAAGTGAAATGTTGATTTGAGGATGATTGATATGAGAGGTGAAGGCTTGTATTTATAGCCATGTGGGGAGAGAATGGAGGGATGAGATGAAACCATATGGAAAGCATCCAATGGAGGAGGAAATGGAGGTCATAGCCATCGGTTGGAGGTGGCAAGAGGAGGAGGGGAGGTGACTTTGGTCACCTCCTCCAAAAGCCGCCGGTCTTGGTTGGATAAGGATGAAGTTTGTGTGAGTTTTGTGTAGTTTTCACAAAACTATCAGTCCAATTTCGCTCCGGTCTGACTTTGGTTGTTCCTCGGTTGGATTTGATTTGAGTAATTCAATGTCAGGATCTTGAGATTTCTTCATTCAGCGTCTGATCTTGACCTTGGAATGGCTCGTAATATCTTTTCAGCGTAAAATCCTCTCCTTAGCCTGTATTCTCTCTAAGCGCCAAAATACCCTATAGAAATATATCGGGACTAACAAGCAGAAGTTAAATAGACAAGCAGTCTAATTTGGTGGGTTTTACTGTGTTTTTGATTCGTATAATTATGGTCCATCACATATCCAGGAAATAGAGAGAAATTTCATACTTTCAATTTTTTTTAGGGAAACGTGCTGACACAGTGCAATATGCAAGAAAAATAAACGTGCTGACACAACTGACTGACTCTCCCACCCCACACTTTTGAACTAAGCCGTGTCCTCACGGTACGACTTAAATTCAAAGACACAACAATGCAAGACACCCAAACGTAGAGAAAAACAAATAGAGAATAAAAGTGAACAGGCACTCCCCTGGTTTCGTCGCGTGATGGTAAGAATTCTGGTCAAATGAGTTGGTCAATGCTGGTGAATGGTCAACCGCGTCCTGTTCAGCCTTTAAGTACCGCGTCTAATAGAGACGTTAACTTAATGTTAATAGCGAACGCGACCAGTTAATGTTGAGGGTTGATGCAATCCGCACTGAGTTGCACTTGTTTCCTACATGAAAAATATCTCTTTTCCTAAAAGACAATGTGAAAAACATGACTCAAGACCCAAACAAACATAAAACGAAAAAAAATGAGAAAAAGAAAATTTTTGTCAGGCTGCCTCCCTGCGAGCGCCTTTGTTTTACATCGTTGGCTCGACGATACCTCTTTAGGGATCACAAGTTAGGATCCCATGGGCGTATGAGGTCAAATTTTGCCTTTGTGATTCCTTCATTCTGCCAAAAATTCTCATACAACGGTGTGCTCGATTCTGCTCTCCATCGATCAGGAGGATTCGCCTTCACATCTTCCCGAGTCAGCGAGGACACTCTGCTCATAGCTACTTCATTTGCTGCACAGCTCGTTGTAAGTCTAGCCTCATCTGGTAGGTAGGGAGATATCGCAGCAGGATATGGTGTGTGGACGATGTCCGGTGGTTTCTTCATGCATGGGTGGTTGACATCCTTATAGATATGGAAGTCTGATGTTTTGCCACCAAACGCAAGTGACAATAAGTCTGTGTCCATGTCAATCTTGGTCTTGGTGGCAAAGAGGAATGGTCGTCCCATGATAAGCATTGGCGGATCATCGTCTCCTCCCATCTGCAAGACATAGAAATCTGCAGGAAAAACAAGGTCTCCTACTCGGAGTGTGAGATTTATGAGCCGCATTTATACGACTCATCGAGTCAACAAATCCCACCAGTTACTTCTTAGTGTTGTTTTGTATTTCAGGTGATTTGGAAGCTCTAAGGGGAATCGTGCTTAAAAGATGGCTTTCTGAGCTAAAAACATCACAAGGAGTTGAGGACCAACCTATCTACACTTGACCTAAGGAATGCTCGAGAAAACTCGACAAGCGCCCGAGGAGTCCCGAGCAGATCCAGGCTCCAGTCGAGCAGATCCAGGCCCTAGCTGAGCCGTCTAGCACCAAACTCAAGTTGCTCGGGCAAACGAGCTGATCTGACGAATCCACCTCGAGCAAAGTGATAAAAATAGAAAATAAGGTGGACAATGTTGGAAAACCAAGTAGAACGCCCGAGCTGATTGGCAGTTGGCTCAATTCCAAAGGTCCCACGCGCGCTGATAGGCACCGAAACCAAGTTGCTCAATTAAGTTGTTCTAAATACCCAAAAACTTGGATGATCTCACTTTCCACACAAAACGCACGAGTAAACCCAGCCCATGCCCGAGAAATGCCTAGTTCCGTCCAAAACCGAGTCAAGGCCGGCCCAAGCCGAGTCCAAAGTCACAAATCTTGGCTCCTCTTCTCCTCCTTCATTGGTGGTTTAGAGGCTTCTAGAAGGTCCTGGAAGAATCTGGAAGACTTGCAAAGCAAGTAAACTTACAAGCCAAGCAAAGTCGGTTTTAGGACATGTTTCCTAAAACCGTTTATGGGCCAACCTCAATTTGGAAACTTCGAAGCCCTAGTCTCCTCTATAAATACAGCCTCATATCAAGGGTTTCAAGCATCCCACAACACAGAATTCGCGCTCTCCTTTCGGTTCGAAGTCCTCCTCGGCGCTTTCCAACATTCCGGCTCCGGCCCTCCTTCGTTCGCCCATAGAAAAGAACATCTTTCCTTTATTTTTATTGTCTTTTGTTTCCATGGCCATGTGTAGCTAAGCCCTCTATTCGGGCTAGGGTTTCATGTATCGTTTCTATCGTTTGAGACTTCATTCTTAATGTTATTCCATGTTTCACTAGTTCTCGTGCCTATATTCTGAATTGTTGCTAGACTAGGTGGATGCTTTGTCGCAAAGCTTAGTTGATCAATATTCCTATCATTATTATCCACCTATTACTTTGTCGTTTTGGTAGATAGCACATCTAGGTCAAATAACACCTTTGTCGGGTTGCTTGATTTAGGGGAACTAGAAGCTTAGCACCTTTGTCGGGCTAGGTCGTGGCATAACACCTTTGTCGGGTTATTTGGGAAGTCACCTTTGTCGGGACGACCACACTTAGAAACATTGAATTAGATTGTTAGCAGTTGATGGCGCGTATTTATATGATTCATCGAATCAGTTAAACCCACAAAATTAAACATTTGATGATACGAACAAGTGCTTGTTAATACCATTTTGTGTATACAGGCTATTTTGAGGTCTAAAGAGGAAACACGCCTAAAAAGGGAGATTTGTGACCAAAAATCACACCAAGCAATTCTGGCCCAGCCAAGGACCGAGAAAAGTCGGCCGCGCCCAGGCATCGCCCAGGCCACGCCCGAGCTGTCTAGCACTGAATTCAAGTTGCCCGGTCAAACGAGCTGATCTGACGAATCCACCTCGAGCAAAGTGATCAAAATGGAAAATAAGGTGGACAATGTCGGAAAACCAAGGAGAATGCGCGGGCAGATTGGCAGTTGGCGCAGTTCCAAAGCAAAGGCCCCGCGCGCATAGGCACCGAAATCAAGTCGCTCGACCAAACCATGGAATCTGGCAATTCTTGCTCGGCCAAAGTGTTTGAAATGCCCAATAACACAGAAAATCTCACTTCCCAGACAAAACGCCCGAGTGGAACCAGCTCAAGCCAGCTCAAGGCCAAACTAGGGCATTACCGGCCGTTTTCGGATTTCGACCATGTTCCGGGCAGAATCTGGCTTAGAACCCTTCTTGAGATCATCTTAGAATGACTTTGTCGTTCAGAATACGTTGTCCAAAAGCCAAGAAGCTCCGGCCAAAGCTCCAGCCAGATTCTGGCCAAAACTTCGGCCAAAATTCCGGCGAGCTCCGACGAGCTCCGACCTAGCTCCGACCAGTCACCACCATGCTCCGGCCTGTCATATCCTTGCTCCGGTCAAATTCCGGTGAAGTCCAACCAAAACCAAAACCGAACTATTACTATTCCGATTGGCCACTTCTTTTCCGGTTAGCTCTACTATTCAAAACCGGTTGGCCTCAACCAAACCAAAGCTAGTTGCCCTTTTAGATGAGCCAAGCTAAAGTCGGTTGGGAGTGCAAGTGGGTTGGCTTGTGGAGGCTTGTGGTTGGAGGAGGCAAATGCAAGTGGGTTGGGATATTTCAAGGCCAATCCTTATCTTCCTTTGGGATATTTCTCAATCTAAACTTAGTCCCCAAGTTTCCCTAGTCTACAAATAGAGGCTTATGCCTTAGAAGTCCATGTCCATGAACACATTAGGGAGTTGAGAGCTTATCTCTCTTCTCCACAATTTCAATACAAACACACTTTTGTTCGTTGTTCTTGTTCTTGATTTGGAGCTCCTCTCCTTTACTTTCTTTGCACAAAAGCCACGGCTACTTGTATTCCTTGACATGAATACAAGTAGCTAAAGCTTTCCTTACTTTGTTGTCAAAGCCACGGCTTTCCCTTTACTTTCTTGTTGTTCTCGGTTACATGCTCTTGGTTTCCCTTGTTTTCTTTTCGTTTTCCTTAACTTTTATAAGCATGGTGCTTGTATTCCTTGACATGAATACAAGTAGCTAAAGCTTATTTGGTCAAGGGTGTTCATACTTGTGTATGCATCTTAAGACTTGAGCTTAATGCTTCTTTGTGTGTCAACTAGTTCTTGTGCCCTTTATTCGGTTTGAACAACAAGGTTAAGTGGATGCTTGAAATGGCAAAGCATTTCCGAGTGGTTCAAACCCCCTTTAAGTCACTTGGTTGATCGAAAATGAGAGATCAAGTGGCTGAACTTTAGAACTAGAAGTCTATGTCTTGACTTTGGAGTAGATTGTGGCGTAAGTACTTGAAATGGCCTTACCTTAGGGTTTATATCTTGAAATGGAATAAACCCACACTTATGAACACAAAGTAAGTCTATGATGGAAGTGTCACAATATGAGACCCTAGACTGAATATCTTTCGCCCTTACTTATGCGCACTTTACTTTTCAGCACTTACATTCTGTTCTTACTTTCAGCACTTTACATTCAGTACTTTACATTTCTTCACTTTACTTTCAGCACTTTACTTTCAGTCCTTATTTTCCGCATTTACTTTCCACACTTTTACTTTCATTATAGCAGTTTTCAACATCAATCAAACATAACATTTTGGTACGTATTGCGCTTGAAACACAGCGTGCGACAAACCAAAACGTATGTTGTATGGTTGATATTGAACTTGGTTGTTCTCGCACTTACTTTACGCACTTTACTTTTCTCGCACTTATTTTCAGTCATTTACTTTTCAGTCATTTACTTTCTGTACTAAAAAACCCAAAAAAAACCCAATTGTATTTACTTTCATTTTTCTTTCTTTTCAAGAACAACTAATCCACACTGACTCTCTTGGGTTCGACCCCTACTTACCGCTCTACTAGTCCATAGTGAGCCACTAAAGTAGTGGAATTATAAATGTAAATTTTGCAGCGTTCAACGACGCGCTGTCAGCAGTCAATGATAACAAGTCACAATACAAAACCCTAGTCTGAATATTCTCCCTGATTGATAACTCCCAGTTAATTTCCTATTTTTGCACTGTTTCCAAATCTCTCACAACCCAACTGTCTTTCTTTTCACAGAACAACAAGTAACCGCTCTAGCTCTCTTGGGTTCGACCCCTTGCTTGCCGCTATACTAGCCAAGAGTAAGTGGAACTATAAATTTAAATTTGCAGGTACTGACGACGACCTGTCAGAGATCCTCTAGTAAACCAACCGGACGAACACGAGACTTATCTCCTAACTCTATTAACAACTTAGGTGGTTTCAATGGACCGAGTCTCAAAGAGCAATATAAGGAATAAGGCATAACATTAATAGCAGCACCCAAATCAATTAAACAATGATGTGTTTCAGTCTCACCGATACCACTGGTGACTGTGAAGGCACCTGGGTCCTTACTCTTTCCTAGTGACTCATGACTCGCAGCGACTGGGTGTTCCATTGTTGGGTTTTCTTGCTCATGCCTCGCCTCCAATCTACCTCCTAGCTCATCCTTGTCGATCATATGGTCTTTAGGAGCTATTACCTGCATAGAAAATGAAGGAAAAGGGTCACTTTAGGATTGTGCATCAGTGCGGGTCGCGTCTGCTGTAGACATTAGAGGTGCATCCGGCCTTAATGTTATGGGCGCGTCCTCTTCAGACATTAGCGTCGAGCTAATGTCTCCTTTGGAAGCGATCAGCACTGATTCTGACTCGTTTTCGCTATTTTTCGCCTACGTTTCATCCAGTGCGAGCAACTTGCTCACCGAATATGCAGACTCCTTTACTGTAGCGTCCACATCCACTACTGCCATTGTGCTGACATTCCCTCTCGGATTAGGCACTGTCTGTGATGGTAGCTTCCCCGGATCTCTCTCCAGCATGAAAATGGTCTGGCTAAGTTGGACATCTGCTTGGATAGCTGTGCTAGAGTTCCATCGGTCTTCACCTGATGTTGTTGCACAGAGGTGGCTACTGCTGGGTGCTAGCTGACAGCTCCTTTACTACGTCTTCCAGAGATTTGCTACTACTCTGATTACTAGGGCCTGCTTGATTGTAGTTCTGACTTCTCTACTGGTACTGACTCTGATAATTGTAGCTGCCCTGATGTTGACGATATGGTGGGTGGTAGTACTGCTGTTGACGTTGTTGGGGTGTCTGATTGTTGTAATTTTGAAATTTACCCACTGCATTCACATAACCATGTTCCTCTTCCTGCAAACTGGGGGGTATGAATCCGTCACGTGATTTGTTGCACCGCAAAACTCACAAGGCTTCACCTGGACCGGCTGCTTCATTGTGAGCTTCTGCATCATTTCTCTCATTTGCCTAAGTTCCTCAGTTACCTGGTTTGACGGTATCTCAACCTTTGCAACGCTTCTGGTTCTGCTGAATTCCTCCTACCTGCTGGCCTCTTCTCTGAACCTAGCATTCTCGGCTACCTCTGCAATCATCTTTTGCACTCCGACTGGGGATAAATTCATGATGGTCCCTCCAGCTGAGGCGTCTAGTAGCATCCTATCGAGAGGCCTCAACTCATCCAGCAAGTACTCAATTATCAGCTTCTCAGGGACTCCCAGGTTGCAGAAGCTCTGTTCTAGGGCATTGAACTTCTCTAAAGAGTTGTACATTGACTCATTAGGCCCCTGCCTGATATCATGTAGCTGCTTGCGAACCTGCATTGCTCTGGCGGCTGGGTAATAGTTGGTCAGGAACTTCTTCTGCATTTGATCCCATGTTCTGATGCTACCTGGGGAAGGGACAAAAACCAAGCATTAGCAGCGTCAGTCAATGAAAAATGAAAAGCTTTCAATTTGAAATTCTCCACTGAGACTTCGTATGGTTGGAGAGTCTGGCAGATTCCATGATGCTCTATAGATGTTTGGTTGCTGACTCTCATTTCGCCCTGAGAACTTTGGCAGATGGTGCACTACTGCAGTCTTGATTTCTATCTCAGCTAATTCAGGCCCTTTGTCGATGCACCATGGCTGATTTTGAAAGTTAGGAGCAGACAGCTCCTTCATTGTGGGCTCGTAGTAACATTCTTCTTCATCCTCTGGCTCCACGTTGGCTGGTGGCTGTGGTGGTGGAGGCGGCTGCCTCGCACCAGCACCATTCTGTGTAACAGGTGCCCTCTGATTTAGCTATCGAACCTGCCTGACTGCACGGTTGCAAGCACGAACAAGCTGCTCGGGATCCTCATAGAACGGGGGTATTTTTTTCATCAATCGGAGCGATCACGTTGTTGTTGTCATCGCCAATCTGGCTACCTGCACGAGACATTGCAAACAAGTAGTGAAGCACAAAAGATAACTAAATAAAATAAAATAAACAAAAAAAACAGAAAATGAAAACAAAACAAAAAGAAACAACTTCACCGAAGCGCAGCTCCCTGACAATGGCGCCAAAATTTGACGCGCGTCGTTTGACGCATCAAACTTAATATTTATAATCTCCTGCAATAAGCTAGTAAGGCGGCAAGCAGGGTCGAACCCAAGAGAGTTGGTTGTTGAAGTTGTATCTGACAAACAAATAAAGAAAAGGGGGTTTTAAATAATAGTGAGTGCATAGGAGAAAATAACACGAACAATTCAACCAGAGAGAATATTCAGTTTAGGGTTTCTATTGTAACATGTTTATCATCGACTGCTAATAATCTAATTTCATGTTTCTAAGTGTGGTTACTCTGTTTCAGGTTATAACCCAAAGTATTCCGTTTCAGGCAATACACCACAATCTAATCCGGGTAAGGCATTAGACTTCTAGTTCTCCTAAAACCAATAATCCGGGAAAGGCACTATCGAATCTAGGTGTTCCTACTTGTCTTTACGGGTAAGTCTCAAACAAGCATTAACGATAGGGACTGAATTGTTCGGCTAAGTTGTACCATGTCAAGTATCTACTTAGCTTCACCATTCAATCCTTGAAATTAAGCACAAGAACTAGAGAAACAAGAAATTGCATTAAGAATAAATTCTCAAAACGTAGTCACAATGTACGAAACCCTAAACCGAATTAAAGGTTTAGCTACACATGATCATGCAAAAACACATAATGAAAAGTAGGAAAATCTTCTCTCTCATCGAAAGCTTCGTCTTCTCTTCTAGAGCCGTCTAGGTCTTCGTAGAATAATTGGATTATTAGATGCTGGAAACTCTAACCCAAAGATCTTATTTATAGCAAAAAAATAGGGTTCCCAAGTCTGTTTTTGGGCTCAATTTCCAAGTTTCGGCCTTGCTGACATCATCAGACAGACTATTGATATCATCACCTCGTCGTCTCGTCGTGTTCGGCAGTAACATTACAGCCGCGTTCGGCTTTGACGTTATCGGTATTGCGAATGTCTCCTTCGAACGCGATCCACACTGAGTCTGATTCTCCTTCTGCGCGCCAATTCCAACTTAGACTATGGATTTGACCTTCTATATGACCTCGGTTGCTCTCAATGTGAACTAGAGAGTTGTAGGGAATTAAGTTAGCTACGCAACGCCATGTGGCGCATATTTTTTCTGATCAGCGGTCCATTCCCAGCACTCCGTTGAAGGTCCAAAGGTCTAATCTGCCACTGTGATGTTTTTGGCTTGAAAAGCCATCTTTTATGCGTGTTTCCTCCTCGAGCTTTCGAAACACCTGAAATGCAAAACCATACTAAAAAGTAAATGTTTGCATATAAAATTGTCGAAATAACCGGGATTCGTTGATTCGACGAGTCGTATAAATACGACTCATCATGCACCATCTACCGAAGTTTTCGGGTCGGTAAGGTGAATCAGCCACCAAGCATCTGTAGGATTTTCATGGCATCTGCCAGACTCTCCGACCCTACGGAGCCACAGTGGAGAACTTCAAACTTAATGCTTTCCATTTTTCTTTGACTGACATGGCTAGATCTTGGTTTCTGTCTCTTCCTTCAGGTAGCATCAGGACATGGGACCAGATGCAGAAGAAGTTTCTCGACAAATACTACCCAGCAGCTAAGGCCGGACAAGTTCATAGACAGATGCAAGATATTAGGCAGGGGCCTAACGAGTCAATGTATAACTATCTGGAGAAGTTTAATGCCCTAGATCAGAGCTACTGCAACTTGGGAGTGCATGAGAAGCTGGTGATCGAGTACTTGCTAAATGGGTTGAGACCACTCGATAGGATGCTGCTTGTTGCCTCAGCTGGAGGCACAATCATGAATTTATCCCCAGCTGCAGTGAGGAAGTTGATTGCTCAGGTGGCCGAGAATGCTAGGTACAAAGAGGAGGTGAGCCGCCAAGAGGAATTTTGCAGAACCAAAAACGTTACAAAGGCTGAGATCCCATCAAATCAGATGACCGAATAGCTGAAACAGATGAGAGAGATAATGCAGAACCTCATGATAAATCAGATGGTTCAGGTGAAGCCTTGTGAGTTTTGTGGTGCGACTAATCAAAAGACAGATGCTTGCCCTACTTTACAGGAGGATGCACATGCCAATATAAATGCAATGGGTGGATTCCAAAATTATAATACTAATGCACCCCAACAACCTTAGCAGCCGCAGTACTATCACCCATCATACCGTCAGCAGCAAGGTGGCTACAATAATCAGAGTCAGTATCGGCAGCAAGGGTAGAATTACAATCAAGCAGGCCCTAGCAATCAAAATTCCAGCAAGTCTCTGGAAGATGTGGTGAAGGAGCTGGCAGCTAGCACCTAACAGTTAGCCACTATTGTGCATCAAAATCAGGCCAAGAACGATAGAGCTTTGGCAGAGCTGACAAAACAGATGTCCCAAATAGCCAGCACAATTTTTGAAATTAGGAGTGATCCGGGTAAGAGACCGTCGCAGACAGTGCCTAATCCGGGAGGAAACATCAGTACCTTACAGTGGTAGACAAACCGAAGTGAAACAACGAAGAAAATGAGTCGGAGTCCGTGAGTCTCGGGTCCAAAGACAACATTAAAGTTAGGCGCGCCGACTTAATATATGCATTGGACGCGGCACTAAAAGAGTCATCGAATGCGGTGAACAAGTTGGTTTCGCACAATGAGGAGATTAAAGTTGCGCCCAAGGAAGACATTACAGCTGGGCGCGGGGAATTAAAGTGCTCTTTAGACGCGACCCTCTCGGAAGGGGAAAATTTATTTTTGAATTATAAAACCTCGCCTTCGTTTTCTATGCAGGTAAGGGCTCCTAAAGAGCATATGATCGACAAGGATGGGCTAGGGGCGAGTTGGAGGCAAATCATGAGCCAGAAAAGTCGACGATAGCGCACTCGCTTGCTGCGAATCAAGAAGCACCACCAGGAAAGTGTAAGGCCCAGGTGCCTTCACAGTCACCTGTGGTTAGGGGTCATCATTTGACCTTAGGGTCCAAATGCCCATAGGGTGACCCTAATTTTACCCGACCCGAATTCTATCCGATCCTAAGACTTACCCGGTGTCTACCTTGCCCACTAAGCCTATTGCAGGGTATGGGTCAAAGAAAATTCTACCCTTCTACCATGCCCTCTCACTCTACCCTCCTACCCGACCCTCTCACCCTACCCTCTCACCCTAAATTTTGCCCAATTTAAATGAGTCACTATGAAAATATCAAATTTCTACCCTCTTACCCTAAATTCTACCCTTCTACCCTGCCCTATTTTGCCTAGGGTAAGGGTCATTATTAGGCCATTAAAATTAAATGAGTGACTTATGAAAATTTCAAGGGTAACCCTTACCCTACCCGTAGGGTAGACCCTGCCCGACCCTATCTACCCAGTGGTTACCCTGCCCACGGGTCGCCCATATGGTCCTTATAAATTTCCAGACCCGACCCATACACTGCCCGAACCGTTCATAGGGTACCAAAAATTTGACTAAAGCCCACCCTTACCCTGCCCATTATGGTAAGGGTAACCCTTACCCTGACCATTGCCGACCCCTACCTGTGGTGTTGGTGAGACTGTTATACATAACTGTGTAAATGACTTGGGAGCTGCTATTAATGTTCTGCCTTATTCCTTATATTGCTCCTTGAGACTTAGTCCTTTGAAACAGCCTGAGCTCTTAGTATAGTTAGGTGATAAACCTCGTGTTCGTCCAATTGGTTTTCTTGAAGACCTAACCCTCCGTGTCGGAGATCTTTTTGTTCCTGCAGACTTTTATGTTTTGCAGATGAGAGATGCTAGAGATGATGATCCTCCAACACTTATCTTGGGACTTCCATTCCTCTTTGCGACTAAGACCTAGATTGACATGGAAACAGGCTTTTTGTCACTTGTGTTTGGTGGCAAGACATCGAATTACCACTTTTATGAGGATGCTGACCGTCCATGCATGAAGAAACCACCAGACATCGTGAACACATCATACCTAGGTGTCCTAATTCCAGACCTACCAGATGAGACAAGTTGTGCAGCTAGAGAAGTGTCCATGAGCAAAGTGTCCTTGCAAACTCAGGACGATGTGAAGACTAATCCGCCTGATCGACGGAGACAGTACACGAGGACACCATCCCACGGGGGTTATAAGCAGACAGAAGGAATTGCTGAGGTGAAATTTGACCTGACACACCCATGGATCCCAACCTGTGATCCCTAATGAGGTATCGTCCAGCCAAAGACATAAAACAAAGGCGCTCGCATGGAGGCAGCCTGGCAAAAATTTATGTTTTTTCATTTTTTGTGTCTTTTATGTTTGTTTGAGTCTTATTCAGTCTTGTGTCGTCTAACCGAGTCTATTTTTGACTTCATTTTTGTCAGAAGGAGATGTTTTTTATGCAGAAAATAGGTCTGCCCGGTGTGGACCGTGCCGAGGCTTGACATTAGAGTGTAGAGTGGGAGAGTCTGTCAGTCAGTTATGTCAGCATGTTTATTTTTTTGCATTTTGATGATTATCAGCACGTTTCTTGTGTACTTGTTAAATTTTTAAAAAAAATGAAAACTAGGAAATTTCTCTCTATTTCCTGGATATGCAGTACTGAATTTTGATGATGTGAAATAGATGATCATGATTATATTGTATTTCTCTCGTGAAATCTGAATTGTGCTTTTACATGTGAATTTGACCACTATGTGTCTTTTGAGTTGAGATAAACAGGGATGTGGAGTTGTTAAAAATGTCCTAGAGAGACTTGACGAAGCATTCAATGGACCGAATTTTTAACTGTATGGTTATATGGATTTAGTGGAGGCTAGCACTTCGAGTTTTATGGTTCAGAGTATGCTTCGTTGCTGCAGCGTTTATGTAAATAGGAGGGACTAGAAAACAGACCGTCCTATCTCTAGTCCGAAGTAACTGGGAAGAGGTGGAGGGCCCCCATCTTGACTCGCGTAAAAAAGGTCAAGGCTGAGAAAGAGCGGGGAGATATTTTCATATGCTTGCGGGCAATGATTGGACCTCTTTCAAAGGAAAAGAGGAAAAAGGACAAGCTATTCACAATGAAGGAGCAAATCTCGAGAAAAATCAGCTAATTGTGAAGGTTTATACAGAAAAAAGTGAAGTACATCATTCATACATCATGAGCCAAAGGCTAAAGAAAGTTCACTACATCAAAAAAGCTGTCCAACAAAGAAAGAAAATTTCAAAAATCTTGAAGCTCAAATGAATCATGTGCTAGAAAAAGTAACGAAGTATAACCATATAGCTAGAGTTCGGAACATCGAATTCAGATCATGGGTTTTAAAGAGGACTATTCGCACGCATCGTCTGACGCATCAAATTTAATATTTATAATCTCCTGCTAAAAGCTAGTGTAGCGGCAAGCAGGGTCGAACCCAAGGGAGCTGGGGTTGTTGAAGCTGTAACTGAAAATAATCAAAGAAAAGGGGGTTGTGAGTGATTATTAGTGCAAGAGAGAAAAATAGCAAAAAGATTTCAAACAGAGAGAATATTCAGCTTAGGGTTTCTATTGTGACATGTTTATCATCGACTGCTAAATATCAAATCTCAAGTTTTTAAGTGTGGAATTCTGACAAAGGTAATATCCTAAAGTATCCCGACAAAGGTGATACACCACAATCTGAGCCAACAAAAGTGTTAGACTTCTAGTTCTATCCTAAACACAATAATTCGACAAAGGTATTATTAAATCTAGGTGTTACGATCTACCTTTACGACAAAGTTTCCAGTAGATATTAACGATAAGCATTGGTTGTCAAACTAAGATTTGTGGCAAAGCTTCCACTTAACCTAACAATTTAATGCATGGGATAACGCACAAGAACTAGAGAAACATGAAATAGCATTAAGAAAAGAGTCTCAAAACATTTGTCACAATAAGCGAATCCCTAAACTGAATTGAGAGTTTAGCTACACATAATCATGGAAAAACACATAATGAAAAGTAGTAAGAAAATCTCATCTCTGTCGAAAGCTTAGCTTTCTCCTCTAGAGCCGTCTTCCGAATGATGGGATGATGGAATAATGGAAACCCTTCTCCAAAACCTTAATTTTTAAGTTTTTAGGTTTCTAAATCTATTTTTGGGCCCAAATTGCCAATTTTCAGAACTGCAGACGTCATCAAGCACGCTGAAGATTTCATCATCGCGCCCAGTGTAGATGTTGCGGGCGCTCCCAGCGTTAACGTTATCGGTACTTTCCGCGCCCAGCGTTGACATTAGCACAGTGGCTAATGTCTTCCTTGGGCGCCATCCACACTGACTTGGTTTCTCCTTTCTGCGCACCAGCTCTGACTTTGACTCTCGATTCGACCTTCCAACTGACTTGGCTGCTCTCGTTATTAACTAGATATTGTAGGGAATTGAGTCAGCTACGCATCGGCATGTAGCTCGTATTTTTCTGATCAATGGTCATTCCTAGCACTCCGTCGAACCTCCGAAGGTCTGATCTGCCATTGTGGTGTTTTTGGCACTAAATGCCATCTTTTATTGCGATTTCTCTCCTACAGCTTCCGAAACACCTAAAATGTCAAACCAAAATAAAAAGTAAATATTCACATATAAAAGTGTCAAAATAAATGGGATTAGTCGATTCGACGAGTCGTATAAATACAACTCAACAAACCACCCCACACTTAAACTTGTTCATCCCGAACTAGAACTAATTCATATAAGGAAAACAAATATAACCACAATTTCTTCGACGTCCTGAATAGATGAACATGAATATGAGTTGCTAGTCTAGATTCAGTTTTTCTACGCATAACTCAATCGTTACTCAAATCATAAAGCTCAACACAGAGTTAACTTGATACATGTTACCTTTGAGTTGAAATTCAAATCAATTCGGATGAATGTGACATAGTCCTCTTTTCACCCATGATCTGCATTCGCTATTTCGAATTCTAGCTATATGGTTACACTTTATTACTTTCTCTGGCACATGATTCATTGGAGCTTTAAAGTTTTGAGCTTTCCTTTATTCTTTTGTTTGAAAGCTTTTGATGTAGTGAACTTTCTTTGGCTTTTGGCTCTTGATGTATGAATGATGTACTTCACTTTTCTGTATAAACCTTCACAATTTGGCTGATTTTTTTCTTGAGCTTTGCTCCTTTATTGTGAATAGCTTGTCCTTTTTCTTCTTTTCTTTTGAAGGAGGTCCAATCATCGCCCGCAAGCATATGGAAATACCTCACCGCTCTTTCTCATCCTCGACCTTTTTGACGCGAGTCAAGATGGGGGTCAGCCACCTTTTCCAGGTTACTTCGGACTAGAGATAGGACCGTCTGTTTTCTCATCTCGCCTACCTACATAAACGCTGCAGCGACGGAGCAAACTCTGAACCATAAAGTCTCAAAGTGCTAGCCTCCACTAAATCCATATAACCATATAACTAGAAATCCAGCCCTTTGAATGCTTCGTCAAGTCTCTCTAGGATATTTCTATCAACTCCACATCCCTGTTTATCTCAACTCAAAAGGACACGTAGTGGGTTAAATTCACATGTAAAAGCACAATTCAAATTTCACGAGAGAAATTCAATGTAATCAGCATCATCTATTTCACATCATCAACATTCAATACTTCATATTCAGAAATAGAGAGAAATTCATACTTTTCAAAAAATTTAAAAAAACGTGCTGACACAGTACAATATGCAAGAAAAATAAACATGCTGACATAACTGACTGATTGACTTTCCCACCGCACACTTTGTAACCAAGTCGTGTCCTCACGGCACGACTTAAGTTCAAAGACACAAACAATGCAAGACACACATGTATGTGGAAAAATAGAATTAAAAGTGAACAGTAACTCCCCTCGTCTCGTTGCATCATGGTGTAAATTCTGGTCAAACGACTCGGTCAACAGTCAACTGCACCCAGTGTAGACGTTAGGGGCGCGGTAAACTCTTAATGTTAATGTCCGGCGCAACACTAATGTTGCATGTGGGCGCGGTCATAATGTATGTGCTCGGTGCGACCTGCACTGAGTTCGACCTATTTTTTACTTGCAAAACAACTTCTTTCCCACATAAACCAAGTCAAGATAGACCGGTTATATGACACAATACTAAACAAACATAAAACGACAAAAAACAAAAAAATTTCCAGGCTGCCTTCAGCGAGCGCCTTTGTTTTACTTCGTTGGCTCGACGATACCTCATTAGGGATCACAAGTTAGGATCCCATGGGCGTGTGATGTCAAACTTTGCCTCAGATACTCCTTCATTCTGCTCATAGCCCTCATAGAATAGCTCTCTCATGTCACTCCATCCTGGTTTCCATCCACATGTGTCATGTCTTGGTAGCTCGAATGAATCTATTGTAGAGACATGCTTGCAAGACCTAGCTTGTTTTTTCTCCTTATGATGCTTCCAACGTGTGAATGTGTTTTTGAATGACAGTTTGTAATTGGTGATCTAGTTTCTAGTCTTGCACAATGGGATAGTAGCAGCCACATTGTAAAGTGATTCAAACGCCTTTTCTTGTAATTTTTAAGGTTTACCATCCTGCAAGTACAACACAAGAAGCATATGAGTCATATGTAATTCCATATTAAATTTAGCGCTTACCTAAGAACTTTTAGTAATCAAGTCTGTGCAAAGGTAAGGAGTGGAGTTTTTTTCGCTAGAACATATTTCCTCCTCGTATGTGGCTGGCACTATTTGGCTGAATTTATTCTCATCTTCTTCTTCTTGCTCTTTATGATCATCTTGGATGATGTTATCCTACACAAGAAGTGGAAGAGTTGTATCAAAATTTTGTATAGTTTGAGGTGGTCCAGAGATTACCGTGAGCATTATTGCTTCTTTCTCTGTGTGCAGCTCTCTGGTAGTGGTTGAATTATCCTCTTCATCTGAAGCTTGAGTCTCTGTTGTGGGTAAGGTTGTGATGGAGGTGTTGCATGTGATGTTGGGCACAATCTGCACTGAATCAGATTCTACTATCTGCAACTTATCATTCATTTTGTGCATCTGACCACGTCTCGATCTCTGTGCCATATCATCTATTAGGTCCCAAATGTCATAAATGTCTAAATTCATTACTGAACCTCTTGCTGCAGCATCAAGCATAGAACGATCTAGTGGAATCATCCCATCAAGAAAGCTCTCAATAAGAAATAAATCTGTTAATCCATGGTGTGGACAGCTTCCCTCAATGTCATCGAAACGCAAACAGTACTCATATAATGTTTCGCCCTGGAATTTCTTAAAGGTCGTAGAAATTTTCTTGCAGATTTCAAATCGAAAGGATGGTGGAGAAAACTTTTTTAGAAATTGGGCTCCTAGATCCAACCAAGTACTTTCACGGTATGCATATGATGAATAATAACAAGATCTAGCGGAGTCAATTAAAGAAAAGAAAAAAAATTGTTAGCTTAAACCTCTCTAATGATTCTTCTTTGGGCTTCATTGTGCCACATGCGTAGTGAAACTTCTTTATATGAGTAATAGGGTTTTCTTCAACGACACCTCTAAATTTCGAGAGACGGTCAATCATCTAACACTTAACCGTGCTAGCATCATCTTCCTCATTGTCTTCGTCGTCACAAGCTTCTCTATTATAATAAGAAGACAGTGAATCACACAAAAAGAAACTTTTCAAAAATACTTAAAAGAAACAACTTCACCGAAGCGTAGCTCCCCGACAACGGCGCCAAAATTTGACACGCGTCGTCTGACGTGTCAAATTTAACATTTATAATCTCCTACTAAAAGCTAGTGTAGCGGCAAGCAGGGTCGAACCCAAGGGAGCTGGTGTTGTTGAAGCTGTAACTGAAAACAATTAAAGAAAAAGGGGTTGTGAGCGATTATGAGTGCAAGACAGAAAAATAGCAAAAAGATTTCAAAAAGAGAGAATATTCAGCATAGGGTTTCTATTGTGACATGTTTATCATCGACTGCTAAATATCAAATCTCAAGTTTCTATGTGTGGAATTCCGACAAAGGTAATATCCTAAAGTATCCCTACATAAAGGTGACACACCACAATCTAACCCGGCAAAGGTGTTAGACTTCTACTTCTTTCCTAAACACAATAATCCGACAAAGGTATTATTAAATCTAGGTGTTACGATCTACCTTTACGACAAAGTTTCAAGTAGTTATTAACGATAAGAATTAGTTGCAAAACTATACTTTGCGACAAAGCTTCCACTTAACCTAACAATTCAATTCATGGGATAAAGCACAAGAACTAGAGAAACATTAAATATCATTAAGAAAAGAGTCTCAAAACATATGTCACAATAAGCGAAACCCTAAACTGAATTGAGAGTTTAGCTACACATAATGAAAAGTAGTAAGCAAACGCGCATAAAAGACGGCATTTCGTGCCAAAAACACCACAATGGTAGATCAGGCCTTTGGAGGTTCGATGGAGTACAGGGAATTGACTAATGATCAGAAAACTACGAGCTACATGTTGTTGCGTAGCTGACTCAATTCTCTAAAACTCTCTAGTTCACACCGAGAGCATCCGAGGTCATGTGGATGGTTGATGGACCAAAGTTAGACGAGTCAGAAACACAGTAAAACCCCATGAATTAGACTGTTTGTATGTCTAACATCTACGTGTTAGTCCCGATATATTTCCACAGGGCATTTTAGAGACTGAAGTGAAAACAAGCTAAGGAGAGGATTTTAAGCTGAAAAGATAACAAGAGTCAATCCAAGGTCAAGATCATATGCCGACTGAAGAAATGTCAAGGATCCTGACGTCAAATTGACCAGAATAAATTAATCAGAAAAATCAGGAGTGAAGTCAAGACATCCTGGGGAAGGAACACATTGACAGTTTTGTGAAAAGACTGCACAAAACTGTACAAAACTCACATTGGGACAAGGTGACCGGCTACTTGCACAAGAGGTGGCCAAAGGAGGAGCTCCTCCCCCTTGAGCAACCGGCGACCGGCGGCTGAAGGAGGAGCAACCGGCGGCTCAACACCTCTCCTCCTCCACCACTTCCCTTCCTCCACTTGGCGCCACCCCATTCCTCCACCCAAAAGCCGCCGGCCTCCTCCCCTTCCTCCACATGCCACCCATCTCCTCCCTTGATTTTCTCCTCCAATCAAAAACCACCACTTGCCACCCATCACCACCCTTCCTCCTCCTCCTCCATGGCTATAAATAGGAAGCTCCTCCTCCTCATTTCACACACCAATTCTCAATTTCACTTCTCTCTCTAGAAGTTGTAATACTTGTAACGTTGTAATCTTGCTTTGGAAATAAAGGATAGCTCCCTTGGCGCTTCAACGGTTGTAAGTATCTCTTAGTATTTATTTAATCAACTGTTGTCTTTAATTCCTTAGTATAATGTTTAGCACGATGAATAGTAGCTAAACTAATAGTTCGGTAGACGGGGCGCACTTGTATTATAAAATGTTTTAGACTATTAACTTAGTGTCTCGAATTAGTAATCAACACTGATTCTATGTGCCATGTATAAAAGTTAGAATGTCTAAGGTATAGTAAACCATTTGGGAATGTGACCATAGGGGTCCAAATTCGTAAACTCTTCCTTAGATATTCGTGATCACACTCGGATAAATAAACCATTTAAAAACTGGGCCAAGGGGATTGAATGAATAAACTATTCGAAGAGGTCGACTATCAGAAAAACCATTTGAAAACTGGGCCAAAGGGATTGAATGGATGCACATAGGCTAATATAACCGGGAATGGAGTATTAGTCTAAATAGAATTAAGTGTTCTACGTCCTTGGAATAGGCTAGACAGTGTACGCAAATCGAGTGCTTGGAATGGCCTTGATACACCGTAGAATACTTAGACGATTCACTAAAGGTCAATGATAAACATGATATAATACAAGCCCCCTGAAACCGAACATTTCTTTTAATTATAAACTGTAATTTACTTTCCAGTATTAAAATCAACCAACCAACCAATCAATCAATCAAAATAGCTGGTAGCTTTAAAACCAACCAACCGACCTTAAACACGCTCTCCCGTTAAACAACCCCCCTCAAGAACATCTATTCCCCTGATTCATTTGGGTTCGACCCCTACTTACCAAGTACTACCCAGTAGTATAGTCGCAAGTAGTGGACTACTATAAATTTATTTGTACAAATCGCTTCGACGACGAGCGGTTCTGTCAAATTGGCGCCGTTGCCGGGGAATTAGCGAATGGATAGTTGTTCTTTTACATAATTCGCCATGTCTTCATACTACGACATAGAACCAGGGGAAGTTGGGGGCAGCAACCTTATGTTTAAAATGCTCAACTGTCTCCCCAAATTCGGAGGTGCTCTTAGAGAAGATCCCGTGAAGCATACACAGACGTTCCACTCCATATGCAGCCACATGAGACCTAAGAATGAATCGCTAGAGGAGTTTAAACTTAAATGCTTTAAATTTTCTTTAACTAACTCCGCAATAGACTGGTATTACTCATGTGCTGCTTATGAAGGCAATTATGGGGATCTACGAACCAAATTTCTAGAAAAGTTTTGCCCTCCATCTCTCCGACTTGAAACCCGCAAGAAGATTCTCAATCTTGAGCAATTCCGGGACGAAACGTTGGACGAGTACTTGGCGTACTTTGACTCCATTGTGGCGAGCTGCCCGCACCATGGATTCTCTAGAATCAATCTTATCCAAAGGTTTCTCGGTGGAATGATGCCACTTGAGCGGAAAAGACTTAACGATGCAGCGGGAGGCTCGATCATGAAGTTAACCATGTCTCAAACCTGGCGACTCATAGACAATTTGGCAGAGAGCACAAAACAAGGGCCAATGCACCAAACTGAAGATAATGCACCAACGATGGAAGTGGACTCAGTGCAAAACGAGCCCGACACCACACCCATTACGAGCTTGCCCGCAACAAAGCCGAGAGAAGACATCAGTACAAGGGCATTAATGGACGTGGAGGCGGCTCTAAAGGAGCCAATATTGGAGCCCACAGAATCAACTGAGGATGAGGACTCGCAAATAACCGAAGAGGAACCAGCCAAATCAGACCCAGTCCTCATTACCAAACCAGCCGAGCTACTTGAACCGGTCCTTATCACCAATCCATCCGAGGAAAGCATGGCAGGCCCGGTCCTGGCGCTCGAAGCACCCGAAACATGCCCAATCCTCACTATCGAAGCACCTAAGGCAGGCTTGGTCCTCATTATCAAACTATCCAAGAAAGACCTGGCCCTTATGGTGGAAGTTCCCCAACTTTTCCCTTCGGTTTGTATGCGGATCACAGCCCCTAAAAATGAAGTAATTAACGCTAAGGTGCAAGGCGAGTTGGAGGTAAATCAAGGGCAAGACACGCCATCATCGGAGCTCTCACTCACCACAACTCAACAAAGCAGCCCTGAAAACTCGCTCATTCCAGGACGACCATTCGTCGCTGCCACAAAGAAGAGGCTTAACATGGGGACATGCGTGTGGTCGCCAATGTTTGATGGCACAATGTTGAACTTCCAAACTTGCAAAGATGCCAACCGGCCATACATGAAGAAGCGGCAAAGACATGGGCCAAGAGAATGGAAACCCGGAAAGAAAAGCAAGAGAGCACGGCTCGATGGACCAGCAGCTATGGTCAAGGGAACCTCACCTTCTCGGAGTTATGAAAAGAAGAACCTACCGAAACCATGGAGTTCTAACCAAAGCAAGAAATCAGGAAAAGTCAAAACAGGAATCAACACAGGAACAGTGGCGAAATTCGACCTCAGCCACCCATGGGACCCAAACCAGTAATCCACAACGAGGTACTGTCGAGCCAACGACGTTAAACAAGTGCACTGGTCGGGAGGTAACCCGACACTATCTTACTTTTCCGTACTTTAATTTCTGTCATTTAAATTCAGTATTTAGTTTTAAGCTTGCATGACTTTTGAACTAAGGCAAGCCTTCGTTCAAAAGTGGGGGGTGAGAACCACCTGTGTACATAAATAACATGCAGCTGTTTTTCTTTTTTTTAGTAATAGTATCTTTTTGAAAATATGAACTTAAGAATGTGAAAAAGATAGACCGAAATTCATGCATTAACCTTGTGAAAATTCAACTGTTTAAAAACTTAGAATGTAACTTTCCATTTGTCCTTTGTGCTGAGATAACTAGGGATGTGGAGTTGATAGAAATGCCCTAGAGAGGCTTGGCAAGCAATCGAAGGATCAGATCAAACTATATGGTTTTCGAAGTCAGTGGAGGCTGCACTTCGGGTTTCAGTGAAGATTGAAGTCATCTCCGCCATGCAATGCAAAAGGCGAGGACGGGAATCAAACCGTCCTATCTCCGGTCAAAGTAGCCGAGAAAATAGATGAGAGACCCTCATCTTGACCCGCGCGAAAACGACAGTCAAAGTAGCCGAGAAAATAGATGAGCGACCCTCACCTTGACCCGCGCAAAAACGGCAAAAAAGAGAGGAGCGGGGAGGTATTTCCATAGGCTTGCGGGCGATGATTGGACCTCCCAAAAAGGCTTGAGAAAATGGACTAGCAGCCACAAAAAGACGAAAAGCTCAATGAAGCAAATCAAAAGAGGCCAAAGGCCCAAAATTGTGAAGGTTTTAACCGAGCAAAAGTGAAACACTCAAAAAAGTCAAATCAAAGGCCAAAGGCCAATTCACTACAAAAGCAGTCCCTCGCCAAAAAAGAAGAAAATCAAAAAGGCTCAACTCACTGAAACCCGAATCGAATCATGTGCTAGAGAAAGCTACAAGAAAACCATATAGTAAGAAACGATCCCGAGGCTGCAACCCAGGAACCTGAACAGAGCTATCTCCCGAGACATCCAATATAATTTGCATCTCAGCACGGAGGTACAAGTATTAAGTTTCTTCTATTTATTTACGCAGTTCAATTTGGTAATAAGTAAGCAATGCATGAATTAGGATGGATCGAGTATCACAGTCTAATTTTCATATTCCAAAGCCAGACTTAGAACTTACGCCCTTTAATAGCATTGTTCGGGACGAACAACTAAAAGTGGGGGGTATTCTGATGGACCAAAGTTAGACGAGTCAGAAACACAGTAAAACCCCCTGAATTAGACTGTTTGTATGTCTAACATCTACGTGTTAGTCCCGATATATTTCCACAGGGCATTTTAGAGACTGAAGTGAAAACAAGCTAAGGAGAGGATTTTAAGCTGAAAAGATAACAAGAGTCAATCCAAGGTCAAGATCATATGCCGACTGAAGAAATGTCAAGGATCCTGACGTCAAATTGACCAGAATAAATTAATCAGAAAAATCAGGAGTGAAGTCAAGACATCCCGGGGAAGGAACACATTGACAGTTTTGTGAAAAGACTGCACAAAACTGTACAAAACTCACATTGGGACAAGGTGACCGGCTACTTGCACAAGAGGTGGCCAAAGGAGGAGCTCCTCCCCCTTGAGCAACCGGCGACCGGCGGCTGAAGGAGGAGCAACCGGCGGCTCAACACCTCTCCTCCTCCACCACTTCCCTTCCTCCACTTGGCGCCACCCCATTCCTCCACCCAAAAGCCGCCGGCCTCCTCCCCTTCCTCCACATGCCACCCATCTCCTCCCTTGATTTTCTCCTCCAATCAAAAACCACCACTTGCCACCCATCACCACCCTTCCTCCTCCTCCTCCATGGCTATAAATAGGAAGCTCCTCCTCCTCATTTCACACACCAATTCTCAATTTCACTTCTCTCTCTAGAAGTTGTAATACTTGTAACGTTGTAATCTTGCTTTGGAAATAAAGGATAGCTCCCTTGGCGCTTCAACGGTTGTAAGTATCTCTTAGTATTTATTTAATCAACTGTTGTCTTTAATTCCTTAGTATAATGTTTAGCGCGATGAATAGTAGCTAAACTAATAGTTCGGTAGACGGGGCGCACTTGTATTATAAAATGTTTTAGACTATTAACTTAGTGTCTCGAATTAGTAATCAACACTGATTCTATGTGCCATGTATAAAAGTTAGAATGTCTAAGGTATAGTAAACCATTTGGGAATGTGACCATAGGGGTCCAAATTCGTAAACTCTTCCTTAGATATTCGTGATCACACTCGGATAAATAAACCATTTAAAAACTGGGCCAAGGGGATTGAATGAATAAACTATTCGAAGAGGTCGACTATCAGAAAAACCATTTGAAAACTGGGCCAAAGGGATTGAATGGATGCACATAGGCTAATATAACCGGGAATGGAGTATTAGTCTAAATAGAATTAAGTGTTCTACGTCCTTGGAATAGGCTAGACAGTGTACGCAAATCGAGTGCTTGGAATGGCCTTGATACACCGTAGAATACTTAGACGATTCACTAAATGTCCATGATAAACATGATATAATACAAGCCCCCTGAAACCGAACATTTCTTTTAATTATAAACTGTAATTTACTTTCCAGTATTAAAATCAACCAACCAACCAATCAATCAATCAAAATAGCTGGTAGCTTTAAAACCAACCAACCGACCTTAAACACGCTCTCCCGTTAAACAACCCCCCTCAAGAACATCTATTCCCCTGATTCCTTTGGGTTCGACCCCTACTTACCAAGTACTACCCAGTAGTATAGTCGCAAGTAGTGGACTACTATAAATTTATTTGTACAAATCGCTTCGACGACGAGCGGTTCTGTCAAATTGGCGCCGTTGCCGGGGAATTAGCAAATGGATAGTTGTTCTTTTACATAATTCGCCATGTCTTCATACTACGACATAGAACCAGGGGAAGTTGGGGGCAGCAACCTTATGTTTAAAATGCTCAACTGTCTCCCCAAATTCGGAGGTGCTCTTAGAGAAGATCCCGTGAAGCATACACAGACGTTCCACTCCATATGCAGCCACATGAGACCTAAGAATGAATCGCTAGAGGAGTTTAAACTTAAATGCTTTAAATTTTCTTTAACTAACTCCGCAATAGACTGGTATTACTCATGTGCTGCTTATGAAGGCAATTATGGGGATCTACGAACCAAATTTCTAGAAAAGTTTTGCCCTCCATCTCTCCGACTTGAAACCCGCAAGAAGATTCTCAATCTTGAGCAATTCCGGGACGAAACGTTGGACGAGTACTTGGCGTACTTTGACTCCATTGTGGCGAGCTGCCCGCACCATGGATTCTCCAGAATCAATCTTATCCAAAGGTTTCTCGGTGGAATGATGCCACTTGAGCGGAAAAGACTTAACGATGCAGCGGGAGGCTCGATCATGAAGTTAACCATGTCTCAAACCTGGCGACTCATAGACAATTTGGCAGAGAGCACAAAACAAGGGCCAATGCACCAAACTGAAGATAATGCACCAACGATGGAAGTGGACTCAGTGCAAAACGAGCCCGACACCACACCCATTACGAGCTTGCCCGCAACAAAGCCGAGAGAAGACATCAGTACAAGGGCATTAATGGACGTGGAGGCGGCTCTAAAGGAGCCAATATTGGAGCCCACAGAATCAACTGAGGATGAGGACTCGCAAATAACCGAAGAGGAACCAGCCAAATCAGACCCAGTCCTCATTACCAAACCAGCCGAGCTAGTTGAACCGGTCCTTATCACCAATCCATCCGAGGAAAGCATGGCAGGCCCGGTCCTGGCGCTCGAAGCACCCGAAACATGCCCAATCCTCACTATCGAAGCACCTAAGGCAGGCTTGGTCCTCATTATCAAACTATCCAAGAAAGACCTGGCCCTTATGGTGGAAGTTCCCCAACTTTTCCCTTCGGTTTGTATGCGGATCACAGCCCCTAAAAATGAAGTAATTAACGCTAAGGTGCAAGGCGAGTTGGAGGTAAATCAAGGGCAAGACACGCCATCATCGGAGCTCTCACTCACCACAACTCAACAAAGCAGCCCTGAAAACTCGCTCATTCCAGGACGACCATTCGTCGCTGCCACAAAGAAGAGGCTTAACATGGGGACATGCGTGTGGTCGCCAATGTTTGATGGCACAATGTTGAACTTCCAAACTTGCAAAGATGCCAACCGGCCATACATGAAGAAGCGGCAAAGACATGGGCCAAGAGAATGGAAACCCGGAAAGAAAAGCAAGAGAGCACGGCTCGATGGACCAGCAGCTATGGTCAAGGGAACCTCACCTTCTCGGAGTTATGAAAAGAAGAACCTACCGAAACCATGGAGTTCTAACCAAAGCAAGAAATCAGGAAAAGTCAAAACAGGAATCAACACAGGAACAGTGGCGAAATTCGACCTCAGCCACCCATGGGACCCAAACCAGTAATCCACAACGAGGTACTGTCGAGCCAACGACGTTAAACAAGTGCACTGGTCGGGAGGTAACCCGACACTATCTTACTTTTCCGTACTTTAATTTCTGTCATTTAAATTCAGTATTTAGTTTTAAGCTTGCATGACTTTTGAACTAAGGCAAGCCTTCGTTCAAAAGTGGGGGGTGAGAACCACCTGTGTACATAAATAACATGCAGCTGTTTTTCTTTTTTTTAGTAATAGTATCTTTTTGAAAATATGAACTTAAGAATGTGAAAAAGATAGACCGAAATTCATGCATTAACCTTGTGAAAATTCAACTGTTTAAAAACTTAGAATGTAACTTTCCATTTGTCCTTTGTGCTGAGATAACTAGGGATGTGGAGTTGATAGAAATGCCCTAGAGAGGCTTGGCAAGCAATCGAAGGATCAGATCAAACTATATGGTTTTCGAAGTCAGTGGAGGCTGCACTTCGGGTTTCAGTGAAGATTGAAGTCATCTCCGCCATGCAATGCAAAAGGCGAGGACGGGAATCAAACCGTCCTATCTCCGGTCAAAGTAGCCGAGAAAATAGATGAGAGACCCTCATCTTGACCCGCGCGAAAACGACAGTCAAAGTAGCCGAGAAAATAGATGAGCGACCCTCACCTTGACCCGCGCAAAAACGGCAAAAAAGAGAGGAGCGGGGAGGTATTTCCATAGGCTTGCGGGCGATGATTGGACCTCCCAAAAAGGCTTGAGAAAATGGACTAGCAGCCACAAAAAGACGAAAAGCTCAATGAAGCAAATCAAAAGAGGCCAAAGGCCCAAAATTGTGAAGGTTTTAACCGAGCAAAAGTGAAACACTCAAAAAAGTCAAATCAAAGGCCAAAGGCCAATTCACTACAAAAGCAGTCCCTCGCCAAAAAAGAAGAAAATCAAAAAGGCTCAACTCACTGAAACCCGAATCGAATCATGTGCTAGAGAAAGCTACAAGAAAACCATATAGTAAGAAACGATCCCGAGGCTGCAACCCAGGAACCTGAACAGAGCTATCTCCCGAGACATCCAATATAATTTGCATCTCAGCACGGAGGTACAAGTATTAAGTTTCTTCTATTTATTTACGCAGTTCAATTTGGTAATAAGTAAGCAATGCATGAATTAGGATGGATCGAGTATCACAGTCTAATTTTCATATTCCAAAGCCAGACTTAGAACTTACGCCCTTTAATAGCATTGTTCGGGACGAACAACTAAAAGTGGGGGGTATTCTGATGGACCAAAGTTAGACGAGTCAGAAACACAGTAAAACCCCCTGAATTAGACTGTTTGTATGTCTAACATCTACGTGTTAGTCCCGATATATTTCCACAGGGCATTTTAGAGACTGAAGTGAAAACAAGCTAAGGAGAGGATTTTAAGCTGAAAAGATAACAAGAGTCAATCCAAGGTCAAGATCATATGCCGACTGAAGAAATGTCAAGGATCCTGACGTCAAATTGACCAGAATAAATTAATCAGAAAAATCAGGAGTGAAGTCAAGACATCCCGGGGAAGGAACACATTGACAGTTTTGTGAAAAGACTGCACAAAACTGTACAAAACTCACATTGGGACAAGGTGACCGGCTACTTGCACAAGAGGTGGCCAAAGGAGGAGCTCCTCCCCCTTGAGCAACCGGCGACCGGCGGCTGAAGGAGGAGCAACCGGCGGCTCAACACCTCTCCTCCTCCACCACTTCCCTTCCTCCACTTGGCGCCACCCCATTCCTCCACCCAAAAGCCGCCGGCCTCCTCCCCTTCCTCCACATGCCACCCATCTCCTCCCTTGATTTTCTCCTCCAATCAAAAACCACCACTTGCCACCCATCACCACCCTTCCTCCTCCTCCTCCATGGCTATAAATAGGAAGCTCCTCCTCCTCATTTCACACACCAATTCTCAATTTCACTTCTCTCTCTAGAAGTTGTAATACTTGTAACGTTGTAATCTTGCTTTGGAAATAAAGGATAGCTCCCTTGGCGCTTCAACGGTTGTAAGTATCTCTTAGTATTTATTTAATCAACTGTTGTCTTTAATTCCTTAGTATAATGTTTAGCGCGATGAATAGTAGCTAAACTAATAGTTCGGTAGACGGGGCGCACTTGTATTATAAAATGTTTTAGACTATTAACTTAGTGTCTCGAATTAGTAATCAACACTGATTCTATGTGCCATGTATAAAAGTTAGAATGTCTAAGGTATAGTAAACCATTTGGGAATGTGACCATAGGGGTCCAAATTCGTAAACTCTTCCTTAGATATTCGTGATCACACTCGGATAAATAAACCATTTAAAAACTGGGCCAAGGGGATTGAATGAATAAACTATTCGAAGAGGTCGACTATCAGAAAAACCATTTGAAAACTGGGCCAAAGGGATTGAATGGATGCACATAGGCTAATATAACCGGGAATGGAGTATTAGTCTAAATAGAATTAAGTGTTCTACGTCCTTGGAATAGGCTAGACAGTGTACGCAAATCGAGTGCTTGGAATGGCCTTGATACACCGTAGAATACTTAGACGATTCACTAAATGTCAATGATAAACATGATATAATACAAGCCCCCTGAAACCGAACATTTCTTTTAATTATAAACTGTAATTTACTTTCCAGTATTAAAATCAACCAACCAACCAATCAATCAATCAAAATAGCTGGTAGCTTTAAAACCAACCAACCGACCTTAAACACGCTCTCCCGTTAAACAACCCCCCTCAAGAACATCTATTCCCCTGATTCCTTTGGGTTCGACCCCTACTTACCAAGTACTACCTAGTAGTATAGTCGCAAGTAGTGGACTACTATAAATTTATTTGTACAAATCGCTTCGACGACGAGCGGTTCTGTCAAATTGGCGCCGTTGCCGGGGAATTAGCGAATGGATAGTTGTTCTTTTACATAATTCGCCATGTCTTCATACTACGACATAGAACCAGGGGAAGTTGGGGGCAGCAACCTTATGTTTAAAATGCTCAACTGTCTCCCCAAATTCGGAGGTGCTCTTAGAGAAGATCCCGTGAAGCATACACAGACGTTCCACTCCATATGCAGCCACATGAGACCTAAGAATGAATCGCTAGAGGAGTTTAAACTTAAATGCTTTAAATTTTCTTTAACTAACTCCGCAATAGACTGGTATTACTCATGTGCTGCTTATGAAGGCAATTATGGGGATCTACGAACCAAATTTCTAGAAAAGTTTTGCCCTCCATCTCTCCGACTTGAAACCCGCAAGAAGATTCTCAATCTTGAGCAATTCCGGGACGAAACATTGGACGAGTACTTGGCGTACTTTGACTCCATTGTGGCGAGCTGCCCGCACCATGGATTCTCCAAAATCAATCTTATCCAAAGGTTTCTCGGTGGAATGATGCCACTTGAGCGGAAAAGACTTAACGATGCAGCGGGAGGCTCGATCATGAAGTTAACCATGTCTCAAACCTGGCGACTCATAGACAATTTGGCAGAGAGCACAAAACAAGGGCCAATGCACCAAACTGAAGATAATGCACCAACGATGGAAGTGGACTCAGTGCAAAACGAGCCCGACACCACACCCATTACGAGCTTGCCCGCAACAAAGCCGAGAGAAGACATCAGTACAAGGGCATTAATGGACGTGGAGGCGGCTCTAAAGGAGCCAATATTGGAGCCCACAGAATCAACTGAGGATGAGGACTCGCAAATAACCGAAGAGGAACCAGCCAAATCAGACCCAGTCCTCATTACCAAACCAGCCGAGCTACTTGAACCGGTCCTTATCACCAATCCATCCGAGGAAAGCATGGCAGGCCCGGTCCTGGCGCTCGAAGCACCCGAAACATGCCCAATCCTCACTATCGAAGCACCTAAGGCAGGCTTGGTCCTCATTATCAAACTATCCAAGAAAGACCTGGCCCTTATGGTGGAAGTTCCCCAACTTTTCCCTTCGGTTTGTATGCGGATCACAGCCCCTAAAAATGAAGTAATTAACGCTAAGGTGCAAGGCGAGTTGGAGGTAAATCAAGGGCAAGACACGCCATCATCGGAGCTCTCACTCACCACAACTCAACAAAGCAGCCCTGAAAACTCGCTCATTCCAGGACGACCATTCGTCGCTGCCACAAAGAAGAGGCTTAACATGGGGACATGCGTGTGGTCGCCAATGTTTGATGGCACAATGTTGAACTTCCAAACTTGCAAAGATGCCAACCGGCCATACATGAAGAAGCGGCAAAGACATGGGCCAAGAGAATGGAAACCCGGAAAGAAAAGCAAGAGAGCACGGCTCGATGGACCAGCAGCTATGGTCAAGGGAACCTCACCTTCTCGGAGTTATGAAAAGAAGAACCTAACGAAACCATGGAGTTCTAACCAAAGCAAGAAATCAAGAAAGGTCAAAACAGGAATCAACACAGGAACAGTGGCGAAATTCGATCTCAGCCACCCATGGGACCCAAACCAGTAATCCACAACGAGGTACTGTCGAGCCAACGATGTTAAACAAGTGCACTGGTCGGGAGGTAACCCGACACTATCTTACTTTTCCGTACTTTAATTTCTGTCATTTAAATTCAGTATTTAGTTTTAAGCTTGCATGACTTTTGAACTAAGGCAAGCCTTCGTTCAAAAGTGGGGGGTGAGAACCACCTGTGTACATAAATAACATGCAGCTGTTTTTCTTTTTTTTAGTAATAGTATCTTTTTGAAAATATGAACTTAAGAATGTGAAAAAGATCGACCGAAATTCATGCATTAACCTTGTGAAAATTCAACTGTTTAAAAACTTAGAATGTAACTTTCCATTTGTCCTTTGTGCTGAGATAACTAGGGATGTGGAGTTGATAGAAATGCCCTAGAGAGGCTTGGCAAGCAATCGAAGGATCAGATCAAACTATATGGTTTTCGAAGTCAGTGGAGGCTGCACTTCGGGTTTCAGTGAAGATTGAAGTCATCTCCGCCATGCAATGCAAAAGGCGAGGACGGGAATCAAACCGTCCTATCTCCGGTCAAAGTAGCCGAGAAAATAGATGAGAGACCCTCATCTTGACCCGCGCGAAAACGACAGTCAAAGTAGCCGAGAAAATAGATGAGCGACCCTCACCTTGACCCGCGCAAAAACGGCAAAAAAGAGAGGAGCGGGGAGGTATTTCCATAGGCTTGCGGGCGATGATTGGACCTCCCAAAAAGGCTTGAGAAAATGGACTAGCAGCCACAAAAAGACGAAAAGCTCAATGAAGCAAATCAAAAGAGGCCAAAGGCCCAAAATTGTGAAGGTTTTAACCGAGCAAAAGTGAAACACTCAAAAAAGTCAAATCAAAGGCCAAAGGCCAATTCACTACAAAAGCAGTCCCTCGCCAAAAAAGAAGAAAATCAAAAAGGCTCAACTCACTGAAACCCGAATCGAATCATGTGCTAGAGAAAGCTACAAGAAAACCATATAGTAAGAAACGATCCCGAGGCTGCAACCCAGGAACCTGAACAGAGCTATCTCCCGAGACATCCAATATAATTTGCATCTCAGCACGGAGGTACAAGTATTAAGTTTCTTCTATTTATTTACGCAGTTCAATTTGGTAATAAGTAAGCAATGCATGAATTAGGATGGATCGAGTATCACAGTCTAATTTTCATATTCCAAAGCCAGACTTAGAACTTACGCCCTTTAATAGCATTGTTCGGGACGAACAACTAAAAGTGGGGGGTATTCTGATGGACCAAAGTTAGACGAGTCAGAAACACAGTAAAACCCCCTGAATTAGACTGTTTGTATGTCTAACATCTACGTGTTAGTCCCGATATATTTCCACAGGGCATTTTAGAGACTGAAGTGAAAACAAGCTAAGGAGAGGATTTTAAGCTGAAAAGATAACAAGAGTCAATCCAAGGTCAAGATCATATGCCGACTGAAGAAATGTCAAGGATCCTGACGTCAAATTGACCAGAATAAATTAATCAGAAAAATCAGGAGTGAAGTCAAGACATCCCGGGGAAGGAACACATTGACAGTTTTGTGAAAAGACTGCACAAAACTGTACAAAACTCACATTGGGACAAGGTGACCGGCTACTTGCACAAGAGGTGGCCAAAGGAGGAGCTCCTCCCCCTTGAGCAACCGGCGACCGGCGGCTGAAGGAGGAGCAACCGGCGGCTCAACACCTCTCCTCCTCCACCACTTCCCTTCCTCCACTTGGCGCCACCCCATTCCTCCACCCAAAAGCCGCCGGCCTCCTCCCCTTCCTCCACATGCCACCCATCTCCTCCCTTGATTTTCTCCTCCAATCAAAAACCACCACTTGCCACCCATCACCACCCTTCCTCCTCCTCCTCCATGGCTATAAATAGGAAGCTCCTCCTCCTCATTTCACACACCAATTCTCAATTTCACTTCTCTCTCTAGAAGTTGTAATACTTGTAACGTTGTAATCTTGCTTTGGAAATAAAGGATAGCTCCCTTGGCGTTTCAACGGTTGTAAGTATCTCTTAGTATTTATTTAATCAACTGTTGTCTTTAATTCCTTAGTATAATGTTTAGTGCGATGAATAGTAGCTAAACTAATAGTTCGGTAGACGGGGCGCACTTGTATTATAAAATGTTTTAGACTATTAACTTAGTGTCTCGAATTAGTAATCAACACTGATTCTATGTGCCATGTATAAAAGTTAGAATGTCTAAGGTATAGTAAACCATTTGGGAATGTGACCATAGGGGTCCAAATTCGTAAACTCTTCCTTAGATATTCGTGATCACACTCGGATAAATAAACCATTTAAAAACTGGGCCAAGGGGATTGAATGAATAAACTATTCGAAGAGGTCGACTATCAGAAAAACCATTTGAAAACTGGGCCAAAGGGATTGAATGGATGCACATAGGCTAATATAACCGGGAATGGAGTATTAGTCTAAATAGAATTAAGTGTTCTACGTCCTTGGAATAGGCTAGACAGTGTACGCAAATCGAGTGCTTGGAATGGCCTTGATACACCGTAGAATACTTAGACGATTCACTAAAGGTCAATGATAAACATGATATAATACAAGCCCCCTGAAACCGAACATTTCTTTTAATTATAAACTGTAATTTACTTTCCAGTATTAAAATCAACCAACCAACCAATCAATCAATCAAAATAGCTGGTAGCTTTAAAACCAACCAACCGACCTTAAACACGCTCTCCCGTTAAACAACCCCCCTCAAGAACATCTATTCCCCTGATTCCTTTGGGTTCGACCCCTACTTACCAAGTACTACCCAGTAGTATAGTCGCAAGTAGTGGACTACTATAAATTTATTTGTACAAATCGCTTCGACGACGAGCGGTTCTGTCAATGGTCAAATGAAGAGTCGAAGGCGGACAATGGGTACCGCGCCCAAAGAAGAAATTCGAGCAGTGCTAACGTCAACGCTGGGCGTGGCGATGACATCACTAACGCATTTTAATGATGTCAGCATGTCTAAAAATTGGCAATTTGGCCCAAAAACATATATAGAAACCCAAAAACTTATAAATTAAGGTTTGGAGAAGGGTTTCTATCATCTCATCGTTCTACGAAGATCAGAAGACAGTTCTGGAGGAGAATGCGAACGTTTTGACAAAATAAGAGATTTTATCTACTTTTATCATTCATGAATATTTGTATTTTTATCTCCATGGATATGAGTAGCTAAACCTTTATTTCAGTTTAGGGTTTTATTCATTGTGACATATGTTTTGAGACTTTTTAGTTAATGAAATTTCTTGTTTCTCTAGTTCTTGTTCTTCATCCCATGAATTGAAGGTTAGGTGGAAACTTTGCCGTAAAGCTAATTTGACAACCAATTCTTATCGTTAATATCTACTGAAAACTTTGCCGTAAAGGTAGATCGTAACACCTACGCTTAATAATACCTTTGTCGGATTATTGTGTTTAGGAAAGAACTAGAAGTCTAACACCTTTGCCGGGTTAGATTGTGGTGTATCACCTTTGCCGGGATACTTTAGGATATTACCTTTGCCGGAATAACCACGCTTAGAAACTTGAGATTTAATTTTTAGAAGTCAATGATGAACGAGTTACAATAGAAAACCTAAGCAGAATATTCTCTCTGATTGAAATATTCCTTGCTCTTTGCCCCTTTTGCACTCACAACTGCTTAAAACCCCTATTTTCTTATTTATACGAGCTCACTAGCAGGAGAAATATAAATTTAAGTTTGGAGCGTCAGTGTGTATTTAAATCCTAAATGGCAAGTATTTAGAAATAAAAGATGATTAAAAGGCGTTTCGAGGGGTTACTCCCCTCCTTGGCATTCCCTAATGATCACGTAAACAAGAATTAAGCATTTCATGGTGTCAAATAGTCTAGAACTTAGCTTAGACTAAGGTAGACCGATTTTCATGTGAATCTACTCTTAGTCAAGCCATCTTAATGAGAACCTCACTCCATCGAGATGTTGATTCACTCTATAACCTTTATTATCCTTGGAACATCTTCCAAGGTAATAAATGCCATAGACATAAAATACTAGTTCACTTCAATTCCATGCATTTTCCATCGTAAATACTAGAAATGATCATTTTCACTACATCCAAACCTTCACTAAGGTCCATCGATACTTCGGTCAAGTTTTAAGATCAACATGTTACTTAGGCATTTCATCAAACACTTGGTAACATGTCAAAATAAAGCACTTACAGAAAATGAATTAAACACCATGGATTATAGAATCAAATGTGTATACATGATCATAGAGTACCAAGGAGGGTTCAAAACCCTCAAAACACAATAACTACTCACACATCATCATGATACATGTTTTTAATACAAAACAATAAGAGGGAGAAAAGATGAGTAGAGAAAACCCAAGTGGTAGATGGTGAGCAAGCTCTAGATTCCTTCCTTGATCTTCTCTCTTCTCCCCTAAGCAATCCTTTAATGATGGTGAGCCTTCCTTAGCCTTTTTCTCAACCCTTTTCTCTCTAAAAACCACCCCCCTCTTGGTCAAAACCGTCATTTTCTATTTATAAGCTTGAGCTGAGAAATATGGTTGAGGAGTGGTGTTCGGGCGTACTCGGGCGAGTATGAGCCTCCGAGAGATGTGTGGCTTTGGCTGAGATGCATACTTGGGCGAGTACTGTGGTAGGCGAACTCGTAGGCAGACTCATAATTGGGCGATTACTGCTATCTGAGGGTGCTTGGTGCAGGGGAAGCTAGTACTCGAATGGGTAAGGTGTCGTACTCGGGCAAGTGACATGGTCAGAAGAATTTCGAGTTCTCAGGGCAGGTTGTTACTTGGACGAGTCGAAGAGTGTACTCGGGTGACTACGGGTCTCAGAGTAATTCGCCTTGGCTTCTGATGGTGGTACTCGGGCAAGTACGCCAAGGCCAATTCGTACTCGGTCGAGTACGGCTCAAAAGTGCTCAATTATCCCCGAATTTTCGATATTTCGTGCAACCTCAATCCTTGAGGGCTAGACATTGGTGGAGAGTCGTTTTGTACCAAAAATGTATGCATAGGGTCAAATGACATCAAATTAATGTCGGAAACGACTCAAACCTATAGTGAAAATTGGATATTAATAAGTCGAAAACTCGACTTATCATTGTCATTCAGACATTTTGAATTGTTTAAAGTATAAGGAAGAGATACCACACTTCAAATGGTGTGAGTTCATTTTTTATATACTAAAAGAAGCACACGATAGAACGGAGGAAAAACAAGAATGGAAATTACAGGGGACTAATCCTTTTCATCACTGTATGTTCCTCATAATTTTTAGTAATGCATGTTTCATTTTTTAACTGTTTTAAAAATGTGGTTTGAAATATATGATCATATTCCATTTTGTCTGAACATTTTATCCCTATCTCTGAACATTTACTATTATCTCTGAACTTTCATACTTATGTTTGAACATTCAGCATATCTACGAATAACCGCTTTTGTTTTGTTTAAATACATTCATATTCTATGACATTTAATTTTTTTAATTAAGGCCGGTGCCAGCGCCTTTATTAGAGAAAGGATCCAAAAAGCTTGAATCGTGGCGAATACAAAAAAGCCCTCAAGCGCCAGAGGATAGTTATATTCCCTAACCCCTTAAAAATACCGAACAGGCTAACATAAAAGATTAGGGAGAAAACTAACACGGATACACTAAAAAGAACCGGAGATCCTCGGCACTCACGGAGGAGGCCTCATTGGAAAATAAAAGAAGAAAACACAAAGTTGACCAGACCACCCGGCTGGCACAGAGCCCAACCGGTCGGCTAAAAAACTGCTAACACCCTAAAACAGCCAAAAACACAGAAGACCATCTGTTGAAACACAGGGGAGCAGCGGAGCAAAAGCACACATCTTCTTGACAGTAAAAGCACCAATATATGCAGAAGGCAGTGCACCAAGATCAATCAAAGATGATACCAGCTGATTTGTGTTGATGCTGATGTTGGTGATGTTGTGGAACATCTGCAGAATTTTGCAGACATTTCTGACAAATATGCAGCTCATAACAGTGACACGGGGAATCCTCCATCATATCGTCTCTTCTACACCAGAGGGGAAGCTTAAGATAATCACCAATGAGACTATGTTTGACAGTAATGGGAAGTTCTTTTATGGACACATATGCTTTGGGAAGGCTGTCAAATTTGGCATAAGATAAGGCAATTGTTGGCTGATTCAGTGAAGGCAGAATATAATCTAGCATTTTGTTTGTGCATTTTTCCTTAACTCGACGCCAACATTTATAAAGATCATAGGGACCTACAAAAATCTTTGTTTGAAGATGAATCAGATCAGCATGAGAACAGGATATGTGTTGGATGGGAATGTCTTGATTCTCAATAAGGTCCAGCAGATCACCAACAGCTGAATAAATATGTTCATCAACAGTTTGTAGCACCATGGCAGTAATAAAAGAACCTTTGCAATTTCTAACAATGCCAGCAATTTGGTTGTTATTCATAGCAATGTTAATAGTATGCCCTGCTGTACCTGGAGACCAATATATTCAAGAACCATCAACCATGGACTAAGGTTCCCTAACTTGAAGGATATCCAAAGAAATGTGTGTAGAGAAATTCCTTGAGTATTTCTTCTTGATCCAGAAAGCCAAAGTAGAAGCCCATTTAGTGAGGTTTCTTTTTATGTTGGGAAGGTCCTTGTCAAACATGATGCAGTTTCTGAAATTCCATATCTCCCAAAGGCCACAACAGGCCATAGTAAGAGCAAGGCAGTCCATAAAGTCTTTGAGATTAATATCCAGGAACCACCAGTTCTTCAAAGAGATGAAGCTTCTAGGGGCCTTCTTCCCAAAGATCATACTAAGGAAGTCCCAAACACTCCTGGCCACATCACTGCAGAGAAAGAGATGGGAGGCAGTCTCCCGTTTTGCCTTTTGACATCATCTACACTTAGAAACCAAAGGAATGCCCTGCTTGATAATGGCATCATCAGCGGCCAGACCTTGATGCCAAATTTTCCAGATGAGACCACTAATTTTTGGAGGGAGCCATCTTTGCCAAATGTTCTGGAAAAGCTTGCATTGTGGCATATTTTTCCGTCTGTATTCATAAAAGGATTTAGCTGAAAACTTCCCATCATGTGAGACCCTCCAGAAAAGCTTATCAGGGAGCTCATTAGTATTGATATAGGGGAGGATGCCATTAACCAGCATGGGAAACCAGGTAGAGAATTTGTTTCTTTTGCTGACATCATTGATCAGATCTTTGATAGTCCAAAGACTAGCTTCTTTAGGAGGGCAGTAATCCAGACATTCACAGAAATGTGAAATAGAAATATCTCCTTTGCCTATCTCCCAGTGAGATTCCTTCTTAAGTCTCTTGATTAGAGGAAGGGTAGAAGACCATATAGCAGATTTATAAGATTTATCCAAGGAGAATCATTTGTCAAGAACCTCCAAGCCACCTTTCCCAACAAAGCTTCTTTCACTCCATTCAGTTTTTTAATCCCTAAGCCACCTTCATTTTTAGGAAGGCAGATTGTATCCCAAGGAACCCAATGGTGTTGTCTCAAAAAAAAGGACCCAATGGTGCTTACCATCCCAAATAAAAGTAGCAAGCAACTTCTCCATACTCTTGATAACTGTCTTGGGCACAGGAATGATAGACAATGTATGAATACTTAGAGAGCTTAGAACAGAAACAATGAGAGTTGATCTTCCACTGATGTTCAAGAAATTTTTGGTCCAACCCATACTTCTGCTTCTAATCGTGTCCTCCAGGGGTTTAAAATAAGAGATTTTGACTCTTCCAGGAAAAAGGGGAGCACCCAGATAATTAGTAGGAAAAGTGCCTTCAATGAATTTAGTAGTCTTTAGAATATTCTTTTTCCTTTCTAGACCAATATGTTTTGAGAAGAAGATCCTGCTCTTTTGAGGGTTTAATTGCTGACCAGAGGAGCCACAAAAATAGTTAATAATCTTCAACAGTTTAGTAACTGAGTTAATGTGACCATTTGAGAAGAGCAATAAATCATCGGCATACATCAAGTGGTGCATATATGTCTTGCAGCCTTGTAGTTTATAAGTAGAAATTTCGTTTCTTCTAATACAATTGTTGATGAGCTTGCTTAAATAATCCATAGCCAGAATGAAGAGACTTGGAGAAAGAGGGTCTCCTTGTCTAACTCCTCTATTAGATTTGATGAAGCCATTCCATAACACAGAATACCAACAATTTGAGATGTTCCTGTATATAAGGTCAATCCATTTATTACTGAAGCCAAAAACAGATAGCATTTTGAGGATAAACTTCCAACAAATTCTGTCATAAGCTTTAGACATATCAATTTTCAGCATGATATTTCCTCCATAAACTTTGTGGTTGATATCTCTTACCATGTCATGTGTCATCCCAATGCAGTCATGTATATTCCTTCCTTCTAAAAAGCATGATTGCTCTGGGCTAATGAGATTTTTAAGCAAAGGAGTCAATCTGGAATTTAGAATCCTTGAAATAATTTTGTGTATAAAGTTGGCATAGGCTGATTGGTCTCACCTGATCCAGACTGCTTGCCTTGTGAACCTTTGGAATCAACACAATGCTGGTGGATGAGATGATTTTTGGTAACTGAAGACCTTCAAAGAAGGCATGAATGGCTTGATGTAAATCACCCTTTATAATATCCCAGCAGGAAGTATAGTGCTTACCACTGAAACCATCAGGGCCAGGTGAGCTGCTGGTACTCATGCTGAATACATTATCTTTAATTTCTTCCAAGTCTGGACAGGAGACCAAAGCATCATTATCCTCTGAAATAGTGTGTTGGATAATATCCTCCCTAAAGAGAGTTTCTGTATGAGAGAAATTACCAAACAGCTTTTTGAAATACTCCGCAGATTGTTGCGCTATGATATCTCCATCATTTGTACAAGTGCCATCATCCAACTTCAAACTGATGGCATTATAGGCTCTTCTAGCTTTAATAGAAGCATGGAAAAAGCTTGAATTCCTGTCTCCTTCCCTAAGACAAGAAATTTTAGCTTTCTCCTCAAGCATACCAAAGTGGAGCCTCAACGGCTCATTAAGGTTCTGCCTAACATCTTTGATAAGATTGTTAGTGCCTAACACCTATGACATTTATTTATTTTTTCGTATTCGTTTATAAACTATGCATTTTTTTGCTGATGTTGTATGCTGATAGATTGTATAATAGAAATTGTCCTATCACAAGACAGTGGCCAGTCATCAGTTACATGACTACAGAGTATTTGATGGCTTGTCTAACATCATATATTGACAAGCAGGGGCGGACGCACACTTGTATAATAGGGGGACGCGGCCCCCACACATTTTAAAATTTAGTTTAATTATATATATATAATAATCAAGTTTTACGCTTTGGCCCCCATTTATTTTATACTTTGGCCCCCAGTCTTTGTCTAATCTTTTTAACTAGTAATTTTTTATATAATATTTATTTACATTACTTATATTTCTTATTTTTGTTACCAAACACAGTTGTTGAATTTAGAATTCAAGTAACCAAATAACACATTAGGGTTTGAAAAGAATTAGACTAAATTCGGGCTTCAGTTTGGGCCTAAATGGAGTCTCGTTTGCTTCATTCAAGTAATCAAAATAACAAATTAGGGTTTGCTGATCAATCTTTCCTCTGCCGATCTGACCTGGAATCAATTTGGGTTTTCAATTGCTTGATTTAGCTAGCTTGAAATTCAGCAACTTGTCCAATATATGTTTGGATTCTGGTAAGCCGATTTCTATTTTGCTCTAATCCATTCCCAACTTTGATTGATTGTGTTGTCTACTCTAACTATGGAATTCTGAATTGTGCATCAAAAAAAGGAGTCCATGTCATCTGAAAGAAGTCGTGCCACTTACATGTAGTGTTACATTGTTTTTTTGTTTGAGGTTAAGTGGTTAACTGGACTGATCAATTTTTTTCTTTTTGCAGCATAAGTACATAAGCGAGAACATATTCAAGTTGGACTTGAGTCTTGAACCTTATTTCTCTTTTATTCCTCAGGTTGAGCTCAAGAGTTACAAGTCAGCATGTCGCGTAGGTTTCTTTAACTTTTTGTTTGTGTATTATAACTTGCTGACACATAACAATTTTTATATATGAAGAATTAAATATTTTATTTATTGGCAGAACAAAAGATGGATTTTTTCTTGAAGCGAAAGAATCCGGAAAGCTCTGAACATGGTTCGAATAACAAAGCATCAAATTTTGTTGGTCAACGCCCTTCTATTCATGAGTATGTTGATATAAATGATCTTCCTTATGACCCCTCTATGAGAAAAAAAATTTGTGATTATCATCCAAATCAATGTGATCAAATACGGAGAAAGTATTTGGTTAAAGGGCTTTGTCAACCTCATGGTCATGATTTTCCACAAAGAATGATTGGGATCCGATTGAGGCGGTTTCAGCTTGAATGGTTTGCTCAATATGGTAATTGGTTAGAGTATAGCACCACGAAGGATAAAGCATTTTGCTTATGTTGTTACTTATTCAGAGATGCAGGTAATGATGCTTTTGTGATAGGTGGTTTTTCTTGCTGGAATAAGACAGAGAGATTATCTGCTCACGTGGGAGATATTAACAGCTTTCATAATAAAGCTGTGAAAAAATGTGATAATTTGATGACTCAAGCTCAGTCTATTGTCGTAGCTCTTCATAAGCAAAGCGATATTACAAAAGCCGAACATCGTATCCGGTCAAATGCTTCTATTGATGCCTTAAGATTTTTGTTACATCAGGGATTGCCTTTTCGTGGTCACGATGAATCCGAGGAATCAAACAATCAGGGAAATTTCAAAGAACTGATCAAGTACACTGCTAGTCAGAATGAGGTTATTAGTAATGTTGTTTTGAAGAATGCTCCAAGGAATAATCAAATGGTCTCTCCAACAATTCAGAAGGACATTGCTCATTGCTTTTCTCAAGAAGTAATTCGTTCTATTCTTGAAGAGTTTGGTGATGATGTATTTGCTTTATTAGTAGATGAATCTAGTGATTTCTTACAAAGAGCAAATGTCTGTGGTTTTCCGATTCGTTGACAAATTTGGGATTATTAAAGAGAGATTTGTTGGGATTATTCACGTGAAGGATACAGCGTCTTTGAGCCTCAAAGATGCTATTGACTCATTATTTAGTGAACTGGGATTAAGTTTGAAGAGTGTTAGAGGACAAGGTTATGATGGAGCAAGCAATATGAAAGGAGAGTTTAATGGATTGAGAGCTTTAATTTTACAAGAGAATAATTCGGCATATTATGTGCATTGCTTCACTCATCAGTTACAACTACTTGTTGTGGGAGTTTCAAAAAAAACATTTTGAAGTTGGTGATTTTTTCGATAAATTATCTCTTTTACTGAATGTGGTGGGAGCATCATGCAAACGAAGACATATGGTTCGGGAAGGATATCGAGAGAAAATTATAAAAGAATTGTGTAATCAAGAGATTAGAACTGGAAGTGGACTAAATCAAGAACTTGCTTTGCAGAGACCTGAAAACACGCGTTGGGGTTCTCATTATAAGACACTTTTGCGTTTGGTTGATTTATTTCCAATAGTTTTGAAAATGCTTGAATATATTGAAGAGGAGGGTACAGATACAGGGAAAAGGCGTCAAGCAAATGGTCTTCTAAAATATATGCAATCATCTGAGTTCGTACTTTATTTGCATTTGATGCTACAAATCTTAGGTCTTACTGAATCATTATCGATGGTTCTTCAGAGAAAAGATCAAGATATTTTGAATGCTATGTCTATGGTGGCATCAACAAAACGGCAGTTACAAGTAATCTGAGATAGTGAGGGAAGTTCTCTTATGATAAAGGTGTCATCATTTCGTGAAAAGTATGATGTTCAAAGTTTAATGATGGGCGAAGAGTGTTTTGATACACGAAGACCTCGAAAGAAATTGAATATCACCAACTTGCAACATTTTCAAGTGGATTGTTTTTACCCTGTTCTGGATTTAGTGCTTCAAGAGTTCAATGATCGTTTTGATGAGGTTAATTCAGAATTGCTTATTTGTATGGTGTCTCTGAGTCCAACTGAGGCATTTCGTCACTTTGATATTTCGAAGTTGGTGAGACTTGTCGAATTTTACTCAGATGATTTTGATTTTGGTGATCGAATGACACTTGAGCATCAACTACCACTCTATATTGACAATATTCGGGAGGATGGTAGATCTTCAAATTTGACAGATATTGGGACACTTGAAAAAATCATGGTGGATACAAAAAAACATCTGGCATATCCTCTAATATTTCGACTCCTTAAACTTGTCTTGACTTTACCAGTTGCTACAACTACCGTTGAGAGATGTTTTTCTGCAAAGAAGATCGTTAAGACTAATTTGCGCAACCGGATAGCGGACTCTTTTATGTCGGATTGTCTTATTTGCTATATTGAAAAAGATGTATTCGGTACTATTAAAAATGAAGATGTTGTAGAGCGTTTTATGAAAATGAAAACTCGCAGAGAACAATTGTAATATATTTTTATTTTTATTATATACTCTGCCCCCGGTCAATATGACTTCTGGATCCGCCACTGTTGACAAGCATCAATTTTTTAGTAAGGTGAAATTGTTGGAACGACAAATGCCTATGGATTTGACGTATGGTCTAGAGTTCGATGTATCTCCATCAGGCAAGATAATGCTTGGAAAGGTGATAAAACACATCCATCACCAAATACATGTACAAATTGATTTCCTCGGCTTAATTTTTTATTCTTATTTGATGATTGCATTACTTGATGTTGCCTAGAACCTCGTTCAGATAGCAATACCCATAAATTACTTCTAGCCCTGGTTGAACTCGCTGAAACATTGTTGCAAAGAGATTCAATGCAAAATACAACATTTCAGTTAACAAAAGTTTAATTTTGTGAAATAAGAAATCTTTATTTATATTAATAAGTTGGAATTCATTGTTACTTTTTTATGTAGTATTTGACAAAACAAGCGTTGAAACTTCCCAAGACCACGCATCAAAAGAAAGTGTTGAAGTAACAACCGAGCACATGTCCAATGAGGTAGTATAGTTTCACAATCACAACGAATAAGTTATATGATTGCTCATCATTTTTTTGTTATGTTTGAATATTTTGCTCTTAATCCTGAATATATGACGCATTTGCTAATCACATTGGATTATTTTGAGTACCTAGTTATTTACCTGGGAAAGTTACTTCATTCATGACCAATATTTTGCTGCGACTTGTTTAATTTGCTTCAATGTCATTTTTACAATACACTGTATAAGCTGTATGATCGCTGAATGGTAGTTATTAACTTTGAACATTTTTCTCTTTAAGTCTGAACATGTGCTCTTGAGTCTGACATTGTTATATTATGTCTACAGTTTTTGCTCTTAAGTCTGAATATTCCCCATTAAATCCGAACTTTTTTTTTCTTAAGCTTTATCATTTACTGTTATGCATGAGCAATTGCTCTAAGTTTGCTTCACACTTGTCCAATATAGTGTATTCTTGATCAATTATAATTATTCTGTGACCATTCATTTAATACATTATTAAATTTTAAATTATATGTCTATCAAAATATGATGGTAATTTTTAGGAGGGTAGCTGAAAAGGTTGAATAAGACATGTCTGAGTTTCAAAACTTGTAAATTAGACTAAAAAATAATGTCTAATTTGATGACGAGGTCAACAACATTCATAGTCGGATAAAATCACCTCTGAATGACGAGATACCAGAGTCGTCAAACTGAAAGAGGTCACTTGATGCATCATCGGATAACGATCTTTTTGATCCGGGTTTAGATGATATACTTACCCCTCCCTTATCAAAAACCAAGCCACATCTCCTGGTTGTGAAGAAGCTTCTGCTAATCAACAAATGCAATGTCCTGCCGAATTAGTCTAAAATGTTAAGGAGGCTGTTGAAGAGACCACAGACAATGCTGTTGGAGAGAGCATAGACAATGATGTTAAACAGATTCTAGCTCATATTGCATTAGTTGAATCCATGCAGGAGGCACGTAAAACTGTAGGATATGTTGATGAACAAATTTAAATTCCTGTTGCATCAGTCAAACCCAATCAGGAGGCAGGTGAGACCGTAGAAGATGCTGATGAAGAGATTCTAGTTCATGTTGCATCAGTAATAGCTGCTGCTGAAACAATCCATCTGATGAGAAGTGATGTTGGAGAGGGCAAAAAGCTGTCAGTTGACGAGAAGCACGATAAACACATCGAGGAACCTTTGTTCTTCCAAACTTACCGCTTTTAAAAACTAAGTAAACTACTGAGAAGGTGCTTCAATGATGGGAAACATAAAGACGGAACATGGAATACTTTCCATTGACACTTCCACCACTTGGTATGATGATGCTCCTTATTGTCTTGCTAAACATGCCCATCTAGTGTGCTACGTAGACGATCCGAATTTGGGCGACAATTGGAAAGTTGTGAATGTGGTTGCTCAAAGAGACACTTATAATGACTCTTGTATATCTCTGGATGGAAGTTCTCATGTTGTGAAGCAAGCATATCAAGAAGATCAAACACAAAAATATCCCCCATATTACGTGTCCAACGAATTTGATGAAGGATTCGAGACTCCACGCATGATTCCTGCTCTATACTATGATTATGACATACAAACTGGTGATGATGCAATGGATGTTGAAGAAAATGAAGATGAAGATGAAAAGGATGATGAAGATGGAGTTGAATACGAAAGTGATCATGATGAAGTGAAGAAGAGGTTGATGAGGACGAGGATGGGGATGCCAATGATGATGAGTAGTTTACCTCGGTGTTTTTAGGTGTTTTAATGTTATGTTATTGTAAGGGAATGTTTTTTTTGATAGATATTCTAAGGGAATGTTTGTTGTAAGCGATGTGAATCTTATTAACTTTGTGTTCTCAACTCTGAGTCATCTTACACTACAGAGTTTATGTCAGTTACGTAAAGTCTACCAATTTTTAGGGGGAAATGCAAACTGTGAGCGGGACAAGTTAAATTCCAAAGAGGGAAATGAAAATTTTGATTTTCATAATTATGCTCCTTACGCATCTGATATTGATTATCAGCCGCCTAAGGACTAAACGCATCTTATCCACACACGTGTCCAAAACTTAAACACGTGGATGAAAGTAACTAAACACGAGCTTCTTCCTTAGGGTTTTCATTCCCATTTCTGTTTCTCACATCCACCACCCAACCTCTCCATCTCACAAAGAGCTGGATCTCTCACCTCGCTTGTTGCCATGCCACCGTAGAAAAAGTCACTCCCAAAGTTGCTAACACCACCAGCAAAGCTCCGATGAAGCTCGTTCTCCTAGCAGTCAGAAACCAGCCAGGATTCACACGCTAGAGCCGGCTGTGAAGAAATAAGGAGGAGCGGCGGCCAAGAGATGAGGAGGAGCGAAACAACCACCAAAACCACCAAGAAAACTAGCTTTGTCGAAGAAGCCACCAGCCAAACAACCACTATCTGACACCGTCTCCTCCGAGCTCGAAACCCCCACCAGTGAAACTGCAACCCAAACTCCTAAGAAGAGATCCATTCAACTCCAACTCTGTTGTAGCCCTGGATGTTCCTCAAGCTTCGAGTCCACAAGCCTTCAAACCCTGCTGACACTGAAACCCTATATGTTCCTCCCCCGACTTTGAAATACCCTCCTCGTACATTAGGCCCTTCATCCCAGCAATGTTCAACTAGTGCCCCATACTCCTCTCACACCCTCGCCCCAACTATCTGTTGGGCGTAATCCAATTAATGATGCTGACACCGAAGACGTTGTTGATGCTGAGAAAGTAGATGATTTTTCTTATGACATGGCGGAAGATGATGTTTCTGACAAAGAAGATGATGTTGCTGACCAAGAAGTTGATGTTGCTGACAAATAACCTAAGCTTGAAGATGCTGAAGAACCGAATGGTGATGAATGTTTCAATGAGAACATTGAGGCTGACAATATTGAAGTACCATCTGAAGAAGCAGCTGTTGAAGAACTTGTTGATGAACCCCTCAGCATACGTTGCAATAATTCCTTAGCCAGTGGTAAGTGATTCATTTAAATTGATATTTGACTGTTATCTTAATCATCATTTAAAATTTTGTCTATTTTATGATGAATTACACATGCTTAATGATGTCATTATCAAATTATTGTGTCAGATTCTCCTAATCAACCCTGAAAAAAGAGAAAGCGTAGAGGGTTATTTGTGGCGCCAAGATAGCAGACTTGGTGCACAGATTGAGGATGAGGATAAAGGTGGAGTGCACCGTCAAGGCAAATGGCCCTATTAGCGACAAATTATGGAGCATGATGACCCATCAAATTGGCAGTTGTGTAAGGGAGAAAGTGTTGATGTTAGCCTCAACCTATTCAGAACTGGACCCCAAGCACTAGGAATTAGTCACCAATTATCTCAGCGTAAGTTAATTTTAGCTGATTACATATAAGCATTACAGATTTTCATATTCCTTATGTTTTTGAGTGATTTTTACTTACATTGATTTTTTTGTTAGTGCAGCCTCATTTCTTCGTGCCCGAAGATGACACTTCGCTTTGGGAGTATATAACCATGATTGCCAACAGCCGCTACAGTGACTAGAAGTTTGATTGTCGCTCACACTATCTGGCTCACGGAGAGAAAAAAACCTAAGGAGTTCATACACAGAGAAGAAGAATGGAAATGGCTCGTGACGCACTTTCAAGAGCCTGCTCAGCAGGTGATGATATTTAGGCTCCAAGAATTTTTTAGTCACAGTTCACTATATTTGTGTTGGTAAAATTTTGGTTTGTTATGTACCCAATCAGCTAGAATGAAAGATGCACGGAAGAAAAAAATGAACCACCATTCGGGTAAAACTCAATTATCCATCACGGCGGTCAAGCACATGGAAAAGGAACATAAAGCGCCCTTTGTTGCTGCATTTGAAGAGATGTATTCCCAAGAGCCAGAGTGTCGTCCTTTAGTGATAATATTATAAGTCCTGCTTTTCAATTACATTGTGTGTAAATGAAAAAAAATAGTTGGAATGTGATTGTGTTGCTTATATTGTGTATTAGGACTATCAATTGTTTAAGTGTCAATGTTTATATATGTTATGTGTTGCTAGTCCATATTATTTACATGGATTCTATTATGTTACGTGCTTGTTTGCTGCATATGTATCAATGCGCTTTCTCATATTTTTTCAGTACCTTGATGATGAACGTTTTTAACTTAATTTAAGTTATTTCTGTTATTTGTGTAGCTAATAAGGTTATGTTTTATTTTATGACTTTATTTGTACTTTTACTTAGGAGCAAAGGCATGCCGATGTAAAGTTGCTGGCGGATGACCATGATTCCGATGACCCTGCAAGCATGGTTGCTGATGATCCCCTCCTGACAAAGATAGAGCTAGACATCATTTACAAAGTGACAAATATATTTTTAACCCTTTATAGTTGTCAAATTATGAGTTTTAGGGGTCAAATTGCCGTCAAACAAAGTTTATAACCTTGGTAAGCCAATGGTCGATCCAAGGAACAGTGTGTGTGAATACTAGCTAACAAGTGACCTATTTAGCTATTCCGAATTATTTAAGGTTTTGGTGTGTTGAAACAAGCAGCAGAAATTAAATGCAGTAAAATAAATGTTTGTACTTATCAGAGAAAGAATTCCAGATTCATACTTCACCCATGCTAACCCCAACAATCATGCAATCATGTCACGTAAATTATTCACGCTATCGAATAAACCAAAATAACACTAAGCAAGCCGCCCATCCACGGATCATTGCTTAGATCAATCTTAATCGTTAAACGTCGCCCATCCATGGATTATCAACGATCTCGATTTATTAGACTTACGGTTTTCATACAATTTCTTATAATCCGATTAATACCTAGGACCCATCCATCTTTCGGTAATTAACCTAAATACGTTCTAGCATGCAAACATCCCATTCGATATAAATACTTGCATAGAAAGATAAATTAAGCACAATGAAATTGAATATTCGAATCGCATAAATAAAAACGTTAATTGATCACATGAGAGTTGGGTACATAACACGGGATCCGTAGGATCCCAGAATAAAGAGACTACTCACTATTCATGGCACATTTACCAAAAACAATGTATAGAGAAATTTAAGGACGAGTAAACCGTAAAGACGCGTGGCTCGTTGAATCTCTCACGAAGAATTCTCTGTCTTCTCTCCCAAGTTAGGGTTATCTTTTCTCCAGAAATAAGCACACTGAAATTAATCTAATTGTGTTCCCTTTTATAGCTCGCACAAAAAGGGCAAAAAAGCCCAAAAAACGAAATTAGGAAATCAGCTGAAAATCTGCCTCCTCACGGGGCCGTGACACCCGTGATAGTCGAGTGTGTAACGGCTGTCACGGGCTGATCGGAAACTCTCAGGGAAATAAGCATGCTGTGACACCCGTGACAGTCCAATGTGTCACGGCTGTCACGGGTTGGGCTGAAACTCTCGGGGAAAAACAGGTGCCGTGACACCCGTGACTGTCTGATATGTCACGGCTGTTACGGGCTGTTGCTGGCGCAGGACTCTTTCTGGCATTTTTCGTTGATCTTTTTCATTCTTTCGTTCTTATGGGCTCATGGAGCAATGATAGGCATTATTGTCCTAAAACACTAGGGAAAGACATCAAATATGGACAATTTGTCAGGAGAACAAGTGTTATCCTTCATCGAATGTAGTGAATAATTAGTCGAAATATCGACTGATCAAAACACTCCACACTTAGGATTTGTTCGTCCCGAACAAATGTCAAACAGATGGCAGAATAAATACATGGGTGAATGTAATGCTCAACGACCATAAGTTTATAAGCTACCCACTCAAGTAACATGTGATCAATCCTAACTAACTCAAAAATAAAATGATAGCTCACAGTCGTAGAGGACACGAATGCATTTAGTGTATGCATCAAGCCTTTAAACCCCTAGGCTACCCTAGTAGGATGAGTATAGTCTCGTGAAGGTTTTCAAGAATGGGACTACCTACAAATCCCCTATACAACTAACTAACGTGTATGCATGAATGATGCTCAACGAGTCACGGCAAAGTCATGTCATACCTTGGATTCATCGTGTTACCTCAACTTCAAGTCAAAAATCTTCATCAAAGTTTTCAGACAATCATAGATTAAACAAGCTATGCATTCAAACAGTCAATACACACGGCTAGCAATCGACTAATCACATGTTCCAAATAGTTCTACAGCAACGAATAAAGAACATGAATAGTTACACAAAACATGCTCGCCATTCACCTATGCTATCTAGGGATAGTCCACGGGCTCTTGGCGCAAAGCTCATTCTCAAGTGTCAAGGACTAGGCAATGACCCGTAAGAGAGGATGAGCCTGGGTTATGGATTTTTTTGAAAAACAGTACAAAAATTTGCATCAAAATTTCAGTGCAAGCACGAGGATCATCCCTTAGACTCTAGCACATGAATTCCCAAGACAAGTCATGAATGCACGCAATGAAAAGATGGAATTACACTACGTCAAGCAAAAGGGGGCAGAATATTTTTTTCTTCTCATACACAAGGGGTGACTTTTCTCACTTTGCCCTTGGTATTTGTCTGCTTTTCTTTTTTTTTCACACAAGGGGTGACTTTTCTCACTTTGCCCTTGGTATTTTCCTTCTCTCAAAAACAACTATGCTTGGGGAATAACTTTTCACCCTGTTTTGAAAATTCAGAACTTAGTTCCTGATTGAAAATATACTGTAGAAATATTTTTTTTCTTTTTTTTCTAACTCCACACTTAAAACTTGACATAGTGTATGTAGGAAGGCGGGTGCATGCAAATCACAACGAGTACAGAGAAACGCATACTAGTACTAAGGTCACCTAGAAAAAGAGATGCATATTTAAGTTTTTGACATTTTTGAACCGGTGCCTACTAATATCAAGTCTCAAACATGCTTCAAGAAATACGTAGAACATGTGATAGTCAAAGGCTAGCAATGATACTGACTCGAGAGAATACACACATGAATAAAACTATTTCAAGTCCTAGACTTCGAATCCAAAAGAATGACAATCAATGAAAGAGTATCGCAGAAAAACGAGGATTTCAATCGCAATACATAGACAGTTGAGCATATGCAATGAGTGAATGTGATATGCAATGTGTGTGACTATGCGTTACACACTCCACACTTAAAACGAGCTTAGTCCCTAAGCGAAGGAATAGAAAAATAAGAAAAGGCGCATAGGAACTTCCCTCGTGTGTGGTGTGATATCCATGGAGAGTAAGCGATGCCCGGTGAGTGAAACACGACTTGTGAGCTGGTAGATAGATAGAGAAACATATAGAGCATCACAAGTGATAGGTTAGCATTGATAACCACGAAGAAACCTTCTTTTTGGACAGAACACTATCGAATCGTCTCCGATGCTCAGCCTCGGCACCAAATCTGTAGGCATTGGAGGTTGGATAGGGACGTGGCTGGTTGGGTGGTGGAGCTGGGACATCGGCCATGGATGCTTCTGGTGGAGGAGCATGGGAGGAGGAGGTGTTGGATCGGCCTGATTTTTGAGCCATGGTGGTTTAGGGTTAGGGAGTATTGAGGGAAGGCAGTTAGGGTGAGTGGCGGATGGAGGATTGGTGGATGGTGAGCGACCGGATGAACGGTTGGAAGGGCTGGGGCAAGCGACGGCGGCGAGCGGCCAATTGATGCTCGGAAATCGGTCAGAGGCGACGGAGGGGCGAGAGGAATTTGATTTTGCGAAATAGGGTTTCTAAAATTAGAAATTGATATTTGAAGAGGAAGACCAACCCGTGACACCCGTGACACCGGAGCATGTAACGGGTGTAACGGGCCTCCAAGAAATCACTTCCATTTTGACCCCCCGTGATAGTCCAGTGTGTCACGGGTGTCACAGGCCTCCAAGAAATCTCTGCCATTTTGACCCCCCGTGATAGCCGTGACAGTCCAGTGTGTCACGGGTGTCACGGCACCCTGATATCCCTGTGCTATTTTGTCGGTCCAGAAACATGTTTGCTGTTCACTCCACACTTGGATTCATGTAAGGTTCACACACAAATTGTACAATGCAAAATGCAAATAATCGAAACTTACAGCGCGGGTTACTCCCCGAAGAGGCCTAGTTTAACGTCTTGGCGAGACATAGCTTGGGAGCTAGGACTAAAAGCATTCTCGGAAAGTCCCTTGCTGGGATCCCTTCCCGAGAAATAGGTTATCATCGATCCCTTCTAGAGGTGCAAGATGCTTCAGTACGTGGTAGTGCTTGAGGCATTGCCCGTTGACTACCATTGATTTACCGCCTTCAACGCTAAGTTCCACGTGCCCGTCTGGATGTGCTCGTTCCACTGTATAAGGGCTGCTCCATTTAGTGCGTAGCTTCCCAGGAAATAATCTGAGGCGGGAGTTGTAGAGGAGAACTCGCTCGCCTTCGTTGAACTCTCTGCGCACTATTCTCTTGTCATGCCACTTTTTTGTCCTCTCCTTATAAATACGGGCATTCTCGTAGGAGTCCAATCTGATTTCATCGAGCTCGTGTAACTGTAGTAGCTGCTTTTCCCCAGCTGCCTTTATGTCCATGTTCAGCTCTCTAATAGACGATAAGGCCTTATACTCGAGTTCGACTGGCAAGTGGCAGGTCTTTCCATAGACAAGTCTGAACGAACTCATTCCGATAGGTGTTTTGTATGCAGTCCTATATGCCCACAGAGCGTCATCTAGCTTGGATGCCCAGTCCTTCCTATGGCTCGAGACTGTCTTTCCGAGGATGCTCTTGATGTCTCTGTTAGAGATTTCAACTTTCCCGCTGGGTTGAGGATGATAAGGAGTGCCAACCTTGTGATAAATGCCATACTTTTTCAACAATGTCTCTAAGTTTCTTTCTTTGAAGTGAGACCCTCCGTCGCTGATAACTGTTCTGGGCACTCCAAACCGAGGGAAAATTACCTTCTGAAACATTTTAATAACTACCTTGGCGTCGCAAGTAGGAGTAGCTACTGCCTCAACCCACTTGGAAACATAGTCGACTGCTACCAAGATATACTGATTTCCATAAGAAGGTGGGAATGGTCCCATAAAATCAATTCCCCATGCATCGAATAAATCCACTGCGAGAATGCTCTGATGTGGCATCTCCTGCTGCTTCGAAATATTTCCTGTCCTCTGGCACTGGTCACAAGCTTTAACGAATTCATGTGAGTCCTTAAATAGAGATGGCCAAAAGAATCCGGACTGCAGAACCTTCGTAGTTATTTTCGAACCGGCCTCGTGTCCACCGTACTATGATGAATGGGAGCGCTCCAGGATCCATTTGATCTGGTCCTCGTCGACACAAGTCCTGTAGAGACCGTCAGCACATAATCTGTATAAGAAGGGGTCATCCCAGAAGTACCTTTTTACGTCGCATAGAAATTTCCTCTTCTGGTTGTGCGAGAGGTCAGGAGGGATGATTCTGCATGCCAAGTAGTTAACAAAATATGCGTACCACGGGACGTGATCCACGTCTACACGCATAAGCTTTTCTCCTCCCAGAGAGTCAGTCATCAGGAGGTTGTCCTCTTCGCGGTCGAGCTCTCCTAGCTCGAGGCGTGACAAGTGATCTGCAACTAGATTTTCTGCTCCCTTCTTATCTCTAATTTCGATATCAAACTCTTGGAGGAGGAGGACCCATCGAATTAGACGAGGCTTCGAGTCCTTCTTGGACAGTAGGTATTTGATCACGGCATGGTCTGTGTACACTGTGGTCTTTGAACCTATTAGATATTGCCTGAATTTCTCAAAAGCGTAAATAATGGCCAGCATCTCCTTCTCGGTCGTAGTGTAATTTGCTGCTGCTCTAGCGAGGACCTTGCTGGCGTAGTAGACTATGTGTAGCTTATTTTCGATGCGCTACCCCAGAACTGCTCCTACTGCAAAATCACTTGCATCGCACATTAGTTCAAAAGGCAGCTCCCAATCGGGAGGCTGCACTACCGGAGCAGAAGTAAGAGCACTTTTTAGATGATGGAAAGCATTGAAACACGAATCATTGAAATTAAACTCAGCTTCCTGACAAAGGAGATCAGTGAGTGGCTTGGCTATCTTTGAGAAATCCTTTATAAAACGCCTATAAAATCCAGCGTGCCCGAGAAAACTCCTGATTCCTTTCACATCTTTTGGAGGGGGCAACTTCTCAATCACCTCTACCTTCGCGCGATCGACCTTGATGCCTCGGTTAGAGACCATGTGTCCCAACACAATACCTTCCTGCACCATAAAGTGACACTTCTCCCAGTTCAAAACCAGGTTGGTGTCAACACAACAACGAAGAACATCAGTAAGGTTAGAAAGGCAAGAATCAAATGAAGAACCATACACCGAAATATCATCCATAAATACTTCCATGGTGTTTTCTAAGAAATAAAAAAATGGCCATCATACAACGCTGAAAAGTGGCTGGTGCGTTACAAAGACCGAAAGGCATGCGTCTATAAGCAAATGTGCCAAAAGGGCAAGTGAAAGTGGTCTTCTCCTGGTCCTCGGGGTGTATAGGGATCTGAAAGAAACCGCTATAACCGTCGAGGTAGCAAAAAAATTTATGCTTCGCAAGACGCTCTAACATTTGATAAATAAAAGGCAAAGGAAAATGATCTTTACGAGTAGCCTTATTCAACTTCCTATAATCAATGCACATACGCCAACCAGTCACAGTACGAGTAGAAATTAAATCATTATGCTCATTTCGTACAACAGTTAGACCTCCTTTCTTGGGGACCACGTGCACAGGACTTACCCACTTACTATCAACAACAGAATAGATAATACCAACATCCAATAATTTCAGAATTTCCTTTTTAACCACATCATTCAGTTTAGGATTTAAACGTCTCAAAGCATCTCTACTTGGTCCAGCATCGCCCTCTAGGTTGATTCTATGCATGCATAAATATGGGCTCATTCCCTTGAGATCGTCTATCGAATACCCTAGGGCTGGTCTATGTTCTCGCAGGACATCTAGCAGTTTCTAGGTCTATACATCAGTCAAAGATGCATTCACAATCACCGGGTAGGTTGAGTTAGGGCCCAAAAATTCATACCTGAGACTTGCAGGTAGAGGTTTCAACTCCACCTTTCAAGGTTCCTTACCTGATTCGACGTTCTGGTCGGCTTCAGCTGCAGCTGCTCCCTCAATGCTCACTGCGCATATGTCCATCGGTATTGGGCATCCTGGTGTAATTCTGCAAGACTCAATAAAGGTCAGTGTAATAGGAAGATCAACATCAACAGAGTCTAACACATCACAGTCGGTTAAAAGACTAGGAGTCTTGCACATGTCAGGCAAATAAAAGACAACACGTTCACTGCCTACTCGCAAAGTTATAGACCCTTTATCCATGTCAATGACTACCTTAGCCGTGTAAAGGAATGGTCTACCAAGTATAATCGGGATATCAATGTCCTCGGAGATCTCTAGTACAATAAAATCAGCAGGGATGTAAATGTTCTTCACCTTGACAGGTACATCCTTCAGAATCCCTTTCGCGAGTCTACAAGAATGATCCGCAAGGCGAATAGAGATGTTAGTAGGACAGAGATCACTCAAATTCAGTTTAGCATACAAAGAATAAGGCATGATAGACACACTAGCACCAAGATCACACAAAGCATGATGAATAGTAATACCGCCAATATCACAAGGAATAGAAAAACTCCATGAGTCCTTAAGCTTAGGCGGCATGGGCTGGTGCATGGTAGCACTACACTCCTCACTCAGAGCCACTGTCTTGGTCTCGTTCATCTTCCGTTCTCAGTCAGGTTCTCCTTCATGAATTTTGCATAGGTGGGGATCTGGGTGATTGCATCGGTGAAGGGCATTGTGATGTAAAGAGTACGAATTTTATCCATGAACTGCATGAACTCTTTATCTCTTCTTGTAGCCTTGAGCCGTTGAGGGAATGGGACCGATGGCACATAGGGGCCGGCTCTACTGTTGGAGCAGAATTTTCAGCACGGGATTCAGCTTCTTTCGATGTTTCCTCTTCCGGAGGTGTAAGATTAGGTGCTGAATACGTAGCTCGTGGTCGAGTGCTCTGAGCTGGTAGCATCTCAAGCTGTTTTCCTCCTCGGAGAGTGATGGCATTCATGGATTCCCTGTGATTCGGATCTGGTTTCGATGGGAGTTTCCCGTGTTCCCTGCTTACCGAGCTTGCTAGCTGAGCTATCTGATTATCCACCATTCTACCGTGAGTAGTAATCTACTCTATGGACTGCTCAATTCCTTGAAGCCTCCTACCTTGGTCCTCATTCCACTTGTCCTGTTTTGCCATGAAGCTAGTTAGCAATGATTCCAGGTTGGACGTTGGCCCCTCATTCTGAGTTTGCTGCTGCTAGGGCTGATTGTTGTACTGGTTCCTGGGCTGATAATTGTTCTGAGGTGGCTGAGCTTGGTTGTTGTATTGGCCTCGTGGTTGGTACGGTGCATTCCCATGCTGTTGTTTATAGGGAAAGCTAGGAGGCGCCTGGTTCTGTGGCTTGTAGGAGAGGTTGGGGTTATTTCGGTTCAGGTTATCCCACCTGTTAGGGGCTGATCCAGAAGCAAAATGGGTCCCTTGATTATTCTACCCAACATAGTTCACATCTTCCTGGCTACCTCCGTCACCTTCCGGTCCCATTACTGGACAGCCATCAGCGAAGTGAGACAGAGAGCCACAGATTTGGCAGTATACACCTACATTAGCAACAACCAATGGCTTTATAGCCAATTCTATCTTCAGGCTTTTTATTTCGGTTGTGAGCATTTTCACAGTATTTGTCAATTCAGCGATGTCGTTTGTGCCCTCAGCGTGGCACAGATCTTGCACACCCTTCCTGTCTTTAGGATTACCTCGGTCGCTTGTCCAGAGGTGGTAATCTTGGGCTGCTGATGGACCATAATTGTATGAAACATAAATGCAGTTAAACCCACCAAATTAGACTGTTTGTCTATCTAACTTCTACGTGTTAGTCGCGATATATTTCCATAGGGCATTTTAGAGACTGAAGTGAAAACACGCTAAGGAGAGGATTTTATGCTAAAAAGATAACAAGAGTCAATCCAAGGTCAAGATCATATGCCGACTGAAGAAATATCAAGGATCCTGACGTTGAATTGACCATAACAAATTAATCAGAAGAATCAGGAGTGGAGTCAAGACAGCCCGGGGAAGAAACACATTTACAGTTTTGTGAAAAGACTGCACAAAACTGTACAAACTCACACATTGGGCAAGGATGATCGGCCACTTGATGAAGTGGTGGCCAAGGGAGGAGCTCCTCCCCCTTGGGCCACCGCCTACCGGCGGCTTTGAGGGGTGGTGACCGGCGGCTTCACTATTCCTCCACATGTCACCTCCTCCTCCTCCTCCCTTCTCCTCCCTTGGATCAAATGCACATGTCCACCATCTCCACCACCCATCTCCTCCCCTTTTGGCTATAAAAGGAGGCCTCCTCCTCATTTCAACACACTTCAATCTCATTTCACTTCTCTCTCTAGAAATTGTAATATTTGTAATGTTGTAATCTTGCTTTGGAAATAAAGGATAGCTCCCTTGGCGCTTCAACGGTTGTAAGTAATTCTTAGTATTTATTCAACTATTTTATTTCCTTAGTTATAATGTTTAGCGCGATGAATAGTAGCTAAACTTGTAGTTCGGTCTAAGGGGCGCACTTGTATTATAAAATGTTTTAGACTATTAACTTAGTGTCTAGTCTAAGTATTCAAAACTTATTCTATGTGCCACATATTAAGTCAGAACGTCCAAGGTAGAGTGGATGCTTGGAATGGCAAAACTCTATAGCGGGGTTCGTAAACTTGTACGGATAAGTGGATGCTTGGAATGGCAAAGCTTATCTGAGAAGTTTGACTCATCTTAAACACCATTTGGTTGATCGGGAATGATTGATCAAATGGATGCACATAGGCTAATATAACCGGGAATGGAGTATTAGTCTAAATAGAATAAGTGTTCTACGTCCTTGGAATAGGCTAGACAGTGTACGCAAATCGAGTGCTTGGAATGGCCTTGATACACCGTTTGAATACTTAGGAGAGTCACTAAAGGTCAATGATAAACAGGATATAATACAAGTCCCCTGAAACCGAACATTTCTCTTTAATTATAAACTGTAATTTACTTTCCAGTATTAAAATCAACCAACCAACCAATCAATCAATCAAAATAGCTGGTAGCTTTAAAACCAACCAACCGACCTTAAACACGCTCCCACGCTGCGTAATCCCCCCGAAGAACAATTATTCCCCTAGTTCCCTTGGGTTCGACCCCTACTTACCAAGTACTACCCAGTAGTATAGTTGCTAGTAGCGGACTATTATAAATTTATTTGCACAAATCGCTTTGACGACGAGCGGTTCTGTCAGCTGCCTTTTCCTCAATAGCATAGGTCTCGTCTAGAGGAACTCAAGCAAGTCCTCCACCAGCAGTTTGATTTATCAGAGTGCGCATTCCCTGGTCGATTTCCTGATAGAAAGTGTCCATGATCTGCCACAGCTCTAGATTGTGATGGGGGCACATCCTCATCAACTCCTTGTACCTCTCCCAAGCATCGTACAGAGTCTCACCATCTATAGAACGGAACGAGATGATCTTGTTCCTGAAATGAGCTATCTTTGATGGTGGGAAGTACTGTAGGAGGAAAGCTTCAGCCAACTTATCCCAGGTGATAAAAGTACCCTCAGCATGGCTGTCCAGCCATCTACTAGCCTTGTCGGATAATGAGAATGGAAATAGCCTGAGATAGTAGGACTCTGGAGGGACACCATTGGTCTTCACCGTGTTGCACATTTGAATGAAACGCTTGAGGTGCTGGTGAGGGTCTTTATTCATTCTCCCAGAAAATTGGCTGTTCTGCACCATTTGAATGAGCCCTGTTTTGAGTTCCCAGGTGTTGTTAGCTATACCCGGTGGTGCTATGGCGGAATGAAATTTCGAGACATGTGGAGCAGTGTAATCTCCAAGGGTCCGGTGCACTAGCGACTGCACTGGAGGCTACTGGTTGTCTTCGACCACCTCATTCAAAGCTCAATTTTGATTCATGGCCATTGCTGCGAAGTTGCGATTCAGCGCTCGAAGTTGTCGAACTTCGTTTTGGACCCTGCGAAAATTGCTTCGTTGGTCCGGTGTGTCCTCGTCTGAAATCTGAACCTGCTTCTTCCGTCTGGGTGTTTTCTTTGGCATGAACTAGCTAGTACCTACAAGAGCCAAGTATCACCGTAAGCAAAGAAATTGAGGCAGAAAAATTCAAGTAACAAACGAGGTGGAATAGTTTAAACTACACACGTTAAATCTAATATCACACTAAACGCTGCTCCCCGGCAATGGCACCATTTTGACAAGCGTATTTTAACCCTTTATAGTTGTCAAATTATGAATTTTAGGGGTCAAATTGTAGTCAAACCAAATTTATAACCTTGGTAAGCCAAGGGTCGATCCAATGAACAGTGTGTGTGAATACTAGCTAACAAGTGACCTATTCAGCTATTCCGAATTATTTAAGGTTTTGGTGTGTTGAAACAAGCAGTAGAAATTAAATGCAGCTATTCCGACGGGGTCGTGACACCCATGACGGTCGAGTGTGTAACGGCTGTCACGGGCTGAGCGGAAACTCTCGGGGAAATAAGCATGCAGTGACACCCGTGACAGTCCAATGTGTCACGCCTGTCACGAGTTGGGCTGAAACTCTTGGGGGAAATTAGGTGCCATGACACCCGTGACTGTCTGATATGTCACAGTTGTCACACTCTATTGCTGGCGCGGGACTCTTTCTGGCATTTTTCGTTGATCTTTTTCGTTCTTTCATTCTTATGGGCTCATGGAGCAATGATAGGCGTTATTGTCCTGAAACACTAAGGAAAGACATCAAATATGGACAATTTGCCGGGAGAACAAGTGTTACCCTTCATCGAATGTAGTGAATAATTAATCAAAATATCAATTGATCACAAAGCTGTCGGGCAAAAGAAAGGGACTCTGGTGTCTGGAGTCGGTGGCAATCTTAGGAGGCCTCTTTGCCTTAGTAACAGGGCATCTAACCATGCCCTCAAGGGAGAGCTGATTAAGGCTAAGGAAGACGCGGCTAAAATACCATTCTGAATTCGAGTGCAAGCTAAGGGCTTTGGAGGAAATGGTGAATGGGGAGTAGGGGCTTCAGAACATGGAGGTAATGTCTCGGATGGTGCTTCATTTGGTTTGGGTACTCTGTGAAATTTTGTTGCAGCTTAACATTCATTAACTTTGATGTGGGTTAAATTTTGAATACACCTTTGATAACGTGTTTTGTGTAATGTACTGAATGTTGAACTTGTTGCTCTTTTTGAACTTGTTGGTGACTATTTCTTCTAGTTTATCAAAAAGCAAATCAGTGGTTTTTGAATGTGCTAGATTTACAATACTGATATTTATTGCTGCCTTATGCGACTATAGACCATTCCAAAACAACACCAAAATGAACTTATGTGATGTAATAAAACTCATAGACGAACTTTAGACGACTGAAAATAAGATCGATGCGTACTTATGCGTCTACATATACTATAATAACTAATATACTAACGCGACTAACATTATAAAAATATAACAACACGTCCAACCCAATCAGTAAAAATGTCGTCTCACGAGAGGACATTTATCTCCTAATGCAACTTATGTGATTCCTTGGGCGACTGAAGTTACACTAACGCTCAAGTACTCTTATGTGACAGATGTCAATTACTGAGTCGCAATCGTACTTATTTCACATTTTTTTAAGCGACTAGTCCTTATGTCTGAGGAAACAAATTATCCATGGGGCAGATACAGCTTGATATTGACAGGCTTTGCACTTCTACAAAGGAGATAGTTCAGCAAATTCTCAAGCCTAGCTTCAAATTCTCTACCTCAGACATGGAAGGGGGTTTCCATTGGGAACCCCAGAAAAGTCACATATGAAGATCAACTGTGATGGGACTTGGGAAGCGGGTAGAAAGGTGGGATTTGGCTGCATTACCAGAGATGAGAAGGGGACTGTGGTGGGAGTTTTTGCCAGGGTGATGGAGCATGTGGAATCTAGCCTAGATGCTGAAGGTGAAGCTCTTTTAATGGCAATGGTCTAGTGATAAGTCAAATTTTCGACTTATTAATAACCATTTTTCACTATAGCTTTGAGTCATTTCCGACTTTATTTGAAGTCATTTGACCCTTGCCTTCCACATTTGTGGGAACAGAATGATACCCTATTGAATTCAAGACTTCAATATCAAAACCGCTTGAAAACCAAAAATTTTAGAGCAAAAAGTGGGCAAAATGATTCCCAGCCGACCGGTTCATAAAACTACCCTGAACCAACCGGTCGGCTGAGTGGAAGACTCACTTTCGCTCACTTTGAGACCGTCGGTTGGACTCGTCAACCGATAGTCTGGATGAGGGACTTCAGGAGGCTCACAACCTCTCACTTTAAGTCGGTCGGCTGAGTGGAAGACTCACTTTCGCTCACTTTGAGACCGTCGGTTGGACTCGTCAATCGACCGTCTGGATGAAGGACTTCAGGAGGCTCACAACCTCTCACTTTAAGTCGGTCGGCTGAGCATCCAATCGATCGGCTGAAGGAAAGCTATCTAAGGCTTGCCCTCGCACATAATGAACCGGTCGGTTGAACTTGTCAACCGATCGGCTGGAAACAAGGGAAGTCGAAGTATGCATCCGCTCACTTTGAGCCGGTCGATTGGCCAATCCAACCGGTCGGCTGGATGATTACATAGAGCATATGAGGACCAAAGGCCACCAGCCGACCGATTGGATTTTGGACACTACGCCAGCCATAGCCAGCTACTTCAGGTTTTTTCATCCCAGGCTATAAATAGAATAAGAGGGTTTTGACCTAAGGGGGTGGTTTTTAGAGAGAAACAGTATGAGAAAAGGGCCATGGAAGGCTCACCATCATCAAAGGATTGCTTGGGGGAGAAGAGAGAAGATCAAGGAAGGAATATAGAGCTTGCTCAACATCTCCAACTTGGGTTTTCTCTACTCATATTTCCTACCTCTTGTTGTTTTGTATTGAAAACTTGTATCATGATGATGTGTGAGTATTCTTCTTGTGTTTTGAGGGTTTAGGACCCTCCTTCGCACTCTATGATCATTGTATATACATTGAAATTCATGTGGATTGTTGACTTCATTTTCTATTTTGTTATGAAATGCTATGTTGCAAGGTATTTAACAAAATGCCTAAGTGACAACTTAGAGTAAAACATGAACCTTTGACTTGAAATAGCTAGAATATAGTTCTAGTATGGAGAAAATGATCAATATCTTAATCATGAAAGTGAAACCTAGGATATGGATGCTTGGCTAGGATTAAATGTTTGATTCATTGGATTTGGTCAATCATCATTTAATCCCAACGAATGGTGTTAAATTCATGTTCACTAAGCTCTTCATAGATGACATGTAACTAAGTATTTGATGAAATGCCTAAGTAACATGTTGATCTTACAACTTGATCTAAGTATCAATGTACCTTAGGGAAGGTTTGGATGTAGTGAATATGATCATTTCTACGGAATTGATGTGAACTAGTACTTTATGCCTATTGCATTAATTACCTTGGGAGATGTTTCAAGGATGATGAAGGCAACAGAGTGAACCAACAATCTCGATGGAGGATTCTAGTTAGGAAGGTTTGGCTAAGAATAGATTCACACGAAAGTTGGTCTACCCTAGTATAAACTAGGTTCAAAACTATTTGACACCATGAAACGCTTAATTCTTGTAAACGTGATTATTAGGGAATGCCAAGGAGGGTAGTAACCCCTCGAAGCTCCTTTTATCTATCTTCTATCTCTAATTACTTGCCATTTAGGATTTAGAGATACACACCCTTATACATTTTTATTAGAATAGCCGAACGAAAACACAATCTTATTAGTGCATGTGCTTGGCTTGCGTGGGTTTGACCCGATCTTTACAAATTGTTTTTGACTAGCTTACTACACCTTGGATCTCATCGATTTAAGAGTAGAAAAACTAGCAACGTCATCTAGGCTCGTAACAGGAAGTGGGAGAAGTGCGTATTCAAAACGAACTATGCCTAAGCCTTCTCGTTACTGTCCTACGGAAGGAGTAATTGCAAAGGGGCTAAAATGTGGGCGGGGGAAGGCTGTCGACTGCTGATAGAGGAGGAGAATTGGAAATTAAAAGTGATCAGAAGAGAAGGAAATGTAGCGGCGGATGTGTTCGCAAAAAAGGCAAATGCTGAAAATTGGAGCTGGGATTCATCTATAGCTTTACCTTGGATGCCAGAGTTGTTTGTTTAATTTCGAGGTTTTCTCGTGTTGTTTTTGTGTCAAAGTTGTAACCCAAATTTGCTTTTAAAAAAAGGCGCCTTAAGAAAAGTGAGTATTTTGGAAAACAAATTTAGAGACTGAGTACAATGGGAATCAAAATGTGAGCAATTTGGAAATTTTTCATAAAAAGTGCATAACCGGTGAAACTACCCTAAAATTAAAAATGGATTCCCGAATAGGAATCCAATTCAGCCTAACCCAACATACAATTTTAGAAAATCCACCAATCACAACTAATCTGGGATGGAATCGGATCTTTAGGCTGCAGGAGGCGGAAAAAATGTGGCGGTGGCGAAGCGAACGATGCAGCAAGCGGCGAAAATGAGGCAATGGCGGGATGATTTCTTCGCACTCGGGTGATGAAATAAGAAAAGAGAGAACCGAATGATTTAATGTATTTGGTTTGTGCCATAACTCAACGATAACACACAAGTTATCGCACAAATGACTGATCGTATGGTGAACATGTTAGATCTATAAATTACTGAAATCAACAGTAATACACCAAGGATCGAAACTCAATTCAGATTAAAGAGAACATACTGTTTTAATCTTCAATATGCGGAAGCGAATCTCTGAAACAGATGTTCACATGAGTACACCGGATTAGGTCTTCCAGTCCTGCCACTAGAGTCATCTAAGCTTTTCCACCGAGAGGGCAAGAAAAGTTGTCGTCTTTTCGATGTGGTGGACCGGGAACCATAACCCATATAAATAGTGGTGTGCTAGGACAACCACTATTGTCATAATTACCTTTCCGCTTCTCATAGAAAGATAATTACCAAATGGTATCAACACAGTAACCCTCATGACATTATACCCGTAAGCCAATATAAATCACAACTAGATCACTTTAGTTAGGCTTATTTAAATGATAGCACACACATTCATTTTATTTACATGTGTGACCTCACATAATTGGTTAATTTACAAAATAAACCCAACAATCTCCCACTAGATCACATGTGTAAATAATAAATGTATAACAGGAGTGAGCTCAAAAACTGATATCATATCACAAAGGTATATCCCCTATCCGGTCCATTAACTATGCTGACATGGGATCAAGGCGGCCTTCGTATGCATCATCGATACTCGAACGAGCTTGTCACAGATGCCAACATAATTAAATGACATGGCTTCATCATGAGTGTGCAGCATGGAAATTACATGAACTGTGACCTTACATGTCTATTTCCAATTGGTCCCTAAAGCGAGATCAACAACATTACACAGAGAGCATACTAGCAACAAAAATTCTGCAGAACATAAATCGATAATATAGATAAAATCTATATCCAACAAAGAGCAGCGCACAAGACAAACTCCCACTAAATATGGATATCCTCAAATAAGGTAACTAGCATATGATCAGTATGCCATTGAAAGACCTCGGATAGTAATCCCTTTTATTAAATGGATCCGCAACGGAGTTTGTTACAAAAGGCTCTATATGTTCACTCTGTATCTCTTAATTACAACTAGCATATCGATATCAATGTTATCACATTGACTATCTCTAGTTGCCAACATAATATGGTATAATCAAATGTGTCACATATTAATATACACGGTCTTTCGCAACACGAAATTAGAAGTTTTGTAGTGACAATAAACGCAAACCATATTCTTTAATTAATGCCTCAAATATGCTATTCAAAACTGACATAGCAATAATTAGATTAATCATAATCTTATTAGGCATCACATTGGAGTTAGTAACAAAAGTGATCTCTAGCAAATCTGACATCCAAAACATAGAGCATGTTCGTCACATGTTCTCTAAATGATGAATTCAATAGTGAATTCACGAAATATCTGCACAATGTTATCATAAATGTAACTTCTGAATGCATACAAACTTCAACAAGTAAATGAGACCCACAAATGTCTCGATTGCGAATGTGTGTACCACAAGTTCCATAATGTAAGAAAATCATATCTCACTCCCACTGAACTGTGATATACACATCAGCCATAATTTGTGTTTCATCTCCAAACAAGCAAGATGACCACACAATAAACATGAATATCATCAACTAAAAGCATACAACAAATCGTATCTGACTTAAAAGTCATAATACATATTCTTGAGGTAGTTGAGTTTGTCCTACTAAATTAATCAGAATCTTGACTAGCGAACAATAGACTTTGTCTTGTGATTGATTATTCGAGCATGCATGCAAATTTGATCAATCACACCATAATAAGAGACAATTTTCTCTTCAATGACAGTATCCAACCTGTAATTCTATCCCCTGTTCAAGCTCGAGTTGAAGATATAGTTGAGACAGACCTTGAACTCCTCTCCCAATGATCCAGCACTCAGAGAAGACAACTGAGACACACACAATTAACCAGAATCGAACTCTACCAGAGAGTGTTCCAACAGGTGATTAAACAGTTTATCAAGCAGTACCGGAAACTAAAGGAAAACGGGAGCACGCATGGTATGTTACCCAGTTCGGCCTCGCCTACTCTAGGGGGTTTCCCACACCCTATAATGGGACACAAATCGTATTACGAGATTTAGAGCTACAAGTGGTCTTACTCTTACACAACCCCGTGTTTGTAATCGCCTAGCCTCTAACTCTACGTCTCTCGGATTTGCAATCTCGGTTCGTCGCAACTCCCCTCGATGCCCTGTGGGTAGGACGAGACTTCTCTCTCGGCCTAGTCTTGAACCTCTCGGAAGTCCAGTCGCCTTCTCTCAAAGACGTAGCTTGATAGCTGTGTGTGTGCACTTCGTTGATCCTCCAACACAGCCTGAACACCACACCGAACAGACTGTTGCTTTGGGGCTGATATTCCGATGTGGAATGGCCAGTCGTCGCTTCTCCCCCAATCTCACGAACTCTCGTGTTTATCTTTTCTCTCGGGAAGCGCACAAATAAGGACGCCCCAGCATTGTATTTATATGCTTGGACGAAACCCTAATCCGATCAGAATATGTCGTCAAATAATTCGGAGATGTTGCAAAATATTTGCTGAATATTCAATCTTCAAAGATGACTTCCACCCCAAGCCATCCGATATTCTCTCAGCCAATCTGCGTATATTTGATCGCACAAATCTTTGATGATGATCTGTCGATTGGCTTCAATCAAATAACTTCGTTGACATCTTCGGGACTTCAATCAATTAATCTCGTCGTCGACATCTTCTTCATAAGATATCTTCTTCGGCAAGTTAGACAGGTGGTTTCCAATTCTGGTAAGGAAATGTTCAAATGACCTCTCGAATAATCTGTGTCTTTGCTGACCGACTCCAACTGGAAAGATCCTCAATCTTCAGTATCTTCAGAATAAACCGTATCTTGATCATGCGTCTTCTGTACGCTGTACTAAACCGTATCTTGATCATGCGTCTTCTGTACGCTGTACTTCTGTTCCAATATGTGATTGAACTCTAGCTAGAACTGTCTAAAGCCGTTTTGCCAAAGACATGCCAATCATGGGAACATCACAACCATATCTCCCCCAAACTCAATTTCCTCAAGAATTATGAGATTCAAAATCTCACCAACAAATATATGAATTTCATTGTCTTCAAATCTCATACATCATATATGAAATTTAAGATCACAACGAAATTCAACAATAAATTTGTATGCACTGTCAAAAGGATGATATTCAATACACAATTGTGCAATGAAGTACCAAAATGTCACAGATATTTCTCAAACAGAGAACAAGTCAAACTAATAAACATGCTCACCAACACCATAATCATGCATGTCATAGAATATGCATTAAATAAAATAAGCTTTAAAAGCATATTATGACATTCACAAGATATCGACACACATTAATAGCAAGTCGGAGGACAGTGGTATTAACTGTAAGTGATATCTTGTTCTAGTGAATAAATATTGACGATAAGGTGATATCAAATAATAAACCATCGGAGGATGGATTTATTATTCACATCAAAAAGTAAACAACATCAACTATTTATCACTATGTACGCCTGTAGTTACATTAAATACTGACTTTTCGGAGGGTTATCATTATTCAAACAAGCTACACACATCTGGTATAATAGACCGTGCCAACCTACGCGGATACGTCACGGAGGTGATCATGTTTTCCGTTTCAACAGACAAATGTAAAATACCGGTCCACAGTAGGATTGTCAAATTTAGAGACTAAATCTCAAGTGGTGTTGGATTTCCAAAGAAGTTCATGGTTCCAAAATTAGGACAGAACAAGATCAAAAGTGACAAGTCTGCAAATTTAACTGAACCATTATATAAACCAAAACTTTAAAAGCAGATAATGACATTTACAAGATATCAGGCACCATTAATTGCAAGGGCATCTTGTTCGGTGATCAAACATTGACGATAAGGGATGTCAAATAATAAACCATCGGAGGATGGATATACTATTCACATCAAAATACAAAGATCGTCACACATTTATCACCACGGGTATGTGTGCAGCCACGCTGAATACTAATGTGCGGAGGCCTCAATTAGTATCCTTGTAAACTGCACACATGTATCCTAACATGAGAAATAAGGCAGTCTCCATGGATATGCCACGGAGGTGGTCATGTATTTCGCTTAGAACAACCTCTTTGTTATGTCAGCCCAAATGTCGATTGTCTTATTATGCAAGTAAAGTCTCAATTGTAATGTTGGTTCCTCTCAATTATGGTTCCAAACAAGAGGGCAATCTTAGCCAACAAAATTAAACCATAAACAACTGAACCGGCCTGAACTAAACAATCAGACCGACTTCAATTAATTGGTAGAAAACCAAATTGAACCAACATACAATTTGTCAAAAAAAATTAATTGATCCGATGTTCAATTGAACCAAAGTTTTTGACCGATCTAAATTAGATCAAATTGAAATTGCAGTAACATACAATTTCTCATCCGAGCCATAAGTGACGGAAGTCCAATCTCAACTACATTTGACCCAAGTTGACTACGAACAAATCTCAAATGTAATTGATCACGTCAAAATCAACCAAAGTTGATCAAACTTGACCGAAGTCAAATTTCAACTAAAGTTCACCATAAGTTGACCAAATGTCAAAAACTCAACTTAAGTTGACTCAAGCTGACAAAGTCATATTTCAACTAAAGTTGACCATAAGTTGACCGAAGTCAATATATCAACTAAAGTTGAACATAAGTTGACTGATGTCAAAGGCTCAACTAAGGTTGACTAAAGTTGACCAGTGTCAAAATTTAGATAAAGTTGACCAACAGTTCACTGGATTTGATCAACTGTATTGAATCGAAATTCCATATCATATTAGATTGGTTTCTTAAGTCGATATAAAAAACCCAAATTCAACCAATCTCATTGAACCAAAATTTATATCAAACTAGATTGGTTTCTCAAGACGATGCGTAATCGTATTAAACCAATCACATTGAACAGAAATTCAATATCACTCTAGATTAGTTTCGAAAGTTGGCATAAAACCGAGTTAAACCAATCTCATTGAATCGATATTAAATATCACACTAGATTGGTTTCATAAGATGATATAAAATCGTAATAAACCAATCTAATTGAACCAGGACCTATGTCAGACTAGATTGGTTTCTCGAGACTATAAAAATCGTATTAAACCAATCTATCTAAACCAAAATGGATAGTGAACCGATCCACCAAAATTTGACCAAGATCAAAGCAAACCGGAATAAATCGAATCGGTGTGAACCGAAACATTTAAACCGTATCAGTCCAGTATTCACTTTTGATTGAATTATCAAGCCGGAAGAAACCGTTTAAAATCAATCCAAATTCATAATGGTTCAATATCCAAATCGATTGATTCAATCAACCAGCATAAACTGCATTGAATCAATCCAAACATCACGGTTCATATGTAAAATTGATTGAGTCACCAAATCGGATTCAACCGCATTGAATCAATCAATTAAACTGGAATGTCATCAAATTGATTTAATATTTGAGTCAGACTTGAACAGAATCAATCTCAATTAAGATCAATCAACTTAATTGAACCCACAAAGTAATATGATTCAAAATTAAATTGAATCAAAAAAAATGAGCACAAAATGTACCTCCATGAATCGAAGAGGTTCGATTCACCCTTTCATCCTTTCTTAAAATTAGGATTTCTCGGAAAAATAAAATAATTCACATCAGCTACTGCCTGTTGACTAGTTCCATTGAACCGAAATGTTCATATTTTCCAACTGCAAACCCATAGGGTTTTCCTAAAGTCATCTCAGCAGTCGCCACTCAGAATCTCCAACTCAGTCAATGCCAAAATTCAACACTAGTTGATGTCGTAGCTGAGTTAATCAAAACATCTAAACCCAGTACATCTCTGTCAACAATCAAGCTCAACTCAGGTTCATCTCCCAGAACACAAAAATCACTTCACATCCTCGCCATTGATATAAGTGTGAGATGCTAACGTCAGACGGCAAGCATCTCATAGGATAGAAGTCGCAAAGGATCGGCGTAATCGTATCGAATGGGGACAAAGCGATGGATGAAGCAAGCCGCAGCATCGACGCCATAGACAGCTATATTTTTGCAGTTCATCCTCTCAAAATCCAAAACCACAGTCCGTATATTTGGGGAATGAGACCCAGCTCACATCAGTTGAACCGATTTCATTTGTTCCTTAAACCGAAATGAACCAGATCGATTACCCAATTAGGAATTCATCTTGTTTTAATGGAGATCTAGGAAGCCGTGATCTGAATGTCGGCTGAAGCTCGAGATGGTCGAAATCGACTTTAACGTCAGCATAACTGATTTTTCTTTGAACTCCATGTGATGTATTTGGCACCGAAACGTCGTTTTTAAGTGAGTATTCCTTTCGGAGATTCCGAAACACCAGAAATGCAAAACCATGCTAAAAAGTAAATATTCGCATGGTAAAGTGTCAAAATAAACGGGAATAATTGATTCGACGAGTGTATAAATACAACTCATCAAGGACATACTTTTTTGCTATTTGTTTATCTTTAGCATGTGCTTATGTTTCTTAGGGAACGAACAAAGTCTAAGTGTGGAGTGTTGATAAGTTGAATAATCGTTCTATTATTTGCTTCACTCTTAATAGATTTTAGTTCGTTTGTCGACTATTTTGATGTCATTTAATCTACTTCTTTGCTTTTTCGGATCTAATATTCACCGCGTCAAGTTCGGAGCCTTAAAAGATTAAAGTTGGGAAAAAGATTAAAGAATCTATCAAAAATTGAGAAGGTTCGAAAGTAGCTTGCCCGAGTCAATATGGTTAAGGAAGAGCTCCGCCGAGTCACATGCAAGCTCGACCAAAATGATGAAAACTCTCTTCTCTGTCAAATGACTCACTCGAATCACTAGGATGACTGGCCCGATTCATCTATACTTCTCTACACCAGCGGCCCGGGTTACTCATTGACACACCTCGGTCAACACGGACTCGCCCGAGTCACCCGCGTCACCCGGGTCACCCAACTGATTCTCCCGAGTCAGTGCTTGGAAACAAGACTTTTCAGCTTTGCCTATTAATTGAAGAACTCGACTTCAATGAAATGGGACCCAATTTTTAGAGAGAATAATGACCCAGAGCTTGAAGGAAGGATCATCCATGGAAGATTGAAGATCAAAAGAGTTGACGGAGGCTTTCTACACTAGTTTTTTATACGTTTCTTTTGTATTTTTATCTTTCTTGTACTCAACTATCCATGTTTGTAGTATCAAAAAAAACTATCCATGTTTGTCTTTGAACAAGAGTAGTGAGTGGGAAGTTCCTTTGTGCTAACGTTTCTATAGACCCTATTTGTACATAAGCTTATGATTGTGCAATGATATACATATTTGCTATGTTGATTTGGATATTTGATTCAATATGAGTACATGTCTTATTTTATGCATACAAAGTGTTTGATAAAATCTCTCAATGCACGAGTTCTTAAGTTTTATACCAATAGACCAAAAGGATGAGGTAGAAAACTCAACTAACTATTAAATCAACTATAAGTAGTGACCACGATAGTGGCCTATAATCTTAATTGGGAAAATTGGCAGCATGTGATTGAAAGACTAGGACTAAAATATTTCTATCTCGTGTGATTGCGTAATGAAAGTTGGTGATTAGAGGAGGTAGAATCAATCGAGTATGCACCTCGAGAGAGAGGAGACTCGTAGTTAAGATGTATGTTTGAGGAGTAGAGGCGTGGCGAAAGTGTTAGGTTATGGAGCCTGATTAGATTATTGGACTGTTCCAGTTTAGGAAGTCCATAATTTTGGAAGTTGGGCTTAGGGTTTCTATTTCCTAATTAGACAATTAGGGTTTAGATGGTTACCCTATTTATACCCAACTTGATTATTGTAATTGTATCCAACATCATAGTGAAGAAAACCCTGGCTTGGTAGTGCCCCCAGACGTAGTCACATTCGGAGGCGAACTGGGTATCAAATTCCTTATGTTCTTTGTCGTTGTTTTTTTTCATTACTGCTTCAGATCCTAACAGAAAATTGGTCTTTGCTAGGATATACACATGGTCTATTACCATTTTGTATTCGACGTAACATGCATGTATTACTCATTATTCATTGAATGGTACACTTTGGTAAAGTAGCAACCTTAGAACACCTTCTCGCATATGTTAAAATCTTCTACATTTCGAATCACATTATGACTTAGATTCAAACTATCATCATTTTAATTAGAATAGTTGAACAGAAACACAATCTTATACAGTGTATGTGTTTAACTTGTTCATTGGATGACCCGATATTTACCGGTCTATAAATGTTTTGAATACATCTGATCCTCTTTAAATTGACATTATTGAGAGGCTAAAAGGAATTATTAGTCACCCTAAGAAATGTTGGTTTTGTCCACAGCAACACCATTTGAGGAAAAAAAAGAAGGGCAAGAACTAGTTATTTCATATTACTATTGTTGTACACACTGCAACAAAGTATGAATCATCTCAGAGACGTCTACCAAATAGCCTGAGCAAACTGGGTTAGGTCATTGTTCACCCATTGATTTAATTCTACGAGAAGATCAATATTAGCCCATCAAAGGCAAGGTCTAGTTGTTAAGGGATACGGCGTAAAAATTGAGTCCTGAAAGTGTTAAATTTAGAGGGTCAAATTTTTTTTATTAAAGGAAGACCAATATTATAACTAAATTATAACCTATAAATGAAGATTTTCTGACTTTTGAACCCTGAACTGATTCAGGTCCTCTTGTAACTTTGATCCATTATGTAATTATCTAGCAAATTACATGAAATGGATGATTGCTTTTGAAATCTTCCTGTGGTAGATGAGATGTTGTTCTGGTCGAGTGCATAACAATATCTAGAACAACTTATGTAGAAATAAATGCAGTGCGGAAAATAAACGACACGCAAAGTTGTTACCCAGTTCGGCATTAACGAGCCTACGTCTGGGGGGTGTCTCTTAGCCCGGTGGATAGCAATTCACTATTAATGAGTATTGCGAGTACATGGTTTACCGTTTACAGACTCCCTCTTAAACAACCTAAGTCTCGAACACTCTAGCAATTGCGCTCTAGGTCTCCCCCTAGATCTTTGCTCCCGCTCCGTATCCACCATTATAATTCTCCGTGAGAATCAGCGCCTTCTCCCGAATGCGCAGTAACAGCAACAGTGCGTGTATCGTCAAGTTGTTCTACGATCAGTCTGCCAAGCACTAGAATAGACTGAATCCGAGCGTGTAAGAGTTCACCGAAATAATGAACTTAACACCGATGACCTCCTCCAACCCTTCTCTGAATATCAGCGTGAATACTTTCTCCAACAGTGCTGAATTCTGCAATTCGTTCAACAGCCAGTCTGGAACTGCAACCTGAAACAACTAGACAGCACCGCTGTGTTCACCGGAATAATGAACTCAAGGTCAATCGATTTCTCTCTTCTCTCCCTGAGTGTGTATCTGCGTTTAGCTCAATGATTGTTGCAGAATTGAGAACCCCAGCTCTGTTTATATAGGGCGGTAGAAACCCTAAAACGAATAGGATTCCTAATCTGAACTGCCTATATCTTTAGGAAACCTTTCCTAATCTTTTAGGAAATCTTTCCTAAATCCTTGCGCATATCTTCTTGTAGGTAATCCTTCAAATGTCTTCAACTCCATTTAAGAAACCTTCGATTATCTTCTTTGCTAAGTTAACTTCAAGCGCAAGCATTCTCTCAAACAACTTGCAACATATCTTCAACGTCCTAATCTGTTTTAGGAAATTGCTGCTGTGTCTAACTTGTGCTACGTCGGCTGAAACAAGTTTCCTAATCTGAAATAGGAAACTTCCAACTTCTGTCATTCCATATGCAACCGCCTTGATCTTCAACGGTCGATTGTGTTTCCTAATCTGAATTAGGAAACATTCCATCTGCTCCAACTTGTTCCAGGACAGTTGACTCTTCTTGTCTTCAACAACAGCTTGAACAACTATACTAAGTTTTGCCAAACTACATGCCATAAACTAACAATCTCCCCCTTGGCAGTTTTGGCAAAACTACTACCTGTAATCTACCTGCACTACTATTACCGTTGAATCTTTGAACGAGGTTTCAAACTCCCAAGCTGTGCTACTAACTAAAGCTAGTAACTGAATCTTTGAGGAGGTTTCAAACTCCGAATAGAATAAGCACTCGATGAATCTTTTAAAGAGATTTCAAACTCTAACCATGTGGCTAACAAACAGCACAAACAAATCTTTTAAGGAGCTTTCAAACTCCAAAACATGTCTAACAAAACAACACAACTAAATCTTTTAAGGAGCTTTCAAACTCCAAGACTTCTCCCCCTTTTTGCCACAAATGAGCCAGGAGGGTTCAACAACATAAAAGGTAGCGTTCAAGAGGAATACCTCAGAGCTTCAGGCGTCGGGCTCAGTATCCTCATCTTTGGCCGCATATTGTGCAACCAACTGGAGTACCATGTTATTGGTACTAACTAACTCTTCCTTCAGATGTGCTGGAACTTTGTAGAGATGTCTCTAGAACAACTCGATTAAGACCTCATGGCACTTCTCCTTCAAGATCATATACGTGTTTCTTCTTGAAGTACCTATGATCAGCTTCTAGGACATGTGGAGCATCTGTTAACTTGCCCTGACTTATCTTGATCTCTGAATGCTAGGTCATGATAAATGCAGCTATCTTGTTGCAGTCTGGCTTTGCTAGATCCACTTCTCTACTTTCTACTCCATAGTAGTTATTGTTCACATCTGAAGTGATCGTGATCTGCTTCTTTCTTATGCTTAGCTTCCCATACTCCTCGCTATCAAAGTATCCAAATACCTCTGGTAGATTTGTTATGACTTCTCTCAGAACATGTTTCACGAATAGTTTTGCTATAGTAACTGAGGGAAATAAATCCAACAGCTTGAGCAAGCTCAAAATCTCCTTGACTGAGTACTTGTCGGCTTCCAAGATCCTTTCAGGGACAAAAGATCTTCTTTACACAACGTCTCACTTCTTGGTTTGTTCCTCTGACACGAACCAGACTCCTTCAACAAACAACTCCTAGCACAACTGCTTTCCTCTTTTTATCAGTCTATTCTCCCCCTGCAACCTTGCTTGTCTTCGTGCAGCAAGTACTTCTCCTCATGTGAACCATCCTCAGCTTGATCAACAACCATCTGCTTAGCTGGTACAACTACTGGTTCAACAACCTATACTGGGTGGTCTTTTTTCTTCTTTTGAGGTAGCTTGTCATGAGCAGCATGTTCAATTGCAACCGGTTCTTCTTCTGTAATAACCTCTGAAGCAACTAATCTGTTCTATAGTAATTATCTAGTCTTTAAAGCATAATTTGAAATCTTCAACTTTCCTTCCACGTCAGCCCATAATACATATCTCGTTCAAGCTCCGGCTGACCAACTTATACTGGAACAACTTAGTTATCAATGACACACAGACCCAGTGAGGATCCAAGTGTTTTGAACTGAAGGTTGTCCACGACTTTGGTGAAGATGTCTACTCCCAGCTTCAACACATCTTTTTCTACCCTGTATTCTTTCAGCATCGACTTCTTCCACAACATCTGGGTACAACAACATCCAGCGGCGATATATTCTGCTTCAATAGTGGACATGGAGATGTTATTCTGGTTTTTGATCAATTTCCTAGCATACTTGCTCTGAAGGATGAAGATTCCATCTGAGTTTTGCTTTTCTTGCAGCGCAAGGAAATACATCATCTTTACCACCATGCTTGTCTTGAATTCGTTCTTCATTCGTTTCACAAGTTGATCCACCATCACAATAAAGTCTGACCTTGTGTGTTTGACGAACAGCGTCTCTACTCGCCCTCGCACATAGCCATGGTCAATTAAGAACCTCGTCAGCCTCTTGTACCATGCTCTAGGTGCCTGCTTGATTCCATATACAGCTGTCTTCAGCTGGTACACATGGTCAGAATGGTGGAGATCTTCAAGGCCTTTTGGTTGCGCTACATAGACTTCTTCACTCAGCAAACTGTTCAGAAAGGTACTTTTGACATCCATCTGGAACAACCTAAACATCAGGTGACAGGTTGGTCTATCTTCATTTGATACGGCGTCCTCAACAGCTAGTTTAGGCGATTTGTCTAACACAACTTCTTGCATAACGTGACTTGGTGAGGGTAGTTGTTCAGGGTCTGCTACAGCTTCATCTTCATCATTACCTTGAACAATAAGTGCATCCACATCGTCTCTCACAGTCACATATATAGACTCTGTCCAGGTTGTCTCAGGTGGTGTTTGACCAATCTCCAATAGATAACAGTTGTTCAACGATCCGCTACCTTGCATTATGCATTCTCCTTCCTTGTTCAGCACCTGGTAGGTATTTTGGGTGAACTTTATATGATGGTCTTCATCACACAACTGACTAATACTGATCAGATTCACCTCCAATCCATCAACAAGAAGCACACTCTCGAGTTGTGGTACACCTTGAACCTTTAATGTCCCCTTTCCGATCACCTTGCCCTTTACTCCATTTCCAAATGTTACTGATTGACCCTTGAACAACTTGATATTGGCTAGGAAGTTAGGATCTCCAGTCATGTGGGCTGAGCATCCACTGTCAAAGTACCATCGTCCCCTCTTCAATTGACTGGTCGAATAATATGTAGCTAGACAGACTTCCTCCTTCTGTTTTACTCTCCAAACTTGTCTGACCTGTGGAATAGGCTTCTGCTTCAACTTCCTAAGATAAGCAAGGAACTCATAACATCTTGGTTTGATATGTCCCCTTTTGTTGCAGTAGTAGCATATTCTCCCATCTCTTCTTTGTACATCGTTCTATTTTTGCTTTCTTGAGAGATACCAGGTTGCTTTTCTTCGCGAGAGATGCTCAGCTGGTACAACATGCGATCGTGGCTTAGCTTTCACAAACGTTGTCTTTCCGGAGCTAGATGCACCAGTGAACCCTAACCCTTTGTAGCCGATACTCGTCCTTTGAGCTCCCAGAATAGAGTCTAGATCTTTAGTTCCGGAATTAAGCATCTTGACAAACTTCTTCAGGTTGTTCAGCTCTTCTAGTGTCTCGGTATGAACAAGTTTTTCTGTCTCAATCTCACATTTCAAAGCATCCATAATATTAAGAAGATTTACCTCTCTTTGTCGTAGAGCGTCATTCTTCTTCTTTAGATCATCTATTATTTCTGGATGTTCGCCTTGGCTTGTTTCAATCTGAATCTTCAGAGACGACACAACCTCCAGTAGCTCGGTCTTCTGTGCAACAAGTTCAGCTCGTTAATCTTTTATTTCAATCAACTGGGCTTTAAGGTCAGTGATTGTCTGTTGATATTCCACCTTCTGAGTTACTAAGACATCAGCTTCTTCCCATAGCTTTCCTTTTTCTTCTTTCAGATCTGCCAAGTTGTTGAGGTGCTTTTTGTTCGGCTCAACTTCAATCAGAAACTGTTGGAACAACTCCTTGTAATTGTTAACAAAATCTTCTTCACTGATTTCTTCATCATCACTACAACTTGAGTATTGTGTGTGATCCTCAGAAGATAACTTTGACTCTACTCCTTTACTTCGTTCTCCTTTCAGATTGACACAGCTAGCAAGGGCTACAAAGTTATTGGACTCACCTTCCTGGTGAGATTCACTGTCACTCCAGTTACCAGCATATGCATTCTTCTTTTTGTGTGTGTTGACACACTCCGCCTGAATGTGTTCGTAGCCTTCACATTCTTTGCATTGGATCCGTTTGCCTTTGTTGTCCTGGCCACAATCTCCAGATTTGTACTTTCTCTGAAACTTCCCTTCCTTCTGGATTCTTGAGTTGAATGATTCTCCTGGATCTGAACCTTCATTGTTCAGTCTTCTCATGAAGTTCCTTGCCAGCATAACATACCGTTGTTTAGACATCTCCCCTTCTTTGTCTGGAGCATCAGTAACTTCAGATTATAGACCAACACAATTAACTTTCTTGTGTTGTTCCTCTTCATCCATCTCCATCTCATGAGCCTGTAGGGATCCCATCAGTTCATCCAGCCTCATAGTCCTCACATCGTGTGCTTCCTTGACTGCGAGTGCCTTCATTGCATACCGCTTTGATAGAGACCTCAACACCTTTCTTACTAGCGTCTCTTCGCTCATGGGCTTTCCAAGTGCAAACGATTCGTTAGAGATGTCAAGTACCCTTGTGTTAAAGTCAGCTATAGTCTCGTCCTTCTGCATTCTTAGATTTTCAAACTTTGACGTGCCTTCATTGCATACCGCTTTGATAGAGACCTCAACACCTTTCTTACTAGCGTCTCTTTGCTCATGGGCTTTCCAAGTGCAAATGATTTGTTAGAGATGTCAAGTACCCTTGTGTTAAAGTCAGCTATAGTTTTGTCCTTCTGCATTCTTAGATTTTCAAACTTTGACGTGACCATCTCCATTCTGGATATTTTGACCTTTGTCGTACCTTCGTGAGCCGTTTGCAATACGTCCCAAGCCTTCTTCGCAATCTCACAGGTTGATATCATCTTGAAATTCTTCCCATCAACTCCTGAGAATATGGCATTCATTGCTTTGGAATTTGTGGCTTCCGCACTCTTCTGTATCCCGGTCCACTTGTCTTTAGCAAGGAGATTGACTTTGCCAGCTTCGGTAGTCACTGGTTGTATCCACCCATTTTCAACAACTTCCCAAACTGATTCATCTTGTGACTTTAGGAAAGCCTTCATTCGCACTCTCCAATATCCATACTTGTTTCCTTCCAGCAGTGGTAGTCTCGTGATGTTCTGCCCTTCTCTCAAATCCATCACAAACAACCTTCGGATCTTACTCTGTGTGTTGAGTATTTGCTCTGATACTAATTGAAATCTTCCCGTGGTAGATGAGATGTTGTTCTGGTCGAGTGCAGAACAATATCTAGAACAACTTATGCAGAAGTAAATGCAGTGCGGAAAATAAACGACACGCAAAGTTGTTACCTAGTTCGGCGTTAACGAGCCTACGTCTGGGGGGCTGTCTCTTAGCCCGGTGGATAGCAATTCACTAATAATGAGTATTGCGAGTACAAGGTTTACCATTTACAGACTCCCTCTTAAACAACCTGAGCCTCGAACACTCTAGCAATTGCGCTATAGGTCTCCCCCTAGATCTTTGCTCCCGCTCCGTATCCACCAATATGATTCTCCGTGAGAATCAGCGCCTTCTCCCGAATGCGCAGTAACAGCAACAGTGCGTGTATCGTCAAGTTGTTCTACGATCAGTCTACCCAACATTAGAACAGACAAAATCCGAGAGTGTTAGAGTTCACCAGAATAATGAACTTAACACCGATGACCTCCTCCAACCCTTCTCTGAATATCAGCGTGAATAATTTCTCCAACAGTGCTAAATTCTGTAATTCGTTCAACAGCCAGTCTGGAACAACTAGACAGCACCGCAGTGAGTTCATCGGAATAATAAACTCAAGGCCGATCGATCTCACTCTTCTCTCTCTGAGTGTGTATCTGCGTTTAGCTCAATGATCGATGCAGAATTGAGAACCTCAGCTCTGTTTATATAGGGCGGTAGAAACCCTAAATCGAATAGGATTCCTAATCTGAACCGCCTATATCTTTAGGAAACCATTCCTAATCTTTTAGGAAATCTTTCCTAAATCCTTGCGCGTATCTTCTTGTAGATAATCCTTCAAATATCTTCAAATCCATTTAAGAAACCTTCGATTATCTTCTTTGCTAAGTTAACTTCAAGCGCAAGCAATCTCTCAACCGACTTGCAACATATCTTCAACGTCCTAATCTGTTTTAGGAAACTGCTGCTGTGTCTAACTTGTGCTACGTCGGCTGAAACAAGTTTCCTAATCTGAAATAAAAAACTTCCAACTTCTGTCCTTCCATATGCAACCGCCTTGATCTTCAACGGTCGATTGTGTTTCCTAATCTAAATTAGGAAACATTCCATCTGCTCAAACTTGTTCCAGACAGTTGACTCTTCTTGTCTTCAACAACAGCTTGAACAACTATATTGAGTTTTACCAAACTACATGCCATAAAACTAACAGCTTTTGATAAAGAACATCTGATTTTGTAAACCATATCTGAAATCTTTTGTATTGATTTTTGTAGAGTTACCCATTACATCATAGCAACGTGAAGCAAGGTAGCAGGTGATGAGATAAATGATAGGCGAATAAAGAGCTAAGATTCTGAACAAATTGTTGGTGACAGGAAGATGCCCAAATGACACTTTAAGGGGGCAGCCAAGCATAACCATATTGTCTTCACCATGTTGATAAGTTGAATGAGCTAATATGCAGATAGTATAATTGTTAAAGATAGTGTTTATTAGGTTTGAATAAGTCAATTAATGATGACAAAGTTAAGTTGGCCTGGTGGAGAGGCGCTCACTACCTGGTCCTGTTGATCCCGAGTTCGAGTCACCCCAGGGGTAGGGGTGAAACCTAATAATCCCCTTATTTAAGGAAAAAAAAGTCAATTAATGAATTAATGGTGTTATTTGGTGTCATTATTAGTGTTTTGTAACCGTTACTTTTGTAAAGGCTTTATAAGCCCGCAGTTCCTAATCAAGTAAATCAACCAATTTAATTGTATTTGATCTTCCAATACCAACAAGTGGTATCAATAGCAAATCGATCCGCTTTCAGGCGGCAGTGGATATGATGTTGTCCGTCGGGTCCTATTGTTTAGTGTAGTGTGGCAGATGAGTAAGTAGATGAAGAAGAAGAGAGAAGTCGAGTGGTCCAATTTGAAGCTGTTACGAGATTCGGTGAATTTGATTTCAGCGGATGTGAAGAGAGAAGAGTCCAGCCCTGTCAATGTATTCCGAAGATTCCTAAGCCGAATCAGACTGTGTTGGATGCGTAAGCTAGGGTTTCTGACGGTTCCAGATAATCACATACGGTTATCGGCAGTCTGGGAACGACAAAGCTGAGACGCGCATCCGTATACAGAATCAGCAACATCAGGCGAGTTATGAAGGTCAGCCGAGACACAATCGGACGTTACGAGGGCTGGCGTAGTCGAAACGCCGATTAGCGATGAAAGGTGGAAGGTCGAGTAGGCTTTTATAGAGTTACAATTTCTCGATGGAGATTGAGAAGAATTTTCGATTGCTGGTGAAGGTTAGGATTACCAATTGATGAATTCAAGGCAGTCAGGAATTTTATTTCCTGAATTTTATTTCCTTGCTGCGGTGTTGTGATGAAGTAAACTGACCATGTAGCAACATGATCAGTTTAAGGGAGAGAATGAAGAGGTCAATGGGATGCAAATGAGTTCGACAACATCATGGTGGATTTTGCAAGATGTGAATTGGGGCAGAATGATTGATGCTCACAAAGTGTTGGATGGATTGTTATGTTTATAGGTAGCCAGAGTGGTGGATCAGGAGGAGGCAGCAGGAAGTTCTATCAGGTGTTGATTTGGACTTGACATGCTCCTTAGAGAAATTGGAAAAAATTGATGAACATGGGTATATTTACCTCTGTCACATGTATTGGCATGGAGAATTTGAGGAGAAGTTTACTTTTGCAATGGCCAACAAGGTGGCGATGATGAAACAGTTGCTGCGAGATCCGAGCATTGTGAATTTGGAGGAGCCATGTGATGCCTTGCATTTATGTGGCTAAGAAGTTTGTTGTTCCTATATTGTTGTTCCTACATGTGGCATGGGTTTTGGCAAAACGTCTTCAGAGTGTTCAAGTAAAAGGTGAAGAACTGTTCAACCGACTACTGGAACTCGCATACACCAGAACTGAAGATAAGAAGTTTCGTAATCTGGAGATTTCCTAAATATCGAAGATATGTCGATTGGAATTAGTTAAAGATTCGAAGCAGTTGAAGATCAGATTGGTTGGCAAGATATTCGAGCTACATTATCAAGTTGCCAAGATTATCAAGAGGATATTCAAAAGATAATTGAAGAATAGAAGATTTGGAAGCTTGGGAATATTTCCTAAATATTCGAGATTGAATATCCTAACCGATTAGGAACCAGCCGGATACTATATATACAAGGCTAGGGTTTCCTGATCATTACACTTGTCTATTGGAGAAGTTCATACACGTTCATACACTCAAGCCGAGGAGGAGGAGGAGGAGACGAAGAAGCAGTCTATTCAATGTACTGATCAGACTGTTGCTACTGAACACACTGCTACACACACCACCATTGTTGCTACGCATTCAGGAGAACGTGTCTGTCTTCGGGAGAAGGCACAAAACTTTGGGAGAGGTTTCAGCAAGGTTCGGGAGGAAGTCTCAAACTTAAGGATCGAGGGGGAGCCGAGATCGCAAATCTACAAGAAGAAGTGTTAGAGGCTAGGCGATTACATTCCGGAGATTGTAAGAGTAAGGCCATCTGTAGCTCTAAGCTTTTTAATAAGATTTGCTACCCTTTAGGGCGTGGGAAGCCCCCTAGAGTAGGCTGTTGCCAAACTGGGTATTATATTGTGTGTGCCTACGTTGTTTTGTTTTGGATACTGTTTGCTAAGGTATTCCAGTCTCTAGTAGAACACAACCTGGAACTGGTCTTCAACAGATATCAGAATTTCAATTGGTATCAGAGCAAGCACTCGACACACAGAGTCTGATCCGAATTCTGTTCAAGATGAGTATGAAGGAATGATAGAACACCAGCGGACCACCACTGCTAGAAGGGCCAAACTATAGCTACTGGAAAATTAGGATGAAGGCACTCCTGAAAACTCTCGATGAAAGGGCATGGAAAACTGTACTGGTTGGATGGACCCCTCCAATAATGACGAATGCTGAGGGACAAGTGGTGCCGAAACCGAAAGAGCGTTGGACTAAGACTGACGACAAGAATGCTGTCGAAAACTCAATATCTATGAACGCTATTTTTCAGCCATGGATAAGAATGTATTCAAGCCGATTGCTAACTGAGAGATCGCCAAGGATGCATGGGAGATTCTCAGAATAGCTCATGAAGGGACAGACAAAGTGAGGAACTCACGGATGCAGATGCTCACCATAAAATTTGAGGGTTTGAAAATGAAGGAGGAAGAGACAATTGCTGAGTTCAACACTAGAGTCCTAGATCTCACTAATGAAGCTGCAACACTGGGAAAACCTATCAAGGAATAGAGACTGGCTGGCAAAGTCCTGAGATCCTTACCCCAAAGATTTGCTATGAAGGTGACTACCATTGAGAAAATGCAAGACATAATCGAGATGAAGCTTGACGAGCTCATGGGGTCACTAAGAACACATGAGATGGATTTTCCAGATGATTTTCAAAGAAGGATAGAAAAATGTGTTGCACTCAAGGCTGATGTAACTGAAGAGTGGAACAGCATCAAGGACGAGTCTGAACAGCTCGCCATAATAGCCAAATATCTTGAAAGGATTATGAAAAGGCTAAATAGACGAGGATACAATCAGGAACAACAATCCACGTCTAACTCGCAGAGTTGAAGAGGAGAAAACTCTCAGAAGAGAAATGGACCCGGAGAGAACAACAACGTGCTCAAGGGTGATAAAGTCAAAGTAATCCAGTGTCGAGTATGCAGAGGCTATGGTCACATTCAAGCTGAATGCGCCAACACACAGAAGAAGAAGGCTTATAATATTAACCGGAGCAACAGTGACTCGGAGGGGGATGACTCAAACAACTTCGTTGCATTCACTAGCGTAACTAATCGTAGAGGTGAAGAGCTTGACAGCACTTATTCCAGAACGATGTCTGAACAGTCTGCTGACCACTCCAGCAGCAGTGATGATGAAGAAGTCACAGATGAATCATGAATGTGTCTTCGAAAACTACAAGGCTCTCTATGAGAAGTGTGAGGAGGTGATAGATCTGAATAATAGACTTACCTTCAAAGTGACAAGCATGAATGATGAGAAGGAAAAGCTAAGGGAGAGAGTTGATGCCCTGATTGAAGAAAAGGCAGAACTTCTTGATGTTATCTCATCGTTAAAGATGCAGATGGAGAAAGACAAAGACATGCACGCTAGAGACATGGAAGAATTGAAGAAAAGACATGCTGCCATGAGCCAAAGAGAGATATGTCCTCTAGGCGAAGTCAAGTCCTTTAAATTACAAATTTAGATGGAGAAGGACTACCACGCGGCAGTACGAGACGAGCTGAATCAGTTCAAGAAATCAGTGAAGATGCTAAACTCTGGTTCAAAAGACTTAGATATGATTCTGAAGTCCCAGAGAATGAGTGGAGGACGTAGAGGCATTGGCTACACTGATGGGAGCTATTCAGGAAAGATTAAGTTTGTCAAAGCTGAATAGCCGGTGAACAGAGACATGAACAGTACCCTCTAGCCAACATGATGAGTTCCAACGGAGAATAGAGAAGAGACTCATGAACCTGTTGGTACTGTCACAAGAAGGGGCACATCAAGCCAAGGTGTCACGAGTTCATGGCTGTGCGCAGAAAGTTGCATCAAAAAACTACTCTAAGGATGACACGAGAATGGAGAGTGAAGCAAAAAGAGAACGTGGGCCGAGAATCTCTGATGGAGGGAACCAGATCATCAAAAACCTATTATTTGCTGACCCACGGTCGAAAAGCTGCTGAGACACCATGGTCCGAAAGACTCACAGTATGTGTCACTGACCTAGGCTATGTTCGAGGGGGAGTTGACAAGATTCCAGATGCCAAGAAGACCAAGCTGGTCGATTTGAACCCTCCTTGCCTATTTTGTGGCAAAAAAGGGGAGAGTGATCTCTAAAGTCTAGATGGTTTTGCCAAAAATGCCAAGGGGGAGATTGTTGTTCCTATATGGCATGAGTTTTGGCAAAACGTCTTCGAAGTATTCAAGCAGAAGGTCAAGAACTGTTCAACCGACTACTGGAACTCGCATACAGCAGAACTGAAGATAAGAAGTTTCCTAATCTGGATATTTCCTAAATATCAAAGCTATGCCGATTAGAATTAGTTAAAGATTCGAAGCAGTTAAAGATCAGATTGGTTGGCAAGATATTCGAGCTACATTATCAAGTTGCTAAGATTATCAAGAGGATATTCAAAAGATAATTAAAGAATAGAATATTTGGAATAATTAGGAAATATTTCCTAAATATTCGAGATTGAATATCCTAACCGATTAGGAACTAGCCGGATACTATATATACATGGCTAGGGTTTCCTGATCATTACACTCGTCTATTGGAGAAGTTATACACGTTCATACACTCTAGCCGGGGAGGAGGAGGAGACGGCCGGATAGTTTTCTACACCGGAAAACCAACGGCGAAGAAGCAGTCTGTTCAGTGTGTTGATCAACTGTTTCTACTGAACACATAGCTGCCCACACCACCATTGTTGCTACGCATTCACGCTAACGCGTCTGTCTTCGGGAGAAGGCACAAAACTTCGAAAGACGTTTCAACAATGTTCGGGAGGGAGTCTCGAACTTAAGAATCGAGGGGGAGCCGAGATCGCAAATATAAAAGAAGAAGTGTTAGAGGCTAGGCGATCACATTCGGGAGATTATAAGAGTAAGACCATCTGTAGCTCTAAGCTTTTCAATAAGATTTGCTACAAGCCCCCCAGAGTCGGCTGTTGCCGAACTGGGTATTATATCGTGTGTGCTTACGTTATTCTGTTTTGAATATTGTCTGTTAAGGTGTTCCAGTTTCTGGTAGAACACAACCTGAAACTGGTCTTGAACAGATAACAGTATTTCAAAGTCTATGGAGCAGATAACGAATGAAGATGATCGAGAGAAGATGCGTATTTAACAAATGAGTGAAGATGAGAGCAGATGAGTTTAACTGTCGGAAGCATAGACTGTTTTTAGTAGATATTCAAATGGTGCTTGTTATGTTTGGGATGCCTATATTGACCTAGGGAGTGTGCTGATACAAGATGTGAAGATTTGGGCCACAGAAGGGCTGTCTGGGCTCCCAACAAAGAGAAGGATCATCTTATGCAAAATTACTGAAGAGATGAGGTTGATGGTGTGGAGAAGAAGAGGAGCAGGAGCTTGAGTTGATGTCAAGCTCATGAGATTGAAAACGGCTCCATGAATGAGCTTGTTCGCAAAGGATATGATGCGTACTTTGGAGGAGCTTGATAAATATTATGCAGTGGGTATTCATATGATGTCCAATAGGCGAATGGATCTCATTGTCAGGTATCAGATGATGGTGAGGATGAAATAGGTCAGGGTTGACTTCTTAATTGGGAGAAATAATTCAGAGTTGAATTGTTAAGAGAATATGATGAAGAATTCATGACGTTTAAGTTGTTGCTGGTAACAATTTTTGTTTTCGTTGTGAGTGAGAGTTCTCAATGAATCTACACTTACCGGGAGCAAGCCAGTAGTTGACATGAAGTTCGATATGGAGACGATGCGAAGATTGACTGATGGGCAATTGAGAGTGTGCTCAGGAAACTGTTTAGAGTGAAAACCTATGAGGAAGATAGGTTACTTACCTAGTACAGTAAGTAAAGTCTATGAGTGAAGTAGACTTGTTTTCTAGTCATACAACAAGTCATGAAGAAAAATAGTGACTCTCACTTGTTGAGGAGATGACTGAAACTATGGTATCGAGAGATGGCGCTCTAAAAGAGCGACCTAGAAGAAGAAATCATGAGAGAGTTGATGGTCAAGAGAACCAATCAACAGGACACAGTTGAGCAGCCCAACCAAAAGTAGCGAGATCGCATTGTACATTGAATACTAGCATATTCAGTTTAAGAGAGGGTGTTAAAGATAGTGTTTATTAGGTTTGAATAAGTCAATTAGTGATGTTAATTGGTGTCATTAGTGTTTTGTAACCGTTACTTTTGTGCTACGTAACATGATACATATTATATATTCTTTAAAAAATTTACAATTGTAAATATCACATTCTATATTATGGATTGAGGAGGCGAGGACGGTAAAGGAAGCCGACGAACATGATATTATAATATTCTTTATTCTTGTTGCCGGCGAGGACGTAACATGGATATGCACCCATGATCTTATAATATTATAATCTGATCAAGGACGGATAAGGAAGTCGGTGAGGACGTAACATGGATATGCACCCAGACGGTAAGCATGGATCGAAGCAGTCTGCGTCGCCAGTCCGGTCTGCGAGGACGAATCCAGATTGGACGAGATCATTTCTGACGAAAAAACAGGATCAAATATACATGATTGTATTTTTCTGCCCAAAATACCCTTCAACCATTAATTTTCATTTAATTAAATGTCAAAATTACTGTTTATTTACAACCGTTAGATCTATAATCTAATGGCTGATTTAAATTCTCATTTTTCACCAAATAAATCACTTCTCATATGATCTCATTCCAAAAAAACTTACTTTTATGAATGATGAAATAATCATATAAGTAATGACTTGATGACTTTTTATGAATAGTGGTTACAAAGTTACACAATAACTATTTTTTGTCATCTCATTAATTGATAATAAGTGATTATTATAAATTAGTTATCAGCTTTTTAATATTATGTGATGACTTTCGTAAATTATCACAATTTCTGATCGCAAAATGTGATATTCAGTAATATTTACTTTCGGTTGTCACAATAAATTATAACATGTGAACTTTAAATTAGTCATCACATTTTTTTAATATTATGTGATGACTTTTTTAATTCATTAATATTTTTAGTTGCAAAATGTGATTTTCGGCAATAATTATTTTTTGTCTCACATTAACTGGCAATCATTAAAAACTTCGAATCAATTATCACTTTTTTAATATCATGTGATGACTTTTTTTAAGTAATCACTATTTTTTGTCGCAGATTAATTAACATGTTTTTATTCTTTTGTAGTGTTAGAATAAAGTATGTTGATCTTGTATATAATTTGTGCACATGAAACGTAGTTTTTTTTTATTACGCCACAAGGGCTACAAAGACGAATCAGCTGCCCCCGAAGGGGCACTACTCATAGAAAGGGCACGACCAAACATACAGTTCTGGTCGGACCGACCGCGGTGGCCGACACTACAACAACGGGTTACGAACCGTCATGCCCTTTGATACAAAGCATGAGACAAGCTCCTGAACTTTAAAAACTCAGACCGAAAGTCGGCTGAGAAAAACAGCTCAGACCGAAACAACCGGCTGAGATAAAACGTAACACGAAAACTAAACTAGAACTAAGCTACTCCTAAACTAAGCAACTCGAAAGAAAACTAATCCCAAAAGTACACCGGCGACACGCAAAGCAACCAGAGGAGCCTGAAACGTAGTTTATTTGAACGGCCTCGTTATTGTTTGATATCGCACATCCCTGCTGTATCTATTCGTTTGCTTCTTCCTTAGCAAAACAGAGCCCTTCTACTCAGTGGATGTCTCATTTTGAGATGAACCACGCTAAAACTAGGCCTCTTGCAGTCTTTAGTAATTTGTAGCTTCTACATGTTTGTTATTAGTGACTGCTTAGATTTTTTTATTTTTTATCAAGACTGCTTAGATTTTGTTGTTTCTTGGATGCCTAGTCAGATCGATCCATTCAGGGGCGGAATTAGGCATGTAGATTTTTTTTAAATTTGTTTACCATATATATTGAAACTAATTTAAGTTTTATAAAATAATTTTAATGGTATTTCTGTATAAATTGAGTAATAACAATTTATTTCTTTTGTCCTTCATCCTCATGTGTAGTCGGTAAAATAATTGCTCGTCCCATTTTATTTTCTTCTTCTTCTTTAATTTGTCACTAAATTCATGAGATTTTGTTACGAATCGTTGTGTTCTGGAGCCATCTGGATAGTTATTGATAACTATGAATGGTGTTGATTTGACTTTTGGTGATGTGATAGTGGGATTTAAGGCTAAGAGTCTGGCACGTTAAAACTATAAATGGTTTCTGAATCAATTACACATCTTGTATAATCTTAGTTTTCTTGATGTTTCTAGCTGAAAATGTTAACAATTGGTTCACTCTTTTAAAAAACCTATTAAAATTCCAAAAAAAAACCAATTATTTGCATAGTAGGGAACACTAATTTTTTAGTCCTATAAAATGTTTTTATTTGGCACCCCTTCATGCAAATTCATGGATCCCCCTGGATCCATTACATAAGACTCAAAGACTGTGAACACATTTTGATCGAGTGTGACATAAAGAAAACTCCATTTTAGAACAAAATGACATGATAAAGTAATGAAATAAAATCAGATCCGCAGCACCTTAAATCATCTTATACTTTAAAAAACAAATCTTGCTCTATCAGTTTATTTAGATTTTGGTATTCATTATATAGAGTACGGTTTGGGTGTAAACCGACTTTATTTACGTTACTGTAACCTTTTTAAAAGTTGCCTCGTGGCAGCTCACCACAGTGGTAGATTGGACTTTCAATGCTTCAAATGAGTGTTGGGAACAGATGAAATATCCGATGTATGCGGCTTATACGTCGTTGCGTAGCTAACTCAAATCTCTACAACTCTTTAGTTCACACCGAGAGCAGACGAGACTGTTTAGAAGGTCGAAACACTAGTCGTAGTCGGAGTTGCTGCAGATATTTGTTGGCACCGCGCTCCAGGTTAACCTTTATCACTGAACATTTAGCTAAATTACCGAATATTTAATTTTTGCACTGAATATTGAAAGTTATAGGAGAGAATATATTCTTATCGCCAAATTATAAATTTTCTGGATTTTAATATATTGTTTGGCTTTATTTTTGGAATTAATAATCATGATCCTAATGATTAAAAAATAGCGAGGACCAAACTAATAAGATTGTCCCGCCAAACTTGATGTTAGTTGTTCCCGAAAAAATATCAGCTATTAATACCAACAAAGTAGTCTGACACTATGGAAGCCCTAAGTGAATCCATTCATCTCCCAAAAACAAAAATTGCATGCTTTCAAGATTAACAGTTGTACACAGAAGCTTCTGGTCTTGTCTCGGCTCTCTCTAGGCGATTTTGCGAAGCTACAGGCGGAGGCAACTTTTCCGGTGACGAGTTGGGCCTTGCCACCGTCTTCCTTCCCTCTTCTCGTCCTGGTTCGTCGGCGTCGTCCCGCTGGTCAGCTCCGGTTGGCTGGTTGGGGCGATTCCGGACGGGTTTTTGGGCCGGTTGTGTTGCCGGTTGTGCTGGGTGGGTGGGAGACACTACAAATTTTGGTTGAAAAATACGACAACAAGTACAAAACATACGACATTAGCTACGACAATAAATTATCATGCTACTAGTATACGATAAATGTACGACAACACTATATGCAACAACAAAAAATTGTCGTATCATTATCGTACAGAAATGTTGTAGCTTTTTGAGTTGCACATTTCTTCCCCAAACGAAATCTCACATATCCCTCTCATTCTCTCCTGCACAAGTCTCCTCTTCCAATCGCCTCCCCGACCTCCTCTTCCAGCGCCGTAGTCGGAGACTCCTGAAGCTCAACCCTTTACAGCTAACCCGAGACTCAACTGCCAAGTCCGACTCGTGCCCTAATTTCAGCTCCGGTCGAGTTGAGTCGAAGTCGGGGTAGACGAATGGGAATGAGGGGTCAGGAAGCGAGTTTGAGAAGCCAGAAATTGGTGTGTTTGAGGCCTCTTTTGCTGAGAATGATTTGGAATTTGAAGCGGAGTAGAGCAGGTATACCATTTTTTGCCATTCTTCTAATTTGGGGCTTTTTAGTTGTGTTTGATCTTTTTCAAACATTTTTATTCAGATGACTGTTTAGTGAGTTCATGATTTGCTATGTGGATATCTCAAGAATCGCAGACATAGGAGGATTTAATACTAAAAGCCATTGGGGGTGGAGCTCAAACGCTTTTTGACATCACCTCAAAGGCGTATGCGGATGTTGATAAAACATTGTGGATTCCTGCTTCGTCAAATGTTAAGCTTCATGTAGAGCATTTGGCTCAGCAGATTAAGTTGCCTAAATTAAAGTCAGCTTCAAATCACTCATCTCACGAGTTGAGAGGCAATCGAGTTTATTAAAACTATTCTGCCCTTTTACGTGCACTGAATGAGTATGTGATAGCATTGTAACTGTAATAATAGCATATCAGAGTCTCAACATTGCCTTCGATTCGCTGCAGGATTTCTTTATAGGAACCCTGGAGTCAAGCTACGCCGTGACATTTCCTTAGTAATTTTTTGAAACATATGTATAGATTGCCAATTGAAGGTCTATCGCTCAATCAAAATTTTTTCATAAATTTATATTTTGCAGGAGTTTTTAATGCAAAAGTATCGTAGAAGTTGTAGAGCTTGCTTTTATTTGCAGTGGCTGTGGTCATACCTAGGACCTAAAAAGGTTGTTGGCATAACATTAGCAGGCACTGCAGCAGCGGCAACTTTATACTGGGTAGACATTTCTTTTTAAAGTTCTTAACGGAAGTTCCGAGAGCCACAAGGCCTTGGTTGTACTATTTGGCATGAGTTATGTATCAAATTCATACTCGTTTGAATGTAAAATTATAGGTGATGTGCATCTTTAGTTTGCCATTTACCTCGTCTGTGTGTTGCGCTTTGGTTTCAGCCATAGTTTTTTCATTTTTTTTCTTTGTTTTTAATTTTGTTATTTATTTTGTTGTTTATGTGAAAAGTAAGACTCAATTCCCTTCTACTCATATGTATGCATCATTTGGTTGTAGCCTTGCCATGTGACATACACTACAAATTTTGCAAAATAATTCGGCGATTTTTTGTTTCTGGATATGTGCCTGAGATTCGCCGAATTAAACAAAAACACTGGGAAATTTCCGGCCAATATGACCTCCCCGGCAAAACGTCCCCCGAAATTGGGGTGAGGGGAAAATCCGGCAACAGTTACCGTTAACAAAAAGGCAACAATCCGGCGATATTTCGTCGATTAAAAATACGGGGAATCTGTGGTGGCTCTCTGTGGCGTTAATATAGGGGAATAGCCGGTGAAAATCCGGTAAATGAATTAAAAATATTATCCGGGAAAGTCCGGGGAAGATTCGGCATATTTTCGGCGACAAAAAGTTAGGTGATTATCTGGCGGCATGTTTCTAGTGTAAATGTTAAAGTATTAAATAATAAATAATATTGTAAAAAATTAATTTGAAACCAATTTCCATTTTTTCTCAATTGCGCGAACAGAACCAATTCAAATGTCATTTGAAACTGAAATTTGTGCGATTTAAAATGTATTTCAAGTGTACCGAACACGATGAAATTAAATTGTCTCATGGGTCTGGTCGTGGCGTTTGAGGCGGCTGGGATTGCTGTTGATTGGGTTGCCATGCAAAGCTGTTTTCGAAGACTGTCGATTAATACCAGCATCTCCAGCATGTGGCATTTGAGAGTCAGGGATTGGACTATCTCCTCGGGCACATTATGCACGACCACGGCCTCTATTCAAGTTCTGGCTTGTAAAGCTTGTTCCAGAAGAATTACTGCAGCGCGGAATAGTCATATTAAGCTGCAAATAATCAATAAAAAGCATTTAGAAACTTTTATTCACATATTAGATTGTAAACTATGATTCTAATAACATTTTCACATTACTGAACAACAAATAGGGAAGCTTGAAAAAACAAAGACTAATAACTTATTTAAGCAGACCATATTTAGGATACCGGCTGCGTTATATAGTCAAGTTCAATCTACGTTTCCAGTCGGTGAGTTTCGTAAATGATTGAACTCTGATTTTTTGGGCTAGTCCGGAACATTCTTTACACACAAAACAATCGACAGAGAAAGAGTCGGGGATACAAAATTAAAGTTCAGTCACTCACAATCGGACAATTACATCAACAATCAAGAGATTTCGATCCAAAATTGACAGAATATCACTTTCCAACTGACTCATATTCTTTAACAAACGAAGCTTGTAATTGAAAACAAAAACCGAACATCATAAACAAAAGTGAATAATGGTGGCCTGAGTACCTTATCTTCCGACGGAGATATGCTGAGAACGTTGGATTTCCTTTTACTGTTTCGAAAGGGTTCGGCGGAGGCGGAAAGGAATTTCATCCAAGGAATTTCGGAAGGGTTTGGCGGAAAGGATTAGATAGAGAAAAGATTTTCAGATCTGAGAATTATATCTTTCTTCTTTTTTTGATAATCTGGGGAAACTGTGGGGCGAATTCGGCCATATTAAAATAATTGTTTTATTGTAATACGACAACTCGAATGCCAATTTCAGTGTCAATTTTAATCCGGGGAATATTAGGGACTTTCCTTTTAATTAATTAATTATTACTTTGGGAAATTTCCGGGGAACATAAGTCAAATTATTACTCTGGGGAGTTTCATTAATACTTCATAATAGTCACATATAGACAATGGCCCCGGATTTTCGCCTAAATCTCACCTCCATTTTCCGGCAATAATCCGACTCGTGTCCGGCAATGTTATCCGTGTACCGAAAATACCTCGTACTGTCGCCGAAAATATAGTAAGTGTACAATGAGATGTTATTTATAGTTTTGTTTTACCCATCTAAAATTCGGAATTTTTCCGGCAAATGTACGGGGTCATCCAGACCGCCCAGGATAAATGACGAACTGTTGCCGAATTATATGTGGCCTTAGAACGACAAATATCCGGTGCTTGACTTGTTGCCGTAATTCTTCTCCCCGGATATAGACACATTTTCATATTTTTCTTTAAAATTGCCGCTTTCTTGCCGCTTTAGTGCATGTTTTATTCCGGGGAGGATTTGTTACACAGGATTAACGCCGGAAATTATCGCCGGTTAAAATTGCAAAATTTGTAGTGATAAGTTATGTATCTCACATCTTGATTGGAGTAGAAATTACTGGTCAGACCTCTACCTTCTAACTCTATTTTCTCTAACTCGCTCTCTTTATGTTTCTTTACCATGGCACATCTTCATACACTGATGTATGTGTTAATCGTGTCATCCTGGAAAGTATATAGGCATGGCAATGCAAGTGATATTGTACATTTAAATTTTGCAGGTCTTAGTTGTTAGAAATGACCTGAAAATGGGTAAATGAAAGATTGCTGCCCAATGCAGGTTTCTACTTCAGCATTATCATCCTGATTGTAATGTTCTATGCAATACATGATTTTAAATCTTACACACTTGACGAAAACCTAATCTAATCTGTTGTCAAGAAAAATGCTTTTGTCAAATCAACATCATTGGGAAGTTGTCATGGGGAAATTATATTTTTTTAGTGTTGTTTCAATATCTAGTCCGTGAATAGCAATTCATATGATAGTTAGTGCATCAAAAATATCCACCTGGCTAGGGCAGCTACATTGCGATTATACCAAGTAGAATTGTCACTGTGTGCTTATGTAGATGATCGCTCGTTTACTTTTTTGCTTGGCTTTTATTCCTTTTTCTGGTCATGTGTGCTTTAGTTATCTGATGACCCTACAACTATGTTCAATAGACTTGTTAGTTCTACAAGTGAGTTTAAATGTTATTTGGATTGTTATGTAAATGAGAGCCATTTTCAATATCTTGTTAGTTGGCATTGCATATATTTTTTCCCTTTGGTAATCAGTGTTACTTCATCATCTTATTACTAAAAATTGATGTTTGCACATACTTTAATCATGATAGGAAAGCGAAATCTCTCCACTTACCAACCCATGTGACGATTGATGCAGGGAGAACACAGATTACCCGTAGTAAGTTTGTCAAATGGTTCTTAATTCTTATTTTGTTGAACATTTTGTATTTCTGCACAGACATTCTTGTCCCAAGGAAAATCAAATGGTTGACATAAAAAACCTGTGGAGGAGCAAGTTTATCTTTGTCTTGCCATTTACTTAGTATTTTTATTTTTCCTAATTTGGGCTGCAGACTCCCGGACTGTGATGGCTGTCCTCGGTAAGTTGTCATTTTTCAGACTCCAAGACTGTTATTTTCTGGTATAGACTGATTAGTTATTTTCTGGTATAGCAGCCAGCATTATACTTTTATAATTGTTTCATAGTTGTTATTTTCTGGTATAGACTGATTAGTTAGATTCACAATTGTTCATATTCATTGCTCAGTGTACACGGTCAAGCTTTTAGTTGGGGTATGTTTGTTGTCGGATCACAAACTACCAACATGATTGTCCTTTACAGATGCTATTTCAATTTCTGATGGTCTAGTTGATATATATAGGGACTTCAAGAGATAACACGCATTGCAATTCAGTGAAGGGATTACCAGAGTTCAAATGTAATGTAGCAAGTCATGCCATCTCAACACATCCTGATTAAAGAATTTTTTTGCCATCTGAACAGCCTGCTGATTGAAGACTTCCTTGCATTGGCAGAATAACACAAGTTAAATTACAATTTGGTCGATTTGTATTACAATTTTCGGAATACATTTTTGGATATTTCATTATATAAAATCTAAATATTATTGGTAATTTGATTTTACGCATACTAATATAAGTTTCTTATTTCTCATTTAATTTGTTTTTATAAATTTTTAAATATTTTATAAATTTTATTTAATTAAATGAATTATTAGTAAAAAAATTAAAATAATAGTAAATTAAATACTAATTTATGGATTTGTCGCATGGTTGTAGTACAGTTGTCGTAAAACACCTACGTCGATTATACGATAAGTGTACGACAACTTTTTGGGTTATCGTATGCCTCTCTTATACTTGTCGTAAAATATTGTTGTACAATTGTCGTATGGTTCCTACGACAATGTTTTTTACGACAACTCTACGATTGTTATGAGCTGTCGTATTTTTCAGCCAAAATTTGTAGTGAGAGGCGCGGTGGGGGTCGGTGATTTTGGGTTGTTGGATGTAGATCGGGGCCGATAGGGACAGTTGTGCTGCTGCTGGCGGTTTTCAGGTGTGTCGCTGTGGCGGTGTCCGACGGCGACTTCGACTAGGGGTTGTCTGTTTTGGCTGTATAGATGTGTCTGTACAGGATGTTGGTTAGGTCGGGTTCGCCCGGGTGATGGGTAGCGGTTTTTTTGGTGGATACAACCGCAGTAGGAATAGACGGCTTCTATTGCCGAAACTTTATAGAAATGTGGCCGTGGCTACAGCGGAGGTTTGAAGGTTGGTGGTAGCGCCACTTCGTTTGTTTGGCCACCGTGGCGGGATACGGATTTTGGGCTCTCGTGTGTGAAGTTATTTCAACAACTGAGGGATAGAAGTACTGAACACGGATCACGCTGCCATGTTTTTTGTGTTTACTGGTTGTCCCGTCGAAGTTGTTGTATTTTCTTCATATATGTTGTTGTGTCCTTATCTGTATTTGCCTTGTTTCATCGGAAAAAATATTAACAGTTGTACTACCTTTCAAAAAAAGATTAACAGTTGTACTGTATTTAATGCATTGTTACCTTTATTTGAATTAACAGGTAGAGAGTATGATGTATATATGCTTGTTACCTTATATCATTTACGAGGCGCGCTCCGTTGAGGACACCCAAAATGGTGAGGACATGAAAACACCATCCGAGCCGTTGGATGAGTTTCATCCAACAATCCAAGACGCGCCACGTGTCCTACTCACCCCGCCACCTCACAAAGCACGGGGTCCATTGGATGGATGAGTATGAGTGGGGTGAGTGGGACACGTGGCGCGTTGTGGAGCCGTTGGATGAAATCATCCAACGGCTCAGATGTGTCCTCACGTCCTCACCGTTTTGGGGTGTCTTCAATTGAGCGCTCCTCTCATCTACGATATACTGTATATATGCTTGTTACCTTATTGATAGGATAGCGCATATACTAATTGCTATTTCATAGGATCTAGACTTCTCCTCCAAATCTGCTGTCTTGTATATAAGTTCAAGGTTTTTCAATAAGAAAACAACATAAATCCTCTAATCTTCAGTTTAATCTCTCTTTGAAAGCAAACATATTTTATGACGATAAACTTTGCATAATCTTTAGTTCCCAATGAGATTATTCTTTTGAATTTTGTGAGATTGCATTTGACACCCATCATATAGATTAGAATCGTATATAGAGAATTGTGATTATTTTATTTTCTGAAAATTATCACGAAATATCACACTTCTATTACGGTTGCCTAGAAATTTAACGATTTGCACCGACAAAATATCACTTCTATTACGGTTGCCTAGAAATTATCACGAAATATCACACTTGTATACACTACATGCACCGACACCACGATCCTTACAATGGTGAATTAGTATTTCCATGCTTTCAACAAACCGACTTTATATGAGTAATGCTTGTACTTAATGTTTTATTTATTCGAGACAAATGAATTCTAAGTGTGGCACATTTAGATAGGTGGATTTTACAGGTTTTAAAGCGCCATTTGCTTAGGATTTTTTGTTATTTCAACCGATATTTGTCACTTTGAAGTGATTTTTTATGATTCAGGTATGAAAAGCTTCGAGGACTCTCTTCGATAAAAAAATACAAAAGGAACCAAAATGCACGAGAAGCTAAGCCTAGGATGCAAAACAGAAGCTAAGTTGCGCTCAAGCCATCAAAGAGGCGAAGCTTCCATGGAAACTACGCCCCATTTTCAATAAATAAAAAAAATCATGGTTTCTAAATAATTATCATTGAATTAGTTAAAGTATAAATAATTTTTGTTGAAACTAACTTTTACTTTAAATAGCCAATAAGGGCGTGGTTCAGTGGTAGGATTTCCACATTGCATTCACAAGCTTGAGAGTCCATATGCCCTACTGTGGTCCTATCATAACAACGAATGATTCAAGTTCAAAATCCGGGGTGATGCCCTTTGTGTGGCATATGCTTCAAACGGTCTACAAATGTATGTGTACCGAGACATACTATGTATTTGATGTATTCCTTGATGTGTTCGATGTAAACCGACAATCAAAAAAAGAAATTGTGCTTGAAATATTATCAATATGTCTTCTACCATTCATTTGGGTAATGGAAACTGTGCAGCACTACCAATTAACCATGAAACAAAAGAAGACATAAGGGAGAGGTGGTATGTGCAGCACTACCAATTAACCATGAAACAACTATTCCAAGAACTAGATAATAACGAAAATTGTTATTTAAGTCTATAAATGTTGTTCTTTAAGTCTGCGCATTTCACATCACTAATTATGTTCTTTAAGTCTACGCATTTTGTTCTTTAAGTCTACGAATTCTATTCTTTAAGTCTACGCATTTTATGTTACGAATTCTGTTATTTAAATCTACGCATTTATATTACGAATTCTGTTATTCAAGTCTACAAATTTTGGACATTAACAGTCACAAATTTAATTGAATTGCTTTGTCACTGGCCGCTACGAATTTTGGTTTAAAATTATGAATTTTGGTTTAAAATTATGAATTTTGGTCATTAATAGTGACAAATTTAATTAAATCACTTTGTCACTAGTCTCTCTCCTCTGGTAGAAAACTCTCGAAGTTCTCCGAAGCTCCTTCAACAAGTTTTGCTTTTGATTCTCCCCTCCTCCGCCGGTTCCTTTTCGCCGGCCAGATCCGCCATGCTCACCTTGGCCGCTCATCCCCTTTGGCCTTATTTTACACTTCATCTATAATCCGTGGTGGCTCGCGCGACATGTTTGGCTGATGGTGGGGTTTGGGGTGGTACCATGGCGGCCTTGTGCGGTGGTTTGGTCCGGTTGGGGGTGGGTTTCTTTTGGTGTACATAGTTGTGTGGATTTTGATGCTTGATGGCCGGATCTGCCGGATTTCAGCGCCAACGGTGTTGTTGGTTTTGGCCATGGCGTACGGGGTGGTTGGCTTTCAGCAAATCCGATCTGCTACGGTGGCGGCGGACACGGCTGGATTTTTTGGGTGTGCAACGGATCGACAGCGGATCTTTTCTGTTTAGAGATTAGTTTAGCCGTAGTCTTAAGGTTAGTTTTAGTTTGTGTATCCCACCTGGTTTGGTGATGTTTTCCACCTGTTTGGTGGTGTTTCCCACCTATTTGGTGGTGCTTTCCACCTGTCTCGGCGGTGTTTTCGTAGTTTTCTTAGTTATCAGGTTTGAGCAAGTCCAGGCGCTGTGGCCTCCGACGCTCTGCTTCTGAAATGGATGGGATGGGATGCCTCTGTAGGCATGTGCTTCAGTTCGGTTTGAATGTACTGGATAGAGTCATTGTGATGTCCTACTCATGTACAACTTGTAATCCCTTCAAAAAAAATTTACGAATTTTGCTAAATTTAAGTGATCATTACAAATTTTGACTTTCGAATTACAAATTTTATTTGGTAATATAGAAATCATTAACAAGCTTCTCATACTCATCATCACTACATGTGAATAATTCACATCGCCGTCTCCAACTCTACCACGACACGCCAAAACTAAAATTCAATTCATCATTCCAATTGTTGATTTCGATTTCCAATCAAAGTAATCTTCCACAGATCTGAACCCCACTGCTACTCCGTCAAATCAGACGACCTTTCCAGTGCCGATGTTTCGTCAAACACATGTTCCGATTTTTTGAGATGGAGCCGATCGAATTTAGGGTTTTTATTAGATTATAATACCCTTAATGCAGATTATGAAATAAATTATTAATATTAATTAGTTTTAATCTGAACCGCTAATTAAATGAGATATAATTACGAAAAAAATTCTCACTTTTCATGAGAGTTGGACTTCTCACCAATCCTCTCACCAAATATAAAATTTCCCGACTTTGAAATATTGTTAGGCGTTATTTATTGAATCAATAATCATGATTAAAAAAATTCCAGGACCAAAATAATAAGATTAACCCGCCAAAATGGATGTCTGCCATTCCCGCCAAAACACAGTGATAAATAACAAATGTAGTCTGACAACATCAAAGCCCTAATTGAAATCTATTCATCTCCCGAAACCTGCATTTCATCCGCATGGAGGCGACGACGGTCCAAGCTCAAGCCGAGCTGATTGAGAAAGTCCGGCCGGCGTGCGGCTGGCAAGTATCTGACTCAGATATTCTCTGCGCACTCGTGCAAGCCCAAAACGATGTTGTTACCGCTATTAACCTAATTCGGGGGACGCCTGGTTTGATCCCTCTCCCTGTTTCCGTCAAGCGAACTGTCACGGCCACTGGCGCTCGCATTTTTGCTGACAATAAGCAACCTGAGGAGTTGGATATTGGAGGTGGCCGTGAGGGATCCGAGAAACCGACGGTTAAAAGGATGATGGATAGATTTGATGACTTTCAAGCTAATGGTGAGTTTGCCAAAGCTATGGTTGTTGTTAAGGAAGAGCAAATGGAAAAATTACCGGTGGTTAAGAAGGAAATTGATGTTGATAGTCCTCAACCACTAACTGTTGTCAAAGCCGATGGTATGATGTCTTATGATAGATCCTTGTGGCCGCAGCCAGTGAAGGAGGAACCATATACAAATATGGATTGCAATTCAGCTGTCAGGGAAGTAAATAAACCAGCCCATAATACACAAATGACTCGCAGATTACTGGTGAAGAGCCACCAGGGGTTTAAGAATAGCCAGATGAAGAAGACGGAGATTAATACACTCAGTACGGTTGTGGTTGACACTGGGGACTTCCCGGAGGATCCAGATTGGCTACTAGTGGGAAGGACTGTTATCACAGGGCTCTCAACTACAAAAGGGAGGAAATTGGTTGACAATGAGATTGTTGAATTCAATTTTCCATCTATTGATACAGTAAACAAGCTGGGCTCGCGGTGGGTAAGTTCAAAGACTGCTGCTGCAGTATCTGGGATTGTTCGCTTTTCTACTAAAAGATATGGCGAGGTTTGTCTCAGTTTTACCACTTGCATAGTTTTCTTGTATATTTGAGGTAGATTCTCAATATTGTTTATAATTGCTGTTATGACCACACAAGCTTGAGTTTTTTTTTCTCCAACAAACATGTACCTGATATTTGATTTTTCAGATTGGCAGGCTCCCCATGGAATGGGCAAAATGTTTGATTCCACTTGTGAACTCATCCAAAGTGAAAGTTCTCTGCCGGTGTGTTGCTGCACCGTCCAATCTACAATTGATGCAGGAAATTTTATTGTATGCTAGGTATGGAACTAAATCATACGCATTTATGCTTGGCAACAATCTCGTCTTATCTGCAACCCTAACTTCAAATGATTATCACTGGAGTGTCTGAACTAATGTTGCTTCAATGTCAGCTTTTACATACACGAATCAGTTTTCACAGAGGGCGACAAATCATCCTGGAAGCTTGCACCTCAAAATATAGATTCCACTGTTTCCCCTCTTCCGTCACTTTTCAACTTGTTAAAAATCACCCCTCTCAGAAAAGTAAGCTTTATTTGACCCGTCTGATTTATCGCACTCTAGTACGGAATAATATCAATTGTTTGTTTGGTCTGGCAATGCTAATAGCTTTTTTTATATTTTGATGTCAAGGCGGAGTTCACGCCGGAGGAACTCGATAGTAGGAAGCGCTCACTGAATCTAGAAGTATGTGAATCTTCTTTTATAAGAATCGAACTGACCAATTAATTGTGATTTGTGAATGGATTATCTTGTATATATCTTCCAAGGACGACATGTATGATGATGCTTGCTCAATGAGTAACATGTCATAATTGCAGCTCATTGCTCTTGTCAAGATTTTGGCTCCACCGTCCTTTCCAATTTCTATGTTTTACTTTTGGCTCCACTATTGTTTGCAGTTTCTATGTCTTCTGAAGCAGTGGCAGCCCTTATGTATTTGTAATGAACATATGGTACAGGATACAATAAATGAAGATGAAATGTTAGGAACCATAAAACGAAGGAAAGGCTGTGGATTAGGAAATGATAAGAGTGAACAAGTTATCACGGAATCATCGTTAAACAATCTTGTCGGTGCAGCGGATGTGTATGATTTGAAGGTATGTTATATATACACATACAATTCCAAACTGGTTGAAAATCTCAATATATTCTTTCTCTTAACAAGGAAGCCAGATTTAATTTTTCTCACTAAACTCTACAAGGTATTTATGTTCGATATTTCCTAATTAAAATTTTAATACTCTTCTTAATTGAACAGGAGATGGAGCCTCCAAGTAAACTGACATGTGATCTGAGGCCTTACCAGAAACAAGCTCTTTATTGGATGACTGAGTCAGAAAAAGGAATTGATGTTGAGAAGGCAACCCAAACTCTTCATCCATGCTGGGCAGAATATCGGATATGTGATGAGTATGTTCTCATATCTATTTTACCTTCTGTTAGCCTATACACTACTATTCTTGGAATTTTCATTTTATAGTCGTAGCATCAGTTTCGAGCTCTTTGCATCAATTGACAATTGACATTTGTAATGACATCACACAGGCGGGCATCTTCTGTATATATAAATAATTTTTCGGGAGAAGCCACAACAAAACTTCCAACAGCAACTCAGATGGCTAGAGGAGGAGTGAGTTTGTGTTTTTAGTCACTCTTAAATTTTTGGATTTATAGATCAGGCTGAATTCTGTTATTTTAATCGTGCTTTTCTATCACCCTTCAAAGAAATTTTTACATCTTTCCATCTAATCTATTTCTTCATTTTGTTTGTTTGGAATATGATGCAGATTCTTGCAGATGCAATGGGACTAGGTAAAACTGTCATGACTATAGCTTTGATATTGACAGAACCTGGAGGCAGCAGTCATGACTGTGAAAAAGATAAAGATGATCAAGAAGTAAGCCCAACGAGAAAGAATGACGCTGCTGCAAGGAGTTTGTCAAAAGTTAAAGGAGGGACACTGATCGTGTGTCCCATGGCCTTGTTAGGGCAATGGAAAGTAAGATGCTACTTACATTTTCAATAACCACATAATTGTCAACGTCACCCCCTCCCTTGTTGACTTAGCTTTATAACTAATGACATTTTGTTGATTAACGGCCTGGTAAATGATTATGGTCCTCTCATTGTTATCTGACTACTGAAAGCTTTATAAAATGTAGGATGAGCTCGAAACACATTCAGAGGCCGAAAGTATTTCTATCTTTGTTCATTATGGTGGTGATAGAACCACTGATCCTGCTGTGATGTCTTGTCATAATGTGGTGTTGACAACATATGGTGTCCTAACTGCTGCTTATAAGACCGTAAGGACGATAACATGATCATTATAAACACTGTTTATAATATTTGTGACAGTTCTCAGTATTGGGACCTGTAATCTACAGGATGGAGATGAAAGCATATTTCATAAGGTTGAGTGGTACAGGGTGGTGTTAGATGAAGCTCATACAATTAAATCTTCAAAGACCATGGGCGCTCAAGCAGCCTATAAACTGTCCTCTCATTGCCGCTGGTGTTTAACAGGGACACCACTGCAGGTTAGTTTCTTGAACTAGTGTGCATTTTATCATATTATCCCTTGCCTTGTGAAAAATCTTGGATCTTCCCTGTGAATCGGTCTCACTGTATCTCTAATTATATCAGATGGTTCATTAAAGGGGTCATTTTTAGATTGCAAGGCCCATAAGTCATGTTGTTGGACATATTCTTATTCATTTTTTCTCATTTTTTATAGAATAATCTTGAAGACCTTTACAGCCTATTGTGTTTCTTGCATGTGGAGCCTTGGTGCAACTGGGCATGGTTAGTTTGAAAGCCTTTTTAACTTATATTGCTTGTATCCGCCTCTAGCTCCGCGAAGAGGCTTTTACTAATTTCTAAGAAATGGGGTACCTGTCCACAGGTGGCAAAAACTGATACAAAGGCCCTATGAGAATGGTGATCCAAGAGGGTTACGATTAGTCAAGGCTATTTTGAGGCCACTTATGCTCAGAAGAACCAAAGAGACCAAAGATAAGGAAGGACGGTAAGATTATACAAATTCAATCCTTTTTATGTTGCTGTCAAACGCTCTGCCAGATTTTGACATTTCAATTAATGAACTCAGGCCTATACTTGTTCTCCCTCCGGCTGACATTCAAATCATTGAGTGTGAGCAGTCAGAAGCCGAGCATGACTTTTATGAAGCTCTTTTCAAGAGATCTCAAGTGAGTTCATGGACGAATCTTTTTCTCTTTAAATTCACATTCTGTTCAACTTGAGCGTTTCCTGGAAACATACAAGATAAGCAGTAATTTCAGGTGAGCGGTAGCACATGCATCAAGTGTTAATTTGAATGTATGTCAACAGGTTCAGTTTGATCAATTTGTGGCTCAAGGGAAAGTCCTTCACAATTATGCATCAATCCTTGAACTTCTCCTTCGGTTAAGACAGTGCTGTAACCACCCGTTTCTTGTTATGAGGTATGAATTGTTAACCCGAGTCAATCAGACCAATGACATCACCATCTACAAGAGGCCTTCAGCTGGCATTGAGCTGTTTTTCTAAGATCACTGCCTTGTTTTCCTCTTTTGCAGCCGAGCTGATTCTCAAAAGTATACAGACTTAACAAAGCTATCTAGAAGGTTTCTTGAAACCAATGCTGACACTCCAAACCCAGACTCGAAACTGCCTAACCAAGCGTTTGTCGAGGAGGTTGTTGAGGGTATTAGGCGTGGCGAAAATACAGAGTGCCCCATATGCCTTGAGACAGCTGATGATGCAGTGCTCACTCCATGTGCACATAGGATGTGTAGGGAGTGTCTTCTCTCAAGCTGGAGGAGTCCCGTCACCGGATTATGTCCGATATGCCGCCAAGTAGTGAAAAAAAGCGAGCTCATTACTTGCCCATCAGAAAACAAATTCCGTGTGGATGTTAACAAGAACTGGAAGGAATCATCAAAAGTGTCAAAACTCTTACATTGCTTGGAGTGTATTCAGTCTTCACGTTCAAAAGAGAAGACCATAATTTTCAGCCAATGGACATCATTTTTGGACCTTTTAGAAATCCCTTTGAAAAAGAAAGGGATTGGGTTCCTTAGGTTTGATGGAAGTCTCGCTCAGAAACAAAGACAAACTGTGTTGAAAGAGTTCAGCGAGAGCAGTGACAAATTGGTAAGAACTCTATTTGTTTTCCATTTATCTAATCAGCATTTTTCATATGTTTTTGCGTTCAATTTCAGGTGCTGTTGATGTCCCTGAAAGCTGGCGGTGTAGGCTTAAATCTAACAGCAGCCTCAAATGTGTTTCTTATGGTACAAATTCTTTTTCTTTGGGAGATCAGTGTGAAATATGATGGCACTTGGTTCATTTTGTTGTTGTTGCTGATGATGATGATAATAATGTGTTAATCATACAGGACCCATGGTGGAATCCTGCTGTGGAGGAGCAAGCCATAATGCGTATCCATAGGATTGGCCAAAAGCGAACAGTGCATGTTCGGAGGTTCATTGTAAAGGTTAGGAAAATATCCGCTCAGTTCATGTTATCCTTTCTGGAGGTTCATTGTAAAGGTTAGGAAAATATCCGCTCAGTTCATGTTATCCTTTCTACGGACCATGACTAGAATGAATAGTTTGCTTTTGCTAAGACTACATGTGGTATTTGCAGGACACTGTTGAGGAGAGAATGCAACAAGTTCAGGCCAGGAAGCAACGGATGATTGCTGGAGCTCTTACAGACCAGGAAGTAAGGTCAGCTCGAATTGAAGAACTGAAAATGCTCTTCAGGTGATGGAACAGTCCAAGTTGAGATGAAGAAATCTGGCAAATAGATGACAGCAGTAATATTTTGGTCACTTGTACTAGTTAGGAGGAAGGCACAATGAACTTTGTTGGAGCAACTGATTTAAAGAGAGTAAGAGACAATCGTGTCGGCATGGCAGTCATCTGTTAAGATTTTGGCTTCGGTTGAAGGCAGGCACTTGGACTTGCAATGCAACAGTTGTCAATGCATGCTTGTTCTAATGAAACTAGTCCACTTAATTTAGATGACTGATTAAGTCCTCCAAAAATCTAAATGTTTAGAGTTTGTCAATGCGTAATCAAACTGCTTGGCGTAATCAAAATGTTTGCCAACCTGTTCTGGAACGGCTTAAATTAGATGACTGATTAAGTCCTCCAAAAATCTAAATGATTTCATCGTCTTTGAAATACTGTTGTCTGTTCAAGGATAGCTCCGAGGTAGTGTTGAACCGGTTACTCGAACACTGCTCGGACAGTAACTAAGACAGGATGCGTAGACGATACACAATGTAATTCTTAGTTCGGCAACAGCCTACTCTGGGGGACTTCCCACGTCCTAAAGGGATGCAAATCTTTATTGAAAGTATAGAGCTACAAAGAGTCTTACAATCTCTCGAAAGTGAACGCATAGCCTCTATCACTTCTAAACTTGGATTTGCGATCTCGGCTCCCTCTCGATCCACTGAGTTCGAGACTCCCTCCCGAACTAGCTCGAACCTCTCCCGAAGCTCTGACACTTTCTCCCGAAAGCATATGTTGGTCACCTTGAGTGTGCAGCGGGTTCTTCAGAAAGAACAGTATGAACAGCACACTGAACAGACTGCTTCAGTGCCATTGATTTTCCAGTGGGGAAAACTCAAACAGACGTCGCTCTTCTTCTCTCCAATCTCACGAATGCTCTCGTGTGTATTTCTCTTAGAAAAGCGATGGATATCTTGGACGCCCTAGCCTTTTATTTATATGCTTCGGTGGAGTCCAAATCTGTTCCAGATAATCTTTCAAATATTTAGGAAATATTCCTAAATATTTGCTAGATATCTCTTCTCAAGTCTTCTAAACCGACTTCAAGCAGATGTAAAGATATACATTCGAATATTTGATCTTCTCAGTTCGTTGGCCGACTCCAACTGATCGGATCTTCGATCTTTTACCAAAGTCCAGATTAGGAAACATCCCTGCGTCTGTTCCACGATGTACTTCAGTTTCAGTCTTCGGTTGAACTCTTCTTGAACTCATGCTTGAACTCTCTAAAGGCGTTTTGCCAAAACCATGCCATTCATGGGAACATCAATCTCCCCCTTGGCATTTTTGGCAAAACCAGATCTTCTAGTTCTATCTATCTATCTAGACTTTAGAGACACTTTGAGGGAACAAAACAGCCACCTCAAAATTACTCCCCCTTTTTGCCACAAATTGGCAATGGGTCCAATCATAGTTCAAACAGACTATAAAGTGTACCAGAACAAGTTCGAGAATGTAAGCAAAATTTGTCAAGGTTCAGAGTTTTTCAAAGCATAGACCTTCATGTAGAAGAGATATCCTCGGAGTAACCATCCTCAGCTTCAGCCGCATCTTCCTCATCATCGTTGGGATATCTCAGCGCACGAACCAAGCTGTTGATGCGTTTCTTCTGCTCCAGTCCCACCGCGAGGATGATCTCCAGCTCTTTCAGCACCTTTTCCCTCTCAGCATGCTGCATCTTTACTCCAGCAGCAGGTCCTCTCATTGACGACTCTGGGATGTCCTTCCTTCTCTTCCCTGAATCCTTAAGGTCATTCACATGACGCCCTTTGTATAGCTTATGATCCACAGTAAACTTTTGCAGGGCTTTGGAGAGACTATCCTGCGGTGTCTTCAGTTCTGGATTCTTGTATATGATTAGCTCATAGATGAGGGATGAAAAACCAATCTGATGCAGGGAACAGCTGGAGGTGGCATGTTCAGCAATCTGTTGGAACATGAGCCTACCCATATTAAAATGCAACTTGTTCCCAATTTGATATAGTAGTTGTCCCATGTCCTTGCTGACTCAAGAGCGGTGCGATGTCGGCTTCCAGTTGACAATGTAAATGAAGAAGAGCATTGAGTAGAATGTGGTCAAATTAGCGACACGAATGGCAACATCTCCCCAGAAGGGGTACGAACTTGCAGTAATGCAGCTGGCAATCTTGTCGTAGTTAGGTTCCTCCTCGTCCAATGCTGGGTCATCCATATCATAGTAGATGTTGATGAGTCAGGATCAAGTTCGACCCTTTTTCCTCGTACATAGACCACTCCATAATCCTTGTCCCCAATAACTCCAAACTGTTTTGGTAAGTTCGCTATAGCCTCTCGAACCAGCTGTTCGTTGAATGGTTTGCTCTTTGTAAATTTCCAAATCAGACACGTCTCGTTCAGTACATGCACAACTTCCTTACCCTTATATCGTTTCTCGTCAAGAAGTCTTTCTGGGATTATCTCTCTTCTGTACTGCCTTCCACTTGACTGCAGCATCCTTATCTGCAAACCATATACCACCTTTTGTGATCCCAACTGGAACATCTGCTGATACGGGTGATGGAACTTCACGCTTTCTCTTCTTGGTTCCACTGGCTCCCCCTGCAACTTGACTTTCTTCAATCTGCCTGGTGGGATCTTTGCGTACCGGTTCTTGAATGATAACTTTCTTCTTGCCTTTTTTTTTCTCAGCCTTTTTCAGTTCTGACATAAGAACAGAGTCTTGTTCATCAACTTGTCTAGCCCGTGTCTCAGCTGCCTTAACCATCTCTACACCTTGGGTCATTATCTTCTCAGCTTCCTATTGGATCTCAGGTTCAACACGAGCTTGCACACCGGCTTGCTCTCCATCTGATGCGCCACCAGAAACAACACCTTCTTTGGCAATCACTTCCTCTGTTTTAGACCTCTTTTTCAGACTCGTTACCTTCTTTATCATTAGAGACTTCCTTCTGCAAGTTGTGAACCACTTGATTTTCACAGTTTGATTCGATGTGACACTTTCCATTGGTTTCGACTTCTTCTCCTTTATCGTCTTTGATTTTACTGTCTTGGTAATCTTTGGTTCAGGAAAGGTCTTGACAGCGGTGCGTTCTTCCTTGTGATCATCATTGTTGCTGATTTGCTGATGATTTGAGAGATTTCAAAGAGATTGTCGCTCTAGGGTTTTGGGTTCTTGTGCAAGAACGATAGCAGATGATCAATTTGATTTTCAAATATATGGACGTCTCACCTTCCCAAAACCGACTTGCATATATTTGCTTGAGATATTTGTATAATCACCTCTCTCCTCTTAACGTCTCGAAAATATCTGCAAAATATTTTGAATATAAAATCACCTTCTAGATGTGCACCATCTGTTCCAGCTTCTTTATTTATTTGGCCAGTCCAACTATTTTGCTGGTGTTCTTCTCTTGACTGACCACTGCCTGGAATAGTTAGTTGCTGATAACACATAGACCTAAGGAGGATCTAAGTATTTCAAATTGAGTAGCATCCAGTGGCTTGGTGAAGATGTCCGCAAGTTGCTTGTCTGTTGACAAGCGTATTTTTAACCCTTTATAGTTGTCAAGTTATATGTTTTAGGGGTCAAGTTACAGTCAACCAAAATTTATAAACCTTGGTAAGCCAAGGGTCGATCCAAGGAACAAGGCGTGTGAATACTAGCTAACAAGTGATCTATTTAGCTAATGATTAAAGGTTTTGATGTGATGAAAATAGCAGAAATTAATGCAGTAAATAAAAAAGTTTTGACTTGATCAGAGAAAGAATCCCAGGATCAAACTTGACCCGTGCCAACCCCACTAATCATGCAATCATTTAACGTAATTCAATCATGCTATCGAATATGGAAATAAACCAAAATAACACTAGACAAGCCGCCCATCCACGGATCATTGTCTACATTAATCTCAATCGTTTATCGCCGCCCATCCACGGATTATCAACGATCTTGATTATTAAACTTAGGGGTTTTCAGACAATAGTCAACTTTCCTTTTAATTCATGTACTACCATGACCTAATATCAATTTCATATAATCCGGTTAATACCTAGGACCCATTCATCTTTTGGTAATTAACCTAAATACGTTCTAGCATGCAAACATCCCGTTCAATGTAAAACTTGCAAGAATGATAAAATTAAGCACGATGAAATTGAATATTCGAATTGCATTAATGAAAAACGTTCAATTGATCACACGAAGAGTTGAGTACATAGCACGGGATCCGTAGGATCCCAGAACACGGAAGACTACTCAATACTCATGGTAAGTTAACCAAAAATAGTAGAGATGGAGGAATCAAGGACGAGGAAACCGTGGAGACGATGTAGCTCGTTGAGTCGTTGATCTCTCTCAATAATATGCCATGTCTTCTTCTCCAAGTTAGGTCAGAAACTCTCCAAAATCAAGCTCCTTTAAAATAGAACCCGAATTTCCTATTTATAATTTGAAATATCCGACAGGCCGTGACACCCGTGATAGTCTAGTGTGTCATGGCTATCACGACATGAGCAAAAACTCACTGATCAATAAGTGTGCCGTGACACCCGTGATAGTCCAATGTGTCACGACTGTCCCGGTCTGCCCAGAATCCTTCTGTGAAAAATAGGTACCGTGACACCCGTGACGCATAGGATATCATGGTCATCACGGCCTTTAGCTGGTGCCGAGTCCTTTTTCGGCCTTCTTTGTCGATTTTTTCATTCTTTCAGCACTTCGAGCCTAAGGAGCGATGATACGTCTTTTTGTCCTGAAACACTCAAGGAAGACATCAAATAAGAACAATTTGCCGGAGAACAAGTCTATCCTTCATCGATTGTAGCGAATAATTAGTCATTATATCGACTGATCAAAACACTCCACACTTAGGATTTGTTCGTCCCAAACAAACATCAAACAATTGGTAGAATAAATACACGAGTGAATGTAATGCTCAACAACCATATGTTTCTAAGCTACCCACTCAAGTGTCATGTGATCAACCCTAGCTAAAACGAAAATCATAACTCACTGTCGTAGATGACACAAATGCATTTAGCGTATGCATCAAGCCTTTAAACCCCTAGGCTGCCCTAATAGGACGAGTATAGTCTCGTGAAGGTTTTCAGGATTGGGACTACCTACAAATTCCTTGTATAACTAACTAACTAACTAACTAACTAACTCACTAACTAACGCGTATGCATGAAATGATGCTCAACGAGTCAAAGTAAAGTCATTTCATACCTCGGATCATCATGTTACATTAACTTCAAATCAAACATCTTCATCAAAGTTGTCAGACAATCATAGATTAAACGAGTCATGCATTCAAATGGTCAACACACACGGCTAGCAAGCGACTAATCACATGTTCTAAATAGTTCATAGCAACGCATTAAGAACATGAATAGTTACACAAAACATGATCGCCATTCACCTATGCTATCTAGGGATAGTCCATGGGCTCTTGGCGCAAAGCTCATTCTCAAGTGCCAAGGACTATGTAATGACCCGTAAGAGAAGAGGAGCCTGGCTTGAGAATTTTTTGAAAGATAGTACGAAAATCACATCAAAATTTTAGTGCAAGCACGAGGATCGTCCCTTAGTTTCTAGTACATGAATTCTCAAAACAAGTTATGACTGCATGCAATAAAAAGGTGGGAAATACACTACATCAAGCAAAATGGGGCAGAAATTTCATTTTTTTCATACATGACAGAGCCTTGTCTTGAGGCAATGTGCAAGATAAATTTATAAGTCCGCTACTCGTGACTTTACTATTGGGTAGTAAAGCGGTAAGTAGGGGTCGAACCCAAGGGAATTAGTGGATAGTTGTTCTTTCGAAAATAGAAAGTAAGACAGTTGGGGGTTGGTTGTGATTTTAGTACTGAAAAGTAAATGACTGAAAGTAAAGAACGTAAATACAGGGCTGAAAGTAAATACTGAAAAGTAAAGTGCTTGAAGGACAAGGCTTGCTGAAAGTAAGTGCGTAAAAGTAAAGTGCTTGAAGGACAAGGCTTGCTGAAAGTAAGTGCGTAAAAGTAAACTGCTTGAAGGACAAGGCTTGCTGAAAGTAAGTGCGTAAAAGTAAAGTGCTTGAAGGACAAGGCTTTCTGAAAGTAAGTGCGTAAAAGTAAAGTGCTTGAAGGACAAGGCTTGCTGAAAGTAAGTGCGTAAAAGTAAAGTGCTTGAAGGACAAGGCTTGCTGAAAGTAAGTGCGTAAAAGTAAAGTGCTTGAAGGACAAGGCTTGCTGAAAGTAAGTGCATAAAAGTAAAGTGCTTGAAGGACAAGGCTTGCTGAAAGTAAGTGCGTAAAAGTAAAGTGCTTGAAGGACAAGGCTTGCTGAAAGTAAGTGCGTAATAGTAAAGTTACTGAATTTAAGCAGTTGATAGTGAGACTGAAAGTAAAGTGACAGGTGGTGAATTGATTAAGGGAAAGATTCGGTTTTAGGGGCATTGTATCATAGTCTGTTTATCATCGACCTCTAATGATCATACTACGTGTTTAAAGATGTATCAAGGCTATTCCTAGCACTTCACTTGCCACACCGTCTAGTCGTTTTCAAGACATAGAACTCTTGTTCTAATATGTGCATCCATTTGATCAATCATTCCTGATCAATAGTTCCTGATCAACCAAATGGTGTTTAAAAGAGGTTGAACTCCACAGATAAGCTGTGCTCTTCCGAGCCTCCACTTATCCACGTATGTTCACGAACCCCATGGAAGAGCTTTGCAATTCCGAGCATCCACTCAACCAATTGTGTTCTGACCTAATATATGGCACATAGAACAAGTTAAACATGAAGAGGCACTAAGAGAAGGGTCTAAATCATTTTATGATACAAGCACACCCCTTCAACCGAATGAAGGGTTTAGCTACGAATATCCATAGAGGTGGATACCATAGCTAAGTTCTTGAAAAGTAAAGGTTTTCGAAAGACAAAAAGTAAAGTTTTTTGAAAGTAAAAGACAAGGAAAAGCTTGAGCACTCAAGAATCAACAAGAGTGCTTCAAGAACAAGTAAACGAAAGACAAAGAAAAGCAAAAGAGGCTCTCGGTTTTGGAACAAGAGAGGCTCGGTTTTGGACAAAAAAGTAAAGAGAAAACAAGATCAAGAACACACTCAACTCAAGAACAAACTTGGAGCCTTTCAATATCAAAGTGTTTACAAGATTTGTGGAATGGATTCTAGAGAGATTCAACAAAGAACAAAGGACTTGTGGTGTGAGACATTTTTCAAGGATGGGGTGATGTTGTATTTATAGGCAAGGGAGAGGAGGTTTAGAGGTGAGTGGAATGGGATATTTCCTCCCTCAACCGCCTCTAGTTGCTCCTCAAGGCCGGTTGGAGCTTGGTTGCCCTCCGGTTGGTCTTCGGTTGAGCCAAGGGGGATGCACTTGACTTGTGGATAGGCTTGCATTAAAAACCCACTCAACTTGGCTAGCAAATATCCCAAGCTAACCGACTTTGCCATGGTTGCTCCTCAATTCCTCCGGTTTGAGCTTAGTTGGACCTCAAAGGGCAACCGAAGTGAATGGTATGGCCAACCGGACAAGAAGTAGTTTGGAATTGGTTGGACTTCGCCGGAGTGTGGCCGGAGCAACAAATGACCGGAGCATGGTGGTGGTTGGATGAGCTTGATCGGAGCATCACCGGAGGTTCGCCGGAGCATGGCCGGAGTTCGTCGGAATATGGCCGGAATCTGACCGGAGCTTTGGCCGGAGCTTCTTGGATTTTGGAGAGTGTATTCTGAAAGAAAAAGTCATTCTAAGATGATCTCAAGAAGGATGTTAAGCCAAATTCTGCCCGGAACATGGTCGAAATCGCAAAACGGTCGATATTGCCTTATTTAGGCCTTGATCGGGCTTTAGCTGGTTCCACTCGGGCGTTTTGTCTGGGAAGTGAGATTGTCCAGGTTATTGGGCATTTAAAACACTTTGGTCGAGCCAGAATTGCCAGATTCCATGGTTTGGTCGAGCGACTTGGTTTCGGTGCCTATGCGCGCGGGGCCTTTGCTTTGGAATTGGGCCAACTGCCAATCTGCTTGGGCATTCTCCTTGGTTTTCCGACATTGTCCACCTTATTTTCCATTTTGATTACTTTGCTCGAGGTGGATTCGTCAGATCAGCTCGTTTGCCTGGGCAACTTGAATTCAGTGCTAGATGGCCTGGGCGCGGCCTGGGATTCTCTCGGGCGGGGACCTGGTTTCTCGGACGCGGGCCTCGGACAGGGTCTCGGGCGCGGGCCTGGTTTTCTTGGCCAGAACTGTTTGGCGATCCTTTTTAGCCTTAAGAACCCCATTTTAGCTTGTTTTCTCTCTGAACATCAAAATACCCTGTAGATTAATAATGGAACTAACAAGCAAAAGTTAAATAGATAAAGTGTCTAATTTGGTGGGTTTAACTGAATTAATGAATCATATAAATATGGTCCATCAAATCACCCCACACTTTTAGTTGTTCGTCCCGAACAATGCTATTCGAGGGCTGAACACAAAATCCAAGTAAAAAAGGCTCTAAATATGAAGGTGAGAATGTGGGACTAGATTTATCCTATTTATGCACTACTTACTTGTTACCAATCTAAACCGTGCAAATACTTAGAAGAAACTTGATACTTGTACCTTCGAGCCGAGATGCAAATTAATTCGGATGATTCGGGAGATAGCCCTTTTCAGGCTCCTGAACTGCATTCTCGGGACCGACTCGCACTATTTGGTTTTCTAGTAGCTTTCTCTAGCACATGATTTGGTTCGGGTTTCAATGATCTGAGCTCTTTGATTTCCTTTTGATGAGGGACAGCTTTTGAAGTGATTTGGCCTTTGGCCTTCGATTTTGAGTTGGAGTTTCTTCACTTTTATTTCGGTTAAAACCTTCACAATTTTTTTTGGCCTTCGGCCTTTGATTTGCTTCTTCGAGCTTTGCTTCTTTGTGACTTGCTAGTCCATTTTCTCAACCTTTCTTTTGGAGGTCCAATCATCGCCCGAGAGCATATGGAAATACCTCCCCGCTCTTTCTCATCCTCGCCATTTCGCGCGGGTCAAGATGAGGGTCGCTCATCTGTTTTCCCCGCTACTAGGACTAGAGATAGGATGGTTTGATTCCCGTCCCGCCTCTTGCATAAATGCTGCACGGCGGAGATGACTATAATCTTTACTGAAACCCGAAGTGCAGCCTCCACTGACTTCGTAAACCATATAGCAAAATTCAATCCTTCGAATGCTTGCCAAGCCACTCTAGGGCATTTTATATCAACTCCACATCCCCTGTATATCTCAGCACAAAGGGACAAATGAGAAGTTACATCATAAGTCTTTAAACAGTTGAGATTTCACAAGGTAAATGCTTGAATTTAGATCTATCTTTTTCACATTCTCAAGTTCATATTTTCAAAAAGATAATATTAAGGGAAAAGGAAAAAAGAAAGCATGTTAAACTATTATGTGCAAAGGCAGTTCTCACCCCACACTTTTGAACGAAGGCGTGCCTCACAGCACGACTTAGTTCAAAAGCTGATTGCAAGCAAATATATACAGGAAAGGTAATGGGTGAGTACGACTTAAGGCAAAAACTAAATGACATAAATTGAATGACTGAAAATAAGATAAGTGTCGGGTTACCTCCCGACCAGTGTATTTGTTTAACGTCGTTAGCTCGACGATACCTCACTTAAGAGGGATCTGGGTCCCATGGGTGGCTCAGGTCAAATTTTGCCGCGGTGACAAGCACTGCCTTGTCGCGAGGCAATGTCTGTACAAAATAAATTTATAAGTCCGCTACTCGTTACTCTACTATTGGGTAGTAAAGCGGTAAGTAGGGGTCGAACCCAAGGGAATTAGTGGATAGTTGTTCTTTCGAAAATGGAAAGTAAGACAGTTGGGGGTTGGTTGTGATTTTAGTACTGAAAGTAACGTGGGTTGGTTGTGATTTTAGTACTGAAAAGTAAATGACTGAAAGTAAAGAAAGTAAATACGGAACTGAAAGTAAATACTAAAAAGTAAAGTGCTTGAAGGACAAGACTTGCTGAAAGTAAGTGCGTAAAAGTAAAGTGCTTGAAGGACAAGACTTGCGGAAAGTAAAGTGCTTGAAGGACAAGACTTGCGGAAAGTAAATGCTTGAAGGACAAGACTTGCAGAAAGTAAGCGCTTGAAGGACAAGACTTGCAGAAAGTAAGCAGTTGATATGGGACTGAAAGTAAAATGACAGGTGATGTTTTAATTAAAGGAAAGGATTCGGTTTTAGGGGCCTTCTATCATAAATCTTTTTATCATCGACCTTTAATGATCATACTAAATGTTTAAAGATGTATCAAGGCTGTTTCTAGCACATGACTTGCCACATCGTTTAGAACACTTGTTCTATTTGGGCTAATTCCTCCTTTCGAAGTATCTTAGCTTATGTGCATCCATTTGATCAATCATTTCCGATCAACCAAATGGTGTTTTAAAGAGGTTGAACTCCACAGTTAAGCTGTGCCCTTTCGAGCCTCCACTTAACCACGAAGGTTCACGAACCCATGGAAGAGCTTTGCTCTTTCGAGCATCCACTCAACCAATAGCGTTCTGACCTAATATATGGCACATAGAACAAGTTTTGAACACAAAGAGGCACTTAAGAGAAGGGTCTAAAACATTGTATGATACAAGCACACCCCTTCAACCGAATGAAGGGTTTAGCTACGAATATCCATAGAGGTGGATATCATAGCTAAGTGCTGAGTAAAGTAAAGGTTTTGAAAGACAGGAAAGTAAAAGTTTTTGGAAATCAAGACAAGGAAAGTAAAGAGGAGAATACTCAAGAACCAATAGGAGTAAACTCAAGAACAACGAAAAGTAAAGGAAATGCTTGAGTACTTCAAGAACCGACAAGAGTACTCAAGAACAAACTTGGAAATTCAATATCAAGTGGTGTGTTTACATAGATTGGCCCAAACTCTAGAGAGATAAGTAACAAGTGACTATGGATTTTTGCACACAAAATGGGATGATGAACTAAGGAGGAGAAGCTTGGTATTTATAGGCAAGGAGGAGGGAGGAGGAGCCAACACATGGCAAGAGGGGAGAGGGGGAGGAGATAGCCGCCGGCCATAGGTGGCAAGGCTCAAAAGCCGCCGGCCATGTGGCTTCTCCACATGCAAAGCCACCGGCCTAGGTGGAGGGGAGGAGAGTGTGAGTGGATTGTGATCTTTTGCTCCAAAAGCCATCGGTTGCCTCCCAACTCCGGTTACACTTTGGTTGCCCTTTGGTTGCTCTTTGGTTGCTTCTTAGTTGACATCAAAAGGTGAGGAACTTAGACTTGGCATTTCACTTGTGTTCTTGATCTTTGTTGGAATAAGTCATTGGGACTTAGTTGTGTCTTGATCGGAGTATTGTCGGAGTATGGCCAGTTCTGACTCGTAATCCACTTTTAGCGTTAAGAACTCCATTTTAGCTAGTTTCATCTTTACTCCTTGAAATAGCCTGTAGAACAAAAGTGAAACTAACAAGTAAAAGTTGTCAAGATAAAGCGTCTAATTTGGTGGGTTTAACTTTCTTAATGAATCATATAAATATGGTCCATCAGATCACCCCACACTTTTAGTTGTTTGTCCCGAACAATGCTATTTAAGAGATGCGCACACAATCCAAGTAAACACTTCAAATAAGAAAGTGAGAATGTGGGACTAGATTTATCCTATTCATGCATTACTTACTTATTACCAAACTAAACCGTGTAAATACAAAGAAGAAACTTGATACCTTCGAGCTGAGATGCAATTTAATTCGGATGTTTCGGGAGATAGCCCTTTTCAGGCTCCTGGACTGCATTCTCTGGACCGACTCGCACTATGTGGTTAACTTGTCGCTTTCTCTAGCACATGATTTGGTTCGGGTTTCACTGAGTTGAGCACTTTGATTTCCTTATGGTGAGGGACAGCTTTTGAAGTGATTTGGCCTTTGACCTTTGATGTAGAATTTGGAGTTTCTTCACTTTTGTTCGGTTAAAACCTTCACATACTTTGGATTTTGGCCTTTGATTAGCTTCTTCGAGCTTTTGCTTCTTTGTGACTTGCTAGTCCATTTTCTCAACCTTTCTTTGGGAGGTCCAATCATCGCCCGAGAGCATATGGAAATACCTCCCCGCTCTTTCTCATCCTCGCCGTTTTGCGCGGGTCAAGATGAGGGTCGCTCATCTATTTTCTCAGCTACTTGGGCTAGAGATAGGACGGTTTGATTCCCGTCCCGCCTCTTTGCATAAACACTGCACGGCGGAGATGACTCTGATCTTCTTTGAAACCTGAAGTGCATCCTCCACTGACTTCGTAAACCATATAGTAAAATTCAGTCCTTCGATTGCTTGCCAAGCCTCTCTAAATCAATTTATATCAACTCCACATCCCCTGTATATCTCAACACAAAGGGAAAAATGAGAAGTTACATCCTAAGTTTTTATACAGTTGAGATTTCACAAGGTAAATGCATGAATTCGGATCTATCTTTTTCACATTCTCAAGTTCATATTTTCAAAAAGATAATATTAAGGGAAAAGGAAAAAAGAAAGCATGTTAAACTATTATGTGCAAAGGCAGTTCTCACCCCACACTTTTGAACGAAGGCGTGCCTCACAGTACGACTTAGTTCAAAAGCTGATTGCAAGCAAATATATACAGGAAAGGTAATGGGTGAGTATGACTTAAGGCAAAAACTAAATGACATAAATTGAATGACTGAAAATAAGATAAGTGTCGGGTTACCTCCCGACCAGTGTATTTGTTTAACGTCGTTAGCTCGACGATACCTCACTTAAGAGGGATCTGGGTCCCATGGGTGGCTCAGGTCAAATTTTGCCGTGGTGAAAAGCACTACCTTGTCGCGAGGCAATGTCTGTACAAAATAAATTTATAAGTCCGCTACTCGTTACTCTACTATTGGGTAGTAAAGCGGTAAGTAGGGGTCGAACCCAAGGGAATTAGTGGATAGTTGTTCTTTCGAAAATGGAAATTAAGACTGTTGGGGGTTGGTTGTGATTTTAGTACTAAAAGTAACGTGGGTTGGTTGTGATTTTAGTACTGAAAAGTAAATGACTGAAAGTAAAGAAAGTAAATACGGAACTGAAAGTAAATACTAAAAAGTAAAGTGCTTAAAGGACAAGACTTGCTGAAAGTAAGTGCGTAAAAGTAAAGTGCTTGAAGGACAAGACTTGCGGAAAGTAAAGTGCTTGAAGGACAAGACTTGCGGAAAGTAAATGCTTGAAGGACAAGACTTGCAGAAAGTAAGCGCTTGAAGGACAAGACTTGCAGAAAGTAAGCAGTTTATATGGGACTGAAAGTAAAATGACAGGTGATGTTTTAATTAAAGGAAAGGATTCGGTTTTAGGGGCCTTCTATCATAAATCTGTTTATCATCGACCTCTAATGATCATACTAAGTGTTTAAAGATGTATCAAGGCTATTTCTAGCACATGACTTGCCACATCGTTTAGAACACTTGTTCTATTTGGGCTAATTCCTCCTTTCGAAGTATCTTAGCTTATGTGCATCCATTTGATCAATCATTTCCGATCAACCAAATGGTGTTTTAAAGAGGTTGAACTCCACAGTTAAGCTGTGACCTTTCGAGCCTCCACTTAACCACGAAGGTTCACGAACCCATGGAAGAGCTTTGCTCTTTCGAGCATCCACTCAACCAATAGCGTTCTGACCTAATATATGGCACATAGAACAAGTTTTGAACACAAAGAGGCACTTAAGAGAAGGGTCTAAAACATTGTATGATACAAGCACACCCCTTCAACCGAATGAAGGGTTTAGCTACGAATATCCATAGAGGTGGATATCATAGCTAAGTGCTGAGTAAAGTAAAGGTTTTGAAAGACAGGAAAGTAAAAGTTTTTGGAAATCAAGACAAGGAAAGTAAAGAGGAGAATACTCAAGAACCAACAGGAGTAAACTCAAGAACAACGAAAAGTAAAGGAAATGCTTGAGTACTTCAAGAACCGACAAGAGTACTCAAGAACAAACTTGGAAATTCAATATCAAGTGGTGTGTTTACATAGATTGGCCCAAACTCTAGAGAGAAAAGTAACAAGTGACTATGGATTTTTGCACACAAAATGGGATGATGAACTAAGGAGGAGAAGCTTGGTATTTATAGGCAAGGAGGAGGGAGGAGGAGCCAACACATGGCAAGAGGGGTGAGGGGGAGGAGATAGCAGATAGCCGCCGGCCATAGGTGGCAAGGCTCAAAAGCCGCCGGCCATGTGGCTTCTCCACATGCAAAGCCGCCGGCCTAGGTGGAGGGGAGGAGAGTGTGAGTGGATTGTGATCTTTTGCTCCAAAAGCCATCGGTTGCCTCCCAACTCCGGTTACACTTTGGTTGCCCTTTGGTTGCTCTTTGGTTGCTTCTTAGTTGACATCAAAAGGTGAGGAACTTAGACTTGGCATTTCACTTGTGTTCTTGATCTTTGTTGGAATAAGTCATTGGGACTTAGTTGTGTCTTGATCGGAGTATTGTCGGAGTATGGCCAGTTCTGACTTGTAATCCACTTTTAGCGTTAAGAACTCCATTTTATCTAGTTTCATCTTTACTCCTTGAAATAGCCTGTAGAACAAAAGTGAACTAACAAGTAAAAGTTATCAAGATAAAGCGTCTAATTTGGTGGGTTTAACTGTCTTAATGAATCATATAAATATGGTCCATCAGATCACCCCACACTTTCAGTTGTTCGTCCCGAACAATGCTATTTAAGAGATGCGCACACAATCCAAGTAAACACTTCAAATAAAAAAGTGAGAATGTGGGACTAGATTTATCCTATTCATGCATTACTTATTTATTACCAAACTAAACCGTGTAAATACTTAGAAGAAACTTGATACTTGTACCTTCGAGCTGAGATGCAATTTAATTCGGATGTTTCGGGAGATAGCCCTTTTCAGGCTCCTGGACTGCATTCTCTGGACCGACTCGCACTATATGGTTAACTTGTCGCTTTCTCTAGCACATGATTCAGTTCGGGTTTCACTGAGTTGAGCACTTTGATTTCCTTATGGTGAGGGACAGCTTTTGAAGTGATTTGGTCTTTGACCTTTGATGTAGAATTTGGAGTTTCTTCACTTTTGTTCGGTTAAAACCTTCACATACTTTGGCTTTTGACCTTTGATTAGCTTCTTCGAGCTTTTGCTTCTTTGTGACTTGCTAGTCCATTTTCTCAACCTTTCTTTGGGAGGTCCAATCATCGCCCGAGAGCATATGGAAATACCTCCCCGCTCTTTCTCATCCTCGCCGTTTCGCGCGGGTCAAGATGAGGGTCGCTCATCTATTTTCTCGGCTACTTGGGCTAGAGATAGGACGGTTTGATTCCCGTCCCGCCTCTTTGCATAAACACTGCACGGCGGAGATGACTCTGATCTTCTTTGAAACCTGAAGTGCATCCTCCACTGACTTCGTAAACCATATAGTGAAATTCAGTCCTTCGATTGCTTGCCAAGCCTCTCTAGGGCAATTTATATCAACTCCACATCCCCTGTATATCTCAACACAAAGGGACAAATGAGAAGTTACATCCTAAGTTTTTATAAAGTTGAGATTTCACAAGGTAAATGCATGAATTCGGATCTATCTTTTTCACATTCTCAAGTTCATATTTTCAAAAAGATAATATTAAGGGAAAAGGAAAAAAGAAAGCATGTCAATTAACTATGTACAAAGGTGGTTCTCACCCCACACTTTTGAACGAAGGCGTGCCTCACAACACGACTTAGTTCAAAAGTCATGCAAGCAAATATATACAGGAAATGTGAGAATGACTTAAGGAAAAAAACTAAATGACAGAAATTAAATGACTGAAAGTAAGATAGGTGTCGGGTTACCTCCCGACCAGTGCATTTGTTTAACGTCGTTAGCTCGACAGTACCTCATTCCTAGATCATAAGGTGGGATCCCATGGATGGCTCAGGTCGTAGTGTTGTGGAGCGCCTACTTTCATTCTTGCCTTGACTTTCCCCGATTTCTTGTGAGATGATGTGCTCGGGTCAGGACTCCTTTGTTTCGGTGGTTTTTCTTACCATTGTGTCTGCGAAGGCAAGGGACCTTTGACCATAGCTGCTGGTCTCGCTACTCGTACAGTCTCTCTTGGCAGGTCAGAAATTTGTGTACTGACATCCGAGATAGGCACAATGTCTAGCGGTTTCCTTGTACTTGGGCGGCCATCATAATCATCAATGTAGAAATCTGAAATTTTGCCGCCAAATGTAAGTGATAACAAGCCCTTGCCCATGTCGATCCATGCCTTGGTGGCGAAGAGAAAAGGCCGTCCCAATATAAGCGTTGGAGGGTCGTCTTCGCTGGTCTCTCCCGTTTGTATTACATAAAAGTCTGCAGCAACGACGAGCTCTCCCACATGGAGTATTAGATCTTCAAGCACTCCAACCGGTCGGATACACGATTTATCTCCCAACTCGATATTTGACCTTGGTGGTTTCAATGGGCCAAGCCCTAATAAGTAATATAAAGAGTAAGGCATGGCATTGACGGCAGCCCCAAGATCGATTAGGCACTTGTGAATTGAGTTTCACCAATACCACAGGTAATTGTGAAGGCCCCCGGGTCCTTATCCCTTTCCGGTTGTGACTCCTGATCTGAAGTGAGGGATCTTTCCATTATCGGGCCATTCTGCTCATCCTTTGGCTCTGGATTTGTATGATCGGGCCCTTTTAACTCCTGATCTTTAACGGAGCCCACCACACTGTCGTTAAGGTGCGGTGTTCTCTGTACAAAAGATAATTTATATTCCACTACTCGTGACCTTACTACTGGGTAGCAAGTGGTAAGTAGGGGTCGAACCCAAGGGAATTAGGGGGATAGTCGTTCTTTGAGGGATTTGTACAGTGAGGGAGAGTGTTTTAGGTTGATTGAGGTTTTAGTGTGGAAAAGTAAGTGATTGGTTGGTTGGTTTTGGTTTTTAGGGCGGAAAAGTAAATGACAGAAAATGTAAATACTGAAAATAAAAGCGAAGACTTACAGCAGGTGATGCGTGATTGGCAAGTCCTCCGGAAGGTGAGCAGTTGATAGAGCAGTTTATACTAAGAAAGTAAATGCGAGGGGTTTTTTAAATCTAAGGAAACCATTCGGTTTCTGGGGCCTTGTATCATAGCCTGTTTATCATTGACCTTTAGTGATCCTTCTAAGTATTCAAACGTGTATCAAGGCCATTCCAAGCACTCGATTTGCACACACTGTCTAGCCCATTTCAAGGTCGTAGAGCACTTGTTCTATTTAGACTAATACCCCATTCCAAGTTATATTAGCCTATGTGCATCCATTTGGTCAGTCATTCCCGAGCAACCAAATGGTGTTTGAGAGAGGTCAAACTCCTCAGATATGCTTTGCCATTCCAAGCATCCACTTACCCGAGTATATTTACGAACTTCCACGGAAGAGCTTTGCCATTCCAAGCATCCACTCAACCTTGGAAGTTCTGACCTAATATATGGCACATAGAACAAGTTTTGAATACAAAGAAAAAGCACTAAAGTATAGGCTAAAACATTTTATAATACAAGTACACCCCTTCAACCGAATGAAGAGTTTAGCTACGAATATCCATAGAGGTGGATACCATAGCTAAGTACTTACAGTTTTTGAAAGACAGTAAGTAAGGGAAAGGGATGAGTACTTCAAGAACCGACAAGAGTACTCGAGAATAAAGAAAAGCTTGAGTACTCAAGAACCAACAGGAGTACTCAAGACCGAACTATAATACTCAAGAACCAACAGGAGTATTATATATTAAAAACCAAACTTACAAATGCCAAACTTTCTAGAGAGAGAAGTGTTTATGATTTTGAGGATGATACAAATGAGAGGAGAATGGCTTGTATTTATATCCAAAAGGGGAGGAGATGTGTGGAGGAGAAGCCACCACATGGCAAGCTTTCCATGGAGGAGGAGGAGCCTCCCAAAGCCGCCGGTTGGAGGTCACCATGGAGGAGAGCTTGGTGGCTTTGGTCACTTCCTCCCCAAAGCCGCCGGTCATGGAGGATAAGGATGAGTTTTGTGTGAGTTTTGTGATGTTTTCACAAAACTATCTGTGTATTTCAGCCCCGGACTGACTTTGGTTGTTCCTCGGTTGGATTTGTATTGAGTGATTCCACGTCAGGATCTTGAGATTTCTTCATTCAGCGTCTGATCATGACCTTGGACTGACTCGTAATATATTTTCAGCGTAAAATCCTCTCCTTAGCGTGTATTCTCTCTAGTCTCTAAAATGCCCTGTAGATAAATATCGGAACTAACAAGCAAAAGTTAAATAGACAAACAGTCTAATTTAGTGGGTTTAACTGTGTTTTTGATTCGTATAATTATGGTCCATCAGATCACCCCACACTTTTAGTTGTTCGTCCCGAACAATGCTATTAAAGGGTGGCACTAAGTAAGCTTTTAAAATATGAAAGTTAGACTGTGGGTCTCGATTTATCCTAATTCATGCATTACTTACTTATTACCAAATTGAACTGTGTAAATAAATAGAAGAAACTTGATACTTGTACCTTCGTGCCGAGATGCAAATTATTTTGGATGTTTTGGGAGATAGCCCTTTTTAGGCTCCTGGACTGCATTCTCGGGACCGTCTCGTACTATATGGTTTTCTTGTAGCTTTCTCTAGCACGTGATTCGGTTCGGGTTTCAATGGTTTTGTCTTTGATTTTCTTTTGGCGAGGGACAGCTTTTGTAGTGAATCGGCCTTTGGCCTTTGATTTGACTCTTTGAGTACTTCACTTTTTGTTCGGTTAAAACCTTCCCAATTTTGGGCCTTTGGCCTCTTGATTTCCTTCTTTGAGCTTTTTGCGTCTTTGTGACTTGATAGTCCATTTTCTCAAGCCTTTTTGGGAGGTCCAATCATTGCCCGCGAGCATATGGAAATACCTCCCCGCTCCTCTCATCCTTGCCGTTTCGCGTGGGTCAAGATGAGGGTCGCTCATCTATTTTCTCGGCTACTTTGACTAGAGATAGGATGGTCTGATTCCCGTCCTCGCCTTTTTTCTTTTTGCATAAACACTGCATGGCGGAGATGACTTCAATCTTCTCTGAAACCCGAAGTGCAGCCTCCACTGACTTCGAAAACCATATAGCTTGATTCGATCCTTCGAGTGCTTGCCAAGCCTCTCTAGGGCAGTTTATGTCAACTCCACATCCCTAGTTTATCTCAGCACAAAGGGACAAATGAGAAGTTACATTCTAAGTTTTTAAATAGTTGAATTTTCACAAGGTTAATGCATGAATTATGATCTATCTTTTTCACATTCTCAAGTTCATATTTTCAAAAAGATAAAATTAAGGAAAAAAGAAAACATGTTTATGTACACAGATGGTTCTCACCCCACACTTTTGAACGAAGGCGTGCCTTTCAGCAAGACTTAGTTCAAAAGCCATGCAAGCAGACAATTATAAGAAGGAAATGACATTAAGGAAGAGGGAAGAACAGAACTCCCTTTATTGTGTCGAATGACATGGATCGAGGCTGGATAATCGAGGGAGTTCGGCTGGGGCCTTGAACTCTTGGCGTAGGCCTGGCTGGCTTAATGTTGCACCCAAGTCCGATTCCTGAAAGTCATTTCGTTCTATGCACCAAGTGGGTGAGAGCGACTTATTGGAAAAAACTAAATGACAGAAAATAAAAGTACTGAAAGTAAGACAGGTGTCGGGTTACCTCGCGACCAGTGCCTTTGTTTAACGTTGTTGGCTCGACAGTACCTCATTCTTGGATCACTGGTTTGGATCCCGTGTTGAATCTGGCCTTGACTCTTCCTGATTTCTTGCTTGGGTTAGAACCCCATGGTTTTGGTGTTTTTTCTTTCCATTGCTTTTGAGAAGGCAGGGGACCTTTGACCATAGCTGCTGGTCTTGTTACTCTTTCGGTCTCCTTCGGCAGGTCAGAAATTTGTGTACCGTGATCTGAGATAGGTATAATGTGTGGCGTTTTCTTTGTATCCGTGCGGCTATTATTAATGTAGAAATTTGCAATTTTGCCGCCGAACTTAAGCGATAATGAGCCCTTGCCCACATCGATCCTTGCTTTAGTAGCGTAGAGGAATGGTCGTCCCAATATTATTGTTGGAGGGTCGTCTTCGCTGGCCTCTCCCGTTTGTATTACATAAAAGTGTACGGCAATGACGAGCTCTCCCACATGGAGTATTACATCTTCCAGCACTCCAACCGGACGGATGCACGATTTATCTCCTAGCTCGATATTTGACCTGGGTGGTTTTAATGGACCAAGTCCTAATAAGTAATATAAGGAGGAGGGCATGGCGTTGACAGCAGCTCCAAGATCGACTAAGCACTTATGAATCTGTGCTTCACCAATACCGCAGGTGACTGTGAAGGCCCCTGGGTCTTTATCTCTTTCCGGTTGTGGCTCACGATCTGAAGTGAGGGCTCTTTCTATTGTCGGGCCATTCTGCCCGTTCCTTGGCTTAGGATTTGTATAATAGGACCCCTTAATATTTTGCTTCGGAGCATAAATATTAGTTGGAGAGTCCCACTTTAATTCGTTATTGTCATCCCATCCAGGTGCTGGTATGTCGGAGTGTATGATCGGTGGTGGTGTTATGCAAACGGTGAATGCATACCGTCCATTGTCAGCATGCGTAACCCATGTTTTGCCATCATTGGGTCGGTCTTCCTCTTGGTTCCAATCAGGATGACGCCTCCGGGTGAAGTGCTTGTTCGTAAGTTTGTACGTTGGGGATCGTGCTACTTCTCCCAGTGTCGTCTTTTCATTTGACCTCTTTATCATGCTAAGATTCGCCTTTGGGTTTTGGATGGGTTGTGAAGGAAGTCTGCCAAGCGCATTAGTGAGTGTTGACATTGCGGTGGCGAGCTGGGACATTTGTTTGGTTAATTCTGAAATTGCCCCGTCAGTTTTCGCCAGGTATTGGTGTAACAAAGTACCCAATTGATTTATGCTTCCTGCGAGCTCCTTCATCGTGTCATCAAGCGACTTGGTTGGTTCTTACTGATTATGCTGGTCGGTTTGGTACTGATTGGGTCCTCTTTGCTGATATTGGCCTGCTGATGGAGCGTTCTGGTTATACTGACGGTGGGGAGGTTGGTAGAATGACTGAGGTAGTTGAGGAACAGCTGGTTGTGCTTCCTTCTGAGGATAGTTGTTGTTACGCCAGCTTGGGTTGGTTGCTTGACCATACTGTCTGTTTTGTCCGGCTCTGTCATTGCTGTTGTTGTTGTATCCTTGGTATCCTCCCACTGCATTCACTTCTGCCAGTTCCTCTTCTATTAATGTCAGGCATGCAACAGTTTTGTGGTCCGTAGAACCACAAAATTCGCAAGGCTTAAGTGGAACTGGTTGTCTTCGTAGCAACTGAATCATCATCTCCTTCAATTGTTTCATTTCTTCTAGCATGGAGTTCATCGGTGTTTCAGCTTTTGCCACATTCCTTGTTCGGGAAAATTCTTCCTGACGAGTCGTCTCTTCTCTAAATCGGGCATTTTCAGCAACGTTGGTGATGAGATCCCTTATGCCACTTAATGATAGATTCATCATGGATCCTCCAGCTGAGGCATCCAGGAGCATTTTGTCTAAGGGTCTTAATCCATCAATGAGATACTCGGCGGTGAGTTTCTCGGGCAGTCCAAGGGTACAACAGCTTCTCTCCAGGCGGTTGAACTTTTCCAGGTAATCGTACATGGTTTCATTGGGTCCTTGCTTGATGTCTTGTAGTTGCCTCCGTACTTGCATCGCCCATCCTGCCGGGTAATATTTGTCTAGGAATTTCTTTTGCATCTGAGCCCATGATCTGATGCTATCGGAAGTCAATGAAAGGAACCAATCGTTTGCCGTGTCAATGAGGGAAAAATAGAACGCCTTCAACTTGAAGTCGTCTACGTTTATGCCATTTGGTTTTAAGTTCTGGCAAATACCATGTAAGCGTTGGAGATGAGTCATTGCTGATTCTCCACGTGTTCCTGAGAATTTCGGTAAGTTGTGGGCCACTGAAGTGTTGATGATGACATTTTCCAGTTCAGGGCCTTCGTGAATGCACCATGGCTGGTTTCTGAAATACGATGCTGAGAGTTCTCCCATAGTAGGTTCGCGGAAATTGTTGTTATCCCCGTAGTAGTTATCGAAAGCGGTTTCTCGTCTCGGCACTTGTCGAGGTTGAGGGGGTGGTGGATATCTAGGAGGTTGTACTGGACCAGCTGCATTTTGGTCCTCGGGTGGTCCTTGGTTTCTTCGGGCGGCCTCCCTATCACGAGCTCTTCTATCTCGGATGATCTGTTCCGGATCGTCGACAAATGGAAGTGGCACCTCATCATTTCGATCGTACAGGTTTATTTCTTCGTCATCCTGGTAGTCATGGTAGCTTCCTTCGCGAGACATGGTTGTTTCGAAGCGAGTATCGATTTAAAGAACTTTATCCGATTAATTAGCTAATTCCCCGGCAACGGCGCCAGTTTTGACGGAGCCCACCACACTGTCGTTAAGGTGCGGTGTTCTCTGTGCAAAAGCTAATTTATATTCCTCTACTCGTGACCTTACTACTGGGTAGCAAGTGGCAAGTAGGAGTCGAACCTAAGGGAATTAGGGGGATAGTCGTTCTTTGAGGGATTTGTACAGCGAGGGAGCGTGTTTTAGGTTGATTGAGGTTCTAGTGTGGAAAAGTAAGTGATTGGTTGGTTGGTTTTGGTTTTTAGTGCGGAAAAGTAAATGACAGAAAATGTAAATACTGAAAATAAAAGCGAAGACTTACAGCGGGTGATGCGTGATTGGCAAGTCCTCCGGAAGGTGAGCAGTTGATAGAGCAGTTTATACTAAGAAAGTAAATGCGAGGGGTTTTTTAAATCTAAGGAAAGCATTTGGTTTCTGGGGCCTTGTATCATAGCCTGTTTATCATTGACCTTTAGTGATCCTTCTAAGTATTCAAACGTGTATCAAGGCCATTCCAAGCACTCGATTTGCACACACTGTCTAGCCCATTTCAAGGTCGTAGAGCACTTGTTCTATTTAGACTAATACCCCATTCCAAGGTATATTAGCCTATGTGCATCCATTTGGTCAGTCATTCCCGAGCAACCAAATGGTGTTTGAGAGAGGTCAAACTCATCAGATAAGCTTTGCCATTCCAAGCATCCACTTACCCGAGTATGTTTACGAACTTCCACGGAAGAGCTTTGCCATTCCAAGCATCCACTCAACCTTTGAAGTTCTGACCTAATATATGGCACATAAAACAAGTTTTGAATACAAAGAAAAAGCACTAAAGTATAGTCTAAAACATTTTATAATACAAGTACACCCCTTCAACCGAATGAAGAGTTTAGCTACGAATATCCATAGAGGTGGATACCATAGCTAAGTACTTACAGTTTTTGAAAGACAGTAAGTAAGGGAAAGGGTTGAGTACTTCAAGAACGGACAAGAGTACTCGAGAATAAAGAAAAGCTCGAGTACTCAAGAACCAACAGGAGTACTCAAGACCGAACTATAATACTCAAGAACCAACAGGAGTATTATATATTAAAAACCAAACTTACAATTGCCAAACTTTCTAGAGAGAGAAGTGTTTATGATTTTGAGGATGATACAAATGAGAGGAGAATGGCTTGTATTTATAGCCAAAAGGGGAGGAGATGTGTGGAGGAGAAGCCACCACATGTCAAGCTTTCCATGGAGGAGGAGGAGCCTCCCAAAGCCGCCGGTTGGAGGTCACCATGGAGGAGAGCTTGGTGGCTTTGGTCACTTCCTCCCCAAAGCCGCCGGTCATGGAGGATAAGGATGAGTTTTGTGTGAGTTTTGTGATGTTTTCACAAAACTATCGGTGTATTTCAGCCCCGGACTGACTTTGGTTGTTCCTCGGTTGGATTTGTATTGAGTGATTCCACGTCAGGATCTTAAGATTTCTTCATTCAGCGTCTGATCATGACCTTGGACTGACTCGTAATATATTTTCAGCGTAAAATTCTCTCCTTAGCGTGTATTCTCTCTAGTCTCTAAAATGCCATGTAGATAAATATCGGAACTAACAAGCAAAAGTTAAATAGACAAACAGTCTAATTTAGTGGGTTTAACTGTGTTTTTGATTCGTATAATTATGGTCCATCAATCTTCTAGGTAAATGTTTTGCTCCGATGCATAGATGTTAGTTGGGGAATCCCATCTAAGACCATCAGAGTCATTGTCATCCCAGCCAGATGTCGATATGTCAAATTGTGTAATCGGTGGAGGTGTCCTGCTAACCATGAATGCATAGCGTCCATTGTCAGCATGCGTGACCCACGTTCTGCCATCATTGGGTCGGTCTTCTTCTTGATTCCAATCAGGACGGTGCCTACGGGTGAAGTACTTGACCGTAGGTTTGTAAGTTGTGGATCGTGCTGTTCCTTACAGTGCTACCTCTATGTTTGACTTCCTTATCATGCTAACATTTGCCCTTGGGTTTTGGATTGTTTGTGAAGGGAGTCTGCCAGGTTCATTAGTGAGCGCGGACATTGCGGTGGCGAGCTGGGACATTTGTTTGGTCAAATCTGAAATTGCCCCGTCCGTTTTTGCATGGAATTGGTGTAGCGATGTACCCAATTGATTCAGGCTTCCTGCGAGTTCCTTCATTGTGTCTTCAAGCGATTTGTTTGGTCCTTGCTGATTGATCGGGTTGGCTTGGTACTGATTTTGTCCCTTCTGTTGATATTGGTTTGTCGGGTATTGATTTGGTCCTCTTTGCTGATATTGGCCTGCTGATGGAGCATTCTGGTTGTACTGCCGGTGGGGAGGTTGGTAGAATGACTGAGCTAATTGCGGTGCGGCTTGTTGTGTCTCTCTCGGAAGATGGTTGTCGTTCCGCCAGTTTGGACCGGTTGCTTGATTATACTGCCGGTTTGGTCCGGCTCTGTCGTTGCTATTGTTGTTGTTGTATCCTTGGTATCCTACCACTGCATTCACTTCTGCCGGTTCCTCTACTATCAATGTTGGGCATGCGTCAGTTTTATGGTCCATAGAACCACAAAACTCGCAAGGTTTTATCTGAGCTGGCTATCTTCGTAGGATCTGAACCATCATTTCCTTCATCTGTTTCATCTCCTCTGGCATAGAGTTCATCGGTGTTTCTTCAGCCTTTGCCACATTCTTTGTTCGGGAAAATTCTTCGTGCCGAGTTGTCTCTTCTCTGAATCGGGCATTTTCAGCAACGTCGGTGATGAGATTCCTTATGCCACTCAGTGATAGATTCATCATGGATCCTCCAGCTGAGGCATCATGAAGCATTTTGTCTAAGGGTCTTAATCCATCAATGAGGTACTCGATGATGAGTTTCTCGGGTAGTCCAAGGGTGCAGCAGCTTCTCTCCAGGCGATTGAATTTCTCCAGGTAATCGTACATGGTCTCATTGGGCCCCCGCTTGATGTCCTCCAGTTGCCTCCTTACTTGCATTGCCCTTCTTGCTGGGTAGTATTTGTCCAGGAATTTCTTCTGCATCTGAGCCCATGTTCTGATGCTACCGGAAGGTAATGAAAGGAACCAGTCGTTTGCCGAGTCAATGAGGGAAAAGTAGAACGCTTTTAACTTGAAGTCGTCTACGTTCACGCCATTGGGTTTTAGATTTTGGCAAATGCCGTGTAAGCGTTGGAGATGAGTCGTTGCTGATTCTCCACGGGTTCCTGAGAACTTGGGCAAGTTGTGGACCACTGATGTGTTGATGGCAATGTTTTCCAGTTCAGGGCCCTCGTAAATGCACCACGGCTGATTTCTGAAATCCGGTGCCGATAGTTCTCCCATAGTAGGTTCGCGGAAGTTGTTATCCCCATTGTAGTCATCAAAGACGGGTTCTCGCCTTGGCACTTTTCGAGGTGGGGGATGTCTAGGGGGTTGCACTGGACCAGCTTCATTTCGGTCCTCGGGTGGTCCTTGGTTTCTTCGAACGGCCTCCCTATTACGAGCTCTTTGGTTTCTGATGAGTTGTTCCTGATCGTCAATAAATGGAGGCGGTGCCTCATTGTTTCGATCGTACAAGTTCATCTCGTCGTCATCCTGATAGTCATGGTGGCTTCCTGCACGAGACATAGTTATGCAGAAGCGAGTTCTAAATTTAAAAGAAAAAAGAAAGAACAATTATCCTATTGTTAACTCTAATTCCCCGGTAACGGCGCCAATTTGACAAGCACTGCCTTGTCGCGAGGCAATGTCTGTACAAAATAAATTTATAAGTCCGCTACTCGTTACTCTCCTATTGGGTAGTAAAGCGGTAAGTAGGGGTCGAACCCAAGGGAATTAGTGGATAGTTGTTCTTTCGAAAATGGAAAATAAGACAGTTGGGGGTTGGTTGTGATTTTAGTACTGAAAGTAACGTGGGTTGGTTGTGATTTTAGTACTGAAAAGTAAATGACTGAAAGTAAAGAAAGTAAATACGGAACTGAAAGTAAATACTGAAAAGTAAAGTGCTTGAAGGACAAGACTTGCTGAAAGTAAGTGCGTAAAAGTAAAGTGCTTGAAGGACAAGACTTGCGGAAAGTAAAGTGATTGAAGGACAAGACTTGCGGAAAGTAAATGCTTGAAGGACAAGACTTGCAGAAAGTAAGCGCTTGAAGGACAAGACTTGCAGAAAGTAAGCAGTTGATATGGGACTGAAAGTAAAATGACAGGCGATGTTTTAATTAAAGGAAAGGATTCGGTTTTAAGGGCCTTGTATCATAAATCAGTTTATCATCGACCTCTAATGACTATACTAAGTGTTTAAAGATGTATCAAGGCTATGTCTAGCACATGACTTGCCACATCGTTTAGAACACTTGTTCTATTTGGGCTAATTCCTCCTTTCGAAGTATCTTAGCTTATGTGCATCCATTTGATCAATCATTTCCGATCAACCAAATGGTGTTTTAAAAAGGTTGAACTCCACAGTTAAGCTGTGCCCTTTCGAGCCTCCACTTAACCACGAAGGTTCACGTACCCATGGAAGAGCTTTGCTCTTTCGAGCATCCACTCAACCAATAGCGTTCTGACCTAATATATGGCACATAGAACAAGTTTCGAACACAAAGAGGCACTTAAGAGAAGGGTCTAAAACATTGTATGATACAAGCACACCCCTTCAACTGAATGAAGGGTTTAGCTACGAATATCCATAGAGGTGGATATCATAGCTAAGTGCTGAGTAAAGTAAAGGTTTTGAAAGACAGGAAAGTAAAGGTTTTTGGAAATCAAGACAAGGAAAGTAAATAGGAGAATACTCAAGAACCAACAGGAGTAAACTCAAGAACATTGAAAAGTAAAGGAAATGTTTGAGTACTTCAAGAACCGACAAGAGTACTCAAGAACAAACTTGTAGCTTCAATATCAAGTGGTGTGTTTACATGGATTGTGCCCAAACTCTAGAGAGATAAGTAACAAGTGACTACGGATTTTTGCACACAAAATGGGATGATGAACTAAGGAGGAGAAGCTTGGTATTTATAGGCAAGGGGGAGGGAGGAGGAGCCAACACATGGCAAGAGGGGAGAGGGGGAGGAGATAGCCGCCGGCCATAGGTGGCAAGGCTCAAAAGCCGCCGGCCATGTGGCTTCTCCACATGCAAAGCCGCCGGCCTAGGTGGAGGGGAGGAGAGTGTGAGTGGATTGTGATCTTTTGCTCCAAAAGCCATCGGTTGCCTCCCAACTCCGGTTACACTTTGGTTGCTCTTTGGTTGCTCTCTGGTTGCTTCTTAGTTGACATCAAAAGGTGAGGAACTTAGACTTGGCATTTCACTTGTGTTCTTGATCTTTGTTGGAATAAGTCATTGGGACTTAGTTGTGTCTTGATCGGAGTATTGTCGGAGTATGGCCAGTTCTGACTTGTAATCCACTTTTAGCGTTAAGAACTCCATTTTAGCTCGTTTCATCTTTACTCCTTGAAATAGCCTGTAGAACAAAAGTGAAACTAACAAGTAAAAGTTGTCAAGATAAAGCGTCTAATTTGGTGGGTTTAACTGTCTTAATGAATCATATAAATATGGTCCATCACGCGGCTCCTGCATTGATTCTTGCCTTGACTCTCCCCGAGTTCTTGTGGGATGATGTGCTCGGGTCAGGACTCCATTTTTCTGGTGGTTTTGTCTTCCTATTCTTCCGCTTCTTCCGATTCTTCCGAGAAGGTGAGGTTCTTTTGACCATAGCTGCTGGTTTAGTCACCCTCTTGGTCTCTCTTGGTTGGTCAGGAACTAGTGCGTTGAGATCAGATGTGTTCACGATGTCTGGTGGTTTCTTTGTATCCGTGCGGCTATTAGCATAGACGCAGAAGTTTGAATTTCTGCCACCAAATGCAAGTGACAATGAGCCCTTGCCCACGTCGATCCTTGCCCTTGTGGTGTAGAGAAATGGCCGTCCCAATATGACTGTTGGAGGGTCGTCCTCGCTGGACTTTCCGGTGTGTATCACATAAAAGTCCGTAGGAACGTTGAGTTTTCCCACACGGAGCATTAATTTTTCTAGCACTCCAACCGGAAGGACACTTGACTTGTCCCCTAACTCGAGGGATATCCTTGGTGGCTTCAATGGTCCAAGCCTCAATGAGCAGTATAGAGGGTAAGGTAAGATATTGACAGCGGCCCCAAGATCAATTAGGCAATGGTGAATTTGGGCTTTGCCGATTCCACAGGTGACTGTGAAGGCTCCTGGGTCCTTACCTTTTTCCAGTTGTACCTCCTGATTTCAAGTGAGGCGCTTCTCCGTTATCAGACCATTTTGCCCATTCCTTGGCTCCAACTCTTTTTCTTCTTCGTTCTTTTGGGTCGCAGGATCTTTGGAGGCAATGATTTTCATGGAGTAAGATGAGTCTTGAGCTCCGATTTTTTCGATTCCGAGGCCCGATCTAGGACCATTTGAGTCTAAGTCTTCATTGTCATCCCACCCAGATGCTGGTACGTTAAAGCGTGTGACTGGCGGTGGTGTCATGCTAACGGTGAATGCATAGCGTCCATTATCAGTATGCGTTACCCATGTTCTGCCATCAATGGGTCGGTCCTCTTCTTAATTCCAATCAGGACGGCACCTACGATTAAAGTGTTTGGCTATAGGTTTGTAAGTTGCTGGTCCTCGTTGTTGTTTTGCCAGTAGAGCTGCCGTTTGTGCTTCATTGAGTTTTTCTATGGCTATTAGTTCTCCGTATGTCTGGGCACATGTTTCGTCTTCCCACATCATACCAAGGAACTCTTCCTTATTTACTTCTGTAGCTGGTAGCGAGGGTCGTGTTGCTTCTTACAGCGCCTCCTTCATGTCTGACATCGTTACCATGCTAACATTTCCTTTTGGGTTTTGGACGGTTTGTGAAGGAAGTCGGCCAGGCTCATTAGTAAGGGCGGACATTGAGGTAGCGAGCTGAGACATTTGTTTCTCCAGGTCGGCTATTGCTCCATCATTTTTCGCTTGGTTTTGATGGACAGTAGCACTTAATTGATTCACGGTGCCCGACAATTGATTAATATTGCCCTGGAGCTCCTTCATCATGTCCTCAAGCCACTTTTTGGTCCTTGCTGATTACTCGGGCCTGCATGATATTGGTTTGTCCCTTCTGTTGATACTGACCTATTGGTGGGGCGTTCTGGTTGTACTGTCGGTGGGGAGGTTGGTAGAATGACTGAGCTAGTTGCGGTGCGGCTTGTTGTGTTTCTTTCTGAGGATAGATGTTGTTTCGCCAACTCGGGTTGGTTGCTTGACCATACTGTCGGCTTGGTCCGGCTTTGTCATTGTTGTTGTTGTTGTTGTACCCTTGGTTTCCTCCTACTGCATTTACTTCTGCCGGGTCCTCTACTAGTATTGTCGGGCATGCGTCAGTCTTGTGGTCCGTAGAACCACAAAATTCGCAAGGTATCACTTGAGCTGGCTGCCTCCGCAGGATCTGAATCATTATTTCCTTTATTTGTTTCATCTCCTCGGGAATGGAGTTTACTGACGTCTCGGCTCGTGCTACATTCTTTGTTCGGGAGAACTCATCTTGCCGAGTGGTCTCCTCTCTAAACTGAGCATTTTCAGCAACGTCAGTGATGAGTCGCCTTATGCCGCTCAATGATAGTCTCATCATGGACCCTCCAGCTGAAGCATCAAGGAGCTTTTTGTCTAAGGGAGTCAGTCCATCAATCAGGTACTTGATGATGAGCTTCTCGGGCACTTTAAGAGTGCAGCAGCTTCTTTCCAGGTGGTTGAATTTCTCCAGGTAGTCGTACATGGTTTCATTAGGTCCCCGCCTTATGTTCTGCAGTTGCCTCCTTACTTGCATCGCTCTTCCCGCTGGGTAGTATTTGTCCATAAATTTCTTTTGCATCTGAACCCATGTTCTGATGAGTCCTGAAGGCAATGAAAGGAACCAGTCGTTTGCCGAGTCAATGAGGGAAAAATAGAACGCCTCCAACTTGAAGTCGTCTATATTCACTCGATTGGGCTTTAGATTTTGGCAAATGCCATGTAAGCGTTGGAGATGAGTTGTCGCAGATTCTCCATGAGCTCCTGATAACTTGGGCAAGCTGTGGGCCACCGATGCGTTGATGGTAATGTTTTCCAGTTCAGGGCCCTCGTAAATGCACCACGGCTGATTTTCGAAATCTGGGGCATTAAGTTCTCCCATAGTAGGTTCGCGGAAGTTGTTGTCCCCATAGTAGTCATCAAAGACGGGTTCTCGCCTTGGCACTTGTCGAGGTTGAGGGGGTGGGGGATCTCTAGGGGGTTGTACTGGACCAGCTTCATTTCGGTCCTCGTGCAGGCCTTGGTTTCTCCGGATGGCCTCTCTTTCACGAGCTCTTTGGTTTCGGATGAGTTGCTCCGGATCGTCAATAAATGGAGGCGGCGCCTCAATATTTCGATCGTACAGGTTCATCTCATCGTCATCCTGATAGTCATGGTGGCTTCCTGCACGAGACATGGTTATGCAGAAGCGAGTTCGAAGAGAAAAAGAAAAAGAAAGAACAATTATCCGATTGATATTTTCTAATTCCCCGGCAACGGCGCCAATTTGACAGAGCCTTGTCGTGAGGCAATGTGCAAGATAAATTTATAAGTCCGCTACTCGTGACTTTACTATTGGGTAATAAAGCGGTAAGTAGGGGTCGAACCCAAGGGAATTAGTGGATAGTTGTTCTTTCGAAAATGGAAAGTAAGACAGTTGGGGGTTGGTTGTGATTTTAGTAATGAAAAGTAAATGACTGAAAGTAAAGAAAGTAAATACAGGACTGAAAGTAAAGAAAGTAAATACTGAAACTGAAAGTAAATACTGAAAAGTAAAGTGCTTGAAGGACAAGACTTGCTGAAAGTAAGTGCGTAAAAGTAAAGTGTTTGATGGACAAGGCTTGCTGAAAGTAAGTGCGTAAAAGTAAAGTGCTTGAAGGACAAGGCTTGCTGAAAGTAAGTGCGTAAAAGTAAAGTGCTTGAAGGACAAGGCTTGCTGAAAGTAAGTGCGTAAAAGTAAAGTGCTTGAAGGACAAGGCTTGCTGAAAGTAAGTGCGTAAAAGTAAAGTGCTTGAAGGACAAGGCTTGCTGAAAGTAAGTGCGTAAAAGTAAAGTGCTTGAAGGACAAGGCTTGCTGAAAGTAAGTGCATAAAAGTAAAGTGCTTGATGGACAAGGCTTGCTGAAAGTAAGTGCGTAAAAGTAAAGTGCTTGAAGGACAAGGCTTGCTGAAAGTAAGTGCGTAAAAGTAAAGTTACTGAATTTAAGCAGTTGATAGTGAGACTGAAAGTAAAGTGACAGGTGGTGAATTGATTAAGGGAAAGATTCGGTTTTAGGGGCCTTGTATCATAGTCCGTTTATCATCGACCTCTAATGATCATACTACGTGTTTAAAGATGTATCAAGGCTATTCCTAGCACTTGACTTGCCACACCATCTAGTCTTTTTCAAGACATAGAACTCTTGTTCTAATATGTGCATCCATTTGATCAATCATTCCTGATTAACCAAATGGTGTTTAAAAGAGATTGAACTCCACAGATAAGCTGTGCTCTTCCGAGCCTCCACTTATCCACGTATGTTCACGAACCCCATGGAAGAGCTTTGCTCTTCCGAGCATCCACTCAACCAATGGTGTTCTGACCTAATATATGGCACATAGAACAAGTTAAACATGAAGAGGCACTAAGAGAAGGGTCTAAAACATTTTATGATACAAGCAAACCCCTTCAACCGAATGAAGGGTTTAGCTACGAATATCCATAGAGGTGGATACCATAGCTAAGTGCTTGAAAAGTAAAGGTTTTCGAAAGATAAAAAGTAAAGTTTTTTGAAAGTAAAGACAAGGAAAAGCTTGAGCACTCAAGAACCAACAAGAGTGCTTCAAGAACAAGTAAACGAAAGACAAAGAAAAGCAAAAGAGGCTCTCGGTTTTGGAACAAGAGAGGCTCGGTTTTGGACAAAAAAGTAAAGAGAAAACAAGATCAAGAACACACTCAACTCAAGAACAAACTTGGAGCCTTCAATATCAAAGTGTTTACAAGATTTGTGGAATGGATTCTAGAGAGATTCAACAAAGAACAAAGGACTTGTGGTGTGAGACATTTTTCAAGGATGGGGTGATGTTGTATTTATAGGCAAGGGAGAGGAGGTTTAGAGGTGAGTGGAATGGGATATTTCCTCCCTCAACCGCCTCTAGTTGATCCTCAAGGCCGGTTGGAGCTTGGTTGCCCTCCGGTTGGTCTTTGGTTGAGCCAAGGGGGGATGCACTTGACTTGTGGATAGACTTGCATTAAAAATCCACTCAACTTGGCTAGCAAATATCCCAAGCCAACCGACTTTTCCATGGTTGCTCCTCAATTCCTCCGGTTTGAGCTTAGTTGGACCTCAAAGGGCAACCGAAGTGAATAGTATGGCCAACCGGACAAGAAGTAGTTTGGAATTGGTTGGAATTCGCCGGAGTGTGTCCGGAGCAACAAATGACCGGAGCATGGTGGTGGTTGGATGAGCTTGATCGGAGCATCACCGGAGGTTCACCGGAGCATGGCCGGAATCTGACCGGAGCTTTGGCCGGAGCTTCTTGGATTTTGGAGAGTGTATTCTGAATGAAAAAGTCATTCTAAGATGATCTCAAGAAGGATGCTAAGCCAAATTCTACCCGGAACATGGTTGAAATCCCAAAACGGTCGATATTGCCCTATTTTGGCCTTGATCGGGCTTTAGCTGGTTCCACTCGGGCGTTTTGTCTGGGAAGTGAGATTGTCCAGGTTGTTGGGCATTTAAAACATTTTGGTCGAGCCAGAATTGCCAGATTCCATGGTTTGGTCGAGCGACTTGGTTTCGGTGCCTATGCGCGCGGGGCCTTTGCTTTGGAATTGGGCCAACTGCCAATCTGCTCGGGCATTCTCCTTGTTTTTCCGACATTGTCCACCTTATTTTCTATTTTGATTACTTTACTTGAGGTGGATTCGTCAGATCATCTCGTTTGCCCGGGCAACTTGAATTCAGTGCTAGATGGCTTAGGCGCGGCCTGGGATTCTCTCGGGCGGGGACCTGGTTTCTCGGACGCGGGCCTCAGACAGGGTCTCGGGCGCGGGCCTGGTTTTCTTGGCCAGAACTGTTTGGCGATCCTTTTTAGCCTTAAGAACCCCATTTTAGCTTGTTTTCTCTCTGAACCTCAAAATACCCTATAGATTAATAATGGAACTAACAAGCAAAAGTTAAATAGACAAAGTGTCTAATTTGGTGGGTTTACTTGACTTAATGAATCATATAAATATGGTCCATCAATACACAAGGGGTGACTTTTCTCACTTTGCCCTTGGTAGTATTTTTTTTTTCAAAAACAAATATGCTTGGGGTCAAATTTTCACCCTCTTTTGAAATTTCAGAACTTTGTTCTTGATTTGGGGGCCTATTTTTCGCCCATCTTTTGACTTTTTCTTCTTCTTCTAACTTCACACTGAAAACTTGACATTGTGTATGAGTAAAGGCGGACGCATGCAAATCACAACAAGTATAGAGAAACACATACTAGTACTAAGGTCACCTAGAAGAAGAGATGCAATTTATGTTTTTGACATTTTGTACCGATGCCTACTATTATCAAGTCTCAAACATGCTTCAAGAAATACGTAAAACACATGATAGGCAAAAGCTAGCAATGATACTGACACGAGAGAATACACACACGAATAACACTATTTCAAGTCCTAGACTTCGAATCCAAAAGAATGACCATCAATCAAGGAGTATCGTAGAAAAACGAGGATTTCAATCGCAATACATAGACAGTTGAGCATATGCAAGAGTGAATGTGATATGTGATGTGTGTGACTATGCGCTACCCACTCCACACTTAAAATTGAGCTTAGTCCCTAAGCGAAGAAATAAAAGAAAAGAAAAGGCGCAAAGGAACTTCCCTCGTGTGTGGCAGCGCGATATCCATGGAGATTAAGTGATGCCCGGGGAGTGAAATGCGACTCATGAGATGGTAGATATATAGATAAGAACATAGAGCATCACAAGTGATATGTTAATATCGAAAATCGTGGAGGGGCACTTCACACTTAGAATTCGGAAATGTCCACACACAATGCAAATGAAAAATGCAACTAACTAATACTTACAGCGCGGGTTACTCCCCAAAGAGGCCTAGTTTAACGTCTTGGCGAGCCATAACTAGGGAGATAGTGTCAATCCACCTTCGAATCCCATTGAAATTTACGTCCATCAAGAATGATATGGACGTTAAGCAGAGAATAGAACCCCCTTCAAAAGTGTAAGTCCTTTAAGAATCAAGGAGTAGTAGGGGCTCCTTTTCGGTAGTTCCAAGATTTATGGTAAGAACTGTCGAAACTTGTCTGGATGTGGTGCAGCAAGATATGCATCTTTAAGCCCAGCTCCAACAAGCACACTTCATGTATACTCTTTAGCTAGGAACTCACGTTCCCGCACTTCATATGTATGCGAGGGTCCTCTGTAGGCGAGCTGAGGTACACATCAACAAAGTCTTCGTACCTATAATCCTTTGATAGCTCATCAACGCCTAGAGAAACTGGTGGAATAATGTTATCTTCTGTGTGTTCAGCTAAATGACCTTTTGAAGTAGTCTTAGTGGAGGGGGATGTATCTTCATGTTCTGAGACGTCCTCAGTACAAAACTCATCATCCTCCAACTCAGTGTAAGCCTTGGCAACCGTTTTCAACGTCTCAAAACCATCCTCACAAACATGTTGTTCTGGTTTAGAGAGCATTCTCTTATCCTGATCATCTTCCACGTGGATTGGAAACAAAATTGAAGATGTACGTGCTTCATAGACTTGAACCTCTTGATGATTGGCCATTACCATCTCGATGTCCTCGTTTCAGCCAATGGTCGATCCAAGGAACAACGTGTGTGAATACTAGCTAACAAGTGATCTATTTAGCTATTCCGAATGATTAAAGGTTTTGATGTGATGAAAATAGCAGAATCCTTCTATGAAAAATAGGTGACGTGACACCCGTGACGCATAGGATGTCACGGCCATCACGGCATGTTACTGGTGCAGAGTCCTTTTTTGGCCTTTCTCATTGATTTTTCCGTTCTTTCAGCACTTCAAGACTAAGGAGCGATGATACGTGTTTTTGTCTTGAAACACTCAAGGAAGACATCAAATAAAGACAATTTTTCGGGAGAACAAGTGCTATCCTTCATCGAATGTAGCGAATAATTAGTCATAATATCGACTGATCATGTGTCGTCACATGCTTTAGCGTAACAACCTTTTGTTCTTCCAGCTCTCTGATGAAGTTGTGTCTGATATTTATGTGCTTCGTTCTGGATTGTTGTACTGGGGTTATGGATATGCTGATAGCACTCATATTGTCACAGTCCAGAGTCATCTCTTCCTGTTCTACTTCGTATTCAGACAACATCTACTTCATCCATAGTAGCTGAGTGCAGTAGCTACTTGCAGCAATATACTCTGCTTCGGCAGTAGAAAGAGAGATGTTATTTTGCTTTTTGCTGAACCAGGAAACCAAGTTGTTGCCCAAGAAGAAACAACCTCCTGATGTACTCTTTCGATCTTCAGCGTTTCCTGCCCAGTTAGCGTCACAGTATGCGACCAAGAATAGATTGGTGTCCTTGGTGTACCAGATGCCAAAATTAGCAGTTCCATAGACGTACTTGATAAACTTTTTTACCTGTAGTAGATGACTCTTTTTTGGATTTGCCTGGTATCTTGCACAAACTCCTACCGCATAAGCAATATCAGGTCTGTTGGCTGTAAGGTATATGAGACTTCCAATCATGCATCTGTATAGTGTCTGGTCAACCTTTGTTCCAGCATCATCTTTGATAATCTTCAAGTGTGTAGCAGCTGGTGTCCTTTTGTGACTAGCCTTTTTGAGATCAAACTTTTTGTTTAGATTGTTGGCATACTTGCTTTGTGAGATGAAGATGCCATCCTCATTTTGTGTCACCTGGAGTCCAAGAAAGTAGTTCATATCTCCAACCATGCTCATCTTGAACTCCTTCTGCATCGGTTCCATAAACTGGTCCACCAGCTTCTGTTTGCTGGACCCAAACACTATATCGTCAACATATATTTGTGCGATAATGAAGTCTGACCTTGTGCGCTTGACGAACAAGGTCTTATCTACTTCAACTCGTACATAGCCATGGTCGACGAGGAACACCGTGAGACAATCATACCATGCTCTAGGTGCCTGTTTTAGGCCATATAGTGCCTTCTTCAGCCGGTACACGTGAGTAGGGTGATGGGGATCCTCAAATCCCTTGGGTTGAGCAACATATACCTCCTCGTTCAGAAAGTCGTTCAAGAACGCACTTTTCACATCCATCTGGAATAGACATAACTTCAGATGATAGGCCAGAGCAAGAAGCAGGCGAATGGCCTCAAGGCGGGCAACAGGGGCAAATGTTTCATCAAAGTCGATGCCCTCTATCTGAGTATAGCCTTGCGCTACCAATTTGGCTTTGTTTCTCGTGATGTTGCCAGTCGCATCAGATTTGTTTTTGAAGATCCATTTTGTTCCGTTGACATTTACTTCAGCAGGTCACGGAACTAAGTCCCACACATCATTCCTGGTAAACTCTTCCAGCTCTTCCTGCATCGCTAGAACCCAGTACTCATCAAGCAGCGCCTCTTTGACATTCTTTGGCTCTATCATAGATAGAAAACATGAGCAAGCAGCCAGCTCTTGATAATTAATCTCCTTGTCCTCAGTCTTTATTCCTTCACTCGGTTCACCAATAACTGCAGTAATCGGATGGTGCTTGGCAATCCGTCGGGATGGCTGCAGAGCTACTATATCCTCTGGTGTGTTGGGGTCGTCAGCGTCGTTAAAGGAGGAGTCCGAGGTGTGATTGTCCTCTGCTGGCACTCCCACTGAACCATCATCTCCAACAGTTTGAGATGGAGAGGGTGTGTGACAAGCACAATGTCGTAGTGTGCAAATCAAAGATAAATTTATAGTCCACTACCCTTAGCTTACTATTAGATTAGTAAAGCGGCAAGTAGGGGTCGAACCCAAGGGAGTTGTAATGGCTACTTGTTGTTCTTGTAAAAAAATAGCAAAGGAAAGTAAAATGGTTTGAGGGGGGGGGGGGGGGGGGGTGGAACAAGATTTGTAATGAAAGTGCGAAAAGTAAGAAAAGTAAATGCAATGGGAGGGTGATCAAGAGAATGGTATTCGGTCTAGGGGCCTTTTGTTGTGGCTCAACTCATCATTGACCTCTAATGATCATACTACGTGTTCAAGATGTATCAAGGCCATTCCAAGCACTTGACTTGCCACACCGTTTAGTCCTTTTCAAGACATAGAACTCTAGTTCTAGCAACACTAATACTCCATTCCAAGATATATTAGCCTTAGAGCAACCGCTTGGTGTCATGATTCATTATCGACCAAACAGTTAATAGAAGGACTAGACTACTCGACCAAGCTTTGCCATTCCAAGCATCCACTTGGTTTCGTTGTCTAATCTGGATTGAACTACTCGGCTAGTCTTGCCATTCCAAGCTTCCACATAGCCTCGTTGTTCAACCAATAAAGGCACAAGAACTAGTGAACACAAAGAAGCATTAAGGAAAGAGTCTCAAAGTTGTGCTACAATATGATTGTGGCTAGTTCATCATTGACCTTTAATGATCATACTTCGTGTCATGAGTGTGGTTCACTCCATTCCAAGAGAATGGAGTGAACCACACCTGTCATGAGTGAACCACACTCATGACAGGTCGTCGTTTGTACCTGCAAATCTAAATTTATAATTCCTCACTTCAAACTGTGGGTTAGTACAGCGGCAAGCAAGGGTCGAACCCAAGGGAGCTAGATGGTTACTACTTCGTTCTGAAAAGGAAATAAAAGACAATTGGGTGAAAGCAACAGTTTAAGAAACAGTAATAAGGCACGAAAATTGCTAAGGTGTATCAATTCAGAGAAGATATTCAGGTTAGGGTATTATTCAATTGTGACTTGGTTTTATCATTGATTTCTAATTATCGTGTTTCTAATTCCTAAGTGTGGTTACTTCCATTCCAAGTTATAACCTAAAGTAGTGTCTTTCCGGACGCCTACACCACAATTAAACCTAATAATTCAATATTCCATTCCAAGATATATCGAATTAGTGCACTACTTGTTAATAGCTCTCTAGTATCAACAAATAGCAAATAGGGGAGTTGAATTGATCAGTTAAGCTTTGCCATTCCAAGCCTCCACTTAACTTCACAATTCAATCCAAATAATGAGCACAAACGATTTAATCGAATAACGAAACAAGCATTAAGATTCAAATCTCAAAAACATAAGTCACAATTATTTAACCCTAACCCGAATATGGGTTTTAGCTACACATCATCATAAAGAAATAATGCAGTAAATAAGAAACGAGAAAACTTCACTAATGACCGAAAATTACAAAGCACAAGTCACGGCTGCTATGGGCTGAGCTACGGTGGAAGGCACGGCGGCTAATGGAGGAGAAGGGCGGACGGTGGTGATGGGATTAGGGCACACGGCTGTGTGTGATGAGGAGAGTGTGAGGGATGGATATTATGCCTTGTATGCTCCTCTTTATATAGAGTTTAGAAAACCCTAAAGTTCCCAAAATAAGCACAAGATAATTATGGAAATATTCCCATAATAATCTTGCTTTATCTTCAAGCTACTCTTTACTTGAGAATTAAGTCTTCTTGAACCTTCCAGAACATTCCAAAACCCTAGGATTGTAGTTTGCCCTAATTTCACATTGGGCCGAAATTACTGTTCACGGCCGGAGTTACTATTCTTCGCGCGGACACTGTTCATCCATCCAGCGCATCTGTTTTGACTTCGGCTCTTGATTTGACCTTCCAAACGACCTCGGATGCTCTCGGTGTGAACTAGAGACTTGTAGGAAATTGAGTCAGCTACGCAACGCCATGTAGCTCGTATTTTTCTGATCATCGGTGCATTCCCAGTCCTCCGGCGAAGCTCCAAAGGTCAATCTGCCATTGTGATGTTTTTGGCATAAAATGCCGTCTTTTATGCACGTTTCCTCCTAGAGCTTCCGAAACACCTGAAATACAAAACCATACTAAAAAGTAACTGTTCGCATACAAAAGTATCAGAATTGATGGGTTTTAATGACTCGATGAGTCGTATAAATATGGCTCATCAAACCACCCCACACTTAAACTTGTTCGTCCCGAACAAGAACTAGGTCATAAAAGGAACGAACTAATGTAACACCACAATGCTTCGGTCATCCTAGACGTGCTACATGGACATGAAATGGTTACTCTAGATCTCGCCTGTTATGCATGCTTGCTACTAATATCTTTGTGCGAGAAACATGGGTTAATGATACGTGTTACCTTTGGGTCGAGATGCAAATCAATTCGGATGTCTCGGGAGATAGCCCTTTTAGACCCATGAACCCTCATTCTCGGACTCGAACTCGCTGCTATATGGTTATGCTTTGCCGCTTTTTCTTGCACGTGATTGATTCGAGCTCCAAAGTGATGAGTACTAATCGGTCAGCTATAGTGTCATCAGATCTGATATTTCAATGATGCTTTCACTTGATTTCGTGTGGATTATCACAATGATGGTGGATTTGTTGCTTTGTAGTGCGGATTGTGACTTGCTCGAACCGTGGTTCCTTCTCCTTTTGACGCGAGTCAAGCCGAGGGTCGCTCGTCTATTTTCCCGGTTACTCGGATTAGAAACCTTCCCGCTCTCACTCATCCTCGTCCTTTTGACACGGGTCAAGTCAAGGGTCGCTTGCCTATTTTCTCGGCTACTTGGACTAGAGCTTGGACGGTGTGAAGTATTCCCGTCCCGACCAACCGCAAAGGTTACCGCAGTGGCGGAGCAGACTCGTACTATGTTGCCTCGAAGTGCTAGCCTCCACGAACTCCACATAACCATACATCCTGAGTTCGGTCGTTGAATGATCTGTCAAGTCTCTCTAGGGCATTTCTATCAACTCCACATCCCTGTTTATCTCAACTAACAAAGGCACGCAAAGTTTTAAAATCACATGTTAGTCGCACAAAATCAATTTTCACCAAAGACATGCATGTAATCGGCTCTATCTATTTCACCTAATCATTATCCAATACTGTAAGTCTAGGAAATAGTGAAGTATCATGTACAAAATTTTAAAAATTGACCCGAAACGTGCTGACTCTGTGCAAGGTGCAGGAAATAAACGTGCTGACTCGATACTGACTCTCCCACCCCACACTTTTGAAATAAGCCGTGTCCTCACGGTACGACTTAAATCAAGACACACAATGCATGCAATAAAACAAAGGGAAATAAGAATAGAGTAAGGACAGGCACTTCCCTCGTGCGTGCGTGACAATGAGAGATGGCTGATAATTCTCCTGTGAGTCCTCGAAGAGCACCATTGGAGCTTGCATCGCAGCGTGAGTTTGTTGCACACCGAAAGGTCTGCGTCAATGACATTAAGACGAATAAAAGATTCCCAGGAGGTTGGAGGAGTCACAGCGGTCTCGCTTAAAACCCAACCTCCTTAGACTCGTAAGTCTTTGTGACAGAATCTTTAAACGCTCATGTTTCTCGACACAACTTATTCGAGGTGTGAACTACTCATGCTAGATACAGTCTGTCGCTAACATCTCTGATACGTTCGCCTATGTCCCTGCATGAAGATCATTTTCTTTCCCAAGTACAATGTGACAATAATGACTCATAAATAAACATAGTAAATAAATAAACTGAAATGTAAAAAAAAACGTGCAAACCGTGCAGGGCTGCCTCCCTGCGAGCGCCTTTGTTTAACGTCGTTGGCTCGACAGTACCTCCTGTAGGGATCACAAGTTAGGATCCCATGGGCGTGTGAGGTCATATTTGTTCTCGGCCTTTCCTTCTGTTCGTCCATAGTGCTCATCCACCTGCTCGTTCGGCTCTGTCTTCCAATGATCAGGCGGGTTCGCCTTTACATCCTTCTGAGCTGGCGAGGCCACCTTTATCATAGTCATTGGTCCATCGAGTCGTGCTCTAGTGCTTCTCCATCCTGGTCTCCACTCAAACGTGCCAAGCCTCGGTCGTTTCTTTATGTATGAGTGATTAGCATGGACGTTCAGTTCTTTATCTTCAAGAGACATCAAGTGTGCGCCCATATCAATCTTCTTCTTCTTGGCACAGATGAGTGGTTGTCTAGGAATAAGTGCTCGAGGAACAATGTTTCTACCATGCTTTCCAGGCGGCTCTTCTCGAACTGTGATGAGTGAGTACTCCATCGTTGCCTTCTCTGGCTCATGCTTTGCTTCTACTCTGCCTTCAAGCTTATCCTTGTCGATCATGTGGTCCTTAGGAGCAATCACCTGTATAGGAACTGGCAGAGGAGTGTCAGGCACTAGACTTTCTTTGACTGCTTCGACAGTGAGGACTTGCTCTGCCTCTGGTGCTGCGATAGTAAGGACTGGTTCTGTCTCGGGCATATCCGTAATGAGGTCAGTGCATATCTTGGAGAGCTCGGTAATGGGGACTGACTCGAGTGGCTCGGTCGGCTCTTCTAGAGGTGCTAGTGGCCTGTCTTCTTCCAAATATTTGGGGTAGTCCGAATTGAGCTCTTCTTCCTTCAACCATTGGTCCTCATCTTCTGCTGGTTCTATGGGCTCCGAGATAGGCTCTATTAGATCCTCTGCCATGTCCTCCCCTGTTTTTGTACCGACATCTTCCTCCTGATTTCTGCTCAACTTGGATATTGTTTCTGCTAACTCGACTGAGCCTTTATCGATGTTGGCTATATACTGGTTCAGGTATGCACTTGTCTGCTGGGTGCTAGCTGCCAGCTCTCTTACCATGTCCTCTAGTGATTTGGTTTGCTCTTGTATTGGTTTAGATCTCTTGGCCAAATCGTCTATCAAGTCCCAAATAGCACTTATGGTCATGTCATAGACCGAGCATCCTGCCTCCTCAGTGAGCCAACTCCACTCATGTGGTAACATCCCGGCGAGAAACACTTGAAGAAGATATAAGTCTGTGAATCCATGGTGCGGGCAGCTTATCACAAGGGAATCAAAGTACCGTAAGTACTCATCCAAAGTTTCATCCCGGGATTGCTCAAGGTGCATGATCTTTTCTCGGACTTCTCGTAGGGAGGGTGGTGGATAGTACTCCCCATAATTCCACGGCTCACTTCCATAGTAGGAAGACATGTTGAATCTGCAAGTGAATCAGAAAAACGTGCAAACTAGCATAGCACCGAGTAGCAAACACATACTAGCAATAAAGGGTCCCCGGGAAATTGGAGGGGTCACAGCGGTCCCACTTAAAACCCAAAATCCTTAGACTCGTAAGTCTTGGTGACAGGACCCTCTGAGAGCTAGAAAACGAAATCGAAAGAAATTGAAAACAAAAATCGAACAGTTGGGGTTTTTAAATTATAGAAGTCACCGAATAGCAAATTTCGAAATAAGCAAGAAAGAAAAATAAACGAAAAATAAAATAAGAACAAATTTCACCGTGCTTAGCTCCCCGGCAACGGCGCCAAAATTTGACAGGTCGTCGTTTGTACCTGCAAATCTAAATTTATAATTCCTCACTTCAAACTGTGGGTTAGTACAGCGGCAAGCAAGGGTCGAACCCAAGGGAGCTAGATGGTTACTACTTCGTTCTGAAAAGGAAATAAAAGACAATTGGGTGAAAGCAACAGTTTAAGAAACAGTAATAAGGCACGAAAATTGCTAAGGTGTATCAATTCAGAGAAGATATTCAGGTTAGGGTATTATTCAATTGTGACTTGGTTTTATCATTGATTTCTAATTATCGTGTTTCTAATTCCTAAGTGTGGTTACTTCCATTCCAAGTTATAACCTAAAGTAGTGTCTTTCCGGACGCCTACACCACAATTAAACCTAATAATTCAATATTCCATTCCAAGATATATCGAATTAGTGCACTACTTGTTAATAGCTCTCTAGTATCAACAAATAGCAAATAGGGGAGTTGAATTGATCAGTTAAGCTTTGCCATTCCAAGCCTCCACTTAACTTCACAATTCAATCCAAATAATGAGCACAAACGATTTAATCGAATAACGAAACAAGCATTAAGATTCAAATCTCAAAAACATAAGTCACAATTATTTAACCCTAACCCGAATATGGGTTTTAGCTACACATCATCATAAAGAAATAATGCAGTAAATAAGAAACGAGAAAACTTCACTAATGACCGAAAATTACAAAGCACAAGTCACGGCTGCTATGGGCTGAGCTACGGTGGAAGGCACGGCGGCTAATGGAGGAGAAGGGCGGACGGTGGTGATGGGATTAGGGCACACGGCTGTGTGTGATGAGGAGAGTGTGAGGGATGGATATTATGCCTTGTATGCTCCTCTTTATATAGAGTTTAGAAAACCCTAAAGTTCCCAAAATAAGCACAAGATAATTATGGAAATATTCCCATAATAATCTTGCTTTATCTTCAAGCTACTCTTTACTTGAGAATTAAGTCTTCTTGAACCTTCCAGAACATTCCAAAACCCTAGGATTGTAGTTTGCCCTAATTTCACATTGGGCCGAAATTACTGTTCACGGCCGGAGTTACTATTCTTCGCGCGGACACTGTTCATCCATCCAGCGCATCTGTTTTGACTTCGGCTCTTGATTTGACCTTCCAAACGACCTCGGATGCTCTCGGTGTGAACTAGAGACTTGTAGGAAATTGAGTCAGCTACGCAACGCCATGTAGCTCGTATTTTTCTGATCATCGGTGCATTCCCAGTCCTCCGGCGAAGCTCCAAAGGTCAATCTGCCATTGTGATGTTTTTGGCATAAAATGCCGTCTTTTATGCACGTTTCCTCCTAGAGCTTCCGAAACACCTGAAATACAAAACCATACTAAAAAGTAACTGTTCGCATACAAAAGTATCAGAATTGATGGGTTTTAATGACTCGATGAGTCGTATAAATATGGCTCATCAGTGTGGTTCACTCCATTCCAAGAGATCACCCAAAGTAAGGCCATTCCAAGCTCTTACACCACAAGACACAAAGAAGCATTAAGAATGGGGTCTCAAAACCGTGCCACAATGCAATGATCCCCGAACCGAATAGGGAGTGGTTTAGCCACTCACATCCATGGGAAGGATATGAGGGCAATGGATGAATTCAAGTACTTGAAAGTAAGAACAGTAAGTAAGTGCAAGAAAGTAATACAAGAATGTAAATGTGCAACAAAGTAAAGAAGGAGTAGAGAGATGTTGATTCTTTCCCAAGCCCAAATTACAAGAGGTTCCCCTAAGGGATTTTTAGAGAGATTTTCACATGTGATTTACAAGGGCCAAGGTGCTGCTTATATAGAGATTTGAGGAAGGTTCTAGGTATTTGAATTGGCTTGGGCTTCAAGTTTGAATGGCATAAGTGGTTTGGCACAAGCAAGACCAAAACCGACTTTACCCTTTGCCTAGGGCTCCTTGGCACAAACGACTTCTGCTATGGCATTGGCACACTCTTGCTGACATCACTACCTTGGGGGACGAGCCGAGAAAGTCAAGGGAAGGTTCACCATTGACCCCTTGACATTGACCTTGAAGTTTGGCCCTTCGGAAGGACCATTTTTGGATTTTAAGTTCTGGGTCTCGGGGCTCCGGTTCTGGATAGTTGAGATGATTCTAAGCAAGTTCCAAGAAGGAAGTTTTGCCAGAAATGCCCGCAGCTAGGTCAAAAATTGATTGGAACTTGTGGGGCGCTGGCCGGGCGCGACCTGGTCCTTCTAGGGCGCGGCCGGGTCCTTCTAGGGCACTCTCGGCCAAAACCGGGACGCCGGCATATTTCCTTGGGCCAAAGTGGCCTAAAGGGTGCCAATTGATGTAAGGACTCCATATCACTTGAAGAATTGGGCGTCGTTTGACTTTGGCCTGGCGAAGTCCTTAGATTACTTGAAACTCGGACGCAGGCCTCGGGCACTCGGGCATCGGGCATCGGCGCAGGCATCGGACGCAGGCCTCGGGCACTCAGCACAGGCATCGGGCGTCGGGCGCTCGGGCGCAGGCGCATGCCCTGGTGCTCTCGGCTGGGACCCGGGCATTCGGACAGGGGCCCGGGCACTTGGACAGGCGCTCGGGCAGGGACCTGGGCACTCGGACAGGGACCTGGGCTCTTCGGCAGGCGCTCAGGCAAGGACCCAGCTGAGGTCCTTAGGTCCCATTTTGCCTCCAAATCATCTTGTGATGCTTTTGTGGCCTAAAATGCCATTGTTAAGATCATTTCCTCTTGAGACTCCTAAAGGCCTTGAAATCCAAAACGACATTAACAAGTAAATGTTCTCATTATCAAATGTCGTAAATGGTGGGATTTAATGACTTAATGAGTCGTATAAATACGTCTCATCAAACCACCCCACACTTGAACTTGTTCGTCCCGAACAAGGCCTTAAGTCATAAGAGGAAACACATATGCAAACACCACAAGAACCTCTCGGCCACTAGATAATATGCTAGTCTAGACTTCCCCTTTCCATGCATTCTCGATCATTACTCAAGCATTTTGCTAAAACATGAGATTCAACTTGATACATGTACCTTTGAGTCAAGATGCAAACCAATTCGGATGAGTGGGAGGTAGTCCTTTTTAGGCCCATGATCTACACTCTTGGATTCGGATCTTGTTACATGGTTATACTTGTTGCTTCTTCTAGCACGTGATGAATTCAAGCTCAAGGGTTGAGTCCTTTTGATACTTTTCTTGGACATTCTTGTAGTGAACTTGGCCTTCGGCCTTTGTATAACTTTGATAATCCTTCACTTTTTGTTTCGGGTAGGCTCTCACATGAGATGATTTTTCTTTCTTTTGAGCTTTGCTCCTTTTGTGATTTTCTTGTCAATTCCTTCTTGGGAGGTCCAATCATCGCCCTCAAGCATATGGAAATACCTCCCCGCTCTTTCTCATCCTTGTCGTTTCGTGCGAGTCAAGATGAGGGTTACTCATCTATTTTCCCGACTACTAGGGCTAGAGATAGGACGGTTTGATTCCCGTCCCACCACTTGCATAAACACTGCAATGGTGGAGTCAACTACAACCACGAGTCTCAAAGCGCAGCCTCCACAAGTCCATATAACCATGTAACTCGAATCCCCGATCCTTGAGTGCTTTGTCAAGCCTCACTAGGACATTTCTATCAACTCCACATCCCCTATTTATCCCAACTCATAAGGTCACATAAGAAGTTAGATCACATGTTAGCCGCACAATTATAATTTCATAAGAGTCATGCATGTACTAGGGTCCATCTATTTCGCATCATGAAAGCTCAAATCCCCATTCCTACGCATTTTATTCAAAAAAGTTAAAATTTTCAAACGGAAACGTGCTGACTCATGCATGTGCAAGAAAATAAACGTGATGACACAACAAACTACTAAACACCCCACCCCACACTTTTGAAATGAGCCGTGGCCTCACGGCACAACTCAATCAAGACAATAAGCACAAAATCAATGGAAAGAAACAAGGTAAAAGAGTGAAACGGGACTCCCCTCGTATGCCATGACGTGGCAAGGCGTGGACTAGCGTCGGAAGCTCATGGGGAGCTAGGTCGGGCTCGGTTGCTCCTCTCGGACACGTCCGGACGCTTGCGGTGCTACTCGGGCCTTGCATAAAATGCGTAGCCGAGAAGGTAAAGTGCGTAGCAAGAGCGTCCTCCTTGCGCGAGCCTTGGCTTTGGGTGCGTCCCGGTCTAGGACCGTCGCTGGGTTCCTCGGGCCTAAGGTCTCGGAAAGGTGTCCTTGGGTCAAGCCCGGTTGGCATAAAATGCGTAGGACTAAGAGCAAAGTGCGTATCACTCGGACCCGACCTACAAAAACATCCTTATTTCTTTCCAAACATAAAAGAGGGTGAGGGTTAGAATAAAATGCAAGAAAATACTATAAAATGCCAGGCTGCCTCCCGGCGAGCGCCTTTGTTTAACGTCGTTGGCTCGACAGTACCTTTAGGGATCATATGTTGGGATCCCATGGGCGAGTGAGGTCAAACTTCTTCCCGACTGCTCTCTTAATCTTTCCATGGTTCACATATCGCAGCGGTCTCGGTTCTACCTTCAACCGATCAGGTGGTCTTGCCTTCACATCCTTTCGAGGAGGAGGAGATCTCCTTAGCTTAGCCACTTGATGGACCATAATTGTATGAATCATAAACACAGTTAAACCCACCAAATTAGACTCTTTGTCTATTTAACTTTTTCTTGTTAGTTCCGATATTTATCTACAGGGTATTTTGAAGTCTAGAGAGAATACAGGCTAAGGAGGCGTTTTAAAGCTGAAAATGAATTACAAGTCAATCCAGGTCACGACCGAATTCCGACTGTACAACTTTCATGGAACAGACTTGGAATCACTCAAAAATGCTAGATCCATCGCCCAAAGGTCAAGAACACAATGCAAAGGGCCCAAGCCCGGTAAAGGCCAAACAAGGGCATTATCGGCCGTTTTGGAATTTCGACCATGTTCCAAGCAGAATTTGGCTTAGGTTCCTTCTTGAGATCATCTTAGAAGGACATTTTCATTCAGAATACACTCTCCAAAATCCAAGAAGCTCCGGTCAAATTCCGGTCAAACCGATGGCTTTTGAAACAAATATCTTCCGATGGCTTTTGGGATGTGCCACCTAGGGGGGGCGGCTAAGGGAGGGGCTTGTGTGGAAGCTTGTGGTTGGATGGCTTTGAGATCTTTTCTCTCCAAATCTGAGTTCCCAAGTATTCTCCATGCCTATAAATAGAACCCTCCTCTTCACTTGTAAATCATCCCAAAATGTGGAGAGCTTCTCTCTCTACAAATTCCAAAATCACAAATCACTTATCTCTCTAGATTAAGAACACAATCATGTAAGCACTTTACTTTGGAATCAAAGCTTTAGCACTTTCAACGGTTTTTGTAAGTATTCTCGTTTTTACTTTACTGTCTTTTCAATTCAGCAACTTTACTTTCCTGTCTTTACTTTCGAAAACTTTATTTTCTGTCTTTCAAAACCTTTACTTTTCAAGCACTTAGCTATGATGTCCTGCTCCATGAATAGTCGTAGCTAAACCCTTCATTCGGTTGAAGGGGTGTACTTGTATCATACAATGTTTTAGACCCTGCACCTAGTGCCTCTCTGTGTTCAAAACTTGTTCTATGTGCCACATATTAGGTTAGAACTTCCAAGGTTGAGTGGATGCTTTAACGGGCAAAGCTCTTCCGTGGGGTTCGTGAACATACTCGGGTAAGTGGATGCTTTAACGGGCAAAACTTATCTGAGGAGTTCGACCTCTTTTAAAAACCATTTGGTTGATCGTAACTGAAGATCAAATGGATGCACATAAGGCTAAGATACTTCGAAAGGAGGAATTAGTCTAAATAGAACAAGTGTTCTAAACGATGTTGCAAGTCTTGTGCTAGAAATAGCCTCGATTCATCTTTGAACACTTAGTATGATCATTAGAGGTCAATGATAAACAGAATATGATACAAGCCCCCTAAACTGAATCCTTTCCTTACAGTCCATTATCAACTGTTGTAATTTACTTTCAGTTCTCAAAGCACACTCAAACCCAATCCCAATCGCACTTTAATTTATGTGTAAGCTTCATTAAAGAACAACTAATCCACACTGACTCTCTTGGGTTCGACCCCTACTTACCACTTGCTACCCTGTAGTGAAGTCGCGAGTAGCGGACTTATAAATTTATTTGTACATTTGCTCTGACGACAAGCATCTGTCAAATTGGCGCCGTTGCCGGGGAGTTGTGAATCAGAGTAGTTGTTCTTTTTTCTGTTATACATAACTCACCATGTCATCATACTACGGAAGCGAACCTTGGAATGATGGGGGCAGCAACCTTATGTTTAAAATGCTCGACTGTCTCCCCAAATTCGGAGGTGCTCTTGGAGAAGATCCCGTGAAGCATACACAAACGTTCCACTCCATATGCAGCCACATGAGGCCTAAAAATGAATTGCTAGAGAGGTTTAAACTGACATGCTTTAAATTTTCTTTAACTGACTCGGCAATAGAATGGTATTACTCATGTGCGGCTTATGAAAGTGATTATGGGGATCTACAAACCAAATTCATAGAAGAGTTTTCCCCACCACCTTTCAAACTTGAAGTCTGCGAGAAGATCAACAACATAAAGCAATCCCGGGACGAAACTTTGGACGAGTACTTATGGTACTTTGATTCCCTTGTAACGAGCTGCCCGCACCATGGATTCAGCAACTCAGATCTTCTTCAAAGGTTTCTCGATGGGATGATGCCATATGAATGGAATTGGCTAAATGACGCGGCAGGAGGCTCGATAAATAACTTAAACATGGATGATCTTTGGAAATTGATAAACGATTTGGCCGCGAGGTCAAGACCAAGAGAAGATCAGGCCGAGCCACTCGAGGACGTTACAACGGAGCAGGCATCTAGCAACCAGCAGCAGGCCAACATGATAGACCAAAACCTGGCCGAAGCCGAAAAATCTTGGGCAGAGACAAAGGCGCTCATAAAAATATTTGCAAATCAGGTCAATGAGATGCTCAATGCGAAGCCAAGGATTAGCAAGGAGGAGCCTAGATCAGATTATCCCAGGCATTTAGAAGAAAACGGCCCACTGGCGCCTAAAGAAGAGCCCACCGAGCCACTCGAGGACAAGGAGCAAGAATTGGCAGCTAGCATCCAGCAAATGAGTGCCCCGATACACCAAGACGAGGTCGAAAATGAGGAATTCTGGGCGGCTACACAACTGATCTGGGACCGCATTGCTAAACTGCCTAAATCAAATTCGGTCCTAACTGAAGAGTTGCCCAAGACATACCCAGACCTCAGTGCCGAACTGCCCAAATCAGGCCCGGTCCTTATCACCAATCCATCCGAGGAAATCAAAGTCCTAACTGCCGAGCCAACAGAAGTCCCGAACCTCACTGACGAAGCGGTTGAAGAAATCAAGCCAGACCCGATCCTTGCGCTCAGAGCACCCGAGGAAGTCCCGGACCTCATTGTCAAACTATCCGAGAAAGACCTGGTCCTCACTGTCGGAGCACCTGAAACAGACCCAGTCCTCATGGTCGAAGTGCCTCAACTTAACCCTTCGTGTTTTATGCCGATCATAGCCACCGAAGATCATGTAATCAATAATGATGAGGTGCAAGGGGAGTTAGAGGAGGAGCATGAGCCAAAAAAGCCGACAAAGGAACTCTCACTCGTCACAAGCCAAGGGAAACCGCCTGAAAACTCACTCTTTCCAAGACAGCCTTCCATCACTGCCACAATGAAGAGGATTGGAAGAGGCGCATGCTTAATGTCGCCTACATTTAATGGCACAAAACCAAACTTCCAAACTTGCAAAGGTGCCAACTATTCAAACATGAAGAAGCGGCAAAGACATGGGCCGAAAGAATGGAAACTCGGAAGGAGTAACAAGCGAGCACGACTCATTGGACCAGCAGCTATGGTCAATAAAGCCTCACCCTCTCGGAGCAAAAGGGCAGCCGAGAAGAAATTCGACCTCACACGCCCATGGGATCCCTACTTATGATCCAGGAGTGAGGTACTGTCGAGCCAACGACGTTAAACAAAGGCACTGGTCGGGAGGTAACCCGACACCTATCTCACTTTCTGTCTTTTATTTTTCTGTCATTTAGTTTTTTCCGTAAGTCGCTCTCACCCACTTGGTGCATAGAATGAAATGACTATTTAGGAATCGGTTTTTGGAGCAAGACCGGATCAGCCAGACAGCTTCCGTGAATTACCGGGCCTGCGCTGAGAGTTCAAGGCCCCAGCCGAACTCCCTCGATTATCCAGCCTCATGCCATGTCGTTCACTCGACACTTTAAAGGGAGTTCTGTTCTTCCCTTTTCCTTAATGTCATTTCCTTCTCATAATGTCTGCTTGCATGGCTTTTGAACTAAGTTGTGCTGAAAGGCACGCCTTCGATCAAAAGTGTGGGGTGAGAACCACTTTTGTAAATAAATAACATGTTTTTCCTTTTCCCTTAATAATTATCTTTTTGAAAATATGAACTTGAGAATGTGAAAAAGATAGATCATAATTCATGCATTAACCTTGTGAAAATTCAACTGTTTAAAAACTTAGAATGTAACTTCTCATTTGTCCCTTTGTGCTGAGATAAACAGGGGATGTGGAGTTGATAGAAAATGCCCTAGAGAGGCTTGGCAAGCAATCGAAGGATCGAATCTAACTATATGGTTTTCGAAGTCAGTGGAGGCTGCACTTCGGGTTTCAGTGAAGATTGAAGTCATCTCCGCCATGCAGTGTTTATGGAAAAAGAAAAAAAGGCGAGGACGGGAATCAGACCGTCCTATCTCTAGTCAATGTAGCCGAGAAAATAGATGAGCGACCCTCATCTTGACCCGCGCGAAACGGCAAGGATGAGAGGAGCGGGGAGGTATTTCCATACGCTCGCGGGCGACGATTGGACCTCCCAAAAAGGCTTGAGAAAATGGACTAGCAAGTCACAAAGAAGCAAAAAGCTCAAAGAAGCAAATCAAGAGGCCAAAGGCCCAAAATTGTGAAGGTTTTAACCGAACAAAAAGTGAAGTACTCAAAGAGTCAAATCAAAGGCCAAAGGCCGATTCACTACAAAAGCTGTCCCTCGCCAAAAGAAAATAAAAGACCAAACCATTGAAACCCGAACCGAATCACGTGCTAGATAAAGCTACAAGGAAACCATATAGTGCGAGACGGTCCCGAGAATGCAGTCCAGGAGCCTATAAAGGGCTATCTCCCGAAACATCCAAAATAATTTACATCTCAGCACGGAGGTACAAGTATCAAGTTTCTTCTATTTATTTACACGGTTTAATTTGGTAATAAGTAGTAATGCATGAATTAAGTTAAATCTAGTCCCACAGTCTCACTTTCATATTTAAAAGTTTTTACTTGATTGTGTGCCGCCCTTTAATAGCATTGTTCGGGACGAACAACTAAAAGTGTGGGGTGATCTGATGGACCATAATTGTATGAATCATAAACACAGTTAAACCCACCAAATAAGACTCTTTGTCTATTTAACTTTTGCTTGTTAGTTCCGATATTTATCTACAGGGTATTTTGAAGTCTAGAGAGAATAGAGGCTAAGGAGGCGTTTTAAAGCTGAAATTGAATTATGAGTCAATCCAGGTCACGACCAAATTCCGACTGTACAACTTTCATGGAACCGACTTGGAATCACTCAAAAATGCTAGATCCATCGCCCAAAGGTCAAGAACGCAATGCAAAGGGCCCAAGCCCGGTAAAGGCCAAAGAAGGGCAATATCGACCGTTTTGGGATTTCGACCATGTTCCAAGCAGAATTTGGCTTAGGTTCCTTCTTGAGATCATCTTAGAATGACATTTTCATTCAGAATGCACTCTCCAAAATCCAAGAAGCTCCGGTCAAATTCTGGTCAAACCGATGGCTTTTGAAACAAATATCTTCCGATGGCTTTTGGGATGTGCCACCTAGGGGGGGCGGCTAAGGGAGGGGCTTGTGTGGAAGCTTGTGGTTGGATGGCTTTGAGATCTTTTCTCTCCAAATCTGAGTTCCCAAGTATTCTCCATGCCTATAAATAGAACCCTCCTCTTCACTTGTAAATCATCCCAAAATGTGGAGAGCTTCTCTCTCTACAAATTCCAAAATCACAAATCACTTATCTCTCTAGATTAAGAACACAATCATGTAAGCACTTTACTTTGGAATCAAAGCTTTAGCACTTTCAACGGTTTTTGTAAGTATTCTCGTTTTTACTTTACTGTCTTTTCAATTCAGCAACTTTACTTTCCTGTCTTTACTTTCGAAAACTTTATTTTCTTTCTTTCAAAACCTTTACTTTTCAAGCACTTAGCTATGATGTCCTGCTCCATGAATAGTCGTAGCTAAACCCTTCATTCGGTTGAAGGGGTGTACTTGTATCATACAATGTTTTAGACCCTGCACCTAGTGCCTCTCTGTGTTCAAAACTTGTTCTATGTGCCACATATTAGGTTAGAACTTCCAAGGTTGAGTGGATGCTTTAACGGGCAAAGCTCTTCCGTGGGGTTCGTGAACATACTCGGGTAAGTGGATGCTTTAACGGGCAAAACTTATCTGAGGAGTTCGACCTCTTTTAAAAACCATTTGGTTGATCGTAACTGAAGATCAAATGGATGCACATAAGGCTAAGATACTTCGAAAGGAGGAATTAGTCTAAATAGAACAAGTGTTCTAAACGATGTTGCAAGTCTTGTGCTAGAAATAGCCTCGATTCATCTTTGAACACTTAGTATGATCATTAGAGGTCAATGATAAACAGAATATGATACAAGCCCCCTAAACCGAATCTTTTCCTTACAGTCCATTAACAACTGTTGTAATTTACTTTCAGTTCTCAAAGCACACTCTAACCCAATCCCAATCGCACTTTAATTTATGTGTAAGCTTCATTAAAGAACAACTAATCCACACTGACTCTCTTGGGTTCGACCCCTACTTACCACTTGCTACCTAGTAGTGAAGTCGCGAGTAGCGGACTTATAAATTTATTTGTACATTTGCTCTAACGACAAGCATCTGTGACCACTGTTTTATCAAGTCGTGCCCTCTTGTCTCTCCATCCGGGCTTCCATTCAAATGTCCCATGCCTCGGTCGCTTCTTTATGTATGAGCGGATGGCATTCTTGCATTTTTCGAAGATCATAATTTTGCCATCGCTCACAAGCGACATCAAGCTTGTCCCCATGTTGGATTTTACTTTTGACTCGCCTTGAACCTCGTCCTTGATTACATGAGCTTCGGTGGTCGTGATTTCCATAGACAAGGAAGGGCCAAGTTGGGACTCTTCGGCTAGGAGGACAAGGCATGCCTCGGATGGCTCATCAATGAGGAACAGGGTAGTCTCGGGCTTGGGTGCCTTAGGCGCAAATGAAGGTCTGTCCGTGGGGACCGGACCTGCTGGAAGGACTGATCCAGTCGTCGGGCTCAAGTCTGCTGGGACTTCTTCAATCATCAATGGGTCCTCATCCCTTGTGCATTCTCCCTCTAGGCCTCTTATCAACTCGGACACGGCTTGGGTCAAGTTGGACACTTGCCTTTGGATCTCGTCCAAATTCTGCTGAACCGTGGCCTGGTATTGCTCATTGTTGGCGGCCAATACCATTATCATGTCCTCAAGCGCCTTGCGTTGTTCTTGCCTTACCCTTGAGTCCTCGGCCAAATCATATATCAAGTTCCAAATAGCACTCACGGTCAACTTATAGATCGAGCCTCCTGCCGCCTCATTGAGCCCATCCCACTCATGTGACATCATTCCACCGAGAAATCTTTGAATAAGATCGTAGTCAGTGAATCCGTGGTGCGGGCAGCTTGTCACAAGGGAATCAAAGTACCGAAGGTACTCATCCAATGTTTCATCCTGGGATTGCACAATGTAGTTGATTTTTTCGCGGATTTCTTGTTGGAAGGATGGTGGGGAAAACTCCTCATCGCACCAAGGCTCTCTATTGTAGTAAGAGGCCATGGTGAACCAAGGTAATCAACACAAGAACAAAAAAAAGAAAACAAACAAAAAGAACAACTTCACCAACGCACAACTCCCCGGCAACGGCGCCAAAATTTGACAAGCACAATGTCGTAGTGTGCAAATCAAAGATAAATTTATAGTCCACTACCCTTAGCTTACTATGAGATTAGTAAAGCGGCAAGTAGGGGTCGAACCCAAGGGAGTTGTAATGGCTACTTGTTGTTCTTGTAAAAAAATAGCAAAGGAAAGTAAAATGGTTTGGGGGGGGGGGTTTGGAACAAGATTTGTAATGAAAGTGCAAAAAGTAAGAAAAGTAAATGCAATGGGAGGGTGATCAAGAGAATGGTATTCGGTCTAGGGGCCTTTTGTTGTGGCTCAACTCATCATTGACCTCTAATGATCATACTACGTGTTCAAGATGTATCAAGGCCATTCCAAGCACTTGACTTGCCACACCGTTTAGTCCTTTTCAAGACATAGAACTCTGGTTCTAGCAAGACTAATATTCCATTCCAAGATATATTAGCCTTAGTGCAACCGCTTGGTGTCATGATTCATTATCGACCAAACAGTTAATAGAAGGACTAGACTACTCGACCAAGCTTTGCCATTCCAAGCATCCACTTGGTTTCGTTGTCTAATCTGGATTGAACTACTCGGCTAGTCTTGCCATTCCAAGCTTCCACATAGCCTCGTTGTTCAACCAATAAAGGCACAAGAACTAGTGAACACAAAGAAGCATTAAGGAAAGAGTCTCAAAGTTGTGCTACAATATGATTGTGGCTAGTTCATCATTGACCTTTAATGATCATACTTCGTGTCATGAGTGTGGTTCACTCCATTCCAAGAGATCACCCAAAGTAAGGCCATTCCAAGCACTTACACCACAAGACACAAAGAAGCATTAAGAATGGGGTCTCAAAACCGTGCCACAATGCAATGATCCCCGAACCGAATAGGGAGTGGTTTAGCCACTCACATCCATGGGAAGGATATGAGGGCAATGGATGAATGCAAGTACTTGAAAGTAAGAACAGTAACTAAGTGCAAGAAAGTAATACAAGAATGTAAATGTGCAACAAAGTAAAGAAGGAGTAGAGAGATGTTGATTCCCAAGCCCAAATTACAAGAGGTTCCCCTAAGGGATTTTTAGAAAGATTTTTGCATGTGATTTACAAGGGCCAAGGTGCTGCTTATATAGAGATTTGAGGAAGTTCTAGGTCTTTGAATTGGCTTGGGCTTCAAGTTTGAATGGCATAAGTGGTTTGGCACAAGCAAGACCAAAACCGACTTTACCCTTTGCCTAGGGCTCCTTGGCACAAACGACTTCTGCTCTGGCATTGGCACACTCTTTCTGATGTCACTGCCTTGGGGGACGAGCCGAGAAAGTCAAGGGAAGGTTGACCATTGACCCCTTGACCTTGACCTTGAAGTTTGGCCCTTTGGAAGGACCATTTTTGGATTTTTAGTTCTGGGTCTCGGGGCTCCGTTTCTGGATAGTTGAGATGATTCTAAGCAAGTTCCAAGAAGGAAGTTTTGCCAGAAAATGCCCGGAGCTAGGTCAAAAATCGATTGGAACTTGTGGGGCGCTGGCCGGGCGCGGCCTAGTCCTTCTACGGCGCGGCCGGGTCCTTCTAGGGCACTCTCGGCGAAAACCGGCACGCGGGCATATTTCCTCGGGCCAAAGTGGCCTAAAGGGTGCCAATTGATGTAAGGACTCTATATCACTTGAAGAATTGGGCGTCGTTTGACTTTGGCCCGGCGAAGTCCTTAGATTACTTGAAACTCGGACGCAGGCCTCGGGTACTCGGGCATCGGGCATCGGCGCAGGCATCAGGCGCAGGCCTCGGGCACTCGGCGCAGGCCTCGGGCGCAGGCCTTGGGCACTCGGCGCAGGCCTCGGGCGCAGGTCTCGGGCACTCGGCGCAGGCATCGGGCGTCGGGCGCTCGGGCGCTTGGGCGCAGGCGCATGCCCTCTCGGTAGGGACCCGGGCATTCGGACAGGGACCCGGGCACTCGGACAGGCACTCGGGCAGGGACCTGGGCACTCGGACATGGACCTGGGCTCTTCGGCAGGCGCTCGGGCAGGGGCCCGGCTGAGGTCCTTAGGTCCCGACTTGGGTCCTTTGGCCCCGGATGAGGTCCTTAGGTCCCATTTTGCCTCCAAATCACCTTGTGATGCTTTTGTGGCCTAAAATGCCATTGTTAAGCTCATTTCCTCTTTAGACTCCTAAAGGCCCTGAAATCCAAAACGACATTAACAAGTAAATGTTCTCATGATCAAATGTCGTAAATGGTGGGATTTAATGACTTAATAAGTCGTATAAATACGTATCATCAGTGTGGCAGAGGCTGTTCCACCACTATATTCATCATCGTCTAAGACAAATTTCTCAAAAACTTCATCCTTCACCTTAACATTGACTGATTCCATGAAAGAACCTGTACGTTTGTTGAACACATGGTATGCTCGACTGTTAGTGGAGTATCCTAGGAAGAATCCCTCATCACTCTCCGGATCAAGTTTCTTTCTGTACTCTCTATCATTGAGGATGAAGCAAACACTTCCAAAAATGTGGAAGTATTTCACTATTGGCTTCTTGCCCTTTCAAAGTTCATAGTAGGTCATCTCTGTTCCAGTGTGTACTGTAACATGGTTGATGATGTGACACGCCGTATTCATAGCTTCTGACCAGAACTTGAGAGGTATCTTCTTGGCGTGTAGCATCACTCGGGCCATCTCCTGAATTGTGCGATTCTTGCGTTCCACTACACCATTCTGTCATGGAGTGATGGGAGATGCAAACTAGTGTGTTATTCCATGTTATGCACAGTAGGTAGCCATAGTGTAGTTCTTAAATTCTGTACTGTGATCACTCATGATTGCCACCAGGTTTTCTCCTTTCTCCGTTGTCCTCCCTTTCTCTCTAAAGAAAGGTAGCTAGTTCAATGGATTGAGATGCGGCTTCAGTCTTGTCTCGAAGAAATCTGGTCCACGTGAATCTAGTGTAGTCATCCACACATACTAGAACATACCTTTTGCCACCGTAGCTCTCAACCTGCATTGGACCCATCATATCCATATGAACCAGTTCCAGGGGTCTACTGGTACTGATCTGAGAGGTTTTGGGATGCAAGGCCTTCGTCTGCTTGCCAATCTGACACTCGCCACAGACTACATCTAGATCGCCCTTCACAGCGGGCATTCCTCGGATGAGTCCAGCTGTGGAAATCTTCTTCAGGTATTTGAGATTCAGATGTCCCAATCGTCTATGCCACAACACCATCTCATATGTTTGACTTGTTGGCTGACCTGCTTCCTTGCATCAGTGTACCTCCTTCCTTATCCAGTACTTGACATGAGTTATGAGTAAATTGGACATGATATCCTCCATCACATCATTGACTAATACTAATCAGGCTCACTTTTAATCCTTCAACAAGGAGGGTATCCTCGAGCATAGGTAGATCCGGAACCTTCAATGTCCCACAGCCAATCACCTGGCCCTTTCCTCTATCACGAAAAGTGATAAATTGACGTTTCTAAACAAGTCCGGTATGTGTAAGATACTTAGAGTTACCTGTCATATGGGTTGAGCATCCACTGTCAAAGTACCATCGATCTTTCTTTATGTGACTGGACGAACTGAACGCAACCATGCAAACATCCTCCCTGATTTTTTGTTTCCAGACTTGTCGCATTTGAGGTTTGGCCCTGACTTCCATAGCCTTTCGTTCAGCAAGGAACATTCGGCACTTCGGTTTGATGTGCCCAATCTGATAGTAGTACCAACATGTGCAGGTGTCTCTTTTCCATTCCGTGTGAGGTCCAGCATGAGCATCACGGACCTTTCTTCGATTCACCGGATTCTTTTCTTGGTTATGAGTCACCTACTGGACGAAATCTGTCTAGGCATCTGTATCACGACTGGTTCGCCTTTAACAAACGTTGTTCCTTTCGAGCCACTTTCTTCCGTGAACCCAAGACCTCGGTGTCCAACCTCCATTATTTGAGACTTGAGTATAGCGTTCAAATTTTTAGATCCAGAGTTTAACATCTTTACTGATCTTTTAAACTGGCCGAGTTCCTTCATGGTGGTAGCATGATCCATTCTCTCTGAATTTATCTGAAGTTTTAGGGACTATACTTTGTTCAAGAGAAAAACTTCTTTGCGATTTAGATCTACTTTTTTCTTCCTCAGCTCCACAATGCCTGTTGGGTGCATATTTCGATTTTTCTCCATCTCAACTTTCAGTGAAGATACAGTACCCAGAAGTTCAACTTTCTGAGCAAGAAACAATGACCTTTCCTGTTTCATCTCAATTAGTTGAGTTTTTAGAGATGTAACCTCACCTTGGAGTCCACCTTCTAAGTAACTAGGATTTCTACTTCCTGTCACGTCTTGTCCTTTTCTTCAGTCAGACTGGACATCGTATCAGTTAGCTTCTTGTACAGATCAATCACCATCATCCACTTTTCATATAGCTCTTTGTATGTCTCAGCCAAAGTTTCCTGCGTGAGCTCTTCATCATCACTGTCTGAGGGGTCGTCAACTGGCTATTCAGACAAAGGGCTGAAGGACTTGCTTCCACTCGTGTCAATGCAGTCTTCAAAAGTGGCAACAAATGCAACAAAGTTCATGGTTTCATCATCCTCGTCTTCATCATCCGACTCACCGTCGCTCAGGTTGGTAGCTAGGGCATTCTTCTTCTTCGTAAGAGCATTGGCACATTTAGCTTGTATGTGACCATATCCTTTGCACTCTCGGCATTGAATTTCTTTGCCGTTTTCGCTGTGTTGCTCCTCCCTGTCATCACTGGTCTTTGCCTTACCTCTCTTCCAGTTTCAGAAGTTTGTTCCTAATGACTGGCCTTGTTCAGGGCCTCGTCTATTGATCCTTCTTACCATTCTGCCAAAGTTCTGCGCCATCATTGCCAGTTGTTCAGTAGAGCAGCCGGACTCAAACTTGTCTTCAGACACTTTAGCTTTTAGTGGAAAGCCATTCCATCTCTGGGTTGGACATCTTATTGTTGATTCATCTCGTAAGTCCTTAGTGAACACATGAGGTTGTCCAGCTTCAGTTTTGAGATGTCATGCATCTCTTTAATATCAGTAACTTTCATTGGAAACCTCGGAGGAAGTGATCTCAAAACTTTGCTAGTCATTCTATCTCCGTCAATGGGTTTTCCCAGTGCAGCAGTCTTGTTGGACAAATCCAGAACTCTTGCATTGAACTCTGGAATGGTTTCATCGTCCTTCATCTTCATATCCTCAAACTTAGTTGTTACTATCTACATTCGAGAGTTTTGAACCTTGTCTGTACCTTCATATGCGGTCCTGAGAATATCCCATGCCTCCTTAGCGACTTCACAATTAGCAATCGGTTTGAACACGTTCTCTTCCACTCGAGAAAAGATTGCATTCATAGCCTTTGAATTTCCAGCAGCTGCCTTTTCATCTGCGTCAGTCAACAGGGCTTCTGGTTTTGGTACAGCCGCGCCTTCAGGATTGGCCATCATGAGTTGTGTCCATCCAACCAATATAGCTTTCCAAGCCTTTTCATCGAGGGATTTCAGAAAGGCTTTCATCTTGGACTTCCAGTAGCCATAGTTTGGCCCTTCAAGCATTGGTGGAAGATTTGTGCTCTGCCCTTCCTCCAAACTCATCTTGAACAGAATCTAGATCACACTTTGTGTGTCGATTGCCTGCTCTGATACCAATTGAAATACTATTGTCTGTTCAAGGATAGCTCCGAGGTAGTGTTCAACCAGTTATTCGAACACTTCTCTGATAGTAACTAAGACAGGATGCGTAGACGATACACAATGTAATTCCCAGTTTGGCAACAACCTACTCTGGGGGGCTTCCCATGCCCTAAAGGGATGCAAATCTTTATTGAAAGTATAGACCTACAAAGGGTCTTACAATTTCCCGAAAGTGAACACCTAGCCTCTATCACTTCTAAACTTGGATTTGCAATACCGCTCCCCCTCGATATTCTGAGTTCGAGACTCCCTCCCGAACTAGCTCGAACCTCTCCCGAAGCTCGGACACTTTCTCCCGTAAGCGTATGTTGGTCACTTTGAGTGTTCAGCGGGTTGTTCAGCAAGAACAGTCTGATCAGCACACTGAACAGTTTGCTTCAGTGCCATTGATTTTCCAGTGGGGAAACCTCAGACGGCCGTCGCTCTTCTTCTCTCCAATCTCACAAATGCTCTCGTGTGTATTTCTTTTAGAAAAGGGATGGATATCTTAGACGCCATAGCTTTTTATTTATATGCTTCGGTGGAGTCCAAATCTGTTCCAGATAATCTGTCAAACATTTAGGAAATATTCCTAAATATTTGCTAGATATCTCTTCTCTAATCTTTAGGATGATCTTTGTGATATCTTCCTCTCCATGTCTTCTATACCGACTTCAAGCAGATGTGGAGATATACTTTCGAATATTTGATCTTCTCAATTTGTTGACCAACTCCAACTGATCGGATCTTCGATCTTTTACCAGCGTCCAGATTAGGAAACATCCCTGCGCCTATTCCATGCTGTACTTCAGTTTTAGTCTTCGGTTGAACTCTTCTTGAACTCGTGCTTGAACTCTCTAACCACTTTTTGCCAAAACGATGCCATTCATGGGAACATCAGTCTTGGCGTAATCAAACTGTTATGGAACGACTTATACTATTTGCCAATGATGGACCATATTTATATGATTCATTAAGACAGTTAAACCCACCAAATTGAATGCTTTATCTTGACAACTTTTACTTGTTAGTTTCACTTTTGTTCTACAGGCTATTTCAAGGAGTAAAGATGAAACGAGCTAAAATGGAGTTCTTAACACTAAAAGTGGATTACGAGTCAGAACTGGCCATACTCCGACAATACTCCGATCAAGCCACAACTAAGTCCCAATGACTTATTCCAACAAAGATCAAGAACACAAGTGAAATGCCAAGTCTAAGTTCCTCATCTTTTGATGTCAACAAAGGAGCAACCAAAGGAACAATCAAAGGGCAACCAAAGAGCAACCAAAGGGCAACTGGAGTTACATCCCAACCGATGGCTTTTGGGGAGAAAGATCTCAATCCACTCACACTCTCCTCTCCTCCACCTCACCACCGGCGGCTCCCTTGTGGAGAAGACATGTGGGCGGCGGCTTTCCTCTCCCCCTCTCCCCTCTTGCCATGTGTTGAGCTTTCATTCCTCCTCCATGCTTATAAATAGAGACCTTCACCTCCTTGTATCATCATCCTCATTTTCAAACAAAACTCAAACACAAGTCACTTATCTCTCTAGTTTGTGGGCACAATCCTTGTAAACATTTACTTTGATCTTGAATACTCTTGTTGGTTCTTGAGTATTCTTGTTGTTCTTGAGTGTACTCTTGTCGGTTCTTGAGTATCCTCACTTTTACTTTCCTTGTCTTGATTTCCAAAAACCTTTACTTTTCTGTCTTTCAAAACCTTTACTTTACTCAGTACTTAGCTATGATATCCACCCCTATGGATATTTGTAGCTAAACCCTTCATTCGGTTGAAGGGGTGTACTTGAATCATAAAATGTTTTAGACCCTTCTCTTAGTCTCTTAGTGCCTCTTTGTGTTCAACTTGTTCTAGATGCCTTATATTAGGTCAGAACTCCATTGGTTGAGTGGATGCTCGGAAGAGCAAAGCTCTGCCATGGGTTCGTGATCTTCCGTGGATAAGTGGAGGCTCGGAAGAGCACAACTTATCGATGGAAGTCAACCTCTTTTAAACACCATTTGGTTTATCAGGAATGATGATCAAATGGATGCACATACTAGAACAAGAGTTCTTTGTCTTGTAAAAGACTAGATGGTGTGGCAAGTCATGTGCTAGGAATAGCCTTGATACACTTTTGAACACTTAGTATGATCAGTAGAGGTCAATGATAAACGGACAATGATACAAGGCCCCTGATACCGAATCTTTCCTTTAATTAAAACATCACCTGTCACTTTACTTTCAGTACCAATATCAACTGTTTACTTTCAGTACCCATATCAACTGCTTACTTTCCGCAAGTCTTGTCCTTCAAGCAATTACTTTCTGCCAGTCTTGTCCTTCAAGCAATTACTTTCCGCAAGTCTTGTCCTTCAAGCACTTTACTTTACGCACTTACTTTCAGCAAGTCTTGTCCTTCAAGCACTTTACTTTCAGTATTACTTTTCAGTACTAAAATCACAACCAACCCACTTTACTTTCAGTACTAAAATCACAACCAACCCCCAACTGTCGTACTTTCCATTTTCGAAAGAACAACTATCCACTAATTCCCTTGGGTTCGACCCTTACTTACCGCTTTACTACCCAATAGTAGAGTACGAGTAGCGGACTTATAAATTTATTTTTGCACAGAGCCATCGCACATTAACGACGGTGTGGTGCGCTCCGTCAAAATTGGCGTCGTTGCCGGGGAATTAGCTTTCTGATTAGTTTTTCTTTTCTTTCCCTTTTCATTTCTTCATTGCACTGCCCACTATGTATGCTTGGATGACTCAACATCTTCCTCAGTTTGGAGGTACCACCGGAGAAGACCCTGTAATACACTGCCAACATTTCCACCATATATGCCGCTACATGAAACCTGAAAATGAAACGTTAGAGAATTTTCAAATAAAATGTTTTAAACACTCTTTAACTGACTTTGCGGCATTATGGTATTATGCATCAACTGCTAGTTGTGCAGATTATTATGTGGATCTTCGTGCCCAATTCATAAAAGAATTTAACCCGCCGTCCTTACGACATGACACCCGCGAGAAGATCATCTGCCTTCAACAATCCCGGGACGAGACATTGGACGAGTATTATACGTTCTATGATACAGTTGTTTCGCGCTGCCCGCACCATGGATTCACAGAAGTATTCCTTCTTCAATAAATTTCTTTGTGGAATGAGGGCAGATGAGAAATCAAGGATTAACGACGCGGTGGGAGGATCAGCTATGCACTTATCCCTGACCGACATGTGGAATCTCATAGATGACTTGGCCGAAGCTACAAAATGAAGGCTAAGGCACCAAGCTGATCATAGAACGCAGATGGTGGAAGCTAATCTAGAAAGGAGTAGGGAAGAATTTGTAGAGACCATGAGGGACGAGTCAGAAACAGGAAGCACAGAGGAGGAACCTGTATGGGAGATCACCCCCGAGCCATCAGAAGACCCAGAACCGGAAGACGATTTAGAGGAGGATGAAGAAAAGTCTTCATTAGAATTCACTCCTGAGCAGGCCCAAGAGGAAGTCCAGAACGCCACTAGCGAGCAACCCGCGACATACCAAACCCTCACCACCGAAGCAGCCGAAGAAATCAATCAAGACCAGTTCCTCACGGACAGTCTGTCCAATATGGATCCGGCGCTTATAATGGAAGCCTCGCAACTTTTCCCTCCGATCAATATGCAAATCGCAGAAAACTATGTGATCAATGGAGAGCCTGAAAGAAGGATGGAAGAAGGGTCTAATCTGAACGAGTCCCTGATGGAGCAGTTTCTCGCCACAACTAGACAAGGTAGCCCTTAACACAATAGAGTCCGACTCAAGAGACCAGCAATTAAGGGTCCGTCGCCTTCTCAGAGGTGTTGGAAAGAGAAACCACCAGAACAATGGGAATAGGACCCGAGCACATCATCTCACAAGAAATCGGAAAAAGTCAAGGCAAGAATGAAAGTAGGCACTCCACAACACTATGACCTGAACCACCCATGGGACCCAACCTTATGATCCAGGAATGAGGTACTGTCGAGCTAACGACGTTAAACAAATGCACTGGTCGGGAGGTAACCCGACACCTATCTTACTTTCAGTCATTTAGTTTTTTGCCTTAAAACATTCTCACCTTTCCTGTATATATTTGCTTACATGACTTTTGAACTAAGTCGTGCTGAGAGGCACGCCTTCGTTCAAAAGTGTGGGGTGAGAACCGCCTTTGTATATAGTTAATTAACATGCTTTCTTTTTTCCTTTTCCCTTAATATTATCTTTTTAAAAATATGAACTTGAGAATGTGAAAAAGATAGATCTAAATTCATGCATTTACCTTGTGAAATCTCAACTGTTTAAAAACTTAGGATGTAACTTCTCATTTGTCCCTTTGTGTTGAGATGTACAGGGGATGTGGAGTTGATATAAATTGCCCTAGAGAGGCTTGGCAAGCAATCGAAGGACTGAATTTCACTATATGGTTTACGAAGTCTGTGGAGGCTGCACTTCGGGTTTCAAAGAAGATCAGAGTCATCTCCGTCGTGTAGTGTTTATGCAAAGAGGCGGGACGGGAATCAAACCGTCCTATCTCTAGTCAGAGTAACCGGGAAAATAGATGAACGACCCTCATCTTGACCCGCGCGAAATGGCAAGGATGAGAAAGAGCGGGGAGGTATTTCCATATGCTCTCGGGCAATGATTGGACCTCTCAAAGAAAGGTTGAGAAAATGGACTAGCAAGTCACAAAGAAGCAAAAGCTCGAAGAAGCTAGTCAAAGGCCAAAAGCCAAAATTGTGAAGGTTTTAACCGAAACAAAAGTGAAGAAACTCCAATTCAACATCAAAGGCCAAAGGCCAAAGGCCAATTCACTTCAGAAGCTGTCCCTCACCAAAAAGAAATCAAAGTGCTCAACTCAGTGAAACCCGAACCGAATCATGTGCTAGAGAAAGCAACAAGTTAACCATATAGTGCGAGTCGGTCCAGAGAATGCAGTCCAGGAGCCTGAAAAGGGCTATCTCCCGAAACATCCAAATTAATTTGCATCTCAGCTCGAAGGTACAAGTATCAAGTTTCTTCTAAGTATTTACACGGTTTAGTTTGGTAATAAGTAAGTAATGCATGAATAGGATAAATCTAGTTCCATATTCTCACTTTCCTATTTGAAGATTCTACTTGGATTGTGTGCGCATCTCTCAAATGACATTGTTCGGGACGAACAACTAAAAGTGTGGGGTGATCTGATGGACCATATTTTTATGATTCATTAAGACAGTTAAACCCACCAAATTGAATGCTTTATCTTGACAACTTTTACTTGTTAGTTTCACTTTTGTTCTACAGGCTATTTCAAGGAGTAAAGATGAAACGAGCTAAAATGGAGTTCTTAACACTGAAAGTGGATTACGAGTCAGAACTGGCCATACTCCGACAATACTCCGATCAAGCCACAACTAAGTCCCAATGACTTATTCCAACAAAGATCAAGAACACAAGTGAAATGCCAAGTCTAAGTTCCTCATCTTTTGATGTCAACAAAGGAGCAACCAAAGGAACAATCAAAGGGCAACCAAAGAGCAACCAAAGGGCAACTGGAGTTACATCCCAACCGATGGCTTTTGGGGAGAAAGATCTCAATCCACTCACACTCTCCTCTCCTCCACCTCACCACCGGCGGCTCCCTTGTGGAGAAGACATGTGGCCGGCGGCTTTTGAGCCTTGCCACCTTGCCCGGCGGCTTTCCTCTCCCCCTCTCCCCTCTTGCCATGTGTTGAGCTTTCATTCCTCCTCCATGCCTATAAATAGAGACCTTCACCTCCTTGTATCATCATCCTCATTTTCAAACAAAACTCAAACACAAGTCACTTATCTCTCTAGTTTGTGGGCACAATCCTTGTAAACATTTACTTTGATCTTGAATACTCTTGTTGGTTCTTGAGTATTCTTGTTGTTCTTGAGTTTACTCTTGTTGGTTCTTGAGTATCCTCACCTTTACTTTCCTTGTCTTGATTTCCAAAAACCTTTACTTTTCTGTCTTTCAAAACCTTTACTTTACTCAGTACATAGCTATGATATCTACCCCTATGGATATTTGTAGCTAAACCCTTCTCTTAGTGCCTCTTTGTGTTCAACTTGTTCTAGGTGCCTTATATTAGGTCAGAACTCCATTGGTTGAGTGGATGCTCGGAAGAGCAAAGCTCTGCCATGGGTTCGTGATCTTCCGTGGATAAGTGGAGGCCCGGAAGAGCACAGCTTATCTGTGGAAGTCAACCTCTTTTAAACACCATTTGGTTTATCAGGAATGATGATCAAATGGATGCACATACTAGAACAAGAGTTCTTTGTCTTGCAAAAGACTAGACGGTGTGGCAAGTCATGTGCTAGGAATAGCCTTGATACACTTTTGAACACTTAGTATGATCATTAGAGGTCAATGATAAACGGACTATGATACAAGGCCCCTGATACCGAATCTTTCCTTTAATTAAAACATCACCTGTCACTTTACTTTCAGTACCAATATCAACTGTTTACTTTCAGTACCCATATCAACTGCTTACTTTCAGTACCCATATCAACTGCTTACTTTCCGCAAGTCTTGTCCTTCAAGCAATTACTTTCTGCAAGTCTTGTCCTTCAAGCAATTACTTTCCGCAAGTCTTGTCCTTCAAGCACTTTACTTTACGCACTTACTTTCAGCAAGTCTTGTCCTTCAAGCACTTTACTTTCAGTATTACTTTTCAGTACTAAAATCACAACCAACCCACTTTACTTTCAGTACTAAAATCACAACCAACCCCCAACTGTCTTACTTTCCATTTTCGAAAGAACAACTATCCACTAATTCCCTTGGGTTCGACCCCTACTTACCGCTTTACTACCCAATAGTAGAGTACGAGTAGCGGACTTATAAATTTATTTTTGCACAGAGCCATCGCACATTAACGACGGTGTGGTACGCTCCGTCAGCCAACCTGCATTACTACCCAAATTAACGAATATAAAATCCAAGTTGCCATAAACCAATGTCGAGAAGACTTCTGTGGATTCTGTCTCCATAAGAATGGTAGTAACGTTCCATTGAAGTGCCAACTCCAAACATATCTCATCACCAAACCCTCAGCCTCTATACTCCACACGAAGGTTGTCAAAATCACAATTTAAATCGTGAAATCGCACGATTTTACGATTCTAGAAGTACATTTCGAGTCAAATCACATGTAAAATCGTTTTGAGGTAAAATCGCACTGTAGCACGATTTTACAATAGTAAAATCAGGTAAAATTTGGTGAAATCGGGTAAAATCGAGTAAAATCGTTAAAATATGAAGAAAATTGATAAAATAATATAAAAGTCATTTAAAAAAATTGATTTTTAAGACTCTTTAACATGTTTATCCTTATAATTAAATTATAAAGTTGAAATTTGATTCATTTATATTTTTATAGTGTTTAAAAAATATATTTAATATTTAATGTTTAATATTTAATATTATTTTAATAAAAGGTTAACTCGGCGATTTTACGATTCGATTTTACGTTCCGATTCTACCTAGGCAAAACGAATCAAGGTAAAAACTCGATTCTGACAACCTTGCTCCACACTTCATTTAACCACTTAGTGATAGCCTCTAGACAATTATGGTACGCTTTCAAACCCAACAACTTTATCTTGCTCGGAGTTTTGACCTCCAAAAAGAATGAATGACCTTATCATTTGAGAGAAACTTTTAAGAGAGAAATTTCTATTCCACCGACACATCATTTGAGAGGCCACTTGTAAGAGAAAAACTTCTACTCCACTTGTAAGAGAGAAACTTCTAATCTGTCTGTTCATTTGAGCTGAAAGTTACCTGAAATTAATTTAACATGACTGAAATTAATTTAATTTAACTTAAATCGACTGAAATTAACTTAAATTAACTTAAATTAACTTAACTTAATTTAACTTAACTTAAACTTAACTTAACTTAATTTAACTTAACTTAAACTTAACTTAACTTTAACAGCTAGAAGTATCCTTATTTAGTTCATATTTGTTCGTTTTGTTGAATCTATAATTATATTATTTAGTGATGATGATGATATTATCGTTTGAATTTTGGGTGGTTGGGAAAATTTATAACAAAGTAGTTAGGAAATTTTGGTCTGGAAGATTGGCAAAATTTATAGCACAATCTATAACTTCATTTTTTATATCAAAATCTATAACTTGAAGAGTTATGTCTGCTGCTATTGAGTGGATCTGGGTGGTTGCGAAAGTTGGTGAAAAATGTATTGCAAAGTGGTTGTGAAATAAGTTGTTAAATATTGCCAGCGACCAAAGCGACACATTCTCAATTCGAAAAACATAGCCGGCCGACCTCATCTCGTTCCTCAGGTACAAATCATCACTTAAGTTTTTGCTGTGTAATTCCAGTTTGTGTTTAAGGTGATGATGATTTTAAGTGCAGGGTACAACCGATTCAGACTTATTCGGATTACAACGAAAAGCCCTGATGAATCAGCAATTACCATTATGAAAGGTAGCACTGAAAAATGAAGCGGAAGATAACATGAACGAGAGTTGAGCATATTTATTATTTAAATTGTCATTTCTATGAAACTTGAATTATGTGTAACATTAAAGACATGTCTTTTATCACTTTTATCAACGCTCATCAATTGAGAAATACCTATTATTATAAAACAAAAACATTATCATGATGATGTTTATGGTGATGATCATGATGAAGGTGATGATGATATGATGATGATGATATAATGATGATGGTGATGATGATGATGGCGATGATAATGGTAATGGTAATATGATGATGATGATAGCGGTGATGATGATGATGAAGGTGATGATGATTATATGATGATGAAGGTGAATGTGATGATGATATGATGATAGTGATGATGATGATGATAATGAAACAATCAATTTAAATCGAACTGAACTTAATTTTAAGTAACTTGAATTAACTGAAATTAACTTAACTTAACTTGACTTAACCGTCAAAAATCTAAGTCTAAATGGACAGGCCCTCGGAATTTTTGACTTCCAAAAACAATGAATGACCTTATCATTTGAGAGAAACTTCTATTCCATTGATACATCATTTAAGTCCTGGACGACTTGAGCGGATAATTTTTGGTGAAATTGAACGGTAAAATGAAAAAATTGAAATGACTATGGATAATTTTTCTCAATGGCAGACTGTGCGACGATTGTACGTGAGCAACAACAACATGTTATCGTACGTTGTTGTTATCGTACAATTAATGTTGGCGTTATTGTAAGGAACGCATTTATCGCATATACTGTCGTATCGTTAACGTATAAAGTATACGATAATCACTTTTATCATAACAATGTTATCGTCCATTTCACCCGAAATTTGTAGTGCCACTTGTAACAGAGAAACTTCTATTCCACTTGTAAGAGAGAAACTTCTAATCTGCCTGTCCATTTGAGCTGAAACTTAACTGAAATTAACTTAAATTAAATTAACTTAAATTAAATTAACTTACTTTAACGGCCAGAAGTATATTTATTTAGTTCATATTTGATATTTTTGTTGAATCTATAATTATATTATTTAGTGATGATGATGGTGATGATGATGATGATGATGATATTATCGTATGAGTTTTGTGTGGTTGGGAAAATTTATGACGAAGTAGTTAGGAAAATTTGGTCTGGGCAGTTGGCAAAATTTATAGCACAATTCTATAACTTCATTTTTTTAATCAAAATCTATAACTTGAAGAGTAATGTCGGCTGTTGTTGAGTTCATCTGGGTGGTTGCAAAAGTTGGTGAAATTCTTTTTGCAAAGTGGTTGTTAAATATTGCCAGCGACCAGAGCGACACATTCTTATTTCGAAAAACATAACCGACCGACCTCATCTCGTTCCTCAAGTACAAATCATGACTTTAGTTTTTGCTGTATAATTCCAGTTTGTGTTTAAGGTGATGATGATTTGAAGTACAGGGTACAACAGATTCGGACTTATTCGGAATACAACAAAAAGCCCAAATGAATCAAGTGTGAGATATGATAGCAACTGCCTTTATGGAAGGTAGCACTGAAAATGAAGCGGAAGATAACATAGACGAGAGTTGAGCATATTTATTATTTAAATTGTCATTTCTATGAAACTTTAATTATGTTATGTAACATTTAGGACATGTCTTTTAGCACTTTTATCAACGCTCATCAATTGAGAAATACATATTATTATAAAACGAAAACATTATCATGATGATGTTGATGATGATGTTTATGGTGATGATGATGATGAAGGTGATGATGATAGGATGATGATGATATAATAATGATGGTAATGATGGTGGCGGCGATGATAATGGTGATATGATGATGATGATGATGATGATGATGGCGGTGATGCTGATGGTGATGCTGATGAAGATGATTAGGCCTCGGCATAAGGCCGGGTGCAGGTCAGTCCCGCCCTAAAATATTAGGGTTGGGTGGGCTTTAAGCATATATTTTTTAATATTGAATAGTTAGCGGGCAGGGTCGGGTACCATCCATATTTAAATGCCCTTCCAAACGTTTGAGCCCCTACCTCTAAAAGGGCATTAAAGGGTCAAGTCGAGTCTACCCGAGATCAACCCAAGACCAAGTTCTACCGTTAGATGAGAACTTGCATCACCGATCAACTGTGAATAAATGTATATATACACAATATGAGGACTGTGATGCTTACCAAACAAGAGTATATCATCATGTAATTTATAATCACAAAGCTTACAATATTGCATTAAGCTGGGCGATGTGGGATACTGTCAAACTCAAACATAATACCATCAGTGCATTGACAAGCAAGCTTTCATTTTCTTTTTTTATTCGATTCGGGGCGTATCAGATTAATCAAGAAATGTTGATGATTTATCACAATTAAAATCAAGAGTTCTGTTCTACAATGATCATGTATCGCACATACGAGCGAGGCTTCTCTGATAACTTCTTGTAACCATCATAAAGGTGCACAGAACATTGTCATCTCTTACAGTTTGATTCTTCACCCCCTTGGAGCTGTCTGTGGTGCTGGAGTGGTGAAAGGCTTCCAACCAACTCAGTACCAGATGTTGAATGGTGGAGCTAACATGGTTGGCCACGGCTACCCAAAGGGCGATGGCCTTGGTGCTGAAATCATAGGTACCCTTGTTCTCGTCTATACCGTTTTCTCAGCCGCTGATGCTAAGAGAAATGATAGAGACTCCCATGTCCCTATTTTGGCTCCACTCCCTATTGGGTTTCCAGTGTTCTTGGTTCACTTGGCTACCATCCCCATCACTGGAACCGGCATCAACCCAGCCAGGAGTCTAGGAGCTGCGATAGTCTTCAACAGAGACGCGGTTTGGGATGACCATTGGATCTTCTGGGTTGGACCATTCAATGGCGCGGCCCTTGCTGCTCTCTACCACCAGATAGTCATCAGAGCCATACCGTTCAAGCATAACTCTTAGAGAGATCTCATCGCTGCATCACCATGCCTCCCATTGTCTCGTTTTATGAGGATTTTCAAGCTTTGTTCTTGTGAAGGATTGCTACGTTTACCATGTGTGTGTACAGATATTTGCCTACTATTAAGGCTTGTGATTATTGTGGGTATTCCTGAATGCAGACTTCCCAGTTCAAAAAAAAAACTACAAAACCTCCATTGTTCGTTTGTTGTCCCTTTCATCCCACACTGGATAGCTGAACATTACTGGTGTAATTAGTCTTTATAAATTAAAATGGATGGCTTGTAAGACAACACATCCAATTGACCGGGCTTAAAATTTGGGCCGGGTCTCAATATTTAGGCATTTACCCTGCCCTTGATTGATAGGGCGGAGCTTTGATTTGGGTCCTTATCGGGTCAGGTCGGGTGTCGAGTCGGGTGGGTTTCGGATCGGCCTTAGGGCTTTGAAGCCTTAGGGCCATTTGTTGACGCCTAATGATGATTATGATGATGATGAAAAAATTAATTTAAATCGAACTAAACTTAATTTAAATTAACTTAACTTTAAGTAACTTAAATTAACTGAAATTAACTTAACTGAAATTAATTTAACTGAAATTAACTTAACTGAAATTAACTTAACTTAACTTAATTTAACTGAAATTAACTTAACTTGATCTAACCGTCAAAAATATAAGTTTAAATGGACATGCCTTAATCTTGCTCGGAATTTTTGACCCCAAAAATAATGAATGACCTTATCATTTGAGAGGCCACTTGTAAGAGAGAAACTTCTATTCCACTGACACATGTTTAACGACATATTAAAAATAATTTCTACCGACATCATTTTGATGTTGCTATATTTTATTCGGTCTAAAACATGTTATAAAGCCTAAATAAGCCTAGATTCGTCCAAGACGTTACCAACATGCAGCAGTAAGGTTGAGCTACTCTTAACTAATCTATTCTAACAAAACTTTTGTTTTGGTTTCAATATTTCAACGAAGCAGTTCGTACTAACTTAAGCAATTATGAATCGAGTGCAATGTGTTCCAACATGTATTGCATAAATTTAGGGAATTGATAGTTCAGTTCAAATGGAAAACAACAACGATCGTGGACTGAAGTTGGCTACGACCTTATCTCGTCATGATTAACCTAAGATCTGAACCTTACCGCTAGTTCAACACCACCGTTGTTTAACCGCTCCACTTCCCTCCCGGACGTTCTTCCCTGCCTCCGAATGCTTAACTTCTTTTACTGAAACTCGATTATCGATTTTAAAATTATTTAGAATTGTGCCATGAGCTTTCTTTTTATAGTCGCATAAATGGGCATGGGTGGCGCCTCGTCTCTTTCCATGCCCAACCCTTCGTTTCATCTTCCTGTCAGGTGGCGCCATAAGCGGCGCCTTGCCTATAGATCAGGCGGAGTCTAGTCCAGTCTTGGTCCAATTTTAGTTTATTTTTGCATATTTATCGGGGCGGATGTAGTATACTGTAGGGGTGACACATGTCACCCCGGATTGGTCAAATTTTTATATATATTCTTAATATATAATCAGAAATTAGAAATAAAATATATTATAATAAATAGAAAACTGACATACGCTCATACACAAATCCATGTGAGGCTTTGAGCGGCACATCCACACGCTCGTCCCCGACTCACCGACTCTATAAACTAATTCAGGTGAGACATCAAGTTTGAATGTGGATTTTGTAATTAGGGTTTGAATGTAAAGAGTTCATGTACTGCGGGTGCACTTGGGTGAGGTCTTATATCAATCAAGTTTGAATATTGATTTTGTATTATTTTTTTGAACTTGATTCTAATATTTGATTTTTCTTTTTTAGATGAAAACGTCAACTATTGATTTGTTCTTCAAAAGAAAAACTACTGAAACTTCAAAGCAAGACAGTCATTTACCTAGTGGAAGATGGAAGGTGATTTCTTATCGAATTGCTTGATTGTCGATATTGAGAAAGACATAGCTAAAATGTTTAGCACGGATAATAGATGATTTTCTTGATATGTAAATAAGACTTTCATTATTTTAGTGAAATAGAACTTTTTGAACAACGTTAATTTGTTATTCTAAGGCCTATTTTCGTATCTTAAATGCTGGGTCCGCCCATGCATATTTACATATTTTCATCTTCTTTCGGTTCATGTGAGCTGAAAATCTCGAAAATACATTGTCGCTCAAAAATATCTCAAAATCTGTAAGACATGGCGTTTAGAATTTTTTTTGATGTAAGGGGGACTTTTGCTCCTGGAGTGACTCGAACCCGGGACCTTTGGTTACAGACAGTGAGTGTCTTCCACTGGACTAACCTCACTTCTTCAAGATATGGCGTTTAGAAACTGACAAGAAATTCACCGATTATTAATCATGAAGTGTGGGTCATCCAAGAAACCACGTTAGCATACACACAAGTAACGTTCTAGGTCAAACTTATCTATTCTAAATCATAAACAAATTTATAGGGTTGACAATAGCACATGCGAATATGTAAGTGAATACTCTACTAATTATAAGAAGACAAGTGATTGACAGTCCTGGGTGGATTCAATATTACCAAAGTTAAGCAAGAATGAAACATCGGTGAAGAACAACATTCAATCCTAAATTATTATTCAAGAGCTACTAACAATGAAACATGAATATTAAGGAACTAGACATACAATTAACTATCACTAGTAAGTATTTGGCTATCATTACTGTACTCGGTTGTGGTTTGTCGGGACTCCTCACACCTTATCCTCCTTCGTGGAAAACTCATACTCAAGCCAACTAATGCTGCGGATCTAATTTGCAAAATCAAGATGGTCAATCTGGAATGATAAATCGAAGCTCAATTTATACTCGGCATAACTCAAGCTACACTTCTCACTATAGATGCGTCGTCCCTTTTCTCGCCATGAAGCGGAGCCCTGTTATCCCAAGCATCGTCTTGTATGCTGGAGTATCGTAGTTTTCATCACGAAAAGTGTACTTGAGTAATACTAAACTGAAACAAAACAAAATACTTCAAAGCAGCAATGCTAAGGATCGGGTCCGACTCAAAGAAAAATTGAACTCGAGCCGCTCTAAAGACTTTTCGACTATAAGGTCAAATGGTGATTCCTACAAAAAAAATGGTGACCCTACTTACATGGGAGTGTTCAATTGGATCACCACTATTTGGTGGATCCATGAATCTCATTTTCGTCAGGATCAAATGATTAAAAGCTTACACTAAATTCAAAAAGTAGAATTGGAGTTTTGCATTTTTCAGATTGTAGGTAAAAAATAAAGTATTACACATTTTTTTGTAGGGTTTGCAATTTTTGGACTTTAGGTAGAAGATAAAATAATTGAACTTTCTGAGCCTTTGAATCATTTGATCCAAATGTGTAAATGGGAATTCATGGATCGACCAAATAGTATTGTATTCATTTGAACATCCTCCTTACTTACATATCCCTAAATTTTAATATTTTTAGGTAAAATTATATAGTAGGGTCCTAAACTATCATTATTTTCCAAATTGAGGTCTCAACTACCAATTTTTCTAATTAGGAGGAAAAATTAGAAATTTCGTTAAAGTTAACGAATGAAGTTGACTTCGTGAGTCAACTTTATTTAACTATATTAAAATGAATTAAGTGATTTTTCTTTCAATTTAAATTATATATTATTCATTTTAGTAGTATATTTTTAACTTTAAATCTTGTAATTTTTTTAAGTTTATTTCAACTGGTTTTGTGAGTGAGTATTATTTTTAAATTACTTTTTTTGCAGTGTCACAATTTACCATATAATACGTATGAATAAAGACTAAATTATTGATTTTTTATTCCACACTCATAAGCAAATGACTCAGACAAAACAATACAAATTTATGAATGAATTAGGACACATCAAATTTTGTAGTATGAGACTTTAAAAATAATATTCAGAAAATCATAATAAAGTTCATAGTTAAAAATATTCTCTTAAAAGGGGAGATATATAATTTTTTGATAATGGGGTAGAACAACTAGGAATAATACAATGCATATGACGCCTTATCATCTGAAGCTCCAGTAAGGCATCTTGACAAGATCCAAAATCATAGGGTACATTTCTTCACTTCTGAAGCGCAAGCCGGGTTCGGCACCTTTACCATGCATGGATCCGCACATTTACCCCAAATCACCATCGGTACATTCTCGACACTTGGAGCTCAGGCCACCTTTACCGTTATAAGACACGACACGTCCATCTTGACAATCGGAGGAAGCATCAGCGGGACGAGAAAGAGGAAAAGGAAAAGGAAGAGGAAAAATCTCACAAAATTGTGAGAAAAAATGGTGTCCCCCACTACAAATTTTAGCTCAAGTTTACGATGCATTATGTACGATGACGCGAGCCATCGAGCGACATGTGCGATAGATTTTAGATGATCTTACGACAATATTTAGTTTTTGTCTCTACATATACAACGCAAGTACGACACTTTTACGTTGCACTAAACTATGTGTCACACATGCGTCGTATAACATTGAAAAGGCTACGACGCATATACGGTGCCTTTATGGCGCACAATACCCCCACCAAATTAATGTCGATAATCGTTCGATATTGATTGCTCCTTATCTCACCTTCTTCCCCATCCACTACCATTGCTCCTTATCCCAACTCCACACTCGGCACTCCACCGCCATCCGGTCGTCGTGCTAGCAGTCCAGCATCTTCGACGCCATGGCAAGCAGCGGCAGTGGCTCCCCGTCACCACCCGACAATCTAGGTACGTCGTTCTCCAACAACTTGATTTTAGGTCAGTTTTTCATTTCGTCGGTAATTAGATTTGAGTATTCGAAGCAAAGTTTATGTCGATGTTTTAGCTGTTGCTTTGATGAGCAGGAAGGGATCCGATTAGTCTAAAACCGTAGATTTGAGTATTCGGAGCCAAGATAAGGATGTCACCTATTCAGAACTTGTAACCTAAACATTAGATCCGGATCCAAAGCCATCAAGACAACCCTACTGTAATGTTGAAGTTCTGATGTGTTTTTTCTCTCGTTTATTTCAGCCTTTCAGTCATGTGTGTGGCCAGTGGCTTTGTTTGTGTTGTGTTTACATTTTAGTTTATCTTTCAAATGTAATTGTTAGGTAACTTTTATTAATGTTTTGGTCAACCAGAGAGACCACAAAGCCATATAGTAGCCATTTGGCTACAAGAAGGTCACGTATACATCATTTTCGAAATGATTAAGTAACACCTCTTTCATATCGTACTTGTATTATCCTGAATTTTAATTAGGTGTTAATCTAACTTGGTTTAGTAAAACAATTAATTAATTTATTGTAAAATTCTGGATAGCAACATCAAAGGAAATCAAGTAGGGACTCTTCATTTTCTTCCTTTAGCCTTGAGGTTTTATGGTCATATGTGTTAAGATCGTGTGTAGGTTGCTTTAATACGACTATTTGGATGGTTTCTAGCTTTATTTTAGTGTAGGTTGTTCATCACTTCAACTATTTCAGTAAAAGTATGCAAGTAGTTTAAAATATGGGAACTATGTCATGTGATGCTACATTCAACTTCTACAAGTGAAAACTAAGCTAAAATGTGTTTATAAGAAAGCTGAAAGGTACTAAAGCTGCTGAAACCGGCCGGTGTTAATAAACTTAAAACTTAAGTTTGTAGATCCTAAACATGAGTTGTGAGCCTTTGCTGAAGTTGCTAATAAATAATGAACATATGGTCTTATTGTTTTAAGCTCTTGATGGTGTAATAAGTTAATATATAGAGAGTATCATAAATTCTCTTATAGTTTTAGAAGTGCTTATCTTATGATTCACTGTTTCATATTTATGGATTAATGTAGCAAAGTCTTTATTACTCAATTAATTGTTATATTACCATTGTCCTAACTTTCTTATTTACAAACTTGTTCGAATTGATTTTTTAACAGGGGTCGAGGATCTTGAGGCTTCAGCACCGATTCTCGGATACTCTTATGGCGCGTATTTATACGATTCATCGAATCAGCTAAGCCTATCAAATTAGACATTTGGTCGTACGAACTTGTGCTTGTTAATGCCATTTTATGTATACAGGCAATTTTGAAGTCTAAAGAGGAAACATGCCTAAAAGGGGAGATTTATGCCCAAAAAGCACACCAAGCATTTCTGGCCGAGAAGTCGCAACCAGGGCCCGAGGAAAATCGACCATGGGTCGAGGAAATACAGCCAAGCCCGAGAGGTCTCGACCAGGGACCGAGAAACCCAGTCGGGGACCGAGGAAACTCAATCGGGTACCTAGGCCCGCAACCGAGAAGTGCCGAGACCCGCGTCCGAGAACCTCAGGTCCCTGACCGAGAACCAGTACCGAAGAAAACCAGGTCCCCGCCCGAGACCCTGTCTAAGGCCCGCGTCCGAGAAACCAGGTCCTCGCCCAGGCCACGCCCGAGCTGTCTAGCACTGAATTCAAGTTACCCGGGCAAATGAGCTGATCCGAGGAATCCACCTTGAGCAAAGTGATCAAAATGGAAAATAAGGTGGACAATGTCGGAAAACCAAGGAGAGTGCTCGGGCAGATTGGCAGTTGGCCCAGTTCCAAAGCCAAGGCCCCGCGCGCATAGGCACCGAAACCAAGTCGCTCGACCAAACCATGGAATCTGGCAAATCTGGCTCGACCAAAGTGTTTTAAATTCCCAATAACTCGGACAATCTCACTTCCCAGACAAAACGCCCGAGTGGAACCAGCTCAAGCCCGATCAAGGCCAAAATAGGGCAATTTCAGCCGATTTGGGATTTCGACCATGTTCCGAGCAGAATCTAGCCAAACTTCCTTCTTAAGATCATCTTAGAATAACTTTTTCGTTTAGAATACACTCTCCAAAATCCAAGAAGCTCCGACCAAAGCTCCGGCCAGATTCCGGCGAACTCCGGCCAACCTCCGGTGATGCTCCGATCAAGCTCATATCCTCACCACCATGCTCCGGTCATTTCTTGCTCCGGCCACATTCCGGCAAAGTCCAACTAACTCCAAACTACTTATTTCCCGGTTGGCCTTACTATTTAATTCGATTGACCTTTGGGAAGAAACTAAGCCTCAACTAAGTCCAAGTGACTTGTCCCAAGCCTCAACCAAGTCAAGTGGTTGCCCTTTGGCTTCAACCAAGACCTATTCGTGGCTCATGGAAGAGATAAGAGCAAGTGGTGGCTTTGGCTTGAAATATCCCAAGTGATGGCTTTTAGAAGAACCAATCAAATGTCTTTGCTTTTGGGATATTTACAATCCAAAGCTTAGCCTCCAAGTTTTCTTAGCCTATAAATAGAGGGCTTGCCTCATGTAATATGTGTCCTTCGAAATCCCAAGTCCTTAGAGAGAAGAGAGCTTAACTCTCTTCTCTTCATTTTCAATACAAACACAATTTGCTCTCTACTTGTTCTTGCTTTTGTTCTTGATTTCCAAAGCTTTCTTCACTTGTTCTTGAGCTCCTAAGCTCTTAATTTCCAGCAAGCACTCTTTACTTTCATGTCTAGTTCTTGATTTGGAGCTCCTCTCCTTTACTTTCCTTATTCTTGCTCACGGTTTCCTTTACAAGTTCTTGTTTACTTTTCTTGATTTTCTTTACTTTCGTAAGTACGGTGCTTGTATTCCTTGACATGAATACAAGCAGCTAAAGCATATTTGGTCAAGGGGTGTTCATACTTGTGTATGCATCTTGAGACTAGAACTTAATGCTATTTTGTGTGTCAACTAGTTCGGTGCCATTATTCGGTTGAACAACAAGGCTAAGTGGATGCTTGAAATGGCAAAGCTTAGCCGAGTGGTTCAATCTTGAGTAGACAACAAGGCTAAGTGGATGCTTGAAATGGCAAACCTTAGCCGAGTAGTTTACTCTTCCTTAAGTCGCTTGGTTGATCGTAACTGAAGATCAAGTGGCTGCACTTAGAACTAGAAGTCTATGTCTTGATTTTGAGGTAGATTGTGGTGTAAGTGCTAGAAATGGCCTTACTTTAAGGTTATATCTGGACCAAGGAATAACCCACACTTATGAACACAAAGTAAGATCTTTGACGTCTATGATGGTTGTCTCACAAGTAGAGACCCTAGACTGAATATCTTTCGTCCTTACTTACCTGTCATTTACTTTCAGTACTTTACTTTTCTGTCATTTACATTTTAGCACTTTACTTTTCTGCACTTTACTTTTACGCACTTAATTTTACGCACTTTACTTTCAGTATTTACTTTACGCAATTTACTTTCCGCACTTTACTTTCATTACAAACATTTTCAACATCAATCCAACATAACATTTGGCACATATTGCGCTTGAAATATAGCGTGCGACAAACCAAAAGTATGTTGTATGGTTGATATTGAAATCGACTGTTCTCGCAATTTACTTTTCAGTACTTACTTTCAGCACTTTACATTTCAGTCATTTACTTTCCAGTTATTTACTTTCTGTCATTTACTTTCTGTCTAAAAAACCCATAAAAACCCAATCTGTCTTTACTTTCATTTTCTTTTCTTTTCAAGAACAACTACTCCACACAGACTCTCTTGGGTTCGACCCCTACTTACCGCTCTACTAATCCAATAGTGAGCCACGAGTAGTGGAACTATAAATGTAAATTTGCAGCGTATCAATGACGCGCTGTCAAATTTTGGCGCCGTTGCCGGGGAGTTGTGTTCCGGAATAGTTGTTCTATTGTTTTTTTCTTTTTCTTTGTTTTGTTTTGCAGATTCGCTATGTCCTCCTACTACGGCATCGAACCTTGGAATGATGGGGGCAGCAACCTTATGTTTGAAATGCTTAGCCGTCTCCCCAAATTGGGAGGTGACATTGGAGAAGATCCCGTGAGGCATACACAAACGTTCCACTCCATATGCAGCCACATGAAGCCTAACGATGAAACACTAGAGGAGTTTAAACTTAAATGCTTTAAATTTTCTTTAACTAACTCCGCAATAGCTTGGTATTACTCATGTGCAGCTTATGAAGGTGATTATGGGGATCTACGAGCCAAATTCCTAGAAGAGTTTTCCCCGCCATCTCTCCGACTTGAAACCCGCGAGAAGATCATCAACCTTGAGCAATCCCGGGACGAGACATTGGATGAGTACTACTCGTACTTCGACTCCATTGTGACGAGCTGCCCGCACCATGGATTCACGGACTTTGTTCTTCTTCAAAGGTTTCTTGGTGGAATGATGCCCCTTGAGTAGAAAAGACTTAATGATGCAGCGGGATGTTCGGTCATGAACTTAACCATGTCTCAAATCTGGGACCTCATAGATGATTTGGCCGAGAGCTCAAAACGAGGAGCCACATTGACGGAGCCCACTGCACTGTCATTAAGGTGCAATGTTCTCTGTGCAAATAAATTTATATTTTCCGCTACTCGCGACTTCACTACTGGGTAGTAAGTGGTAAGTAGGGGTCGAACCTAAGGGAATTAGGGGGATACATTGTTCTTTAAGGGATTTGTACAGCGAGGGAGCGTGTTTTAAGGTTGATTGAGATTTTAGTGGTTATGACTAAGTGACTTTTTTTGGTTGTTTTTGGTTTTGAGTGCGGAAAAGTAAATTACAGAAAATAAATACTGAAAAGTAAAAAGAAAGACTTACAGTGGGTGATGCGTGATTTGCGAGTCCTCCGGAAGATGAGCGGTTGATGATTGCAGTTATACTAATATTAAAAGTAAATACAAGGGGTTTTGTAATTCAAGGAAAACATTCGGTTTCAGGGGCCTTGTATCATAGTTGTTTATCATCGACCGCTAATGATCATACTAAGTGTTCAAAGATGAATCGAGGCCATTTCTAAGCGTAAGACTTACAACATCGTTTAAAACACTTGTGCATCCACTTGATCTTTCAGTTACGATCGACCGAGTGGTGTTTTAGATAAGTCGAACTCCTCAGATAAGTTTTGCTTGTTACAGCTTCCACTTACCCGAGTATGTTCACGAATCCCCACGGAAGAGCTTTGCTTGTGACAGCTTCCTCTCAACCTTGGAAATTCTGACTATATATGGCACATAGAACAAGTTTTGAACACAAAGCGGCATTAAGTGCAGGGTCTAAAACATTTTACAATACAAGTACACCCTTTTAACTGAATAAAGAGTTTAGCTACGAATATCCATAGAGGTGGATACCATAGCTAAATACTCGGGGGTTTTTGAAAACAGTAAGAGGAGAGGGGGTGGAATACTCAAGAACCAACAGGAGTATTTCCAATCCTACTGAATACTCAAGAACCAACAGGAGTATTCTCTAAAACTGTTATAATACTCAAGAACCAACAGGAGTATTATTTCAAACCGTTATAATACTCAAGAACCAACAAGAGTATTATTTCAAAAACCAAACTTACAAAGTAACACAAACTTAGAGAGAGAAGTGATTTTCAATTTGTGGATTGTTGGATGATACAAATGAGAGGGGGAGAGCTTTCTTTTATAGCCATGGGGGAGGAGAATGGAGGGTGAGGATGAGAGCACATGGCTCTCATCCATGGTGAGCTTCCATGGAAGTAAAGCCGCCGGTCTCAAGTCATCCATGGAGGAGAGCTTCCTCCCATGGCCACCTCTCCCCAAAGCCGCCGGTCTCCCATGGATAAGGATGAGTTTTTGTGAGTTTTGTGCAGTCTTTTCACAAAACTATCAGTCCAATTTCGCTCCGGTCTGACTTTGGTTGCTCCTCGGTTGGATTTGATTTGAGTAGTTCAATGTCAGGATCTTGAGATTTCTTCATTCAGCGTCTGATCTTGACCTTGGAATGACTCGTAACATCTTTTCAGCGTAAAATCCTCTCCTTAGCGTGTTTTCTCTCTAAGCGCCTAAATACTCTGTAGAAATATATCGAGACTAACAAGCAGAAGTTAAATAGACAAACAGTCTAATTTGGTGGGTTTTACTGTGTTTTTGATTCGTATAATTATGGTCCATCACACATGCACCGAGCCAGCAGAGGATGAGAACCCGCGGATGACCGTAGAAGAACTGCCCAAATCAGGCCCGGTCCTCATTACCAATCTGCCCGAGGAAGTCCCGACCCTACTTGACGAGCCAACAGAGGTCTCGGTCCTCACTAAAGAAGCTCACGAGGAAGTCCCGGACCTCACTGCCAAACCAGCCGAGACATGCCCGGACCTCACTGAAGAGCTGCTCAAGAAAGACCCGGTCCTCATGGCCGAGAAGCCCCTACTTAACCCTTCATGTTCTATGCAGATCACGGCCACCAGAGATGATGTGATCATTGATGATGCAGTGCTAGACGAGTTGGAGAAAAAGCATGAGCCAAAACATCCAACAAAGGAGCTCCCACTCGTCACAAGCCAAGAAGAGCCTCCTAAAAAGTGTAAGGACCAAGGATGACCAATCATCTCTGCCACAAAGAAGAGGGTTAGCAAGGGCACATGTTTGAGGTCGCTAGGCAAGATTCAGAACTTCCAAACTTACAAAGGTGCTGACAGTTCATACATGAAGAAGCGGCAAAGACATGGGCCGAAGGAATGGAAACCCGGAAGGAGAAGCAAGAGGCCACGGCTCATTGGACCAGCAGCTATGGTCAAGGAGCCCTCACCTTCTCGGATGCATGTAAAAGAGAACTTGCCGGACCTATGGAGAACCAAACCGAGCACATCACTCCACAAGTTCTTTGGACAGAATAAAAGGGCAGCCGAGAAGAAGGTTGACCTCAAACACCCATGGGATCCAAACTTATGATCCCTAGGAGAGGTACCGTCGAGCCAACGAGGTTAAACAAAGGCACTTGCCGGGAGGTAACCCGGCATATTCAGTTTTTTCAGTTTTTATTTTTCGTATGTCATTTCTTTTAAAACTCACCTCCTTTCGTTTTACTTATATTTTGTGTTTTGAACTAAGTCGTTCCGTGAGGAACGGCTTCGTTCAAAAGTGTGGGGGTGATTGAGTAGTCTTGCACATATTAGTTAGTTTTGCACATATTAGTCTACATGTTTGTTCTTTTCTTTTACCCTTAATATTAACTTTTTGAAAATACAAACTTCCATGATGTGAAAATAGATAGACCCGATTCATGCATTTCCTTGTGAAAACTTAATTGTGTAAAAACATGCGAACTTAACTTTCTACTTGTCCTTGTGTGCTGAGATAACGTAGGATGTGGAGTTGAAAGAAACGCCCTAGAGAGGCTTGACAAGCACTCAAGGGACCGGATCCTTACTATACGGTTATGTGAAAATTGTGGAGGCTGCACTTCGGGCTTATTGGTAAAGAGTGCAATCCACCGTGCAGCGTCTATGCAAGAGGCAGGACGGGAATCAAACCGTCCTATCTCTAGTCTGAGTAGCCGGGAAAAGAGGTGAGCGACCCTCAACTTGACCCGCGCCGAAACGACTACAATGAGAAAGAGCGGGGAGGCATTTCCATATGCTCTCGGGCGATGATTGGACCTCCCAAAAGTGAAGAAATGGACGAGCAATCATCAAAGGAGCAAAGCTCAAAGAAGAAAAGAAAAAAAAATAGCCAAAATGGTGAAACGAAACCGAAGCAAAAGTGAAGTACTCAAAGAGTCAAATCAAAGGCCGAAGGCCAAATCATTACAAAAGCTGTCCAACCACACAAACAAAGAAAAAGAGCTCAACCCAAGTTGCCCGAATCAATCACGTGCTACAAGAAGCAAGTAACATAACCATATAGTAAGATCGGATCCGAGAGTGCAGTTCAAGGGCCTAAAAAGTGGCTATCTCCCAATCATCCAAATTGATTTGCATCTCGGCTCAAAGGTAACAAGTATCTAGTTACTTTCATATGTGAGCATGATTTTGTTTGGAAGCAAGTAAGCTATGCATGCTAAGGCGAAGTCTAGTTTTGCATCTCACATTCACATCTAGGACTTAGGGTATTTTTGTTCCTCTTATTGACTACACTTGTTCGGGACGAACAAGATTAAGTGTGGGGGTATTTGATGGCGCGTATTTATACGATTCATCGAATCAGCTAAACCCACCAAATTAGACATTTGGTCATACGAACTTGTGCTTGTTAATGCCATTTTATGTATACAGGCAATTTTGAAGTCTAAAGAGGAAACATGCCTAAAAGGGGAGATTTATGCCCAAAAAGCACACCAAGCATTTCTGGCCGAGAAGTCGCAACCAGGGTCCGAGGAAAACCAGCGTCCGAGAACCTCAGGTCCCTGACCGAGAACCAGTACCGAAGAAAACCAGGTCCCCGCCCGAGACCCTGTCCGAGGCCCGCGTCTGAGAAACCAAGTCCTCGCCCAGGCCACGCCCGAGCTGTCTAGCACTGAATTCAAGTTGCCTGGGCAAACGAGCTGATCCGACGAATCCACCTCGAGCAAAGTGATCAAAATGGAAAATAAGGTAGACAATGTCAGAAAACCAAGGAGAATGCTCGGGCAGATTGGCAGTTGGCCCAGTTCCAAAGCAAAGGCCCCGTGCGCATAGGCACCGAAACCAAGTCGCTCGACCAAACCATGGAATCTGGCAAATCTGGCTCGACCAAAGTGTTTTAAATGCCCAATAACTTGGACAATCTCACTTCCCAGACAAAACGCCCGAGTGGAACGAGCTCAAGCCTGGTCAAGGCAAAAATAGGGCAATTTCGGCCGATTTGGGATTTCGACCATGTTTCGAGCAGAATCTGGCCAAACTTCCTTCTTGAGATCATCTTAGAATGACTTTATCGTTTAGAATACACTCTCCAAAATCCAAGAAGCTCCGACCAAAGCTCCGGCCAGATTCCGGCCATATTCCGACGAACTCCGGCCAACCTCCGGTGATGCTCCGATCAAGCTCATATCCTCACCACCATGCTCCGGTCATTTCTTGGTCCGGCCACATTCCGGCGAAGTCCAACTAACTCCAAACTACTTATTTCCCGATTGGCCTTATTATTCACTTCGGTTGACCTTTGGGAAGAAACTAAGCCTCAACCAAGTCCAAGTGACTTGTTCCAAGCCTCAACCAAGTCAAGTGGTTGCGCTTTGGCTTCAACCAAGACCAATTCGTGGCTCATGGAAGAGATAAGAGCTAGTGGTGGCTTTGCCTTGAAATATCCCAAGTGATGGCTTTTAGAAGAACCAATCAAATGTCTTTGCTTTTGGGATATTTACAATCCAAAGCATAGCCTCCAAGTTTTCCTAGCCTATAAATAGAGGGCTTGCCTCATGTAATATGTGTCCTTCGGGATCCCAAGTCCTTAGAGAGAAGAGAGCTTAACTCTCTTCTCTTAATTTTCAATACAAACACAATTTGCTCTCTACTTGTTCTTGCTTTTGTTCTTGATTTCCAAAGCTTTCTTCACTTGTTCTTGAGCTCCTAAGCTCTGAATTTCCAGCAAGCACTCTTTACTTTCATGTCTAGTTCTTGATTTGGAGCTCCTCTCCTTTACTTTCCTTGTTCTTGCTCACGGTTTCCTTTACAAGTTCTTGTTTACTTTTCTTGATTTTCTTTACTTTCGTAAGTATGGTGCTTGTATTCCTTGACATGAATACAAGTAGCTAAAGCATATTTGGTCAAGGGGTGTTCATACTTGTGTATGCATCTTGAGACTAGAACTTAATGCTATTTTGTGTGTCAACTAGTTCGGTGCCATTATTCGGTTGAACAACAAGGCTAAGTGGATGCTTGAAATGGCAAAGCTTAGCCGAGTGGTTCAATCTTGAGTAGACAACAAGGCTAAGTGGATTCTTGAAATGGAAAAGCTTAGCCGAGTAGTTTACTCTTCCTTAAGTCGCTTGGTTGATCGTAACTGAAGATCAAGTGGCTGCACTTAGAACTAGAAGTCTATGTCTTGATTTTGGAGTAGATTGTGGTGTAAGTGCTAGAAATGGCCTTACTTTAGGGTTATATCTGGACCAAGGAATAACCCACACTTATGAACACAAAGTAAGATCTTTGACGTCTATGATGGTTGTCTCACAAGTAGAGACCCTAGACTGAATATCTTTCGTCCTTACTTACCTGTCATTTCCTTCAGTATTTTACTTTTCTGTCATTTACATTTTAGCACTTTACTTTTCTGCTCTTTACTTTTACGCACTTTACTTTCAGTATTTACTTTACGCAATTTACTTTCCGCACTTTACTTTCATTACAGACGTTTTCAACATCAATCCAACATAACATTTGGCACATATTGCGCTTGAAATACAGCGTGCGACAAACCAAAAGTATGTTGTATGGTTGATATTGAACTCGACTGTTCCCGCAATTTACTTTTCAGTACTTACTTTCAGCACTTTACATTTCAGTCATTTACTTTTCAGTTATTTACTTTCTATCATTTACTTTCTGTCTAAAAAACCCATAAAAACCCAATCTGTCTTTACTTTCATTTTCTTTTCTTTTCAAGAACAACTACTCCACACTGACTCTCTTGGGTTCGACCCCTACTTACCGCTCTACTAATCCAATAGTGAGCCACGAGTAGTGGAACTATAAATGTAAATTTGCAGCGTATCAACGACGCGCTGTCATACTCCCAGAGGGCTGGTCTCCCGAAAGTGGTGGGTCATGCGGTCGCATTGGTTCCTGGTATTCGCTTTCAGTCGGTTACCACTCAAGGGAGCATGATGTCCTAGAGTACACAGCTCGCTTTCAGTCTGTTACCTTTGATGTTCAAATTTGATGAACTGTATCAGCTACACGGTGTAAACTATCTAATCAATGATATCAAATTTGATGTTTAAATTTTTTGATTTTATTTTAAAACAATATTATTTGCACAATTTATTTATTTATATATTGTAATAATTAATGAATAAAGTTAATTCTAATTAATCTGTGATTAAGAGATTTGAGTTTTTGATGCATGTGTGTCTCATAGTCGTCGCACACACATTTGACGTAAGTTTATCGGAAAGGTGTCGCATAAAATGTACGACATGGAGGAGATAGTTGTGCGTCTCCCTAGGGTTTTTGACGTAAATTGGTCGTACAGATGTCGCAGCTCTGTAACGCATAACTGTCGCACACTTCTTGGAACGACGGTTTGTGCGACGCCGTCCTCATGCGCTGCATACCAGACGTATATACGATTGATTTTCAACGGTTTTACGTCGAGTTTAGAATGCCGTACACTTGAGCAAAAATTTATAGTGCCAAGACTCGAACTCGGGATGTAAGGAATCGTATGTAACTATTTATCCAACAGGCCACCATCCTATTGGCTGGCGGGGAGATATATAAATTAGTTAAAATCACTTAACTATTATTTTAACCATATTGAAATAAAATTGACTAATATAGTTACTTTAATGTAATTTCTAATTTTGCCAAAGTTAATAGTTCTGACCTCAATGTGAAAAACAGTAAGAAATTTTAGAAAAAGAATCATGGGTTGGGATTTGGTGAGAAGTGACTTTAAGGTGAGAAATAGGAATTAATCTTGTCCATTGATTTTTGATAATCAACAGCCACGATCAGTTAAATTTTTTAACCAAAATCACGGCATTTCACGCGTACAAGGTTAGTATCGTCCCACAACAAATTCCAAAAACTGATCTCGTTGTTTACGAACCAAACCCTAACCCCTTTTGCTTCGAAATCGAAACTACGGACGACCATCACAAACCGGCGACAACGAATCGGAAAAACGAGTCAAAGCTACGCCATAAGCGACAATTCCGAAGCCAACGGTCATGCCTCGAAAGACGGCGAACGACGATGATCATTCGCCACCTCCGCCGACGCAGCCGATTCAAAAATTGGGTGAGTTTTTTAACAATGCGATTTAGTATCTTGATTAGGGTTTGTTGTTTTCCGAATTTGTCGATTTTAGGGTATTCAACAATACCTGTCAGAATAATTGCCTATCATAATCCGTAGCATAATTATTGAGTGCGATTTCAACAAGTTACGTAGCGATTAGCGGATTTAGTATGTCGACTAGGGTTTGTTGGTGTACGAATTTTTCGATTAAGGGTTTGGAAAGTTCAAATCAATTTGTCAATGGCAATAAGAATGCATTTGTCGGAAATAACTTCCTATCATAATCCGTAGCATAACTATGAAAAATACATAGTATGATAGTGTGTTTTGGAAAGAGATGAATACGTTGCCCTGTTGGTTTGTTGTATTCTATGATTTGTTCAAAATTTCTTTATAGATCGCAAGAGGAAAAGGAACACAGCCAAAGAAGTACCTGCAGAAATCCAACCAAATATGAAGCGAAAACGGATTCCTTATCAAACAAGCACCCAGACACTCAAAGGTGTTGTGTTGTTTCTAGTCAATTCAATGTAGTTGTATAAATTTACCTGTTTTAAGACTATATGTGTTTTCTCGCTATAGTTGGGAGATATCCATCTCATACAAAAGGGATCAATGAAGTAGTTGATACAAATACAGCCAACCACATAAAGAAACCAGGTACATGTTGGGTCATTATTCGTAACAATAGAAGCATAATCCGTACTACTGGGTCATTTTCTGTAGCGTAGTAAACATAATCCGTATTACATTTAACAGATGCATAACTTAATTATATTTTCTTCTTATAGTTGGTGCACTAAAAGCATCCAAAAAATTCTTCCCATTGAAACCGAAAGCGACGATGATTTCGTGGCTGACAGAACCGCTCGTCGTCAAAGCAATTTGTGCAAATAAATTTATAAGTCCGCTACTCGCGACTTTACTACTGGGTAGCAAGTGGTAAGTAGGGGTCGAACCCAAGGGAGTCAGGGGAATAATTGTTCTTCGGGGGGATTACGCAGCGTGGGAGCGTGTTTAAGGTCGGTTGGTTGGTTTTAAAGCTACCAGCTATTTTGATTGATTGATTGGTTGGTTGGTTGATTTTAATACTGGAAAGTAAATTACAGTTTATAATTAAAGAGAAATGTTCGGTTTCAGAGGACTTGTATTATATCCTGTTTATCATTGACCTTTAGTGACTCTCCTAAGTATTCAAACGGTGTATCAAGGCCATTCCAAGCACTCGATTTGCGTACACTGTCTAGCCAATTCCAAGGACGTAGAACACTTATTCTATTTAGACTAATACTCCATTCTCGGTTATATTAGCCTATGTGCATCCATTTGATCAATCATTCCCGATAAACCAAATGGTGTTTAAGATGAGTCAAACTTCTCAGATAAGCTTTGCCATTCCAAGCATCCACCTATCCGTACAAGTTTACGAACCCCGCTGTAGAGTTTTGCCATTCCAAGCATCCACTCTACCTTGGACGTTCTGACTTAATATATGGCACATAGAATAAGTTTTGAATACAAAGAAGAGGCACTAAAAGTTTAGCTACTATTCATCGCGCTAAACATTATAACTAAGGAAATAAAATAGTTGAATACATACTAAGAATTACTTACAACCGTTGAAGCGCCAAGGGAGCTATCCTTTATTTCCAAAGCAAGATTACAACATTACAAATATTACAATTTCTAGAGAGAGAAGTGAAATGAGATTGAAGTGTCTTTTGGAGGAGGAGGAGCTCCTCCTTTTATAGCCCAAAGGGGAGGAGATGGGTGGTGGAGATGGGTGGTAAGTGTTGCATTTTGATTGGAGGAGAAAATGGAGGGAGGAGATGGCCACATGTGGAGGAAGAGGAGTGGTGGAGGAGGAGGAAGGTGGTGGTGACATGTGGAGGAGCTCCAAAAGCCGCCGGTCACCACCCCTCAAAGCCGCCGGTAGGCGGTGGCCCAAGGGGGAGGAGCTCCTCCCTTGGCCACCACTTCATCAAGTGGCCGGTCATCCTTGCCCAATGTGTGAGTTTGTACAGTTTTGTGCAGTCTTTTCACAAAACTGTAAATGTGTTTCTTCCCCGGGCTGTCTTGACTCCACTCCTGATTCTTCTGATTAATTTGTTATGGTCAATTCAACGTCAGGATCCTTGATATTTATTCAGTCGGCATATGATCTTGACCTTGGATTGACTCTTGTTATCTTTTCAGCATAAAATCCTCTCCTTAGCGTGTTTTCACTTCAGTCTCTAAAATGCCCTGTGGAAATATATCGGGACTAACACGTAGAAGTTAGATAGACAAACAGTCTAATTTGGTGGGTTTAACTGCATTTATGTTTCATACAATTATGGTCCATCAGATTACCCCACACTTTTAGTTGTTCGTCCCGAACAATGCTATTAAAAGGCGTAAGTTCTAAGTTTGGCTTTGGAATATGAAAATTAGACTGTGGTACTCGATCTATCCTAATTCATGCATTGCTTCCTTATTACCAAATTAAACTGCGTAAATAAATAGAAGAAACTTAATACTTGTACCTCCGTGCTGAGATGCAAATTATATTGGATGTCTCGGGAGATAGCCCTTTTTGGCTCCTGGACTGCAACCTCGGGATCGTCTCTTACTATATGGTTTTCTGGTAGCTTTCTCTAGCACGTGATTCGGTTCAGGTTTCAGTGGTTTGAGTACTTTGATTTTCTTTTGGCGAGGGACTGCTTTTGTAGTGAGTCGGCATTTGGCCTTTGTTTTGACTTTTTGAGTTCTTCACTTTTTGTTCGGTTAAAACCTTCACAATTTTGGGCCTTTGGCCTCTTGATTTGCTTCATTGAGCTTTTCGCCTTTTTGTGACTTTTCTAGTCCATTTTCTCGAGCCTTTTTGGGAGGTCCAATCATCGCCCGCAAGCCTATGGAAATACCTCCCCGCTCCTCTCTTTTTTGCCGTTTTCGCGCGGGTCAAGGGTAGGGTCGCTCATCTATTTTCTCGGCTACTTTGACTGTCGTTTTCGCACGGGTCAAGATGAGGGTCGCTCATCTATTTTCTCGGCTACTTTGACCGGAGATAGGACGGTCTGATTCCCGTCCTCGCCTTTTGCATTGCATGGCGGAGATGACTTCAATTTTCACTGAAACCCGAAGTGCAGCCTCCACTGACTTCGAAAACCATATAGTTTGATCTGATCCTTTGATTGCTTGCCAAGCCTCTCTAGGGCAATTTATGTCAACTCCACATCCCTAGTTATCTCAGCACAAAGGACAACTGGAAAGTTACATTCTAAGTTTTTAAACAGTTGAATTTTCACAAGGTTAATGCATGAATTATTATTTATCTTTTTCACATTCTTAAGTTCATATTTTCAAAAAGATACTATTACTAAAAAAAAGAAAAACAGCCGCATGTTATTTATGTACAGAGGTGGATCTCACCCCACACTTTTGAACGAAGGCGTGCCTTAGTTCAAAAGTCATGCAAGCTTAAAACTAAATACTGAATTTAAAAGACAGAAATTAAAGTGCGGAAAAGTAAGATAGTGTCGGGTTACCTCCCGACCAGTGCACTTGTTTAACGTCGTTGGCTCGACGATACCTCGTTTGTGGTTCATTGGTTTGGGTCCCATGGGTGGCTGAGGTCAAACTTTGCCACCGTTCCAGTGTTGCTTCTTCCTGACTTCTTGCTGGATGTTGTGTTCTGGTTAGGACTCCTTGGTTTCGGGATCTTTTCTTTCCAATACCCCGGAGGGGGCGAGGGACCTTTCACTACCAGCCTTTCGAAGTTTTTGTATTTGGGACTGCCTAGTCCGGTTGCGGCATAGCACTGCTCCATCGAGGGGTCATTCTGCAGAGGTGCTTTTCCCATTCTCCTTTGAGCTTCTTCTTGGATCGCATAGTTCGCGGCGACTTGCTCATTAATTAAGGGGAAAAGTCGGGAAGGCCTCATGAGGCTTGGTTCTGCCTTGTTATGTTGGTTTGTGAAGAACTGATCGTAGATAGTTTCAGCTGCCTGGGTAATGATAGTTGGGTATGGCTTGGGCAGTTCGTCAGTGGTGTTCTGGACTCCTACTTCGTTGCTTCCGGTGCTTTTCATGTCTGATTCTTCAGACGGTTCAGGAGTCTCTTCCGACGGTTCGGTGGTTTCTTCTTCATCAGCCTCAGGATCAGCTTCTTCTGTCTGCATTTCCTCATCAGTTTGGGGTACTCGTCTTGTGGTAGCGGCCAGGCCGATTATAAGGCACCACATGTCTGCAACGGTGAAGTTTGTTGCAGACCTTTTCATAGCTTCGTTAACTCTTCCCAGCTCTTCGGCCCTCATCCCACGAAGAAATTTTTGGAGAAGAAAATTTCTTCGTAAATCCATGGTGCGGGCAGCTTGAGACGATGGCATCGTAGTTCATGTAGTATTCGTCCAAAGTCTCATCCCGGGATTGATGAAGGCTCATGATCTTCTCACGGGTTTCTTGGCGTAAAGATGGTGGGGAGAATTCTTTCAGGAACGAAACGCAGAGGTCTACGAAACGTTCTGCACTGCACGCGGTGGATGTGTAGTACCATATCGTGGCGAAGTCGGTTAGAGAGAATTTGAAGCATTTCAGCTTAAATTCTTCTAATACTTCGTTCTCAGGTTTGATGTTGTGGCAGACGTCGTGGAAGTTTCGGAAGTGCTGTACAGGGTCTTCTCCCTCCGTTCCTCCGAACAGGGGCAGAAATCGCGTTGTCCATGCATGCGTAATGGGTGCTGTCATAGAGAAAAGAAAGAAAAAGAAAAGGGAGGGAAAGAACAACTATCCGATAACTGATTCCCCGGCAACGGCGCCAATTGACAGAACCGCTCGTCGTCAAAGCGATTTGTGCAAATAAATTTATAAGTCCGCTACTCGCGACTTTACTACTGGGTAGCAAGTGGTAAGTAGGGGTCGAACCCAAGGGAGTCAGGGGAATAATTGTTCTTCGGGGGGATTACGCAGCGTGGGAGCATGTTTAAGGTCGGTTGGTTGGTTTTAAAGCTACCAGCTATTTTGATTGATTGATTGGTTGGTTGGTTGATTTTAATACTGGAAAGTAAATTACAGTTTATAATTAAAGAGAAATGTTCGGTTTCAGGGGACTTGTATTATATCCTGTTTATCATTGACCTTTAGTGACTCTCCTAAGTATTCAAACGGTGTATCAAGGCCATTCCAAGCACTCGATTTGCATACACTGTCTAGCCTATTCCAAGGACGTAGAACACTTATTCTATTTAGACTAATACTCCATTCCCGGTTATATTAGCCTATGTGCATCCATTTGATCAATCATTCCCGATCAACCAAATGGTGTTTAAGATGAGTCAAACTTCTCAGATAAGCTTTGCCATTCCAAGCATCCACTTATCCGTACAAGTTTACGAACCCCGCTGTAGAGTTTTGCCATTCCAAGCATCCACTCTACCTTGGACGTTCTGACTTAATATATGGCACATAGAATAAGTTTTGAATACTTAGACTAGACACTAAGTTAATAGTCTAAAACATTTTATAATACAAGTGCGCCCCTTAGACCGAACTACAAGTTTAGCTACTATTCATCGCGCTAAACATTATAACTAAGGAAATAAAACAGTTGAATAAATACTAAGAATTACTTACAACCGTTGAAGCGCCAAGGGAGCTATCCTTTATTTCCAAAGCAAGATTACAACATTACAAATATTACAATTTCTAGAGAGAGAAGTGAAATGAGATTGAAGTGTCTTTTGGAGGAGGAGGAGCTCCTCCTTTTATATCCCAAAGGGGAGGAGATGGGTGGTGGAGATGGGTGGTAAGTGTTGCATTTTGATTGGAGGAGAAAATGGAGGGAGGAGATGGCCACATGTGGAGGAAGAGGAGTGGTGGAGGAGGAGGAAGGTGGTGGTGACATGTGGAGGAGCTCCAAAAGCCGCCAGTCACCACCCCTCAAAGCCGCCGGTAGGCGGTGGCCCAAGGGGGAGGAGCTCCTCCCTTGGCCACCATTTCATCAAGTGGCCGGTCATCCTTGCCAAATGTGTGAGTTTGTACAGTTTTGTGCAGTCTTTTCACAAAACTGTAAATGTGTTTCTTCCCCAGGCTGTCTTGACTCTACTCCTGATTCTTCTGATTAATTTGTTATGGTCAATTCAACGTCAGGATCCTTGATATTTCTTCAGTCGGCATATGATCTTCACCTTGGATTGACTCTTGTTATCTTTTCAGCATAAAATCCTCTCCTTAGCGTGTTTTCACTTCAGTCTCTAAAATGCCCTGTGGAAATATATCGGGACTAACACGTAGAAGTTAGATAGACAAACAGTCTAATTTGGTGGGTTTAACTGCATTTATGTTTCATACAATTATGGTCCATCAGGGGCCAACACTATGTGTGCTAAAAGTCAGGGCAAGGCAAAAAAACAAACTACAGCAGGTAATGATAAGTTCACAGCTAAAATTAGTTCCAACACTAAGCAACTTAAAATTGTATCAAATAGATTCATAACAGCCTATTAGCTAATGTTTATTCTTTCTTTTTCATTAACAGAGAGTTTGGATATTAGGGAAATAAAACCCAATCAAACTGAGAAAGGCAAAAAAAGAAATAAAGGTGTGGTCTGTAATGGTAAGCCGCAGCCACAAGGAAATAAAGAAACAGATTGTCAAAGTACAAGATACAAAGGATTTGAAACGCGAACCACCCCAAATACTCTAACAGATGCCGTAAGGAGCCTAACTGAGCAACAGAAGATGGCAGTAGGTTCGATGGGTTTAGACGGCATGTTAAATTTAGGGATCACCTATGTCCCTACCCAATTTGCCATTTGGCTACTGGAAGCATTCGACTCAAAGGAATGCAAGCTGGTGACTCGACGAGGAGAGGCAGAGATAGTGCCAATGGATGTGAATTTCACACTAGGGCTACCTATGGGCGGTCGGCCAATAAAAGTTCCACTAAGGACTAACCCTGACGCCCTACTTGTCCAAACATTCAGAAGGCGATATGGTGACATAAAGGAAAATAAAATAAAGTGCAGAATAGTGTCAGAGAAGATACAAAAATCTAAAGAGGCTAACTACCTATTTAAGCTAAATTTTCTTGTGCTGTTCTATTCAACAATGGTGGATATCACAGTATCAGGGAAAGCGAACCAAAGAATTCTCAAAGCCATAGAGGGGATAGATGATACCCGAGCTCTAAATTGGGGTGAGTTTATGATTGATAGGCTAAGACATACGAAGGATGAGTGGGAGGTGAAAAAAGGAAGTCCATACACCGGCCCTATGCCATTCTTGATGGTAATTTTCTTGAAAACTCAGAAACATCATGCACATAATGTTTATGCACTAATTGCGGTTCTATCTCGTAGGTACTGTACCTGGACAGATTTCAAGACAGACTTATTATATTTGAGAGAACATTTCCTGTGATAATTGCAATAAATGATGATGTCATTGAAAAAAGGATCAAATCAGAGAACAAACAAGGTGGATTCGGGAAGCATGTGACATTGCTAGACCGTAATGCAACTCCGGGTATTGCCAGAATGTTAGAAGGATTGACCGGAATGGTACAAGAACAAGATGAACAAAAAGAAAGTCAAGAAAAATCACAACCAAAGGAACAAAAAAAAAGGAGAAGACGGCAGCGTAAAAATATCTTGTTTTGTAAGTTCATTATGTATATGACTTTACAGATTATTATTGTTATGCAAACATTTATTACAAGAAGTAGATGTTTCATGGTTAGAGCATATGCATCATTAGCCCCTGAGTTTGGCGAATGGAAGTCCGTATCTTATGTATTTTTATGCGTAACATGGGTATCATTATCCGTATTTACCATTCATAATCCGTAGCATTGTCCTTGGTAATTGTTAAAACGAACAGGCATCGCAGTCTATATAAATTGTTAGCATAGTCCGTAGCAAAGGTGTCATAATCCGTAGCACTGGTATCATTATCCGTAGCAAAGCTATTAAAATCAGTAACAAGGGTATCAATATCCGTAGCAAATGAAGCATAATCCGTAGCATAGTTTGCATATTCCCTGACATATGGTATATATTTCCATTTCTCTTCTCTTTGTTGTTGCTGTAACAGTTTATATTGTAACCTCACACTTTCCTTGAAAATACCAGGGCTTATTGAGATCACAAAAAAGTGCCATGGAATTGCTAGTTGCAGCAATTAAAAAATATGACGAGTCTTACAAAGCAGCTTTGAAGTCCCCCAATTTCAAAGACAGATGAGTATTTACAACAATAGTGGAGACTATTCAGCAAACGGGATTAGTACGGAACATATCATGATATCCAGCCCCACGACCGTAACACCTACAATTCGTGTGATGGATAGCAAGATGGAAAAACTCATCAAACGAGTTAATATTCACGTCCCAGATTCCATTCAAAGAAATGCAACAAACCCCATTGCAAAACATGCATCCGTTGGGCTGACACCAGATGAACCGAGTGATACAGAAGATGATCAAAACTACTTTGAACTGTCAAAATTTCCTATGCTGGACATAAATGATGAGACCAACCTCCCGCCACAGGTTCAGGAAGAGGCTATAAGGGTGTGTGATGAAGTAAGCGATAAATTGCTGAACAAAACACCCACTCCACGTACTGCTCAAGTTAAAAGGACACGTCGAGAGATAGCACCAGGGCCAAAGTTGAAATCACCATTCATTTCAAGAGTTATCAAGATTGCAGTGCCAGCTAAACAAGTATACTGCAACTTGTGTCGTTGGATGTACGATGGCGACACAAAAGACTGGTACTTTATTAAAATTCTGAACTTCATTAATACTGCTTCATTAAAATCATTGTTTCTTTATCATTATTCATAATTAAATTTCTCTCATAAAGTTTAATATTTTTTAGAATTTCAGTGGTATGCTTTTCGAAAAAGGAACTGACGCAGCAGATTACAAAGACTTTAGAACCATGAACAATGACGAATGGCTGTCTAGTGTCATTATTGACTTGTGGGCACTGTTGCTGAACGGCAACGAAAAATTAAAATCCTCGGAGAGCATGTTAAGATTTTTTGCAAAAACTCAAATAACTGTAAGTGATATCTAATTGGTTGAAACTTAATGTATTCAATCTGCATATTTAACAGGTTGTTATATTTGCAGATGCACACCTCAAAGAAAGAATGGAAAGGAAAGGAAAGTCGAGCTGCAACATTTAAGAATGTACTAGAAAAAGAGCTTCAAAAATTTCCAAAAATAGATGTTCACGAGGTGACATTGGTGAGTCTCCCAATTCAACCATTTATATGATTAATGTTTATCTGAAATATACTAAATTTAGGATGTTCTTGTAGTTTGTTTTCACAATGTGCCACGACAGCCATTTTTATTTGGTATGCTATGACATGGTCCGGGCCACGATAGAGGTGATTAACAATTCAACGAAGGTGCCAAATTTCAAGTAGAAATACGGCAAATACTTTGACAATCTAGTACTCAAATACAATTTAAATTCCTAGCAACATACTTACAATATATGTAAATTTTCATGTAATCGCTAACCATATGCATCTAAACTTTACAGAACACAAACTTCTTGGCTTATTTAAGTGAAATCAGACACAAGAAGAGTCATATATTTGACAATGAAGCACCAGAACGCTTGGCCATGAAGTGGAGAACACAGGATAATGATACCGATTGTGGGATTTTCACAATGCGTCACATGGAAACGTACTTTGAAGGTGGTGGAAAGAAGTGGACCTGTGGCCTAGCGGTCGAAGGAATTAAGGTAAACAATACTCAATTTGATAAACTTCATCTAGTGACTAACTGTTTTCTTAACATTACTACATTGACATTGCAGCAAGAGGGTCAACTTTGTGCGCTGCGTGACATTTACATAAACTTGATAATACGGTCATCACTCAACAATAATCGGGAAAAAGTGTTGCAACGCGCCAATGAATGGTTGAGGAATAATCCAGACGAATATTGTAATGGGAAGACGAGTAAAAGCACCTATTGTTGATTTGGAGGACAACTATCAAACTTGATAACTACGAATTAGGAATTTTGTACTACATATGTTTTGCTACAACGTTTTTTGGCTAGCAGGGTATGAGCAATGTGTTTCCGTGTGATGTTCTTCAATTCTTTGGAAATGTGAACATGTAATTGGCAATGTATTTGCGCATGTGTATCTCACAGGTTACTTTTCAAGCATAATCCGTAGAAAGCACAGCATAATCCGTGCAAATCACAGCATAATCCGTAGAAATCACAGCATAATCCGTATCATTGTAAGTATAATCCGTACCGGTGTAAGCAATAGTCAAAAAAGTGTAATTAAAATCCGTATCAACGGATGAATAATCCGTAGCAAATCAATATATATATTTTCGAAAACATGTGTTAAAACATCATAAGAACAATGACTAGTTTTCGATAAGAAGAATGAATCTTAATGTTAAAATGATACACTCAGATGCTGTGAGTGTCATCTAGTAAAGTAAAATTAACATCTCCATGCTCGGAAGTAGCACCACGCATCCGTGAGTCATGCTCAGCTCTCTTTGGACAGGTCCGTTTGTCATGGAGCCCTAACTCATTGCAATAACCACATGATCTAAGAGGTTTTTTTGATTTCTCGATGCCAATTTCACGGGGGCCTCTAATTCTCTTACCGCAACCTTTGTTTCTTGACAATCCAGGGTTATTTACCACCACAGCTGCTGGTTGTGGCATTTGCAAAACAGCCCGAGAAAATCATCATTGTTTACACTGCAGTGGGCACCACCAGACGGCACATGCACCTTAACATACTCATATATGTGATCATGGAATTTCCTAATGGAATCAACATCAGTCTTGAAGCTACAGATGGCAGCATTGACATGGAACCATATTTCAGACGCTAGCGTTATTTGTTCTCTTGTTTGATTCGGATTTCATGATCAACAAGAAACATACCAGGATTGTGCTTCTTGGATGCATCTATATGCCATCTGCCCATCACCAAATAATCAGGTATCTTCTCATAACGTAAAAAAACATGACTTTGAAGATGTGGCGACATATATATCCACAAGATTTAAACTTCATGCAACTGCATTTTAATCTCCCTTCCATAACAATCCGAGGTTAATTGGTATAGGATCCTGGGTCGTCTGATGAAGCTTCAAACAATGACAACTGGATAACAATTGAATCACGAAGTAGCTTCGCTTTCGTAATTCAATATTTCACCTAGGCATGGGTTTACAAATACTTGAACTGAGATAAGACAAGAGTGCTTGTACTGGAATAATCAAGCAGCGAGTTGATGAACAGTCGATCAAAACCGATCACAAAATTGAAGGAGAATTCGGAAGAACAGATCACCAGCCTTTTTTGTGCCTATCTCTCTTCTCACTTTTTCAAAACATGAAACCCAGCAGTGGTGTAATCAACGGTTTTGATTGGATAACTTCCGATTCAAAATCAGCAACTGCATCTGCCGCGCATCCGCAATGGACATTACGCCGTGCCCATAAGCGACTTTAATAGCCGTGCTCGCTGTTGACATTAGCGACGCTAATTTCTACATAGAACACGCTGCATTGTCCATGGCCTGGGCGGTTCCAGACTCAACCGGGCGGCTCAACACCTCCCAGAATTTTTAGTCAATTACTGGTCTACTCAACTGGCCGGTTGGCATGAGACCATTTTCTCAGTCGGCCGGTTCAAGCTTTGTTATAGGATTTGCCAGTGCAAATCTTGCTGATCTTAATCCAAAATGAGCTCAAATGAGTTCCAAAGAGTTTTGTTTATTAAAAACACATCTGTACAAGGTTTCATACATGGTTTTACAATGTATAAACCTAAAATCTCCAACAATCCTCCTCCATTTTAGGGTTATACTCTTGAATACTATTAGTATTCATTCCGAACAAAACTTGCTCATAAGTGAAGTGTCCCATTCGATGGAACTTCACATAGTGTATTATTTTCCAATACTCGAGAATCAGGGTGTTCTACGAATTGAACCCATCAACCAATTTTAATATGGGAAAATAGAACACACACAAGCTTACTACTATTCTAAGTACAACTTGACACTATTTCAGCCATGTGTCCCTATCCATTTATAAGTGCATACTTAGTCAAGCACAAGCTAATTGAAGCGGTTCACTTCACACTTACATTGGTAGATTCTTTTCGCATGCACCTGCAATGCACTTTTCCAAAAGATCCATTAAGAAGGTAACCTTCATCCTCCCTTTCTCTGCAGGAAATACAAGCACAACTTTGGGATGGATATAACCATGTGCTTCAAATCTCTCAGAATAGGTTTCCACAATTCATCTCTTAGCGTCATATTAAGAGGGAATATAGGTGTCTTACGATAAGAGATTCAGATGTGCTTTAAGCCCATCCCTAAACACGACTTGTGCACCAAGTCCCTAGCTAATCCTTTCGTCAAATGATCAACTAGATTTTGTTGTGTCCGGACATAATCAATCGAAATCACTCCGTGAGTGATCAGTTCACGCGCTATGCCTAACACCCAAGTGTCTCGATTTACCATTGTACATTTGGCTATAAGCTTTAGTCAAAGTTGCCTTACTATCACACTGGATAAAAATAAGTGCTACCGGTTTTGGCCATAATGGAATCTCATGCACCAAGTTCCTTAGCCATTCTACCTCTTTACCGGTAGCCGCTAATGCTATAAATTCAGATTCCATAGTCGAGCTGGTGATACAAGTTTGCTTCTTTAAGGCCCAAGAAATGGCACCTCCCCCAAGCAAGAATACCCAACAACTTGTAGAAGAATGATCTTCTAAATTAGTAATCCAACTTGCATCGGTATATCCCTCCAAGACCGAGGGAAAACCAGCAAACACCAAACCATTATTCATGGTTCCCTTAAGGTATTTGAGTACCCGCTTAATACCTTCCTGATTAGTCGAGTTTTTGACTGATTTATAGCCATATTTCACTATAGTTTTGGGTCGTTTCCGACATTATTTTGATGTCATTTGACCTCTATCTCTACATTTTAGGTAGAAATTAAGTTTCCCCCAAGATCAAAGCCAAAATACGAAAACTCGGGGAAACACCAAAGATTTCGGGGCAAAACAGGGTAGATTGACCTTTGCGGCTTATTTTCAACGCCCAGGGCGCAAACGATGTCCGAATTGGTTGATTCAAAACTTGTTGGAAAGCTAACTCAAAGGTCTACAACTCTTTGGTTTACGCCAGGACCAAATTTGGACGGGAATAGCACCAAAAATGCCCCAGTCGGTCGACTGAGAAGTCCAGTCGACCGACTCGAATAAAACTCAGAAGGGTGACCGAGCAGATTGACCTTTGAGACTTGTTTTGGACGTACAGGGCGCATACGGTGTCCGAATTGGTTGATTCAAAGCTTGTTGGAAAGCTAACTCAAAGGGCTACAACTATCCAGTTGACTCCAAGACCAAATTCGAACGGGAAGACCACCAAAAAAGCCCCAGTCGGTCGACTCGAATAAAACTCAGAAGGCACTGAAATATCACTCCATCCAATCGACTAACTGGATGTCCAGTCAACCAACTGGATCAAAAACCCAAAATCTCGGTTTCGGAGCTATAAATAGAAAGAGGGGTTTTTGACCCAAGGGTGGAGGTTTTTGGGGAGAAGAAGATTAGAAAAGAGGCTCATCCAAGGTCATCAATCATCAAAAGATCCAACCAAGGGGAAGAAGAGAAGACTAAAGGGAGATTCTAGGATTGACAATCCTCCTTCCTCTACATCTTTTCCTATTCTACTTGTTGTGTGCTATAAAGTCTACTCACACCATGTTGTCTTACATGATGTGTGAGTAGTGATCTTGTGTTTTGAGGGTCTTATGACTCTCCTTGGTACTCTTTGATCACAAATATATATTTATATTCATATGGATGATTGATGATTTCATTTTCTCTTGTGTTGTGAATGTTATGCACTCTAGGTGTTTGTTAAAATGCCTAAGTGACAACTTAGAGTAAAACTTGAACCTATGCATTGGAAAAGCTAGTGGATAGTTCTAGGATGGAGAAAATGATCATATCCTAAGCATGAAAGTGAACTTTATGATATGATGTTTGACTAAGGATTGAATGTTTGATTCATTGGAGTTGGTCAATTAGCAAATCATCAATTAATCCCATTAAATGGTGTCAAATTCATGTTCACTACGCTCTTTATACATGCCATGCTACTAAGTGTTTGATGAAATGCCCAAGTAACATGTTGAATCTTAAAACTAGACTTAAGAATCGAACGACCTTGGGAATAGTTTGGATGTAGTGAATATGATCATTTCTAAGGATATGAAGTGAACTAGGTTCAATACTATTTTACTACCATGAAATGTTTGAATATTGTGTATGTGATCATTGGGAAATGCCTAGGAGGGGAGTAACCCCTCGAAACACCTCCTATCTATCTTTCATCTCTAATTACTCTCCACATAGGATTTAGTTATTGACAGAGCCTTGTCGCGAGGCAATGCAAAAGTAAATTTATAAGTCCACTACTTGTGACTTCACTATTGGGTAGTAAAGCGGTAAGTAGGGGTCGGACCCAAGGGAATTGGTGGTTAGTAGTTCTTTGAGGAAATGTACATGAATTTAAGTGCGATTGGGGTTGGTTGTTGTTTTAGTACTGAAAGTAATACTGAAAAGTAAATTGCGGGAACAATTGAGTTCAATATCAACCATACAACATACTTTTGGTTTGTCACACGCTGTATTTCAAGCGCAATACATGCCAAATATTATGTTGGATTGATGTTGAAAACTTCTGTAATGAAAGTAAAGTGCGGAAAGTAAATGTACTGAAAGTAAGTGCGGAAAGTAAATGTACTGAAAGTAAGTGCGGAAAGTAAATGTGCTGAAAGTAAAGGTACTGAAAATAAAGACTGAAAGTAAATGTGTTGAAAGTAAAAGTTAGGTGCTGAAAGTAAAGTTAGTGAATGAATATAAAGGTACTGAAAGTAAAGTTAGGTGCTTGAAAGTACAAGTTAGTTGCTGAATGTAAAGTACTGAATGTAAAGGGTACTGAAAGTAAGCAGTTGAAAATAAGACAGAAAGTAGAATGAAGAGTTGGTGTTTTAATCAAAGGAAAGGATTCGGTTTAGGGCCTTTGACAGGCTGTCGTTGTGACCTGCAAATTTACATTTATATTTTCCACTACTTTAGTGGCTCACTAATGATAGCAAGCGGTAAGTAGGGGTCGAACCCAAGGGAAGTTGGTTGGAAACAATTGTTCTTTTGAAAGCAAAAAATAAAGTAAGTCAATTGGGGTTTTTGGTTGAGGTTTTGTGTTGGAAATAAGTACTTGAAAGATAAATGACTGAAAATAAATGTGCGAGAAATGTAAAGTGCGTGAAAATAAGATGCTTGAAGGTCCAAGTCTTTGCAATGCTTGAAGGTCCAAGTCTTGGGAAAATAAAGACAAGAAGTAAATGTGCGAGAAAGTAAAGTGCGAGTAATGAAAAGGTGGTTCTTTTTAAGAGAAGGAATCCGGTCTTAGGAGTCTTATATTAAGTTCCCGTTCATCATCGACCTCCAAGGATTTAACCAAATGTTCTAGGGAGTGAATTATTCCATTTCAAGACATAACTCCAAACAAAGCCATTTCAAGCATTTGTACCTCCGGTTTTTCCATTTCAAGACAAAGATTACTAGTTCTAGCTAGGCTAATACCCCATTTCAAGGTATATTAACCTAAGTGCAGTCGCTTGATCCCTCATTTCCGAACAAACCAAGCGACTATAGAGGGAATGAACTACTCGGAAGAGCTTTGCCATTTCAAGCATCCACTCTTCCTTGTTATGTTCACCCCGAAGGCACAAGAACTAGCTAGAACATTAAAGTAACATGAAAGCAAGGGTCTAGAACGGTTTCATAGTATAAGAACTCCTTCGACCGAATGGAAATTTAGCTACGAATACTCATGGGAGTGAATATCATAACCATTGGAACCAAAAGTAAACAAGAATGAGTAGAGGAGAATTGAGCTTTTGATTGCTAGTGCAAAGTACTACAAGTGTTTTCGACCCACAAGTTCTTATTTCCCTTCCTAAGTTTCTCTAAAATTGTCACTAAATCGCACACTTAAGAAAGGGATGGAGCTCTTCTATTTATAGGCATGGGTGGGCGGTTGCTTCATGGAGAAGTAATGCTTCTCATTGGCCAGCCGTCTTTAAGCTAGCTGGTGCGTGTGGTCTTCTTATGAGCTTCCTTCATCCTTAAGCTAGCCGCAATATAAGCTAGCTGGTGCCAAGTGCCATACTTCTTGGAGCTTCCTTCATCCTTAAGCGAGCCGCAATATAAGCTAGCTGGTGCCAAGTGCCATACTTCTTGGAGCTTCCTTCATCCATAAGCTAGCCGCCTTTAAGCTAGTTGGTGCCAAGTGTGGCATCCCTTGAGCAAGGTGCTTCACAAGGCAAGCTGCTTCCAATGGACATCGGACCTAGCAAGTAGCTGGAACTTTGCCTGAGTTTTAGTTGGAAAAAAAGTTCTACTCGGCGCTTGGCCTCGTGCGCGCTCGGGCGCCTGTCTCGGATGCGCTCGGGCGCCTATCTAGGATGCGCTCAGGCGCCTATCTCGGATGCGCTCGGGCGCCTGTCTCGGATGCCCTCGGGCGCCTGTCTAGGATGCGCTCGGGCGCCTGTCTCGGTTATGAACCTCAGCGCGCCTGCGAGCACACAACAGTGATGCCCGGCACTGTTCTGGGGCGCGCCCTTATTTCTTCGGTGTTGACTCTCGGGCCTCAACCGAGACCGCTCGGATATCAACCTGGGGCGCGACCCGGTATTTCTTGGTCACGGCCCGGTACTGAAGCTTGGTCACGCCTGGGGCTTTCTCGGGTGCTGACTGGGTCCCTCGGTCACCGACTGGCCCGATCAACTTGTAATTTATTTCTGGCATAAAACTCCTCTTTTAAGCTGGTTTCTTCCCTAAACCTCAACATAGTCTGTAGAGCAAAATGGGACTAACAAGTGAAAGATGTCAAGATAAATTGTCTAATTTGGTGGGTTTAACTGATTCAACGAGTCATATAAATATGCCCCATCAGATCACCCCACACTTATACTTGGTCGTCCCGAACAAGGCTAGTGAGAAGAGGAAACTAATATCTAAAGGTCCTAGACATGAATGTTAGAGTGCTAGTCTAGACTTTTCCTATTCATGCATCACTTGATGTCAAAATAAAGTGTGTTTAAAAATTTAGAAGATAACTTAATACTTGTACCTCCGAGCCGTGATACAAACCAATTTGGATGTATTGGAGATAGCCCTTTTTAGGTTCTTGTACGCACTCTTCGGACTGGACTCGGCTATGTGGTTATCTTCCGTAGCTTTCTCTAGCACATGATTTATTCCGGCTAAATGGGTCGAGTCTTTTATATTGTTTGGATGAACAGCATTTGTAGTGACTTGGCATTCGGCCTTTGATATTGAATTTGGATGCTTCACCTTGTTTTTGCCTTGGTTAAAACCTTCACAATTTGGCCTTTGGCCTTTGATTTCTTGAGCTTTGCTCTTTTGTGAACTGCTTGTTCGTCTTCACTCTTGGGAGGTCCAATCATTGCCCGAGAGCATATGGAAATGCCGCCCCGCTCTTTCTCATCCTTTTCCTTTCGCGCGGGTCAAGACGAGGGTCGCTCGGCTATTTTCCCGGCTACTTGAACTAGAGATAGGACGGTTTGATTCCCGTCCCGCCTCTTGCATAAACGCTGCATGGCGGAGTCTACTCGAAACCCAAGTAACCCGAAGTGCTAACCTCCACTAACTTCGGACAACCATATAGTGAGACCCGGCCCTCCGAGTGCTTGTCAAACCTTTCTAGGGCGTTTTCTGTCAACTCCACATCCCTATTTATCTCAGCACGTAAAGACAAATAAGAAGTTAAGTTCTAAAGTTTTAACGCAATTTAGATCTCACAAGGACATGCATGAATTTGGATCCATCTATTTCACATCATGAAGCTTATATTCAAGAGTTGCAAAAAGATAAAAATTAAGGAAAAAAGAAAACATGCTGACTATTATGCGCAATGACTCACCCCACACTTTTGAACAAAGTCGTGCCTCGCAGCACGACTTGGTTCAAAAGACAAAAAGAATAAGGGGACTTGGAAAGGAAATGATATAAGAGAAAGAGTCGAACTCCCTTGTGGTGTCGTCGTTGCCAAGTCATGGACGTAGGAGCAAACGACATGCCCTTGGTTCGGCCGGATTCGGTTGAAGCTCGAGGAAGTTCGGCAGGGAAACTGGATTTCTCAGGCGCGCCTCGGTGTTCCTGGGGCGCGTCCCCGATACCTCTCGGTCGCGACTCGATCTTTTTCGGGCGAAGCCCGGTCATTCTCGAGCACGACTATTGTGCCTGCACAAAAGATCAAATTCCTTCCAAATGCGAGGGGATGAGTACGATTTAAACATAATTTAAAAGAAAATGCCGCATGAAACCAAAAAATGTGCTGGGTTACCTCCCGGTAAGTGCCTTTGTTTAACGTCGTTGGCTCGACGATACCTCGCTTATGTCGGGTCTGGTGGCTCGGCTAGGTCGAATTTAGCCGCGGCTCTCGCATTGATCCTTGCTTTGACCCTCCCCGAACTCTTGTGACGTGGTGTGCTCGGGCTAAGTCTTGATGATTCCGGTGGTTTCTTCACATCCGGGCGGCTGTTATTATAGACGTTGAAGTTTGAAATTTTACCACCGAAGGCGAGCCTTCGCTCATGTCGATCTTTTCCTTTGTGATGTAGAGAAATGGCCTCCCCAATATGAGTGTTGGAGGGTCGTCTTTGCTGGCATTCCCAATTGGTATCACATAAAAATCCGTAGGAACGACTAGCTTTTCCACACGGAGCATTACTTTCTCTAGCATTCCAACTGGATGGACACACGACTTGTCCCCCAACTCGAGAGATAACTTGGGTGGCTTTAATGGACCGAGCCCAGTGAGCAAAATAGTTGGTAAGGCAAGACATTAACTGCAGCGCCAAGATCAATTAGGCAATGATGAACCGTGTCTCTGCCAATACCACATGAGACTGTAAAAGCCCCAGGGTCTTTGCTTGTGTCCAGTTGCGCCTCATGATTCCAGGTGAGGGGTTTACTCGTTATCTGGCCATTTTGCTTATTCCTCGATTCTATTTCCTTTTCCACCTTTTTCTTTTGGTTTGCACAATCCTTGGAGGCAATGGTCTTTATAGGGTAAGACGACTCTTGACCCTCATCATCCCACCCAGATGGTGGCACGTCATAGTGCGTGATTGGTGGCGGTGTCATGTTGACGGTAAATGCATAGCGCCCATTATCCGCATGTGTGACCCAAGTGTTGCCATCAATGGGCCGGTCTTCTTCTTGATTCCAATTCGGCCGGCGCCTACAAGTATAGTGCTTGATCGTAGGTTTGTAAGCTTCGGCCCCACGTCGTGGTTTCATAAGTTGAGCTGCTTCCTCTTGCGCTGCCTTTACGTCCGATGTCTTTATCATGTTGACAATCCCTTTCGGGTTTTGGATCGTTTGTGAGGGGAGACAGCCGGATTCATTTTTTTAGCCCGGACACCTCGGTGGCCAGCTGGGACATTTGCTTGCCCAATTCTGCTAGCGCTCCATCGGTTTTCGCCATGTATTGATGCACCGTGTTGGACAGATCCTTCACAATTTCCTCGAGTGGCTTGCTCGGGCCTTGCTGGCTTGGACCGGCCTGGTACTGATTGGGTCCTTTCGGCTGATATTGCCCTGGTCCGCCCTGGTTGTATTACCGATGCGGCGGTTGATATAATTGCTGAGCCGGTTGAGGTGCGGCCTGTTGCGTTCTCCTCGGGGCATTGTTGTCGTATCTCCAGTTTTGTCCGGGCGACTGCCCAAACTGCCTCGAGTCGTTCGGCCAATTTTGTCCGGGCGCCTGCCCAAACTGTCGGCTCGGTCCCGCTCGGTCGCTGTTGTTGTACCCTTGATATCCACCTATTGCGTTCACCTCCTCCGGGTCATTCTCCATCAACGTCGGGCAAGTGTCGGTTTTATGGTCCAAAGCACCACAAAACTCACAAGGCCTCATCTGAGCTGGCTGTCTTCGTAGGAGCTGAATCATCATCTCCTTCATCTGCTTCATTTCCTCGGGCAAGGAACTCATTGGTACCTCGGCCTTTGCTACGTTCTTGGCGCGGGAAAACTCTTCTTGCCGAGTCGTCTCTTCCCTAAACCGGGCGTTCTCCGCAACACTAGTGACAAGCTCCCTTATGCCGCTTAATGGTAGGTTCATCATCGATCCTCCAGCCGAGGCATCTAGGAGCCTTTTGTCGAGGGGCTTTAGTCCGTCTAGTAGGTACTCGATGATGAGTTTCTCTGGTAGCCCAAGAGTGCAGCAACTTCGCTCCAGGTGGTTGAACTTTTTTAGGTACTCGTACATGGCCTCATTAGGCCCTTGCCTTATCTCTTGCAACTGTCTCCTTACTTGCACCGCCCTTCCTGCTGGATAGTACTTATCCACAAATTTCTTTTGCATTTGGGCCCATGTTCGAATGCTACCTGAAGGTAAGGAGAGGAACCAATCGTTAGCCGACTCACTAAGGGAGAAATAAAATGCTTTTAATTTAAAATAATCCACATCTACTCCATAAGGTTTTAAATTTTGGCAAATGCCATGTAAACATTGAAGATGAGTAGTAGCAGATTCTCCCTGATTTCCCGAGAACTTTGGCAAGTTATGGACCACCGATGTGTTTATAGCAATGTGAAATTATGTCCCCTGTTCAAGCTTGTGTCTAGGATACTGTTGCGATAGACCTTGAACTCTTTGCACAACAGTGCGTACTTCGTTGATCCTCCACCACAGCCTGAACACCACACAGATTAGACAGTTGCTTCAGGGCTGATATTCCGATGTGGAATGCCCAGCCGTCGCTTCTCCCCCAATCTCACGAATTTTTGTGTTTAGCTTTTTCTATCGGGAGGCGCAACCGTAAGGACGCCCTAGCATTGTATATATATGCTTGGGGAGAACCCTAAACCGATCAGAATATGTCGTCAAATAATTCGCAGATGTTGTGAAATATTTGCTGAATATTCGATCTATCTTTAAAGATGACTTCCACCTCAAGTCATCCGATTTTCCCTCAGCCGATCTGCTATCAAAGCTGCGTATATTTGATCACACAGTTCTTTGATGATAATCTGTCGTTTGGCTCCCATCAGATAGCTTTGTCGACATCTTCGGGATTTCAATCAAAGACGATATCTGCTTCGATCTCGTCGTCGACAGCTTCTTCATAGGATATCATCTTCGACAAGTTAGACAGGAAGTTTCCAATTTTGGCAAGGAAATATTAGAGTGACCTCTCGAAGGATCTGAGTCGTTTCTGACTGACTCCAACTGGAAAGATTCTCAATCTTTAGTATCTTCAGAATAAACTGTATCTTGATCATGTGTCTTCTGCACACTGAACTTCTGTTCCAATATCTGATTGAACTCTAGCTTGAACTGTCTAAAGATTTTTTGTCAAAGACATGCCAATCATGGGAACATCAATCTCCCCCTTGGCATTTTGGCAAAACCGAATCTATCTTTAGACCGAGACTACTCCCCCTTTTTGCCACAAACTGGCAAGGGGTCCAACCGAGTTCAACCAGCCAAGTTCAACCAGCCAATCAAGCAGCGCAAGCTGAGGGAGCACTAACGACTCTTTGGAACTCCCCCTCGAACAAGGCCTGGGACATGGGCACATACTGTGAGACCGTCGGACCAAGGTGTCTTAGCAGCTGTTTGAATCCCTGAATGATCTCTACTTCCTTCAGTAGAATATAGTCAGAGCTGCTGTTAGGGATGACTCCCTTGGGGCTGACGACTTATTGGGTAGCCTCTTAGGGATGCCCTTCTTCTACGCTTTCGTCCACTTAGTTGCTGCATCTGTACCGACTAATCACATTTCATGCTCAGATCCTTTAGTTGATACCCTGGGTGGAGCGGCTCATGGGGCACTCCTCTTCCTTTGCTTGGATGTACTTGCTCCCCCTGCATCTGTACTCGTGCTATTCCGTTGGGTGGATACTTCTGTCGAGTATGATTAGATGGTCACTTTCTTCTTTGGTTTCTCCTTATCAGTAGTCCTTTTAGTTCAGCCATTGACACTGAGTTCCGATTTCCCTAAAAAAACTCTATTATCTGGTCTCTAGTCACGGAACACTTCTTCAACAGCTGTCTTCTCAGTAGCCCTGTCGATGTCTAACTTTTCTGAAATCTTGACAGGCTCATCTCCTTCATGAGTGATAGTGCCTTCCTTGTACGAGTTTTGGACAGTCTTATCAAGGTCCATGTATATTAAGCTCGTCATCTTTCAGAACCTTCTGATCCTCAACCATAATGAAGCATACTCAATCTCTGTTTCTCTTTGACATCAAGTCAAGAATGGCTGGGGGATCCACCATCGTATGGACATCCTCCGTAACGACATCATGCAGCCTTCCGGTCCCTTAAAATTTTTCTTTGGATAAGAGCTATGTGTTTTTTGAGGTACAACTATCTCACCACCCTATACCATAGCTGAGACTGCAACATCTGACACATTTTCCTCCAAATCTACAACCTGTGCTACTGGAGACTGGTCAGCTTTTGTCTCAACACGCTTTGAAATCTTCTAGTTTAGCAACTCATCAATAATATCATTAATCTCCTTGAGCTGCGCATCCAGGTCTTCATTCTTGTAGGGTGTATGGGACTCTTCCATCTCATTACCCAATTGCTTCGCTTACAGTCCTCCACTTGCATTTTCATTCTCCTGCTTATCAGGATCACACTCTTCGCCCTACAGACTTACCCATCTTCTGCAGAGCCGGTCACAGACCCTGTAACAGGTTTCTATACATTCGGCTTATATCTACCGCTTTGTCACCTTTAGTTCACTCAACCTTGACCAGACGTTCGTACTTCCTTCTTGGCAGTCTGAGAACAAGCCTTGGAAGAGCAGAGGAGATTGCCTCATTTAGGATCACGAAATCGTCTTTCCTCATTTCTGGGAGATATTCCCTTCCTTTCCTTCTGTTCCAGCTTCCTGTTGATAGGTGGTCAGCCCAACTATTTGAGCTGGTGTTCTGCCTGTGACTAACCCCTGTCTAGAACACTTAGTTCTTGATAACACACAAACCCAAGGAGGATCTGAGTGTTTCAAACTGGGCGGCATCAAGCGGTTTGGTGAATATGTCCGCCAATTGCTTGTCTGTTGTAACGTGCGTAAGAGTAACCACCTTCTGTTCAACCAGTTCTCGGATGAAGTGATGTCTGATGTCTATGTGTTTCATCCTGGAGTGTTGTACTGGGTTCTTTGAGATACTGATTGCGCTCATGTTGTCACAGTACAGGGTCATTTCTTCTTGTTTAACTCCGTATTCCGACAGCATCTGCTTCATCCATAGAAGTTGAGTGCAGCTGCTTCCTGCTGCTATGTATTCTGCTTCAGCCGTAGACAGTGAGATGCTGTTTTGCTTTTTACTGAACCACGAGACCAAGTTATTTCCTAAGAAGAAGCATCCTCCAGATGTGCTCTTTTGATCTTCAGCGTTTCCTGCCCAGTCTGCGTCGCAGTAGCCAACCAGATGTGGGTTGGTGTCCTTGGTATACCAGATTCCAAAATCAACAGTCCCGCATACATACTTTATGATTCTCTTAACTTGTAGGAGGTGACTTTCCTTGGGGTCTGCCTGGTATCTTGCACAAACGCCGATGGCATATGCTATATCTGGTCTACTAGCTGTCAAGTACAGGAGGCTTCCAATCATACTCCTATACAACGTCTGATAGACTGCATTCTCTGGACCGACTCGCACTATATGGTTAACTTGTCGCTTTCTCTAGCACATGATTCGGTTCGGGTTTCACTGAGTTGAGCATTTTGATTTCCTTGTGGTGAGGGACAGCTTTTGAAGTGAATTGGCCTTCGGCCTTTGATTTTGAATTGAAGCTTCTTCACTTTCGTTTCGGTTAAAACCTTCACAAACTTTGGCTTTTGGCCTTTGATTAGCTTCTTCGAGCTTTTGCTTCTTTGTGACTTGCTAGTCCATTTTCTCAACCTTTCTTTGGGAGGTCCAATCATCGCCCGAGAGCATATGGAAATACCCCCCCCCCCCCCGCTCTTTCTCATCCTCGTCGTTTCGCGCGGGTCAAGATGAGGGTCGCTCATCTATTTTATCGGCTACTAGGACTAGAGATAGGACGGTTTGATTCCCGTCCCACCTCTTTGCATAAACGCTGCACGGAGGAGATGACTCTGATCTTCTTTGAAACCCGAAGTGCAGCCTCCACAGACTTCGTAAACCATATAGTGAAATTCAGTCCTTTGATTGCTTGCCAAGCCTCTCTAGGGCAATTTATATCAACTCCACATCCCCTGTATATCTCAGCACAAAGGGACAAATGAGAAGTTACATCCTAAGTTTTTATACGGTTGAGATTTCACAAGGTAAATGCATGAATTTAGATCTATCTTTTTCACATTCTCAAGTTCATATTTTCAAAAAGATAATATTAAGGGAAAAGGAAAAGAAAAAACATGTTAACTAACTATGTACAAAGGCGGTTCTCACCCCACACTTTTGAACGAAGGCGTGCCTCACAGCACGACTTAGTTCAAAAGTTTATGCAAGAAAATATATATAGGAAAGGTGAGAATGTTTTAAGGCAAAAAACTAAATGACTGAAATTAAATGACTGAAAGTAAGATAGATGTCGGGTTACCTCCCGACCAGTGCATTTGTTTAACGTCGTTAGCTCGACGATACCTCATTCCTGGATCATAAGGTGGGATCCCATGGGTTTGTGAGGTCGAACTTCTTTTCGGCTGCCCTTTTACTCTGTCCAATGAACTTGTGGAGTGATGGGCTCGATTTGGTTCTCCATAGGTTTGGCAGGTTCTTCTTTTCTTAGCTCCGAGAAGGTGAGGCTCCCTTGACCATAGCTGCTGGTCCATGGAGTCGTTCTCTGTTGCTTCTCCTTCCGGGTTTCCATTCTTTGGGCCCACGTCTTTGCCGCTTCTTCATGTATGGCCGGTTGGCATCTTTGCAGTTTTGGAAGTTTAGTCTTTTGCCAAGCGACCTCAAGCATGCGCCCTTGCTAACCCTCTTCTTTGTGGCAGAGATGATTGGCCATCCTTGGTCCTTACACCTTTCAGGAGGCTCTTCTTGGCTTGTGACGAGTGGGAGCTCCTGCGTTGATTGTTTTGGCTCATGCTTCTCCTCCTACTCGCCTAGCACTGCATCATCATCGATCATCTCATCTCTGGTGGCCGTGATCTTCATAGAACATGAAGGGTTAAGTAGGGGCTTCTCGGCCATAAGGACAGGGCATTTCTCGAGCAGCTTTTCAATGAGGACCGGGCCTACCGTGATTTTCTCTGTTAGTTCGGCAGTGAGGTCCAGGTATGTCTCGACTGGTTTGGTAGTGAAGTCTTGAACTTCCTCGGGTGCTTTTTTAGCAAGGTCCGGGACTTCATTTGGCTCGTCAAGTGGGGTCGGGACTTCCTCGGGCATATTGGTGATGAGGAAACGGCTCGGGCGCTGGTCGGCCGCATCGGTAATGAGGACCGGGCTTGTCTCGGGTGCTTCGACAGTGAGGACCGGGCCTGTCTTGGCCGGTTCTTCTTCGGTCATTTGTGAGTCCTCATCCTCTGGCGGCTCCGTGGGCTCCAATGTTGGCTCCATTACTGTCCTTGTAATGATATCTCCTTCCGAATTTGCTACGGGCAAGCTTGTAATGGGTGTGGTGTCGGGCTCGTTTTGCACTGAGTCCACTTCCATCGTCGGTGCTTCATCATCAGTTTGGTGCATCGGCCCTTGTTTTTTGCTTTCTGCCAAATCATCTGAGGTCCCAAGTTTTAGCCATGTGTAGGTTTGAATCCCCCGCCGCATCATTGAGCCTTTTCTGCTCATGCGGCAGCATTCCGCCAAGAAATCTTTGAAGAAGGAACACGTTTGTGAATCCATGGTGCGGGCAGCACGAAACAATGATATCGAAATACGTATAGTACTCATCCAATGTTTCGTCCCGGGATTGCTCAAGGTTGATGATCTTCTCGCGGGTTTCAAGTCGGAGAGATGGCGGGGAAAATTCTTCTAGAAATTTGGCTCGTAGATTCCCATAATCGCCTTAATACTCTGCACATGAGTAATACCATTCTATTGCCGAGTCAGTTAAAGAAAATTTAAAGCATTTCAGTTTAAACCTCTCTAGCAATTCATTTTTAGGCCTCATGTGGCTGCATATGGAGTGGAACATATGTGTATGCCTCACGGGATCTTCTCCAAGAGCACCTCCGAATTTGGGGAGACGGTTAAGCATCTCAAACATAAGGTTGCTGCCCCCATTATTCCAAGGTTCGTTTCCGTAGTAGGAAGACATGGCGAATTATGTACAAAAAAAAGAACAACTATCCATTTGCTAACTCCCCGGCAACGGCGCCAATTTGACAGGCACTGCCTTGTCGCGAGGCAATGTGTACAAAATAAATTTATAAGTCTGCTACTCGTACTCTACTATTGGGTAGTAAAGCGGTAAGTAAGGGTCGAACCCAAGGGAATTAGTGGATAGTTGTTCTTTCGAAAATGGAAAGTAAGACAGTTGGGGGTTGGTTGTGATTTTAGTACTGAAATGTAAGTGGGTTGGTTGTGATTTTAGTACTGAAAAGTAAATGACTGAAAGTAAAGAAAGTAAATACGGGACTGAAAGTAAATACTGAAAAGTAAAGTGCTTGAAGGACAAGACTTTTGGAAAGTAAATGCTTGAAGGACAAGACTTGCTGAAAGTAAATGCTTGAAGGACAAGACTTGCGGAAAGTAAATGCTTGAAGGACAAGACTTGTGGAAAGTAAGCAGTTGATATGGTACTGAAAGTAAAGTGACAGGTGATGTTTTAATTAAAGGAAAGGATTCGGTTTTAGGGGCCTTGTATCATAGTCCGTTTATCATCGACCTCTAATGATCATACTAAGCGTTCAAAAGTGTATCAAGGCTATTCCTAGCACATGACTTGCCACACCGTCTAGTCTTTTGCAAGACAAAGAACTCTTGTTCTAATATGTGTATCCATTTGATCATCGTTCCTGATAAACCAAATGGTGTTTAAAAGAGGTTGACTTCCACAGATAAGCTGTGCTCTTCCGAGCCTCCACTTATCCACGGAAGATCACGAACCCATGGCAGAGCTTTGCTCTTCCGAGCATCCACTCAACCAATGGAGTTCTGACCTAATATATGGCACCTAGAACAAGTTGAACACAAAGAGGCACTAAGAGAAGGGTCTAAAACATTTTATGATACAAGTACACCCCTTCAACCGAATGAAGGGTTCAGCTACGAATATCCATAGGGGTGGATATCATAGCTAAGTACTGAGTAAAGTAAAGGTTTTGAAAGATAGGAAATTAAAGGTTTTTGGAAATCAAGACAAGGAAAGTAAAGGGGAGAATACTCAAGAACCAACAGGAGTAAACTCAAGAACAACGAAAAGTAAAGGAAATGCTTGAGTACTTCAAGAACCGACAAGAGTACTCAAGAACAAACTTGGAGCTTTAGATTCAAAGCAAAGTGTTTACATGGATTGTGCCCAAACTATAGAGAGATAAGTAACAAGTGACTATGGGATTGAGGATGTTGGGATGATTTTACAAAGGGAAGGAGCTTGGTATTTATAGGCATGGAGGAGGAGGATATGTGGAGGGGAAGCAAGCCACATGTCAAGAGGGGAGTAGAGGGCCAAATAGCCGCCGGTCAAGGTGGCAAAAGCCACAAAGCCGCCGGCCACATGTGGCTTCTTCTCCATGGCTAGCCGCCCATGTGGTGAGAAGGAGGAGAAGTTGAGTGGATTGAGATCTTTTCCCCAAAAGCCATCGGTTGGCAAATGACTCGGGTTGGTCTTCGGTTGCCCTTTGGTTGCTCCTTTGGTTGCTCCTTAGTTGACATCAAAAGATGAGGAACTTAGACTTGGCATTTCACTTGTGTTCTTGATCTTTGTTGGAATAAGTCATTGGGACTTAGTTGTGGCTTGATCGGAGTATTGTCGGAGTATGGCCAGTTCTGACTTGTAATCCACTTTCAGTGTTAAGAACTCCATTTTAGCTCGTTTCATCTTTACTCCTTGAAATGGCCTGTAGAACAAAAGTGAAACTAACAAGTAAAAGTTGTCAAGACAAAGCGTCCAATTTGGTGGGTTTAACTGTCTTAATGAATCATATAAATATGGTCCATCATGCATCCACTTGATCAATCATTTCCGATCAACCAAGTGTTTTAAAGATGTTGAACTCTATGGAAAAGCGTTGCTCTTTCGAGCCTCCACTTAACCACGTATGTTCACAAACCCCATGGAAGAGTTTTACTCTTTCGAGCCTCCACTCAACCAATAGTGTTCTAACCTAGTATAAGGCACATAGAACAAGTTTGAACATAATAGAAGCGTTAAGAAAAGGGTCTAAAACGTTTGCATGATACAAGCACACCCCTTCAACCGAATGAAGGGTTTAGCTACGAATATCCATAGAGGTGGATACCATAGCTAAGTGCTTGGAAAAGTAAAGGTTTTGGTTTTGAAAACAAAGACAAGAAACTAAGGTTTTGGAAAGTAAAACTCAAGAACAAACTTGAGCACTCAAGAACCAACAAGAGTACTCAAGATTCAAAGCAAAATAAAGACAAAAAAGTAAAAGAGGGGCTCGGTTTTTGGCAAAGAAAATGAAGAACAAACTCAAACTTCACTCAAGACCTCTCAAGAACACTCAAGTACAAGAGAGAAGGTAGAGCTTTTGATTTCAAAACACAAGTGTTTACAAGGATTTGTGGTATGGATTTTAGAGAGATTCTCTACCTAAGTTACAAGTGATGTTGATTCAAGGAGGGGAAGCCTCCTTTTATAGCCAAATGTGGCGGTTGGAGGAGTGAGTGGAATGAGATATTTCCTCCTCCAACCGCCTCTAGTCCTCCCATAAGTCCGGTTGGCCTTGGTTGCTCTTTGGTTGCCCTTCGGTTGGAGTTTGGATGAGCCAAAGGGTGCACTTGCCTTGCACATGGGTGGCTAGAGCATGGGATGTGCCAAAGGGCAACTACATGAGCATGGTTGAGGCTTGGGCAAGTTTGGTTGAGGTATGGTTTCAAACCAAAAGACAAACCGATGTGAATAGTATAACCTAACCGGGAATTAAGTAGTTTGGTTGGACTTCACCGGATTTTGACCGGAGTTGGGCTAAAATTACCGGAGCAAGGTGGTGGTTGGATTTGGCTTGATCGGAGCATCGCCGGAAGTTGATTGGACCATGGCCGGAGCTTGGCCGGAATTTTGGCCGGAGCTGCCAGAATTTTGGCCGGCGGTCCTTGGCTCTTGGAATGCTGATTTCGATTGTTGATGCAATTCTAAGCCTAATGGTCAAAGTAGTTTTGCCGGAATCTGCTCAGGGCCTCGCCGGGCATGGTTGGAAGTTCTGGTCGGGCGCAGGCCTCGGGCGCGGACCTGTTTTTCTCGGTTGCGGGCCTCGGGCGCTCTCGGTATGGGTCTCGGCGCTCTTGGCACTTGGGTCTCGGCGCTCTCGGCACAGGCGCTCGGCGCTCTCGGCACGGGCGCTCGGCGCTGGTTCTCGGGCGTTCCTGGGACGCATCCCGACTCTCTCGGCACCCGGCCCGGCTCTCTCGGTACTCGGCCCGGTACTCTCGGCAGGGACTTGCGGTCCTCAGTATGGGCTCCCGGGCGCGTCCGACATTTCCAGGATGCGGCCCAAGATTTCTCGGTCCCGACTGGGCTCTTCGGTCCTCGACTTGACTTGTAATCCATTTTTGGTTTAAGAACCCTCTTTTTAGCTCGTTTCTTCACTAAACCTCAAAATAGCCTGTACAACAAAAGTGGAACTGACAAGTAAACGTTGTTAAAACAAAGTGTCTAATTTGGTGGGTTTAACTATCTTAATGAATCATATAAATATGGTCCATCAGATCACCCACACTTATACTTGTTCGTCCCGAACAATTCTATTCGAGAGAGAAACACAAAATCCAAGTAATAAGCTCTAAATAAGAAAGTGAGAATGTGGGACTAGATTTATCCTATCCAAGCAATACTTACTTGTTACCAAACTAAACCGTGTAAACACTTAGAAGAAACTTGATACTTGTACCTTCGAGCCGAGATGCAAATTAATTCGGATGATTCGGGAGATAGCCATTTTTAGGCTCCTGGACTGCATTCTCGGGACCGACTCGCACTATATGGCTAACTTGTAGCTTTCTCTAGCACATGATTTGGTTCGAGTTTCAATGATCTGAGCTTTTTGACTTCTTTTTGATGAGGGACAGCTTTTGAAGCGATTTTTGAATTGGAGTTTCTTCACTTTTGTTTCGGTTAAAACCTTCACATTTTTTGCCTTTGGCCTTTGATTTGCTTCTTCGAGCTTTGCTTCTTTGTGATTTGCTTGTCCATTTTCTCAATCTTTTGGGAGGTCCAATCATCGCACGAGAGCATATGGAAATACCTCCCCGCTCTTTCTCATCCTTGCCGTTTCACGTGGGTCAAGATGAGGGTCTCTCATCTATTTTCTCGGCTACTAGGACTAGAGATAGGACGGTTTGATTCCCGTCCCGCCTCTTGCATAAACGCTTTACGGTGGAGATGACTCTAATTTCCAATGAAACCCGAAGTGCAGCCTCCACTGACTTCGTAAACCATATAGCGAAATCCGATCCTTCGAGTGCTTGCCAAGCCTCTCTAGGGCATTTTATATCAACTCCACATCCCCTGTATATCTCAACACAAAGGGACATGCCTTCCCATAAACTAGCCGAAAGGGGGAGGTTCCAATTGGCGTCTTGTATGCCGTCCGATAAGCCCAAAGAGCTTCATCTAGCCTCTGACTCCAATCTTTCCTTGCCGGCTTCACCATTTTTTCTAGAATACCTTTGATTTCACGGTTGGAGATCTCCGCTTGACCATTGGTTTGGGGATGATATGCCGTGGATGTCCGGTGGTGGACATGGTATGCTTCAAGGTGGCAGCCATCGTGCGTTTGCAGAAATGAGTTCCTTGGTCGCTTATTATGGCCTTGGGTACCACGTACCTACAAAACAGGTTAGTGCGCAAAAAATCTATGACACTTTTTGCATCGTCGCACTTCGTGGCCTTAGCCTCTACCCATTTCGACACATAATCTACAACAACTAAAATATAAGTATAACCGCATGAAACTGGGAATGGTCCCATAAAATCAATGCCCCAAATTTCGAAAATATTGTTGACCAATATGGGTACTTGAGGCATCTCATTTTTGGCTGACACATTTCCTACTCTTTGGCACCTATCACATTTTTTACACTTCTCATAGGCATCTCTAAATATACTCGGCCAAAAGAAACCGCTATCTAGGATTTTCCTAGCGGTTCTCCTAGGCCCGAAGTGTCCTCCACATGCAAATTCATGGCAGAAGCTAATAACATAAGCTATTTCATTATCGGGGATGCATCTCCTAAGTATTTGATCTGCTCCTATTTTCCATAAATAAGGATCATCCCATAAGTAATGTCTAGAATCATGCCTAAGTTTCATGCATTGTGCTTTAGTAAAAGGAGGAAATGTACCTCCTACAAGGTAGTTGACGATTGAGGCATACCACGGCACCTTGGTTGAGACGGTGTATAGGTGTTCGTCTGGAAATGACTCGGTTATGTGCCCCTCTTCTTCCTCTCGGACAATCCTATTTAGATGGAGCCCACCACACTGTCATTAAGGTGCGGTGTTCTCTGTGCAAAAGCTAATTTATATTCCGCTACTCGTGACCTTACTACTGGGTAGCAAGTGGTAAGTAGGGGTCGAACCCAAGGGAATTAGGGGGATAGTCGTTCTTTGAGGGATTTGTACAGCGAGGGAGCGTGTTTTAGGTTGATTGAGGTTTTAGTGCGGAAAAGTAAGTGATTGGTTGGTTGGTTTTGGTTTTTAGTGCAGAAAAGTAAATGACAGAAAATGTAAATACTGAAAATAAAAGCGAAGACTTACAGTGGGTGATGCGTGATTGGCAAGTCCTCCGGAAGGTGAGCAGTTGATAGAGCAGTTTATACTAAGAAAGTTAATGCGAGGGTTTTTTTAAATCTAAGGAAAGCATTCGGTTTCTGGGGCCTTGTATCATAGCCTGTTTATCATTGACCTTTAGTGATCCTTCTAAGTATTCAAACGTGTATCAAGGCCATTCCAAGCACTCGATTTGCACACACTGTCTAGCCCATTTCAAGGTCGTAGAGCACTTGTTCTATTTAGGCTAATACCCCATTCCAAGGTATATTAGCCTATGTGCATCCATTTGGTCAGTCATTCCCGAGCAACCAAATGGTGTTTGAGAGAGGTCAAACTCCTCAGATAAGCTTTGCCATTCCAAGCATCCACTTACCCGAGCATGTTTACGAACTTCCACGGAAGAGCTTTGCCATTCCAAGCATCCACTCAACCTTGGAAGTTCTGACCTAATATATGGCACATAGAACAAGTTTTGAATACAAAGAAAAAGCACTAAAGTATAGTCTAAAACATTTTATAATACAAGTACACCCCTTCAACCGAATGAAGAGTTTAGCTACGAATATCCATAGAGGTGGATACCATAGCTAAGTACTTACAGTTTTTGAAAGACAGTAAGTAAGGGAAAGGGGTGAGTACTTCAAGAACCGACAAGAGTACTCGAGAATAAAGAAAAGCTTGAGTACTCAAGAACCAACAGGAGTACTCAAGACCGAACTATAATACTCAAGAACCAACAGGAGTATTATATATTAAAAACCAAACTTACAAATGCCAAACTTTATAGAGAGAGAAGTGTTTATGATTTTGAGGATGATACAAATGAGAGGAGAATGGCTTGTATTTATAGCCAAAAGGGGAGGAGATGTGTGGAGGAGAAGCCACCACATGGCAAGCTTTCCATGGAGGAGGAGGAGCCTCCCAAAGCCGCCAGTTGGAGGTCACCATGGAGGAGAGCTTGGTGGCTTTGGTCACTTCCTCCCCAAAGCCGCCGGTCATGGAGGATAAGGATGAGTTTTGTGATGTTTTCACAAAACTATCGGTGTATTTCAGCCCCGGACTGACTTTGGTTGTTCCTCGGTTGGATTTGTATTGAGTGATTCCACTTCAGGATCTTGAGATTTCTTCATTCAGCGTCTGATCGTGACCTTGGACTGACTCGTAATATATTTTCAGCATAAAATCCTCTCAGATTTCACAAGAGAATGCATGTAATCGGCTCTATCTATTTCACATCATCAAAGATCAATATCGCATATCTAGGAAAATAGAAGGCAATCCTTATTCAAAAATTTAAAATTTCAAGGGAAACGTGCTGACTCTATGCATATGCAAGAACTAAACATGCTGACACAACAAACTGACTAACCCACCCCACACTTTTGAACAAAGTCGTGTCCTCATGGCACAACTTAAGTTCAAGACATATAAGGCATGCAAACAAAGGAAGGGAAATGACATAAGTAAAAACTGAAAATGAAGAAGAAAGTAAAAGTGCCGGGCTGCCTCCCGGTGAGCGCCTTTGTTTAACGTCGTTGGCTCGACTGTACCTCGTTAGGGATCACAAGTTAGGATCCCATGGTCGTGTGAGGTCAAACTTAACCCCAACTACTCTTACAATCTGCCCAAAGAACTTATGTGGCAGCGGGCTTGGTTCTCCTTTCCATTGGTCGGGTGGTTTTGCCTTTACATCCCTCCTAGTAGGCGAGGATCCCTTGACCATAGCTGCTGGTCCATTGAGCCGTGCCCTCTTGTTTCTCCATCCCGGTTTCCATCCAAACATTCCATGTCTCGGTCTCTTCCTCATGTATGAGCGGACGGCATTCTCACAATTTTGGAAGTTCATAATCTTGCCATCACACACAAGCGACATCAAGCTTGCCCCCATGTTTATCTCTGCCCTCGATGCACCTTGCACCTCATTACTTGTTACATGATCTTTGGTGGCTGTGATTTGCATAGGAGGTGAAGGAGAAGGGTCAAGTTGGGGTTCTTCGGCTAGGAGGATAGGGAATGTCTCGGGTGGCTCGGCAATGAGGATTGGGTCTTCTTCGGACAGCCCGGTAGTGAGCACCGGACATGTCTCGGCCAGCTCGGGAACGAGGTCCTCGGCCTCTGTTGGCTCCGTGGGCTCATATCTAGGCTCTTTTATATCTGCCTCCACATCCACTACTATCCTTGTACCGATATCTTCTATCGGATTAGGCATTGTTACGGGTAGGCTTGTAATGGAGGTGTCGCAAGCTATGTCTTTTACAACCGGCGCTGGATCCGCTTGGGCCCTTTCATCTATTTGGTGCAACTGACCCCGTTTTGTGCTCTCGGCCAAATCATCTATGAGGCCCCAGATTTCATACATGGGCAGATTCATTATCGAGCCTCCCGCTGCATCATTAAGCATAGAATACTCCCATGGCATCATTCCACCAAGAAACCTTTGAAAAAGAAACAAGTTCATGAACCCATGGTGCGGACAGCTCGACACAATGGAATCAAAGTACGAATAGTACTCATCTAATGTTTCGTCCAGGAATTGCTCAAGGGTGATAATCTTCTTGCGGACTTCAAGTTGAAAGGATGGCGGAGAAAACTTCTTACAAAATTTGGCTCGTAGCTCCCCATAATCGTCTTCATAGGCCGCCCATGAGTAGTACCAAGATATTGCGGGCTCAGTTAGACAAAATTGAAAGAATTTTAGCTTAAAGCTTTCTAATGACTCGTCCTTAGGCTTGACTTGGCGGCAGATGGAGTGAAATCTTTGCACATGTCTCACGGGGTCTTCTTCAAATGTACCTCCAAATTGGGGGAGATTCCGCATCATCCAAAGCATAAGCTTGCTGCCCTTGTATTCCTCTTCCTCATCATCAAAATTGCTACCGGCATGAGAAATGGTTCACAAGGACCAAGCACGCAAGTAGCTTAAGAAAACAAACAGAAAACAAAAATAAGAACAACTTCACCAATGCACAACTCCCCGGTAACGGCGCCAAAATTTGATAGGTGTCGAAGAGCCCTATCAAATTTACATTTATAATTTCCACTACTATTGGCTCACTATGGATTAGTAGAGCGGCAAGTAGGGGTCGAACCCAGAGGAGTTGTAATGGTTACTTGTTGTTCTTGCAAGACAATAAAGGAAAGTAAAGACAATTGGGGGGGTTGCAAGTAATTGGAAGTAAGTGCAAAAAGTAAATGCAAAAGTAAGTGCAAAAAGTAAATGAGCGAAGGGTAAACAAAAGAAGTATTCGGTCTAGGGATTTATTGTTACACATTCATCATGGATATCTAATGATCTACCATGTGATCATGAGTGTGGTCACTCCATTTCAAAATATGACCCGAAGTAAGGGCTATTTCAAGCACTTACACCACAATCTATTCCCTTTCAAGACATAGATCTCTAGTTCTAGCTAGACTAATACTCCATTCCAAGATGTATTAGCCTAAGTGCAGCCACCCGTTCTCATGATTCATTATCAAACGAGTAGCAAAAGAGAGATTAAACTACTCGACCAAGCTTTGCCATTCCAAGCATCCACTTGGTTTCGTTGTTTAATCTAGATTGAACTACTTGGCCAAGCTTTGCCATTCCAAGCATCCACTTAGCCTTTTGTTCAATCCGAATAATGGCACAAGAACTAGTAAACACAAGGTAGCATTAAGAGAAGAATCTCAAAATGTGTTGACAATACAATTGTGGCTTGTTCATCATCGACCTCTAATGATCTAATCTTGTGTCCATATGTGTGGTTACTCTATTCCAAGAGATCACCCAAGTAAGGCCATTTCAAGCACTTACACCACAAGGAACACAAGATAGCATTAAGTAAAGGGTCTCAAAACCTTGCCACAATGTAAGGATCCCTAAACCGAATATGGGATTTAGCTACTCATATCCATGGAAGGGATACAATAGCAATACATGGAAAGTAAATACAAGAAAGTAAGTACAGGAAAGTAAATGCAAGAAAGTAAAGACAAGAAAGTAAAGACAAGAAAAGTAAATACAAGAAAAGTAAAGGATTGCTTTCTATTGAAAATGAAGGAGTAGAGAGAGAGAGAAGCCCCCAATGAGGCACACTAATGGGGCTGATGGACCATAATTCTATGAATCATAAACACAGTTAAACCCACCAAAATTAGACTCTTTGTCTATTTAACTTTTGCTTGTTAGTTCAGAGTATGAAAGCTGTTATGAAAATCTTTGAGCCAAATTTCTAAAAGAGTTTCCCCTGTCAAATTATGGCACCAATCCCTGTCAAAGAGCCCATCCATCTTTCGAACTCTAAATTCGCAAGAAGATCAACAACCTAAAGCAATCTCAGGATGAAACTTTGAACGAGTACTTATGGTACTTTGATTCCCTTGTAACGAGCTGCCCGCACCATGTATTCACGAACTTAGATCTTCTTCAAAGGTTTCTAGGTGGAATGATGCCACAAGAGTGGAATAGGCTTAATGATGCGGCGGGAGTTCGGTGAATAACTTAGCTATGAATGATCTATGGAACCTAATAGACGAATTGGCCGTAAGGTCAAGACCAAGAGAAGATCAGGCTGAGCCACTCGAGGACGTTACAACAGAGCTGGCATCTAGCAACCAGCAGCAGGCCAACATGATAGACCAAAACCAGGCCGAAGTTGAGAAATCTTGGGCAGAGACAAAGGCGCTCATAAAAAATGTGCTAATCAGGTCAATGAGATGCTCAATGCGAAGCCAAGGATTAGCGAGGAGGAGCCTAGATCAGATTATCCCGGGCATTTAGAAGAAAACGGCCCACTGACGCCTAAAGAAGAGCCCACCGAGCCACTCGAGGACGAGGATGAAGAATTGGCAGCTAGCATCCAGCAAATGAGTGCCCCGATACACCAAGACGAGGTCGAAAATGAGGAATTCTGGGCGGCTACACAACTGATCTGGGACCGCATTGCCAAACTGCCCAAATCAATTTCAGTCCTAACTGAAGAGTTACCCGAGACATACCCAGACCTCAGTGCCGAACTGCCCAATTCAGTCCCGGTCCTCATCACCAATCTGCCCGAGGAAACCACGCCGGTCCCGGACCTGATTGCCGAACCAGCCAAGTCTAATACAGTCCTCACTGCCGAGCCAATAGAAGTCCCGGACATCACTGCCGAACTAACCGAGAAAATCACGGCATGCCCGGTCCTCACTGAAGAGCTGCTCGAGAAAGACCCGACCCTTGTGGTGGAAGTCCCCCAACTTGTCCCCTCGGTTTGTATGTGGATCATAGCCCCTGAAGATGAAGTGATCAATGATGAGGTACAAGGGGAGTTGGAGGCAAAACATGAGCCAGAAGAGCCGAAGATGGAGCACTCACTCGTCATGAGCCAAGAAAAGCTGGCTGAAAACTCACTCGTTCTAGGATGGCCAATCATCTCTGCCACAAAGAAGAGGCTTGGCATGGGAACAAGCTCAAGGTCGCTCGTGTTCAATGGCACAATACTAAACTTCCAAAATTGCAAAGGTGCCACCCATTCAAACATGAAGAAACGGCCAAGACATGGGCAAAAGGAATGGAAACCCGGAAGGAGAAGCGAGAGAGCTCGACTTGATGGACCGGCAGCTATGGTCAAGGAGTCCTCGCCTTCTCGGGGATATGTGAAAAAGAAGCCTCCGGATCAAGGGAGAGCAGAACTGAGCCCGCTGCCATATGTGTTCTTTGGGCAAATCAAATGAGCTGCCGAGAAGAAGTTCGACCTCAAGCACCCATGGGATCCCACCTTATGATTCAGGAATGAGGTAGCGTCGAGCCAACGACGTTAAACAAAGGCACTGGTCGGGAGGTAACCCGACACCTATCTTACTTTCAGTACTTTTATTTTCTGTCATTTAGTTTTTTCATTCTCACCTTTCCTGTATATATTTGCTTGCATGACTTTTGAACTAAATCTTGCTAAAAGGCACGCCTTCGTTCACAAGTGTGGGGTGAGAACCGCCTGTGTACATAACATGTTTTTCTTTTCTTTTTCCCTTAATATTATCTTTTTGAAAATATGAACTTGAGAATGTGAAAAAGATAGATCATAATTCATGCAATAACCTTGTGAAAATTCAACTGTTTAAAAACTTAGAATGTAACTTCCCATTTGTCCCTTTGTGCTGAGATAAACAAGGGATGTGGAGTTGATAGAAAATGCCCTAAAGAGGCTTGGCAAGCAATCAAAGGACTGAATTTCGCTATATGGTTTACGAAGTCAGTGGAGGCTGCACTTCAGGTTTCAGTTGAGTCAGAAGTCATCTCCGCCATGCAGTGTTTTTGCAAAAAGAAAAAAGGCGGGACGGGAATCAAACCGTCCTATCTCTAGTCAGAGTAGCCGGGAAAATAAATGAGCGACCCTCATTTTGACTCGTGCGAAACGGCAAGGATGAGAGAGAGCGGGGAGGTATTTCCATATGCTCGCGGGCGATGATTGGACCTCCCAAAAAGGCTTGAGAAAATGGACTAGCAAGCCACAAAAAGGCGAAAGCTCAAAGAGCAAATCAAGAGGCCAAAGGCCCAAAATTGTGAAGGTTTTAACCGAACAAAAGTGAAGTACTCAAAGAGTCAAATAAAAGGCCAAAGGCCGATTCACTACAAAAAAGCTGTCCCTCGCCAAAAAAGAAAATCAAAAAGGCTCAACTCAGTGAAACCCGAACCGAATCACGTGCTAGAGAAAGCTACAAACCATATAGTGCAAGACAGTCCCGAGGTTGCAGTCCAGGAGCCTGAAAAGGGCTATATCCCGAAACATCCAAATTAATTTGCATCTCGGCACGGAGGTACACGTATCAAGTTTCTTCTAAGTATTTATACGGTTTAATTTGGTAATAAGTAAGTAATGCATGAATTAGGATAAATCTAGTCCCACAGTCTCACTTTCATATTTTAAAAGTTTACTTAGATAGTATGTGCCGCCCTTTAATAGCATTGTTCGGGACGAACAACTAAAAGTGTGGGGTAATCTGATGGACCATAATTGTATGAATCATAAACACAGTTAAACCCACCAAACTAGACTCTTTGTCTATTTAACTTTTGCTTGTTAGTTCCGATATTTATCTACAGGGTATTTTGGAGTCTAGAGAGAATACAGGCTAAGGAGGAGTTTTTAAGCTGAAAATATATTACGAGTCATTCCAAGGTCACGACCAGATGCCGACTGAAGAAATATCATGAACCTGACATGGAATCACTCAAAACAAGTCCAACCGAAGAGCAACCAGAGTCAGACCGGAGCTGAAAGGAGCCGATGGCTTTTGGAAAAGATCACAAAACCTCTTCTCTTCCTCACACATGAGCGGCTAAGGGGAGGAGGCTCCTCCTCACATGGGGGGGCGGCTAAATGGGAGGAGGCTCCTCCTCACATGGGCGGCTAAAGGCCTCTCCACAACCTTGTGGCAAGTGTCTTCATCCTCCACCACATCTTCCTCCTCCCCTTAGCTATAAATACCTCCTCCCCTTCACTTGTAAACACATCCCACAATCCACAACTCAATACAAAATCACTTATCTCTCTAAACGTTTTGGTACTTTTGTAAGCTTTGTTTAAAATCTATAATACTCATGTTGGTTCTTGAGTATTATAGTAGTTTTAGAGAATACTCATGTTGGTTCTTGAGTATTCTAGTAGTTTTTGAGAATACTCCTGTTGATTCTTGAGTATTCTCCTTTACTTACTGTCTTTCAAAAACCCTCGAGTACTTAGCTATGGTATCCACCTCTATGGATATTCGTAGATATACTCTTCATTCGGTTGAAGGGGTGTACTTGTATCATAAAATGTTTTAGGCCATACTTTTAGTGCCTCTTCTTTGTATTCAAAACTTGTTCTATGTGCCATATATTAGGTTAGAACTTCCAAGGTTGAGTGGATGCTTGGAATGGCAAAGCTCTTCCGTGGGGTTCGTAAACATACTCGGATAAGTGGATGCTTGGAATGGCAAAGCTTATCTGAGGAGTTTGACCTCTCTAAAACACCATTTGGTTGGTCGAGAATTGATGGACCATAATTATACGAATCAAAAACACAGTAAAACCCACCAAATTAGACTGTTTGTCTATTTAACTTTTGCTTGTTAGTTCCGATATATTTCTACAGGGTATTTTGGAGACTAGAGGGAAAACACGCTAAGGAGAGGATTTTACGCTGAAAAGATATTACGAGTCATTCCAAGGTCACGATCAGATGCCGACTGAAGAAATCTCAAGATCCTGACATTGAATCACTCAAAACAAATCCAACCGAGGAGCAACCAAAGTCAGTCCGGAGCGAAATTGGATTGATAGTTTTGTGAAAAGACTGCACAAAACTCACAAAACTCACTCTTCTCCCATGGTGACCGGCGGCTTTGGGAGGAAAGGATGACTCATGGGTGGCCTTCTTCCCCCCTTCTCCTCCATGACCGGCGGCTTGTGCTAGGAGGTGACCAAAGCCACCTCTCCTCCTCCCTTGCAACCGGCCACCGGCAGCTCCTCCTCCACCTTGGGATTTGTGCCAAGTGTCCTCCTCCTTCACCACATCTTCTCCTCCCCTTTGGCTATAAATAGACCCCTCTCCTTTGTAAATCATAATCCCAAAATCACAAACACTTCTCTCTCTAGAAATTGGCACTTTGTAAGTTTGGTTTTTGATATATAATACTCATGTTGGTTCTTGAGTATTATAGTTCGGTCTTGAGTACTCCTGTCGGTTCTTGAGTACTCAAGCTTTTCTTTATTCTCGAGTATTCTTGTCGGTTCTTGAAGTACTCACCCCTTTCCCTTACTTACTGTCTTTTAAAAACCATAAGTACTTAGCTATGGTATCCACCTCTATGGATATTCGTAGCTAAACTCTTCATTCGGTTGAAGGGGTGTACTTGTATCATAAAATGTTTTAGACCCTGCACTTAGTGCCTCTTCTTTTTATTCAAAACTTGTTCTATGTGCCATATATTAGGCCAGAACTTACAAGGTTGAGTGGATGCTTGAAATGGCAAAACTCTTCCGTGGGGGTTCGTGAACATACTCGGGTAAGTGGATGCTTGAAATGGCAAAGCTTATCTGAGGAGTTCGACCTCTTTTAAACACCATTGGTTTTGATCGGAACTGACGGATCAATGGATGCACATAGGCTAGTATACCTTGAAATGGGGTGCTAGTCTAAATAGAACAAGTGCTCTACGACCTTGAAATGGGCTAGACGGTGTGTGCAAATCGAGTGCTTGAAATGGCCTTGATACACTTTTGAATACTTAGAAGAATCACTAATGGTCAATGATAAACAGGCTATGATACAAGGCCCCCGAAACCGAATGCTTTCTTTAGATTTAAAAAACCCCTCGCATTTACTTTCTTAGTATAAACTGCTCTATCAACTGCTCACCTTCCGGAGGACTTACCAATCACGCATCACCCGATGTAAGTCTTCTACCTTTATTTTTCAGTACTTTACTTTTATGTCATTTACTTTAGCACAAAAAACCAAAACCAATCAACCAATCACTTACTTTTCCGCACTAAAACCTCAATCAACCTAAAACACGCTCCCTCACTGTACAAATCCCTCAAAGAACGACTATCCCCCTAATTCCCTTGGGTTCGACCCCTACTTACCACTTGCTACCCAGTAGTAAGGTCACGAGTAGCGGAATATAAATTTGCTTTTGCACAGAGAACACCGCACCTTAACGACAGTGCGGTGGGCTCCGTCAAAACTGGCACCGTTGCCGGGGAATTAGCCGTCGGATAAGTTGTTCTTTCCCTTCCCTTCTCATTTCCTCATGACGCTACCCACTACGTATGCATGGACAACAAGACATCTTCCCCTGTTCGGAGGTACGGATGGAGAAGACCCAGTACTACACTGCCGAAACTTTCACCACATTTGCTGCCACATAAAACCTGAAAATGAAATGTTAGCGGAATTTAAGCTTAAATGCTTTAAATTCTCTTTAACTGATTTTGCAACGATTTGGTATTACACATCAACCGCTAGTCGTGCAGAACATTTTGTGGACCTTTGCGTTCCATTCCTGAAGGAATTCTCCCCCCCATCCTTACGCCAAAAAACCCGTGAGAAGATCATGTGCCTTCAACAATCCCGGGATGAGACTTTGGACGAATACTACACGAACTATGACACCATCGTCTCAAGCTACCCGCACCATGGATTCACGAAGAAAGTTCTTCTTCAAAAATTTCTTCATGGGATGTGGGCCGATGAGCTGACAAGGATTAACGAAGCAATGAGAAGATCAGCCAGGAACTTAACCATGGCAGACATGTGGAACCTCATAAATGACCTTGCCGCAACCACAAAACGAATACCCCAAACTGACAGAGGAATGCAGATAGAAGAAGCTGGTCCAGAGACAGACGAAGAAGAAACTCCCGAGCCATCAGAAGAGACTTCCGAGCCATCAGAAGATTGGGATATAGAAAGTATCGGGAGCAACGAGGAAAAACCTTCATGGGAACCGAATGCCGTGTCAGCAATGGAAGAAGTCCAGAATACCACCAGCATGCTGCCCGAGCCATACCCAGCTATCATCACCCAAGCTTCCGAGACCATCTACGACCAGATCCTCACAAACGGACATAACGAGGCAGAACCAAGCCTTAAGATGCAAGCTTCCCAACTTTTCCCCTCGATCAATAGGCAAATTGCTGAAAACTATGTGATCAATGAAGAGGCTAGAAGGAGGATGGGAAAACGGCCTGAGCAGAACGACTCCTCGATGGAGCATGTTTTCGGCATGACTGGACAAAGCATCCCTAAACACCAGAAAACCCAGTTCAAGAGACTAGTAGGGAAGGGTCCCTCGCCTTCTCAGAGACGTTAGAAGGAGAAACCACCAGAACCATGGGAACTGGACCCAAGCACATCATCTCACAAGAAATCAGGAAAAGGCAAGGCCAGATTCAACATAGGAACAGTGGCGAAATACGACCTGAGCCACCCGTGGGATCCAAACCAGTGATCCAAGAATGAGGTACTGTCGAGCCAACGACGTTAAACAAAGGCACTGGTCGGGAGGTAACCCGCCACCTATCTTACTTTCAGTACTTTTATTTTCTGTCATTTAGTTTTTTCCAATAAGTCGCTCTCACCCACTTGGTGCATAGAACGAAATGACTTTCAGGAATCGGAGTTGGGTGCAACATTAAGCCAGCTAGGCCTACGCCAAGAGTTCAAGGCCCCAGCCGAACTCCCTCGATTATCCAGCCTCATGCCATGTCGTTCACTCGACACTTTAAAGGGAGTTCTGTTCTTTCCTTTTCCTTGATGTCATTTCTTTCTCATAATTGTCTGCTTACATGGCTTTTGAACTAAGTCTTGCTGAAAGGCACGCCTTTGTTCAAAAGTGTGGGGTGAGAACCATCTGTGTACATAAACATGTTTTCTTTTTTTCCTTAATATTATCTTTTTGAAAATATGAACTTAAGAATGTGAAAAAGATAGATCATAATTCATGCATTAACCTTGTGAAAATTCAACTGTTTAAAAACTTAGAATGTAACTTCTCATTTGTCCCTTTGTGCTGAGATAAACTAGGGATGTGGAGTGGACATAAACTGCCCTAGAGAGGCTTGGATAGCACTCGAAGGATCGAATCAAACTATATGGTTTTCAAAGTCAGTGGAGGCTGCACTTCGGGTTTCAGTGAAGATTGAAGTCATCTCCGCCATGTAGTGTTTATGCAAAAAGAAAAAAAGGCGAGGACGGGAATCAGACCGTCCTATCTCTAGGCAAAGTAGCCGAGAAAATAGATGAGCGACCCTCATCTTGACCCGCGCGAAACGGCAAGGATGAGAGGAGCGGGGAGGTATTTCCATATGCTCGCGGGCGACGATTGGACCTCCCAAAAAGGCTTGAGAAAATGGACTAGCAAGTCACAAAGAAGCAAAAAGCTCAAAAAAGCAAATCAAGAGGCCAAAGGCCCAAAATTGTGAAGGTTTTAACCGAACAAAAGTGAAGTACTCAAAGAGTCAAATCAAAGGCCAAAGGCCGATTCACTATAAAAAAGTTGTCCCTCGCCAAAAAAGAAAATCAAAGACCAAACCATTGAAACCCGAACCAAATCACGTGCTAGAGAAAGCTACAAGGAAACCATATAGTGCGAGACGATCCCGAGAATGCAGTCCAGGAGCCTAAAAAGGGCTATCTCTCGAAACATCCAAAATAATTTGCATCTCAGCACGGAGGTACAAGTATCAAGTTTCTTCTATTTATTTACACAGTTCAATTTGGTAATAAGTAGTAATGCATGAATTAGGATAAATCGAGTCCCACAGTCTAACTTTCATATTTTAAAAGCTTACTTAGTGTGCCGCCCTTTAATAGCATTGTTCGGGACGAACAACTAAAAGTGTTGGGTGATCTGATGGACCATAATTATACAAATCAAAAATACAGTAAAACCCACCAAATTAGACTGTTTGTCTATTTAACTTTTGCTTGTTAGTTCTGATATATTTCTACAGGGTATTTTGGAGACTAGAGAGACAACACGCTAAGGAGAGGATTTTACGCTGAAAAGATATTACGAGTCATTCCAAGGTCACGATCAGATGCCGACTGAAGAAATCTCAAGATCCTGACATTGAATCACTCAAAACAAATCCAACCGAGGAGCAACCAAAGTCAGTCCGGAGCGAAATTGGACTGATAGTTTTGTGAAAAGACTGCACAAAACTCACAAAACTCACTCTTCTCCCATGGTGACCGGCGGCTTTGGGAGGAAAGGATGACTCATGGGTAGCCTTCTTCCCCCCTTCTCCTCCATGACCGGCGGCTTGTGCTAGGAGGTGACCAAAGCCACCTCTCCTCCTCCCTTGCAACCGGCCACCGGCGGCTGCTCCTCCACCTTGGGATTTGTGCCAAGTGTCCTCCTCCTTCACCACATCTTCTCCTCCCCTTTGGCTATAAATAGACCCCCTCTCCTTTGTAAATCATAATCCCAAAATCACAAACACTTCTCTCTCTAGAAATTGGCACTTTGTAAGTTTGGTTTTTGATATATAATACTCCTGTTGGTTCTTGAGTATTATAGTTTGGTCTTGAGTACTCTTGTCGGTTCTTGAGTACTCAAGCTTTTCTTTATTCTCGAGTACTCTTGTCGGTTCTTGAAGTACTCACCCCTTTCCCATACTTACTGTCTTTCAAAAACCGTAAGTACTTAGCTATGGTATCCACCTCTATGGATATTCGTAGCTAAACTCTTCATTCGGTTGAAGGGGTGTACTTGTATCATAAAATGTTTTAGACCCTGCACTTAGTGCCTCTTATTTTTATTCAAAACTTGTTCTATGTGCCATATATTAGGCCAGAACTTCCAAGGTTGAGTGGATGCTTGAAATGGCAAAACTCTTCCGTGGGGGTTCGTGAACATACTCGGGTAAGTGGATGCTTGAAATGGCAAAGCTTATCTGAGGAGTTCGACCTCTTTTAAACACCATTGGTTTTGATCAGAAATGAAGGATCAATGGATGCACATAGGCTAGTATACCTTGAAATGGGGTGCTAGTCTAAATAGAACAAGTGCTCTACGACCTTGAAATGGGCTAGACGGTGTGTGCAAATCGAGTGCTTGAAATGGCCTTGATACACTTTTGAATAATTAGAAGAATCACTAATGGTCAATGATAAACAGGCTATGATACAAGGCCCCCGAAACCGAATGCTTTCTTTAGATTTAAAAAACCCCTCGCATTTACTTTCTTAGTATAAACTGCTCTATCAACTACTCACCTTCCGGAGGACTTACCAATCACGCATCACCCACTGTAAGTCTTCTACCTTTATTTTTCAGTACTCTACTTTTATGTCATTTACTTTTCCGCACAAAAAACCAAAACCAATCAACCAATCACTTACTTTTCCGCACTAAAACCTCAATCAACCTAAAACACGCTCCCTCACTGTACAAATCCCTCAAAGAACGACTATCCCCCTAATTCCCTTGGGTTTGACCCCTACTTACCACTTGCTACCCAGTAGTAAGGTCACGAGTAGCGGAATATAAATTTGCTTTTGCACAGAGAACACCGCACCTTAACGACAGTGCGGTGGGCTCCGTCAGGAATGACTGATCAAATGGATGCACATAGGCTAATATACCTTGGAATGGGGTATTAGTCTAAATAGAACAAGTGCTCTACCCCCTTGGAATGGGCTAGACAGTGTGGTAAATCGAGTGCTTGTAATGGCCTTGGTACACGTTTGAATACTTAGAAGGATCACTAAAGGTCAATGATAAACATGCTATGATACAAGGCCCCCGAAACCGAATGCTTTCCTTAAATTCAAACACCACCTGCATTTACTTTCTTAATATAAACTGTCTTATCAACTGCTCACCTCCTGGAAGACTTGCCAATCACGCAACAACCACTGTAAGTCTTCTTCCTTTTATTTTCGGTATTTACTTTTCTGTCATTTACTTTTCCGCACTAAAAACCAAAACCAACCAAAAAAACACTTACTTTTCCGCACTAAAACCTCAATCAACCTAAAACACGCTCCCTCCCTGTACGATCCCTCAAAGAACAACTTATCCCCCTAATTCCCTTGGGTTCGACCCCTACTTACCACTTGCTACCCAGTAGTAAAGTCGCGAGTAGCGGACTATAAATTTATTCTTGCCTTAGCACACGACGACTGTGCTCTGTCAGGGGCACACGATGGGACTCCTCAATCTAAGTTGTGACACTATTTGCCTAGACCAAGAGGTTCTATTTATAGAAAATGAGCTAGGGTTTCTCTTGTCTTGGGCACCAAGTTTGGAGTGGAAGTAGCCAAAATGGATTGGCATGAGCCAATGATGAGATGCTTCTAGAATCATCAAGGCACTCTTACTCTGGAAGTAGTCAAAATGGATTGGCAGGAGCCAAATGATGAGATGCTTCTAGAATCATCAAGATTTTGCAAGTGGGCTAGTTTTGGCTTGGAACTCAAGTGTGGCCCAATAATGCCTTGTGGTAATTTTGGCATAAAATGCCCTTTTTAAGCCCGATTCTTCTTTAGACTCCAAAAGGCCCTGAAATACAAAACGACATTAACAAGCAAGTGTTCTCATGATTAAGTGTCGTATTTGGTGGGTTTTGTTGACTCGATGAGTCGTATAAATACGACTCATCACATGTCCCCGCCCGAGAGAATCCCAGGCCGCGCCCAGGCCATCTAGCACTGAATTCAAGTTGCCCGGGCAAACGAGCTGATCTGACGAATCCACCTCGAGCAAAGTAATCAAAATGGAAAATAAGGTGGACAATGTCGGAAAACCAAGGAGAATGCCCGAGCAGATTGGCAGTTGGCCCAATTCCAAAGCAAAGGCCCCGCACGCATAGGTACCGAAACCAAGTCGCTCAACCAAACCATGGAATCTGGCAATTCTGGCTCGACCAAAGTGTTTTAAATGCCCAATAACCTGGACAATCTCACTTCCCAGACAAAATAGGGCAATATCGACCGTTTTGGGATTTCAACCATGTTCCGGGCAGAATTTGGCTTAGCATCCTACTTGAGATCATCTTATATTGACTTTTTCATTCAGAATACACTCTCAATAATCCAAGAAGCTCCGACCAAAGCTCCGATCAGATTCCGGCCATATTCCGGTGAACTCCGGCCATGCTCCGGCGAACCTCCGGTGATGCTCTAATCAAGCTCATCCAACCACCACCATGCTCCGGTCATTTGTTGCTCCGGCCACACTCCGGCGAAGTCCAACCAATTCCAAACTACTTCTTGTCCGGTTGGTCATACTATTCACTTCGGTTGTCCTTTGAGGTCCAACTAAGCTCAAACCGAAGGAATTGAGGAGCAACCATGGCAAATTCGGTTGGCTTGGGATATTTGCTAGCCAAGTTGAGTGGGTTTTTAAGGCAAGCCGATCCACAAGTCAAGTGCATCCCCCCTTGGCTCAACCGAAGACCAACCGAAGGGCAACCAAGCTCCAACCGGCCTTGAGGAGCAATTAGAGGCGGTTGAGGGAGGAAATATCCCATTCCACTCACCTCTAAACCTCGTCTCCCTTGCCTATAAATACAACATCACCCCATCCTTGAAAAATGTCTCACACCACAAGTCCTTTGTTCTTTGTTGAATCTCTCTAGAATCCATTCAACAAATCTTGTAAACACTTTGATATTGAAAGGCTCCAAGTTTGTTCTTGAGTTGAGTGTGTTCTTGATCTTGTTTTCTCTTTACTTTTTTGTCCAAAACCGAGCCTCTCTTGTTCCAAAACCGAGAGCCACTTTTGCTTTTCTTTGTCTTTCGTTTACTTGTTCTTGAAGCACTCTTGTTGGTTCTTGAGTGCTCAAGCTTTTCCTTGTCTTTTACTTTCAAAAAACTTTACTTTTTGTCTTTCGAAAACCTTTACTTTTCAAGCACTTAGCTATGGTATCCACCTCTATGGATATTCGTAGCTAAACCCTTCATTCGGTTGAAGGGGTGTGCTTGTCTCATAAAATGTTTTAGACCCTTCTCTTAGTGCCTCTTTGTGTTTAACTTGTTCTATGTGCCATATATTAGGTCAGAACACCATTGGTTGATTGGATGCTCGGAAGAGCAAAGCTCTTCCATGGGGTTCGTGAACATACATGGATAAGTGGAGGCTCGGAAGCGCATGGCTTATCTGTGGAGTTCAACCTCTTTTAAACACCATTTGGTTGATCAGGAATGATTGATCAAATGGATGCACATATTAGAACAAGAGTTCTATGTCTTGAAAAAGACTTGACGGTGTGGCAAGTCCAGTGCTAGGAATAGCCTTGATACATCTTTAAACACGTAGTATGATCATTAGAGGTCGATGATAAACGGACTATGATACAAGGCCACTAAAACCGAATCTTTCCCTTAATCAATTCACCACCTGTCACTTTACTTTCAGTCTCACTATCAACTGCTTAAATTCGGTAACTTTACTTTTACGCACTTACTTTCAGCAAGCCTTGTCCTTCAAGAACTTTACTTTTACGCACTTACTTTCAGCAAGCCTTGTCCTTCAAGAACTTTACTTTTACGCACTTACTTTCAGCAAGCCTTGTCCTTCAAGCACTTACTTTTACGCACTTACTTTCAGCAAGCCTTGTCCTTCGAGCACTTTACTTTTACGCACTTACTTTCAGCAAGCCTTGTCCTTCGAGCACTTTACTTTTACGCACTTACTTTCAGCAAGCCTTGTTCTTCAAGCACTTCACTTTTACGCACTTACTTTCAGGAAGCCTTGTCCTTTAAGCACTTTACTTTTACGTACTTAATTTCAGCAAGCCTTGTCCTTCAAGCACTTTACTTTTCAGTATTACTTTCAGTCCTGTATTTACTTTCTTTACTTTCAGTCATTTACTTTTCAGTACTAAAATCACAACCAACCCACGTTACTTTCAGTACTAAAATCACAACCAACCCCCAACTGTCTTACTTTCCATTTCCGAAAGAACAACTATCCACTAATTCCCTTGGGTTCGACCCCTACTTACCGCTTTACTACCCAATAGTAAAGTCACGAGTAGCGGACTTATAAATTTATCTTGCACATTGCTTCACGACAATGCTCTGTCATTTCTATCCTCCTCTTGCTCCATGGGTTTGACGACAAGTTTTCTCCCACTCCTAAGGGTCACGGCATTAACATTTTCTTTCGGGTTTTGAATGGTTTGTGAAGGAAGTCTGCCTGGTTCATTAGTGAGCACGGACATTGAGGTGGCGAGCTGGAACATTTGCTTCTTCAAGTCCGAGATATCTCCCTTTGTCTCGACTTGGAATTGATGCATCGAGCCCACGAGTTCCTTCACCACATCATCGAGGGATTTGTTCGGTCCTTGCGGATTGCTTGGGCCGGCTTGGTACTGATTCGATCCCTTCTGCTGATACAGACCCGTCGGGTACTGGTTTGGTCCTTTTTGCTGATATTGATCTGCCGATGGAGCATTCTGGTTGTACTGCCGGTGGGGAGGTTGGTAGAATGACTTTGCTAATTGAGGTGCGGCTTGTTGTGTCTCCCTTGGAGGGTGGTCGTCGTTCCGCCAAGTTGGGTTGGTTACTTGATTATACTGCCGGTTTGGTCCGGCTCTGTCGTTGCTGTTGTTGTTGTTGTTGTATCCTTGGTATCCTACCACTGCATTCACTTCTGCCGGTTCCTCTACTATTAACGTTGGGCATGCGTCAGTCTTGTGGTCCGTAGAACTACAAAACTCGCACGGCTTCACTTGAACTGGCTGCCTTCGTAGGATCTGAACCATCATCTCCTTCATTTGTTTCATCTCCTCTGGCATAGAATTCATTGGTGTTTCAGCTTTTGCCACATTCTTTGTTCGGGAAAATTCTTCCTGTCGAGTTGTCTCCTCTCTAAATCGGGCATTTTCAGCAACGTCGGTGATGAGTCACCTTATGCCGCTCAGTGATAGATTAATCATGGATCCTCCAGCTGAGGCATCCAGGAGCATTTTGTCTAAGGGTCTCAAGCCATCAATGAGGTATTCGATGATGAGTTTCTCAGGCAGTCCGAGGGTGCAGCAGCTTCTCTCCAGGCGGTTGAATTTTTCCAGGTTGTCGTACATGGTTTCATTGGGCCCCTGCTTGATGTCCTACAGTTGCCTCCTTACTTGCATCGCTCTTCCCGCTGGGTAGTATTTGTCCAGGAATTTCTTTTGCATCTGAGCCCATGTTCTGATGCTTCCCGAAGGCAATGAAAGGAACCAGTCGTTCGCCGAGTCGATGAGGGAAAAATAGAAAGCCTTCAATTTGAAGTCTTCTACATTCACCCCATTGGGCCTTATATTTTGGCAAATGCCATGTAAGCGTTGGAGATGAGTTGTCGCAGATTCTCCATGAGTTCCTGAGAACTTGGGGAAATTGTGGACCACTGATGTGTTGATGGCGATGTTTTCTAGTTCAGGGCCCTCGTAAACGCACCACGGCTAATTTCTGAAATCCAGTGTCGACAGTTCTCCCATAGTAGGTTCGCGGAAGTTGTTGTCCCGATAGTACTCATCGAATACTGGTTCTCGTCTTGGCTCTTGTCGATATTGCGGGGGTGGTGGATGTCTACGGGATTGTTGCGCTGGACCAGCTTCATTTCGGTCCTCGGGCGGGCCTTGGTTTCTCCGGATGGCCTCCCTTTCACGAGCTCTTTGGTTTCGGATGAGTTGCTCTACATCGTCGAGAATTAGAAATGGAGGCAGCGCCTCATTATTTCGATCAAACAGATTTATCTCGTCGTCATCCTGATAGTCATGGTGGCTTCCCGCACGAGACATGTTTATGCAGAAGCGAGTTTGAAATTAAAGAGAAAAAAGAAAAAGAAAAAGAAAGAACAATTATCCGATTGATAATTTCTAATCCCCCTACAACGGCGCCAATTTTTGACGGATGCACAGTCGTCGTGTGCAAAAGCAAAAGATAAATTTATAAGTCCGTTACTCGTGACTTCACTATTGGGTAGCAAAGCGGTAAGTAGGGGTCGACCCCAAGGGAATTAGTGGATAGTTGTTCTTTAAGGGATTTGTACAGAATTGTAAATGTGATTGGGGTTGGTTGTGGTTTTAGTACTGAAAGTAAATTACTGAAAAGTAAATGACTGAAAATAAAGTGCGGAAAGTAAATGACTGAAAAGTAAAGTGCGGAAAGTAAATGACTGAAAAGTAAAGTGCGGAAAGTTAATTGCGTAAAGTAAATACTGAAAGTAAAGTGCTGGAACAGTCGAGTTCAATATCAACCGCAACACACTTTTGGTTTGTCGCACGCTGTATTTCAAGCGTGATACGTGCCAAACTTATGTTGGATTGCTGTTGAAAACGTCTGTAGTAAGCGTACGGAAATGTAAAGACTGAAAGTAAATTACTGAAAGTAAAGTGCTGAAAGTAAATTGCTGGAACAGTCGAATTCAAAATCAACCAAGCAACATACTTTTGGCATTGGCCGCACGCTATATTTCTAGCGCAATGCGTGCCAATTATTATGTTGGGTTAATTTTGAATTGGTCTGTAGTAAGCGTACTGAAAGTAAATGTGCGGAAATGTAAAGACTGAAAAGTAAAGTGCGTAAAGTAAAGTGCGTAAAAGTAAAGTGCGTAAAGTAAAAGTTAGGTGCGGAAAGTAAAGTTAGTTGCGGAAAGCAAAGTACTGAAAGTAAATGTTAGGTACTGAAAGTAAAGTTAGTTGCGGAATGTAAAGGTACTGAAAGTAAATGGTACTGAAAGTAAGCAGTTGATAATAGGACTGAAAGTAAAGTGACGAGTGGTGTTTTAATTAATGGAAAGATTCGGTTTTAGGGGCCTTGTATCATTGTCCGTTCATCATCGACCTCTAATGATCGTTCTAAGTGTTCAAAGATGTATCAAGGCCATTTCTAGCACTCGGCTTGCCACACCGTCTAGTCCTTTTCAAGACATAGAACACTTGTTCTATTTAGGCTAATTCCTCCTTTCGAAGTATCTTAGCCCATGTGCATCCACTTGATCAATCATTTCCGATCAACCTAGTGGTGTTTTAAAGAGGTTGAACTCTATGGAAAAGCTTTGCTCTTTCGAGCCTCCACTTAACCACGTATGTTCACGAACCCCATGGAAGAGTTTTGCTCTTTCGAGCCTCCACTCAACCAATAGTGCTCTAACCTAGTATAAGGCACATAGAACAAGTTTGAACATAATAGAAGCGTTAAGAAAAGGGTCTAAAACGTTTGCATGATACAAGCACACCCCTTCAACCGAATGAAGGGTTTAGCTACGAATATCCATAGAGGTGGATACCATAGCTAAGTGCTTGGAAAAGTAAAGGTTTTGGTTTTGAAAACAAAGACAAGAAACTAAGGTTTTGGAAAGTAAAACTCAAGAACAAACTTGAGCACTCAAGAACCAACAAGAGTACTCAAGATTCAAAGCAAAATAAAGACAAGAAAGTAAAAGAGGGGCTCGGTTTTTGGAAAAGGAAATGAAGAACAAACTCAAACTTCACTCAAGAACTCTCAAGAACACTCAAGAACAAGAGAGAAGGTAGAGCTTTTGATTTCAAAACACAAGTGTTTACAAGGATTTGTGGTATGGATTTTAGAGAGGTTCTCTACCTAAGTTACAAGTGATGTTGATTCAAGGAGGGGAAGCCTCCTTTTATAGCCAAATGTGGCGGTTGGAGGAGTGAGTGGAATGAGATATTTCCTCCTCCAACCGCCTCTAGTCCTCCCATAAGTCCGGTTGGCCTTGGTTGCTCTTTGGTTGCTCTTCGTTGGAGTTTGGATGAGCCAAAGGGTGCACTTGCCTTGCACATGGGTGGCTAGAGCATGGGATGTGACAAAGGGCAACTACATGAGCATGGTTGAGGCTTGGGCAAGTTTGGTTGAGGTATGGTTTCAAACCAAAAGACAAACCGATGTGAATAGTATAACCTAACCTGGAATTAAGTAGTTTGGTTGGACTTCGCCGGATTTTGACCGGAGTTGGGCTAAAATGACCGGAGCAAGGTGGTGGTTGGATTTGGCTTGATCGGAGCATCGCCGGAAGTTGATTGGAACATGGCCGGAATTTTGGCCGGAGCTGCCGGAATTTTGACCGGCGGTCCTTGGCTCTTGGAATGCTGATTTGGATTGCTGATGCAATTCTAAGCCTAATGGTCGATGTAGTTTTGCCGGAATCTGCTCAGGGCCTCACCGGGCCTGGTTGGAAGTTCTGGTCGGGCGCAGGCCTCGGGCGCGGACCTGTTTTTCTTGGTTGCGGGCCTCGGGCGCTCTCGGTACGGGTCTCGGTGCGGGTCTCGGCGCTCTCGGCACTTGGGTCTCGGCGCTCTCGGCACAGGCGCTCGGCGCTCTCGGCACGGGCGCTCGGCGCTGGTTCTCGGGCGTTCCTGGGACGCGTCCCGACTCTCTCGGCACCCGGCCCGGCTCTCTCGGCACTCGGCCCGGTACTCTCGGCAGGGACTTGCGGTCCCCGGTATGGGCTCCCGGGCGCGTCCGGCATTTCCAGGACGCTGCCCGAGATTTCTCGGTCCCGGCTGGGCTCTTCGGTCCTCGACTTGACTTGTAATCCATTTTTGGTTTAAGAACCCTCTTTTTAGCTCGTTTCTTCTCTAAACCTCAAAATAGCCTGTACAACAAAAGTGGAACTAACAAGTAAACGTTGTTAAGACAAAGTGTCTAATTTGGTGGGTTTAACTATCTTAATGAATCATATAAATATGGTCCATCAGATCACCCCACACTTATACTTGTTCGTCCCGAACAATTCTATTCAAGAGAGAAACACAAAATCCATGTAATAAGCTCTAAATAGGAAAGTGAGAATGTGGAACTAGATTTATCCTATCCAAGCAATACTTACTTGTTACCAAACTAAACCGTGTAAATACTTAGAAGAAACTTGATACTTGTACCTTCGAGCCGAGATGCAAATTAATTCGGATGATTCAGGAGATAGCCCTTTTCAGGCTCCTGGACTGCATTCTTGGGACCGACTCGCACTATATGGCTAACTTGTAGCTTTCTCTAGCACATGATTTGGTTCGAGGTTCAATGATCTGAGCTTTTTGACTTCTTTTTGATTAGGGACAGCTTTAGAAAGTGATTTGGTCTTTGGCCTTCGATTTTTGAATTGGAGTTTCTTCACTTTTGTTTCGGTTAAAACCTTCACATTTTTGGCCTTTGGCCTTTGATTTGCTTCTTCGAGCTTTGCTTCTTTTTGATTTGCTTGTCCATTTTCTCAATCTTTTGGGAGGTCCAATCATCGCCCGAGAGCATATGGAAATACCTCCCCGCTCTTTCTCATCCTCACCGTTTCGCGCGGGTCAAGATGAGGGTCGCTCATCTCTTTTCTCGGCTACTAGGACTAGAGATAGGACGGTTTGATTCCCGTCCCGCCTCTTGCATAAACGCTGCACGTCGGAGATGACTCTAATTTCCAATGAAACCCGAAGTGCAGCCTCCACTGACTTCGTAAACCATATAGCGAAATCCGATCCTTCGAGTGCTTGCCAAGCCTCTCTAGGGCATTTTATATCAACTCCACATCCCCTGTATATCTCAGCACAAAGGGACATGCCTTTCCATAAACTAGCCGAAAGGGGGAGGTTCCAATTGGCGTCTTGTATGCCGTCCAATAAGCCCAAAGAGCTTCATCTAGCCTCTGACTCCAATCTTTCCTTGCCGACTTCACCATTTTTTCTAGAATACCTTTGATTTCGCGGTTGGAGATCTCCGCTTGACCATTGGTTTGGGGATGATATGTCGTGGATGTCCGGTGGTGGACATGGTAGTGCTTCAAGGTGGCAGCCATCGTGCGTTTGCAGAAATGAGTTCCTTGGTCGCTTATTTTGGCCTTGGGTACCCCGTACCTACAAAACAGGTTAGTGCGCAAAAAATCTATGACAGTTTTTGCATCATCGCACTTTGTGGCCTTAGCCTCTACCCATTTCGACACATAATCTACAGCAACTAAAATATAAGTATAACCGCATGAAACTGGGAATGGTCCCATAAAATCAATGCCCCAAATTTCGAAAACATCGTTGACCAATATGGGTACTTGAGGCATCTCATTTTTGGCTGACACATTTCCTACTCTTTGGTACCTATCACATTTTTTACACTTCTCATAGGCATCTCTAAATATACTCGACCAAAAGAAACCGCTATCTAGGATTTTCCTAGCGGTTCTCCTAGGCCCGAAGTGTCCTCCACATGCAACTTCATGGCAGAAGCTAATAACAGAAGCTATTTCATTATCGGGGATGCATCTCCTAAGTATATGATCTGCTACTATTTTCCATAAATAAGGATCATCCCATAAGTAATGTCTAGCATCATGCCTAAGTTTCATGCATTGTGCTTTAGTAAAAGGAGGAAATGTACCTCCTACAAGGTAGTTGACGATTGAGGCATACCACGGCACCTTGGTTGAGACGGTGTATAGGTGTTCGTTTGGAAATGACTCGGTTATGTGCCCCTCTTCTTCCTCTCGGACAATCCTGCTTAGATGGTCGGCCACAGTATTCTCAATCCCCTTTTTGTCCCTTATCTCCACATCGAATTCTTGCAGTAGCAAGATCCACCGAATGAGCCTTGGCTTGGCCTCCTTCTTCTTCATTAGGTAACGGATGGCAGCATGGTCAGAATAAACTATCACTTTTGCTCCAAGCAAATAGGATCTGAATTTTTCTAGAGCGAATACCACTGCCAGGAGTTCCTTCTCAGTGGTGGAGTAGTTTCGTTGGGCAGAATCTAGGGTTCTTGAGGCGTAGTAGATCACAACCGCCTTCTTATCAACCTTTTGGCCGAGAACTGCCCCCATGGCATAATCGCTCGCGTCGCACATGATTTCGAATGGTAGTCCCCCATTTGGCGTTTGGATGATAGGTGTGCTAGTGAGGGCTTTTTTCAGATCATCAAAGGCCTCCTTGCATGCATTGGTGAATTCAAAAGGGACTTCTTTTTGGAGAAGAGTGGATAGAGGCATCGCCTTTTTGGAGAAGTCTTTGATGAATCGTCGGTAGAATCCTGCATGGCCAAGGAATGATTGGATGTCTCGAACCGTGGATGGGTATGGTAGAGTCATGATCAGGTCAATTTTTGCATTGTCCACTTCCATGCCTTCTTGTGAGATGACATGTCCTAAGACTATTCTGTGAGTAACCATGAAGTGGCATTTCTCATAATTGAGCACTAAGTTCATTGACACACATCGTGCCAAAACCGTGCTCAAGTTGCTTAGGCATGCGTCAAATGTGTCTCCATAGATGGTGAAATTGTCCATGAAGACCTCGATGAATTCTCCAATCATGTCTGAGAAAATGCTGGTCACCACCCTTTGAAAAGTCCCCACGGCATTGCATAGACCTAACGACATTCTTCTGAAGGAGAATGTGCCGAATGGGCAGGTGAATGTAGTCTTCTCTTGGTCCTCAGGTGCTATGGGGATCTGGTTGTAGCCCGAGAATCCGTCCAAGAAACAGAAATATGGTTTGCCTGCCAGTCGGTCTAGCATTTGATCGATGAATGGCAGAGGGAAATGGTCCTTCCTTTTGACCGCATTTAATTTTCTGTAGTCGATGCACATCCTCCAGCCATTTTTGGCCCTTGTTGTCACCATTTTTCCTTCGGTATCTTCCTCAACTGTGATCCCACTTTTCTTCGGGACCACATGAACAGGGCTCACCCATTGGCTATCCGAGATGGGATAGATAACGTCCGCATCTAGTAGCTTCTGAATTTCTTTCTGGACGATTTCCATCATGATAGGGTTGAGTCATCGTTGAGGCTCTCTTGATGGCTTTGCTCCATCCTCAAGTAGAATACGGTGAATGCATACAGCCGGGCTGACTCCTCTCAAGTCGGCAAGAGTCCATCCAATTGCTAGTTTATGCTGTCTCATCACTTTTACCAAACGATGCTCCTAGCCTGCTTCCAAGCCACTCTTAATGATCACCGGGAGTGTGTTATTTTCTCCTAGGAATGCGTACTTCAGATGCCCGGGCAGGGGCTTCAATCCTATTTTGGGAGCTTGCATTACCGAGGGTAAAAAGGTATTGGATTTGAATAGTTTCACATCGTTGACTTCATATCCAGGTGTGAGAGGCTCCGAGATTGTTAAGTGGGCTAGTGTTTTATGCAAGCCTTTGGCCAATTCATATGATCTTTCGGCTCCATTGAGTATGGTTTCTAAGGGATCTGCTCTTGGTTCTGTCTGCACTTCTTGGACCAGGTCGTCCAAAGTGTCGAGAGCGTGCACTTCCTTGAACTCCATGGGATGCTTCATTGCTCGGAATATGTCGAAGCTAAAGGTCTCTCCTTCCACCTCCATTGAAAGCATCTTACTTCCATAGTCTATCTTCATTTTTGATGTTTTGAGAAATGGACGGCCAAGAAGGATGGGTGCATGGTCTGTTGGTCCGCCATTTTCCATTTTTAAAACGTAGAAATCCGTTGGAAACACCAATTCGCTAACTTGAACCAGGACGTCTTCTATTTTGCCCTCGGGCTATTTGCACGGCCGATCTGACAGTTGAATAGTGAGACCGGTGGGTTCGAGTGGTCCAATCCTAAGGCATGAGTAGATAGAGAAGGGAAGAACGTTGATTGAAGCTCCAAGGTCTAGCATGCAGTTCTCGATCCGGATGTTGCCAATTGTGCATGGAATGGTGTAAGTTCCCGGATCACCGCATTTGGGGGGCACCTTTCATTGTATAACGGCCGACACGTTCCTACTCATTAGTTCTTGATCATATCTAGTATTCTTCCTCCGGTTGGTGCAAAGTTCTTTTAAAAACTTAGCATACCGAGGAATTTGCTTGATGGCTTCCAAGAGGGGGATGTTGATTTTGACTTTGCTGAACAACTCAAACACGTCCTCATCCATGACATGTTGTTTTGGCACACGGGCAGGTACTGGAAATGGAAGTGCTGCGCTGATTTTGGAGGTCTCGGTTCTGGGTACCGGGCGTTCCTTGTGCTCTTCGGATGCCGGAACCGGGCTGGCCGCTGGTACTGGGCCAGGCTCGAGTTCTTCGAACGCATTCCCTTCTTCTTTAGTCGCCTCCTGCACTTCCTCGGACGCGTCTTGCTCAAGTGTTTCAAGAGCCTCGGGCCTTTTTGATGGACCATATTTATATGATTCATTAAGTCAGTTAAACCCACCAAATTAGATACTTTGTCTATTTAACTTTTGCTTGTTAGTTCCATTATTAATCTACCTGGTATTTTGAGGTTCAGAGAGAAAACATGCTAAAATGAGGTTCTTAAGGCTAAAAAGGATCGCCTAACAGTTCTGGCCAAGAAAACCAGGCCCGCACCCGAGACCCTGTCCGAGGCCCGCGTTCGAGAAACCAGGTTGATAGGTGTCGAAGAGCCCTATCAAATTTACATTAATAATTTCCACTACTATTGGCTCACTATGGATTAGTAGAGCGGCAAGTAGGGGTCGAACCCAGAGGAGTTGTAATGGTTACTTGTTGTTCTTGCAAGACAATAAAGGAAAGTAAAGACAATTAGGGGGGTCGCAAGTAATTGGAAGTAAGTGCAAAAAGTAAATGCAAAAGTAAGTGCAAAAAGTAAATGAGCGAAGGGTAAACAAAAGAAGTATTCGGTCTAGGGATTTATTGTTACACATTCATCATGGATATCTAATGATCTACCTTGTGATCATGAGTGTGGTCACTCCATTTCAAGATATGACCCGAAGTAAGGGCTATTTCAAGCACTTACACCACAATCTATTCCCTTTCAAGACATAGATCTCTAGTTCTAGCTAGACTAATACTCCATTCCAACATGTATTAGCCTAAGTGCAGCCACCCGTTCTCATGATTCATTATCAAACGAGTAGCAAAAGAGAGATTAAACTACTCGACCAAGCTTTGCCATTCCAAGCATCCACTTGGTTTCGTTGTTTAATCTAGATTGAACTACTTGGCCAAGCTTTGCCATTCCAAGCATCCACTTAGCCTTTTGTTCAATCCGAATAATGGCACAAGAACTAGTAAACACAAGGTAGCATTAAGAGAAGAATCTCAAAATGTGTTGACAATACAATTGTGGCTTGTTCATCATCGACCTCTAATGATCTAATCTTGTGTCCATAAGTGTGGTTACTCTATTCCAAGGGATCACCCAAGTAAGGCCATTTCAAGCACTTACACCACAAGGAACACAAGATAGCATTAAGTAAAGGGTCTCAAAACCTTGCCACAATGTAGGGATCCCTAAACCGAATATGGGATTTAGCTACTCATATCCATGGAAGGGATACAATAGCAATACATGGAAAGTAAATACATGAAAGTAAGTACAAGAAAGTAAATGCAAGAAAGTAAAGACAAGAAAGTAAAGACAAGAAAGTAAAGACAAGAAAAGTAAATACAAGAAAAGTAAAGGATTGCTTTCTATTGAAAATGAAGGAGTAGAGAGAGAAGCCCCCAATGAGGCACACTAATGGGGCACACGATGGGACTCCTCAATCTAAGTTGTGACACTATTTTCCTAGACCAAGAGGTTCTATTTTGGCTACTTCCACTCCAAACTTGGTGCCCAAGACAAGAGAAACCCTAGTGATGAGATGCTTCTAGAATCATCAAGGCACTCTTACTCTGGAAGTAGTCAAAATGGATTGGCAGGAGCCAAATGATGAGATGCTTCTAGAATCATCAAGATTTTGCAAGTGGGCTAGTTTTGGCTTGGAACTCAAGTGTGGCCTAATAATGCCTTGTGGTGATTTTGGCATAAAATGCCCTTTTTAAGCCCGATTCTTCTTTAGACTCCGAAAGGCCTTGAAATACAAAACGACATTAACAAGCAAGTGTTCTCATGATTAAGTGTCGTATTTGGTGGGTTTTGTTGACTCGATGAGTCGTATAAATACGACTCATCAAACCACCCCACACTTGAACTTGTTCGTCCCGAACAAGGCCTTATGTCACAAGAGGAAAATAAGTAAAACACCCTAATGCCTTCAGCACCCTAGATATGCATATGAGTTGCTAGTCTAGATTTCACCTTTCCATGCATAACTCAATTGCTACAAAAGGTATCATGCATCAAACATGGAAGTAACTTGATACATGTACCTTTGAGCCGAGATGCAAACCAATTTGGATGAGTGGGAGATAGTCCTTTTTAGGCCCATGATCTACACTCTTGGTTCTGATCTCTTACTATATGGTTATACTTCTTTGCTTTCTCTTGCACTTAATTTATTCGGGCTCAAGGGTTGAGTTTTTCATGTTGCTTTATTTGGACAGCTTTTGTAATGAATTTGGCCTTCGGCCTTTGATATAGCGGTGATGAACTTCACTTTTGTTTCAGGTATAACTGTCACACTTAGGCTGATTTTTCTTTGAGCTTTGCTCCTTGTTGTGAATTGCTTGTCCTTCTCTTTTGGGAGGTCCAATCATAGCCCGCAAGCATATGGAAATACCTCCCCGCTCTTTCTCATCCTTTTCATTTTGGCGCGGGTCAAGTTGAGGGTCGGTCACCTCTTTTCCCAGCTACTCGGACTAGAGATAGGACGGTTTGATTCCCGTCCCGCCCCTTGCATAAACACTGCAGCGGCGGAGTCCACTCTAAACCCATGAGCCTCGAAGTGCTAGCCTCCACTAAGTCCACATAACCATATAGTTTGAGATTCGGTCCCTTGAGTGCTTTTGTCAAGCCTTTCTAGGACATTTCTATCAACTCCACATCCCTTATTATCTCAACTCACAAGGACACATAGAAAGTTAAGATCACATGTCATCACACAATTCAGATTTCACAAGAGAATGCATGTAATCGGCTATATCTATTTCACATCATCAAAGATCAATATCGCATATCTAGGAAAATAGAATGCAATCCTTATTCAAAAATTTAAAATTTCAAGGGAAACGTGCTGACTCTATGCATGTGCAAGAACTAAACGTGCTGACACAACAAACTGACTAACCCACCCCACACTTTTGAACAAAGTCGTGTCCTCACGGCACAACTTAAGTTCAAGACATATAAGGCATGCAAACAAAGGAAGGGAAATGACATAAGTAAAAACTGAAAATGAAGAAGAAAGTAAAAGTGCCGGGCTGCCTCCCGGTGAGCGCCTTTGTTTAACGTCGTTGGCTCGACTGTACCTCGTTAGGGATCACAAGTTAGGATCCCATGGTCGTGTGAGGTCAAACTTAACCCCAACTGCTCTTACAATCTGCCCAAAGAACTTATGTGGCAGCGGGCTTGGTTCTCCTTTCCATTGGTCGGGTGGTTTTGCCTTTACATCCCTCCTAGTAGGCGAGGATCCCTTGACCATAGCTGCTGGTCCATTGAGCCGTGCCCTCTTGTTTCTCCATCCCGGTTTCCATCCAAACATTCCATGTCTCGGTCTCTTCCTCATGTATGAGCGGACGGCATTCTCACAATTTTGGAAGTTCATAATCTTGCCATCACACACAAGCGACATCAAGCTTGCCCCCATGTTTATCTGTGCCCTCGATGCACCTTGCACCTCATTACTTGTTACATGATCTTTGGTGGCTGTGATTTGCATAGGAGGTGAAGGAGAAGGGTCAAGTTGGGGTTCTTCGGCTAGAAGGATAGGGCATGTCTCGGGTGGCTCGGCAATCAGGATTGGGTCTTCTTCGGACAGCCCGGTAGTGAGCACCGGACATGTCTCGGCCAGCTCGGGAACGAGGTCCTCGGCCTCTGTTGGCTCCGTGGGCTCATATCTAGGCTCTTTTATAGCTGCCTCCACATCCACTACTATCCTTGTACCGATATCTTCTATCGAATTAGGCATTGTTGCGGGTAGGCTTGTAATGGGGGTGTCGCAAGCTATGTCTTTTACAACCGGCGCTGGATCCGCTTGGGCCCTTTCATCTATTTGGTGCAACTAACCCCGTTTTGTGCTCTCGGCCAAATCATCTATGAGGCCCCAGATTTCATACATGGGCAGATTCATTACCGAGCCTCCCGCTGCATCATTAAGCATAGAATACTCCCATGGCATCATTCCACTAAGAAACCTTTGAAGAAGAAACAAGTTCGTGAACCCATGGTGCGGACAGCTCGACACAATGGAATCAAAGTATGAATAGTACTCATCCAATGTTCCGTCCGGGAATTGCTCAAGGGTGATAATCTTCTTGCGGACTTCAAGTTGAAAGGATGGCGGAGAAAACTTCTTACAAAATTTGGCTCGTAGCTCCCCATAATCGTCATCATAGGCCGCACATGAGTAGTACCAAGATATTGCGGGCTCAGTTAGAGAAAATTGAAAGCATTTTAGCTTAAAGCTCTCTAACGACTCGTCCTTAGGCTTGACTTGGCGGCAGATGGAGTGAAATCTTTGCACATGTCTCACGGGGTCTTCTCCAAATGTACCTCCAAATTGGGGGAGATTCCGCATCATCCAAAGCATAAGCTTGCTGCCCTTGTATTCCTCTTCCTCATCATCAAAATTGCTACCGGCATGAGACATGGTTCACAAGGACCAAGCACGCAAGTAGCTTAAGAAAACAAACAGAAAACAAAAATAAGAACAACTTCACCAATGCACAACTCCCCGGCAACGGCGCCAAAATTTGATAGGTGTCGAAGAGCCCTATCAAATTTACATTAATAATTTCCACTACTATTGGCTCACTATGGATTAGTAGAGCGGCAAGTAGGGGTCGAACCCAGAGGAGTTGTAATGGTTACTTGTTGTTCTTGCAAGACAATAAAGGAAAGTAAAGACAATTAGGGGGGTCGCAAGTAATTGGAAGTAAGTGCAAAAAGTAAATGCAAAAGTAAGTGCAAAAAGTAAATGAGCGAAGGGTAAACAAAAGAAGTATTCGGTCTAGGGATTTATTGTTACACATTCATCATGGATATCTAATGATCTACCTTGTGATCATGAGTGTGGTCACTCCATTTCAAGATATGACCCGAAGTAAGGGCTATTTCAAGCACTTACACCACAATCTATTCCCTTTCAAGACATAGATCTCTAGTTCTAGCTAGACTAATACTCCATTCCAAAATGTATTAGCCTAAGTGCAGCCACCCGTTCTCATGATTCATTATCAAACGAGTAGCAAAAGAGAGATTAAACTACTCGACCAAGCTTTGCCATTCCAAGCATCCACTTGGTTTCGTTGTTTAATCTAGATTGAACTACTTGGCCAAACTTTGCCATTCCAAGCATCCACTTAGCCTTTTGTTCAATCCGAATAATGGCACAAGAACTAGTAAACACAAGGTAGCATTAAGAGAAGAATCTCAAAATGTGTTGACAATACAATTGTGGCTTGTTCATCATCGACCTCTAATGATCTAATCTTGTGTCCATAAGTGTGGTTACTCTATTACAAGGGATCACCCAAGTAAGGCCATTTCAAGCACTTACACCACAAGGAACACAAGATAGCATTAAGTAAAGGGTCTCAAAACCTTGCCACAATGTAGGGATCCCTAAACCGAATATGGGATTTAGCTACTCATATCCATGGAAGGGATACAATAGCAATACATGGAAAGTAAATACATGAAAGTAAGTACAAGAAAGTAAATGCAAGAAAGTAAATGCAAGAAAGTAAATGCAAGAAAGTAAATGCAAGAAAGTAAAGACAAGAAAGTAAAGACAAGAAAAGTAAATACAAGAAAAGTAAAGGATTGCTTTCTATTGAAAATGAAGGAGTAGAGAGACAAGCCCCCAATGAGGCACACTAATGGGGCACACGATGGGACTCCTCAATCTAAGTTGTGACACTATCTTCCTAGACCAAGAGGTTCTATTTATAGAAAATGAGCTAGGGTTTCTCTTGTCTAGGGCACCAAGTTTGGAGTGGAAGTAGCCAAAATGGATTGGCATGAGCCAATGATGAGATGCTTCTAGAATCATCAAGGCACTCTTACTCTGGAAGTAGTCAAAATGGATTGGCAGGAGCCAAATGATGAGATGCTTCTAGAATCATCAAGATTTTGCAAGTGGGCTAGTTTTTGCTTGGAACTCAAGTGTGGCCCAATAATGCCTTGTGGTGATTTTGGCATAAAATGCCCTTTTTAAGCCCGATTCTTCTTTAGACTCCAAAAGGCCCTGAAATACAAAATGACATTAACAAGCAAGTGTTCTCATGATTAAGTGTCGTATTTGGTGGGTTTTGTTGACTCGATGAGTCGTATAAATACGACTCATCACAGGTCCCCGCCCGAGAGAATCCCAGGCCGCGCCCAGGCCATCTAGCACTGAATTCAAGTTGCCCGGGCAAACGAGCTGATCTGACGAATCCACCTCGAGCAAAGTAATCAAAATGGAAAATAAGGTGGACAATGTCAGAAAACCAAGGAGAATGCCCGAGCAGATTGGCAGTTGGCCCAATTCCAAAGCAAAGGCCCCGCGCGCATAAGTACCGAAACCAAGTCGCTCAACCTAACCATGGAATCTGGCAATTCAGGCTCCACCAAAGTGTTTTAAATGCCCAATAACCTGGACAATCTCAGTTCCCAGAAAAAATAGGGCAATATCGACCATTTTGGGATTTCGACCATGTTCCGGGCAGAATTTGGCTTAGCATCCTTCTTGAGATCATCTTAAAATGACTTTTTCATTCAGAATACACTCTCCATCCAAGAAGCTCTGGCCAAAGCTCCGGTCAGATTCTGGCCATATTCCGGCGAACTCCGGCCATGCTCCGGCGAACCTCCGGTAATGCTCCGATCAAGCTCATCCAACCACCACCATGCTCCGGTCATTTGTTGCTCCGGCCACACTCCGGCAAAGTCCAACCAATTCCAAACTACTTCTTTTCCGGTTGGCCATACTATTCACTTCGATTGCCCTTTGAGGTCCAACTAAGCTCAAACTGGAGGAATTGAGGAGCAACCATGGCAAAGTCGGTTGGCTTGGGATATTTGCTAGCCAAGTTGTGTGGGTTTTTAATGCAAGCCTATCCACAAGTCAAGTGCATCCCCACTTGGCTCAACCGGAGGGCAACCAAGCTCCAACCGGCCTTGAGGAGCAACTAGAGGCGGTTGAGGGAGGAAATATCCCATTCCACTCACCTCTAAACCTCCTCTCCCTTGCCTATAAATACAACATCACCCCATCCTTGAAAAATGTCTCACACCACAAGTCCTTTGTTCTTTGTTGAATCTCTCTAGAATCCATTCAACAAATCTTGTAAACACTTTGATATTGAAAGGCTCCAAGTTTGTTCTTGAGTTGAGTGTGTTCTTGATCTTGTTTTCTCTTTACTTTTTTGTCCAAAACCGAGCCTCTCTTGTTCCAAAACCGAGAGCCTCTTTTGCTTTTCTTTGTCTTTCGTTTACTTGTTCTTGAAGCACTCTTGTTGGTTCTTGAGTTCTCAAGCTTTTCCTTGTCTTTTACTTTCAAAAAACTTTACTTTTTGTCTTTTGAAAACCTTTACTTTTCAAGCACTTAGCTATGGTATCCACCTCTATGGATATTCGTAGCTAAACCCTTCATTCGGTTGAAGGGGTGTGCTTGTCTCATAAAATGTTTTAGACCCTTCTCTTAGTGCCTCTTCGTGTTTAACTTGTTCTATGTGCCATATATTAGGTCAGAACACCATTGGTTGAGTGGATGCTCGGAAGAGCAAAGCTCTTCCATGGGGTTCGTGAACATACATGGATAAGTGGAGGCTCGGAAGAGCACAGCTTATCTGTGGAGTTCAACCTCTTTTAAACACAATTTGGTTGATCAGGAATGATTGATCAAATGGATGCACATATTAGAACAAGAGTTCTATGTCTTGAAAAAGACTAGACGGTGTGGCAAGTCAAGTGCTAGGAATAGCCTTAATACATCTTTAAACACGTAGTATGATCATTAGAGGTCGATGATAAATGGACTATGATACAAGGCCCCTAAAACCGAATCTTTCCCTTAATCAATTCATCACCTGTCACTTTACTTTCAGTCTCACTATCAACTGCTTAAATTCAATAACTTTACTTTTACGCACTTACTTTCAGCAAGCCTTGTCCTTCAAGCACTTTACTTTTACGCACTTACTTTCAGCAAGCCTTGTCCTTCAAGCACTTTACTTTTACGCACTTACTTTCAGCAAGCCTTGTCCTTCAAGCACTTTACTTTTACGCACTTACTTTCAGCAAGCCTTGTCCTTCAAGCACTTACTTTTACGCACTTACTTTCAGCAAGCCTTGTCCTTCAAGCACTTTACTTTTACGCACTTACTTTCAGCAAGCCTTGTCCTTCAAGCACTTTACTTTTACGCACTTACATTCAGCAAGCCTTGTCCTTCAAGCACTTTACTTTTACGCACTTACTTTCAGCAAGCCTTGTCCTTCAAGCACTTTACTTTTACGTACTTACTTTCAGCAAGCCTTGTCCTTCAAGCACTTTACTTTTTAGTATTACTTTCAGTCCTGTATTTACTTTCTTTACTTTCAGTCATTTACTTTTCAAGACTAAAATCACAACCAACCCACGTTACTTTCAGTACTAAAATCACAACCAACCCCCAACTGTCTTACTTTCCATTTTCGAAAGAACAACTATCCACTAATTCTCTTGGGTTCGACCCCTACTTACCGCTTTACTACCCAATAGTAAAGTCACGAGTAGCGGACTTATAAATTTATCTTGCACATTGCCTCACGACAAGGCTCTGTCATTTTTATCCTCCTCTTGCTCCATGGGTTTGACGACAAGTTTTCTCCCACTCCTAAGGGTCACGGCATTAACATTTTCTTTCGGGTTTTGAATGGTTTGTGAAGGAAGTCTGCCTGGTTCATTAGTGAGCGCGGACATTGAGGTGGTGAGCTGGAACATTTGCTTCTTCAAGTCCGAGATATCTCCCTTTGTCTCGACTTGAAATTGATGCATCGAGCCCACGAGTTCCTTCACCACATCATCGAGGGATTTGTTTGGTCCTTGCGGATTGCTCGGGCCGGCTTGGTACTGATTCGGTCCCTTCTTCTGATACTGACCCGTCGGGTACTGTCGGTGGGGAGGTTGGTAGAATAACTGAGCTAATTGAGGTGCGGCTTGTTGTGTCTTCCATGGAGGGTGCTCGTCGTTCCGCCAAGTTGGGTTGGTTACTTGATTATACTGCCAGTTTGGTTCGGCTCTGTCATTGCTATTGTTGTTGTTGTATCCTTGGTATCCTACCACTGCATTCACTTCTGCCGGTTCCTCTACTATTAACGTTGGGCATGCGTCAGTCTTGTGGTCCGTAGAACTAGAAAACTCGCACGGCTTCACTTGAACTGGCTGCCTTCGTAGGATCTGAACCATCATCTCCTTCATTTGTTTCATCTCTTTTGGCATAGAGTTCATCGGTGTTTCAGCTTTTGCCACGTTCTTTGTTTGGGAAAATTCTTCCTGCCGAGTTGTCTCCTCTCTAAATCGCGCATTTTCAGCAACGTCGGTGATGAATCACCTTATGCCGCTCAGTGATAGATTCATCATGGATCCTCCAGCTGAGGCATCCAGGAGCATTTTGTCTAAGGGTCTCAATCCATCAATGAGGTATTCGATGATGAGTTTCTCAGGCAGTCCGAGGGTGCAGCAGCTTCTCTCTAGGCGGTTGAATTTTTCCAGGTAGTCGTACATGGTTTCATTGGGCCCCTGCTTGATGTCCTGCAGTTGCCTCCTTACTTGCATCGCTCTTTCCGGGGGGTAGTATTTGTCCAGGAATTTCTTTTGCATCTGAGCCCATGTTCTGATGCTTCCCGAAGGCAATGAAAGGAACCAGTCGTTCGCCGAGTCGATGAGGGAAAAATAGAAAGCCTTCAATTTGAAGTCTTCTACATTCACCCCATTGGGCCTTAGATTTTGGCAAATGTCATGTAAGCGTTAGAGATGAGTTGTCGCAGATTCTCCATGAGTTCCTGAGAACTTGGGCAAATTGTGGACCACTAATGTGTTGATGGCGATGTTTTCTAGTTCAGGGCCCTCGTAAACGCACCACGGCTGATTTTTGAAATCCGGTGCCGACAGTTCTCCCATAGTAGGTTTGCGGAAGTTGTTATCCCCATAGTACTCATCGAATACTGGTTCTCGTCTTGGCTCTTGTCGATATTGCGGGGGTGGTGGATGTCTAGGGGGTTGTTGCGCTGGACCAGCTTCATTTCAGTCCTCGGGCGGGCCTTGGTTTCTCCGGATGGCCTCCCTTTCACGAGCTCTTTGGTTTCGGATGAGTTGCTCTGCATCGTCGAGAATTGGAAATGGAGGCAGCGCCTCATTATTTCGATCAAACAGATTTATCTCGTCGTCATCCTGATAGTCATGGTGGCTTCCCGCACGAGACATGGTTATGCAGAAGCGAGTTTGAAATTCAAGAGAAAAAATAAAAGAAAAAGAAAGAACAATTATCCGATTGATAATTTCTAATTCCCCGGCAACGGCGCCAATTTTTTACGGATGCACAGTCGTCGTGTGCAAAAGCAAAAGATAAATTTATAAGTCCGTTACTCGTGACTTCACTATTGGGTAGCAAAGCGGTAAGTAGGGGTCGAACCCAAGGGAATTAGTGGATAGTTGTTCTTTAAGGGATTTGTAAATAATTGTAAATGTGATTGGGGTTGGTTGTGGTTTTAGTACTGAAAGTAAATTACTAAAAAGTAAATGACTGAAAATAAAGTGCGGAAAGTAAATGACTGAAAAGTAAAGTGCAGAAAGTAAATGACTGAAAAGTAAAGTGCGGAAAGTAAATTGCGTAAAGTAAATACTGAAAGTAAAGTGTTGGAACAGTCGAGTTCAATATCAACCGCAGCACACTTTTGGTTTGTTGCACGCTGTATTTCAAGCGTGATACGTGCCAAACTTATGTTGGATTGCTGTTGAAAACGTCTGTAGTATGCGTACGGAAATGTAAAGACTGAAAGTAAATTACTGAAAGTAAAGTGCTGAAAGTATATTGCTGGAACAGTCGAATTCAAAATCAACCAAGCAACATACTTTTGGCACTGGCCGCACGCTATATTTCAAGCGCAATGCGTGCCAAATATTATGTTGGGTTAATTTTGAATAGGTCTGTAGTAAGCGTACTCAAAGTAAATGTACGGAAATGTAAAGACTGAAAAGTAAAGTGCGTAAAGTAAAGTGCGTAAAAGTAAAGTGCGGAAAGTAAAGTTAGTTTTGGAAAGTAAAGTACTGAAAGTAAATGTTAGGTACTGAAAGTAAAGTTAGTTGCGGAATGTAAAGGTACTGAAAGTAAATGGTACTGAAAGTAAGCAGTTGATAATAGGACTGAAAGTAAAGTGACGAGTGGTGTTTTAATTAATGGAAAGATTCGGTTTTAGTGGCCTTGTATCATTCTCCGTTCATCATCGACCTCTAATGATCGTTCTAAGTGTTCAAAGATGTATCAAGGCCATTTCTAGCACTCGACTTGCCACACCGTCTAGTCCTTTTCAAGACATAGAACACTTGTTCTATTTAGGCTAATTCCTCCTTTCGAAGTATCTTAGCCCATGTGCATCCACTTGATCAATCATTTCCGATCAACCAAGTGGTGTTTTAAAGAGGTTGAACTCTATGGAAAAGCTTTGCTCTTTCGAGCCTCCACTTAACCACGTATGTTCACGAACCCCATGGAAGAGTTTTGCTCTTTCGAGCCTCCACTCAACCAATAGTGTTCTAACCTAGTATAAGGCACATAGAACAAGTTTGAACATAATAGAAGCATTAAGAAAAGGGTCTAATACGTTTGCATGATACAAGCACACCCCTTCAACCGAATGAAGGGTTTAGCTACGAATATCCATAGAGGTGGATACCATAGCTAAGTGCTTGGAAAAGTAAAGGTTTTGGTTTTGAAAACAAAGACAAGAAACTAAGGTTTTGGAAAGTAAAACTCAAGAACAAACTTGAGCACTCAAGAACCAACAAGAGTACTCAAGATTCAAAGCAAAATAAAGACAAGAAAGTAAAAGAGGGGCTCGGTTTTTGGCAAAGGAAATGAAGAACAAACTCAAACTTCACTCAAGAACTCTCAAGAACACTCAAGAACAAGAGAGAAGGTAGAGCTTTTGATTTCAAAACACAAGTGTTTACAAGGATTTTTGGTATGGATTTAGAGAGATTCTCTACCTAAGTTACAAGTGATGTTGATTCAAGGAGGGGAAGCCTCCTTTTATAGCCAAATGTGGCGGTTGGAGGAGTGAGTGGAATGAGATATTTCCTCCTCCAACCGCCTCTAGTCCTCCCATAAGTCCGGTTGGCCTTGGTTGCTCTTTGGTTGCTCTTATGTTGGAGTTTGGATGAGCCAAAGGGTGCACTTGCCTTGCACATGGGTGGCTAGAGCATGGGATGTGCCAAAGGGCAACTACATGAGCATGGTTGAGGCTTGGGCAAGTTTGGTTGAGGTATGGTTTCAAACCAAAAGACAAACCGATGTGAATAGTATAACCTAACCGGGAATTAAGTAGTTTGGTTGGACTTCGCCGGATTTTGACCGGAGTTAGGCTAAAATGACCGGAGCAAGGTGGTGGTTGGCTTTGGCTTGATCGGAGCATCGCCGGAAGTTGATTGGAACATGGCCGGAGCTTGGCCGGAATTTTGGCCGGAGCTGTCGGAATTTTGGCCGGCGGTCCTTGGCTCTTGGAATGCTGATTTGGATTGCTGATGCAATTCTAAGCCTAATGGTCGAAGTAGTTTTGCCGAAATCTGCTCAGGGCCTCGCCGAGCCGGGTTGGAAGTTCTGGTCGGGCGCAGGCCTCGGGCGCGGACCTGTTTTTCTCGGGCGCTCTCGGTACGGGTCTCAGCGCGGGTCTCGGCGCTCTCGGGACTTGGGTCTCGGCGCTCTCGGCACAGGCGCTCGGCGCTCTCGGCACGGGCGCTCGGCGCTGGTTCTCGGGCGTTCCTGGGACGCGTCCCGGCTCTCTAGGCACCCGGCCCGGCTGTCTCGACACTCGGCCCGGTACTCTCGGCAGGGACTTGCGGTCCTTGGTATGGGCTCCCGGGCGCGTCAGGCATTTCCAGGACGCGGCCCGAGATTTCTCGGTCCCGACTGGGCTCTTCGATCCTCGACTTCACTTGTAATCCATTTTTGGTTTAAGAACCCTCTTTTTAGCTCGTTTCTTCTCTAAACCTCAAAATAGCCTGTACAACAAAAGTGGAACTAACAAGTAAACGTTGTTAAGACAAAGTGTCTAATTTTGTGGGTTTAACTATCTTGATGAATCATATAAATATGGTCCATCAGGCATTTTATGTCAACTCCACATCCCCTATATATCTCAGCACAAAGGGACAAATGAGAAGTTACATCCTCAAGTTTTTACACAGTTGAGATTTCACAAGGTAAATGCTTGAACTTAGATCTGTCTATTTCACATTCTCAAGTTCATATTTTCAAAAAGTTAATATTAAGGTAGAAGGAAAAAAGAAAGCATGTTAAACAACTATGTGCAAAGGCAGTTCTCACCCCACACATTTGAACGAAGGCGTGCCTCTCGGCATGACTTAGTTCACAAGCCTATTGCATGCAAATATTTACAAGACAGATGAGAACGGCTCAAAAAGCTAAATGACAAAAGTAAAATGACTGAAAAATTAAAAGATGCATGAAACTGAAAGTGTGCCGGGTTACCTCCTGACCAGTGCCTTTGTTTAACGTCGTTGGCTCGACGATACCTCACTCAGGAGAGGGATCTTTGTCCCATGGGTGGCTCAAGTCAAATTTTGCCGCGGCTCTTGCATTGATCCTTGCCTTGACCCTTCCAAAGCTCTTGTGGGATGATGTGCTCGGGTCCTGTTTCCATTGTTCTGGTGGTTTCTCCTTCCAATACCTTTGAGAAGGCGAGGGACCCTTGACCATAGCTGCTGGTCCTTTGAGTCGGGCTTTCTTGTTTTCAGGGCTGCCTTGTATAGTTGGGACGAGTGAATGTTCTATCAGGGAGTTGTTCTGCTTAGGCCTTTCTTCCATCCTTCTTTCAGACTCTTCATTGGTCACATCATTTTCTGCGATTTGCATATTGATCAAGGGGAAAAGTTGGGAAGCTTTCATTATAAGGGCCGATTCTGTCTCGGCCAGCCTGTCCGTGAGGACCAGGTCTCGGTTGATTTCGGCCGCTTCGATAGTGATAGTCGGGTACGTCCTGGGCAGCTTGCTAGTGGCGACCCGGACTTCCTCCTCTGCCGGCTCGGTAGTGAGTTCCCATGAAGGCTTTTCCTAATCCCATACTAGAACGGTTTCTGGATCTAGGTCTTCTGATGGCTCGGGAGTGATCTCCCATGTAGGCTCCTCCTCGGTGCTTTCTGTATCTGATTCGACCATCATGGCCTCTGCAATGTCTTCCCCACTCCTCTCTAGATTAGCCTCTACTATCTGCGCTCTTCTATTAGCTTGGAGCATTGGCCTTCGTTTTGTGGCTTCGGCCAAGTCATCTATGAGATCCCACATTTCAGTCATGGTTAAGTGCATGGCCGATCCTCCCACTGCATCATTAATCCTTGATTTCTCAACTGGCCTCATCCCATAAAGAAATTTTTGAAGAAGAACCACGTTCGTGAATCCATGGTGCGGGCAGCGTGAGACAACGGTATCAAAGTACGTATAGTACTCGTCCAAAGTCTCATCCCGGGATTGTTGAAGGTTGATGATCCTCTCTCGGGTGTCATGTCATAAGGATGGCGGGGAGAATTCTTTCAGGAATTGGGCACGAAGATGCTCATAATAGCCTGCACAACTAGCAGTTGATGAGTAATACCAAATTGCAGCGAAGTCAGTTAAAGAAAGTTTAAAGCATTCCATCTTAAACTCCTCTAACGTTTCATTTTCCGGTTTCATGTGTCTGCAGATGGCATGAAAATGTTGGCAATGTATTACAAAGTCCTCGCCGATCGCACCTCCAAACTGGGGGAGATACCGAATCATCCATGCATACATAGTGGACAGTGCAATGAAAAATAAACGAAAGGGAAAGAAAAAGAACAACTAATCTGATTGCTAATTCCAATTCCCCGGCAATGGCGCCAATTTTTGACAGAGCCTTGTCGCGAGGCAATGCAAAAGTAAATTTATAAGTCCACTACTTGTGACTTCACTATTGGGTAGTAAAGCGGTAAGTAGGGGTCGAACCCAAGGGAATTGGTGGATAGTAGTTCTTTGAGGAAATGTACAGGAATTTAAGTGCAATTGGGGTTGGTTGTGGTTTTAGTACTGAAAGTAATACTGAAAAGTAAATTGCGGGAACAGTTGAGTTCAATATCAACCATACTACATACTTTTGGTTTGTCGCACGCTGTATTTCAAGCGCAATACGTGCCAAATATTATGTTGCATTAATGTTGAAAACTTCTGTAATGAAAGTAAAGTGCGGAAAGTAAATGTACTGAAAGTAAGTGCGGAAAGTAAATATACTGAAAGTAAGTGCGGAAAGTAAATGTACTGAAAGTAAGTGTGGAAAGTAAATGTGCTGAAAGTAAAGGTACTGAAAATAAAGACTGAAAGTAAATGTGCTGAAAGTAGAAGTTAGGTGCTGAAAGTAAAGTTAGTGACTGAATGTAAAGGTACTGAAAGTAAAGTTAGGTGCTTGAAAGTAAAAGTTAGTTGCCGAATGTAAAGTACTGAATGTAAAGGGTACTGAAAGTAAGCAGTTGAAAATAAGACAGAAAGTAGAATGAAGAGTTGGTGTTTTAATCAAAGGAAAGGATTTGGTTTAGGGGCCTTGTATCATAGTTCCGTTCATCATTGACCGCTAATGATCATACTAAGTGTTCAAAGGTGTGGGTTGTTCCATTTCAAGATACAACCCGTAACAAGGCCATTTCAAGCACTTGCCACACCGTCTAGTCCATTTCAAGACATAGAGCACTTGTTCTAGCTAGACTAATACCCCATTTCAAGGTATATTAGCCTATGTGCAGTCACTTGATCTCTCATTTCCGATCAAACCAAGTGACTTAAAGAGAGGTTGAACTCCACGGAAAAGGTTTGCCATTTCAAGCATCCACTTAACCGTGTATGTTCACGAACCCCATGGAAGAGCTTTGTCATTTCAAGCATCCACTCAACCATGTATGTTCTACCCGAATGTATGGCACATAGAACAAGTTTGAACACAAAAGTAGCACTAAGAAAAGGGTCTAAAAACGGTTTTATGATACAAGCACCCCTTCAACCGAATGAAAGGTTTAGCTACAAGTATCTATGGAAGTGGATATCATAGCTAGTGCAAGAAAAGTAAATGGTTTCGAAATCAAAGACAAGGAAAGTAAGGTTTTGAAAAGTAAAACTCAAGAACAAACTTAAGAACAAACAAGAGTACTCAATAACAAACAAGAGTACTCAAGAACAAGAGAGAAGTTGGAGCTTTTGATATCAAAATACAAGTGTTTACAAGGATTTGTGCCTAAAATTCTAGAGAGATTTGAGGAGTATGAAGTACTGATGATGGATTAGGACATATGGATGATATTCAAGGAGGGGTGCTCCTCCTTTTATAGGCCATAAGAGGCGGTTGGGAGGAGGTGAGTGGAGTAGGATATTTTTCCTCCCACTTGCCTCGGTTCTCCGTCAACTCTGGTTTGGTCTTGGTTGCTCTTCGGTTGCAACTTGGTTTGAGCCAAAGGGTGCACATGGCAAGGCACATGGGCGGCTAGGGCTTGGGTGAGCCAAGGGGCATCCACTTGAGCTCTTGAACTTGGTTGAGGCTTGGGACAAGTCACTTGGACTTGGTTGTGGCTTAGTTTCAATCCAAAGGTCAACCGAAGTGAATAGTATAACCAAACCGGGAAAGAAGTAGTTTGGTTGGACTTCGCCGGATTTTGATCGGAGTAGGCTAGAACTGACCGTTGCATGGTTGTGGCTGGACTGGGCTTGATCGGAGCTTCACCGGAGGTCGCCGGAGCTCGGCCGGAATCTGGCTGGAATTTTGGCCGGTGGTCCTTGGCTGTTGGACCATGGATTTGGAATGTTGAGGAGATTCTAAGACTGATCCATGAAGGATGCTAAGCCAGATTCTGCCCGGAGCATGGTTGAAATCCCAAAACGGCCGAAATTGCCCTAGTTTGGCCTTGATCGGGCTTGAGCTGGTTCCACTCGGCCGTTTTGTCTAGGAAGTGAAATTGTCTGAGTTATTGGGTATTTAAAACACTTTGGTCGAGCCAGATTTGCCAGATTCCATGGTTTGGTCGAGCGACTTGGTTTCGGTGCCTATGCGCGCCTTTGCTTTGGAACTGGGCCAACTGCCAATCTGCTCGGGCATTCTCCTTGGTTTTCCGACATTGTCCACCTTATTTTCCATTTTGATTACTTTGCTCGAGGTGGAACTGTCTAGATGAATCATATAAATATGGTCCATCAGTTATACACACCCCTCTATACATTTTGGTTTAAAATAGCCGAATGGAAACACAATCTTAAATAGTGCATGTGCTTGGCTTGCTCCTCTTGGTTCGACCCGGTACTTTACCGGTTAATATAAATGTTTTGACACTACGACGACCCTCTTCAAAACCGACACGTCAGGAGGGTAAAAATAGACGTTGTCAAATGGCGACGTTGCCGGGGTACAACTAGTTAGCACATCCCTAGATTAGATTGTGTGGAAGTTCCGACTATTCTTGTGAATATTTTTCTTTTTCCTTATACTTGTATATTCTTCTTTTTCACTCATATCCCTTACTAGCTTTTGTTTACCTTGTTTTGCCAGGATGGACCCCTACGACCGACGAGTCTTTTCTCTTGGTGAATACTATCAAGAGGAGGAGCAACCATATTGGAATTACCAAGCGCATGGCTATCAAACTAGTTATTATAATTTGAATGGGAATGACCAAGAAGAGGAGCAACCAAACGCCTATTGGGAAAACTCTTGGCATCCTTCACACACCTACACTCAAAATTGGGATGATGGCCGATATTTCGAAAATGAATACTCTTACCCTCCATACCCTTAACCTCCTCAACCCACAAGTGAGCCCTCCAATATAGAAGCCATGATTTCTAGACTTCTAGCAAGCCAAGAGAAGATGCAAGCTCAATTGAATGGATTTGAGGCTCAAAGCCATAAGTTAGGAAGCACATTGGCTTAATGAGCCATTGAATTTGAGAACTTGGATGAGGAAGAGAAGGTTTCCGAAGAATAAGTCCTTGAATCTAATGCCTCAAGGGAAGAACGGGACCAAGAATCGGAGGATGAATTTTGGAGAGCCGCCACCGAAGCTTATTACAATCAACGGGATGATGAATCTTGTAACGAAGAAGAGATGGAATGCAAAAGTGAAGCATCCTTCACTACTAGCACATCTCATGATCATTTGGATGAGAACACACATGAGCTCAACATCCCATCAACGCCTCGGCTCTCCGATGAGGAATTCTTCAATGATGATGCCTCTTACATAGAGGAAACAACTTTTATTGATGAAGAAGAACTCCTCCCTCCCGCTATAGAAGAGCCTAAATGTGAATCCCAACTTCTTGATGAGGATAAGATAGTGGAAGAGCTTATGGTGCAAAAAGGACTTCGAGGATATAAAGACTTTATTGCGGTTTTCATGGAAGAAACTAGAGGACAAACTCGCATTCAAGAAGACAAAAGTTTAGAAAGGGAGATTGAGGAATGGGCACCCAAGGAAACAATTGGAAAATTCAAAGAGGGTGTGCCCATCAAACTCGAGACAAGTTTTGAAGACCCTTTCTTCATTACAAAGTCTCGAGACAAGTTTTGGAGCTTCTTGCCCTATTTCGAGAGATCATTTGGAAAAAGCTCCCATGACCCCTTAGCTTTAAAGGGATCTTCATACTTGAAGGGGTCATGCTCCCAAAGTAAAGTCCATTGTAGACTTGATGGGAGGAAATTCAAATGGGATTTAAAGGTGGATTGACACCCCAAATGTCCAAGGCCCCGTGAGAAGGGATCCTAGCAAAGGACTTCTCAACGAGTGATTCTATGAGGCGCTTTGCTAGTCTTTGCCAAGACGGGAAAACTAGGCCCTCGCGGGAGGTAATCCGATTTGTAAGTTGTTCATTCTCGCTTCTCATTACTAAGTGTTTGACATGATTTTGAGTAGCTTAGGCTCTAAAGTGTGGAGTGTGATATGTATGATTAGTGGGTAAAATTGTAAGTGCAGAGTGAGTTATACTCACTCCAATTCCACTCCACATCACCACGTCCCTCCACCTTTCCCTTGATTTATTATGTTGATGTTGCCATTAGTGCTCATGTTCTTTATTGGTGTTTACTAGAGTGGAACAAAATTGTTATACCATGCTATGACTCTAGTTTGACATTTTCTTGGCACTTAAGATACCTTGTGCACATGATGGAAGATGTAGACTACTTTCCTTGTTTGAGGTTTATTAATCTTATGCCATGATGTCATCATGGAACTAGTGAAGCTTTCTTGCTCATACTTGAGTTGTACTACCTTGTATGTCACTTGTTGCTTTTAACCTCTCATGTGTTCTTGTCATCAAGGAAAGTTATTTGCATCATGTTCGATCACATTTAGCACAATGGCATCTTTTCTATTGGTGGGGCGCATCTACAAACGAGGGGAGTTCCTATGCACCTTTATCTCATTCTATTCATTGTTTGTGCTTAGGAACTAAGCTATGCTTTAAGTGTGGAGTGGATAGTCGCATAGTTCACTCATATTATGCCATGCTTATCATTTTAGAATGGACACTTGCATTCATGTATCCTATCCCTAACATGAGAGTGTTTTTAACCACATAGGCTTGTGACTATCGATTCTAAATCCCTATAAATCACATCTAGCCTATTTGTCACATTTATTAGATCTTCAACTTAGAAGCGACCTAGTCCTATGAATGTGCATTCTTGTGAATCAATATCATTGCTATCTCTTGTCTATCTAATTTTCTAAGTATTTTCGTTGAAATACCTTGGATTAAGTTTTAGCAAGCACTTTTAAAATTTTCACGAAAAACTTGGACCTTTTGTATGCCCCTTGGTGACTTAAGTTTTTTCTAATATAGTGCTTTACTCTTGATTGTTTCCCGCGCATTCCATACATTCCTTGAACATATTGTCAAGTTTTAAGTGTGGAGTCAAAAACAAAAGAGGGCAAAAAATAGGCCCCAACAAAAAATGCTTCATTTTCATGGTCAAAGAGGGCAAAGCCCCGACTAAAAACTTTCTCAAGTGCATGAGAAGTTTTGCTCGAAAATATACAAATGCCGGGGGTTAGGAAGAGAAGTTCCCCCTCAAAAGCATTTGTAGGCCAAAAGCCATTTGAAAAAAAAGGAAGAAAAGAAAATAAGAAGCACTTAAAACTTGACTTTATGTTCTTCCATCATTCTACATTTGCGCGGGTGCATCATTTGTATTGTGTGCTAGTTAGATTAAATCTTGAACGACCCTTGTGCTTGCACGGGAGCTATCATTTGGTCTATGCTTGTTTATTAAGAACTCATAGTGTCGAACTCCTCTTTCCTTATGGATTATGGCTTAAGCTCCTAAAACTTGGGAATGAGTTCCATGTCGCGAACCAATGGACTAGCCCTAGCTAGCATAGGTGAGCGTTGACACTCTTTTGTGCAAACTAAACTATGACTTCTTTGTATTGCCTTGAAAATAAGTAGATTATTGGATGAGACTTTTGATAGCTCTAGTATTGATAATCTTGAATGCACAACCTCATGGGTACTTGATGAGCCGTATTTATACGACTCATCGAGTCAACAATTCCTATCAATTCCAGCACTTTATTATGCAAACAGTTACTTCTTAGTGTTGTTTTGCATTTCAGGTGTTTCGGAAGCTCTAGGAGGAAACGTGCATTAAAGACGGCATTTTATGCCAAAAACACCACAATGGCAGATCAGACCTTTGGACACTCGACGGAGCACTGGGAATGGACCTTTGATCAAAAAAATACGAGCTACATGGCGTTGCGTAGCTGACTCAAGTCCTTACAACTCTCTAGTTCACACAGAGAGCATCCGAGGTCGTTTGGAAGGTCAAATCGAGAACCGAAGTCAAAACAGATGCGCAGAATGGATGAACAGTGTCCGCGGATGAACAGTACTCCGGCGTGAACAGTAACTTCCGGTCGTGAACAGTGTTTTTGGGCCATGAACAGTACTTCCGGTCGTGAACAGTAATTTCGGCCCAAATCAATGTGATATTAGGTCAAATTTAAAAGCTAGGGTTTTGGAATTATCTAGAAGATCAAGGTGGCTTTATCATCAAGCAAAGATTATTATGGAAATATTTCCATGATTATCTTTGGGGCTTATTTTGGGAACTTTAGGGTTTTCAAAACTCTATATAAGGAGGAGCATACAAGACCAAATAATCATCCCACAATACACACTAGACGTGTGCTCTCCTCATCTCAGCCGTGCCCTAGCTGCTCACCACCGTCGCGCCACCTTGCCTAGCCGTGCACCACCACTCCACGGCCGTAGCTCCTCCACTCTCGGCCAGCCCTAATTCTCGGTTATTTAGTGAAGTATTATTGTTCTTTTATTTTCTGCATTATTTCCATGGACATGTGTAACTAAACTCTCTATTCGGATTAGGGTTTAATATATTGTGACTATGTTTTTGAGACTTGATTCTTAATGCTATATTCTATGTTTTACTAATTCTCGTGCATGAATTCCATGAAATATTGCTAGACTAGGCGTATACTTTGTCGTGAAACCTAGTTGCACAATATTTCTATATTAATCATCTATCTAATACTTTGTCGTTTGGATAGGTAGCACATCTAAGTTAAATAACACCTTTGTCGGGTTATTAAACTTAAGGGAATTAGGTTGTGGCGTAACACCTTTGTCGGGTTACTTGGGAAGTCACCTTTGTCGGGACAACCACACTTAAAACACGAATTAGATACTTAGAAAGTCTATGATAAAACAAGTCACAATGAAACCCTAATCTGAATATTTCTCTCTGATATTTACAACCTTGCAATTTTTGTGATTTACAGTTGTTTCACTAACCTTTACTCTCATCGAATTTTCTTGTCTTTCTCTCTTACAGAACAAAGTAGTAACCACTCTAGCTCCCTTGGGTTCGACCCTTGCTTGCCATTGTTCTAATACACAGTCTACAGCAAGGAAAATATAAATATCAAATTTGCAGGTCAAACGACGCCTGTCAAATTTTGGCGCCGTTGCCGGGGAGCTACGCACGGTGAAATATTTGTTCTGTTCTTTTTTTTGTTTTTTTCGGTTTAGTGCTTTTTCACTGTTTTTGCAGTTTTGCGAAAAGTCCGCAGGATTTGAGCTACCGGTGTCCGATTTCAGCCCATAATACCTTATTCTGAGCGGAACGACGAGTAGATCAGAAATCACTAGCATTCGCTCGTGACATACGCTGTTTTTCGGCCATCTGAGATCGTTTAGTATTTTATTTTGAATTTTTAGTGTTTTTAGAAATTTCCAAATTTTCATTTATTTCTTTTTTATTTCTGTTATTTCGTTATTTCTTGCTATTCGATGATTTCCTAGTTCGTTATTTTCAACTGCTTGTTTTCCGATTTCCAGTTATTCGATTTCCAGTTATTCGATTTCCAATTTCTAGCTCTCAGAGGGTTCTGTCACCAAGACTTACGAGTCTAAGGAGATTGGGTTTTAAGTGAGACCATTGTGACTCCTCCAATCTCTTGGGGACCCTTTATTGCTAGTCTGTTCTTGCTATCTCGGTGTATTGCTATTTCGGTGCTTGTTATTCTCGTAACATGTCTCACGCAGGAAGTATAGTTGGTGACAACAGTCAGAATAATGAAGTCGAACAGGTACAGAATGGAGAGATCCGGGGGGCTATCCCGGGACAATTTCAACAACAACAAAACCAACCTCAAGACCAGCCCCAACCGCAATATCCACAGTACCCTCAGTATCCACCACCATATCAACAATATCCACCACCACAATACCCACAGTACCCACAACCACCATACCCTCAGTATCCACCACAATACCCACCATTACCATACCATCCACAACATCCATACCCACCACCTCAGAGACCTCCACGCCAGCCAGTAGTAAGAGACGATGAGGAGGACGAAAATGAAGGACCTACCATGGGCGAGCTCTCGGTTCCTAATTTCAAAGACCAGTCATGGCCCATCTATGAAGGACCAGACCTCGCAGCCATCTCAGTCAGCACCTCAGTCGTCCATCATCTGTCCAAGTTCTCAGGAATGAAGGGAGAGTCGGCCACGTCTCACCTAACACGCTTTCACGGAATATGCCTGAACCTCAAGACATTCGGAGTAGAAGTGGATGATTTCAAACTGAAGGCATTCTACTTCTCACTCGCTGATGCTGCTACAGATTGGTTTCTATCCTTGCCCTCAGGCAGTATTTACACATGGGAGCAGATGCAGAGGCAATTCGTCAGCAAATACTATCCAGCTGGGCGTGCAGCGCAAGTCCGGAGACAATTGCAAGAGCTCAAGCAAGGCCCAAATGAGACCATGTACGAGTATGTGGAGAAGTTCCTAGCCTTGGAAAAGAGTTGCTGCAACCTTGAGCTCCCAGAGAAAGTTATCGTCGAGTATATTCTAGATGGACTGCGCAGGCTAGAAAGGAAGTTACTGGAAGCCTCAGCTGGAGGTAATCTCATGAACCTGACGCCAGCCAGAGTAAAGCAGAAGATTATATCAGTAGCAGAGAGTGAGCGATTCCAGGATGAGACTACCAAGGAGGATGAGTATGCCCGAACAAAGAACGTGTCAACGATTGAGCCCTCAATCAGTGATATGGTCGCAGAAATGAAGGAAATGAGGGAACTGATGAAGCATGTAGTCCTAAGGCAACCAGTCCAGATCAAGCCATGTGAGTTCTGTGCAGCTACAGATCACAAGACAGATGAGTGCCCTACCTTAGTAGAAGACAACCAGGCTGATGTGAATGCAGTGGGCAATTATCAGACTTATGGCAATCAGCCAGGGCCAGTCAAACAGTATGGCGCAGTAGCGCCCAATCAAGGAACCAATGGACAGCCCTGGAGGAACAACTACCAGCAGAATCAGGCCCAGCCAGCACGTCAGAATGTGCCTCAGCAGACTCAGCAGCCCTACCAGCATCCCCATCATCAGTTTCGGCAGAATGCACCTGGACAGTATCAGCAGAAAGGGCCGAAGAGTAATCAGGCACGCCCGAGCAATCACGGTTCCAGCAAGTCCCTTAAAGAGATGATGAAAGAACTGACAGCGACCGTGCACCAGCACATGGCCAAAACCGACGGGGCAATAACCGACCTGCAGAAGCAGATGTCCCAGATGGCCACAACAGTCTCAAGGCTCGAAGACAACACAGGACGACTTCCCTCGCAGACCATTCAGAATCCAAAGGGGAACGTCAGTGCTGTAACATTGAGGAGCGGACGAAGAGCAGTAGGACCAGCAGAGCCCGAGGATGAGGCAGCCGAGCCTAGTACCTTAGGCCAGGACGAGCCCGGACCAGACTTGATCACATCAGTAGAGGCCTCTCGGCCAGTTCAGGTACCCATCGTTGAGAATTCTAATGTTCAGGTACCCTTACCTTTTCCTGTGCAGGTTTGAGCTCCGAAGAAGTATGTGATGGACAAGGAAGTGTGGGAGCTATTCAGTAAAGTAGAAATCAACATCCCACTCCTTGAGGCCATCAAGCAGATCCCGAGGTACTCCAAGTTTCTGAAGGAGTTGTGCACAAACAGACGGAAAGGAACCCAGCCAGATGAGGAGCTATTGAGCAGGAATGTTTCAGCGGTGATTCAGCGCAAGGTGCCACCAAAATGCGGTGATCCAGGCACATACACCATTCCCTGCACGATCGGTAACATTAGGCTAGAAAATTGCATGCTTGATCTTGGAGCCTCTATTAATGTTTTACCGTATTCGATATACTCCTGTTTGCGCATTGGTCCTCTAGAACCTGTAGGTCTCACCATACAGCTGGCAGACAGGTCATGCAAGCAGCCCGAGGGCAAGATTGAGGATGTGCTAGTGCAGGTGGGAGAGCTAGTATTCCCAGCAGACTTCTATGTGCTCAAGATGGAGAACAGCAGCCCGACAGACCATGCACCGATCCTACTTGGCCGGCCATTCCTCAAGACGTCGAAGATGAAGATAGACTGTGACACTGGGACGTTGACCATGGAGGTTGAGGATGAGATGATCAGTTTTGACATCTTTAGGGCCATGAAGCATCCTACAGCGTATGAGGCGGTCCATGCCTTAGACACCTTGGACGACCTTGTCCAGGAGGTACATCCGGAGAGACGAACCGACCCGCTAGAGGAAGTCATTGAGGAGGCAGTATACTCGCCCGAGGATTCTTATGAGCATACAGAGGCGATCATGGATGCCCTAGATCAGCTAGAGATCGCCCCACCACTCACACCGAGGTATGAGGTTAATGCAATTCGTCTATTTAAATCACAAGTGTGTTTGCCTTCTATTGTGCAGGCGCCTACGGTTGAATTGAAGCCTCTACCTGGTCACTTGAAGTATGCATTCTTAGGGGAGAACAGCACGCTGCCAGTCATCATTAAGAACGGCCTAGAGACAGATCAGGAGCAGCGGTTGATTGGAGTACTGACCGAGCACAGACAGGCAATTGGATGGACGCTAGCCGACATCAAGGGAATCAGCCCGACTATCTGTATGCATCGGATTTTGCTGGATGATGGAGCAAAGCCCTCGAGGGAGCCTCAACGCAGATTGAATCCTATTATGATGGAGGTGGTCCAGAAGGAAATTCAGAAGCTGTTGGATGCTGACGTGATTTACCCGATCTCAGACAGTCAGTGGGTAAGTCCGGTACATGTTGTGCCGAAGAAGACAGGGATTACAATGGAGAAGAATGCCGAGGGCGAGATGGTCACGACACGAGTCAAGAATGGATGGCGCATGTGCGTAGACTACAGGAAGCTGAACGCAGTTACGCGCAAGGATCACTTTCCTCTTCCATTCATTGATCAGATTCTCGACCGCTTGGCAGGTAAGCCTTACTTTTGCTTTCTAGATGGATTTTCAGGCTATAACCATATTCCCATAGCACCCAAGGATCAGGAGAAGACGACCTTCACATGTCCATTCGGTACGTTTGCTTTTCGCCGGATGTCCTTTGGCTTGTGTAACGCACCCGGCACTTTTCAGCGGGTCGTTACTAGCATATTCTCTGACATGATAGGTTCGTTTATTGAGGTGTTCATGGATGATTTCACTGTGCATGGTGACACTTTTGATACATGTCTAGGTAATTTGAGCACGGTATTAGCACGTTGTGTTTCTATGAATTTGGTGCTCAATTATGAAAAGTGTCATTTTATGGTTACTCATGGAGTAGTACTCGGTCATATAGTCTCGCATGAAGGGATAGAGGTAGACAAAGCTAAGATAGATTTGATTGTTACTCTGCCATATCCCTCTACAGTTCGTGATATTAAGTCGTTTCTAGGGCATGCTGGTTTCTATCGTAGGTTCATCAAGGATTTCTCTAAAAAGGCGCTGCCTTTATCTAACCTCTTGCAGAAAGATGTTCCTTTTGAGTTGACAGATCAGTGTAGGGCAGTGTTTGACGAGCTGAAGGAGGCCCTCACCAGCACGCCCATCATTAGAGCTCCGGACTGGGCACAGCCCTTTGAGATTATGTGCGACGCGAGTGATTATGCTGTAGCAACAGTTCTTGGTCAGAAGGTGGACAAGAAGCCCGTGGTGATCTACTACGCTTCGAGGACATTGGACGTGGCCCAGAGGAACTATTTGACCATAGAGAAGGAGCTACTAGCCGTGGTCTTTGCCTTGGAGAAATTTAGGTCTTATTTGCTATGTACTAAAGTTGTTGTCTATTCTGACCATGCAGCTATTAGGTACTTGATGACGAAGAAGGAGGCAAAGCCAAGGCTCATCAGGTGGATCCTGCTCCTACAGGAGTTTGACGTAGAGATAAGGGACAAGAAGGGCATAGAGAACATAGTGGCAGATCACTTGAGCCGCCTTGTCCGAACGGAGGATGCCGGCCAGATTACCGAGACGTTTCCAGATGAGCACTTGTATGCTATTTCGGGTAAGATGCCATGGTTCGCTCCCCTAGTGAACTACCTGGTAGGAGGTAAGTTCCCGCCCTCATATTCTAGGGCTCAGTGTTTGAAATTGAAGCATGATGCTAAATACTATGTGTGGGATGATCCGTACTTGTGGAAAATAGGTGTAGATCGGATTCTTAGACGGTGCATCCCCGATGATGAGATTGCTTCAGTTATTAGCTTTTGCCATGAGTTAGCATGTGGTGGCCATTTCGGCCCTAGGAGGACGGCTAGAAAGATTTTAGATAGTGGTTTCTTTTGGCCGCATGTTTTTAGAGATGCCTACAACCATTGTAAGAGATGTGATAAATGCCAGCGTGTACGTAATATTTCGGCCAGACAGGAGATGCCACAGGTCCCCATATTAGTGAATGATGTGTTTGACATTTGGGGGATAGATTTTATGGGTCCTTTTCCTCCTTCATGTGGATTTTCTTACATCTTAGTTGCAGTTGACTATGTGTCCAAGTGGGTAGAGGCCAAGGCCACTAGGTGTGATGATGCTAAAACTATCGTAGACTTTTTGCGCACTAACATCTTTTGCAGGTACGGAGTACCCAAGGCCATTATCAGCGATCAGGGGACACACTTCTGCAACCGTATGATGGCATCCACACTAAAGCACTACCATGTTCACCACCGGACTTCCACAACATATCACCCCCAGACGAATGGGCAAGCGGAGATCTCCAACCGCGAAATTAAGGGAATTCTGGAGAAGATGGTGGGGCCGAACAGGAAGGACTGGAGCCAGCGGTTAGAGGAGGCACTTTGGGCATACAGGACAGCCTACAAGACACCGATAGGCACCTCGCCTTTTCGGTTAGTCTATGGGAAGGCATGCCATTTACCAGTCGAGCTAGAGCACAAGGCATATTGGGCACTGAAGAAGTGCAATCCAGACTTACAGGCAGCCGGGCTAGACAGGAAACTGCAGTTGTGCGAGCTTGAGGAGTTGCGCCTCGAGGCTTATGAGAGCCAGACAAACTACAAGGCGCGGACCAAGCTCTACCACGACAAATTCATACTTAGGCGCACGTTTGAAGTCGGACAGAAGGTGCTCTTGTTCTCATCTAGGTTACGACTCATGCCTGGAAAGTTGCGGTCCAGATGGACCGGACCTTACACGATTGCACATGTCTTCAATCACGGGGCACTAGAGCTGGAAAACCCAAAGGATGGCCATCGGTTCAGGGTCAATGGACAGAGAGTTACGCACTACCATGGAGAGATTGACACCGCCACCGATGAGATTGACCTAGACGAGCCTCCTGACACTTAGAGGAGGTACTGTCGAGCCAACGAGGTTAAACAAAGGCGCTCGCAGGGAGGCAGCCCTGCACGGTTTGCACTTCAGTTTATTTACTTACTATGTTTATTTATGTTTTGAGTCATTATTGTCACATTGTACTCGGGAAGGAAGATGATTTTCATGCAGGGACAGAGGCGAACGAATCCGCAATATTGGCATAGGACTGTATCCAACGTGAGTAGTTCACACCTTGACTAAATTGTGTCAAGAAACATGAGCGTTTAAAGATTCTGTCACAAAGACTTACGAGTCTAAGGAGGTTGGGTTTTAAGTGAGACCGTTGTGACTCCTCCTACCTCCTGGGAATCCTTTATTCGTCTTAATGTCATTGACACAGACCTTTCATTTCGTGACAAACTCACGTTGTGATACAAGCTTCGATGAGGCTCTCTTTGAGGATTCATAGGAGAATAATCAGTCATCTCTGATCGTCACGCATCGCACGAGGGAAGTGCCTGTCCAACCTTATTCTCTTCTTATTTCCCTTATATTTATTGCATGCATTGTGAGTCTAGATTTGAGTCGTGCCGTGAGGACACAGCTTATTTCAAAAGTGTGGGGTGGGAGAGTCAGTTATCGAGTCAGCACGTCTATTTCCTGCACCCTGCATAGAGTCAGCACGTTTCGAGTCATTTTAAAAAAAATTTGTACATGATACTTCACTACTTCCTAGACTTGCAGTATTGGATAATGATTAGGTGAAATAGATAGAGCCGATTACATGCATGTCTTTGGTGAAAATAGATTTGTGCGGCTAACGTGTGATTTAAAAATTTTGCGTGCCTTTGTTAGTTGAGATAAACAGGGATGTGGAGTTGATAGAAACGCCCTAGAGAGACTTGACAGATCATTCAAAGGTCGAACTCAGGATATATGGTTATGTGGAGCTTGTGGAGGCTAGCACTTCGAGGCAACATCGTACGAGTCTGCTCCGCCACTGCAGCACCTTTGCGGTTGGTTGGGACGGGAATACTTCACACCGTCCAAACTCTAGTCCAAGTAGCCGGGAAAATAGACAAGCGACCCTTGGCTTGACCCGAGTCAAAAGGACGATGATGAGTGAGAGCAAGAAGGTTCAAGCAAGTCACAATCCGCACTACAAAGCAACAAATCCACCGTCTTTGTGATAGTCCACACGAAATCAAGTGAAAGCATCATTGAAATATCAGATCCAATGACACTATAGCTGGCCGAAAAGCGCTCAAACACTTTGAAGCTTGAATAAGTCACGTGCAAGAAAAAGCGGCAAAACATAACCATATAGCAGCGAGTTCGAGTCCGAGAATGAGGGTTCATGGGTCTAAAAAGGGCTATCTCCCGATACATCCGAATTGATTTGCATCTCGGCCTATAGGTAACACGTATCTTTAACCCATGTTTTCGCACAAGGATATTAGTAACGAGCATGCATAGAGGGCAGGATCTAGAGTAACCGATTCATGTCCATGTAGCACGTCTAGGATGACCGAAGCATTGTGGTGTTTACATTATTCGTTCCTCTTATGACATAGTTCTTGTTCGGGACGAACAAGTTTAAGTGTGAGGTGGTTTGATGAGCCGTATTTATACGACTCATCGAGTCAACAATTCCTATCAATTCTAGCACTTTATTATGCAAACAGTTACTTCTTAGTGTTGTTTTGCATTTCAGGTGTTTCGGAAGCTCTAGGAGGAAACGTGCATTAAAGACGGCATTTTATGCCAAAAACACCACAATGGCAGATCAGACCTTTGGACGCTCGACGGAGCACTGGGAATGGACCTTTGATCAGAAAAATACGAGCTATATGGCGTTGCGTAGCTGACTCAAGTCCTTACAACTCTCTAGTTCACACCGAGAGCATCCGAGGTTGTTTGGAAGGTCAAATCGAGAGCCGAAGTCAAAACAGATGCGCAGAATGGATGAACAGTGTCCGTGGATGAACAGTACTTCTGGCGTGAACAGTGTTTTTGGGCCATGAACAGTACTCCGGCCGTGAACAGTAATTTCGGCCCAAATCAATGTGATATTAGGGCAAATTCAAAAGCTAGGGTTTTGGAATTATCTAGAAGATCAAGGTGGCTTTATCATCAAGCAAAGATTATTATGGAAATATTTCCATGATTATCTTTGGGGCTTATTTTGGGAACTTTAGGGTTTTCAAAACTCTATATAAGGAGGAGCATACAAGACCAAATAATCATCCCACAATACACACTAGACGTGTGCTCTCCTCATCTCAGCCGTGCCCTAGCTGCTCACCACCGTCGCGCCACCTTGCCTAGTCGTGCACCACCACTCCACGGCCGTAGCTCCTCCACTCTCGGCCAGCCCTAATTCTCGGTTATTTAGTGAAGTATTATTGTTCTTTTATTTTCTGCATTATTTCCATGGCCATGTGTAACTAAACTCTCTATTCGGATTAGGGTTTAATATATTGTGACTATGTTTTTGAGACTTGGTTCTTAATGCTATATTCTATGTTTTACTAATTCTCGTGCATGAATTCCATGAAATATTGCTAGACTAAGCGTATACTTTGTCGTAAAACCTAGTTGCGCATATTTCTATATTAATCATCTATCTAATACTTTGTCTATGTGAGCGTTGACACGTGTTTGTGCAAACTAAACTATGACTTCTTTGTATTGCCTTGAAAATAAGTAGATTATTGGATGAGACTTTTGATAGCCCTAGTATTGATAATCTTGAATGCACAACCTCATGGGTACTCAAATGGTTCAAAAGTTCTTTTGATGATATTGTGATGGTAGTCCTAGCTTGGGGTGAGGGATATGTTTTGAGAAATCCTCGCCTTGGTTGAGCACTCTTGCATTCATTCTCATGGGATAGGTACATTTGGGATTTGTGAGTATTCCCTTTTCTGAAAACTCTCACGAGACTATAACTCGTCCACTAGGGTAGCCTAGGGGTTTAAAGGCTTAATGCATACGCTAAATGCATTCGTAACGCCTACGAAAAGGAGCTAGTTAGATTGTACATACTTGTCATTTACCTTTCAATAACTTGTTTAGGAATAATGATCGAGACCTTGTGAAATCTAGTGAGGCAAATAGACGAAAAACATAGCACCACTAGCATTTCGACATTTGCATGACCTTGACATATTTTCTTACTTTGTTCGGGACGAACAAAACTTAAGTGTGGAGTGTTGATCAGTCGAGTTTTCGACTGATTTATGGCCATATTTCACTGTAGTTTTGGGTTGTTTCCGACATTATTTTGATGTCATTTGACCTCTATCTCTACATTTCAGGTAGAAATTAAGTTTCCCCCAAGGTCGAAGCCAAAATACAAAAACTCGGGGAAAAACCGAAGATTTCGGGGCAAAATAGGGCAGATTGACCTTGGCGGTTTGTTTTGGATGCCTGGGGCGCATACGATGTCCGAATTGGTTGATTCAAAGCTTGTTGGAAAGCTAACTCAAAGGTCTGCAACTCTCCAGTTTACGCCAAGACCAAATTCGAATGGAAAGACCACCAAAAAGGCTCCAGTCGGTCGACTGAGAAGTCCAGTCGACCGACTCGAATAAAACTCAGAAGGCTGACCGAGCAGATTGACCTTTGAGACTTGTTTTGGACGCCCAGGGCGCATACGGTGTCCGAATTGGTTTTTTCAAAGCTTGTTGGAAAGCTTACTCAATGGGCTATAACTATTCAGTTGACACCAAGACCAAATTCGGACGGGAAGACCACCAAAAAGGCCCCAGTCGGTCGAGTTGAATAAAACTCAGAAGGCATTGAAATATCACTCCATCCAGTCGACCAACTGGATCAAAAACCCAGAAATCTCAGTTTCAGAGCTATAAATAGAAAGAGGGGTTTTTGACCTAAGAGTGGAGGTTTTTGGGGAGAAGAAGATTGGAAAAAAGGCTCATCCAAGGTCATCAATCATCAAAAGATCCAACCAAGGGGAAGAAGAGAAGACTAAAGGGAGATTCTAGGATTGACAATCCTCCTTCCTCTACATCTTTTCCTATTCTACTTGTTGTGTGCTATAAACCCTACTCACACCATGTTGTCTTACATAATGTGTGAGTAGTGATCTTGTGTTTTGAGGGTCTTATGACTCTCCTTGGTACTCTTTGATCACAAATATACATTTATATTCATATGGATGATTGTTGATTTCATTTTCTCTTGTGTTGTGAATGTTATGCACTCTAGGTGTTTGTTATAATGCCTAAGTGACAACTTAGAGTAAAACTTGAACCTATGCATTGGAAAAGCTAGTGCATAGTTCTAGGATGGAAAAAATGATCATATCTTAAGCATGAAAGTGAACTTTATGATATGATGCTTAACTAAGGATTGAATGTTTAATTCATTAGAGTTGGTCAATTAGCAAATCATCAATTAATCCCATTAAATGGTGTCAAATTCATGTTCGCTATGCTCCTTATACATGCCATGCTACTAAGTGTTTGATGAAATGCCCAAGTAACATGTTGAATCTTAAAACTAGACTTAAGAATCGAACGACCTTAGGGATAGTTTGGATGTAGTGAATATGATCATTTCTAAAGATATGAAGTGAACTAGGTTCAATACTATTTGACTACCATGAAATGTTTGAATAATGTGTATGTGATCATTGGGAAATGCCAAGGAGGAGAGTAACCCCTCAAAACACCTCCTATCTGTCTTTCATCTCTAATTACTCTCCACATAGGATTTAGATATACACACCCCTCTATACATTTTGGTTTAGAATAGCCGAATGGAAACACAATCTTGAATAGTGCATGTGCTTGGCTTGCTCCTCTTGGTTCGACCCGATACTTTATCGGTTAATATAAATGTTTTGACACTACGATGACCCTCTTCAAAACCAGCACGTCGGGAGGGTAAAAATAGACGTTGTCACTTCCCAGTGAAGATTACTAGGGTTACAAGTATATCTGCTCAATTTTCCCACTGCATAAGCTATATCATGCATTGTACTTGTCATTGCATACATTAGGCAACCAATGACTTTAGAGTACTCAAGTTGTGAAACTACTTCACCCGTATTAGGTAAAAGCTTCACACTTGGGTCCATGGGAGTGCTAACCGGAGAACAATTCAAACAGTTGAATTTCTTAAGCACTTCCTCAACATAGTGAGACTGTGACAGTGCTAAACCCTTGTTCTCACGCTTGATTCTAATACCAAGAATCACATCCTCTTCTCCCATATATTTCATAGCAAAACTAGATGATAAGAAGTCCTTGGCAAGGTCTACTTGTTTTTGGTCAGTACCAAAAATCAGCATATCATGAACATACAGACAAATGATTACTCCATTTCCGGAGTTGTCAAATTTGCTGTAAATGCACTTGTCTGCTTGATTCAACCTGAATCCACTTGACAAGATTACATCATAAAACTTTTGATGCCACTGTTTGGGTGCTTGTTTCAGCCCATACAATGATTTGATCAACTTACAAACCTTATTTTCATTTCCCGGCATAATGAATCCTTCTGGTTGCTTCATATAGATTTCCCCATCCAAATCACCATTCAAGAATGCTGTCTTGACATCCATTTGGTGTACAACCAGATTATTAATTGGAGAAAGTGCAATCAACAACCTAATAATAGAAATCCTTGCAACCGGAGCATAAGTATCGAAAAAATCAATACCCTCCTTTTGCCTAAAGCCTTGGATAACCAATCTAGATTTAAACTTATCAGCCGATCCATCAACCTTCATTTTCCTTTTGAAAATCCATTTGCAGCCTAATGGCTTGCAACGCGGTGGGAGATCCGATAATACCCAAGTATTATTCCCAATGATAAAATCCATCTCTGCGTTTATTGCCTCTTTCCAAACAGACACGTCTTGAGACCTCATAGCCTCATCATAGGTTCTAGGATCATCATCAATGTGATAACAGTATGAGTATTGATACTCAATATCCTCTCTAGAACCTTCAATCAAGTAAACTTGATAATCCGGTCCGAAGGATTTTTCAATCCTTCCTTGTTTGCTTCTACGAGGCTCAAACAATGTAGAGCTCTTGTGGAGCTCTTATTAGAAGATGTGCTAACATCGTCTTCCAACACAGCTCTTGTGGAGCTAGAAATCAAATCTTGAGGTCTAGGTATCGATGAAAAACGATTCTCATCAAAAATAGCATCTCTTGATTCAATTAAGGTGTGAGCCGAAATAGAATCATTCGTTCTAGTCACATAGAACCTATATGCTTTAGAATTTTCAGCATATCCAATGAATATGCAATCAACACCTCTCTCTCCCAAACTAGTTATTTTGGGAGTCGGTAGTCTCACTACCGCTCTACATCCCCAAACTCAGAGATAATTCAGATTTGGTTTCTTTTTGTGCCAAAGCCATATGGGGTCACATCATTCCTTTTGTTAGGAATTCTGTTAAGCAAATAACAGGCTGTTAACATAGCCTCACCCCAAAATCCATTACTCAGACCAGAGTAGGATAACATGGAATTAACCATTTCTTTTAGGACTCTATTCTTCCTTTCAGCTACACCATTTTGTTGTGGTGTATAAGGTGTCGTAGTCTCATGAATGATACCATTCATCTGGAAATATACAGGATCGTAATATTCCCCACCTCTATCGGTTCTAAGCCTCTTAATCAAATCATGCATCAATTCTACTTCAGCTTTATACACTTTAAACTTATCTAAAGCTTCACCTTTAGCATGCAGCAAGTACACATAACAATATCTAGAACAATCATCTATAAAAGTTATGTAGTACTTCTTATTTCCTAAAGATGGAGTAGAATGTAAGTCACCCAAATCACCATGAACAAGTTCAAGCAAGTTTGATGATCTTGATATACTTTTGAATGGCAATCTAGTGATTTTTGTGAGCATGCAAGTAGTACATTTATCAACATTTATGTCAAATTTAGGTATTAAACCATCCTTAGACATAGTATTTATACGCTGTTAGTGAACATGTCATAATCTAGCATGCCACAAAGTAGAATCATCACTAGTAGAAGACATGTAAACAGAATTCACCACTTTTTTTTACATTCAACATAAACATGTCATTACAAAAGTAGCCAAATCCAACAAAGACACCACACTTCAACAATACATACTTGTCGGATTCATACACTTGCTTAAAACAAAATTTGTTCAACAAACTACCGGAAACTAAGTTTTTCCGAATAACAGGTACATGTAAAACATTTAACAACTAAAGGGTTTTTCCCAAACTGAACTCTAACACTACAGTTCCTTGGCCAAGTATGGGTGCGGTTGACTCGTTTCCCATATGAAGGATAGTTCCTTCTCTCACCATTTCATAAGTCTTGAAACTATGATAGTCTTTGCACACGTGCTTGTTAGGACCCGAGTCAATCCACCACGCCACTTCATCATCCTGAACATAAAATGCTTCAGCGATTAGTGACACATAATTCACAGTAGAATTACAATCAGAAATAGAAAACTGGCCTTGAAGGTTGGAAGGGCATTTTTCTTTGCCCTTATCCCCAACATTCAATTTCGGTTTTCCCTTCTCATTCTTAGCCATCTTACAATCATTTACGTAATGTTCAGGTTTACCACAAATCAAACAACAACCCTTAGGTTTCTTGTTCAACTTGCTACCAGGTTTCTCATTGAAACGTTTCTTCCCCGTGAATTTCTGAAGACCTCCTTTGTCCTCTACTCGATAGTCTCTTTCTGTTTCGCATCCTCTTGAATCCTAATTGATTGCTCCACTTGCAACTCTCCACCGAGTTCCTCAAGAGACATGTCCTATTTCTTATGTTTAAGCTTGTGCTTGAAATCCTTCCACAAAGGTGGTAACTTGTCTATGATGCTAGACACAACAATGGAATCATCCATCTTCATATTGTACTGAGCCAATTGCCCCAATATGTGAGTCAATTCATTCAATTGCTCCGGCACTGGTCTAGAATCGACCATTTTGTAACTATTAAAGTTACTCACGAGAAACTTCTTGCTAGAAGCATCCTCTCGCATATACTTTTCCACAAGTGCATCCCATAATTTCTTTGCGGATTCAACATTCTGATATACATCAAAAAGGTTATCAGCCATACCATTCAGAATGTGACCACGACAGATGTAGTCATCATTCTCCCACTTTCTTTCTCTTCCTAATTGCATCAAATGGAGCATTGTCATCCGCTACCGGCATAGGGGTAGACATCACATAGACCACCTTCTAGATTGTCAGCAAAAAATGCATATTCTTTTACCATCTTCTGAAATTCACTCCTTCGAACTTCTCTAATTTCCCAAAGTTCGTAGTCATTTTCCTTACTGGAGCAGCAGACATCTTGAGATATTGAATTAGATTGTAGGATCTTAGGTCATCTAATGAAGCTTCAAACAATGACAACTGGATAACAATTGAATCACAAAGTAGCTTCGCTTTGCTAATTCAATATTTCACCTTGGCAGGGGTTTACAAATACTTGAATTGAGATAAGACAAGAGTGCTTGTACTGGAATAATCAAGCAGCGAGTTGATGAACAGTCGATCGAAATTGATCACAAAATTGAAGGAGAATTCGGAAGAACAGATCCCCAGCCTTTTTTCGCCTATCTCTCTTCTCACTTTTTGAAAACACGAAACCCAACAACGGTTTAATCAACGATTTTGATCGAATAACTTCCTATTCAAAATCAGCAACTACATCCGCCGCGCATCCACAATGGACATTACGCCGCGCCCATAAGCGACTTTAACAGCCACGCCCGCTGTTGACATTAGCGACGATAATGTCTACAAAGAACGCCCTGAATTGTCCATGGCCTGGGCGGTTCCAGACTCAACCGGGCGGCTCAACACCTCAGAGAAATTTCAGTCAATTGCTGGTCTACTCAACCGGCCGATTGGCATGAGACCATTTTCTCAGCCGGCCGGTTCAAGCTTTCTTAATGCATTTGCTAGTGCAAATCTTGCTGATCTTAATCCAAAATGAGCTCAAATGAGTTCCAAAGAGTTTTGTTTATTAACAACATATCTTTACAAGGTTTCATACATGGTTTTACAATGTATAAACCTAAAATCTCCAACAATTGGGATTTGTTAACATGGCCGAAATCGACATGGACATCCAAGGTTTTTGTAAGTTAATTTTACTATCTTCATCCATTATTTTTTGGGAAAACTACAAATTCATTACATGAACTAACACTTAATTTCAAAATAAGTATCTAACTTTCAATTTTTTCAAAACCAGTACCGAGGTGTCAAATTGTAATAAGAAAACTTGTAAACCAACACCTTTAAATATTTAATTATAAAAAATGATTAAAATTGAATTATTTAGAATATGAATATTCTATCACTTAATGATAAAATTGAAAACATCATATTGCTTATTATCTTTGACAATTTCTGTATAAGTTTATTTTAAAACTATATCCACGCCGTTATAACTTAAAACCTTTAAATGATTCAATTGAATTTTTTTAAGAATGAAATATCATATTGTTAAGTGATAAAATGGAAAACATATATTATTTATTATCTTTGATTATTTATGTACTAAAACTTAAAAAATACACCCAAAGTAGCAGGTAAAGTTCAATACTGTAATTATGTTTGAACTTGTGCGCTATGTTGTTTTCAATTTTATCACTAATTGATTGGATATTCAAATACTAATTGATTTAGTTGTTAATCATTTTTATTATTGAAATTTATCGATAATTAACATGTTGAAAAATTGTAAAGACTTTGACGGTTAGTTATTTGTGACTTTAATTAAATATATAATTATAATAGTGAACTTTTCCTATTTAGTTTGCATATATTTTTGAAATTTTAATTATATCAAAAATCGTCAAAAACAGTAAGCAATACAATGTTTTCAATTTTATCATTAAATGATAGGATATTTATGTTCTAAATAATTTAATTTCAATCATTTTATTTATAGTTAATTATTTAAAGGATTAAATGGTTTAACGGTATTAATTTGACAAGTTTTCTTATTCTAATTTGACCCTCGGTACTTGATTTGAAATAATTGAAAGTTCAGTACCTATTTTGAAATGGAGTAATAGTTCAGGTAATAAATTTATAGTTTCCCTTTTTTTTTCTTTTTTTTTTTTGCGATGCAATCAAAATATCATTAAATGGACATGACCTCTTTCCAGCAATGATGATGTTGTGTTTTTTGGTTGGGTGCGTGTAGGTACCATTGATGATGACATTAACCCGTAGGACTGATTCAATGGATCCATCATCCTTTTCTCTAAGTGGCACTAGAGATTGGACGCCCAAACGCCCCGATCAACACAAATCGTTTGTTGAGAAAAAAGTTTTTTCATCGGACGCTGCAGTTGATTTTTACAAGAACTATGCTCAAATCGCTGGTTTTGTAGTTCGTTTGTCAAAGACAAAGTTCAGTAGGGATGTCAATAACGCTTAAACATATGTTGTGCCACATATAAGGTTTCAAAAGCAAACAGACAGGTGTAGAGCCGTATACACTTTGACAATTCCCAACTCGAACGAGAGGAATATGAAAGAAACTAGATGTTGATGTGAAGCAAAATTGTATGTGAAGCTAGTTGTTGGAGGTATGTATTCTGTTTATGTATTTGATGAAAACCATAACCATCACCTCGCATCACGTTTTGGAAAGCAGTTTTTGAGGTCAAACAGGCAACTGGGCATTGACCAACAGGCTTTCATAGTAGATTGGGACCACCACCTTTGGATTGAATAAACTCGAGCATTTCGTGTTATGAAAGTAATGGCTGGCAGCTATTCAAATATTGGTGCCATATTGACAGACTTTAAAAAGTTTAAAAGAGATATGAAGACATTCATCGGTGGGTGAGACGCAGAAATGGTGGTCAATCATTCAAAGAAGAAAAAAGATTATTTACAGGGTTCCATATTTTAATATGCCGTGGATGAAGAAGGCACTCTTACCGGACTTTTTTGGGCACACTCAATGTTGGTCAATGATAGAAATATATTTATTGATGTTGTATCATTTGATGCAACATACAGTACCAACAAGTAAGCCCCCAACATACAGTACCAACAAATTGCTTAGTTGTCTTTAAAGTTTGTCAAAATTAATTTATAGTTCGTCATCATTGCTTAAATCATGGTCCCTTCATAGTTCGTTGATAATAATTCATAATTTGTCAAAAACCTCAGTTCTAAAATTTTAATTTGTACGATGTGTCCCTTTATTTATGTTGGTGAATCTTTGCAGGTATTACATTTTTTGTCTCATTCACCATGTTGATAACCACAAGAGCTCTGTTACTCGTGCGCTAGGTTTGATATCTAACGAGGACGTGGATTCATATTCTTGGCTTCTAGAATGTTTCCGAAAGTCAATTTTTGTGTACCCAGCGTATGTGTTTGTCACTTATGAAGACCCAACAATGAAGGTTGACATTGCCAGAATATTTTCCTAAATGACCCAAAGCTTTTGTATGTGGCACATTACTGAGAAGAAAAAAGCAAAGGTAATGTTAATTCTATCTCATATTTTATCTTAATACAACAGTGGTATCTAATTTAAAATTATCGGTGTGTTGTAAGGTTGGTGTTGCCATATGTAACCAAATCGGTTTTATCAAAAACATTAGTTCAGCAATCTGGTCTAGTCATACTGATGCAGCTCATTTTGAAGAACAGCGAAATTTTGTCATTGAAAAAATATGGATTACAAAAGGGCATAAATGGTTGGGAAATATATACGGGATTAAGACTTCATGGATTCCTATCTATTTCAAAAATGTACATATGGGGGAGTTACTAAGGACAACATAGATTCTTGAAAGTGAAAATTCCTTCTTTGGGAGGGTTGTGCACAATCAAATTATGTTGGAGTTTTATATGGGATTCGACAGTGCAATGGACTCACAAAGAAATATTAGGCCGCAGTTTGACTACGAATCCACTACTTCTTCATTTATTATGAAGATTGATCTGTACACCATCAAAAATAAGGGCTAAAACAGATCTATGTGTCAGGCATGTGTACTCATTTTAATTTCCTCTTGTTTCCAGGGTTCAAGTTTGGTTTGCTATATTTGTGTAATCATATGGTTCACTTTCATATAATTTATTAAATTTTATGTTTCGGATATAAGGTTTACAAAAGAAGCAATTGCTGCTGCTAAAAGTTTGAAACAAGTTGGATTTATGCCAGCATGTGTTCCATGTATTTTTCTCCACGGATGTTTCCCAGATTCCAAGTGCTTATGTTTTGAATAGATGGATGAAAAGTGCAAGCGGCGTACAACAATTAGAAGATCGATGTTCACACCCAAATCTGGATGTTGCATCAGCTATATCTCAAATATGGACTGAAGTTCGATTAGCTATGTCATATTCAAATATTAATTTAGGGTCGGATTGTTGTGCATTTCTATTGTTGAATATCACCTTCTCCTTGATAGTATCATGAACTATTCTCATCTCCTTTTGGAATACATGCTCGAGACATCTTCTTGGAAGCTAAGTCGTAGGCTTGCTTTCCATTTATCAATTTTATTACCGCTTTCCGTTGAGCACGAAAAGCTTCTGCTTGGCAATAAGACAATCATCAATTATTCAAATGAAATTATGAATGATAGAATAGATATGACAAATCTTAAAAAGTTAATTCATGAATTAAAAATGGTCACGAAGTTCGACGAACTATATGTTAGTTTATATGGCATGTAGTTTGGCAAAACTTAGTATAGTTGTTCTAGCTGTTGTTCAAGACTGGAAGAGACAACTGTCCTAGAACAAGTTGAAGCAGAAGAAGTGTTTCCTAAATCAGATTAGGAAACCTAGTCGACCGTTGGAAGATCAAGGCGGTTGCACATCAGTGGACAGAAGTTGGAAGTTTCCAAATTCAGATTTGGAAACTTGTCTAAGCCGTCCTAGCACAACTCTGACGCAGCAGTGAATTTCCTAAATCATATTTGTCGAGTCAGGTGCTTATGGATTATTGGAAATATCCTTGGAGTCGGTTGCTTGCGCTTGAAGCTATCTTAGTTGAGAAGATAATCGAAGGTTGCTTAATCTAGATTGAAGATTCGAACGGAGGATTATCTACAAGAGATATGCGCAAGAGACTAGGAAAGATTTCCTAATGATAGAGGCGGTTTAGTTTAGGAATCCTTATTGTTTTAGGGTTTCGACCGCTCTATATAAGGAGTGCTAATACTCGGTTATTAGCAGCACTCACGGAGATACAATACACGCTCATACTCATTGAAGGGAGGAGGAGGCAAACGGCGGTGAATTAATCGTAACTGGTTATTCACGACGCACGTATACGGCTGGAGAACTAACCGTCACTGGTTACTCGAAAGCGCTAGGATTCAATCTGTGGTGGTGCTCAACAGATTGATCGAAGGACGAAGCTGAAGGCTCGCACTAAAGTTCTGTTACTGCGCATTCGGGAGAAGGCGCTGATTCTCACGGAGAATCATTCTGGTGGATACGGAGCGGGAGCAAAGATCTAGGGGGAGACCTAGATTGCAATTACTAGAGTGTCCGAGGCTCAGGTTGTTTAAGAAGGATTCTGTAAACGGTAAACCCTGTACTCGCAATACTCAATAATAGTGAATTGCTGTCCACCGGGCTAGAGAACGCCCCCCAGACGTAGGCTCGTTAACGCCGAACTGGGTAACAACTTTGCGTGTCGTTTTTATTTCCGCATTACTTGTTTTAGCGCATAAGTTGTTTTAGGATTTGCTCTGGATCTTGACCAGAACAACATCTCATCTACCAGGGGAAGATTTCAATTGGTATCAGAGCAAATAATCGACACACAGAGTAAGATCCAGAGGTATTTGAGATGGATTTGAGAGAAAGACAGAACATCATGCGACCTCCTCTACTTGAAGGAAACAAATATGGCTATTGGAGAGTTCGTATGAAGGCGTTTCTGAAGTCTCAAGATGAAGCCGTCTGGGAAGCTGTGGAACAAGGATGGACACACCTAGTGGCAACTGACAAGGAAGGAGAAGTAAGCCTTCTGACTAAAGATAAGTGGACTGAAGTTCATAAGAGTGCTGAAGCGGCGAACTCCAAAGCAATGAATGCCATATTCTCAGGAGTAGATGGAAAAAATTTCAAGATGATCTCTACCTGTGAGATTGCCAAGAGGGCCTGGGATATCTTACGAGCTGCTCATGAAGGTACAACCAAAGTTAAAATTTCTAGAATGGAGATGGTCACGTCAAAATTTGAGAACCTAAGAATGCAAGAAGACGAGACCATAGCTGACTTCAGTACAAGGATTCTTGATATCTCTAATGAAGCATTCGCCCTTGGAGAACCAATATCCGAAGAATCATTGGTAAGAAAGGTACTGAGGTCCCTCCCGAAACGCTACGCTATGAAGGCTCTTGCAGTCAACGAAGCACATGATGTTAAGACCATGAGACTAGATGAACTAATGGGATCTCTTCAATCCTAGGAGATGGAGTTAAATGAGGAAGATCAAGCACTGAAAGCAACCAACATTAGCCTGAAAGCCAAAATCTCAGATGTGTCAGACAAATTCGGAGAGATGTCAGAACAACAATTTGCCTTACTATCAAGGAACTTCGGGAAATACATGAAAAGGCAGTACAATAAAGGAACTGATGCAGGTCAGACGTCCAGAACCAGATTCCAGAAGGAGGAAAAAGACTACAAGAAAAATAGAACTGAAGACTCCATACCCAGCAATAAAGGTAAAGGGATACAATGCAGAGAATGTGAAGGATTTGGTCATATCCAGGCAGAATGTATTAACACACAAAAGAAAAAGAATCCCTATGCTGTCAGCTGGAGTGACAGTGATTCCGAAGGAGAGATCAATAATTTTGTTGCTCTTTCCAGCTGTGTCAACCCAGAAGAAAACCAAAACAAAGAAGAGGAGACGAACACATCGCCTGAGGATAAATCCCTATATTCTAGCTGTAGTGATGATGAAGAAATCACTGACGAAGAAATAGCCAACAACTACAAAGAATTATATCAACAGTGGTTGTTTGAAGTCGAGCGAAAAACAAAATTACAGAACCTTCTGGGAGACTTAACAGCAGAAAAGGAGAAGCTCAAGGAAGATGTAGACACCTTAAAACTGAAACATCAACAGGCAATCACTGATCTCGAAGCCCAGCTGGTTGATGCAAGAAACGAAAGATCTGAGCTAATGACCCAAAAGGCGGAGTTACTGGAAGTTATTTCATCCCTTAAGCGTCAGAATAAAGAAACACAAGGAGACTGTCCAGAAGTTACAGATGACCTAAAGCGGGAGAATGAGGCACTAAAAAGGAGAGAGGAAAACCTTATTAATATTGTGGATGCTCTCAAGTGTGAAACTGAAACAGACAGGCTCGCACATGAGGCGACAATAGAAGAGCTGAATCACTTGAAAAAGACGGTCAAGATGCTGAATTCGGGAACAAAAGATCTAGACTCTATTCTGGGGGCACAAAGGACAAGCGGTGGTCATAAAGGTCTTGGATTTACAGGAGGGTTAAGCTCCGGGAAGACGACTTTTGTTAAGGTTGTGTCACAACCGCAACTTGTCCCAGCTCAATATCATCAACGAAGAAAAACCTTTGCTAAAACACGACCACAATTTGTTCCAGCCATTGATTACCCGCGAAGAAAAGTGTTCTGGCATGGTACACAGCATCCCCCAAGACAGCAAGACAGACGAAGATGCTTCTTCTGTAATCAAGTAGGACACATTAGAACTAGATGTCATGAATTTCACATGACCTTCAGAAAGGAGAAACAAGTCCAGAAACCACGAATGAAGCAAGTCTGGAGAGTTATGCAAAAAGGTGAAGTATGCTATGTTGCCTTCAGTTCCTCCAGTCATCTGAAGAAAGAAAAGTGGTACTTTGACAGTGGATGTTCGAGACATATGACTGGCAATTTCGAGTTTCTAACCAGTATAGAAGGGTGCAAAGGAAGTTCTAATGTGACTTTTGGTGACGGTGTAGAGAGCAAAGTCATTGGGAAAGGAATTCTATATGTTCAAGGTCTGCCCAGATTGAAAGAGGTTCTTCTTGTCAAAGGTTTACAGGCCAATCTTATCAGCATAAGTCAGTTGTGCGATGGAGAGCATCATGTTCAATTCTCCCAGGATGAATGCGTGGTGTTAAACCAGAAGAATGAACCAGTCCTCACAGGAAGAAGGTCGTCAAATAACTGCTATCTTCTCAACCTAGGTAAACCCAATGCTGAAACAACATGCTTACTGAGCCGTACTGAAGAGATGAACTTATGGCATCAGCGAATGGGTCATGTGAACCTTAGAACGTTACAGAAGATTACTTCAGAGGGGCTTGTTCGAGGCATTCCCAGAGTTCGAGGAGAACTTAACATTGTTTGCGGAGACTGTCAGATTGGAAAACAAATCAAAGTCCCTCACAAGAGCACCACTCAGATTAATACAAGTAGACCCCTGGAACTGCTTCATATTGACCTAATGGGGCCTATGCAAGTGGAAAGTTATTCTGGCAAAAGGTATGTTCTTGTTTGTGTTGACGATTTCACAAGGTTCACCTGGCCTTGTTTTTTGAGAGAAAAGTCAGATGCAGTTCAGGCATTTGGTCAGCTGTGCACTCAATTGGAACGCGAAAGAGAGGATAAAGACGAGCATATAGTAAAAGTTCAAAGTGATCATGGGAAAGAGTTTAAGAATGCTGCTCTTGCTGATTTCTGTTCAGAAAGAGGAATTACTCAACAATTCTCTTCTCCTATCACTCCTCAACAGAATGGAGTTGTGGAGAGAAAGAATCGAACTATTCAGGAGATGACTCGAGTTATGCTTCACGCAAAGAAGGTGCCTTTAAAATTCTGGGCGGAAGCAATGAATACAGCCTGCTATGTCATTAACAGAGTGACGATTCGATCCGGAACAGAGAAGACTTGCTACGAGTTATGGAAGGGTAAACGACCTACAGTAAAGTACTTTCATGTCTTCGGAAGCCAGTGCTATATTCTCAGAGATCGAGAGTATCAGCAGAAGCTGGACCCTAAAAGTGATGAAGGGATCTTTCTGGGTTATTCTACTAACAGCAGGGCATATCGTGTCTACAACAAGCGCACTGGAGTCGTCATGGAATCCATTAATGTGGTTGTTCAAGATGTTGTGCCAGAAGCACCTGAGACGCATGCTGCAGATGATGATGATACTCCATCTCTTCCAGACCAATTGGGAACCAATTGTCCCAACACAACTGTCATCTCTAACGCAGATCCCAATCTTCTGACTTCGACTGACAATCAGCCAGAAGAAGATAATAATCTGGATACAACGCCTCCTGATTCCCCACGTGTCCTTCATCCCTCAAGGGCCATCGAGAAGAATCATCCCATCAGCGAGGTGATTGGTGATCTAAATGAAGGCATCATTACTAGAGGTAAACAAGTAAATTTTTGAGATTTGGCTGGCTTTGCATGCTTCATATCTTCTATCGAACCCAAGAACGTCAAGGAAGCCATCAATGATGAATACTGGGTTGTTGCCATGCAAGAAGAACTTGGTGAATTTCAGCGCAATGATGTTTGGGACCTTGTTCCACGTCCTGATAATGTGAACGTTATTGGCACGAAGTGGATTTTCAAGAACAAATCTAATGAGCAAGGAAACATCACTAGAAACAAGGCAAGACTTGTGGCTCAAGGCTATACTCAGATTGAAGGAGTAGACTTTGATGAGACATTTGCCCCTGTTGCTAGTTTGGAAGCCATCCGACTTCTCTTAGCTCTTGCATGCCACCTGAAGTTCAAGTTGTTTCAGATGGACGTAAAGAGTGCTTTTCTCAACGGGGTGCTAAATGAAGAAGTTTATGTAGCTCAACCAAAGGGTTTCGAAGATCCTCATCACCCGGAATATGTGTATCACCTGAAGAAGGCTCTATATGGTCTTAAACAGCACCCAGGGCCTGTATGAGCGGCTTACAGAGTTCCTTGTCACTCATGGATATGTGCGAGGGGGAGTAGATAAGACGCTGTTTGTGAAGCACACAGGGTCAGACTTCATCATTGCTCAGATTTACGTGGATGATATTGTGTTCAGCTCTAGCAGACAGACGCTGGTGGACAAATTTGTTGAACAAATGAAAAGCGAATTCCAGATGAGCATGGTAGGAGAGATGAGTTACTTCCTAGGGTTACAAGTTAAACAGAAGGCAGATGGAATCTTTATCTCCCAAAGCAAGTATGCAAGGAACCTTATCAAGAAGTTTGATCTGGAGAAAGCAACTCATAAGAGAATCCCTGCTGCAACTCATGTGAAGGTCACAAAGGATGACGCTGGTACTAAGGTGGATCAAACCTTATACAGAAGCATGATTGGAAGTCTACTATACCTAACAGCCAGTAGACCTGACATTGCTCATGCGGTTGGTGTCTGTGCCAGATATCAAGCTAATCCCAAGGAGAGTCACCTGATGCTGGTCAAGAGAATTATCAGGTATGTGTGTGGAACAGCCGATTATGGTCTGTGGTACACCAAGGATACGAACGCATGTCTGGTTGGCTATTGTGATGCGGATTGGGCTGGGAACGCAGAGGATCGCAAAAGTACCTCTGGAGGATGCTTCTTTCTAGGGAATAATCTGGTCTCTTGGTTTAGTAAGAAGCAGAACAATATTTCGCTATCTACTGTTGAAGCAGAATATATAGCGGCTGGAAGCTGCTGTACCCAGATGTTATGGATGAAACAGATGCTAGAAGAATATGGCGTAAAACAGGGTTTGATGACCCTCTACTGTGACAACATGAGTGCCATCAACATATCTAAGAATCCGGTACAACATTCTAGAACAAAGCATATCGACATCAGGCATCATTATATTCGGGAGCTTGTAGAAAAGAAGATTCTCACCTTGACTCATGTATCAACTGAAAAGCAGCTAGCAGATATCTTCACAAAGGCTTTGGACAATCTTCAGTTTGAGACGCTTAGATCCTCACTAGGTCTGTGTGTCATTAACAACTAAGTTGTTCCGGTTCAAGGTGGTCAACCAGGCTCTCTAGTCTATACGTGTGAAAGGTTGACTTAAAAGTTGTTCGGACGGCCTGAGTTTCAGAGGCTCTTCGAGGTTTTTTCGTAATTTTTTCTATTTTTGTGGTGCCGTGGTCCTCCCTTGTCACTTTGTGGCAAAAAGGGGGAGTAAATTTGGAGTTTGAAAGCTCCTTAAGGAGTTTGAAAGCTCCTTAAAAGATTCGGTTGTGCTAGAGTGTTAGACATGTTTGGAGTTTGAAAGCTCCTTAAAAGATTCGTGTGTGCTTTTATTCTGTACGGAGTTTGAAATCTCCTCAAAGATTCAGTTGGTAGCTTAGTTAGTAGCATAGCTAGGGAGTTTGAAATCTTCTCAAAGATTCAACTGTATTAGTAGTACAGGTAGCTTCAAATAGGTAGTTTTGCCAAAAATGCCAAGGGGGAGATTGTTAGTTTATATGGCATGTAGTTTGGCAAAACTTAGTATAGTTGTTCTAGCTGTTGTTCAAGACTGGAAGAGACAACTGTCCTAGAACAAGTTGAAGCAGAAGAAGTGTTTCCTAAATCAGATTAGGAAACCTAGTCGACCGTTGGAAGATCAAGGCGGTTGCACATCAGTGGACAGAAGTTGGAAGTTTCCAAATTCAAATTTGGAAACTTGTCTAAGCCGTCCTAGCACAACTCTGACGCATCAGTGAATTTCCTAAATCATATTTGTCGAGTCAGGTGCTTATGGATTATTGGAAATATCCTTGGAGTCGGTTGCTTGCGCTTGAAGCTATCTTAGTCGAGAAGATAATCGAAGGTTGCTTAATCTAGATTGAAGATTCGAACGGAGGATTATCTACAAGAGATATGCGCAAGAGATTAGGAAAGATTTCCTAATGATAGAGGCGGTTTAGTTTAGGAATCCTTATTGTTTTAGGGTTTCGACCGCTCTATATAAGGAGTGCTAATACTCGGTTATTAGCAGCACTCACGGAGATACAATACACGCTCATACTCATTGAAGGGAGGAGGAGGCAAACGGCGGTGAATTAATCGTAACTGGTTATTCACGACGCACGTATACGGCTGGAGAACTAACCGTCACTGGTTACTCGAAAGCGCTAGGATTCAATTTGTGGTGGTGCTCAACAGATTGATCGAAGGACGAAGCTGAAGGCTCGCACTAAAGTTCTGTTACTGCGCATTCGGGAGAAGGCGCTGATTCTCACGGAGAATCATTCTGGTGGATACGGAGCGGGAGCAAAGATCTAGGGGGAGACCTAGATTGCAATTACTAGAGTGTCCGAGGCTCAGGTTGTTTAAGAGGGATTCTGTAAACGGTAAACCCTGTACTCGCAATACTCAATAATAGTGAATTGCTGTCCACCGGGCTAGAGAACGCCCCCAGACGTAGGCTCGTTAACGCCGAACTGGGTAACAACTTTGCGTGTCGTTTTTATTTCCGCACTACTTGTTTTAGCGCATAAGTTGTTTTAGGATTTGCTCTGAATCTCGACCAGAACAACATCTCATCTACCAGGGGAAGATTTTACTATAAATTGAATTTCACGAACTATGAACGCATCATCAGTGAAATGTTAATTGTAAGACAATGTTGTTTTTTGAATTGTGCACATTAACTAATATGCATGTAAAACGAACTTTAAAATACCAATCATGAACTAAAAAACCATGAACTATCAATATTCAAGGTGAATAAATTACAAATAGAGTTTCAAGAACATCGTCATCTCGTAGTTCAGTATCCCGTGTTTCACTCGGGAGTTGTGTGTAAGATAAAACTCAGTATATAACACAATCAATTGATCAAATTTATTCTTCACAGAGTTTTCGGACTTACACTTTTTTTCAATGGGTGTATCATAGAATGGAAGTAAAACTGAAGGTTCGTTTTGGGCAAAATCATTCCTCTTCGTTTCGTGGCAAAATCATTCCCCGTCCGAATCCTCGTTTTTTCTCTGATTTTCCTAGCCTCTAATATTTCATAAGTTAAAGACTTTATACCTGAATTTTTCGTCAATAATATAGAGTCAATCTTCCACTCTGTCCATCTACAATGCCTGCGGATTATGAACTATTCGTTAGGTTGCTTAGGGCAAAAAGTTATACTGGTCAAATAATAATAACACAACAAAAATTTACCAAAAAATGTTATAGGCCTGGTGTACAGCGAAGTTCGGTTTTTATCTCAGGTCTCTTTGCTTGTCCCAAATTGTGAATTATATAAGCACACCAGTTTAAGGTATGAACTTCGTCCATTCGTCAATAACATTCAGAATATGTTCGTTGCAGTGTTGGTTCATGTTACTTTATACCATGGTCGAGAAAAATAGCACGAAGAGATGCAACTTGAATAACGTATCCCCGAACTACATATCCCTCAACTTACGCACTATATCAATGCATTTGATATTTTGAGACATTAATCGGAAACTAAGTCGCCGAGTGCATGGCCATCAATTTGGACTCACGAGAACTACGCTGTCTAACTTCTATATTACGTCCGCTAGATGGTAGCCTCGTATTTCTTTTCACCTTTCTTGGTAGAATGGTGAAATTGTCTGTCGACGTTAAGACTGCATTTTTACGATCATATGCATCTACAGGCCAATACGCAATCTTGCTTGGGACTTTAATCAGTTTTATATTCGATATCCCTTCTAACCCATCGTTGCAACAATTATTTTTTGCTCCCCGTTAAAAATGCAACTGCAGTGGTCAATGGCTTTGACGTTGTTCTCATTTAAAAGCAATTGCTCTTGATCGGGCCACAAACTTTTTTTTTTTTTTTGCATATTTTCCTTTAGAAGGAACTAGCTATTTGTCTTTGTAATTTTTTTTATCACCTTTCAACTGATACATCATACATGTGCTCCCTCATCAGAATCCACAAAATTATCGTTGCTTTCTGTGGTTGTTGTGGTACCTTCTAATATAGAAGACTCTTTTCTGATCAACTGCAAACACACCAATCAAAATGCTTGCTCATGTTGGAAGTTTCGTCACCAAATACAGATAACCATAAAAAAATACAGTACATTGTTGCTTGGAAAGACGTTGAACTTGTTGACCAATTTTACTGCTCTTAAATAAAGGTGAGGATTCTCTTTCACCGCATGCGAATGGAACATACATTCAGTTTAGTTAAAAATAACATTGTTACTAATTTTACAAACTCTAACTAAAAAAGGTACATGACATGTATGCAAGGTCGTAAAAAACGCTAGATGCTAGTCGAGCGGAAAGAGTCTTCAAGGATTAATCGTGCCTAGGCGGGGAATAATCGATTTTGAATTTTTAATATTTTAAAATATATAATTATATATACATTAACTAATAAAAAAACTTATTCTTCCATATTCTCCAGAATGTAGACTTCTAATCAGTTCATGGCTTCATGCACATTGCAAAGAAATATGAACATTTAATCAAATCCAAATTATGAAAAATAAGAACCATGCAGCAGAAACAATACAAATTGAAGCATTGAAATCCAAATCCCTAGCTTCAATAAGTTAATTTTTAAAAATTAACAAATAAGCCCTTCAAGTTTGACTATTGACATCACTACAAATTTTTGGCAAATTTCCGTCACAACACAGTCGACAGTCAAAATGACGGAAAAAAACGCCAAATTTCCAACAACATTCCTTCACTACCAAACTTCCGCTGATATTCCAGCACAATACCGTCAATATTTTTCCGTCACACTTCCGTCATTGGTTCGGTAACGAAATTTTTAGCAAATCCGTCTACAGACAGTCATTTTTTCGTCAATATATTCCATCAAATTTCCGTTACTATTTCTTTGAGGAAACATTTTGAATATTTCCGTCGCTTATCCGTCCATTAACCGTCAACATCAATCCGTTACTATTCCGTCATGTGTCCGTTGCCAAAAATATGAGATGTTTCCTTCATTTTTCCGTCAGTGTTTCGTTACTGATTTACTTACCACTTATTTTGACCGTTGGTAATTTCAGTCACAAATCCGTCAATATTCAGTCAAAAATTGTTACCGTTTTTTGTCGTTGGTTTTTCGACGGAATGGTGACGGCATTCCGACTTAATTTTTGACACATATTACACACAAGTAACCTATATATATCTTGAGACGTTTAAATCATTCAAACCTCATTCAAACCTCATTCAAACCTCAACATACATCATTTAGATTGATAATCGTCAACATGTCTCCTTCATTTGATCGTGTTCATTTTGCTGTCAATCAACGTGACGTCGTACGTAGTGCTCATATTACACCTGTTGGAAGAAACGCGTAAGTAATTAATGATTGTACTGTTCATATTGATTGTTTTGATAAATTTAACCATTATGTGATCCCGATATTTGTAACAGTTTCTGGCCATTCGACGTTCATCGACGAATTGCACGAGAATGCATAACAAAATGCTGGGATGCAACTTGGACATCGTGGCGCATGATCCCAGAAACCGCTAAGGGAATTTGGTACGAGGAGTTTCTGGTATATAACGGTAACTCAAAATGTTTAAAATAAATCAATTTGTTGACAAGCAGTAATTGGTATTAAAAATGATTTGCTTGAACACTTGTAGAGTATTGCTACTTGGGATGCACAGTATGACAGTTGCATTCGGGGTAATTACATGAGAAGATGCAGAATGATCGTCACCGACGAAATGAGACTGCAAATGTCCAGGAGGGTTACACGGATTGGGTTTTAAACCAACTAGAAAAATGGCATAATTGTGAACGCCAGCGATGTTGACGGAATAAATTAGTGACAACTTTCAAATTCCATGAACTACCTACATTATTGATTTGCAACGGCTTACAATGTATTTCATAAATTTTATATTACATCCATATAATGTTTTCCAAATGAATTTGTACTGTTGGACATTGCCAACGAATTAAACGGCTGATGATACATGTTCGAAATAAAGACTTGTCAACTAGAAAAGAGTATAGTTATCGCTTAATAAAGAAGCTATCTATCAGGTATACTTAAACGGCGCTTACAAATGAAGCGTTGTTACATTCCATTACTATTCCGTTTATATTCCGTCAATTAAAATGACCGTTGTCTATTCCAAATATTTCCGTCGATAGTACATTATTTTTCCGTCACACGTTACAGAATATTGACTGAATTTTGACTGAAAACAAATTTCAGTTTTGCATATATAAGATAACTCTTTGCATCTTTCAACACACGCATTTTCAACATTTCAGCATTTGTTAGAACAAAAGTTTTGCAACATACTAGAGATGAGGTGCAAGATGATTCTGAAGAATTTCATGACTCTTGTCTTTCTGTCAAGAGTCATAAATTCTTTAGAATCTTCTTCATCCCATTTCCAGTATAAGTATCCAAATTTCCGTCACATTCTCGTCATTGTACCGTTACTTGTGGACAGCGCTTCATAGGAAAAGCGCCGTTTTAATGTCAAATAAGACAGCGCCTCATTATTTAAGCGATGTCTTATTTTCGAACCATGATTTTCGAAATTTTTTGCGGCAAGATTACTTTGTCGTTTATTATCAATTTATTTAAACATATAATCAATTTGCGTTACACAAATGATTTCAAATGTAATTTATTATATTAAAAATTTAACGAAAATAGACAGCGCTTAATACATACGCGCCGTATCAGGTCTACTTAAAACGGCGCTTAATATGAAGCGCCGTCGTAATTGCACTTATAAACGGCGCCTGACATATTAAGTGTTGTCGAAAGTTAGAATATAAATTGATAGTTTTGATTGTTACAAACAATCCCATGCACAATACCATTTCATTACTAAGCATTGATTTCCGATTACATTGCTCAATATTATCAACAAAAAACAAACAAATTAAATTGCCCAGCATTACATATACAAAACATTTGTATTCGTTTACGTCCGCATTCGTTGATACTGGACGTTGCCATGGTACAAAACTTTGGGACCAATATACAGCATATATATGACGTGTTTTACACTGGATTTTCTGATTGCCGCAAGAAATCTATCAATTCATTAGCAAAGTCGCACCTCAGATCATTCAGGACATGGTTACCATACGAGTCCTCTCCTGTTGGGAAACACTGGGAACAAAGCGCACAGTTATCAAATTTAACAATACGTAAACTAACGGTTGATGGTCTATTACTTATCGGGGCATATATTTACCTGTGTGATGTCGTCATGAAAAGATCCATTGGTTTGATTAACAAAATTCATTATGGCGCGGATATATTGCAACACATAGTAGCCACACACTTGAGTGTTATAGGGCTGTTTGGGGCACTGAAATAATAAATGAGAAGATAAAAATAAAGAAAACATATTATAGTAAAGGAATAAAAGAATTTGGTCTTCCCAGTTGTTATTTGTTAAGTCCATACCGTTACAGTCCTCCACTGTATCTCTGAATCAGCCGGGAGATTGAAGTATGTACGCATGCCCCTGTAACATTAATGTAATTAATATAAGTTGTAGGTCATGTAGTACTGGTAAGAAATAGTGGATTAGCATAGTAGTCGTTACATGTTGACGAAATTGATTGCATCATCCACCGGTGGTTTTGCCGTTGGATCAAGCCAAAGGACCAAGCGCTTCTCGGGGAATATGACAATTAACATCCAATGCCACCTAATAAAAATGGTTGAAATGTTATATTCCTATACAATGCATTGCATCGAAAACACAGAACACTAAGAAAAATATCAACTTACTTTTTGACATGGACGTATGGGAGGAAGTAGCAAAAATTATGAACGTAGTCTGGCATTTGCAATCTCTTCTTGAAGCAAACCACCCTCGTTTCGAGATCGACGGACGGAGTCATATGACTCGGTCTGAAGTAGCCAAACCTAATGCCCGGTGGGAGCTTTTCGTGTATAAATCTGTTGCCATTAGGATAATTACGAGAATAAAAAATTCGATGTGTGGAGAACAAATAATAATATTTACATAAATATTTACCCTATGTACACTTCAACTGCGGTTGCACTCAAAGCTTCCAATGAGGTGAACTGCACAATGTCAGATTTTTCCAGCTGGATATAACAATCTTCACCGAAAACTTCGCTAGCAATGTACACCGAATAGATAGTCGACGTGGCCATCATTTTCGCGTGTTCGTACAAAAACGGAAATTCATTGTCATTCCTTCCAGAGTTTCGTTGTCAAAACTGCTGCATTGGAGTTTTAAAAATCTGTAATCGTCATATCCCTGTGCGGAAAACAAAAAAACGATGAACCTATTCACATTGATATACTTATATGTGTTTCGTGTCAAATAACTGAATTTACTCATCGTCTACCTTTTCATCAATGTCTATCAGACATTTCAGCCATCCCACAAAATCACCCAGTGCATCTGATACTTTCTCCTTTAGCCCCAACTTTATTGGAAGCTCTGCCGATGGTTCAATGTCAATCTCTACAACTACCTTCACCATCTCATCAGGAAGCTCTTGACACTTGACGAAACGTCCTCGCATCACTCTGCCAAGTGCTACTAGTTTCCTGCCCTGATCCGAACCTCCTCCTTCCACGTTCAGCAGACATTTCTTCCCAACCTGAAATGGAAAAATTCAGACACAGTAACGAAGTAAATTGAATTTCCTTCATAATTTAAAAAGGGACTGAATATTACCTTGGGTATATTTCCAAATGGGTCATCATTGGAACCACTTTGAGGGATTTGAGGGCTATAAATCGTAAGCGCTTGCGAAGTGACATTGCACTGTGTGGTCGACGAAGAAGACTGCTTTCCAAATACTTTCTTCCAACCTAACAAAGACCCCACCCCCCGTGTTCGTCCAGGGTACTCGTCCTTTCCTATGGCCTCTGTTAATATGTCACGTCGACCATGACATATAAATTCTCCATCCCTCACTCGCTTCTCCAATTCATCCTGATACAGAAGTGAATGGACGTTCATCACAAACGGTTACATTTACGCAATGATTTCCTGTGATCAGAGAACTTACAATTTTGTCGGCAACCTCCCTCATATGGTCAGTCACGTACTCTTTATTAGTCCTTTGGTGCCCCCTCTTCCAAACCTCATGCCTTCCAACATCGATGACAGGGTCATCCCCTGGGGATATTAAACCCTGAGCCTCCATCTCCGATAATTTTTCAGCGACGATGTCCGCTTTTGCCTTTTTGTACCCGACCCTGGACATAGTATGCGGGTACTGGTTCGATTTCGCTCGCGCAATGTTTAACTCCCTAAGTTGTAGTGCCTCGGGAGTCAGACGTTGTTCCACAAAGGACTTCCATTGATCCATATCAATGAACGGATACATCTGTCGTGGGTCGTCTCCTTCTTTCGGACCAAAAATGTACTTATTTGCTAGCTCACTCTTAAATTCTCTCCATATTTTAGCCTCTCCCCGCATCTCTGTTTTCGTTAACACCTCTGTTAAGTCATTCTGAGGCACATCAAACATTTTCTGCATAATTAAATGAATGGTTAATACTTGCACAAAGTGTAAAGTTAACAATTAATCATTTTGCAATTAATAATTCGGACCAAAGTCTCTTCCCACACCAACTCCCTCTGTTCCGGGCGTGCTAACGTCCGTTTCTCATATGTAATTGGCATATGCTTTTTCGCATGTATCGAACGCACATACCTGCATGTATCGAACGCACATATTAACGTACAAAGAACACATTCTGCATTTAATATAATAACATACTGTATGATATTACCAATGTATTGTCTGAATACTTTCCCAACTTCACCGTCGATAGTTCCATCTGCTGCTATCGTGATCGGTTCCTTCGTGCCATCTTTATGCTTGTCAATTAAACTGGTCAGTAGGGTTGCACCCCTTTGTTTACGTTTCGATGTTTTATTACCTTTCGCTGATGAGGCTCCGTCGACACTACTTGCTGTGTTAACCATCGTCCTGCGAGTAAACAGCATAAGCATATGACGGCACTTTACAAGGTAAACCGAAACAGAGACGTATTTCACTCTTATACTTGGTTTGTAGAATCAGTTTCGCATTTTCATAGTTTCACAGTAGTGAACAATAATCATTTGTGCCAGAACTGAGTACCCTGACTAAATGAATACATCCATATGTAACCGTAACTACGAAATGGAAGACAAAAGTTACAGTAAAACAAATCTATGAGGAAACTACACCGTAATCTTCTGCAAAACAGAGACAATAAGCGCCGAAATAGGATGAGAACTAAACGAATTACCTGGCCGACAAATTTGAACCTCCGCGAGAGTGAAATCCGTACGGCGGGCGAAGAAGTCGGCATAAAAGGAAATTTACCAGTATGGTTAAAATATGTGTTGAAATGTAATTTTTAGGGTTCAAGCGGCATTTATACTTCAGTCGCCGTGTTCACTACACATATAACGGCGCCTTTAATATATATGCGCCAGTATAAGTAGGTTATTACGGCGCTTATATATCGAGGCGCCGTTGTCACCTACTTATAACGGCGTTCTGAAGAAAAGCGCCGTTTATAAATATTAAGGCAGCGCTTCTTTATAAGCGCCGTTTGTTTACATAAATCCAACGACGCTTATAAAGAAAGCGCCGTTGGTAAGTGTCACGGAAGAATAACTGACATACGATGGAATCAGATATCGTCCACCCTATAAGTAAACGCACTAGCTCTTGTCCTTATATTTTCATCCCAACAATTCGTATAATGAGTTCAAATTCTGCAGCCGACCGTTTGTTTGCGGAGATGTCTGACGAGGAATCAAGCGTTTATGAAGGATATGTTTGTTCCGCTCAAGATGGATTCTATCCATGTGATAATTGCTCGGAATGTTTAGGAGAGCATATTTTCAGTATGGAAAAATACAGATACGACGAAGAGAACAATAGACAGTGTTCGTCTTCAAATACAAATCCATGTGACGGTGACGAAGAAGTTGACCAGCCGTCACCACGTGGGTCACCTGGAAAGCAAGTACCAAAAACTCGTTGAATTTGCGAATTTAACGTTCCTCATCATCTGAACTCAATGTATCATAAACTCTGTTATATATTGATATGCAGCGTATCTAATGAAGTTAACTACCCTTTTCAGTTAGAAATGCGCGTTTGAATTTTTTTATAATGGGAAACGGCCTACATAGATTTGTAAGAATGAGAACGTATTCTGTAGCTGAACGTTTATTTGCTTCGTCGTCTGGAGATGAATTCGAATGCGGTTCTGAAGGACATATTTTCTCCGTTCAAGATTTTATATATCCTTGCGATACTGGCTCGGCTTGTCTAGGATTATATAGCCTCAGTTGATAAAAATACAGACACGACAAAGACAATAGTATATAAAGTACATCTTCAAAGCTAAACCAGTTTGAAAGTGAGCCCGAAGTTGATCTGTCATCACCCCGTTTGATTTTCTGAAAATCAATGACCGCACCCGCGTTGAATTTATGAAATTATCGTTACTTATCTTAATTAATCAGTAGTTTATTTTTTATGTTCAAAATATCTTTTGAAGTTAATTTTTTCCTGGGCAAGTTGTTACATTTTTAAATACACCTCAGTTAATGTTAATAAAGTTAACTTGAGTTTACACGTCGTCCAATATAAATAGGTGCATATATATATATATATATATTTATTTATTTATTATCATACAAAGCTGAATAAATTAAGTGTCAGAATGCTTGACGATACCACCCACATATATAAGGAAAGCAGACATGAGTATCTATGTATCAAAAAACTCTCCACGCGATGTGACGATCACTATTTTTTTTATATGATGTGACGATCATTATTGAGCGATGTCGGGTGACTTCATGAACCCCAGTTTTATTTTTTTTGTCGTATTCCGTACCAATTGTTGCCACCCCTATATATATATAACCATAACAAGATTGGATCAAAAATTGGTAATCATATTTTTTATTGGTAAAAATTGGTAAACACGTCTTTATTTTTTACGTCATCAGAATCAGAAATGTAACGTAAATTTCACGGAAAACGTTTCATCATTGTTCCGTTACTATTCCATCAATTCACTGCCTATGGAATAATGCTAGCATTAATATTTATCCGTTACATAAAAACGACTCTACTTCGACGTGTTTCTGTCACTTTGTGACGGAATAGAGCCTCAATGTTGACTGAACATGTATCGTATTTATTACCTTCTTATCCACCTAATCTTCAAAATGTGCTATAAATAGGGGCATTTGCAAACCCTAAACCTTCCTCCGTTTACAATCAAGTGTTCTAATTGTTCCCATTCCACCGTTTTTTTATGCTGTGACTTATTTTTTTTCAAAGATGTTTTTTTATTTGCATTACATGTCAGTCAACTGTATTATATATAGTGGTGTTTCATGATCAGCTCCAATCTGTTTTCCTTTGTATTATTCTGAATTTGTCGTTCATATTGAGAGACAAATTCTGAAGAAGACATATGAGAACAGATTGGAGCTGTCATGAACATACTGCATATAATGTAGTTGACTGACTTGTACAAGCAATCGGAGAAGATCTTTGAAAGAAAAAAGGTCACAGCATAAGGTATATAATGCGTCTACTTTCCGCCAATTTTTCGTCACCCATCTACTTATAACATCGCTTATAAAGCAACCGCTGTCTCAGTATATGATTCAAACGGCGCTTATAAAGAAAGCGCTGGAGCAGGGATACTTATAACATCGCTTATAAATGAAGCGCTGTCTCAGGTCAAAATTTCAACGTTGTTTAGAAAGAAAGCGCTGTATCAGAACACCATTTCAACAGAGCTTTAATAGAAAGCGCCATTTTTAGTTACATACAACGGCGCTTCATGTATATGCGCCGTATTTTTAGTGAATATATATACCGACAATAAATATTCAATTGCGAAACATCATCGTAATTCCGTCATTAAGTGAAGGAAATGTATCGCATTGTAGACGGAATACTGAACATAAACAGTTGAACCTTAATGTTTATTGTTAAGAATTCCAATCCGAAACTTAATGTTGCGAACGACGTATATAAATACTAAAAACTTGCAAAGACCACATCTATTAACACCATCTTTCTCGCTTACATTCAACTGTTCCAATTTTACTCAAATGGCTTCTTTGCAATTTTGCAGTAATTAAGGCCAAGCTCCTATTGTGACCGACCACTTGTGTGCTGATATTTGCTTCGACTCAGACACGACCTGAGGTACTCACATTTTAGTTTCCTTTGAAAGCTGATATTAGTATAAGCATGGCATATTTATATGAACTCCGGAGATGGATGTACGAAGCGGGTGCGTCATGTACCAATGATGTTTTCATCGGTGGGGTAAATAATTTTATTGAAATCGCCGTCGCAAAAGGTTTTCTTGCCAGCGACAACTCAATCCGCTGTCCATGTAAAAAATGCAAAAACAAGCGATTCATCAATGTAAGAATGATGGAGGCGCATTTGTACAAATACGGTTTCACACCAAATTACTACAATTGGACCTTACACGGGGAAGATCAGGCAGAAATGCAGTACGCAAATACATTCTCAATTGTACCAGAACCGACTACATTTTACCCCGTTATTGATACTGAAGAACAAATTTCGACTGACAAGGCCTTCCAAGAGATGGTTCCAGAAATTGGCACAACTGATGATATTCCCGAGTCGTCGAACTATATTGAACATCAAACAGAAAATTTCGAAGCAAACAGATTCTTCAATCTACTAAATTCATGTGGGGAACCATCTTACAGTGGTTGCACGACGGAGACGGAGCTTTCAATTAACATGAAAATGTTGGCAACGAAAGCTAATTACGAACGATCAGAAGGCGCATTTAACGCTGTTTGTGGAACGATGAAAAATCTGATTGGGGGAGAGAATAAGATCCCATCTTCATTCAAAGAGTCCAAAAAATTGGTATCGGATCTCGGAATGGGGTACCAAAGGATTGACGTTTGCGTGGGGGGTGTATGATTTCTTACGGTTGCGACGAAAGTTTAACAGTATGTCGTTTCTGCTCAGAACGAAGATCATCGTCCAAGATGCACAGAAAGTTCTTCATCGTACCAACGAAATGCGAGAAAGCAAATGTTTTACTTACCGATTATACCGCGTTTACAGGAACTTTTTTTATCTGAAAGTCTGGCAAAAGAAATGTACTGGCACGCTTTACCCAAAGCAGACGTGCATCGCATGGTACACCCCTCGGACGGAGAATCTTGGAAGCATTTTGATCGGTGTCATCCTCACTTTGCCTCGGATGCACGTAACGTAAGATTGGGATTATGCACAGATGGATTTAATCCATGGGGTATGTCCACTAAACAGTACTCCGTTTGGCCTGTCATGGTTACACCATACAACTTACCACCGTGGTTGTGCATGAAAACGAGATTCATTTGGTTGACTATACTAATCCCTGGCCCGTCTAGTCCAAAGAAGCGTTTGGACATATATCTAAGGCCTCTTATTGATGACTTGGTACATCTTTGGAATGTTGGGGTCGATACGTATGATGCTAATCGCAGACAGAGTTTTACGTTGAGGGCAGCTCTCATGTGGACTGTATCTGATTTCCCTGCCTATGCAATGTTGTCAGGCTGGTCAACTCAAGGAAAACTCGGCTGCCCCTACTGTATGAACGACACGAAGACATTCGTGTTGAAAAATGGAAGAAAAGTATCGTATTTTGGCTGCCATAGACGATTTTTATCAAAAAGTCATCCATATCGGGGTGATGCTAGGAATTTTTACAGAGATCGAACCGACTTTGATGGTCCAATTCAATTTCGATCTGGTCAAGCAGTTCATGACATGGTTAGGAATATTAAATATATATGGGAGCAGCATATGAATGAGGTTTGCGACGGATTCGGTGTGGAACACAACTGGACAAAGAAATCAATTTTTGGGGACTACCTTACTGGATGGACGTAAAGCTTAGACATAATCTAGACGTCATGCACATTGAAAAGAATGTCTTTGAGAATTTATTCAACACCATCATGGATGTAAAGGGGAAAACAAAAGATGACGGTGTGAAGTGTAGAAAGGATATCGGGTTATATTGTCGAAGACCGGAGTTGGAACTTCAAACACGCCGTGGGCGTTTGGTAGGGAATAAGGGTAAGTATCAGCTAACTAGAGAAGAACAGAGAAATGTACTTATTTGGGTAAAGTCTCTGAAGTTTCCTGATGGATTTTCGTCTAATTTGGGGAACAAAGTAGATCTGAGTGCACTAAAACTAGTTGGTTACAAGTCACACGACGCACACATATTTATAGAGCGACTCATGCCGATTTCTTTCATGGGGTTTTTACCAATTAAGATCTGGGAAGTTGTATCCGAGTTGTGTACATTTTTTCGAGATATATGTGCATCTTCCATTCACGTTGAGCGGATGGAACACTGACAGAACAATATATCGGTAACACTGTGTAAGCTGGAGTCCATATTTCCCCCCTCATTTTTCGACTCAATGGAACACCTGCCAATTCATTTGGCTGATGAGGTCCTACTTGGTGGACCAGTACACTATCGTTGGATGTATCCGTTTGAGCGTTTCATATACCGTCTTAAACAGTTGGGACATAAGGGAAACAGAGCTGAGGTGGAAGCTAGTATTGTTAACGCATACATACAGCTGGAGACTTCGTATTTGGGGTCCGACTACCTAGGTCCGGATTTAACAACAGCCGGCGTACGATACAAACGAAACGAAGTTGTTGCATCAGATTTCGAGGACCCGCAGATTTCTATTTTCAATTACCCAGGATTTGGTGGGAGCAAAAGTAAAAGGAGGGTATTAGACACCCGAGAATTTAACAAAACAACTCATTACATCTTTAGCAACACCCCTGAACTTGAACAATATTTGGAATTATTTGAGATCGGGTTAAGACAAAGACGCCCGTGACTTAATGATCAGCAAATATACGATGCCTTATTAACAAAATTCCCAGAATGGCTGAATTCCCATGTAAGTAGAATCAACGCAAATTTCGTTCCATTATGTAGGAAATTAAACTGTACCTGCACCTTCTAAACACCGCTTAATATTATGTTCAGGTTTGGGAGCTCGGAGAAACAATAGGACTACCACAATGGATTCACTACTTGTCCGCTGGATTCCAATCCGACGTTACATGTTCGGCGGCATACAAAGTGAACAACTACAAGTTTCACATTGAAAGCCATAGTGAAGGTAGGAACACGGTGAACAGTCATGTTTACGTGAAGGGAACAGAGGGTACACACTACTACGGGGTGATTGAAGAAATAATTCATATGAGATGTAGAAGCAACATCGCCTAAATGTTGTTTTGTTCAAGTGTCGTTGGTACGACCCGCAGTTTGTTAGGTCATACCCGTCTAACGGGGTTATCATCGTGAACACTCGTAGACCATACCCCCATTACGACCCTTACATTCTTGCCCAGCAAGCTGTGTAAGTTTACTATGTTAATTTCTGGGATTAGCAGGGCTTCGTAATCAGGGTTGGGTAGCCATTTGTCCTGTGAAACCAACAAACGCAATCGACATGGAGGTAGCAAATGTCTCGTTCCAAGATGAGGGTGAAATGGGAACTGAAATGTCTGTATTGGTCAACGACACTGGATCCGTAGGGAACCTCGCTGATGATGAGATGTATGAGTACGACACCGAAGAAGAAGACGGGAACGACGAGCACAAGCTGATAATCCAGATACCGAAGAAGAATCTGACGAATCCTCGCGAGTTTAAGTCTTTAAGTTTGATTATTCCTTATATTGTAAGTATGATCATTAACTCTTAAAGTATGATCAACATGTACATTTGGTTGACCATTCATTCTACTTTAAGCCTGATCATTAATTGACGCATTGAGCCATTGTGTCGTCTGATCATTCATTGTATTTTAATCAAGAACCCAAGGATTAGTGTAGGCCAAAAATTCAAATTTTGGTGTTGTAGATGTATTGAGTTTTAATCCCCCTTTTATAATCACTTGTGAATCCAACTTTTTGACAGCAAGCAATGTGGGATATTAGCATATTAAAATTTCAAAATCTAAAAAAAAATTGGATATTAGTATATTAGAATTGCAAAATAAACAAAAAATAGGTGGTATGTTAAAATTCTATATAAATGTATGGTTTACTCAGAAACGTCGCTTAATGCATATGCGCTGTTTAACGGAACTCAGAAACGGCGCTTCTTAAATATGCGCTGTTTAACGGGACTCAAAAACGGCGCTTCTTAAATAAACGTTGTTTAACTGAACTCAGAAACGGTGCTTCTTTAATAAACGATGTCATATTGTAATAAAAACACAGTGCCTTTATGAGAAGCGATGTTATAATGGGACATATAGAATAGCGCTTATTTTGTAAGCGCCGTTTAAAAACATTAAACTACAGCGCTTATATAAAAAAGCGCAGTAATACGTACCGAAGACAGCGCGTATAAAGAAAAGCGTCGTGGTATCCATATCTAAAAAACCCCGCAGTATTCGCCCGCGTAGACAAGTTAAATAATTTTGTTAAAAAAGACTAAATACATTTTGTTTGAACCAAGTGAATTGAAATTACATGTGCAGTTGAAAACCCTCATTGTCCGTCTTAGAACACAATCGTCCGCCGTCCACCGTAAGCCGCCGAGTTCGACATCCGACATCCGCCGTAAGCAACTTTAATAGCCTAGGTATGAAAAAGTAAACGTCTTCGTGATTCTATTGTTCGTCCATCTACTGTGCGCTTCAGTTCGGTTCAGTTCAGTCTGTCTCCTGTGCCCTTCGGTTGAGTTCGTGATTCTATTGTTCGGCTGCGTTTGTTAGTTTGTTCGAATCCAATTTGATAAAATTAAAGGTGTTTCAAATGTTATGTGCGTGTGTCCGATACTGGACACCAAATTTGTTTGTGCGGCTTGTCTTCGTGTATGCCTGATAGAATTTCTGTACAAAAATGGTCCAAACTGGTCGGCTGACAAATTGTGTTTATGGCCTATGTGTTAGCTGTACTTGTTGTCATATTCGGACCTTGTTGCAATCATAAGCGATTGTTATCATATTCTGATAGAATGCATGCAGCTCATTGTCAGTTGGTTACAATTTGGGTTCATGTATAAAATTTGTCTTACAGATACTCGAATACTTGCTGTTTGTCGTGAATATGTGGATACAAGAACGATGTATATTTGTTTGCTTGCCAACATTTTTTTCTTTTTTTTGGGGATGAAAATACTAAATTAAAATTTGTTGCAGGGTAAATGGCACCACTCAAGCGAAATGTACAACATGGTAAAAGGAATACCGTGGTAGTAGAGGGGGTTCATCACAAACGCGGCTAACTGACATACGCCGACCAAGACAGTTGAGTCAGGACATGCAACACCAGGCATCAGCTGGGGACAACAGCCAAAATCGAGATGCGTACAGACCTGTACAGGAACATACCCCTGCGAGACAAGGGGGTGAGGATCCGAGTCAACGTACAACACCGTCAACCGAGGACAGACGTCCAAGTCTATACCTTTACAGGCCTTCTATGCATGTAGCGGACCATACTGTGGAACCTATGGATGAAGAAAACTTACCCGATGTGAATGACTACGATTTTGAGGACCTGCTGAATATGGTGCCGCCAAACATGCCGGTGAACATGGAGGTTGACGATGATGCCGATGATATGGCCTCACATGATGACGATCATGATGACGGAATTCGGCCAGAGTTTGTTAGAGGAGGAACTTCGACCGGTGGCGGACCTAGTGAGGAGACGCCGTTGGGTTCAATGCCACATGATATTCGGCCATGGATCACTCCAGTTGGGGATGACAAGTGAGTACTTTTATTGTACATAAATTTGTGCAATTTGTTTATACTAACCATATTACAAATGTTAGGCCCGCCGTTATTTTCAGCTTTGACCCCCCTGCGGCTGTTAACAAAATCGGGCTTCAATGTATTGGACCTGGCTTTAAGGTTGGTTGGACGACCGTGGAGACGTGTGATCCACAAGCTCCGATGAAGTGGTTTCGACACTTCCAGGTAAAATGTAGTAAAATTGTATTTGTAGCGTTATTTTTTGGGTAATTTTGTTTTCGATTACATAATTTTGTGATTCTATTACATTGTTCGTAACACAACTATGTAATGTATATGTAGAGCTTGTACCGGTGGGATCCGATCCACACCGACCAAATTGAGGCCAACTTTAGGAAGAAGGCGGCTAAGGTTCTACAAGATGCGTGGAGAGGTCTGCGAACCGGGAAAACCAAAGGCCCGAAATGGTTGACCAAAGATCACATAGATGCGGGAAGAGCTAGATTTAATACGGACCCATCATTCATAGCTCGCAGTGAAAAGAACAAGCAAACTTATGCTGCCAACCTTGCCAGAAACGGCCCGAGATTGCACACATTTGGGTCTAGACCGGCACACTTTCACATTGCGAAGCTGGTAATACATACTATTCTAAAATAATTGAAACACTTAAATTTTGCACAACATAATTATCATTTAATTTGCAGGAAAAGGGAAATGAAAGACAAGTGTTGCTAACTGATCTGTTTGACAAGAAATACAAGCAGAAGGATGGGACGTATTTGATAGCCGACTGGGAGAACAAAAGGGTACACTTACTAAATTATGTTTGTTTATTACATTCGTTTATCTTATATCAGTGTTGACAACTAATATGTTTCTTATTGTATTTTTTTATAACATATATTTGGGACTGGATCACAATTATTTTTGTTTCATTAGTACAAATGTGCAGAAACAGCTTGCTGATGCTGAAGCTCTGGTCCTGAAGGATCACGTTGGAAATGAAAGGGTACCGGATGAAAAGCTGGTAGAGGCCGCTGCAACTGTCATGGGAGTTCACCCAAGGTCAGGGATACCGTATCTGTATGGTCCTACAGCAACATTAGTGTCAAACAAGTTCTCTTCAACGGGCAGCCATTCGTGTGCCAGCTCGCAAGGAGCCAATCATCGAACGATTACACTCAGGAGCTTGTGCCGCGTTTAGAGCGCATAGAATCCCGACAAGAGACTGATTTGAGGAGCGTGCAACTACAACAGCAGTCCCTGAGGGAGAGCATGGACCAAATGATGCAAATGCAAGCTGTTATGATGAGGATGCGCAGTACTCCTGGATAGCAACCGCCCTCCAGTCGAAGCTCGGATGGAAACAACCATGACCATCAGGAATCGAATGAAGATAACCGCAGAAATTAGACATTTTAATTTTGTTTGATTCCAATTCTTGATATATTTTTCATTCGGTATTCTTTGATAATATGGTAATTTCGAATTTTAATTAAATAATAAAATTTAATAGTTATTTCATTAAATAGCTATTACATTTTTATTAAATAATAGAATTTCATTTAATTAAAATAATAAATATTAAAATATTTTTCACTCGTTATTTTATTAAATAACATTTAACAAATTAAAATAATAAATTCAAAAATGGTATGTAGACGGAAATGACGGAGTGTAGATGGATTATTGCCGATAATGTATATATTGACGGAATTATGCCTGCACAATAACAGAAATACAAGCATTGAAATAGTAACGCAGATGTGACGGAAATGTAGAAAACGGAACTACGATGGAGCAATGACGGAAAATAAAGATGACAAAGTGTAGAAGGATATTTGACGAAAACATAAATTTGCGGAATTATGCCAGAACAATGACAGAAATATGAGTATCGTAATATAGACGAACAATTAACGGAATAGTTATTGATGGATTAATTACGAGTAATGACGGAATATCATATTGATGGAATATAGACAGAATTTGGACGGAAAATAAAGATAACGAAGTGTAGAAGGATATTTGACGATAACATAATTTGGCGGAATTATGCCGAAACAATGACGGAAATATGAGTATCGTAATATAGACGAACGATTAACGGAATAGTTAGTGATGGAGTAATGACGGAGTACTGACGGAATATCAGGTTGCCGGAGATGCGTTGGGATAAGGACGGACCATTTAGAAACGGAAATACGTTGGAATGTAGACGGAAAATAAATTGACGAAAAGTAGACGATATTTTGCCGTAGATGTTCAATGGTCGACTGTCGGATTGATGACGGAATTATACATGTCAGATTGATGACGGAAAATCAACTGCACGTTGTTGGAATAACACGACGAAATGTCGACGGAAAATTTTTACCGTCGGGAAAATTTCCGACGTCATCGTTTTTGAAGGAAAGTTGACAGAAAATTCACGTTTTTTTGTCAACTTTCCGTGTTCTTTCCGGCTAATTCTTGAAGACGGTAATTTTGGAAAAATTAGTAGTGCATGTATGACGGATGCACAGTCGTCGTGTGCAAAAGTCAAGAATATATTTATAAGTCCGCTACTCGCGACTTCACTACTGGATAGCAAGTGGTAAGTAGGGGTCGAACCCAATGGAATTAGGGGGATAGTTGTTCTTTGAGGAATGTACTGAAAGGGAGCGTGATTTTAGGTGGATTGAGGTTTTAGCGATGAAAAGTGAGTGGTTGGTTGTTGGTTTTAGTTTTAGTACAGAAAAGTAAGTGGGTTCGTCGTGATTTTAGTGCAGAAAGTAAAGTACTGAAAGTAATTGCTTGAAAAAGAAGACTTACAGAGAGTGTGTTGCTTGAAGGGCAAGTCTTGCGAAAAGTAAGCAGTTGATATTTAGACTGAATGTAAAGTGCAGGTGATGTTTTAAGTTAAGGAAAGTATTCGGTTTTAGGGGCCTTGTATCATAGTCTGTTTATCATTGACCTCTAATGATCATACTAAGTATTCAAAAGTGTATCAAGGCCATTCCAAGCACTTGATTTGCCACACTGTCTAGTCCATTCCAAGACATAGAGCACTTGTTCTATTTAGACTAACACCCCATTCCAAGGTATATTAGCCTTGTGTGCATCCATTTGATCAATCATTCCCGATCAACCAAATGGTGTTTTAAAGAGGTCAAACTTGTCAGATAAGCTTTGCCATTCCAAGCATCCACTTAGCCGAGTATGTTTACGAACCCCACGGAAGAGTTTTGCCATTCCAAGCATCCACTCAATCTTGGAAGTTCTAACCTAATATGTGGCACATAGAACAAGTTTTGAACACATAGAGGCATTAAGAGTAGGGCCTAAAACATTTTATGATACAAGTACACCCCTTCAACCGAATGAAGGGTTTAGCTACGAATATCCATAGAGGTGGATATCATAGCTAAGTACTTGAAGGTTTTCGAAAGACAGTAAAGTAAAGGGAGAATACTCAAGAACCAACAGGAGTAAACTCAAGAACAACTAGAATACTCAAGAACCAACAGGAGTATTATAGATTTAAAACAAGTGTTTACAAGAGTAGTGCCCAAAATCTAGAGAGAAGCTAGAGCTTTGTGATGGATGATGTTTTGAAATGAGGATTTTGGGATGATTTACAAAGGGAAGGGATGAGCTCTATTTATAGCCAAGGGAAGGATCTAGATCACAACACATGGCACAAAATGGGAGGAGAAGCTCTCAAAGCCGCCGGCCCATGTGGCTTTTCTCCCCAAAGCCGCCGGTGGTGAGTCACCAAGGAGGAAGAGCCGCCGGCTAGGTGGAGGAGAGAAGAGAGTTTGTGTGATTTTGTGACTTTTTCCAAAAGCCATCGGGTCCTTTCAGCTCCGGACTGACTATGGTTGCTCTTCGGTTGGACTTGTTTTGAGTGATTCCATGTCAGGTTCATGAGATTTGTATAGTCGGAGTCTGGTCGTGACTTGGAATGACTCGTAATTCATTTTCAGCTTAAAAACTCCTCCTTAGCATGTATTCTCTTTAGACTTCAAAATACCCTGTAGATAAATATCGGAACTAACAAGCAAAAGTTAAATAGACAAAGAGTCTAATTTGGTGGGTTTAACTGTGTTTATGATTCATACAATTATGGTCCATCAATGTAGTTGACCATTTCGCCTAGAACCCGATTTAGACCGTCCAGAAACCGATTACACCGCTCAGGGTCCGCCTAGACCGCCCAGGCTGCGCCTAATATCATCCATCCACCTAATTGGACCGTTTCGATAAAAATAGAACGGGTACTAGAAAATTGTCGCCTAGGTGGTCATTTTCTGAAACACTGCATGTATGAGATGCCGACACTCGGTTGATGCCGAGGTAATCTCAATTTTTTTCTTCGATCTTGTCCTCTGTCTGCGTATGTACTTCATCTACAACGCCCTTAGACTGGTATGTCTTTCTTAAAGGTTTTGATATGCAAAAAATTATCATGAACTATAGACAACATTTGACGAATTATGCAGATGAATTCTTGGATCTCCGTATCATGGGTAGTGGTCTAGCGGTCACAGTCTTGGTCGAATGACCAGGAGGTCGACGGTTCGAACTCCCTCGGATACACCGGCATGAGTTTAGGCTTGTCCATTCCTTGCTTATAACAGTGAAATTTATTTATATATAAAAAAAATCTTGGATCTCTCTCTGAATGGTTTGTCTAACCACCCATGATGACAAATTATAAGCCACCTTTATCAAACTAATACAACACCAACACACAAACGCATAACAACGCTGAATTATATGGTACTTTTCACGAACTAAGCAAGGTCTTCACTCAACTATCGTCTTATAGCCAAAAATAAAGTAGTGTCTTCAGCGTGTTCACAAACTCAAACAGCAACATACCCACACACAACTTAATACATTGTGTCTGAATGCAAGTGAATAGTGAAGCAAACCTTACCGGCTCTCGCTTCAGCATTGTTCGTCGACATATCCATCAAATCCTCAAAATGGTTCTTCGTCGAATCGCCCAGAGTATAATGTTCGACTTTGCCATGTATCGTGTGTTAGATTTCATTGAATCCAGCTCAAATATTCGTCTTTACAAATCATTTGAGTACTGCATGAGTTGGGTAAACATTCGGTGATTCTGGTGTTATGTTGTCATTTTTACGCTTAATTAGTTGATAATCATGAAATAAATGATATAAATTGGACTTATATTTAATTTCCCTAATAAATAGGAGCCCTAGGATTATTGAGATCAATAGTTACTATTAGTTCATAATTATTATGATAATTTGGGTTTGCACTCATCGCTCGTTCCGTTATGTACATAAATATTTTATGTCATGCAGTAGAGTAGGGTTCACGTACAAACCCCAATTCTAGTGCAAACTAAAAACTAGTGCTAATCGTTGATTTCAGTTATCCAACGACTCCTCTTAATTAGGAAATTTATAAGTCATCTAATTTTATCTGATTTATTGTATGTTTATAGACGAGAACGAACCAAGGGTAAACTTGACCATAATACAACAAATTTCAAAATCTAAATCCCATGATCTTCGCTTGGATATTGCAGTATCCAAACAGAGTTGGAAAGATGAATATTTGACATAGAATTGGGAAATCAAATACAAGATAATCATCGAGTTTCAAGAAATTGTTTTGGGCGATTCGACGCAAAATAGATCAAGATTTTAGAGGATATGTCGATGATATTGATTTGGGCGATTCAACGCCTGATTTCTCAAACGAATTATAAATTAGATATGATGAACTATAACTCACCAAACCAGTTTGAGTGAGCATCTGTATTAGAGAACCTACTATCTATAATTCACCAAACCAGTTTGAGTGAGCTTCTAGAGTTTATCAAGTTAGTTAGTCAAAAGTCCCATTAAAAAAAAGTTAGTTAGTCAAAAATTGTGTGTAGTCCTGATTTCTTTGACAAATTATAAAGTAAATATGAGGAACTAAACAAAATGGTATTGCACATCGGCAACATATAAATGATTTTCTGACACATTTATGAGATAAGGAGAATCAAAACCGCTTTGATTTTCTAGCGACCAATTAAGAAACTGTATATCTATAATGGGTGAAACTAAATCCATTAAAATATGTATTAAGGATGTTGTAAGAGAATTAATTTCCAATTTAGCCTAAATCCAAATTTGATTTCCTCATCTGGTCAATTTCCAATTTAGTTTTCCAAAATGGCCACATTTCCTTAGGCGCCGTTGCCAACCGCGCTTTAATCCTAGTGTCGTTTTTATTCAATATAATGCTGAATCATGGGATTATGTGGCAATTTTTTAGGTGCTGTTAGATATTTTCTCCCCGATTTTCTCTCACTCTCACGATTACCTGAAGAGAAAAAAATCTCAACTTAGGCACTATTAAAAAATTGCCACATAAGCGCATGACTCAGCATTATATCGAGTAAAATCGACACTAGAATTAAAGCGATGTTGACAACGGCGCTTTATTTCTTAGGCGCCGAGAATATGATCATTTTGGAAAACAAATTTGGAAATTGACCACATGAAGAAATCAACTTTGGATTTAGGCTAAATTGGAAATTTTTTCGTTGTAAGACAGATCTGTTTCTAATCTAATTAAGAATTATATTTTAAATTGATTTGATTTCTCTGAATCCCAACCGTTCAAATGATAAAATTAAAGGTTGTGATTTGTTTATATTATTTACAAATAACATAGTTTTCCAAACTTGAGGTTATTTTCTTGGTTAAATTACAAAAACATTACCTGCACTACCACCTGATTTCAAATTAGGTACCTGCCTTTTTCAATTTTCAATTCAGTGATTTTTATATCAATTCGCACATGTTTCAATCCTATTGATCATATCTCCAACCATGATAAAATAAAGTTGACCACATTTGTAACTATAAAAGCAAATTCATAAGTTTTCGACCTTAGTTCCTCAAAACACATCCAATTCGTAAACAAAATGTATGCAAGTTGATGCAAAACTCACTAAATTAAAATTTTAAAACGTTCGGTACCCAATTGAAGTCAGCCGATAGTGCAGGCAATGTTTTTGTAATTAACCATATTTTCTATTAAGAGAAAGGATCGGGTACAAAGCCCAAATTACTGTACAAAATACAAAATCATCTCAACCCTTCATTTTATTATTTGGATGACCAGGATTAATTGAGTATAAATTTGTTTAAATTCAAATTTTAATGTGAACAGGGACAAATATGGTATACCATTAACATATTATTGTTTCATTGACCAAATCAAAACCCGACACCTGTCCTTCTCTTTCCTTTCACGCCTGCTCAAAATCCTACTCTCAGTTTTTCCAGATTCGTGAACGACATGGATGAAGTTGAATGCGCTGGTTTGTCGCGCACGAAACGGACTTCTTCGCCAGTCTCCAACTGTAGTTTCTTGTGTGACCGGAGCTCTGTAACTGCAGCGAGCAGTGAGTACTGGCCTCGTTCGGGCTATGAATGCCGGTACTCTGATTTCGACGAGTAACTCTTGCTCCTCCTTGGCGTACAAATTTCCTAGTTGAATAGAGTCAGATCCGAGAAAGGCTGGTCGGAAATTGTTATAGTAGACGGCTGTGATGGCAGGTCCATTGATGTCTAGTTTTAGCTTGATTTGTAAGTCCTGAACAACGACGCTAAGCAGAGCACCCAGGGATTTATCAAAGGCATCGTGACTGTCTCCGGCCATCTTTCCGTAGCCATTGCTAGGGTTTACGTTTCAGATTTAGGATTCAAAAAATTGAACCAAAATCTGGATTCAAAAATACTCCTACAAGCTGTGGAGGAAAAACATGGACAAATTCTTAACGAATTATAGTCCAATTTTGACGAATTATGTCATAGTTCGTCAAAAGTGGACTATAATTCGTCAAGAATTCTGACGAGTTGTAGTACACTTCGATGAATAATACTATAATTCGTCAAATGTAAACTAAAATTCGTCCAGAATTCGGTAGTATCATTGTAAAATTAGTCATGTCATTTTATAATTCATCATAACCATTATATAGTTCGTCATGCCCATTTTCGAATTATTCTTTTCAAAAACTATCGATTGCATTTTGGGTTGAGTTCCATTGATGTCGAAGATGATCCAGAGTGTGAACAACTGAGTTCGACTAAGTTTTAATCCTTCAATTTGATCGATTAATGCTAAAAAAAATCGGAGCTTTTCTGGAGGTTAGGGTTTCACAGGGTAAATAATGAACAGTACTGAATAATAATGAGAGAGAAAAGAAAGAAAAAAACATGTCTATTTTACCCGTAATGAACTTATTAATAAAGATTGAAATAAATTAATTATGTTTATCCATAATTAATAGAACCTTGCATTTAATTGATGAAGAGTCTCAATTACTTATATAAAAAAACCTACCTGCACATATCAAATCAAATATAAAAAAACCTACCTGGGGTTCATTTCAGCTTACACCTCCAAAATGTTAAAGCTCTCGTCCAAGAATTATGTTAAGCTCCTCCGATGGCGTCGCCAAGGACTACATTACACTCCGTCTCTCCAATCCTCATCGCACGATGATATTTACGACCCACCTTTTTCACCGCTTCAAACAACCTCGAACACCAATCCGATCCAGAAAACCAAACCCGAGCCTAACAAAAAAACACCACAACTCCCACTCACATCTGAACTCCCTTTCGATTTCAGACATTCCTACTCCGAATCAAATCCGTCCGTTGATCCAATTGGGTACCGGGAAACTCCAAAGTTCTCTCCTTTCGGCCCTGGCCGCCTAGACCGGAAGTGGACTGGCACGTATGCTGCTGCTGCAAACCAACACATTGATAAGAGGAAAGTGGAGGAGGAAAGGGAGGCTGTGTTGGGAGATCCGCTTTCTGAAGAGGAAGTGGCGGAGCTCGTTGAACGGTATCGGCATAATGATTGCGGCCGCCAAATTAATCTAGGTATCTCTTTTTTATTGCTTCCATGTATTTGTGACACTTGCTTTTTAGATTGTTGGAGAGTTTTAGGTATCTATGTGAATGATGTACATTGGGATTGAAAATTCCACAAGATGTATCATACAGTTTAGGGCTTGAGCTAGTTATAGATAACGATGTTAGCAACATATGCAGTTGCAATCGAGATGTCTTTTGAATGCATCTATGTTTTAGGTAAATTTAGAATCTAGTGCTGAACTTGGTTCTTTTTTTCGCCTTATGTTATGAATGTTTAAAGTTGAATGCAATGTGAGCAGAGTGTGGTTTTTCTTTCTTTCAATGAAAGGGAAAAGAAAATAATGTGTGACAGGGAAGGAGGGAGTGACTCACAACATGTTGGATGACATACATAATCATTGGAAGAGGGCGGAAGCAGTAAGGATCAAATGCTTGGGACCCCCAACTCTTGACATGGATAATGTGTGCTTCCATCTTGAGGTTTGTGTTGTGTATCTATTTAATTGAAGTTCTTAATGCCCCCACTTTTGTAAATTTTGATGCAAACAACTCTATGATTTTCATTATTCTCTCTTTCTCTCATGCATTGTCTGCAATATTTATTTTGTTATAATTTTTTTTACTGTTGCCTTGAGTGCAGAAGCGTGTAGTGCATCTGTATGGACATTTTGTGGCCTAGTGTTGCCTTTTTGGTGTCTGTGTGTATGGTTGTATGAGTAAATGTTGTCAAATAAAGCATAATAAGAGAGTCATTACAATGAGTTTTATTATTGTAAACCGCTTTGTTTAGCATCTTTTTTCCTATAAATAAATTGAAACCGTAGAAAAGAAATTTGACACAATTCATTAATTTACACTTGAAGATAACTAGCAAACCTTGCCTTTTTACGGGTATCTGGGGAAGAAGGCGTGTCATTGTGTGCACATAACACGTAGACTCACAGAATGGATAAAGAGATTGTCACGCTTTGACTGGTTGACGACTGCGCATCCGCATTACTTGATGAAAACTTTTGTTCTCTAAGATGGATCATCAGTTTTGTGTACCCAGTCTTGTTATCGTACGGGCTATTTAGGCCAAGATATATATTGTATTGGGGGGAATTATTTACTCAAGCTCCGTATTGAATGAATAAATTGAAATTTGTTTGGGAAAATTCCCTTAATAACTTACTAGGTCAAGTACTTGTTTTTGCTGCGCGGCAGTTTCTCGTATAATATGCATCTCTCTCTAACTCTTGCCCTAAAAAATACTCCCTTGTACATTACCTGTCTTTATTATTATTACGGAACCGCTGTATTATTACACATATTTTGATATTTCTTTATGGCCTGATGTAGGAAAAATCAGGTGGAAAGGTTATATACAGGCATATCAATATAATTCTTCTATACCGTGGTCGACACTACAATCCGAAAAGCAGGCCAGTTATCCCCCTGATGCTATGGAAACCACATGCACCTATATATCCAAAGCTTGTGAACAATGTTGTAGAAGGTCTAACGTTCGAAGAAACAAAAGATTTGAGAAACAAAGGGTTGAATTCCATACCCTTAATCAGATTGAGTAAGTAGAACCGCATTCAGAGTTGTCATGTTATTTATTTGGTAATTAGTTATGTGTATCTGGATCAGGCGTTTGGATTACAACATACTTCCTTCTATTTAGTTACCTTAAATGTTAAAATGTGCAGCAAGGAATGGTGTTTATGTAACTGTAGTAAATAGAGTAAGGGAGGAATTTAAAAGTGAAGAAGTCGTGAGGCTAGACTGCACACATGTTGGTACCAATGATTGCAAAAGAATAGGGGTGAAGCTAAGGGTAATGTAATTCTGTATTGTCTTATTTATATTTGGTTGTACGAAATATCCCGGTATCTGTCTTCCAATTTCAACATCTTGTATCTGTTTCCTTCTTAATGCAGGACTTGGTACCATGTGTACCCCTCTTGTTCAAGAGCGAGCAAATCATACTTTGGCGAGGAAAGAAAGGCCAGAACAGGTAGCAGACACGTCAACTGCGGGTGTAGCCGTCTAGCCGACACCAAAATTTTGTGAAGTTGTGACGGTGGAATGCACACATGTGAGGTAAAAATGGAAAGTGGAAGCTATGAGTGATCTGATTCTTGCTTTATCTTCTATGTCTTTTTATCGAAACTTCTAGTAAAACCCAGCGTCTTGGTAACTGTTTTGTTTCTTTATTCAGGACTTGGTTTGTTTTGTACCCATCTTGTTCAAGAGTGACTAAATCATTTGTTGGGAAAGAAATACACATGGTATGTACTATGTAGCTGAATGTATGTGGGTCCCTCACATTTACTGGACCAGACAACATCGTCCAAAATTTTTACAGAGCTAAAGTGAATCTCAGCTAACCATTGGACTAATCATCAAAGATTTGTTGGAAAAAAAGCTTCGTCAACATCTGGTCACATTGTTTCTGCACACGTGCAACAAAAGAAGGTTAGTTAAAAGTGCATGTTCCAATATGTTCGTCAACATCCGCTCACATTATTTCTAAATCCTGTTTATGTACGAGTCTTTAGAATTTGTTCTTGAATATTTGGTTCGTTTGTTTTATTTATTGAAGTTTTGAAAGTTGATGTGGAACTTGCTTCCTATGGGCATTGTCCGGGGGTATGAAAAGAGATGCAGGCTCGGGAGAGACATGAAGGTAGAGAGGATGTGTATTGAAATGCAAATACAGGATTAGACTTTTCGAATCCCCTCCATCATGTTCCCTGTTTTTGCCATTGAATTACAAAATACCAACTGTTTTATGGACAAATAAAAGATTTATGGCAGCCTTGGGACTGCAGCAAAATGATATCACTGATTCGTCATAGAGCAACTGATGAGCACTAGTCGTGATCGTGCAAATCAAAGATAAATTTGTAGTGTCCACTATCTTGAACTCACTAGTAAACTAGTAAAGTAGCAAGTAGGAGTCGAATCCAAGGGAAGTATATCAAATACTCGTTGTTCTTTGTACCAAATGTAAAGGAAAGTAAATACAAGTTTTGGGGTTTTGAAAGTGGTTTTGTAAAGTAAAATTAAAAGTAAATGCAAAGGGATTGTGATTGATAGAATAGAATTCGGTCTAGGGGCTTTTGTTATAGCTCAACTCATCCTTGGGCCAGACACTTGTTTTGCAGAAGTAGCTGAAGCCCTCATGCTGTATCCCCAATATCTCAGCCAGCTCAGTACTTGACAACGTGAATTCCTTCCCCCTGAAATTCACAGCCAATGATGGTACTGGTCCATCAGTCAACTTCAGATCTTTGTAGAAATCTTCCACAGCTTCAGGACATACGAAGTCCTTTGTCTCGCATAGGGTTTCCCAACCTTGTGCCTTCAATAGGTCAAGGACCTCTGTTAACCCTTCCTTATTCAGAAACTCCTCTGAACATTCCATCTCCATTAAAATTTGTTTGCCAGAATTTGATTTCTTTGATCTCTTTACTACGCTTTTGGGAACAGTTTCTTCTTGGACCTCTAGCTTCCTCTTTCCAGCCCCCCTTGTTGGTAGTATTCTCAGAGGTAACTCCTTCTTCTTCCTCTTGGAGACTCTTGGAGCTGATTGAATTATCTCACAGTCCACGTCCTCAGCTTCGTCAGTTCTGTTAAACTCGGCAATCTTGCCCATCTCCACCAGATCCTCCAGTAATTGATTTGCAGCAGACATCTCTGTTCCTACTGATGACACATCAGCCATAGGATTTTCTTCCTCTGAACACCCAAACCAGTAATCTGTGTTTTTGGAATCTGCAACCCTTTCTGGGTTCTTCACAGGTACAACATCAACAAATACTTCCTCTTCTTCTCCTTCCACAAAGCCACTATCACATGCACAGTCTCCGTCTTTCACCTCTTCTAGTACATTAACAGTTTCTATGGCACTCACAACTCTAGAGACATCAACAATGTCCTTCTCTCCAATACTCCACACACCAGCACAATATTCAATAAACCTTGTAGATTTAGGGTTGAAGACAGTAATTTGTAGATGAGACTTACTCGAGTTAAGCATCTCTGCCACAACACTCGGAATCTCATACCGAACTCTTGCAATAGTAAAAGTCTCCATTCCACTGTCAGATGTGCTAGTGTTCGATTGCGACGCCTTAAGAAACTTGAGCTTTTGAGTAGATCGTATTTGGGGATTTAGGGTTTCGCCTTTGCAATAGAGGATGATGAGAGATAACTACGGACTTCAAATATATTTAAAACGAATCCCGTTCAAATCTACAATTAATTCTCATCCACGTATCTGCTTGTAACTGTCCGACTTCCAAAGCGAAAAGCACTGAACTGTCTTTTCTCATAACTGCTATCAACCACTTTCTTTAGCTGTCAGATACCTCGGAGAGTTCTTCAATTCACAGAGTCATTTACTCCTTGACTGAGAGAATACTAGACCAGTTCCTTGACTATGGATTTGACACAAGGGATACTGTGGTGGGTTGCCTTACCATAAGGGTATTTAAGATAAAATCACCACAGTTCAATCACTCAATCACACATATATATTTAGTCAATCATGTTCAGCAGGTGTATTGAGTATGTTATCAAACACATATGGTCTATTTTAGGACAGGTGGTTTCATAACTTCCTTCATGGGGCAAATGGCAACAAGATCCGGAAGTTATGTCAGACATCAAGAAATGAGGTGTTCAACGATGCATGTACTATATCAGATTTAGCAAAGAAGTGATAGCACACACATTACCAACTACTCGGACACTTCAAAAATTCACTCATGTAAGCGACTAACTGGCATGTTAAGTACTCTATCATCTAGTCAATCATTGAGGGAAGTTTAGGAGTACCTCACTGTGGGCTCATTAATCCAAGTTCCATCCTTAGCTTTTCAAATGCATCCTTGTGTAGGGACTTGGTGAATATATCAGCAACCTGATCTTCACTTCTGCAAAAGTTAACAGTGACAAGCTCCTTTTCTACACAGTCTCTAAGGAAATGATGTTTGATTTCTATATGCTTAGATTTGCCGTGTTGAACAGGATTTTTTGCAATACTAATAGCGCTAGTATTATCACAAAAAATGGGAACTTGATCAAAGTGTAAGTTGAAGTCACTTAGCTGATTCCGAAGCCATAGGACTTGAGCACAGCATGCTGCTGCTGCTATGTACTCGGCTTCAGCAGTTGACAGTGCCACGGAGTTCTGCTTCTTTGATCCCCAAGATACTAAGCAGGACCCAAGGAACTGAGCCATACCAGACGTGGACTTCCTGTCAGTTCTATCTCCTGTGAAGTCTGCGTCTGTGAAACCTTCAAGCCTTAGGGACTTCACTCGAGGATACCATAAGACCAGCTTCTCGGTACCCTTCAGATACCTCAGTATCCTTTTCACGGCCTTTACATGAGATTCCCTTGGATCTGCTTGAAACCTGGCACATTGACATACACTAAACATTATATCAGGTCTAGAAGCAGTCAAATACAGTAAAGAACCTATCATGCCACGATATTTTGTAGCATCTGTTCTTGGAGAGGCATCATCCTTTGTCAGGGACTCATTTGGAGAACTGGGAGTGTTCACATGTTTTGAATCTCCAAGTCCGTACTTCTTCACAACTTCACTCAGGTACTTCTGTTGTGAGATCTCAGTACCGTTCTCCAGCTGTCTAACTTGAATACCAAGAAAGAACGTCAGATCCCCGACCATACTCATCTCAAACTCACTCTCCATGAGTTTAGTGAAGGACTTCACAAGCTCGTCACTTGTGGATCCGAAGATGATGTCATCGACATACACCTGCACAATGAGTAAGTGCTTATTAGTTCTCAACAAAAATAGAGTCTTATCGACCTTACCTCGCTCATATCCGTGAGCTAGTAGATACTCCGAGAGACGTTCATACCACGCCCTAGGTGCCTGTTTCAATCCATACAGGGCCTTGTCAAGAACGTACACATGATTCGGATGCTCAGGAACTTCAAATCCAGGCGTCTGTTCCACAAATATTTCCTCTTTGAGAAATCCATTTAGGAACGCCGTCTTGACATCCATCTGATGTAGCTTGATTCCGAACTGTACCGAGTACGCTATCAGCAACCTAATAGCCTCTAACCTTGCCACTGGCGCAAAGGTTTCTTCATAGTCGATGCCTTCCTGTTGGCTGTAACCCTTCACAACCAACCTGGCTTTGTTCCTGACTACTTCTCCATCGGAGTTCTTTTTGTTTCTGAGGATCCAGCGGGTGCCAATCACTTTTCGTTTCTCTGGCCTTGGAACAAGTCTCCAAACCTTGTTCCTTTCGAACTGATGCAACTCGTCTTGCATAGCCTGAATCCAATCTGGGTCTTTTAGTGCCTCTTGAACCGACTTTGGCTCAATCAAGGAAACAAAGGCGTTCATGATAGATTCCCCCTGAACTGCTGCATAGCATATATAGTCACGAAGAGTGACACTCGGCTGCCTGAGTCGAGTACTTCTCCTCAACTGAGTGACCTCCCCAGTTTGTTGGATTTCTTCAGGCGGTTCATCGTGAACTTCACCTTCTTCAGGAACTTGTTCATTTATTTCAGCTTGCTGTCCGGGTTCCTCGGCTTCAGGAACTTGACCATTGTCTTGATCAGGTATTTCCTAATTCTCGGGACCATCAGCTTCTTCAACATTCCTCGGACGTATTAGCTCAAAGTCATCACCAACTCCTGTGATATGGACGTCAGGAACCAGTCCAGAGTCAGTTCCCGCAGACTCTTCATCAAAAATGACATGGACACTTTCCTCAACCTGCTTGGTTCTTTTGTTAAACACTTTGTATGCCTTACTGTGCATTGAATATCCTACAAAGATTCCCTCGTCACTTCTCGGATCAAACTTCCCAAGACGATCCTTCCCATTCACATGGACATAACACCTACATCCAAATACTCGTAAGTGAGAAACATTAGGTTTCCTACCTTTCAACAGCTCATACGGCGTCTTGTTGAGAAAGGGTCTTAAGTAACATCTGTTGAGGACATGGCATGCAGCGTTCATTGCCTCGGCCCAGAAGTTTCTTGCTATACTGTTTTCAAGTAGCATAGTCCTCGTCATGTCCTCGAGTGTGCGGTTCTTCCTTTCAACTACTCCATTCTGCTGTGGAGTCCTTGGTGCTGAGAAGTTGTGATTAATGCCCTGATCCATGCAGAAATTAACAAATAGACCATTATCGAACTCAGTCCCATGATCTGTTCTTATGCTCTTCAGCTTCTCACAAATCTGCGCTCAACAAGTTTGACCCACGTCTTGAATGACTCAAAGACTTCATCTTTTGAGCGAATGAAGATGACCCATGTGTACCTTGAATAGTCGTCCACAATCACAAATACATATCGGTTCCCTGCCCGAGACTGCACTCTCATTGGACCGCATAAATCCATATGAATTAACTCAAATGCCTTGTGAGTGCTAACCACGTTCTTAGAGTGAAATGAATTTCTTGTTTGCTTACCTTTGGCACACGCACTGCAAACCTGATCAGGTACTTCACTAATCTTAGGCAATCCAATTACCAAGTTCTGATTGTGTAGCCTCTTCAGCAACCTGAAATTCACATGTCTTAGCTGACGATGCCACATCTCAGATTCATCTGATCTAGAGGACAAACAGAGATATTCCTCCGGGTCAAAGGACGGATCCACAAAGTATACTCTATTTGCACAATTTCCACGCAGAAGTACTTGACCTGACGACACACACTTAACAAAACATCCATCAGCAGTAAAAACAACCTTGTTTTTACCTCCACGACACAGTTGGGAAACACTAAGTAAATTGAACTTCAAACCATTAACAAAACTGACATTATCTACACTAACCTTGTTTGATAGATGTACCTTACCTGAACCGATGACTTTACACTTACTTTCATTTCCAAAAGTGATAGAGCCACCAGAGTGATGTCGAAGAGAGGAGAATAGATCCATTTTCCCGGTCATATGTCCTGAGCATGCACTATCAATCAGCCAGGAACCTGTTCCTCTCTCGACCTGCACATAAGCAATCAGGTTTTAGGAACCCAAACAAGGTGAGCCTTTTTGGGTTTAGGTGTTAAGGTAGATAAAGTTTTAGGTTTAGGAACTTGAGATTTTGAAACTGCTAGAGAGTGAGAGACATCCTTAACCACTCTGGAACTTGACGGATCATTCACAGCTCCAGATTTCCCACGACTTTTGGATCCTGAGAATGTACCAGACTCGGAGCTTGAGGTCTCCGACAGTTTCTTGGAAGTGCTCTTCCGTCCTGTACATTTAATCTGACTGTGTCCCTCCTTTCCGCAATGAAAACAGACTTTTTGCTTTCTGAAGTCTATATATTTGGACTCAGAAACTTTCTTCTTTTGTTTCTCGAAGTCAATAGGAATCGGACTGTTTCTTCGATTGAGTTTCTTCCAGATCTGATGACCCTTTCCATAGGTTTTGCTGTCATCCAAATCAACCTTCAGTCTAGGAGTAGAGCTCTGTTGAATCTGTCTATGCACAAGTTTTGCAATAGTTACTTCCCCATATCTAAGACCCGGTCTGGACTTAGGCTTCAGCTTCTCCTTTCCTTTCGAAGAATCAAAGAACTGGTCATCTGAATCAATCTTCCTTTTGCCAGCAGCTTTATCTAGTTTCTGGATCTAAATGGAGTATTGATGGTTTTCCTTGAACATTGATTCCATCTGTTGATCTTGATCCGCAATGATAGCATTCAGTTCCTCAACTCTGAGAACTAGTTTTTTGATCATAGCAAGGCAATCCGAACGTGAGTAATAACCATGTTGAGAATCATCAGAACTTACTTCTGTAGATGATTCCTTGAAGGCAGTCTTCCTTGACGAAGAACTTGACGATGAAGTCTCTGAGCTTGAGGAACTTCCCTTCGCCATTAGACACACATTTCTTCTAATGTCTCCCATGTTGTTTTCATCGTCTGAATCTCCCCAAGCGAACATGGCCTTCTTGCCTTTGTTGTCCTCCTTCTGATTTTTGTCAGTTCGAGACTCATCATTCTTTAGCTTGTAGCAGTCCTTCCTGTAATGACCCTTCTTCTTGTAGCAAAAACATTCCACGTTTTTCTTTGAGTCATTTCTGCCGCTGGGTTTCCGACCCGAGTTCCTGTCGTCTGTGACTCTTAGTGCCTTGGTCATCACATTGAGTTCCTCAGTCCTTGAGGTTTCTTTTCCTTTATTCCTTTGGAAATCCTTCCCTTTGAACTTCTTGTATCTAGAACTTTCACCAACCAATGCGACTTGTCGAGCAGCCTTCTGAGGTTCTCGACGTTCCATTTTGACGTCTTCAATGGTCTTATTACTGTCCAAGGCAGCAACCAGTTCCTCCAAAGATTTCTCCTTAGTGGTCGGAAGAGCTGTCAAGGTCCTTGAGAAATCATCCCATTCTGGACTAAGTCCCTGCATGAATTTGTGGGTGATTTCCCACTTCTTGTATTTCTTTTCGAGGTTGACAAGAGTTGTCAAGCACCCTTGGAATCTGGAGTGGTATTCGTGAAGGGGCTCGTTCTTGACTTGTCTCAGGTTGTTGAACTCAGATTGCACTGCCAGAATTCGGTTTCTCTTGACATCTTTCGATCCTTCATAGATGTTCTTAAGTGAGTCCCAGATGTCACTCGGATCCTTGTACTGAATGATCTTCTTGAGATCCCCAGGTTCCAGCGCATTGTGGAGAACTCGTAATGCCCTGGCATTCTTCTCAAGTTTCTTGTAGTCTTCCGTGGTATACATGAGTCTCGGCTTGAGTTCTGTCTCACTGCCCTCCATGTAAACATATTGCTGTCCTTGTTCAATAATCTGCCAGACTTCTCTATCATAAGCCATGACATGAGCTTCAAATCTGGGCGCCCAGGTCTCATACTCACCCGGTTTTAGCTTCGGAGGATTTGAGAATGAATCTCCTGACATACCTGCAATTCTAACCAAAATCTAGAACCTTTCGGCTCTGATACCAATTGATAGGATCGTGGTTAGTTAGTCAAAGACTTAAGTTCAAATAGTCGAAGACTTAACAAAGATCGGAACTGTTAGGAACCTAGCTTTGCATGCAGATATACTTATAAATAGAATAAGCAGCGGAATAAACTTAAATAGCCTTTTTATTACTATTTAATACTGTACACTCAGCGGTACAAAACTTGCCTATTAAGTATAAATCTATCCTAGATTTACACAAGCAATAATCTCACTACTTCCCTGACTGTCTCGTCGATGTCGTCGTAGTCGTGGCACCTCCTTGGCTTTCCGGCAATGATCAAGTCCAACTCGATCTCTCAGAATATCACGTTCGCTCAGCTCACTGTATATTCTTACTGGGAATCCCCACTTGGAAAGCTCTCTTGGATATGAGTAAAAGGCGCACCCGCCAGAATGACATATGCTGTCTTCTTATAGGTACTTGAGGTAACTGCCGTAGATCATGTCTGCAACCGCCAGCCCATGATCTCCACTATGTGTAGTGAGGACGTGCCATCACTCCATGACTTCTTTGACTCGTGTTGTCAACTGCTCAACTGCTCCGTTGACCTCAACTGCTCAACTGCTCGTTGACACCAATACTCAGGTTCTCGGATGAACGGAGACTTCCGCAGATCCTCAAGTCCAGTATCGTGTCCTTGACTGCTCCAGTGAGTTCCTGACTTACAGAGACTTTAAGCAAACCATCAAACAGGTTTGTCAATCATCAAAAACATGTGAGGCCAATGCCTCAACATGGGCTACGATAGAAAAATTTGTCAGATGGTAAGTAGTTTTGTCCATGCCACCTCTTTTAAAAACAATTTCACAAGGTTGACAAACTGCCGTTTGTAATCCACGTTTGGGGCATAAACAACACTTATATGGAACTTTTGATGTAGATTGTGTAGAAGGTCAAATATGATTTTTTTTGGATAGATTAAAATAGATCCATCAAGAATTAATGTGTTTTGGTCCACACACATAACAACTCTACTGACCCACTTACTAACTCTCAGCCCACTCTTAAACATCTTCCAATTAACTCACTAACCCTACTTACTTCAAAAAAACCTCTGATGAACGCTCTGCCTAAACGGCTAAACCTCTTAAACTGTCGGTAATTTCCTCTTCCGGTTGCCATTGACTTAAAACCCGTTAGGCGCAGATTCACTCTGAATCCTCCACTGTACCCTTGTAACTCCGACTGCTATGAGTGTCCGCAGCAACTCTCCTTTCTTCCTAAAGTTCTACTTGGGATCGTAAGACTCTCTTGACTCTTTATTTGTTCTCAGTGTTGATTGATTGCTCTGGACTCTTTCGCTGCCGTCTCCCGCCTCTTCTAATGATACCTTTTGATTTACAAGTACCTTACCACTAAACTGTTCTGTACTGCGTCTGGAGCTTCATCTGAAGTTGACCTCTTCCCTACCAAGATTGAGTTGCTCTCTTAGTATGGTGTTCATTGTTTCTCTACAACTATCGTTTACCGATTCTCTTCCAAGTTCATGATTAGCTGGATTGCCTCCTCGTCAGTTCTACAATACTCCACTCACATCCTCTTCGCAAACTGGTAAGTGAGCTCCGCTTCTTTCCTTTGCTTCTTGTTTAGTATTTCAATTGAATCTACCACCTTTTTATGGTTGAATTTTGGAGTTTCTCTCTTTTCATCTTCTGCGGTTTCGGTTTCCTTTGATTGGTCTCGTACGCTTTTTCTGTGTCTTCTTCTGTTCTTTACGAGCTCCTTCTCTTTTGACTCTTTCCTTCTTTCTATTTTTAACGATTTTTGAGCTTTCATTATGTCTGCTAGAAAAATGTCTTCGTCTGAATTTTCCTCATCTTCCTTCCTATGCCTTGTCGTTTTCCTTTTTATGCTTCTTTTTTGTTCCCTCTATTCTGATTTCCTCCTGTGATTCACTGTCCTTCCTTTCATTGACCTTGTTCAAATCACCCTTCCGAACTCTATAAACCCAGCTGTCCTCTGAGTCTTCGGCTCTTGTTTCTATGTTTTCATCCTTTTGGTAGTCCCCTGGGTCAACCAGAGCCTTGTCCAGGCCATCTTTTGAAGTCCCCTTCTTTCTAAGACTCTTACACAGCCTTGACACCTCCCCTTGCCTATGTCCCTTTCTCACCAAACAAGCCCTAGACTCCATAACTCTATTTTGCTCCTCCATATCCGGTGGCGTTTGACTATACTGGCCGGAGTTTGTCCCCACACTCCCCTCACTTTGAGCTCCGGTTGAGTTATGGATGATATTCAGTCTCTCCTTTGAGATTTCCTTGTTAGGGATTTTAAACTCACACCCATTATGGAAGCAGTCCTCAATCACTGATATCTCATACTAGTTTCCTTCGATTTCTGCTTCAAAAACTTCCATGATTCTATCTATTTCGCTCGTTTTCACCTGTATTCTAGTTCTCCCCACCCCAACTATTTGTACATGTCTTTCTTCCATCCTAAGATATTCCCCATATGGCGCCGAAATCAATTTGAAGTTGTCTTCATACCATGCCTTGAAAGGGAGTCCAATAATACTTAGCCAGACACTTCTTAAATTGTTGGGCAGTCCTCTGTCAAACATTTTTCCAGATCTTCCATTGTTGCAAACTGAATTATCATCATCCCCCCCCTGTCGTAATGACTTTTATGAACCTTATTCCATCCTTTTGCATTTCCTCCTCTAGCTGATCCATTGATATTTAAACCTTTAGCTCTGCAGTTGCACACAATTTGAACCATTCCTGTTGCTCCAGAATAGCCTCCAATTTGAGTTTTCTTCTTTTTGTTTGCTCTTTATTGTCACCTCTAGCTTCGATGGACACATGGCCTGAAAGCTCTTTTTCCTTATCTATTGGCTTCCATTTCTTCAGTCCAAGATTGTCAGAATCGAGTTTTTGCCTTGACTCGTCTTGCTTAGGTGGAATCGAAATGTAAATTCGACTTTTAAAATCACCGAATTTACCTAATATTAAAATAATATTAAATTTTATATACATGTTATGTACATATACTATGTTTTAACTTTCGAATACTAAAAAATCTGTCTTCATCTCATCCTTTCAAACACAAAGGATGCATACTATAAAATAGATTTTCACAAGTTTAAAAGGCTTTAAGTAAATAGATTTTCATACAAACCAAAGCATTAAAAAACAGAGCATTCAAAAAAGATCAAATAGCATAGCAAAAAAAAGATCAAATAGAGCATTCAATTCAACAAATGTTTGGCTGGCTGCTGCTTGTCTTTCGTCATCAAACTCTTCATCCATCTTCGAAGTTTTAATATAGCTTCACTTTGCCAAGTTCAAATTGTCTCTAAGTACTAAATCCGTGCACATCATTATCTCCATTGCTATCTTCATTTCCAACTTGTTCAGCATCGGATGATAAAGGTTCTTCAATATTAGAATTTAGAACCAAACACCAAATCATTTGAAGGTGCAAGTATAGGATTGCATGAAGGCCCTGAACCAGCAGTATCGCATGCTAGACTTGCTTCGACATCGATATGCTGGTGCACATTCTCATCGTCATTGCTAACATGCTCATTAGAAGTAGTTGAAAATTCATCATCATATTCAATATCCATAAACTCAAGTGGTTCTTTTTTGTGTTTCCTTTTTTGTTAACTTCATATTGGCCATCACGTAAACCAAATCATTCATTCTTTGTTGATGTAGCCGATTCATTTTCTTGGTATGAACCTATAAAATAAATATAGTTAGATAAGAGATATAAATCTGATGCAGCAACAACAACAAAATCACAAAAACAACAATCAAAATTTGGTGCATATGAAAGTAAACCAAAATGTGATGCAAATGCAAGTATGCAACAATAAACAAGAACACCATGAAGGCATATGACAGTAAATTTAATGATTTTCTCAGGCAAAGTTTGCCCAAAAGCTAAAACTAATTCACGAAAGTGAAATCTGAAAAATTATGATCTAATAAATAAATGTAATTACCATTTCGAATGCACTCCAAGTCTCCCATTACGAAAGTGAAACTCATATTTTTCCTTCCTTTGCCTCTTAAGGAACCAGAAACAGACCCGTCACTAAAATTTTCATTCCCATCCATGGATGTGAATTTCGCAGCTTTCACCAGAACTCTAGAAGTAAATCCTCTACTAATCTTTACATGAATTTCATAGCGCCTCCAAAGCAATTGAATTTCTCTTTTGACGCCTGCCGTCCAGCTTGCGTCGACGAGGAGAAGAAATCAAACGGAAGAGAAGCGATTTTGTCGTGAATTTTTAATAGGATTAGGGTTTCAATATCAGTTTGTTTATTTGTTGTTTTGGGCCTAAAAAGTTAAATAAGCTCAACTTTTAAACTCGGATGATACTACCCGAGTTTACCGATTTTAAGCCGAGTCAAATCGGTTAAAATCGTTTTCACCTTCGATTTTAACAAAAAAATGATTCCTGCTGCGATTTAACACGAAAAAGACACTTAGAAACTTAAAATCGTACAATTTTACAAGTTAAAACTCGATTTTAACAACATTGCTTCAGTCCATGTTTAGGCGCCATGGCGTTTCATTGGAGTGAATTAATGGGCCTCCCAAAGTTTTGTTTCCAATCCTTTGGTTTGCCTTCATTGTTAGCCAACATCACTACTAGCCTTTTACTCTCCACCATGGTTCCGTTCCATCTGCGAATAGCCGCCCTTGCTTCCTCCATTGTTCTATATCTTATAAATCCAAACCTACTCCTTGATGCTATCCTTTCCTTGCCTAGGAAACAATCCATAGTTTGTCCGTCTTTGTCGAAAAGAGCTTTTAACCACCTTGAGTCTTTATTAATTGGTATGTTGTCCACAAAGAGGCTGAATAGGCTATGTCTGAGATGCACCACATCCTCCCTTCTCCCCTGAATATATCTCAAATTTCCCCAGTGAGAAAGTTTGAGGCTACATGTCATTAGAAGGTCAAATATGATGAATCGTGATTTGTCTCGTTTACTAATATTTAAGAATTATGGACGAATCCTAAAACTGCAACTTTGACAGAATTGAATAATGTCAGTTTGGGTATTCTGTGCAAACTTAGATCGGATGCAGTCGAGTACATTTACAAGGAATGATAGTTCGATATAATTTGATGTAAAACTTTTTGAAAAAATTTCCAATTTAAGGAAAAATCAAATTTGGTTTCTAATTCTAGAGACTCTTCAAATTGGATTTCCAAAATACACACTATCATTTAGGCGCCGTTGGTAAGGGCGCCTAAGACATAGAGCGCTCTTACCAACAGCGCCTAATGCCCAGTGTCAAGTTTTATGATATAACGAATGCTGAGCCAGCAAAAATTGACAACTAATATTTAGGCGCGGTCAAGGACGGCGCACAAATACTGTAATACTGTATAACACAAGTCTCAGAAACAACTCAGTGGGGGATGGTATTGACAGGGCAGAAATGCTGTAGAGGATGGCGCCTAAATTTAAAACGCTATCAAGGATGGCGCACAAATACTGTAATACTGTATAACAACTCTCAGAGACAACTCAGTGGGAATTTGTATTGACAGGGCAAAAGTGCTGTAGAGAACGACGCCTAAAATGTTTTGCGTTTTAAGCGCTATCTTCTACAGCGCCTAAACCTGAAATGGAGGTATTTTGCCTTTGTTTCATTTTGTAATCCAAAAACAACCTGCAAATGACATTTACAAAATTACAGCCTTGTCCAATCCACCAGAATCCCATCCACAAAAACTGAACAACACAAATGGAAAAGTGATGACTTGTAAAAAGTTATTCAAGTTACATGGAACCATTTACGAAATGACAGAGCGTGAACTATTAACTGTCAAGCTCCCGACGTAAAATGATTGGGTGACCTTCTAGCGCGTGAACTAACCCTTCGAACTGGAGTCATTTGTGTCTCCGCTTGTGTGACTTGAGAGGGGCCGCCAACTTCATAGTTATCTTCTGGTAAGTCCACATCTTCATCGGAGTCTACATTTAAAAAAATACATGTTAGGTATAAAAGATGAATATATATATATATATTTATATATTTATATATTTTTCAAAATTATAAGTTCATATACCATCATGAAGGTGAATTTGTGCGGGATCAACATCCAATGCAAGACCCTCTCCAATCCTCAATAGGTCTGCACGAGTGGAATGAAATAGATCATGGAGTGCCCTCTTCGAATCATGGTCAGTCGTCTTAAGAAAAACTCCTGAAGACACTTTGCACGTGCGCACTAACGAAGTAACCTGTAGAAAAAGTTAGTTGTCTTATGTTAAATATTTTTGTTATTACAAAAATTTACGCTAAAATGTATAAATACTTTCAAGTTAATTCAACTGAAATGCAGACGGTCGATACGGCGCCACCGGTGTCTCCAATGGTGGCTGAATGCGTTTACGAGTTACATCGTAGTACCAAGTGTAGTACGCATCCAAGTACAATCCATCAGTATCAAGCTCACCGGTAATAATGCTTTCCACACGGTTATCCCACAGATTCATGTAAACTTGCATATCTTGGCCTAAAGGATCAGAAGTCCGTCTCTTGCTCATGTGCATCTGTGACTTTGTGGTGGCAATGCTGGCTCCGGCTGTATCCATCCAAACTTACGGAGAACTCGAGAAGGGTAGTGCCACTCAGTAATATTAAAACAAATGAGTGGCACTTCGGCCGTCCATTAACCTCTCCCGGCTACACACATTGGATTAAGTATGCCTAAAACCTCTTTCGTGTAAGGAGTCCATATGACATCGTTCGCCTCCTGTCGATCCAGCAAATCACGGTACAACATTAACACGTAATGTGATGTCTGCATCCATGACTTAGGGACAGTCCATCTACAACATGTGAAATTAATAGTTAGTAAAACCACCAAAATGTACATAATAAGAAATATGAAAGGGTTAACTTACTTGTATCCTAAAGCAGGGACTCGCATTGGATCAACATCTGAACCAGGAGGTGGGGCTGGGATAGCAAGCCTCCTCGATCGTCCAATGATCAAGTGCTCCCACGCCCACAACTGAATCAGGATAGCACATCCACTGAGCTGTGTGTGCGTCGACTCACATGCATTGCACAAACTGCGATAAAGAAATGCAAGTGCCGCAGAACTCCAGCTGTACTCCGAAATTGCATCCAGGTCCGCCAGCAGTGGCAAGTAGTGAAGGGACACATCATTTCCTGATGAATCCAGAAATAGTGAACTCCCCAACATGACCAAAATATATACGCTCTCGCGTATCTCTGTATAACCTCCTCTGAAGCATCCTCCGGAATCTCCTTCATATTGTCCCTAAACCAAGTGCGTCTCACACTAGAATCTCTCCTCCCCGTCGGTGGAATCAGTCCCAATAAGGTCAAACATAGTGCATCATCTACCTCCAGGTTCGTAATCACGGCTTTACCCTCTATAGGAAGTCCCGTCAACACACCGACATCCTCTAATGTAATAGTCATCTCGCCGTGGCGCAAATGGAATGTATGTGTCTCAGAACGCCATCTCTCCACCAATGTTGTCATGAAAGACCAATCCACCTCATAGTTCTGCATATAATACCATGGAGCCAAGCCGGCTCGCACGACGTAAGGTAGTATACGCTCATCTGCAACCCAATGCCCACGATGACGCACAACTAATAAGGACGTGCTCTGCACATGTAGAATAAATAGTAAGCGATATTTAATAGAAAAGATAGCAACAAATCTTATAAAATGTATTGTTTAACTTTGTAACTAACCGATGTCTCCCAAATCCTCATAGACCGATGAGTGGGTTGTTTATACAGGTGTGTTCTAACAATGGGTCCCGGATCTTCAATACGTGACAAATCCGGTAACACTGTGTCATTTCCATGTGATGGAGATGGCACGTCATGCATAGCCTCAGAATGTGTGCGTCGTGACATATCTGTAAGCGCAAATATCAATATGCATATGATTAATGTAAACAAATAATATAAAAGCGTTACATCTTGAATTACATAAATTCCAAAATAAGGCTACAAAATGTAGTCATGAAATACATTATCCTTTCCATAAAGGACAAGGACATACAAAAAAATGAACTCTTCAGAATCTAGGTTTCTGATCCACCGTGAAATGCGAAAGATTTCTTCGTGTGTCCTGTAAGCCCACATATAGAACACTTGAACACCCTCTTCGCCTTTGCAAGTGGTTGTGAACTAGTTGATTGTACGTCTTCGGGTCTTGGGTCACGCCTTTGATCTATTTCGTTGCGTCTTCGCTTTGTCGGTTTTCTTCCTCTTTTCACTCTTTTATAGTTCTTTCCTAGAATATGTTTCGGTCCATTATATTGGTTCCAGTGTCTCATATCTGGAATTGGATGAAAAGTTGGTGCCCAAGTGTCTTTATACGCTTGCGTGCTATATTCGTAAGCCACACAACTATGAGTAGATATTCCCTCTTGTTCACACACCGCGAGCACGTGACAACAAGGATAGTGGAAAAGTTTCCATTTTCCACAACCACAAGTTTGGTCAACTATGGAAACCTTGTGTGCATATCCCTTCGGTTTGGTCGAAACGGAAGTGACGGAGCCCACCGCACTGTCGTTAAGGTGCGATGTTCTCTGTGCAAAAATAAATTTATATCTCCGATACTCGCGACTTAACTATTTTTGGTAGTCAGTGGTAAGTACGGGTCGAATCCAAGGGAATTAGGTGATAGTTGTTCTTTCTAAAAGGGGGAGTTAAATTAAGCAGTTGGGGGGTTGGTTTTGGTTTTAGTAATGAAAAGTAAAGTGCTTGATGGACGAGTCTTGACAGAAAATTAACAGTTGATATGGTACTGAAAGTAAAGTAACAGTTGATATTACAATTAAAGGAAAGTATTCGGTTTTAGGGGGCCTTGTATCATAGTCTGTTTATCATCGACCTCTGATGATCATACTTTGTGTTCAAAGATGAATCAAGGCTATTTCTAGCACATGACTTGCCACATCATTTAGAACACTTGTTCTATTTAGACCAATTCCTCCTTTCGAAGTATCTTAGCCATATGTGCATCCATTTGATCTTCAGTTACGATCAACCAAATGGTTTTTGAAAGAGGTCGAACTCCTCAGATAAGCTTTGCCCGTTAAAGCATTCACTTACCCGAGTATGTTCACGAACCCCACGGAAGAGCTTTGCCCGTTAAAGCATCCACTCAACCTTGGAAGTTCTAACCTAATATGTGGCACATAGAACAAGTTTTGAACACATAGAGGCACTAAGAGTAGGGCCTAAAACATTGTATGATACAAGCACACCCCTTCAACCGAATGAAGGGTTTAGCTACGAATATTCATGGAATAGGACATCATAGCTAAGTGCGTTGAAAAGTAAAGGTTTTTGAAAGACAGTAAAGTAAAGTTTTCGAAAGTAAAGACAGGAAAGTAAAGTTGTTGAATTGAAAAGACAGTAAAGTAAAGAAGAGAGTACTTACAAGAACCGTTAAGAGTGCTAAAGATCAAGCTTCGATTCCAAAGTAAAGTGTTTACATGATTGTGCCCAAAATCTAGAGAGAAGCTAGAGCTTTGTGATGGATGATGTTTTGATATGAGATGTGTTTGTGTTGATTTTACAAAGGGAAGGGAGCTCTATTTATAGGCTTGATGGAGCAAGGAGATGAAGACATTTGGCACAAGATGAGAGGGGGGAAGAAAAGCCATCGGAGTGAGTCATCACCTCCTCTAGCTGCCGGCCACATGGCAATGGAGGAGGGGCTTGTGGCTTTAGCCGCCGGCCATGAGGTGGAGGGAGTGGTTGAGTGTGTGTTTTGTGATCTTTCACAAAAGCCATCGGTCCTTTCAGCTCCGGTCTAACTCTCGTTGTCTTTCGGTTGGACTTGTTTTGAGTGATTCCATGTCAGGTTTATGAAAGTTGTACAGTCGGAATCTGATTGTGGCCTGGAGTGTCTTGTAATCCATTTTTGCCTTTAAGAACTCCTTCTTAGCTTGTTTTCTCTCTAGACTTCAAAATACCCTGTAGATAAATAAGGAGACTAACAAGCAAAAGTTAAATAGACAAAGAGTCTAATTTTGTGGGTTTAACTGTGTTTATGATTCATACAATTATGGTCCATGATGGACCATAATTATACGAATCATAAACACAGTTAAACCCACCAAATTAGACACTTTGTCTATTTAACTTCTACTTGTTAGTCCCGATATATTTCTACAGGGTATTTTGGCGCTTAGAGAGAATACAGGCTAAGGAGAGGATTTTACGCTGAAAAGATATCAAGAGTCAATCCAAGGTCAAGATCAGACGCTGAACGAAGAAATCTCAAGATCCTGACATTGAATTACTCAAATTAAATCAAACAGAGGAATAATCAAAGACAGACCGGAGCGGAATTGGACTGATAGTTTTGTGAAAAGACTGTACAAAACTCACAAAACTCCACCCTCCTCCTCACATGGGCGGCTCCTCCCTCACACCTTCCCTCCACCACTCCCACACCTCCACATGGCGGCTCCTCCTCCTCTCCTCCCAAAGCCGCCGGCGGCTAGAAGCTCCACCATGGAGAGCTTGCCATGTGGTGGCTCCTCCACCACATCTCCATCCCCTCCTCCTCCTCCCTTGGATGCACAACCACATGGAGCCATCTCCACCCTCCATTCCTCCTCCCTTAGCCTATAAATATGAGAGCTCCTCCTCTCATTTGTATCATCCCACAATCCACAATTCCACCATGTTTTAGAGAGATAGAGGGCTTAACTCTCTTCTCTTCACTTTCAATAAATATTTTGTTCTTCATTGTGGAGCTACTTCTCTTGTGTGGATCTTGCTTAGGAGCTCCTCTCCTCGACTTATTGTAAGGTATAAAATTACTTTCAGTATTATTTGTTTTTACTGTAAAGTTATTTTATTATTCAGTACCCTTGTTCAAGACAATAGTTGCTTGTATTCCTTGACATGCATATAAGTAGCTAAAAGCTTGCACTCGGTCGCAGGGGTGTACTTGTATTATAAATGTTTTAGATCTTACTCTTAGTATACCTTTGTATTCAAAACTTGTTCTATGTGCCATTTATAGTCAGAGTTTCCAAGGTTGAGTGGAAGCTGTCACAAGCAAAGCTCTTCCGTGGGAATTCATGATCATACTCGGTAAGTGGAAGCTGTCACAAGCAAAACTTATCGAGAAGGTCGACTTATCTAAAACACCACTTGATCGCAACGTCACTTGGAGATCAGGTGGATGCACATAGACTAGCATACCTTGAAAGGGGTATTTTAAATGATGTTGCAAGTCTTGAGTTAGAAATAACCTAGATTCATCTTTGAATACTTAGCGCGGTCGATGATAAACAATTATAATACAAGGCCCCTAAAACTGAATCCTTTCCTTACAATCTGCTAGCAATTATTATAATTTACTTTCAGTTCTCAAATCACACTCAAACTCAACCCCAATCGCATAAGCTTCATTAAAGAACAACTAATCCACACTGACTCCCTTGGGTTCCGCCCCTACTTACCACTTGCTACCCAGTAGTAAAGTCGCGAGTAGCGGACTTATAAATTTATTTGCACATTTGCTCTGACGACAAGCATCTGTCAAATTGGCGCCGTTGCCGGGGAGTTGTGCATCGGAATAGTTGTTCTATTTTTTCTTTTTTCTTTTATAATGCAATTCACCAAGTCGTACTACTACGGAATGGAACCTTGGAACAATGCGGAGTTTTCCCCACCACCCTTTGAACTTGAAATCCGCGAGAAGATCAACAACTTACAGCAATCCCGGGACGAAACATTGGACGAGTACTTATGGTACTTCGATTCCATTGTGACGAGCTGCCCGCACCATGGATTCACCAACTTCGATCTTCAAACAAAGTTTCTCTGTGGGATGTTGCCACATGAGTGGAATTGGCTAAATGAGGCAGCAGGAGGATCGGTAGGTAACTTGGACAGATGATCTTTGGAGCTTAATAAATGATTTGGCCGCGAGGTCAAGACCAAGACAAGATCAGGCTATGCGGAGGAAAGAACTGGACAACATAATGCAACAAATCAGGGCCAAAACTGAGTTATGGGCGGCGGAAAACGAGCTGGCAGCTAGCACCCAGCAATTGGCCACAGACATGCAGCAATTGAATGCCTCGATACACCAATTCACGGCCAAGACATACTCGGACCTCAATGACGAATTGCCCATATCAGACCCATACCTCAGTGTGACTACCCCCGGAGATCATATTGATGACGAGGATAAGGACCCATGGTTGCCTGAAGAAGAGCTACATTCAGATTATCCCTGGGAGTTAGAAAAAGAACGGCCCAAATCAGGCCCGGTCCTTATCACCAGTCCACCCAAGGAAATGAGCCAATAGAAATCCCGAACCTCACTGCTGAAGCGGCCGAAGAAATCAAGCCAGGCCCGGTCCTTGCGCTCGGAGCACCCGAGGAAGTCCCGGACCTCATTGCCGAACTGTCCGAGAAAGACCTGGTCCTCACTGTCGGAGCACCTGAAACAGACCTAGTCCTCATGGTCGAAGTGCCTCAACTTAACCCTTCGCGTTTCATGCCGATCATAACCACCGAAGATCATATAATCAATGATGATGCGGTACAAGGGGAGTTGGAGGCAGAGCATGAGCCAAAAAAGCCGACAAAGGAAATCTCTCTCGTCACAAGCCAAGAAAAACCACCCGGGAACTCAATCATTCCAAGACAACCATTCGTAGCTACCACCAAGAAGAGGCCTCACATGGGAACATGCCTGTGGTCGCCAATGTTTGAAGGCACAAAACCCAACTTCCAAACTCGCGAAAGTGCCAACTATTCCAACATGAAGAGGCGGCAAAGACATGGGCCGAAAGAATGGAAACTCGGAAGAAGTAACAAGCAAGCACGACGCATTGGACCAGCAGCTATGGTCAAGGAAACCTCACCCTCTCGGAGCAAAAGGGCTGCCGAGAAAAAGTTTGACCTCACTCACCCTTGGGATCCGACCTTATGATCCATGATTGAGGTACTGTCGAGCCAACGACGTTAAACAAGTGCACTGGTCGGGAGGTAACCCGACACTATCTTACTTTCTGTCATTTAATTTCTGTCATTTAGTTTTTGTCATTTAGTTTTTTTTGTCTTGCATCATTCTCACCTCACCTGTATATATTTGCTTGCATGACTTTTGAACTAAGTCTTGCTGAAAGGCACGCCTTCGTTCAAAAGTGTGGGGTGAGAACCATCTGTGTACATAACATGTTTTTCTTTTTTAGTAGTATCTTTTTGAAAATATGAACTTAAGAATGTGAAAAAGATAAGTCATAATTCATGCATTAACCTTGTGAAAATTCAACTGTTTAAAAACTTAGAATGTAACTTGTCATTTGTCCCTTTGTGCTAAGATAAACCAGGGATGTGGAGTTGATAGAAATGCCCTAGAAGGACTTGGCAAGCATTCGAAGGACCGAATTTCACTATATGGTTAACGAAGTCAGTGAAGATTGAAGTCATCTCCGCCACGCAGTGTTTATGCAAAAGGCGAGGACGGGAATCAGACCGTCCTATCTCCGGTCAAAGTAGCCGAGAAAATAGATGAGCGATCCTCACCTTGACCCGCGCGAAACGGCAAAAACGAGAGGAGCGGGGAGGTATTTCCATATGCTCGCGGGCGATGATTGGACCTCCCAAAAAGGCTGAGAAAATGGACAAGAAAGCCACAAAAAGGCGAAAAGCTCGAAGAAGCAAATCAAGAGGCCAAAGGCCCCAAATTGTGAAGGTTTTAACCGAACAAAAGTGAAGTACTCAAAGCATCAAATCAAAGGCCAAAGGCCGATTCACTACAAAAAAGCTGTCCCTCGCCAACAAAGAAAGAAATCAAAAAGGCTCAACTCAACTGTGAAACCCGAACCGAATCACGAGCTAGAGAAAGCTACAAGGAAACCATATAGTGCGAGACAGTCCCAAGAATGCAAGCAAGGACCTGAAAAGGACTATCTCCCGAGACATCCAAAATAGTTTGCATCTCGGCACGAAGGTACAAGTATCAAGTTCCTTCTATTTATTTACTCATTTTAATTTGGTAATAAGTAGTGATGCATGACTTAGGATAAATCTAGACCCGCATTTTAACTTTCATATTTTAAAAACTTACATAGAGTGCCGCCCTTGAATAGTATTGTTCGGGACGAACAACTAAAAGTGTGGGGTGATCTGATGGACCATAATTATACGAATCATAAACACAGTTAAACCCACCAAATTAGACACTTTGTCTATTTAACTTCTACTTGTTAGTCCCGATATATTTCTACAGGGTATTTTGGCGCTTAGAGAGAATACAGGCTAAGGAGAGGATTTTACGCTGAAAAGATATCAAGAGTCAATCCAAGGTCAAGATCAGACGCTGAACGAAGAAATCTCAAGATCCTGACATTGAATTACTCAAATTAAATCAAACAGAGGAATAATCAAAGACAGACCGGAGCGGAATTGGACTGATAGTTTTGTGAAAAGACTGTACAAAACTCACAAAACTCCACCCTCCTCCTCACATGGGCGGCTCCTCCCTCACACCTTCCCTCCACCACTCCCACACCTTCACATGGCGGCTCCTCCTCCTCTCCTCCCAAAGCCGCCGACGGCTAGAAGCTCCACCATGGAGAGCTTGCCATGGAGCCATCTCCATCCCCTCCTCCTCCCCCTCCTCCCACATCTCCATCCCCTCCTCCTCCCCCTCCCTTGGATGCACAACCACATGGAGCCATCTCCACCCTCCATTCCTCCTCCCTTAGCCTATAAATATGAGAGCTCCTCCTCTCATTTGTATCATCCCACAATCCACAATTACACCATGTTTTAGAGAGATAGAGGGCTTAACTCTCTTCTCTTCACTTTCAATAAATATTTTGTTCTTCATTGTGGAGCTACTTCTCTTGTGTGGATCTTGCTTAGGAGCTCCTCTCCTCGACTTATTGTAAGGTATAAAATTACTTTCAGTATTATTTGTTTTTACTGTAAAGTTATTTTATTATTCGGTACCCTTGTTCAAGACAATAGTTGCTTGTATTCCTTGACATGCATATAAGTAGCTAAAAGCTTGCACTCGGTCGCAGGGGTGTACTTGTATTATAAATGTTTTAGATCTTACTCTTAGTATACCTTTGTATTCAAAACTTGTTCTATGTGCCATTTATAGTCAGAGTTTCCAAGGTTGAGTGGAAGCTGTTACAAGCAAAGCTCTTCCGTGGGAATTCGTGATCATACTCGGTAAGTGGAAGCTGTCACAAGCAAAACTTATCGAGGAGGTCGACTTATCTAAAACACCACTTGATCGCAACGTCACTGGGAGATCAGGTGGATGCACATACACTAGCATACCTTGAAAGGGGTATTTTAAATGATGTTGCAAGTCTTGAGTTAGAAATAACCTAAATTCATCTTTGAATACTTAGCGCGGTCGATGATAAACAATTATAATACAAGGCCCCTAAAACTGAATCCTTTCCTTACAATCTGCTAGCAATTATTATAATTTACTTTCAGTTCTCAAATCACACTCAAACTCAACCCCAATCGCATAAGCTTCATTAAAGAACAACTAATCCACACTGACTCCCTTGGGTTCGACCCCTACTTACCACTTGCTACCCAGTAGTAAAGTCGCGAGTAGCGGACTTATAAATTTATTTGTACATTTGCTCTGACGACAAGCATCTGTCAGTCCATCAGATCACCCCACACTTTTAGTTGTTCGTCCCGAACAATGCTATTTAAGGGCGGAACACAATCTAAGTAAACTTTTAAATATGAAAGTGAGACTGTGGGACTTGATTTATCTTAATTCATGCATTACTTACTTATTACCAAACTAAACCGTGTAAATACTTAGAAGTAACTTGATACTTGTACCTTCGAGCCGAGATGCAATTTAATTTGGATGTTTAGGGAGATAGCCCTTTTCAGGCTCCTGGACTGCATTCTCGGGATCGACTCGCACTATATGGTTTAACTTGTAGCTTTTTCTGGCACGTGACTTGATTTGGGTTTCACTGAGTTGAGTATTTTGATTTCTTTTTGGCGAGGGACAGGAACTGTAGTGAATCGGCCTTTGGCCTTTGGCCTTTGATATTGAGTTGGAGTTTCTTCACTTTTGTTCGGTTAAAACCTTCACAATTCTGGCTTTCAGCCTTTGATTAGCTTCTTCGAGCTTTTTGCTTCTTTTTGACTTGCTAATCCATTTTCTCAGCCTTTTTGGGAGGTCCAATCTTCGCCCGCAAGCATATGGAAATACCTCCCCGCTCTTTCTCATCCTCGCCGTTTCGCGCGGGTCAAAATGAGGGTCGCTCATTTGTTTTCCCGGCTACTCTGACTAGAGATAGGATGGTTTGATTCCCGTCCCGCCTCTTTGCATAAACGCTGCATAGCGGAGATGACTCTGACTCAACTGAAACCCGAAGTGCAGCCTCCACTGACTTTGTAAACCATATAGTGAAATTCAGTCCTTCGAGTGCTTGCCAAGCCTCTCTAGGACAGTTTATGTCAACTCCACATCCCCTGTATATCTCAGCACAAAGGGACAAATGAGAAGTTACATCCTAAGTTTTTAAATAGTTGAATTTTCACAAGGTAAATGCATGAATTATGATCTATCTTTTTCACATTCTTAAGTTCATATTTTCAAAAAGATAATATTAAGGGAAAAGGAAAAGAAAAAGCATGTTAATTAACTATGTACACAGGTGGTTCTCACCCCACACTTTTGAACGAAGGCGTGCCTTTCAGCAACACTGAGTTCAAAAGTCATGCAAATATATACAAGAGAAGGAAATGACATTAAGGAAAATGGAAGAACTGAACTCTCTTTTACTGTGTCGTGGAACGTCATAGGTCGAGTTGGATAATCGAGGGAGTTCGGCTGGGGCCTTGAACTCTCAGCGAAGGCCTGGTAATTCTCGGAAGCTGCCTGGCTGATCTGATCTTGCTCCAAAAACCGATTCCTACAAGGAGTCATTCCTTCTATACAAAAAATGGGTGAGAGCGACTTACGGTAAAAACTAAATGACAGAAAAGAAAATTACTGAAAGTAAGATAGGTGTCGGGTTACCTCCCGACCAGTGCCTTTGTTTAACGTCGTTGGCTCGACAGTTGGGATCACCAGTTGGGATCCCATGGGCAGCTCAGGTCATAGTGTTGCGGAGTGCCTACTTTCATTTTTGCCTTGCCTTTCCCCGATTTCTTGTGAGATGATGTGCTTGGGTCCTGTTCCCATTGTTCTGGTGGTTTCTCTTTCCAACGTCTCTGAGAAGGCGAGGGACCTTTCACTACTAGCCTCTTGAATCGGGTTTTCTTATGTTTAGGGCTGCCTTGTCTAGTTGTGGCGCAAAAATGCTCCATCAAGGAGTCGTTTTGCATAGGTGATGGACCATAATTATAAGAATCATAAACACAGTTAAACCCACCAAATTAGACTGTTTGTCTATTTAACTTTTTCTTGTTAGTTCCGATATTTATCTACAGGGTATTTTGGAGCCTAGAGAGAATACACGCTAAGGAGGAGTTTTTACGCTGAAAATATATTACGAGTCATTCCAAGGGCACGACCAGATGCCGACTGAAGAAATCTCAAAATCCTGACAAGGAATCACTCAAAACAAATCCAACTGAAGGGTAACCAAAGTCAGTCCGGAGCTGAATTGGACCGATGGCTTTGTGAAAAGATCACAAAACCTCACAAAACCTTCTCTTCTCCCTCCATGACCGGCGGCTTTTGGTGGCAAAGCCACCTTGCTTCCTCCATTTCAACCTACAACCGGCGGCTTTTGAGCTCCATGGAGATTATGCCAAGTGTTGTGATCTCATCCACATCTTCCCCTCATCCAAGCCTATAAATACCACCCCATCTCATTTGTAAAATCTATCCACAACTCAATACAAAATCACTTATCTCTCTAAAGGTTTTGGTACTTTTGTAAGCTTTGTTTGAAATCTATAATACTCCTGTTGGTTCTTGAGTATTATAGTAGTTTTAGAGAATACGCTTGTTGGTTCTTGAGTATTCTAGTAGTTTTTGAGAATACTCCTGTTGGTTCTTGAGTATTCTCCTTTACTTAATGTCTTTCAAAAACCCTCGAGTACTTAGCTATGGTATCCACCTCTATGGATATTCGTAGCTAAACTCTTTATTCGGTTGAAGGGGTGTACTTGTATCATAAAATGTTTTAGGCCATACTTTTAGTGCCTCTTCTTTGTATTCAAAACTTGTTCTATGTGCCATATATTAGGTTAGAACTTCCAAGGTTGAGTGGATGCTTGGAATGGCAAAGTTCTTCCGTGGGGTTCGTAAACATACTCGGATAAGTGGATGCTTGGAATGGCAAAGCTTATCTGAGGAGTTTGACCTCTCTAAAACACCATTTGGTTGGTCGGGAATGACTGATCAAATGGATGCACATAGGCTAATATACCTTGGAATGGGGTATTAGTCTAAATAGAACAAGTGCTCTACGACCTTGGAATGGGCTAGACAGTGTGGCAAATCGAGTGCTTGGAATGGCCTTGATACACGTTTGAATACTTAGAAGGATCACTAAAGGTCAATGATAAACAGGCTATGATACAAGGCCCCCGAAACCGAATGCTTTCCTTAAATTCAAACACCACCTGCATTTACTTTCTTAGTATAAACTGCCTTATCAACTGCTCACCTCCCAGAAGACTTGCCAATCACGCAACAACCACTGTAAGTCTTCTTCCTTTTATTTTCAGTATTTACTTTTCCGCACTAAAAACCAAAACCAACCAAAAAACACTTACTTTTCCGCACTAAAACCTCAATCAACCTAAAACACGCTCCCTCCCTGTACGATCCCTCAAAGAACAACGTATCCCCCTAATTCCCTTGGGTTTGAACCCTACTTACCACTTGCTACCCAATAGTAAAGTCGCGAGTAGCGGACTATAAATTTATTCTTGCCTTAGCACACGACGACCGTGCTCTGTCAAAATTGGCGCCGTTGCCAGGGAATTAGTAGTCGGATTAGTTGTTCTTTTCTTTCCCTCCCCTTCTCATTTCCTCATGACGCTACCCACTACGTATGCATGGACAACAAGACATTTTCCTTTATTTGGAGGTACGGATGGAGAGGACCCTGTGATACATTGCCAACAGTTTCACCACATCTGCCGCCACATGAAACCTGAGAATGAGACGTTAGAGGAGTTTAAGCTGAAATGCTTCAAATTTTCTTTAACTGACTCGGCAATAGAGTGGTATTACTCATGTGCGGAGTATGAAAACTGTTATGAAAATCTTCGAGCCAAATTTCTAAAAGAGTTTCCCCTGTCAAATTATGGCACCGATCCCTGTCAAAGAGCCCGACCAACTTTCGAACTTGAAATTCGCGAGAAGATCAACAACCTAAAGCAATCCCAGGACGAAACTTTGGACGAGTACTTATGGTACTTTGATTCCCTTGTAACGATCTGCCCGCACCATGGATTCACAAACTTAGATCTTCTTCAAAGGTTTCTTGGTTGAATGATGCCACAAGAGTGGAATAGGCTTAATGATGCAGCGGGAGGTTCGGTGAATAACTTAGCCATGGATGATCTATGGAACCTAATAGACGATTTGGCCGTAAGGTCAAGACCAAGAGAAGATCAGGCTGAGACACTTAAGGACGTTACAACAGAGCTGGCATCTAGCAACCAGCAGCAGGCCAACATGATAGACCAAAACCAGGCCGAAGCCAAGAAATCTTGGGCAGAGACAAAGGCGCTCATAAAAAAATGTGCAAATCAGGTCAATGAGATGCTCAATGCGAAGCCAAGGATTAGCGAGGAGGAGCCTAGATCAGATTATCCCAGGCATTTAGAAGAAAACGGCCCACTGACGCCTAAAGAAGAGCCCACCGAGCCACTAGAGGACAAGGAGGAAGAATTGGCAGCTAGCATCCAGCAAATGAGTACCCCGATACACCAAGACGAGGTCGAAAATGAGGAATTCTAGGCGGTTACACAACTGATCTGGAACCGCATTGCCAAACTGCCCAAATCAATTTCGGTCCTAACTGAAGAGTTGCCCGAGACATACCCAGACCTCAGTGCCAAACTGCCCAATTCAGTCCCGGTCCTCATCACCAATCTGCCCGAGGAAACCACGCCGGTCCCAGACCTGATTGCCGAACCAGCCAAGTCTAATACAGTCCTCACTGCCGAGCCAATAGAAGTCCCGAACATCACTTCCGAACTAACCGATAAAATCACGGCAAGCCCGGTCCTCACTGATGAGCTGCTCGAGAAAGACCCGGCCCTTGTGGTGGAAGTCCCCCAACTTGTCCCCTCGGTTTGTATGCGGCTCACAGCCCCTGAAGATGAAGTGATCAATGATGAGGTGCAAGGGGAGTTGGAGGCAAAACATGAGCCAGAAGAGCCGAAGATGGAGCACTCACTCGTCATGAGCCAAGAAAAGCCGGCTGAAAACTCACTCGTTCTAGGATGGCCAATCATCTCTGCCACAAAGAAGAGGCTTGGCATGGGAACAAGCTCAAGGTCGCTCGTGTTCAATGGCACAATACTAAACTTCCAAAATTGCAAAGGTGCCACCCATTCAAACATGAAGAAACAGCCAAGACATGGGCCAAAGGAATGGAAACCCGGAAGGAGAAGCAAGAGAGCTCGGCTTGATGGACCAGCAGCTATGGTCAAGGAGTCCTCGCCTTCTCGGGGATATGTGAAAAAGAAGCCTCCGGATCAAGGGAGAGCGGAACCGAGCCCGCTGCCATATGTGTTCTTTGGGGAAATCAAAAGGGCAGCCGAGAAGAAGTTTGACCTCACACACCCATGGGATCCCACCTTATGATCCAGGAATGAGGTATCGTCGAGCTAACGACGTTAAACAAAGGCACTGGTCGGGAGGTAACCCGACACCTATCTTACTTTCAGTACTTTTATTTTCTGTCATTTAGTTTTTACCAATAAATTGCTCTCACCCACTTGGTGCATAGAATGAAATGACTATTCAGGAATCGGTTATGGGTGCAACATCAAGCCAGCCAGGCCTATGCCAAGAGTTCAAGGCCCCAGCCAAACTCCCTCGATTATCCAGCCTCATGCCATGTCGTTCACTCGACACCTTTAAGGGAGTTTTGTTCTTCCCTTTTCCTTAATGTCATTTCCTTCTCATAATTGTCTGCTTGCATGGCTTTTGAACTAAGTCATTTCGTAAAGAATGCCTTCGTTCAAAAGTGTGGGGTGAGAACCACCTGTGTACATAAACATGTTTTCTTTTTTCCTTAATATTATCTTTTTGAAAATATGAACTTAAGAATGTGAAAAAGATAGATCATAATTCATGCATTAACCTTGTTAAAATTCAACTGTTTAAAAACTAGAATGTAACTTCTCATTTGTCCCTTTGTGCTGAGATAAACTAGGGATGTGGAGTTGACATAAACTGCCCTAGAGAGGCTTGGCAAGCACTCGAAGGATCGAATCTAACTATATGGTTTTCGAAGTCAGTGGAGGCTACACTTCGGGTTTCAGTGAAGATTGAAGTCATCTCCGCCATGCAGCGTTTATGCAGAAAAAAGGCGGGACGGGAATCAAACCATCCTATCTCTTGTCAGAATAGCCGGGAAAATAAATGAGCGACCCTCATTTTGACTCGCGCGAAACGGCAAGGATGAAAGAGAGCGGGGAGGTATTTCCATATGCTCGCGGGCGATGATTGGATCTCCCAAAAAGGCTTGAGAAAATGGACTAGCAAGCCACAAAAAGGCAAAAGCTCAAAGAAGCAAATCAAGAGGCCAAAGGCCCAAAATTGTGAAGGTTTTAACCGAACAAAAAGTGAAGTACTCAAAGAGTCAAATCAAAGGCCAAAGGCCGATTCACTACAAAAGCTGTCACTCGCCAAAAGAAAATCAAAGACAAAACCATTGAAACCCGAACCGAATCACGTGCTAGAGAAAGCTACAAGAAAACCATATAGTGCGAGACGGTCCCGAGAATGCAGTCCAGGAGCCTGAAAAAGGCTATCTCCCGAAACATCCAAATTAATTTGCATCTCGGCACGAAGGTACAAGTATCAAGTTTCTTCTATTTATTTACACGGTTTAATTTGGTAATAAGTAGTAATGCATGAATTAGGATAAATCTAGTCCCACAATCTCACCTTCATATTTTAAAAGCTTACTTAGTGTGCCGCCCTTTAATAGCATTGTTTGGGACGAACAACTAAAAGTGTGGGGTGATCTGATGGACCATAATTATACGAATCATAAACACAGTTAAACCCACCAAATTAGACTGTTTGTCTATTTAACTTTTGCTTGTTAGTTCCGATATTTATCTACAGGGTATTTTGGAGCCTAGAGAGAATACACGCTAAGGAGGAGTTTTTACGCTGAAAATATATTACGAGTCATTCCAAGGGCACGACCAGATGCCGACTGAAGAAATCTCAAGATCCTGACAAGGAATCACTCAAAACAAATCCAATCGAAGGGCAACCAAAGTCAGTCCGGAGCTGAATTGGACCGATGGCTTTGTGAAAAGATCACAAAACCTCACAAAACCTTCTCTTCTCCCTCCATGACCGGCGGCTTTTGGTGGCAAAGCCACCTTGCTTCCTCCATTTCAACCTACAACCGGTGGCTTTTGAGCTCCATGGAGATGATGCCAAGTGTTGTGATCTCATCCACATCTTCCCCTCATCCAAGCCTATAAATACCACCCCATCTCATTTGTAAAATCCATCCACAACTCAATACAAAATCACTTATCTCTCTAAAGGTTTTGGTACTTTTGTAAGCTTTGTTTGAAATCTATAATACTCATGTTGGTTCTTGAGTATTATAGTAGTTTTAGAGAATACTCATGTTGGTTCTTGAGTATTCTAGTAGTTTTTGAGAATACTCCTGTTGGTTCTTGAGTATTCTCCTTTACTTACTGTCTTTCAAAAACCTTCGAGTACTTAGCTATGGTATCCACCTCTATGGATATTCGTAGCTAAACTCTTCATTCGGTTGAAGGGGTGTACTTGTATCATAAAATGTTTTAGGCCATACTTTTAGTGCCTCTTCTTTGTATTCAAAACTTGTTCTATGTGCCATATATTAGGTTAGAACTTCCAAGGTTGAGTGGATGCTTGGAATGGCAAAGCTCTTCCGTGGGGTTCGTAAACATACTCGGATAAGTGGATGCTTGGAATGGCAAAGCTTATCTGAGGAGTTTGACCTCTCTAAAACACCATTTGGTTGGTCGGGAATGACTGATCAAATGGATGCACATAGGCTAATATACCTTGGAATGGGGTATTAGTCTAAATAGAACAAGTGCTCTACGACCTTGGAATGGGTTAGACAGTGTGGCAAATCGAGTGCTTGGAATGGCCTTGATACACGTTTGAATACTTAGAAGGATCACTAAAGGTCAATGATAAACAAGCTATGATACAAGGCCCCCGAAATCGAATGCTTTCCTTAAATTCAAACACCACCTGCATTTACTTTCTTAGTATAAACTGCCTTATCAACTGCTCACCTCCCGGAAGACTTGCCAATCACGCAACAACCACTGTAAGTCTTCTTCCTTTTATTTTCAGTATTTACTTTTCTGTCATTTACTTTTCCGCACTAAAAATCAAAACCAACCAAAAAAACACTTACTTTTCCGCACTAAAACCTCAATCAACGTAAACACGCTCCCTCCCTGTACGATCCCTCAAAGAACAACTTATCCCCCTAATTCCCTTGGGTTCGACCCCTACTTACCACTTGCTACCCAGTAGTAAAGTCGTGAGTAGCGGACTATAAATTTATTCTTTCCTTAGCACACGACGACTGTGCTCTGTCATTAGGCCCTTTTCCCATCCTCCTTTTAGTCTCTTCATTGATCGCATAGTTTTCTGCAATTTGCCTATTGATCAAGGGGAAAAGTTTGGAAGCTTGTATCTTAAGGCTTGGTTCTGTCTCATCATGTCCGTCTGTGAGGATCCGGTCTCGGATGGTCTCGGCTGCTTGGGTAATGATAGTCGGGTATGACTCGGGCAGCTCGCCAGTGGTGTTCTGGACTTCTTATTTTGCTGGCACGGTCTTGAGTTCCCATGAAGGTTCTTCCTCGTTGCTTTCGGTGCTTTCTGTATCTAATTCTTCTGATGGCTCGGGAGTTTCTTCTGATGGCTCAGGAGTTTCTTCTGCTGGCTCAGGAGTTTCTTCTGATGGCTCGGGAGTATCTTCTTTTTTCGTCTCTGGACCAGCCTCCACTATCTGTATTCCTCTATTAGCTCGGGGCATTGGTCTTCATTTTGTGGCCACGGCCATGTCGTCTATGAGGTTCCACATTTCTGTCAGGGATAAGTTCCCTGCTGATCCTCCCACTGCGTTGTTAATCCTTGTCTGCTCATCGGCCCTCATCCCACAAAGAAATCTTTGAAGAATAAATACCTCCGTTAATCCATGGTGCGGGCAGCGTGAGACGATGGTGTCATAGTACGTGTAGTATTCATCTAAAGTCTCATCCCGGGATTGTTAAAGGCAGACGATCTTCTCGCGGGTGTCATGTCGTAAGGATGGAGGGGAGAATTTTTTCAGGAATTGAGCGCGAAGGTCCACGTAATATTTTGCACAACTAGCAGTTGACGTGTAATACCATACCGTCGCATAGTCAGTTAAAGAGTGTCCAAAGCATTTTAATTGAAACTCTTCTAACGTTATATTTTCGGGTTTCATGTGATGACTTATATGGTGGAAATGTTGGCAGTGTATTACTGGGTCTTCTCCGGTGGTACCTCCAAACTGAGGAAGATGCTGAGCCATCCATCCATACATGGTGGAAAGTTTGACGAAGAAATGAAAGGGAAGGAAAAGAACAACTAATCTGAAGCTAATTCCCCGGCAACGGCACAAATTTTGACGGAGCCCACCGCACTGTCGTTAAGGTGCGATGTTCTCTGTGCAAAAATAAATTTATATCTCTGATACTCGCGACTTAACTATTTTTGGTAGTCAGTGGTAAGTACGGGTCGAACCCAAGGGAATTAGGTGATAGTTGTTCTTTCTAAAAGGGGGAGTTAAATTAAGCAGTTGGGGGGTTGGTTTTGGGTTTAGTACTGAAAAGTAAAGTGCTTGATGGACGAGTCTCGACAGAAAATAAACAGTTGATATGGTACTGAAAGTAAAGTAACAGTTGATATTACAATTAAAGGAAAGTATTCGGTTTTAGGGGGCCTTGTATCATAGTCTGTTTATCATCGACTTCTAATGATCATACTATGTGTTCAAAGATGAATCAAGGCTATTTCTAGCACATGACTTGCCACATCATTTAGAACACTTGTTCTATTTAGACTAATTCCTCCTTTCGAAGTATCTTAGCCTTATGTGCATCCATTTGATCTTCAGTTACGATCAACCAAATGGTTTTTGAAAGAGGTCGAACTCCTCAGATAAGCTTTTCCCGTTAAAGCATCCACTTACCCGAGTATGTTCACGAAGCCCACGGAAGAGCTTTGCCCGTTAAAGCATCCACTCAACCTTGGAAGTTCTAACCTAATATGTGGCACATAGAACAAGTTTTGAACACATAGAGGCACTAAGAGTAGGGCCTAAAACATTGTATGATACAAGCACACCCCTTCAACCGAATGAAAGGTTTAGCTACGAATATTAATGGAATAGGACATCATAGCTAAGTGCGTTGAAAAGTAAAGGTTTTTGAAAGACAGTAAAGTAAAGTTTTTGAAAGTAAAGACAGGAAAGTAAAGTTGTTGAATTGAAAAGATATTAAAGTAAAGAAGAGAGTACTGACGGACGCACAGTCGTCGTGTGCAAATGTCAAGAATAAATTTATAAGTCCGCTACTCGCGACTTTACTACTGGGTAGCAAGTGGTAAGTAGGGGTCGAACCCAAGGGAATTAAGGGAAACGTTGTTCTTTAAGGGATTTGTACAGCGAGGGAGCGTGTTTTAAGGTTGATTGAGATTTTAGCGGTTATGACTAAGTGACTTTTTTGGTTGTTTTTGGTTTTGAGTGCGGAAAAGTAAATTACAAAAAATAAATACTGAAAAGTAAAAAGAAAGACTTACAGTGGATGATGCGTGATTTGCGAGTCCTCCGGAAGGTGAGTGCAGTTGATTAAGGCAGTTATACTAGAAAAGTAAATACAAGGGGGTTTTGTAAGTCAAGGGAAGCATTCGGTTTCGGGGGCATTGCATCATAGCCTGTTTTATCATTTTAGTAATCCTTCTAAGTATTTAAACGTGCATCAAGGCCATTTCAAGCGCTCGATTTGCCACACTGTCTAGTCTTTTGCAAAAGTGCTCCAAAGTGAATCAAGGCCATTTCAAGCACTCGACTTGCAACACTGGCTAATCTTTTGCAAAAAACGTAAAGCCCTTGTTCTACTCAGACTAGCACCCCATTTCAAGGTATACTAGCCTATGTGCATCCATTTGGATTGTCTTTTCCGATTTATCCAAATGGTGTTTGAGAGAGATCGAACTCCTCAGATAAGCTTTGCCATTTCAAGCATCCACTTCCCGAGTATGTTCACCAACTTCCACGGAAGAGCTTTGCCATTTCAAGCATCCACTCAACCTTGGAAATTCTGATCTAATATATGGCACATAGAACAAGTTTTGAATACAGAGAAAAAAAACACTAAAATAGTCTAAAACATTTTATAATACAAGTACGCCCCTTCAACCGAATAAAGAGTTTAGCTACGATTATCCATGGAAGAGGATATCATAGCTAAATACTCGGGGGTTTTTGAAAGACAGTAAGAAGAGAGGGGGTGGAATACTCAAGAACCAACAGGAGTATTCCCAATCCTACTGAATACTCAAGAACCAACAGGAGTATTCTCTAAAACTGTTATAAACTTTAAGAACCAACATGAGTATTATTTCAAACCGTTATAATACTCAAGAACCAACAGGAGTATTATTTCAAAAACCAAACTTACAAAGTAACACAAACTTAGAGAGAGAAGTGATTTGTTGATTTGAGGATGTTAAATGAGGAGGAGGAGCTCTCCTTTTATAGGCTAAGGGAGGAGGAATGGGTGGAGGAGATTGCTTTCATCCAAGGGTGGAGGAGGAGGGGAGGAAGATGTGGTGGAGGAGCCACCACATGTCACATTCCCATGGTGGCACAAAGAGCCGCCAGTTGCAAGTCACAAATGGAGGAGAGTTTGTGGCTTTGGCCACCTCCAAGCAAAAGCCACCTGTCACCCAAGGAGGAGAAGGGGAGGAAGCCACCCATGAGTCACCACTTCTCCAAAAGCCGCCGGTCATCTAGTGAAAATGGATGAGTTTTGTGAGTTTTGTGAGTTTTGTGCCGTTTTCACAAAACTATCAGTCCAATTTTGCTCCGGTCTGACTTTGGTTGTTCCTCGGTTGGATTTGATTTGAGTGATTCCACATCAGGATCTTGAGATTTCTGCATTCAGCGTCTGATCTTGACCTTGGAATGACTCGTAATATCTTTTCAGCGTAAAATCCTCTCCTTAGCGTGTTTTCTCTCTAGAGTCCAAAATACCCTATAGAAATATATCGGAACTAACAAGCAAAAGTTAAATAGACCAACAGTCTAATTTAGTGGGTTTTACTGTGTTTTTGATTTGTATAATTATGGTCCATCAGATCACCCCACACTTTTAGTTGTTCGTCCCGAACAATGCTATTAAAGGGCGGCACATTAAGTTTGGTTTTAAAATATGAAAGTTAGACTGTGGGACTCGATTTATCCTAATTCATGAATTGCTTACTTATTACCAAATTGAACTGTGTAAATAAATAGAAGAAACTTGATACTTGTACCTCCGTGCTGAGATGCAAATTATTCTGGATGTTTCGGGAGATAGCCCTTTTTAGGCTCCTGGACTGCATTCTCGGGATCGTCTCGCACTATATGGTTTCCTTGTAGCTTTCTCTAGCACGTGATTCGGTTCGGGTTTCAATGGTTTGAGTACTTTGATTTTCTTTTGGCGAGGGACAACTTTTGTAGTGAATCGGCCTTTGGCCTTTGATTTGACTCTTTGAGTACTTCACTTTTGTTCGGTTAAAACCTTCACAATTTTGGGCCTTTGGCCTCTTGATTTGCTTCCTCGAGCTTTTTGCGTCTTTGTGACTTGCTAGTCCATTTTCTCAAGCCTTTTTGGGAGGTCCAATCATCGCCCGCAAGCCTATGGAAATACCTCCCCGCTCCTCTCATCCTTGCTGTTTCGCGCGGGTCAAGATGAGGGTCGCTCATCTATTTTCTCGGCTACTTTGACTAGAGAGAGGACGGTCTGATTCCCGTCCTCACCTTTTTTCTTTTTGCATAAACACTGCATGGCGGAGATGACTTCAATCTTCACTGAAACCCGAAGTGCAGCCTCCACTGACTTCGAAAACCATATAGTTTGATTCGATCCTTCGATTGCTTGCCAAGCCTCTCTAGGGCAGTTTATGTCAACTCCACATCCCTAGTTTATCTCAGCACAAAGGGACAAATGAGAAGTTACGTTCTAAGTTTTTAGACAGTTGAATTTTCACAAGGTAAATGCATGAATTTTAGATCTATCTTTTTCACATTCTTAAGTTCATATTTTCAAAAAGATAATATTAAAAAAGGAAAATAAAAACATGTTATGTACACAGGTGGTTCTCACCCCACACTTTTGAACGTAGGCGTGCCTTTCAGCAAGACTTAGTTCAAAAGCCATGCAAGCAAACAATTATGAGAAGGAAATGACATTAAGGAAAAGGGAAGAACATAACTCCCTTTAAAGTGTCGAGTGAACGACATGGCATGAGGCTGGATAATCGAGGGAGTTCGGCTGGGGCCTTGAACTCTCAGCGCAGGCCCGGTAACTCACAGAAGCTGCCTGGCTGATCCGGTCTTGCTCCAAAAACCGATTCCTGAATAGTCATTTCTTCTATGCACCAAGTGGGTGAGAGCGACTTATTGGAAAAACTAAATGACAGAAAATAAAAGACAGAAAGTAAGATAGGTGTCGGGTTACCTCCCGACCAGTGCCTTTGTTTAACGTCGTTTGCTCGATAGTACCTCATTCCTGGATCACTGGTTTGGATCCCATGGGTGACTTAGGTCATATTTCTTTATTGCGCCGACCTTGATTCTGGCTGTGACTCTTCCTGAGTTTTGGCTGATGACGGGCTTGGTTTCAGTTCCCATGGTTCTGATGGTTTCTCCTTACAACGTCTCTGAGAAGGCGAGGGACCTTTCACTATTAGTTTCTTGAACTGGGTTTTCTGGTGTTTAGGGCTGCCTTGTCCAGTTATGGCGAAAACTTGCTCCATCGAGGAGTCGTTCTGCTCAGGCCCTTTTCCCATTCTCCTTTCAGCCTCTTCAGGGATCACATAATTTTTGGTGGTGTTTTAGAATTCTTCCGTTGCCTCGAGTTCCCTTGAAGGTTCGTTGATCCCGAAGCTTTCTATGTCTGATACTTCTGATGGCTCGGGAGTATCTTCTTCGTCTGTCGCTGGTCCAGCCTCTTCTATCTGCATGCCTCCGTCAGCTTGGGGTATTCGTTTTGTGGCTGCGGCCAGGTTATCTATGAGGTTCCACATGTCTGCCAGGGAGAAGTTCCTGGCTGATCTCCTCATTGCTTCGTTAATCCTCGTCAGATCATCGGCCCTCATCCCACGAAGAAATTTTTGAAGCAGAGCTTTCTTCGTGAATCCATGGTGCGGGCAGCTTGAGACGATGGTGTCAAAGTTCGTGTAGTATTCGCCCAAGGTCGCATCCCGGGATTGTTGAAGGCTCATGATCTTTTCTCGGGTTTGTTGTCGTAAGGATGGAGGGGAGAATTCTTTCAGGAATGGAACGCAGAGGTCCACAAAATGTACTGCACTACTAGCGGTTGACGTATAATACCAGATCGCTGCAAAATCAGTTAAAGAAAATTTGAAGCATTTAAGCTTAAATTCCTCTAACATTTCATTTGCAGGTTTTATGAGGTGGCAAACGTGGTGAAAGTTTCGGTAGTGTTGTACTGGGTCTTCTCCATCCGTACCTCCGAACAGAGGAAGATGTCTTGTTGTCCATGCATATGTAGCGGGTAGCGTCATGAGAAGGGAAGGGAAAGAACAACTTATCCGACGGCTAATTCCCCGGCAACGGCGCCAATTTTGACGGACGCACAGTCGTCGTGTGCGAACGTCAAGAATAAATTTATAAGTCCGCTACTCGCTACTTTACTACTGGGTAGCAAGTGGTAAGTAGGGGTTGAAACCAAGTGAATTAGGGGGATACGTTATTCTTTAAGGGATTTGTACAGCGAGGGAGCGTGTTTTAAGGTTGATTGAGATTTTAGCGGTTATGACTAAGTGACTTTTTTGGTTGTTTTTGGTTTTGAGTGCGGAAAAGTAAATTACAAAAAATTAAATACTGAAAAGTAAAAAGAAAGACTTACAGTGGGTGATGCGTGATTTGCGAGTCCTCCGGAAGGTGAGTGCAGTTGATTAAGGCAGTTATACTAGAAAAGTAAATACAAGGGGGTTTTGTAAGTCAAGGGAAGCATTCGGTTTCGGGGGCATTGCATCATAGCCTGTTTTATCATTTTAGTAATATTTCTAACTATTCAAACGTGCATCAAGGCCATTTCAAGCGCTCGATTTGCCACACTGTCTAGTCTTTTGCAAAAGTGTTCTAAAGTGAATCAAGGCCATTTCAAGCACTCAACTTGCAACACTGTCTAATCTTTTGCAAAAAACGTAACGCCCTTGTTCTACTCAGACTAGCACCCCATTTCAAGGTATACTAGCCTATGTGCATCCATTTGGATTGTCTTTTCCGATTTATCCAAATGGTGTTTGAGAGAGATCGAACTCCTCAGATAAGCTTTGCCATTTCAAGCATCCACTTACCCGAGTATGTTCACGAACTTCCACGGAAGAGCTTTGCCATTTCAAGCATCCACTCAACCTTGGAAATTCTGATATAGTATATGGCACATAGAACAAGTTTTGAATACAGAGAAAAAAACACTAAAATAGTCTAAAACATTTTATAATACAAGTACGCCCCTTCAACCGAATAAAGAGTTTAGCTACGATTATCCATGGAAGAGGATATCATAGCTAAATACTCGAGGGTTTTTGAAAGACAGTAAGAAGAGAGGAGTGGAATACTCAAGAACCAACAAGAGTATTCCCAATCCTACTGAATACTCAAGAACCAACAAGAGTATTCTCTAAAACTGTTATAATACTCAAGAACCAACAGGAGTATTATTTCAAACCGTTATAATACTCAAGAACCAACAGGAGTATTATTTCAAAAACCAAACTTACAAAGTAACACAAACTTAGAGAGAGAAGTGATTTGTTGATTTGAGGATGTTAAATGAGGAGGAGGAGCTCTCCTTTTATAGGCTAAGGGAGGAGGAATGGGTGGAGGAGATTGCTTTCATCCAAGGGTGGAGGAGGAGGGGAGGAAGATGTGGTGGAGGAGCCACCACATGTCACATTCCCATGGTGGCACAAAGAGCCGCCGGTTGCAAGTCACAAATGGAGGAGAGTTTGTGGCTTTGGCCACCTCCAAGCAAAAGCCACCGGTCACCCAAGGAGGAGAAGGAGAGGAAGCCACCCATGAGTCACCACTTCTCCAAAAGCCGCCGGTCATCTAGTGAAAATGGATGAGTTTTGTGAGTTTTGTGTCATTTTCACAAAACTATCAGTCCAATTTTGCCCTGGTCTGACTTTGGTTTTTCCTCGGTTGGATTTGATTTGAGTGATTCCACGTCAGGATCTTGAGATTTTTGCATTCAGCGTCTAATCTTGACCTTAGAATGACTCGTAATATCTTTTCAGCGTAAAATCCTCTCCTTAGCGTGTTTTCTCTCTAGAGTCCAAAATACCCTGTAGAAATATATCGGAACTAACAAGCAAAAGTTAAATAGAAACAGTCTAATTTAGTGGGTTTTACTGTGTTTTTGATTCATATAATTATGGTCCATCAAGTACTTACAAGAACCGTTAAGAGTGCTAAAGATCAAGCTTCGATTCCAAAGTAAAGTGCTTACATGATTGTGCCCAAAATCTAGAGAGAAGCTAGAGCTTTGTGATGGATGATGTTTTGATATGAGATGTGTTTGTGTTGATTTTACAAAGGGAAGGGAGCTCTATTTATAGGCTTGATGGAGCAAGGAGATGAAGACATTTGGCACAAGATGAGAGGGGGGAAGAAAAGCCATCGGAGTGAGTCATCACCTCCTCTAGCCGCCGGCCACATGGCAATGGAGGAGAGGCTTGTGGCTTTAGCCGCCGGCCATGAGGTGGAGGGAGTGGTTGAGTGTGAGTTTTGTGATTTTTCACAAAGCCATCGGTCCTTTCAGCTCCGGTCTGACTCTGGTTGCCCTTCGGTTAGACTTGTTTTGAGTGATTCCATGTCAGGTTTATGAAAGTTGTACAGTCGGAATCTGATTGTGGCCTGGAGTGTCTTGTAATCCATTTTTGCCTTTAAGAACTCCTTCTTAGCTTGTTTTCTCTCTAGACTTCAAAATACCCTGTAGATAAATAAGGGGACTAACAAGCAAAAGTTAAATAGACAAAGTGTCTAATTTTGTGGTTTTAACTGTGTTTATGATTCATACAATTATGGTCCATCAGGAAGCTATACCTTTAGCGCGATCATACATTTGCACCTCATTACGACCGACTTTCTCTATGTTCTCATTGATTATGCTGTCGATTTTCGGAACATGATGATTGTTATGATCTAACATTTCATCACGTCGCTTAATGAACCAACTATTCACTTGCTTGAATGTGAAATGAACGATAGCGGTTATAGGCAAATCACGGCAAGCCATAAGTACATAATTAAATGTTTCTGACTGGTTTGTCGTCATAGACCCCCATCTTCTACCGTTAGTATCATAAGCCAAAGACCATTTTTCCGGGTTAACCTTCTCCAACCACTTTAAAACATCCGGCTTATCATTCACCAACTCTTTCAAATCTTTCAAACGATTACAGAACTTTATTTGCTGATTCTCCTCAGCAATGTTATAAAGTAAGTCTTTGTCGGCCAAACACTTTGCCTTTGAATTGAAATTGGAGGTAAAGTGTCTTAAACAAAGACGGTGATAAGCTCTTGGTGGAGACCAAGCCTCTTCTTCCATCACTCGCATTATGCTTATATGTCTATCCAAAATTATGCATAATCCATCACGTTGGGTGACGCCACTTCGAATGCACGTCATGAACCACTTCCAGCTCTCGATATTTCCACCCTCCACCAATGCATAAGCTAAAGGAAGAATTTCATTTTGGGCGTCTAGAGAGACTGCAATCATTAAAACACCCTTCCACTTTCCGATCAAATGTGTCGCATTGATAGAAATTATGGGACGACAATGCTTGAAGCCTACAATTGCCGGAGCAAATGACCAAAATACACGATTCAAGCTTACTCTCCCACTATCTAGGATTGATGTGCCCCAATGAACAATGCTACCGGGATTGGAATCTTTGAGCATGTCCATGTAAGCCGGAAGCTTTTCGAAAGATGCTTCCCAATCACCAAATATATGTAATAAAGCGTTTTGTCGGGATTTCCAAGCCTTCATGTAAGCTATTTTATACCCATATTTCGTTCGCATTAAAGCTTGCACCTCGTAGGGGGAAAATCTCAACTTCTCTTGAATTAAATCTCTTATGTCCATTCCGATAAAGTGTTTGTTAAAATGGACATTGTCATGAGGGATAATGTCAACCTCGCACGTGTGATCTCCTTCATATTTAGTTATTCTCCCACATGCCTTGATTTTTCTTTTTCGAAGCTCGTAGCTCCCATTTACATTTGTCCTTCCCTCGACGACATTCAAGATTTAATCGTTTTGTGACGAGCTTGCAGTGTGATATTCTCGACGGTGTTTGATAGTATATTTTTGACAAGATATGAGCAACTCCTTCCGCATAAACATACCGCCTTCTTTGAGTACTTTCGTATTAAACTGATTGTTATTAGAATCATGACCCTCAATAGTCGGATGACTCATCAAACCAGAAACATCATTGAAAGGTGGAAAATCCCATAGGGAACTATTAACTCCTTCACCACATATGGGTACTTCAACATAGCCTTCCTCTTCTTCATTATCAAAATTCCCCTGATTATCTCTATCATACTCGTCAAATGACAGAATTTCAAATTTCTCTATTGTTGACAATGTCATTCCATCATTTTGAGCACTAGTCATTGCTAAGATAGTCCAAGATAAACAATAATATATTAAAACCAAAGTTGAAAAACATACAACAAAGACATACTAAATGATATTCAACTATAATGGAGAAGAATCACTTTAAGCTTTACAAAAGCAAAATCACAATGGCCACGATATGACACATGCATCCAACAATAGAAAATCAACATTAAGCTTTGCAAGCAAAATCAACACACCAAATAGAGAACAACCAAAATTAACACAGAAAATCAACACCCAACATTAAGCTTTACATGCAAAATCAACTTCGAAGGCATAGTGTTCTATATTGTTAGAGTAGCAAAATCAACTTCGAAGACAAAATCAATACTCATCGACTACCACGAGCAGATGACTTGAAGCACGAGCAGATTACTTGAAGCAGCAGACGAACAGACGAGCAAGAGACGACGATGGGCGGATGGACGAGCGACGGGCGAACGGACGAGCGACGACGGATGGACGAGCGACGGCGGACGGACGAGCGACGACCAGTTATCGGCGACGAGCGGACGGACGGACAAAATCGAAAGTGTATCGGAGAAGAAGAAGACAAAATCAAAGTAACGGACGGAGAACCTAGGGCTCGAAATGGATTTGATTTAAGGCGCTATGGACAGAAGTGCCTAAATATTAGTTGACAATTTTTGCTGACTCAGCATTCGTTATATCATAAAACTTGACACTGGGCATTAGGCGCTGTTGGTAAAAGCGCTCTATGTCTTAGGCGCCCGTACCAACGACGCCTTAATGATATTGTATATTTTGAAAATCCAATTTGAAGAGTCTCTAGAATTAGAAACCAAATTTGATTTTTCCTTAAATTGGAAATTTTTTCAAACTTTTCAGTAGACGTAAATTGGGAAACTTTGATTCTTAGGCTGATGCGATACAACTCTACATTTGGATAAATGTTACCTGTGCTCAGATTATTTATAAAGCTTTGCACTGATGGTAAACCACCAATATTTAGTGACACCAAGCTACTTATTTATTTGTGGCAAAAGAGAGATGGCATGATGCCATATTTAGTGGGTTATACTTATAGCTAGGCACCCAGATTGCTACTCCATGACATTCAAGCTTGCAGGACTTTACTAACTTGTAATGGAACTTTATCTTGCCGTTATTGGAGTTGGGGACAATCCATCTTGGGAAACATCGTAAAACAGGTCATCGCTCTTGCACAGTGCATAAACAATATCCACCATGGTAGGCCGCCTGGTAGGATCTTTATGCAAGCAGGCAACTGCAACATTTATTACATGCATAACGCTATCCACTGAACATGACTCCTTCAAAAGAGCCTTGTCCATGAATCTCATTAAAGTATTCTCCTTCCCTTCTTCCTTGGCTTCCACTAATTTATTCGCACGTTCCCACAGGACATATCCGTCTGAATCTATAGCTTCTTTCCCGGATATCAGCTCAAGCAAAACAACTCCAAAAGCAAAAACATCCATCTTCGTTGAGATGACTCCATCAGACAAGTACTCAGGAGCTATGTACCCTTGTGTGCCAACTATGTGCATTGTAATGGCATTGCACCCTGATTTGGCTAGCCCGAAATTAGCTATCTTCGCTCTCATACTTCCATCTAAGAGAATGTTGCTGCTCTTTATGTCTTTGTGGACAACGCGCGGTCTTGTATGTTCATGTATATATTGCAGACCATTGGCCACGTCAATTGCAATTCTCAACCTTGTCTTCCAACTTAGTTTGTCATTCACGTTATTGTGCAGCCACCAGTACAGAGAGCCATTTTCAATATACTCATAAATCAGGTAGCAAGTCGAATCTTCAGGGTCTATGCAAAAGCCCTCAAGTCTTACCAGATTGCCATGATTGACCTATAAGAAAAAAAAGTTGCTAAAATTCATTTGGTAAGCCTATCTCACCTATAAGTGCTGCTTACTGGAAAATGGTTCCTAAAAGTTTGACAATGATACAAGCCTAACCACTACATTTGAAAGGCGGCATTTCTAAATTTCACTTCATCCGCTTCTATCTGTGATTATACTTATGATAACAGATACCATTTTGCATCAAAATTAACGGATAACAAAAGAGTCAGTTTCTACATCAGATCAAGCAGCTATCTATATTCGTAACATATAATCACTGAAAATCGACAACAGATATCATAACTACATAACTAAAATTGCTGACTTCCATCTTATAATATATTAGACTGGTGGATGTCAATTAAATAAAAACTTAACGACAACAGAAAAGTCTCATTCACGAGTATGGAATATCATGATGCTTGTATGCAATATGTTTATTTAGCTTACTAGTTTAACGAACATATTGTAAAAATATATCAGTAGATGACAACCGATCCCACCCACTCCTCATTTTATAACCTAATAGAACAGTGGACTTAAATCGTCTTACCTGGTGCAAATTTAGGTGACAAAACAGTTGACAGGATACTCGAGTATTCCGTAAACAAAAGAAAAAGAACAGATAAAAGAGTATTGACACATTAAGATAATAATAGATCGTAGATTTCGATATATATCAGTATCTTTTCGAATGATATACTAATTTGAGACTCATTACCACAAGCCAACACCCTCTCATCTATGCCCAGATGTTTTTCCTAGTTGACTCAACACCGCAGTCCTTATCGTTGCAAAATCACCTCTAGTTGTTGTATTGACACTGAATTAAGTGACTTCATAGTTCCACAGCTCACACTACCCTTTCTAAGACGGGATTATTAGTATGCATTTTTCAGTAATCGTACGAAGCTCATAGAAAGAAATTGTACCTTCTGCAAAATCTTGAGTTCATCATATGCATTCCACTTCATTTTTTTGACAGCATAAAACTCTCCGTTGATGCACCCTTTATAAACAGACCCTTGAATCAAACTGTTGTCATCAAACCCATTCGTAGCTCTGCTTAGTTCATCAATTTTAAACACCCTATACTTATCCAAACAATCCGAAACATCAGCCATCAAACTCATGTCCGCGTCCTTTGCTAATCCACTACCACCTTTGTGTCTCAACAACCAATCCTCCTGCTTCATTTTATCAGTCTCGTGATCCCTCTTTCTCCTCTTGTTAGCCCCAACTACCCTGCACACCAAAACTCCCATTGCCAAAACCATCAGCAATCCACAAATCACCAAACCGACGATCAAACCTGTGACCAACCCCTGTCTATCATCTCCACTATTGTTAGTATTAGTAGTATTAGTAGTCACATTCGGGGAAATAACAGGTTGAGTTATGTTAGGGATTTTGGAAACAGGCACAAAGATAGTATCAAGCGGATTCGGGCTGTTGCCATTGACAGTGGCGATAGACGCAGCAGACGTGCCGAAAGCGGAAGCAACTGTATTTAAAGTGTCATTAGCTTGAAACACATAGGAAATGAGGAAATTGGTTTGGTTTCCTGAAAGGGTTTTATTAAGGCACTTGCAAAAGATGGGGAAGATCACTTGAGCCCCAACGTCAATATCTTCAGGGATGACTTTCGGATTGACGACCTGAACAGATTGGTAAGTTGTGAGGTAGTGATACTTCTGAGTTGACACCAAATACATCGTGTCGCCTAATTTGAAAGTGTAAGTCATTGGAGCATAGCTGATACTGTAACTGGCGTTGATGGAATTGCAGGAGCATGTTATGGGGATGAAAAGGGGTTGGTCTTGGAGTAGAGGTGAAGTTGGGTCGGAGATGTTGCTAGGGTTTGAGATCATTAGGCGGCTGACGGAGAAGAGATCAGCGACGGTGGCAAGGTCAAGTGTGGTGGTGTTTGTAGCTCTGTAGAAGAGATATGTTTGACAAGGGTACAAGTTGTGATCAGACGGGCAAGTGATGCCGTCGGTGGTGGGTTCTTGAAGCTGGGATTGGACATGGCTAAGGAAGCACAAGCTGATGATGATGATGTGGTGGAGAGGTTTTGTGTTCATTTTTGAGTGTTTTGGTTTTTTCGGCTGGTTCTGCTTTTTCTTTGTGTGTTTAATAGATGAATGAATCACATGACTGAATGAGAACGTAATTAAGTGGAGATACAAGAAAGTAGCAGAAAAATATAAAATCATAGACTTTTCTTTTTCTTCTACTCTTATTTTCCATATCACAGGGTCCCCCGTTCCACCCATTTTTTTAATAGTGTGGCCCCTCATATTGAATAGTCCTCCTATCCAACTCCAAAAAGTTTCTACTGAGCACGTGTTACTGTCGTTTTTCTTTATAGGCGTGTTTTACTGTCCGTTAAAGTCTATATTTACTATCCTCCTAATATGCAATGATGCAATTCAATATTACTTTTTTATATATAAGGCAATTCAATTCAATATTACTTTTTTTTGATAGAATAAAGGCGAACAAAGATTAAGACACAATCACACATATGAAAAGAACAACAACAGTGAAAATGTAGTCAACAAACACAGATAACATGAAAACGGAATTCGTGTAAAGCGCGGCCAACAATCAGCTGCTATAAAATCTTCATATACGAGAGACGCGAAGGTCCAAGATACGCCAAAATGGACAAACAGAAGAAACGACTCAGCAGCCAACTTGAAAGCACCAGTCAAGCTCCTGCCATGTTTCTACAAAGAGATCCAGCAAGATTGAAGCCTGCCACTTCAGCTAGAAACAGTCGTGCGACATCACATCCAAGACAGGAAGAGCACCGGCCGAAGCACCGATCGATACAACAACGAAAACAAACAACCCGATTTTACCCGGCCTAAACTACAACCTGTACAACCTACCATGTACAGCCAAACCAGCAGCTCCTACCGGAGCCACCACATATCCGCCACCACCTAAGAATTCCCGCTGGGGAAAAACCCTGCCGGCGCAAACTCCAAACAGCCGCGACGACAAAACCAGCCCAAGATCGAGCTGCCAGCAAACCAAAACCCAGCCGCAACTGACCCTAAAAAAATCGCAGCAAGCACACCCGCTGCCCATCCATCACCGGATCTGGATTCGGTGAAGCCACTCCTTCCCCTCCCCTCCCCGCCTCCTCTTCACACGCACGGGCCGCAACCTTCGCCCCTACCATCTTCAGAGCTGGATCCGTCGAGAAGGAAACCAGCTGCTGCAGAGGAGATGCAAGGACGACGCCGGGAGAGAAAAGGAAAACGGGGAGAAGAGAAACGCTCAAAATCCTCTCCCTCTGTGTTCGCTCAGTCGAGGCTTCCGGGAGCTTCTAACGCAGGAGAGAGAAATCCCCCTTTCACTTCCAATTCAATATTACTTGGCTAAGCAGATAAATATATTGGAGGAAATTACAGGGTTTTAATGCTAGGGTTTTATTTGTTTCTATTGGTTTTGTGTTCTGGAGGGTTTTTCTGTTATCTTTCAATTTTCTGTTAGTTTGTCACCAAAACGTCGTCGTCTTGGATTGGCGTGTAAGTTAGCGTTTAGTCTCTGGACGACGTCGTCTTGGTCTGGTATATGTATCCCGCTCTGTACACAGAAATCCCTAATTTCGAATCAATGAAACCCTAAGCTTTCCCTGTATTTCGTTTTCGCTTTTTGCTCGATCTCTCGCTTCCGTCTTTGTTCCCGATCGTCGATTGGAGCTCAGGCGTCGCGGTTTCACATGGTATCAAAGCGGAACGACGTCCTGGTGAGTTGATTTCTGTCCGTCCTTCTTTTCGTTCTGTTTTGTGTAGTTTTCATTTGCTGTTGCTATGGATGGATCGGGTTCTGCGTTGAATTCGCCTATGGCTGTGAGTCCTGCACTTTCGAGTGTGGTTGACGATCCGTATTATGTGCACCACAATGAGATCACCGGTAATTCAATTGTTAGTGATGTTCTAATCGGTCAAGAGAACTACATGAATTGGAAAAGGTCAATGGAGATAGCTATGTCCGGCCGGTCAAAACTAGCTTTCATTCAAGGTAAATATCCCAAGCCGAGTGATCCTCTGATGGCTGCGAGGTGGCAGAGGTGCAACGATGTGCTAATGTCATGGTTGATTTGTTCGGTTTCTAAGAAAATTGTTGGTGAGATTTTACATGCTCGTGACGCCATGACAGCTTGGGAAACCTTGCGTTCGAGTTATGCTGGAACAAATTTGGCCAGAATTTCAGAAATACAAAGAGAATTAGGCAGTATGGTGCAAGGTGATCTGACTGTGATGGAGTTTAAGCAGAAACTTGAATCTTTGTGGCAGGAGTTGGATAGTATCAAGTATGTTGATTGTGAAAGTAATAAAGCTTGTGCTTGTTGTAAGAAACATATGGATGATAAACTTGGAGATAGAGTGGTAAAGTTCCTGATGGGATTGAATGACTGCTATTCCTCTGTCAGGACTCATGTCTTTGCCATGGATGAAACTCCTAAGTTTAGTGTGGTGTATGGCCTGGCATTGCAAGAAGAGGCATCCAGGGCCATGAGAAAGGCTGGGAAAGTTGAGGCATCAGCACTGTTCAGTCAAAATATTACTGAGAATGCTGTAAACAATAATCAAACTTCCAAGAATAATCAGACATCAACTGGATACAATGGTCAGAATAGAGGCAGGGACAATGCTAGAGGCTCTTTTAATAGAGGCAGGTCCAGATTGATTTGTTCTCATTGCCAAATGCCTGGCCATTCTAAGGAGAATTGCTACAAACTGATAGGCTATCCTCAGAATACAAGGATGAATCAAGGATCTAACGGAGGAAATACTAGGAACAAACATTCTGCTAATGCTGTTGCCACAGATAGTGCAGATAGTTCATCTACTGTCTCTTCTGAAAAGCAGTTTACAAATGCTCAACTGGAACAAATAATGAATATGCTGAGGAATGGAGGACTAGCTGATAAGGGTGATTCCCAGGTTAATATGGCAGTTCACATGGCAGGTATTGCTCATTCTCATCCTGATTTACATGTTGGTGATTGGTTAATTGATAGTGGTGCTACCAGTCATTTTGCCCATGATGAGAAATTGTTAAAGGATATGCATGAATTGAAGGAGGTTCATAGGGTGATTATGCCTAATGGAGAAATTATACAAGTCAAGTATAGTGAAAACTGTCATTTGGGGAATGGCCTAGTGCTACTTGATGTGTTATTGGTGCCAATGTTTGAAGTGAACCTGATTTCAGTATCTAAACTTGCAGCAGAATTGAGGTGTCAAGTGTTATTTGCTGATTCAGGTTGTGTTATACAGGACCAACACAACAAGATAATCCTGGAAACTGGTAAGCCAGCAGGAGGTCTATACAGGACTCAAATACCAAATCTGAATCCCACAGTGAGTGCTGCTTATAGTCTGGAACTACATAAGATTCAAGAAGAAGCTGAAGTATGGCACAATAGACTTGGTCATGCTCCTTTGGATGTTGTTTGTCAGTTGTTGAGGAATAAATTCTCTGGTGTATCTGATAAATGTTTCAAGTTTCATTGCAATGTTTGTCCTATGGCCAAACAAACCAAACAGTCATTCCCTTTGAGTAAAACATCTACTAGTAATGCTTTTGATCTTTTACATAGTGATGTTTGGGGACCTTTCCATGAACCAACTATATCAGGTGCCAAGTATTTTTTGACAATAGTTGATGATTACTCAAGAGCAGTTTGGACTTTTCTGATGAGACAGAAAACTGAAGTTCCTGATATCATCATTGGATTGTTTGCTATGATACAGACTCAATTTAACAAGAGAGTAAAGGCATTCAGGTCTGATAATGGCACAGAATTTATAAATGCCAAGATGCAACAATTCTTCTCATCGGTTGGTTGTATTCAGCAAAGCAGTTGTCCTTACACACCTGAACAGAATGGTGTAGTAGAAAGAAAACACAGGCATATCTTAGAAGTAGCAAGAGCATTAATGTTTGAAGCTGGATTACCTAAACAGTTCTGGGGTGACAGCGTTCTCACTGCCACACACATCATTAACAGGCTTCCTACTGTGGTTTTAAAGGGGAAATGTCCTTGGGAAGTTTTGTTTCATGAAAAACCAGTTATTAGTCATTTAAGAACTTTTGGCTGTGCTTGTTTTGTAAGTGTTCCCAATGTGTCCAGGGATAAATTTGATGCCAGGGAAGATGAATGCATATTGCTGGGTTATCCTGTGGGGACAAAAGGGATACAAATTATTCAACTTGGTCAATCAGAAAATATTTGTGAGCAGACATGTAATTTTCAGAGAAAACATTTTTTCCTTTCAAGAGAAATGCCAAAGTTCCACCAGTTGCTGTTGGAAATCAGGTTGTTCCACTTCCAGCACATGTGTTTGATGATTTTTCATTCACTGATGATAATCCAGTTTTGAACAATGACACTGATGATAGTCAAGTTCTGAACAATGATGAAGTTAGCACTCCAAGCACTGATGAGCCTGTTATCACTGAACAATTTGATATTGCTGGACAGTTTGATATTGCTGAACAGTTTGATATTGCTGAACAGTTTGATGACATTCAAAACAACATAGTTCTTGAGACTGTTGCAGAACAACCTCAAGCAGTCAGGAGATCCACTAGACAAGTTAAGCCCCCTGTTTGGGCAACAGATTACTTATGCAATACTGTCAGGAAGAAAACCTCACCACATAATCTCATGAGATTCTTGTCTTATGATAAGTGCAGTCCTCAACATGTTCATTATGCTTATCAAATTTCTGCAGTCAAGGAACCTACGTCTTACACTCAGGATTGCAAAGATCCTAAGTGGGTTGAAGCAATGCACAAAGAAATTCAGGCTCTTGAAACCAATGAGACATGGTCATTGACTGAACTACCTGTTAATAAAACCTTGGTGGATTGCAAATGGATTTTCAAGGTTAAGTTCAATTCTGATGGTAGCATTGAGAGATACAAAGCAAGGCTTGTGGCTAGAGGCTTCACACAAGTAGAAGGGTTGGACTACCACGAGACGTTTGCTCCAGTAGCCAAGATGACCACAGTCAGATGTTTGATTGCCATTGCTGCTGCTAAACATTGGCCATTGCATCAACTTGATGTCAATAATGCTTTTCTTCATGGATCTCTAGATGAGGAGGTTTACATGAAGTTGCCACCTGGTTTTTACAAGAAGGAAAGAACTGCAGGGAAGGTTTGTAAGTTGATGAAGAGCCTGTATGGTTTGAAGCAGGCAAGCAGACAATGGTTTGCTAAATTTAGTGCAGCATTAACTGAATTTGGTTTCCTTAACAGTTTGAATGATTACTCTTTGTTTACCTTGCAAAGAGATGGGCATTTTTTGGTGCTGTTAGTATATGTTGATGATGTCATTATTACTGGGACTTCAGATTCATTGATTGGTGAGGTCAAGAACTTTATACATCAGAAATTTCAGATAAAGGATTTAGGTCCTTTGAAGTATTTTTTGGGGCTGGAAGTTGCAAGATCTTCTGATGGCATTTTTCTAAATCAAAGAAAGTATGCTGTTGAATTATTAGAAGAGCATAACATGACAGACTGCAAACCATCTCAGACCCCTTTGGAATTAAAACATAAACTTGGCCTGTCCAATGCCCCTATTTTGGCAGACCCCATGCCTTACAGAAGACTTGTAGGAAAGTTAATTTACCTTACCATTACCAGGCCAGATTTAGCATATCCGGTTCATATCTTGAGCCAGTTCATGCAAGGGCCTAATGAAGAACATATGAAGGCAGCACACAGGTTACTCAGATTCCTCAAAGGGGCACCAGCACAGGGCATTTTTTTTCCAGCAACCTCTGATTTGAAGCTTCGTGCTTACTGTGACGCTGACTGGGCTGCGTGTCCTGTGACACGGCGATCTATTACTGGCCACTGTGTTCTTCTTGGTCCCAGTGTTGTGTCATGGAAAACGAAGAAACAGCCTGTAGTCTCACGATCTTCCGCTGAGTCGGAGTATCGATCGATGGCTGCTACTTGCTGTGAATTGGTATGGTTGGCCAGATTAATCAAGGATATGGGTGTACAAGTTGAAACCCCTGTTCCTCTCTTTTGCGACAACAAAGCCGCCATACACATTGCGCATAACCCGGTTTTTCACGAGCGGACGAAACATGTAGAGCTGGATTGCCATTTGGTGCGCTCACATGTCACCTCCAAGTTCATATCCCCTGTTCATGTCTCAACATTTGATCAACCGGCGGACATCTTCACCAAGTCTTTGCCGCTGGATCAACTCCACCATTTGTGTTCCAAGCTCGGTGTGTCTAATTTCTTGCACGCCGTCGCTTGAGGGGGGGTATTGGAGGAAATTATAGGGTTTTAATGCTAGGGTTTTATTTGTTTCTATTGGTTTTGTGTTCTGGAGGGTTTTTCTGTTATCTTTCAATTTTCTGTTAGTTTGTCACCAAAACGTCGTCGTCTTGGATTGGCGTGTAAGTTAGCGTTTAGTCTCTGGACGACGTCGTCTTGGTCTGGTATATGTATCCCGCTCTGTACACAGAAATCCCCAATTTCGAATCAATGAAACCCTAAGCTTTCCCTGTATTTCGTTTTCGCTTTTTGCTCGATCTCTCGCTTCCGCCTTTGTTCCCGATCGTCGATTGGAGCTCAGGCGTCGCGGTTTCACAAAATACAAATTCTTCCGCAGATGATGGCGTTCCACAAAACTGTAAGGAATCTCCAACTATTAAAACTATGACAAAGCCATGCAATAACATGGAGCCCAGGATGTCCACATAACTAGCATTTGATAAAATTGAAAATGGGTCATGTTAGAATTTGTGTGTTAAATGAGTGTTTGGTTTTTTCGAGTGGTCTGCTTTTTTGTGTGTGTGTTTAATAGATGAATGAATGAGAACGTAATTAAGTGGAGATAAGAAGAAAGTGGCAGCAAAATATAAAATCCTAGACTTTTTTTTTCGTTCTTCTCTTATTTTCCATATCACAGGGTCCCCCAATTTCCCATTTTTCAATAGTGGTCCTCTTATACTGAATAGTCCTATCCAGCTCCTAAAAAAGTTTCCACTGCCCACGTGTTACTGTCGTTTTTCTTTAGAGCATTCCTATCATGATTAAAAAAAATATGTTTTTCATCTCTCATTCACTTATCTTTCATTTTGTCATCACTCATGATCAATTAGGTCATGTACATCTCACTAATGATGAAACATAAAGTCGTCATCATCATTCTCTCTTATTTCTACATAAATACAAGCATATAAATATCAAAATATATCTATACTTATAGATCTTCAAAAATTATGAATGTTGGTGATTATTTTTTTAATACTTTGTCATTTTGAAGATATATTCGTTGCAATATCTAGATTTAAACTGATAAAGTTCTGACACGTGACGAGTATCACATTCCGGTTGGTTCAACTCTCATGACCAAAACTAAAAAAAGATCATGGGATGACCAAATTTTGGTTTAGTCATGCGATGACTTTTTCTATGACCAGAAAAATTATGATGAGAGTCCATGATTTTTTTAGTCACCGATAATTCTTTTTCATGACCCAAAAGATCATGATGGGATGCTCTTACAGGTGTGTTTTACTGTCATTAAAGTCTATATTTACTATCCTCCTAATATGCAATGATGCAATTCAATATAACTTGGCTAAGCAGATAAATACAGATTCCTCCGAAGATGATGGTGTTCCACAAAACTGTAAGGAATCTCTAACTATCAAATATTCAACTATGACAGAGCGATGCAATAACATTGAGCCTATGGGCAAATAAATTTCTCTTTTAAAAGTAATGTATTATGGTCAAAACTAACCCTAGTTGTAAATAAATATACGTTAAGTTGGCTAACAGATTTATATCTTACTGCAGAGGCCAGATCTGGTGGAAAGTAAATTTTTGGTACAAAATACAAAATTTGTCAAAATCATTTTATAATTCGTCAGTTTATTTTATAATTCGTCAAAATTCGAGCCGAAAAATGGAAAGGACGAGCCGAAAAATAAAAAGACGACATAATTCCTCAGGTTTATTTTATAATTCGTCACACACAAAAAACCCAAAAAATCAAGATTTAACATCCATTCAATCACAAGATCAAGGGCTATGATTAGTTTGTATTTTGTACCAAAATATCAACTTTGTACCTGATCCTTTTCCTCTTACTGAAAATATATTTATTTTATGACAAAATTATCAAGATATTAATTAGGTTTTATATGTCTGAGGAGCGCTCAAATGAGATTCCCTCTTTTTTTGATAACTTTGAGAACCCCTTCGTTATGCAGTTTCGTCTTCGTTATGCACTTTTGAAAATGCATCCGTTATTACCTAGGTGCAGTTTCCGGAAGTTTAAAATGCATCTAGGCAAAATGCATGCTTGAAACTGCATAATGAAGGAAAAAAGTTAATGGGACACGTGTCACCTCCACATTCGAAGATGCAACTTGATTCAATGGTGAGATTGGGGGATGCCCCCATTAGTGCCTAAGTAGATCCCCTGGATGTCCACATAACTAGCATATGATAAAATTGAATATGGGTTATACGTGAAATGTTGTTGCTTCTCGGTGTGGCTTCACTTGAATTCGTGTTTCATAGTATTCAAGGGAAGATCTTATGATTTTAATTCTGTATATCTTTTTTCGAAATCAATATTTGCCCATTGCAATCCTGGGATATCCAAGAAATTTGAAGTGAGATGAGTTAAGTTTTGCCAATTCTAATCAGGCCCGGCTTAATAGGGGAGCAGGCCCGTCCCAAGCCATACGGAGGCCTGAGCCTGAAGCAAAGACAAATTCATAGGCCTTTTAAACCTTTCTTTTAAAATTTTGAGGCTTTGTTTATTCTTAAAAATACTCTTTTTTAATTAAATGGGGCCTTGAAAATATTCTTTGACTCTACTTGAGGCACTTGAGAAGGGCCAACTTAAAAAGTATTTTGCAGCAAGTCAACTTCTTCATCCGGATATACATTCACATAAAAATGACCCGTTAGACATAAGAGGCAAAAAACAATGATTCAAAAATAGGAATAAATAAAATTATATACCATTATAAAAATGAATTTGTGCAACATCAATAATGCGCGTCGTCCGCCGCGTCTATTTTAATTTATTTATTTTCCTGAGAATAACTAGTTAGCAACAAGCAGGGTCCAACCCAAGGAAACTAATTGTCGAAGCTGTATATGTAAACAATTGAAAATGGGGTTTGTAAGTGATTTTGAGAGCACTAGAAAATACGAAATTTCTTATCAGAGATAATATTCAGCTTAAGGTTTTCACATGTGATATGTTCATCATTGACAGCTAATAATCATATTTCAAGTATATAAGTGTGGTTATTCTGACAAAGGTAATAACCTAAAGCATCCCGACAAAGGTGATACACCACAACTTATTTCGGCCAACTTAATAAGCTTCTAGTTCTCCGAAGTACAATATTCCGGCAAATGCAATATTGAACTTAAGTGTTACTACTTGTCTTTACGGTAAAGTATCCAACAAATGTTAACAATAGAAATTGGTTGTTAAGCTAAGCTTTACGACAAAGTTTCCACTTAGCTTAACAACTCAATTCGTAAGATGAAGATCAAGAACTAGTCAAACAAAAAATAAGCATTAAGTAAAACGCCTCAAAATATATTATCACAAGATCCAAACCCTAAACTGAAACAGGAAGTTTAGATACTCATATCCATGAAAGTAAAACACAAGTATTTTTTTGAATGAACGGAAGTAGGAAAATCTCTTTGTCTCTCTTCGAAAGATTGCGTTCTTCATTTTCTCCAGAGCCGTCGTTGAATGTCAAATTCTTGATTGAATGACTGTAGGAAGAACTTCTTATATAGTATCTAGGGTTTCCAAATCTTGATTGGGTAGAAGAATCTTTGATGACGATCTCTTTCTAAGTCTTCATTTCTTACTCCCCAAGAATTTCCAAAAATTAAGATATTTGATTCTCCCAATATCCTTTGCTTACTCAGCAAGGAAAGAAGATATTTTGGGCTTATTAGAAATCAAGATCGTTGGTAATGTCATCATGATGCGTTAGCGCACATCTAAAGTGTAAGCTGCAAGTGGGAATCTCTGTTAGATTTTCAGTTGTCACTTTGACTCTCATTTTGACAATGTCAATGGCCTCGTTTGCTCTTGATGTGAACTAGAGATTTGTAGAACTTTGAGTCAGCTTCGCAATGATACTGACAGAGCCTTGTCGCGAGGCAATGCAAAAGTAAATTTATAAGTCCACTACTTGTGACTTCACTATTGGGTAGTAAAGCGGTAAGTAGGGGTCGAACCCAAGGGAATTGGTGGATAGTAGTTCTTTGAGGAAAATTGTACAGAAATTAAGTGCGATTGGGGTTGGTTGTGGTTTTAGTACTGAAAGTAATACTGAAAAGTAAATTGCGGGAACAGTTGAGTTCAATATCAACCATACAACGTACTTTTGGTTTGTCGCACGCTGTATTTCGAGCGCAATACGTGCCAAATATTATGTTGGATTGATGTTGAAAACTTCTGTAATGAAAGTAAAGTGCGGAAAGTAAATGTACTGAAAGTAAGTGCGGAAAGTAAATGTATTGAAAGTAAAGGTACTGAAAATAAAGACTGAAAGTAAATGTGCTGAAAGTAAAAGTTAGGTGCTAAAAGTAAAGTTAGTGACTGAATGTAAAGGTACTGAAAGTAAAGTTAGGTGCTTGAAAGTAAAAGTTAGTTGCTGAATGTAAAGTACTGAATGTAAAGGGTACTGAAAGTAAGCAGTTGAAAATAAGACAGAAAGTAGAATGAAGAGTTGGTGTTTTAATCAAAGGAAAGGATTCGGTTTAGGGGCCTTGTATCATAGTTCCGTTCATCATTGACCGCTAATGATCATACTAAGTGTTCAAAGGTGTGGGTTGTTCCATTTCAAGATACAACCCGTAACAAGGCCATTTCAAGCGCTTGCCACACCGTCTAGTCCATTTCAAGACATAGAGCACTTGTTCTAGCTAGACTAATACCCAATTTCAAGGTATATTAGCCTATGTGCAGTCACTTGATCTCTTATTTCCGATCAAACCAAGCGACTTAAAGAGAGGTTGAACTCCACGGAAAAGCTTTGCCATTTCAAGTATCCACTTAACCGTGTATGTTCACGAACCCCACGGAAGAGCTTTGCCATTTCAAGCATCCACTCAACCGTGCATGTTCTACCCGAATGTATAGCACATAGAACAAGCTTGAATACAATAGTAGCACTAAGAAAAAGGGTCTAAAACGTTTTCATGATACAAGCACACCCCTTCAACCGAATGAAGGGTTTAGCTACAAGTATCCATGGAAGTGGATACCATAGCTAGTGCAAGAAAAGTAAATGGTTTCGAAATCAAAGACAAGAAAAGTAAGGTTTTGGAAAGTAATACTCAAGAACAAACTTAAGAACAAACAAGAGTACTCAAGAACAAACAAGAGTACTCAAGAACAAGAGAGAAGTTGGAGCTTTTGATATCAAAATACAAGTGTTTACAAGGATTTGTGCCTAAAATTCTTGAGAGATTTGAGGAGTATGAAATAGTGATGGTGGATTAGGACCTTGATTCAAGGAGGGGTGCTCCTCTATTTATAGCCATGGGAGGCGGAGGAGAGGAGGTGAGTGGAGGAGGATATTTGTCCTCCCACCACCTCTAGTTCACCCTCAACTCCGGTTTGGTCTTGGTTGCTCTTCGGTTGGAACTTGGTTTGAGCCAAAGGGTGCACATGGCAAGGCACATGGGTGGCTAGGGCTTGGGTGAGCCAAGGGGCATCCACTTGAGCTCTTGAACTTGGTTGAGGCTTGGGACAAGTCACTTGGACTTGGTTGTGGCTTAGTTTCAATCCAAAGGTCAACCGAAGTGAATAGTATAACCTAACCGGGAAAGAAGTAGTTTGGTTGGACTTCGTCGGATTTTGACAGGAGCAAGGCTAAAACTGACCGGAGCAAGGCTGTAGCTGGACTGGGCTTGATCGGAGCACCGCCGAAGGTTCGTCGGAGCTTACCGGAATTGTGGCCGGAATCTTGCCGGAGCTTTGGCCGGTGGTCCTTGGTTGTTGGACCATGGATTTGGAATGTTGAGGAGATTCTAGGACTGATCCATGAAGGATGTTTGGCCAAATTCTGCCCGGAGCATGGTCGAAATCCCAAAACGGCTGAAATTGCCCTAGTTTGGCATTGATCGGGCATGAGCTGGTTCCACTCGGGCGTTTTGTCTGGGAAGTGAGATTGTCCGAGTTATTGGGCATTTAAAACACTTTGGCCGAGCCAGAATTGCCAGATTCCATGATTTGGTTGAGCGACTTGGTTTCGGTGCCTATGCGCGTGAGGCCTTTGCTTTAGAACTGGGCCAACTGACAATCTGCCCAAGCATTCTCCTTGGTTTTCTGACATTGTCCACCTTTTTTCCATTTTGATCACTTTGCTCAAGGTGGATTCGTCAGAGCAGCTCGTTTGCCCGGGCAACTTGAATTCAGTGCTAGACGCCCTGGGCGCGGCCTGGGCGAGGACCTGGTTTTCTCGGACGGGCCCGGGACAGGGACTTGGCATTCTCGGATGGGCCCGGGTACAGCTCTTGGTACCCGGGTTAAGTTTCTCGGTCCCTGGCTGGGGTCCCTCGGTCCTGGGTGAATTTCCTCGGGCCATTGTCGATTTTCCTCGGGCCCTGGTTGTGATTTCTCGGCCAGAAATGTTTGGCTATCCTTTTTATCTTAAGAACCCCCTTTTTAGCTCGTTTCTTCCCTAAACCTCAAAATACCCTGTAGAACAAAAATGGAACTAACTAGTAAAAGTTGTTAAGACAAAGTGTCTAATTTGGTGGGTTTAACTGTCTTGATGAATCATATAAATATGGTCCATCAAATCACCCCACACTTATACTTGTTCGTCCCGAACAATGATATTAGAAAGAGCAACACAAAATCCAAGTAAAAAGCTCTAAATAAGAATGTGAGAATGTGGGACTAGATTTATCGTATTCATGCAATACTTACTTGTTACCAAACTAAACCGTGTAAATACTTAGAAGAAACTTGATACTTGTACCTTTGAACTGAGATGCAAATTAATTCGGATGATTCGGGAGATAGCCCTTTTCAAGCTTTTGAACTGCATTCTTGGGACCGACTCGCACTATATGGTTATCTTGTAGCTTTCTCTAGCACATGATTTGGTTCGGGTTGCAATGATTTGAGCTCTTTGATTTCCTTTTGATGAGGGACAGCTTTTGAAGTGATTTGGTCTTTGGCCTTCGATTTTGAATTGGAGTTTCTTCACTTTTGTTTCGGTTAAAACCTTCACAATTTGGCCTTTGGCCTTTGATTTGCTTCTTCGAGCCTTACTTCTTTGTGATTTGCTTGTCCATTTTCTCAACCTTTTGGGAGGTCCAATCATCGTCCGAGAGTATATGGAAATACCTCCCCGCTCTTTCTCATCCTTGCCGTTTCGCGCGGGTCAAGATGAGGGTCGCTGATGGACCATATTTATATGATTCGTTAAGACAGTTAAACCCACCAAACTAGACGCTTTATCTTGACAACTTTTACTTGTTAGTTTCACTTTTGTTCTACAGGCTATTTCAAGGAGTAGAGATGAAACGAGCTAAAAAGGAGTTCTTAACGCTAAAAGTGGATTACAGGTCAAAACTGGCCATGCTCCGGTAGTACTCCGATCAAGCCACAACTAAATCCCAATGACTTGTTCCAACAAAGATCAAGAACTCAAGTGAATGCCCTTTGGAACAAGCCACAACCTAGCCACCCTTTGATGTCAACCAAGAAGCAACCAAGGGCAACCAAAGTCTAACCGGAGTTGGGAGGCAACCGATGGCTTTTGGAGAACAAAATATCACAACCCACTCACACCCACTCCCTCCACCTCATGGCCGGCGGCTTCTCATGGGAGAGTGCCACATGGCCGACGGCTTTGTGGCTTGTGCCACCTATGGCCGGCGGCTTTTGGCCCTCCTCTCCCCATTTGACATGTGTTGGCTCCTCCTCCTCTCCCCTTGCCTATAAATACAAGTCCTCCTCCTCCTTGAAGAAGGGTCCCAAAAATCCTAGTCTTTGGTCCTTGGTTCTAGTCCCATTTTGGTTCTTTGATCGCTTGTTGCTTGGATAGAAATCTCTCTACAATTCATCCCACAATCCTTGTAAACACTTTACTTTGAATCAAAAGCTCCAAGTTTGTTCTTGAGTTTGAGTGTGTTCTTGAGTTTTACTTTCGAAAACCTTTACTTTCCTTGTCTTTACTTTCCAAAACCTTTACTTTCTTGTCTTTCAAAAACCTTTACTGTCTTGTCTTTCAAAAACCTTTACTTTTCTAAGCACTTAGCTATGATATCCACCTCTATGGATACTCGTAGCTAAACCCTTCATTCGGTTGAAGGGGTGTGCTTGTATCATAAAATGTTTTAGACCCTTCTCTTAGTGCCTCTTTGTGTTCAACTTGTTTTATGTGCCTTATATTAGGTCAGAACGCTATTGGTTGAGTGGAGGCTCGAAAGAGCAAAGCTCTTCCATGGGTTTGTGAACTTCCGTGGATAAGTGGAGGCTCGAAAGAGCACAGCTTATCTGTGGAGTTCAACCTCTTTTAAACACCATTTGGTTGATCGGAAATGATTGATCAAATGGATGCACATAAGCTAAGATACTTCGAAAGGAGGAATTAGCCCAACTAGAACAAGAGTTCTATGTCTTGAAAAGGACTACACGGTGTGGCAAGTCAAGTGCTAGAAATAGCCTTGATACATCTTTGAACACATAGTATGATCATTAGAGGTCGATGATAAACAGATGACGGAGCGCACTGCACTGTCGTTAAGGTGCAATGTCTCTGTGAAAAAATAAATTTATAAGTCCGCTACTCGTACTCTACTATTGGGTAGTAAAGCGGTAAGTAGGGGTCGAACCCAAGGGAATTAGTTGATAGTTGTTCTTTCGAAGATGGAAATTAAGACAGTTGGGGGTTGGTTGTGATTTTAGTACTGAAAGTAGCGTGGGTTGGTTGTGATTTTAGCACTGGAAAGTAAATGACTGAAAGTAAAGAAAGTAAATACGAGACTGAAAGTAAATACTGAAAAGTAAAGTGCTTGAAGGACAAGACTTGCTGAAAGTAATTGCTTGAAGGACAAGACTTGCGGAAAGTAAGCAGTTGATATGGACTGAAAGTAAAGTTACTGAAAGTAAATGACAGGTGATGTTTGAATTAAAGGAAAGATTCGGTATCAGGGGCCTTGTATCATAGTCCGTTTATCATTGACCTCTAATGATCATACTAAGTGTTCAAAAGTGTATCAAGGCCATTTCAAGCACTTGACTTGCCACACTGTCTAGCCCATTTCAAGGCATATAGCACTTGTTCTATTTAGACTAGCACCCCATTTCAAGGTATACTAGCCTATGTGCATCCACCTGATCAATCATTTCCGATCAACCAAGTGGTGTTTAAGAAAGGTTGAACTCCGCGATTAAGCTTTGCCATTTCAAGCATCCACTTAACCGTGTATGTTCACGAACCCCATGGAAGAGTTTTTCCATTTCAAGCATCCACTCAACCATGTGTGTTCTAACCGAATATATGGCACATAGAACAAGTTCTGAACACAAAGAGGCACTAAGAGAAGGGTCTAAAACATTTTATGATACAAGTACACCCCTTCAACCGAATGAAGGGATTAGCTACGAATATCCATAGAAGTAGATATCATAGCTAAGTACTTGGAAAAGTAAAGGTTTTTGAAAGACAATAAAGTAAAGTTTTTGAAAGTAAAGACAAGGAAAGTAAGAGGGAGAATACTCAAGAACCAACAGCAGTAAACTCAAGAACAGTAAGGAAAAGCTTGAGTACTTCAAGAACCGACAAGAGTACTCAAGATCAAACTTCAATATCAAAGTAAAGTGTTTACATGATTGTGCCCAAAATCTAGAGAGAAGTGAGAGCTTGTGGTATGAGATGATTGTTGTGAATGGGATTGTGGGATGATTTACAAAGGATGAAGGGATGCTCTATTTATAGGCTAAGGGGAGGAAGAGATGTGGAGGAGGAGGAGACACTTGGCAAGAGGAGGGTAGAGAGCTCAAAAGCCATCGGGGTGAGGTGTCTCATCCCCATAGCCGCCGGCCACATGTCCTCTCCTCCTTGAAGCCGCCGACCATGTGAGGTGGAGGGGAGTGGGTGAGAGCTTTGTGATCTTTTCCCCAAAATCCATCGGGTCCTTTCAGCTCCGGTCTGACTTTGGTTGCCCTTCGGTTGGACTTGTTTAAGTGATTCCAGGTTAGGATCATGAAAGTTGTACAGTCGGAATCTGGTCGTGTGCTGACTCGTAATCCATTTTCAGCTTTAACAATCCTTTTTAGCTCGTATCATCTCTAGACCTCGAAATAGCCTGTAGAACAAAAGTGGAACTAACAAGCAAAAGTTAAATAGACAAAGAGTCTTATTTGGTGGGTTTAACTGTCTCAATGAATCATATAACTATGGTCCATCAGATCACCCCACACTTTTAGTTGTTCGTCCCGAACAATGCCATTTAAGAGATGCACACAATCCAAGTAAAAACTTCAAATAGGAAAGTGAGATTGTGGGACTAGATTTGTCCTAATTCATGCAATACTTACTTATTACCAAACTAAACTGTGTAAATACTTAGAAGAAACTTGATACTTGTACCTTCGAGCCGAGATGCAATTTAATTTGGATGTTTCGGGAGATAGCCCTTTTCAGGCTCCTGGACTGCATTCTCGGGACCGACTCGCACTATATGGTTAACTTGTCGCTTTCTCTAGCACATGATTTGATTCGGGTTTCACTGAGTTGAGCACTTTGATTTCCTTTTGGTTAGGCACAGCTTTTGAAGTGAATTGGCCTTTGGCCTTTGGCCTTTGATGTTGAATTGGAGTTTCTTCACTTTTGTTCGGTTAAAACCTTCACAATTTTGGCTTTTGGCCTTTGATTAGCTTCTTCGAGCTTTTGCTTATTTGTGACTTGCTAGTCCATTTTCTCAACCTTTCTTTGGGAGGTCCAATCGTCGCCCGAGAGCATATGGAAATACGTCCCCGCTCTTTCTCATCCTTGCCGTTTCGCGCGGGTCAAAATGAGGGTCGCTCATCTATCTTCTTGGCTACTAGGACTAGATTTAGGACGGTTTGATTCCCGTCCCGCCTCTTGCATAAACGCTGCACGGTGGAGATGACTCTGATCTTCTTTGAAACCCGAAGTGCAGCCTCCACTAACTTCGTAAACCATATAGTGAAATTCAGTCCTTCGATTGCTTGCCAAGCCTCTCTAGGGCAATTTATATCAACTCCACATCCCCTGTATATCTCAGCACAAAGGGACAAATGAGAAGTTACATCCTAAGTTTTTAAACAGTTGAAATTTTCACAAGGGAAATGCATGAATTTAGATCTATCTTTTTCACATTCTCAAGTTCATATTTTCAAAAAGATAATATTAAGGGAAAAGGAAAAGAAAAAACATGTTAATTAACTATGTACAAAGGTGGTTCTCACCCCACACTTTTTAACGAAGGCGTGCCTCACATCACGACTTAGTTCAAAAGTTTATGCAAGCAAATATATACAGGAAAGGTGAGAATGATTTAAGGAAAAAAACTAAATGACAGAAATTAAATGACTGAAAGTAAGATAGATGTCAGGTTACCTCCCGACAAGTGCATTTGTTTAACGTCGTTAGCTCGACGATACCTCATTCTTGGATCATAAAGTGGAATCCCATGGGTGGCTCAAGTCGAATTTTGCCGCAGCTCCTGTATTGATTTCTTCCTTGACTTTCCCCGAGTTTTTGTGGAATGATGGGCTTTGGTCAGGACTCCTTTGTTTCGGTGGTTTTTCCTTTCTATTTTTCCAAGTTGATACGGATCTTTCAACCATTGCTGCTAGTTTAATTACACTCTCGGTCTCTCTTGGTTGGTCAGAAACTAGCGTACTGAGATCAGCGGTGTTCACAATGTCTGGTGGTATGGCTAGGTCAAAGTTTTGCGGAGTTAAGTCAACCTCACCGTGATAGTGTTTGACTCGCTGCCCATTCACCGTGAATCTGCTTCCATTGTCCGGGCTTTCCAGCTCAACTGCCCCATGATTGAACACTTTAGTTATTGTGAAGGGGCCAGTCCATCTAGATTTATGTTTCCCTGGCATTAACTTCAGTCATGAGGAGTACACCAGCACTTGTTGTCCTTTCTCAAATGAGCGGCGGAGGATGAATTTGTCATGGTACAGTTTTGTCCTGGCTTTGTAGTCTGACTGCCCTTCATAGGCTTCGAGCCGTAACTCCTCTAGCTCCCATAACTGAAGTTTTCGATCCAATCCGGCAGTTTTCAAGTCCAGATTGCATTTCTTGAGTGCCCAGTAAGCTTTATGTTTTAACTCCACCGGGAGATGGCATGCCTTCCCATAAACAAGCCGAAAGGGGGAGGTTCCAATTGGTGTTTTGTATGCCGTCCGATAAGCCCAAAGAGCTTCATCTAGCCTCTGACTCCAATCTTTCCTACCCGGCTTCACCATTTTTTCTAGAATACCTTTGATTTCGCGGTTGGAGATCTCTGCATGACCATTGGTTTGGGGATGATATGCTGTGGACGTTCGGTGGTGGACATGGTAGCGCTTTAAGGTGGCAGCCATCATGCGGTTGTAGAAATGAGTTCCTTGGTCGCTGATTATGGCCTTGGGTACCCCGTATTTACAAAACAGGTTAGTGCGCAAAAAATCTATGACAGTCTTTGCATCGTCGCACCTTGTGGCCTTAGCTTCTACCCATTTTGAAACATAATCTACAGCAACTAAAATGTAAGTATAACCGCATGAAACTGGGAATGGTCCCATAAAATCAATACCCCAAATGTCGAAAACATCATTGACTAATATGGGTATTTAAGGCATCTCATTTCTAGCTGACACATTTCCTACTCTTTGACACCTATGACACTTTTTACACTTCTCATAGGCATCTCTAAATATACTTGGCCAAAAGAAGCCGCTATCTAGGATTTTTCTAGCGGTTCTCCTAGGCCCGAAGTGTCCTCCACATGCAAACTCATGGCAAAAGCTAATAACAAAAGCTATTTCATTATCGGGGATGCATCTCCTAAGTATTTGATCTGCTCCTATTTTCCACAAATAAGGATCATCCCATAAGTAATGTCTAGCATCATGCCTAAGTTTCATGCATTGTGCTTTAGTAAAAGAAGGAGGAAATGTACCTCCTACAAGGTAGTTGACGATCGAGGCATACCACGGTACCTTGGTTGAGACTGCATAGAGGTGCTCGTCTGGAAATGACTCGGTTATGTGCCCCTCTTCTTCCTTTCGGACAATCCTGCTTAGATGGTCGGCCACAGTATTCTCAATCCCCTTTTTGTCCCTTATCTCCACATCGAACTCTTGCAGTAGTAAGATCCACCGTATGAGCCTTGGCTTGGCTTCCTTCTTCTTCATTAAGTACCGGATGGCAGCATGGTCCGAGAAGACAATTACTTTTGCTCCGAGCAAGTAGGCTCTGAACTTCTCTAGAGTGAACACCACGGCTAGGAGCTCTTTTTCGGTGGTGGAGTAGTTTCGTTGGGCTGAATCTAGGGTCCTTGAAGCGTAGTAGACGACTACCGATTTTTTGTTAATTCTTTGGCCGAGCACTGCCCCTACGGCATAATCACTCGCGTCGCACATGATTTCGAATGGTCGTTCCCAATCCGGTGTTTGAATGATGGGTGTGCTAGTGAGGGCTTTCTTTAGTTTATCAAAGGCCTCCTTGCATGCATTAGTAAATTCAAAAGGGACTTCTTTTTGGAGAAGAGTGGTTAGAGGCAATGCCGTTTTGGAGAAGTCTTTGATGAATCGTCGGTAGAATCCTGCATGGCCAAGGAATGATTGGATGTCTCGAACCGTGGATGGATATGGTAGAGTCACGATCAGGTCGATCTTTGCTTTGTCTACTTCCATGCCTTCTTGTGAGACGATATGTCCCAAGACTATTCCGTGTGTTACCATGAAGTGGCACTTCTCATAATTGAGCACCAAGTTCATGGACATACATCGTGCCAAAACCGTGCTCAAATTGTTTAAGCATGCGTCAAATGTGTCTCCATAGATGGTGAAGTCATCCATGAAGACTTCAATGAATTATCCGATCATGTCTGAAAAAATGCTGGTCACTACCCTTTGAAAAGTTCCCGGGGCATTGCATAGGCTGAACGACATCCTTCTGAAGGCAAATGTGCCGAATGAGCAGGTGAATGTAGTCTTCTCTTGGTCCTCAGGCGCTGTGGGGATCTGATTGTAGCCTGAGAACCCATCCAGGAAGCAAAAGTATGGCTTGCCGGCCAGTCGGTCTAACATTTGATCGATGAATGGTAGAGGGAAATGGTCTTTTCTTGTGACGGCGTTCAATTTTCTGTAGTCGATGCACATTATCCAGCCGTTCTTGACCCTTGTTTTTACCATTTTTCCTTCGGCATCTTCCTCGACCATGATCCCACTTTTCTTTGGGACCACGTGGACAGGACTTACCCATTGGCTATCCGATATGGGATAGATAACGTCCGCATCTAGAAGCTTTTGTATTTCCTTTTGGACGATCTCCATCATGATTGGGTTGAGTCGTCGTTGAGGCTCTCTTGATGGCTTTGCTCCATCCTCAAGTAGAATACGGTGCATGCATACTACCGGGCTAACTCCTCTCAAGTCGGCTAGAGTCCATCCAATAGCCAACTTGTGTTGTCTCAGCACTTTTATCAAACTACATTCCTTGCTTGCTTCCAAGCCACTCTTGATGATTACCGGGAGTGTTTTATTATCCCCAAGTAAAGCATACTTCAGATGTCCGGGCAGGGGCTTCAATTCTATTTTGGGAGCTTGAATTACTGAGGGCAGAAAAGTATTTGATTTGAATAACTTTACCTCGTTGACTTCATATCCTGGTGTGAGAGGCTCCGAGATTGTTAAGTGGGACAGCGTTTCTTGCAAGCCTTCGGCCAATTCATATGAGCTTTCGGCTCCATTGAGTATGGTTTTTAAGGGATCTGCTCTTGATTCTGATTGAACTTCTTGGACCAGGTCATCCAAAGTATCGAGAGTGTGCACTTCCTCAAACTCCATGGGATGCTTCATTGCTCTGAATATGTCGAAGCTAAAGGTCTCTCCTTCCAATTCCATTGAGGGCATCCCACTTCCACAGTCTATCTTCATTTTTGATGTTTTGAGAAATGGACGAACGAGAAGGATAGGTGCGTGGTCTGTTGGTCCGCCATTTTCCATTTTTAAGACGTAGAAGTCTGCTGGAAATACCAATTCTCCTACTTGTACCAGGACGTCTTCTATTTTGCTATCAGGTTGTTTGCAAGATCGGTCTGCTAGCTGGATAGTGAGACCGGTGGGTTCGAGTGGTCCAATCCTAAGGCATGAGTAGATAGAGAAGGGAAGCATGTTGATTGATGCTCCAAGGTCTAGCATGCAGTTCTCGATCCGGATGTTGCCAATTGTGCATGGAATGGTATAGGTTCCCGGATCTCCGCATTTGGGGGGCACCTTTCGTTGTATGACAGCCGACACGTTCCTACTCATCAGCTCTTGATCATAACTAGTACTCCTCCTCCGGTTGGTGCAAAGTTCATTTAAAAACTTAGCATATCGAGGGATTTGCTTGATGGCTTCCAAGAGGGGGATGTTGATTTTGACTTTGCTGAATAACTCAAACACGTCCTCATCCATGACATGTTGTTTTTGCACACGAGCAGGTACTGGAAATGGAAGTGTTGAGCAGATTTTGGGGGTTTTGGTTCTGGGTACCGGGCGCTCCTTGTGCTCCTCGAATGCTGGAACCGGGCTGGCCGTTGGTACCGGGCCAGGCCTGTGTTCTTCGGGCGCGTCCCCTTCTTCTACGGTTGCATCCTGCTCTTCCTCGGCTGCGTCTTACTCAAGAGTTTCCAGAGTCTCGGGCCTTTTGTCCTCCTCTTGCTCCATAGGTTTGGTGACAAGCTTTTTCCCACTCCTAAGGGTCACATCATTAACATTTCCCTTCGGATTTTGAATGGTTTGTGAAGGTAGTCGGCCAGGCTCATTAGTAAGTGCGGATATTGAAGTGGTGAGCTGGGACATTTGTTTGGTCAAATCTAAAATTGCCCCGTCAGTTTTTGCCTGGAACTGGTTAAACAAATTTCCCAATTGATTTACGCTTCCTGCGAGTTCCTTCATTGTGTCTTCAAGCGACTTGTTTGGTCCGGCTCTGTCGTTGCTGTTGTTGTTGTATCCTCGGTATCCTACCACTGCGTTCACTTCTCCCGATTCATCTACTATTAATGTTGGGCATGCGTCAGTCTTGTGGTCTATAGGATCTGAACTGAGCTGACTTTCACTTGAGCTGGCTGCCTTCGTAGGATCTGAACCATCATTTCCTTCATTTGTTTCATCTCCTCTGGCATAGAGTTCATCGGTGTTTCTTCAGCCTATGCCACATTCTTTGTTCGGGAGAATTCTTCCTGCCGAGTTGTCTCTTCTCTGAATCGGGCATTTTCAGCAACGTCGGTGATGAGATTTCTTATGCCACTCAGTGATAGATTCATCATGGATCCTCCAGCTGAGGCATCCAGGAGCATTTTGTCTAAGGGTCTCAATCCATCAATGAGGTAATCGATGGTGACTTTCTCGGGCAGTCCAAGGGTGCAGCAGCTTCTCTCCAGGCGATTGAATTTCTCCAGGTAATCGTACATGGTTTCATTGGGCCCCTGCTTGATGTCCTACAGTTGCCTCCTCACTTGCATTGCTCTTCCCGCTAGGTAGTATTTGTCCAGGAATTTCTTTTGCATCTGAGCCCATGTTCTGATGCTACCGGAAGGCAATGAAAGGAACCAGTCGTTCGCCGAGTCAATGAGGGAAAAATAGAACGCCTTCAACTTGAAGTCGTCTACATTCACGCCATTGGGTTTTAGGTTTTGGCAAATGCCGTATAAGCGTTGGAGATGAGTTGTTGCTGATTCTCCACGAGTTCCTGAGAACTTGGGCAGGTTGTGGACCACTGATGTGTTGATGGTGATGTTTTCTAGTTTAGGGCCCTCGTAAATGCACCACGGCTGATTTCTGAAAATCCGGTGCCGACAGTTCTCCCATAGTAGGTTCGTGATAGTCGTTATCCCCATAGTAGTTATCAAAGACGGGTTCTCGCCTTGGCATTTGTCGAGGTTGAGGGGGTGGTGGATGTCTAGGAGATTGTTGCACTGGACCAGCTTCATTTCGGTCCTCGGGTGGTCCTTGGTTTCTTCGGATGGCCTCCCTATCACGAGCTCTTCGGTTTCGGATGAGTTGCTCTGGATGCTCGAGAATTGGAAATGGAGGCAGCGCCTCATTATTTCGATCGAACAGATTCATCTCGTCGTCATCCTGATAGTCATGGTGGCTTCCTTCATGAGACATGGTTATGCAGAAACGGGTACAAAAGAAATGAACAACTAGTCAGAAAGCTAACTCCCCGGCAACGGCGCCAATTTTGACGGAGCGCACTGCACTGTCGTTAAGGTGCAATGTCTCTGTGCAAAAATAAATTTATAAGTCCGCTACTCGTACTCTACTATTGGGTAGTAAAGCGATAAGTAGGGGTCGAACCCAAGGGAATTAGTTGATAGTTGTTCTTTCGAAGATGGAAATTAAGACAGTTGGGGTTTGGTTGTTATTTTAGTACTGAAAGTAGCGTGGGTTGGTTGTGATTTTAGCACTGGAAAGTAAATGACTGAAAGTAAAGAAAGCAAATACGAGACTGAAAGTAAATACTGAAGAGTAAAGTGCTTGAAGGACAAGACTTGCTGAAAGTAATTGCTTGAAGGACAAGACTTGCGGAAAGTAAGCAGTTGATATGGACTGAAAGTAAGGTTACTGAAAGTAAATGACTGGAAAGTAAGCAGTTGATAGTAAGACTGAAAGTAAATGACAGGTGATGTTTGAATTAAAGGAAAGATTCGGTATCAGGGGCCTTGTATCATATTCCGTTTATCATTGACCTCTAATGATCATACTAAGTGTTCAAAAGTGTATCAAGGCCATTTCAAGCACTTGACTTGCCACACTGTCTAGCCCATTTCAAGGCATAGAGCACTTGTTTTATTTAGACTAGCACCCCATTTCAAGGTATACTAGCCTATGTGCATCCACCTGATCAATCATTTCCGATCAACCAAGTGGTGTTTAAGAAAGGTTGAACTCCGCGATTAAGCTTTTCCATTTCAAGCATCCACTTAACCGTGTATGTTCATGAACCCCATGGAAGAGTTTTGCCATTTCAAGCATCCACTCAACCATGTGTGTTCTAACCGAATATATGGCACATAGAACAAGTTCTGAACACAAAGAGGCACTAAGAGAAGGGTCTAAAACATTTTATGATACAAGTACACCCCTTCAACCGAATGAAGGGATTAGCTACGAATATCCATAGAGGTGGATATCATAGCTAAGTACTTGGAAAAGTAAAGGTTTTTGAAAGATAGTAAAGTAAAGTTTTCGAAAGTAAAGACAAGGAAAGTAAGAGGGAGAATACTCAAGAGCCAACATGAGTAAACTCAAGAACAGTAAGGAAAAGCTTGAGTACTTCAAGAACCGACAAGAGTACGCAAGATCAAAGTAAAGTGTTTACATGATTGTGCCCAAAATCTAGAGAGAAGTGAGAGCTTGTGGTATGAGATGATTGTTGTGAATGGGATTGTGGGATGATTTACAAAGGATGAAGGGATGCTCTATTTATAGGCTAAGGGGAGGAAGAGATGTGGTGGAGGAGGAGACACTTGGCAAGAGGAGGGTGGAGAGCTCAAAAGCCATCGGGGTGAGGTGTCTCATCCCCATAACCGCCGGCCACATGTCCTCTCCTCCTTGAAGCCGCTGGCCATGTGAGGTGGAGGGGAGTGGGTGAGAACTTTGTGATCTTTTCCCCAAAAGCCATCGGGTCCTTTCAGCTCCGGTCTGACTTTGGTTGCCCTTCGGTTGGACTTGTTTGAGTGATTCCAGGTTAGGATCATGAAAGTTGTACAGTCGGAATCTGGTCGTGTCCTGACTCGTAATCCATTTTCAGCTTTAAAACTCCTTTTTAGCTCGTATCATCTCTGGACCTCGAAATAGCCTGTAGAACAGAAGTGGAACTAACAAGCAGGAGTTAAATAGAAAAAAGTCTAATTTGGTGGGTTAACTGTCTTAATGAATCATATAAATATGGTCCATCAACAGACTATGATACAAGGCCCCTAAAACCGAATCTTTCCTTTGATTAAAACATCACCTGTCACTTTACTTTCAGTCTCACTATCAACTGCTTACTTTTCAGTACTTTACTTTTCCGCACTTTAATTTCAGTACTTTAATTTCCGCACATTTACTTTTCAGCAATTTACTTTCTGTCGCTTATTACAGACCCTTTCAATATCAGTCCATACCAAAAGTATGTTGATTAAGTAGATATTGAATTCGACTGTTCCAGCAATTTACTTTCAGTAATTTACTTTTTGTCGCTTATTACAGACCCTTTCAATATCAGTCCATACCAAAAGTATGTTGATTAAGTAGATATTGAATTGGACTGTTCTAGCACTTTACTTTTCAGTATTTACTTTCAGTCCTGTATTTACTTTCTTTACTTTCAGTCATTTACTTTTTAGTACTAAAATCACAACCAACCCACGTTACTTTCAGTACTAAAATCACAACCAACCCCCAACTGTCTTACTTTCCATTTCCGAAAGAACAACTATCCACTAATTCCCTTGGGTTCGACCCCTACTTACCGCTTTACTACCTAATAGTAAAGTCACGAGTAGCGGACTTATAAATTTATTTTGTACACATTGCCTCGCGACAAGGCAGTGCTGTCAGTCGCTCATCTATTTTCTAGGATACTTGGACTAGAGTTAGGACGGTTTGATTCCCGTCCCGCCTCTTGTATAAACGCTGCACGGCGGAGATGACTCTGAATCCAATGAAACCTGAAGTGCTAACCTCCACTGACTTCGTAAACCATATAGCGAAATCCGATCCTTCGAGTGCTTGCCAAGCCTCTCTAGGGCATTTTATGTCAACTCCACATCCCCTATATATCTGACGGACGCACAGTCGTCGTGTGCGAAAGTCAAGAATAAATTTATAAGTCCGCTACTCACGACTTCACTACTGGGTAGCAAGTGGTAAGTAGGGGTCGAACCCAAGGGAATTAGGGGGATAAGTCGTTCTTTGAGAAATGTACTAGCGGGGAACGTGATTTTTAGGTTGATTGAGGTTTTAGCGCTAACGAGTAAGTGTCTGTTTGGTTGGTTTTGGTTTTTAGTACGGAAAAGTAAATGACAGAAAATAAAAGGAAAGACTTACAGCGAGTTGTTGCGTGAAGGACAAGTCTTCCGGGAGGTGAGCAGTTGATATTGCAGAGAAGGTATTGGATTGCAGGGGCCTTGTATCATAGTCTGTTTATCATTGACCTCTAATGATCATACCATGTGTTCAAAGATGAATCGAGGCTATTTCTAGCACAAGACTTGCCACATCATTTAGAACACTTGTTCTATTTAGACTAATTCCTCCTTTCGAAGTATCTTAGCCTTATGTGCATCCATTTGATCTTCAGTTACGATCAACCAAATGGTTTTTTAAGAGAGAACGAACTCCTCAGATAAGTTATGCCCGTTAAAGCATCCACTTACCCGAGTATGTTCACGAATCCCACGGAATAGCTTTGCCCGTTAAAGCATCCACTCAACCTTGGAAGTTCTAACCTAATATGTGGCACATAGAACAAGTTTTGAACACAGAGAGGCACTAGGTGCAGGGTCTAAAACATTGTATGATACAAGTACACCCCTTCAACCAAATGAAGGGTTTAGCTACGAATATCCATAGAGGTGGATATCATAGCTAAGACAGTAAAGTAAAGAGAATACTCAAGATCCAACAGAAGTAAACTCAGGAACTACTAGAATACTCAAGAACCAACAGGAGTATTATAGATTGAAATAAGTGTTTACAATAGTGGTGCCCAAAATCTAGAGAGAAGTGAGAGCTTCTCTCACTAACTTATGGATTTGGAATGAGAATGGGATGAGATTACAAAGGGAAGGAGCATGGGTATTTATAGGCCATGAAGAGGAGGAGATGTGGAGGAGAAGCCACCACATGGCAAGATATCCATGGAGGAGAGCAAAGCCGCTGGTGATGTCATCAAGGGGAGGAAGTCGCCGACCCACGTGGAGGAAGGGGATTGGGCAAGGTGGCTTGGCCTCCAAAAGCCGCTGGCTAGGTGGCATGAGGGGAGAGGATGTGAGTTTTGTGATCTCATTCCAAAAAGCCGTCGGTCCTTTCAGCTCCGGACTGTCTCTGGTTGCTCTTTGGTTGGACTTGTTTTGAGTGATTCCACGTCAGGTTCTTGATATTTATACAGTCGGCATCTGGTCGTGACCTGGAATGACTCGTAATTCATATTCAGCTTAAAAAGTCCTCCTTAGCCTGTATTCTCTCTAGACTTCAAAATATCCTGTAGATAAATATCGGAACTAACAAGCAAAAGTTAAATAGACAAAGCGTCTAATTTGGTGGGTTTATCTGTGTTTATGATTCATACAATTATGGTCCATCAGATCACCCCACACTTTTAGTTGTTCGTCCCGAACAATACTTTTTAAAGGGCGGCACACACTCTAAGTAAAATATGAAAGTGAGACTGTGGGACTTGATTTATCTTAATTCATGCATTACTTACTTATTACCAAACTAAACCGTGTAAATACTTAGAAGAAACTTGATACTTGTACCTTCGTGCCGAGATGCAAATTAATTTGGATGTTTCGGGAGATAGCCCTTTTTAGGCTCCCGGACTGCATTCGCGGGATCGACTCGCACTATATGGTTTCCTTGTAGCTTTCTCTAGCACGTGATTCGGTTCGGGTTTCACTGAGTTGAGCACTTTGATTTCTTTTTTGGCGAGGGACAGCTTTTGTAGTGAATCAGCCTTTGGCCTTTGGCCTTTGATATTGAGTTGGAGTTTCTTCACTTTTGTTCGGTTAAAACCTTCACAATTTTGGCCTTTGGCCTTTGATTAGCTTCTTTGAGCTTTTACTTCTTTGTGACTTGCTAGTCCATTTTCTCAGCCTTTTTTGGGAGGTCCAATCGTCGCCCGCAAGCATATGGAAATACCTCCCCGCTCTTTCTCATCCTTGCCGTTTCGCGCGGGTCAAAATGAGGGTCTCTCATTTATTTTCTCGGCTACTAGGACTAGAGATAGGACGGTTTGATTCCCGTCCCGCCTCTTGCATAAACGCTGCACGACGGAGATGACTTAAATCTTTACTTAAACCCGAAGTGCAGCCTCCACTGACTTTGAAAACCATATAGTTAGATTCGATCCTTCGAGTGCTTGCCAAGCCTCTCTAGGGCAGTTTATGTCAACTCCACATCCCCTGTTTATCTCAGCACAAAGGGACAAATGAGAAGTTACATTCTAAGTTTTTAGACAGTTGAATTTTCACAAGGTAAATGCATGAATTTAGATATATCTTTTTCACATTCTTAAGTTCATATTTTCAAAAAGATAATATTAAGGGAAAAGAAAAAAGAAAAAGAAAACATGTTTATGTACAAAGGCGGTTCTCACCCCACACTTTTGAACGAAGGCGTGCCTTAGTTCCAAAGTCATGCAAATATATATAAGAGAAGGAAATGACATTAAGGAAAAGAGAAGAACTGAACTCCCTTTTACTGTGTCGTGTCTTGGAACGTCATAGCTTGAGCTGGATAATCGAGGAAGTTCGGCTGGGGCCTTGAACTCTCAGCGCAGGCCCGGTAAATTCTCGGAAGCTGCCTAGCTGATCTGATCTTGCTCCAAAAATCGATTCCTACAAGGGGTCATTCTTTCTATACAAAAAGTGGGTGAGGGCGACTTATGGTAAAAACAGAAAAGAAAATTACTGAAAGTAAGATAGGTGTCGGGTTACCTCCCGACCAGTGCACTTGTTTAACGTCGTTGGCTCGACAGTACCTCATTCCTGGGACATAAGGTTGGGTCCCATGGGCGGCTCATGTTGAATTTTGCCGCGGCTCCTGCATTGATTCTAGCTTTGACTCTTCCCGAGTTCTTGTGAGATGATGTGCTTGGGTCCAGTTTCCATGGTTCTGGTGGTTTCTCCTTCCATCGTCGCTGAGAAGGCGAGGGACCCTTCACTACAGGTCTTTTGAGTCGGGCCCTTTTATGTTTTGGGCTGCCTTGTCTGTTTGTAGTGGTAAAATGTTCTATCAAAGAGTCGTTCTGCTCAGGCCCTTCCTCCGCCCCTCCATTGATCACATAGTTTTCTGCGACTTGCATATTGATCAAGGGGAAAAGTTGGGAAGCTCTCATTATAAGGGCTGGATCCATATTGGCCAGACTGTCTGTGAGGAACTGGTCTTGGTTGATTTCCTTGGCTGCTTCAGTGGTAAGGGCAGTGTATGTTTCGGGCAGCTCGCCAGTGGTGTTCTAGACTTCCTCCTTTGCCGGCATGGTCTTGAGTTCCCATAAAGGTTCCTCGTTGCTTCCGGTGCTTTCTGTATCTAATTCTTCTGATGGCTCGGGAGTTTCTTCTGATGGCTCGGGTGTGATTTCCAATGTAGGCTCTTCTTCAGAGCTTTCTACATCTGATTCGTCCATCTCGTCCTCTGTAATGTCTTCTTCATTCTTTTCTAGACTAGCCTCTATCCTCTGTATTCCTCTATTAGGTCGGGGCATTGGCCTTCATTTTGTGGCTTCGGCCAAGTCGTCTATAACATCCCACATTTGAGTCATAGATAAGTGCATGGCTGATCCTCCCACCGCGTCACTGATCCTTGAGAACTCATCTTGCCTCATTCCACAAAGGAATTTTTGAAGAATGAATATTTCGGTGAATCCATGGTGCGGGCAGCGTGAGACGATGGTGTCATAGTACGTGTAGTATTCGTCCAAAGTCTCATCCCGGGATTGTTGAAGGCACATGATCTTCTCGCGGGTGTCATGTCGTAAGGATGGGGGGAGAATTCTTTCAGAAATTCAGCGCGAAGGTCCACATAATATTCAGCATGCATAGCGGTTGACGTGTAATACCAAATTGTCGCGAAGTCCGTTAAAGAGAATTTGAAGCATTTTAACTTCAATTCCTCTAACATTTCGTTTTCAGGTTTTATGCGGCGGCAATTATGGTGAAAGTTTTGGCAATGCATCATGGGGTCTTCTCCATCCGTACATCCGAACAGAGGAAGATGTCGCGTTGTCCATGCATACATAGTGCGATGAAGAGAAGAGAAGGGAAAAGAACAACTAATCCGATGGCTAATTCCCCGACAACGGCGCCAATTTTGACGGACGCACAGTCGTCGTGTGCGAAAGTCAAGAATAAATTTATAAGTCGGCTACTCGCGACTTCACAACTGGGTAGCAAGTGGTAAGTAGGGGTCGAACCCAAGGGAATTAGGGGGATAAGTCGTTCTTTGAGAAATGTACTGGCGGGGAACGTTATTTTTAGGTTGATTGAGGTTTTAGCGCTAACGAGTAAGTGTCTGTTTGGTTGGTTTTGGTTTTTAGTGCGGAAAAGTAAATGACAGAAAATAAAGTACTGAAAATAAAAGGAAAGACTTACAACGAGTTGTTGCGTGAAGGACAAGTCTTCCGGGAGGTGAGCAGTTGATATTGCAGAGAAGGTATTCGATTGCAGGGGCCTTGTATCATAGTCTGTTTATCATTGACCTCTAATAATCATACCATGTGTTCAAAGATGATTCGAGGCTATTTCTAGCACAAGACTTGCCACATCATTTAGAACACTTGTTCTGTTTAGACTAATTCCTCCTTTCAAAGTATCTTAGCCTTATGTGCATCCATTTGATCTTCAGTTACGATCAACCAAATAGTTTTTTAAGAGAGGTCGAACTCCTCAGATAAGCTTTGCCCGTTAAAGCATCCACTTACCCGAGTATGTTCACGAATCCCACGGAAGAGCTTTGCCCGTTAAAGCATCCACTCAATCTTGGAAGTTCTAACCTAATATGTGGCACATAGAACAAGTTTTGAACACAGAGAGGCACTAGGTGCAGGGTCTAAATCATTGTATGATACAAGTACACCCCTTCAACCGAATGAAGGGTTTAGCTACGAATATCCATAGAGGTGGATATCATAGCTAAGACAGTAAAGTAAAGAGAATACTCAAGAACCAACAGGAGTAAACTCAGGAACTACTAGAATACTCAAGAACCAATAGGAGTATTATAGATTGAAATAAGTGTTTACAATAGTGGTGCCCAAAATCTAGAGAGAAGTGAGAGCTTCTCTCACTAACTTATGGATTTGGAATGAGAATGGGATGAGATTACAAAGGGAAGGAGCATGGGTATTTATAGGCCATGAAGAGGAGGAGATGTGGAGGAGAAGCCACCACATGGCAAGATATCCATGGAGGAGAGCAAAGCCGCCGGTGATGTCATCAAGGGGAGGAAGCCGCCGACCCATGTGGAGGAAGGGGATTGGGCAAGGTGGCTTGGCCTCTAAAAGCCGCCGGCTAGGTGGCATGAGGGGAGAGGATGTGAGTTTTGTGATCTCATTCCAAAAAGCCATATCGGTCCTTTTAGCTCCGGACTGTCTCTGGTTGCTCTTCGGTTGGACTTGTTTTGAGTGATACCACGTCAGGTTCTTGATATTTGTACAGTAGGCATCTGGTCGTGACCTGGAATGACTCGTAATTCATAATCAGCTTAAAAAGTCCTCCTTAGCCTGTATTCTCTCTAGACTTCAAAATACCCTGTAGATAAATATCGGAACTAACAAGCAAAAGTTAAATAGACAAAGCGTCTAATTTGGTGGGTTTATCTGTGTTAATGATTCATACAATTATGGTCCATCAATATCTCAGCACAGAGGGACAAATAAGAAGTTACATCCTCAAGTTTTTACACAGTCGAGATTTCACAAGGTAAATGCTTGAATTTAGATCTATCTTTTTCACATTCTAAAGTTCATATTTTCAGAAAGTTAATATTAAGGGAAAAGAAAAAAGAAAGCATGTTAAATAACTATGTGCAAAGGCAGTTCTCACCCCACACTTTTGAACGAAGGCGTGCCTCTCGGCATGACTTAGTTCAAAAGCCAATTGCAAGCAGATATTCACAGGAAAGGTGAGAAAGGCTCAAAAAGCTAAATGACATAAGTGAAATGACTGAAAAATTAAAAGATGCATGAAAATGAAAGTATGCCGGGTTACCTCCCGACCAGTGCCTTTGTTTAACGTCGTTGGCTCGACGATACCTCACTCAGGAGGGGTCTGGTGGCACGACTAGGTCATAGTTTTGCGGAGTTAAGTCAACCTCGCCGTGATAATGTTTGACTCGCTGCCCATTCACCGTGAATCTGATGTTCCCTTATGTGGCATGTGTTTGGCAAAACGCTGTTAGACAGTTCGAGCAGGTGTTCAGGGGGAGTTCGAACAATATCCTGAAACTCATGTACAGCGTGATCAAGACGCAAGGATATTTCCCGGAAGATATTGGCAACGAAGTTCTCGTCAAGTGGAAGTCGGCCTGCGACTTATTCGAGCATAGGATATTCAAATGAATATACACAAATTGAAGTCGGCGTGACTTGCTTGGGAAAGAAGACGACTTCGTATTTCCTTCCAACGATTGGAGAAAGATATGCATCAAATATTTAGGAATATATTCCGAAATATTTGATGGGATTATCTTGGGTGAATTAGGGTTTCGACCGCGCATATAAATACAATGCAAGGACGACCCTAATTCCCATCGCTTTCAAGATCAAAAAATACCCCAAGAAATCCTATCGATTGGAAAAGAAGAAAGCGACGGCCGTTGTGTTTTCCCCACTGGAAAAACATCGGTGTGAGTTCAGTCTGATACGTGCCATTCAGATTGACCAGAGGTGATCAAGCTCAGAGCACAAACAGAACAACAAAGCTTTCGAGAGAAAGCATCCGAGCTTCTGGAGAAGGTCGAGAACGTTCGGACTGACTGTTTGGACGAAGGGAATCAAGGGGAGTTGCGACGAACCTTGGTTGCAAATCTGAGAGACGGAGTAGTAAAGGCTAGGCAATTACAAGGTGTAAGTGTAAGTCCCCTGAAAAGCTCTATACTCGTAATAAAGATTTGTTGTCCCTTTTTTTGGGTGTGGGAAACCCCCCAGAGTAGGCCGAGCCGAACTGGGTTATCAATCTGTGCGTACTCGTGTTTTATTGTTCTGTTCGTACTTATTGTGGAACTGTGATAGAAAGAGTTCAAGGTCTGTCCAAACACAACCTAGAACAATTGCTTGAACAGGGGATATAATTTCAATTGGTATCAAAGCAAACACTCGACACACTGAGTGGGATCCTGAACTGTTCAAGATGACCCTGAAAGAAGGACAGAGCATTACCAGACCTCCGTTGCTCGAAGGCTCGAACTATGCCACGTGGAAGCCCGTGATGAGATCATTTCTGAAATCTCTAGATGAAAAGGCTTGGAGAGCAGTGATAAGAGGTTGGACTGAACCCATGATGAATAACCTCACTGGAGAACCGGTTCTAAAGCCAGAAGCTCTGTGGACAGAAGACGAGGATAAAGCCTCCATGGGAAACTCAAAGGCTATGAATGCAATCTTCTCAGCAGTAAATGAAAACGTCATGAAACTGATCATCAACTGCGAAGTCGCCAAGGAAGCATGGGACATTCTCCAGACAGCCTTTGAAGGAACAGACAAGGTTCGCAACTCTCGCATGCAGGCTGTTACAACCAAGTTCGAAGAGATGAAAATGAAGGAGGATGAGAATATCTCTGAGTACAACACCAGAGTTCTGGAACTGTCCAACGAGGCGTCTGCACTGGGAAAACCCATTGATGAAGAAAGATTGGCCAGTAAGATCTTGAGATCACTTCCCCCTAGATTTGCCATGAAAGTCACTGCCATTGAGGAAATGCAAGACATCACCAAACTGAAACTGGACGAGCTGATGGGTTCTCTCAGAACCTACGAGATCAATCGTGATTTCCAAACCAGTGAACAGAAGGGAATCGCCCTTAAAGCAGACATGACGGAAGATAAACTGGACGCTGGCTGCACCACTGAGCAGCTGGCTATGATGGCACAAAATTTTGGAAGAATGGTGCGGAAAATCAACAGACGCAGTCCAGAGCAAGGTCAGTCTTCATCAACTGGCTACAGAAACTGGAAATCCAGGATGCCAAGGTCCAGCGACTCAAGACAAGACTCTTTTGACAAAGAAAAAGAAGAGATTCAGTGTCATGCATGCAAGGGTTTTGGTCATATTGCTTCACAATGTGCAAACACTCTCATGAAGAGAAAGGCAATGGTTGCTAGCTTCAGCGACAGTGATTCAGAAGAAGAAAAAGAAGGAGGTGAAACCACCAACTTTGTGGCCTTCGCTGCAACTCTGGGTGAATGCAGCAGCACTGGTGAAACAGTTGCATCTCAGTCGGAACTCCCAGTAGAATACTCTTCAGACAGTGATGATGAAGAACTCACACAGGAGTCCCTTGCTCAGACATACAAAGATCTGTATGGGAAGTGGCTGCAACTGGTCAACATAAACAAGAAGCTGAATGACACAGTTGCAAGTGTCACTATTGAGAAAGACCAGATCTGGCAGGAGGCTGAGATTCTGATTACACTGAAGGTGGAACTCGAAGTCACAGTGGCATCCCTAACCACTCAACTGGCTGAGATGAAACAAGAGAGGGCCAACTTGCTTGCCAGCAATGTGGAACTTATGGGAACAGTATCCACACTAAAACTTGACATGGAGAAAGATCGGGAGACTCATCCAGTCGGCATGGCAGGTCTAAGGAAGATCATCACAGATCTGAGACGTAAGGAAGTGTTCCAACTACGAGTCGCTGAACAACTGGAACTTCACCTGGAGTCGGAGAAAATGGATCATTCGGATACAAAGAAGGAGCTCAATGAACTCAAACGATCGGTAAGAATGTTGAACTCTGGCACAAGTAACCTAAATGATATTTTAAGGTCTCAACGGATGGAGTCTGGACATCGCGGCTTGGGATTCACTGAAGGAAGTTCTTCAAAAGGCACCACATTTGTTGAAACAGAGCAAGTGTCGGAACAGTTGCCTGAACAGATGGTGAGAAAGCACCCTAGACAGAAAGTGGATCTGTCCCAAGACAAGTCCAGAACTACTTACCTCAGCTCAAATCAAAAGAAAGACTTGCTGACATGTTGGTACTGCTACCAGATGGGACACATCAGACGGCAGTGTCGACTGTTTCTTGCTGAACGTCGAGGACACCAACAGCAACAGATCCAACCTCGACAGAAACAAGTTTGGATTCCAAAGGAACGACAGACAGTATGCATGGTAGCGTGCTGCTCATCAGGAGATACAGTGCAAGGCAGTTGGTTCTTCGATAGTGGATGCTCTGCACACATGACAGGTAACTCTGAATATCTCTCTCATATTAGACCTGTTGAGCAGATGCGGTTTGTCACCTTCGCGGATGGTCGGAAGAGTCAGGTGATCGGCTGTGGAACATTGAAGGTTCCGGATCTCCCTGCACTCGAGGACACTCTCCTGGTTGAAGGCCTGACTATGAATCTCATTAGCATCAGTCAACTGTGCGACCATGGACACTATGTGTCATTCTCTCGTGACTCATGCCTCGTTCTCAACAAAAATGGTGAATCCGTAATGAAAGGAAGAAGAAGGGCCAATGACTGTTACACCATCAGAATGGGAAACGAGAAGCAAAGGTCTACTCTCAACTGTGTCCAAGCCAAACATCGAGTTCTGCGAGGGGGAGTGAAAAAGACCCTACACAATAAAAGGATCGCACAAATCAATTTTGGAAACTGTACCAGGCGACTGCTGGATCAGAGGGTGACACAGTTACAGGAAGAGTTTGAACAGAAGATCACACAGTTGCAGAAGGAGTTCGAACTGCTCACACAGATAAACGCCAGTTCACCTCCTCGGTTTGGAACTCCCAGATCCTCCTTGGGTCTGCGTGGGTTCATGAACTGAGTGTTCCAGGCAGTGGTCAGTCAAAGGCGAATCCCCAGCTACAACAGTTGGACTGACCACCTAAGAAGGGAGCTGGAACAGATGGGCAAGTTCTTATGATCAAATATTTTATTCCGAAAGATTCGAATTACGCCGTTTTATTTGGAAAGCGACTGGCGTATATTGAGAAGACGAAAAGGCAGGAGGATATTTTATTTTCAAATCTCAACTGTTGAGCGTGTCTTCTCCTCTTGTCTCCGAAACCCTAGATTGGAAGTCTCTCACTCTCGACTGCTCCGAAATCGACAATGGTAAACACAAGGAAGTCAGCAAAATCCAGTACTATATCCGCGGAGAAAAGGAAGGAAAGCATGCAGTCCCCAAAAGCCCTGGCAGCGAAATCCAAAATCCCGAAATCGAGAGCTCCAACGGTGAAAAAGGCGTCGTCTTTACAATCCAACTCTGAATCTTTGATCGAAGCAAAGATGTCTGGCGAACGTACAACCACTGAAATCCCTCAGTCAACCGCGGTGGACCCTGTCGTCGCTGGTTCAACTCAAGCCTGTCTCAAATCGGAGGTAATTTCATCTCTTCCTTCAACCTCTGCAAGTATTCCGTCAGTTGAAAATATCGTGCTGAAAGAAGTTGTGAATGCGAGTATTGGGAAGACTGGGAAGCCTACTGTCTGTGATGAAGCCAGTAGGGCTGTTGATTGGGAAGTCAGTAGGGATGTGGCTGGTGATGTAGCGAGTAAGACAGTTATCGGGAATGAATCTCTCAAGATTATGGAAGAAAAGGTTCCCATCAAGATGGGTGGAGGACCAGCAGCATGGAGGAAGAAAATACATGCGTCTGGGTATGTTCGACCAGATGGTTTACGAAGAAAGAAGGGGTCTCGCCAAGCTGTGTCTCCAAGACAGTGCCTTGCCAAGATCAGCTAAGTCAGAGGGAGGCTCTCAGCAAAGTATAATGATGGCCCAGATAAGAGCATTGGAGACTCAGAAGGTGAACAATTCAGTAAGCAAAAGGAGGATGTATCCAAGATGATTCTTCCACCAGAAGATTCTGATTTGTTGAAAGAAGCCACAGCTAAAGGAGACTCTCTTACAGAAGAGGATGAAGAACTAGAGAAGTTATACAAAGACATTGACAATGTCATGGAGGACCTAGAAAAGGAGAAGGATCTGGAAGTGGCAAGATCAGAGGAACCTCCTCGTGTTCAGTATACTGGTGCAGAAGAGTCTGATGCTGTGGAAGTTGATAGTGGTCCAACTGGGGCACCATGTGTTCAGACTGAGAGTAAGTCAGTAGAAGTTCCTGAGGTTGGTTCTAAGAATTCAGTGGATGCTCCAGCTGTTGGTCAAGATGATCAGCAGTGCGATCGTATGGAGGATGATGGTGCACAAGTTCGTAAGGCTACTGCAAAGACTGCTTCAAAGGAGGGTATTCTTTCAGATAATGACCAAGATCTTGCTCCGCTTATCTCTCTCAAAAAGCCAAAGAAGGACAAGGGAAAGAAAAAGGTGGCATTTGAAAGAACTGCTAAGGGGACAGTCCAAGAGATTGCAAAGGAAGGCAACTTGGTAGGGGGAGCTGATTCATCTAAGAAAAGGAAACGTGAAGCCCCTGTTCCTGTTTCAATGGATGCTGGAAGTTGTGAAGTCCCATCTCCTGAGGATGAGACTGTCCCAGTTGGATTGGTCAAGAAAGGTATCTGGTTTGTCAGTCGTGATGCGTACAAAAAATGGAGCTGTGTGCAGAAAAGAAAGATCATTCCTGAAAAGTGGCTAGAGGAGTCCCGGTACAAGGGAAAGGAAGTTGTTAAAGTGCTTAAGGAGTCTGACCTGTTCTGGACATTGGACAGATGCAAGCCCTTCAATGAACAGCTGGTGCGTGAGGCTATGGCAAACTTACCCTCTGGATTTGGTGTTGTTGGAGAATCTGAGTATGGGGTCTTCTTCGTCAGAGGGAGACGGATCAAGATTGATCCTGAGCTGATCAATGTGTACTTTTCCATGGACGACCCAGCTGTTGATGAAGAAGAACCACGCCTTGAGAAGGTTGTGAGCACCATCACTGCAGGCTCTGTTCAGTGGAGGCCTGAGTCGGTTGTGAACACAGCAGACTTATCAACGTTTTATTCCATGCTGTTCTTCATTGCTGTGTTCAACTGGAGGCCGTCTACTCATCGCTCTACTGTCAACAAGGACATGGCCCAACTGCTTTATCAGATAGGGAACAAGCTGAAATTCAACCTGGGCAGAGTAATGTTCAAACAGATTGCTGAACATGCTACATCGTCGAGATCTCTGCACCAGATTTGCTTCCCGTCCCTAATATACGAGCTGATCATCCATCAAGCTCCTGATTTGAAGGCCTCGCCTGACCATCTCTCAACGGCTCCCAGCAAGTTCATCGTCGACCACAAGTTGTTTAAGGGGCGGCACGTAAACGATCTCAAGGAGAAAGGAAAAACTGTGGCGGAGTCCAGTCGAGGGGGAGACAATATGGGGCAAGATGAGCGAAGCAAGTTGCTCAGGGATCTGAATGCCATCATTGAAGCGGACAAGGAGCAGCGCAAGCGTATCAACAAGCTCGCTCGTGCCCTCAGCTTTCCAAGTGACGATGAAGTTGATGATACAGTCTCTGAGGAGGGCACTGATGATGGTTCGTCTTCATGAAGGTCTCCTTATAACCTTTTTCTGAACTTAGACCATTTTAAAAAAAAAAACTCTAGTTATTATTGTGCTTGTTCTGGCACAGTTTGCTTTGCTGTTCGAACTAGATCGGACCCCTTGCCAGTTTGTGGCAAAAAGGGGGAGTATTTTGAGTGGCGACAATTTTTGTTCCCTCAATTGTGTCTTCTGCCTAGATAGATTGATAGATCTAGTGATTTGGTTTTGCCAAAATGCCAAGGGGGAGATTGATGTTCCCTTATGTGGCATGTGTTTGGCAAAACGCTGTTAGACAGTTCGAGCAGGTGTTCAGGGGGAGTTCGAACAATATCCTGAAACTCACGTACAGCGTGATCAATGACGCAAGGATATTTCCCGGAAGATATTGGCAATGAAGTTCTCGTCAAGTGGAAGTCGGCCTGCGACTTATTCGAGCATAGGATATTCAAATGAATATACACAAATTGAAGTCGGCGTGACTTGCTTGGGAAAGAAGACGACTTCGTATTTCCTTCCAACGATTGGAGAAAGATATGCATCAAATAATTTTTGCCCGTTAAAGCATCCACTTACCCGAGTATGTTTTGCCCGTTAAAGCATCCACTATTATAAATTTATTTGCACAATCGCTTTGACGACAAGCGGTTCTGTCCAATTGGCGCCGTTGCCGGGGAACTAGTCATCGGATAACTGTTCTTTGAACCGTTACGCGCTTCAAAACAACCATGTCTCGCGAAGAAAGTCACCATGACTTCCAGGATGACGAAGAAATAAACCTGTACGATCAGAATGATGAGGTACAGTTTCCATTCGTCGACGATCCAGAACAACTCATCAGAAACAGAAGAGCTCGTGATAGGGAAGCAGTCAGAAGAAACCAAGAATTACCCGAGGACCGAAATGCAGCTGGTCCAATACAACCTCCTATCCATCCCCCACGACCACAACCTCAACCTCGATACATGCCAAGAAGAGAACCCGCGTTTGATGACTACTACGGAGATAACTACTACCGTGAACCGACGATGGGCGAGTTAAATGCCCCTAATTTCGAGACACAGCCGTGGTGTATCTATGAGAGCCCTCAATTAGAAAATATAACCATCAACGCATCAGTGGCACACAGCCTGGCAAAATTCTCAGGATCTCAAGGAGAATCTGCCGCAACTCACCTCCAACGCCTACATGGCATTTGCCAGAATCTAAAGCCCAACCGAGTGAATATGGACGACTTCAAGTTAAAAGCGTTCTATTTTTCCCTCACTGACTCGGCAAGTGACTGGTTCCTTTCATTGCCTTCCGGAAGCATTAGAACATGGGTTCAGATGCAGAAGAAATTCTTAGATAAATACTATCCGGCTGGAAGAGCAATTCAAGTAAGGAAGCAACTACAGGAAATCAAACAAGGTCCCAATGAAACCATGTACGATTACCTGGAAAAGTTCAATCACCTAGAAAGAAGCTGCTGTACCCTTGGACTGCCCGAGAAACTCGTCATCGAGTACCTCATTGATGGATTAAGACCACTAGACAAAATGCTCTTGGATGCCTCAGCAGGAGGGTCCATGATGAATCTGTCATTAAGTGGCATCAGAAATCTCATCGCCAACGTTGCTGAAAATGCTCGATTTAGAGAAGAGACCACTCGCCAAGATGAATTCTCTCGATCAAAAAGGGTAGCACAAACTGAGGCATCAGTAAACTCCATAACTGAAGAGATGAAATAGTTAAAGGAGATGATGATTGAGATCATACGTAGATAGCCAGTTACGATAAAACCTTGCGAGTTCTGCGGTTCTACGGACCACAAAACAGACGCATGCCCAACATTGATAGAAGAAGAACCGGCTGATGTGAATGCAGTGGGAGGATATCAAGGATATAACAACGTCAGAACTGGACAAAATAGACAGTACGGTCAAACGTCCAACCCAGACTGGCGTAACAACAACAGCTATCTTCAGACGGAGACACAACCAGCTGTCCCTCAACTAGCTCAGTCATACTACCAACCCTCCACCGGCAGTATAACCAGAACGCTCAACCACCAGGTCAATACCAACAGGAGGAGCCAAACCTGTACCATGCAAGCTCGAATAATTCTCGAGAGCCAAACGAATCACTAGAAGACATGATGCTGCAATTAACTAGTACTGTGCAGCAGTTAAATACTACTATGCATAAAAATCAAACCGAAACAAAAAAAGAGTTATCAGACTTGAAGGAGCATATCTCCCAACTCGCTGCATCAGTATCCGCACTCTCTAGTGAACCCGGCAAACTCCTGTCTCAAACTATTCAAGGCTCACAGGAAAACATGAATACAGTTACTCTGAGGAGTGGAAAAACGCTTGTCGGCAAACCTGTGGAGCAGATGAAAGACAGAGACCCAAGGTTACCCGGAAAAGAGCAAATAAGGCCCGAGCCTCTCGAAATTCTAGATGAAGAAGAGACCGATAAAGAAGACGACATATTTGAGGAAGAGCGGGAAGTTACCGAAGAAGAAGAAAATACGTCTGAAGAACACAGGCCTAACCCGGTACCCAGAACCGAAACCCCTAAAATAAGCACGACACTTCCATTTCCAGTACCAGGTCGCGTGCAAAAACAACATGTCATGGATAAGGAAGTACTTGAGTTGTTCAACAAAGTCGAAATCAACATTCCCCTTTTAGAAGCCATCAAACAAATTCCTCGGTATGCCAAGTTTTTAAAGGAACTATGCACCAACCGGAGAAGGAATGCTGGAAACGATCAAGAACTGATGAGTAAAAACGTGTCGGCCGTCATACAACGAAAAGTTCCCCCCAAATGTGGAGATCCAGGAACTTACACCATTCCATGCACAATTGGTAACATAAGGATCGAGAATTGCATGCTAGACCTTGGAGCATCAATCAATGTCCTCCCATTCTCTATCTACTCATGCCTTAAGATTGGACCACTCAAACCCACCGGTCTCACTATTCAACTAGCGGATCGGTCCTGCAAACAACCCGAGGGCAAAATAGAAGACGTCCTGGTTCAAGTAGGCAAGTTAGTATTTCCAGCAGATTTCTACGTTTTAAAGATGGAAAATGGCGGACCTACTGATCATGCACCTATTCTTCTCGGCCGTCCATTCCTCAAAACATCAAAAATGAAGATAGATTGTGGGAGTGGAATGCTTTCAATGGAAGTGGAAGGAGAAGTCTACAGCTTTGACATATTCCAAGCAATGAAGCACCCTAAGGAATTCGAGGAAATACACGCACTCGATACTTTGGATGACCTGGTCCAAGAAATTCAACCAGAACTTAGAACAGATCCCTTGGAAGCCATGCTCAATGGAGCCATAAGCCCATACAAATTAACCGAAGACTTGCACGAAACAGTGGCCCAATTAACGATCTCAGAGCCTCTCACACCAGAATTTGAAGTCAACGAGGTAAAACTATTCAAATCGAATACTTTTCTGCCCTCGGTGGTGCAAGCCCCCAAAACAGAATTAAAACCCCTTCCTGGACATCTGAAGTACGCCTTCCTGGGGGATAAGGACACACTCCCAGTAATCATAAAAAGTGGCTTGGAAACAAGCCAGGAACAAAGTTTGATAAAAGTCCTGAAGCAACACAAGTTGGCTATTGGATGGACTCTGGCCGACTTAAGGGGAGTCAGCCCGGCTGTATGCATGCACCGTATTCTACTTGAGGATGGAGCAAAACCATCAAGAGAGCCCCAACGACGGCTCAACCCAATCATGATGGAGATCGTCCAAAAGGAAATACAAAAGCTTCTAGATGCAGACGTTATCTATCCCATATCAGATAGTCAATGGGTTAGTCCAGTTCACGTAGTACCAAAGAAAAGTGGAATCACAGTCGAGGAAGATGCTGAAGGAAACATGGTCACAACACGGGTAAAGAATGGGTGGCGCATGTGCATTGATTACCGAAAGCTGAACGCGGTGACTCGAAAAGATCACTTCCCGCTCCCATTCATTGATCAAATGCTAGACAGATTGGCAGGAAAACCATATTTTTGCTTCCTGGATGGGTTCTCAGGATACAACCAGATCCCCATAGCACATGAGGACCAAGAGAAGACTACATTCACCTGCCCATTAGGTACATTTGCCTTCAGAAGAATGTCATTCGGACTCTGCAATGCTCCTGGAACTTTCCAAAGGGTTGTAACCAGCATTTTTTCAGACATGATCGGAGAATTCATCGAAGTCTTCATGGACAACTTCACCATCCATGGGGACACATTCGATGCATGCTTGAGCAATTTGAACACAGTTTTGGAACGATGTGTATCCATGAACTTAGTGCTCAATTATGAAAAATGCCACTTCATGGTAACACAAGGAATAGTCTTAGGACATGTTGTCTCACAAAAAGGCATGGAAGTGGACAAAGCAAAGATCGACCTGATCACAACTCTACCTTACCCATCCACGGTCCGAGACATCCAATCATTCCTTGGCCATGCAGGATTCTACCGACGCTTCATCAAGGACTTCTCTAAAAAGGCATTACCCCTGACCACTCTTCTACAAAAAGAAGTTCCGTTCGAATTCACCAACGCATGCAAAAAGGCCTTTGATGATCTAAAGAAAGCCCTCACTAGCACACCCATCATCCAAACACCGAATTGGGAGCTACCGTTCGAAATCATGTGCGACGCAAGCGATTTCGCTGTGGGGGCAGTTCTCGGCCAAAAGATTGAAAAGAAAGCTGGTGTGATCTATTATGCCTCATGCACCCTAGATCCTGCCCAACGGAATTACTCCACCACTGAAAAGGAACTCCTTGCAGTAGTATTCGCTCTGGAAAAATTCAGACCCTACTTACTTGGAGCAAAAGTAATAGTTTATTCAGACCATGCTGCCATCCGATACCTAATGAAGAAGAAGGAGGCTAAGCCAAGACTCATTCGGTGGATATTACTGCTGCAAGAATTTGATGTGGAAATAAGGGACAAAAAAGGGATTGAGAATACTGTGGCAGACCACCTAAGCAGGATTGTCCGAAAAGAAGAAGAAGGGCACATAACTGAGTCATTCCCAGACGAACACCTATACTCCGTCTCAACCAAAGTACCATGGTATGCCCCAATCGTCAACTACCTTGTCGGAGGTACATTTCCTCCTTCTTTCACTAAAGCACAATGCATGAAACTTAGACATAATGCTAAGCAATACTTATGGGATGATCCTTATTTATGGAAAATAGGAGCAGATCAAATACTTAGGAGATGCATCCCTGATAATGAAATAGCTTCTGTTATTAGCTTTTGTCATGAGTTTTGTGGAGGACACTTCGGGCCTAGGAGAACCGCTAGAAAAATCTTAGATAGCGGCTTTTTCTGGCCTAATGTATTTAAAGATGCCTATAAAAAGTGTAGAAAATGCGATAGGTGTCAAAGAGTAGGAAACGTGACAGCTAGAAATGAGATGCCTCAAGTACCCATATTAGTCAACGATGTTTTCGACGTTTGGGGTCTTGATTTCATGGGACCATTCCCAGTTTCATGCGGTTATACTTATATTCTAGTTGCTGTAGATTATGTGTCAAAATGGGTAGAAGCTAAGGCCACAAGGTGCGACGATGCAAAAACTGTCATAGATTTTTTGCGCACTAACCTGTTTTGTAGGTACGGGGTACCCAAGGCCATAATCAGCGACCAAGGAACTCATTTCTGCAACCGCATGATGGCAGCCACCTTAAAGCGCTACCATGTCCTCCACCAAACATCCACGGCATATCACCCCCAAACCAATGGTCAAGCGGAGATCTCCAACCGCGAAATCAAAGGTATTCTTAAAAAAATAGTGAAACCGGGCAGAAAAGATTGGAGTCAGAGGCTAGACGAAGCTCTTTGGGCGTATCGAACTGCATACAAGATGCCAATTGGTACCTCCCCCTTTCGACTAGTTTATGGGAAGGCATGCCATCTTCCGGTGGAATTAGAACATAAAGCATATTGGGCGCTCAAACAGTGCAATTCAGATTTAAAAGCCGCAGGATTAGATAGGAAACTTAAGCTATGCAAACTTGAGGAGTTGCGGCTTGAGGCCTATGAAGGGCAAACAGACTACAAGGCACGAACCAAGTTGTATCATGACAAATTCATCCTCCGCCGCTCATTTGAGGAAGGACAACAGGTGTTAGTCTACTCCTCACGACTGAAGTTGATGCCCGGAAAGCTTAAATCTAAATGGACCGGTCCATTCACAATAACTAAGGTATATAACCATGGGATGCTTGAGTTAGAAAGCCCGGACGACGAAAGAAAATTCACAGTAAATGGGCAACGAGTCAAACATTACCATAGCGAGATCAACTCGGTAACACAAAAGTACGACCTCAGCCACCCATGGGACCCAAACCAATGAACCACAAACGAGGTATCGTTGAGCCAACGACGTTAAACAAGTGCACTGGTCGGGAGGTAACCCGACACTATCTTATTTTTCCGCACTTTAATTTCTGTCATTTAAATTCAGTATTTAGTTTTAAGCTTGCATGACTTTTGAACTAAGGCACGCCTTGGTTCAAAAGTGGGGGGTGAGAACCACCTGTGTACATAAATAACATGCAGCTGTTTTTTCTTTTTTAATAAGTACCTTTTTGAAAATATGAGCTTAAGAATGTGAAAAAGATAAATCATAATTCATGCATTAACCTTGTGAAAATTCAACTGTTTAAAAACTTAGAATGTAACTTTCCATTTGTCCTTTGTGCTGAGATAACTAGGGATGTGGAGTTGATATAAACTGCCCTAGAAAGGCTTGGAAAGCAATCAAAGGATCAGATCAAACTATATGGTTTTCGAAGTCAGTGGAGGCTGCACTTCGGGTTTTCAGTGAATAATTGAAGTCAACTCCGCCATGAAGCATCTATGCAAAGGCGAGGACGGGAATCAGACCGTCCTCTCTCTAGTCAAAATAGCCGAGAAAATAGATGGGCGACCCTCATCTTGACCCGCGCAAAACGACAAAGACGAGAGGAGCGGGGAGGTATTTCCATAGGCTTGCGGGCGATGATTGGACCTCCCAAAAAAGGCTCGAGAAAATGGACTAGCAATCACAAAAAGACGAAAAGCTCAATGAAGCAAATCAAAAGAGGCCAAAGGCCCAAAATTGTGAAGGTTTTAACCGAGCAAAAGTGAAGCACTCAAAAAAGTCAAATCAAAAGGCCAAAGGCCGATTCACTACAACAAAAAAGCAGTCCCTCGCCAAAGAAGAAAATCAAAAAGGCTCAACTCACTGAAACCCGAATCGAATCACGTGCTAGAGAAAGCTACCAGAAAACCATATAGTAAGAGATGATCCCGAGGTTGCAGTCCAGGAACCTAAAAAGGGCTATCTCCCGAGACATCCAATATAATTTGCATCTCAGCACGGAGGTACAAGTATTAAGTTCCTTCTATTTATTTACGCAGTTTAATTTGGTAATAAGTAAGCAATGCATGAATTAGGATAGATCGAGTACCACAGTCTAATTTTCATATTCCAAAGCCAAAATTAGAACTTACGCCCTTTAATAGCATTGTTCAGGACGAACAACTAAAAGTGGGGGGTAATCTGATGGACCAAAGTTATACGAGTCAGAAACACAGTAAAACCCCCTTAATTAGACCGTTTGTCTATCTAACGTCTACGTGTTAGTCCCGATATATTTTCACAGGGCATTTTAGAGACTGAAGTGAAAACACGCTAAGGAGAGGATTTTAAGCTGAAAAGATAACAAGAGTCAATCCAAGGTCAAGATCATATGCCGACTGAAGAAATATCAAGGATCCTGACGTTGAATTGACCAGAATAAATTAATCAGAAGAATCAGGAGTGGAGTCAAGACAGACCGGGGAAGGAACACATTGACAGTTTTGTGAAAAGACTGCACAAAACTGTACAAACTCACACATTGGGCAAGGATGACCGGCCACCACTCAAGGAGGTGGCCAAGGGAGGAGCTCCTCCCCCTTGGACCACCGGCAACCGGCGGCTATGGGAGGAGGGACCGGCGGCTTCACTATTCCGCCACTTGTCACCTCCTCCTCCTCCTCCCTTCTCCTCCCTTGGATCAAATGCACATGTCCACCATCTCCACCACCCATCTCCTCCCATTTTGGCTATAAAAGGAGGAGCTCCTCCTCCTCATTTCACACACCTCAACTCAAATTCACTTCTCTCTCTAGAAGTTGTAATATTTGTAATGTTGTAATTTTGCTTTGGAAATAAAGGAAAGCTCCCTTGGCGCTTCAACGGTTGTAAGTTTCTCTTAGTATTAATTTATTTAACTGTTGTCTTTAATTTCCTTAGTATAATGTTTAGCGCGAGGAATAGTAGCTAAACTAGTAGTTCGGTCTAAGGGGCGCACTTATATTATAAAATATTTTAAGACTATTAACTTAGTATCTAGTCTAAGTATTCAAAACTTATTCTATGTGCCATATACTAAGTTAGAACGTCCATGGTTGAGGGGACGCTTGGAATGGCAAAGCTCACCATGGGGGTTCGTAAACTTGTACGGATAAGTGGATGCTTGGAATGGCAAAGCTTATCTGAGAAGTTTGACTCATCCTAAACACCATTTGGTTGATCGGGAATGATTGATCAAATGGATGCACATAGGCTAATATAACCGGGGATGGAGTATTAGTCTAAATAGAATAAGTGTTCTACGTCCTTGGAATAGGCTAGACAGTGTACGCAAATCGAGTGCTTGGAATGGCCTTGATACACCGTTTGAATACTTAGGAGAGTCACTAAAGGTCAATGAAAAACAGGATATAATACAAGTCCCCTGAAACCGAACATTTCTCTTAATCATTAAAATAGTAATTTACTTTCCAGTGTTAAAATCAACCAACCAACCAATCAATCAATCAAAATAGCTGGTAGCTTTAAAACCAACCAACCGACCTTAAACACGCTCCCACGCTGCGTAATCCCCCCGAAGAACAATTATTCCCCTAGTTCCCTTGGGTTCGACCCCTACTTACCAAGTACTACCCAGTAGTATAGTTGCGAGTAGCGGACTATTATAAATTTATTTGCACAATCGCTTTGACAACAAGCGGTTCTGTCACCTTCTTACTTGCATCGCTCTTCCTGCCGGGTAGTATTTGTCTCGAAATTTCTTTTGCATCTGAGCCCACGTTCTGATGCTACCCGAAGGCAATGAAAGGAATCAGTCGTTCGCCGAGTCAATGAGGGAAAAGTAGAAAGCCTTCAATTTGAAGTCCTCTACATTCACTCCATTGGGTTTTAGATTTTGGCAAATGCCATATAAGCGTTGGAGATGAGTTGTCGCAGATTCTCCATGAGTTCCTGAGAACTTGGGCAAGTTGTGAACCACTGATGTGTTGATGGCAATATTTTACAGTTCAGGGCCCTCGTAGATGCACCACGGCTGATTTCTGAAATCTGGTGCCGAGAGTTCTCCCATCGTAGGTTCGCGGAAGTTGTTATCCCCATAGTACTCATCGAAGACGGGTTCTCGCCTTGGCGCTTGTCAATGTTGAGGAGGTGGTGGATGTCAAGGGGGCTGCACTGGGCCAGCTTCATTTCGGTCCTCGGGTGGTCCTTGGTTTCTTCGGGCACCTTCCCGAACAACACGGTTTCGGTCTCGGATGAGCTGTTCCGGATCGTCAAGAAATGGAGGCGGCGCCTCATTATTTCGATCGTACAGATTCATCTCGTCGTCATCCTGATAGTCATGGTGGTTTCCTACACGTGACATGGTTATGCAGAAGCGAGTACAAAATCAAGGAACTTTATTCGATTGCAATTCCAATTCCCCGGCAACGGTGCCAATTTTTGACAGAGCCTTGTCGCGAGGCAATGCAAAAGTAAATTTATAAGTCCACTACTTGTGACTTCACTATTGGGTAGTAAAGCGGTAAGTAGGGGTCGAACCCAAGGGAATTGGTGGATAGTAGTTCTTTGAGGAAATTGTACAGAAATTAAGTGCGATTGGGGTTGGTTGTGGTTTTAGTACTGAAAGTAATATTGAAAAGTAAATTGCGGGAACAGTTGAGTTCAATATCAACCATACAACATACTTTTGGTTTGTCGCACGCTGTATTTCAAGCGCAATACGTGCCAAATATTATGTTGGATTGATGTTGAAAACTTCTGTAATGAAAGTAAAGTGTGGAAAGTAAATGTACTAAAAGTAAGTGCGGAAAGTAAATGTACTGAAAGTAAAGGTACTGAAAATAAAGACTGAAAGTAAATGTGCTGAAAGTAAAAGTTAGGTGCTGAAAGTAAAGTTAGTGACAGAATGTAAAGGTACTGAAAGTAAAGTTAGGTGCTTGAAAGTAAAAGTTAGTTGCTGAATGTAAAGTACTGAATGTAAAGGGTACTGAACGTAAGCAGTTGAAAATAAGACAGAAAGTAGAATGAAGAGTTGGTGTTTTAATCAAAGGAAAGGATTCGGTTTAGGGGCCTTGTATTATAGTTTCGTTCATCATTGACCGCTAATGATCATACTAAGTGTTCAAAGGTGTGGGTTGTTCCATTTCAAGATACAACCCGTAACAAGGCCATTTCAAGCGCTTGCCACACCGTCTAGTCCATTTCAAGACATAGAGCACTTGTTCTAGCTAGACTAATACCCCATTTCAAGGTATATTAGCCTATGTGCAGTCACTTGATCTCTCATTTCCGATCAAACCAAGCGACTTAAAGAGAGGTTGAACTCCACGGAAAAGCTTTGCCATTTCAAGCATCCACTTAACCGTGTATGTTCACGAACCCCACGGAAGAGCTTTGCCATTTCAAGCATCCACTCAACCGTGCATGTTCTACCCGAATGTATAGCACATAGAACAAGCTTGAATACAATAATAGCACTAAGAAAAAGGGTCTAAAACGTTTTCATGATACAAGCACATCCCTTCAACCGAATGAAGGGTTTAGCTACAAGTATCCATGGAAGTGGATACCATAGCTAGTGCAAGAAAAGTAAATGGTTTCGAAATCAAAGACAAGGAAAGTAAGGTTTTGGAAAGTAAAACTCAAGAACAAACTTAAGAACAAACAAGAGTACTCAAGAACAAACAAGAGTACTCAAGAACAAGAGAGAAGTTGGAGCTTTTGATATCAAAATACAAGTGTTTACAAGGATTTGTGCCTAAAATTCTAGAGAGATTTGAGGAGTATGAAGTAGTGATGATGGATTAGGACCTTGATTCAGAGAGGGGTGCTCCTCTATTTATAGCCATTGGAGGCGGTGGAGAGGAGGTGAGTGGAGGAGGATATTTGTCCTCCCACTACCTCTAGTTCACCCTCAACTCCGGTTTGGTCTTGGTTGCTCTTCGGTTGGAACTTGGTTTGAGCCAAAGGGTGCACATGGCAAGGTACATGGGCGGCTAGGGCTTGGGTGAGCCAAGAGGCATCCACTTGAGCTCTTGAACTTGGTTGAGGCTTGGGACAAGTCACTTGGACTTGGTTGTGGCTGAGTTTCAATCCAAAGGTCAACCGAAGTGAATAGTATAACCTAACCGGGAAAGAAGTAGTTTGGTTGGACTTCACCGGATTTTGACAGGAGCAATGCTAAAACTGATCGGAGCATAGTTGTGGCTGGACTGGGCTTGATCGGAGCACCCCCGGAGGTTCGTCGGAGGTCCCCAGAGCTCGCCGGAATTTTGGCCGGAGCTTTGGCCGGCGGTCCTTGGCTATTGGACCATGGATTTGGAATGTTGAGGAGATTCTAGGACTGATCCATGAAGGATGTTTGGCCAGATTCTGCCCGGAGCATGGTCGAAATCCCAAAACGGCCGAAATTGCCCTAGTTTGGCCTTGATCGGGCTTGAGCTGGTTCCACTCAGGCGTTTTGTGTGGGAAGTGAGATTGTCTGAGTTATTGGGCATTTAAAACACTTTGGCCAAGCAAGAATTGCCAGATTCCATGGTTTGGTCGAGCGACTTGGTTTCAGTGCCTATGCGCGCGAGGCCTTTGCTTTGGAACTGGGTCAACTGCCAATCTGCCCGAGCATTCTCATTGGTTTTCCGACATTGTCCACCTTATTTTCCATTTTGATCATTTTGCTCGAGGTGGATTCGTCAGAGCAGCTCGTTTGCCCGGGCAACTTGAATTCAGTGTTAGACGGCCTGGGCGCGGCCAAGGCTAGGACCTGGTTTTCTCGGACGGGCCCGGGACAGGGACCTGGCATTCTCGGATGGGCCCGGGTACGACTCTCGGTACCCGGGTGAAGTTTCTCGGTCCCTGGCTGGGGTCCCTCGGTCCTGGGTGAATTTCCTCGGGCCATTGTCGATTTTCCTCGGGCCCTGGTTGTGATTTCTCGGCCAGAAATGTTTGGCAATCCTTTTTAGCTTAAGAACCCCCTTTTTAGCTCGTTTCTTCTCTAAACCTCAAGATACCCTGTCGAAATATAACAAGTAAAAGTTGTTAAGACAAAGTGTCTAATTTGGTGGGTTTAACTGTCTTGATGAATCGTATAAATATGGTCCATCAGATACCTTGCACATTGTTTTAGGATCTTTCGTCTGCTCCCTGTACTCCGTTAAAGCAACAAAGGTCTAATCTACCATCACAGTGAATTAATGCATAAAATGCGCGTTTAAGCACGTATTTTCTCCTCAAACCTTCGGTACACCTAAAATGCAAAACCATACTAAAAAGTAAATGTTTGTGTCAAAATAAATGGGATTAGTTAGTTCGACGAGTCGTATAAATACGACTCATCAAACCACCCTACAATTAAACTTGTTTGTCCCGAACAAGAACAAGTCATAAGAGAAAACAATCTATAACACCATAGTTTTTATGACGTCCTGCAGGTAATGCTACATGAACATGACATGCTATTCTAAACTAGATTTTCTATGCATAACTCAATTGCTACTCACGTTAATATGCTCATCATGAAATTAATTCGATACATGTTACCTCTGAGCTGAAATGCAAATTACTTCGGATGAATAGAAGATAGTCCTCTTTAGATCCATTATTTGCATTTGCTGTCCCCGAACCCTAGCCATATGGTTATACTTCATCACATTTTTCTGGCACATGAGTAATTCGAGCTTTAAGGGCTTTGAGTTATTCTTTTATTCTTTTGTTGGATAGCTTCTGATGTAGTGAACTTTATTTGTTCTTCAGCCATCGCCTCTTGTGTATGAATGACGTGCTTCACTTTTTTATATAAAAAACTTCACAACTTTGTTGATTTTTTGTCTCTTGAGCTTTGCTCCTTGATTGTGAACTGCTTGTCCTTTTTTTCCTTTCAAAGACGGTTTAATCATCGCTCTCAAGCATATGGAAGTACCGCCCGCTCTTTCTCGTCATCGTCCTTTTTTACACGAGTCAAGATGAGAGTCACCACCTTTTCCCTGTTACTTTCTAATATAGATAGGACAGTCTGTTTCCCCGTCCCAACTACTTACATAAACCCTGCAATGACAGAGCATCCTTTAATCCATAAATCTCGATGCGCCAACCTCCACTGAGTTCATGCAAACATTTGACTAGAAAGTCGGTCTGTTTTAATGCTTGCAAGTCTCTCTAGTACATTTATTTCTACTCCACATCCCTGTTTATTTCAACTGAAAAGACACGTAAAGGATTAAATTCACATGTAATCGCACAAATCGGGTTTCATGAGAGAAATACAAGTAATCAGCATCATATATTTTGTATGCTCATAATTCAATACTGCAATATCCAAAGAACAAAGAGAAATCTACTAATTTCACTCCTTTTTTCCAAAAGAAACATGGATACATAGTATAATATGCATGAAAATAAACGTGTAGACACAATTGACAAACTGACACTCCCACCCCACACTTTTGAACCAAGCAGTGTCCTCACGACAAAACTTTAGTTCAAAGACTCTGACTACGCAGTAGACACACAAATTAAAAGGGAAAGACATTAAATGAAAACAAACAAGAACTCCCCTTATCGGAATTCAATTTCGGCGCCTGCGGTGGAATGATGTACTCTGGGGGAGTAGGCTGTCCTTGCGGTCATCCTGGTGCAGCCGAAACCAGCTGTGCGCCTGGTGTAGCCGGAACCAGCTGTGCGCCTGGTGTAACCGGAACCGACTGTGTGCCTACTGGCATCATGTGATACATCACCATTTAGGAGTTGAATCGTAAGTCCAACTGCTCCTGAGGAAGCGGTGCTGGTGGATGCGGCTGCTGTTGAGAAATGGAACGACGACAATGAGGTGTTGTATAAGCCTCGACCTCATCATCGTGGGTGTGACGACCTTTCCTGTCTGTAGGCAACTGCCGTCAGAACTCCACTACCGCGTGGTATATCCACGCAAACTGGTATCTAATAGCGGTTTCTTCTGAATAGCCTTCATGGAGCTCAATGCCTTCATGTCCAAGAAAGCAGGAGAGATGATCTAGTCAGAATCCTAAACAGGCTGGCCGTGTAGATGGCGCAACTTGTATGTTATTATCCCTCCACAGATAACCGGTCTTGATGTGGGGCGGGTCTTCCAAAAATAGCACAATAAGTGGCAGAAATTAATCCTTCTCCCTTAATCCATGGCATTCAGGCAAATCATGTCACTGTAGGTGAACTTATCCATTCCATGAACCCGGGCGAAGATAGTGTTCCCCAGCACCTTTTGCAAGTACGACATTACTGGGTCCCGAAGATAATTCACTCTCTTCTTGCTCGGCGTAAATGTCCCTCCACCACCCGCTCTCAACCTCGCCCAGGCATCTACTAGGACGAACTCGGCACGTATGAAATCTTATTCCTCTGGCCATCCAAATAATCCTCAAATCTAGGGAGGGGTGGTGGTGTGTTGCACTCCTCGATGCCTGTAATTGATCCCCTAGTGGTCCTGCATCCCTATGAAGCGAAAGGATTCCAAGAACTCACATGTGTCCTTGAAATTTGTCTCACTCTGTAGAGTAAGAAGCCCGGGCCACCCACAGACTGTCAACATCTCCCAGACTCACCCCTCAAATCCGATAAGCCTAGGAAATCGGCATCAACAAACTTGCTTGCCGCGTGTGGTCTGCTCCTAAGACCCTCATACAGCTGCTCAAATGTAGGTGCTGGTGCCACGATACTACAAATCAGAAAACTAGAAACAAATCAGATCAAAATTCAAATTTGTAAACACTGGTCCCACTAACCATATGCATTTTATTTGTGCCATCCGCGGGCTTAACATTCAAGCCATCCACGGGCTTAAAATGAATACGATCCGTAGGGTTCTTGGAAATCCAAATCCAAAATCCGTCGATAAATCCAACCAATCCAAACCTCTATTAGGCTGAAATCTGATCATATAATAGCATCAAATACCCGAATACTACTCAATAGCAATGATATCCACCAAATCTATCCAAGAAACTCGACCCAAATAAACCCTTAGAAATCCGAGTGAAGTAAACCCTGGAAATACCTCAAATTGAATGGATCTGTGCTGGTAGGTGCTAAAATCAGGTGAGGGGGGAGGCTGATATTGGCTCGAATGAAGGCGGCATGACTGGTCATGGCGGATTGCACGGTCGTCTTAGGCAGAGAGGTGTTTAGGGTTTCGTCCTTAGTTTTTTTTGGGTATGGGGAGGAGAGTGATTTCCACAATGAGGGCGTTAGGTCTCAGGGTCAACATAGGCCGCGGACCATGTCCATTTTAATTGTCCGCGGTCCATCTTTATATGTAAAGCATCTGCACTGTTAATATCAATGACATCTGTGATCCTTTTGAGAAAAATCATCCAACTTGATCAAAATGAACATCGGGTCGCATGTACTTTAACCTGCGCGGTTAACCCATAACATTAAGTCCATGGGGGACATGATCCAAACTTATAGTTATTTAATCATGCTATTTGAGTTGGTAGTTTAGTGCATGCATGAGTTTGGATGCAGTCACCGTGTGTGTATGTGTACATGCATATGTGTATGTAGCAGTTTCTTAGTAGGGTGGTTTTGTTGCAAGTCAAGTTATTTAGTGGTCGTGGAAGCTTGTCAGGTTAGTGGTTAGTGGGTCGGTTACTTAGCTAGTGTATTTAATTAGTCAGTTTGTAATTGTGAGTAACTAAGCAAAATCAAAGGAAACACAAAATTTCCACCGAGAGGCACTCAATTTTGCTTCCCACCGAAGCTTTGTTCTTTTGAGTCTTGTGTAGAGATCTAAGTGGGATCCAACATTTGGTATCAAGAGCCAGGTTACACAAGATCAATGGCCGGAGCTACAAGTGCGCGCAACCAGTTAACAAATGTTCCCGTAGTGGAGAGGGAACTAATCCGGGAAGGATCAGTTTCGTTAACATATGTCATGTTGTCAAAGGACAACTATGCTTCATGGGCCATGAAGGTGAAGGTCTTCATGGAAGCTCAAGGTGTTTGGGAAGCTGTAGATCCACCAACCGGTATGGTGGTGGATAACCAGAGGGATAAGATGGCAATGGCGGCCATTTATCAAGGGATTCCAGAATATGTGTTATTGGCTATTGCAGAGAAGCAAATGGAAAAAGAAGTATGGGAGACACTTAAGACCATGCATCCTGGTGCCGAACGTGTCAAAAGTGCAAAGGTGCAGACATTGAGAACTGAGTTTGAGATCCTTCGCATGAAGGATTCAGATTCACTAGGTGAGTTCGCTATGAAGTTGTCACGCCTTGTCAACCAGATTCACGGCCTTGGACAACAGATTGAGGAGGTCCATGTTGTGAAGAAATTCTTGCGAGGAGTGAGCAAGAGATTTCTACCAATTGTGTTGACCATTGAACAATTTGGTGATATGAATGTGATGCCCCTAGACAAAGCAATCGGTAGACTGAAAGCGCACAAGGAACGTGTACGCTTAGCTGAAGATACTGAAGGAGAGAAGCTTCTTTTAACCGAATCGGAGTGGACGTCTCACATGAAGAAGCATGATGGAGACATGGTGAGTGATAAAGTCAATAATAAGTGTGGCAGAGGACATCGTCGGGAAGGGGAAACTAGCCACGGTAGAAAATGAGTCAAGTCCAAAGTACGTTGTTTCAAATAAGACCTACTTGGACATTTTGCATCCGAGTGGAAGACCAAGAAGGAAGAGGATGAGGCAAATTTGATTTGTGCTCAAGATGATGAACCAGCCTTGTTGATGGCAGAAATGGCGAACTTGGTGATGTCAAATGAAGACCAAGCTACACCGGAGATATTTGAAGTGAAGAGTGTATGAAAAAGTTTGGATTAAGGGAGAGAATGTGAGACATAATATGAACTTATAGATATTTAATCATGCTATTTGAGTTGGTAGTTTAGTGCATGCATGAGATTGGATGCAGTCACCGTGTGTGTATGTGTACATGCATATGTGTATGTAGCAGTTTCTTAGTAGGGTGGTTTTGTTGCAAGTAAAGTTATTTAGTGGTCGTGGAAGTTTGTCAGGTTAGTGGTTAGTGGGTCGGTTACTTAGCTAGTGTATTTAATTAGTCAGTTTGTATTTGTGTAACTAAGCAAAATTAAAGGAAACACAAAATTTCCACAGAGAGGCTCTCAATTTTGCTTCCCACCGAAGCTTTGTTCTTTTGAGTCTTGTATAGAGATCTAAGTGGGATCCAACAGTCCACCCGCGGTACTAAACTGAAGGCCGTTCAAGATCCACTCTGCGAAAAATGCCTTTTTCTGCACAAAACATGTTTATTTCCCAAACAAACAATAGATATTATCCTGACTCGTTAACTAGACCAACCCAAACTGAACACATAAGACTCGACATAAGATAAAAGAAAACATCGGGTTGCCTCCTGCACATCGCCTTTGTTTTACGTCGTTGGCTTGACACTACCTCATTTATGTCTCGCTTGGAGGTTTGGCGAGTTCAAACTCATGAAGTGGCTATTCGATCTTCCATGGTAGTGCTTAACCCATTTTCCATTGACCTTGAAATGATCTCCACTCCTCGGGTTTTCCAGCTCAAGTGATCTATGGTTAAAAACCTTGGTCACCGTGTACAGACCTGTCCATCTATAACGCAATTTACCAGGCATTCACTTCAACCATGATGAAAATAAAAGTACCTGCTGGCCAATCTCAAATGTGCGTCGTAGAATGAACTTGTCGTGTAGAGCTTGGTGCGCGCTTTGTAGTCTGATTGGCTCTCATAAGCCTGTAAGCACAGCTCCTCACGCTCATTCAACTGTAATTTCCTTTTGAAACCATCTTTCTTCAAGTCGAGATTGCACGTTTTCAGCGCCCAAAAGGCCTTGTGCTCGAGCTCTACTAGGAGGTGACATGCCTTCCCCAATACCAACCAAAAAGGTGAAGTGCCTATCGGTGTCTTGTAGGTTGTCCTATCAGCCCACAAAGTATCATCCATTCACTGACTCCAGTCTTTTCTAGTGGGTTTCACCATCTTCTCAAGAACCCCTTTAATTTCTCAGCTAGAAATTTCAGCTTGTCCGTTCGTTTGGGGATGATAAGCTGTGGAAGTACGGTGGTGAACGTGGTATTTCTTCAAAGTAGTTGCCATCATTCTATTGCAGAGATGTGTCCCCTGATATCTGATTATTACTTTCGGCACTCCGTATCTACAAAAAATGCTAGTGCGAACAAAATCCATAATAGTCTTTGCATCATTCATCTAGTAGACTTAGCCTTCTACCCACTTAGACACATAATCTACTGCCAAACGATGCAGGAAAAGGACACATGAAATCTATGGTCTATATATCAAAAATTCATCAACAATAATAGGCATCTAAGGCATCTCATTCCTAGCAAAAATATTGCCTACTATTTGACATCCATGACATCTCTTACAGTGGTCATAAGCATATCTAAAAACATGTGGCCAATACAAACCACTAACAAAAAATTTCCTGCTAGTCCTCTTGGGGCTAAAATGACCACCACATGCATGCTCATGACAGAAGCTAAGCACAGAAGCAATCTCATCATCGAGAATGCACCGTCTAAGTATTTGGTCTACACTAATTTTTCACAAATAAGGGTCATCCCAAACATAGTATTTCAAATCATGCTTCAGTTTCAGACATTGAGCTTTATAGTAAGATGGTGGAAATTTACCTCCGACCAAGTAGTTCACAATGGGAGCATACCATGGTACTATACATGTGAGAGCATATAAATGCTCATCCGAGAAGGTCTCTGTGATGTGTCCAACATCCTCTTCTCTCACTAATCGGCTCAGGTGACCAGCCACATTATTTTCCATGCCATTATTGTCTTTAATTTTTCGGTCAAATTCCCGTAGCAGCAAAATCCATCGGATCAAGCGCGGCTTGGCCTCCCTCTTCGTCATCAGGTACCTGATGGCTGCATGATCATAATAACAAACTACTTTAGTACCAAGTTAATAGGGCCGAAATTTCTCTAAAGTGAAGACTACTGCTAATCATTCTTTTTTTAGTTGTTGAGTAGTTTCGCTGAGCTGCATCCAGAGTCCTCGAAGCATTTTAAATCACTACGGGCTTTTTGTACACCCTCTGACCTAATATAGCTCCCACAGCATAGTCGTCGACATCGCACATAATCTCAAATAACTGGTCTCAACCTGGTGCTTGAATAATAGGCACGCTGGTGAGTGCCTTTTTCAGCTCGTCAAAGACCTCCCTACATGAATATGTAAACTCAAAAGGAACATCTTTTTGCAAGACACTAGATAAAGGCAGGGCTTTCTTTGAAAAATCATTTATGAGTCTACGATAAAAACCAGCATGTTCAAGAAAAGATTTAATATCACGCACTGTAGAAGGATAAGGAAAACTAAGTATTAAATATATATTTGCCTTATCAACTCATGTGAAACAATATGACCTAAACCACACCATGAGTAACCTTAAAGTAACACTTTTCATAATTGAGCACCAAATTAAAAGAAACACAGTGCCCTAGTACTCTACTCAAATTATCCAAGCATGCATCAAAAGTGTAACCATAAACAATAAAATCATCCATTAACACCTCAATAAAACTATCTATTGATGGAGCATATTTATACGATTCATCGAGTACACTAAACCCACCAAATTAGACTCTTAGTCATAAGAACATGTGCTTGTTAATGTCGTTTTGGCATTTCAGGCAATTTTGGAGTCTAAAGAGGAATCAAGCCTAAAAAGGGAGATTTGTGCCGAAAAGCACGCCAAGTCATTTCTGGCCGAGCCAGGCCCGAGAAACTTCAGACGGGTCCGAAGAAATGATCGCCGAGGCCGCGCCCAGTGCACCAGCCGAGCTGTCTAGCACTGAATTCAAGTTGCCCGGGCAAACCATCTGATCTGACGAATCCACCTCAAGCAAAGTGATCAAAATGGCAAATAAGGTGGACAATGTCAGAAAACCAAGGAGAATACCCGAGCATATTGGCAGTTTGCCCAATTCCAAAGGTCCCGCGCGCACTGATAGGCACCGAAACCAAGTCGCTCGACCAATCCAGCTAATCTGGCAAATCTGGCTCGACCAAGCTGTTTTAAATGCCCAACAACTTGGACAATCTCACTTCCCAGACAAAACGCCCGAGTGGAACCAGCTCAAGCCCGATCAAGGCCAATCTAGGGCAATTCTGGCCATTTTGGGATTCCGACCATGCTCCGGGCAGAATCTGACTTAACTTCCTTCTTGAGACCGGTTTATAATCACATTGTCGTTCAGAAACTGTGGTCCAAGAGCCAAAGGCCTCCGACCAAAATTCCGGCCAAATTCCGGCCAACTTCGGCTAAGCTTCGATCAAGCTTCGGCCAGGTACAACCAGACCCAACAAAGTTCCGACCAAGTGGAACCAACCACAAACCGAATTCCCAATATTCCGGTTGGCCTCTACTATTCATTTCGGTTAGCTTTTGGATTTCGGTTGGCTCCCACTCCTTCAATTCGGTTGCCCTTTGGATGAAGACAAGTGCAAGTGGCTGGCATTTAGCTTCAACAAGGTCCAAGTCGGTTTGCTCATGGAATGCAAGTGAGAAGCCATGTGGGTTGCTTTTGGAAGAACCAATCAAAGTGACTTGCTTTTGGGATATTTCCAACTCCAAACTTAGCCCGTAAGTCTTCCTTTGCCTATAAATAGAAGCCCTTAGTCTTAGAAACATAGATGTAGATATGACAGGTGTCGTTGTACCTGTGGAAAAATAATATTTCTTTTTCCGACTAGCAAGTGGTAAGTCGAGTCGAATCCACAGAGATCGGTTGAGAATCTGTTTCACTAAGTAAAAACGTAACAATGGGGGGGGGGGGTTTGAGTTCAACAAGTAAATAACGCAAGTAAGCAAGAATGATCGCTAGAGCAATCGTCACACTAATTCGAGTATCAAATATTAAAGAACAGTGCAAGCTAGAACTCTCGACTGTGATGCAAGACTAAATCATTAACCTAACCGTTTTGATTTCTAATGTTTTACAACTTATAGCTCCCCGCTAGGTTGCACTACAAGTTGTCCTAGGGTGTCAATCCTAGTGGTATATTACTCGTATCCTAGTTTGCTATCCCCGCTAGGTTGCTAGTAAACTGTGCTAATCGGAATCAACAAACTAACTGAAGCTCCCCCGCTAGGGTTCCACTTATGCTATCACATCAATTCCATAAACATTGCATAATAATATAACGCAAAACATAAAGATAAATATAGGTCTCAAGTCAAAACATCACAATGTCGAGTTCTAGCCTACACAGATGAGTTTAGCTACTCATCGCAATGGAATACATCATGAAGTTTTATGTGAATAAAATAGAATGAAAATACTAATGGTGAATTCTTCACCAAGCTGCAGCTCAACTCTAATACTAGAAACCGTGTCTCTTTTCTCTCTTCAAAATCGAGGTCAGGTCGCCTCTGGTCGCTTAGGGTTTCGTTCTTCTAATTATCCTTTTATAATTCCCGAGATGCCAAAACAAAATTAGGAAATTTCGACTTGCCAGCTGTCCCCGCGGACGTCTCCTACATTTGCTGTCCGTGGACGTCTCTTGTATTACGGTAATTGTTAAGACGTCCGCGCCCTTAATTCTTCAGCCCTCCGCGGTTTGCACTGACGAAAACTCCAAAGTGTTTCGGACTTCATTTCTTTCTGCGCCAAACATCTTCAAATGGGCTCCTTTTAGCCGGTATTCCTTCCATGGTCTCCGAGTGTACCTGAGAATGAACACTACACACAGGTAGTGAAATAATATACAGGTAACACATCTAGGTTAAATAGCACCTTTGTCGGGTTGTTTGACTTGGGGGAATTAGAAGCTTAACACCTTTGTCGGGTCAGGTTGTGGCGTAACACCTTTGTCGGGTTACTTGGGAAGTCACTTTTGTCGGGACAATCACACTTAGAAACTATGAATTAGATTATTAGAAGTCAAGGATACAACAAGTCACAATCGAAAACCCTAGTCTGAATATTCTCTCTCATTGATACACACTTGCCTTATTTCTTATTTTTGCACTGTTTCTTAATTGCTCACAAACCCAATTGTCTTTTCTTTCCTTTTTTACAGAACAAACAGTAACCATCTAGCTCCCTTGGGTTCGACCCTTGCTTGCCACTGTACTAACCCACAGTTTAGAGTAAGGAATTATAAATTTAGATTTGCAGGTACCGACGACGACCTGTCAAATTTTGGCGCCGTTGCCGGGGAGCTACGCACGGTGAAATTGTTCTTTTCCCTTTTCAGTTTTGTTTTTTTTAGTTTTTTAGTTTTTCGGTATTACAACAAAACTGCAGATTCAAGCTACTAGTGACCGAGTTCAGGCCATACCAACGAGGAGATCACAAATCACCAGCGTCGCTCGTGACACACATCGTTCTTCGTCCATTCGAGAAGTTTGCGTAGGACTGCTATCCATCGGGGGTAGTTTCACATCTTGAATATATTGTGTCGAGAAAAATAAGCTTTCGTGGATTCTGTCACCAAGACTTACGAGTCTAAGGAGATTGGTTTTTAAGTGAGACCGTTTGTGACTCCACCAATTTCCTGGGAATCCTTCATTATCTTAAATTTCTCTGACATAATCCTTTCATTTTGTGACGAACTCACGTTGCGATATAAGTTTCTGCCAAAAGACGGCAGGCGCGGTTACACGGTTACCATGTCTCATGCAGGTAGCCGCGTAGGCGACAACATCAACGAAGAAGTGGAGCAGGTCAACCAAGACAGAGAAGGGGCGCTTCTGCAACATGATGAGCAAGGCCCGCTAAGATAGAATGGAGAGATCAGGGGAGCTGCCCCTGGACAACTTCAGCACCAACCACCGTTCCAACCTCAGCCATATCAACCCTACCCTCAATATCAGCCGTATCCACCACCTCCATATCAGCCATACCCGCAACCCTATCCACAACTTCCACCAATGCACTACCAGCAATATCCACCACCTCAGTAGTACCCACCACCTCCACGACCTCTACGACAACCGGTAGACATGGACGATGATCACGAGGATGACCTCGATGCAGAACCAACCATGGGAGAGCTCTCGATCCCCAACTTCAAAGACCAGTCTTGGTGCATCTACGAAGGACCAGACCTCGCCACCATAACCATCAACACATCAGTAGTCCATTACCTGCCCAAATTATCAGGAACCAAGGGAGAGTCGGCCACAACTCATCTACATCGCTATCACGGGATATGCCAGAACCTCAAGCCACACACCATCGAAGTCGAGAATTTCAAGTTAAAAGCTTTCTATTTCTCACTAACAGACTCGGCTAACGATTGGTTCTTGTCTCTCCCTTCAGGTAGTATTTACACATGGGATCAGATGCAACGAGCATTCCTCTCCAAGTACTACCCAGCAGGGAGAGCAATGCAAGTCCGAAGGAAGCTACAGGACCTCAGGCAAGGACCCAACGAGACCATGTACGAGTACGTGGAAAAGTTCAACGCCTTGGAGAAGAGCTGATGCAACCTTGGACTCACAGAGAAGCTGCTCGTCGAATATATGATAGATGGCCTTCACAGAAAACTCCTAGATGCCTCAGCTGGAGGCAACCAAATGAACCTATCCCCAGCAGGAGTGAGACGAAAAATCATGGAAGTGGCAGAAAGTGAACGGTTCCAGGATGAGTCCAACAAAGAGGAAGAATTTACCAGGACCAGGAACGTCTCAAAGGTCGAGCCTCCATCCAGTACCATGGCCGCAGAGATCAAAGAGCTCAAGGATATGATGCAGCATGTCATCCGAAGACAACCAATCCAGACTAAGCCATGCGGGTTTTGTGCAGCTATAGATCACAAAACAGACGAGTGCCCAACCATCTTAGAGGACGACCAGGCTGAGGTCAATGCAGTAGGTGACTATCAGAACTATGGCAACAGGGCTGGATCAGTCCGACAGTATGGCACAGCCAAGACCAATCAAGGAGCCAACGGACAGCCCTGGAAAAACAATAATCATCAGCATCAGGCCCAGAAAGAGCCAGCATGACAAGGCACGCCTCAGCAGAACCAGCAGCCCTACCGGCATCCACATCACCAGTATCAGCAGAATATGCCTGGTCAATATCAACAGCGAGGACCAAATAACAACCAGGCAGGCCCAAGCAACCACGGCCCCAACAAGTCCTTAGAAGAAATATTAAAAGAGCTGGCAGCTAGCACCCAGCAATTGTCCGCAACCACCCAGCAGTTGTACGCAACCATCCACCAAAATCAGGCCAAGACCGATGGAGCAATAGCCGACTTGACGAGACAGATGTCTCAGATTGCCACGATGGTCTCGGAACTCAAGAACGACGCAGGACGACTTCCCTCACAGACAATTCAGAACCCAAGAGGGAATGTCAATGCAGTGACGCTCAGGAGTGGAAGGGGAACATCATCAACGCCCAGACCATCAGAGGACGACAGCCCACCAGCAGACGAGGACTCTCGGCCAAGCCCGATACCCATACCAGAGGAGTCTCAGCCAGACCCGAGCCCGGCACCTAGCAACTCTAATGTCACTGTTCCTCTACCTTTTCTTGTACAGGTTCGAGCTCCAAAGAAGTATGTGATGGACAGGGAAGTGTGGGAGCTATTCAGCAAGGTGGAGATCAACATCCCGCTCCTTGAGGCTATCAAGCAGATCCCGAGGTACTCTAAGTTCCTGAAGGAGTTATGCACAAACAGAAGGCGAGGAACCCAGCCCGACCAGGAGCTCATGAGCAGGAATGTTTCAGCGGTGATTCAACGCACGGTGCCACCAAAATGTGGTGATCCAGGCACCTACACCATTCCCTGCACGATCGGTAACATTAGGATAGAAAATTGTATGCTCGATCTCGGTGCATCTATCAATGTTTTACCATATTCCATGTACTCCTCTTTGTGTATTGGTCCTCTAGAACCTGCAGGTCTCACTATACAGCTGGCGGACAGGTCATGCAAACAGCCCGAGGGCAAGATCGAAGATGTGCTCGTACAGGTGGGAGAGCTATTATTTCCAGCCGACTTCTATGTGCTCAAGATGGAGAATTGCGGCCCGACCGATCACGCACCCATCCTACTCGGGCGACCATTCCTTAAGATGTCAAAGATGAAGATAGATTGCGACAGTGGAACACTCTCCATGGAAGTTGAAGGAGAAGTGTTCAGTTTTGACATCTTCAGGGCCATGAAGCATCCGATGGAGTACGAGGCGGTCCATGCCTTAGACACACTGGACGACCTTTGGTGCATCCGGAGAGAGGGACCGACCCACTTGAGCTAGCAATCGAACAGGCCGTGTACTCAGACGAGGATTCCTAAGAGCTCATCGAGACTATCATGGATGCTCTCGTCCAGTTAGAGATTGCCCAGCCGCTCACACCGAGGTATGAGGTTAATACAATTTGCTTATTTAAATCTAATATGTGTTTGCCTTCTGTTGTGTAGGCACCTACAGTGGAATTGAAGCCTCTACCCGAACACTTGAAGTATGCGTTCCTAGGGGAGAACGACTCACTACCAGTCATCATCAAGAGTGGACTCGAGGCAAGAACAGGAGCAGCGATTGATTAGAGTGCTGACCGAGCACAAACTGGCCATCGGATGGACACTAGCCGACATCAAGGGAATCAGCCCAGCAGTTTGTATGCATCGGATTTTGCTGGATGATGGAGCAAAGCCTTCGAGGGAACCTCAACGCAGATTGAACCCAATTATGATGGAGGTCGTTCAGAAGGAGATTCAGAAGCTACTAGATGCAGACGTGATTTACCCGATCTCAGACAGTCAGTGGGTGAGCCCGGTACATGTTGTGCCAAAGAAGACTGGGATTACAGTGGAACAGAATGCCGATGGCGAGATGGTCACGACCAGAGTGAAGAATGGATGGCGCATGTGCATAGATTACAGGAAACTGAATGCCGTAACGCGCAAGGATCACTTTCCTCTTCCATTCATTGATCAGATGCTCGACCGATTGGCAGGTAAGCCATATTTCTGCTTTTTAGATGGATTTTCAAGCTATAATCAGATTCCTATAGCACCCGAGGATCAGGAGAAGATGACCTTTACATGTCCATTTGGTACGTTTTCTTTTCGCCGGATGTCCTTTGGCTTGTGTAACGCACCCGACACTTTTCAGCGGGTCGTTACTAGTATTTTTTATGACATGATAGGTTCGTTTATAGAGGTGTTCATGGATGACTTTACTGTGCATGGTGACACTTTTGATGCATGTCTAGATAACTTGAGTACGGTGTTAGCACGTTGTGTTTCTATGAATTTGGTACTCAATTATGAAAAGTGTCACTTTATGGTTACCCATGGAGTAGTACTCGGTCACATAGTCTCACATGAGGGTATAGAGGTAGACAAAGCCAAGATAGATTTGATTGTTACTCTACCATATCCCTCTACAGTCCGTGATATTAAATCATTTTTGGGGCATGCTGGTTTCTATCGTAGATTCATTAAGGATTTCTCTAAAAAGGCACTGCCTTTATCTAACCTCTTGCAGAAAGACATTCCTTTTGAGTTTACAGATCAGTGCAGGGCAGCATTTGACGAGCTAAAATAGGCCCTCACCAGCACGCCTATCATCAGAGCTCCGGACTGGGCACAGCCCTTTGAGATCATGTGCGACGCGAGTGACTACGCAGTAGGAGCGGTTCTCGGCCAGAAGGTGGACAAGAAGCCCGTGGTGATTTACTATGCTTCGAGGACACTGAACGTGGCCCAGAAGAACTATTCGACCACAGAAAAAGAGCTGCTAGCTGTGGTCTTTGCCTTGGAGAAATTTCGGTCTTATTTGCTCGGTACTAAAGTAGTTGTTTATTCTGACCATGCAGCTATCAGGTACTTGATGACGAAGAAGGAGGCAAAGCCAAGGCTCATTAGGTGGATCCGGCTCCTACAAGAGTTTGACTTGGAGATTAAGGACAAGAAGGGCATAGAGAACACGGTGGCCGACCACTTGAGCCGACTTGTCCGAGAGGAAGATGCCGGGCAGATCACTGAGACGTTCCCGGACGAGCACTTATATGCTCTTACAGGTAAGGTGCCATGGTATGCTCCCTTAGTGAACTACCTGGTCGGAGGTAAGTTCCCGCCCTCTTATTCTAGGGCCCAGTGTTTGAAGTTGAAGCATGATTCGAAATACTATGTGTGGGATGACCCGTACTTATGGAAAATTGGTGTAGATCAGGTTCTTAGACGGTGCATCCCCGATGATGAGATTGCTTCTGTGATTAGCTTTTGCCATGAGCATGCATGTGGTGGCCACTTCGGCCCTAGGAGAACGGCTAGGAAGATTTTAGATAGTGGTTTCTTTTGGCCGCATGTTTTTAGAGATGCCTACAACCATTGTAAGAGATCTGATAAATGTCAGCGTGTAGGTAATATTTCGGCTAGGAATGAGATGCCACAGGTCCCCATACTAGTGAATGATGTGTTTGATATTTGGGGGATAGACTTTATGGGCCCTTTTCCTGTTTCGTGTGGATTTTCTTACATCTTAGTTGCAGTTGACTATGTGTCCAAGTGGGTAGAGGCCAAGGCCACTAGGTGTGATGATGCTAAAACTGTCATAGACTTTTTGCGCACTAACATCTTTTGCAGGTACGGAGTACCTAAGGCCATTATCAGCGATCAGGTGACACACTTCTGCAACCGAATGATGGCATCCACACTGAGGCACTACCATGTTCACCACCGGACTTCCACTGCATATCACCCCCAGACGAATGGGCAAGCGGAGATCTCCAACCGCGAAATCAAGGGAATTCTAAAAAAGACGGTGAGCCCGAACAGGAAGGATTGGAGCCAGCGGTTAGATGAGGCACTTTGGGCATACAGGACAGCCTACAAGACACCGATAGGCACCTCGCCTTTTCGGTTGGTCTATGGGAAGGCGTGCCACTTACCAGTCGAACTAGATCACAAGGCTTATTGGGCACTGAAAAGGTGCAATCCAGACTTACAGACAGCCGGGCTAGACAGGAAATTGCAGTTGTGCGAGCTTGAGGAGCTGCGCCTTAAGGCTTATGAGAGCCAAACGGACTACAAGGCGCGGACCAAGCTCTACCACGACAAATTCATACTCAGGCGCACGTTTGAAGTCGGACAGCAGGTGCTCTTGTTCTCGTCTCGGTTACGGCTCATGCCCGGGAAGTTGAAGTCCAGATGGGCCGGACCTTACACAATCGCACATGTCTTCAATCACGGGGCACTAGAGCTGGAAAACCCAAAGGATGGCCATCGGTTCAAGGTCAATGGACAGCGAGTTAAGCACTACCCTGGAGAGATTGACACCACCACTGATGAGATTGACCTTGCCGAGCCTCCCGACACATAGAGGAGGTACTGTCGAGCCAACGCCGTTAATCAAAGGCGCTCGCAGGGAGGCAGCCCTGCACTTTTTACTTTTCAGTTTATTTACTTATTATATTTGTCTATGTTTTGAGTCTTTTCATCACATTGTACTTGGGAAAGGATATGATTTTCATGCAGGGAACAGATGTGAACGTATCAGAGATATTGCATAAGACTATATCCAACGTGAGTAGTTTCACACCTTGAATAAATTGTGTCAAGAAACATGAGCGTTTAAGGATTCTGTCACCAAGACTTACGAGTCTAAGGAGGTTGGGTTTTAAGTGAGACCATTGTGACTCCTCCAACCTCCTGGGAATCCTTTATTCGTCTTAATGTCATTGACACATCACTTCCATTTTGTGACAAACTCACGCTGCGATACAAGCTTCGATGGGGCTCTTTGAGGACTCATAGGAGAATAATCAGTCGTTTCTGATCGTCACGCATCGCACGAGGGAAGTGCCTGTCCAGCTTCACTTTCTTCTTATTTCCTTTCCTATTCATTGCATGCATTTTGAGTCTAGATTTGAGTCGTGCCATGAGGACACGGCTTATTTCAAAAATGTGGGGTGGGAGAGTCAGTCATCGAGTCAGCACGTTTATTTTCTTGCACCCTGCACAGAGTCAGCACGTTTCCCATAATTTTTAAAATTTTTGTACATGTTTCTTCACTATTTCCTAGACTTGCGGTATTGGATAATGATAAGGTGAAATAGATAGAGGCGATTATATGCATGTCTTTAGTGAAATTAGACTTGGGCAATTACATGTGATCTTAAAATATTGCGTGCCTTTGTTAGTTGAGATAAACAGGGATGTGGAGTTGATAGAAATGCCCTAGAGAGACTTGACAGATCATTCAAAGGCCGAACTCAAGATATATGGTACGAGTCTGCTCCACCACTGTGGTATCCTTTGCGGTTGGTCGGGACGGGAATACTTCACACCGTCCAAGCTCTAGTCCAAGTAGCCAGGAAAATAGACAAGCAACCCTTGGCTTGACCCGAGTCAAAAGGACGATGATGAGTGAGAGCAAGTAGGTTTGAGCAAGTCACAATCCGCACCACAAAGTAACAAATCCATCATCATTGTGAAAGTTTACACCGAAATCAAGTGAAGAGCTCAATTGATACATCAACCCGAGACACTATAGCTGGCCGAAAAGCACTCAACACTTTGAAGCTCGAATCAATCACGTGCAAGAAAAAGCGACGAAGCATAACCATATAGCAAGAGTTCGAGTCCGAGAATGCGGTTCATGGGTCTAAAAAGGGCTATCTCCCGAGACATCCGAATTGATTTGCATCTCGGCCCAAAGGTAACACGTATCATTAACCCATGTTTTTGCACAAGGCTATTAGTAACGAGCATGCATAGAAATCGAAATCTAGATTAACCGAATCATGTTCATGTAGCATGTCTAGGATGCCGAAGCATTGTGGTGTTTACAGTTTTCATTCCTCTTATGACTTAGTCCTTGTTCGGGACGAACAAGTTTAAGTGTGGGGTGGTTTGATGAGCCGTATTTATACGACTCATCGAGTCATCAAATCCCACCAATTCCAGCACTTTATTATGCGAACAGTTACTTTTTAGTGTTGTTTTGCATTTCAGGTGATTTGGAAGCTCTGGGAGGAATCGCGCTTAAAAGATGGCATTTCGTGCCAAAAACATCGCAGTTGAAGATCAAAGCCAGATGAGCGTCGTGAACAGTATTTTTCGGCTCGTGAACAGTATTTCTCGGCTCGTGAACAGTAATCCCGGTAGGAACAGTGTTTCCGGCGTGAACAGTAATTCTGCGTGAACAGTATTCGGGATGAACAGTACTTCAGGCGTGAACAGTGCTTCGGGAAAAAAAAAATCCAAATTCCCTCCGTGGCGGTTTAGAAGGCTGTGGAATGTCCTGGAAGCATCTGGAACCTCCTGGAAGAATCTGGAAGACTTGTTGGCCAAGTTAGCTTACAATCTAAGTTAACTTGCTCCTCAAGTTAGCTTACATATCAAGCAAACCGGATTCGGAAACAAATGAGGTCAGGCCTGGCCCATATTTGCACTATAAATAAGAGCTCTCCTCAGCCCTTCAAAGCATCCCATTAGCTCCTCACTCTACAACATCCCAAATTCGAGCATTCCTTCTCACAAGCGAGCTCTCAACAATCCCACAATCGAGCATTCCTCACCTCTCCTCCTCTCGGCTGAAACCGTCCGGCGTTCCTAGCACCCTCGACACTCAGCCCTCACGGCCTGGTCGTTCATCCTCCCTCTCGGCATTATAGAGAAGTTTACATTGTTCTTTTGTTACTGTCTTGTTTCCATGGCTATGTGTAGCTAAACCCGTTATTCGGGCTAGGGTTTGTACATTGTGACGATCGTTTTTGAGACTTAGTTCTTAATGCTATTCATGTTTTACTCATTCTCGTGCCTTATTATGAATTATTGCTTGACTAGGTAGAAGCTTTGTCGCAAAACTTAGTTAATCAATATTTCTATCATTATTATCTGCCTATTACTTTGTCGTTTGGGTAGATAGCACATCTAGGTTAAATAGCACCTTTGTCGGGTTGTTTGACTTGGGGGAATTAGAAGCTTAACACCTTTGTCGGGTCAGGTTGTGGCATAACACCTTTGTCGGGTTACTTGGGAAGTCACCTTTGTCGGGACAACCACACTTGGAAACTATGAATTAGATTATTAGAAGTCAAGGATAAAACAAGTCACAATCGAAAACCCTAGTCTGAATATTCTCTCTCATTGATACACACTTGCCTTATTTCTTATTTTTGCACTGTTTCTTAATTGCTCACAAACCCAATTGTCTTTTCTTTCCTTTTTTACAGAACAAATAGTAACCATCTAGCTCCCTTGGGTTCGACCCTTGCTTGCCACTGTACTAACTTACAGTTTAGAGTAAGGAATTATAAATTTAGATTTGCAGGTACCGACGACGACCTGTCACCCTCAAATCGCCCAAAGTCCAACCAATCGCCATCTTGTGCCGGGTCAACACCTCAATCAATCTCCTCTCTTGGTCCATCTCAAGTCCACTCTTGATGATGACCGGCAATGTCTCATTATCCCCCAAGAACACATACTTCAAGTGATCGAGCAATGACTTAAGCTCTATCTCGGGCGCCTGCACAATAGAGGGTAAACAAGGGTTAGTCTTAAAAAGACTGATTTGGTTTACTTCATACCACGGCGTGAGTGGCCTAGAAACCTCCAAGTGGTATAGGGCGCCCTCCATTCCTTCGGCCAAGTCTAAGGAACTTTCGGCCGAGTATAGGGCTCGGTCAAGGACTAGCTCAAGGGGGTCCAATTCTCGCTCCGGTTGAGCCTCATGGACTAGATCGTCCAAGGTATCCAAGGCATGGACGGTCTGAAACTCCAATGGGTGCTTCATCGCGCGAAAGATATCAAAGCTAAACACCTCTCCCTCAACCTCCATAGATAGCATTCCACTTCCACAATCAATCTTCATTTTGGAGGTCTTGAGGAAAGGCCGCCCAAGTAAGATAGGCGCATGATCATTAGGGCCACAGTTTTCCATTTTCAGGACGTAGAAATCCGCCGGGAAAACTAGCTCTCCAACTTGGACTAGAATGTCCTCAATCTTTCCTTCGGGCTGCTTGCAAGATCGATCCGCCAATTGAATGGTGAGGCCCGCCGGCTCAAGAGGGCCAATCCGAAGGCTAGAATAGATGGAATAAGGTAGGACATTGATCGAGGCTCCTAGATCCAACATGCAATTTTCGATCCGGATGTTGCCTATAGTGCAAGGGATGGTGTACGTGCCCGGATCACCACATTTTGGGGGCACCATCCTTTTGATCACCGTCGAAACGTTTCTACTCATCAACTCTTGATCAACACAAGTCCCCCTCCTTCGGTTGGTGCATAGTTCCTTCAAGAACTTAGCATATCGCGGAATTTGCTTGATGGCCTCTAATAGGGGATGGAACTTCCCAAACGTCCTTGTCCATCACATATCTTTTCGGGTTTCGGGCCGGGATGGAAAAAGGTAAGGGGGTGCTGATCCGAGAGTCCTCGGTCTCGGGCTCGGGTGCTGAGGCTAGTCTGGATGTACCGGGCGCCTGGTGCGCTGATGAGGGTCTGAGACCGTCCGAGGGAACTGAAGTCGGGCCTGATGCCAAGGGGATTGGTACTGAACTGGGCGTCTGAGACGCGTCGGGCACTGATTCGTGAGTCGGGCCTGCCACTGATCCGGGCGTCCTAAGCGCCTGTGACGCGTCTGAGGGCCTGAGTTTGTCTGTTGGATCAAGTCCGTCCGTAGGCGCCTGATCAAGCCCGGTTCGGTCTTCTTCATTCTCCTTTGAACATTCGCCTTCCTCATGCCCTTCTAACTCATCAATCAACTTCTTACCACTCCTTAGAGTCACGGCGCTCACATTGCCACTCGGATTTTGAACAGTTTGAGAGGGAAGCCGTCCGGTCTCCTTCATCATTTCGGACACAGTTGCAATAAGTTGGGACATTTGCTTTTCGATCTCGGCCATTCGTCCATCGGTTTTGGCTTGATTTTGCTGAATGGTGGCATTCATTTGAGCATTGCTTGCGGCCATCTCTTTCATCATATCCTTCATCATATCCTCCAAGGACCGGTTTTGTCCCACCGGGCTTGGACCGCCTTGATTGTGATTTGGGCCCGGTCGATTTTGAATTTGTCCGCCTTGTTCGTATTGCCTTTGGGAAGGCCTATAGAACTCTTGGATGGCTTGAGGAGTGGCTTGTTGACGGGATTGGGGAGTGATGGGGCCTAATTATATGACTTGTTGGATCAGTTAAACCCACCAAATTGAACAATTTATCTTGACATATTTCACTTGTTAGTCCCATTTTGTTCTACAGGCTATGTTGAGGTTTAGGGAAGAAACAAGCTTAAAAGAGGAGTTTTATGCCAGAAATAAATCACGAGTTGATCGGGTCAGTAGATGACCGAGGAACCCAGTCAGCGCCCGAGAAAGCCCCAGGCGTGACCGAGCTTCGGTACCGGACCGCGACCGAGAAATACCGGGTCGCGCCCCAGGTCGATATCCGAGCGATCTCGGCTGAGGGCCAAAAATCAATACCGAAGAAATAAGGGTGCGCCCCCGGACAGCACCGGGCATCGCTGCTGTATGATCACCCGAGCGCTGAGGTTCATGACCGAGACAAACGCCCGAGCGCATCCGAGACAAACGCCCGAGCGCATCCGAGACAAACGCCGAGCGCATCCGAGACAAACGCCCGAGCGCATCCGAGACAAACGCCGAGCGCATCCGAGACAAACGCCCGAGCGCATCCGAGACAAACGCCCGAGCGCGCCCGAGATAAGGACCCGGCCAAGCGCCCGAGTCAAACTTCTTCCGACTAAAAACTCCGGCGAAGTTCCAGCTACTTGCTTGGTCCGATGTCCATTGGAAGCACCTTGCTCTAAGAGTAGCCTGCCTGGTGAAGCACCTTGCTCAAGGGATGCCACACTTGGCACCAACTAGCTTAATTGCGGCTATCTTAAGGATGAAGGAAGCTCATAAGAAGACCACACTTGGCACCAACTAGCTTAATTGCGGCTATCTTAAGGATGAAGGAAGCTCATAAGAAGACCACACGCACCAGCTAGCTTAAAGTCGGCTAGCCAATGAGAATCATTCCTTCTCCATGAAGCAACCGCTCATCCATGCCTATAAATAGAAGAGCTCCACCCCTTTCTTTCATGTCCGAAAAGTAGTGGTCCTTAGGTGTGTCTTCGAGCGATTGTGGGTTGACAATACTTGTAAAACTTCGCACTAGCAATCAAAAGCTTAATTCTCCTCTACTCACTCTTGTTTACTTTTGGTTTCAATGGTTATGATATTCACTCCCATGAGTATTCGTAGCTAAATTTCCATTCGGTCGAAGGAGTGCTTGTACTATGAAACCGTTCTAGACCCTTGCTTTCATGTTACTTTAATGTTTTAGCTAGTTCTTGTGCCTTCGGGGTGAACATAACAAGGAAGAGTGGATGCTTGACATGGCAAAGCTCTTCCGAGTAGTTCATTCCCCATATAGTCGCTCGGTTTGTTCGAAAATGAGGGATCAAGCGACTGCACTTAGGTTAGTATACCTTGAAATGGGGTATTAGCCTAGCTAGAACTAGTAAGCTTTGTCTTGAAATGGAAAAGCCGGAGGAACAAATGCTTGAAATGGCTTTGTTTGGAGTTATGTCTTGAAATGGAATAATTCACTCACTAGAACATTTGGTTAATTCATTGGAGGTCGATGATGAACGGGGACCTGATACAAGACTCCTAAGACCAGATTCCTTCTCTTAAAAAGAATCACCTTTTAATTACTTGCACTTTACTTTCTCGCACATTTACTTCTTGTCTTTAAAGTTCCCAAGACTTGGACCTTCAAGCATTGCAAGACTTGGACCTTCAAGCAACTTATTTTCACGCACTTTACATTTCTTGCACATTTATTTTCAGTCCTTTACCTTTCAAGATCTTTATTTTCAGCACTAAACCACAACCAAAAACCCCAATTGTCTTTACTTTATATATTGCTTTCAAAAGAACAATTGTTTCCAACCAACTTCTCTTGGGTTCGACCCCTACTTACCGCTTGCTATCATTAGTGAGCCACTAAAGTAGTGGACTTATAAATGTAAATTTGCAGGTCACAACGACATCCTGTCAAATTTTGGCGCCGTTGCCGGGGAAGTTAGTGTATTGGAAAACTGTTCTTCTTTTTCTTTTTCTTTAGTTTTTGCTCGTTAACCATGTCTCGTATAGGAAGCCATCATGAGGACGAGGAAATTAATGACGAGGTGAACCAGGTTGTCCGAGACAACGAGGGACCGCCCCCATTTATAGACAACCCGGAACAACTCATCCGGAACCACAACCGAGCCATCAGGGAAGCGGCCCGGTTAAATCAAGGAATGCCCGAAGGCAGAGTTGGAGCCGCGCCAAGGCAACACCCAAGGCAACACCCGAGACAGCCCCCGTTACATCGGCAAATACCGAGGCAACACCCAACCTTCGATGAATATTACGCGGACGAAGTCCTCCGTGAACCTACCATGGACGAGCTCTCAGCGCCCGATTTCGGAACCCAGCCGTGGTGCATAGTGAACGTTGTAATTTTTAGGTACAAGTCAAAAACATTTATATTGACCGGTAAGTACCGGGTCGTCCAAGGAGCAATTCTAAACTTATGAGCACTATTCGATTTCGTTCCGATAAGTCTATCCTAATTGCGGAAGTTTGATTGGTGAAGTTACTAAAGAAAATGTATATAAGCAATGTAAATAAACTAAGGGATCTAGAGATAATGTCACTACCAAGGCAAAAGGTGTACTCTAGGGAACTACTTCACTCATGTGTGTTTTAAGACTCCAAGAATTCGATTTCATGCAAAAACAATCATGTTAGATGATTAGATTAAGGCGTGCGACTATTAAATCAAATTCAATCGCTAGATGTTGTTACTTGATTTAAGGGAGAGGCACCTCGCACGTGAGCTTCAATCGCTAGATATTGTTAGCTCACGTCCTACTCAAAGGTTCTCAATCATTAGCGCTAGCTCAATGATCAATAGCCAATGAGCGGTTTAAGATCAAACCTTTCTCAATGCTAAAATGAGTCACGCTAGTGATTGTCATCAAGCAAGGGTGATTCTACTTTCATTCTAGAACTCTTAGTATCGCTCGCTAGAGCACTCAACCTCAAATTCATGTTTTTAGACCACTTAGGCATTTTATCAAACACTTGGTGGGCATAGAGTTGGCATTAGTTCAAAGTAGATTCACAATCATCCAAACATGTTATTCTAGCATTTGTTCATAATAGATAAGGAGTATTAACACACATGAGGTCCATAGGACCCTAGAATACAAAACACTACTCACAAATCATGTTCATAGACAAACACAAATTGTATTGAGTACATAGATGAAAACACAATGGAAGGAATAAACCAAAGTGTAGATGATCTTCTTCCCCCTTTGGATCTTCAATCTTCAATGGATGATCCCCCTTGAAGCCTTGGTAGCTTATTCTCTCTAGAAACCCACAGTTTTTCTCCCCCAAAAATCAGCCTTTTTCCTCAAAAACCCTAAGTTTCAATTTATAGAAAGCAGCAAAAATCCTGTCTTTACGACTCAACCGGCCGGTTCAAATGCATGAAGGATCCTCAACCGGCCGGTTCAATTAGGGGAGGCTTGGGCGAGAACTTGCTGAGATTTTGAACCGGGCGGTTCAAATTGTGAAGGAAATTGAACCGGCCGGTTCGGCTTGTGGCTGGCTTCCTCTGGAGTCTCTGACCATTTGAGCCGGGCGGCTCAGATTTGTGCACTAATTGAGCCGGCCGGTTCGGCTCCTCAGAGCCTCTTCCCGTCCGAATCTGATCTTGATGTAAACTACAAAGTTGTAGCCCTTTGAAATACCTTTCCAACAAGCTAAAGATCAGCCAAATCGGACATCGGATGAGCCCTATAGGTCCAAAACAAGGCGCAAAGGTCAATATGCTCGGAAATCCATATTTTTGCTCCGAAACTTCGGTTTTCTTCGAGAATTGATCTTTTTAAACTCGGGGACCATAAGGTTGGTTTCTAACCTGAAATGGCAATCAAGTGGGTCAAATGGCATCGAAATAGCATCGGGAATGGACCAAAACTCTTCGTAAATGGGTATGTAAATGAGTCGAGAATTCGACTCATCAAAACACTCCACACTTAGAGTTTGATCGTCCCGAGCAAACAATAAAATCAAGCCAAAGAGAAACAAATGGCGAATAGCTAAATCATTATGTTCAACGCCAATTTGCTCCTATCATTCATAATGTCTCAAACTTTTATTACTAACTACTCTAACACATATTTACAAGCTAACTCCTTTTCGTAGGTGTGACGAGTGCATTTAGCGTATGCACCAAGCCTTTAAACCCCTAGGCTACCCTAGTGGACGAGTTATAGTCTCGTGAGAGTTTTCAGAAAAGGGAATACTCACAAATCCCACATGCACCTATCCCATAAGAGTGAATTCATGAGTGTTTAACCAAGGCAAGGATTTCTCAAAGCCAACCCCTCACCCCACTCTAGGACTACCATCACAATATCATCAAAAGAACTTTTGAACCATTTAAGTATCCTATGAGGTTGTGCATTCGAGATCATCAATACTAAAGCTTTCAAATGCCTCATCCAAAAATCTACTCATTTTCAAGGGAATACAATAGAAGTAAAGCTTTTTAGTTTGCACAAAAACGTCAATCGCTCACCTATGCTAGCTAGGGCTAGTCCACGGGCTTGCGACATGGAACTCATTCCCAAGTTTTAGGCGCTTAAGCCATAATCCATAAGGGAAGAGGAGTTCGACACAAGAGTTCTTATAAAACAAGCAAAGACCAAATGATAACTCCAATGCAAGTACATGGGTCGTCCAAAAGTCATTCTAATTAGCACACATGCAAATGACGAATCCCGCACAAATGAAGAATGGAGGAAAAACATAGAGTCAAGTTTTAAGTGCTTCTTTTTTTTTTCTTTTTTTTTCTTTTTTTTTGAAACGGCCTTTGGCCTACAAATGCTTTCGAGGGGGGACTTACCTCCCTAACCCCCGGCATTTGTATATTTGTGAACAAAACTTCTCGTGATCATTGAGAAAGTTTTTAGTCGGGGCTTTGCCCTCTTTGACCGCAAAAATCTTTTCTTTTCTTTTTTTTTTTTGAATGGGGCTTCGCCCTCTTTTATTTTTGACTCCACACTTAAAACTTGACAATATGTTCAAAAAGTGTATGGAATGTGCGGGAGTCAAACATAAGCATGACACTAAATTAGAAAACTCAAGTCACCATGGAGCAAACAAAAGGTCTAAGTTTTTCGTGAAAGTTTTAAAAGTGCATGCTAAAACTTAATCCAAGGTATTTCAACGAAAATACTTAGAAAATTAGATAGACAAGGGATAGCAATGATATTGATTCACAAGAATGCACATTCACGGGACTAGGTCGGTTCCAGGTTCAAGATCCAATAAATATGACAAGTAGGCTAGATGTGATTTATAGGGATTTAGAATCGATAGTCACAAGCCTATATGGTTTTACACTCTCATGTTAGGGATAGGGCACAAAAGATGCAAGTGTCCATCAAAAATTGATATGCAAGGCATGAAAACATGTGAGCATGTGAACTATGTGACAACACCCACTCCACACTTAAAAGCAAGCTTAGTCCCTAAGCGCAAACAATAAAGAAAATGAGATAAAGGCGCATAGGAACTCCCCTCGTTTGTAGATGTGCCCCACCAATAGAAAAGATGTCATTGTGCTAAACGTGATCGAACATGATGCAAATAACTTTCCTTGATGACAAGAAGACATGAGAGGTTAAAAGCAACAAGTGACATACAAGACAATGCAAGTATGAGCAAGTGAGCTTCACTAGTTACATAATAACATCATGGCATAAGATTAATACACCTCAAACAAGGAAAGTAATCTACATCCTTCATAATATGCACATGAGCACTAGGGCAACATCATTATTCATGGATAAATCAAAGGGAAATGTGAAGGATTTGGCAATGTGAAGTTGGATTGGAGTGAGTGAAACTCACTCCACACTTAAGATCTCACACTCAAAAGACAAAACACATGCCACATTCAAAATTCAAGTCACGCAATGATCATGCCAAACAATTAAGCATTAAGAATGTGAATAGACAACTTACAAGCCGGGTTACCTCCCGTGAGGGCCTAGTTTTTCCCGTCTTGGCAAAGACGTAGCAAAGCGCCCCATAGAATCACTCGTGAGAAGTCCTTTGCTAGGATCCCTTCTCACGGGGCCTTGGAAATTGGCGTGTCAATCCACCTTCAAATCCCATTTGAATTCTCGTCCATCAAGCCTACGATGGACTTCCAATTGCAAGTTTGACCCCTTCATAAACAATGAACCCTTTAGAATTAAGGGGTCATTGGAGCTCCTTTTGAAAAATCTTGCAAAATGTGGTAGGAAACTCCAAAACTTGTCCCGAGGCCTTGTGACAAAGAAGGGATCTTCAATGCTAGCCTCAAGCTTGATGGGCACACCTTCCTTCAATTTTTCGATGATGTCCTTGGGTGCCCAATCCTCAATCTCCCTCATTAAACAATCGTCTCCTTGTATGCGAGGTGGCTCTTTAGTCTCTTCCATGAAAGTCTCAACAAAGTCTCTATACCCTTGAAGCTCTTGTGGCTCAATATCCTCTTCCTCAACCATATCATCATCAAGAACTTGGGATTCACATTTAGGCTCTTCTATAGCGGGAGGGAGGAGTTCTTCTTCATCAATAAAAGTCGTTTCCTCTATGCAAGAGGCATCATCCTTGAAGAATTCCTCGTCGGAGAGCCAAGACGTTGATGGAATGGTGAGCTCTTGTGTGTTCTCGTCTAAATGATCTTTAGATGTGCTAGTAGTGAAGGATGCTTCACTCTTGCATTCCACATCGTCTTCGTCACAAGATTCACCATCACACCCCTCATAAAAAGCTTGGAGAGCGGCTCTCTTGAACTCCTCCTCATTTAATTGATCCCATTCTTGCCTTGAGGCATTAGATTCAAGAACTTCCTCTTTGGACACCTCTTCTTCATCATCCAAGTCCCCATTTTCCATTGCTTGTCGCGCTAATGTGCTTTCCAACACTTTTCTTTGGGCTATAAGTTCATCCATGCGTTGGTTCAAAGCTTGAAAAGCTTGTTGTGTGTCTAGGCGATCTTGGGAGATCTTGGCATTAAGAGCTTCATAAGAGGCCATCCCTTCTTGTCTAACTCTCTCACCTTCATTCAAAGAGTTTAGCAATTCCTTGTAGAAGAGCTCCTTGTCCATAGGTTGTGGATTTTGAGGGTATGGAGGGTAGGAGTCTTCCTCTTGTTTACCCTTCTCATTTGCCTTCAAGGAGTTTAGCAATTCTTCGAGGGCGGGTTGAGGAGGTTGAGGATTCAATTGATATTGAGGGTAGGAGGCATCTTCAAACGAGTATTGGCTATCATTTCGATAAGAAGTGTATGATTGTGTCGGATAGCCATGATCTTCCCAATAGGCATTTCGATGCTCCTCCTCTTGGTCATATTCTTCATTGTATGAGACTTGTTGGTTGTATGAGTACATCCTCGCAAAACAAAAGAACAAAAGTTAGCAAGAGTTATGAGTGTATAGAATGTACAAAAGAAAATGAAAAAATATTTACAACAATAGTCCAAATCTCACAAAATCTACTCTAGTGCTCTAGTTAATTCATTGCTCCCTGGCAACGGCGCCATTTTGAACGTTGTAATTTTTAGGTACAAGTCAAAAACATTTATATTGACCGGTAAGTACCGGGTCGTCCAAGGAGCAATTCTAAACTTATGAGCACTATTCGATTTCGTTCCGATAAGTCTATCCTAATTGCGGAAGTTTGATTGGTGAAGTTACTAAAGAAAATGTATATAAGCAATGTAAATAAACTAAGGGATCTAGAGATAATGTCACTACCAAGGCAAAAGGTGTACTCTAGGGAACTACTTCACTCATGTGTGTTTTAAGACTCCAAGAATTCGATTTCATGCAAAAACAATCATGTTAGATGATTAGATTAAGGCGTGCGACTATTAAATCAAATTCAATCGCTAGATGTTGTTACTTGATTTAAGGGAGAGGCACCTCGCACGTGAGCTTCAATCGCTAGATATTGTTAGCTCACGTCCTACTCAAAGGTTCTCAATCATTAGCGCTAGCTCAATGATCAATAGCCAATGAGCGGTTTAAGATCAAACCTATCTCAATGCTAAAATGAGTCACGCTAGTGATTGTCATCAAGCAAGGGTGATTCTACTTTCATTCTAGAACTCTTAGTATCGCTCGCTAGAGCACTCAACCTCAAATTCATGTTTTTAGACCACTTAGGCATTTTATCAAACACTTGGTGGGCATAGAGTTGGCATTAGTTCAAAGTAGATTCACAATCATCCAAACATGTTATTCTAGCATTTGTTCATAATAGATAAGGAGTATTAACACACATGAGGTCCATAGGACCCTAGAATACAAAACACTACTCACAAATCATGTTCATAGACAAACACAAATTGTATTGACTACATAGATGAAAACACAATGGAAGGAATAAACCAAAGTGTAGATGATCTTCTTCCCCCTTTGGATCTTCAATCTTCAATGGATGATCCCCCTTGAAGCCTTGGTAGCTTATTCTCTCTAGAAACACACAGTTTTTCTCCCCCAAAAATCAGCCTTTTTCCTCAAAAACCCTAAGTTTCAATTTATAGAAAGCAGCAAAAATCCTGTCTTTACGACTCAACCGGCCGGTTCAAATGCATGAAGGATCCTCAACCGGCCGGTTCAATTAGGGGAGGCTTGGGCGAGAACTTGCTGAGATTTTGAACCGGGCGGTTCAAATTGTGAAGGAAATTGAACCGGCCGGTTCGGCTTGTGGCTGGCTTCCTCTGGAGTCTCTGACCATTTGAGCCGGGCGGCTCAGATTTGTGCACTAATTGAGCCGGCCGGTTCGGCTCCTCAGAGCCTCTTCCCGTCCGAATCTGATCTTGATGTAAACTACAAAGTTGTAGCCCTTTGAAATACCTTTCCAACAAGCTAAAGATCAGCCAAATCGGACATCGGATGAGCCCTATAGGTCCAAAACAAGGCGCAAAGGTCAATATGCTCGGAAATCCATATTTTTGCTCCGAAACTTCGGTTTTCTTCGAGAATTGATCTTTTTGAACTCGGGGACCATAAGGTTGGTTTCTAACCTGAAATGGCAATCAAGTGGGTCAAATGACATCGAAATAGCATCGGGAATGGACCAAAACTCTTCGTAAATGGGTATGTAAATGAGTCGAGAATTCGACTCATCACATAGACGAAGGCCCGGACCTAGAGAACATCGCTATAAACACATCGGTGGTCCATAATTTGCCGAAGTTCTCGGGAAATCAGGGAGAATCTGCTACTACTCATCTTCAACGTTTACATGGCATTTGCCAAAATTTAAAACCTTATGGAGTAGATGTGGATGATTTTAAATTAAAAGCATTTTATTTCTCCCTTACTGACTCGGCTAATGATTGGTTCCTCTCCTTACGTTCAGGTAGCATTCGAACATGGGCCCGAATGCAAAAGAAATTTGTGGAAAAGTACTACCCAGCAGGAAGGGCAATGCAAGTAAGGAGACAATTGCAAGAGACAAGGCAAGGGCCTAATGAGACCATGTACGAGTATCTAGAAAAGTTCAACCACTTGGAGCGAAGTTGCTGCACTCTTGGGTTGCCTGAGAAACTCATCATCGAGTACTTACTTGATGGCCCAAGGCCCCTCGACAAAAAACTCCTAGATGCCTCGGCTGGAGGATCGATGATGAACCTACCGCTGAGCGGCATAAGGGAGCTTGTCACTAGTGTTGCGGAGAACGCCCGGTTTAGAGAAGAGACGACTCGGCAAGAAGAGTTTTCCCGCATCAAGAACGTGGCACAAGCTGAGGTACCGATGAGTTCCTTGCCCGAGGAAATGAAGCAGATGAAGGAGATGATGATTCAGCTCCTACGAAGGCAGCCAGCTCAGATGAGGCCTTGTGAGTTTTGTGGTGGTTTGGACCATAAAACCGACACTTGCCCGACGTTGATGGAGAATGACCCGGAGGAAGTAAACGCAGTAGGTGGATACCAAGGATACAATAGCAGCGACCGAGCAGGACCGAGCCGGCAGTTCGGACAGGCGCCCGGACAAAACTGGCTGAACGACTCGAGGCAATTCGGACAGGCGCCCGGACAAAACTGGCGATACGATAACAACGCCCCGAGGAGAACGCAACAGGTTGCGCCTCAACCGGCTCAGCAGTTCTATCAACCGCCTCACCGGCAATACAACCAGGGCGGACCAGGCCAATATCCGCCAAAGGGACCGAATCAGTACTAGGCCGGTCCGAGCCAGCAAGGCCCGAGCAAACCGCTCGAGGAAATTGTGAAGGACCTATCCAACACGGTGCATCAATACATGGCAAAAACCGATGGAGCTATAGCAGACTTGGGCAAACAAATCTCCCAGCTGGCCACCGAGGTGTCCGAGCTAAAAAATGAATCCGGCCGTCTCCCCTCACAAACCATCCAGAACCCTAAAGGAATTATTAACATGGTAAGGGCATCAGACATGAAGGCGGCTATGGACGAAGCCGAGCAGTTGAGAAAACAACAACGAGGTCCCGAAGCTTACAAACCGACGACCAAGCACTACACCTGTAGGCAACGTCCTGATTGGAATCAAGAGGAGGACCGACCTAACGACGACGGGACGTGGGTTACGCATGCTGACAATGGACGCTATGCGTTCGCCGTTAACATGACACCTCCGCCAACAACACACCTTGACGTACCAGCATCTGGCTGGGATGATGAGGCCAGAATTCATCCTACCCTACTAAGGCTATTGTCTACGAACGTCGTGCGACCCGAAAAATGAATGAAAACTTGGAATCACGGAATGACCCAATGGCAAGTAAGCCCATTACATGGAATCGCGAGGAACACATGGGAATAAGCAAGGACCCTGGAGCTTTTACAGTTACCTGTAGTTTCGGCAAGATCAAGGTTCACCATTGCTTGATTGATCCTGGAGCTGCAGTCAATGTTTTGCCATACCCTTTATATTGCTCATTGGGACTCGGTCCATTGCAACCACCAAGGATATCCCTTGAGATGGGGGACAAGTCTTGTGTCCATCCAGTTAGTGTGCTTGAAAGCTTACTACTCCGTGTGGGAAAAATCGTCGTTCCCACGGACTTTTATGTGATACCAATCAAAGAATTCAGCAAGGATGATCCTCCAACAATCATACTGGAACGACCATTCCTTTACACCACGGATGCGAAAATCAACATGGGAAAAGGCTCACTATCACTAGCATTCAGCGGTAAAACCTCATACTACAATATCTATGGCGATAACTGCACAAATATGAAGAAACCTTCGGAACACTGTAGTCCTAACCCAGGCACATCATCCAGCAAGAAATCAGGAAGGGACGAGGCTAGAATCGACACAGGAGCCCCGGTAAAATTTGAGTTAAGCCGCCCATGGGATCCCAGCTGGTGATCCCTATCGTCGAGCCAACGACGTTAAACAAAGGCACTTGCCGGGAGGTAACCCGACACATTTTTGTGTTCATACGGCATTTTTTTTAATTTAGGTTTAAATCGTACTCATCCCCTCGCATTTGGAAGGAATTTGATCTTTTGTGCTGGAACAGCAGTCACGCTCGGGAATGACCGGGCTTCGCCCGAGAAAGACCGAGTCGCGACCGAGAAGTACCGGGGACGTGCCCGAGGAACACCGAGGCGCGCCCAAGAAATTCCGTCTCCCTGCCGAACTTCCTCGAGCATCAACCGAATCCGGCCGAACCAAGGCCTATCGTTTGCTCTTTCATCCACGACTTAGCAACGACAATATCAAGGGAGTTCAAACCTTTTTCTCTTATGTCATTTCCTTTCCAAGATCCCTTAGTTTTTTGCCTTTTGAACCAAGTCGTGCCGCGAGGCACGGCTTTGTTCAAAAGTGTGGGGTGAGTCATTGCACATAGTAATCAGCATGTTTCTCTTTCTTTTTTCCTTAGTTTTTATCTTTTTGCCATTCTTGAATATAAGCTTCATGATGTGAAATAGATGGATCCGAATTCATACATGTCCTTGTGAGATCTAAATTGTGTTAAAACTTTAGAACTTAACTTCTTATTTGTCCTTTCGTGCCGAGATAAAAAGGGATGTGGAGTTGACAGAAAACACCCTAGTAAGGTTTGACAAGCACTCGGAAGGCCGGGTCTCACTATATGGTTGTCCGACGTTAGTGGAGGTTAGCACTTCGGGTTGCTTGGGATTCGAGTAGACTCCGTCACGAAGCATTTATGCAAGGGGCGGGACGGGAATCAAACCGTCCTATCTCTAGTTCGAGTAGCCGGGAAAATAGCCGAGCGACCCTCGTCTTGACCCGTGCGAAAGGGCAAGGATGAGAGAGAGCGGGGAGGTATTTCCATATGCTTTAGGGCGATGATTGGACCTTCCAAGAGAAAAGATGGAAAAGCAATCCACAAAGAAGCAAAGTTCAAAAAGTCAAATCAAAGGCCAAGGGCCAAAGTTGTGAAGGTTCTAACCAAAACAAAAAGTGAAGCATTCAAATTCAATAACAAAGGCCAAAGGCCAAGTCACTACAAATGCTGTTCTTCCAAACAATATAAAAGACTCGACCCATTTAGCCCGAACAAATCATGTGCTAGAGAAAGCTGCGGAAGATAACCATATAGCCGAGTCCAGCCCGAAGAGTGCGTACAAGAACCTAAAAAAGGGCTATCTCCAATACATCCAAATTGGTTTGCATCACGGCTCGGAGGTACAAGTATTAAGTTATCTTCTAAATTTTAAACACTCTTTATTTTGACATCAAGTGATGCATGAGTAGGAAAAGTCTAGACTATCACTCTATCATTCATGGCTAGGACCTTTAGGTATTAGTTACCTCTTCTCATTAGCCTTGTTCGGGACGACCAAGTATAAGTGTGGGGTGGTCTGATGGGGCCTAATTATATGACTTGTTGAATCAGTTAAACCCACCAAATTGAACAATTTATCTTGACATATTTCACTTGTTAGTCCCATTTTGTTCTACAGGCTATGTTGAGGTTTAGGGAAGAAACCAGCTTAAAAGAGGAGTTTTATGCCAGAAATAAATCACGAGTTGATCGGGTCAGTAGATGACCGAGGAACCCAGTCAGCGCCCGAGAAAGCCCCAGGCGTGACCGAGCTTCAGTACTGGGCCGCGACCAAGAAATACCGGGTCGCGCCCCAGGTCGATATCCGAGCGATCTCGGCTGAGGGCCGAAAATCAATACCAAAGAAATAAGGGTGCGCCCCCGGACAGCGCCGGGCATCGCTGCTGTATGATCGCCCGAGCGCTGAGGTTCATGACCGAGACAAACGCCCGAGCGCATCCGAGACAAACGCCCGAGCGCATCCGAGACAAACGCCGAGCGCATCCGAGACAAACGCCCGAGCGCATCCGAGACAAATGCCCGAGCGCGCCCGAGATAAGGACCCGGCCAAGCGCCCGAGTCAAACTTCTTCCGACCAAAAACTCCGGCGAAGTTCCAGCTACTTGCTTGGTCCGATGTCCATTGGAAGCACCTTGCTCTAAGAGCAGCCTGCCTGGTGAAGCACCTTGCTCAAGGGATGCCACACTTGGCACCAACTAGCTTAATTGCAGCTATCTTAAGGATGAAGGAAGCTCATAAGAAGACCACCCTTGGCACCAACTAGCTTAATTGCGGCTATCTTAAGGATGAAGGAAGCTCATAAGAAGACCACACGCACCAGCTAGCTTAAAGTCGGCTAGCCAATGAGAAGCATTCCTTCTCCATGAAGCAACCGCCCATCCATGCCTATAAATAGAAGAGCTCCACCCCTTTCTTTCATGTCCGAAAAGTAGTGGTCCTTAGGTGTGTCTTCGAGCGATTGTGGGTTGACAACACTTGTAAAACTTTGCACTAGCAATCAAAAGCTTAATTCTCCTCTACTCACTCTTGTTTACTTTTGGTTTCAATGGTTATGAAATTCACTCCCATGGGTATTCGTAGCTAAATTTCCATTCGGTCGAAGGAGTGCTTGTACTATGAAACCGTTCTAGACCCTTGCTTTCATGTTACTTTAATGTTTTAGCTAGTTCTTGTGCCTTCGGGGTGAACATAACAAGGAAGAGTGGATGCTTGACATGGCAAAGCTCTTCCGAGTAGTTCATTCCCCATATAGTCGCTCGGTTTGTTCGGAAATGAGGGATCAAGCGACTGCACTTAGGTTAGTATACCTTGAAATGGGGTATTAGCCTAGCTAGAACTAGTAAGCTTTGTCTTGAAATGGAAAAGTCGGAGGAATAAATGCTTGAAATGGCTTTGTTTGGAGTTTTGTCTTGAAATGGAATAATTCACTCACTAGAACATTTGGTTAATTCATTGGAGGTCGATGATGAACGGGGACCTGATACAAGACTCCTAAGACCGGATTCCTTCTCTTAAAAAGAATCACCTTTTAATTACTTGCACTTTACTTTCTCGCACATTTACTTCTTGTCTTTAAAGTTCCCAAGACTTGGACCTTCAAGCATTGCAAGACTTGGACCTTCAAGCAACTTATTTTCACGCACTTTACATTTCTTGCACATTTATTTTCAGTCCTTTACCTTTCAAGATCTTTATTTTCAGCACTAAACCTCAACCAAAAACCCCAATTGTCTTTACTTTATTTATTGCTTTCAAAAGAACAATTGTTTCCAACCAACTTCTCTTGGGTTCGACCCCTACTTACCGCTTGCTATCATTAGTGAGCCACTAAAGTAGTGGACTTATAAATGTAAATTTGCAGGTCACGACGACAGCCTGTCAGGGAGCCAAGTCCTTTGGGACGCCATGACGCCAAGTCTCACCGGCCGGTCCTTGTCCATAAGGGCGACTAGGTCCGGCTCGGTTTTGATACCCTTGATAATCGCCCATGGCATTCACGTCCCCATGATCCTCTTCTAGCAACGTCGGGCAAGAGTCCGTTTTGTGGTCCATAGACCCACAAAACTCACATGGCTTGGTTTTGGCTGCCGGTTCCCTTCTCATCAAATGTATCATCATTTCCTTCATTTGCTTCACATCCTCGGAAAGTTGGTTCGTAGGGACCTCGGCCTTGGCTACATTTCGAGTTCGGGTGAACTCCTCTTGACGGCTATTGGCTTCTTCAAAACGCGCATTTTCGGCCACTTTTACTATCAAATCCCTTATACCTCTCAATGTAAGACTTGCCATTGATCCTCAAGCCGAGGCATTCAACAACATCTTGTCTAAGGGCTTGAACCCATCCAACTAATACTCAATTAGGAGCTTCTCGGGAAGCCCTAAGTTACAACAACTCCCCTCGAGTTGGTTGAACTTCTCAAGATAGCCGTACATCGACTCATTCGGTCCTTGCTTCAACTCCTGCAATTGCCTCCTCACATGTGAGGCTCGGCCAATAGGGTAGTACTTGGCCAAAAACTTAGCTTGCATTTGGGTCCAAGACTGAATACTACCCGAGGGCAAAGAGAGGAACCAATCAGTGGCCGAATCCATTAGAGAGAAGTAGAAGGCCTTCAACTTGAAGTCCTATACTTATACTCCATGGGGCTTGAGATTTTGACATGTCCCATGAAAACGTTTGAGGTGGTTAGTAGCGGACTCTCTGATGGACCATAATTATACGAATCATAAACACAGTTAAACCCACAAAATTAGACTGTTTGTCTATTTAACTTTTGCTTGTTAGTTCCGATATTTATCTGCAGGGTATTTTGGAGTCTAGAGAGAAAACACGCTAAGGAGGAGTTTTTAAGCTGAAAATGAAGTACGAGTCATTCCAGGTCACGACCATGCTACACTCAAAATCAGCCTTAACATCCTTCATGGAACCAACTTGGAATCACTCAAATATGCTAGAACAGTCGGCGTTTGGACAAGAACGCAATGCAAAGGCACCGAGCCCGGTAAAGGCCAAACTAAGGCAACATCGGCCGTTTTTTGGATTTCGACCATGTTCCGGGCAGAATTTGGCTTAGGTTCCTTCTTGAGATCATCTTAGAATGACTTTTTCATTCAGAATACACTCTCCAAAATCCAAGAAGGTCCAACCAAGGCTCCGGTCAGATTCCGGCCACATTTCGGTGAACTCCGGCCATGCTCCGATCAACCTCCGACCTAGCTCCGGCCATGCCACGTGGCACCACTCAGCTGGCTGTAGGTGGCGCAGCCATGTGCAAGGAGGTGGAGAAGGAAACTTAGCCTCCAAGTCTTTTGGGATATTTTCAAATCCAAACTTAGTCCCCAAGTCTTCTCTTCTTCTTATCCAAACTTGGGATATTTCTTCTCCAATACTTAGCTCCCAAGTTTCCTTAGCCTATAAATAGAACCCTCCTCTCCTTGTAAATGTATCTCATTCCAAACCATCATCCACCCATAGTTAGTGAGAGAAGCTCTCTAGATCCACAATCATGTAATCTCTTTACTTTGGAATCAAAGCTTGATCCTTGGCGCTTCTAACGGTTTTGTAAGTCTTCGCTTATTTACTTTACAGTCTTTTCAATTCAGCACTTTACTTTCTTGTCTTTGCTTTCAAAACTGTTTACTTTCCTGTTTTTACTTTCGCAAACTTTACTTTCCTGTCTTTCAAAACTGCAATTTTACTTTCCTTATTTTTACTTTCAAAACCTTTACTTTTCCTGTCTTTCAAAACCTTTACTTTTCAAGCACTTAGTTATAATGTCTTATTCCATGAATAGTCGTAGCTAAACCCTTCATTCGGTTGACGGGGTGTGCTTGTATCATACAATGTTTTAGACTCTGCACTTAGTGTCTCTGTGTGTTCAAAACTTGTTCTATGTGCCACATATTAGGTTAGAACTTCCAAGGTTGAGTGGATGCTTTAACGGGCAAAGCTCTTCCGTGGGGTTCGTGAACATACTTGGGTAAGTGGATGCTTTAACGGGCAAAGCTTATCTGAGGAGTTCGACCTCTCTAAAAAACCATTTGGTTGATCGTAACTGAAGATCAAATGGATGCACATAAGGCTAAGATACTTCGAAAGGAGGAATTAGTCTAAATAGAACAAGTGTTCTAAACGATGTTGCAAGTCTTGTGCTAGAAATAGCCTCGATTCATCTTTGAACACTTAGTATGATCATTAGAGGTCAATGATAAACAGACTATGATACAAGGCCCCTGACACCGAATCCTTTCCTTCCATTAAAATATCAACTGTTTACTTTCTGTATAAACCACTCAAACCCAACCCCAATCGCACTTTAATTTCTGCATAAGCTTCATTAAAGAACAACTAATCCACACTGACTCTCTTGGGTTCGACCCCTACTTACCACTTGCTACCCAGCAGTAAAGTCGCGAGTAGCGGACTTATAAATTTATTTGTACACATTTCCTCGCGACAAGGCAGTGCTGTCACTCTCCTTGAGTACCCGCGAACTTAGGCAAATTGTGCACAACTCCGGTGCTAACCAATATATCCTCTAGTTCCGGGCCCTCATAGATGCACCAAGATTGGTTTCTAAAATTAGGTGCCGAAAGTTCCTCAAAGGTAGGTTCTTGAAAGAACTCATTCTCAAAGTTTTCATTACGAACATTCCCCCTTGGGGAGTGTTGTTGATGGTGAGGTCTAAGCGGGGCTCTAACTGGTCGCCTAGGATCATTTGGGACTTGATCTTCGGGCACCCCATGGTTTTGCCCCATTGCTTGCCTACGCCTCAAGTTTGCTTGGCGGACTAGCACCTCGGGATCCTCATAGAATAGAGGTGGTGCATCGTCGCGACCATAATGGTGCATATCATTGTTCACCTCGTCTTCACCAAAATTGTCACTATGGTGAGACATGGTTCACTAAGCACAAGTGTGACAAAAAGAAAAAACAAGAACAACTTTCAATGATTTCACTATCTCCCCGGCAACGGCGCCAAAATTTGACAGGCACAAGTCGTAGTGTGCAAATCAAATCTAAATTTATAATCCACTAACTTGTACTTTACTATAGAATAGTAGAGTGGCAAGTAGGGGTTGAACCCAAGGGAAATAGATCAAATACTTGTTGTTCTTTTGTGCGAAATGAAGTAAAGTAAATACAAGGTTTGGGGTTTTGAAAAGGGTTTTCTTGAATGTAAGTACAAGTGCAAAAGTAAAGGAAATGGTTTGTGATCAAAGAGTGAGTATTTGGTTTAGGGCTTTTCTTATGCTACATTTATCATAGGCATTCAATGATCCAATTCACATCCCATAGAGTGTGGTTATTCCGGCAAGGGTAACAACCTAAAGTACTCCGGCAAAGGTAGTACACCACGGTTTTCAACGAACTAGGTTGTAGTGTGGTGCCATAGACAACCCAAAGCATTTAAGCTCCACTACCTCACTAGGGACGGTTAAAACCTTCTAATCTAGTCCTTTTTAGAGGGAACAATCCGGCAAAGGTATTGCTCATCCATGTGTACTATCCATTCTCGCCGCAAAGTAACAAATGAATGTTACATTAAGGATCATGAACTCGACCAAGCTTAGTTGCAAAACAGCCACTTAGTCAAGCTCCTTTGATCCATGGAATGGTATCCAAGGACTAGTGGGACGTGTGATGGTATTGAGTGTAAGTGCCTCAAAATGAAAGCATAAGAATATGATCCCTAACCCAAATAAGAGGGGTTTTAGCCACTCATGTTCATGATGAGAACAAGAGAGCTAAGGTGCATAAAAGGGATTCACAAATCACGCCCAAGGTGCGTAACTTGGAAGCCAAAATGCGTAGGGAAAGAAGGAGTAGATAGACGTTGAAATGCCACTTAGAACTTGATCCAAAATGTAGAGAGATTTCACTAGATTTTTGAAGTAATTTTGGAATGGTTTACAATGATCCAAAGTCCTCCTTTTATAGAACAATGAGGAAGGATCTAGACCTTGGAGTGGAAAAATGAACTTGGCAATATGACATGCTATGACCGACTTTCTATATTGGGAAGGGGAGGATTGGCGGTTGCAAGATTGCCTTGGGATTAGCGCAAGGAATGACACATCATTCATGGGTTAGCGAGCCGAGAAAGTCCATGGGGAGGGTTGACCATCGCTTTTGGGTCTTGGTCCAAGGAGACGAGTCCATGAAGAAGGTCCAAAAGGGCGTCCGGTCGGGTATGCGATCGCATACGCGCTGGGAGGTCGGGCGCACGGTCGGATGGGTGATTGCAAGGGCGCTGGGAGGTCGGGCGCACGGTCGGATGGGCGATCACATGGGCGCTGGGAAGTCGGGCGCACGGTCAGATGGGCGCTCGGGCGTCTGGTCGGATGGCCAGGTCGCATGCCCGGTCGCATGCCTGGTCGCAGCTTGTAATACTCGGGCGTCCGGTCGAGTGGCCTCTGGGGCACTCGGGCGCAGGCATTCGGGCGCAGGCATCAGGCATTCGGCTTAGGGCACTCGGCCTTCGGCTAGGGCACTCGGCCTTCGATTGAGCTCCTTAGGTCCCGAATGACCCCCAAATCATCTTGTGATGCTTTTATGGCCTAAAATGCCATCCTTAAGCTCGTTTCCTCCTTGAGCTCCAAAAGGCCCTGAAATCCAAAACGACATTAACAAGTAAATGTTCTTATGATCAAATGTCGTAACTGGTGGGTTTTGATGACTTAATGAGTCGTATAAATACGTCTCATCACATAGCCTTCGGGAGCTCCTACCTGCACAGAAAATGGAAGCGGAAGATCAGTTGTCAAGTTTTGGGCAGTGGGGATCGCTTTTTCCTTCGATGTTATTGGCGTCTTTTCCTTTGACATTATAGGCGCGTTTTCCTCAGACATTAGCGTCGCGCTAATGTCTATTGTAGGTGCGATCCGCACTGAGTCCAACTCGTTTTCTTTGTTTCCGCTCAGGTTAGGCACTGTTTGTGATGGTAGCTTCCCCGGATCTCTCTTCAGCTTGAAAACGGTCTGGGCTATCTGCGACATCTGCTTGGTCAGCTATGTGAAAGTTCCATTGTTCTTCACCTGATTCTGATGTACAGTCGTGGCTAACTGCTGGGTGCTAGCTGCCAGCTCCTGCACTATTTCCTTTAGAGACTTGCTGGAACTTTGGTTGCTAGGGCCTGCCTGGTTGTAATTCTACCCTCTCTGCTGATACTAGTTTTGATTATTATAGCTGCCCTATTTTTGACAATACGGAGGTTGATAATACTACTGCTGCTGTTGGGGCTGCTGGGCTGGTCCCTTGGTCGTGTTATTGTTGTTGTCTTTCCAGCTGAACCCATTAGTTGCTAGCCGGAATTTTTGCTGTTGTGGGTGGTTATCGTAGTTTTGACATCCTCCTGCAACATTGACGTCTCCGTGCTCATCCTCCTGTAGACTAGGGCACGAATCTGTTTTGTGGTCGGTTGTAGAGCAGAATTCACAAGCCTTCACCTGAGCGACCTGAGAAACCTGATTGGTGACTAGCATCTTCACTGTCTCCCTTAATTCTCTCAGCTCGTCAGAAGCTGGTGCAGCTTCAGCCTTTGAGACGTTCTTGCTCCTACTAAACTCGTCTTGATGGCCTACTTCTTCTCTGAATCGTGCATTCTCAGCCACCTCTACGATCATCTTCCGCGCTCTAGCTGGGGATAGATTCAAGATGGTCCCTTCAGCTGAGGCGTCTAGTAGCATTCCGTCAAGAGGCCTCAGGCCATCAAGTAGGTACTCAGCTATTAGCTTCTCTGGCACTCCCAGGTTGCAGCAGCTCTGTTCTAGGGCATTGAACTTCTCCAAATAGTCGTACATCGACTCATTAGGCCCTTGCCTGATATCTTGCAGCTGCCTACGAACCTGGATTGCCCTGGTGGCTGGGTAGTATTTGGTCAGGAACTTCTTTTGCATTTGATCCCATGTCCAGATGCTACCTGGAGGTAGAGACAAAAACTAAACATTAGCAGCGTCAGTCAAAGAAAAATGAAAGGCTTTCAGCTTGAAGTTCTCCACTGAGACTCCGTAAGGTCGGAGAGTCTGCCACATGCCATGAAAACTATGTAGATGTTTGGTCGCTGACTCTCCCTGTCGACTCGAAAACTTAGGTAGATAATGCACTACCGCCGTTTTAATTTCTATTTCAGCCAATTCAAGCCCTTCGTCGATACACCATGGCTGATTTTGAAAGTGAGGCGCGGACAACTCCTTCATTGTGGGCTCGTAATAATATTCTTCTTCATCTGCTGGCTCCACGTGGATTGGCGGCTGAGGTTGTCGTGGAGGTGGAGGCGGCTGCCTCGGACCAACACCATTTTGGGCAATAGGTGCCCTCTGATTCAGCTGTCGAGCCACCCTGAGTGCACGGTTGCGAGCGCGGACGAGCTGCTTTGGATCCTCATAGAATGGAGGAATTACTTCCTCATTTTCATCAACTGGCTCGATCTCATTGTTGCGGACGTTATCACCAATCTGGCTACCTACACGAGACATGGCACACAAGTAGCGAAGCACTAAAAATAGCTAAATAAAATAAAAACAGAAAACTAAAAATAGAAAAATACAAAAAAAAAAAAGAAACAGCTTCACCGAAGCGCAGCTCCCCGGCAACGGCGCCAAAATTTGACGCGCGTCGTCTGACGCGTCAAATTTAATATTTATAAATCTCCTACAAGAAACTAGCTAGTGGCAAGCAGGGTCGAACCCAAGAGAGCTGGTGTTGTTAAAGCTGTAACTGTAACAAATAAAAAGGGGGTGTTTTTTTATGAGTAATTATTGTAACACACTAGAGAAAGGATTAACGAAGGCAATCAGAGAAAACATTCAGCTTAGGATTTCTATTGTGACATGTTTATCATAGATGTCTAAAGATCAATTTTATATTTTATAGTGTGGTTGTTTCGACAAAGGTAACAACCCAAGTATCCCGACAAAGGTGATACGCCACAATCTAACCCGACAAAGGTGTTAGACTTCTAATTATTTCCAAAACCAAATAATCCGACAAAGGTATTATTTTGCTTAGGTGTTACTATCTACCTTTACGACAAAGTATCCAGTAGATGTTAATGATAAGAATTAGTTGTTTGACTAAGTTTGCGACAAAGCATTCACTAAGTCTAACAATTTAATTCATGAGAATAAGCACAAGAACTAGTAAAATATAAAATAGCATTAAGAACGAAAATCTCAAAACGTGTTCCCAACATACGAAAGCCTAAACCGAATTAAAGGTTTAGCTACTCATATCCATGGAAATAATAAAACAATATTTTTGAATGGAAGTAGAAATTTAATCAAAATCTTGTGTCTTCTCTATTGTCAAAAGCTTGCGTCTTCTCTACAGAGCCGTCTCGAATGGTTGTCTGATGATTTGATACTGAAAACTCTAACCCAAGCTTCTTATTTTAATCAACTGGGTTTCTAAATCCAATTTGGGCTAGAATTATCAACTTTTTGGTCTACTGACGTCGGCACACGGACTGCTGATGTCAGCCCTCGTCGGGTTTGTCGCGTTTTGCCTTTACATTACCGGCGCATTTTGCTTTGACATTAGCGTTGCTGCTAATGTCTCTACAAAACGCGATCCACACTGAGTTGCGGTCCTTCTTCTGCCCGCCAATTGCAACTTCGACTCAGGATTTGACCTTTTATATGACCTCGACTGCTCTTGGTGTGAACTAGAGAGTTGTAAGGAATCGAGTCAGCTACGCAGCGCAATGTATCTTGTATTTTTATGATCAACGGTCAACTCCCAGCTCTTCGCTGAGCGTCCAAAGGTCTAATCCGTCATTGTGATGCTTTCGGCATGAAATGCCGTCTTTTTTTGCATGTTTCCTCCTAAAGCTTCCGAAACACCTGAGATGCAAAACCATATTAAAAAGTAACTGTCACATAATAAAGTGTTGAAATAGATGGGATTAGTTGACTTGATGAGTCGTATAAATATGACTCATCAGGTTGACAAAGCTGTAACATTTTAGAATTCTAGCATCGTTCGCAACGGCTCCTGTCACGAGGTCTAAATCTCGGGACGTAACATACTGATGTTGTTGCTGAGGCTGCTAAGGTGCAGCCTGCTGAGCTGGCTCTTTTAAAGAATTATTATCATTCCTCTAGCCGAATCCGTTGGCTGTTAAGTCGAACTATCTTTGAGGTGCTCGATTGTTGTAATTCTAGAATCCACCCACTACATTGACATCAACATTTTCTTCTTCAATTATTTTCTACACCATTCCTTTAAGCACCTCAGCCATCTGATTTGATGGAGTCTCAGCTTGCGTGAAGTTTCTGGTTCTACGGACTTCCTCTCTGAACCTTGCATTTTCATCTACATCAGCGGTCAAGTTACGGACTCCAGCTGAAGTTAAATTAATGATAATTCCTCCTTCTGCGGCAACAAGCAGCATCATGTCTAGCGGCCTCAATCCATCGAGTAAATACTTGATCACCATCTTCATATGCACTCCTAAGTTGCAGCAACTCTGCTACATTGCATTAAACCTCTCCAAGTAATCCTACATCGATTCATTTGGTCCTTGTCGGATATCTTGCAGCTGTCTTCAAAACTTCATGGCCTTAGCTGTTGGGTAGTACTTATCCAAGAACATCCTCGACATTTGCTACCTTTTTCTCATGCTACCTAAAGGAAAAGACAGAAACCAAGATTTAGCCAACTCAACCAATGACAGATAAAAAGCTTTGAGTTTGAAGTTCTCCACTGTGACTCAATAGGGTCTGAGAGTCTGGAAGATGCCATGAAAATATTACAGATGTCTGGTGGCTGATTCTCCCAAAAGTCCCGAGAATTTCGGTAGATATTGCATTACCCTAGTCTTGATTTTAATTTCTTCCATCTCTGACCCCTGGTAGATACACTAAGGCCGATCCTGAAAATGAGGAGCGACCAACTCCTTCATCCTGTGCTCTGGTCTATGTGGCTCTTGCCTTGGCTACTCCTGCCAGACTAGTTCTTCTCTAATCGGTTGGCTGGGTAACGGCAACGATGGTGGTGCCGGTTGTTTTGAAACAAATCCATCGTTTCCACCATTATGCAATGCAACTGCCCTTTATTACAATTACAAGCATGGAAAATTTGTTCTGGCTTGTCCTAGAAAGCAGGCACGTTCTCGTTGCCCTCAATAGGAATGAGCTCATTGTTATATCGCCAATCTCATTACCCGTGGGCCACATGATGAAGCAAGTAGTAAATCACAAAAAATAGAAAGAAACAACTTCACCGAAGCGTAGTTCTCCAGCAACGGCGCCAAAATTTGACGTGCGTCATCCAACGCGTCAAATTTAATGTATTTATTTTCCTACAAACAACTTGTTGCAGCAAGCAGGGTCAAACCCAAGGGAACTGGTTATGGCAGTTGTATCTGTAAACAATCAAAAAAGGGGTTTGTAAGTTGTGATACACCATTACTTATTCTAGCCAAGATAATAAGCTTCTAATTCTCCCAAATACGATATTCCGGCATAGGTAATATCGAACTTAGATGTTACTACTTGTCTTTACGGCAAAGTATCCAACAAGTGTTAACAATAGGAATTGGTTGTTAAGCTAAGCTTTACAACAAAGTTTCTACTTAGCCTAACAATTCAAATCACAAGATGAAGATCAATAACTAGTCAAACAAAGAATAAGCATTAAGTAAAAAGACTCAAAACATATTGTCACAATATCCAATTCCTAAACTGAAATGAAAAATTTAACTACTCATATCCATGGAAGTAAAACACAAGTATTTTTTTGAATGAATGGAAGTAAGAAATCATTTCGTCTCTCATCGAAAGCTTGCGTTATTTGTCTTCTCCAGAGCCATCGTTGAATGTTGAATTCTTGATTGAATGACTATAGGGAGAACTTCTTATATAGTTTCTAGGGTTTCCAAATCTTGCTTGTGTAGAATCTTGATGAGGATCTTCGTCAAAGTCTTGATTTCTTACTCCCCAAGAATTTCAAAATATGAAGCTCTTTGATTCTCATTATATCATTTGCTTATTCATCAAGGAAATAAGACATTTTGGGCTTTTTATAAATCAAGATCGTTACTGATGTCATCATGATGCATTTTAGCGCACAGCTAAAGTGTAGGCTGCAAGTGGGATTCTCTGCCAAAATTTCAGTCTTCAATTCGACTCTAGTTTTGCCAATGTAAACGACCTCATCTTCTCTCAGTGTGAACAACAAAGTTGTAGAACTTTGAGTCAGCTTCGTAACGATACCTAACTCATCTTTTTGGATCTTTCATCTGCTGCAGCACTCCGTTAAAGTATCAAATGTCAAATCTGCCATCATGGTGAATTAATGCATGAATTGCACGTTTCAGCACATATTTTCTCCTAGAGTCCTTCGATACACCTGAAATGCAAAGTTATAATTGGAAATATTTAATCGAAGATTTGAGGAGAATATTCTGCTGATCAGATTTGGAAGATTCCATCTTTTGAAGAAACAGACTAAGGAAAGATTTAGGATGGAATCTTGCCTAATCAGATACAAGTCTATCTTGTTTGGAAGGTCGGTTTGGGCCGAATCGAACGGGATCAGATTTCGAGATCCGTTAAAACCCTATATAAGACATTAGGGTTTGCACTTGAAGAGTTCGGTGTTTTCGGGAGAACAGAGCGACTGCATTCGAAGAGCAAGATTGCTGAGATTGCACGCACGAAGGTTCGAGGTTCGAAACTGATTACTTTATCGGATTGAGTAGAGGTCATCAAATAGAGTCTAGTGAAAAGACCTAGTTTGTAAACCCTACAAGTATATCGGAATAAAAAGTAATCAGGTTCGCAAATCCTTTCAGAGAAATCTGAAAGGTAGTGGTTTTTATCTTATCATTATTGTGATAAGGTTTCCACTATATATTCGTGTGCAATTACTTTTAGTCGTTTACTTTCCTGCATAATTATTTCTGCTGCTATCTGACCATTAGACGGAAAAGCACTCCGTGACTTCCGTCTGACAGACTGCTCACACTAACGATCCAACACGTGGTATCAGAGCCGAGGACTCTAGATTTGTTTATTAGCATTGCAGGAAAATCATGTCGTCAATCAACGACTCGTTCTAGAAGCCGCCGCTGCTAAAGCCTGGACAATTTGATTGGTGGAAAGATCAATTTGAGGCTCATGTCTGCTCACTGGATGGACAGCTCTGGAGGATATTTGAGACATGTCCATTACCCATCATTGACAAAACTGATCCGGCTAAACCAGTGGAAAAAGCCAAGGACAAATATATCGATGAGGATTACAAATGTCTTGAATAGAATGCTAGAGCGAAGAAGGTTCTCTACATGGCCCTTTCTCCAGGAGATCAAATCAAAGTGGCGATATACAAAAATGCTAAAGACATGTATGATGGACTGGTGAGACTGTATGGTGGAAACGAAGACATCAAAAAAATAGGATTCTAGCTGCCACAAAGGACTATGAGACGGTCATGCAGACGAAGGATGAATCCCTGGAAGATTTCTATACCAGGTTCCAAGTCATAGTTGGACAGCTGGAATACTTGAACGAGAAGCTTCCTGAATGGAAAATCACGCACCAGTTCATGCAAGCCCTGAACTCAAAGTGGGACCACGTGACATTAGCACTGCAGGCTCAAAAAGGCATTAAAGACACTACACTGGAAGAGCTGGTAGCCAACCTTCAGAGTCAAGCAGGAATCGTGGAAAGGAAAATGGCCAGGAGACAGACTGATAAGTCCCAGGCCATTGCTCTGAAAGTGGAAAAAGCTCTCGCACAAGCAAACGAGTCACCTAAGGGAAAGGATGATGAAAATAGCCTTATTAACAAGAGCACTCACAAGGGCAAATTTTGGCAAATGACAAAACTTCAGAACAGGAGGAAGCCGCGGTAACTCCTCCAAAGGGAACAAAGGTGCTACGTCGAATGAAACCGGGAGGAACCCAGAAGTAAAAGAAGACAGAACATGTTACCACTGCTAGAAGAAGGGACATCTGTCTAAAGATTCCTATAGCAAAAAAAAGGAGAAGCACCTGCCCCAAAGCCAGCTCAGGCCATGTTTGCTGCATGGGGAGACTCAGATGAAGATAGTGACGATGGAAAGCATACAAAGGAGGCTTTCTTAATGGATCACTCCACATCTAGTAGGGTAATGGATACTGACTCGTTTGTTGATAAAGTCTTTTCTGAATTTGATCTTGTAGAAACAATAGCCAAAGTCTTAGCCAAAAACCAAGATCTGGAGGATAGACTGGCAGAGATGCAACAAGATCGTCACGATGACAAAGAAGAGAACCATCTCTGGTCAACCAAAGCCATGCGTCTTGAGAAAGAAATGGCAGAGCATGTCTGTAGGTGCCGTACCTATGAAGGAAGAGAGAGACAGATCAGCGACCTAAGTGATGAACTGAGACATACGTCGATCGGAAACATTGAGTTGGTCGACTTCAAGAAAAAGTTTGAAGAGCTAAATGATGAGCTGATTAATCTCAGACAAAACAATGAGGAACTCCTTCAGAAAGTCGTTGACCTTAGACACGAGGAGGCTGTAAGGAAAGCATAATGGTTTCATAAGCTGGAAGCTAAGAGGGCTGAAGAAGAAAATAGGGATTTCAAGAAGAGGTTTGTTAGACCAGGACTTGGATATGAAGAGGGAAGAGGCAGCAAAGAAGAAGGCCGCCAAAGGAAAAGAAGTAATGACTGAACCAGGTGAAAACTCAAGCCAGGGCCTCAGGCTACGAGGCAAACAAGAAGGGAAGCAAGTTCACGAGAGGAATACCACCTCTATGACGCAGACTTAGTCCCCTACAAGGCTAGGAAAGCCTATGAAATCTGGCAAAAACAGAATCTGAGTCGCAAGCCTTCAACAATAGACTTCCAGGCAAGGACTAACAAGAAGTGCGTACCACTTGGCAGAAGCAAGTACGTTGGTCTTTTAAGTCATAGAATATGCTGGCAATGTGGACACTCTGGGCACTACAGATCTGAATGCCCAAGACTGAGGGAGATAGATGAAAGGAACCATAACTGGTTGGATACCCAAGACCACTATCCGGAGACCAGTTATTAGAGGGGAGTCGATGTCTACAGGAAGAAAGGTAGAACTGCAAACTTTCACCCCCACTATGATCCAGCTATTTATGGCAGACCGAGGAACACACCTAGGCGAAAGATCGACTTAACTAACCATGATTCATATTACTCATCTTATTCTGTTCTTCTTGCTAAATTTCTTCCTAAACCCAGTAAGCCCAAGCTTGTCTGGGTTTGTAAAAACTGATCGTTTTCTTACAAAAAGGAGTGAGGTCCCGTCCCTGGTACCTAGATAGCGGTTGCTCAAGACATATGACAGGGAATCTGGAATGGTTCGACTTGCTCCATAAACACTCCAGAGATAGCATAATCTTTGGAAATAAAAGCACAGTAAACGTGATAGAAATAGGAGAGTTTAGAATTTCGGATACCATCCGAATCCGGCTGGTAAGTCTAGTTGAAAACTTGAGATATAACCTGCTAAGTGTGTCTCAATTATGTCAATATGGAAAAAATCAAGTTGTATTCAACTGTAATGATTGTCTTCTGAGGTATAATGAGACAAGGAAGACAGTTCTGAGAGGAATCCGCGTGAATGAAATCTACACCGTTGATCCAGATTTCATCCCTGAAGCAGAACTGTGTCTTGCAAGTGTTGCAGAAGGTTCCATCATATGGCACAGGAGGGTTGGGCATGCAAGTTTGAGGCTGTTGCACAAACTCCATCAGAAGGAATTGGTAGTTGGCTTACCTAAGGTGGAAAGCGCACTTGATCAGGTATGCAGTGCCTGCGTCACGGGAAAGAAAGCACGGACATCATTTCCATCTAAGCAAACCGTGACCACTTCTGCACCATTGGACATGATCCACATGGATCTATGCGGTCCAGTCAATATCGTCAGCCGTGGAGGAAATAGGTATATTCTGGTCATCGTCGATGACTACTCCAGGTATACATGGACTATTTTCCTAGATAGTAAAGATCAAACATACAGTGAATTTGAAACTTGGCTGAAGTTGATGGAAAATAAGTTAGATCATAAATTGACCTCTATTCGTACTGATAACAGAACCGAGTTCCAGAATGCGTAGTTTCTTTTGTTGTGCAGTGACAGGCGTCGTTTGACCTGTAAATTTAAATTTATATTTCCTTGCGAGAGACTAGTGTAGCGGCAAGCAAGGGTCGAACCCAAGGGAGCTAGATTGGTTACTACTTTGTTCTGGAAAAGGAAAGAAATAAGAAATGATTTGTGAGAGTAAATGTTAGAGTAAAACCGAAATAGCCGAAATAAGCAATAAGAAAAAGTGACGTGTGGAATAATATGATGAGAATATTCAGGTTAGGGTTTCTTAATTGTGACTTGTTTTATCCTTGACTTCTAAATATCGTATTTCTAATTCCTAAGTGTGGTTACTTCCATTCCAAGCTATAACCTAAAGTAGTGTCTTTCCGGACGCCTACACCACAAACTAAACCTAGTAATTTAATACTCCATTCCAAGATATATTAAATTAGTGCGCTATTTGTTTTCAACGGTCTAGTATCAAACAAACAGTAAATAGGGGATTTATATTATTCGACTAAGTCTAACCTTTCCGAGTATCAACTTAGTTTCACAATATAAATCGAGATAATAAGCACAAGGTCTAGTGGAATAAAGAAATAAGCATTACAATTCAAGTCTCAAAAACATACGTCACAATATTCGAAACCCTAACCCGAATAATCGGTTTAGTTACACATAGTCATGGGAAATAATGCAAGAATTAAAAGAGAACGAAAATACTTCACAAAACCGAGGATGGAGGAGCGCTGGCCGTGGGCGGCTGAGCTAGAGCGGACAAGGGCTGAGCAACCGTGAGCGGTGGCGGAGCAAGGCGGTGGAAGGCGGAGGAGCAAGGCTTCGGCCGTGAGTGTAGAGAGAGAGACTCGTGTGAGTTGAGGGATTCGATGATTCTTTGGTCTTGTGAACTCCTCTATATATAGGGTTTTGAGAAGACCTAAAGTTCCCAAAATAAGCCAAGAGATAATTAGGCAATATTTCCATATCTTCTTGCTTTATCTTCAAGCTATCTCTTTGCTTGGGAATTAAGTTATCTTGAACCTTCCAGAATATTCCAAAACCCTAGATGTAAGTTTGGCCTAATTCCACATTGCTTTTGGGCCGGAGTTACTGTTCACGGCCGGAGTACTGTTCATGGCCAAAAAACACTGTTCACTGCCGGAGTACTGTTCACGCCGGAGTTACTGTTCACGGCCCAAAAACACTGTTCACTGCCGGAAGTTACTGTTCGCGCCGGAAGTTACTGTTCATCCATTCTGCGCATCTGTTTTGACTTCGGCTCTCGATTTGACCTTCCAAACGACCTCGGATGCTCTCGGTGTGAACTAGAGAGTTGTAGGGAATTGAGTCACCTACGCAACGGCATGTGTCTTGTATTTTTCTGATCATCGGTGCATTCCCAGTCCTCCGGCGAAGCTCCAAAGGTCAATCTGTCATTGTGATGTTTTTGGCATAAAATGCCGTCTTTTATGCACGTTTCCTCCTAGAGCTTCCAAATCACCTGAAATGCAAAACAACACTAAAAAGTAACTGTTTGCATAATTAAGTGCAGAAATTGGTGGGATTTAATGACTCGATGAGTCGTATAAATACGGCTCATCATGCAGGAACAAGGGTATTGATCATAATTTTTCTGCCCCACGGACACCACAGCAGAATGGTGTTGTGGAACGAAAGAACAGGACCTTGGAGGACATGTCACGGACGATGCTGATTGCTAGAGGGGTTCCAAAAGGCTTCTGGGTAGAAGTTGTGCATGCTGCCGGTAACATCCTAAATAGAGCATCGCTTCGATCCATGATAGGGAAAACTCCATATGAACTGTTACGTGGAAGAAAACATAATGTTTTGTCCACAACAACGACAAGGAGAATTTAGGAAAGTTTGATGCACGGAGTGATGAAGGAGTGTTCATCGGATACTCAAGTCATAGCAAAGCCTTCAAAGTCTACAACTTGAGGCTAGAGCAAGTTGAGGAAAGCGCGCATGTAAGATTCGATGAGACGGTGATGGCTGGTCACCTCATAAAGGACTCCTCAACCACTGCCATGCTAGATGCTGGAGAGCTCCAGTTCACGGACAGATCAGAGCCTGACTGGGATCCACCATCAGAACTTAATGATAACCCACATCATACGGATGTCCAGCATGCAGATGAAGCACCTCCAGACGATCAAGCGGAAAATGATGTGATAGCTAATCCAGCGAATGGACAAGTCCATGATGACCCTGTGGTGGAAGTCACTGATGAGATACCTGGTGAGGAAGAGATGGCTTGTGATCCTACCCCTGCTAATCCTGAAGGGGAACTCAGAACCACACGTTATAGACGAGTAGTTCAGCCGCCAGCTAGACTGGGGAACTACCAGTGCTACATCTCTCAGGAACAGGTAAACCTTGATAGTTTATGTCAATTTTGTGGATTTGCCTCCTTTGTCTCTCTTGTAGAACCAAAGACCATAGCAGAAGAGCTTAAAGACCCAGAATGGGTCAATACCATGCAAGAGGAGCTGCACCAGTTTGAGAGGAACAAGGTATGTCGTCTGGTTCCTAGGCCAAAGGATAAGAACGTGATAGGAACGAAATGGGTCTTTAGGAACAAGTTGGAGGACAAGGTAGTCGTAATAAGGAACAAAGCCCGCCTGGTGGTTAAGGGACACAACCAGCAGGAAGGAATAGACTATTACGAGACGTTTGCCCCAGTTGCAAGGTTAGAAGCAATCAGACTATTAATAGTTTATTCAACCTACCTTGGTTTTACTTTGCAATAGATGGACGTAAAGACGGCATTGCTGAATGGAGTCTTGAAGGAAGAAGTGTATGTGAGCCAGACTCTAAGGTTCGAGGATAAGGCTCATTCTGATCATGTCTATGTCCTGGACAAAGCGATGTACGGGTTGAAGCAAGCACCCCGCGCCTGGTACGAGAGACTTTCACAGTTTCTTCTGTCGAATGGATACGTTCGAGGAGAGGTGGACAAGACCCTCTTCCTCGTGAAGAAAGGGAATGACACTCTAGTGGTACAGGTATATGTCGATGACATTATTTTTGGTTTAACTAACTCTAGACTTGTCAAACAGTTTACAGATCTGATGTCGAGTGAATTTGAGATGAGTATGGTGGGAGAATTGAAGTATTTTCTAGGGCTTCAAGTAGCACATGGGGAGGATGGAACTCGGATCCATCAGCAGAAGTACGTAAAGGAAATCCTAAAGACGTTTGGGATGGAATCCACAAAAACGTGTGCTACACCCATGTCTCGTAATGACTCCTTGGCTAAGGATGAGTCCTCACCACAAGTGGATCCGACCCTATAAAGGGGGATGATAGGTTCACTCTTATATCTCACAGCTAGTAGACCTGATATACTATTTAGTGTTTGTCTATGTGCCAGGTTTTAGGTAGATCCGAGAGAGACACATGTGAAAGCTGTGAAGAGGATTTTGAGGTACCTGAAGGGGACAGACGATCTGTGCCTATTGTACCCAAAGGGAGGATACTTACTTCTGGTGGCCTACACAGATGCTGATTATGCAGGGTGCAAGACAGATAGGAAATCCACGTCAGGAATGGCACAGTTCCTTGGACCATGCTTGATCTCATCGGCATCCAAGAAGCAGTCTTCCATTGCTTTATCCACCGCCGAGGCCGAGTATATCACCGCTACAGCTTGTTGTGCACAACTGCTATGGATAAAACAACAGCTAAGTGATTATGGTGTTCTTCTTAAATACGTTTCAATTCTATGTGATAATACTAGTGCTATTAATATATCAAAAAATCCAGCGCAGTTTTCACGCACTAAGCACATAGAGATTAGATATCACTTCCTACGTGACTGTGTAGAGAAAGGCACCATAGCTATGGAATACTGTAGAACTGAGGAGAAGATTGCAGACATCTTTACGAAAGCATTACACAGGGAACCCTACTCCCTTGCATAGTCTGCACTCTATGTTGAATTTCCTCGATGACTGGCTAGACTAGTTTGCATGTTAAGCTACCATGTGTGGAATTGCTGCGTATGTATTTGATAATTGTGTGAAAACTGTTCTATGAGGTCACTACTGCATGCATGATAAATGAAATTACTAGCTAGCAAAATCTTCAGCATGACACAAATATTTTTTGGCCCAAAAGAGACTTCCAAATTTGAACCCACAATATAAGCCAAGGAAGTTCTCTAAACTAACCCTAGCCTATTATGTGTGGAGAATAAATGTTTAGCCCATTGATGTTAAAATTATTTTCTTGGTTTTCTCCACACTACATGTAATTGCGTTGTGTGATTTGGTGACATTTTTTTCTCTTGAATGTGTGGTGTTTTTATTGTCTCACTTGGGTAAACCTAGCGCACCACACCCAAACCTTGTGAAAACCATGAGACAAAAACGAGGTTAACTCAGCATTGGTTCAAACCGGGTCAATCAGCAATTTGTGGTCGGGTCATTCAGATGGATCGTGGCCGTTGGTCAGTACCGTTTGAAGGGTTAGTGGCTGCCCGCAGGAAAAGCGGTTAAAGGTGCTCATTAATTGAGATTTGACTGACCTGTGTGGAGAAAAGCAAAAGGCATCTGCAGCTTGGTCAGAAGCCCTGCGCCGCTTCGACATGATGGCTTGTTATCTTTATGGCATGGATAGGCGAACAGTCGACAGGTGAACAGTCGCTACAAACTCTGAACAGTGAACAGTCGCAACAATTGAGTTTTTTAATACCCACCATTGGACAGGTGGCAGCACACCGATGAGCGAATTCAAAATTGGAAATTGCATGAGATGGTTTACTTATTGCCTAAGTCTGGTTTTGAAAGGGAGTTTTTGTGCGGCTAACTTTGGAAATTAAAAATCCAATCTTGCGAGATTCGAGGCACCATTTGGGTTCTTGAAATTGTAAAGGCAGGTGCTAGGGTTCTTCCAGTATAAAGGAGAGGTGCCAAGGCGAGACCCTGCCATCGCAATCTGCTCTCTTCTTTCAAAAAGGTTCAAGCTTTCAAAATCCTAGCCCTTTTAATCCAGTCGACTGCTCCCATGGCCTCCACAAGCAAAAGCTCTGACGCCAAAGTCCCTACCATGCTTGCCAAGCTGAAGGCGAGGGGTGTGAATGTCGAGGAGATTCTGGCTGAGAAAACGAAGGCTCCAATTGCCTCCACCGAATCTGTGAAGTTCCTGTCAGCAGAAGTACCAGACGTCGAGGCTAAGGCAACTTATCAACGGAAGAGTAGTGCTGCTGAGGGCTGTGGCCGCAACCGCAGACAGACCACCACTCCTCATGCCCCTGTCCGGAAGAGTGGGCGTACCAAGAAGGCGCAAGTTCCTGCAGTAAAGGAGGAGCAACCTGTTCCGGAGGTGGAAGGTGAGAAATTTGTGGAGGGGTGATCAGTAGTTGCGGAGGTAGTACTTGATAGGGTGTTTATGGCTGAGCACCAGCTGGTGGAGGTGAATGACCTGCTTATTGCTCAAGGCTGGGATCACCTCTTTCGGGAGGAGGTTCTGGTCGACGAGAATATTGTGAGGGAGTTCTACTCCGAGTTCAAAATAGAGGAGAGATCAGGACTGCTCCTGGCCACTTTCGTCATCAAAGGAGAGGCTCAGGCAGTCACTCACCGTGAGCTGGCCGCAATTCTGGGAGTCTTGGTGATTGGGTATGCAGATTACATAAAGGGAATTTGGCCAGCGTCCATTGCAAAGGGAGAAGTGATTTCAAGGGTAGGTGAGGACACCTCTAATGTGTCAAACCAGGGCAACGCCCTGAAATTGGGCATAATCAACCGAATCCTACATCGGCTTGTTTGCACAACCGTGACGCCACGCTCGCAGAAGCATCAGGTGGTGAACTTTCAGGACTTCCTCCTACGGGACAAGCTCAGATCAAAACAGTAAATAAGCCTTCCCAAATTGATGCTCCAGCACATGTCACGATGCGCTGCCAGTACTACTCATGGATTACCCTACCCTGGATTGGTGTAGAAGATTCTGTGTTATTTGGGCATCTATGAGCCAGAGCCGGAAAGTGTCATGTCTTCCGTTCTGGGGTAAGGAGACACCCTTGATAATATTGGCTGGGAGTTTGCTGAAGCGACTGGATGGCAGAATGCTCGGATAGCCCCTGCTCCTCCACTGCCAGATGCACCTCAAGAGGTTGATCCCTTGGACCAGCAACCGTTACATCCAGATGAGGGGTCACCGCCCGTGCTTGAGGCTTTGCAGAGTTTGTCAGGAAAGGTTGAATTGTTGCCAGAGAGGGTGGTTCGTCTGGAGTCTATGGCTGAGAGGATTGTGAAGGGATCTGATGTTGACTAAGTGAAGGACCTGCGCACAAAAATTGCTGCTCTTGAGTCGCTACCTTCCTTGGTGAAGGACGTTGAGGATACTACAAATATCAGTATGGTCCACTGTCATCAGATCAAGGAAGAGTTGAAGGAGCTGAATCGTCAGCTAAAATTTGTGGCCACTGAGGTGGTTGACCAGTTGAAGACTGTGCTTCATGGTTAACCTCGCCGCTGTCTCATGGTTGCCCTATTCCTTTAATCCCTCCCATATCTGCCCCCTGTTTTTGATAAACCTCTTTCGTTGTCATGTTCTGAATTCAGTGTGCTAGTTTTTAAAATTTTCAGTATGTTATGTGTGTGCCCTCTGGGGCACTTTTACTCATTATTAATCACGTCTACAGTTTCCTTCCATTACATGGATGTCTTTACTTGCGCTCTTTTTGATGATGCCAAAAAGGGAAGATAACATGGGTGCATTACTTGATTGTGAACTCGTTACTGAAAATCAAACTGGATGTCTATCTAAGGGGGAACTGTTAAGCGATCGTATATTTTCTTGCCTAACTAAAATTGAATGAATATCTATTTGATGGAATTATGAAGAGATATCTATCTGCCAGACTTGTGATAGTTTTGAAATACATGTTATGGATTTCTTGTCTTTTGAAGAAGTGTTTGTCATCATCAAAAAAAGGGGAATTTGTTGGAACCCTTTGGTTTTGATGATTACAAACACTTAGCTAATGCGTTGTCTAAGTGTGCAAAAATCCATGAACAAATTAAAGATGCAGGTTCTAATTAAGGAAACGCAACGTTTGAAGAATCATGAGTTGGCGTTTGAAGATCAAAGATATTATGCGCAAATCTTAAAGATATAATTGGAAATATTTGATCGAAGATTTGAGGAGAATATTCTGCTGATCAGATTTGGAAGATTCAATCTTTTGAAGAAACCGACTTAGGAAAGATTTAGGATGGAATCTTGCCTAATCAGATACAAGTCTATCTTGTTTGGAAGGTCGGTTTGGATCGAATCGAACAGGATCAGATTTCGAGATCCGTTAAAACCCTATATAAGGCATTAGGGTTTGCACTTGAAGAGTTTGGCATTTTCGGGAGAACAGAGCGACTGCATTCGAAGATCAAGATTGCTAAGATTGCACGCACGAAGGTTCGAGGTTCGAAACTGATTACTTTGTCGGATTGAGTAGAGGTCATCAAATAGAGTCTAGTGAAAAGACCTAGTTTGTAAACCCTACAAGTATATCGGAATAAAAAATAATCAGGTTCGCAAATCCTTTCAGAGAAATTTGGTAGAGGTGGCGGTCTAGGTGGTGGGGGAAGTGGACTTGGCGGGGGCAGCGGCCTAAGAGGTGGCAGGGGAGATGGACTTGGTGTAGGTGGTGGTCTAGGAGGTGACGAGGGAGGTGGATTTGGTCGGAGTGGTGGCCTACGAGGTGGAGCGGGTGGCGGTGACGGCTTAGATGGGGGCAGAGGTGGTAGACTTGATGGAGGTGAGGGCCTTGGAGGAGGCGCGGGAGGTGGACTTGGTTTGGGTAGTGGCCTAGGAGGTGGCGGAGGAGGTGGACTTGATGGGGGTGGCGGTCTAGGAGATGATGGAGCGGGAGGTGGGCTTGGTGGGGGTGGCAGCCTAAGAGGTGGTACTGGAGGTGGACTTGGTGGGGGTGGCGGTCTTGGTGGTGGAACAGGAGGTGGGCTTGGTGGGGGTGGCAGTCTAAGAAGCAGAGCGAGAGGTGCTTTTGGAGGGGGTGGCAAACTTGGAAGTGGCACGCGAGGTGGACTTGATGGAGGTGGTGGCACAGAAGGTGAACTTGGTGGGAGTGGTGGTTAACAAGGTGGAGCGTGAGGTTGTGAAAATTTTGGTGGCGGTGATTAGTCGAACTCAGTTGCCTACGCATTGGTATCATCATGATGTGGCGTCTTTTATTCATTTATTTCATGAAGGTATGCGTAGTTCACTAGTTTAGGCATCCCATCCAAGAGATCTAATGTCTCATGTTAGTATTTTCTTTTTATACGGGTTTTCTTGAATGATCGATTCGACGTGCGTATTAAAGTCTATTTTCTTTTGAATTTCAAAGAAATAAGTACTTAGAGTTTGAAGCACGTAAATCATGTAAAAGTGACAGGTGTCGTTGTACCTGTGCAAAAATAATATTTCTTTTTCCGACTAGCAAGTGGTAAGTCGGGTCGTATCCACAGAGATCGGTTGAGATTCTGTTTCACTAAGTAAAAACGTAACAATGGGGGGGGGGGGGTTTGAATGCAAACAATTAAATAATGCAAGTAAGCAACTCTGATTAAAAGAGCAATCGTCACACAAATTCGAGTATCAAATATTAAAGAACAGTGCAGGCTAGAACTCTCGACTATGATGCAAGACTAAATCATTAACCTAACCGTTTTGATTTCTAATGTTTTACAACTTTAGCTCCCCGCTAGGTTGCACTACAAGTTGTCCTAGGGTGTCAATCCTAGTGGTATATTACTCGTATCCTAGTTTGCTATCCCCGCTAGGTTGCTAGTAAACTGTGATAATCGGAATCAACAAACTAACAGAAGCTCCCCCGCTAGGGTTCCACTTATGCTAGAATATCAAATCCATAAACAATGCATAGTAATATAACGCAAAACATAAAAATAAATATAGGTCTCAAGTCAAAACATCACAATGTCGAGTTCTAGCCTACACGTATGAGTTTAGCTACTCATCGCAATAGAATACATCATGAAGTTGTTTGAATGTAATGAAACGAAAATACTTATGATGAATTCTCCACCAAGCTACAGCTCAACTCTAACACTTGAATCCGTGTCTCTTTTTCTCTTTTGAAATTCGAGGTCTGGCCGCCTAGGGTTTGGCTCGTCTTGTTCTCCTTTTATACTTCCCGAAATTGCCAAAACGAAATTAAGAAATTCGACTTGCCAGCTGTCGCCGCGGACGTCAGATGGACCATAATTATACGAATCATAAACACAGTTAAACCCACAAAATTAGACACTTTGTCTAGTTAACTTTTGCTTGTTAGTTCCGATATATTTCTACAGGGTATTTTGGCGCTTAGAGAGAATACAGGCTAAGGAGAGGATTTTACGCTGAAAAGATATCAAGAGTCAATCCAAGGTCAAGATCAGACACTGAACGAAGAAATCTCAAGATCCTGACATTGAATTACTCAAATTAAATCAAACAGAGGAATAATCAAAGACAGACCGGAGCGGAATTGGACTGATAGTTTTGTCAAAAGACTGTACAAAACTCACAAAACTCCACCCTCCTCCTCACATGGGCGGCTCCTCCCTCACACCTTCCCTCCCCCACTCCCACACCTCCACATGGCGGCTCCTCCTCCTCTCCTCCCAAAGCCGCCGGCGGCTAGAAGCTCCACCATGGAGAGCTTGCCATGTGGTGGCTCCTCCACCACATCTCCATCCCCTCCTCCTCCTCCCTTGGATGCACAACCACATGGAGCCATCTCCACCCTCCATTCCTCCTCCCTTAGCCTATAAATATGGAGCTCCTCCTCTCATTTGTATCATCACCACCATAATTCACAACTCCATAGTTAGAGAGAGAAGCTCTAGCTTCTCTCTAGATTTTGGGCACTAATCATGTAATTTTACTTTGGAATCAAAGAATGATCCTTGGCGCTTCAACGGTTGTAAGTCTTTTTATTTATTTAAATTGTATTTATAAACTCGTGTTTATTTCCAAGTTCATAGTTATGATAACCACTGCCATGATTAGTAGCTAAATTAATTATTCGGTTTAAGGGTGTGTACTTGTATTATAAATGTTTTAGACCTTACTCTTAGTATACCTTTATGTTTGATACTTGTTCTATGTGCCATATTTCAAGTCAGAGTTTCCAAGGTTGAGTGCCTGACAAGCAATAAGCTCTTCCGTGGGAATTCGTGAACATACTCGATAAGTGGAAGCTGTAACAAGCAAAACTTATCGAGGAGTTCGGCTTATCTTAAAAATCATTTGGAAACTGGACCAAAGGGACCAAATGGATGCACTTACGGCTAAGATACTTCGAAAGGAGGAATTAGTTTTGCTTAGAACAAGTGTTCTACACGTCGTTGCAAGTCTTGTGCTAGGAATAGCCTCGATTTCGAATGCTTGGTATGGTCATTAGCGGTCAATGATAAACAAATATGATACAAGGCCCCTAAAACCGAATACTTTCCTCACAGTCCATTATCAATTATTGTAATTTACTTTCAGTTCTCAAAACACACTCAAACTCAAACCCAATCGCATTTAAATTCTGCATAAGCTTCATTAAAGAACAATTAATCCACACAGACTCCCTTGGGTTCGACCCCTACTTACCACTTGCTACCCAGTAGTTAAGTCACGAGTAGCGGACTTTATAAATTTATTTGTACATTTGCTCTGACGACAAGACAAGCATCTGTCAACGTCTCCTGCATTTGCTTTCTGCGGACGTCTCAGCAATTATGGACTCCGCACCTCTAATTCTTCAGCCCTCCGCGGTTTGCACTGACGAAAACTCCAACATGTTTCGGACTTCATTTCTTTCCGCGCCAAACATCTTCAAATAGGCTCCTTTTAGCCGGTATTCCTTCCATGGTCTCCGAGTGTACCTGAGAACGAAAATGACACACAGGTAGTGAAATAACATACAGGTAACACTAAGAGACGGGGTTTTAACATATAAAATAGTCGTACAACTACGACTCATCAAACTACCCCACACTTGAACTTGTTCGTCCCGAACAAGAACAAAGCCATAGAACAAATTACAATGTACTAGTCATGCTAATCCTTACATCTCAATCTCAAATACAGCTATTAATCTTATCATGCTTAAGATCCTTACAATGCGAGTATAGATAGATTTTTCGATACTTGTTACCTCGCGAGTTGCAATTCAAACGACCTTGGATGTTTGGGAGATAGTCCCCTATAGGTACCACGGACATTGCATTCTTTTCTGAGTTTTGGTCTTTAGAATTGAGTCAACGGCTTTCTCTGACACATGATTTATTCACTGCTTTCATACCGTTGAGTCTTGAATTCTTTAACTTGTATGGACTTTGATAAACGACACATCTTTGCTTGAATCAATCAAATTTCTGATTTTTTCTCCTTTTTTTCTACTTGATGGTTTTGCCTTCGGCTTTTGAATTTGTTTCTTGTCCACATAATCATTTGCGCCCTTGAACCACTCCAATCATAGCCTTCGGATAACAGCATAGGAGTGCATCCCGCTCTTTTCTCATCCTCATCTTTGCTGCATGAGGCAAGGTAGGGGTTACCCACCCATTCCCAGCTACTTCGACTAGAGATGGACAGTTCGTTTTCTCTGTCCCGCCACCACTAGGCTAGTGAATAAACTTGTATACTTGGTGACAGAGCTACTCTCAGGACTAGGCTAGTGAAGCGTCAACCTCCACCGCTTTTCTCAATCATCAGAACCAAAAACTCAGAACTTCCTACAATTTGCCGTACCTTTCTAGGACATTTCTGTCAACTCCACATCCCTGCATATCACAACTCGAAAGAACAAAGCATCGAAATTTTTTTTAATTTCGCATTTTTAGTCAAATGAGCACTATAGTCATAAAAAACTAGGAATGAGATTTTTGACATATGAGAAAAGCATAGCAATACATCATCATTTCATCACGACACATAACTGACTCTATAACATCCCACCCCACACTTAAACTGACACGTGTCCTCACGACATAACTCAAGAGGTAAGACGGATAACTAAAACAGACTCAAATAAAAAAAATAAAAATAAAAGACAATAAAATAAAAAATAAAAACGAAGGAACTGGTACTCCCCTAATAGTCTGGTGGTAGTTATTGAGCTCTGCGATTTTAACCTTTGAAAATGCACCGCGGACGTCTTCTCCATTTAACCCCGCGGACGTCTGAAGAATATGCAATAAATGATAAGGCGTCCGCGCCATAATAGTTGAGACGTGCGCGAGCTACACTGATGTAGATTTCTTTTCTTCGTTTAATCGCCTGAAAACACCAGAAATAAAAAGAAATGCACTCGAGGCGCGTTATCAGCTTCCCAATTCCACTAATTAACCTACTCCTAACATGAATAAAATAAAAACACACCGGGTTGCCTCCCGGTAAGCGCCTTTGTTTTACGTCCCTGGCTGGACATTACCTCTTTAAGATCACAAGTTAGGATCCCAAGGCTGCTCCAAGTCAAACTTACTGCCCAGCGTGCTCCTCTCTTCAGCACGTTCACTAGTTAATCGTTCCTCAGTGCTCTGCCTGATATCAGGTGGCTTCGATCTCCAATTCTTTTCCTTAGGTGTCCACCACTTTCGCGCGCCCACCCCACACTTTTGTTTCTGTACTCGCTTCTTATCTGGTGGGCGTGGTTTCCTTGTTACCTTCAGCTGCTCACTGACACCCTGAATCACACGCAACGATTCATCAGTTGTAATATTAAAACAAGTTTTACCAGCTATCTCAGGTGGTTTCCTCGCACAAGGCTGGTGGTCATCCTCAAAGACACGAAGCTCAGCCACCTTGCCACCATATTTCAGCTGTATAACACCCTCAGCAACATCAATCTCCGCCTTCATCGCAAACAAGATAGGTCGTCCTAGAATGAGTGTTAGCGACTCCTTAGTCTGGGTGTCCTCCATCTGCAAGACATAAAAATCTGCAGGCACAACAATTTCTCCAACATTCACAGTTAAATGCTCAAGCAAACCATAGGGATGAACACATGCCTTGTTGCCTAACTCAATAGTCAACTTGATCGGTTTCACCGGTCCAAGTTTTAATGAATAATATAAATCATAAGGCATCACATTAATAGACGCTCCCAAGTCAATCAAACAGTGGGGAATAAGCGTGTTACCAATGCCACTGGTTACCGTGAAGGCACCTGGGTCTCTAGTCCGAGTGGTCAATGCTCCTTGTTTCCCTTGCTCCAATTCTTGCATTTGTGCTTTGGTTCTCGCGTCCTCATTCCTCTTCGGTTGAATGTCATTATTTAAAGCTTCGTGGCTCTCAATAACCAGCATGGGAAATGGCAATTGCGCAAGAGGGTTAGAATTTAAAAGTTGAAAATCACTTATTGGGCATTCCGCGCACGTCTCAAGCTTTTTATCTGCGGACGTCTCTTGATTTTGCAACAATTCATCAGGCGTCCGTGCCTTAATTGTGGAGACGTCCGCGTTTTGCACTGAGGTAGCATCCAAATCTTGCTCTTTTTCTTCTTTTTCTTCAGCCTTCATCTCCTCTTCATTCTTTATCACGATCACACTGACATTTTGCCTTGGATTGGGGATCGTTTGTGAAGGCAGCTTCCCTTTGTCTTCTCGCTATTCGTAAACGGCACTGGCAATTTGAGACACTTGCCTCTTTAGCTCGTTAATGTCTCCAGCATGGTGGCCCATCTTTTGAGTGAGTTCCTTGAACATGCCTCTCACTTCATCCCTGAATTCCTTGATCGGGTCCTCATCTCCTTGTCTGATCTGTGGTGGTTTGTATGGCTGCTTTTGTGGGTACGAGGATTGCCCCGCATCGTAATTGTTGTTCCTTTGCCAACCACCATCGCTTTGCCTTGGCTGCCGTTTGTTGTTGCCTTGATATCCATCATATCTCCTTGGTGGCAAATCTCCCTTGTTTATGTAGTCCACTATATTCACGTCTTCTGTTCTTTCCTGAAAAACAGCGTTATCATTATTTATCGAATTAAAAGTGGACTTGTTTACCTTACACTCCACTTGTTGATTTCTTTGTGGTTGTTGCGTCATCATTTTAGCCATCATATCCTTCAGTTCCTGCAATTCAGAATGTACATTTACGTTAGCAACAGGTGCAGGTGTATAAGTTTCTTCTAAGTACCTTGTGCTCTTGGCAACTTTCTCAATCAACTCCCATATCTCTTCGGGGTACATGTCCAGGATAGACCCTTGAGCGGAAGCATCTAGCATTCTTCTTTCCATGAGAATCATCCCATCCATAAAGTATTCAAGCAGCATCCTTTGTGGGATTCCATGATTCGGACAACTCTCTTCCAAATGCCTAAACCTCTCCAAATAGTCGAACAACGTTTCTGCACGTCCTTGTCTAAGCATAGAGAGCTCCTTCCTCGTTTGAGCTGCCTTCGAATGAGAGTAGTACTTGTCCATGAATTTCCGTTGCATTTGATCCCATGAAGTAATCGAACCTGAAGGCAAAGACATTAACCAAGATTTAGCTTGACTTTCTAAAGAAAAAGGAAATGTCTTTAATTTAAAAATATTCTCTGGAGCCGATGCAGCTTTCATGGACATGCAAACTCCATGAAATTCCTTCAAGTGCCTTAGGGGGTTCTCATCGAGCATCCCTCCAAACTTGGGCAAGTGGTGTATCACCCCACTCTTTATCTCGATATCATCTGCGTCCTCATCCAGCCTAATGCACCAAGGCTCCTCATCAATAAATGGCAAACATACTCCTCTCATAGTGCGTCCCAAATCCCGACGCCTAGCTAACTGTCCATATTGGTTTCCTCCACCGAGGTATTGCCGATCCAGCTCGTCCTCGTAATCATCGTGTCTAGCTGCACGATGTCTAGCAAACTCATTCACAAATTGTTGATTTCTGGGAGGTGGTAATCTTTGATTAACAGGGGGCAGTCCTTGCCTCTGTTCCTGCATGTTATCTCCTTGCACACTACTTCGCTCTTTATTATCACGTTCAACACTTCTCTGTGACATGGTTACTTAAACAGAAAAATAATCAAGTGTCAAAAAATAAAAAGACAATAAAATAAAGCTAAAAGAAAGAAATACTTAGTGAGATTCTTCGTTACCAATCCCCGGCAACGGCGCCATTTTGACAGGTGTCGTTGTACCTGTGCAAAAATAATATTTCTTTTTCCGACTAGCAAGTGGTAAGTCGGGTCGTATCCACAGAGATCGGTTGAGAATCTGTTTCACTAAGTAAAAACGTAACAATGGGGGGTTTTGAATGCAAACAATTAAATAATGCAAGTAAGCAACTCTGATTAAAAGAGCAATCGTCACACAAATTCAAGTATCAAATATTAAAGAACAGTGCAGACTAGAACTCTCGACTATGATGCAAGACTAAATCATTAACCTAACCGTTTTGATTTCTAATGTTTTACAACTTATAGCTCCCCGCTAGGTTGCACTACAGGTTGTCCTAGGGTGTCAATCCTAGTGGTATATTACACGTATCCTAGTTTGCTATCCCCGCTAGGTTGCTAGTAAACTGTGATAATCAAAATCAACAAACTAACAGAAGCTCCCCCGCTAGGGTTCCACTTATGCTAGCATATCAAATCCATAAACAATGCATAGTAATATAACGCACACATAAAGATAAATATAGGTCTCAAGTCAAAACATCACAATGTCGAGTTCTAGCCTACACGTATGAGTTTAGCTACTCATCGCAATGGAATACATCATGAAGTTGTTTGAATGTAATGAAACGAAAATACTTATGATGAATTCTCCACCAAGCTGCAGCTCAACTCTAACACTTGAATCCGTGTCTCTTTTTCTCTTTTGAAATTCGAGGTCTGGTCGCCTAGGATTTGGCTCGTCTTGTTCTCCTTTTATACTTCCCAAAATTTCCAAAACGAAATTAAGAAATTTGACTTGCCAGCTGTCCCCGCGGACGTCTCCTGCATTTGCTTTCCGCGGACGTCTCAGCAATTATGGGAATTCATAAGACGTCCGCGCCTCTAATTCTTCAGCCCTCCGCGGTTTGCACTGACGAAAACTCCAACGTGTTTCGGACTTCATTTCTTTCCGCGCCAAACATCTTCAAATAGGCTCCTTTTAGCCGGTATTCCTTCCATGGTCTCCGAGTGTACCTGAGAATGAAAACGACACACAGGTAGTGAAATAATATACAGGTAACACTAAGAGACGGAGTTTTAACATATAAAATAGTCGTACAACTACGACTCATCAAAAAGCTATGGCACATGTAAAAGCTATGGCACATATAGCACGTAAATCAAAAGGGTGGGGTCAAAAAAAAGAAGAGGGTGAAGTGAAGAAACCTCTTTTACCCCGAAAAACAAAGTTCCTTACCTTCTTCAACTTTTGTTGATGACAATCTATTATCACTCGATACTAGAATAACCAGCTCATTCCAAATATAACTTCATAGCCCGACATTTTCAATAGTACCACGTCTATTTCGGTGTCTGCAACTTCTATCACACATCCTTGCACATTTGATTAATTTTAACATTATCTCCCAAGTGTCAACTTCAGTCTAGTATCGAAGCTAATGATAAATTCAACTCCAGCCTGGCCCATTTTGGGGACCCGCCAGAGTGATGACATAAGAGATGAGCTTCACATGCTCTTGTATATCATGGCTCTTAAAATTCATGAGCAGTCTTCTATCTTTCGCAAATTCAAATTTTGGCAACACCATCATTATAAATAAACCAATGATACACAGCTTCACAGGAAGCTAGTCATTCACGTTACATGGATCTTTCAATCCTACAAGAGCAACAATAATTCTTCTTCGAGTTAGCTATAAATAATCCAGTACTTTACCCGCACCTCTTACACAAGCACAAACTCAGATTATGAAGTGGGACACATCAACTTGCATCATTTCTTTTTAGTCATCACGCTTCTACGATCAGCCTCTCCCTTCGCAACTAAAATGCAAACCTCTGGTCCAAGCATTTCATGTATGTCAATTTTCAGCGAGGTGCTCAAGTTCACAATCTCAATAAGCAATTCCAAAGTGGTGCTGAATCCTAAGGTAGACAACACCCTAACAGCATTTGCCATCCGGCATATGTTATGCCGTATCTCTGGTGGCGTATAAGTACGTTCTTGCTCTTCAAGACTTATGGAATTTCTACTGAATTTGGCTGTCACCTCCTCCCTGCTCTGATTTATTTGCTTGATCTTGTTCTGTGGGGTCTTTGGTATTAACGTGATCACCAACCCATATGAATCCATTACAGCCAAGAATCAAGTCAATTCTGAATTGATCCAGATGATGGAAGTGTTGTTTACGTCTTTCCACTAGATAAGGAGGAACATTTAGTATCTGGCCTCTTTCAAGCTGTAACATAAGTAACCTTTTATTAATCACACCTTAGCTGAAGCGCCCCACGGATACTAATATCAAAATCATGTTAGACGCAGCCTACTTATTTGTAACACGACATAGACCTCGGCACGAGATTAAAAATTAAAGCCAATCCAAATGGAGAACTGTGCATTTTAAGGAACAAACAGTGAATACAAGGGATAGCACAGAAATGTAAAATCATGTTCAATTGACCTTTGCTGAAATCATACAACCAACCCATTCTATCACCTGTATCTGTATGTGAAGCATCAACCAAATAAATACTTGACACACTAAGCCAACACCGACTATACCTTTCCTTTCCATACTTCTGGCTTCTTGCTTGAAGGTGTAAGCTGCCATCATGCTGGAAGCCCCGGACCTCAGCCTGCTCATAAACTTGAGAAATTTCATTTTCTGAGTAATTTTAAGTTGAGGCAAGATGCAACGTATTAACTCAGTTACCAGCACTAGCCATAGTGAAAAGAAAACTACATAAACATACGCATTATTATCTACAACATACATAGTTTCAGATGAAGTTAAATAGTAAAAGCTAAAGCAATCATGTAAATCATTGCTCAATACTTCATCAGAACAATGCTTCCACAAGCTTTGAAAAAAATTCTTCAATAGTAGATATCTCGAAACAGACATTTATTCTTACTAAATGCAGGAATGGAAAAAATAAGCAAGAAGAGAATAGGATACATTAAAGTAACTAAGTTTTAAAAAGCAAATGGCACAGCATAGAATTATCAATAAGTGAACCAATTATTTGAAGAGTGGGCTTACACAAATGACATCATTTTCTTCAAAAATACTGCACATGTTCAGCTCGTCAACTGCAGTTCATCTTCTCTACAACAAATAAGCAAAATCCATGCATACAATATACATTACAGAAATATAAAGAAGAGAAAATAAAATACATTAGCTTTACAGAATAAGTACGGCGTGTACAAGTAAACAGCTTCAGTAGAAAATGCCAGAAGAAGCATAAAAATGGGGATCTATTGACCACCAATGCTTTGATGATAAATGTGTGCTCTAATCCCAGATGACGCATATGATGACGTGTATTCAAAGTCCCGAGTTGGTAAGCTTCCTTGAGACAAAAGTATAAGATTTGATTTTTGTATTTTAGGCATTGCCTTTTCCTAGTTGAGAACTTCAGAATTACTATTGATATTATTAGGAATATGAAAATCTGCCAAACAAAACTACTGCTACAGACGTGTATTATGAGATATAGTATGATCGAAACAGATCAACAATTGTCATGCTTTCATCATATGGCAATACAACTTGAAGTTACCACATCAGCTGTTACGAAATGGAATATTGGGAAACTTAAGAGAGCTACTTGTATTTTGGGATAACTTAGACATGTATAAGACTTAGTTGTAACCCATGGAATAATGAAGCAATCAATTAAACAATCTTTATCTTCTACACTCTTCTCTTCCCTTCTTCTCTAAACCATCATCTGTTCTTCTTCATCTCTTTCTCCCAAACCCTAATTTCTCCTACTTCTCTGTTGGACCCTTGTGTTTTGATGATAACAAACACTTAACTAATAATACACTTGAGTGTGCAGAAATCACTGTCTAACAGGTAAACTCACTGGGCATCTCTGAGAGAGAGCAGAGCTGCGAGAGAGATGCGCTCTATGTGAGAGTTACACCGACTTCGGACCAGATCGGATCTGGGAAAAGATTCTCGAAGATGCATACCAAAGATACAAGAATATATGCGTGGAATATATGATCAAGGCAATTAATGCAAGCATATACACGGAGATAGTTCGAGAATATGCGAAGAGAAGATTCGAAGCCACATTTGGAAGGCGAATATGTGATGTAGTTAAGATATGGAAATATCTTAACAATATCACATCTGCGAGACTGAAATCGGATCTCGGATGGAGATCTGCTAAGCCGACTTGAAGAAGCTATAAAAAGAAGAGAAGTCTTCAAAGAGAAATTCGGCTTTTGGCAATAGCGATCGGAGATTGAAGAGTGTTCAAATCCAGAGCTGACAAGGTGCTGCTGTGTGCAAGCAAGGCGATCGTATTAGTTGACTCTTCGAATTGAGTAGTCTTGTTAGCTGTCACTGTGTGAGACAAGTGTAACAAACTGCAAGCATATTCCTTTGTCAATAATACGGATCTTGAAGCCCTTCTGGAACTGTCCAGAAGGCAAGTGGTTTTTATCCTGCTGCAAAAGTTGCAGTAAGGTTTCCACTCTAAATCGTGAGCATTTACATTCTGTCTTGTATTTCCTGTACGAGAGTTATTTTCCGCTGCCATCTGTCTGAGGGATATCACTCTGGGATCTCCCTCATATAGTTGGCTAACCTAACGATCCATCAATTGGTATCAGAGCCGGGAAGCTCTAGATTGTGTGTTAGCCTTTGCAGGAAATCATGTCTAACGGAAGCGATTCGTTCTGGAAGCCGCCGGTGCTCAGTCCGGGAGAGTATGACTGGTGGAAGGACCAGTTCGAAGCCCATGTCTGTTCCCTGGATGGGAAGCTGTGGCGAGTGTTTGAAAAGGGTAACTTCCCTATTCTGGATGTGACAGATCCTAACAAACCAAAAGAGAAGGAGATAGACGAGTACACAGATGATGATTACAAAGCTCTCCAGCAGAATGCCAGGGCCAAAAAGGTTCTTAACATGGCCCTCTCCCCAGGAGACCAAGTAAAGATGGCTGTGTACAAAACTGCAAAGGAGCAGTGGGATGGACTTGCTCGACTGTACGAGGGAAACGAGGACATCAAAAGGAACAGAATCCTAGCTGCCACAAAGGATTACGAATCTGTCGAACAGCGCAAGGACGAATCTCTGGATGACTTCTACACCAGATTTCAAGTCATCGTCGCGCAGCTGAACTCCCTGTATGAGGTACTCCCTCAGTGGAAAGTAACTCATCAGTTTATGCAAGCTCTCTGCTCCAGATGGGACACAGTGACTACTGCTCTCCAAGCTCAGAAGGGGATTAAAGATATCACTCTGGAAGAGCTCGTGGCGAATTTGCAAAGCCAAGCTGGAATAGTCGAGAGGAAAATGGCCCGGAGACAAGCTGGAAAATCTCAGGCTATAGCGCTTAAAGTTGAGAAGGCCTTAGACATAGCTCAAGTAAGCCTGCCATCTAAAGGAGAGGACGAGGAGATAGCTCTTCTCTCTAGGGCTTTCAAGATGGCAAACACAGGCAGAACGCAGAACAGAGGCAACTCTGGCGGAGGACGAAACAGTCAAAGGTGGAACAAGGGATCCTCCTCAGAGGAAGGCAAGACAAAGGCTGGAGCAAAGGAAGAAAGAATCTGCTATCACTGCCAGAAAAAGGGACATCTCGCTAAAGACTGCTACAGCAAGAAAAAGGGGGAACCACCTGCCCCAAAGGAAGCCCATGCCATGTTTGCAGCATGGAGTGACTCTGATGAGGAACAAAGTGATAGAAAGCTTGTCAAGGAGCCATGTCTGATGGCGAATTCCGCAAACGATGAGGTAAATGAATCTGACTCTTTCATAGATCAAGTATTCAGTGAATCTGACTTTGCAGAAACTATCGCCGAATTGTTAAAGAAGATCACTAGCCTCAAGGAACAGATTGAGGTCATGAAAGAGGAACATGACGATGACATGGAGAACAATCGTCTCTGGTCAACCAAAGCTATGAAACTCGAGAGACAAATGGAGGAGCACATTTGCAAATGCCCCACCTGTGACAAAAGGGACACACAGATTAGTGATCTAAGTGACAGACTGAGCAGCTTAAGAGTTGACGATACCAGGAAGGTACGGTCAATTGCAGAATCCGACAGATTCCAGTTGGACAACGAGGAGCTCCGTCAGGCTGTTGCAGATCTCAGACAAAAGGAATCGGAGAGAAAGAAGGTCTGGCTTAGAGAACTAGAAGCCAAAAAGGTCGAGGAGGTAAAACAAGATTACAACAGAAGGTTTGCCAGACCCGGACTTGGGTATATGGAAGAAACTAATAAGGAGGGAGAAAACAGAAGGAGTGCCAAAGGAAAGGAACCAATGACTGAAGTCGGAGAGGGCTCCCATCAGCAGAGAAAGATGGAACCCACAAGATAATCGGGAAGAGCAGCCTCATCTCCTCAGGACAGTTATCTCCACGACAGAGACTCTGGTCCTTTCCAAGCTGGGAAGGCATTTGAAATATGGAAAAGGATGAGCTCCAATCGTCAATCCTTCTCCATCGACCCTCAGGCACAGAGAAGGATACCAGCACACGTAAAGAAACATAATAAAACTGGTACACTCTACTACCGTGTCTGCTGGCACTGCGGACACTCCGGTCATTACAGAGCCAGCTGTGAGAAATGGAAAGAAGTCAACGAAAAGAATCACAGCCATCAGAGACAGGCCGGCACCGCCCCTACCCCTAGGAGAAAGGCTTCTCCTCAAAAGGGGGACAACAGACCGGAATGGGTTCGTTCTCACCATGACACAGCCATCCACGGACGACCCAGAAGAACCCCCAGGATGAAAATCAATCTCACGGATGACAATGATTCTCGTCCCTCGAAGCTCCCTTCTGCTGCCAAAACTGTCCCAAAGCCCAATAAGCCCAAGCTTGTCTGGGTTCGTAAAAACTGACCTCTCTTTTTGCAGGATGGAGTGAGGAGCAAGCCATGGTATCTGGACAGTGGATGCTCCAAACACATGATGGGGGATCCAGGATGGTTCATCTCACTCCAAGCCTACTCCGGAGACAACATTATCTTCGGAAACAAGAGCTCAGGTAAGGTAGTAGCTACTGGAGAGGTAAGAATTTCAGAAACCATTAAAATTCGACAAGTAAGTCTGGTTGAAAATTTGAGATACAACTTATTGAGCATATCACAATTGTGTCAACATGGAAAGAACCAAGTGATATTTAACTCTAACGACTGTGTTGTGAAGTGCATTGAGACAGGGAAAATAATTCTTCGAGGTGTCCGGGAGAATCAGATATATACAGTGGACCCAGAATTCGTCCCAGACGGGGAGCTGTGTCTGTCAAGCATCACTGATGACACATTGCTGTGGCACAAGAGATTTGGACATGCAAGCACGAGGCTGATTCATAAACTCCATCAAAATGAATTAGTGGTTGGTCTACCAAAAGTGGAAAGCTCGTTTGATCAGATATGCAGCGCCTGTGCCACAGGTAAGCAGGTACGTACTTCGTTCAAGTCAAAACAATCGGTGAGTACTTCAGCTCCTTTGGACATGATTCACATGGATCTATGCGGTCCAGTCAACGTCGTTAGCCGTGGAGGCAACAGGTATATATTAGTCATCGTGGATGACTATTCCAGATATACATGGACCATCTTTCTGAGCTCTAAAGATGAAACATTCTCTGAGTTTGTGTCATGGCTGAAGCTAATTGAAAACAAATTGAGTAAGAAATTAGTATCTATTCGAACTGACAACGGAACCGAGTTTCGAAACTCCCAGTTTATCTCCCTGTGCAGGACAGCTGGGATAGATCACAATTTCTCAGCACCACGGACTCCTCAGCAGAATGGTGTGGTAGAGAGAAAGAACAGGACACTGGAAGACATGTCAAGGACAATGCTGATTGCCAGTGGTGTTCCCAAGGGATTCTGGGCCGAGGCAGTACATGCCGCCAGCTACATACTGAACCGAGCATCCCTACGCTTTCTGATAGGAAAAACACCTTACGAGCTGCTGCGAGGAAGAAAGCCTAACATCGCTCATTTGAAAGTGTTTGGTTGCAGGTGCTACGTACACAACAACGGAAAGGAAAATCTGGGAAAGTTCGATCCAAGGAGCGATGAAGGCGTGTTCGTAGGATACCCAAGCCATAGCAGAGCATACAAGGTCTACAACCTGAGGTTGGAACGGGTGGAGGAAAGCATTCACGTAACCTTTGATGAGCGCGCTATGACTGGACACCTTGTGAAAGATCCCTCCTCACAGGATGATGGAGAACTTCAGCTTACTGACAGGTCTGATCCCGACTGGGTACCTGCCCAAAACGAGACTGCAGAGCCAGCTCCAGAGGTCGTTCAGACTGCTGCTCAAGAACTTGCTGAACCAGCCGAAGCTCCACAAACAGAGATATTAGCTGAAGAGCAGGGTCCAGACGCACAAGTAATAGAGGTTAACGCAGACCCCCCCCAATGAGGAAGTGACTGCGAATAACCCTCCTCCGGCAGGGACCGCAGAAGAACCCAGAACCACAAGGAGTGGGAGAGTTACTCAGCCCCCTTCCTGGACAAGGGACTACCAATGTTACTCATCGCAGAACCAGGTAAATTTAGATGAGCTATGTCATTTCTGTGGATTCGCCTCTTTTGTCTCTCATGCAGAACCAAAGACGGTTGCTGATGCGCTGAAGGATCCAGAATGGGTCAATGCCATGCAAGAGGAACTGCATCAGTTCGAAAGAAACAAAGTGTGGCGACTGGTTCCCAGGCCTGAAGACAAGAATGTGATAGGAACAAAGTGGGTCTTCAGAAACAAGATGGACGACAAGGGAGTGGTTGTAAGAAACAAAGCCCGCCTTGTTGTCAAAGGATACAACCAATAAGAGGGGATAGACTACGACGAGACATTCGCCCCAGTCGCAAGGTTAGAAGCAATCAGATTACTAATTGCTTATTCGACTTACCATGGTTTTACTCTGCAGCAGATGGACGTAAAAACAGCCTTCCTGAACGGAGTCCTGAAGGAAGAAGTGTATGTGAGCCAGACACCAGGGTTTGAGGATCTCACTCACCCCGATCATGTCCACATCCTGGACAAGGCACTATATGGGCTGAAGCAGGCACCTCGCGCCTGGTATGAGAGACTGTCACAGTTTCTGCTATCCCACAGTTACGTCAGAGGAGAGGTGGACAAAACCCTTTTCCTTCTGAAGGAAGGGAAAGACACTCTGGTTGTTCAGGTATATGTAGATGATATCATATTTGGTTCGACTAACTCTAAACTTGTCAAGAAGTTTACAGATCTGATGTCGAGTGAGTTCGAGATGAGCATGGTAGGGGAACTCAAGTACTTTCTAGGACTTCAAGTCGCTCAAGGAGAGGAAGGTACCAGAATCCATCAGCAGAAGTATGTCAAGGAGATTCTGAAGAAGTTTGGGATGGAATCTGCCAAGACGTGTGCCACACCAATGTCCCCGAACGACACCCTGGCAAAGGATGAGTCCTCACCTCGAGTGGATCCAACTCTGTACAGAGGAATGATCGGCTCACTGTTATATCTCACTGCTAGCAGACCTGATATCTTATTTAGTGTCTGTCTGTGTGCTAGGTTTCAGGCTGATCCTAGAGAAACCCATGTGAAAGCAGTGAAGAGGATATTAAGATATCTGAAGGGAACAGATGACCTGTGCTTGCTCTATCCGAGGGGAGGAGATCTTCGCCTGGAGGCATACACCGATGCTGACTATGCTGGGTGCAAGATAGATAGGAAGTCCACATCAGGGATGGCTCAATATCTAGGACCATGCCTCATCTCATGGGCTTCAAAGAAGCAGTCCTCGATTGCGCTGTCCACCGCTGAGGCGGAATACATCGCCGCCGCTGCTTGCTGTGCGCAGCTGCTGTGGATCAGGCAACAGCTAAGTGATTATGGTGTTGTTACAAATCGTGCTAAAATATTGTGTGATAACACTAGTGCTATTAACATCTCTAAAAATCCAGTACAGTTCTCTCGTACCAAACATATAGAAATTCGGTATCACTTTCTGCGTGACTGTGTAGAAAAGGGGACAATTGAGATGGAATATTGCAGAACTGAGGAACAGATTGCAGACATATTCACAAAAGCCTTGCACAGAGAACCCTACGAGAAGCTGAGGCTGGAACTAGGTATGGTTTCTCTCCCTTAAAGCTATGACCAATTGTTACTCTCTCAGTGATTGGCTAGACTAGATGCATATAAGTCACGACTGATGGAGAGTCTAACATGGATGTTCTGTGCTAGTGAAAAAGTAGGCTGTGTTCATAATGCACTCATGCATGCTTGCCTTGAGATTGATGACTGCATTAGGGACCAAAAAGCATGAAATTATGATTCCTTTCTGCCCAAAAGAGACCTCCATATTTGATCCCACAATATAAACCAAGGAGGTACTCTAGACCAACCTTAGCCTATCCTCGTGTGGAACGCTCCTATGAGCCCGTTGATGCACTACCTTTTCTGGAGTCACTCCACATGAGGTATGAAACCAATATAATTTGTTTGGACGATATTATTTTCTTCTTGATTGGGTGTGATGTTATTTGTACCATTTGGGTAAATTAGCACATCATACCAAAACCTTGTTGACGGGAACGTCGGTTGCACTGTCGTTAGGGTGCAATGCGTCTCGTACAAATAAATTTATAATGTCCACTACTCGCGACTTAACTACTGGGTAGTAAGGGTAAGTAGGGGTCGAACCCAAGGGAATTAGGGGGATAGATTGTTCGTTACGGCTTACACGGTGCGTGATTTTAGGTCGAGTGTGGACTTACTGCTAATTACTAAACTACTGTTTTTGGGTTTTTTGGGTTTTTTGTGCGGAAAGTAAATACAGAAAATAAATACTGAAATTAAATACAGAAAATAAAGGAGTTGAGGGTTAGAAGACTTACAGTGGGTGATGCGTGATTGTTGATTCCTCCGGTATGTGAGTGGTTGGTGGTTGTGTTTGATTGAGCAGTTATACTAGGAAATTAAATACAGGGGGTGTTTGCAATTGAAAGAGCGTATTCGGTTTCAGGTATTCTTGTATTATCACATGTTTATTAGTTTAGTAAATCTTCTAAGTATTCAAACGATGAATCGAGGCTAGCGATAGCTCAAGACTTGCAACATCGGCTAAATCACACTTGTTCTATTTAGACTAGCGCCAGTACCAGTTAGGTACGCTAGTCTATGTGCATCCACCTGCTCTCCTGTTACGGTTTCCCATAATGGTTTTTTAAATATAGTCGACCTCTTTCAGATAGCTTTGTCTGTTACGACCTCCCCTATCCGGGTGTGATCACGAATATCTTAAGGAAGAACTTACGAAGTTGGACCCCTAATGGTCACATTCCCAAAATCGTTCACTCTACCTTAGAGACATTCTGACTTTTATATGGCACATAGAACAAGTATTGAATACTAAGAAAATAAACTAAGCTAATTAAACATTAAATAATACAAGATTATACCTTCCGCCGAATGAGGAGTTTAGCCTCGCCTGTCCATGGAGGAGGGCGCCTAGCCAAATATCGTAACTTTATTGATCCAAACCAACTTACAAAATATTACAAAATGTAGAGAGATAAGTGATTGTGTATGGAATGGTTTTTGGATGATGAAATGAGGAGGGGTGAGCCTCCTTTTATAGGAGAAATGGGAGGAAATGGAGGGCTAGGATTGATTTGATCCAAGGGTGGAGGATGAGGCATGGATGAGCCAAGGAGGCGCCGCCACTTGGCGGCGGAGGAGTGGTGGAGGAGCAGCCGCCGGTAGGAGGTGGTGGTGGAGGAGCAAATGGTGGTGGAAGCCACCTCCCAAGCAAGTCATCAAGTCATCCAAGGAGGAGAGAGGAGGAACATGTGGTGGAGGAGCCACCACATGGCGGCGGCTCATTGGGCGGAGGAGAGCCGGTCATCCATGGAGGAGGAGGGAGGAGCCGCCGGTGGTGGGTGGTGGTTTTGGGGTGGTTTTCCTCTTTGGCCACCTCTTCTCCAAGTCACAAGTCATCTTGCCCATATGTGAGTTTTGTACAGTTTTGCACTATCTTTTCGCAAAACTGTCAGTGTAATTTGGCACTGGGTTGACTTGATTCCATCTCTGCACAATTTGTGATGAGTGATTCATCGTCAGGATCCTTGATATTTCTTCAGTCGGCATATGATCTTGACCTTGAATCGACTCCTTATATCTTTTCTGTGCTAAAAGCCTCTCCTTAACGTGTTTTCACTTTAATCTCTAAAATGCCCTGTGGAAATATATCGGAACTAACAAGTGGATGTTAGACAGACAAACAGTCTAACTTGGGGGGTTTATCTGTGTTTTTGATTCGTATAATTGTGGTCCATCAAATCACCCCCCACTTTTAGTTGTTCGTCCCAAACAATGCTTTATATGGGCGTCACTATGTAAGTTGGTTTGAAGTATGAAATTAAGTTTGCGGTACTCGATTTCTCCTAATTCATGCATTACTACTTATAGCCAATTTAAACTGTAAAAATAATTAGAAGTAACTTGATACGTGTACCTTTGTGCCGAGATGCGAATTATTCTGGATGTTTCGGGAGATAGCCCTTTTTAGGCTCTTGGACTACACCCTCGGGACCGTCTCGCACTATATGGTTTTCTTGTAGCTTTCTCTAGCACGTGATTCGATTCGGGTTTCAGTGAGTTGAGCCTTTTTGATTTTCTTTTTTCTACTTTGGCGAGGGACTAGCTTTTTTTTGTAGTGATTCTGCCTCTGTCTTTTTGAGTGCTTCACTTTTGCTCGGTTAAAACCTTCACAATTTTTTGGGCCTTAGGCCTCTTTTGATTTTCTTCTTTGAGTTTTTTGCTCCTTTGTGACTTGCTAGTCCATTTTGTCAGCCTTCTTGGGAGGTCCAATCATCGCCCGCAAGCCTATGGAAATACCTCCCCTCTCCTCTCGTCTTCGTCGTTTCGCGCGGGTCAAGATGAGGGTCGCTCATTTATTTTCTCGGCTATTTTGACTAGAGAGAGGACGGTCTGATTCCCGTCCTCGCCTTTGCATAGATGCTTCCTGGCGGAGTTTGACTCAATTGTTCACTGAAAATCCGAAGTGCAGCCTCCACTGACTTCGAAAACCATATAGTTTGATTTGATCCTTTAAGTGTTTGCCAAGCCTCTCTAGGGCAATTTCTATCAACTCCACATCCCTAGGTTATCTCAACACAAAGGGACAAATGAAAAGTTACATTCTAAGTTTTTAAACAGTTTGCCTTTTCATAAGGTTGATGCATGAATCATGATCTATCTTTTTCACATTCTTAAGTTCATACTTTCAAAAAGATACTTTTTTTTAAAAAAAAAGAAAAAACATGCATTGGTTCTCACCCCCCACTTTTGAACGAAGGCAAGCCTTAGTTCAAAAGTCATGCAAATATATATAGGAGAAGGAAATGACTTTAGGAAAAAAGAAGAGCAGAACTCCCTTTAAGGTGTCGAGTGAACGACATGGCATGAGGCTGGATAATCGAGGGAGTTCGGCTGGGGCCTTAAACTCTCAGCGCAGGCCCGGTAAATTCACGGAAGCTGCCTGGCTGATCTGATCCTTGCTCCGAAACTTAATTCCTACATGTAAGACATTTCTTCTGGACAAAAAGATGGGTGAGATCGCTTATTGAAAATTAAAATGACAGAAAGTAAGATAGTGTCGGGTTACCTCCCGACTAGTGCACTTGTTTAACGTCGTTGGCTCGACAGTACCTTGTTCTGGATCATTGGTTGGGATCCCATGGGTGGCTTAGGTCGAATTTTGCTACCATTCTTGTGTTACTTCCGATACTCTCTATGTCTGATTCTTCTTATGGCTCGGAAGTTTCTTCTGATGGTTCGGATGTGACTTCCTCTGTAGGCTCTTCTTCTGAGCTTTCCATATCTGATTCGTTCATCACATCCTCTGAACTGTTTCTTTCTGGACTGGCCTCGATATTTTGTGTTCCTTCATTTGGTTGAGGTACTGGCCTTCGTATTGTAGTTCCGGCCAAGCTGTCTATCACATCCCATACCTGAGTCAGGGATAAGTGTGCGGTTGTTCCTCCTACAGCGTTATTGAGCCTCGAGAACTCCTCAGCCCTCATCCCGCAAAGGAATTTTTGAAGAAGAAAAACCTCCGTGAATCCATGGTGCGGGCAGCGCGAGATCATGGCGTCATAATTCGTGTAGTACTCGCCCAAGGTCTCATCCCGGGATTGTTGAAGGTTCAGGATTTTCTCGCGGGTTTCTTGGCGTAAGGATGGTGGGGAGAATTCTCTTAGGAATGGTGCGCAGATGTCCACGAAACGTGCTGCACTACTAGCGGGTGATGTGTAGTACCAAATTGTTGCGAAATCCGTTAGAGAGAATTTAAAGCATTTAAGCTTAAATTCTTCTAACGTTTCATTCTCAGGTTTTATGTGGCAGCAAACGTAGTGAAAGCTTCGACAGTGTAGTACTGGATCTTCTGCATCCGTTCCTTTGAACAGTGGAAGGTGCCGTGTTGTCCATGCATACGAGGGTGGTTGAGTCATGAGGTCATGTGAGGTGAAGAACAACTATCCGATGGCTAATTCCCCGGCAACGGCGCCAATTTGACGGGAACGTCGGTTGCACTGTCGTTAGGGTGCAATGCGTCTCGTACAAATAAATTTATAATGTCCACTACTCGCGACTTAACTACTGGGTAGTAAGGGTAAGTAGGGGTCGAACCCAAGGGAATTAGGGGGATAGATTGTTCGTTACGGCTTACACGGTGCGTGATTTTAGGTCGAGTGTGGACTTACTGCTAATTACTAAACTACTGTTTTTGGGTTTTTTGGGTTTTTTGTGCGGAAAGTAAATACAGAAAATAAATACTGAAATTAAATACAGAAAATAAAGGAGTTGAGGGTTAGAAGACTTACAGTGGGTGATGCGTGATTGTTGATTCCTCCGGTATGTGAGTGGTTGGTGGTTGTGTTTGATTGAGCAGTTATACTAGGAAATTAAATACAGGGGGTGTTTGCAATTGAAAGAGCGTATTCGGTTTCAGGTATTCTTGTATTATCACATGTTTATTAGTTTAGTAAATCTTCTAAGTATTCAAACGATGAATCGAGGCTAGCGATAGCTCAAGACTTGCAACATCGGCTAAATCACACTTGTTCTATTTAGACTAGCGCCAGTACCAGTTAGGTACGCTAGTCTATGTGCATCCACCTGCTCTCCTGTTACGGTTTCCCATAATGGTTTTTTAAATATAGTCGACCTCTTTCAGATAGCTTTGTCTGTTACGACCTCCCCTATCCGGGTGTGATCACGAATATCTTAAGGAAGAACTTACGAAGTTGGACCCCTAATGGTCACATTCCCAAAATCGTTCACTCTACCTTAGAGACATTCTGACTTTTATATGGCACATAGAACAAGTATTGAATACTAAGAAAATAAACTAAGCTAATTAAACATTAAATAATACAAGATTATACCTTCCGCCGAATGAGGAGTTTAGCCTCGCCTGTCCATGGAGGAGGGCGCCTAGCCAAATATCGTAACTTTATTGATCCAAACCAACTTACAAAATATTACAAAATGTAGAGAGATAAGTGATTGTGTATGGAATGGTTTTTGGATGATGAAATGAGGAGGGGTGAGCCTCCTTTTATAGGAGAAATGGGAGGAAATGGAGGGCTAGGATTGATTTGATCCAAGGGTGGAGGATGAGGCATGGATGAGCCAAGGAGGCGCCGCCACTTGGCGGCGGAGGAGTGGTGGAGGAGCAGCCGCCGGTAGGAGGTGGTGGTGGAGGAGCAAATGGTGGTGGAAGCCACCTCCCAAGCAAGTCATCAAGTCATCCAAGGAGGAGAGAGGAGGAACATGTGGTGGAGGAGCCACCACATGGCGGCGGCTCATTGGGCGGAGGAGAGCCGGTCATCCATGGAGGAGGAGGGAGGAGCCGCCGGTGGTGGGTGGTGGTTTTGGGGTGGTTTTCCTCTTTGGCCACCTCTTCTCCAAGTCACAAGTCATCTTGCCCATATGTGAGTTTTGTACAGTTTTGCACTATCTTTTCGCAAAACTGTCAGTGTAATTTGGCACTGGGTTGACTTGATTCCATCTCTGCACAATTTGTGATGAGTGATTCATCGTCAGGATCCTTGATATTTCTTCAGTCGGCATATGATCTTGACCTTGAATCGACTCCTTATATCTTTTCTGTGCTAAAAGCCTCTCCTTAACGTGTTTTCACTTTAATCTCTAAAATGCCCTGTGGAAATATATCGGAACTAACAAGTGGATGTTAGACAGACAAACAGTCTAACTTGGGGGGTTTATCTGTGTTTTTGATTCGTATAATTGTGGTCCATCACTTGTGTACCCATGAGACAGTAAGACTGAGGCATCACAGTGGATAGATCACCTACGACTGGGAAACAATCTCTGTGACAGGTGTGAAGCTGGGCAGTTATTCATCCTTCGGTAAAAATGTCGTGGCATTGGGAAGACGTAAAGTTAAATTGAAAGGTGAACAGTTTTTCTGCAGCAGGGTATTGTCGCGTCGGTTGCCTTTATGAGGAGACACGTTTATATTCAGATGACACGTGTCATCCCCCTGTCTGTTGGAGCATGCCTGTTCAATCGGATTTACTTTTGGCAAGGAGTTATTGCTGAACCGTTTTTGGAAGGGAAGAAAAAGTGGAAATTGCAAAATTGAAGGCGGTTTACTTATTGAGAGGAGGCGACGTTTCGAACAAAGGACAGTGCTGATTGGACGCTAGGGTTTGTTGCGGTATAAGAAGAGAAAGGAGAGCGTACTGTTCCCACACCACTCTCAGGCTTTGTCTTCTCTCTCACGAAAGTTCTGAAATTTTGAAACCCTAAATCCATGGCGTCTTCAAACACTAAGTCGAATCTCTCATCTGCCGAAGCTGCGGCCATGGCCGCTCAGTTGCTCGCTAGCGGTGTTAAGCCCTTCGACCTGGAGTCTATTCTGCAGTCGGTCACCCCGGCTGATTCTGGTCCTACAGGCTCCACCGTAGCCAGAGAAGTGGTCCGTTTTGAGGAGAGACTCAAAGTTCTGCGAGCGGACTCTTCCTCTCAGCGGCAGGTTAAGAAGGAGTCCTCGGTGGCTACCAGGTCGGCAGGCAAACGAGCAAGGAAACCCGCTCCCGCATCCACCCGGAAAAGCCTGAGATCCGGCCTGTCCTCTGGTCCGCATGCTGAAGAGGTAGCTGGGTCGGACGACAGTACTGAAGAGTCGGAGGAAGCCGGGAGAGGGTTTGCACTGGAGTTAGTACTGGATGACGAGTGGCTGGCAACGAACAAGTTAGGAGAAATCGGTGAACTATTGGAGGCCCAAGGGTGGGGCGGCTTGTTCAAGAAACCTGTTGTTGTTGATGAGAAATTGGTGAGGGAGTTCTACTCAAAAGTCAAGCTGGTTGAAAAGGAAGAAGGAAAAGGCAACTGGGAGTTGTCGGCTGTTGTAGGGGGTGAGTGGTACTCCTTGAGCATGAGGGAGTTGGCCACAGTCCTGGGAGTGCCCAAAGGAGGGTATGCCACCTACTCAAAAGGCGCCTGGCCAGGCACTGTAGTAAAGGCAGAAGTATTTCAAAGACTCGGGTTGGATGTCACCGCAAAGGGTCAGCGGGAGAACACTCACATGGACGTACTCCCTAGAATTCTGCATAGAATCCTTGTTTCGAACATCTCCCCCAGAAAGCACAAGCACAGTCAAGTAACCTTCCAGGATATGCTGTTGATTGATCAAATCATGCAAAGGAAGCAAGTGAACCTGGCCTTTCAAGTCATGAAACACATGGAGAACAACAGCAACAATTCGTCTAATGGACTGCCCTTTCCTGGATTTGTGAAGGAGATACTGAGGTATTGGGAAGCTTACCACCCTGAGGCCGAGAGAGTGCTTTCGTATGCACTATGTGAAGATCACATTGCCAAACTGGGCTTGGAGTTCTCTGCCGGAGTCGGATGGACTGTTCCTGCTGTTGTCGATGTGGATGAGGATGAGGATGTCCAGGATGTGACGCCTATCAATGTTGCTGCTCCCGTCAGTGGTGCTGAGGCAAACCCCTCTGAGGGATTAAGTGAGGTGCTGGCATTACTGACTGTGATTCGTGCAGAGATGAAGGAGCTCAGGGGTGAGCTGAAGGAGGTAAAATCTGAGGTGATGGAGGCAAAGACTGAGCTGGTAGAGGTGAAGTCGGAACTGCAGCTTGTGAAGCAGAAGGTGGTTGATCTGGAGCTGGCAATAACTGTTGACTCGGGGGCAATGTCCGTGGCCGTCCAGGATTTCTCAGGACAGATGAAGGACCTTGCCACAGAGATTGTGAACCAGATGAAGGACTCGTTCACGATTGTGCCTTAGTCTGCACTGTCTCATGGATCCCCCCTCCTTGCTATCCCCACCCACATTAGCCCCCCCCCCTCATTTTGGATTTTTTTTTAATTTCATGTTTAAACTCTCTATGTTTTTTTAAGTCCTCTGCCGCATGTAAGGGGTCTGCATGACACGCTTCTATCTTGCAGGCATGAATGAAATGTTTTTTCCTTCCATTACTCTGTGTTCTTATTTGCATATCTTTTTGATGATGCCAAAAGGGGGAAGAACTATGTGCATACACTAAGGGGGAAAATCAGTACTGAAATTTAAGCGGATGTCTATATGAGGGGGAACTGTGCTAGCTAGACCTTAAATAAATATCTAGTGAATATAAACTCTGAAGTTATTAGCTGTCCAAAGGGAATGTAGATATGAGTCCGGTATCATTGCTGTGTGTGATTTCTTATCTGTGAAGAAGTGTTTGTCATCATCAAAAAGGGGGAATTTGTTGGACCCTTGTGTTTTGATGATAACAAACACTTAACTAATAATACACTTGAGTGTGCAGAATCACTGTCTAACAGGTAAACTCACTGGGCATCTCTGAGAGAGAGCAGAGCTGCGAGAGAGATGCGCTCTGTGTGAGAGTTACACCGACTTCGGACCAGATCGGATCTGGGAAAAGATTCTCGAAGATGCATACCAAAGATACAAGAATATATGCGTGGAATATATGATCAAGGCAATTAATGCAAGCATATACACGGAGATAGTTCGAGAATATGCAAAGAGAAGATTCGAAGCCACATTTGGAAGGCGAATATGTGATGTAGTAAGATATGGAAATATCTTAACAATATCACATCTGCGAGACTGAAATCGGATCTCGGATGAAGATCTGCTAAGCCGACTTGAAGAAGCTATAAAAAGAAGAGAAGTCTTCAAAGAGAAATTCGGCTTTTGGCAATAGCGATCGGAGATTGAAGAGTGTTCAAATCCGGAGCTGACAAGGTGCTGCTGTGTGCAAGCAAGGCGATCGTATTAGTTGACTCTTCGAATTGAGTAGTCTTTTTAGCTGTCACTGTGTGAGACAAGTGTAACAAACTGCAAGCATATTCCTTTGTCAATAATACGGATCTTGAAGCCCTTCTGGAACTGTCCAGAAGGCAAGTGGTTTTTATCCTGCTGCAAAAGTTGCAGTAAGGTTTCCACTCTAAATCGTGAGCATTTACATTCTGTCTTGTATTTCCTGTACGAGAGTTATTTTCCGCTGCCATCTGTCTGAGGGATATCACTCTGGGATCTCCCTCATATAGTTGGCTAACCTAACGATCCATCATTCTCATCTATCCTCACTCATTTATCCTTCATAACCCGATACAAACCATTCAGGTTTGTATCATTTGGTGCTTTCATCCGGTGAACTTCCTCATGCCTGAAAAACGCAACAACGCCACCACGGAGTCCCTCGTCTCACTCTCCACAAGCTACTCCGAATTGAGTTCTCGAACTCAAACGCTGGACGAGCTCATCCACACTCATGCGGCGGCCATCCAACGCCAAGCGGAGGAATCAGCTCGTTACTCGGCTTCGATTGGACGAATGATGGAAATGCTCGAACAACTCGTGCTTCCCCGAGCGGACAAACAAACCACCGAGGCACAGCCACCACTCTTAATCACCCCTACTCCACCACCGGTCAAATCAGAAGTTGCTGCTTGTGGTTTGGATGATACTTGCGATGTTGAAGTGAAACCGATCGACAGTGAAACAAGCTCTCAAGACCTTGGCGTCAAGCATTCTGCAAAATCCAACAATCTGATCAAATCGGTAACGACTATTGAAGCTTCTTGTGAGGAGGTCCAGAAATGTGATTTGGTAGTAGATGAATATCCAAAAGAGGATCATGACAGTTGGGAGGTGAACACTATTGTGGATCAGTCTGTTGTGGGTGATTCGGCTCAAACGCAGGTAACATTCAATCTTCTATCAAGTGAGGTTTCATTAGATTTTGTGTGGAATGAATCTGAGGTTGTTGAGTGGAAGGTAACACAAGGGTTTGCAAAATCAGTTTATGCTCCAAGCTGTTATATAATATGCTCACCAAGTGTTTGTCAAAATGTCAAAGAAACGTTTCATTCCTGTTCTATCATGCAAAGTGATTTAAAGGCATGTCAGTGCATCTTATTTGATTGGAAGTATGTTCAAATCATGCCGGCTTGGTATATGAGATTATTTGATTTTTCTATTGTCGTGAGAATCGGCGAGAATGATCAGGTGGTACATATTTGGGAACTGTTAACATGGACTTTTCAGAGAACAACATGGCTTGGGAAGGAGTCTTGTATATCTCAAATTTACCCTCATTTACAACACATGATGATTAATTGGAATGGTATTCTACGTATATTGTGTTGGTTTGGAAAGCTTGAAGAACTTGTGCAGTGGTATTTGGGGAGGATTAATCTTATTATTGTCTGGAGGTATAAAGAACATTTCCATGGTGATGTATCGAACAAGCAGTGGCCATATATTTCGTATCAAGTGCCGCAACACATGCATTTTGGGTATGTAGGTATTCCTGATCCCAATCGGTTTGCTTACTCAGTGGATAATAGATTAATATGTCATGAACCTGTGCATCCCAACTGGAACCATTCTACAATGTCTGGTGGATACTCTTACACACATTACAACAATGGCTTCCAACATCATCGGCTTAATGCAGCACCAATTCATCATTTGCTTAGCACCAATGCTGAGTCACCAATGCTGAGTGGGAAACTGCTAGTCAAATTACTAACTTCACGAAGTACTTGAACGACTACAAACTGTGTAAAATGTGGCAGGGATTTTTTTCTCACATCATTGCAAGTGCACATGATTTATTCGTCGCCTGAAGATGATTTGGTTTGGAATACACTGCTGAAGATAAAGTTTTATGATCACAATTGGGTTGCCGGGAAGGTAGCTTCTCACAAACTCTCTCTGAAGGTAAGGTCTGTGAAACCACCAGCCAAACCTCATGATAATATTTACAGCCTTCATGTTGATTATCTGGGGGTATTGGTTATGAATATGAATGAGTACTATGAAAAAGAGTCATGTTTACTTGCTTTCTCAGCCTCTTGGAAATGTAAGAGGGGTGTTCGCAAGTTTTTACAAGTCAAGGTTGTTGATGGGAATTTTGTGTATGACAAAGGAAAAGGGCACAAGTACAATAAGAAGAATGATCTTAAGATATACGAGCATTTGGTGCAAGATATCGGGGAGCTAAGGCTTACTATCTTATGTGTATTTCTTCATAAGCTATACATTATATTGGGATGTAAGGATGTTTTACTCAAATTGGCTTGGCTAGTAAACCCCCCCCCCCCCCCCCCCCCTCCGTTACCACTTGAAATATGCCACAACAGGTCAGCTCATATTGGAAATGATGTCTCTGTTAGTGAGGAAAAGGCTTCTCGACGTCTTTTTGAGGTCCTTGGCAGTCCTAATATTCTTAACGGCCTTCAGACTTATTCTCACCTTCTTGTGCTTTACATTAATAAGGAATTTGTTGAAGAGAAGTTCATCAGTTTGTCATCTTCTTCAAATAATGACCCACCAGGATTTTACCCTGACTTTGTGCAAGGGGCTACGCGGAATGTGAGAAGAAGATATGCATGCGATGTAGAATCTGGGACTACTCCATGCCGTTCTATACAGTTTCCATGTCCAGCCATTCACCCCATTAGTCATTCTGGTTCACTGGACTCGCCACATTGGACAGCTAGTAATGTTTATCCAAGTTGGAGCCACTCTCATATGCCTCATGCTGCTACTGGAAATATAAGTTGGAACCACTCTTATATGACTTCTGATGCTTCGGGGATGGTGCCGGTTGCAGGTTTAAGCAATTTAAATCTCAATCTATGTGCGAAAGAAGCTGATATGATCAGTAAAGATGTGTTAGTTGAGCTGTTGAGGACTTTGTTTCTGCAGGACAATCTAGTCAAGGTTACCATTTCTGAATTGGAACTCATCACTGATCAGTTTAATATTTTGTATAAGCCACTGGGTGAATCCATTGTAGAGAGCTCGAGGAAGCTGTCAAAGACTTCATTTGTCGAAATATCGTTGGGTAGCCTGCCTTTTAGTTCATGTCATGGGAAAATTGATGACAATGACATTGGCATCAACAATAAAATGTTGATCGGTAGGGCCACTGCGAGAGGTGTGATTGAATATGTGGTATTTGTGTTCCTTGAAAATATCCCAGAGGGTGTAGTTTTGCTGCAGTTGAAGGCGTCAACAAAGATCATATGGAAGGGGACATTTGAGGTGACACATAAGTTTGTTCTTGAAACTAAGATTACAATGAAGAGACTATCAACTCTTGCAGAATCTATGAAAGAGATGATATACATAACAGAGTCATGTGAGGATGGCAGTGGTTCACTAGGGGATCAATCAAAGCCTATACATGTTTTTGAGATTAGTCTTGATCGATTGAAGGACTTGGTGATACCGGCGTTTGAAAGTGCAATTCTTGGTTTTGGTTTTAGCTTGTGCGGATATTTCTTGATGCGTTTCGTCAACAAAATTTTTATGTTCTCGGTACCAAGGCCACCAGAAATTACCGACCTTGAGGACAAGGTCAATTTCAAGGATGGAGGAATGTTACGAAATGGAATATTGGGAAACTTAAGAGAGCTACTTGTATTTTGGGATAACTTAGACATGTATAAGACTAAGTTGTAACCCATGGAATAATGAAGCAATCAATTAAACAATCTTTATCTTCTACACTCTTCTCTTCCCTTCTTCTCTAAACCCTCATCTGTTCTTCTTCATCTCTTTCTCCCAAACCCTAATTTCTCCTACTTCTCATCTATCCTCACTCATCTATCCTTCATAACCCGATACAAACCATTCAGGTTTGTATCATCAGCGCAAGGCACGCACATAATTTTTTGTACCTGAATACCATCAGGTAAATTCATAGAAGAAAGCATAAGAACAGCGTCTTGACTGAAATTTATCTCCAATGTCCAACGCTTCGGAGCCACCTAAAATTAAAAACCAGATATAGCTATAATGGTTTGGACAATCTGCATTATAGTGTTATAGAAAGACCAAATTTCTGATGGTACTTGCGCCCTTCAGCTAACTTTTCACCCCAAAAAATATACAAGTTCTGCTGACTTTCATTTTAGAAAAGAAAAAATAAAAATGGGTTCGGATTCATTCATAATCATAAGATATTTACCTCTATGGCACGGCCAACAATAATATCTCCCGTCTCTTGTTTATACCTGAAATAGGTTAGGTTAATCGGTCAGTTGAGGTACTAAACCACTTCATTACAGTAAAAACAGAAGAGTTTGATGATTGTACAAAATCCTTGAATAAAATACAATTGAAAATACTTTTTTGCAAGAATGTTTACCTGGCACGCAAAGTTAGAACATAAACCAGCTTGTTTACGCGCTCAACTACACCACATAAGTGAGTCAAGGAAAATTTCAGTCTAGAACAATAAAAAAGGCAGAAAATAAAGAAAAACTAAGTATTATACAATCACCTTCTGCTCGCTTCAAAGTGTTCTCTGGATTGGAAAATGTTGACACGTTGAGGAAACCAGTTCAGTACTAGACGAGATAGAATAGAGCATCATAATCAGTTACATTACGGCAGATAGTAAATAACCATGCACGTTTACTCATCGCCATCAAATTCTGAATGCACATTCCTATCCTGATATGATTCCCACTTCTAGAAAATAAAAACTAAAACTATTTCATGTGGAATTTCTTGTGCACCTGCACTTTAGTCACTAAATAGTCCTATACAAAAATCAAACCAGTATCTTCCCTACACGAATCACTAACAGACATCAGCAAATTAATCAACTAGCAATTCAAAATCAAACCTTTATAAGCTGCAAGTATGAAGCACGCTTCATATTAAGATAGCCTATTTATCAAAATATTGTACAAGTGAGTCAAGGAAAATTTCAGTCTAGAACAAAAAAAAAGGCAGAAAATAAAGAAAAACTAAGTATTGTACAATCACCTTCTGCTCGCTTCAAAGTGTTCTCTGGTTTGGAAAATGTTGACACGTTGAGCAAACTAGTTCAGTACTGGACGAGATATAATAGAGCATCATAATCAGTTACATTACGGCAGATAGTAAATAACCATGCACGTTTACTCATCGCCATCAAATTCTGAATGCACATTCCTATCCTGATATGATTCCCACTTCTAGAAAATAAAAACTAAAACTATTTCATGTGGAATTGCTTGTGCACCTGCACTTTAGTCACTAAATATTGCTATATAAAAACCAAACCAGTATCTTCCCTACCTGAATCACTGACAGACATCAGCAAATTAATCAACCAGCAATTCAAAATCAAACCTTTACATGCTGCAAGTATGAAGAACGCTTCATATTAAGATTGCCTATTTATCAAAATTTTGTACAAGTGAGTCAAGGAAAATTTCAGTCTAGAACAAAAAAAGGCAGAAAATAAAGAGAAACTAAGTATTGTACAATCACCTTCTGCTCGCTTCAAAGTGTTCTCTGGTTTTGAAAATGTTGACACGTTGAGCAAACCAGTTCAGTACTGGACGAGATAGAATAGAGCATCATAACCAGTTACATTTCGGCAGATAGTAAATAACCATGCATGTTTACTCATCGCCATCAAATTCTGAATGCACATGCCTATCCTGATATGATTCCCACTTCTAGAAAATAAAAACTAAAACTATTTCATGTGGAATTTCTTGTGACCTGCACTTTAGTCACTAAATAGTCTTATACAAAAATCAAACCAGTATCTTCCCTACACGAATCACTAACAGACATCAGAAAATTAATCAACTAGCAATTCAAAATCAAACCTTTACAAGCTGCAAGTATGAAGAACGCTTCATATTAAGATTGCCTATTTATCAAAATATTGTACAAGTGAGTCAAGGAAAATTTCAGTCTAGAACAAAAAAAAGGCAGAAAATAAAGAAATACTAAGTATTGTACAATCACCTTCTGCTCGCTTCAAAGTGTTCTCTGGTTTGGAAAATGTAGACACGTTGAGCAAACCAGTTCAGTACTGGACGAGATAGAATAGAGCATCATACTCAGTTACATTACGGCAGATAGTAAATAACCATGCAAGTTTACTCATCGCCATCAAATTCTGAATGCACATTCCTATCCTGATATGATTCCCACTTCTAGAAAATAAAAACTAAAACTATTTCATGTGGAATTTCTAGTGCACCTGCACTTTAGTCACTAAATATTGCTATATAAAAATCAAACCAGTATCTTCCCTACACGAATCACTAACAGACATCAGCAAATTAATCAACCAGCAATTCAAAATCAAACCTTTACATGCTGCAAGTATGAAGAACGCTTCATATTAAGATTGCCTATTTATCAAAATATTGTACAAGTGAGTCAAGGAAAATTTCAGTCTAGAACCAAAAAAAGGCAGAAAATAAAGAGAAACTAAGTATTGTACAATCACCTTCTGCTCGCGTCAAAGTGTTCTCTGGTTTTGAAAATGTTGACACGTTGAGCAAACCAGTTCAGTACTGGACGAGATAGAATAGAGCATCATAATCAGTTACATTACGGCAGATAGTAAATAACCATGCACGTTTACTCATCGCCATCAAATTCTGAATGCACATTCCTATCCTGATATGATTCCCACTTCTAGAAAATAAAAACTAAAACAATTTCATGTGGAATTTCTTGTGCACCTGCACTTTAGTCACTAAATAGTCCTATACAAAAATCAAACCAGTATCTTCCCTACACGAATCACTAACAGACATCAGCAAATTAATCAACCAGCAATTCAAAATCAAACCTTTACAAGCTGCAAGTACGAAGAACGCTTCATATTAAGATTGCCTATTTATCAAAATATTGTATAAGTGAGTCAAGGAAAATTTCAATGTAGAACAATAAAAAAGGTAGAAAATAAAGAAAAACTAGGTATTGTGCAATCACCTTCTGCTCGCTTCAAAGTGTTCTCTGGTTTGGAAAATGTTGACACGTTGAGGAAACCAGTTCAGTATTGGACGAGATAGAATAGAGCATCATAATCAGTTACCTTACGGTAGATAGTAAATAACCATGCACGTTTACTCATCGCCATCAAATTCTGAATGCACATTCCTATCCTGATATGATTCCCACTTCTAGAAAATAAAAACTAAAACTATTTCATGTGGAATTTCTTGTGCACCTGCACTTTAGTCACTAAATAGTCCTATACAAAAATCAAACCAGTATCTTCCCTACACGAATCACTAACAGACATCAGCAAATTAATCAACTAGCAATTCAAAATCAAACCTTTACAAGATGCAAGTATGAAGAACGCTTCATATTATGATTGCCTATTCATCAAAATATTGTACAAGTGAGTCAAGGAAAATTTCAGTCTAGAACAAAAAAAAAGCAGAAAATAAAGAAAAACTAAGTATTGTACAATCACCTTCTGCTCGCTTCAAAGTGTTCTCTGGTTTGGAAAATGTTGACACGTTGAGCGAACCAGATCAGTACTAGACGAGATAGAATAGAGCATCATAATCAGTTACATTACGGCAGATAGTAAATAACCATGCACGTTTACTCATCGCCATCAAATTCTGAATGCACATTCCTATCCTGATATGATTCCCACTTCTAGAAAATAAAAACTAAAACTATTTCATGTGGAATTTCTTGTGCACCTGCACTTTAGTCACTAAATAGTCCTATACAAAAATCAAACCAGTATCTTCCCTACACGAATCACTAACAGACATCAGCAAATTAATCAACCAGCAACTCAAAATCAAACCTTTACAAGCTGCAAGTATGAAGAACGCTTCATATTAAGATTGCCTATTTATCAAAATATTGTACAAGTGAGTCAAGGAAAATTTCAGTCTAGAACAAAAAAAAAGCAGAAAATAAAGAAAAACTAAGTATTGTACAATCACCTTCTGCTCGCTCCAAAGTGTTCTCTGGTTTGGAAAATGTTGACACGTTGAGCGAACCAGTTCAGTACTAGACGAGATAGAATAGAGCATCATAATCAGTTACATTACGGCAGATAGTAAATAACCATGCACGTTTACTCATCGCCATCAAATTCTGAATGCACATTCCTATCCTGATATGATTCCCACTTCTAGAAAATAAAAACTAAAACAATTTCATGTGGAATTTCTTGTGCACCTGCACTTTAGTCACTAAATAGTCCTATACAAAAATCAAACCAGTATCTTCCCTACACGAATCACTAACAGACATCAGCAAATTAATCAACCAGCAATTCAAAATCAAACCTTTACAAGCTGCAAGTACGAAGAACGCTTCATATTAAGATTGCCTATTTATCAAAATATTGTATAAGTGAGTCAAGGAAAATTTCAATGTAGAACAATAAAAAAGGTAGAAAATAAAGAAAAACTAGGTATTGTGCAATCACCTTCTGCTCGCTTCAAAGTGTTCTCTGGTTTGGAAAATGTTGAAACGTTGAGGAAACCAGTTCAGTATTGGACGAGATAGAATAGAGCATCATAATCAGTTACCTTACGGTAGATAGTAAATAACCATGCACGTTTACTCATCGCCATCAAATTCTGAATGCACATTCCTATCCTGATATGATTCCCACTTCTAGAAAATAAAAACTAAAACTATTTCATGTGGAATTTCTTGTGCACCTGCACTTTAGTCACTGATGAGCCGTATTTATACGACTCATCGAGTCATTAAATCCCACCATTTCATTCACTTTATTATGCGAACAGTTACTTTTTAGTGTTGTTTCGTATTTCAGGTGATTTGGAAGCTCTAGGAGGAATTGCGCTTAAAGATGGCATTTTAGGCCATAAATGCATCACAAGATGATTTTGGAGTCAAGCGGAGTCAAGGAACTTCATTCGGGAGCAAAAGGGCGCAAATCGGACGCTCCGGCAGATTTTTGGGCCCGGTGCACCATGACTGAGACCCCTACTTTGGAAGCCTCCCCGGCCTAAACCGTCCACGCATGGGGGTGATTTCAAGGTCCAAGAATCAAGTATGCATGTCCACCTAGTGCCCCAGGTCAAGAGCCCGGCCAAAATCTTGTCCGAGGCCGGAGTAAATATTCTCCGAAGTCACTAGTCCAATCAGCGCAGATTTCAGGACTTAGCCAAATTCAGGGCCTGTTTTCCGGCTGGCTGAGATGCCAACTTTGAGAGACGCCCCGGCCTAATCCGTCTACACAATGGGGTGATTTCAAGGTTTGGACATCATGTATACATGTCCAGATAGTGCTGCAGCTCAAGATCCCGGACAGAAGAGTGTCCGAAGGCGAGTCAAATCGGCCCCAAAGTACCCAGTACGATCAGCATTCATCCGAGTTCCAGCCGAGTTGAAACTGAGTTGAGTCCGAGTTAGACCGAGTTTGACCGAGTTTAAAGCCCAAAATTCGTCCAGCCCAATGTCATATTAGGGCAAACTTACATCTAGGGTTTCGGAATATTCAAGAAGGTTTAAGGTGGCTTAATTATCAAGCAAAGGAGTAGCTTAAAGATAAAGCAAGGAAGATATGGGAATATTTCCTAAATAATCTTTTGGGATTATTTAGGGAACTTTGGGGCATTCTCAAACTCTATAAATAAGAGCTCTCCTCAGCCTTCTAAAGCATCCCAAAAAAGTAGAGAGCTCCTCTCTCTACAAAATTCTCTCTTCTCACTCACGGCCGAGCCCTAGTTCTCTCCACCGTCCGCCCTTGCTCCGCCCGTTCTGCCTCCGTGCGCCGCTGCTGCTCCGCCCTCATCAGCTAGCTCAGCCGTGCCTTGTTCCCTTGTTACTCGGTTCATAGTGAAGTTCTTGTTCCCTTTATTACTTGCATTGTTCTTCGTGAGTATGTGTAACTAAACCCTCTATTCGGGTTAGGGTTAAATAATTGTGACGATGTTTTGAGATTTTGTTCTTCACTATTATTATTGCATTCTATTTAGTTCTTGTGCAAATTATCAGTTTGAATTATTAGGTTAAGGGGAGATCCGAAAGGGTACAACTTAACCTAGTAATACTTACTATCTATTCACTACTTATTTGATACTGACCCGTTAGAATAAGTAGTTGCACTAAACCTAATATAACCAGACCAGGAGTATTAGGTTTGCTAGAATTAAACGGTTATAACCAGACCAGGAGTAACCCTAAGAAAGCAAGAATAAATATTTAGAAATCAAGGATAAACTTAGTCACAATTGAATAATACCCTAACCTGAATATTTCTCTCTGATTGATAAACCCTTAGCAATTTTCGTGTCCTATTATTGTTTCACTAACAATTACTCTCACTTAGTTTCTTGTCTTTCTCCATTACAGAATGAAGTAGTAACCATCTAGCTCCCTTGGGTTCGACCCTTGCTTACCGCTGTTCTAATCCACAGTTCGAAGTGAGGAAAATATAAATTGTTTTTGCACAGGTACGACGACAGCCTGTTCAAAATGGCGCCGTTGCCGGGGAGCTAAGCACGGTGAAACTTTTGTTCTTCTTTTATTTTTCGTTTATTTTTTCTTCTTTCTATTTCGAAATTTGTTACTCGGTGAATTCATATTCAACTGTTCGAGATTTTGTTTTCCATTCTATTCGATTTCCGTTTTCTAGCTCTCAGAGGGTTCTGTCACCAAGACTTACGAGTCTAAGGATTTTGGGTTTTAAGTGGGACCGCTGTGACCCCTCCACTCTCCTGGGGACCCTTTGTTGCTAGTCTGTTCTTGCTATTACGGTGTTTGCTAGACCGGTGCTTGCTATTTCTTGTAACATGTCTCACGCAGGAAGTAGCGTAGGTGGCAACAGTCACAATAATGATGAAGTCAACCAGAATGTTCAAGGAGTACAAAATCAGGGGCCTATGGTCCAGAATGGAGAAATCAGGGGGGCTATCCCTGAACAGTTTCAACAACAACAACCTCAGAACCAACAACAGAACCAACCCCAACCACAGTACCCACAGTACCCTCAGTACCCACCATATCAGCAATATCCACCACCACCATATCCACAGTACCCACAACCGCCATACCCTCAATATCCACAACCATATCCACCACTGCCATACCATCCACAACATCCATACCCACCACCTCAGAGACCCCCACGCCAGCCAGTAGTCAGAGACGATGTGGAAGACGAAGATGAAGGACCTACCATGGGCGAGCTCTCGGTTCCCAATTTCAGAGACCAAACGTGGCCTATCTATGAAGGACCAGACCTCGCAGCCATAACAGTCAGCACCTCAGTCATCCATCATCTACCTAAGTTCTCTGGAACCAAGGGAGAATCAGCCACATCTCACCTGACACGTTTTCACGGGATATGTTTGAACCTAAAGCCATACGGAGCCGAGGTGGATGACTTCAAACTGAAGGCATTTTACTTCTCACTTACAGACACTGCTACAGACTGGTTCTTATCCTTGCCCTCTAGTAGTATCTACACATGGGAGCAAATGCAGAGGAAATTCATTAGCAAATACTATCCAGCAGCCCGCGCAATGCAAGTCCGGAGACAGTTGCAAGAGCTCAAACAAGGCCCAAACGAGAACATGTACGAGTATGTGGAGAAATTCCTAGCCTTGGAGAAGAGCTGCTGCAATCTTGAGCTCCCAGAGAAATTAGTCGTTGAGTATATGCTGGATGGACTCCGCAGACTGGATAGGAAATTACTAGAGGCCTCAGCTGGAGGCAACCTCATGAACTTGACCCCAGCCAGAGTCCGACAAAAAATCATAGAAGTAGCAGAAAGTGAGCGGTTCCAGGATGAATCTACAAGGGAGGATGAATATGCCCGAACAAGGAACGTGTCAACGGTTGAGCCCTCTATCAGTGCTGTATTCGCCGAGCTCAAGGAGATGAGAGAGCTGATGAAGCATGTGGTCCGAAGGACGCCAGTCCAGGTCAAGCCATGTGAGTTTTGTACATCCACAGAACACAAGACAGACGAGTGCCCTACCTTACAGACTGACGTTCAGGCCGACGTAAATGCAGCGGGCAACTATCAGAATTTTGACAACCAACCAGGCCCAGTCAAGCAATATGGCGCAGCAGCACCCAATCAGGGAACCTGGAGGAACAACAACCAGCAACAGCAGACAGCACGTCAGAATGCACCTCAGCAGACCCAGCAGCCTTACCAGCATCCTCATCATCAGTTTCGGCAAAATACGCCTGGACAGTACCAACAGAATGCACCAAATCAGTACCAGCAGAGAGGACAGAACAGTAATCAGCCAGGTCTGAGCAATCAAGGCTCATCCAACAAGGCTCTCGAGGACATGATGAAAGATCTGGCATCAGCTGTGATTCAGGATCGGGCCACGACCGAAGGAGACATAGAAGATTTGAAGAAGCAAATGTCCCAGCTCACTACTACAGTCTCAGGTCTCTCAGCCAGTGTGCACGCAGGACGACTTCCCTCACAGACAGTTGAAAACCCGAGAGGAAACGTCAGCCTAGTTAAGGTGATAAATGTGGATACAGCATTCGAGGAGACCACCGAACCAACAAAGGAAGAACCGGCCTTTACAGCCAAGGACGCCGACATTCACGGTTTCTCTTATGCTATGCAGGTAGTTGCTCCAGAAAGCCAGATGACTGAGAAAGCTGAACCAGAGCTGAGAATGGTGGTCAGGCCTACACAGAATGACCAAATGACGATGCACTCACCCACTGCGAGCCAGGAGATGCCTTCAAGAAAGAGTAAGGACCCAGGGGCCTTCACGGTTACCTGTGGTATCGGTAAGACCCAAATACCTCACTGTTTAATAGATTTGGGTGCCGCTATCAATGTTATGCCTTACTCATTATATTGCTCGCTTGGTCTTGGACCATTGAAGCCGCCCATGCTGTCTATTGAATTAGGGGATAGGTCCTGTGTTCGCCCCACTGGTTTACTTGAAGACCTAACCCTTCGTGTAGGAGATCTTGCTGTGCCTGCAGATTTCTATGTCTTGCAGATGAAGGAATCCAGGAAAGGCGAACCACCAGGGCTCATTTTGGGACGTCCATTCCTCCACACCACCCAGACCCATATTGATATGGGCATAGGCTTATTGTCACTATCATTCGGTGGAAAGGAAGCTGACTTCTACGTCTATGAGGATGCGAACCGCCCATGCACAAGGAAACCGCCAGACATTGTGCACACATCAGAGTATGACACCCTAGTTCCAGACTCACCAGAGCACGCTATACAGACTACCAGGCCAGCAGCTATGGCCAAGGCATCCTCACCCTCTCGAGGCTATACGAAGAAGAAACGACTTGATCATTGGAGAACGGAGCCGAGTGAACAGCTGGATGAGCAGTATGGACGAACTGAAGGAGTTGCTGAGCAAAAGTATGACCTCACACGCCCATGGGATCCTAACTTGTGATCTCTACAGGAGGTACTGTCGAGCCAACGACGTTAAACAAAGGCGCTCGCAGGGAGGCAACCCTGCACGGTTTGCACGTTTTTTTTACATTTCAGTTTATTTATTTACTATGTTTATTTATGAGTCATTATTGTCACATTGTACTTGGGAAAGAAAATGATCTTCATGCAGAGACAGAGGCGAACGTATCAGAGATGTTAGCAACAGACTGTATCTAGCATGAGTAGTTCACACCTCGAATAAGTTGTGTTGAGAAACATGAGCGTTTAAAGATTCTGTCACAAAGACTTACGAGTCTAAGGAGGTTGGGTTTTAAGCGAGACCGCTGTGACTCCTCCAACCTCCTGGGAATCTTTTATTCGTCTTAATGTCATTGACGCAGACCTTTCATTGTGTGATGAACTCACGTTGCGATACAAGCTCCAATGGTGCTCTTCGAGGACTCATAGGAGAATAATCAGTTGTTTCTGATCGTCACGCACGCACGAGGGAAGTGCCTGTCCTTACTCTATTCTTATTTCCCTTTGTTTTATTGCATGCATTGTGTGTCTTGACTTGAGTCGTGCCGTGAGGACACGGCTCATTTCAAAAGTGTGGGGTGGGAGAGTCAGTATCGAGTCAGCACGCCCACCACACAGAGTCAGCACGTTTCGAGTCATTTTTAAAATTTTTTGTACATGATACTTCACTATTTCCTAGACTTGCAGTATTGGATAGTGATTAGGTGAAATAGATATAGCCGATTTTACATGCATGTCTTTGGTGAAAATTGATTTGTGCGACTAACATGTGATCTTAAAATTTTACGTGCCTTTGATAGTTGAGATAAACAGGGATGTGGAGTTGATAGCAATGCCCTAGAGAGACTTGACAGATCATTCAAAGGCCGAACTCAGGATATGTGGTTATGTGGAGTTCGTGGAGGCTAGCACTTCGAGGCAACATAGTATGAGTCTGCTCCGCCACTGCGGTACCTTTGCGGTTGGTCGGGACGGGAATACTTCACACCGTCCAAGCTCTAGTCCAAGTAGCCGAGAAAATAGGCAAGCGACCCTTGACTTGACCCGTGTCGAAAGGACGAGGATGAGTAAGAGCAGGAAGGTTTCTAATCCGAGTAACCGGGAAAATAGACGAGCGACCCTCGTCTTGACTCGCGTCAAAAGGAGAAGGAACCACGGTTCGAGCAAATCACAATCCGCACTACAAAGCAACAAATCCACAACCATCGTGATAGTCCACACGTCTCATGTGACAGCATCATTGAAAGTCTGAATCAGATGACACTATAGCTGATCGAAATCTCTCAACACTTTGAAGCTCGAATCAATCACGTGCAAGAAAAAGCGGCAAAGCATAACCATATAGCAGCGAGTTCGAGTCCGAGAATGAGGGTTCATGGGTCTAAAAAGGGCTATCTCCCGATACATCCGAATTGGTTTGCATCTCGACTCAAAGGTAACACGTATCATTAACCCCATGGTTTTCGCACGATGATATTAGTAGCAAGCATGCATAACTGGCGAGATCTATAGTAGCTTAATTCATGTCCATGTAGCTCGTCTAGGATGACCGAAGCATTGTGATGTTTACATTAGTCGTTCCTCTTATGACCTAGTTCTTGTTCGGGACGAACAAGTTTAAGTGTGGGGTGGTTTGATGAGCCGTATTTATACTACTCATCGAGTCATTAAATCCCACCATTTCATTCACTTTATTATGCGAACAGTTAATTTTTAGTGTTGTTTCGTATTTCAGGTGATTTGGAAGCTCTAGGAGGAATTGCGCTTAAAGATGGCATTTTAGGCCATAAATGCATCACAAGATGATTTTGGAGTCAAGCGGAGTCAAGGAACTTCATTCGGGAGCAAAAGGGCGCAAATCGGACGCTCCGGCAGATTTTTGGGCCCGGTGCACCATGACTGAGACCCCTACTTTGGAAGCCTCCCCGGCCTAAACCGTCCACGCATGGGGGTGATTTCAAGGTCCAAGAATCAAGTATGCATGTCCACCTAGTGCCCCAGGTCAAGAGCCCGGCCAAAATCTTGTCCGAGGCCGGAGTAAATAATCGCCGAAGTCACTAGTCCAATCAGCGCAGATTTCAGGACTTAGCCAAATTCAGGGCCTGTTTTCCGGCTGGCTGAGATGCCAACTTTGAGAGCCGCCCCGGCCTAATCCGTCTACACAATGGGGTGATTTCAAGGTTCGGACATCATGTATACATGTCCAGATAGTGCTGCAGCTCAAGATCCCGGACAGAAGAGTGTCCGAAGGCGAGTCAAATCGGCCCCAAAGTACCCAGTACGATCAGCATTCATCCGAGTTCCAGCCGAGTTGAAACTGAGTTGAGTCCGAGTTAGACCGAGTTTGACCGAGTTTAAAGCCCAAAATTCGTCCAGCCCAATGTCATATTAGGGCAAACTTACATCTAGGGTTTCGGAATATTCAAGAAGGTTTAAGGTGGCTTAATTATCAAGCAAAGGAGTAGCTTAAAGATAAAGCAAGGAAGATATGGGAATATTTCCTAAATAATCTTTTGGGATTATTTAGGGAACTTTGGGGCATTCTCAAACTCTATAAATAAGAGCTCTCCTCAGCCTTCTAAAGCATCCCAAAAAAGTAGAGAGCTCCTCTCTCTACAAAATTCTCTCTTCTCACTCACGGCCGAGCCCTAGTTCTCTCCACCGTCCGCCCTTGCTCCGCCCGTTCTGCCTCCGTGCGCCGCTGCTGCTCCGCCCTCATCAGCTAGCTCAGCCGTGCCTTGTTCCCTTATTACTCGGTTCATAGTGAAGTTCTTGTTCCCTTTATTACTTGCATTGTTCTTCGTGAGTATGTGTAACTAAACCCTCTATTCGGGTTAGGGTTAAATAATTGTGACGATGTTTTGAGATTTTGTTCTTCACTATTATTATTGCATTCTATTTAGTTCTTGTGCAAATTATCAGTTTGAATTATTAGGTTAAGGGGAGATCCGAAAGGGTACAACTTAACCTAGTAATACTTACTATCTATTCACTACTTATTTGATACTGACCCGTTAGAATAAGTAGTTGCACTAAACCTAATATAACCAGACCAGGAGTATTAGGTTTGCTAGAATTAAACGGTTATAACCAGACCAGGAGTAACCCTAAGAAAACAAGAATAAATATTTAGAAATCAAGGATAAACTTAGTCACAATTGAATAATACCCTAACCTGAATATTTCTCTCTGATTGATAAACCCTTAGCAATTTTCGTGTCCTATTATTGTTTCACAAACAATTACTCTCACTTAGTTTCTTGTCTTTCTCCATTACAGAACGAAGTAGTAACCATCTAGCTCCCTTGGGTTCGACCCTTGCTTACCGCTGTTCTAATCCACAGTTCGAAGTGAGGAAAATATAAATTGTTTTTGCACAGGTACGACGACAGCCTGTTCAGTCACTAAATAGTCCTATACAAAAATCAAACCAGTATCTTCCCTACACGAATCACTAACAGACATCAGCAAATTAATCAACTAGCAATTCGAAATCAAACCTTTACAAGATGCAAGTATGAAGAACGCTTCATATTATGATTGCCTATTCATCAAAATATTGTACAAGTGAGTCAAGGAAAATTTCAGTCTAGAACAAAAAAAAAGCAGAAAATAAAGAAAAACTAAGTATTGTACAATCACCTTCTGCTCGCTTCAAAGTGTTCTCTGGTTTGGAAAATGTTGACACGTTGAGCGAACCAGTTCAGTACTAGACGAGATAGAATAGAGCATCATAATCAGTTACATTACGGCAGATAGTAAATAACCATGCACGTTTACTCATCGCCATCAAATTCTGAATGCACATTCCTATCCTGATATGATTCCCACTTCTAGAAAATAAAAACTAAAACTATTTCATGTGGAATTTCTTGTGCACCTGCACTTTAGTCACTAAATAGTCCTATACAAAAATCAAACCAGTATCTTCCCTACACGAATCACTAACAGACATCAGCAAATTAATCAACCAGCAACTCAAAATCAAACCTTTACAAGCTGCAAGTATGAAGAACGCTTCATATTAAGATTGCCTATTTATCAAAATATTGTACAAGTGAGTCAAGGAAAATTTCAGTCTAGAACAAAAAAAAGCAGAAAATAAAGAAAAACTAAGTATTGTACAATCACCTTCTGCTCGCTCCAAAGTGTTCTCTGGTTTGGAAAATGTTGACACGTTGAGCGAACCAGTTCAGTACTAGACGAGATAGAATAGAGCATCATAATCAGTTACATTACGGCAGATAGTAAATAACCATGCACGTTTACTTATCGCCATCAAATTCTGAATGCACATTCCTATCCTGATATGATTCCCACTTCTAGAAAATAAAAACTAAAACAATTTCATGTGGAATTTCTTGTGCACCTGCACTTTAGTCACTAAATAGTCCTATACAAAAATCAAACCAGTATCTTCCCTACACGAATCACTAACAGACATCAGCAAATTAATCAACTAGCAATTCAAAATCAAACCTTTACAAGCTGCAAGTATGAAGCACGCTTCATATTAAGATAGCCTATTTATCAAAATATTGTACAAGTGAGTCAAGGAAAATTTCAGTCTAGAACAAAAAAAAGGCAGAAAATAAAGAAAAACTAAGTATTGTACAATCACCTTCTGCTCGCTTCAAAGTGTTCTCTGGTTTGGAAAATGTTGACACGTTGAGCAAACTAGTTCAGTACTGGACGAGATATAATAGAGCGTCATAATCAGTTACATTACGACAGATAGTAAATAACCATGCACGTTTACTCATCGCCATCAAATTCTGAATGCACATTCCTATCCTGATATGATTCCCACTTCTAGAAAATAAAAACTAAAACTATTTCATGTGGAATTGCTTGTGCACCTGCACTTTAGTCACTAAATATTGCTATATAAAAACCAAACCAGTATCTTCCCTACCTGAATCACTGACAGACATCAGCAAATTAATCAACCAGCAATTCAAAATCAAACCTTTACATGCTGCAAGTATGAAGAACGCTTCATATTAAGATTGCCTATTTATCAAAATATTGTACAAGTGAGTCAAGGAAAATTTCAGTCTAGAACAAAAAAAGGCAGAAAATAAAGAGAAACTAAGTATTGTACAATCACCTTCTGCTCGCTTCAAAGTGTTCTCTGGTTTTGAAAATGTTGACACGTTGAGCAAACCAGTTCAGTACTGGACGAGATAGAATAGAGCATCATAACCAGTTACATTTCGGCAGATAGTAAATAACCATGCATGTTTACTCATCGCCATCAAATTCTGAATGCACATGCCTATCCTGATATGATTCCCACCTCTAGAAAATAAAAACTAAAACTATTTCATGTGGAATTTCTTGTGACCTGCACTTTAGTCACTAAATAGTCTTATACAAAAATCAAACCAGTATCTTCCCTACACGAATCACTAACAGACATCAGAAAATTAATCAACTAGCAATTCAAAATCAAACCTTTACAAGCTGCAAGTATGAAGAACGCTTCATATTAAGATTGCCTATTTATCAAAATATTGTACAAGTGAGTCAAGGAAAATTTCAGTCTAGAACAAAAAAAAGGCAAAAAATAAAGAAATACTAAGTATTGTACAATCACCTTCTGCTCGCTTCAAAGTGTTCTCTGGTTTGGAAAATGTAGACACGTTGAGCAAACCAGTTCAGTACTGGACGAGATAGAATAGAGCATCATACTCAGTTACATTACGGCAGATAGTAAATAACCATGCAAGTTTACTCATCGCCATCAAATTCTGAATGCACATTCCTATCCTGATATGATTCCCACTTCTAGAAAATAAAAACTAAAACTATTTCATGTGGAATTTCTAGTGCACCTGCACTTTAGTCACTAAATATTGCTATATAAAAATCAAACCAGTATCTTCCCTACACGAATCACTAACAGACATCAGCAAATTAATCAACCAGCAATTCAAAATCAAACCTTTACATGCTGCAAGTATGAAGAACGCTTCATATTAAGATTGCCTATTTATCAAAATATTGTACAAGTGAGTCAAGGAAAATTTCAGTCTAGAACCAAAAAAAGGCAGAAAATAAAGAGAAACTAAGTATTGTACAATCACCTTCTGCTCGCGTCAAAGTGTTCTCTGGTTTGGAAAATGTTGACACGTTGAGCAAACCAGTTCAGTACTGGACGAGATAGAATAGAGCATCATAATCAGTTACATTACGGCAGATAGTAAATAACCATGCACGTTTACTCATCTCCATCAAATTCTGAATGCACATTCCTATCCTGATATGATTCCCACTTCTAGAAAATAAAAACTAAAACAATTTCATGTGGAATTTCTTGTGCACCTGCACTTTAGTCACTAAATAGTCCTATACAAAAATCAAACCAGTATCTTCCCTACACGAATCACTAACAGACATCAGCAAATTAATCAACCAGCAATTCAAAATCAAACCTTTACAAGCTGCAAGTACGAAGAACGCTTCATATTAAGATTGCCTATTTATCAAAATATTGTATAAGTGAGTCAAGGAAAATTTCAATGTAGAACAATAAAAAAGGTAGAAAATAAAGAAAAACTAGGTATTGTGCAATCACCTTCTGCTCGCTTCAAAGTGTTCTCTGGTTTGGAAAATGTTGACACGTTGAGGAAACCAGTTCAGTATTGGACGAGATAGAATAGAGCATCATAATCAGTTACCTTACGGTAGATAGTAAATAACCATGCACGTTTACTCATCGCCATCAAATTCTGAATGCACATTCCTATCATGATATGATTCCCACTTCTAGAAAATAAAAACTAAAACTATTTCATGTGGAATTTCTTGTGCACCTGCACTTTAGTCACTAAATAGTCCTATACAAAAATCAAACCAGTATCTTCCCTACACGAATCACTAACAGACATCAGCAAATTAATCAACTAGCAATTCAAAATCAAACCTTTACAAGATGCAAGTATGAAGAACGCTTCATATTATGATTGCCTATTCATCAAAATATTGTACAAGTGAGTCAAGGAAAATTTCAGTCTAGAACAAAAAAAAGCAGAAAATAAAGAAAAACTAAGTATTGTACAATCACCTTCTGCTCGCTTCAAAGTGTTCTCTGGTTTGGAAAATGTTGACACGTTGAGCGAACCAGTTCAGTACTAGACGAGATAGAATAGAGCATCATAATCAGTTACATTACGGCAGATAGTAAATAACCATGCACGTTTACTCATCGCCATCAAATTCTGAATGCACATTCCTATCCTGATATGATTCCCACTTCTAGAAAATAAAAACTAAAACTATTTCATGTGGAATTTCTTGTGCACCTGCACTTTAGTCACTAAATAGTCCTATACAAAAATCAAACCAGTATCTTCCATACACGAATCACTAACAGACATCAGCAAATTAATCAACCAGCAACTCAAAATCAAACCTTTACAAGCTGCAAGTATGAAGAACGCTTCATATTAATATTGCCTATTTATCAAAATATTGTACAAGTGAGTCAAGGAAAATTTCAGTATAGAACAAAAAAAAAGCAGAAAATAAAGAAAAACTAAGTATTGTACAATCACCTTCTGCTCGCTCCAAAGTGTTCTCTGGTTTGGAAAATGTTGACACGTTGAGCGAACCAGTTCAGTACTAGACGAGATAGAATAGAGCATCATAATCAGTTACGTTACGGCAGATAGTAAATAACCATGCACGTTTACTCATCGCCATCAAATTCTGAATGCACATTCCTATCCTGATATGATTCCCACTTCTAGAAAATAAAAACTAAAACAATTTCATGTGGAATTTCTTGTGCACCTGCACTTTAGTCACTAAATAGTCCTATACAAAAATCAAACCAGTATCTTCCCTACACGAATCACTAACAGACATCAGCAAATTAATCAACCAGCAATTCAAAATCAAACCTTTACAAGCAGCAAGTACGAAGAACGCTTCATATTAAGATTGCCTATTTATCAAAATATTGTATAAGTGAGTCAAGGAAAATTTCAATGTAGAACAATAAAAAAGGTAGAAAATAAAGAAAAACTAGGTATTGTGCAATCACCTTCTGCTCGCTTCAAAGTGTTCTCTGGCTTGGAAAATGTTGACACGTTGAGGAAACCAGTTCAGTATTGGACGAGATAGAATAGAGCATCATAATCAGTTACCTTACGGTAGATAGTAAATAACCATGCACGTTTACTCATCGCCATCAAATTCTGAATGCACATTCCTATCCTGATATGATTCGCACTTCTAGAAAATAAAAACTAAAACTATTTCATGTGGAATTTCTTGTGCACCTGCACTTTAGTCACTAAATAGTCCTATACAAAAATCAAACCAGTATCTTCCCTACACGAATCACTAACAGACATCAGCAAATTAATCAACAAGCAATTCAAAATCAAACCTTTACAAGATGCAAGTATGAAGAACGCTTCATATTATGATTGCCTATTCATCAAACTATTGTACAAGTGAGTCAAGGAAAATTTCAGTCTAGAACAAAAAAAAAGCAGAAAATAAAGAAAAACTAAGTATTGTACAATCACCTTCTGCTCGCTTCAAAGTGTTCTCTGGTTTGGAAAATGTTGACACGTTGAGCGAACCAGTTCAGTACTAGACGAGATAGAATAGAGCATCATAATCAGTTACATTACGGCAGATAGTAAATAACCATGCACGTTTACTCATCGCCATCAAATTCTGAATGCACATTCCTATCCTGATATGATTCACACTTCTAGAAAATAAAAACTAAAACTATTTCATGTGGAATTTCTTGTGCACCTGCACTTTAGTCACTAAATAGTCCTATACAAAAATCAAACCAGTATCTTCCCTACACGAATCACTAACAGACATCAGCAAATTAATCAACCAGCAACTCAAAATCAAACCTTTACAAGCTGCAAGTATGAAGAACGCTTCATATTAAGATTGCCTATTTATCAAAATATTGTACAAGTGAGTCAAGGAAAATTTCAGTCTAGAACAAAAAAAAAGCAGAAAATAAAGAAAAACTAAGTATTGTACAATCACCTTCTGCTCGCTCCAAAGTGTTCTCTGGTTTGGAAAATGTTGACACGTTGAGCGAACCAGTTCAGTACTAGACGAGATAGAATAGAGCATCATAATCAGTTACATTACGGCAGATAGTAAATAACCATGCACGTTTACTCATCGCCATCAAATTCTGAATGCACATTCCTATCCTGATATGATTCCCACTTCTAGAAAATAAAAACTAAAACTATTTCATGTGGAATTTCTTGTGCACCTGCACTTTAGTCACTAAATAGTCCTATACAAAAATCAAACCAGTATCTTCCCTACACGAATCAATAACAGACATCAGCAAATTAATCAACCAGCAACTCAAAATCAAACCTTTACAAGCTGCAAGTACGAAGAACGCTTCATATTAAGATTGCCTATTTATCAAAATATTGTATAAGTGAGTCAAGGAAAATTTCAGTCTAGAACAATAAAAAAAGGCAGAAAATAAAGAAAAACTAAGTATTGTACAATCACCTTCTGCTCGCCTCAAAGTGTTCTCTGGTTTTGAAAATGTTGACACGTTGAGGAAACCAGTTCAGTATTGGACGAGATAGAATAGAGCATCATAATCAGTTACATTACGGCAGATAGTAAATAACCATGCACGTTTACTCATCGCCATCAAATTCTGAATGCACATTCCTATCCTGATATGATTCCCACTTCTAGAAAATAAAAACTAAAACTATTTCATGTGGAATTTCTTGTGCACCTGCACTTTAGTCACTAAATAGTCCTATACAAAAATCAAACCAGTATCTTCCCTACACGAATCACTAACAGACATCAGCAAATTAATCAACTAGCAATTCAAAATCAAACCTTTACAAGCTGCAAGTATGAAGAACGCTTCATATTAAGATTGCCTATTTATCAAAATATTGTACAAGTGAGTCAAGGAAAATTTCAGTCTAGAACAAAAAAAAAGCAGAAAATAAAGAAAAACTAAGTATTGTACAATCACCTTCTGCTCGCTCCAAAGTGTTCTCTGGTTTGGAAAATGTTGACACGTTGAGCGAACCAGTTCAGTACTAGATGAGATAGAATAGAGCATCATAATCAGTTACATTACGGCAGATAGTAAATAACCATGCACGTTTACTCATCGCCATCAAATTCTGAATGCACATTCCTATCCTGATATGATTCCCACTTCTAGAAAATAAAAACTAAAACTATTTCATGTGGAATTTCTTGTGCACCTGCACTTTAGTCACTAAATAGTCCTATACAAAAATCAAACCAGTATCTTCCCTACACGAATCAATAACAGACATCAGCAAATTAATCAACCAGCAACTCAAAATCAAACCTTTACAAGCTGCAAGTACGAAGAACGCTTCATATTAAGATTGCCTATTTATCAAAATATTGTATAAGTGAGTCAAGGAAAATTTCAGTCTAGAACAATAAAAAAGGCAGAAAATAAAGAAAAACTAAGTATTGTACAATCACCTTCTGCTCGCTTCAAAGTGTTCTCTGGTTTGGAAAATGTTGACACGTTGAGGAAACCAGTTCAGTATTGGACGAGATAGAATAGAGCATCATAATTAGTTATATTACGGCAGATAGTAAATAACCATGCACGTTTACTCATCGCCATCAAATTCTGAATGCACATTCCTATCCTGATATGATTCCCACTTCTAGAAAATAAAAAATAAAACTATTTCATGTGGAATTTCTTGTGCACCTGCACTTTAGTCACTAAATAGTCCTGTACAAAAATCAAACCAGTATCTTCCCTACATGAATCACTAACAGACATCAGCAAATTAATCAACTAGCAATTCAAAATCAAACCTTTACAAGCTGCAAGTATGAAGAACGCTTCATGTTAAGATTGCCTATTTATCAAAATATTGTACAAGTGAGTCAAGGAAAATTTCAATCAAGAACAAAAAAAAGGCAGAAAATAAAGAAAAACTAAGTATTGTACAATCACCTTCTGCTCGCTTCAAAGTGTTCTCTGGTTTGGAAAATGTTGACACGTTGAGGAAACCAGTTCAGTATTGGACGAGATAGAATAGAGCATCATAATCAGTTACATTACGGCAGATAGTAAATAACCATGCACGTTTACTCATCGCCATCAAATTCTGAATGCACATTCCTATCCTGATATGATTCCCACTTCTAGAAAATAAAAACTAAAACTATTTCATGTGGAATTTCTTGTGCACCTGCACTTTAGTCACTAAATAATCCTATACAAAAATCAAACCAGTATTTTCCCTACACGAATCACTAACAGACATCAGCAAATTAATCAACTAACAATTCAAAATCAAACCTTTACAAGCTGCAAATATGAAGAACGCTTCATATTAAGATTGCCTATTTATCAAAATATTGTACAAGTGAGTCAAGGAAAATTTCAGTCTAGAACAAAAAAAAACGCAGAAAATAAAGAAAAACTAAGTATTGTACAATCACCTTCTGCTCGCTTCAAAGTGTTCTCTGGTTTGGAAAATGTTGACACGTTGAGCAAACCAGTTCAGTACTGGACGAGATAGAATAGAGCATCATAATCAGTTACATTACGGCAGATAGTAAATAACCATGCACGTTTACTCATCGCCATCAAATTCTGAATGCACATTCCTTTCCTGATATGATTCCCACTTCTAGAAAATAAAAACTAAAACTATTTCATGTGGAATTTTTTGTGCACCTGCACTTTAGTCACTAAATATTGCTATATAAAAATCAAACCAGTATCTTCCCTACACGAATCACTAACAGACATCAGCAAATTAATCAACCAGCAATTCAAAATGAAACCTTTACATGCTGCAAGTATGAAGAACGCTTCATATTAAGATTGCCTATTTATCAAAATATTGTACAAGTGAGTCAAGGAAAATTTCAGTCTAGAACCAAAAAAAGGCAGAAAATAAAGAGAAACTAAGTATTGTACAATCACCTTCTGCTCGCGTCAAAGTGTTCTCTGGTTTGGAAAATGTTGACACGTTGAGCAAACCAGTTCAGTACTGGACGAGATAGAATAGAGCATCATAATCAGTTACATTACGGCAGATAGTAAATAACCATTCACGTTTACTGACAGAACCGCTTGTCGTCAAAGCGATTGTGCAAATAAATTTATAATAGTCCGCTACTCGCAACTATACTACTGGGTAGTACTTGGTAAGTAGGGGTCAAACCCAAGGGAACTAGGGGAATAATTGTTCTTCGGGGGGATTACGTAGCGTGGGAGCATGTTTAAGGTCGGTTGGTTGGTTTTAAAGCTACCAGCTATTTTGATTGATTGGTTGGTTGATTTTAACACTGGAAAGTAAATTACTATTTTAATGATTAAGAGAAATGTTCGGTTTCAGGGGACTTGTATTATATCCTGTTTATCATTGACCTTTAGTGACTCTCCTAAGTATTCAAACGGTGTATCAAGGCCATTCCAAGCACTCGATTTGCGTACACTGTCTAGCCTATTCCAAGGACGTAGAACACTTATTCTATTTAGACTAATACTCCATTCCCGGTTATATTAGCCTAAGTGCATCCATTTGATCAATCATTCCCGATCAACCAAATGGTGTTTAGGATGAGTCAAACTTCTCAGATAAGCTTTGCCATTCCAAGCATCCACTTATCCGTACAAGTTTACGAACCCCCATGGTGAGCTTTGCCATTCCAAGCGTCCCCTCAACCATGGACGTTCTGACTTAATATATGGCACATAGAATAAGTTTTGAATACTTAGACTAGATACTAAGTTAATAGTCTTAAAACATTTTATAATACAAGTGCGCCCCTTAGACCGAACTACTAGTTTAGCTACTATTCATCGCGCTAAACATTATACTAAGGAAATTAAAGACAACAGTTAAATAAATTAATACTAAGAGAAACTTACAACCGTTGAAGCGCCAAGGGAGCTTTCCTTTATTTCCAAAGCAAAATTACAACATTACAAATATTACAACTTCTAGAGAGAGAAGTGAATTTGAGTTGAGGTGTGTGAAATGAGGAGGAGCTCCTCCTTTTATAGCCAAAATGGGAGGAGATGGGTGGTGGAGATGGTGGACATGTGCATTTGATCCAAGGGAGGAGAAGGGAGGAGGAGGAGGAGGTGACAAGTGGCGGAATAGTGAAGCCGCCGGTCCCTCCTCCCATAGACGCCGGTTGCCGGTGGTCCAAGGGGGAGGAGCTCCTCCCTTGGCCACCTCCTTGAGTGGTGGCCGGTCATCCTTGCCCAATGTGTGAGTTTGTACAGTTTTGTGCAGTCTTTTCACAAAACTGTCAATGTGTTCCTTCCCCGGTCTGTCTTGACTCCACTCCTGATTCTTCTGATTAATTTATTCTGGTCAATTCAACGTCAGGATCCTTGATATTTCTTCAGTCGGCATATGATCTTGACCTTGGATTGACTCTTGTTATCTTTTCAGCTTAAAATCCTCTACTTAGCGTGTTTTCACTTCAGTCTCTAAAATGCTCTGTGAAAATATATCGGGACTAACACGTAGACGTTAGATAGACAAATAGTCTAATTAAGGGGGTTTTACTGTGTTTCTGACTCGTATATCTTTGGTACATCAGATTACCCCCCACTTTTAGTTGTTCGTCCCGAACAATGCTATTAAAGGGCGTAAGTTCTAATTTTGGCTTTGGAATATGAAAATTAGACTGTGGTACTCGATCTATCCTAATTCATGCATTGCTTACTTATTACCAAATTAAACTGCGTAAATAAATAGAAGGAACTTAATACTTGTACCTCCGTGCTGAGATGCAAATTATATTGGATGTCTCGGGAGATAGCCCTTTTTAGGTTCCTGGACTGCAACCTCGGGATCATCTCTTACTATATGGTTTTCTTGTAGCTTTCTCTAGCACATGATTCGATTCGGGTTTCAGTGAGTTGAGCCTTTTTGATTTTCTTCTTTGGCGAGGGACTGATTTTTTGTTATAGTGAATCGGCCTTTGGCCTTTTGATTTGACTTTTTTTTTGAGTGCTTCACTTTTGCTTGGTTAAAACCTTCACAATTTTGGGCCTTTGGCCTCTTTTGATTTGCTTCATTGAGCTTTTCGTCTTTTTGTGATTGCTAGTCCATTTTCTCGAGCCTTTTTTGGGAGGTCCAATCATCGCCCGCAAGCCTATGGAAATACCTCCCCGCTCCTCTCGTCTTTGTCGTTTTGCGCGGGTCAAGATGAGGGTCGCCCATCTATTTTCTCGGCTATTTTGACTAGAGAGAGGACGGTCTGATTCCCGTCCTCGCCTTTGCATAGATGCTTCATGGCGGAGTTGACTTCAATTATTCACTGAAAACCCGAAGTGCAGCCTCCACTGACTTTGAAAACCATATAGTTTGATCTGATCCTTTGATTGCTTTCCAAGCCTTTCTAGGGCAGTTTATATCAACTCCACATCCCTAGTTATCTCAGCACAAAGGACAAATGGAAAGTTACATTCTAAGTTTTTAAACAGTTGAATTTTCACAAGGTTAATGCATGAATTATGATTTATCTTTTTCACATTATTAAGTTCATATTTTCAAAAAGGTACTTATTAAAAAAGAAAAAACAGCTGCATGTTATTTATGTACACAGGTGGTTCTCACCCCCCCCACTTTTGAACGAAGGCGTGCCTTAGTTCAAAAGTCATGCAAGCTTAAAACTAAATACTGAATTTAAATGACAGAAATTAAAGTGCGGAAAAGTAAGATAGTGTCGGGTTACCTCCCGACCAGTGCACTTGTTTAACGTCGTTGGCTCGACGATACCTCGTTTGTGGTTCATTGGTTTGGGTCCCATGGGTGGCTGAGGTCGAACTTCTTGATTCCACCGACTTTAATTCTTGCGGTGAGTCTTCCTGATTTTTTAGCAGATGACGGGTTTGGGTCCAGTTCTGATGGTATCTCCTTCCAATGTCTCTGAGAAGGCGAGGGACCTTTCACTATCAGCTTCTTGAACTGGGTGTTTTCCTGTTTAGGGCTGCCTTGTCCAGTCATGGCGAAAGTGTGCTCCATGTAGGAGTCATTCTGCTCGGGCCCTTTTCCCATTCTCCTTTGAGCTTCTTCTTGGATCGCATAGTTTGCGATGACTTGCTCATTAATTAAGGGGAAAAGTCGGGAAGGCCTCATGAGGCTCGGTTCTGCCTCGTAATGTTGGTTCGTGAAGAACTGATCGTAGATAGTCTCAGCTGCCTGGGTAATGATAGTCGGGTATGGAATAGGCAGTTCGTTGGTGGTATTCTGGACTTCTACTTCGTTGCTTCCGGTGCTTTCCATGTCTGATTCCTCGGATGGTTCGGGAGTCTCTTCTGACGGCTCGGTGGTTTCTTCTTTGTCAGCCTCAGGGTCAGCTTCTTCTGTCTGCATTTCCTCGTCAGTGTGAGGAACTCGTCTTGTGGCAGCGGCTAGGCCAGTTATCAGGTACCACATGTCTGCAATGGTGAGGTTTGCGGCAGACCTTCTCATAGCTTCGTTGACTCTTCCCAGCTCTTCGGACCTCATCCCACGAAGAAATTTTTAGAGAAGAATTTTCTTCGTAAATCCATGGTGCGGGCAGCTTGAGACGATGGCATCGAATTTTATGTAGTATTCGTCCAAAGTCTCATCCCGGGATTGTTGAAGGTTCAGGATCTTCTCGCGGGTTTCTTGGCGTAAGGAAGGTGGGGAGAATTCTTTCAGGAACGGAACGCAGAGGTCTACGAAACGTTCTGCACTGCAAGCGGTGGATGTGTAGTACCATATCGTAGCGAAGTCGGTTAGAGAGAATTTAAAGCATTTTAGCTTAAATTCCTCTAACACTTTGTTTTCAGGTTTGATGTTATGGCAGACTTGGTGGAAGTTTCGGTAGTGCTGTACAGGGTCTTCTCCCTCCGTTCCTCCGAACAGGGGCAGAAATCGCGTTGTCCATGCATGCGTGACAGGTAATGACATAGAGAGATGAACAGAAAAGAAAAAGGGGAGGGAAGAACAGTTATCCGATGACTAGTTCCCCGGCAACGGCGCCAATTTGACAGAACCGCTTGTCGTCAAAGCGATTGTGCAAATAAATTTATAATAGTCCGCTACTCGCAACTATACTACTGGGTAGTACTTGGTAAGTAGGGGTCGAACCCAAGGGAACTAGGGGAATAATTGTTCTTCGGGGGGATTACGCAGCGTGGGAGCGTGTTTAAGGTCGGTTGGTTGGTTTTAAAGCTACCAGCTATTTTGATTGATTGATTGGTTGGTTGGTTGATTTTAACACTAGAAAGTAAATTACTATTTTAATGATTAAGAGAAATGTTCGGTTTCAGGGGACTTGTATTATATCCTGTTTATCATTGACCTTTAGTGACTCTCCTAAGTATTCAAACGGTGTATCAAGGCCATTCCAAGCACTCGATTTGCGTACACTGTCTAGCCTATTCCAAGGACGTAGAACACTTATTCTATTTAGACTAATACTCCATTCCCGGTTATATTAGCCTATGTGCATCCATTTGATCAATCATTCCCGATCACCAAATGGTGTTTAGGATGAGTCAAACTTCTCAGATAAGCTTTGCCATTCCAAGCATCCACTTATCCGTACAAGTTTACGAACCCCCATGGTGAGCTTTGCCATTCCAAGCGTCCCCTCAACCATGGACGTTCTGACTTAATATATGGCACATAGAATAAGTTTTGAATACTTAGACTAGATACTAAGTTAAATAGTCTTAAAACATTTTATAATACAAGTGCGCCCCTTAGACCGAACTACTAGTTTAGCTACTATTCATCGCGCTAAACATTATACTAAGGAAATTAAAGACAACAGTTAAATAAATTAATACTAAGAGAAACTTACAACCGTTGAAGCGCCAAGGGAGCTTTCCTTTATTTCCAAAGCAAAATTACAACATTACAAATATTACAACTTCTAGAGAGAGAAGTGAATTTGAGTTGAGGTGTTTGAAATGAGGAGGAGGAGCTCCTCCTTTTATAGCCAAAATGGGAGGAGATGGGTGGTGGAGATGGTGGACATGTGCATTTGATCCAAGGGAGGAGAAGGGAGGAGGAGGAGGAGGTGACAAGTGGCGGAATAGTGAAGCCGCCGGTCCCTCCTCCCATAGCCGCCGGTTGCCGGTGGTCCAAGGGGGAGGAGCTCCTCCCTTGGCCACCTCCTTGAGTGGTGGCCGGTCATCCTTGCCCAATGTGTGAGTTTGTACAGTTTTGTGCAGTCTTTTCACAAAACTGTCAATGTGTTCCTTCCCCGGTCTGTCTTGACTCCACTCCTGATTCTTCTGATTAATTTATTCTGGTCAATTCAACGTCAGGATCCTTGATATTTCTTCAGTCGGCATATGATCTTGACCTTGGATTGACTCTTGTTATCTTTTCAGCTTAAAATCCTCTCCTTAGCGTGTTTTCACTTCAGTCTCTAAAATGCCCTGTGAAAATATATCGGGACTAACACGTAGACGTTAGATAGACAAACAGTCTAATTAAGGGGGTTTTACTGTGTTTCTGACTCGTATAACTTTGGTCCATCATTTACTCATCGCCATCAAATTCTGAATGCACATTCCTATCCTGATATTATTCCCACTTCTAGAAAATAAAAACTAAAACTATTTCATGTGGAATTTCTTGTGCACCTGCACTTTAGTCACTAAATAGTCCTATACAAAAATCAAACCAGTATCTTCCCTACACGAATCACTAACAGACATCAGCAAATTAATCAACCAGCAATTAAAAATCAAACCTTTACAAGCTGCAAGTACGAAGAACGCTTCATATTAAGATTGCCTATTTATCAAAATATTGTATAAGTGAGTCAAGGAAAATTTCAATCTAGAACAATAAAAAAGGCAGAAAATAAAGAAAAACTAAGTATTGTGCAATCACCTTCTGCTCGCTTCAAAGTGTTCTCTGGTTTGGAAAATGTTGACCACGTTGAGGAAACCAGTTCAGTATTGGACGAGATAGAATAGAGCATCATAATCAGTTACCTTACGGTAGATAGTAAATAACCATGCACATTTACTCATCGCCATCAAATTCTGAATGCACATTCCTATCCTGATATGATTCCCACTTCCAGAAAATAAAAACTAAAATTATTTCATGTGGAATTTCTTGTGCACCTGCACTTTAGTCATTAAATAGTCCTATACAAAAATCAAACCAGTATCTTCCCTACACGAATCACTAACAGACATCAGCAAATTAATCAACTAGCAATTCAAAATCAAACCTTTACAAGCTGCAAGTATGAAGCACGCTTCATATTAAGATTGCCTATTTATCAAAATATTGTACAAGTGAGTCAAGGAAAATTTCAGTCTAGAACAAAAAAAAAGCAGAAAATAAAGAAAAACTAAGTATTGTACAATCACCTTCTGCTCGCTTCAAAGTGTTCTCTGGTTTGGAAAATGTTGACACGTTGAGGAAACCAGTTCAGTATTGGACGAGATAGAATAGAGCATCATAATCAGTTACATTACGGCAGATAGTAAATAACCATGCACGTTTACTCATCGCCATTAAATTCTGAATGCACATTCCTATCCTGATATGATTCCCACTTCTAGAAAATAAAAACTAAAACTATTTCATGTGGAATTTCTTGTGCAACTACACTTTAGTCACTAAATAGTCCTGTACAAAAATCAAACCAGTATCTTCCCTACACGAATCACTAACATACATCAGCAAATTAATCAACTAGCAATTCAAAATCAAACCTTTACAAGCTGCAAGTATGAAGAACGCTTCATGTTAAGATTGCCTATTTATCAAAATATTGTACAAGTGAGTCAAGGAAAATTTCAAACTAGAACAAAAAAAAAGGCAGAAAATAAAGAAAAACTAAGTATTGTACAATCACCTTCTGCTCGCTTCAAAGTGTTGTCTGGTTTGGAAAATGTTGACACGTTGAGCAAACCAGTTCAGTACTGGACGAGATAGAATAGAGCATCATAATCAGTTACATTACGGCAGATATTAAATAACCATGCACGTTTACTCATCGCCATCAAATTCTGAATGCACATTCATATCCTGATATGATTCCCACTTCTAGAAAATAAAAACTACAACTATTTCATGTGGAATTTCTTGTGCACCTGCACTTTAGTCACTAAATAGTCCAATACAAAAATCAAACCAGTATCTTCCCTACACGAATCACTAACAGACATCAACAAATTAACCAACCAGTAATTCAAAATCAAACCTTTACATGCTACAAGTATGAAGAACGCTTCATATTAAGATTGCCTATTTATCAAAATATTGTACAAGTGAGTCAAGGAAAATTTCAGTCTAGAACAAAAAAAAAGGCAGAAAATAAAGAGAAACTAAGTGTTGTACAATCACCTTCTGCTCGCTTCAAAGTGTTCTCTGGTTTGAAAAATGTTGACACGTTGAGCAAACCAGTTCAGTACTGGACGAGATAGAATAGAGCATCATAATCAGTTACATTACGGCAGATAGTAAATAACCATGCACGTTTACTCATCGCCATCAAATTCTGAATGCACATTCCTAACCTGATATGATTCCCACTTCTAGAAAATAAAAACTAAAACTATTTCATGTGGAATTTCTTGTGCAACTGCACTTTAGTCACTAAATAGTCCTATACAAAAATCTAACCAGTATCTTCCCTACACGAATCACTAACATACATCAGCAAATTAATCAACCAGCAATTCAAAATCAAACCTTTACAAGCTGCAATGATGAAGAACGCTTCATATTAAGATTGCCTATTTATCAAATATTGTACAAGTGAGTCAAGGAAAATTTCAGTCTAGAACAAAAAAAAGGCAGATAATAAATGAAAACTAAGTATTGTACAATCACCTTCTGCTCGCTTCAAAGTGTTCTCTGGTTTGGAATATGTTGACACGTTGAGGAAACCAGTTCAGTACTGGACGAGATAGAATAGAGCATCATAATCAGTTACATTACGACAGATAGTAAATAATCATGCACATTTACTCGTCGCTATCGAATTCTGAATGCACATTCCTATCCTGATATGATTCCCACTTCTTGAAAATAAAAATTAAAACTATTTAATGTGGAATTTCTTGTGCACCTGCACTTTAGTCACTAAATAGTCCTATACAAAAATCAAACCAGTATCTTCCCTACACGAATCACTAACAGACATCAACAATACGTACCTCAAAATCTAAAATGCAATAAAAGTACAACAATTCCCTCGATTCATCCTTCTGCAGGATAACAAAATCATTCCTTTGAACTTCCAAATAACTATCAGTCAATAGATAAATTCACAGCGCATGCAAGCAGCCAAGATTTCAGCACCAGAAAATTGAAGTATCGATTGAGGAGTTGAGATTGAAGATCACAAGTGATGGAGATGGCAACTAACCTGGGGGACGGAAGAATGTGGATCGGATTGTGCTGCGTCGTTACGCCTTCGAGTGTTCTTGATTCGCCTTCTAGAAAAACCCTAACCGGAACCATAGCCTGCTACTTGCAAGTTTTGTTCGTTTTCCAAACTCAATCCCGTGTTTGCCCTGTTTTAAATTCAAATATCAATTTCGTCCTATTTTTAATAAAACCGATTTGGAGAATTCAGTTTGTCTCATTTATTTTTGATAAAAATTGGTTTGCTGACTGTGCACATATTTGGTCCTACGTGGACCGAAACAAATGTAATTACGACCACGTATAAAACTGGTTTCCGCCAAACCGATTTGACTGGTCAAACCGTTTTCCGCCAAATCGAGTTGACTGGTCAACAAAAATTATTTTGACAAATTTAACTAATTACCTCTCAATTCAACACAAACAATTCAATTAATTATCACCCAATTCAAATAATTAACACCAAATTCAACACAAACATTTTAACTAATTAACACTCAATTCGACAATTCAACACAAACATTTCAACTAATTAACACTCAATTCCACTCAATTCAACACAAACAATGCAATTAACTATCACCCAATTCAAATAATTAACACCAAATTCAACACAAACATAATTTTTTTTGTTTCTAAATGTTTGTGTTGAATTAAGTGTTAATTAGTTAAAATGTTTGTGTTGAATTTGGTGTAAATTATTTGAATTGGGTGATAATTAGTTGAATTAGGTGGTAATTAGTTAAATTTGTAAAAAATAATTGTTGTTGATCATTCAAACCAGTTTGGCGGAAACCGGTTTTACACGTGGTCGCAATTACATTTTTCTCCATCCACGTAAGACCAAATATGTGCACAGTCAGTAAACCGGTTTCGGTTTTTATCAAAAATGAGACAAACCAGGTTCCCCCAAATCGGTTTTGTTAAAAATAGGGCAAAATCGATATTTGAGTTTAAAACGGGGCAAAAATGAGATTGAGTTTGGAAAACAGGGCAAAAAAATAACTCGCTAATTTTTAAAAATGAGGAAGGACTGATAAGTCGTAGTTCTACGACTATTTTATATGTATAAACCCCGTCTCTTAGTGTTATCTGTATATTATTTCACTATCTGTGTGTAGTTTTCATTCTCAGGTACATTCGGAGACCATAGAAGGAATACCGGCTAAAGAGAGCCTATTAGAAGATGTTCTGCGCGGAAAGAAATGACGACCGAAGCACTTTAGAATTTTCATCAGTGCAGTTCGCGGACGGCTGAAGATTAAAGGCGCGGACGTCTGAATATTTACCGTAATACAAGAGACGTCCGCGGAGCACAAATTCAAGAGGCGTCCGCGCGTAAGTCTAGCTGTCAAATTTCCGAAAATCAATTTGTGTTTTCTCAGGACGAAAGAAAGACGAAATCGAAGAGCCAATCTTGAAAGAATGACATCAGAATTCGAGGAGTTGAAATGGGAGGATAAAAGAAAAGAGAAAAGAAGAAATCAGGGGTCTTCCTTTAGTGGTGTGATTTGGTTCTTTTGGAGAAGACACCATTGGTGGATTGATGTGGTCTCTCTCGGCAGTGTGAATTTTGGGAAGACAATTTGGAGAAGAATTGAAGAAAGCTTGGTGAAGAGTTCACCATCAATAACATCATTCCATTCCATTCAAATACTTGATTATGTATTGCATTATGATGAGTAGCTAAACTCATTTGTGTAGGCTAGAACTTGATATTGTGATGCTTTGATTTGAGACTCATATTGAATTTCTATGTTTTGAGCTATATTACTATGCATTGTTTATGGATTTGATACGCTAGCATTAGTGCAACCTAGCGGGGAGCTTTTGTTTGTGTGTCGATTTCAATTATCACAGTTTACTAGCAACCTAGCGGGGATAGTAAACTAGGATACGAGTAATATACCACTAGGATTGACACCCTAGGACAACTTGTAGTGCAACCTAGCGGGGAGCTATAAGTTGTAGAACATTAGAAATCAAAACGGTTGGGTTAATGATTTAGTCTTGCATCACAATCAAAAGTTCTAGCTTGCACTTCTCTTTATTTGATACTTGAATTCGTGTGACTATTTCTCTATTGATTATTGATCGTGTTTTGATACTTGCGTTTTTAATTGACTTGTTCGGAATTCACCCCCTCCATTGTTACTCTTATACTTAGTAAATAGATTCTCACACCGATCTCTGTGGATACGACCCGACTTACCACAAGCTAGTCGGAGATAAAGAAATATTATTTTTGACGGGTACGACGACGCCCGTCAAATTTTGGCGCCGTTGCCGGGGATTGGTAACGAAGAATCTACTAAGTATTCTATTTCTTTTAGTTTATTTTATTGTCTTTTATTTTGTCACTTGATTACTCTCTGTTTAAGTAACAATGTCGCAGAGAAGTGTTGATGGTGATAATGAAGAGCGAAGTAGTGTACAAGGGGATAACATTCAAGAACGGAGGCAAGGATTGCCCGCTGTTGATCAAAGAGTACCACCCCCCAGAAATCAGCAATATGTGAATGAATTTGCTAGACATCGTGTAGCTAGACACGAGAATTATGATGATTATGAGGCTGAGTTGGATCGACAATACCTCGGTGGAGGAAACCAACATGGACAGCTAGCGAGGCGTCGGGATTTGGGACGCACCATGAGAGGAGTCTGCGCCCCATATGTTGATGAGGCACCTTGGTGCATTAGGTTGGATGAGGACGCAGATGACATCGAGATAAAGAGTGGGGTGATTCATCACTTGCCCAAGTTTGGAGGAATGCCCGACGAGAACCCCCTAAGGCACTTGAAGGAATTTCATGGAGTTTGCATGTCCATGAAATCAGCATTGGTTCCAGAAAATATTTTTAAACTAAAGACATTTCCTTTTTCTTTAGAAAGTCAAGTTAAATCTTGGTTAATGTCTTTGCCTTCAGGTTCGATTACATCATGGGATCAAATGAAACGGAAATTCATGGACAAATACTACTCTCATTCGAAGGCGGCTCAAACGAGGAAGGAGCTCTCTATGCTTAGACAAGGACGTGGAGAGACATTGTTCGATTATTTGGTGAGGTTTAGGCAATTGGAAGAGAACTGTCCGAATCATGGGATCCCACAAAGGATGATGCTTGAATACTTTATGGATGGGATGATTCTCATTGAAAGAAGAATGCTAGATGCCTCAGCCCAATGGTCTATCCTTGACATGTATCCCGAGGAGATATGGGAGTTAATTGAGAAAGTTGCGGAGGGCACAAGGTATTTAGAAGAAACCTATAAACATGCACATGTTGCTAACGTAAATGTACATTCTGAATTGCAGGAACTGAAGAATATGATGGCTCAAATGATGACGCAACAACCACGAGGCAATCAATAAGTGGAGTGTAAGGTAAACAAGTCCACTTTTAATCCAATAAATAATGATAACACTGTTTTACAGGAAAGAACGGAAGACGTGAATATAGTGGGATACATGAACAAGGGGGATTTGACCACCAAGGAGGACTGATGGATACCAAGGCAACAACAAATGGCAGTCGAGACAAAATGAGGGAGGTTGGCAAAGGAACAACAATTACGATGCGGGGCAGTCCTCGTATCCACAAAAACAGCCGTACAAACCACCACAGATCAGACAAGGAGATGAGGACCCGATCAAGGAATTGAAGGAAATGGCCAAGGAACTCACTCAAAAGGTGGGCCAACAAGCTGGAGACATGAACGAACTAAAGAAGCAAATGTCTCAAATGGCCAGCATAGTGTATGAAAGGTGAGAAGACAAATGGAAGCTACCGTCGCAAACGATTCCCAACCTGAAGTCCAATATCAGCGCTGTAATGCTTAGAAATGGAAAACAAGTGAAGAATGGAATAGAAGAGTACAATGAAGATTCTACCTCAGTGCAGCACGCGGAAGCCTCGCCAATTAAGGCGCGGACGCCTGAAGCATTACAACAAAATACAGAGACGTCCGCGGAAGATAAACAGAAGACGTCCGCGGGCTGCAATAATTCAGGTATGGAATTTCCAATTTCTAACACTCCTTTACCATTTCCAATGCAGGTTTCTAAGACAAACAAGAAGTCTATCACAGACAAGGAGGTTTGGGAGTTGTTCAGCAAGGTGGAAATTAACATTCCACTCATTGAGGCTATTCAGCAAATTCTAAGGTACGCAAAATTTCTTAAAGAATTATGTACTAACCGTAGGCGTACGACTAGGAATGAGCAGGTCATTGACGGAGCGCACTGCACTGTCGTTAAGGTCCAATGTTCTCTGTACAAATAAATTTATATTTTCCGCTACTCGCAACTACACTACTGGGTAGTAAGTGGTAAGTAGGGGTCAAACCCAAGGGAATTAGGGGGATACGTTGTTCTTTGTGGGATTTGTACAGGATGGGAGCGTTTTTTAGGTTTGATTGAGCTTTTAGCGGTTATAACTACGTGACTTTTTTGGTTGTTTCTGGTTTTGAGTGCGGAAAAGTAAATTACTGAAAATAAATACTGAAAAGTAAAAAGAAAGACTTATAGTGGGTGATGCGTGATTTGTGAGTCCTCCGGTAGATGAGCGGTTGGTGATTGCAGATGATCGAGCAATTTATAAAAGTAAATACAGGGGGGGTTTTGTAATTCAAGGAAAACATTCGGTTTCAGGGGCCTTGTATCATAGCCTGTTTATTATTTTAGTAACCCTTCTAAGTATTCAAACGTGAATCAAGGCCATTCCAAGCACTCGACTTGCAACACTATCTAGCCTTTTGCAAAAGTGTTCGAAAGTGAATCGAGGCCATTCCAAGCACTCAACTTGCAACACCGTCTAGTCTTTTGCAAAAGTCGTAGAGCACTTGTTCTACTTAGACTAATACCCCATTCCAAGGTATATTAGCCTGTGTGCATCCATTTGGTCTTTCATTCCCGAGCAACCAAATGGTGTTTTAGAAAGGTCAAACTCCTCAGATAAGCTTTGCCATTCCAAGCATCCACTTATCCGAGTATGTTTACGAACCCCACGGAAGAGCTTTGCCATTCCAAGAATCCACTCAACCTTGGAAGCTCTAACCTAATATATGGCACATAGAACAAGTTTTGAATACAGAGAAAAGAAACTAGAAGAATTAAAACATTTTATAATACAAGTACGCCCCTTTAACCGAATAAAGTGTTTAGCTACGAATATCCATAGAGGTGGATACCATAGCTAAATACTCGGGGGGTTTTTGAAAACTGTTAGAGGAGAGGGGGTGGAATACTCAAGAACCAACAGGAGTATTCCTAATTCCTACTGAATACTCAAGAACCAACAGGAGTATTATTTTATAAACCAAACTTACAAAGTAACATAAACTTAGAGAGAGAAGTGTTTACAAATTTTGGATTGTGATATCATACAAATGAGGAGGAGGAGCTCTCCTTTTATAGCCAAAGGGGAGGAGGATGGAGGGCCAAGATGGTGGCATGTGGTGTTGCATCCAAGGGTGGAGGAGGAGGGGAGGAAGATGTGGTGGAGGAGCCACCACATGTCAAGCTCTCCATGGCTCACAAAAGCCGCCAGTTGCCGGTTGGAGGAGGAAGAGCCGCCGGTTGTGGAGGGGGAAGGAGGAAGGAAGGCCACCCATGACTCATCTTCTCCCCCAAAGCCGCCGGTCACCTTGGCAAATGGATGAGTTTTGTGAGTTTTGTGCAGTCTTTTCACAAAACTATCAGTCCAATTTCGCTCCGGTCTGACTTTGGTTGTTCCTCGGTTGAATTTGAATTGAGTAATTCATTGTCAGGATCTTGAGATTTCTTCGTTCAGCATCTGATCTTGACCTTGGAATGACTCGTAACATCTTTTCAGCGTAAAATCCTCTCCTTAGCGTGTTTTCTCTCTAAGCGCCAAAATACCCTGTAGAAATATATCGGGACTAACAAGTAGAAGTTAGATAGACAAACAGTCTAATTTGGTGGGTTTTACTGTGTTTTTGATTCGTATAATTATGATCCATCAGTCATGCTAGGAGAAAGTGTATCAGCAGCGATACAAAGGAAGGTGCCCAAAAAGTGTAAGGATCCCGGAACTTTTACTATTCCATGTACTATTGGTAACATGAAGATCGAAAATTTCATGCTAGATCTTGGTGCTTCCATAAATGTTCTTCCTTACTCTTTATATTTATCTTTGCGTATTGGTCCACTTAAACCCGCGGGTTTGACCATTCAATTGGCTGACCGATCATGCACTCAACCTTTGGGTGTGATCGAGGATGTTTTGGTGCAGGTAGAAAATCTTATTTTTCCTGCAGATTTCTACGTGCTGAAAATGGAAGACGAGGGAGCACAAGATCAGCCACCAATTCTATTTGGTAGGCCATTTTTGAAGACGGCGAGAACTAAGATCGATGTGGATAGTGGCACACTTTTCATGGAGGTGGAAGATGAGGTGATAAACTTTAATATATATCAAGCTATGCAATATCCACCTGATGATGCAGGAGTACACGCTTTGGATGCGATCGATGAGCTAGTGGAGTCTTCAGATATTCCCTATAGGGATGATGTGCTTGAAATAATCTTGAGGGAGGCTATTGAGTCACGAGTCACGTGGCGCATCAATAGGGATGCTTCATGATACTAGTGACATGCTACAGGAGCTTAGAGTTTCGCCACCATTAACCCCCAGGTATGAGGCTAATCAAGTTTCTTTAACTAATAAATCTACACTTGTACCATCTGTTGTACAGGCACCTGAGTTGCAGCTTAAGCCCTTACCTGAGCATTTAAAGTATATCTATTTGGGAGATGGTGAGACATTGCCGGTAATAATCAAGAAAGGCTTGGAGCCTAATCAGGAGGAGAGATTGGCAGCGGTACTAAAGAAACATAAGGCCGCAATTGGATGGACACTTGCGGACATCAAAGGAGTGAGCCCTACTGTGTGCATGCACCGGATTCTACTTGAGGATGGAGCCAAACCTGTGAGACAGTCGCAGCGTAGATTGAACCCACTAATGATGGAGGTGGTTCAAAAAGAGGTACAAAAACTTTTAGATGCTAACGTGATTTATCCCATTTCAGACAGTCAATGGGTAAGCCCCGTACATGTAGTACCGAAGGAGACAGGAATTACAGTGGAGCTTACTGCTCGAGGTGAGTTGGTGACAAAGAGAATCCAGAATGGATGGCGCGTGTGCATCGACTACAAGAAGCTAAATGCCGTGACACGCAAGGATCACTTTCCTTTGCCGTTCATTGACCAAATGTTGGATAGGCTCGCAGGTAAGCCTTACTTTTGCTTTTTAGATGGATTTTCTGGGTATAATCAAATTCCGATTGCAGCCGAAGACCAGGAGAAGACTACTTTCAAGTGCCCATTCGGTACATTCGCGTTTCGACGCATGTCTTTCGGTTTGTGCAACGCGCCTAGTACCTTCCAGCGTGTGGTAATGAGTATTTTTTCGAAATTGATTAGGGACTGTGTTGAAGTATTCATGGATGATTTTACCATGTATGGAAATACTTTTGATGAATGCTTGCTTAATAGTGGTAGAGTGCTTGCACGTTGTGAGGAGACGAACTTAGTCTTGAATTATGAAAAATGTCATTTTATGGTCACTCACGGAATAGTATTGGGACATGTCGTTTCTAGTGAAGGAATACAAGTAGATAAGGCTAAAATTGATTTGATGCTTAGCTTGCCTTATCCTACTGATCAGCGTGGTGTGAGGTCTTTTGTGGGACATGCAGGATTTTATCGCAGATTTTTAAAGGACTTCTTGAAGAGGGCGTTGCCTCTCTCTAGATTGCTGCAAAAGGATGTACCATTTGAGTTTACAGAGGAATGCAAGGCAGCATTCGATGATCTTAAGGCTGCACTAACTAGTGCACCCATCATTCAAGCACTGGATTGGACACAACCCTTCGAAATAATGTGTGATGCTAGCGACTACGCAGTTGGAGCGGTGCTAGGGCAAAGGAAGGAAAAGAAGCCTGTGGTGATCCATTACGCGTCTAGGACGCTTGACGCGGCTCAGCGAAATTATTCCACGACCGAAAAAGAGCTTTTAGCTGTTATATTTGCTTTGGAAAATTTCGCCCTTATTTACTTGGTTCTAAAATTGTTGTCTTTTCTGATCATGTAGCCATTCGCTATTTGATGACGAAGAAGGAGTCAAAGCCGCGGCTGATTAGATGGATCCTCTTGCTACAAGAGTTCGATGTGGAAATAAAAGACAAGAAGGGCATTGAGAACACCGTGGCCGATCACTTGAGCCGAATAGTGAGAGAGGAGGAAACTGGAGCTATAACCGAAACATTCCCGGACGAGTATTTATTTGCTGTTCAAGAAAAGGCACCATGGTATGCTAACATAGTTAACTACCTGGTGGGAGGTAAGTTTCCTTCGTCATTCACTATTGCTCAACGTTTGAGGCTTAAACATGATTCGAGATATTATATTTGGGATGACCCCTATTTGTGGAAAATTGGTTCGGATCAAGTTGTTAGAAAGTGTGTGTCCGATTCATAGATTTCTTCTGTGCTTGCTTTTTGTCACGAACATGCGTGTGGTGGTCATTTTGGACCAAAGAGAACATCTAGGAAAATACTTGATAGTGGCTTCTATTGGCCACATTTGTTTAGGGATGCATACAACCATTGCAAGGCATGTGATAGGTGTCAACGCGTAGGAAATATTTCTGCTAGAAATGAAATGCCTCAAATGCCCATTGTTGTTGATGAGATATTTGATATATGGGGTATTGATTTTATGGGACCGTTTCCCTCTGCATATGGTTTACAATATATATTGGTTGCTGTTGATTATGTATCTAAGTGGGTCGAAGCTAAGGCCACCGAACATGATGATGGTAAGACGGTGGTAGATTTCTTGCGTACTAATATCTTTTGTAGGTATGGAGTACCAAAGGCGGTGATCAGTGAACAAGGGTCACACTTTTGCAATCGTTCCGTCACGTCGGTGTTCAAACACTTTGGTGTTATTCATTGAGTATCCACCGCCTACCACCCTCAAACCAATGGGCAAGCTGAGGTGTCGAACCGAGAGATCAAGTCTATACTAGAGAAGATGGTGAAGCCGTCGAGAAAGGATTGGCCAATAAGACTTGAAGAGGCATTGTGGGCTTACAGGACCGCCTACAAAATGCCAATTGGAATGTCCCCTTTTAGACTGGTTTATGGGAAGGCTTGTCATCTCCCGGTTGAGGTACAACATAAGGCTGTTTGGGCAATTAAAACATGCAACTTCGATCTAACCAATGCAGGGATTGAAAGAAAGCTACAGTTGAGTGAGTTGGAGGAGCTCCACTTAGAGGCTTATGAGAGCCGGTCAGACTACAAAGCGAGAGCGAAAATGTACCATGACAAGCACATATTGAGGCGCAGCTATGAAGTGGGGCAAAAGGTGCTTTTATTTTCCTCAAGATTAAGACTTATGCCTGGGAAATTGCGTTCTCGTTGGACAGGTCCATACGTCATTGTAAAGGTGTACAATCATGGGGCGTTGGAATTGCGAGGACCCGAAGGAGGAGAGAGTTTCAAAGTGAACGGGCAAAGAGTCAAGCCATACTATGATGGGTTTGAGGCAACTACTGAGGACGTTGAACTGGCGGAGCCAGTATATTCTACCTAGCAAGAGGTAATGTCCAGCCAAGGACGTAAAACAAAGGCGCTTACCGGGAGGCAACCCGGTGTTTTATTTCTATTTTACACATGTTATAGTGGAATTGGGAAGCTGATAATGTGCCTCGAGTGCATTTCTTTTTATTTCTGGTGTTTTCAGGCGATTAAACGAAGAAAAGAAATCTACATCAGTGCAGATCGCGCACGTCTTGACAGTTACATGCGCGGATGCCTCAGCAATTATTGCATATTATTCAGACGTCCGCAGAAGGAAAAGAGAGAGACGTCCGCGGTGCATTTCAAAAGGGAAAAATCGCAGAGCCCAGCACCACCACCAGATTATTAGGGGAGTACCAGTTCACTTCTTTTTATTTATTTTTATTTGAGTCTATTTTGTTGCCCGTCTTATCTCTTGAGTTGTACCGTGAGGACATGGATGAATTTAAGTATGGGGTGGGGTGTTATAGAGTCAGTTGTGTGTCGTGTCTATTTTTAATTTTTTTTTAGTCTCAAATCATGTTATGTGTCGTAATGAACTGATGATGCACTGCTATGCTTTTCTCATATGTCAAAAATCTCATTTCCAGCTTTTATGACTATTGTGCTCATTTGACTAAAAATGCGAAATTTAAAAAAAAAATTTTGATGCTTTGTTCTTGTGAGTTGTGATATGCAGGGATGTGGAGTTGACAGAAATGTCCTAGAAGGGTACGGCAAATTGCAGGAAGTTCTGAGTTTTTGGTTTTGATGATTGAGAAAAGCGGTTGAGGTTGACGCTTCACTAGCCTAGTCCTGAGAGTAGCTCCGTCACCAAGTAATTCAAGTATATTCATGCGTTCGCAGTGGTGGCGGGACAGAGAAAACGAACTGTCCATCTCTAGTCGGAGTAGTTGGGAATGGGTGGGTAACCCCTACCTTGCCTCATGCAGAAACGACGAGGATGAGAAAAGAGCGGGACGCACTCCTATGCTGTTATTCGGAGGCTATGATTGGAGTGGTTCAAGGGCGCAAATGATTATGTGTACAAGAAACAAATTCAAAAGCCGAAGGCAAACCATCAAGTAAGAAGAAAATCAAAATTTGATTGATTCAAGCAAAGATGTGTCGTTTATCAAAGTCCATACAAGTTAAGGAATTCAAGGCTCAACGGAACGAAAGCAGTGAATTAATCACGTGTCAGAGAAAGCCGCCGACTCAATCAAAAGACCAAAACTCAGAAAAGAATGCAGTGTCCGTGGTACCTATAGGGGACTATCTCCCAAACATCCAAGGTCGTTTGGATTGCAACTCGCGAGGTAACAAGTATCGAAAAATCTATCTTTACTCGCATTGTTAGAATCTTAAGCATGATAAGATTAGTGGCTGGATTTGGGATTGAGATGTAAGGATTAGCATGATAATGCATTGTAATTCGTTCTGTGGCTTTGTTCTTGTTCGGGATGAACAAGTTCAAGTGTGGGGAAGGACTGATAAGTCGTAGTTGTATGACTATTTTATATGTTTAAACCCCGTCTCTTAGTGTTATCTGTATATTATTTCACTACCTGTGTGTAGTTTTCATTCTCAGGTACATTCAGAGACCATAGAAGGAATACCGGCTAAAGAGAGCCTATTAGAAGATGTTCTGCGCGGAAAGAAATGAAGACCAAAGCACTTTGGAATTTTCATCAGTGCAGTTCGCGGACGGCTGAAGATTAAAGGCGCGGACGTCTGAATATTTACCGTAATACAAGAGACGTCCGCGGAGCACAAATTCAAGAGGTGTCCGCGCGTAAGTCCAGCTGTCAAATTTCCGAAAATCAATTTGTGTTTTCTCGGGACGAAAGAAAGACGAAATCGAAGAGCCAATCTCGAAAGAATGACATCAGAATTCGAGGAGTTGAAATGGGAGGATAAAAGAAAAGAGAAAAGAAGAAATCAGGGGTCTTCCTTTAGTGGTGTGATTTGGTTCTTTTGGAGAAGACACCATTGGTGGATTGCTGTGGTCTCTCTCGGCAGTGTGAATTTTGGGAAGACAATTTGGAGAAGAATTGAAGAAAGCTTGGTGAAGAGTTCACCATCAGTAACATCATTTCATTCCATTCAAATACTTGATTATGTATTGCATTATGATGAGTAGCTAAACTCATTTGTGTAGGCTAGAACTTGATATTGTGATGCTTTGATTTGAGACTCATATTGAATTTCTATGTTTTGAGCTATATTACTATGCATTGTTTATGGATTTGATACGCTAGCATTAGTGCAACCTAGCGGGGAGCTTTTGTTTGTGTGTCGATTTCAATTATCACAGTATACTAGCAACCTAGCGGGGATAGTAAACTAGGATACGAGTAATATACCACTAGGATTGACACCCTAGGACAACTTGTAGTGCAACCTAGCGGGGAGCTATAAGTTGTAGAACATTAGAAATCAAAACGGTTGGGTTAATGATTTAGTCTTGCATCACAATCAAAAGTTCTAGCTTGCACTTCTCTTTATTTGATACTTGAATTCGTGTGACTATTTCTCTATTGATTATTGATCGTGTTTTGATACTTGCGTTTTTAATTGACTTCTTCGGAATTCACCCCCCCCCCATTGTTACTCGTATACTTAGTAAACAGATTCTCACACCGATCTCTGTGGATACGACCCGACTTACCACAAGCTAGTCGGAGATAAAGAAATATTATTTTTGACTTGTACGACGACGCCCGTCAAGGACCCGAAGGATTCCCCCATAGGTAAACGGGCAGCCTGTATCCCAGAGCACCCAGGTGTTACCACCCCGTAAGGTGACAGGCAGACCTTAGCACAGGAAATGTTTATCCCTAGGTGTTTAGAGGGAATCGAACACAGGACCTTGCCCATGTCGACCCGACCTCCCACCCGCAAGGCCATCCCTTTCCTTGCTCGTTGGATAGTTTAGATATTTACAATTTAATCCTACTAGTTTGAGAAATTGACAAAATGCGTTTACCCAATTGTTTACCCTCCATTTGGAATTTGATCCTGGAAAATGGAGTTTTTATTTTTATTTTTGTCCTGTTTTGAAACTCAAATCTCGATTTTGCCCTGTTTTCAACTCAAATATCGATTTTGCCCTATTTTTAATAAAATCGGTTTGTGGTAACACAGTTTCGGTCATTTTCGATTAAAACTGGGTTTCACAAACTGGTTTGGTTTATTTTCAACGAAACCGGTTTAGGGGAAACTGGTGTGCTGATTGTGCACTTGCGTGGCATTATTTGGTCCTACGTGGACTCAAAGGAATGCAATTCTGGACACGTGTGAAACCGGTTCGGAAGAAACCGATTTCATGTCAAAAATTATTGAAACCGGTTTGCAGTGAACCGGTTTTGTATAATTGTCTGCATTTCAAACCTGTCAGGCTTTTCAGACAATGTAAGCTTTTCAGGGCGATGAGACTGATCTGATGTAAAACTGGTTCGGGGCAAACTGGTTTCAAGCGAAACCAGTTTGGGAGGACTCGGTCTCATATATATATAGCCGAGACGTAGTTCAACCATTTTACAACACAAATTCAATATCACTTCCCTTCAACATGGCATATGTTTACACTGGCTATTCAGATGATGACACGATGGTTATGTCGACTCTGGCGACCCTAGATAATCCAGTACTCGACAAATACGACCGTGATGAAATGGAATAACTGGAGATGCTCGAAGCTTAAAAACCAAATCTTGAATTCACGCAACCTCGAATCACTTGGTTCATCCAAAATTTAATGATATCTCAGCATGTGAAACGTTTCAACCCTATGATGAGAATCTGCAAACAGTCCATCCTCAATTGCCGTCACTTGCAGAAGGTGAAAGTCGGTGTGAAAAAGAGAAGGCCATCTATGCTGTACGGAAGTACTCCATTCTGAACCGTGTAGAGTACTTCGTGAAGGAATCCGATCCTACTTTAATGGTCCTGGGGCCACCAATTTTCTTCTATCCTTTAAAGGTAATTATCAACGGTTAATGATTATTATGATTTTGTGAGAAAACTCAATTCATGTTCATATTACCATTCAACAATCCAATCGGAACTGAAATGGCTTTGTTAAAAGAAGTCCCTTCGGGGACATTCGATAAAATTGGAACGATACAGAGAAGATTAGCTTTCTTTTTTTTAACAAGGAGGTGGGTGAGTTGGTTGATCTTAAACACTAGTTTTCAAATTCCAAGTTGAGGGTTCAAATCCCATCGTAACACTATTTGTCGTCAAAAACTCCTCCTTTTTCCCATTTGCTCTGAGGAATTCCGATAGTCGCGCCCTGACTCTGGATGGCGTCGCCGGCCACCCCGGCCGGTCAACTCAAGAAGTGCCTAAACATGAATGGAAAGTTGTAGAGAGGAAAAAAAACCGGAAGAAATCCAATGGCAAGGAGATGTTGGATAAAGAGTATATGCTTATAAATAAAAAGAAGGGTGAGCAAAATTTTGTTGATGTGGCAGAATCTTCTAATAAAAGAAGTGTGAACCACAAGTTTTTTAACCCTAACAATGTTTCTATTGTGAGGCCTACTGGCAAACTTAAGATAAGGGGTATGAAACTCCTCAAGAGGAAGGCAGTGAGATTTGGGTACTCTAATTTATAAGATGGCATGTTAATGAATAGCTCCCCTGCTAAAGATATTGCTCAAATCATTGATGAGGTGGAGTCAATTACTAAGACTCTACAAGGGTGTTCCTTGAATACGAATCAGGAGAAAAAAAATGGAACAGAAGTTAGGGATTGGTAATGGCAATGCCCAACCTAGTCTGATTCCGAAGGAGGGAAACATTTCCCCTGTTGTAAATGAGAAATCTCATGAAGTGGGCAGTATCAACCATGTGTCTGAAACTGTTGCTGAGTCTGATGAAATTAGTAAGAAGCCTGTGGATGATGGTAAATTTTTTTACAGTGAGGAGTTGGGAAGCTTAGTGCATCCTAAAATGATTCTAGAATTCAACAGAATTACTAAAGGTTTCTTTAAGGCAGCATTGGAGCAAGAACAGAACCAGGGTAGCAAGTACTGCCCTCCTCCATAGCTCAATGATGAAGAATCAGATTCTTTGCTGGAATGCCAGAGGCATTAATAATAGAGGTACCTGTGACTACTTGTCTTTACTGATTAAAAACCACAATCTTGGGATTTGCTGCATCTTGGAACCTAAATGCTCTCATGATGATCTGAGTTCTCTAGCCAGGAAAATGGGTTTTGATAACTTCTTGAACTGTTTTCCTACTAATACCCATATTTGGATTATGTGGCCTAATGACTATAGGGTGTCTTCCTTGGCTTTTTCTATCCAACATATTACTGTGGAGATTTATAGTGAAGTGGAGGATACTATGATGATATGCAGTTTTGTATATGCTTTCCATCATATTAAGCTTCAACAAAAATTATGGGAGGATCTTGGGGACTTCTCTCATCAAGTGTCTTCTCCCAGGCTGTTAGTTGGTGATTTTAATACCATTGCTTCTTGGAATGAGAAGAGAGGTGGTAATAAGAAGAATGGGAAATTTGTAAGACTTTTTAATGATTTTATGGCAAATGTGGGTGTTTCTAATGCAGGCTTTGAAGGATCCGCTTTCACCTGGTCAAATAACCAAGATGGGGCTAGCAGAATTCGGGAAAGGCTTAACAGATGCTTGATCACTGGCCTAGCTATGAATAAATTTCCTACCTTGAAGGTGTTGCATCTTCCAAGAGTGGCTTCTGATCACTGTCCACTTTCACTACACTTTGAGGGAGGAAATAATAGGGGGTGGAGAAGCTTTAAATTGATGGGGATGTGGACTGAACATCCAGATTTCTTAACTAAAGTTACTCAAGCCTGGGAAGAAATCATAACAATCCTCTTGTTAATTTTGCCCTGAAACTGAAAAGGACCAGAAATATTTTGAAGGCCTAGAACTGGGAGACTTTTGGTGACATAAACAAGAGGATTAAGGTGGCTAACCTGCAACTCATGTCCTTGGAAAGTCAGCTCCAGAATGGCTGGAGTGAGGAGGTTAACTCAAATATTAAAGAGGTCAGACTCAAGCTTAATGATTTATTGAGGTTTGAATTTGGTATGTTGGAGGAGAAAGCTAAGGTGTCCTGGCTCAAAGAAGGAGACATAAACTCTAGTTTTTTCCATGCTTCCATTAAGGCTAGGAGAGCTCAGAACATTATCAGATTAGTCATGGAAGATGGTACTACTACAGATGATGCAAATATTATTGGTTTAAAGGCCTCTCACTAGTTTGAGCACTTGTTTGGAGATTTTTCAGCTGCTGGTGAAATCAACTTGAGGAATATTGTCCAGCCTGTGATATCTGACACTACAAATTTCGGCATGTTATGCGGTGACATTATGCGGTGGTTTTTTTACTGCCGCATAAGTAAGCGGTGATTTTGCAACGGTTTTGCGATGGTTTATATGTTTTGCGACGGTTTTGCAGTAAAAAAATTGCGGCGGAAAAAAACCACCGCATTTGCGTTGCATAAAGCGGCGGATTTGCAACGATTTTGTGGTACAAAAATTGCAATGAAAAAAAATCACCGCATTTGCATTGCATAAAGCGTATGGGTCGGGTACAATTTGGCCCAATAATTTGGCCCGATAGCTATTTGGTGCAAAATTAAATATATCATAATTATTTTTTATTGTGAACCACATACGAACGCCCTAATTTCTCACCCTACTCAGCACCAGCGGTCGTTTGCCACAACCGGACCATCATTGTCGCCGCCTCCATACGCCATTCGCCCCACCGCGGTTGCTCGTCCTTCTCTTTCGCTCTTTCGCACAGCCGTTCGCAACCATGACGGCCACGAATCTCCATCTACGGTTTGCTACCTGCGAGCGAAATTCAAGTCGCCTGGTGTCGCCGTTTGGTCCACCACGCCCAGGAAACTTCCATTTTGATCCAAGATAAGTTCTGACGGTTTTGGAGATGAAAATTATAGTTTTTTTTTGTGTGGATTTGTGATTTAGCATCTACTGTGAATTTGTATAGATTCGGAGGCTATTGTGATGGGGCTTTTGGATTTCAGAGAAAAGAGTGACGATGAGATTATAGATTTAGTTGGTGGGTTGAGTTTTTGTTGACACAATGTGGTATGAGACTGTAATGCTCTTAAGGTGCTTGATGAAATTATTCTTAGAATTGATATTATTCAACACGCCATTTTCATTGAGTTGCGGATGCTGAATCAAAGATGATTGAGCTGAAAAAGTCAATGCAAAGGTTGTTATAGTTGCCAGAGGCGATATTTCTTACAATACAATGATTGCATACTTCCATTGATACATCAATTATATGTCAATGCCACGTCAGTATGTAATTGTTCAGGTCAATTGTTCAGTGTAAAGAAATGGTGGAGGCTGAGGGTGAAAGAATCAATAATGACGAAGAGTATGTCAATGATGCTGATCCAAGTATCCTGCGATTCTTGCTTGCTAGCAGAGAAGAGGTTAGTTTTTAAACCTTAAATATATATGGTCATTTGTAAGGAATCGTTTCATTTCAGAAGCTAGAACTTAACATCTTGCCAAGTTATTACTCGCACGTTTCAAGTGTTTGTTTCAAAATTTTGATTTGCATATATCTGGGGTGCATAATCATTCCGTACTGAAAAGATAGTGGTTGATTTCAGGTACATATATCTGGGGTTATTCGACACTGAAGTAGAGGCTGCAAGGTTGTTTGCTGATAACCACAATTTACTGGATTTGGGATCATCTTCGTTGATATTTATAGTGAAGTTTCGGTACTTTTGTTTGGATGTGGTAGTTGATAAAATTTAATGTCTGGATTTAGGGCTTATGATGTGGCAGCACTTAGATGCAATGGAAGCGAGGCAGCCACAAATTTTGAACCAAGTACATACGAAGGCGATTTGGCCTCCCATGCTAATAATGATGGTAAAGTTACAGTTTCAATCACCTTAATCTCCACCTATCTGTATCTTCATGGTTTTTTTTGTTGGGTTATATTAGTTGCTTCCATCATGGTTTCTGGGGCTCTCCTCGAATGAAGATTATGAAATCATTACATCTTCTAAATGGGTAATGGTTTGGATGCAGCTAGTGGTCGCGATCTAGACCTATGCCTCACCATTGACTCTTCGTCACATTACAATGAGAAATGGAATGAATCCAGTATCAATTCAAGGAACTTGAAGGGGGCTGACCCAAAGGTAAATACATCATTTATTTAGCTTGTATATGATAGTACTTAGAGATTTCATTTCATGGATATCATAAGTAATAAATGTTTTGTTACCTATTCATTGCATCGTATTATTTGTTTTTTCTTATGCTTGCATATGTCTACTTCACCTTGTTATACTTTTAGTTGGATATGGATTGAGCTGTGATTGCGTGTTTGGCTCAGGTGTTACTTACTGCTTATTGGGTGCTGCTGTTTTTGGTTATGGTGATTGCGTGAATGTGGATAGCGTTTTCTCTGGTGTGATGAATGTATTAGTTGTGTTGCTTCCCTTCATCTTCTATTGTTTTCGCCATACTTTTAGTTTGTTTCATGAGCAGTTGCTTGTTTTTTAATTTCGGTCTCTGACTCATATATTTCTTACTACTGTTGTTGTGGATTCTCCTAGAGGTTGTGGAGGTGGCTCAGCGAGGTCGTGAAGGCACAGTGGTTCGACTTGGGCTCTACGTACAGAGGCACAAACTATCAATGAATTTTAAGTGTTTTATTGCTTAAACATTTTAAGTGTATTATTGTAAATATTTAACATTTTGAGTTTAAATATGAATGATTTTTCATTTCATTTTTGTATTAATTTTAAAATTTAATTTTCAGTGTAATTATTTTAATAAATTAAATATTTGTTTAAAAATTGATTAATGTATTAGAATATTGAATAAATTTATGTAATTAAAATTACTTAAATAATACCACCCCAAAATCACCGCAAAACCACTGCAAAGTATTAAACCACCGCAAAATCATCGCAAATTGCGGTGATTTTGCGGTAATTTTCCTTCGGTTTTCCGTGATTTTGTAAACTGCTGCAAAATCATCGTAAATTGTATCGCAAAACCGCTGCAAAACCACCGCAAATATTTATGCAGCGATCGAAAATGCGATGTTCAAAATTACCACCGCAAAACCACTGCAAATTGCTTTTACTGGTGATTTTGCAGCAGATTTGCGGTGGTTTTTGACTGTCGCAAAATTTGCCCAAATTTGTAGTGTGATGAGGGGAATCATATACTTACTACTACACCCGACTTGGAGGAGATTCAACATACAAATTTAAATATGAAGCGTGATGGTTCTCCAGGGCCTGATGGCTTCACTGTGAAAATCTTTATTGCCTGCTGGGACATTATTAAAGAAGATTCGAAGGAAGCTAAGAGATATCAATGTTAAAAGCTTTGGGGGAAATATCATGCTCAAGATTAACATGTCTAAAGCTTATGACAAAATTTCTTGGAGATTCATCATAAAAATGCTGTCTGCTTTTGGTTTTTCGGATAAATGGATTGATCTCATTTATAGAAATATTTCTAATTGCTGGTACTCTGTGCTGTGGAATGGAACTCCTATGGCTTCTTCAAGTCCAACAGGGGAGTTAGACAAGGTGATCCCTTGTCCCCTAGCCTGTTTATTCTTGCCATGGAATTCTTCAGCAAGTTAATTAATTAGGGGATTGCTAGAAGAGAGATCAGTTCTTATAAGGTGGAAGGTTGTACATCCCATATCCATCATCTAATGTATTCTGATGATTTATTGTTTTTCTCTAATGGACACATTAAGTCTGTGAATAACCTTGTGAAGATCATTAAGGATTTTTACGGCATCTCAGGCCAGCTGCTCAATCCCGCTAAGAGCAAGATCGTTTTCTCCAAGCACATTGATTTCGATAGGAGGAAAAGTATCCTGAAGGACACTGAGTTCCAAGAGGGCAAATTCCTCACCAAATACTTGGGTGCTCCTCTATTCCCTGGGAGAGCTATAGGATTGCTTATTTAAAACATTTGGAAGATGCTATCAGAAGTAGAATCATGGGGTGGGCAAAACATTTGCTGAACATTAGTGGGAGAGCCACTCTTATCACCTCAGTACTCAGTTCTCTTAGCATTCACACCATGTCTATTATTCTAGTGCCTATTACTTGCTTGAGGAGTATGGAGAGACTATTCGTTAACTTTCTCTGGGATGGTAAACATCATTGGATCCCCTAGGATATAATGTTTGTCTTCCAAAGAAAGAAGGAGGCATTGGAGTAAAAAATATGAAAGGTGTTAAAGAAGCAGTCTTGGGGAAGGTGGCTTGAAGGTTTCTATTAAATGAGTCCTTATGGGCCAAGCTCAGCAGAGAAAAATACCTAAATAAAGTTAAGGAATCAGCTATATGGTCTGCTATTTTTCCTCAGGTTCAGAGGCTTAGAAGGGAATCCTACTGGGTTATTGGAAGATGAGATGTGTCTATTAAGCATCTTTGTGAATGGCTGAATTATGTCCCTCCTAAAGCAGCTAATAACTAGACTGTTAGGGACCTGCTGAATGATGAAGTCAAGAGGCATAAATTTTTGGAATGGTGCCCTGCAGTTATTTATGGTATTCTTCCTCAGCTTCAGCCATCTGAGTATCCAGACAGACTTTTCTGGAGAGCAACTACCTCTGGTAAGTTTTCAGCCAAAGTCTTCTATGAATATAGAAGGAAAAACATGGCAAGAAATTCATTATTCGAGAACATATGGCAAAGGTGGATTCCTCTTAAAGTTAGTGGTTTCATGTGGAAATTCCTACACTGGGTCTTCCCACTGATGAGGCCATTATCAAGGTGGGAATTCCTATTCCTTCTAAATGCAGGTGTTGTAGCAAACCTAGAAAAGAAACTCTCCTGCATTTATTTTTTCACAGTGAAGTGGCCAAGGAGATTTGGAGTTATCTTTGCATGCATTTTAATAAAAAGTTTCCTAACAGTTTGGATCTTTTTAATTAAGAATGGATTCAGAATTTTAACTCCAAGGACTTTATGCAATGCCTTGCCCTGATCATGGCCTGTTGTGCTTCCTGGGAGATTTGGAACTTCAGAAACTGTGTCATGTTTGATAAAGAATATCCTAACATTAAAAAGAATATGCTCAGATGGGCTTCCTCTCTTGCTCTCATCAAGAGTAATTATAAGAGATCCTTCCTTAACAATCTCATATTGGATACTCTTCAAGTTAAGGAACCTACTTATGCAATCAAAGGTTCCTGGCTTCGCTGGAATCCTGGGACTTCAGGTCTATCTCTTTCTATTGCTATAAATAATTTCCAAGCTACTGGTATAGTTAGAGATAGCAAATGTACTTTTAAGTTTGGAGTTATATATGCTGTGGTGGAGGATGATATTTTTGATGCTATAACTGGCTATTATGGATAACAGTGACCTGGTTATTTCTTACATTTTTTGTTCCCATCAGGACATGCTATACCTCCAGTCTGATGTGTATGCATGTCCTTGGGATCAATTTGTTTGCTGGAGAAAAGCCAAACAAAAGGTCTCTCATTGTCTGCTGTTAATCAATCTGCAAATTGCCCTCTCTTTCTCTGAGGTGACCACTTCCCCTGTGATCTTCAAAACTGTCAAAGAGCTCCCTAAACCTGTGCATACCAGTGTGATTGGAGATTATTTGGGCCTTCCCTTCTGGTGTAGATCTGATGGCCTGAATGGTAATGCTTGCCTTTGCTATGATTTGAATACATGCTCTAATTGTTCTCAAAATGGCACAGATAATACTCATGAAAGTCAGACTCATCTGTTTTTACACAATGAAGCAGGAAACTTATTTTGATACTGCTGGGTGCAGGGCCACAATGTATCAAGGAGAATAGGTTATGGTGCGGGGTTTGGTCATTTGTGTCTCTTGTAGATGGTTCCCAAAGCAGCAGCATTTCCAACATCATTTTGCTGGTTTTTTCTTGGAGTTCAGGCATTGTTTACACTACGCCGATTTACACCTTAGACGACAGAGTTTGTGTCAGTCATATAAGTACCAGTCACATAAGGGTCTTTAAATGACAGAGAATAGACGGTCAGTCGTATACGGACACTTATGTGACTGGTACTTATATGACTGACCAAAGTTAGTCACCCAAGTTTCCTTATGTGACACGGACTTACATCACTGACATAACTCAGTGATATAGGACTACTTACGTGACTGGTACTTATATGACTGTCTTAAGTTTGTGACTTAAGTATTCTTATGTGACTGGTCATATTTGCGCAGTCAAGGTGAGTCACATAGGTAAATAGTAAAAATGCCACGTCAGACCTGACATTCGAAAATGTTGACTTTTATGTTGTTCACCAACTTTTATTTAATTTGAATTTGGTAGGTGTACTTATGTGACTGAGAAACGTAAAGTTAGTCGCGATAGAACGCAGCATTAAATGAAAAAAATTAAACACTCCACCACACTTACAGATTTCGTTCTTCAGTTTCTTCATCCGTGTGCATTTCCAAAAATCGATCTCCGGCGCCCTGGTAATTCTCTCCTCCGTCGAACACACTCCAAGGTATATATCTAGTTCAATTCGTACGTGTATATATATGTTGCTTTTAGCTAGCTAGTGATGTTAATTTGTTGCTTGTCATTTTCTTAATTTGTGTCCGTTTGTTACATGATGATGATGAAGTCGTCGAAGATTATTCAGAAAGTGGAAGATTGACAATGGATAAAACTTGGATGGAGTTGGAAAGGAGTGACACATGGTACATTCAAGGCATTGTTCAGTTTGTTGATTTCGCAAAGCAAAATGGAGGAACTTCACATATATGTCCTTGTAGAAAGTGTTTGATGATTAGAGGAAAAATTACAACAAAGGAAATGTTTATCCATTTGATCCACAATGGTATGATGAATGGGTACCACACATGGACATCCCACGGTGAAGAAAGTGCTGAACCTTCCCCATACATGTTGAGACAACAATGGCTTGCGGAGAGTTATGGAGAAACAAGTAGTGGTGTGAAGAATAATCATCAATCAAACCCGACTGAAGATATTATTCGAGATGCGTTTCCCTTTCAATATATGCAGAATGAGGATCTTCAGATGAACATGGATACAGAGAGTGGTGATTTAGATAGTAGGGTGGTTTTTGAAAGGTATACAAGTCTCATGGGTGAAGCTCAGACACCTCTATATACTGGTTGTCACAGAACCGTTCTTGAAACTATTCTGAGGGCAATGCAAGTGAAAGTAGAGAGCGGATTGTCGGATAAGGGCTTCAATAAAATTCTACATATCACAAAAGAAATTCTGCCTCTTGATAACAACTACCCTAGTTGTTATCAAGATGTGAAAAAGGTTTTAAAGAATTTGGGGATGGGTTATGAGACCATACATGCTTGTGAGCATGGTTGTATACTGTACTACAAGGAGCACAAAGATCGTGTTACTTGCCCCGTGTGCGGTGAGGGAAGGTACGGAGAAAATAACAGGAAAAGCAAGGTTCCAAAAAAGACACTTAAGTACTTCCCTTTGATTCCAAGATTGCAGCGTCTCTTTATGTCACCTGATATTGCAGGCCAAATGAGGTGGCACGCTTTAAGAATTGTTGATGATCCGGAATACATTCGACATCCGGATGATTGTGAATCATGGCAATTATTTGACAAGGAATATCCAGAGTTCTCAAGTGAGATAAGGAATGTACGACTTGGCTTAGCAACCGACGGTTTTAATCCATTTGGGTCTTCGGGACTCTCACACAGCACATGGCCTGTCTTTGTTATACCTTACAATCTGCCACCCCATATGTGTATGAGAAAAGAGTTGAATATACTCTGTATGTTGATATCTGGACCCAAATCTCCTGGAAAGTGCCTAAGTGTTTTTATGAGGCCTCTTATCGACGAGTTGAAAGTACTATGGAATGAGGGAGTTCGTACTTTTGATAGACATGATCGGTCATCTTTCATTATGAAAGCAGCGGTGATTTCGACAATTAGTGACTTTCCTGGTCTTGGTATGTTAGGAGGCATTAAGACAAAAGGGTACAAAGCTTGCCCCTTATGTCTAGATGACATTGACGCTACCCATTTGACTGGAAGGATGTCGTATCAAGGGCATTGAAGATGGCTCCCAAGAGACCATGACTGGAGGTTTGCACCCCATAGATTTAATGGGAAGATTGAGCGACGAGACCCTCCACCACCAGTTGTCGGTCATGACGTATTCAATGTCATTATGTCACACGAGTATCCTACTCTTAGTCTACATCCTCGATTTAAGGCGAGAGGCAGTAGTGAGAGGCTTTGTTGGACACACGTGTCTATATTTTATGAGTTACCATATTGGAAGTCATTCTCCCATCCATATTCACTCGATGTTATGCATATTGAGAAGAATGTTTTTGATAACATCATTGGGACCATACTTGTTCTTGAAGGTAGTAAAACTATTTGTACATATATATATTATACATTAACATATATTTGAAGTACTTATTCACGTTTGTTTTAAATAAATTGCAGGTAAGACTAAAGATGATATCAAGGCTAGAAAGGGTTTGGAAGAGCTGGGGGTACGTAGTAATTTATGGCTCAAACCATCCGGGTCAAACTCAAGGAATAAGGAAAAAGTGACTAAAGCACCTTATACAGTGACTTCAAATGAGAAGCTAGAGATACTTGAGTACATGAAGGATGCTAAGTATCCATCTGGGTATGCTGGAAGCTTGAAGAATAAGATTCATGTTGAAGACAAAAAGTTTATTGGATTGAAGACACATGATTGTCATGTTATGTTACAGAGACTGTTGCCGGTTTACATTAGACCATACTTGCCTAGAAATGTGGTTCACGCTCTCATATCACTATCTCATTGGTTTCGTAGAATGTGTTGCAAAGAGATGAAGAAGGATGAGGTACGTCACATGAAGATAGAGATAGTTCAGATTCTGTGTCAGTTAGAGAGGATTTTTCCACCGGCATTCTTCACTATAATGGTACATCTCATGGTTCACCTTCCAGATCAAATTTTGTTTAAGGGGCCGGTACACTATAGTTGGATGTATCCTATGGAAAGGTACGTATTTATGGAAAAACTCGATTAGTATATTATCTTGTAATTATATTTATTGTTCGCGGCGCAAATTATAATGTTAAATATATGTTATATGTAGGCAACTTGGAAAGTACAAGAAGTTTGTGAGAAACACAAGGTACCCTGAAGGTTGCATTGCAGAGAATTTTATTGCACACGAGTGTGTGATGCACTGTAAGTTGTACATGGGTGAGATTGAAGGTAAATCTCAGATTGATGATGAAGATGAGGAAGATCACTTTGACATATCAGTGGTATCTAATGTCATAAAGCCGACGGGCTGCTGGGATAGGAGGTTTCGGCTCAACAATAATGACATAGACGTGATACATTGGTCTGTCATGGAAAATTGTGAAGAGGCAAGGGAGTATATTCAGGAACATGCAGAGGACTTTTACACTGACAATCCCTACGGTGACAATGATTCTCGTATTGAACATTTTCATCCTTATTTACTTAATAAGGTAACACTTTATTTAACACACATATATTCATTTGTAGTATATATAAACTCTGTGTCATTGATTTAATTTAGTGTACATTGTGATGTGTTAGATGATACAGTTACACGACGAAGGATCTGATGCGTACTCTATCGCGCTTCACATTTTGGCATGTAAACCACAGTTTCACTCTTGTTACACTCACTGTGTTGTAAATGGGTTGAAATTTGTTGTATGGGATAAGGACCAACATTTGATGACACAAAATAGTGGAGTCATGGTACACGCTGGTTAGTACATAATAATTTTTCATTTTCATCATTTTGACATCCAACTTTGTGCAAATCTGCATCATTTTCATTAGTATATTCCACATCATTTGGTTCATCTCAGTAGACTTTGTTATATATATGTTTCTTCATCTTCTTATTTCACTGTTACATGATTTCCATGAGAAATAAATTATTATGGTGTTCTACAAAATGTTATTGAACTCAAGTATGCGGAGGGAATGCCGGTAGTCATATTCCAATGCAAGTGGTTCAATACTGATGAATCTGAGGGTGGAAACATAAAAACGGAGCATGGAATTCTTTCGATTGACACATCTAACACGTGGTATGAAGATGCTCCTTATTGTCTTGCAAAACATGCACACCAAGTGTTTTACTTGGAAGATCCTAAGTTTGGAGATAATTGGAAAGTTGTTAATGTCGTCGCTCAAAGAGGCACTTATAGTCACTCATGTGTTGGTACATCAGAGGAAGATGTTGATCAAGAAGACAACACACTAAATATTCCCCCTTATTTTAAGTGCAATGGAATTGATGAAGATGTTCCCCTCTCATATAATAATTTTTTCGAAGTAGATGAAGAAAGTGAAAATGACGAAGGGGAAGCTGAATTTGATGAAACAGATGATGAAGAGGAAGATGTTGATGAACTCCATTATTATTACAGTGATCATGATGTAAGTGAGGAAGATCAAGAAGATGAGGAAGGGTATGATGATATTGATGACGAGGAGGAGTGAAGATTATCATGTGTTTAAACATCATGTGTGTTTTGTTCATCATATTGGAATGTTGTGAAATGTTTAGTCCATTTTGGATGTTGTGAAATATTTTGTCCATTTTGGAATATGCAGATTATGTGAACTTAGTGAAATGTTAGTTTCATTTTCAGGTTGACGTTCACTTATGTGACTGCACATATGTTTACTAGTTACGTAAGTGCTGTTTATTGAAGGTGGGAAATTCCAAAACCATTGGCGGGAAGCCAAATTCTGAATGGGAAATCCTAAGTTTTTGAGCGGGATTCAGTAATACACTTATGCGACTGAGGTTAATATGTATGTCATTTAAGAGATAACGCGATCGGTAGCCAACACGTGTCCAAAAACGCGATCGGTGCCGAAAACGTGTCCGAAAAACCAACACTTGTATGTTTTGAACCGAAACATACATCCACTTCATCACTTCACTTCTTCTTCTCTTCTTCTTCACTTCCGCTCAAAGGTTAGGGTTTTCCGATTCGTTCCATACGGTACTACGTTTGCTACCTTCCATCATGCCACCAAAGAAGAAAACTTTGAGTGACGGGCTTAACATGAAGCTGCGCTCTCCAAGTACTCGGCGTTCGGCCAAAATACATACGCCGGAGCCTGCGGTGAAGAAGAAGGACCAACCAGCCAAACCTCCAAAAAAGGATCAACCGGCCAAACCTCCAAGGAGGAAAGCAACCATTGTTGAAGGTAATGTTACTGACTTCACTATCCCTAATATAGAAGAGGTTGTTATTCCAGTTCCGGTTAGTTCTCCTAAGAAAAGGACTCTTTCAGTGCAAACACTATTGCGTAGAAGCCCTAGATGTTCTACAAAACTGACAGTAGTGAAACCCTCCAAAAAGGATCCCAAAAAAGCCCTATTATACCCTGTTACTGAGTCTGAGACCGCATTTGATGTACCCATGCTAGTTGACCCCCTGCTGCTTCTAAATACCCAACAAGATATGTCTCATCCTCCCACCAAACCATCAATTATCGCTACCCCTCACTTACACCATCACCTGCAGTTTCTGAAAACCCTCAAGTTCAAACTCATACTAATCCCTCAAATGAAGAACCTCCTGCGAATCCCCCTAACGAAGTACTGAATGAATCACCAAATGAAGAACATCTTGCTAATCCCTCAAATGAAGATCTTCCAGCTAATCCCTCGCAAGTGCCAAATGATGCTGAGTATACTGATGACAACACCCAAGAGATGGAGGAACTGCCTCTGAGTATCCGCGTGACTAAGAAGGATGATTCTTCCGGTATGATATTAATATTGTTTATTTACTAATTTTATGTTATCAATACATCTTCTCATACTAATATAAATTGTTTGATACTTGATGGTAGATGACGAGGATGCCCATGCAAGTGAAGCGGAAACCTCTAAGAAACGAAAGCGCCGGGGAGTTGTGTGTGGCAGCAAGATTGCGACTTTGGTGAACTCATTGGGGACTAAGATCAAGGTTGAATGTTCTGAAGAGGCAAATGGCCCAGTAATAAGGCAAATAAGGAGTATGATGTGCCACCAAATCGGGGCGTGTGTGAGACAGAAGGTGCCGATGTTAGCACCGACATACAGTGAGCTAGAACGTAAGCATTGGGATGTCGTGGTGAACTATCTCAGTGTAAGTTGTATATGTATTTAATTACAATGTTTATTTTAGTTTATCTCATTGCAACTTTTACACACACTGATTTTAATATAATTGCAGCCTCATTTCTTTTTGCCAAAGAATGATGCTCTACCGTGGGAGTACATTACACGAATAGCAAATAACCGCTACAAGAATTGGAAGTCGGCTTGCCACAAACATTATCTGAAGAATGGGAAGAAATTACCTTTGGAGTTTGTCCATCGCAAGGAGGAATGGGCATGGCTGGTTAATCACTTTCAAGAACCTGCATATGAGGTGAAGTGTGGTGACCAAACTTAACTGTTAGTTACATTTTTTTTATAAGTATTCATCTGTTTCATGGGCATTTATTTTTTTGAAGGCTAAATCAAAAAGGATGAAGGAGGCCCGAGAAAAGAAGAAGAACCACTGTGGAGGAAAGACTCCGATGGCCATCAGAGCAATAGACCACCTCGAAAAAGGGCACAAAGCAAACCGTGTTGCAACATATGCTGAGGTCTATTCCAGAGAACCTGAATGTGCTGAGATAGTGGTATTTCTTTACTCTGTTTCTTTTTTATAATGTCTTGCTCAATATATGGTCCAATAGTGTCAATCTATTGTTGAATATATGTCACTCATGTGTTTGAATGTGTAGATTAATTGTTGGAATGTGTATGGACAAATATTGAAGTATGCGTATCGATTAAATGTTGTATTGTGTAATCAGTTTGATCTGATGAATTTATTGTGGACTTGTGCATGTTGGAATGTGTAAGAACAATTATTGAAGTATGAATGTAGATTAAATGTTGGATTGTGAACAAGTATGACTATTTATGAATGTGTGGATTAAATTTTGGATTTTCTGAATATGTGTAATCAATTTGATCTGATGAATTTCCTTTGTACTTGGGCAAAGGAACACATGAATGCCGAGGTGCAGAGACTTCTTGATGAGCAGCAGTCCGATGACCCCAGTATCATTGCTAACTCTATCCCGACGAGCACTCAGTTGGAGATAATTGCTAAAGCTGTTGGGCAGAAAAAAGGAACTCAGATATCTGGAGTTGGGGGAAATATAAGGAGGCCTCCTTGCCCTAGAGGCGGGGCTTCAAACCATGCCCTGATGGAAGAGATCATTAGGGCAAAGGAGGAGGCTGCTATAAAGGAAGCTGAGTTCGAAGACAGGCTGAGGGCGATCGAAGAAATGCTGAGTTCGAAGACGGGTGGAGGTGGTGGCACAGGAAATGGTTGTAACGTCTCTGATGGGGCAAGTTTCGGTCTCGGTACTCTTTGAATTTTCTATCACTTCAAACTTTAGTTGGTGAACATGTTTTGCTACGTTGTGCTAGTGGAAACGTTTGTTGGAATTATTGTAATGCTGGAAACTTTTTGTATAAATCCTGAAATGTTTCAGGTACTTTTGTGTGGGTGATGAATTTCAAATTAAACAGGGCTGTTTGTTTGTACTCTTATGTGACACAAAACCAGATATTTAAATTATATATCCAACTTACGTGACTGGATTTTCAACTTACGTGACTAGATTTCCAACTTACGTGACTGGATTTCCAACTTACGTGACTGGATTTCCAACTTACGTGACTGGATTTCCAACTTACGTGACTGGATTTCCAACTTACGTGACTGGATTTCCTTATCACCAGATCTTTTACACACTCTTACGTGACTGATAGTGGTACCACACATCGTCGTCTAATCTAACGTACGCGACTGTGTTTATGGCCGCTCATGCTTCTTACGTGACAGAGAACTGCACCGTTGACTTTTTTCCTGATATCTCATTTTACACCTATACGACTGACCTGTATTCTTATGTGACTAGTTTGTCCACTGTCGCATAAGGGTTTATGTGACTGGTGTGTTTTAGATCAGTCACCCCAGACTTTATGCTACACAACTTATGTGACTGGTCCTTATGTGACTGAGTGTAGTCACATAAAACTTTATGTGACAGAAAACGAACTTATGTGACTCATTTGGGTCAGTTACCTAAGATGTAAAATGGCGTAGTGTTATGCATCAGCAAGAAGGGAATTGTTCAATTGAAGGTTATGGGTCACGCCATCATCTTTGTTATTGCTGTTTTTTTTTCTGTTTTATCCGTGAAGAGATCATGCTGCCAGCTTCAGTGTATTGTAGTGTTTACTTTTCCTTTCGTGATTCTTGTCAAGTTCCTTTGATTGCCTCCTGCGTGAGTGCGGAGGGTCTCTCTTGTATTCTTGGTCCTTGTCTGTAATATTCAGGTTGTCATCTCCATGAGGGCTACTGCGCCGGAGAGTTGATCATCGGTCTTGGAAATCATTTTTTTCTCGTCCGTTCGGCGTTTTTTAGGGGTTAGAGTTTATGACTAACCTCTGGCGCTTGAGGACTCTTTTGTATGCGCCACGATCCAAGATTTTTGGGTCTTTTTCAAATAAAGGCGCTGGCACCGCCTAGTTTTTTTAAAAAAGGTAGAGATGTTTGTCCATGGCGAATTCGCATTGCAGTCATGAAAAAAAGAGATTACTGGGTGGTTCTGAAGAACCGACATGACCACATATGCCAGCATGACTCCATTGTAAAGACTAACAAACACCTCAATATGAATTAAAATTTGTGATTCAGCGCGCGCGAGATTTGTGCTAACATTAGAAAGGACTATGGGTATTAAATATCTTACCTGAAGGCATGGCAAGAAAAGCAGTTGGCGCTTGTTAAACTGTTCGGTGAATGGGATAAGTCATTTCAAAAGTTGCCACACTTGATGCAGGCGCTGGTGGATTCCAGTCAAGAGACATTCGTGAAGTGGGATCGAACACCACTCGATAATGGTGCTTCGTAGGTCAACTGTGTATTCTGGACATTTGCAGAACCCATTCACGCATTTAAGAATTGTCGTCCCGTGTTGTCGATTGACGGGACACATATGTACGGGAAATGGGTCGGTAAGTTGTTGGTGGCTGTTGGTTTGGACGCCAATAATCATTTACTTCCAGTTTGTTTTGCAGTGGTGGAGAACGAGAGTAATTCGAGTTGGAAATGGTTCATGTCTTGCATTCGGGAAGGCGTAACTCAGCGCGAGGGATTGTGCATCATATCAGACCGACACAAAGGAATTCTAGCTGCCATGCGTGAACCCGAATGGTCACCTCCATATGCCTACCATCATGTATGCGTGCGCCACCTGCAGAGCAATTTCATGGTGAAGGTGAGAGATTTATTATTGAAAGAAAAACTTGGAACCGTGGCTTATCAGAAGAAGGAACTGAAGTTCCAATGCTGAGTATGCTGAGCTGTTGAACCTATTGCACGACAAACCAGAGGTTTGCCGATGGTTGGAAGACAAGGATATAGAGTTATGGTCACATGCATTCGACGCAGGTGGGTTTAGATGGGGCTCGATGACGATGAAAGCTTCTGAGTTTTTCAATGACATTCAAAAAGGCGGGCGTGATTTGCCAATTTCATCATTGGTGATGTTCACGTATAAGCAAACAGCAGCTTATTTCGTGAAGCGTCAACAAAACCCCTACGATGGCCACGAATCTCTATTTCCCCAAAAAATTCTTAAGAAGTTGGCCACACTTCTGCAAGGGCAGATTACTACCGCGTGCAGGTCTATGATCACGAGAGAGAGAGAGAGAGAGCAGTTTATGAGGTTACAACAAAGGATAAGCTTCACAAATGGACGGTTAGGCTGGTGACGAGAACATGCTAATGTGGGAAATGGACATTGCTTCACTTCCCTTGTAGTCATGTGATAAGTCAAGTTTTGGACTGATTAATACCCGTTTCTCACTATAGCTTTAGTTCGTTTCTGGCGATTATTTGATGTCATTTGATCTCTTTTCGTACGTTTCAGGTACAAAGCATTATATCCCAGTGTCAAAACCAAAATGAGAAAACTCGGGGAAAAATCAAAGGCTAGAGTAAGCTTTGGGTAGAAAAGTGCTCCAGTCGATCGACTGGGAATTTCCCCTTAACCAGTCAATCGACTGGGTACACAAACTAAAGAGGAGTGTGATGGACCATATTTATATGATTCGTTAAGATAGTTAAACCCACCAAATTGGATGCTTTATCTATACAACTTTTACTTGTTAGTTTCACTTTTGTTCTACAGGCTATTTCAAGGAGTAATGACGAAACGAGCTAAAATGGAGTTCTTAACGCTGAAAGTGGATTACAAGTCAGAACTGACCATACCCCGACAATACTCCGATCAAGCCACAACTAAGTCCCGATGACTTGTTCCAACAAAGATCAAGAACACAAGTGAAATGCCAAGTATAAGTGACTTATCTTTTGATATCAACTAAGGAGCAACCAAAGGAGCAACCAAAGGGCAACCATAGAGGCAACCAAAGGGCAACCGGAGTTACATGACAACCGAAGGCTTTTGGGAAGAAAAGATCCAAACCCACTCAACTCACTCCTCCTCTCCTCCCTTGCCACATGGGCGGCGGCTCTTGGAGGAAGCCACCTCATGGCCGGCGGCTATATGGACTTCCTCCCCCCATTTGACAAGTGTCTTGATCTCCTCCACATCTCCTCCTCTTCCCATGCCTATAAATACCACACTTCCCTTCCCTTTGTAATGCATCCCAATCCCAACATCCTCATTCCATAGTTACTTATCTATCTAGAGTTTGGGCACAATCCATGTAAACACACCACTTTGATATTGAAGCTCCAAGTTTGTTCTTGAGTACTCTTGTCGGTTCTTAAAGTACTCAAGCATTTCCTTTACTTTACGTTGTTCTTGAGTTTACTTTTGTTGGTTCTTGAGTATTCTCCCTTTACTTTCCTTGTCTTTATTTCCAAAAACCTTTACTTTCCTGTCTTTCAAAACCTTTACTTTACTCAGCACTTAGCTATGATATCCACTCCTATTGATATTCGTAGCTAAATCCTTCATTCGGTTGAAGGGGTGTACTTGTATCATAAAATGTTTTAGACCCTTCTCTTAGTGCCTCTTTGTGTTCAACTTGTTCTAGGTGCCTTATATTAGGTCAGAACTCCATTGGTTGAGTGGATGCTTGGAAGAGCAAAGCTCTGCCATGGGTTCGTGATCTTCCGTGGATAAGTGGAGGCTCGGAAGAGCACAACTTATCTGTGGAAGTCAACCTCTTTTAAACACCATTTGGTTTATCAGGAATGATGATCAAATGGATGCACATACTAGAACAAGAGTTCTTTGTCTTGCAAAAGACTAGACGGTGTGGCAAGTCATGTGCTAGGAATAGCCTTGATACACTTTTGAACACTTAGTATGATCATTAGACGTCAATGATAAACGGACTATGATACAAGGCCCCTGATACCGAATCTTTCCTTTGATTCAAACATCACCTGTCACTTACTTTCAGTCTTACTATCAACTGCTTACTTTCCAGTCATTTACCTTCAGTAACTTTACTTTCAGTCTATATCAACTGCTTACTTTCCGCAAGTCTTGTCCTTCAAGCAATTACTTTCCGCAAGACTTGTCCTTCAAGCATTTACTTTCTGCAAGACTTGTCCTTCAAGCACTTTGCTTTTCAGTATTTACTTTCAGTCCCGTATTTACTTTCTTTACTTTCAGTCATTTACTTTTCAGTACTAAAATCACAACCAACCCACTTACTTTTCAGTACTAAAATCACAACCAACCCCCAACTGTCTTACTTTCATTTTCGAAAGAACAACTATCCACTAATTCCCTTGGGTTCGACCCCTACTTACTGCTTTACTAACCCAATAGTAAAGTTGCGAGTAGCGGACTTATAAGTTTATCTTGCTTAGCACTCAACGACGTGCTCCGTCAAAATTGGCGCTGTTGCCGGGGAATTAGCAAATGGATAGTTGTTCTTTTTTTTGTACATAATTCGCCATGTCTTCATACTACGACATAGAACCTTGGAAAGTTGGGGGCAACAACCTTATGTTTGAAATGCTTAGCTGTCTCCCCCAGTTTGGAGGTTCCATCGGAGAGGACCCTGTGATACATTGCCAACATTTTCACCACATCTGCCGCCACATGAAACCTGAGAATGAGACGTTAGAGGAGTTTAAGCTGAAATGCTTCAAATTTTCTTTAACTGACTCGGCAATAGATTGGTATTACTCATGTGCATCTTATGAAGGTGAATATGGGGATCTACTAGCAAAATTTCTAGAAGAATTCTCCCCGCCATCTCTCCGACTTGAAACCCGCGATAAGATTATCAACCTTGAGCAATCCCGGGATGAAACTTTGGACGAGTACTATACGTACTTTGATATCATTGTGTCGAGCTGCCCGCACCATGGATTCACGGACTTTGTTCTTCTCCAAAGGTTTCTTCGTGGAATGAAGCCACTTGAGTGGTCTATATGCTTAATGATGCAGCGGGAGGTTCGGTGATGAATCTCACCATGTCTCAAACCTGGGACCTCATTGATGATTTGGCCGAGAGCTTAAAACGAGGGCCAATGCACCAAACTGAAGATAAGGCACCGACGGTGAAAGCGGACTCAGTGCAGAACGAGCCCGAGGAAGAAGCACCCGAGGAAGTCCCGGTCCTCATTGATGAGCTGCCCAAATCAGACCTAAACCTCAGTGTGATTGCCCCCGGAGACCATATAAATGACGAGGATGAGGACCCATGGTTGCCTGAAGAAGAGCTCCACTCAGATTATCCCTGGGAGTTAGAAGAAAAACTGCCCAATTCAGTCCCGGTCCTCATCACCAATCTACCCGAGGAAACCACGCCGGTCCCGGACCTGATTACCGAACCAGCCGAGTCTAATACAGTCCTCACTGCCGAGCCAACAGAAGTCCCGGACATCAATGCCGAACTAATCGAGAAAATCACAGCATGCCCGGTCCTCACTGAAGAGCTGCTCGAGAAAGACCCGGCCCTTGTGGTGGAAGTCCCCCAACTTGTCCCCTCGGTTTGTATGTGGATCACAGCCCCTGAAGATGAAGTGATCAATGATGAGGTGCAAGGGGAGTTGGAGGCAAAACATGAGCCAGAAGAGCCGAAGATGGAGCACTCACTCGTCATGAGCCAAGAAAAGCCGGCTGAAAACTCACTCGTTCTAGGATGGCCAATCATCTCTGCCACAAAGAAGAGGCTTGGCATGGGAACAAGCTCAAGGTCGCTCATGTTCAATGGCACAATACTAAACTTCCAGAATTGCAAAGGTGCCACCCATTAAAACATGAAGAAACGGCCAAGACATGGGCCAAAGGAATGGAAACCCGGAAGGAGAAGCAAGAGAGCTCGACTTGATGGACCAGCATCTATGGTCAAGGAGTCCTCGTCTTCTCGGAGATATGTGAAAAAGAAGCCTCCGGATCAAGGGAGAGCAGAACTGAGCCCGCTGCCATATGTGTTCTTTGGGTAAATCAAAAGAGCTGCTGAGAAGAAGTTCGACCTCAACCACCCATGGGACCCAAACTTATGATCCAGGAATGAGGTACTGTCGAGCCAACGACGTTAAACAAATGCACTGGTCGGGAGGTAACTCGACACCTATCTTACTTTCAGTCATTTAATTTCTGTCATTTAGTTTTTTGCCTTAAATCATTCTCACCTTTCCTGTATATATTTGCTTGCATAACTTTTGAACTAAGTCGTGCTGTGAGGCACGCCTTCGTTCAAAAGTGTGGGGTGAGAACTGCCTTTGTATATAGTTAATTAACATGCTTTCTTTTTTCCTTTTCCCTTAATATTATCTTTTTGAAAATATGAACTTGAGAATGTGAAAAAGATAGATCTAAATTCATGCATTTACCTTGTGAAATCTCAACTGTATAAAAACTTAGGATGTAACTTCTTAACTGTCCCTTTGTGCTGAGATATACAGGGGATGTGGAGTTGATATAAATTGCCCTAGAGAGGCTTGGCAAGCAATCGAAGGACTGAATTTCACTATATGGTTTACGAAGTCAGTGGAGGCTGCACTTCGGGTTTCAAAGAAGATCAGAGTCATCTCCGCTGTGCAGCGTTTATGCAAAGAGGCGGGACGGGAATCAAACCGTCCTATCTCTAGTCAGAGTAGCTAGGAAAATAGATGATAGACCCTCATCTTGACCTGCGCGAAACGACAAGGATGAGAAAGAGCGGGGAGGTATTTCCATATGCTCTCGAGCGATGATTGGACCTCCCAAAGAAAGGTTGAGAAAATGGACTAGAAAGTCACAAAGAAGCAAAAGATCGAAGAAGCTAATCAAAGGCCAAAAGCCAAAGTATGTGAAGGTTTTAACTGAAACAAAAGTGAAGAAACTCCAATTCAACATCAAAGGCCAAAGGCCAATTCACTTCAGAAGCTGTCCCTCACCATAAGGAAATCAAAGTGCTCAACTCAGTGAAACCCGAACCGAATCATGTGCTAGAGAAAGCGACAAGTTAACCATATAGTGCGAGTCGGTCAAGAGAATGCAGTACAGGAGCCTGAAAAGGGCTATCTCCCGAAACATCCAAATTAATTTGCATCTCAGCTCGAAGGTACAAGTATCAAGTTTCTTCTAAGTATTTACACGGTTTAGTTTGGTAATAAGTAAGTAATGCATGAATAGGATAAATCTAGTTCTATATTCTCACTTTCATATTTGAAGTTTTTTACTTGGATTGTGTGCATCTCTCAAATGGCATTGTTCGGGACGAACAACTAAAAGTGTGGGGTGATCTGATGGACCATATTTATATGATTCGTTAAGATAGTTAAACCCACCAAATTGGATGCATTATCTATACAACTTTTACTTGTTAGTTTCACTTTTGTTCTACAGGCTATTTCAAGGAGTAATGACAAAACGAGCTAAAATGGAGTTCTTAACGCTGAAAGTGGATTACAAGTCAGAACTGACCATACCCCAACAATACTCTGATCAAGCCACAACTAAGTCCCGATTACTTGTTCCAACAAAGATCAAGAACACAAGTGAAATGCCAAGTATAAGTGACTTATCTTTTGATGTCAACTAAGGAGCAACCAAAGGAGCAACCAAAGGGCAACCAAAGAGGCAACCAAAGGGCAACCGGAGTTACATGACAACCGAAGGCTTTTTGGAAGAAAAGATCTAAACCCACTCAACTCACTCCTCCTCTCCTCCCTTGCCACATGGGCGGCAGCTCTTGGAGGAAGCCACCTCATGGTCGGCGGCTCTATGGACTTCCTCCCCCCATTTGACAAGTGTCTTGATCTCCTCCACATCTCCTCCTCTTCCCATGCCTATAAATACCACACTTCCCTTCCCTTTGTAATGCATCCCAATCCCAACATCCTCATTCCATAGTTACTTATCTCTCTAGAGTTTGGGCACAATCCATGTAAACACACCACTTTGATATTGAAGCTCCAAGTTTGTTCTTGAGTACTCTTGTCGGTTCTTGAAGTACTCAAGCATTTCCTTTACTTTACGTTGTTCTTGAGTTTACTCCTTTTGGTTCTTGAGTATTCTCCCTTTACTTTCCTTGTCTTTATTTCCAAAAACCTTTACTTTCCCGTCTTTCAAAACCTTTACTTTACTCAGCACTTAGCTATGATATCCACTCCTATGGATATTCGTAGCTAAACCCTTCATTCGGTTGAAGGGGTGTACTTGTATCATAAAATATTTTAGACCCTTCTCTTAGTGCCTCTTTGTGTTCAACTTGTTCTAGGTGCCTTATATTAGGTCAGAACTCCATTGGTTGAGTGGATGCTCGGAAGAGCAAAGCTCTGCCATGGGTTCGTGATCTTCCGTGGATAAGTGGAGGCTCGGAAGAGCACAGCTTATCTGTGGAAGTCAACATCTTTTAAACACCATTTGGTTTATCAGGAATGATGATCAAATGGATGCACATACTAGAACAAGAGTTCTTTGTCTTGCAAAATACTAGACGGTGTGGCAAGTCATGTGCTAGGAATAGCCTTGATACACTTTTGAACACTTAGTATGATCATTAGAGGTCAATGATAAATGGACTATGATACAAGGCCCCTGATACCGAATCTTTCCTTTGATTCAAACATCACCTGTCATTTACTTTCAGTCTTACTATCAACTGCTTACTTTCCAGTCATTTACTTTCAGTAACTTTACTTTCAATCCATATCAACTGCTTACTTTCCGCAAGTCTTGTCCTTCAAGCAATTACTTTCCGCAAGACTTGTCCTTCAAGCATTTACTTTCCGCAAGACTTGTCCTTCAAGCACTTTACTTTTTAGTATTTACTTTCAGACCCGTATTTACTTTCTTTACTTTCAGTCATTTACTTTTCAGTACTAAAATCACAACCAACCCACTTACTTTTTAGTACTAAAATCACAACCAACCCCCAACTGTCTTACTTTCATTTTCGAAAGAACAACTATCCACTAATTCCCTTGGGTTCGACCCCTACTTACCGCTTTACTAACCCAATAGTAAAGTTGCGAGTAGCGGACTTATAAATTTATCTTTCTTAGCACTCAACGACGTGCTCTGTCATAGTGCCCACCATCGACCATCGAATTGGTCGACTGGACCGCCAGTCAGTCGAGAAAGGAGACATTCCAGCGCTCATGAATTCATCGCCCATCGAATCGATTGACTGGATCGCCAGTCGGTCAAGAAAGGAGACATTCCAGCGCTCGTGAATTCATCGCCCATCGAGTCGATCGACTGGACCGCCAGTCAGTCGAGAAAAGAGACACTCCAGCGCTCGTGAATTCATCGCCCATCGAGTCGGTCGACTAAACCCTCAGTCGGTCGACTGAGAAATCTCTTCAAAAGGCTTCCTCTTCTCCTCCAGTCGATCGACTGGGACACCAGCATCAGCCAGTCGACCGACTGGCACTACTACAGTACCGAAACTTCTGCCGAGACTATAAATAGAAAGGGGGGTTTTTCACCTAACCATCTGTGATCTTTGGGGAAAAAGACAAGGAAAAGGGGTCAAATCAAGGTCATCCATCATCATCCAACTAAGGAGGATTGAAGATCAAGGGAGTTTACTAGGATTAATCATCCTATTCTATTCCTCTTCTCTTCTCTTTAGATTGTGTAGAAACCCTACTCACATCATGTTGTCTTACATGATGTGTGAGTAGTCTCCTTGTGTTTTGAGGGATTTAGAACCCTCTTTGGTACTCAATGATCATGTATACACATTCTATTTGCAATCTATGGAGTTGATTTAATTTTCACTATGCTCTTCATTTTAGATATGTTGCTAAGTGTTTGACAAAATGCCTAAGTGACATGTTTGTGTTAGAACTATGATCTAAGTATTGAAAGACCTTAGTGATGGTTTTGATGTAGTAAAAATGAACGCATCAAATATTTATGAGAGTAAATGCATGGGTGAGAGGTTAACTAAGTCTTCATGAATATAGCATTTATTACCTTGGGAGATGTTCCAAGGATAATAAGTGTTATATAGTGAATCAATATCTTTAAGTAGTGAGATTCTACATGGGAAAGCTTGATTACAATTAGACTTGCATGATAGTATGTCTAATCTTAGCCTAAGCTAGGTTTTAAACCTATCAACTTCTTGAATGATTCAACTCTTGTATACGTGATCGTTGGGAAATTGCCAAAGAGGGGAGTAACCCCTCGAAACTCTCTTTAATTGAATTGAACCCCTTGGAACCATTCATTACTTGCTTTATTATTGATAACCATTGTACACATTGAATTTGAAGGAATAGCCGAGTAGAAAACTTGATTCTCTAGTGTATAATCCGTTTGCTCCCTTGGGTTCGACACCGGTCTTACCGGTCAAGATATAAATATCTTTTGACTATTTGATGGACCATAATTGTACGAATCAAAAACACAGTTAAACCCACCAAATTAGACTGTTTGTCTAGTTAACTTTTGTCTGTTAGTCCCGATATATTTCCACAGGGCATTTTAGAGACTGAAGTGAAAACACGCTAAGGAGAGGATTTTATGCTGAAAAGATAACAAGAGTCAATCCAAGGTCAAGATCATATGCCGACTGAAGAAATATCAAGGATCCTGACGTGAAATTGACCATAACAAATTAATCAGAAGAATCAGGAGAGGAATCAAGACAGCCCGGGGAAGGAACACACTGACAGTTTTGTGAAAAGACTGCACAAAACTGTACAAAACTCACATATGGCAAGATGACTTGGTGACTTGATGAAGAGGTGGCCAAAGGAGGTAAACCTCCCCATTCCACCACCCACAACCGGCGGCTCCTCCACCCTCCTCCTCCTTAGTGACCGGTTGACTTGCCTTGGAGGTGGCAAAGCCACCACCTCCTCCTCCACCACAACCGGCTACCGGCGGCTGAGCTCCACCACTCCTCCTCCGCCACTTGGTGGCTCCTCCTTGGCTCCTCCTCCTCCCTTGGATCAAACCAATCTCCACCACCCATCTCCACCCATTTTTCCTATAAAAGGAGGTGCTCCTCCTCCTCATTTCATCATCCAAAAATTGTAAAATCACTTCTCTCTCTACATTTTGTTACTTGTAAGTTTGGTTCGGTTTTGAAATAATACTCCTGTTTGTTCTTGAGTATTATACTGGAAATTATAATACTCTTGTCGGTTCTCGAGTATTATAATACTGTAGAGAATACTCCTGTTGGTTCTTGAGTATTCAGTAGGAATTAGGAATACTCCTGTTGGTTCTTGAGTATTCCACCCCTTTCCCTCTTACTGTTTTCAAAAACCCCCGAGTATTTAGCTATGGTATCCATCTCTATGGATATTCGTAGCTAAACTCTTTATTCGGTGGAAGGTATTTTCTTGTATTATATAATGTTGTAATATCTTTTAGTTTCATTTCTTAGTATTCAAAACTTGTTCTATGTGCCATTTATAGTCAGAATTTCCTAGGTTGAGTGGATTCTACGAAAGAGCAAAACTCTTCCGTGGGGTTCGTGAACATACTCGGGTAAGTGGATGCTACGAAAGGGCAAAGCTTATCTGAGAAGTTCGACTCATCTAAAACACCACTTGGTCAATCGTAACTGTGAGATCAGGTGGATGCACAAAAGGCTAAGATACTTCGAAAGGAGGAATTAGTCTGAAATAGAACAAGGGTTGCTTTAAACGATGTTGCAAGTCTTGCGCTACGAAAGGGCCTCGATTCATCTTTGAATACTTAGAAAAGTTACTAACAGTTTATTATATACATGTTATAATACAAGAGTACCTGAACCCGAATGCTTCTCTTTACTGTTAAACCGCAATCACCAACTGCTGATCTACCGGAGGAATTACAATCACGCATCACCCGCTGTAAGTCTTCTTTGTATTTACAGCATTTAATTTCTGTATTTACTTTTCCGCAATCAAAACCAAAAACCCTCAAAAAATCACGTAGTTAATCAGAGCGCTAAAACCTCAATCAACCATAAAACACGCTCCCCACAGTACAATCACCCTAAAAGAATAGCCTATTCCCCTAATTCCCTTGGGTTCGACCCCTACTTACCACTTACTACCCAGTAGTGTAGTCACAAGTAGCGGATATTATAAATTTATTTGTACAGAGGACACAGCACCTTAACGACAGTGCGGTGGCCCTCCGTCAAATTGGCGCCGTTGCCGGGGAATTAGCCGTCGAATAAACTGTTCTTTTCTCTCCCTCCCTCTCTTTTAAATTCTCGCGCTCGAAACAACTATGTCTCGCGAAGGAAGTCATCATGACTACTAGGATGACGATGAAATAAACCTGTACGAGCGAAATGATGAAGTGCCACTTCCATTTATGGATGATCCGGAGCAACTCATCAGAAGCAGACGAGCTCGTGATAGGGAGGCCATCAGAAGAAACCAAGAACCACCCGAGGACCGAAATGCAGCTGGTCCAGTACGACAACCCCCTAGATATCCCCCACCCCCTCGCCCTCGACAAGTTCCTAGACGAGAACCCGCCTTCGATAACTACTACGGGGATGACAACTACCGTGAACCCACCCTGGGAGAACTTTCGGCACCAGATTTCAGAGTTTAGCCATGGTGTATCTACGAAGGAACTGAGCTAGAAAACATCGCCATCAACACTTCAGTGGCCCACAGCTTGCCAAAATTCTCAGGAACTCGTGGAGAATCAGCAATGACTCATCTCCAGCGTCTACATGGGATTTGCCAAAACCTCAAACCAAATGGCGTAAACGTAGACGACTTCAAGTTAAAAGCGTTCTACTTTTCCCTCATTGACGCGGCAAACGATTGGTTCCTTTCATTGCCTTCTGGAAGCATCAGAACATGGGCTCAGATGCAGAAAAAGTTCCTAGACAAATACTACCCAGCAGGAAGAGCAATGCAAGTAAGAAGGCAACTGCAAGACATCAAACAAGGGCCCAACGAAACCATGTATGATTACCTGGAAAAGTTCAATCACCTGGAAAGAAGCTGCTGTACCCTTGGACTGCCCGAGAAACTCATAATCGAGTACCTCATTGATGGATTAAGACCCTTAGACAAAATGCTCCTGGATGCCTCAGCTGGCGGGTCCATAATGAATCTATCATTGAATGGTGTTAGGCAACTCATCAACGACGTTGCCGAAAATGCCCGATTTAGAGAAGAGACAACTCGGCAGGAAGAATTCTCCCGAATGAAAAATGTGGCAAAAGCTGAAACATCGACGGGACCTATATCTGAGGAGATGAAGCAGTTAAAAGAAATGATGATTCAGCTCCTACGAAGACAACCAGTTCCGGTAAAACCTTGCGAGTTCTGTGGATCTATAGACCACAAAACTGACACATGTCCGACATTAATAGAAGAGGAACCGGCGGAAGTAAATGCAATAGGAGGATATCAAGGATACAACAACAGCAACGACAGAGCAGGACAGAACAGGCAGTACGGTCAAACATCCAAACCAGACTGGCGTAACAACAACAGCTATCTTCAGAAGGAAGCACAACCAGCTCAGTCATACCACCAACCCCCCCACCGACAGTATAACCAGAACGCTCCAGGACAATATCAGCAAAGAGAACCAAATCAGAGTCAGCACCAAACCGGCCTGAATAATCAGCAAGAACCAACCAAGTCGCTCGATGACACGATGAAGGAGCTCGCAGGAAACGTAAATCAATTGGGTACTTCGCTACTCCAATACCAGGCGAAAACTGACGGGGCAATTTCTGAATTGACCAAACAAATGTCCCAGCTCGCCACTGCAATGTCAACACTGACCAGTGAACCTGGCAGACTTCCTTCACAAACCATCCAAAACCCAAAGGCGAATCTTAGCATGATAAAAAGGTCAAACGTAAAGACGACCCTGGGAGAAGTAGCACGAGCCCCAGCCTACAAACTCACTAACAAGCACTTCAACCGTAGACGTTGTCCTGACTGGAATCAAGAGGAAGACCGACCCAATGATGACAAAACATGGGTCACGCATGCTGACAATGGACGGTACGCATTCACCGTTTGCATATCACCACCGTCAGTCATACACTATGACATACCAGCATCTGGATGGGATTACAATAGCAATGTAAGGGATGGACAGAATAGCCCAGCATTGGGAAAAGCCCTCACTTCTGATCATGAGTCACAACCAGAAAGAGATAAAGACCCAGGGGCCTTCACAGTCACCTGCGGTATTGGTGAGACCCAAATCCATAAGTGCTTAGTCGACCTTGGGGCTGCTGTCAATGCCATGCCTTCCTCCTTATATTACTTACTAGGACTAGGTCCATTGAAACCACCCCGATCAAACATCGAACTAGGAGATAAATCATGCATCCGCCCGGTTGGAGAACTGGAAGATGTAATACTCCATGTGGGAGAACTCGTCGTTGCTGCAGACTTCTATGTAATACCAACAGAAGAGACCTGCGAAGACGACCCACCAACAATAATATTGGGACGACCATTCCTCTACGCCACTAAAACAAGAATTGATGTAGGAAAGGGCTCATTATCACTTAAGTTCGGCGGCAAAATTGCACACTTCTACATTCATCAGAGCCGCCCGGACACAAAAAAACCGCCAGACATAACACCTATCTCGGATCACGGCGCACAGTTTTCTGACCTGTCATTAGAGACCAAAAAAGTAACAAGACCAGCAGCTATGGTCAAAGGTCTCCCGCCTTCTCAGAAGCAATGGAAAGAGAAAACACCAAAACCATGGAGCTCTTACTCCAGCAGGAAGTCAGGAAGAAACAACACAGGAACGGTGGCAAAGTTCGACCTCAGCCACCCATGGGACCCAAACCAGTAATCCACAACGAGGTATCGTCGAGCCAACGACGTAAAACAAGTGCACTGGTCGGGAGGTAACCCGACACTATCTTACTTTCCGCACTTACTTTCAGTACTTAGTTTTAAGCTTGCATGACTTTTGAACTAAGGCACGCCTTCGTTCAAAAGTGGGGGGTGAAAACCGCCTGTGTACATAAATAACATGCTTGCTGTTTTTCTTTTTTAGTAATAGTATCTTTTTGAAAATATGAACTTAAGAATGTGAAAAAGATAAATCAGAATTCATGCATTTACCTTGTGAAAATTCAAACTGTTTAAAAACTTAGAATGTTCCATTTGTCCTTTGTGCTAAGATAACTAGGGATGTGGAGTTGACATAAACTGCCCTAGAAGGACTTGGGAAGCAATCAAAGGATCAGATCAAACTATATGGTTTTCGAAGTCAGTGGAGGCTGCACTTCGGGGTTCAGTGAATAATTGAGTCAAACTTTGCCAAGAAGCATCTATGCAAAGGCGAGGACGGGAATCAGACCGTCCTCTCTCTAGTCAAAATAGCCGAGAAAATAGATAAGCGACCCTCATCTTGACCCGCGCAAAACGACGAAGACGAGAGGAGAGGGGAGGTATATCCATAGGCTTGCGGGCGATGATTGGACCTCCCAAGAAGGCTGACAAAATGGACTAGCAAGTCACAAAGAAGCGAAAAACTCAAAGAAGAAAATCAAAAGAGGCCAAAGGCCCAAAATTGTGAAGGTTTTAACCGAGCAAAAGTGAAGCACTCAACAAAGTCAAATCAAAGGCCAAAGGCCGATTCACTACAACAAAAAAAGCAGTCCCTCGCCAAAGAAAAAAATCAAGAAGGTTCAACTCACTGAAACCCGAACCGAATCACGTGCATGAGAAAGCTACCAGAAGACCATATAGTACGAAATGATCCCGAGGCTGCAACCCAGGAACCTGAAAAGGGCTATCTCCCGAAACATCCAATATAATTTGCATCTCAGCACGGAGGTACAAGTATTAAGTTTCTTCTATTTATTTACGCAGTTTAATTTGGTAATAAGTAAGCAATGCATGAATTAGGATAGATCGAGTACCACAGTCTAATTTTCATATGTCAAATCCGAACCTAGAACTTACGCCCTTTAATAGCATTGTTCGGGACGAACAACTAAAAGTGGGGGGTATTCTGATGGACCATAATTGTACGAATCAAAAACACAGGTAAACCCACCAAATTAGACTGTTTGTCTAGTTAACTTTTGTTTGTTAGTCCCGATATATTTCCACAGGGCATTTTAGAGACTGAAGTGAAAACACGCTAAGGAGAGGATTTTATGCTGAAAAGATAACAAGAGTCAATCCAAGGTCAAGATCATAGGCCGACTGCAGAAATATCAAGGATCCTGACGTGAAATTGACCATAACAAATTAATCAGAAGAATCAGGAGAGGAATCAAGACAGCCCGGGGAAGGAACACACTGACAGTTTTGTGAAAAGACTGCACAAAACTGTACAAAACTCACATATGGCAAGATGACTTGGTGACTTGATGAAGAGGTGGCCAAAGGAGGAAAACCTCCCCATTCCACCACCCACAACCGGCGGCTCCTCCACCCTCCTCCTCCTTGGTGACCGGTTGACTTGCCTAGGAGGTGGCAAAGCCACCACCTCCTCCTCCACCACAACCGGCTACCGGCGGCTGAGCTCCACCACTCCTCCTCCGCCACTTGGTGGCTCCTCCTTGCCTCCTCCTCCTCCCTTGGATCAAACCAATCTCCACCACCCATCTCCACCCATTTTTCCTATAAAAGGAGGTGCTCCTCCTCCTCATTTCATCATCCAAAAATTGTAAAATCACTTCTCTCTCTACATTTTGTTACTTGTAAGTTTGGTTCGGTTTTGAAATAATACTCCTGTTTGTTCTTGAGTATTATACTGGAAATTATAATACTCTTGTCGGTTCTCGAGTATTATAATACTTTAGAGAATACTCCTATTGGTTCTTGAGTATTCAGTAGGAATTAGGAATACTCCTGTTGGTTATTGAGTATTCCACCCCTTTCCCTCTTACTGTTTTCAAAAACCCCCGAGTATTTAGCTATGGTATCCATCTCTATGGATATTCGTAGCTAAACTCTTTATTCGGTGGAAGGTATTTTCTTGTATTATATAATGTTGTAATATCTTTTAGTTTCATTTCTTAGTATTCAAAACTTGTTCTATGTGCCATTTATAGTCAGATTTTCCAAGGTTGAGTGGATGCTACGAAAGGGCAAAACTCTTCCGTGGGGTTCGTGAACATTCTCGGGTAAGTGGATGCTACGAAAGGGCAAAGCTTATCTGAGAAGTTCGACTCATCTAAAACACCACTTGGTCAATCGTAACTGTGAGATCAGGTGGATGCACAAAAGGCTAAGATACTTCGAAAGGAGGAATTAGTCTGAAATAGAACAAGGGTTGCTTTAAACGATGTTGCAAGTCTTGCGCTACGAAAGGGCCTCGATTCATCTTTGAATACTTAGAAAAGTTACTAACAGTTTATTATATACATGTTATAATACAAGAGTACCTGAACCCGAATGCTTCTCTTTACTGTTAAACCGCAATCACCAACTGCTGATCTACCGGAGGAATTACAATCACGCATCACCCACTGTAAGTCTTCTTTGTATTTACAGCATTTAATTTCTGTATTTACTTTTCCGCAATCAAAACCAAAAACCCTCAAAAAATCACGTAGTTAATCAGAGCGCTAAAACCTCAATCAACCATAAAACACGCTCCCCCCAGTACAATCACCCTAAAAGAATAGCCTATTCCCCTAATTCCCTTGGGTTCGACCCCTACTTACCACTTACTACCCAGTAGTGTAGTCACAAGTAGCGGATATTATAAATTTATTTGTACAGAGGACACAGCACCTTAACGACAGTGCGGTGGCCCTCCGTCACTATTGTATGCTAAAAACTAACAACGTCAAAATGGCGCCGTTGCCGGGGAGTAATAGCTAGATTGTCCCTAGGAAGAATCATTTAGTGCTCCGACTTTTCCATGTTTTTCTTTATTTGTTTTGTTACTCTTGATTCTTGAGCTTATTCGCTACTCTTACTCGTCTTAATTGTTCTTCCCTTGTAGGTTAAATCTTGTTTATGCCACCCAAGACAAAGAAGCTTACTCAAATTGTGGATAGAGATTTGAATCAACCGATAAGAGAGTTTATTAACCCCTACCCTACAAGGAGTAAAACAACAAAAGACAAGGGAACGACATCGAACACTCAAAGAAATCAAGAGACCACCACTCAAGGCATGGGAGATAGAGATAATAGACTCCCTCCTCCACCTCCACCACCCCAAGGTCAACTACCACAAGGCCCTCAAGCTAGAAGGGTTCTCAAAGACTATGCCACTCCTACGGCTTATGGATACCGTTCTCCAATCCTCATACCGACAGTTGACAACCGGGATTTTGATTTGAAGACCTCCACAATCCAAATGGTCCAATCCAACCAATTCTCGGGGAGAGACAATGAGGACCCGAACTCTCATTTGACTACATTCCTTGAAGTGTGTGTCACTTTCAAGATAAATGGGTTCTCGGAAGATGCTAAGCTTTTAAGGTTATTCCCCTTCTCCCTCACGGGAAGAGTTAAGGATTGGTTGAGGAGTCAAACGCCGGGTAGCTTCACCACTTGGGAGGAGCTCGCCGTAGCATTTCTTAACAAGTATTTTCCTCCTTCCAAGACGACGTTTTATAGAAATCAAATTACAAACTTCAAACAAATGGATGGGGAAAATCTTTATGAAGCATGGGAGAGATATAAAGAGTACCAAAGGCTTTGCCCCTATCACAACCTCGACGAACTCCAAGTCTTCCACACCTTTTACCACGGTGTTGATGGTGCCTCACGACTTGCACTTGACACCACCTCGGGAGGAGCTATTATGGAACTCGAACCCGATAAAGGATATGCGGTGATCGAAAAGATCACAAAGAACTATTTCATGTGGGGAAGTGAGAGAGGAAACCCGAGAAGGAGAAGCGAAAGGCATGAAGTGAAGGCGGTGAGCACAAGCGACTATGATGCCTTAAGGAAAGACTTTGAGAACCTTTCGGATGAAGTCTTCAAGTTGAAACACCCGGAGAAAGAACCTTCAACAAATCAAGGTTGTGATATTTGTGAGGTCTATGAGCACGAGATGAATTCTTGCCCCTTGGTTCAAAGAGATGTGCATAGACAAGGTTATGAAGACGTGAATTTTGTGGGAGGAAACCAAGGTAGAGAATATGGAGCTAGAGCCACTCAAGGGCAAAGTTCTCAAGCTAATTACACTACACCAAGGTTTTCCTCGGGATGGAAGAATCACCCCAATTTCTCCTACAAAACCACAAATCCCACTCGCCCTGACTTTGGAGCTACACCTCCCGGATTTGGTCCTAATCCTACTCAATCCAATCAAGCTTTCCAACCTAGGAACCAATATCAAAGTCAAGGACCAACTTTGCTTCAAAGGAACCAAAACCAAGGGCAAAAATATCAAGCTCAACCTCAAGCTCAAAGGCCTTACCAACAAGTTGAAGCCCCCCCACAACTTTCGAATGAACTCTCCGATGTTGAGGCAATGTTGGCAAAACTCTTTGCAAATCAAGATAAGATGCAAGCCCAAATCGAGAGAATTTTGGGCCTTTGGCCTCTTGATTTGCTTCTTTGAGCTTTTTGCGTCTTTGTGACTTGCTAGTCCATTTTCTCAAGCCTTTTTGGGAGGTCCAATCATCGCCCGCAAGCCTATGGAAATACCTCCCCGCTCCTCTCATCCTTGTCGTTTCGCGCGGGTCAAGATGAGGGTCGCTCATCTATTTTCTTGGCTACTTTGACTAGAGAGAGGACGGTCTGATTCCCGTCCTCGCCTTATTTCTTTTTGCATAAACACTGCATGGCGGAGATGACTTCAATCTTCACTGAAACCCGAAGTGCAGCCTCCACTGACTTCGAAAACCATATAGTTTGATTCGATCCTTCGATTGCTTGCCAAGCCTCTCTAGGGCATTTCTATCAACTCCACATCCCTAGTTTATCTCAGCACAAAGGGACAAATGAGAAGTTACGTTCTAAGTTTTTAGACAGTTGAATTTTCACAAGGTAAATGCATGAATTTTAGATCTATCTTTTTCACATTCTTAAGTTCATATTTTCAAAAAGATAATATTAAAAAAGAAAAAGAAAAACATGTTATTTATTTATGTACACATGCGGATCTCACCCCACACTTTTGAACGAAGGCGTGCCTGTCAGCACTACTTAGTTCAAAAGCCATGCAAGCAGACAATTACGAGAAGGAATTGATATTAAGGAAAGGTAAGATAAGAACTCCCTTTTTGTGTCGAATGACATGGCATGAGGCTGGATAATCGAGGGAGTTCGGCTGGGGCCTTGAACTCTCAGCGCAGGCCCGGTAAATTCACGGAAGCTGCCTGGCTGATCCGATCGTGCTCCAAAAACAAATTCCTAAATAGTCAAATCATTCTATGCACCAAGTGGGTGAGAGCGACTTATTGATAAAAACTAAAAGACAGAAAATAAAAAGAAAGAAAGTAAGATAGTGTCGGGTTACCTCCCGACCAGTGCACTTGTTTAACGTCGTTGGCTCGACAGTACCTTATTCCTGGATCACTGGTTGGGATCCCATGGGTGGCTCAGGTCATATTTCGCCACTCTTACTGTGTTGGTTTTTGCCTTGCCTTTACCTGATTTCTTGTGAGCAGATGTGCTTGGGTCCAGTTCCCCTTGTTCTAATGATTTCTCCTTCCAACGTCTCTGAGAAGGTGAGGGACCTTTGACCACTAGCTTCTTGAACTGGGTTTTCTTATGCTTAGGGCTGTCTTGTCCAGTCATGGCGAAAACATGCTCCATCGAGGAGTTGTTCTGCTCAGGCCCTTTTCCCATCCTCTTTTCAGCCTCTTCATGGATCACATAGTTTTCAGCGATTTGTCTATTGATCGAGGGGAAAAGTCGGGAAGCTTGCATCTTAAGGCTCGGTTCTGCCTCGTCGTGTCTGTTTGTGAGGAACTTGTCATAGATGGTTTCGGCTGCTTGGGTGATGATAGCAGGGTATGGCATTGGCAGCATGTCGGTGGTATTCTGGACTTCTTCCATTGCTAACACTTCCTCGTTGCTCCCGATACTTTTTATATCCCAGTCTTCTGATGGCTCGGGAGTTTCTTCTGATGGCTCGGGAGTTTCTTCTTCGTCTGTCTCTGGTCCAGCCTCTTCTATCTGCATGCCTCCATCAGCTTGGGGTATTCGTTTTGTGGCTGCGGCCAGGTTATCCAATAAGGTTCCACATGTCTGCCAGGGAGAAGTTCCTGGCTGATCTCCTCATTGCTTCGTTAATCCTTGTTAGATCATCGGCCTTCATCCCACGAAGAAATTTTTGAAGCAGAACTTTCTTCGTGAATCCATGGTGTGGGCAGTTTGAGACGATGGTGTCATAGCTCGTGTAGTATTCGTCCAAGGTCTCATCCTGGGATTGTTTCAGGCACATGATCTTCTCATGGGTTTGTTGTCGTAAGGATGGGGGGGGGGGAGAATTCTCGTAAGAATGGAACGCAGAGGTCCACAAAATGTACTGCACTACTAGCGGTTGACGTATAATACCAGATCGTTGCAAAATCAGTTAAAGAAAATTTAAAGCATTTAAGTTTAAACTCCTCTAACATTTCATTTGCAGGTTTTATGAGGTGGCAAACGTGGTGAAAGTTTCGGCAGTGTTGTACTGGGTCTTCTCCATCCGTACCTCCGAACAGAGGGAGATGTCTTGTTGTCCATGCATATGAAGGGGGTTGCGTCATGAGGACATGGAAGGGAAAGAACAACTTATCCGATGGCTAACTCCCCGGCAACGGCGCCAATTTGACGGAGCCCACTGCACTGTCGTTAAGGTGCAATGTTCTCTGTGCAAATAAATTTATATTTTCCGCTACTCGCAACTACACTACTGGGTAGCAAGTGGTAAGTAGGGGTCTAACCCAAGGGAATTAGGAGGATACGTTGTTCTTTGTGGGATTTGTACAGGATGGGAGCGTTTTTTAGTTTTGATTGAGATTTTAGCGGTTATGACTAAGTGACTTTTTTGGTTATTTTTGGTTTTGAGTGCGGAAAAGTAAATTACAGAAAATAAATACTGAAAAGTAAAAAGAAAGACTTACAGTGGGTGATGCGTGATTTGCGAGTCCTCCGGTAGATGAGCGGTTGGTGATTGCAGATGATCGAGCAATTTATAAAAGTAAATACAGGGGGGTTTTGTAATTCAAGGAAAACATTCGGTTTCAGGGGCCTTGTATCATAGTTGTATATCATTGACCGCTAATGATCATACTAAGTGTTCAAAGATGAATCGAGGCCATTTCTAAGCGCAAGACTTGCAACATCGTTTAAAACACTTGTTCTACTTAAGACTAATTCCTCCTTTCGAAGTATCTTAGCCTTATGTGCATCCATTTGATCTTCTGTTACGATTTCCCAAAATGGTTTTTAAGATAAGTCGAACTCCTCAGATAAGTTTTGCTTGTTACAGCTTCCACTTACCGAGTATGTTCACGAATTCCCACGGAAGAGCTTTGCTTGTTACAGCTTCCACTCAACCTTGGAAATTCTGACTATATATGGCACATAGAACAAGTTTTGAACACAAAGATGCACTAGGTGCAGGGTCTAAAACATTTTACAATACAAGTACACCCCTTTAACCGAATAAAGAGTTTAGCTACGAATATCCATAGAGGTTGATACCATAGCTAAATACTCGGGGGTTTTTGAAAACAGTAAGAGGAGAAGGGGTGGAATACTCAAGAACCAACAGGAGTATTTCCCAATTCCTACTGAATACTCAAGAACCAACATGAGTATTCTCTACAGTATTATAATACTCAAGAACCAACAGGAGTATTATAATTTCAAACCGTTATAATACTCAAGAACCAACAAGAGTATTATTTCATAAACCAAACTTACAAAGTAACCAAAACTTTTAGAGAGATAAGTGTTTACAATTTTTTGGATTGATGATGATGATGATACAAATGAGGAGGAGCTCTCCTTTTATAGGCTAAGGGGAGGAGAATGGAGGGTGGAGATGGTGGCATGTGGTGTTGCATCCAAGGGTGGAGGAGGAGGTGATGAAGATGTGGTGGAGGAGCCACCACATGTCACATTCCCATGGTGGCTTGAAAGCCGCCGGTTGCAAGTGAGAAAGGGAGGAGGGGAGGTGACTTTTGTTACCTCCTCCCATAGCCGCCGGTCATCCAAGGGGGAGAAGGGGAGGAAGGCCACCCATGAGTCATCTTCTTCACCAAAGCCACCGGTCACTTGGTCCATGGATGAGTTTTGATAGTTTTGTGCAGTCTTTTCACAAAACTATCAATCCAATTTTGCTCCGGTCTGACTTTGGTTGTTCCTCGGTTGGATTTGTATTGAGTAATTCAATGTCAGAATCTTGATATTTCTTCGTTCAGCGTCTGATCTTGACCTTGGAATGACTCGTAATATCTTTTCAGCGTAAAATCCTCTCCTTAGCGTGTTTTCTCTCTAAGCGCCAAAATACCCTGTAGAAATATATCGGGACTAACAAGTAGAAGTTAGATAGACAAACAGTCTAATTTGGTGGGTTTTACTGTGTATTTGATTCGTATAATTATGGTCCATCAGATTACCCCACACTTTTAGTTGTTCGTCCTGAACAATGCTATTAAAGGGCGGCACACTAAGTAAGTTTGTTGAAATATGAAAATTAGACTGTGGTACTAGATTTATCCTAATTCATGCATTACTTACTTATTACCAAATTGAACTGTGTAAATAAATAGAAGAAACTTGATACTTGTACCTCCGTGCTGTGATGCAAATTATTCTAGATGTTTCGGGAGATAGCCCTTTTTAGGCTCCTGGACTGCAACCTCGGGATCGTCTCGCACTATATGGTTTCCTTGCCGCTTTCTCTAGCACGATATTCGGTTCGGGTTTCACTGGTTTGAGTACTTTGATTTTCTTTTGGCGAGGGACTGCTTTTGTAGTGAATCGGCCTTTGGCCTTTGATTTGACTCTTTGAGTACTTCACTTTTTATTCGGTTAAAACCTTCACAATTTTGGGCCTTTGGCCTCTTGATTTGCTTCTTTGAGCTTTTTGCGTCTTTGTGACTTGCTAGTCCATTTTCTCAAGCCTTTTTGGGAGGTCCAATCATCGCCCGCAAGCCTATGGAAATACCTCCCCGCTCCTCTCATCCTTGTCGTTTCGCGCGGGTCAAGATGAGGGTCGCTCATCTATTTTCTCGGCTACTTTGACTAGAGAGAGGACGGTCTGATTCCCGTCCTAGCCTTATTTCTTTTTGCATAAACACTGCATGGCGGAGATGACTTCAATCTTCACTGAAACCCGAAGTGCAGCCTCCACTGACTTCGAAAACCATATAGTTTGATTCGATCCTTCGATTGCTTGCCAAGCCTCTCTAGGGCATTTCTATCAACTCCACATCCCTAGTTTATCTCAGCACAAAGGGACAAATGAGAAGTTACGTTCTAAGTTTTTAGACAGTTGAATTTTCACAAGGTAAATGCATGAATTTTAGATCTATCTTTTTCACATTCTTAAGTTCATATTTTCAAAAAGATAATATTAAAAAAGAAAAAGAAAAACATGTTATTTATTTATGTACACATGCGGATCTCACCCCACACTTTTGAACGAAGGCGTGCCTGTCAGCACTACTTAGTTCAAAAGCCATGCAAGCAGACAATTACGAGAAGGAATTGATATTAAGGAAAGGTAAGATCAGAACTCCCTTTTTGTGTCGAATGACATGGCATGAGGCTGGATAATCGAGGGAGTTCGGCTGGGGCCTTGAACTCTCAGCGCAGGCCCGGTAAATTCACGGAAGCTGCCTGGCTGATCCGATCGTGCTCCAAAAACAAATTCCTAAATAGTCAAATCATTCTATGCACCAAGTGGGTGAGAGCGACTTATTGATAAAAACTAAAAGACAGAAAATAAAAAGATAGAAAGTAAGATAGTGTCGGGTTACCTCTCGACCAGTGCACTTGTTTAACGTCGTTGGCTCGACAGTACCTTATTCCTGGATCACTGGTTGGGATCCCATGGGTGGCTCAGGTCATATTTCGCCACTCTTACTGTGTTGGTTTTTGCCTTGCCTTTACCTGATTTCTTGTGAGCAGATGTGCTTGGGTCCAGTTCCCCTTGTTCTAATGATTTCTCCTTCCAACGTCTCTGAGAAGGTGAGGGACCTTTGACCACTAGCTTCTTGAACTGGGTTTTCTTATGCTTAGGGCTGTCTTGTCCAGTCATGGCGAAAACATGCTCCATCGAGGAGTTGTTCTGCTCAGGCCCTTTTCCCATCCTCTTTTCAGCCTCTTCATGGATCACATAGTTTTCAGCGATTTGTCTATTGATCGAGGGGAAAAGTCGGGAAGCTTGCATCTTAAGGCTCGGTTCTGCCTCGTCGTGTCTGTTTGTGAGGAACTTGTCATAGATGGTTTCGGCTGCTTGGGTGATGATAGCAGGGTATGGCATTGGCAGCATGTCGGTGGTATTCTGGACTTCTTCCATTGCTAACACTTCCTCGTTGCTCCCGATACTTTTTATATCCCAGTCTTCTGATGGCTCGGGAGTTTCTTATGATGGCTCGGGAGTTTCTTCTTCGTCTGTCTCTGGTCCAGCCTCTTCTATCTGCATGCCTCCATCAGCTTGGGGTATTCGTTTTGTGGCTGCGGCCAGGTTATCCAATAAGGTTCCACATGTCTGCCAGGGAGAACTTCCTGGCTGATCTCCTCATTGCTTCGTTAATCCTTGTTAGATCATCGGCCTTCATCCCACGAAGAAATTTTTGAAGCAGAACTTTCTTCGTGAATCCATGGTGTGGGCAGTTTGAGACGATGGTGTCATAGCTCGTGTAGTATTCGTCCAAGGTCTCATCCTGGGATTGTTTCAGGCACATGATCTTCTCACGGGTTTGTTGTCGTAAGGATGGGGGGGGAGAATTCTCGTAAGAATGGAACGCAAAGGTCCACAAAATGTACTGCACTACTAGCGGTTGACGTATAATACCAGATCGTTGCAAAATCATTTAAAGAAAATTTAAAGCATTTAAGTTTAAACTCCTCTAACATTTCATTTGCAGGTTTTATGAGGTGGCAAACGTGGTGAAAGTTTCGACAGTGTTGTACTGGGTCTTCTCCATCCGTACCACCGAACAGAGGGAGATGTCTTGTTGTCCATGCATATGAAGGGGGTTTCGTCATGAGGACATGGAAGGGAAAGAACAACTTATCCGATGGCTAACTACCCGGCAACGGCGCCAATATGACGGAGCCCACTGCACTGTCGTTAAGGTGCAATGTTCTCTGTGCAAATAAATTTATATTTTCCGCTACTCGCAACTACACTACTGGGTAGCAAGTGGTAAGTAGGGGTCGAACCCAAGGGAATTAGGAGGATACGTTGTTCTTGGTGGGATTTGTACATGATGGGAGTGTTTTTTAGGTTTGATTGAGATTTTAGCGGTTATGACTAAGTGACTTTTTTGGTTGTTTTTGGTTTTGAGTGCGGAAAAGTAAATTACAGAAAATAAATACTGAAAAGTAAAAAGAAAGACTTACATTGGGTGATGCGTGATTTGCGAGTCCTCCGGTAGATGAGCGGTTGGTGATTGCAGATGATCGAGCAATTTATAAAAGTAAATACAGGGGGGTTTTGTAATTCAAAGAAAACATTCGGTTTCAGGGGCCTTGTATCATAGTTGTTTAGCATTGACCGCTAATGATCATACTAAGTGTTCAAAGATGAATCGAGGCCATTTCTAAGCGCAAGACTTGCAACATCTTTTAAAACACTTGTTATACTTAAGACTAATTCCTCCTTTCGAAGTATCTTAGCCTTATGTGCATCCATTTGATCTTCTGTTACGATTTCCCAAAATGGTTTTTAAGATAAGTCGAACTCCTCAGATAAGTTTTGCTTGTTACAGCTTCCACTTACCGAGTATGTTCACGAATTCCCACGGAAGAGCTTTGCTTGTTACAGCTTCCACTCAACCTTGGAAATTCTGACTATATATGGCACATAGAACAAGTTTTGAACACAAAGATGCACTAGGTGCAGGGTCTAAAACATTTTACAATACAAGTACACCCCTTTAACCGAATAAAGAGTTTAGCTACGAATATCCATAGAGGTGGATACCATAGCTAAATACTCGGGGGTTTTTGAAAACAGTAAGAGGAGAAGGGGTGGAATACTCAAGAACCAACAGGAGTATTCCCAATTCCTACTGAATACTCAAGAACCAACAGGAGTATTCTCTACAGTATTATAATACTCAAGAACCAACAGGAGTATTATAATTTCAAACCGTTATAACACTCAAGAACCAACAAGAGTATTATTTCATAAACCAAACTTACAAAGTAACCAAAACTTTTAGAGAGATAAGTGTTTACAATTTTTTTGGATTGATGATGATGATGATGATACAAATGAGGAGGAGGAGCTCTCCTTTTATAGGCTAAGGAGAGGAGAATGGAGGGTGGAGATGGTGGCATGTGGTGTTGCATCCAAGGGTGGAGGAGGAGGTGATGAAGATGTGGTGGAGGAGCCACGACATGTCACATTCCCATGGTGGCTTGAAAGCCGCCGGTTGCAAGTGAGAAAGGGAGGAGGGGAGGTGACTTTGGTTACCTCCTCCCATAGCCGCCGGTCATCCAAGGGGGAGAAGGGGAGGAAGGCCACCCATGAGTCATCTTCTTCACCAAAGCCGCCGGTCACTTGGTCCATGGATGAGTTTTGATAGTTTTGTGCAGTCTTTTCACAAAACTATCAATCCAATTTTGCTCCGGTCTGACTTTGGTTGTTCCTCGGTTGGATTTGTATTGAGTAATTCAATGTCGGGATCTTGATATTTCTTCGTTCAGCGTCTGATCTTGACCTTGGAATGACTCGTAATATCTTTTCAGCGTAAAATCCTCTCCTTAGCGTGTTTTCTCTCTAAGCGCCAAAATACCCTGTAGAAATATATCGGGACTAACAAGTAGAAGTTAGATAGACAAACAGTCTAATTTGGTGGGTTTTACTGTGTATTTGATTCGTATAATTATGGTCCATCAAGGGTACTCAAAGTGACAAAGGTAAGGAGTCTTGTTCGGTAGAGTTAAAAACTCTACCAACAAGCCTAAGGTATGAGTTCTTAGGCCCTAATTCTACCTTGCCTATCATTGTGAATGCCTCGTTGAATGCTAATGAAACTTTGAGATTGCTTGATGTGGTTAGAGAACATAAAGATGCAATCGGGTATTCTATTGATGATTTAAAGGGGATAAGTCCCAATTTGTGCATGCATACAATTAATTTGGAGGATAATAGCTCACCATCTAGGGAACGTGCTAGGAGACTTAATCCCATTGTGGTTGAAGTAGTAAAAAAGGAGATTTTGAAAATGCTTGATGCGGGAATCATTTTCCCTATTGCGGATTCCAATTGGGTGAGTCCCATTCATGTGGTACCCAAGAAGGGGGCATGACGGTGGTAAAAAATGATAAGGATGAATTAATACCAACTAGAACCGTCACCGGTTGGCGAATGTGCATAGATTTCCGAAAACTTAACCAAGCCACTAAAAAAGATCATTTTTCACTTCCTTTTATTGATCAAATGTTGGAAAGACTAGCCAAGCATGACTACTTTTGTTATCTTGATGGATATAGCAGTTTTTTCCAAATCCCTATTCATCCACAAGATCAAGAAAAAACCACCTTTACTTGTCCCTACGGAACATTTGCCTATTGGCGAATGCCCTTTGGACTTTCTAATGCGCCGGGTACCTTTCAAAGATGCATGATGGCTATATTTTCAGAATTTATTGAGGAAATTATGGAAGTGTTCATGGATGACTTTTCTGTTTATGGTTCCTCTTTTGATGATTGCTTAGCCAATTTGGCAAAGGTATTGAAAAGATGTATTGAGACGAACCTTGTTCTTAATTGGGAAAAATGTCATTTTATGGTGTAGGAAGGCATAGTGCTTGGAAACTTGGTCTCGAAAAGAGGAACTGAGGTAGACAAAGCTAAAGTGGAAGTTATGGAAAAATTGCCACCTCCAAACGATGTCAAAGGGATAAGGAGTTTTCTAGGCCATGCCGGGTTCTATAGAAGGTTTATTAAGGACTTCTCGAAGATTGCAAAGCCTTTAACAAACCTATTATGCAATGACACCAAATTCCGGTTCAATGAAGAATGCTTGGTGGCTTTCGAGAAGTTGAAAAAGGCATTGGTATCGGCTCCCATTATTCAACCTCCAAATTGGGATTTGCCCTTTGAGCTCATGTGCGACGCAAGCGATTATGCTATTGGAGCCGTTCTTGGACAAAGGGTGGACAAGAAACTTCATGCCATTCACTACACAAGCAAGGTTCTAAATGGAGCTCAATTGAATTACTCTACAACCGAAAAAGAACTCCTTGCCATTGTGTATGCGTTCGACAAGTTTCGTTCATACCTTGTGGGGTCAAAGACTATAGTATTCACCGACCACGCGGCAATCAAATACCTCTTGTCAAAGAAAGACTCTAAGCCAAGGTTGATAAGATGGATCCTCTTGCTCCAAGAATTTGATATTGAGATCAAGGATAAGAAGGGAGTGGAAAATGTAGTCGCCGATTGATGGACCAAAGTTATACGAGTCAGAAACACAGTAAAACCCCCTTAATTAGACTGTTTGTCTATCTAACGTCTACGTGTTAGTCCCGATATATTTTCACAGGGCATTTTAGAGACTGAAGTGAAAACACGCTAAGGAGAGGATTTTAAGCTGAAAAGATAACAAGAGTCAATCCAAGGTCAAGATCATATGCCGACTGAAGAAATATCAAGGATCCTGACGTTGAATTGACCAGAATAAATTAATCAGAAGAATCAGGAGTGGAGTCAAGACAGACCGGGGAAGGAACACATTGACAGTTTTGTGAAAAGACTGCACAAAACTGTACAAACTCACACATTGGGCAAGGATGACCGGCCACCACTCAAGGAGGTGGCCAAGGGAGGAGCTCCTCCCCCTTGGGCCACCGGCAACCGGCGGCTCCTCCACCCATGGTGACCGGCGGCTTTCTCCTCCTCCACATGGCACCTCCTCCTTCCTCCTCTTCTCCTCCCTTGGATCAAATGCACATGTCCACCATCTCCACCACCCATCTCCTCCCATTTTGGCTATAAAAGGAGGAGCTCCTCCTCCTCATTTCAAACACCTCTACTCAAATTCACTTCTCTCTCTAGAAGTTGTAATATTTGTAATGTTGTAATTTTGTAATTTTGCTTTGGAAATAAAGGAAAGCTCCCTTGGCGCTTCAACGGTTGTAAGTTTCTCTTAGTATTAATTTATTTAACTGTTGTCTTTAATTTCCTTAGTATAATGTTTAGCGCGATGAATAGTAGCTAAACTAGTAGTTCGGTCTAAGGGGCGCACTTGTATTATAAAATGTTTTAAGACTATTAACTTAGTATCTAGTCTAAGTATTCAAAACTTATTCTATGTGCCATATACTAAGTCAGAACGTCCATGGTTGAGGGGACGCTTGGAATGGCAAAGCTCACCATGGGGGTTCGTAAACTTGTACGGATAAGTGGATGCTTGGAATGGCAAAGCTTATCTGAGAAGTTTGACTCATCCTAAACACCATTTGGTTGATCGGGAATGATTGATCAAATGGATGCACATAGGCTAATATAACCGGGAATGGAGTATTAGTCTAAATAGAATAAGTGTTCTACGTCCTTGGAATAGGCTAGACAGTGTACGCAAATCGAGTGCTTGGAATGGCCTTGATACACCGTTTGAATACTTAGGAGAGTCACTAAAGGTCAATGATAAACAGAATATAATACAAGTCCCCTGAAACTGAACATTTCTCTTAATCATTAAAATAGTAATTTACTTTCCAGTGTTAAAACCAACCAACCAACCAATCAATCAATCAAAATAGCTGGTAGCTTTAAAACCAACCAACCGACCTTAAACACGCTCCCACGCTGCGTAATCCCCCCGAAGAACAATTATTCCCCTAGTTCCCTTGGGTTCGACCCCTACTTACCAAGTACTACCCAGTAGTATAGTTGCGAGTAGCGGACTATTATAAATTTATTTGCACAATCACTTTGACGACAAGCGGTTCTGTCAAATTGGTGCCGTTGCCGGGGAACTAGTCATCGGATAACTGTTCTTCCCTCCCCTTTTTCTTTTCTGTTCATCTCTCTATGTCATTACCTGTCACGCATGCATGGACAACGCGATTTTTGCCCCTGTTCGGAGGAACGGAGGGAGAAGACCCTGTACAGCACTGCCGAAACTTCCACCAAGTCTGCCACAACATCAAACCTGAAAAAGAAGTGTTAGAGGAATTTAAGCTGAAATGCTTTAAATTCTCTCTAACCGACTTCGCTACGATATGGTACTACACATCCACCGCTTGCAGTGCAGAACGTTTCGTAGACCTCTGCGTTCCGTTCCTGAAAGAATTCTCCCCACCTTCCTTACGCCAAGAAACCCGCGAGAAGATCCTGAACCTTCAACAATCCCGGGATGAGACTTTGGACGAATACTACATAAAATTCGATGCCATCGTCTCAAGCTGCCCGCACCATGGATTTACGAAGAAAATTCTTCTCTAAAAATTTCTTCGTGGGATGAGGTCCGAAGAGCTAGGAAGAGTCAACAAAGCTATGAGAAGGTCTGCCGCAAACCTCACCACTGCAGACATGTGGTACCTGATAAATGGCCTAGCCGCTGCCACAAGACGAGTTCCTCACACTGACGAGGAAATGCAGACAGAAGAAGCTGACCCTGAGGCTGACAAAGAAGAAACCACCGAGCCGTCAGAAGAGACTCCCGAACCATCCGAGGAATCAGACATGGAAAGCACCGGAAGCAACGAAGTAGAAGTCTAGAATACCACCAACGAACTGCCTATTCCATACCCGACTATCATTACCCAGGCAGCTGAGACTATCTACGATCAGTTCTTCACGAACCAACATTACGAGGCAGAACCGAGCCTCATGAGGCCTTCCCGACTTTTCCCCTTAATTAATGAGCAAGTCGCCGCGAACTATGCGATCCAAGAAGAAGCTCAAAGGAGAATGGGAAAAGGGCCCGAGCAGAATGACTCCTACATGGAGCACGCTTTCGCCATGACAGGACAAGGCAGCCCTAAACAGGAAAACACCCAGTTCAAGAAGCTGATAGTGAAAGGTCCCTCACCTTCTCAGAGACATTGGAAGGAGATACCATCAGAACTGGACCCAAACCCGTCATCTGCTAAAAAATCAGGAAGACTCACCGCAAGAATTAAAGTCGGTGGAATCAAGAAGTTCGACCTCAGCCACCCATGGGACCCAAACCAATGAACCACAAACGAAGTATCGTCGAGCCAACGACGTTAAACAAGTGCACTGGTCGGGAGGTAACCCGACACTATCTTACTTTTCCGCACTTTAATTTCTGTCATTTAAATTCAGTATTTAGTTTTAAGCTTGCATGACTTTTGAACTAAGGCACGCCTTCGTTCAAAAGTGGGGGGTGAGAACCACCTGTGTACATAAATAACATGCAGCTGTTTTTTCTTTTTTAATAAGTACCTTTTTGAAAATATGAACTTAAGAATGTGAAAAAGATAAATCATAATTCATGCATTAACCTTGTGAAAATTCAACTGTTTAAAAACTTAGAATGTAACTTTCCATTTGTCCTTTGTGCTGAGATAACTAGGGATGTGGAGTTGATATAAACTGCCCTAGAGAGGCTTGGAAAGCAATCAAAGGATCAGATCAAACTATATGGTTTTCGAAGTCAGTGGAGGCTGCACTTCGGGTTTTCAGTGAATAATTGAAGTCAACTCCGCCATGAAGCATCTATGCAAAGGCGAGGACGGGAATCAGACCGTCCTCTCTCTAGTCAAAATAGCCGAGAAAATATATGGGCGACCCTCATCTTGACCCGCGCAAAACGACAAAGACGAGAGGAGCGGGGAGGTATTTCCATAAGCTTGCGGGCGATGATTGGACCTCCCAAAAAAGGCTCGAGAAAATGGACTAGCAATCACAAAAAGACGAAAAGCTCAATGAAGCAAATCAAAAGAGGCCAAAGGCCCAAAATTGTGAAGGTTTTAACCGAGCAAAAGTGAAGCACTCAAAAAAAAGTCAAATCAAAAGGCCAAAGGCCGATTCACTACAACAAAAAAGCAGTCCCTCGCCAAAGAAGAAAATCAAAAAGGCTTAACTCACTGAAACCCGAATCGAATCACGTGCTAGAGAAAGCTACCAGAAAACCATATAGTAAGAGATGATCCCGAGGTTGCAGTCCAGGAACCTAAAAAGGGCTATCTCCCGAGACATCCAATATAATTTGCATCTCAGCACGGAGGTACAAGTATTAAGTTCCTTCTATTTATTTACGCAGTTTAATTTGGTAATAAGTAAGCAATGCATGAATTAGGATAGATCGAGTACCACAGTCTAATTTTCATATTCCAAAGCCAAAATTAGAACTTACGCCCATTAATAGCATTGTTCGGGACGAACAACTAAAAGTGGGGGGTAATCTGATGGACCAAAGTTATACGAGTCAGAAACACAGTAAAAACCCCTTAATTAGACTGTTTGTCTATCTAACGTCTACGTGTTAGTCCCGATATATTTTCACAGGGCATTTTAGAGACTGAAGTGAAAACACGCTAAGGAGAGGATTTTAAGCTGAAAAGATAACAAGAGTCAATCCAAGGTCAAGATCATATGCCGACTGAAGAAATATCAAGGATCCTGACGTTGAATTGACCAGAATAAATTAATCAGAAGAATCAGGAGTGGAGTCAAGATAGACCGGGGAAGGAACACATTGACAGTTTTGTGAAAAGACTGCACAAAACTGTACAAACTCACACATTGGGCAAGGATGACCGGCCACCACTCAAGGAGGTGGCCAAGGGAGGAGCTCCTCCCCCTTGGGCCACCGGCAACCGGCGGCTCCTCCACCCATGGTGACCGGCGGCTTTCTCCTCCTCCACATGGCACCTCCTCCTTCCTCCTCTTCTCCTCCCTTGGATCAAATGCACATGTCGACCATCTCCACCACCCATCTCCTCCCATTTTGGCTATAAAAGGAGGAGCTCCTCCTCCTCATTTCAAACACCTCAACTCAAATTCACTTCTCTCTCTAGAAGTTGTAATATTTGTAATGTTGTAATTTTGCTTTGGAAATAAAGGAAAGCTCCCTTGGCGCTTCAACGGTTGTAAGTTTCTCTTAGTATTAATTTATTTAACTGTTGTCTTTAATTTCCTTAGTATAATGTTTAGCGCGATGAATAGTAGCTAAACTAGTAGTTCGGTCTAAGGGGCGCACTTGTATTATAAAATGTTTTCAGACTATTAACTTAGTATCTAGTCTAAGTATTCAAAACTTATTCTATGTGCCATATACTAAGTCAGAACGTCCATGGTTGAGGGGACGCTTGGAATGGCAAAGCTCACCAAGGGGGTTCGTAAACTTGTACGGATAAGTGGATGCTTGGAATGGCAAAGCTTATCTGAGAAGTTTGACTCATCCTAAACACCATTTGGTTGATCGGGAATGATTGATCAAATGGATGCACATAGGCTAATATAACCGGGAATGGAGTATTAGTCTAAATAGAATAAGTGTTCTACGTCCTTGGAATAGGCTAGACAGTGTACGCAAATCGAGTGCTTGGAATGACCTTGATACACCGTTTGAATACTTAGGAGAGTCACTAAATGTCAATGATAAAAAGGATATAATACAAGTCCCCTGAAACCGAACATTTCTCTTAATCATTAAAATAGTAATTTACTTTCCAGTGTTAAAATCAACCAACCAACCAATCAATCAATCAAAATAGCTGGTAGCTTTAAAACCAACCAACCGACCTTAAACACGCTCCCACGCTGCGTAATCCCCCCGAAGAACAATTATTCCCCTAGTTCCCTTGGGTTCGACCCCTACTTACCAAGTACTACCCAGTAGTATAGTTGCGAGTAGCGGACTATTATAAATTTATTTGCACAATCGCTTTGACGACAAGCGGTTCTGTCACCGATCACCTATCTAGGCTTGAAGGAAATGATGAGCTCAAAGAAGACACTAGCCTCGTTGATGACTCTTTCATCGGAGAGCAACTTATGAGAGTTGAAGCGGAAGCCCTCCCATGGTACGCGGACATGGTCAACTTTGTGGTATGTGGGATTATACCCCATGACATGAACCATCATCAAAAGAATAAGTTCTTATCCGAGGCAAAAAGGTATTATTGGGATGAGCCATTCTTGTACAAGCTTTGCGCGGACGAGATATACAGGACTTGTGTAGCCCAGGAAGAGATGAGGGAAATCCTATACCATTGCGATTCATCTAAATATGGAGGACATGGTAGTGGAGCAAAAATGGCTTCAAAAGTCCTACAAAGCGGTTTCTATTGGCCCACCCTCTTTAGTGATGCACATGAATTCGTCAAGGCTTGTGACCAATGCCAAAGGACGGGAAACATTTCAAAAAGGCATGAAATGCCATAACAAAGCATCCTACCGGTGGAAATATTTGATGTTTGGGGCATAGATTATATGGGTCCCTTCCCGTCCTCATATGGGAATCAATATATATTGGTCGCGGTTGACTATGTCTCCAAATGGGTAGAGGCCGTCGCCTCCCCTACTTGCGATGCTAAAGTTGTTGATGGACCATAATTGTATGAATCATAAACACAGTTAAACCCACCAAATTAGACTGTTTGTCTATTTAACTTTTGCTTGTTAGTTCCGATATTTATCTACAGAATATTTTGGAGTCTAGAGAGAATACAAGCTAAGGAGGAGTTTTAAAGCTGAATATGAATTACGAGTCATTCCAGGTCACGACCAAATTCTGACTTTCAAGAACCGGACGTGGAATCACTCAAAACAAATCCAACTGAAAGGCAACCAAAGTCAGTCCGGAGCTGAAAGGGCCGATGGCTTTTTGGGATAAGACTCACAAACCTCAAACTCATTCTCCTCCCTTCATGTGGCCGGCGGCTAAGGGAGGGGACACCTCATAGCCGCCGGCGGCTTTCTCCCCTCCCCCATGTGTCTTCATCTCCTTGCTCTCCCTCTCCTCTTGTGACAAGTGTTGCCATCTCCCATCTCCTCCATGCCTATAAATAGAGATGCCTCCTCCTTGTATCATTATCCCATCCACATCCACAATCCCACAATTCACAATCAGTTATCTCTCTAGATTTGGGCACTACTTTGTAAGCTTTTGTGTTAAATCTATAATACTCCTGTTGGTTCTTGAGTATTCTAGTAGTTTTTGAGAATACTCCTGTTGGTTCTTGAGTATTCTCCTTTACTTACTGTCTTTCAAAAACCCTCGAGTACTTAGCTATGGTATCCACCTCTATGGATATTCGTAGCTAAACTCTTCATTCGGTTGAAGGGGTGTACTTGTATCATAAAATGTTTTAGGCCATACTTTTAGTGCCTCTTCTTGGTATTCAAAACTTGTTCTATGTGCCATATATTAGGTTAGAACTTCCAAGGTTGAGTGGATGATTGGAATGGCAAAGCTCTTCCGTGGGGTTCGTAAACGTACTCGGATAAGTGGATGCTTGGAATGGCAAAGCTTATCTGAGGAGTTTGACCTTTCTAAAACACCATTTGGTTGGTCGGGAATGACTGGTCAAATGGATGCACATAGGCTAATATACCTTGGAATGGGGTATTAGTCTAAATAGAACAAGTACTCTATGTCTTGGAATGGACTAGACAGTGTGGCAAATCGAGTGCTTGGAATGGCCTTGATACACTTTTGAATACTTAGTAGGATCACTAAAGGCTAATGATAAACAGGCTACGATACAAGGCCCCCGAAACCGAATGCTTTCCTTAGATTTCAACACCACCTGCACTTACTTTCAATTTTAGTATAAACTGCTTATCAACTGCTCACCTCCCGGAAGACTTGCCAATCACGCAACAACCGCTGTAAGTCTTCTCCTTTATTTTCAGTATTTACTTTTCCACACTAAAAACCAAAACCAACCAAAAAGACACGTACTTGTTAACACTAAAACCTCAATCAACCTAAAACACGCTCCCTTGCTGTACAAATCCCTCAAAGAACACTTATCCCCCTAATTCCCTTGGGTTCGACCCCTACTTACCACTTGCTACCTAGTAGTGAAGTCGCGAGTAGCGGACTTATAAATTTATTCGTGACGTTTGCACACGACGACTGTGCGTCCGTCAAAATTGGCGCCATTGCCAGGGAATTAGCAAATGGATAGTTGTTCTTTTTGTTGTACATAATTCGCCATGTCTTCATACTACGACATAGAACCTTGGGAAGTTGGGGGCAGCAACCTTATGTTTGAAATGCTTAGCTGTCTCCCCAAATTCAGAGGTACCATTGAAGAGGACTCTGTGATACATTGCCAACAGTTTCACCACATCTGCCGCCACATGAAACTTGAGAATGAGACGTTAGAGGAGTTTAAGCTGAAATGCTTCAAATTTTCTTTAACTGACTTGGCAATAGAGTGGTATTACTCATGTGCAGAGTATGAAAGCTGTTATGAAAATCTTCGAGCCAAATTTCTAAAAGAGTTTTCCCTGTCAAATTATGGCACCGATCCCTGTCAAAGAGCCCAGCCATCTTTCGAAATTGAAATTCGCGAGAAGATCAACAACCTAAAGTAATCCCGGGATGAAACTTTGGACGAGTACTTATGGTACTTTGATTCCCTTGTAACGAGCTGCCCGCACCATGGATTCATAAACTTAGATCTTCTTCAAAAGTTTCTAGGTGGAATGATGCCACAAGAGTGGAATAGGCTTAATGATGCGGCGGGAGGTTCGGTGAATAACTTAGCCATGGATGATCTATAGAACCTAATAGACGATTTGGCCGTAAGGTCAAGACCAAGAGAAGATCAGGCTGAGCCACTCGAGGACGTTACAATAGAGCTGGCATCTAGCAACCAGCAGCAGGCCAACATGATAGACCAAAACTAGGCCGAAGCCGAGAAATCTTGGGCAGAGACAAAGGCGCTCAGAAAAAATGTGCAAATCAGGTCAATGAGATGCTCAATGCGAAGCCATGGATTAGCGAGGAGGAGCCTAGATCAGATTTTCCCGGGCATTTAGAAGAAAACGGCCCACTGACGCCTAAAGAAGAGCCCACCAAGCCACTCGAGGACGAGGTCGAAAATGAGGAATTCTGGGCGACTACACAACTGATCTGGGACCGCAGTGCCGAACTACCCAATTCAGTCCTGGTCCTCATCACCAATCTGCCCGAGGAAACCACGCCGGTCCCGGACCTGATTGCCGAACCAGCCAAGTCTAATACAGTTCTCACTGCCGAGCCAACAGAAGTCCCGAACATCACTGCCGAACTAACCGAGAAAATCACGACAAGCCCGGTCCTCACTGATGAGCTGCTCGAGAAAGACCCAGCCCTTGTGGTGGAAGTCCCCCAACTTGTCCCCTCGGTTTGTATGCGGATCACAGCCCCTGAAGATGAAGTGATCAATGATGAGGTGCAAGGGGAGTTGGAGGCAAAACATGAGCCAGAAGAGCCGAAGATGGAGCACTCACTCGTCATGAGCCAAGAAAAGCCGGCTGAAAACTCACTCGTTCTAGGATGGCCAATCATCTCTGCCACAAATAAGAGGCTTGGCATGGGAATGATGGACCACAATTATACGAATCAAAAACACAGATAAACCCCCCAAGTTAGACTGTTTGTCTGTCTAACATCCAATTGTTAGTTCCGATATATTTCCACAGGGCATTTTAGAGATTAAAGTGAAAACACGTTAAGGAGAGGCTTTTAGCACAGAAAAGATATAAGGAGTCGATTCAAGGTCAAGATCATATGCCGACTGAAGAAATATCAAGGATCCTGACGATGAATCACTCATCACAAATTGTGCAGAGATGGAATCAAGTCAACCCAGTGCCAAATTACACTGACAGTTTTGCGAAAAGACAGTGCAAAACTGTACAAAACTCACATATGGGCAAGATGACTTGTGACTTGGAGAAGAGGTGGCCAAAGAGGAAAACCACCCCAAAACCACCACCCACCACCGGCGGCTCCTCCCTCCTCCTCCATGGATGACCGGCTCTCCTCCGCCCAATGAGCCGCCGCCATGTGGTGGCTCCTCCACCACATGTTCCTCCTCTCTCCTCCTTGGATGACTTGATGACTTGCTTGGAAGGTGGCTTCCACCACCATTTGCTCCTCCACCACCACCTCCTACCGGCGGCTGCTCCTCCACCACTCCTCCGCCGCCAAGTGGCGGCGCCTCCTTGGCTCCTCCATGCCTCATCCTCCACCCTTGGATCAAATCAATCCTAGCCCTCCATTTCCTCCCATTTCTCCTATAAAAGGAGGCTCACCCCTCCTCATTTTATCATCCAAAAAACCATTCCATACACAATCACTTATCTCTCTACATTTTGTAATATTTTGTAAGTTGGTTTGGATCAATAAAGTTACGATATTCGGCTAGGCGCCCTCCTCCATGGACAGGCGAGGCTAAACTCCTCATTCGGCGGAAGGTATAATCTTGTATTATTTAATGTTTAATTAGCTTAGTTTATTTTCTTAGTATTCAATACTTGTTCTATGTGCCATATAAAAGTCAGAATGTCTCTAAGGTAGAGTGAACGATTTTGGGAATGTGACCATTAGGGGTCCAACTTCGTAAGTTCTTCCTTAAGATATTCGTGATCACACCCGGATAGGGGAGGTCGTAACAGACAAAGCTATCTGAAAGAGGTCGACTATATTTAAAAAACCATTATGGGAAACCGTAACAGGAGAGCAGGTGGATGCACATAGACTAGCGTACCTAACTGGTACTGGCGCTAGTCTAAATAGAACAAGTGTGATTTAGCCGATGTTGCAAGTCTTGAGCTATCGCTAGCCTCGATTCATCGTTTGAATACTTAGAAGATTTACTAAACTAATAAACATGTGATAATACAAGAATACCTGAAACCGAATACGCTCTTTCAATTGCAAACACCCCCTGTATTTAATTTCCTAGTATAACTGCTCAATCAAACACAACCACCAACCACTCACATACCGGAGGAATCAACAATCACGCATCACCCACTGTAAGTCTTCTAACCCTCAACTCCTTTATTTTCTGTATTTAATTTCAGTATTTAATTTCTATATTTACTTTCCGCACAAAAAACCCAAAAAAACCAAAAACAGTAGTTTAGTAATTAGCAGTAAGTCCACACTCGACCTAAAATCACGCACCGTGTAAGCCGTAACGAATAATCTATCCCCTTAATTCCCTTGGGTTCGACCCCTACTTACCCTTACTACCCAGTAGTTAAGTCGCGAGTAGTGGACATTATAAATTTATTTGTACGAGACGCATTGCCCCCTAACGACAGTGCAACCGACGTTCCCGTCAAATTGGCGCCGTTGCCGGGGAATTAGCCATCGGATAGTTGTTCTTCACCTCACATGACCTCATGACTCAACCACCCTCGTATGCATGGACAACACGGCACCTTCCACTGTTCAAAGGAACGGATGCAGAAGATCCAGTACTACACTGTCGAAGCTTTCACTACGTTTGCTGCCACATAAAACCTGAGAATGAAACGTTAGAAGAATTTAAGCTTAAATGCTTTAAATTCTCTCTAACGGATTTCGCAACAATTTGGTACTACACATCACCCGCTAGTAGTGCAGCACGTTTCGTGGACATCTGCGCACCATTCCTAAGAGAATTCTCCCCACCATCCTTACGCTAAGAAACCCGCGAGAAAATCCTGAACCTTCAACAATCCCGGGATGAGACCTTGGACGAATACTACATGAACTACGATGCCATCGTCTCAAGCTGCCCGCACATGGATTCTCAAAGAAAGTTCTTCTCCAAAAATTTCTTCATGGGATGAGATCCGAAGAGCTGGGAAGAGTAAACGAAGCAATGAGAAGATCAGCCGAGAACTTCACCATTGCGAGCATGTGGAACCTTATAATTGGCCTGGCTGCAGTCACAGAACGAACATCCCAAACTGACGAAGAAATGCAAACAGAAGAAGCTGACCCTGAGGCTGATCACGAAGAAACTACCGAGCCGTCAGAAGTAACTCCTGAACCATCTGAAGAGTCAGACATAGAAAGTATCGGGAGTAACAATGAGGTGTCAGCAATAGAAAAAGTCCGGAATACCGCTAACATGCTGCCAGAACCATACCCAGCTAGCATCACAAACAAACACGACGAGGCAGAATCGAGCCTTAAGATGCAAGCTTCCCGACTTTTCCCCTCGATCAATAGGCAAATCGCTGAAAACCATGTGATCAAAGAAGAGGCTGAAAAGAGGATGGGAAAAGGGCCTATGCAGAATAATTCTCCAATAGAGCATTGTTACGCCATAACCGGACAAGCCAGCCCTGAACACCAGAATACCCGGTTCAAGAAGTTGGTAGTAAAAGGTCCCTCACCTCCCCTGAGACATTGGAAGGAGGCACCACCAGTACAAGTGGAACGGGACCCCAACCAGTCATCTGCTCAAAAATCAGGAAGACTCACCGCAAGAATCAAGGTCGGTGGAATCAAAAAATTCGACCTAAGCCACCCATGGGATCCCAACCAATGATCCAGAACAAGGTACTGTCGAGCCAACGACGTTAAACAAGTGCACTAGTCGGGAGGTAACCCGACACTATCTTACTTTCTGTCATTTTAATTTTCAATAAGCGCTCTCACCCATCTTTTTGTCCAGAAGAAATGTCTTACATGTAGGAATTAAGTTTCGGAGCAAGGATCAGATCAGCCAGGCAGCTTCCGTGAATTTACCGGGCCTGCGCTGAGAGTTTAAGGCCCCTAGCCGAACTCCCTCGATTATCCAGCCTCATGCCATGTCGTTCACTCGACACCTTAAAGGGAGTTCTGCTCTTCTTTTTTCCTAAAGTCATTTCCTTCTCCTATATATATTTGCATGACTTTTGAACGAAGGCTTGCCTTCGTTCAAAAGTGGGGGGTGAGAACCAATGCATGTTTTTTCTTTTTTTTAAAAAAAAAGTATCTTTTTGAAAGTATGAACTTAAGAATGTGAAAAAGATAGATCATGATTCATGCATCAACCTTATGAAAAGGCAAACTGTTTAAAAACTTAGAATGTAACTTTTCATTTGTCCCTTTGTGTTGAGATAACCTAGGGATGTGGAGTTGATAGAAATTGCCCTAGAGAGGCTTGGCAATCACTTAAAGGATCAAATCAAACTATATGGTTTTCGAAGTCAGTGGAGGCTGCACTTCGGATTTTCAGTGAACAATTGAGTCAAACTCCGCCAGGAAGCATCTATGCAAAGGCGAGGACGGGAATCAGACCGTCCTCTCTCTAGTCAAAATAGCCGAGAAAATAAATGAGCGACCCTCATCTTGACCCGCGCGAAACGACGAAGACGAGAGGAGAGGGGAGGTATTTCCATAGGCTTGCGGGCGATGATTAGACCTCCCAAGAAGGCTGACAAAATGGACTAGCAAGTCACAAAGGAGCAAAAAACTCAAAGAAGAAAATCAAAAGAGGCCTAAGGCCCAAAAAATTGTGAAGGTTTTAACCGAGCAAAAGTGAAGCACTCAAAAAGACAGAGGCAGAATCACTACAAAAAAAGCTAGTCCCTCGCCAAAGTAGAAAAAAGAAAATCAAAAAGGCTCAACTCACTGAAACCCGAATCGAATCACGTACTAGAGAAAGCTACAAGAAAACCATATAGTGCGAGACGGTCCCGAGGGTGTAGTCCAAGAGCCTAAAAAGGGCTATCTCCCGAAACATCCGGAATAATTCGCATCTCGGCACGAAGGTACACGTATCAAGTTACTTCTAATTATTTTTACAGTTTAAATTGGCTATAAGTAGTAATGCATGAATTAGGAGAAATCGAGTACCGCAAACTTAATTTCATACTTCAAACCAACTTACATAGTGACGCCCATATAAAGCATTGTTCGGGACGAACAACTAAAAGTGGGGGGTGATTTGATGGACCACAATTATACGAATCAAAAACACAGATAAACCCCCCAAGTTAGACTGTTTGTCTGTCTAACATCCACTTGTTAGTTCCGATATATTTCCACAGGGCATTTTAGAGATTAAAGTGAAAACACGTTAAGGAGAGGCTTTTAGCACAGAAAAGATATAAGGAGTCGATTCAAGGTCAAGATCATATGCCGACTGAAGAAATATCAAGGATCCTGACGATGAATCACTCATCACAAATTGTGCAGAGATGGAATCAAGTCAACCCAGTGCCAAATTACACTGACAGTTTTGCGAAAAGACAGTGCAAAACTGTACAAAACTCACATACGGGCAAGATGACTTGTGACTTGGAGAAGAAGTGGCCAAAGAGGAAAACCACCCCAAAACCACCACCCACCACCGGCGGCTCCTCCCTCCTCCTCCATGGATGACCGGCTCTCCTCCGCCCAATGAGCCGCCGCCATGTGGTGGCTCCTCCACCACATGTTCCTCCTCTCTCCTCCTTGGATGACTTGATGACTTGCTTGGAAGGTGGCTTCCACCACCATTTGCTCCTCCACCACCACCTCCTACCGGCGGCTGCTCCTCCACCACTCCTCCGCCGCAAAGTGGCGGCGCCTCCTTGGCTCCTCCATGCCTCATCCTCCACCCTTGGATCAAATCAATCCTAGCCCTCCATTTCCTCCCATTTCTCCTATAAAAGGAGGCTCACCCCTCCTCATTTTATCATCCAAAAAACCATTCCATACACAATCACTTATCTCTCTACATTTTGTACTATTTTGTAAGTTGGTTTGGATCAATAAAGTTACGATATTCGGCTAGGCGCCCTCCTCCATGGACAGGCGAGGCTAAACTCCTCATTCGGCGGAAGGTATAATCTTGTATTATTTAATGTTTAATTAGCTTAGTTTATTTTCTTAGTATTCAATACTTGTTCTATGTGCCATATAAAAGTCAGAATGTCTCTAAGGTAGAGTGAACGATTTTGGGAATGTGACCATTAGGGGTCCAACTTCGTAAGTTCTTCCTTAAGATATTCGTGATCACACCCGGATAGGGGAGGTCGTAACAGACAAAGCTATCTGAAAGAGGTCGACTATATTTAAAAAACCATTATGGGAAACCGTAACAGGAGAGCAGGTGGATGCACATAGACTAGCGTACCTAACTGGTACTGGCGCTAGTCTAAATAGAACAAGTGTGATTTAGCCGATGTTGCAAGTCTTGAGCTATCGCTAGCCTCGATTCATCGTTTGAATACTTAGAAGATTTACTAAACTAATAAACATGTGATAATACAAGAATACCTGAAACCGAATACGCTCTTTCAATTGCAAACACCCCCTGTATTTAATTTCCTAGTATAACTGCTCAATCAAACACAACCACCAACCACTCACATACCGGAGGAATCAACAATCACGCATCACCCACTGTAAGTCTTCTAACCCTCAACTCCTTTATTTTCTGTATTTAATTTCAGTATTTATTTTCAGTATTTACTTTCCGCACAAAAAACCCAAAAAAACCAAAAACAGTAGTTTAGTAATTAGCAGTAAGTCCACACTCGACCTAAAATCATGCACCGTGTAAGCCGTAACGAATAATCTACCCCCCTAATTCCCTTGGGTTCGACCCCTACTTACCCTTACTACCCAGTAGTTAAGTCGCGAGTAGTGGACATTATAAATTTATTTGTACGAGACGCATTGCACCCTAACGACAGTGCAACCGACGTTCCCGTCAGGGAACAAGCTCAAGGTCGCTCGTGTTCAATGGAACAATACTAAACTTCCAAAATTGCAAAGGTGCCACCCATTCAAACACGAAGAAACGGCCAAGACATGGGCCAAAGGAATGGAAACCCGGAAGGAGAAGCAAGAGAGCTCGACTTGATGGACCAGCAGCTATGGTCAAGGAGTCTTCGCCTTCTCGGGGATATGTGAAAAAGAAACATCCGGATCAAGGGAGAGCAGAACTGAGCCCGCTACCATATGTGTTCTTTGGGCAAATCAAAAGGGCAGCCGAGAAGAAGTTTGACCTCACACACCCATGGGATCCAACCTTATGATCCAGGAATGAGGTACTGTCGAGCTAACGACGTTAAACAAATGCACTGGTCGGGAGGTAACCCGACACCTATCTTACTTTCAGTACTTTTATTTTCTGTCATTTAGTTTTTTCCAATAAGTCACTCTCACCCACTTGGTGCATAGAATGAAATGACTATTCAGGAATCGGTTATGGGTGCAACATCAAGCCAGCCAGGCCTATGCCAAGAGTTTAAGGCCCCAGCCGAACTCCCTAGATTATCCAGCCTCATGCCATGTCGTTCACTCGACACTTTAAAGGGAGTTCTGTTCTTCCCTTTTCCATAATGTCATTTCCTTCTCATAATTGTCTGCTTGCAAGGCTTTTGAACTAAGTCTTGCTGAAAGGCACGCCTTCGTTCAAAAGTGTGGGGTGAGAACCGCCTGTGTACATAACATGTTTTTCTTTTCCTTTTCCCTTAATATTATCTTTTTGAAAATATGAACTTGAGAATGTGAAAAAGATAGATCATAATTCATGCATTAACCTTGTGAAAATTCAACTGTTTAAAAACTTAGAATGTAACTTCTCATTTGTCCCTTTGTGCTGAGATAAACTAGGGATGTGGAGTTGATAGAAAATTCCCTAGAGAGGCTTGGCAAGCAATCGAAGGACTGAATTTCGCTATATTGTTTACGAAGTCAGTGGAGGCTGCACTTCGGGTTTCAGTTGAGTCAGAAGTCATCTCTGCCATGCAGTGTTTATGCAAAAAGAAAAAAGGCGGGACGGGAATCAAACCGTCCTATCTCTAGTCAGAGTAGCCGGGAAAATAAATGAGCGACCCTCATTTTGACTCGCGTGAAACGGCAAGGATGAGAGACAGCGGGGAGGTATTTCCAAATGCTTGCGGGCGACGATTGGACCTCCCAAAAAGGCTTGAGAAAATGGACTAGCAAGCCACAAAAAGGCAAAAGCTCAAAGAAGCAAATCAAGAGGCCAAAGGCCCAAAATTGTGAAGGTTTTAACCGAACAAAAGTGAAGTACTCAAAGAGTCAAATCAAAGGCCAAAGGCCGATTCACTACAAAAAAGCTGTGCCTCGCCAAAAAGAAAATCAAAAAGGCTCAACTCATCTGTGAAACCCAAACCGAATCACGTGCTAGAGAAAGCCACAAGGAAACCATATAGCGCAAGACAGTCCCGAGGTTGCGGTCCAGGAGCCTGAAAAGGGCTATCTTCCGAAACATCCGAATTAATTTGCATCTCGGCACGGAGGTACAAGTATCAAGTTTCTTCTACTTATTTACACGGTTTAATTTGGTAATAAGTAGTAATGCATGAATTAGGATAAATCTAGTCCCACAGTCTCACTTTCACATTTTAAAAGTTTACTTAGTGTGTGCCGCCCTTTAATAGCATTGTTCGGGACGAACAACTAAAAGTGTGGGGTAATCTGATGGACCATAATTTCATATGTACAGGGTATTTTGGAGTCTAGAGAGAATACAAGCTAAGGAGGAGTTTTAAAGCTGAATATGAATTACGAGTCATTCCAGGTCACGACCAAATTTTGACTTTCAAGAACCGGACGTGGAATCACTCAAAACAAATCCAACCGAAAGGCAACCAAAGTCAGTCCGGAGCTGAAAGGACCGATGGCTTTTTTGGATAAGACTCACAAACCTCAAACTCATTCTCCTCCCTCCATCTGGCCGGCAGCTAAGGGAGGGGACACCTCATAGCCACCGGCGGCTTTCTCCCCTCCCCCATGTGTCTTCATCTCCTTGCTCTCCCTCTCCTCTTGTGACAAGTGTTGCCATCTCCCATCTCCCCCATGCCTATAAATAGAGATGCCTCCTCCTTGTATCATTATCCAATCCACATCCACAATCCCACAATCCACAATCACTTATCTCTCTAGATTTGGGCACTACTTTGTAAGCTTTTGTGTTAAATCTATAATACTCCTGTTGGTTCTTGAGTATTCTAGTAGTTTTTGAGAATACTCCTGTTGGTTCTTGAGTATTCTCCTTTACTTACTGTCTTTCAAAAACCCTCGAGTACTTAGTTGTGGTATCCACCTCTATGGATATTCGTAGCTAAACTCTTCATTCGGTTGAAGGGGTGTACTTGTATCATAAAATGTTTTAGGCCATACTTTTAGTGCCTCTTCTTTGTATTCAAAACTTGTTCTATGTGCCATATATTAGGTTAGAACTTCCAAGGTTGAGTGGATGCTTGGAATGGCAAAGCTCTTCCGTGGGGTTCGTAAACATACTTGGATAAGTGGATGCTTGGAATGGCAAAGCTTATCTGAGGAGTTTGACCTTTCTAAAACACCATTTGGTTGGTCGGGAATGACTGGTCAAATGGATGCACATAGGCTAATATACCTTGGAATGGGGTATTAGTCTAAATAGAACAAGTGCTCTATGTCTTGGAATGGACTAGACAGTGTGGCAAATCGAGTGCTTGGAATGGCCTTGATACACTTTTGAATACTTAGTAGGATCACTAAAGGCCAATGAAAAACAGGCTACGATACAAGGCCCCCGAAACCGAATGCTTTCCTTAGATTTCAACACCACCTGCACTTACTTTCAATTTTAGTATAAACTGCTTATCAACTGCTCACCTCCCGGAAGACTTGCCAATCACGCAACAACCGCTGTAAGTCTTCTCCTTTATTTTCAGTATTTACTTTTATGTCATTTACTTTTCCACACTAAAAACCAAAACCAACCAAAAAGACACGTACTTGTTAACACTAAAACCTCAATCAACCTAAAACACGCTCCCTTGCTGTACAAATCCCTCAAAGAACACTTATCCCCCTAATTCCCTTGGGTTCGACCCCTACTTACCACTTGCTACCTAGTAGTGAAGTCGCGAGTAGCGGACTTATAAATTTATTCTTGACGTTTGCACACGAAGACTGTGCGTCCGTCAGTTGTCACCAAGCTATTCAAGAAGATTATTTTTCTGAGATTTGGAGTTCCTAGGACCGTCATTAGTGATGGCGGTTCACACTTTAAGGAAAAACATTTTGAATCCTTGCTCCGCAAGTATGGGGCAACGCCATATCACCCGCAAACTAGTGGGCAAGTGGAAATCTCAAATCGGGAAATCAAGGCCATTCTAGAAAATACAGTGGGAAGCTCGAGGAAAGATTGGTCGTCGAAGCTAGATGACGCATTATGGGCTTATCGCACCGCCTTCAAGACCCCTATTGGGATTTCTCCATACCGCCTCATATATGGGAAACCATGCCATTTGCCGGTTGAATAGGAATATAAGGCAATGTGGGCAATTAAATTCTTGAACATGGACATACAAACGGCGGAAGAAAATAGGGTCCTTCAACTCCACGAGTTGGAAGAGATAAGGAATGAAGCTTATGAGAGCGCTAGAATTTATAAGGACAAGACGAAGAAATGGCATGACAAGAGAATCTTTCGTCATGAATTCAAAAAAGGAGAGAAGGTCCTACTCTTCAACTCTAGGCTCAAACTATTCCAGGGAAAATTAAGGAGCCGATGGAGTGGCCCTTTCACGGTTCACAAGCCTCACAAAGATGGCCATGTAGAAGTGCTCAACAATGACGGAACCATCTTTATGGCCAATTGACAAAGGCTCAAGCATTAAAGAGAACAAATTCGGGATGAGCACAATGCAACCTATACTTTGACCGACCCATGAGAGAGTGATGGACCATAATTGTATGAATCATAAACACAGTTAAACCCACCAAATTAGACTCTTTGTCTATTTAACTTTTGCTTGTTAGTTTTGATATTTATCTACATAGTATTTTGGAGTCTAGAGAGCATACATGCTAAGGAGGAGTTTTTAAGCTGAAAATATATTACGAGTCATTCCAAGGTCATGACCAGATGCCGACTGAAGAAATATCATGAACCTGACGTGGAATCACTCAAAACAAATCCAACCGAAGAGCAACCAGAGTCAGTCCGGAGCTGAAATGGACTGATGGTTTTCACAAAACCTCCTCCACCTTGCATAGTGACCGGCGGCTTTTTCCCTCATCCACTCCCCTTCCTCCACATGGGGGGGGGGCGGCTTTCCTCCCTTGCCACCTCCAACCGGCGGCTCCTCCTCCCTCCATGGATGTGGTGCCAAGTGTCTCCCATTTCCACCACATCTTCCCCTCCTCCAAGCCTATAAATACATGCCCCCTCCCTTTGTAAACAATCCCACAACACACTTCACTTATCTCTCTAGAATTGGGCACTACTTTGTAAGCTTTTGTGTTAAATCTATAATACTCCTGTTGGTTCTTGAGTATTCTAGTAGTTTTTGAGAATACTCCTGTTGGTTCTTGAGTATTCTCCTTTACTTACTGTCTTTCAAAAACCCTCGAGTACTTAGCTATGGTATCCACCTCTATGGATATTCGTAGCTAAACTCTTCATTCGGTTGAAGGGGTGTACTTGTATCATAAAATGTTTTAGGCTATACTCTTAGTGCCTCGGTTTGTAAGTTGTCCATTTATGCACAATTATTTGCATGTATGTTCGGCATGTGAACATTGAACCTTGTATGAGAGCACGGTGCTAGGATGGTTTAAATTGCATGATTAGGTGTGCTTGGTGTGGAATTGAGCTTACATGTATTATCTAGGTGATGATGATGTCTTAAGTGTGGAGTGTTGATAAGTCGAGTTTTCGACTTACTAAAACCCGTTTCTCACTATAGCTTTAGTTCGTTTCCGGTGATTATTTGATGTCATTTGATCTCTTTTCGTACGTTTCAGGTACAAAGCATGATATCCCAGTGTCAAAACAAAAATGAGAAAACTCGGGGAAAAATCGAAGGCTAGAGCAAGCTTTGTGCAGAAAAATGCTCCAGTCGATCGACTGGGAATTTCCCCTGAACTAGTCGATCGACTGGGTACACAAACTAAAGAGGAGTGCCCAACATCGACCATCGAATCGATCGACTGGACCGCCAGTCGATCGAGAAAGGAGACATTCCAGCGCTCGTTAATTCATTGCCCATCGAGTCGGTCGACTGGACCGCCAGTCGGTCGAGAAAAGAGACACTCCCGCGCTCGTGAATTCATCGCCCATTGAGTCGGTCGACTGAACCCTCAATCGGTCGACTGAGAAATCATTTCAAAAGGCTTCCTCTTCTCCTCCAGTCGATCGACTGGGACACCAGCATCAGCCAGTCGACCGACTGGGACTGCTACAGTACCGAAATTTCTGCCGAGACTATAAATAGAAAGGGGGGTTTTTGACCTAACCATCTGTGATCTTTGGGGAAAAAGACAAGGAAAAGAGGTCAAATCAAGGTCATCCATCACCATCCAATCAAGGAGGATTGAAGATCAAAAGAGTTTATTAGGATTAATCATCCTACTCTATTCCTCTTCTGTTCTCTTAGATTGTTTAGAAACCCTACTCACATCATGTTGTCTTATATGATGTTTGAGTAGTCTCCTTGTGTTTTGAGGGATTTACAACCTTCTTTCAATGATCATGTATACACATTCTATTCGCAATCTATGGAGTTGATTTCATTTTTACTATGCTCTTCATTTTAGATATGTTGCTAAGTGTCTGACAAAATGCCTAAGTGACATGTTTGTGTTAGAACTATGATCTAAGTATTGAGAGAGCTTAGTGATGGTTATGATGTGGTAAAAATGAACTCATCAAACATTTATGAGAGTAAATGCATGGGTGAGAGGTGAACTAAGTCTTCATGCATATAACAATTATTACCTTGAGAGATGTTCCAAGGATAATAAGTGTTATATAGTGAATCAATTTCTTTAAGTAGTGAGATTCTACATAGGAAAGCTTGATTAGAATTAGACTTGCATGATAGTACGTCTAATCTTAGCCTAAGCTTGAATGATTCAACTCTTGTATACGTGATCGTTGGGAAATTGCCAAAGAGGGGAATAACCCCTCGAAACTCTCTTTAATTGAATTGAACCCCCTAAGAACCATTTCATTACTTGCTTTATTATTGATAACCAATCTACACATTGAATTTGAAGGAATAGCCGAGTAGAAAACTTGATTCTCTAGCGTATAATCTGTTTGCTCCCTTGGGTTCGACACCGATCTTACAGGTCAAGATATAAATATCTTTTGACTATTGTATGCTAAAAAGTAACAACGTCAAAATGGCGCCGTTGCCGGGGAGTAATAGCTAGATTGTCCCTAGGAAGAATCATTTAAATTGTCCCATGGAGTGTATAATCCTAGCTTGCGTTTTATAGCGAAATGTGTTTATGCTAGTGAATTCTTGGTGAAGCATCACTATGTTTGAATTGAATTCGTATGAATATTGAGTGATGCTTGTTCATGAATGAGGAGAAAAATTGTAAGTGTGGAGTTGGGAGCTCGAACAAAGGACAAAATTCATTGAAGCTGAAATTTGCCCCCAGTCGATCGACTGGGAGAAGGCCTATAGCCCAGTCGGTCAAGTTGATGAAGGTTCAGCGGGACCCTAATTTCATGCCAATCGAGTCGACCGACTCATCAGCCAGTCGCCCGACTGGGATTTTTCTTATCAAAACATCAGTTTTCCTCTTCAAACTTCATCTCTCCCATTTTTCGAATCCCGACCGACTCAACTCCGAAATTCAATCCGGCGCCACCCAGCCTTTTTCAACCATCACCCCATCCTCGCCGCCATCCCTCCAGCCTTTTCCGACCATCCAACCTCGCCGCCTTGCCATAAAACACCACCCCACATCTCAATTCTGATCGGAAACACACTCATCCTCCGATCTCCTCCGTCCGGCCGCCAATCATCCCGTCCGAACCACCAAAACACCCCCCACTGACCCGCCTACAAAACCCTAGCTTCAATTTGAGTCACCAAGCCCACACGGAAAAGTCCCCAAATTCGACCTAACTCGATTGGATTTCTTCCCCTAGTCGACCGACTGGCCACTACCTTGTACCCCCAGTCGACCGACTCGATTGAGGATCAGTGAGTTTTGTTGCTCATTTCAAATTTCAGTTTTTGTCCTCAATTTCCAGTGCAATTATGCCTCGTGCCGGTTCTTCGTCCCAATCCAAATCCAAAGGCAAGGATGTCGCTTTTGAGCCTTCGATGGATGATCTTATAGATGAGTACCATGATTCCGACGAGGATGATAGGCCTCTTGTTACCCGCAAGAGGAAGTTGCTAAGGGGTTCATTAGCGGACCATAGCTCAGACTCGGATGAAGAGATAGACGCTTTGCCGGTTTCCCCCGTACCTCGTCCCAAAAAGAAAAGCCAACAACCGAGGAAATCGGCAAAGAAGAAAAGAGTCCCCTTGCCCTCATTGCCTAGAGCTCCTTCACCTCCGATGCCCAGAGTACCCTCTCCTCCAGCTTTTGCAACGTCCTCCAGTGCCATTGTCCCGGTATTGCCGAATGAGGGACCATTGTAAGGACCATTGCCATTGCCATTCCCGACCCCTTACCCCTTCTCGGTGCCCCTAGAGTTTAGAGAGGAGGCGCACCAGACCAACCATGCTAGGGTTGTGAAGAAGAGGAAGACTGCCCTTCCCACCCTCTACCCCGACATGGGACTCCTCCGTGGAATTGATAGCACTGTCACAGATGAGGTACATTCCCGCCTCACTAGTTGTGGTTTGAGTTTCTTGCTTAATGATGATCCCGGTTCCTACGAGAGGGTAGTAAAAAAGTTTATATGCTCGTTTGATTGGATTAGAGAGGAGGGGGAGGAAGAAAGGGAGTATTATTGGAAATTTGTATTGGGAGGAATGGATTTCGAGATTAAGGAGAGTATGATCCGTGATTGGCTAGGATTCCCTACTCATGATGCCGCAGCCCGGAAATACACCGAACATGATCAGAGCAGATTATGGAGGTGGATTTCGGGGAGGAATGAGTGGTTCATATCTTCTTACAACTCTTCGGCGATCACCGATCCGGTGTGGAAGATTATCCACCATCTCATTACCATTGGGATTAACACCCGGACGGCGAAGGCTCGGTCGTTTACTCTCCCGGATATGGACATCATGTTAGCTATTGATCACGGGGAGGGCATAGATTGGCTTGCTACCCTTGCTACCCGTTTCAAGAACATTGTGAAGGAGGGCACGAGGAACCGGGCTTTGGGAGGCAGCTCCCTGATTACTTTGATTGATTTAAGGTGTAACTTCACCTTCGGCCATGAGGGATGCCCCGAGCCTACGAAGAGCACGCTTGATTTGGACACTATGAAGCACATGCACATCCTCATGAGGGACGGGAAAACTTGGGAAGTCGACAGGAAGCCTCATCAGGAGGGACTAGTTACTAATGCCTTGAATAGGAGGAGGGTGTTCAAGATGGAGAACCCACTCTACTGTTTAGCCACCCTGACCCCATCCCCTTCTCCCTCTCCTGCACATTCCCCTCCCCCGGTCGATGAGCCCGTAGCCCCCATCACTGAGGAGCCTCCCATTGTAGAGCCACACATTGAGGAGCCGACTGTTGAGGGTGCTGCCCATGTTACAGATGATTCGGCCGAGTGGAGGCAGTGGATTTCCTCCGATGTCATGGATTTAAGGAGTGGCCTAGACTCAAGGATTTCGTTAGAGAATCAGATGCGAGAGCCCGCCAGGAGTGGGAGTGGCTTCGATCCACAGTATTGTCCATGGTTAGAGGTCCCGGTGGCTAAGTCGTTCCCCTAGTTGCTCCAGAGTCTTTTGTTCCTCGTGGTGCCTCCCCTTTGCCTACCACGCCAGCTTCCAGAGTCGGGGAGGTGGGCTCATGCCTCACAGGAGGGACCTCGGAGCGAGTTAGCTCTATTCAGGAGGATAGCCCACTGCTCACGGGTGCCACGGTACCGAATGAGGAAGAGGTAGGAGATTCAGCTAGACAGATCAGTCCGGGAGGCGATGAGGCTACATCTTGATCTTGTATTGCATCTTGTTCTTACTTTTGTGTATCATTTGATGCTTTCTTACTTAGATCATGTACTTGGATGTTAAGTCGCCTTTTGGCGCAATTTTGGATGATGTATGCCATTTTGAGTGCTTATACTCTTGACTTGCCTTTGGTTGCATGTTGCTCTTCCTATGATATTGAAGGTGTTTACCATTTATGTTGTTCACTCTACATGATATACATCTATATATTATTATCATTGTTCAAAATTCACCTTCTTTGTCTACATTTGTAACCAAAAGGGTATTTCTCATTCCCAAGAGTTGTGCTACCGGCACTACAAACGAGGGGAGTTCCTATGCGCCTTTGCCTTTATTTTATCATTCTATGAGCTTAGGGACTAAGCTTGAATTAAGTGTGGAGTGGTTTGATGTGCATAGTTCACATGTTTTCATGCCATGCATATCATTTTTAGATGGACACTTGCATCTTTAGCACCTTATCCCTACATGAGAGTGTTTTTAACCATATAGGCTTGTGACTATCGATTCTTAATTCCTATGAATCACATCTAGCCTATTTGCCACATTTATTGGATCCTGAACTTAGAACCAACCTAGTCCATTGAATGTGTATTCTTGAAAGCCAATATCATTGCTATCTTTCGTCTATCCAATTCTCTAAATATTTTTGGTTAAATACCTTGGATCAAGTTATAGCAAGCACCTTTTAAAATCTTCGTGAAAAACTTAAACCCTTTGAATGCTCCTTGGGTACTTGAGTTCTCTAACATAGTGCCTTGTTCATGTTTGAGTCCCGCACATTCCATACACTTTTTGAACATATTGTCAAGTTTTAAGTGTGGAGTCAAAATCAAAAGAGGGCGAAAAATGACCCCTCAAAAAAAAAATTTGCTCCAAAACATGCATATGTCGGGGGTTAGGAAGGTAAGTTCCCCCTCGAAAGCATTTGTAGGCCAAAAGCCGTTTCAAAAAGAAAATAAGGAGCACTTAAAACTTGACTTATGTTCTTACATCATCCTTCATTTGTGCGGGAGTCATCATTTGCATTGTGTGCTTGTTAGAATGACTTTAGGACGACCCATGTGCTTGCACGGGAGTTATCATTTGATCTATGCATGTTTATTGAGAACTCTAATGTCGAACTTCTCTTCCCTTATGGATTACGGCTTAGGCGCCTAAAACTTGGGAATGAGTTCCATGTCGCAAACCCATGGACTAGCCCTAGCTAGCATAGGTGAGCGATTGATAATTTTTGTGCAAACTAAAAACTTCACCTCTATTGAATAGCCTTGAAAATGAATAGACTTTTGGATGAGACGATTGATAGCTCTAGTATTGATGACCTTGAATCCTCAACCTCAAAGGTACTCAAAGTGGTTCAAAAGTTATTTTGATGATATTGTGATAGTAGTCCTAGCGTGGGATGAGGAATTTCCTTGAAAAATCATAGCCTCGGTTGAACACTCTTGAATTCATCTCTCATGGGATAGGTGCATTTGGGATTTGTGAGTGTTCCCTTTTCTGAAAACTCTCACGAGAATGTAACTCGTCCACTAGGGTAGCCTAGGGGTTTAAAGGCTTAATGCATGCGCTAAATGCATTCGTGACGCCTACGAAAAGGAGCTAGTTAGATTGTACATACTTGTCATTTTTCTTTCAATAACATGTTTAGAAATAATGATCGAGACCTTGTGAAATCTAATGAGGCAAATAGACGAAAAACATAGCACCACTAGCATTTCGCCATTTGCATGACCTTGACATAATTGCATACTTTGTTCGGGACAAACAAAGCTTAAGTGTGGAGTGTTGATAAGTCAAGTTTTCGACTTATTAATACCCGTTTCTCACTATAGCTTTAGTTTGTTTCCGGCGATTATTTGATGACATTTGATTTCTTTTCGTACGTTTCAGGTACAAAGCATGATATCCCAGTGTCAAAACCAAAATGAGAAAACTCGGGGAAAAATCGAAGGCTAGAGCAAGCTTTGGGCAGAAAAGTGCTCCAGTCGATCGACTGAGAATTTCCCCTGAACCAGTCGATCGACTGGGTATACAAACTAAAGAGGAGTTCCCAACATCGACCATCGAATCAGTCGACTGGACCGCCAGTCGGTCGAGAAAGGAGACATTCCAGCGCTCGTGAATTCATCGCCCATCGAATCGGTCGACTGGACCGCCAGTCGGTCGAGAAAGGAGACATTCCAGCACTCGTGAATTCATCGCCCATCGAGTCGGTCAACTGGACCGCCAGTCAGTCGAGAAAAGAGACACTCCAGCGCTCGTGAATTCATCGCCCATCGAGTCGGTCGACTGAACCCTCAGTCGGTTGACTGAGAAATCTCTTCAAAAGGCTTCCTCTTCTCCTCCAGTTGATAGACTGGGACACCAGCATCAGCCAGTCGACCGACTGGGACTGCTACAGTACCAAAATTTCTGCCGAGACTATAAATAGAAAGGGGGGGTTTTTGACCTAACCATCTGTGATCTTTGGGAAAAAAGACAAGGAAAGGGGGTCAAATCAAGGTCATCCATCATCATCCAACTAAGGAGGATTGAAGATCAAGGGAGTTTACTAGGATTAATCATCCTATTCTATTCCTCTTCTCTTCTCTTTAGATTGTGTAGAAACCCTACTCACATCATGTTGTCTTACATGATGTGTGAGTAGTCTCCTTGTGTTTTGAGGGATTTACAACCCTCTTTGGTACTCAATGATCATGTATACACATTCTATTTGCAATCTATGGAGTTGATTTCATTTTCACTATGCTCTTTATTTTAGATATGTTGCTATGTGTTTGACAAAATGCCTAAGTGACATGTTTATGTTAGAACTATGATCTATGTATTAAAAGAGCTTAGTGATGGTTTTGATGTAGTAAAAATTAACTCATCAAACATTTATGAGAGTAAATGCATGGGTGAGAGGTTAACTAAGTCTTTATGCATATAGCATTTATTACCTTGGGAGATGTTCCAAGGATAATAAGTGTTATATAGTGAATCAATATCTTTAAGTAATAAGATTCTACATAGGAAAGCATGATTAGAATTAAACTTGCATGATAGTACGTCTAATCTTAGCCTAAGCTAGGTTTTAAACCTATCAACTTCTTGAATGATTCAACTCTTGTATACGTGATCGTTGGGAAATTGCCAAATAGGGGAGTAACCCCTCGAAACTCTCTTTAATTGAATTGAACCCCCTAAGAACCATTTCATTACTTGCTTTATTATTGATAACCAATCTACACATTGAATTTGAAGGAATAGCCGAGTAGAAAACTTGATTCTCTAGCGTATAATCCGTTTGCTCCCTGGGGTTCGACACCGGTCTTACCGGTCAAGATATAAATATCTTTTAACTATTGTATGCTAAAAACTAACAACGTCATCATGCAATGGCGGCGTGCAAATACAAAAGGGTGGACTACTCTGATTATGTTGCTCACGAGTACACGCTGCAAGCATACCACGCCACTTGACAGTACAATTTTAATCCTTTGTATCTTGAGGTTTTCTGGAGAGATTACGATAGACCGGTACATGTTCCGAACCCCAAGTTCAAACATAACAAAGTTGGTAGAAATCTGTCGAGGAGACAGAATGAGATGGACTAGAGGCATTTTGACGAATCAAGCAGCCGTGTGATAGCGCTAAAGCATATGCATTTTAGGCGACCTCTATGCTTATTGTTTCGATCATTTTATTACGATTTCACTTGCTATTTTATTCTTTGTGGTTCATTTCAGGCAAATTACAGATTTTAAGCTGAGAACACATGTGAGTATCATTTTGGAGCAAAACCGAGCAGTTTCGGAGAAAAATATGGTGTTTTGGAGCCAAACCGAGCAATATTGACCTTTGCACCTTGTTTTTGACGCCCAGGGCTCATACGGGGTCCGATTTGGTTGATTCAAAGCTTGTTGGAAAGCTTATTCAAAGGGCTACAACTTTGTAGTTTACACCAAGATCAGATTCGGATGGCAAGAGGCTCTGAGGATCCGAACCGGCCGGCTCAAATTCGTGCACACATCTCAACCGGCCGGCTCAAAGGGCCTGAGAGTTGGAGTCCCTTGAAGCTCACCTCAGCCGGCCAGCTGAACCCAAAGCCAATTTTCCAACCGGCCGGCTCAAAACCTCAGAAAGTTTAGGTCCTCCGGAGCAAGCTCAACCGGCCGGCTCAACTTCAGGCCAAATTCTCAGCCGGCCGGCTCAACCGTCGTGAACAGTAATCTCGGGAAATTTCCAAAAATTGTTTTGGGCTTTCCTTGGCCTTGTTCGAAGCTTATAAAAGGAAACATAACCAGATTAGATAGAGGAGAGCTAGGGGGAGCTAGGGTATTTGGAGACAACTTCAACAACTAAGATCGAATCATCTAGTGTTCTTAGTTCTCCATATTGGTTCTAGATTTCTAAACTCTACTTTCCTCATGGGGTTTTGCACTTTTATTGTTGATTTTGTTTGTAAACTCACCATGAGTGAGTAGTGACCTTGGTTGGGGATCTATGGATCCCCTATACATGTTTGTGACTTTGCAATTATTATGGATGCTATTGATGAATGATTTGCACACGGTTCTTCTTCATTTGAACTTAGTTTTCGGATTGCCTATAAGGTGTTTGTGAAAAGTCCTCAATAGAAATTCTGCTTGATTTCATGTTTGATGTAACTTGCGTTGAAAAGCATGATTTCAAATGAACTAAATGAAGAAGCAATAGGATTTGGTGTTAGTTGGATGACACTTTTAACCTAATGAGAATGGCTTGAACCTAACAAGAGTATGATTATCTAGTCAATAGAGCGTGAGTGTGAGGCTAGATACTCATACTCTATAGTGCCAATAGAGCGTGAGTGTGAGGCATTATGCGAAATGCAACCTCTTTATACTAAGTTGGAGCGTGAGTTGAACTTAGCATTAATGTTGCATGGCTAGATTCTAAGTACGAGCATGTGATTTCATCAATAGCGTCCTATTTTACCGTCACAATAATTGTTTAGGTGGAAAAATAGATCCATAGTCATCTTTTAATTGATTGTTCACCATGTTTAATATCTCAAACCTCTCTTTTGGATTGAAAATTCCCCCCAACCTTAGACATTCTAATCACATTGTTAGCACTATTAGTTTAATCACCTATCTTTTGGGTTCGACCTCGGTTCACCCGAGTCATTACAAATGTTTTGATTGCCGTGACTTAGCATAAGTGTTTGGATTCTTATTTGAATATTTCCGCTATATTTACAAACAATCACCGTGGAGCATCTTCATTGAGTTAGCCGTCACGATCCCAGCGTTGCACCGTTTGTCCTGAAGCTAGATATAACTGGCGTGGGTGCCCAACTCGAGATTGTCGCTGAACTATCGATGTGTTGTTGTTAGTTGCATTCGTGTATTGTCTAATTTCCTCTTGTTGTTTTCTAGTTTCATGTATTCTCTATTTTGTTGTTGTCTTTCAGTTTCATGTACTGTCCGGAAACGGTTTTTACTTTTCAATGCATTATCTTTAGTGTTGTTGTTTTATATGTGTATAAAGTGTAACATTATAAAAGATAGAACGTAGCAAAATAAATACATAATAAGTCCCTATTAAATTGTAACGTTCTATCGCTGACGGTGGAATAATCCGATGACACCCATATTGTCTCATAACACGTCTTGGGTGATGCCACTCAATGACGTTGAAGCAGATGAGTGGCACGTCAGCTCTCCAAGACTGTCGACTCTCGACACAAATGGGGTTCAAAAGTGGAAAAAGCATCTCATTGTACGGTCTCTAGATGAAGTCTTCGATCTGCATTTTCTGGAACTCATCACGGTAGAACAACAAACTACCTTTAGATACCCCCGATAAATTTTTTGGCCCATGCCATTTCCTACACATGAACGCAAATATCAATATTTATAACGAAAAATACAAATTAATATTTAAATAACATATAAATTGCTTAAATATACGTCCAAGCTCCACTTTGTAACAGGTGAATATGAGCATCCGGCGGGGGTAGGTCCCTAAATAAACACTTTGACCTCCCAAAGCGCATACGCTCCTAGCTCCAGAATTGTAATAGGGGTACAGGTTTAGCACTCCGATTCTTACCCAATCTGTAGGCTCTACAAAGCATATTATACAAATAACCCAGTTCTGCACTCCCCCAGTTGTACTGTCTAACAGTATCGAGGTCCTCCAATAACGAAAGATAGTGGAGTGGGACGCTGCTACTGCTAAGTTTTGAAAATAAGGTCAGTCCCATCAGTTAAAGGAGATACACCCTAGCGTATCTCTTCAACGTCTCATCATCTGCATCGCCTGGGATCCTTGACATATTGTTATTGAACCATGTTCTCTTCGCTAGAGATGGTGAGTCCTTGTGACAATCAGGGTACTCACCAAGCAGTCTCATGCAAATCGGCGACCATGTCAAATGTGAGTGACATGTTACCGGCTTCCCTTCTATGGGTAGACAATTAAGAAGTGCCACATCCTGCAGCATTATGGTTGCCTTTTTTTACTCTAGTAATTTTTTTCAATTACCCTTTTTTAGTTGTGATTGAATCGACTTCCCTTCTTGGAATTCTAAACAGGAAAAAAGAGAAAAAAGGGGGTGAGATGAAGTTTCGGATATAGAATTGTATCTCTAATCTTATTCAAACCCTCCCATGTCAATAACCAGAATGAAAAAAAGGAAGCGCATCTAGGAATAAACGATTGATCTCTATCAATAGACCTGCTAAAGATACGAACCATATAGTACTTAGTACCGGTGCCACAGATAAATATGTTTTTAGATCCCGCATTGAAAATCCTCCTTCTTTATTGTATTGTAATACATAAGGCTAATACATATATGATCAGATACATAGATAGTTGTAGTTAAGGATTAAGGACCACTTGTATTTGTACGCGGAATCCCTAAATGGATAACAATTCCGTAGAAAATATTTCCGCCCTTTCTTAAAAAAAAAAGCCCCTTTCTTGAGCATTTAAAAAAATGCATTTTCCTTTTTTATTATATAGGGTATATGCTAGGAGACAAAAAAGAAGAAAGGGCAAGATAAATGAATATATCAATGAAAAAATGATATGGAAAACAAGGCAGGAATTCTCTACAATGACATTGTAGACCAACTGAAAGAGATGTAGCGCAACTTGGTAGCGAGTTTGTTTTGGGTACAAAATGTCACATGTTCAAATCCTGTCATCCCTACCTATGACTTCTCCTCTGAGCAGTAACAAGGGATCGACTGAGATCAATTAAGATTAAATTGGACATACATAATCTTTCATTTTATAGTATAATAAAATGAAAGATTATGTATGTAAGATGTATTAGGGTTAAAAAAAGAAACCTTATTAAGAAAGCGCTCTTAGTTCAGATCAGTAGAACGTGGGTCTCCAAAACCCAATGTCGTAGGTTCAAGTCCTACAGAGCGTGATTACGTTTTTGTTAGGTTAAATTAATTACGCTGAAAAAGCTAATGCAAGCAGTCAATTTGATATCTAGTGTATTAACGAAAAGGGGTGGATCAAGAGACAAGAGATATTAATTAATCAAAAGTCCAACTGATCACCACGTTTGTATTGTAAAAATGCAGTTACGAATAATTCAGCTAAACTAATAGGAATTAAACCCAAGACAATTCCAAAAAGAGAAACTTCAAACATTTTTTATTTGATTTGAAAGGGAAAAAGAGAGGTAATATCTATCTCTAAATATTAATAGGAATTACCCGTGAATCTCAATGACTAATAATTGGCAATTGATATGTTAAGAAACTATATAATACATGGAATCCTACAGAATGAGTTACTTTCCCTCCATTAAAATGGAAGGTGTGCGTCTCGGGCCGCCACCTCTCGACTAGTGCAGTCACCAATGCTGAATCATACTTCACATTGGCCACAATACTCTAAGGATAGAACCCAGCATTGGCGACATACTGCCTAATGCGCTCATCTGACTCCTCCATGGTACTATGCTTAACCGTAAGCGGTTCGTACACTTTTTGATTCATCTGCTACATAAAAAATTTTCAACATTAGTAACAAATTACATACAAAATGACACATTAGAATTAAGTTTAATTAAAAGATAAACTTGCCTTATTATTTCAAATTTCTTGAGTTCGGAGCTTATTCTGCCGAGTAAGAACAGACCCATCAATAGGGCCGGTAATAATTTTGTCGTCCACATCCATATTGGGATTCAAAGTGAACTAGGATGGGACATTCCTAGAAGATGATGGTCTATGTGATATCATACCTGCAACTGATAAATGAACGTCCATAAATAAAAAAGTTCTAAAATAGATATTGTTTGGGAATAGACCAATTCAACAAAAACATAATCAACAATTCAATCCTAATTTAACAATCGATAATCAACAATTATTCAAACAATTCAACAATAATTCAAATAAATCAACACAATTTACAATTATTCAAACAATTCAACACAATCAACAATTATTTTGAAAAATTCAACTAATTACCACCCAATTCAGCACAAACAATTCAACTAATTATCACCCAATTCAACTAATTAATTCAACAATTCAACAATTCAACACAAACATTTCAACTAATTAACACTCAATTCAACAATTCAACACAAACAATTCAACTAATTACCACCCAATGCAACTTATTACCATCCAATTCAAACAATTCAACTAATTACCACCCAAATCGAATATAATTCAACTTATAAACATAATATACAATACCGTTTCGGGGGTAATCGGTTTGATGAATCGGAGTAACAAGAATGTAGCCGGATCGAGACTAACACAATCAACAGTCGGATCTGACTAATACGGGCGCAGGAGCGTCGGAGGAGCGGAGGAGGAGGGGAGAGAATCGGCAGAGGAGAAAAGAAAAGAAACCCTAATTTCATTCCCCAAATAATCGGTTTCCGCCGAACCTGTTTCACACGTGTCCAAAATTGCATTTCTTTGGGTCCACGTAGGACCAAATAATGGCATGCAGGTGCACAGTCAGCAAACCGGTTTACCCCAAACTAGTTTTGGTATAAACCGGTTTTAATCGAAAATGAGCCAAACCGGATTCCCCCAAACCGGTTTTATTACAAGACAAGGCAAAATCGATATTTGAGTTTAAAACAGGGTAAAAATAAAAAAAACTTTGGAACATGTGATTGAAAAAACGAAGGAAAATTTTGTATTCAATGCTTTGGTGTTGTTTGCATTTTCCATCACAAATAAAACATGAATATCTATATTTTCCATCAGATTTTTTTCATTGCAAAAACTTTGAGATGGTTGTAGATGATGACATGATTAATGAGGACATCGATCCTTTTGGGAAGGAGGTTTATAATAAGTATCATAGGCTTGCAGTTGATGCCCAGACTCCTATATATGTAGTGATAGTGACATAATTGTATTCGAGGTTATTTTAAAAGTAATGCAAGCGAAGGTTGCCAAATTATGGTCGGATAAGAGTCTTAATGATCATCTATGACTGTGTAAATAAATACTTCCTCTTGAAAATAACTTCACTTATTGTTATAGAGACGTAAAAAGACTTTGAAGAACATGGGTTTAGGTTGCAATAACATACATGCATGTGAGCATGGTTGTATGTTGTACTATAAGAATATAAAGATCTTCAAAACTGTCTCGTGTGTAATGAAGCGAGATATGGTGATATATATTGCAAAGGCTATGCGATGACACGATGAAAGAGATGTTGGTTAAGGTGATCATCTCAGACACCCTGCGGATGGAGATACATGGTAAAATTTTAACATGGAATTCCCAGATTTTGCAAATGAGATTTGAAATGCGCGTCTTCGTTTATCAACTGATGGGTTTAACCATTTTGGGGCGTCGAGTCTATCTCACGGTACTTGGCCTTATGTGGTCATTCCTTATAATTTGCCACCTTTGATGTGTATGAGAAATGAGTTCAACATTCTCACTTTGTTGATATCTAGTCCTAAATCTCCTGGAAAATATTTAAACGTATTCATGACACCATTAATCGATGAGTTGAAGATATAGTGGGAATTTGGGGTTCTCACTTATGATCGTCGAGATGGATCTTCATTTATGATGAAAGTAGCAGTAAAGTGGACACTAAGTGACTTTCCAGGTTTGAGTTTGCTCGGTGGCCGGAAGACTAAGGCTACATAGTGTGTCCCTCATGTTTGGATGAAACTCATGCTAACTATTTATGTTGCAGAATGTCATATCGAGGGCACCATAGTTGGGTTTCCAGATCTCACATTTGGAGGAATGCAACTCACAAATTTAATGGTGAAGTTGAGATGAGGGATGTTCCTCCATCCCTCATGGGCTCACAAATTTTATATGAAATACTTTGTCATGAATTTCTGACACCCAGCTTGCATCCAAAGTTTAAAGCTAGAGGTGCTTCAGAGTTATGCAACACAAACACGGAAACGGAAAACGCAAAATAGAAAACGCAGACACTGCCACGCCAAACTACAAATCCAAAAATAAGGAAAACAGAATCGCGGGAAACCGCTGTATTGAATATATATTAAATAAATAAATATCTTTATATGTACCTTTCCTCAATAGAGTCCAGATCTGGTGCAAAGCCCAAAAACCATACAAACTCATCTAGGCTGTTCATTATGGAAATCTAATTGCTGATATTAATTAGATTAAATAAATTAGGTAACTAAATTTTATACGTGTATCTCTCCAAAGGAGGGTATAATCGACCGAATGAATTCGAAATCAATCCCGAATCTCTCCTCCCCAACAAAAACCCGACGATTTGGGAAACCATAATCATACAACACAATCTGGGTTGCCGAGTCGAAGAGGGGTTGTCCTCCTCCGACGAAATCAAAAAACGCAGAAGAAACGCAACCAAATGATTGAAGAGAAATACAGAAGAAATCGACAACGAACATGGTGAAGCAGCGCGAATGGTCATAACGAACTATAAATTGGTGATGACGAACTATAAATTATCATGACTAACTATAGATGATACTGCTGAATTGTTGACGAATTATAGTCCAATTGTGATGAATTATGTCATAATTCGTCGAAAGTGCACTATAATTCGTCGAAATCTTGACAAATTATAGTCCAATTTGGATGAACTATGACATAATTCGTCCAAATTGGACTATAATTCATCAAGATTCATCCATGTTTTTCTTGATCGGAGCAGATCGAAGCTTATACCAGATCTGAGAGTGAAGGATTCTTTCATCCAGAAATGAGAGAGAGAAGGATTCGTCCAGATCTGAGAGTGAAGGATTGTTTCGTGGCTGACGAAGAAACAAACCCAGATCTGAGAGAGAAGGATTGCGGTGCACTTGTTGTGGTGTGGTGTGCCAATTTTTGTTCCTAAGCCGGGCGGATTGGGGCTTTTTTGTTATATATATGTTCTAGGGTTTTTTATGGTTGTTTGATTGAAGTGTTGGACGTTGGAAATGATGAAGAGTGAGATGAGGATGGGGTGGAGTGAAGAGGAGAAGGCGTTGATAGCATCGGTGCTAGGTAGTCAAGCTATGGATTACTTGTTTAACTAGTTTTGGGTCGAGTGACTGTGGGCAGCAGATCTGAATTTTTTAATCGAGAGGAGGAGGAGAGACAGTAAGGAGAGAGAGAGAGAGAGAGTAAGGAGAGAGAATAAGGATGTTGTATTCCATATTTACCCCTGATCTAATATCAATTTGAATTTATATTTATTTATTTTCACTTAATCTCATCCATCGAAATTACAAAATCAAAGGATGTGATTATTTTGTATTTTTTACAAGAATATGGGTTTTGCACCTGATCCTAATCCTTCCTCAATATATTAATATATTGATCATCATGCTAATACAATAACATAAAGTTTGTTTCAAAAGACAATGTTGAATAGATAACAAGACAAAAAGCATATCTTGCGCACATGTTGTAAGAATTCAGCCATAACCTGGCTATGAGAAAGGATTCAAATCACCATTAAAAGCATTCACCAGCATCAGCAACACCTGCATTTGTTTAACAATCAAAGCATTCAGCAGAACATAAAAATGTATACAGCACAACAGTACCAACAAAATGCATTCAGCAGCATTCAACAAACAGCAAACATTGTGTTAATATATATCAGCATTCAGCAAACAGCAGCAGTCAGCAAACAACATTCAACATGTATTAGGCAGCATTTAGACAATTCAGTAGTAGCATTCAGAAACAGCATTCAGTAGCATTTAACATTCAACATCAGCAGATGAACATATAAACAAAAGCAATTTAAGAAGTCATAAATCAGACATCTATCAACTTACCTAAGAAACTTAGGCAATGTCTTCACTCTTCATGATCATCTTCAAAGAACACATTTTGCATCTCGAGCTTATCTAGGGAAAGATCAGCAAATTCAAGAATAGTGGTATCCTCTAAAGTTCCAAATTCGTTATCACCAATGTCCCACATTCTGGTCATTTCATCGAGATACTCCGGATTATTTCTAGATAATAATTGAAGGTTGTTATGAATGAATAAAAGATCTTCAGCACGCTTTGGATGTAGCTTATTCCTTTTCATCGAATTCATGAAAGAGTAGGTGCTCCAATTTTGCTCAGCACATGAGGACGAAGTAGGTTGCCCCAAGTAAATGAATAGTAATCCTTGTAAGAGAGGCGATGTTGTTCCAAAGTTAGCCCACTAGTTACTAGCATCCATGGTTTACATCCTTTCAATAGCATCCGGATCAACGAAAGATCCTCCTCCAAGAGAAATAATACTATATTCAGTTAATATCTTATTATGATCTTCTGGAAAAGGAAAAAGTCTTTTGAAACACTTTCTTCGTTCCGCCGAAACCTCATCATTCCTATGTGGCGACTCTCTAGCAGAGTCCTCTACAAGCCATTCACTACTGTAATAACTATAAAAAAAATTAAGTGTCAAACATATAAAATTGTTAAGAATGTTCTAAATAATAGCTTTAGTATAATCTTCTTACCTTGGTTTTAATGAATGAGGTAAGCGATGGAGTGGTGTGCTACTTTTGGCCCAACGAGCAACAAGTATTTTATGCACAACCCCATAGAAAGTGGAGCTAGCAAACTCAAAATCTTCATTCTCAATATGCTCATTCTCCTAAATAACCTTCTTTACCTTCTCTATCATCACATCCCACATCTCATACACCAAATGGAGGTAATGCTTATCAGTGTCACAAACTCTGATCATATCATAAATGGGAAAAGGCAAGAATCTAATCCACTTTGTCCCACCAATATTTGTTCAATATTGTATCCCTCACAAATCTAGCCTTAACTTGATCATCATCCCTATATGACGTCCATTGGTGACACACAACCATGCTCTCCAACGCATTCTTGGCAAGTTTAAATATTTTAAGCATGATAAGTACCGAAGCAAAGCAAGTTTCAGCAATTGAAAGCAACTTAAGTGCACTGAAGCGCATATAAATTGACAACCTCATACCATGATTCACGAAGAAGTTTTTGATTCGAACAACATCACTTTGAATCTCAGTGATCCAATGGCACTCGATATATTTTTCCTTGTTGTTATTTATATTCCTCGCAATACAAATATTATTCAACGCAAGATTGAGAGTCTGAACAACACATGGCATCCAATACATGCGTGGATAATAGCCTTCAATGATCTCTCCAGCAGCTTTGCATTTGCTAGCATTGTCAGTGATCACTTGAACCACATTTTCATCCCCAACTTTATCAATTACTTCTCTTAACAAACGAGCAATGAAGCAAAAATGGTAGTGGTCTAGCACGGTACCTGTGCATCAACCTACACGCTCAAGTAACGCATCAGTAGGGGTTTGTCATATCAAAACCGGTGGATTTCACAGACTCCAACAATTTCCCCTTTTTGATGATGAGAAACATCCTCTTCACGAGAGATAATAATAGCATGAAACACATATATATATATTAACATCTACATAGTTTTTAAGCTAATGAATCTTTGATGAGGGAGATTTCAAACTCCAAAAACTAATCCAATTATCACAATTTAATTCTAAGCTAACGAATCTTTGATGACAGAGATTTCAAACTCCCAAACTAAAAAAGAGTTACACCTTGCTTTATATTACCTTTAGCACGTTCAGTTTCCCCTCAGATCAGTAGCGCATGTTGTTGTAGTAGTGTTCCCCCTCAGATTAGGCATGTGCTCATCTTCCCCCTTTTGGCATCATCAAAAATCTCGACAAGTAAAGTCAGTGCATATAGATAGAAAAAACGAGGCAGCCACAATAGTTAGTGTTCCAGTACTACATGGAAACAGCCAATGCATTCATTAGAGAAGTTGCGGGAAATGAGAACACAAAACAGGGAATTGAAAAAGCCAACACATAATTATAAAAGAACGGGGATAATGAGTTGGGGAGCCAAAGGAGGGGTCAGGCCACTAACACATAGAGGGAAGCATTACCGGCGGAAAATGGAGGCTGCGGAGCAGGGGCAGTAAGCGCGTCAACCGAAGACTGGAGTCTCAAAAGCTAGAACATTATGGTGCTCACCATGTCCTTCAGAAGTGCCAGTTCCATCTGAAGGGACCTCAGGAAGACGTTCTGTCCCGGTATGTTAGAGGGAAGGCTCTCAGAATCAGTCTCGCTGGCGTTGGCCTCCATTTCAACAAGAGGCCTCAACTTCTTGACCCACGCGCCATACTTATGTCGGATGGAATTCAACCGCTTCAGATTCCTTCCCACAGCTACAGGGCACACGCCACTTGGTTGTCAGAGTCCTCATACATGGAATGGCATTGGAGGACCAGACGAACGATACCTGGATAGGGCAGAGCATGGGTGTCCACGGTACAAATATGGGACATATGCTAACTGATGATCCATGCCAGGTTAATCCTCTCATGGCTCAATAGTTTATCGAGGAGTAGGAAGTCCAGGATAAAGAGCGCATTCCTCTTCTGGCCCCGCGCGGTAATGTTGCTAGCAATGTATGAGTACAGGAGATTGTTTATTAAACCCATCAAGGCCGTGGTCCAATCGCACTCTGGGGGGTCTACGCCTTCGCTGATCTTCTTCACCAGATCAAGGGGGTTACGTCCTGAGGCCAGTGCCCTTTGACGTACACGTCAAACCCTTCGTGTGAAACCCCCAACCAGAAACTGAGCTCGACACCAGGGAATCTAAACGACTTCTCACCAAACTTGTAGTTCCCAACAAGCGTGTATCCCTCATCCGCCATAGAGAAGAAGGAATTGAATTCCCGGATAGCTCTGACAACACTGCCTTGTCGCGAGGCAATGTGTACAAAATTAATTTATAAGTCTGCTACTCGCGACTTCACTACTGGGTAGCCAGTGGTAAGTAGGGGTCGAACCCAAGGGAATTAGGGGGATAAGTTATTCTTTGAGGGAATCGTACAGCGAGGGAGCGTGTTTTAGGTTGATTGAGATTTTAGTGCGGAAAAGTAAGTGTTTTTTTTTGTTTTTTTGGTTTTTAGTGCGGAAAAGTAAATGACAGAAAAGTAAATACTGAAAATAAAAGAGAAGACTTACAGCGGTTGTTGCGTGATTGGCAAGTCCTCCGGAAGGTCACCAGTTGATAAGGCAGTTTATACTAAGAAAGTAAATGCAGGTGGTGTTTGAATTTAAGGAAAGCATTCGGTTTCTGGGGCCTTGTATCATAGTCTGTTTATCATTGACCTTTAGTGATCCTTCTAAGTATTCGAACGTGTATCAAGGCCATTCCAAGCACTCAATTTGCCACACTGTCTAGCCCATTCCAAGGTCGTAGAGCACTTGTTCTACTTAGACTAATACCCCATTCCAAGGTATATTAGCCTGTGTGCATCCATTTGACCAGTCATTCTCGACCAACCAAATGGTGTTTTAGAAAGGTCAAACTCCTTAGATAAGCTTTGCCATTCCAAGCATCCACTTATCCGAGTATGTTTACGAACCCCACGGAAGAGCTTTGCCATTCCAAGCATCCACTCAAGCTTGGAAGTTCTAACCTAATATATGGAACATAGAACACGTTTTGAATACAAAGAAGAGGCACTAAAATATGGCCTAAAACATTTTATGATACAAGTACACCCCTTCAACCGAATGAAGAGTTTAGCTACGAATATCCATAGAGGTGGATACCATAGCTTAGTACTTACAGTTTTTGAAAGACAGTAAGTAAAGGAAAGGGGTGAGTACTTCAAGAACCGACAAGAGTACTCAAGAATAGAGAAAAGTAAAGCTTGAGTACTATAAGAACCGACAAGAGTACTCAAGAGCGAACTATAATACTCAAGAACCAACAGGAGTATTATAGATTGAAAACCAAACTTACAAAGTACCAAAATGTAGAGAGATAAGTGTTTTGTGAATTTGAGGATTGTGGATGATTACAAATGAGAGGGGAGGGCTCTATTTATAGCCATGGGAGGAGGGAAGATGTGGTTTGGATCAAACCACATGGCATCATCCCATGAGGAGGTAAAAGCCGCCGGTTGGAGGTGGAGGAAGGAGGCTTTGGCTTCTAAATCCGCCGGTCATGGAGGGAGAAGAGAAGGTTTTGTGAGGTTTTCTGATCTTTTCACAAAACCATTGGTCCATTTCAGCTCCGGACTGACTTTGGTTGCCATTCGGTTGGATTTGTTTAGAGTGATTCCATGTCAGGATCTTGATATTTCTTCAGTCGACATCTGGTCGTGACCTTGGAATGACTCGTAATATCTTTTTAGCGTAAGATCCTCTCCTTAGCGTGTATTCTCTCTAGACTCCAAAATACCCTGTAGATAAATATCGGAACTAACAAGCAAAAGTTAAATAGACAAACAGTCTAATTTAACTGTGTTTATGATTCGTATAATTATGGTCCATCAGATCACCCCACACTTTTAGTTGTTCGTCCCGAACAATGCTATTAAAGGGCGGCACACTAAGTAAGCTTTTAAAATATGAAGTTAGACTGTGTGACTCGATTTATCCTAATTCATGCATTACTACTTATTACCAAATTAAACCGTGTAAATAAATAGAAGAAACTTGATACTTGTACCTCCGTGCTGAGATGCAAATTATTTTGGATGTTTCGGGAGATAGCCCTTTTCAGGCTCCTGGACTGCATCCTCGGGACCGTCTCGCACTATATGGTTTCCTTGTAGCTTTCTCTAGCACGTGATTCGGTTTGGGTTTCAATGGTTTGGTCTTTGATTTTCTTTTGGCGAGGGACAGCTTTTGTAGTGAATCGGCCTTTGGCCTTTGATTTGACTCTTGGAGTACTTCACTTTTTGTTCGGTTAAAACCTTCACAATTTTGGGGCTTTGGCCTCTTGATTTGCTTCTTCGACCTTTTGCCTTTTTGTGGCTTGCTAGTCCATTTTCTCAAGCCTTTTTGGGAGGTCCAATCATCGCCCGCGAGCATATGGAAATACCTCCCTGCTCCTCTCATCCTTGCCATTTCGCGCGGGTCAAGATGAGGGCCGCTCATCTATTTTCTCGGCTACTTTGGCTAGAGATAGGACGGTCTGATTCCCATCCTCGCCTTTTTTTCTTTTTGCATAAACACTGCATGGCGGAGATGACTTCAATCTTCACTGAAACCCGAAGTGCAGCCTCCACTGACTTCGAAAACCATATAGTTAGATTCGATCCTTCGATTGCTTGCCAAGCCTCTCTAGGGCAGTTTATGTCAACTCCACATCCCTAGTTTATCTCAGCACAAAGGGACAAATGAGAAGTTACATTCTAAGTTTTTAAACAGTTGAATTTTCACAAGGTTAATGTATGAATTATGATCTATCTTTTTCACATTCTTTAGTTCATATTTTCAAAAAGATAATATTAAAGGAAAAGGAAAAGAAAAACATGTTATGTACACAGGCGGTTCTCACCCCACACTTTTGAACGAAGGCGTGCCTTTCAGCAAGACTTAGTTCAAAAGCCATGCAAGCAGACAATTATGAGAAGGAAATGACATTAAGGAAAAGGGAAGAACAGAACTCCCTTAAAGGTGTCGAGTGAACGACATGGCATGAGGTTGGATAATCGAGGGAGTTCGGCTGGGGCCTTGAACTCTTGGCGTAGGCCTGGCTGGCTTAATGTTGCACCCAAGTCCGATTCCTGAATAGTCATTTCTTCGATGCACCAAGTGGGTGAGAGCGACTTATTGGTAAAAACAGAAAAATAAAAGACTGAAAGTAAGATAGGTGTCGGGTTACCTCCCGACCAGTGCCTTTGTTTAACGCCGTTGGCTGGACAGTACCTCATTCCTGGATCGCTGGTTTGGATCCCATGGGTGGCTCAGGTCATATTTTGCCACCGTTCCTGTGTTGATTTTTGCCTTGCCTTTCCTTGATTTCTTGTGAGATGATGTGCTTGGGTCCAGTTCCCATGGTTCTGATGGTTTCTCCTTCCAATGTCTTTGAGAAAGCGAGCGACCTTTCACAACTAGTCTCTTGAACTGGGTAATCTGGTGTTTAGGGCTGCCTTGTCCAGTTATGGCGAAAACATGCTCCATCGAGGAGTCGTTCTGCTCAGGCCCTTTTCCCATCCTTTTTTAGACTCTTCATGGCTCACACGGTTTTCAGTGGTGTTTTGGACTTCTTCCCTTGTTGGCACCGTCTCGAGTTCCCACGAGGGTTCTTCCTCGTTGCTTCCGATGCTTTCTATGTCTGATTCTTCAGATGGCTCGGGAGTATCTTCTTCATTTGTCTCTGGACCAGCCTCTTCTATCTGCATTCCTCTGTCAGCTTGGGGTATTCGTTTTGTGGCTGTGGCCAGGTCATCTATGAGGTTCCACATGTCTGCTATGGATAAGTTACCGGCTGATCTTCTCATTGCTTCGTTAATCCTTGTCAGCTCATCGGCCCTCATCCCACGAAGAAATTTTTGAAGAAGAACTTTCTTCGTGAATCCATGGTGCGGGCAGCTTGAGACGATGGTGTCATAGTGCGTGTAGTATTTGTCCAAAGTCTCATCCCGGGATTGTTGCAGGCACATGATCTTCTCAAGGGTTTTTTGGCGTAAGGATGGGGGGGAGAATTCCTTCAGGAATGGAATGCAAAGATCCACAAAATGTTCTGCACGACTAGCGGTTGATGTGTAATACCAAATTGTCGCAAAATCAGTTAGAGAAAATTTGAAGCATTTAAGCTTAAATTCCTCTAACATTTCGTTTTCAGGTTTTATGTGGCTGCAAATGTGGTGAAAGTTTCGGCAGTGTTGTACTGGGTCTTCTCCATCCGTACCTCCGAAAAGAGGAAGATGTCTTGTTGTCCATGCATGCGTAGTGGGTAGCGTCATGAGAAGGGGAGGGAAAGAACAACTTATCCGACGGCTAATTCCCCGGCAACGGCGCCAATTTGACAGCACTGCCTTGTCGCGAGGCAATGTGTACAAAATTAATTTATAAGTCCTCTACTCGCGACTTCACTACTGGGTAGCAAGTGGTAAGTAGGGGTCGAACCCAAGGGAATTAGGGGGATAAGTTATTCTTTGAGTGAATCGTACAGCGAGGGAGCGTGTTTTTGGTTGATTGAGATTTTAGTGCGGAAAAGTAAGTGTTTTTTTGTTGTTTTTGGTTTTTAGTGCGGAAAAGTAAATGACAGAAAAGTAAATACTGAAAATAAAAGAGAAGACTTACAGCGGTTGTTGCGTGATTGGCAAGTCCTCCGGAAGGTGAGCAGTTGATAAGGCAGTTTATACTAAGAAAGTAAATGCAGGTGGTGTTTGAATTTAAGGAAAGCATTCGGTTTCCGGGGCCTTGTATCATAGTCTGTTTATCATTGACCTTTAGTGATTCTTCTAAGTATTCAAACGTGTATCAAGGCCATTCCAAGCACTCGATTTGCCACACTGTCTAGCCCATTCCAAGGTCGTAGAGCACTTGTTCTACTTAGACTAATACCCCATTCCAAGGTATATTAGCCTGTGTGCATCCATTTGACCAGTCATTCCCGACCAACCAAATGGTGTTTTAGAAAGGTCAAAATTCCTCAGGTAAGCTTTGACATTCCAAGCATCCACTTATCCGAGTATGTTTACGAACCCCCACGGAAGAGCTTTGCCATTCCAAGCATCCACTCAACCTTGGAAGTTCTAACCTAATATATGGCACATAGAACAAGTTTTGAATACAAAGAAGAGGCACTAAAATATGGCCTAAAACATTTTATGATACAAGTACACCCCTTCAACCGAATGAAGAGTTTAGCTACGAATATCCATAGAGGTGGATACCATAGCTAAGTACTTACAGTTTTTGAAAGACAGTAAGTAAAGGAAAGGGGTGAGTACTTCAAGAACCGACAAGAGTACTCAAGAATAGAGAAAAGTAAAGCTTGAGTACTACAAGAATCGACAAGAGTACTCAAGAGCGAACTATAATACTCAAGAACCAACAGGAGTATTATAGATTGAAAACCAAACTTACAAAGTACCCAAAGTAGAGAGATAAGTGTTTTGTGAATTTGAGGATTGTGGATGATTACAAATGAGAGGGGAGGGCTCTATTTATAGCCATGGGAGGAGGGAAGATGTGGTTTGGATCAAACCACATGGCATCATCCCATGAGGAGGTAAAAGCCGCCGGTTGGAGGTGGAGGAAGGAGGCTTTGACTTCTAAAGCCGCCGGTCATGGAGGGAGAAGAGAAGGTTTTGTGAGGTTTTGTGATCTTTTCACAAAACCATTGGTCCATTTCAGCTCCGGACTGGCTTTGGTTGCCCTTCGGTTGGATTTGTTTTGAGTGATTCCATGTCAGGATCTTGATATTTCTTCAGTCGGCATCTAGTCGTGACCTTGGAATGACTCGTAATATCTTTTTAACGTAAGATCCTCTCCTTAGCGTGTATTCTCTCTAGACTCCAAAATACCCTGTAGATAAATATCGGAACTAACAAGCAAAAGTTAAATCGACAAACAGTCTAATTTAGTGGGTTTAACTGTGTTTATGATTCGTATAATTATGGTCCATCAGCGCTATCATGGATCGCCTATCACTGGTGAATAGGTTCGTCCACCCCTGAGCCGCAATTAATTCTGCGACATCACGCAAGGTGTTCTCCGTAAGGAACCCTTGATCAAAAGTGACTTCCTTCACTATTGGGCGATTGGAGATGTTCTTGGCTGCCTTCTTGACAGAGCCTCCTTCTTTGATGGTTTTTGGTTGCTCCTAGTGGGGCGAGCAGCCGAGCGCTTGGGGTTGGGAGACGACTCATCCGAGGAGTCCAGTAGACAGGCCTGATCCACCTTGGACATTTGCGACCAAGTGCACCTTCTGGAGGAAGGGGCAGCAGGTCTTGGAGTGATGATTGGCTGGTTGTTTGGCGAGCTGATGGACACTAGTGTGACCGGCAGAGGGATGTGTGGTGTTTCTATGCCGGAGTGGAACGAAGAGTTGGGAGCAGCCGGGGGTGGTCCTGTATACACCACCATGCGGTGAGAGGGTCAATCGGAGCAGAGAGAACCTCTTTCGGACCGTCATCATTAAATATGGCCGCCGTGCTTCCAGGCTCGTCCGTGCTGGTGGATATTGCCATGGGGATGGGAGAGATGTTTCCAGAGGCGTCCATGGCCATTGATAGAGAAGAGGGTTTAGGGTTTCTTGAGAGGTATGGTGCACAATAGAGACATGTCCCTTTATATAGATGTGATATTCCCTCTTTCCAAAGCGGACAGTTGATATATTTTGTGTATATACGGCGGATCTGATGAATATTGATAACCAGATTCAATTTCCAAATTCGTTTTCACCAATCTTTACCTCTTGGGGAACAAACTGCCTCAAATGCGTTGTATCCGGAGTAATGAGTCGTCATAAGTCACTTCCACGTATCAATACCCACGCATTCCCATACCCCTTTTTCCCGCCTATATTTTCCCGCTGATAACTTTCCTGCCTAGGCACACATGGTCTATATAAATGAGGGTGTGATGCGGTGAATGGGTAATGGATATGCTGCACACACGAAGTAAGTGATATATGAAAAGTAATGTTACCTCAGGTGCACTCGCTCCGGTGTGTATAAAACGAATGGGTCATAAGAGCGTTACACCACGAGTAGGCTAGGGATAGTCGTAGAAACCTTCCTTCATGGTAAGCTTATGATGAGGGATCAAATATCCGGAAGGTTATTTGGGGCTAAAAAAAGACTTTTTCCATTCTCTGTTAGTGACTCAAAGACCATGCAGGAATCTAAGTTATGTGAGGCATGAATACTAGTGATACTCTAGGCTAGACTAATGTGAACACCAAGCAATCTCACACACATATGCACATATTCACCTGTCAGTCAATTTTAGCCAGTCATTAGGAGAGTAAGGGGGTACGCTTACTCGTCGAGGGAAGTCATACCAATTTCCATGCGAAGTCGCTCGAAGGGTTCCTTATTCAGTGCCTTAGTGAATATGTCAGTAACTTGTTCCTCTGTTAGGCATAATTTGACAGATACCAACCCCTTCGAGCGGTGTTTGATCTCAATGTGCTTTGTCCTAGAGTGCTGTACATGATTCTTAGAGATGTTTATAGCACTAGTATTATCACACATGATTGGAACTGATTCAAATGTAATTCCGTAGTCACTTAGCTGTTGTTTTAACCATAGAATTTGTGCACAACATGCGACATCTGCAATGTACTCGGCTTATGCTATTGAGAGAGCTACTGAATTTTGCTTCTTTGATGCCCAACACACAAGGCATGATCCAAAGAATTGTGCCATGCCAGATGTAGTCTTTTGGTCCACCTTATTATCAGCAACGGTGTATCCCACTAGTCAGAGATCACCATTCCTGGGATATCATAGGCAGAGGGTATCGGTACCCTTTAGGTAACGTAGTATCCTTTTTACTACTTTGAAATGTGTCTCACAGGGATCAGCCTTAAAACGTGCACATAGACAAACACAATACATAATATCTGGTCTACTTGCAGTGAGATGAAAAAGTGAACCTATCATCCCTTGGTAGAGTGTCTGGTTTATCTGTGGGAAACTTTCGTCCTTCCCTAGTGACTCATTTGGAAAGATAGGAGTAGTCATGGTGCTCGTCTCCTTCATGCTAAACTTGGCAATCATCTCACGAAGGTACTTCTGCTGATGGATCCTGGTTCTGTTTCCTCCTTGTGCCGCTTGAAGTTGAAATGCTATCCCCTGTTCAAGCTTGTGTTCAAGGTTTAGTTGAGACAGATCTTGAACACAACTTACACCTTGTAATAGCCTAACCACGATACTCCGTCTCTCAGATTTGCAACCGAGGTTCACCGCAATTCCCCTCAATGCCCTTCGTTCAGAACCTCCAGTCCGAACGTTCTCGACCTTTTCCAGAAGCTCGGAAGCTTTCTCTCGAAAGCTTTGATCACCTTTCTCGGTAGTTGATACGCTTCAGACAGTCTGTGTTGCACTTGAACAGACTGCACTTACACCGGTGTATTCTCAGTGAGAAAACACAACCGGCCGTCGCTTTCTTCTTCTCCAATCAGCAGGGTATGCTCGTGTATGATTTGATCTTTGAAAGCGATGGAGATTAGGGTTGCCTTTGCATTTGTATTTATATGCTCGGACGAAACCCTAATTCGCACAAGATAATGCCATCAAATATTTCGGAATATTTGATGCATATCTTTCACAAATCCTTGAAAGAATATACGAGGTCGTCTTCTTTCCCAAGCAAGTCACGCCGTCTTAAATGTGGATATTCATTCGAATATCTTATGCTCGAATAAGTTGCACGCCATCTTCAACTTGACGAGATCTTCGTTGTCAATATCTTCCGGAAAATATCCTTTGCGTCTCGATCGCGCGGTATAAGAGTACTAGGCTATGTTTGAACTCCCCCTGAACTCCTGCTCGAACTGTCTAACTACGTTTTGCCAAACACATGCCACACAAGGGAACATCAATCTCCCCCTTGGCATTTTGGCAAAACCAAATCACTAGATCTATCTATCTATCTAGACAGTAGACACAAATGAGGGAACAAAAATTGAACATTACTCTACCCAGGTTGAATTTCAGCTTATTCCCTATCTGATAAATCAGTTGGGCCATGTCCTTGTTGACAGTAGAGCGATGAGTAGATGGCCTCCAGTTGAACACAGCTATGAAGAACAGCATTGAATAAAACGTAGACAAATCCGCTGTGTGCACAACTGACTTAGGCCTCCAGCGAACAGAGCCTGCAGTGATGGTGCTTACTATCTTCTCAAAGCTTGATTCCTCTTCATCAACAACTGGGTCGTCCATGGAGAAGTATACATTGATCAGCTCAGGATCAATCTTGATCCGTCTTCCTCTAACGTAGAAGACCCCATAATCTGCTTCTCCAACAACCCCAAATCCAGGAGGAAGGTTTACCATGGCTTCACGTACTAATTGCTCGTTGAAAGGCTTGCATCTGTCCAACGTCCAGAACAGATCAGACTCCTTAAGCACCTCAATCACCTCCTTTCCCTTGTACCTGTACTCCTCCAGTAACCTCTCAGGTATGATTTTCCTCTTCAGCACACAGCTCCACTTTTTGTACGCATCACGACTGACGTACCAGACACCTTTCTTGACCAATCCAACTGGAACAATGTCAGCCTCAGGAGATGGGACTTCACATCTTCCAGCATCCACTGAAACAGGGACAGGAGCTATACGTTTTCTTTTCTTAGATGAATCAGCTCCCCCTGCCAGGTTGCCCTCCTTCACAATCTCTTGGACTGTTTCCTTAGCAGATCTTTCAAAGGCCACCTTCATCTTTCCCTTGTCTTTCTTTGGTTTTTTGAGAGAGATAAGTGGAGCAAGATCTTGGTCATCATCTGAAAGAGTACCCTCCTTTGAAGCTAGCTTCGCAGTATCCTCACAAACTTGTGCACCATCATCTTCCATACGATTACTATGCAGATCATCTTGACCAATAACTGGAGTAGCTACTGTATCCTTAGCAACTTCCTCTGAGACTTCAACTGTCTCACCTTCATTCAGAACACATGGTACCACAGTTGGAACACTAGTAACTTTCTCAACGACAGACTCTTTTGCCTCACTACCCTGAGCACAAAGAAGTTCTTCAGACTTTTCAACTCCCAGATTGTTTTCCTTTTCCAAATCTTCCATGACATTGTCAATGTCTTTGTACAGCTTCTCCAACTCTTCATCCTCTTCTGCAGGAGAAGCTCCTTTAACTGTGGCTTCCTTCAACACCTCAGGATTTTCTGGTGGATGAACCATCTCGGACACACCTTCCTCTGGCTTACTGATTGGTTCATCTTCCGAACCTCCAATCCTCTTATCCGGGCCATCATCAGAATCCTCATCCATCACAAGCTTCCTTTTCCCAGAGGCATCAAGACGATTTTCTATCCCCTCATCAGACATTGTTATGAGCCTCCCTCTGACAGAGCTGATCCTCGCAAGACACTACCTTGGAGAAACAACACGGCGAGACCCCTTCTTTCTCCGTAAACCATCTGGGCGAATATACCCAGACGCATGGATCTTCTCCCTCCATGTTGCTGACCCTCCAGCCACCTTGCTGGGTACCTTATCTTCCACAATCTTGATAGTATCATTCCCGATAACTGCCTTACTAGCTTCATCACCAGCCATACCCCTACTGGCTTCCCAATCAACAACAGCCCTACTGGCTTCACCACACATCATAACTCCATCCACCACAATCTTATCAACAACAGAAATATTTGCAGAAACCGAAGGAACGGACTGCAAATTAGGAAATACCTCAGTTTTGGACTGAACATGGCATGAATCGGTATTGAATGATTTTGACAAATCCGCCGTGACCGTCTGAGGGATTTCAGCGGTTGCTCGTTCACCAGACTTCTTTGCTTTGGCCAAAGATTCAGTGTCGGATCATAAAGGCGACGCCTTTTTCGTCTTTGGAGCCTTTGATTTCGGAATTTTAGGTTTTCCCGCCAGAGCCTTTGAGGACTGCATGTTCTTCTTCTTAGCAGATTTGACGCCAGACTTCGCAGATGTCCTGGTGTTCACCATCGCCGTTTGAAAGATGAGCGGTTGAGAGAGAAATTGGTTCTAGGGTTTGTACGAGCGAGAGAAGGTAGACTGTGAACTGTTTTGTGTTTCAAAAAGAAATAATACTCCAGCCTTTTCAACTTCCCAAATTGGCCAACTCTCGTTTCAAATAACGGAAGGAAAGATCTTTGAGAATATTCAAAAAATATTTGTCTTCACCCGCTGTGCCTTCTGTTCCAGCTCCCTTCCTTTGGTGGTCAGTCCAACTGTTGTAGCTGGGGATTCGCCTTTGACTGACCACTACCTGTAACGCTTAGTACTTGAACCCACACAGACCCAAAGAGGATCTGGGTGTTCCAAACTGTGCAATCCGGTTCAATCTCTCGCCTGATGAGTTGGCATGAGTCTGTGGATACAGTTTGAACTCCTTCTGCAACTTTGTAATCTTCTGTTCAAACTCGTTCTGTAACTGTGACACCCTTTGATTGCCAAAATAGATTTGTCCGATCCTCCTATCTGACCTTGTGTGCAGGGTCTTGTTTACTCCCCCTCGCATAACTCGATGTTTGGCTGGAGCATAGTTTGGAGTAGACCGTGGCTTGTCAAGGCTCCCGACCCCCATGCTGATGGTGTAACAGTTATTTGCCCGCCTTCTCCCTTTCATGACAGAACTGCCATTCATGTCTAAAACGAGGCATGAGTCGCGAGAGAATGACACATAGTGTCCATTTTCGCACAGTTGACTAATGCTAAGAAGATTCATTGTCAAACCTTCAACCAGGAGGGTGTCTTCGAGTGTAGGGAGATCCGGAACCTTCAATGTCCCACAGCCGATCACCTGACTCTTCCTACCATCCGCGAAGGTGACAAACCGCATCTCCTCAACAGGCCTAATATTAGAGAGGTATTCAGAGTTACCTGTCATGTGGGCCGAGCATCCACTGTCGAAGTACCAACTGTCTGACAGTGTGGAACTTGACGAGCAACAGGCCACCATGCATGCCGTCTGATTGGCCTTAGGTCTCCAGACCTGGTTCTGTCGCGGTTTGGTTTGTTGTTGGTGTCCTCGATGTTCAGCAAGAAACAGTCGACACTGCCGTCTGATGTGTCCAATCTGATAGCAGTACCAGCATGTGCGCAGATCTTTCCTCTGATTGGGAGTTGAACTGAGGTAAGCATTTCCGGTCCTTCTTTGACTACTTTTGGGCTTGACTTGGGACAGATCCACTTTCTTTCTAGGGTGCTCTCTCACCTTCTGTTCCGGCATCCATTCAGACACATAGTTAGTTTTGACACGCGTCGAATCTTTTGAGCTGCTTTCTCCTGTGAATCCCAATCCTCTGCGTCCTGTCTCCATCCTCTGAGCATTGAGAATCTCATTCAAATTTTTCGAACCAGAGTTCAACATCCTTACTGACTGTTGGAGCTGAGTGAGCTCCTTCTCAGCAGTTTCCCGGTCCATCTTTTTTGATTCAAGCTGAAGTTCCAGCTGTTCTACCTTCCTGAGTTGGAACACCTCCTTTCGTTTCAGATCTGAAATGACTTTTCTTAGACCAGCCATGCCGATAGGGTGAATTTCTTGGTGCTTCTCCATGTCGACTTTTAGTGAAGAGATGGTACCAATGAGTTCTGTCTTCTGAGCAAGCAAGCATAGTCTTTCCTGTTTCATAGCAGCTAGTTGAGTATTTAGAGAAGCTACCGTACCTTCGAGTTCAACCTTCTGTGTGACCAGAATCTCCACTTCCTGCCAGACCTTATCCTTATCTGTAGTGATGCTTGCAATTGTGTCATTCAGCTTCTTGTTGATTTTGATCAGTTGCAGCCACTTCTCATACAGATCTTTGTATGTCTGAGCGAGGGACTCCTGTGTGAGTTCTTCATTATCACTGTCTGAGAGCTCTTCAGCTGGGAGTTCCGACTGAGATGGAACTGTTGCACCGGTGCTGCTACATTTGCCCAGAGTTGTAGTAAAGGCCACAAAGTTGGTGGTTTCACCTTTTTCTTCATCTGACTCACTGTCGCTGAAGCTAGCGACCATTGCCTTCTTCTTCATGAGAGTATTTGCACATTGTGAAGCAATATGACCGAAACCTTTGCATTCATGGCACTGAATCACTTCCTTACCCTTTTCAGAGGAGTCTTGCCTTATATCGCTTGACCTTGATCTGTCAAATCTCCAGTTTCGGAAACCAGTTGATGAAGACTGACCTTGTTCTGGACCACGTCTATTGATCTTCCTCACCATTCTGCCAAAATTCTTAGCCATCATAGCCAGTTGCTCAGTGGTGCATCCACCGTCCAGTTTGTCTCCTGATATGTCCGCTGTAAGAGCAATTCCCTTCACATCTCCGGGTTTGAAATCATGATTGATCTCGTAAGTTCTGAGAGAACCCATCAGCTCGTCCAGCTTCAGCTTGGAGATGTCGTGCATTTCCTCAATGGTTGTGACCTTCATTGCAAATCTTGGAGGGAGTGATCTTAAGACCTTACTGGACATCCTTTCTTCCTCAATGGGTTTCCCTAGTGTCGCAGCCTCATTGGACAGTTCCAGAACTCTAGTATTATATTCAGAGATCGTTCAACTCTCTTTCATCTTCATCTCTTCAAACTTAGTTGTGATCATCTGCATACGGGAGTTGCGAACTTTGTCGGTGCCTTCATATGTCGTTTGGAGGATATCCCTGGCCTCTTTTGCCACTTCACAGTTAATGATCAACTTCATGATGTTTTCATCTACTACAGAGAAGATTGCATTCATCCCTTTTGAGTTTCCCATGGATGCTTTGTTATCCTCCTCGTCCCACAAGGCTTCTGGTTTTAGAACAGGATCTCCAGTGAGATTGTTCATCATAGGTTCAGTCCATCCACTCTGAACCGACATCCATGCTTTTGCGTCTAGAGATTTGAGGAACGACTTCATCATGGGTTTCCAGGTGGCATAGTTTGAGCCTTCAAGCAACGGAGGTCTGGTGATGCTTTGTCCTTCTTTCAGAGGCATTTTGAACAGTTTCAGGATCCCACTCAGTGTGTCGAGTGTTTGCTCTGATACCAAATGAAATACTATCCCCTGTTCAAGCTTGTGTTCAAGGTTTAGTTGAGACAGATCTTGAACACAACTTACACCTTGTAATAGCCTAACCACAATACTTCGTCTCTCAGATTTGCAACCGAGGTTCACCGCAATTCCCCTCGATCCCCTTCGTTCAGAACCTCCAGTCCGAACGTTCTCGACCTTCTCCAGAAGCTCGGAAGCTTTCTCTCGAAAGCTTTGATCACCTTTGTTGTGTGCGGCAGTTGATACGCTTCAGACAGTCTGTGTTGCACTTGAACAGACTGCACTTACACCGATGTATTCTCAGTGAGAAAACGCAACCGGCCGTCGCTTTCTTCTTCTCCAATCAGCAGGGTATGCTCGTGTATGATTTGATCTTTGAAAGCGTTGGAGATTAGGGTTGCCTTTGCATTTGTATTTATATGCTCGGATGAAACCCTAATTCGCACAAGATAATCCCATCAAATATTTCGGAGTATTTGATGCATATCTTTCACAAATCCTTGAATAAATATACGAGGTCGTCTTCTTTCCCAAGCAAGTCACGCCGTCTTCAATGTGGATATTCATTCGAATATCTTATGCTCGAATAAGTCGCACGCCATCTTCAACTTGACGTCTCGATCGCGCTGTATAAGAGTACTAGGCTATGTTCGAACTCCCCCTGAACTCCTGCTCGAACTGTCTAACTACGTTTTGCCAAACACATGCCACACAAGGGAACATCAGACGTCCTAGGAAGAATTTGAACTCTCCAACCATACTCATCTAAAACTCGCTCTCCATGAGTTTGGTAAACTTTCTGACCAAGGAATCATTAGTGGAACCAAAAATGAAGTCATCAACATATACTTGTACGACCAGAGTATGATTTCCTTCCCAGGAATAGTGTCTTATCAACCTCTCCTCTTCCATATTCGTGCGCGAGGAGGAACTGAGACAGTCTTTCGTACCAGGCTCGAGGTCCTTGTTTCAGTCCGTAGAGAGCCTTGTCCAGGATATACACGTGGTTAGGATGTTTGCTATCCTTGAAGCTAGGGGTCTATGCAGTTTTTACATACACTTCCTCCCTAAGTACCCCATTGAGGAATGTGGTTTTTACGTCCTTCTGCTGCAGTTTAAAGCCTTGGTAAGCAGAATATGCAATCAGTAGTCTAATTGCTTCTAACCTGGCTACCGGAGCAAATGTCTCATCATAGTCGATTCCTTCCTGCTGGTTGTGTGCCTTCACAACAAGCCTTGCCTTATTCCCAACTACTTGCCCTTTGTCATCCAATTTAGTTTTGAACACTCATTTGGTCCCTATGACGGTTCGATCTTACGGTTGAGCGACCAGTCTCCAAACTTTGTTCCGTTTGAACTGATGTAGCTCCTCTTGCATAGCTCTTACCCAATCAAGATCCTTCATTGCTTCATGAACATTCCTAGGCTCGGAGAGACTGAAAAAAGCAATAAATGTATGACTATTAGGTAATGAATGAGGGGATGCATTCACCTGATCGCTTCGATCATTTGTAACAGAGGCATGTCATATGTAGTCGCGCATCCATCCAGGGGTCGTATGATCTCGTGTCCTTTGTCTAATAGGCATTACCTCTCTTTCGTCATCCTCTTGAGTTTGCTCATCCTCTTGTGCTGTTTCAACTCCATCTCCAGTAGGGTGATCAAGACTGGGGAATCCACTGCGTCGTTTGTACCAATACAATGCAACGTTTCCCCTGTGGTAACCAGTTGTAGATTCAACCTGTTACGATCTCCTTGAGGGGTATCCCCGTGCCCTTCAACTAGATTGAACTCTTCTTCTTGCATAAGTGGTGGAGCTCCATCTTCCTGAATTAGATTTCCAGCCATTATTTCCTCATCAAATACCACGTGAATGCGTTTCTCCACCTTCCTCTGTATACTTTGTATGCCTTGTTGTGGTTCGAGTAGCCGACAAACACGCCATCATCACTTCTGGGGTCGAGCTTTCCTAGATTGAACTTCCCATTATTATGGATGTAGCATTTGCAGCCAAATACTATGAGGTGTGACACACTCGGTTTCCTTCCCCTCATTAGTTCATACGGGGTCTTGTTCAGGATAGGTCTCAAGTATGCCCTGTTAAGGACGTGGCAAGCAGCATTGAGGGCCTCTCCCCAAAAGCTCCTAGGAAGCCCGCAGGCTATCAGTAACGTTCGTGTCATATCCTCTAGTATTCTATTTTTCCTTTCCACCACTCCATTCTGTTGAGGTGTCCTAGGTGCCGTTTGTATGATACCCCTTGTCCTGCACAGGTTAAACATAGTGAGTTCTCAGATTCAGTTCCGTGATCAGTAAGGAACCTGCCAGGGAGAGGGTTAATTGCTTTTCAACTAACTTTAGCCAGATTTTGAATTCTGCAAAAACCTCATCCTTAGATCTCATAAACACCGTCCATGTATATCTTGAATAATCATCAATAATCACAAATATGTATCTATTACCTCGACGGTTTCTTGTGTGCATGGGACTACATAGATCCATGTGGACAAGTTCAAGAGGGCGAGTGGTGCTTACCTCGTCCTTTGATTTAAAGGATGACCTTACTTGTTTTCCCTTGGTGCACACATCACATAGATTATTTAAGGTGTCCTACATGTTTGTGCCATAGTCCGGACTCATTGGATCGAGTCATCAGACAGAGTTCCTCGTTAGGTATGAATGATGGATCTACTTTGTATACTCAGTTCATTCCATTACCCTTCATGAGAATTTTTCCCGTGCTTATGCATTCCACAAGACACTCATCAGAAGTAAAGGTGACTTTGTTCTTACCATTTTGGCATAGTATAGAAACACTATGCATGTCAAAGCTTAAACCATGGACTAGACTTACATTGTTGATATAGAGTTGATCAGAAAGTTTTATTTTACCCAATCCGAATGTTTCAACTTTGCTCTTGTTTCCGAACATGATTGGTCCTCCAGAGTAACGGCGGAGTGACTCAAACCATTCTCTGTTCCCGGTCATGTGTCCTGAGCATGCACTGTCTATGTACCAGGGATAGCTCTCCTCTCTATCCTGCAAGAAAAAGATTTTTAGTTTCTACAAACCCAAATAAGCTTAGGCTTACTCGGTTTCTTGGCAGTATGAGCGATTATGAATCCATCTGTGTTACTAGTTTCCTCCATGTCTTTCATAGGAACGTTCCTTGGCTGGGTTTTCAGTTTCCCACTCTTGTTCTTCTGACACTCAGTATAGGGTCAAGTCTTTCGATAGTGCCCAGATTGTTTACACATCCAGAAGACCTTCTCTTGTCTTCCCGGTGTCCCGTACTTAGATTTTACCCTCTATTCTAGGTCCTTTCGTAAGGAGCAGTCTACTTGTCGATGTCCTGCCTGAACACAGTGCCAGCAGACTCTATGATGTTTCAGGTCCACATACTTACTTCTTCCTTGTGGAACAGACATGTTTGTGATTTGTGCAGCAAAGTCAATGTGGGAAGGTTTCCTGCTTGCTGCTTGCTTTAGCCAAATTGTGTAAGCCTACTTTCCGTCAAATGGAATTGTACCTCGATCGGAGGTCAGGTTTGTCATCCCTTGGGTTGCTCCACATTTGCATTTAGAGGTTTTTTCGGATACTTGGTCCACCTCCTTTCCTTTCTTCGAGATCTTGTTCTCCGCTTCAGAATTGTACCCTAGACCTGGTCGAGACGTGAAGTGCTTGTTGAACCCTTCCTTTATTTTAGAAACCTTTGTATCTATGTACTCTTTCAGCCACTTCTTCTTTAATTCCTCCTCATCTCCTTCGGTCGCCTCAACTTCCTTCATAAGATTTGCGTTTGCTTGTTCAAGTTGGATAACCTTACCTTCCAGAGAGCGGATATCATCTAACTCCGTCTTCAGGCTTGCATTCTGTGTGTTTAAACTGTTCACCCGTTTCTCGGGGTTTCAGAGCTGTTTAGTCAGTTTGGTTCCATTCTTTGATAGTTCTTCCTCAAGTAGCACGGCCTTATTAGCCTATAGGTTGCCATTCTTCTCAAGTGTTGTGGTTGATTCCTCTTGTTCTCTCAGCTCCCGACTAAGCTCCATGGTTTTCTTGACAAGATTCTTAATGAGAGATATTAGTTGTTCATTAGTTCTGTCAATCAAGTAAGCAAAAGGGTCAGAATCACTTACGTCATTAGTAGCCATTATGCATACAGCTCCGGTTGAGTTGTCATCTTCAGTATCTTCATCAGATTCACCCCATGTTGCCACCATAGCTTTAACATTTTTCTGAGCTGGCGGCTCCCCTGCCTTTTTGCTGAACCAATTCTTCGCCATATGAGAGCAATAGACTGAGACTTCTCAGGTTCGCGTCTAACGTCTTTTCTTTTTTGAATCCCATCATTGCTTTAAAGTTTTGCCACGAGTTCTTCAAGTGTGATTTCTTTGATGTCTCTCTGAGCTTGAAGAGCCACGACCACAGTATCCCACTTCGAGCTAAGTGCTTGAAGAAAGTGAGGGGTAACTGACAGATGCTTGTCGTCAGAGCAAATGTACAAATAAATTTATAAGTCCGCTACTCGCGACTTCACTACTGGGTAGCAAGTGGTAAGTAGGGGTCGAACCCAAGGGAATTAGGGGGATAAGCTATTCTTTGAGGGAATTGTACAGCGAGGGAGCGTGTTTTTAGGTTGATTGAGGTTTTAGTGCGGAAAAGTAAGTGTTTTTTTGGTTGGTTTTGGTTTTTAGTGCGGAAAAGTAAATGACACAAAAGTAAATACTGAAAATAAAAGAGAAGACTTACAGCGATTGTTGCGTGATTGGCAAGTCTTCCGGAAGGTGAGCAGTTGATAAGCAGTTTATACTAAGAAAGTAAATGCAGGTGGTGTTTAAATCTAAGGAAAGAATTCGGATTCAGGGTCCTTGTATCATAGCCTGTTTATCATTGACCCTTAGTGATCCTACTAAGTATTCAAACGTGTATCAAGGCCATTTCAAGCGCTCGATTTGCACACACTGTCTAGCCCATTTCAAGTTCGTAGAGCACTTGTTCTATCTAGACTAGCACCCCATTTCAAGGTATACTAGCCTATGTGCATCCATTTGATCAATCATTTTCGATCAAACCAAATGGTGTTTAAAAGAGGTCGAACTCCTCAGATAAGCTTTGCCATTTCAAGCATCCACTTACCCGAGTATGTTCACAAACCCCACGGAAGAGCTTTGCCATTTCAAGCATCCACTCAACCTTGGAAGTTCTGACCTAATATATGGCACATAGAACAAGTTTTGAATACAAAGAGGCATTAAGAGTATAGCCTAAAACATTTTATGATACAAGTACACCCCTTCAACCGAATGAAGAGTTTAGCTACGAATATCCATAGAGGTGGATACCATAGCTAAGTACTCGAGGGTTTTTGAAAGACAGTAAGTAAAGGAGAATACTCAAGAACCAACAGGAGTATTCTCAAAAACTACTAGAATACTCAAGAACCAACAGGAGTATTATAGATTTAACACAAAAGAGATAAGTGATGTTTTGGAATGAAGATGGGATGAGTTTTGGGATGGGATGATGGGGTATTTATAGCTAAGGGGAGAAGGAAGATGTGGTGTAAAACCACAACACTTGGCAAGCTCTCCATGGAGGAGCAAAAGCCGCCGGTTGGATGTCATGAAGGGGAGGAGCCGCCCCCCATGACTCATCATTTCCCCAAAGCCGCCGGTCACAAGGAGGGGCGGAGGAGGTTTTGTGAGTTTTGTGAAGTTTTCACAAAACTATCGGTTCATTTCAGCGCCGGACTGACTCTGGTTGCTCTTCGGTTCGAGTTGTTTTGAGTGATTCCATGTCAGGATCTTGGGATTTCTTCAGTCGGCATCTGGTCGTGACCTTGGAATGACTCGTAATATATTTTCCGCTTAAAAGCTCCTCCTTAGCCTGTATTCTCTCTAGAATCCAAAATACCCTGTAGATAAATATCGGAACTAACAAGCAAAAGTTAAATAGACAAACAGTCTAATTTGGTGGGTTTAACTGTGTTTATGATTCATATAATTATGGTCCATCAGATCACCCCACACTTTTAGTTGTTCGTCCCGAACAATGCTATTAAAGGGCGGCACACTATCTAAGTAAACTTTTAAAATATGAAAGTGAGACTATGGGACTAGATTTATCCTAATTCATGCATTACTTACTTATTACCAAATAAAACTGTGTAAATAAATAGAAGAAACTTGATACTTGTACCTTCGTGCCGAGATGCAAATTAATTCGGATGTTTCGGGAGATAGCCCTTTTCAGGCTCCTGGACTGCAACCTCGGGACTGTCTCGCACTATATGGTTTCCTTGTAGCTTTCTCAAGCACGTGATTCGGTTCGGGTTTCACAGATGAGTTGAGCCTTTTTTATTTTCTTTTTTGGCGAGGGATAGCTTTTTTGTAGTGAATCGGCCTTTGGCCTTTGATTTAACTCTTTTAGTACTTCACTTTTGTTCGGTTAGAATTTTCACAACTTTGGCCTTTGGCCTTTGATTAGCTCTTTGAGCTTTTGCCTTTTTGTGGCTTGCTAGTCCATTTTCTCAAGCCTTTTTTGGGAGGTCCAATCATCGCCCGCGAGCATATGGAAATACCTCCCCGCTCTCTCTCATCCTTGCCGTTTTGCGCCGGTCAAAATGAGGGTCTCTCATTTATTTTCCCGGCTACTATGACTAGAGATAGGACGGTTTGATTCCTGTCCCGCCTTTTTTCTACATAAACGCTGCATGGCGGAGATGACTTCTGACTCAACTGAAACCCAAAGTGCAGCCTCCACTGACTTCGTAAACCATATAGCGAAATTCAGTTATTTCAATGCTTGCCAAGCCCCTCTAGGGCATTTTCTACCAACTCCACATCCCTAGTTTATCTCAGCACAAAGGGACAAATGAGAAGTTACATTCTAAGTTTTTAAATAGTTGCATTTTCACAAGGTTATTGCATGAATTATGATCTATCTTTTTCACATTCTCAAGTTCATATTTTCAAAAAGATAATATTAAGGGAAAAGGAAAAGAAAAACATGTTATGTACACAGGCGGTTCTCACCTCACACTTTTGAACGAAGGCATGCCTTTCAACAAGACTTAGTTCAAAAGTCATGCAAGCAGACAATTATGAGAAGGAAATGACATTAAGGAAAAGGGAAGAACAAAACTCCCTTTAAAGTGTCGAGCGAACGACATGGCATGAGGCTGGATAATCGAGGGAGTTCGGCTGGGGCCTTGAACTTTTGGCATAGGCCTGGCTGGCATGATGTTGCACCCATAGCCGATTCCTAAATAGTCATTTCATTTTATGCACCAAGTGGGTGAGAGCGACTTATTGGTAAAAACTAAATGACATAAAATAAAAGTACTGAAAGTAAGATAGGTGTCGGGTTACCTCCCGACCAGTGCCTTTGTTTAACGTCGTTGGCTCGACGCATGAGGATCATTGGTTTGGATCCCATGGGTGGCTCAGGTCGTATTTCTTTATTGCGCCAACCTTGATTCTTGCTTTGACTCTTCCTGTGTTTTTGGGGGATGATGGGCTTGGGTCCAGCTCCCATGGTTCTGGTGGTTTCTCCTTCCAACGTCTCTGAGAAGGCGAGGGACCTTTTATTACTAGTTTCTTGAAATGGGTTTTTTGGTGTTTAGGGCTGCCTTGTCTAGTTATGGCGAAAACATGCTCCATCGAGGAGTCGTTCTGCTCAGGCCCTTTTCCCATCCTCCTTTTAGCCTCTTCATGGATCACGTAGTTTTCAGTGGTGTTTTGGACTTCTTCCCTTGTTGGCACCTCCTCGAGATCCCATGAGGATTTTTCCTCGTTGCTTCCGATGCTTTTCATGTCTGATTCTTCAGATGGCTCGGGAGTATCTTCTTCATCTGTCTCTGGACCAGCCTCTTCTATCTGCATTCCTCTGTCAGCTTGGGGTATTCATTTTGTGGCTGCGGCCAGGTCATTTATGAGGTTCCACATGTCTGCCATGGATAAGTTCGTGGCTGATCTTCTTATTGCGTCGTTAATCCTTGTTAGCTCATCGGCCCTCATCCCACGAAGAAATTTTTGAAGAAGAACTTTCTTCGTGAATCCATGGTGCGGGCAGCTTGAGACGATGGTGTCATAGTTCGTGTAGTATTCGTCCAAAGTCTCATCCCGGGATTGTTGCAGGCACATGATCTTCTCACGGGTTTTTTGGCGTAAGGATGGGGGGAAGAATTCCTTCAGGAATGGGACGCAAAGGTCCACAAAATATTCTGCACGACTAGCGGTTGATGTGTAATACCAAATCGTCGCAAAATCAGTTAAAGAGAATTTGATGCATTTAAGCTTAAATTCCTCTAACATTTCATTTTCAGGTTTTATGTGGCGGCAAATGTGGTGAAAGTTTCGGCAATGTTGTACTGGGTCTTCTCCATCCGTACCTCCTAAAAGAGGAAGATGTCGTGTTGTCCATGCATACATAGTGTGATGAAGAGATGAGAAGGAAAAGGGAAAGAACAACTAATCCGACGGCTAATTCCCCGGCAACGGCGCCAATTTGACAGCACTGCCTTGTCGCGAGGCAATGTGTACAAAATAAATTTATAAGTCCGCTACTCGCGACTTCACTACTGGGTAGCAAGTGGTAAGTAGGGGTCGAACCCAAGGGAATTAGGGGGATAAGCTATTCTTTGAGGGAATTATACAGCGAGACTGCAAATTATTTTGGATGTTTCGGGAGATAGCCCTTTTTAGGCTCCTAGACTGCATTCTCGGGACCGTCTCGTACTATATGGTTTTCTTGTAGCTTTCTCTAGCACGTGATTCGGTTCGGGTTTAAATGGTTTGGTCTTTGATTTTCTTTTGGCGAGGGACAGCTTTTGTAGTGAATCGGCCTTTGGCCTTTGATTTGACTCTTTGAGTACTTCACTTTTTGTTCGGTTAAAACCTTCACAATTTTGGGCCTTTGGCCTCTTGATTTGCTTCTTTAAGCTTTTTGCTTCTTTGTGACTTGCTAGTCCATTTTCTCAAGCCTTTTTGGGAGGTCCAATCATTGCCCGCGAGCATATGGAAATACCTCCCCGCTCCTCTCATCCTTGCCAGTTCGCCCGGGTCAAGATGAGGGTCGCTCATCTATTTTCTCGGCTACTTTGACTAGAGATAGGACGGTCTGATTCCCGTCCTCGCCTTTTTTCTTTTTTCATAAACACTGCATGGCGGAGATGACTTCAATCTTCACTGAAACCCGAAGTGCAGCCTCCACTGACTTCGAAAACCATATAGCTTGATTCGATCCTTCGAGTGCTTGCCAAGCCTCTCTAGGGCAGTTTATGTCAACTCCACATCCCTAGTTTATCTCAGCACAAAGGGACAAATGAGAAGTTACATTCTAAGTTTTTAAATAGTTGAATTTTCACAAGGTAATGCATGAATTATGATCTATCTTTTTCACATTCTCAAGTTCATATTTTCAAAAAGATAAAATTAAGGAAAAAAGAAAACATGTTTATGTACACAGATGGTTCTCACCCCACACTTTTGAACGAAGGCATGCCTTTCAGCAAGACTTAGTTCAAAAGCCATGCAAGCAGACAATTATAAGAAGGAAACGACGTTAAGGAAGAGGGAAGAACAGAACTCCCTTTATTGTGTCGAATGACATGGCTCGAGGCTGGATAATCGAGGGAGTTCTGCTGGGGCCTTGAACTCTTGGCGTAGGCCTGGCTGGCTTAATGTTGCACCCAAGTCCGATTCCTGAAAGTCATTTCGTTCTATGCACCAAGTGGGTGAGAGCGACTTATTGGAAAAAACTAAATGAGAGAAAATAAAAGTACTGAAAGTAAGATAGGTGTCCGGTTACCTCCCGACCAGTGCCTTTGTTTAACAACGTTGGCTCGACAGTACCTCATTCCTGGATCACTGGTTTGGATCCCATGGGTGGCTCAGGTCGTATTTCGCCACCGTTCCTGTGTTGATTTTTGCCTTGCCTTTCCCTGATTTCTTGTGAGATGATGTGCTTGGGTCCAGTTCCCATGGTTCTGGTGGTTTCTCCTTCCAACGTCTCTGAGAAGGTGAGGGACCCTTTACTACTAGTCTCTTGAACTGGGTTTTCTGGTGTTTAGGGCTGCCTTGTCTAGTCATGGCGAAAACATGCTCCATCGAGGAGCCATTCGGCTCAGGCCCTTTTCCCATCCTTCTTCTAGCCTCTTCATTGATCACATAGTTTTCAGCGATTTGCCTATTGATCGAGGGGAAAAGTTGGGAAGCTTGCATCTTAAGGCTTGGTTCTGCCTCGTTATGTCCGTTTGTGAGGATCTGGTCGTAGATGGTCTCGGAAGCTTGGGTGATGATAGCTGGGTATGGCTCGGGCAGCATGCTGGTGGTATTCTGGACTTCTTCCATTGCTGACACAGCATTCAGTTCCCATGAAGGTTTTTCCTCGTTGCTCCCGATACTTTCTATATCCCAATCTTCTGATGGCTCGGAAGTCTCTTCTGATGGCTCGGGAGTTTCTTCTTCGTCTGTCTCTGGACCAGCTTCTTCTATCTGCATTCCTTTGTCAGTTTGGGGTATTCATTTTGTGGTTGCGGCCAGGTCATTTATGAGGTTCCACATGTCTGTCATGGTTAAGTTCTTGGCTGATCTTCTCATTGCTTCGTTAATCTTTGTCAGCTCATCGGCCCTCATCCCACGAAGAAATTTTTGAAGAAGAACTTTCTTCGTGAATCCATGGTGCGGGCAGCTTGAGACGATGGTGTCATAGTTCATGTAGTATTCGTCCAAAGTCTCATCCCGGGATTGTTGAAGGCACATGATCTTCTCACAGGTTTTTTGGCGTAAGGATGGGGGGGAGAATTCCTTCAGTAATGGAACGCAAAGGTCCACAAAATGTACTGCACTACTAGCGGTTGATGTGTAATACCAGATCGTTGCAAAATCAGTTAAAGAAAATTTGAAGCATTTAAGCTTAAATTCCTATAACATTTCATTTTCAGGTTTTATGTGTTGGCAAACGTGGTGAAAGTTTCAGCAGTGTTGTACTGGGTCTTCTCCATCCGTACCTCCGAACAGGGGAAGATGTCTTGTTGTCCATGCATATGTAGTGGGTAGCGTCATGAGGAGATGAGAAGGGGAGGGAAAGAACAACTTATCCGACGGCTAATTCCCCGGCAACGGCACCAGTTTTGACGGAGCCCACCACACTATCGTTAAGGTGCGGTGTTCTCTGTGCAAAAGCTAATTTATATTCCTCTACTCGTGACCTTACTACTGGGTAGCAAGTGGTAAGTAGGGGTCGAACCCAAGGGAATTAGGGGGATAGTCGTTCTTTGAGGGATTTGTACAGCGAGGGAGCGTGTTTTCGGTTGATTGAGGTTTTAGTGCGGAAAAGTAAGTGATTGGTTGGTTGGTTTTGGTTTTTAGTGCGGACAAGTAAATGACAGAAAATGTAAATACTGAAAATAAAAGCGAAGACTTACAGCGGGTGATGCGTGATTGGCAAGTCCTCCGGAAGGTGAGCAGTTGATAGAGCAGTTTATACTAAGAAAGTAAATGCGAGGGGTTTTTTAAATCTAAGGAAAGCATTCGGTTTCTGGGGCCTTGTATCATAGCATGTTTATCATTGACCTTTAGTGATCCTTCTAAATATTCAAACGTGTATCAAGGCCATTCCAAGCACTCGATTTGCACACACTGTCTAGCCCATTTCAAGGTCGTAGAGCACTTGTTCTATTTAGACTAATACCCCATTCCAAGGTATATTAGCCTATGTGCATCTATTTGGTCAGTCATTCCCGAGCAACCAAATGGTGTTTGAGAGAGGTCAAACTCCTCAGATAAGCTTTGCCATTCCAAGCATCCACTTACCCGAGTATGTTTACAAACTTCCACGGAAGAGCTTTGACATTCCAAGCATCCACTCAACCTTGGAAGTTCTGATATAATATATGGCACATAGAACAAGTTTTGAATACAAAGAAAAAGCACTAAAGTATAGTCTAAAACATTTTATAATACAAGTACACCCCTTCAACCGAATGAAGAGTTTAGCTATGAATATCCATAGAGGTGGATACCATAGCTAAGTACTTACAGTTTTTGAAAGACAGTAAGTAAGGGAAAGGGGTGAGTACTTCAAGAACCGACAAGAGTACTCGAGAATAAAGAAAAGATCGAGTACTCAAGAACCAACTGGAGTACTCAAGACCGAACTATAATACTCAAGAACCAACAGGAGTATTATATATTAAAAACCAAACTTACAAATGCAAAACTTTCTAGAGAGAGAAGTGTTTATGATTTTGAGGATGATACAAATGAGAGGAGAATGGCATGTATTTATAGCCAAAAGGGGAGGAGATGTGTGGAGGAGAAGCCACCACATGGCAAGCTTTCCATGGAGGAGGAGGAGCCTCCCAAAGCCGCCGGTTGGAGGTCACCATGGAGGAGAGCTTGGTGGCTTTGGTCACTTCCTCCCCAAAGCCGCCGGTCATGGAGGATAAGGATGAGTTTTGTGTGAGTTTTGTGATGTTTTCACAAAACTATCGGTGTATTTCAGCCCCGGACTGACTTTGGTTTTTTCTCGGTTGGATTTGTATTGAGTGATTCCATGTCAGGATCTTGAGATTTCTTCATTCAGCGTCTGATCGTGACCTTGGACTGACTCGTAATATATTTTCAGCGTAAAATCCTCTCCTTAGCGTGTATTCTCTCTAGTCTCTAAAATGCCCTGTAGATAAATATCGGAACTAACAAGCAAAAGTTAAATAGACAAACAGTCTAATTTAGTGGGTTTAACTGTGTTTTTGATTCGTATAATTATGGTCCATCAGTTTCCTTGTAGCTTTCTCTAGCACGTGATTCGGTTCGGGTTTCACTGAGTTGAGCCTTTTTGATTTTCTTTTTGGCGAGGGACATCTTTTTTTAGTGAATCGGCCTTTGGCCTTTGATTTGACTCTTTGAGTATTTCACTTTTGTTCGGTTAAAACCTTCACAATTTTGGGCCTTTGGCCTCTTGATTTGCTTCTTTGAGCTTTTGCCTTTTTGTGGCTTGCTAGTCCAATTTCTCAAGCCTTTTTTGGGAGGTCCAATCATCGCCCGCGAGCATATGGAAATACCTCCCCGCTCTCTCATCCTTGCCGTTTTGCGCGGGTCAAAATGAGGGTCGCTCTTATCCTTGCCGTTTCGCGCGGGTCAAAATGAGGGTCCCTCATTTATTTGCCCGGCTACTTTGACTAGAGATAGGACGGTTTGATTCCCGTCCTGCCTTTTTTCTGCATAAACGCTGCATGGCGGAGATGACTTCTGACTCAACTGAACCCCGAAGTGCAGCCTCCACTGACTTCAAAAACCATATAGCGAAATTCAGTCCTTCGATTGCTTGCCAAGCCTCTCTAGGGCATTTTCTATCAACTCCGCATCCCTAGTTTATCTCAGCACAAAGGGACAAATGAGAAGTTACATTCTAAGTTTTTAAACAGTTGAATTTTCACAAGGTTATTGCATGAATTATGATCTATCTTTTTCACATTCTCAAGTTCATATTTTCAAAAAGATAATATTAAGGGAAAAGGAAAAGAAAAACATGTTATGTACACAGGCGGTTCTCACCCCACACTTTTGAACGAAGGCGTGCCTTTCAGCAAGACTTAGTTCAAAAGCCATGCAAGCAGACAATTATGAGAAGGAAATGACATTAAGGAAAAGGGAAAAACATAACTCCCTTTAAGGTGTCGAGCGAACGACATGGCTCGAGGCTGGATAATCGAGGGAGTTCAGCTGGGGCCTTGAACTCTTGGCATAGGCCTGGCTGGCTTGATGTTGCACCCATAACCCATTCCTGAATAGTCATTTAATTCTATGCACCAAGTGGGTGAGAGCGACTTATTGGTAAAAACTAAATGACAGAAAATAAAAGTACATAAAGTAAGATAGGTGTCAGGTTACCTCCCGACCAGTGCCTTTGTTTAACGTCGTTGGCTCGACAGTACCACATTCCTGGATCATAAGTTCGGATCCCATGGGTGTGTGAGGTCAAACTTTGTCCCAACTGCCCTTTTGATTTTCCCAAAGAACTCATATGGCAGCGGGCTCGGTTTGGTTTTCCATTGGTTTGGCATGTTCTTCTTTTCAAAGCTCCGAGAAGGTGAGGCTCCCTTGACCATAGCTGCTGGTCCATGGAGTCGTGCTCTCTTGCTTCTCCTTCCGGGTTTCCATTCTCTTGGCCCATGTCTTTGCCGCTTCTTCGTGTATGGTCGGTTGGCATCTTTGCAGTTTTGGAAGTTTAGTCTTTTGCCATGCGACCTCAAGCATGCTCCCATGCCAATCCTCTTCTTCATGGCAGTGATGAAAGGTCGTCTTAGAACGAGTGAGTTTACCGGGCTGCTTGGCTGGCTCGTGGCGAGGGAGTGCTCCATTGTCGGCTTCTCGAGCTCAAGCTTCTCCTCCAACTTGCCTTCCACCTCATCATTGATTACTTCATCTTCAGGGGCTGTGATCCGTATACAAACCGAGGGGACAAGTTGGGGGACTTCCACCACAAGGGCCAGGTCTATCTCAGGCAGCTCGGGCGCTTCAGCCAACTCGGCAGGGAGGACAATGCCTTTCTCGGATAGTTCGGCAGTGAAGTCTGGGCACGTCTCGGGTATTTTGGCAGCGAGCATCGGGACTGTCTCTGGCAACTCGGTAATGAGTTCCGGGACTTCCGTTGGCTTGGTGGTGAGGACTGGGCCTGTCTTGGCCGATTCTGCTTCGATCATCCGTGGATTCTCATCCTCTGCCGGTTCCGTGGGCTCTTCTTTGATGACTCTTGGCTTGAGCATCTTTTGAATTGCCTCAATATTTGCCCATGTTTCCTCGATGTCGGCTTGGATTTGATTCATCGTGTTGGCCTGTTCTTGTCTTGATCTTGACCTCGCGGCCAAATCATTTATCTGGTCCCACAGATCAGCCATGGCTAAGTTATTCACCGAACCTCCCGCCGCATCATTAAGCCTATTCCACTCTTGTGGCATCATTCCACCTAGAAACCTTTGAAGAAGATCTAAGTTCGTGAATCCATGGTGCGGGCAGCTCGTTACAAGGGAATCGAAGTACCATAAGTACTTGTCCAAAGTTTCGTCCCGGGATTGCTTTAGGTTGTTGATCTTCTCGCGGATTTCAAGTTCGAAAGATGGCTGGGCTCTTTGACAGGGAATCGGTGCCATAATTTGACAGGGAAAACTCTTTTAGAAATTTGACTCGAAGATTTTCATAACAGCTTTCATACTCTGCACATGAGTAATACCACTCTATTTCCGAGTCAGTTAAAGAAAATTTGAAACATTTCTGCTTAAACTCCTCTAACGTCTCATTCTCAGGTTTCATGTGGCGGCAGATGTGGTGAAACTGTTGGCAATGTATCACAGGGTCCTCTTCAATGGTACCTCCGAATTTGGGGAGACAGCTAAGCATTTCAAACATAAGGTTGCTGCCCCCAACTTCCCAAGGTTCTATGTCGTAGTATGAAGACATGGCGAATTATGTACAACAGACAAAAGAACAACTATCCATTTGCTAACTCCCCGGCAACGGCGCCAATTTTGACGGATGCACAGTCGTCGTGTGCAAACGTCAAGAATAAATTTATAAGTCCGCTACTCGCGACTTCACTACTGGGTAGCAAGTGGTAAGTAGGGGTCGAACCCAAGGGAATTAGGGGGATAAGTGTTCGTTGAGGGATTGTACAGGGAGGGAGCGTGTTTTAGGTTGATTGAGGTTTTAGTGTTAACAAGTACGTGTCTTTTTGGTTGGTTTTGGTTTTTAGAACGGAAAAGTAAACGACAGAAAAATAATTACTGAAAATAAAAGGAAGAAGACTTACAGCGGTTGTTGCGTGATTAGCAAGTCTTCCGGGAGGTGAGCAGTTGATAAGGCAGTTTATACTAAGAAAGTAAATGCAGGTGGTGTTTTTAATCTAAGGAAAGCATTCGGTTTCGGGGGCCTTGTATCATAGCCTGTTTATCATTGACCTTTAGTGATCCTACTAAGTATTCAAACGTGTATCAAGGCCATTTCAAGAGCTCGATTTGCACACACTGTCTAGCCCATTTCAAGGTCGTAGAGCACTTGTTCTATTTAGACTAGCACCCCATTTCAAGGTATATACTTGCCTATGTGCATCCATTTGATCAACCATTTCCGATCAAACCAAATCGTGTTTACAAGAGATCGAACTCCTCAGATAAGCTTTGCCATTTCAAGCATCCACTTATCCAAGTATGTTCATGAACCCCCACGGAAGAGTTTTTCCATTTCAAGCATCCACTCAACCTTGGAAGTTCTGACCTAATATATGGCACATAGAACAAGTTTTGAATACAAAGAAGAGGCATTAAGAGTATACCCTAAACATTTTATGATACAAGTACACCCCTTCAACCGAATGAAGAGTTTAGCTACGAATATCCATAGAGGTGGATACCATAGCTAAGTACTCGAGGGTTTTTAAAAGACAGTAAGTAAAGGAGAATACTCAAGAACCAACAGGAGTATTCTCAAAAACTACTAGAATACTCAAGAACCAACAGTAGTATTATAGATTTCAAACAAAAGCGTACAAAAGTGCCCAAAAGTCTAGAGAGATAAGTGATGTGTTGTGTGGGATTGTGGATGAAGATTACAAAGGGAAGGGGGGTGTATTTATAGGCTTGGAGGAGGGGAAGATGTGGTGAGGAGTGAAGACACTTGGCAAGCTCTCCATGGAGCTCTCCAAAGCCGCCGGCCCTTGTCATCTCCTCCCAAAGCCGCCGGCCCATGTGGAGGAAGGGGAGAGGAGGAGAGGGGGATGTGAGGAGGAAGCCACCGGCCACATGTCCAAGGAGGAGTGGTGGAGTGTGTTTGAGATCTTTTCCCCAAAAGCCATCGGTCCTTTCAGCTCCGGACTGTCTCTGGTTGCTCTTCGGTTGGACTTGTTTTGAGTGATTCCATGTCAGGTTCATGATATTTCTTCAGTCGGCATCTGGTCGTGACCTTGGAATGACTCGTAATATCTTTTCAACTTAAAAACTCCTCCTTAGCCTGTATTCTCTCTACACTCCAAAATACCCTGTAGATAAATATCGGAACTAACAAGCAAACGTTAAATAGACAAAGAGTCTAATTTGGTGGGTTTAACTGTGTTTATGATTCATACAATTATGGTCCATCAGGAACTAACAAGCAAAAGTTAAATAGACAAACAGTCTAATTTGGTGGGTTTAACTGTGTTTATGATTCATATAATTATGGTCCATCACTAAACTCCTTGCTAGCCAAGATGAGATGAGACAAGACTTGAAGGAAGTGAAGCAAATTCATCAAGATATGCATGCTCACATGGATATGCTTCAATCCGAATTGGCACAACAAGCTATTGAATTTGAGAACTTGGAAGAGGAAATGGAGGTATCCAAAGAAGAAGTCCTTGAATCTAATGCCTCAAGGGAAGAACGGGACCAAAAATCGGAGGATGAATTTTGGAGAGCCGCCACCGAAGCTTATTACAAGACATGGGATGGTGAATCTTGTAACAAGGATGAGATGGAATGCGAAAGTGAAATACCCTTCACTACTTGCACATCTCATGATCATTTGGATGAGAACACACAAGAGCTGGACATCCCATTAACGCTCTCCGATGAGGAATTCTTCAATGATGATGCCTTTTGCGTAGAGGAAATACCTTTTGTTGATGAAGAAGAATTCCTCCCTCCCACTACAAACGAGCTTGAATGTGATACCGAACTTCTCGATGAGCATAAGATAGAGGAAGAGCATATAGAGACAAAAGGATTTCAAGGGTATAGAGACTTTGTTGTGGTGTACATGGAAGAAATGAAAGAACAACCTCGCATACAAGAAGACAAAAGTTCAATGAGGGATATTGAGGATTGGGAACCCAAGGAACCGATTGAAAAATTAAAAGAGGAGATGCCCATCAAGCTTGAGACTAGTTATGAAGACCCTTTCTTCAATACTTCATCTCGAGACAAGTTTTGGAGCTTCTTGCCCTATTTCGAGAGATCATTTGGAAAAAGCTCCCATGACCCCTTAGTTCTTAAGGGATCTTCATTCTTGAAGGGGTCAAAATCCCAAAGGAAAGTCCATTGTAGACTTGATGGGAAGAAATTCAAATGGGATTTCAAGGTGGATTGACACGACAAAATCCAAGGACCCGTGAGAAGGGATCCTAGCAAAGGACTTCTCAACGAGTGATTCTAGGGGGCGCTTTGCTACGTCTTTGCCAAGACGGGAAAAACTAGGCCCTCGCTGGAGGTAACCTGGTTTGTATGTTTGTCATTCTTATTCTTTATGTTTAAATGTTTGGCATGATTTTGAGTAGCTAAGGCTCTAAAGTGTGGAGTGTGCTATGTGTTATTAGTGGGTAAAATTTCAAGTGTGGAGTGAGTTCTACTCACTCCAATTCCACTTCACACCGCCACACCCCTCCAACTTTCCATTGATCTTTCTATGCTTAATGATGTTGTCCTTAGTGCTCATGTGCTTTATTGGTATTTACTAGAGTGGAACTAAATTGTTATACCATGCTATGACTCTAGTTTGACATTTTGTTGGCACTTAAGATACCTTGTGCACATTATGGAGAATGTAGATCACTTTCCTTGCTTGTATTCTATGAATGTTATGCCATGATGTTGTTATGTGACTTGTGATGCTATCTTGCTCATACTTGAGTTTTGCATAACCTTATATGTCACTTGTTGCTTTTAACCTCTCATGTGTTCTTGTCATCAAGGAAGTTATTTGCATCATGTTTCATCACGTTTAGCACAATGGCCTCTCTTCTATTGGCGGGGCACATCTACAAACGAGGCGAGTTCCTATGCGCCTTTATCTCATTTTCTTTATTGATTGTACTTAGGGACTAAGCTATGCTTTAAGTGTGGAGTGGGTAGTCGCATAGTTCACTCATATTATGCCATGCTTATCATTTTAGAATGGACACTTGCATCCTTTGCACCTTATCCCTACATAAGAGTGTTTTTAACCGCATAGGCTTGTGACTATCGATTCTTAATTCCTATAAATCACATCTAGCCTATTTATCACATCTATCGTATTCTTGAGAACCAATATCATTGCTATCTCTCGTCTATCTAATTTTCTAAGTATTTTCATTGAAATACCTTGGATTAAGTTTTAGCAAGCACTTTAAAAAAAATTCACGAAAAACTTAGACATCATGTATGCTCCTTGGTTCTTTACTTATGATTGTTTCCCACGCTTTCCATACATTCCTTGAACATATTGTCAAGTTTTAAGTGTGGAGTCAAAAAAAAAAGAGGGCAAAAAATAGGCCCCAACAAAAAAATGCTTCATTCTCATGGTCAAAAGAGGGCAAAGCCCCGACTAAAAACTTTCTCTAAGTACAATAGAAGTTTTGATCCAAAATATACAAATGCCGGAGTTTAGGAAGAAAAGTTCCCCCTCTAAAGCATTTGTAGGCCAAAGGCCATTTGAAAATAAAAACAAAAAGAAAATAAGAAGCACTTAAAACTTGACTTTATGTTCTTCCATCATTCTACATTTGCACGGGTGCATCATTTGTATTGTGTGCTAGTTGGAATGACTCTTGGACGATCCATGTGCTTGCATGGGAGCTATCACTTGGTCTATGCTTATTTATTAAGAAACTCTAGTGTCGAACTCCTCTTCCATTATGGATTATGGCTTAAGCGCCTAAAACATGGGAATGAGTTCCTTGTCGCAAGCCCATGGACTAGCCCTAGCTAGCATAGGTGAGCGGTTGACACTCTTTTGTGCAAAACTATTAACTTTGCTTCATTGTATTGCCTTGAAAATGAGTGGATCATTTAATGAGACTTTTGATAGTCCTAGTATTGATGATCTTGAATGCATAACCTCATGGGTACTTAAATGGTTCAAAAGTTCTTTTGATGATATTGTGATGGTAGTTCTAGTTTAGGGTGAGGGATTTGTTTTGAGAAATCATCGCCTTGGTTAAGCACTCAAGCATTCATTCTCATGGGATAGGTGCATATGGGATTTGTGAGTCATCCCTTTTCTGAAAACTCTCACGAGACTATAACTCGTCCACTAGGGTAGCCTAGGGGTTTAAAGGCTAAATGCATTCGTAACGCCAACGAAAAGAAGCTAGTTAGATTGTACATATTTGTCATTTTCCTTTCAATAACATGTTTAGAAATAACGATCGAGACCTTGTGAAATCTAGTGAGTCAAATAGACAAAAAACATAGCACCACTAGCATTTCGACATTTGCATGACCTTGACATATTCTCATACTTTGTTCGGGACAAACAAAACTTATATGTGGAGTGTTGATGAGTCGAGTTTTCGACTCATTTATGGCCATTCTTCACTATAGTTTTGAATCGTTTCCAGCGTTATTTTGATGTCATTTGACCTCTATCTCTACATTTAAGGTAGAAAACAAGTTTCCCCCATGGTCAAGGCCTAAATATCAAGATTGGTTGAAAAATAGAAGTTTCGGCGTAAAATTGGAAGTTCCGGGGCAATACCGAGCATATTTGACCTTTGCGACTTGTTATGGATGCCCAGGGAGCATGCGGTGTCCGATTTGGCTGATCTTTAGCTTGTTGGAAAGGTATTTCAAAGTGCTACAACTCTCTAGTTGACGCCAAAACCAAATTCGGACGGGACGACCACCAAAAGAGCCAGGTAAGTGCCAGCCGGTCGGATGAAATCAGCCAGCCGACCGGCTACGGAAAGTTTCAGAGAACCCTGTCCAAGAGCAACTCCCAGCTGACCGGCTGGAGCCAAGGCCAAGCCCAGCCGACCGGCTCAACTGCTACAGAAGAAATTTTTGCCCGAATCTATAAATAGAAAGCAAGGGTTTTGGACCAAGTGTGGAGGTTTATGGGGAGAAGAAGATTGGAAAAGAGGCTCAACCAAGGTCATCCATCATCGTCCAACCAAGGAGAAGGGAAGATCAATGGAGTTCAAGGATTAATCATCCTCCTTCTTATGCATCTTTTCATTCTCTTTTGTTGTGCAAAACCCTACTCACATCATGTTGTGCAAAACCCTACTCACATCATGTTGTCTTATATGATGTGTGAGTAGTGGATCTTGTGTTTTGAGGGTCTTATGACTCTCCTTGGTACTCTTGATCATATATATACATTGATATTCATATGGATGATTGTTGATTTCATTTTCTCTTGTGTTATGAATGTTATGCACTCTAGGTGTTTGTTAAAATGCCTAAGTGACAACTTAGACTAAAACTTGAACCTATGACTTGAGAGAGCTAGGGAATAGTTCTAGGATTGAGAAAATGTTCATATCTTAAGCACAAAAGTTAACCTTATGGTATGATGCTTGACTAAGGATAGAATTTTTATATCATTGGAGTTGGTCAATTAGCAAATCATCAATTAATCCCATTAAATGGTGTCAAATTTATGTTCACTATGCTCTTTATATATGCCATGCTACTAAGTGTTTGATGAAATGCCTAAGTAACATGATGAACCTTAAAACTAGACTTAAGAATCGAAAGACCTTAGGGATAGTTTGGATGTAGTGAATATGATCATTTCTACAGGATTGAAGTGAACTAAGTTCAATACTATTTGACTACCATGAAATGTTTGAATATCATGTATGTGATCATTGGGAATTTGCCAAGGAGGGGAGTAACTCCTCGAAACACCTCTTACTTATCTTTTATCCCTAATTAATCGCCACATAGGATTTAGATATATACACTCCCTTATACATTTTGGGTTTAGAATAGCCGAATGGAAACACAATCTTGAATAGTTCATGTACTTGGCTTGCTCCTCTTGGTTCGACCCGGTACTTTACCGGTTAATATAAATGTGTTGACTACATTCGATCCTCTCGTCATTGATACTATTTAGAGGTGAAAAAGAATAGTTTCGTCATTGGACACGTGGCGCGCCCACAAAGCACGGGGGGGTTAGATGTGTGGCTCAGATCGTGCCTCATTTGAACGCTCCTCTCTCTCTCTCTATTTATATATATATGGGAGCACTCGGTTGAGGCAGGGTTGGTAAAATAAGGCACGTGAGGCACGTTGTGAGCCACTCATTTAGATGATGTGGTAGGGAATAGTTGTTTGCTGTTTGCTTTTTGATGGATTTTTTATAGTGGGACACGTGACGCGCCCACAAAGCACACGAGGGTTAGATGTGTGGCTCAGATCGTGTCACACTGCCTCATTTTCATTTTGGTGCCTCATTTGAATGCTCTTATATATAGGGGCGTTCAATTGAGGACACCCAAAATTGTAAGGACATAGGGACAAATCTCATTCATTAGATCACACACATCTAACCCCATGTGCTTTGTGGGTGCGCCACGTGTCCCACTACTAAAATCCTGCGCTATTCATAAAGCAAACAGTAAAACCCACTACCCTATTCTGCACATGTGGCGCATTGTGGTTGGTTGTCCTCACGTCCTCACCAAATTTGATGTCCTCAATTAAACACCCCCTATATATATATACATATATATGGTCGCGCTCAAATGTTACCCCTTCTAAGAGTGTTATCGTGTTACTCGAATCTAATTGGTTGAATGGGTGGGAATAGTGCAGGAATAGTGTTTACATTTTACTGTTTGCTCTTTCCTTTTGTTGGATTTTTAAGAGTGGGACGGCGCGCCCACAAAGCACGGGGGGGGGGAGGGTTGGATCTGTGGCTGAGATTGGAGTGAAAGGTAACATGTTAAGAGGGGGGGTAACATTTGAGCGCAACTCTATATATATATAGGAGCACTCAATTGAGGACACCCCAAAATGGTGAGGACATGAGGACAAATCTGAGCCACACATCTAAACCCCCCGTGCTTTGTGAGTGCGCCACGTGTCCCACTACAAAAAATCCATCAAACGCAAAAAGCAAACCGTAAAATCCACTATTCTGCACATGTGACACGTGGCAGCTTGTGGATCATTGGATGAACCTCATCCAACTACCCAGATTTGTCCCCACGTCCTTGCACTATTCACGTGTCCTCAATCGAGCGCACCCATATATATATATATATATATATATATATATATAATAGGGCTGCGCTCAAATGAGAACACTTTTTAGGCTAAGAACATAAGAACCAATCTTAGCCACTCATTTTTATAATGTGGCAGTGAATAGTGCAGAAATAGTGTTTTGCTTTTTACTGTTTGGGTAGTGGATTTTACTGTTAATGAATTTTGGTAGTGGGACACGTTGCGCACCCACAAAGCATGGGGGGTTTGGTAGTGGGACACGTGGACCAATCACAATGTGTTCTTATGTTTTTAGCCTAAGACGGTGTTCTCATTTGAGCGCTATATATATATATATAGGAGCATTCAAATGAGGCAGGCCTCTTAAGAATGAGGCACGTGAGGCACAATCTCAGACACTCATTCAGACACATCATCTTTATCCATCCAATGAAAGCCTGACACCTGCCCCACTATCAACATACTTATATTTCTTATTTTTATAATCAAATGAATTTAACAATTCATTTTTGAAGGGCATTTTGGTCTTTCAATTTCAATACACATCTCCTTTGTACTATCCACCATCTCATCAGTTCTCTCTCATCTGATATCTCACGGAGTTTGTTTGTCCGCCGACCATCCAAACCCTACCCATCTCCGGCCACAACGTCGCCAAACTCGTCATCAACTGCATCGGTTCTTACTGAGTCCATTGTTTTTTTATTTTCGTAATCCCGATTTGGATTCATCTCATCCTCTGTTTCTCGGTCATACCCATTGGTTCGGTGAAATCTGTTTCATCGATCTGATTTTGGTAATAAGCAAAACTGTCGCAGATCTCTCCGTGCTGAGTGGAGCCGCACTAGGGTTTAGTTTGCTTAGATTAATTATTGAAATGGTTTATACTGTTATGGATTTGAGTTTTGAACTTTGTAAGCAACCTAATTGGAGTTAGCGTGTCATTGGACAAATGAAATTGGACAACATAATTTGTAATAAGCGATGAAATTGGACAACACGAATGTCATTAATAATGGAAATTATCTATATAAATCATGTAAAGAGTTGGGTTATAGGCAACGATCCGTAGGATCTGGGGATAGCGACTACTCACTACTCATGGGAAATATTATCAAGAATACTTGATTGAAAAATCAAGGACGAGAAAACTGTGTAGACGAAGTGACTCCTTGAATCTTCAATCTTCCTTGACGTTCTTATCATTCTTCATCTCCAAGCTGCGTCAAAGAATTGTAAAAATCAAGCGTATCTACAATGTGAGTCGAAATGCTTAATTAATTGCCAAAAATTGCGTCTAGGCCATGACGAGACGTGATGGATATTGTGTCGAGAATTTGACCGATCAGTACCCAACACATAGATGCAACAAGGTAGGTCCTTGAATTATGGGACAGTAAGGGAAAATGTGGATGACATCTCCTAGTTGTAATAAAATAGTACAAATATGTGAGAAATCACCAGATATTGTGTAGGAATGTGAAATATGTTTTTGATAAACTACATATAGCAGATAATAAGGAGGCACGGAGGACTTAAAATGCTGGGACCAGCTCCGAAAATATAAGCGAACGTGATTAGATATAAAGGCTGCTGCTCCACTTGGCCTCACGCCTAGATAGATCATCTACTTTCACTCATCAAAACATAAAAGATATACGACATAAAACAAAAAATAGAACATGGAAGGAATCAAAAGGCTATACGTGTCCACATGCCATCCAATTGGGCACACCTCATTCCATCAACTTGCGTACACGGACTGCCAGCACATCCCATGCCTTAGACGGTTGTTGCACCGTCACGGTATCCAGACGGCAGCTCACCTTCACGCCACCCACATTCACATGTGCCCCCACTTGTTGCCAGCATGCTTGCAGCCAAGAATTGTAACCGAGAAGCATGAACAAATGACCAAAACCCAGTCCAAAAAATTCGGCTAAGAAACTTCTATATGCAACCAACCATTTGCTCATCAGATTTTGTCATCATCAAACCGCAAACAAAATCGATCATTAACAGATAACAGAAGAAAACAAAACAACAATCTGACCTAGGTCGACTGAAAAAAATCCTCTTAGACAGGAACCCGCTTAGAGGGAAGGAATAGCTAGACTGACAATTGTAATTTACGTATAGTCAAAAGAATTTCTAATTTACCGGTAAGACCGGTGTAGCACCCAAGGGAACAATTGGATTATACGCTATGGGATTAAATTTTTAACTTGGTTATTCCTTCAATTCAATTATGAGAATGGTTTCAAGTTTAAAACAAACGATGAAATGGTTTCAAAGGGATTTTAATTCTATTCAAAGAGAGTTCCGAGGGGTTACTCCCCTCCTTGGCAATTCTCAATGATCATGCACACAAGAGTTAAATCATTTTAGGGGTTGATAAGTTTAAAACCTAGCTTAGGCTAAAAATAGACAAACTATCATGCAAGTCTAATCCTAGTCAAGCCAACATCTAAATTAGAATCTCACCTATTAAAGATATTGATTCACTCTATAACATTATTATCCTTGGAACATCTCCCAAGGTAATAAATGTTATAGGCATTAAGTTTTAGTTAACCTCACACCATGCATTTACTCTCATAAACACTTAGTGAGTTCATTTCTACCATATCCAAACCATCACTAAGCTCTCTCGATACTTAGATCATAGTTCTCATGCAAACATGTCACTTAGGCATTTTATCAAACACTTAGTAACATGTCTTAAATGAAGAGCATAGTGAAATGAAAACAACTCCATAGATTGCATAATGAAAGTGTATGCATGATCATTGAGTACCAAAGAGGGTAACAACACCCTCAAAATACAAGGAGACTACTCACACATCATGTAAGATAACATGGTGTGAGTAGGGTTTTTACACAATCAAATGAGAAGAGAGGAATAGAAATATGATTGTTAATCCTAGATGTCTCCCTTTGATCTTCAATCCTCCTTGGTTGGATGGTGATGGATGCCCTTGATTTGATCTCTTTTTCTGGAAAAATCTCACAAAGTTGCCAAGTGCCTAGGTCAAAGTTGTCACTTTCTATTTATAGCCTCGGGTACAAAAAAAACTACTGTGTCAGGCCCAACCGGTCGACTGGCCATGGCTTTCGGATTCCAGCCGGTCGGCTGGGGCAGGGTGGATGCAGCCTGCTCTGAGATGTTGGTCCAGCCAGTCGGCTGGAGTAGTTGAGCCACCCGGTTGGAAATGCGCTTGATGCAGGCGTTCTGGAAACTCTGGCCAACCGGTCGGCTGGTCAGTTTTACCCGACCGACTCGAATTGTGCTTGATGCAGACAGTCTGAGAACTATGGCCAGCCGGTCGGCTGACGAGTCCACCCGACCGGCTCGAATTGTGCTGATGCCACTGAGTCTGTTTCCTCCATCCAGCCGCCCGACTGGTGAAGGGGTGATTCCCAGCCGGTCGGCTGAGCTCCCATTCAGACCACTTTTGCTTCACTTCTCCGATTTTTTTCCCGAGTTTTTGTATTTTGGCTTTGACACTGAGACCATCTTGTTTTGTACCTGAAACGTACAAAAAGGGATCAAATGACATCGAATTATCGCCGGAAACGAACTAAAGCTATAGTGAAAATGAGTACTAATAAGTCAAAAACTCGACTTATCAACACTCCACGCTTAAGCTTTGTTCGTCCTGAACAAAATATGCAAATATGTCAAGGTCGTGCAAATGACGAAATGCTAGTGGTGCTATGTTTTTCGTCTATTTGCCTCACTAGATTTCACAAGGTCTCGATCATTATTCCTAAACATGTTATTGAAGGGTAAGTGCAAGTATATATACAACCTAACTAGCTTCTTTTCGTAGGCGTTACGAATGCATTTAGCGTATGCATTAAGCCTTTAAACTCCTAGGCTACCCTAGTGGACGAGTTATAGTCTCGTGAGAGTTTTCAGAAAAGGGAATACTCACAAATACCAAATGCACCTATCCCATGAGAATGAATTCAAGAGTGTTCAACCAATGCAAGGATTTCTCAAAACCAATCCCTCACCCCAAGCTAGAACTATCATCAAAATATCATCAAAAGAGCTTTTGAACCATTTAAACACCTTTGAGGTTGTGCATTCAAGGTCATCAATACTAGAGCTATCAATCGTCTCATCCAAAGGTCCATTCATTTTCAAGGCAATACAATAGAAGTAAAGTTTTTAGTTTGCACAAAAAATTGTCGATCACTCACCTATGCTAGCTAGGGCTAGTCCATGGATTTGTGACATGGAACTCATTCCCAAGTTTTAGGCGCTTAAGCCGTAATCCATAAGGGAAGAGGAGTTCGACACTAGAGTTCTTAATAAACATGCATAGACCAAATGATAACTCCCGTGCAAGCACATGGGTCGTCCAAAAGTCATTCCAACTAGCACACAATGCAAATGATGAATCCCGCACAAATGAAGAATGGAGGAAAACATATAGTCAAGTTTTAAGTGCTTCTTATTTTCTTTTTGAAACAGCCTTTGGCCTACAAATGCTTTTAAGGGGGAACTTTTCTTCCTAAACCCCGACATTTGTATTTTTTGGAGCAAAACTTCTCGGTAACATTGAGAAAGTTTTTAGTCGGGGCTTTGCCCTCTTGACCGCAAACATTTTTTTTGAAATGGGGCCTATTTTTTGCCCTCTTTTGACTCCACACTTAAAACTTGACAATGTGTTCAAAAAGTGTATGGAATGTGCGGGAATCAAACATAAACAAGGCACCGTGTTAGAGAACTCAAGTCACCAAGGTGCATTCAAAGGGTCTAAGTTTTTCACGAATATTTTTAAAAAAGTGCTTGCTATAACATGATCCAAGGTATTTCAATGAAAATACTTAGAGAATTAGATAGACGAGAGATAGCAATGATATTGGTTCTCAAGAATACACATTCAACGAACTAGGTTGGTTCTAAGTTCAAGATCCAATAAATGTGAGAAAATAGGCTAGATGTGATTTATAGGGATTTAGGGTTGATAGTCACAAGCCTTTGTGGTTAAAAACACTCTCATGTTAGGGATAAGGTGCAAAAGATGCAAGTGTCCATATAAAAATGATATGCATGGCATGAAATCATGTGAACTATGCGCATTGAACCACTCCACATTTAATTCAAGCTTAGTCCCTAAGCGCAAAGAATGATAAAATGAAGGTAAAGGCGCATAGGAACTCCCCTCGTTTGTGGAGCCGATGACATAACTTTTGGGAGTAAGAAATATCCTTTTGGTTGCAAATGTAGACAAAGAAGGTGAATTTGGACATGATAAGAATATGCAAATGTATATCCTGTAGAGTGAGCAACATAAATGGTAAACACCGTCAATATGATAGAAAATGTAGCATACAACCAAAGACAAGTAAAGAGAATATCACCAAAGTGGCATACATCATCCAAAACTGCGCCAAAAGGCAACTTAACATCCAAAAACATCATCCAATGCAACAAGTCAAAGAAGAGATACATATGTGAAAAACAAAATGAAGCATGGACTCATGATGTAGCCTCATTGCCTCCCACAGCGGCCTCCCTAGTAGAATCTCCATCTCCCTCCAGTGTGGCGCCAGTGTATCGTGGGCTCTCCTCTCTAAGGGAACTCTCCGGCTCCATCATGTCACCAGTGAGTCGTGAGCCCACCTCCCCGGGTCTAGAAGCTGGCGTGGTAGGCAATGGGGAGGTGGCACGAGGGGCAGAAAACTCCGGAGCAACTGGAGGAGCTACTGGACCACCGGGACCTCTGACCATGGATGACAGTGTAGCACGGAGCCACTCCGACTCCTGGCGGGCTCTCATGGCCTCATCTCTAGCAAACTCCTCAAGTCGGGTCAAGCCACTCCTCAAGTCAGCCACGCCGCTCTTCAAGTCAGCAATGTCGGAGGAGACTCTCTCCCTCGACTCAGTCAAATCATTAGTGGTAGGAGGAGTACTCTCAACAGCAGGATCCTCGGGTGGCAGTTCCTCATCTATGGGTGCCTCATGCTCAACGGCCGGAGGAGGGGAATGGATGAGGGAGAAAGGAGGGGATGGGGTGAGGTTGGCTAGGTAGTAAAGGGGGCTCTGATCCTTGAACGCTTGCCTCAAATGTGCTACGTTGTTCCGGAGCTCCCTCTTGTGAGGCTTTGTGTCGACTTCCCAAGTCTTTCCGTCCGCCTTGAGAAGGTGCATATACTTCATGGTGCGCATGTCAAGGATCCTCTTAGATGGCTCGGGGCATCCCTCATGGCCAAAAGTGAAGTTACACTTCATGGCTATCAATGTAATCAAGGATACTCCGCCCAAGGCTAGACTCCGTGAGGTCTCCTTAACAACGCTCTCAAACCGGGTGGCAAAGATGGTTGGCAAATCGATGACATCGCCATGATCAATGACCATCATATCTTCATATCCGGGATGGACAAAGATCTAGCCTTCTCCTTCCTTGTGTTTACCCCAATGGCTATGAGGTGATGAATAATTTTCCAAATCGGTGTGGTGATGGCGGAAGAGTTAAAGGATGCAGCAAACCATTCGTCCCGCCTAGAAATTCTCTTCCAAAATCTAGTCCGCTCATGCTCATTAAACTTCGACCCATCTCCACCATTGGGAGGAAAACCTAACCAATCTTGAATTGTACTCTCCTCTATCTTGAAATCCCTTCCTCCCAATCTAAATTTCCAATAGTAGTGCCCCTCCACATCCTTTATCCAATCAAAAGAACAAACAAATTCCTCCACTACCCTTTGGTAACATCCCGGATCATCATTAAACAGAAAATTCAATCCACTGTGACTAAGCCGAGAATGTACCTCATTGGCGACCTCAAGATCGATGCCTCTAAGGAGCTCCATGTCCGGATAGAGAGTCACGATGGCCTTCTTCCTCTTCTTCTTAATAATGTCATAACGCTTCCTATGCGATTCATCTTCGAACACAAGAGGCTCCGCAAAGGGGTAAGGGGTGGGAAGAGGCAAGGGGTCCTCCAATAGACCAACACCCGGCACAAATAGAGAGAGTGCATGGCTGGGAGAGGCAGGAGGTGTGGGTGATGGTACTCTCGCAATGGGAGGCGCAGCGGCCTTCTTCTTCTTCGGTTTCTTTGGTGCGGAGGAGGCACCCTTCGAAGGTTTGCTTTTCTTTTTAGGTGGAGGGTTGGGAGGCGGAGGAGGGGAATCCATTGCCTCATCTGAGCTAGGATCCCTCAGTGAATCTCTAAATTGCTTCCTCTTGTGAGTAACGAGAGGCAAGTCATTCTCATTGCTATCGGATGGCTCTTCGATCCGAATGTTCCTCGATGGCTCTTGGGCACTTCCCTTTCCCTTAGACTTGTTTTGGGATGAAGTACCGGCTTGTGGCATGATTGGAATGGGAATGAATGCACTGAGATTTTTGTTAGAAATAGAGGTGAGCCGGTCGGCTGGGCTGAGGAACAATTTTCACCCGGTCGGCTGGACTGCCGAATCTAGGTCGAATTTCTGGGTTTTCTGAGAGGCTTCAGGGATCAAAATCGAGGGATGGGTTTCGTAGACGGGATGATTCCGAGCGGTTTGGGTGGTCGGATGAGGGTGCTTGATGCCGGATGGAGTAGATCGGCGGTGGGAGGGTTTTTTGATCGGAATGGAGATGCGGGGCTGATGAGCGGCTGGGTGGTGCGGCTGGGTGAGGCGACAGCAGGGCGAGGTGATGGCGAGGTGAGGACGAAGGTCGGGCGGTGGCTGGAGTAGGTTTGGGTGAAGGTTGGAGTTGGAAGGGATCGAGCCATTCGGGTGAGATGGTGCGGGCGAGTGAGATGAAATGAAAATGAAGAGTTGGGGTTTGGATAAGCAAAATTCGAGCCGGTCGGCTGGCTCTGCATGAAAGGAAGGTCTCTCTGAGAGTTTACACGAGCCGGTCGGGTGAGGTAGGCCAGCCGGTCGGCTGGGACCGAGCAAATAGAGAGGTCTTCTGAGTCTTCAGTCGAGCCGATCGGCTGGGGTTTGGTCACTTATCAGCCGGTCGGCTGGGGCTAGTTTCAACGAGAAAGCTTTAGGCTTTTACTCGTAATATTCTCTGATTCTTGCTTGAACCCCAACTCCACACTTAGAAATTCTAACTCCGCAACATGAACGAGCATCACTCAAAATTCACCCAAAACTCAATGTAAACTCAAGGCATGCTCTCCCAAGAAATCACTAGCATATAAACAATTTTTAACACAAGGCAAGTTAGGATCATACACTCCACACTTAAAACATCGCCATCATCTAGAATTGTCATGCAAGCATAATTCAACACCAAGCACGCCTAATCATGCATTTTAGACCATCCAAGCACCAAGTTTACTTTCAAAGTTCAATGAACACATGCCAAACATATATGAAATTAATTGTGCATAGATAGACAACTCACAAACCGGGGCACTTCCCGTAAGGGCCTAGTTTAACGTCTTGGCAAAGACCGAGCCGAATCTTTTCTTAAGAAACACACTTGAGGAGTCTTTTGCTAGGATCCCTCCTCAAGCGGATTGTAGCTTTTTCATGGGTCGGTTAAAGAATAAGTTGCATTATGCTCATCCCGAGCTTGTTCACAATAGTGCTTGATCCTTTGTCCATTTGTCTTAAAAATAGCTCCTTCATCATTGAGTAGCTCTACATGGCCATCCTTATAACGCTTGTGAACAATGAAAGGACCGCTCCATCGGCTCCTTAGTTTTCCCGGGAACAGTGACAGAACCGCTCGTCGTCAAAGCGATTTGTGCAAATAAATTTATAATAGTCCGCTACTAGCAACTATACTACTGGGTAGTACTTCGTAAGTAGGGGTCGAACCCAAGGGAACTAGGGGAATAATGGTTCTTCGGGGGGATTACGCAACGTGGGAGCGTGTTTAAGGTCGGTTGGTTGGTTTTAAAGCTACCAGCTATTTTGATTGATTGATTGGTTGGTTGGTTGATTTTAATACTGGAAAGTAAATTACAGTTTATAATTAAAGAGAAATGTTCGGTTTCAGGGGACTTGTATTATATCCTAATTATCATTGACCTTTAGTGACTCTCCTAAGTATTCAAACGGTGTATCAAGGCCATTCCAAGCACTCGATTTGCGTACACTGTCTAGCCTATTCCAAGGACGTAGAACACTTATTCTATTTAGACTAATACTCAATTCCCGGTTATATTAGCCTATGTGCATCCATTTGATCAATCATTCCCTATCAACCAAATGGTGTATAAGATGAGTCAAACTTCTCAGATAAGCTTTGCCATTCCAAGCATCCACTTATCCGTACAAGTTTACGAACCCCGCTGTAGAGTTTTGCCATTCCAAGCATCCACTCTACCTTGGACGTTCTGACTTAATATATGGCACATAGAATAAGTTTTGAATACTTAGACTAGACACTAAGTTAATAGTCTAAAACATTTTATAATACAAGTGCGCCCCTTAGACCGAACTACAAGTTTAGCTACTATTCATCGCGCTAAACATTATAACTAAGGAAATAAAACAGTTGAATAAATACTAAGAATTACTTACAACCGTTGAAGCGCCAAGGGAGCTATCCTTTATTTCCAAAGCAAGATTACAACATTACAAATATTATAATTTCTAGAGAGAGAGAAGTGAAATGAGATTGAAGTGTGTTAAAATGAGGAGGAGGAGGCCTCCTTTTATAGCCAAAAGGGGAGGAGATGGGTGGTGGAGATGGTGGACATGTGCATTTGATCCAAGGGAGGAGAAGGGAGGAGGAGGAGGTGACATGTGGAGGAATAGTGAAGCCGCCGGTCACTCCTCCCATAGCCGCCGGTTGCCGGTGGCCCAAGGGGGAGGAGCTCCTCCCTTGGCCACCACTTCATCAAGTGGCCGGTCATCCTTGCCCATATGTGTGAGTTTGTACAGTTTTGTGCAGTCTTTTCACAAAACTGTAAATGTGTTTCTTCCCCGGGCTGTCTTGACTCCACTCCTGATTCTTCTGATTAATTTGTTATGGTCAATTCAACGTCAGGATCCTTGATATTTCTTCAGTCGGCATATGATCTTGACTTTGGATTGACTCTTGTTATCTTTTCAGCATAAAATCCTCTCCTTAGCGTGTTTTCACTTCAGTCTCTAAAATGCCCTGTGGAAATATATCGGGACAAACACGTAGAAGTTAGATAGACAAACAGTCTAATTTGGTGGGTTTAACTGCATTTATGTTTCATACAATTATGGTCCATCAGATTACCCCACACTTTTAGTTGTTCGTCCCGAACAATGCTATTAAAGGGCGTAAGTTCTAAGTTTAGCTTTGAAATATGAAAATTAGACTGTGGTACTCGATCTATCCTAATTCATGCATTGCTTACTTATTACCAAATTAAACTGCGTAAATAAATATGAGAAACTTAATACTTGTACCTCCGTGCTGAGATGCAAATTATATTGGATGTCTCGGGAGATAGCCCTTTTTTGGCTCCTGGACTGCAACCTCGGGATCGTCTCTTACTATATGGTTTTCTGGTAGCTTTCTCTAGCACGTGATTCGGTTCAGGTTTCAGTGGTTTGAGTACTTTGATTTTCTTTTGGCGAGGGACTGCTTTTGTAGTGAGTCGGCATTTGGCCTTTGTTTTGACTTTTTGAGTTCTTCACTTTTTGTTCGGTTAAAACCTTCACAATTTTGGGCCTTTGGCCTCTTGATTTGCTTCATTGAGCTTTTCGCCTTTTTGTGACTGCTAGTCCATTTTCTCGAGCCTTTTTGGGAGGTCCAATCATCGTCCGCAAGCCTATGGAAATACCTCCCCGCAAGCCTTGGCAAGCCTTTTTGGGAGGTCCAATCTAGTCCATTTTGCCGTTTTCGCGCGGGTCAAGGTGAGGGTCGCTCATCTATTTTCTCGGCTACTTTGACTGTCGTTTTCACGCGGGTCAAGATGAGGGTCGCTCATCTATTTTCTCGGCTACTTTGACCGGAGATAGGACGGTCTGATTCCCATCCTCGCCTTTTGCATTGCATGGCGGAGATGACTTCAACTTTCACTGAAACCCGAAGTGCAGCCTCCACTGACTTCGAAAACCATATAGTTTGATCTGATCCTTTGATTGCTTGCCAAGCCTCTCTAGGGCAGTTTATGTCAACTCCACATCCCTAGTTATCTCAGTACAAAGGACAAATGAAAAGTTACATTCTAAGTTTTTAAACAGTTCGAATTTTCACAAGGTTAATGCATGAATTATGATTTATCTTTTTCACATTCTTAAGTTCATATTTTCAAAAAGATACTATTACTAAAAAAAGAAAAACAGCCGCATGTTATTTATGTACAGAGGTGGATCTCACCCCCACACTTTTGAACGAAGGCGTGCCTTAGTTCAAAAGTCATGCAAGCTTAAAACTAAATACTGAATTTAAAAGACAGAAATTAAAGTGCGGAAAAGTAAGATAGTGTCGGGTTACCTCCCGACCAGTGCACTTGTTTAACGTCGTTGGCTCGACGATACCTCGTTTGTGGTTCATTGGTTTGGGTCCCATGGGTGGCTCAGGTCAAACTTTTGTGTTACCGAGTTGATCTCGCTATGGTAATGTTTGACTCGCTGCCCATTTACTGTGAATTTTCTTCCATCGTCCGGGCTTTCTAACTCAAGCATCCCATGGTTATATACCTTAGTTATTGTGAATGGGCCGGTCCATCTAGATTTAAGCTTTCCGGGCATCAACTTCAGTCGTGAGGAGTAGACTAGCACCTGTTGTCCTTCCTCAAATGAGCGGCGGAGGATGAATTTGTCATGATACAACTTGGTTCGTGCTTTGTAGTCTGTTTGCCCTTCATAGGCCTCAAGCCACAACTCCTCAAGTTCGCATAGCTTAAGTTTCCTATATAATCCTGCGGCTCTTAAATCTGGATTGCACTGTTTGAGCGCCCAATAGGCTTTATGTTCTAATTCCACCGGAAGATGGCATGCCTTCCCATAAACTAGTCGAAAGGGGGAGGTACCAATCGGCGTCTTGTATGCAGTTCGATACGCCCAAAGAGCTTCGTCTAGCCTCTGACTCCAATCTTTTCTGCCCGGTTTCACTATTTTTTCGAGAATACCTTTGATTTCGCGGTTGGAGATCTCCGCTTGACCATTGGTTTGGGGGTGATATGCCGTGGATGTTTGGTGGAGGACATGGTAGCGCTTTAAGGTGGCTGTCATCATGCGGTTGCAGAAATGAGTTCCTTGGTCGCTGATTGTGGCCTTGGGTACCCCGTACCTACAAAACAGGTTAGTGCACAAAAAATCTATGACAGTTTTTGCATCGTCGCACCTTGTGGCCTTAGCTTCTACCCATTTTGACACATAATCTACAGCAACTAGAATATAAGTATAACCGCATGAAACTGGGAATGGTCCCATGAAATCAAGACCCCAAACGTCGAAAACATCGTTGACTAATATGGGTACTTGAGGCATCTCATTTCTAGCTGTCACGTTTCCTACTCTTTGACACCTATCGCATTTTCTACACTTTTTATAGGCATCTTTAAATATATTAGGCCAGAAAAAACCGCTATCTAAGATTTTTCTAGCGGTTCTCCTAGGCCCGAAGTGTCCTCCACATGCAAACTCATGACAAAAGCTAATAACAGAAGCTATTTCATTATAAGGGATGCATCTCCTAAGTATTTGATCTGCTCCTATTTTCCATAAATAAGGATCATCCCATAAGTATTGCTTAGCATTATGTCTAAGTTTCATGCATTGTGCTTTAGTGAAAGAAGGAGGAAATGTACCTCCTACAAGGTAGTTGACGATTGGGGCATACCATGGTACTTTGGTTGAGACGGTGTATAGGTGTTCGTCTGGGAATGACTCGGTTATGTGCCCTTCTTCTTCTTTTCGGACAATCCTGCTTAGGTGATCTGCCACAGTATTCTCGATCCCTTTTTTGTCCCTTATTTCCATATCGAATTCTTGCAGCAGTAATGTCCACCGAATGAGTCTTGGTTTAGCCTCCTTCTTCTTCATTAGGTATCGGATGGCAGCATGGTCTGAATAAACTATTACTTTTGCTCCAAGTAAGTAGGGTCTGAATTTTTCCAGAGCGAATACTACTGCAAGGAGTTCTTTTTCAGTGGTGGAGTAATTCCGTTGGGCAGGATCTAGGGTTCGTGAGGCATAATAGATCACACCAGCTTTCTTTTCAATCTTTTGGCCGAGAACTGCCCCCACAGTGAAATCGCTTGCGTCGCACATGATTTCGAACGGTAGCTCCCAATTCGGTGTTTGGATGATGGGTGTGCTAGTGAGGGCTTTCTTTAGATCATCAAAGGCCTTTTTGCATGCGTCGGTGAATTCGAACGGAACTTCTTTTTGTAGAAGAGTGGACAGGGGTAATGCCTTTTAATAGAAGTCCTTGATGAAGCGTCGGTAGATTCCCGCATGGCCAAGGAATGATTGGATGTCTCGGACCGTGGATGGGTATGGTAGAGTCGTGATCAGGTCGATCTTTGCTTTGTCCACTTCCATGCCTTTTTGTGAGACAACATGTCCTAAGACTATTCCGTGTGTTACCATGAAGTGGCATTTTTCATAATTGAGCACTAAGTTCATGGATACACATCGTTCCAAAACTGTGTTCAAATTGCTCAAGCATGCATCGAATGTGTCTCCATGGATGGTGAAGTCGTCCATGAAGACTTTGATGAATTCTCCGATCATGTCTGAAAAGATGCTGGTTACAACCCTTTGGAAAGTTCCAGGAGCATTGCAGAGGCCGAATGACATTCTTCTGAAGGCAAATGTACCGAATGGGCAGGTGAATGTAGTCTTCTCTTGGTCCTCAGGTGCTATGGGGATCTGGTTGTATCCTGAGAACCCGTCCAGGAAGCAAAAATATGGTTTTCCTGCCAATCTGTCTAGCATTTGATCAATGAATGGGAGCGGAAAGTGATCCTTTCGAGTCACCGCGTTCAGCTTTCGATAATCAATGCACATGCACCACCCATTCTTTACCCATGTTGTGACCATGTTTCCTTCAGCATCTTCCTCGACTGTGATTCCATTTTTCTTTGGTACTACGTGAACATGACTCACCCATTGACTATCTGATATGGGATAGATAACGTCTGCATCTAGAAGCTTTTGTATTTCCTTTTGGACGATCTCCATCATGATTGGGTTGAGCCGTCGTTGGGGCTCTCTTGATGGCTTTGCTCCATCCTCAAGTAGAATACGGTGCATGCACACAGCCGGGCTGACTCCCCTTAAGTCGGCCAGAGTCCATCCAATAGCCAACTTGTGTTGCTTCAGGACTTTTATCAAACTTTGTTCCTCGCATGTTTCCAAGCCACTCTTGATGATTACTGGGAGTGTGTCATTATCCCCCAGGAAGGCGTACTTCAGATGTCCAGGAAGGGGCTTTAATTCTATTTTTGGGGCTTGCACCACCGAGGGCAGAAAAGTATTCGATTTGAATAGTTTTACCTCGTTGACTTCAAATTCTGGTGTTAGAGGCTCTGAGATCGTTAAGTGGGCAACTGTTTCGTGCAAGTCTTCGGTTAATTTGTATGGGCTTATGGCTCCATTGAGTACGGCTTCCAAGGGATATGTTCTAAGTTCTGGTCAAATTTCTTGGACCAGGTCGTCCAAAGTATCGAGCGCGTGTATTTCCTTGAATTCCATAGGGTGCTTCATTGCTCAGAATATGTCTTAGCTGTAGACCTCTCCTTCTACTTCCATTGAAAGCATTCCACTTCCACAATCTATCTTCATTTTTGATGTTTTGAGGAATGGACGGCCAAGAAGAATAGGTGCATGATTAGTAGGTCCGCCATTTTCCATCTTTAAAACGTAGAAGTCTGCTGGAAACACTAACTTGCCTACTTGAACCATGACGTCTTCTATTTTGCCCTCGGGTTGTTTGCAGGACCGATCCGCTAGTTGAATAGTGAGACCGGTGGGTTTGAGTGGTCCAATCTTAAGACATGAGTAGATAGAGAATGGGAGGACATTGATTGATGCTCCAAGGTCTAGCATGCAATTCTCGATCCTTATGTTACCAATTGTGCATGGAATGGTGTAAGTTCCTGGATCTCCACATTTGGGGGGAACTTTTCGTTGTAGGACGGCCGACACGTTTTTACTCATCAGTTCTTGATCGTTTCCAGCATTCCTTCTCCGGTTGGTGCATAGTTCCTTTAAAAACTTGGCATACCGAGGAATTTGTTTGATGGCTTCTAAAAGGGGAATGTTGATTTCGACCTTGCTGAACAACTCAAGTACTTCCTTATCCATGACATGTTGTTTTTGCACGCGACCCGGTACTGGAAATGGAAGTGTCGTGCTTATTTTAGGGGTTTCGGATCTGGGTACCGGGTTAGGCCTGTGTTCTTCAGACGTATTTTCTTCTTCTTCGGTAACTTCCCGCTCTTCCTCAAATATGTCGTCATCTTTATCGGTCTCTTCTTCATCTACAATTTCGAGAGGCTCGGACCTTATTTGCTCTTTTCCGGGTAACCTTGGGTCTCTGTCTTTCATTTGCTCCACAGGTTTGCCGACAAGCGTTTTTCCACTCCTAAGAGTCACAGTATTCATGTTTTCCTGCGAGCCTTGAATAGTTTGAGACAGGAGTTTGCTGGGTTCACTAGAGAGTGCGGATACTGATGCAGCGAGTTGGGAGATATGCTCCTTCAAATCTGATAACTCTTTTTTTTGTTTCGGTTTGATTTTGATGCATAGTAGTATTCAACTGCTGCACAGTACTAGTTAATTGCAGCATCATGTCCTCTAGTGATTCGTTTGGCCCTCGAGAATTGTTTGAGCTTGCATGGTACAGGTTTGGCTCCTCCTGTTGGTATTGACCTGGTGGTGGGGCGGTCTGGTTGTACTGTCGGTGGAATGGTTGGTAAAATGACTGCGCTAGTTGAGGGACTGCTGGTTGTGTCTCCGTCTGAAGATAGCTGTTGTTGTTACGCCAGCCTGGGTTGGATGTTTGACCGTACTGTCTATTTTGTCCAGCTCTGTCGTTGTTGTATCCTTGATATCCTCCCACTGTATTTACATCAACCGGTTCTTCTTCTATCAATGTTGGGCATGCGTCCGTTTTGTGGTCTGTAGAACCACAGAACTCGCAAGGTTTTACCGTAACTGGCTGTCTACGTATGATCTCAGTCATCATCTCCTTTAACTGTTTCATCTCTTCAGTTATGGAGTTTACTGATGCCTCGGTTTGTGCTACCCTTTTTGATCGAGAGAATTCATATTGGCGAGTGGTCTCTTCTCTAAATCGAGCATTTTCAGCAACGTTGGCGATGAGATTTCTGATGCCACTTAATGATAGATTCATCATGGACCCTCCCGCTGAGGCATCCAAGAGCATTTTGTCTAGTGGTCTTAATCCATCAATGAGGTACTCGATGACGAGTTTCTCGGGCAGTCCAAGGGTACAGCAGCTCCTTTCTAGGTGATTAAACTTTTCCAGGTAATCGTACATGGTTTCATTGGGACCTTGTTTGATTTCCTGTAGTTGCTTCCTTACTTGCATTGCTCTTCCAGCCGGATAGTATTTGTCTAAGAATTTCTTCTGCATCTGAGCCCATGTTCTAATGCTTCCGGAAGGCAATGAAAGGAACCAGTCGCTTGCCGAGTCTATGAGGGAAAAATAGAACGCCTATAACTTGAAGTCGTCCATATTCACTCGATTGGGCTTTAGATTCTGGCAAATGCCATGTAGGCGTTGAAGGTGAGTTGCGGCAGATTCTCCTTGAGATCCTGAGAATTTTGGCAGGCTGTGTGCCACTAATGTGTTGATGGTTATATTTTCTAATTCAGGGCTCTCATAGATGCACCACGGCTGTGTCTCGAAATTTGGGGCATTTAACTCGCCCATAGTTGGTTCACGGTAGTAGTTGTCCCCGTAGTAGTCGTCGAAAGCGGGTTCTCTTCTTGGCATGTATCGAGGTTGAGGTTGTGGTCATGGGGGGTGGATAGGAGGTTGTACTGGACCAGCTGCATTTCGGTCCTCGAGTAATTCTTGGTTTCTTCTGACTGCTTCCCTATCACGAGCTCTTCTGTTTCTGATGAGTTGTTCCGGATCGTCGACGAATGGAAACGGTACCTCATCATTCTGATCGTACAAGTTTATTTCTTCGTCTTCCTGGTAGTCATGGTGACTTTCTTCGCGAGACGTGGTTGTTTTGAAGCGCGTAACGATTCAAAGAACTTTATCCGATGACTAGTTCCCCGGCAACGGCGCCAATTTGACAGAACCGCTCGTCGTCAAAGCGATTTGTGCAAATAAATTTATAATAGTCCGCTACTAGCAACTATACTACTGGGTAGTACTTGGTAAGTAGGGGTCGAACCCAAGAGAACTAGGGGAATAATGGTTCTTCAGGGGGATTACGCAACGTGGGAGCGTGTTTAAGGTCGGTTGGTTGGTTTTAAAGCTACCAGCTATTTTGATTGATTGATTGGTTGGTTGGTTGATTTTAATACTGGAAAGTAAATTACAGTTTATAATTAAAGAGAAATGTTCGGTTTCAGGGGACTTGTATTATATCCTGTTTATCATTGACATTTAGTGACTCTCCTAAGTATTCAAACGGTGTATCAAGGCCATTCCAAGCACTCGATTTGAGTACACTGTCTAGCCTATTCCAAGGACGTAGAACACTTATTCTATTTAGACTAATACTCCATTCCCAGTTATATTAGCCTATGTGCATCCATTTGATCAATCATTCCCGATCAACCAAATGATGTTTAAGATGAGTCAAACTTCTCAGATAAGCTTTGCCATTCCAAGCATCCACTTATCCGTACAAGTTTACGAACCCCGCTGTAGAGTTTTGCCATTCCAAGCATCCACTCTACCTTGGACGTTCTGACTTAATATATGGCACATAGAATAAGTTTTGAATACTTAGACTAGACACTAAGTTAATAGTCTAAAACATTTTATAATACAAGTGCGCCCCTTAGACCGAACTACAAGTTTAGCTACTATTCATCGCGCTAAACATTATAACTAAGGAAATAAAACAGTTGAATAAATACTAAGAATTACTTACAACCGTTGAAGCGCCAAGGGAGCTATCCTTTATTTCCAAAGCAAGATTACAACATTACAAATATTACAATTTCTAGAGAGAGAAGTGAAATGAGATTGAAGTGTGTTGAAATGAGGAGGAGGAGGCCTCCTTTTATAGCCAAAAGGGGAGGAGATGGGTGGTGGAGATGGTGGACATGTGCATTTGATCCAAGGGAGGAGGAGGAGGAGGTGACATGTGGAGGAATAGTGAAGCCGCCGGTCACTCCTCCCATAGCCGCCGGTTGCCGGTGGCCCAAGGGGGAGGAGCTCCTCCCTTTGCCACCATTCCATCAAGTGGCCGGTCATCCTTGCCCATATGTGTGAGTTTGTACAGTTTTGTGCAGTCTTTTCACAAAACTGTAAATGTGTTTCTACCCCGGGCTGTCTTGACTCCACTCCTGATTCTTCTGATTAATTTGTTATGGTCAATTCAACGTCAGGATCCATGATATTTCTTCAGTAGGCATATGATCTTGACTTTGGATTGACTCTTGTTATCTTTTCAGCATAAAATCCTCTCCTTAGCGTGTTTTCACTTCAGTCTCTAAAATTCCCTGTGGAAATATATCGGGACTAACACGTAGAAGTTAGATAGACAAACAGTCTAATTTGGTGGGTTTAACTGCATTTATGTTTCATACAATTATGGTCCGTCAAACAGCTTTAGCCTAGAATTGAAAAGTAGGACCTTTTCTCCTTTTTTGAATTCACAACGAAAGATTCTCTTGTCATGCCATTTCTTCGTCTTCTCCTTGTAGATTATAGCACTCTCATAAGCTTCGTTCCTTATTTATTCTAACTCGTGGAGTTGAAGGACTCTATTGTCTTCTGTCGTTTGTAAGTCCATATTCAAGAATTTAATTGCCCACATTACCTTATATTCCAATTCAACCGGCAAATGGCATGGTTTCCCATATATGAGGCGATATGGAGACATCCCAATAGGGGTTTTGTAGGCGGTTCGATAAGCCCATAACGCATCATCTAGCTTTGATGACCAATCTTTCCTTGAGCTTCCCACCGTCTTTTCTAAGATAGCCTTAATTTCCCGATTTGATATCTCCACTTGCCCACTAGTTTGTGGGTGATACGGCGTTGCTACCTCTTGGATAACCCCATACTTGCGAAGAAAGGCTTCAAAGTGTTTTTCCTTAAAGTGTGAGCCGCCATCATTAATGACGGTCCTTGGAACTCCAAACCTCGGGAAAATTATCTTCTTGAATAGGTTGGAGACAACCTCAGCATCGCAAGTGAGGGAGGCGATGGCCTCTACCCATTTGGAGACATAGTCAACCGCGACCAATATGTATTGATTTCCGTACGAAGACGGGAAAGGACCCATGTAGTCTATACCCCTAACATCAAATATTTCAACCGGAAGAATGCTTTGTTGGGCATTTCATGCTTCTTAGAAATGTTTCCCGTCCTTTGGCATTGGTCGCAAGCTTTTACGAATTCATAAGCATCACTAAAGAGGGTAGGCCAATAGAATCCAATTTGTAGGACTTTTGACGCCGTTTTTGCTCCACTACCATGTCCTCCATATTGAGATGAATGACAATGGTATAGGATGTTCCTCATCTCTTCCTCGGCGACACAAGTCCTATATATCCCATCCGCGCAAAGTCTATACAAGAAGGGCTCGTCCCAACAATACCTCTTCACCTCGGATAAGAATTTCCTCTTTTGATGGTGGTTCATGTCGTGAGGAATGATCCCACATACCACGAAATTTACCATATCCGCATACCATGGGAGGGCTTCCGCTTTGACTCCCATTAGTTGCTCTCCAATGAAGGCGTCATCTACAATGCTAGTGTCTTCTTTGAGTTTCTCATTTCCTTCAAGCCTAGATAAATGATCGGCAACGAGATTTTCCACTCCCTTCTTATCCTTGATCTCAATATCAAATTCTTGGAGCAAGAGGATCCATCTTATTAACCTTGGCTTAGAGTCCTTTGACAAAAGGTATTTGATTGCCACGTGGTTGGTGAAGACTATGGTCTTTGATCCCTGATGGAGCGTATTTATACGATTCATCGAGTACACAAAACCCAACTTATTCGACACTTTGTCCTAAGAACACTTACTTGTTAATGTCATTTTATGTTTATAGGCTATTTAGGAGTCTAAAGAGGAAACACGCTTAAAAAGGGAAGATTTGTGCCAAAAAGCCAGCCATGGCCCGAGGGACCGAGTTCTAGGCCATCCTAGGGAACGACCATGCTACACTAAAATTCAGCCTTAACATCCTTCATGGAACCGACTTGGAATCACTTCAAAATGCTAGAACCATCGCCCAAAAGTCAACAACGCAATGCCAAGACCCCGAGCCCGGTCAAGGCCAAACTAGGGCATTACCGGCCGTTTTGGGATTTCGACCATATTCCGGGCAGAATCTGGCTTAGCTTCCTTCTTGAGATCATCTTAGAATGACTTTGTCGTTCAGAATCCACTCTCCAAAATCCAAGAAGCTCCGGCCAAAGCTCCGGTCAGATTCCGGCGAAATTCCGGCAAACTTCGGCCATGCTCCGGCAAACCTCCGACGAGCCTCCGATCAAGCCAATTCCGACCACATCCATGCTCCGTTCAGTTCTTGCTCCGGCCACACTCCGGCGAAGTCCAACTAAATCCAAACTACTTATTTCCCGGTTGGCGTTACTATTCACTTCGGTTTGGTTTTGGAATCCGGTTGGGCTTCAACTAAAACCAAAGTCGGTTGGCCTCATGTGACCAAGTCGTTGCCCTTTGGAAGAGCCAAGTCCAAGTGGTTGGCTTATGGAAGAGATAAGTACAAGTGATGGCTTTTGCTTAAAAGATCCTAGTGATGGCTTTTGGCTAAGCCAATGAGAGTGACTTGCTTTTGGGATATTTACAACTCCAAACTTAGTCCCCAAGTCTTCTTTTTCCTATATATAGAGGCATTGGCCTTAGATGTCATGTGTGTTTACATTAGGGAGAAGAGAGCTTATCTCTCTTCTCCACTTCACATCAATACAAACACATTTCCTTTTGTTCTTCGCTTGTTCTTGCTCTTGAGTTTGAATCCTCTTTACTTTTATTGTCAAGTTCTTTACTTTTCTTTGTTGTTTTCTTTTACTTTCATGTCTTGTTACCACAGCCAAGGCTACTTGTATTCCTTGACATGAATACAAGTAGTCAAAGCTAAGTTATTGCTACAAAAGCTCACGGTTCTTTTTACTTTCTTGTTGTGTTCCACAAAGCTCTCGATTTTCCTTTTGTTTTCCTTGTTCAAGTCACGGCTGCTTGTATTCCTTGACATGAATACAAGTAGCTAAGGCTTATATTCGGTTTAGGGGTTCTCTCATACTCTGACAATGTTTTGAGACCCTTTTACTTAATGCTTTTTGTGTTCTACTAGTTCTTTGTGCCATTATTCGATTGAACAACAAGGCTAAGTGGATGCTCGAAAGAGCAAAGCTTAGCCGAGTAGTTCAACCTATCTTTAAAACCACTTGGTTGGTCATAGAAATGTGAGATCAAGTGGCGGCACCTAGGCTAAGATACTTCGAAAGGAGGAATTAGTCTAGACAGAACTAGAAGTCTATGTCTTGTTTTTTGAGTAGATTGTGGTGTAAGTGCTTCGGAAGGGCCTTACTTTAGAGTTATATCTGGACCAAGGAATAACCCACACTTATGAACACAAGTAACATCATTTGAAGTCAATGATGGATGTGTCACTAGTTGAGACCCTAGACTGAATAACTTCCTTTTGTGAATATTTTTCTTATGTGAATATCTTTCGTCTTTATTTTCAGCACATTTACTTTCAGCACTTTACTTTCAGTCATTTACTTTCCAGCAATTTACTTTTCAGCACTTACTTTCAGTCTTTACTTTCAGCACTTTAATTTCTCGCACTTTACTTTCAGTACCTTTACTTTTACGCAATTTACTTTCTGTCATAAAAACAACCAAAAACCCAGCTGTCTTTATTTTTCTTTTCTTTCTTTTCAAAGAACCACCATTCCACACTGACTCTCTTGGGTTCGACCCCTACTTACCGCTTGCTATCCATAGTGAGCCACTAAAGTAGTGGAATTATAAATGTAAATTTTGCAGCGTACCTGACAGAACCGCTCGTCGTCAAAGCGATTTGTGCAAATAAATTTATAATAGTCCGCTACTAGCAACTATACTACTGGGTAGTACTTGGTAAGTAGGGGTCGAACCCAAGGGAACTAGGGGAATAATTGTTCTTCGGGGGAATTACGCAGCGTGGGAGCGTGTTTAAGGTCGGTTGGTTGGTTTTAAAGCTACCAGCTATTTTGATTGATTGATTGGTTGGTTGGTTGATTTTAATACTGGAAAGTAAATTACAGTTTATAATTAAAGAGAAATGTTCGGTTTCAGGGGACTTGTATTATATCCTGTTTATCATTGACCTTTAGTGACTCTCCTAAGTATTGAAACGGTGTATCAAGGCCATTCCAAGCACTCGATTTGCGTACACTGTCTAGCCTATTCCAAGGACGTAGAACACTTATTCTATTTAGACTAATACTCCATTCCCGGTTATATTAGCCTATGTGCATCCATTTGATCAATCATTCCCGATCAACCAAATGGTGTTTAAGATGAGTCAAACTTCTCAGATAAGCTTTGCCATTCCAAGCATCCACTTATCCGTACAAGTTTACGAAGCCCGCTATAGAGTTTTGCCATTCCAAGCATCCACTCTACCTTGGACGTTCTGACTTAATATATGGCACATAGAATAAGTTTTGAATACTTAGACTAGACACTAAGTTAATAGTCTAAAACATTTTATAATACAAGTGCGCCCCTTAGACCGAACTACAAGTTTAGCTACTATTCATCGCGCTAAACATTATAACTAAGGAAATAAAACAGTTGAATAAATACTAAGAATTACTTACAACCGTTGAAGCGCCAATGGAGCTATCCTTTATTTCCAAAGCAAGATTACAACATTACAAATATTACAATTTCTAGAGAGAGAAGTGAAATGAGATTGAAGTGTGTTTTGGAGGAGGAGGAGCTCCTCCTTTTATAGCCCAAAGGGGAGGAGATGGGTGGTGGAGATGGGTGGTAAGTGTTGCATTTTGATTGGAGGAGAAAATGGAGGGAGGAGATGGCCACATGTGGAGGAAGAGGAGTGGTGGAGGAGGAGGAAGGTGGTGGTGACATTTGGAGGAGCTCCAAAAGCCGCCGGTCACCACCCCTCAAAGCCGTCGGTAGGCGGTGGCCCAAGGGGGAGGAGCTCCTCCCTTGGCCACCACTTCATCAAGTGGCCGGTCATCCTTGCCCAATGTGTGAGTTTGTACAGTTTTGTGCAGTCTTTTCACAAAACTGTAAATGTGTTTCTTCCCCGGGCTGTCTTGACTCCACTCCTGATTCTTCTGATTAATTTGTTATGGTCAATTCAACGTCAGGATCCTTGATATTTCTTCAGTCGGCATATGATCTTGACCTTGGATTGACTCTTGTTATCTTTTCAGCATAAAATCCTCTCCTTAGCGTGTTTTCACTTCAGTCTCTAAAATGCCCTGTGGAAATATATCGGGACTAACACGTAGAAGTTAGATAGACAAACAGTCTAATTTGGTGGGTTTAACTGCATTTATGTTTCATACAATTATGGTCCATCAGATTACCCCAGACTTTTAGTTGTTCGTCCCGAACAATGCTATTAAAGGGCGTAAGTTCTAAGTTTGGCTTTGGAATATGAAAATTAGACTGTGGTCCTCGATCTATCCTAATTCATGCATTGCTTACTTATTACCAAATTAAACTGCGTAAATAAATAGAAGAAACTTAATACTTGTACCTCCGTGCTGAGATGCAAATTATATTGGATGTCTCGGGAGATAGCCCTTTTTTGGCTCCTGGACTGCAACCTCGGGATCGTCTCTTACTATATGGTTTTCTGGTAGCTTTCTCTAGCACGTGATTCGGTTCAGGTTTCAGTGGTTTGAGTACTTTGATTTTCTTTTGGCGAGGGACTGCTTTTGTAGTGAGTCGGCATTTGGCCTTTGTTTTGACTTTTTGAGTTCTTCACTTTTTGTTCGGTTAAAACCTTCACAATTTTGGGCCTTTGGCCTCTTGATTTGCTTCATTGAGCTTTTCGCCTTTTTGTGACTGCTAGTCCATTTTCTCGAGCCTTTTTGGGAGGTCCAATCATTGCCCGCAAGCCTATGGAAATACCTCCCGCTCCTCTCTTTTTTGCCGTTTTCGCGCGGGTCAAGGTGAGGGTCGCTCATCTATTTTCTCGGCTACTTTGACTGTCGTTTTTGCGCGGGTCAAGATGAGGGTCGCTCATCTATTTTCTCGGTTACTTTGACCGGAGATAGGACGGTCTAATTCTCGTCCTCGCCTTTTGCATTGCATGGCGGAGATGACTTCAATTTTCACTGTAACCCGAAGTGCAGCCTCCACTGACTTCGAAAACCATATAGTTTGATCTGATCCTTTGATTGCTTGCCAAGCCTCTCTAGGGCAATTTATGTCAACTCCACATCCCTAGTTATCTCAGCACAAAGGACAAATGAAAAGTTACATTCTAAGTTTTTAAACAGTTCGAATTTTCACAAGGTTAATGCATGAATTATGATTTATCTTTTTCACATTCTTAAGTTCATATTTTCAAAAAGATACTATTACTAAAAAAAGAAAAACAGCCGCATGTTATTTATGTACAGAGGTGGATCTCACCCCACACTTTTGAACGAAGGCGTGCCTTAGTTCAAAAGTCATGCAAGCTTAAAACTAAATACTGAATTTAAAAGACAGAAATTAAAGTGCGGAAAAGTAAGATAGTGTCGGGTTACCTCCCGACCAGTGCACTTGTTTAACGTCGTTGGCTCGACGATACCTCGTTTGTGGTTCATTGGTTTGGGTCCCATGGGTGGCTGAGGTCAAACTTTGCCACCGTTGCAGTGTCGCTTCTTCCTGACTTCTTGCTGGATGTTGTGTTCTGGTTAGGACTCCTTGGTTTCGGGATCTTTTCTTTCCAATACCCCGGAGGGAGTGGTGGACCTTTCACTACCAGCCTTTCGAAGTTTTTGTATTTGGGACTGCCTAGTCCGGTTGCGGCATAGCACTGCTCCATCGAGGGGTCATTCTGCAGAGGTGCTTTTCCCATTCTCCTTTGAGCTTCTTCTTGGATCGCATAGTTCGCGGCGACTTGCTCATTTATTAAGGGGAAAAGTCGGGAAGGCCTCATGAGGCTTGGTTCTGCCTCGTTATGTTGGTTCGTGAAGAACTGATCGTAGATAGTTTCAGCTGCCTGGGTAATGATAGTCGGGTATGGCTTGGGCAGTTCGTCAGTGGTGTTCTGGACTCATACTTCATTGCTTCCGGTGCTTTCCATGTCCGATTCTTCAGACGGTTCAGGAGTGTCTTCCGACGGTTCGGTGGTTTCTTCTTCATCAGCCTCAGGATCAGCTTCTTCTGTCTGCATTTCCTCATTAGTTTGGGGTACTCGTCTTGTGGTAGCGGCCAGGCCGATTTTAAGGCACCACATGTCTGCAACGGTGAAGTTTGTTGCAGACCTTTTCATAGCTTCGTTAACTCTTCCCAGCTCTTCGGCCCTCATCCCACGAAGAAATTTTTGGAGAAGAACTTTCTTCGTAAATCCATGGTGCGGGCAGCTTGAGACGATGGCATCGTAGTTCATGTAGTATTCGTCCAAAGTCTCATCCCGGGATTGATGAAGGCTCATGATCTTCTCACGGGTTTCTTGGCGTAAAGATGGTGGAGAGAATTCTTTCAGGAACGGAACGTAGAGGTCTACGAAACGTTCTGCACTGCACGCGGTGGATGTGTAGTACCATATCGTGGTGAAGTCGGTTAGAGAGAATTTAAAGCATTTCAGCTTACATTCCTCTAATACTTCGTTCTCCGGTTTGATGTGATGGCAGACGTGGTGGATGTTTTGGTAGTGCTGTACAGGGTCTTCTCCCTCCGTTCCTCCGAATAGGGGCAGAAATCGCGTTGTCCATGCATGCGTAATGGGTAATGACATAGGAAAAAGAAAGAAAAAGAAAGGGGAGGGAAAGAACAACTATCCGATAACTGATTCCCCTGCAACGGCGCCAATTTGACAGAACCGCTCGTCGTCAAAGCGATTTGTGCAAATAAATTTATAATAGTCCGCTACTAGCAACTATACTACTGGGTAGTACTTGGTAAGTAGGGGTCGAACCCAAGGGAACTAGGGGAATAATTGTTCTTCGGGGGAATTACGCAGCGTGGGAGCGTGTTTAAGGTCGGTTGGTTGGTTTTAAAGCTACCAGCTATTTTGATTGATTGATTGGTTGGTTGGTTGATTTTAATACTGGAAAGTAAATTACAGTTTATAATTAAAGAGAAATGTTCGGTTTCAGGGGACTTGTATTATATCCTGTTTATCATTGACCTTTAGTGACTCTCCTAAGTATTCAAACGGTGTATCAAGGCCATTCCAAGCACTCGATTTGCGTACACTGTCTAGCCTATTCCAAGGACGTAGAACACTTATTCTATTTAGACTAATACTCCATTCCCGGTTATATTAGCCTATGTGCATCCATTTGATCAATCATTCCCGATCAACCAAATGGTGTTTAAGATGAGTCAAACTTCTCAGATAAGCTTTGCCATTCCAAGCATCCACTTATCCGTACAAGTTTACGAACCCCGCTGTAGAGTTTTGCCATTCCAAGCATCCACTCTACCTTGGACGTTCTGACTTAATATATGGCACATAGAATAAGTTTTGAATACTTAGACTAGACACTAAGTTAATAGTCTAAAACATTTTATAATACAAGTGCGCCCCTTAGACCGAACTACAAGTTTAGCTACTATTCATCGCACTAAACATTATAACTAAGGAAATAAAACAGTTGAATAAATACTAAGAATTACTTACAACCGTTGAAGCGCCAAGGGAGCTATCCTTTATTTCCAAAGCAAGATTACAACATTACAAATATTACAATTTCTAGAGAGAGAAGTGAAATGAGATTGAAGTGTGTTGAAATGAGGAGGAGGCCTCCTTTTATAGCCAAAAGGGGAGGAGATGGGTGGTGGAGATGGTGGACATGTGCATTTGATCCAAGGGAGGAGAAGGGAGGAGGAGGAGGAGGTGACATGTGGAGGAATAGTGAAGCCGCCGGTCACCACCCCTCAAAGCCGCCGGTAGGCGGTGGCCCAAGGGGGAGTAGCTCCTCCCTTGGCCACCACTTCATCAAGTGGCCGATCATCCTTGCCCAATGTGTGAGTTTGTACAGTTTTGTGCAGTCTTTTCAGAAAACTGTAAATGTGTTTCTTCCCCGGGCTATCTTGACTCCACTCCTGATTCTTCTGATTAATTTGTTATGGTCAATTCAACGTCAGGATCCTTGATATTTCTTCAGTCGGCATATGATCTTGACCTTGGATTGACTCTTGTTATCTTTTTAGCATAAAATCCTCTCCTTAGCGTGTTTTCACTTCAGTCTCTAAAATGCCCTATGGAAATATATCGGGACTAACACGTAGAAGTTAGATAGACAAACAGTCTAATTTGGTGGGTTTAACTGCATTTATGTTTCATACAATTATGGTCCATCAATACCAACGACGCGTTGTCAAATTTTGGCGCCGTTGCCGGGGAGTTGTGCATCGCAATAGTTGTTCTTTTTACCTTTTTGATTTTCTTTCCCCTTTGTTTTTGTCGTTTTTTTTACTCACCCCTCGTTTGTACAAAGAAAGGAATGATTATTTGTGCAGGAATCGGGTTCGGGAGAAAGATCAGGCCAGCCGGGCCGCGTCCAAGAATTGCCGGGCCTGCACCCTAGGAGTGCCGGGCAGAGCCGAGAAAACCAGGGCTGCGCCCAAGAAGAGCCAGGTCCGGGCGCACCAGTCGAGCCGCATCCGAGAAGTACCGGGCTTCGACGCAAGTACAGGCCGCGCCCGAGGAAACCCTCTAGTACCCGGGCCACGACCTAGAAAATGCCAAGCTGCGCCCGAGAAGAATCGGTTCCCAGCCGATCTCCCTCAAACATCAACCGAACCATGCCGTTTTGAGCCTTGTCGTTTGCTCCTACAACCACAACAAGTAACGACACTATAGGGGAGTTCCATTCGCACTTTTACTTTTGATTTCATTTCCTTTCCTTTTTGATTGATTGCTTGCAATTGTCTTTTGAACTAAGTCGTGCTGTGAGGCACTAAGAGTATAGCCTAAAATATTTTATGATACAAGTACACCCCTTCAACCGAATGAAGAGTTTAGCTACGAATATCCATAGAGGTGGATACCATAGCTAAGTACTTGAGGGTTTTTGAAAGACAGTAAGTAAAGGAGAATACTCAAGAACCAACAGGAGTATTCTCAAAAACTACTAGAATACTCAAGAACCAACAGGAGTATTATAGATTTCAAACAAAAGCGTACAAAAGTGCCCAAAAGTCTAGAGAGATAAGTGATGTGTTGTGTGGGATTGTGGATGAAGATTACAAAGGGAAGGGGGTGTATTTATAGGCTTGGAGGAGGGGAAGATGTGGTGAGGAGTGAAGACACTTGGCAAGCTCTTCATGGAGCTCTCCAAAGCCGCCGGCCCTTGTCATCTCCTCCCAAAGCTGCCGGCCCATGTGGAGGAAGGGGAGAGGAGGAGAGGGGGATGTGAGGAGGAAGCCGCCGGCCACATGTCCAAGGAGGAGTGGTGGAGTGTGTTTGAGATCTTTTCCCCAAAAGCCATCGGTCCTTTCAGCTCCGGACTGTCTCTGGTTGCTCTTCGGTTGGACTTGTTTTGAGTGATTCCATGTCATGTTCATGATATTTCTTCAGTCGGCATCTGGTCGTGACCTTGGAATGACTCGTAATATCTTTTCAGCTTAAAAACTCCTCCTTAGCCTGTATTCTCTCTAGACTCCAAAATACCCTGTAGATAAATATCGGAACTAACAAGCAAACGTTAAATAGACAAAGAGTCTAATTTGGTGGGTTTAACTGTGTTTACGATTCATACAATTATGGTCCATCAGGAACTAACAAGCAAAAGTTAAATAGACAAATAGTCTAATTTGGTGGGTTTAACTGTGTTTATGATTCATATAATTATGGTCCATCACTAAACTCCTTGCTAGCCAAGATGAGATGAGACAAGAATTGAAGGAAGTGAAGCAAATTCATCAAGATATGCAAGCTCACATGGATATGCTTCAATCCGAATTGGCACAACAAGCTATTGAATTTGAGAACTTGGAAGAGGAAATGGAGGTATCCAAAGAAGAAGTCCTTGAATCTAATGCCTCAAGGGAAGAACGGGACCAAAAATCGGAGGATGAATTTTGGAGAGCCGCCACCGAAGCTTATTACAAGACATGGGATGGTGAATCTTGTAACAAGGATGAGATGGAATGCGAAAGTGAAACACCCTTCACTACTTGCACATCTCATGATCATTTGGATGAGAACACACTAGAGATGGACATCCCATTAACGCTCTCTGATGAGGAATTCTTCAATGATGATGCCTTTTGCGTAGAGGAAATACCTTTTGTTGATGAAGAAGAATTCCTCCCTCCCACTACAAATGAGCTTGAATGTGATACCGAACTTCTCGATGAGCATAAGATAGAGGAAGAGCATATAGAGACAAAAAGATTTCAAGGGTATAGAGACTTTGTTGTGGTGTACATGGAAGAAATGAAAGAACGACCTCGCATACAAGAAGACAAAAGTTCAATGATGGATATTGAGGATTGGGACCCAAGGAACCGATTGAAAAATTAAAAGAGGGGATGCCCATCAATCTTGAGACTAGTTATGAAGACCCTTTCTTCAATACTTCGTCTCGAGACAAGTTTTGGAGCTTCTTGCCCTATTTCGAGAGATCATTTGGAAAAAGCTCCCATGACCCCTTAGTTCTTAAGGGATCTTCATTCTTGAAGGGGTCAACATCCCAAAGGAAAGTCCATTGTAGACTTGATGGGAAGAAATTCAAATGGGATTTAAAGGTGGATTGACACGACCAAATCCAAGGCCCCGTGAGAAGGGATCCTAGCAAAGGACTTCTCAACGAGTGATTCTAGGGGGCGCTTTGCTACGTCTTTGCCAAGACGGGAAAAACTAGGCCCTCGCGGGAGGTAACCTGGTTTGTAAGTTTGTCATTCTTATTCTTTATGTTTAAATGTTTGACATGATTTTGAGTAGCTAAGGCTCTAAAGTGTGGAGTGTGCTATGTGTTATTAGTGGGTAAAATTTTAAGTGTGGAGTGAGTTTTACTCACTCCAATTCCACTTCACACCGCCACACCCCTCCAACTTTCCCTTGATCTTTCTATGCTTAATGATGTTGTCCTTAGTGCTCATGTGCTTATTGGTATTTACTAGAGTGGAACTAAATTGTTATACCATGCTATGACTCTAGTTTGACATTTTGTTGGCACTTAAGATACCTTGTGCACATTATGGAGGATGTAGATCACTTTCCTTGCTTGTATTCTATGAAGGTTATGCCATGATGTTATTATGTGACTTGTGATGCTATCTTGCTCATATTTAAGTTTTGCATAACCTTATATTTCACTTGTTGCTTTTAACCTCTCATGTGTTCTTGTCATCAAGGAAGTTATTTGCATCATGTTTCATCACGTTTAGCACAATGGCCTCTTTTCTATTGGCGGGGCACATCTACAAACGAGGCGACTTCCTATGCGCCTTCATCTCATTTTCTTTATTGATTGCGCTTAGGGACTAAGCTATGCTTTAAGTGTGGAGTGGGTAGTCGCATAGTTCACTCATATTATGCCATGCTTATCATTTTAGAATGGACACTTGCATCCTTTGCACCTTATCCCTACATAAGAGTGTTTTTAACCGCATAGGCTTGTGACTATCGATTCTTAATTCCTACAAATCACATCTAGCCTATTTATCACATCTATCGTATTCTTGAGAACCAATATCATTGCTATCTCTCGTCTATCTAATTTTCTAAGTATTTTCATTGAAATACCTTGGATTAAGTTTTAGCAACCACTTTTAAAAAAAATTCACGAAAAACTTAGACATCTTATATGCTCATTGGTTCTTTACTTATGATTGTTTCCCACGCTTTCCATACATTCCTTGAACATATTGTCAAGTTTTAAGTGTGGAGTCAAAAACAAAAGAGGGTAAAAAATAGGCCCCAACAAAAAAATGCTTCATTCTCATGGTCAAAAGAGGGCAAAGCCCCGACTAAAAACTTTCTCTAAGTACAATAGAAGTTTTGATCCAAAATATACAAATGCCGGAGTTTAGGAAGAAAAGTTCCCCCTCTAAAGCATTTGTAGGCCAAAGGCCATTTGAAAATAAAAACAAAAAGAAAATAAGAAGCACTTAAAACTTGACTTTATGTTCTTCCATCATTCTACATTTGCACGGGTGCATCATTTGTATTGTGTGCTAGTTGGAATGACTCTTGGACGATCCATGTGCTTGCTCGGGAGCTATCACTTGGTCTATGCTTATTTATTAAGAAACTCTAATGTCGAACTCCTCTTCCCTTATGGATTATGGCTTAAGCGCCTAAAACATGGGAATGAGTTCCTTGTCGCAAGCCCTAGCTAGCATAGGTGAGCGGTTGACACTCTTTTGTGCAAAACTATTAACTTTGCTTCATTGTATTGCCTTGAAAATGAGTGGATCATTTAATGAGACTTATGACTCTCCTTGGTACTCTTGATCATATATATACATTGATATTCATATGGATGATTGTTGATTTCATTTTCTCTTGTGTTATGAATGTTATGCACTCTAGGTGTTTGTTAAAATGCCTAAGTGACAACTTAGACTAAAACTTGAACCTATGACTTGAGAGAGCTAGGGAATAGTTCTAGGATGGAGAAAATGTTCATATCTTAAGCACGAAAGTTAACCTTATGATATGATGCTTGACTAAGGATTGAATGTTTATATCATTGGAGTTGGTCAATTAGCAAATCATCAATTAATCCCATTAAATGGTGTCAAATTTATGTTCACTATGCTCTTTATATATGCCATGCTACAAGTGTTTGATGAAATGCCTAAGTAACCTGATGAACCTTAAAACTAGACTTAAGAATCGAAAGACCTTAGGGATAGTTTGGATGTAGTGAATATGATCATTTCTACAGGATTGAAGTTAACTAAGTTCAATACTATTTGACTACCATGAAATGTTTGAATATCATGTATGTGATCATTGGGAATTTGCCGAGGGGAGTAACTCCTCGAAACACCTCTTACTTATCTTTTATCCCTAATTAATCGCCACATAGGTTTAGATATATACACTCCCTTATACATTTTGGGTTTAGAATAGCCGAACGGAAACAATGTCTTGAATAGTGCATGTACTTGGCTTGCTCCTCTTGGTTCGACCCGGTACTTTACCGGTTAATATAAATGTTTTGACTACATTCGATCCTCTCGTCATTGATACTATTTAGAGGTGAAAAAGAATAGTTTCGTCATTGGACACGTGGCGCGCCCACAAAGCACGGGGGGGTTAGATGTGTGGCTCAGATCGTGCCTCATTTGAACGCTCCTCTCTCTCTCTCTATTTATATATATATGGGAGCACTCGGTTGAGGCAGGATTGGTAAAATAAGGCACGTGAGGCACGTTGTGAGCCACTCATTTAGATGATGTGGTAGGGAATAGTTGTTTGTTGTTTGCTTTTTGATGGATTTTTTATAGTAGGACACGTGACGCGCCCACAAAGCACACGAGGGTTAGATGTGTGGCTCAGCTCGTGTCACACTACCTCATTTTTATTTTGGTGCCTCATTTGAATGCTCCTATATATATAGGGGCGTTCAATTGAGGACACCCAAAATTGTAAGGACATAGGGACAAATCTCATTCATTAGATCACACACATCTAACCCCATGTGCTTTGTGGGTGCGCCACGTGTCCCACTACTAAAATCCTGGACTATTCATAAAGCAAACAGTAAAACCCACTACCCTATTCTGCACATGTGGCGCATTGTGGTTGGTTGTCCTCACGTCCTCACCAAATTTGATGTCCTCAATTGAACACCCCCTATATATATATATATACATATATATGGTCGCGCTCAAATGTTACCCCTTCTAAGAGTGTTATCGTGTTACTCGAATCTAATTGGTTGAATGGGTGGGAATAGTACAGGAATAGTGTTTGGTTTTTACTGTTTGCTCTTTGCTTTTGTTGGATTTTTGGTAGTGGGACGGCGCGCCCACAAAGCACGGGGGGGGGGGGGGGGGGTTGGATGTGTCGCTGAGATTGGAGTGAAAGGTAACATGTTAAGAGGGGGGTAACATTTGAGCGCAACTCTATATATATATAGGAGCACTCAATTGAGGACACCCCAAAATGGTGAGGACATGAGGACAAATCTGAGCCACACATCTAAACCTCCCGTGCTTTGTGGGTGCGCCACGTGTCCCACTACCAAAAATCCATCAAACGCAAAAAGCAAACCGTAAAATCCACTATTCTGCACATGTGACACGTGGCAGCTTGTGGATCATTGGATGAACCTCATCCAACTACCCAGATTTGTCCCCACGTCCTTGCACTATTCACGTGTCCTCAATCGAGCGCACCCATATATATAATAGGGCTGCGCTCAAATGAGAACACTTTTTAGGCTAAGAACATAAGAACCAATCTTAGCCACTCATTTTGATAATGTGGCAGTTAATAGTGCAGAAATAGTGTTTTGCTTTTTACTGTTTGGGTAGTGGATTTTACTGTTAATGGATTTTGGTAGTGGGACACGTTGCGCACCCACAAAGCACGGGGGGTTTGGTAGTGGGACACGTGGACCAATCACAATGTGTTCTTATGTTTGCCTAAGACGGTGTTCTCATTTGAGCGCTCCTATATATATATAGGAGCATTCAAATGAGGCAGGCCTCCTAAGAATGAGGCACGTGAGGCACAATCTCAGACACTCATTCAGACACATCATCTTTATCCATCCAATGAAAGCCTGACACCTGCCCCACTATCAACACACTTATATTTCTTATTTTTATAATCAAATGAATTTAACAATTCATTTTTGAAGGGCATTTTGGTCTTTCAATTTCAATACACATCTCCTTTGTACTATCCACCATCTCATCAGTTCTCTCTCATCTGATATCTCACGGAGTTTGTTTGTCCGCCGACCATCCAAACCCTACCCATCTCCGGCCACAACGTCGCCAAACTCGTCATCAACTGCATCGGTTCTTATTGAGTCCATTGTTTTTTGATTTTCGTAATCAGATTTGGATTCATCTCATCCTCTGTTTCTCGGTCATACCCATTGGTTCGGTGAAATCTGTTTCATCGATCTGATTTTGGTAATAAGCAAAACTGTCGCAGATCTCTCCGTGCTGAGTGGAGCCGCACTAGGGTTTAGTTTGCTTAGATTAATTATTGAAATGGTTTATACTGTTATGGATTTGAGTTTTGAACTTTGTAAGCAACCTAATTGGAGTTAGCGTGTCATTGGACAAATGAAATTGGACAACATAATTTGTAATAAGCGATGAAATTAAGAACAAATGAAATTGGACAACACGAATGTCATTAATAATGGAAATTATCTATATAAATCACGTAAAGAGTTGGGTTATAGGCAACGATCCGTAGGATCCGGGGATAGCGACTACTCACTACTCATGGGAAATATTATCAAGAATACTTGATTGAAAAATCAAGGACGAGAAAACTGTGTAGACAAAGTGACTCCTTGAATCTTCAATCTTCCTTGACGTTCTTATCATTCTTCATCTCCAAGCTACGTCAAAGAATTGTAAAAATCAAGCGTATCTACAATGTGAGTCGAAATGCTTAATTAATTGCCAAAAATTGCGTCTAGGCCGTGACGAAACCTGATGGATCCATCACGGGCATCATGACTCAATTTGGTCTTGAATGAGGTGAATATTGTGTCGAGAATTTGACCGATCAGTACCCAACACATAGATGCAACAAGGTAGGTCCTTGAATATGGGACAGTAAGGGAAAATGTGGATGACATCTCCTAGTTGTAATAAAATAGTACAAATATGTGAGAAATCACCAGATATTGTGTAGGATGTGAAATTTGTTTTTGATAAACTACATATAGCAGATAATAAGGAGGCACAGAGGACTTAAAATGCTGGGACCAGCTCCGAAAATATAAGCGAACGTGATTAGATATAAAGGCTGCTGCTCCACTTGGCCTCACGCCTAGATAGATCATCTACTTTCACTCATCAAAACATAAAAGATATACGACATAAAACAAAAAATAGAACATGGAAGGAATCAAAAGGCTATACGTGTCCACATGCCATCCAATTGGGCACACCTCATTCCATCAACTTGCGTACACGGACTGCCAGCACATCCCATGCCTTAGACGGTTGTTGCACCGTCACGGTATCCAGACGGCAGCTCACCTTCACGCCACCCACATTCACATGTGCCCCCACTTCTTGCCAGCATGCTTGCAGCCAAGAATTGTAACCGAGAAGCATGAACAAATGACCAAAACCCAGTCCAAAAAATTCGGCTAAAAAACTTCTATATGCAACCAACCATTTGCTCATCAGATTTTGTCATCATCAAACCGCAAACAAAATCGATCAATAACAGATAACAGAAGAAAACAAAACAACAATCTGACCTAGGTCGACTGAAAAAAAACCCTCTTAGACAGGAACCCGCTTAGAGGGAAGGAATAGCCAGACTGACAATTGTATTTTACGTATAGTCAAAAGAATTTCTAATTGACCGGTAAGATCGGTGTAGCACCCAAGGGAACAATTGGATTATACGCTAGGGGGATCAAATTTTTAACTTGGCTATTCCTTCAATTCAATTATGAGAATGGTTTCAAGTTTAAAACAAACGATGAAATGGTTTCAAAGGGATTTTAATTCTATTCAAAGAGAGTTCCGAGGGGTTACTCCCCTCCTTGGCAATTTCTCAATGATCATGCACACAAGAGTTAAATCATTTTAGGGGTTGATAGGTTTAAAACCTAGCTTAGGCTAAAAATAGACAAACTATCATGCAAGTCTAATCCTAGTCAAGCCATCACTACAAAAAAATCCCTGATCGGTGATAACTCCAAGTCATCGCCGAAACTCAAAAAGTCATCGCATATCAATTTATGTGATGACTTTTACAGTGGTCGCATGCCGTTGTAGTAGGTTCCCTCGCAGAAAGTTTTCGCGATGACTTTATATGATCATCACAATTAGTATATATTGCTGCGATGACATGCCGTTATCACATAATAACTATGTGACCACTTAAGCCCTCACATAAAGAAATTTTTGCGACCATTTAAGATATTGCAAAAACTATTTAGAGATTACTTATGTCATTGCAAAATAATAATTCTGCAACCATCAAGAACGTCGCAATAAACCTTTTAACGACCACATGCGTTATCAAAAATATTATTTTTGCAACTATTAAAGATGTCACGTTAAAATTTGAAGATCACAATATTAATAATTTTAAATTTAGTAACATCCTAAAAATTAAGACTTTATGTATTAGTGATGGACCATAATTGTACGAATCAAAAACACAGTTAAACCCACCAAATTAGACTGTTTGTCTAGTTAACTTTTGTCTGTTAGTCCCGATATATTTCCACAGGGCATTTTAGAGACTGAAGTGAAAACACGCTAAGGAGAGGATTTTATGCTGAAAAGATAACAAGAGTCAATCCAAGGTCAAGATCATATGCCGACTGAAGAAATATCAAGGATCCTGACGTGAAATTGACCATAACAAATTAATCAGAAGAATCAGGAGAAGAATCAAGACAGCCCGGGGAAGGAACACACTGACAGTATTGTGAAAAGACTGCACAAAACTGTACAAAACTCACATATGGCAAGATGACTTGGTGACTTGATGAAGAGATGACCAAAGTAGGCAAAACCACCCCATTCTCCACCCACAACCGGCGGCGCCACCCTCCTCCTCCTTGGGCAACCGGTTGACTTGCCTTGGAGGTGGCTTCCTCCACCACTCCTCCTCCATGGTGACCGGCTACCGGCGGCTGAGCTCCACCACTCCTCCTCCGCCACTTGGTGGCTCCTCCTTGGCTCCTCCTTGGCTCCTCCTCCTCCCTTGGATCAAACAAATCTCCACCACCCATCTCCACCCATTTTTCCTATAAAAGGAGGTGCTCCTCCTCCTCATTTCAACATCCAAAAATTGTAAATCACTTCTCTCTCTACATTTTGTTACTTGTAAGTTTGGTTCGGTTTTGAAATAATACTCCTGTTTGTTCTTGAGTATTATACTGGAAATTATAATACTCTTGTCGGTTCTCGAGTATTATAATACTGTAGAGAATACTCCTGTTGGTTCTTGAGTATTCAGTAGGAATTAGGAATACTCCTGTTGGTTCTTGAGTATTCCACCCCTTTCCCTCTTACTGTTTTCAAAAACCCCCGAGTATTTAGCTATGGTATCCATCTCTATGGATATTCGTAGCTAAACTCTTTATTCGGTGGAAGGTATTTTCTTGTATTATATAATGTTGTAATATCTTTTAGTTTCATTTCTTAGTATTCAAAACTTGTTCTATGTGCCATTTATAGTCAGAATTTCCAAGGTTGAGTGGATGCTACGAAAGGGCAAAACTCTTCCGTGGGGTTCGTGAACATACTCGGGTAAGTGGATGCTACGAAAGGGCAAAGCTTATCTGAGAAGTTCGACTCATCTAAAACACCACATGGTCAATCGTAACTGTGAGATCAGGTGGATGCACAAAAGGCTAAGATACTTCGAAAGGAGGAATTAGTCTGAAATAGAACAAGGGTTGCTTTAAACGATGTTGCAAGTCTTGCGCTACGAAAGGGCCTCGATTCATCTTTGAATACTTAGAAAAGTTACTAACAGTTTATTATATACATGTTATAATACAAGAGTACCTGAAACCGAATGCTTCTCTTTACTGTTAAACAGCAATCACCAACTGCTGATCTACCGGAGGAATTACAATCACGCATCACCCACTGTAAGTCTTCTTTGTATTTACAGCATTTAATTTCTGTATTTACTTTTCCGCAATCAAAACCAAAAAACCCCAAAAAATCACGTAGTTAATCAGAGCGCTAAAACCTCAATCAACCATAAAACACGCTCCCCCCAGTACAATCACCCTAAAAGAATAGCCTATTCCCCTAATTCCCTTGGGTTCGACCCCTACTTACCACTTACTACCCAGTAGTGTAGTCACAAGTAGCGGATATTATAAATTTATTTGTACAGAGGACACTGCACCTTAACGACAGTGCGGTGGCCCTCCGTCAAATTGGCGCCGTTGCCGGGGAATTAGCCATCGAATAAACTGTTCTTTTCTCTCCCTCCCTCTCTTTTAAATTCTCGCGCTCGAAACAACTATGTCTCGCGAAGGAAGTCATCATGACTACCAGGATGACGATGAAATAAACCTGTACGAGCGAAATGATGAAGTGCCACTTCCATTTATGGATGATCCGGAGCAACTCATCAGAAGCAGACGAGCTCGTGATAGGGAGGCCATCAGAAGAAACCAAGAACCACCCGAGGACCGAAATGCAGCTGGTCCAGTACGACAACCCCCTAGATATCCCCCACCCCCTCGCCCTCAACAAGTTCCTAGACGAGAACCCGCCTTCGATAACTACTACGGGGATGACAACTACCGTGAACCCACCCTGGGAGAACTTTCGGCACCAGATTTCAGAGTTCAGCCATGGTGTATCTACGAAGGAACTGAGCTAGAAAACATCGCCATCAACACTTCAGTGGCCCACAGCTTGCCAAAATTCTCAGGAACTCGTGGAGAATCAGCAATGACTCATCTCCAGCGTCTACATGGGATTTGCCAAAACCTCAAACCAAATGGCGTAAACGTAGACGACTTCAAGTTAAAAGCGTTCTACTTTTCCCTCATTGATGCGGCAAACGATTGGTTCCTTTCATTGCCTTCTGGAAGCATCAGAACATGGGCTCAGATGCAGAAAAAGTTCCTAGACAAATACTACCCAGCAGGAAGAGCAATGCAAGTAAGAAGGCAACTGCAAGACATCAAACAAGGGCCCAACGAAACCATGTATGATTACCTGGAAAAGTTCAATCACCTGGAAAGAAGCTGCTGTACCCTTGGACTGCCCGAGAAACTCATAATCGAGTACCTCATTGATGGATTAAGAGCCTTAGACAAAATGCTCCTGGATGCCTCAGCTGGCGGGTCCATAATGAATCTATCATTGAGTGGTGTTAGGCAACTCATCAACGACGTTGCTGAAAATGCCCGATTTAGAGAAGAGACAACTCGGCAGGAAGAATTATCCCGAATGAAAAATGTGGCAAAAGCTGAAACATCGACGGGACCTATATCTGAGGAGATGAAGCAGTTAAAAGAAATGATGATTCAGCTCCTACGAAGACAACCAGTTCCGGTAAAACCTTGCGAGTTCTGTGGATCTATAGACCACAAAACTGACACATGTCCGACATTAATAGAAGAGGAACCGGCGGAAGTAAATGCAATAGGAGAATATCAAGGATACAACAACAGCAACGACAGAGCAGGACAGAACAGGCAGTACGGTCAAACATCCAAACCAGACTGGCGTAACAACAATAGCTATCTTCAGAAGGAAGCACAACCAACTCAGTCATACCACCAACCCCCCCACCGACAGTATAACCAGAACGCTCCAGGACAATATCAGCAAAGAGAACCGAATCAGAGTCAGCACCAAACCGGCCTGAATAATCAGCAAGAACCAACCAAGTCGCTCGATGACACGATGAAGGAGCTCGCAGGAAACGTAAATCAATTGGGTACTTCGCTACTCCAATACCAGGTGAAAACTGACGGGGCAATTTCTGAATTGACCAAACAAATGTCCCAGCTCGCCACTGCAATGTCAACACTGACCAGTGAACCTGGAAGACTTCCTTCACAAACCATCCAAAACCCAAAGGCGAATCTTAGCATGATAAAAAGGTCAAACGTAAAGATGACCCTGGGAGAAGTAGCACGAGCCCCAGCCTACAAACTCACTAACAAGCACTTCAACCGTAGACGTCGTCCTGGCTGGAATCAAGAGGAAGACCGACCCAATGATGACAAAACATGGGTCACGCATGCTGACAATGGATGGTACGCATTCACCGTTTGCATATCACCACCGTCAGTCATACACTCTGACATACCAGCATCTGGATGGGATTACAATAGCAATGTAAGGGATGGACGGAATGGCCCAGCATTGGGAAAAGCCCTCACTTCTGATCATGAGTCACAACCAGAAAGAGATAAAGACCCAGGGGCCTTCACAGTCACCTGCGGTATTGGTGAGACCCAAATCCATAAGTGCTTAGTCGACCTTGGGGCTGCTGTCAATGCCATGCCTTCCTCCTTATATTACTTACTAGGACTTGGTCCATTGAAACCACCCCGATCAAACATCGAACTAGGAGATAAATCATGCATCCGCCCGGTTGGAGAACTGGAAGATGTAATACTCCATGTGGGAGAACTCGTCGTTGCTGCAGACTTCTATGCAATACCAACAGAAGAGACCTGCGAAGACGACCCACCAACAATAATATTGGGACGACCATTCCTCTACGCCACTAAAGCAAGAATTGATGTAGGAAAAGGCTCATTATCACTTAAGTTCGGCGGCAAAATTGCACACTTCTACATTCATCAGAGCCGCCCGGACACAAAAAAACCGCCAGAAATAACACCTATCTCGGATCACGGTGCACAGTTTTCTGACCTGTCATTAGAGACCAAAAAAGTAACAAGACCAGCAGCTGTGGTCAAAGGTCTCCCGCCTTCTCAGAAGCAATGGAAAGAGAAAACACCAAAACCATGGAGCTCTTACTCCCGCAAGAAGTCAGGAAGAAACAACACAGGAACGGTGGCAAAGTTCGACCTCAGCCACCCATGGGACCCAAACCAGTAATCCACAACGAGGTATCGTCGAGCCAACGACGTAAAACAAGTGCACTGGTCGGGAGGTAACCCGACACTATCTTACTTTTCCGCACTTTAATTTCTGTCATTTAAATTCAGTATTTAGTTTTAAGCTTGCATGACTTTTGAACTAAGGCACGCCTTCGTTCAAAAGTGGGGGGTGAAAACCGCCTGTGTACATAAATAACATGCTTGCTGTTTTTCTTTTTTAGTAATAGTATCTTTTTGAACATATGAACTTAAGAATGTGAAAAAGATAAATCAGAATTCATGCATTTACCTTGTGAAAATTCAAACTGTTTAAAAACTTAGAATGTAACTGTCCATTTGTCCTTTGTGCTAAGATAACTAGGGATGTGGAGTTGACATAAACTGCCCTAGAAGGACTTGGGAAGCAATCAAGGGATCAGATCAAACTATATGGTTTTCGAAGTCAGTGGAGGCTGCACTTCGGGATTCAGTGAATAATTGAGTCAAAACTCCACCAAGAAGCATCTATGCAAAGGCGAGGACGGGAATCAGACCGTCCTCTCTCTAGTCAAAATAGCCAAGAAAATAGATAAGCGACCCTCATCTTGACCCGCGCAAAATGACGAAGACGAGAGGAGAGGGGAGGTATATCCATAGGCTTGCGGGCGATGATTGGACCTCCCAAGAAGGCTGACAAAATGGACTAGCAAGTCACAAAGAAGCGAAAAACTCAAAGAAGAAAATCAAAAGAGGCCAAAGGCCCAAAATTGTGAAGGTTTTAACCGAGCAAAAGTGAAGCACTCAACAAAGTCAAATCAAAGGCCACAGGCCGATTCACTACAACAAAAAAGCAGTCCCTCGCCAAAGAAAAAAATCAAGAAGGTTCAACTCACTGAAACCCGAACCGAATCACGTGCATGAGAAAGCTACCAGAAGACCATATAGTACGAAACGATCCCGAGGCTGCAACCCAGGAACCTGAAAAAGGCTATCTCCCGAAACATCAAATATAATTTGCATCTCAGCACGGAGGTACAAGTATTAAGTTTCTTCTATTTATTTACGCAGTTTAATTTGGTAATAAGTAAGCAATGCATGAATTAGGATAGATCGAGTACCACAGTCTAATTTTCATATGCCAAATCCGAACCTAGAACTTACGCCCTTTAATAGCATTGTTCGGGACGAACAACTAAAAGTGGGGGGTATTCTGATGGACCATAATTGTACGAATCAAAAACACAGTTAAACCCACCAAATTAGACTGTTTGTCTAGTTAACTTTTGTCTGTTAGTCCCGATATATTTCCACAGGGCATTTTAGAGACTGAAGTGAAAACACGCTAAGGAGAGGATTTTATGCTGAAAAGATAACAAGAGTCAATCCAAGGTCAAGATCATATGCCGACTGAAGAAATATCAAGGATCCTGACGTGAAATTGACCATAACAAATTAATCAGAAGAATCAGGAGAAGAATCAAGATAGCCCGGGGAAGGAACACACTGACAGTTTTGTGAAAAGACTGCACAAAACTGTACAAAACTCACATATGGCAAGATGACTTGGTGACTTGATGAAGAGGTGACCAAAGGAGGCAAAACCACCCCATTCTCCACCCACAACCGGCGGCGCCACCCTCCTCCTCCTTGGGCAACCGGTTGACTTGCCTTGGAGGTGGCTTCCTCCACCACTCCTCCTCCATGGTGACCGGCTACCGGCGGCTGAGCTCCACCACTCCTCCTCCGCCACTTGGTGGCTCCTCCTTGGCTCCTCCTTGGCTCCTCCTCCTCCCTTGGATCAAACCAATCTCCACCACCCATCTCCACCCATTTTTCCTATAAAAGGAGGTGCTCCTCCTCCTCATTTCAACATCCAAAAATTGTAAATCACTTCTCTCTCTACATTTTGTTACTTGTAAGTTTGGTTTGGTTTTGAAATAATACTCCCATTTGTTCTTGAGTATTATACTGGAAATTATAATACTCTTGTCGGTTCTCGAGTATTATAATACTGTAGAGAATACTCCTGTTGGTTCTTGAGTATTCAGTAGGAATTAGGAATACTCCTGTTGGTTCTTGAGTATTCCACCCCTTTCCCTCTTACTGTTTTCAAAAACCCCCGAGTATTTAGCTATGGTATCCATCTCTATGGATATTCGTAGCTAAACTCTTTATTCGGTGGAAGGTATTTTCTTGTATTATATAATGTTGTAATATCTTTTAGTTTCATTTCTTAGTATTCAAAACTTGTTCTATGTGCCATTTATAGTCAGAATTTCCAAGGTTGAGTGGATGCTACGAAAGGGCAAAACTCTTCCGTGGGGTTCGTGAACATACTCGGGTAAGTGGATGCTACGAAGGGGCAAAGCTTATCTGAGAAGTTCGACTCATCTGAAACACCACTTGGTCAATCGTAACTGTGAGATCAGGTGGATGCACAAAAGGCTAAGATACTTCGAAAGGAGGAATTAGTCTGAAATAGAACAAGGGTTGCTTTAAACGATGTTGCAAGTCTTGCGCTACGAAAGGGCCTCGATTCATCTTTGAATACTTAGAAAAGTTACTAACAGTTTATTATATACATGTTATAATACAAGAGTACCTGAAACCGAATGCTTCTCTTTACTGTTAAACCGCAATCACCAACTGCTGATCTACCGGAGGAATTACAATCACGCATCACCCACTGTAAGTCTTCTTTGTATTTACAGCATTTAATTTCTGTATTTACTTTTCCGCAATCAAAACCAAAAAACCCCAAAAAATCACGTAGTTAATCAGAGCGCTAAAACCTCAATCAACCATAAAACACGCTCCCCCCAGTACAATCACCCTAAAAGAATAGCCTATTCCCCTAATTCCCTTGGGTTCGACCCCTACTTACCACTTACTACCCAGTAGTGTAGTCACAAGTAGCGGATATTATAAATTTATTTGTACAGAGGACACTGCACCTTAACGACAGTGCGGTGGCCCTCCGTCAATTAGTTCATACAAATATAGCATAAAATGCGTGAAAACACAAACATAAGACAGAAACTTAAAATGCAACAAAACAAAATCCTATATTGTTTCGTCATATTAGCCTTATGCTCAATCCTCTTCCAGTTTGTCCAAGCTTTTAGGATCACTAACATTTGTATCCTCTCATATTTTTCAGTGATTCCTCCTTGGGCATCCCTCATTTGTGAACCACTTTTTGATCCGCTTCAAGGCTAGTTTCAACAGCAAAGCACACTTTCCCTGTCTTATTCCATAGAAAGTTTGTGCTCCTGCCAAATACAAATAGTTCTAAGATACACCAGGATTCACTACTAGTTTAAAATGTGCCAAATAAATTAACCATACAGTGGTTCACCTTAAAAAAATCTCTAATCATTTCGATGTCTTGGCCCTTCGAAACTAAAAGGCTTCTGAACAATAACAAATGCATAACCATTCGCAGATCGTACTTTCTTAACTACATCTACTGCTGCAATGTGATCCAGTCGACATCCCGAACAAGCAACCTGAAAAATATAACAATACAGTGAGATTTATGGTTTAGTGTTTTTAAAGAATAGACTATTATCAATTGCACGATTTCAATTACGTACTCCTATAATGAAGTGATTATCATTATTCATACCCCTTGTCATCAAGGCTGATTTTAGAGCTGCTGGAGACATAAGCCAAAGCACCAGCAACATTAGAGCTAACATGGATGTGTCAGACATGATGTTGTATTAAACATATCTCTTGTTTTCACTTTTCAAAAGGACAAAACTCAGTGAAGAAATGCAACCAACATACCAACACCATGACCCACGACATCTAACTATATCACAAAAAATCCATTTACGTGTGATATTGTAAATCCTAAGAAAAAAATGACAAAAATATACTATGCAAGTTTGTAGATTTGACTGCTTTGAAAGCTCTACCAACTCCACCAACTGAAATGTCGACTCCAGGGAGAAATCCCTATACGCATCTCTCGCTTCCAATCACAAACTCGACATGGCACAAGTCACGAACTGAAAAAATTCGCAACGCAAAATAGATCCACACATACAAGCATCTCGGCCTTGAGTGACAACCTTTTTTTTTGATATCTCCGACTTGAGTGACAACCTAATTGACCTAATTTGTTCCAAACAAATTTCAGACTCACCTCCGATGTGGGAGAAGCGGTACTCAGCCATGGGCGAAAGCAGACGTAGCTCACATCGAACCCTAGTTTCGCTAGAATCCGAATTAAAGCCAACTAATGGCCGTCTCGTACCTGCAACCCTTCAAACAAAAGAAAAACTCCTTCCGAAGTTGTAGTCGCCGGCACTGAAATCATCGCACCGTCGGTGTAGAAAACTCTCTTTCGTCTTCTATTCGAGCCCTAATTGATTATAAGAATATTTTTTTTCTTTAAAATATAATTGTCTAATTTTAATCGTCTGCCATCAAAAAAATTTTAAATCGTCAATTAAAATTTTTTGCTAGGACTTTTGTTAATTTGATATAGCGACAATCATTTTTGGTCATCACTATAAATGATCATTGGCGACAACACAAATTTAGTCGACACAAATTTGAATATTATGTGATGACTTTTTTAATCATCAATGTTTTATGTCACAAAATGTAATATTCAACGACAATTATTTTTGGTCATCACATTAGCAGGTAATCAGTGACAACTTTAAATTAGTCATCACATTTTCTAATATTTTGTGATGACGTTTTTGAGTCATCACAATTTTTGGTCACAGATTAACAAATTTTTTGTAGTGCATCTAAATTAGAATCTCACCTATTAAAGATATTGATTCACTCTATAACATTATTATCCTTGGAACATCTCCCAAGGTAATAAATGTTATAGGCATTAAGTTTTAGTTAACCTCACATCATGCATTTACTCTCATAAACACTTAGTGAGTTCATTTCTACCATATCCAAACCATCACTAAGCTCTCTCGATACTTAGATCATAGTTCTCATACAAACATGTCACTAAGGCATTTTATCAAACACTTAGTAACATGTCTTAAATGAAGAGCATAGTGAAATGAAAACAACTCCATAGATTGCATAATGAATATGTATGCATGATCATTGAGTACCAAAGAGGGTAACAACACCCTCAAAATACAAGGAGACTACTCACACATCATGTAAGATAACATGGTGTGAGTAGGGTTTTTATACAATCAAATGAGAAGAGGAGAGGAATAGAAATATGATTGTTAATCCTAGATGTCTCCCTTTGATCTTCAATCCTCCTTGGTTGGATGGTGATGGATGCCCTTGATTTGATCTCTTTTTCTGAAAAAATCTCCCAAAGTTGCCAAGTGCCTAGGTCAAAGTTGTCACTTTCTATTTATAGCCTCGGGTAAAAAAAAACTACTGTGTCAGGCCCAACCGGTCGGCTGGCCATGGCTTTCGGATTCCAGCCGGTCGGCTGGGGCAGGGTGGATGCAGCCTGCTCTGAGATGTTGGTCCAGCCAGTCGGCTGGAGAAGTTGAGCCACCCGGCTGGAAATGCCCTTGATGCAGGCGTTCTGGAAACTTTGGCCAACCGGTCGGCTGGTCAGTTTTACCCGACCGACTCGAATTGTGCTTGATGCAGACAGTCTGAGAACTATGGCCAGCCGGTCGGCTGACGAGTCCACCCGACCGGCTCAAACTGTGCCGATGCCACTGAGTCTGTTTCCTCCATACAGTCGCCCGGCTGGTGAAGGGGTGATTCCCAGCCGTTCGGCTGAGCTCCCATTCAGACCACTTTTGCTTCAATTCTCCGATTTTTCCCGAGTTTTTGTATTTTTGCTTTGACACTGAGACCATCTTGTTTTGTACCTGAAACTTACAAAAAGGGATCAAATGACATCGAATTATCGCCGGAAACGAACTAAAGCTATAGTGAAAATGGGTACTAATAAGTCGAAAACTCAACTTATCAACACTCCAAGCTTAGGCTTTGTTCGTCCTGAACAAAGTATGCAAATATGTCAAGGTCGTGCAAATGACGAAATGCTAGTGGTGCTATGTTTTTCGTCTATTTGCCTCACTAGATTTCACAAGGTCTCGATCATTATTCCTAAACATGTTATTAAAAGGTAAGTGCAAGTATATATAGAACCTAACTAGCTTCTTTTCGTAGGCGTTACGAATGCATTTAGCGTATGCATTAAGCCTTTAAACCCCTAGGCTACCCTTGTGGACGAGTTATAGTCTCGTGAGAGTTTTCAGAAAAGGGAATACTCACAAATACCAAATGCACCTATCCCACGAGAATGAATTCAAGAGTGTTCAACCAATGCGAGGATTTCTCAAAACCAATCCCTCACCCCAAGCTAGAACTATCATCACAATAACATCAAAAGAGCTTTTGAACCATTTAAACACCTTTGAGGTTGTGCATTCAAGGTCATCAATACTAGAGCTATCAATCGTCTGATCCAAAGGTCCATTCATTTTCAAGGCAATACAATAGAAGTAAAGTTTTTAGTTTGCACAAAAAATTGTCAATCACTCACATATGCTAGCTAGGGCTAGTCCATGGATTTGTGACATGGAACTCATTCTCAAGTTTTAGGCGCTTAAGCCGTAATCCATAAGGGAAGAGGAGTTCGACACTAGAGTTCTTAATAAACATGCATAGACCAAATGATAACTCCCGTGCAATCACATGGGTCGTCCAAAAGTCATTCCAACTAGCACACAATGCAAATGATGAATCCCGCACAAATGAAGAATGGAGGAAAACATAGAGTCAAGTTTTAAGTGCTTCTTATTTTCTTTTTGAAACGGCCTTTGGCCTACAAATGCTTTCAAGGGGGAACTTTTCTTCATAACCCCCGACATTTGTATATTTTGGAGCAAAACTTCTCGGTAACATTGAGAAAGTTTTTAGTCGGGGCTTTGCCCTCTTGACCGCAAACATTTTTTTTAAAATGGGGCCTATTTTTTGCCCTCTTTTGACTCCACACTTAAAACTTGACAATGTGTTCAAAAAGTGTATGGAATGTGCGGGAATCAAACATAAACAAGGCACCGTGTTAGAGAACTCAAGTCACCAAGGAGCATTCAAAGGGTCTAAGTTTTTCACGAAGATTTTTAAAAAAGTGCTTGCTATAACATGATCCAAGGTATTTCAATGAAAATACTTAGAGAATTAGATAGACGAGAGATAGCAATGATATTGGTTCTCAAGAATAAACATTCAACGAACTAGGTTGGTTCTAAGTTCAAGATCCAATAAATGTGAGAAAATAAGCTAGATGTGATTTATAGGGATTTAGGGTTGATAGTCACAAGCCTTCGTGGTTAAAAACACTCTCATGTTATGGATAAGGTGCAAAAGATGCAAGTGTCCATATAAAAATGATATGCATGGCATGAAATCATGTGAACTATGCGCATTGAACCACTCCACATTTAATTCAAGCTTAGTCCCTAAGCGCAAAGAATGATAAAATGAAGGTAAAGGCGCATAGGAACTCCCCTCGTTTGTGGAGCCGATGACATAACTTTTGGGAGTAAGAAATAGCCATTTGGTTGCAAATGTAGACAAAGAAGGTGAATTTGGACATGATAAGAATATGCAAATGTATATCTTGTAGAGTGAGCAACATAAATGGTAAACACCGTCAATATGATAGAAAATGTAGCATACAACCAAAGACAAGTAAAGAGAATATCACCAAAGTGGCATACATCATCCAAAATTGCGCCAAAAGGCGACTTAACATCCAAAAACATCATCCAATGCAACAAGTCAAAGAAGAGATACATATGTGAAAAACAAAATGAAGCATGGACTCATGATGTAGCCTCATCGCCTCCCGCAGCGGCCTCCCTAGTAGAATCTCCATCACCCTCCAGTGTGGCGCCAGTGTAACGTGGGCTCTCCTCTCTAAGGGAACTCTCCGGCTCCATCATGTCACCAGTGAGTCGTGAGCCCACCTCCCCGGGTCTAGAAGCTGGCGTGGTAGGCAATGGGGAGGTGGCACGAGGGGCAGAAAACTCCGGAGCAACTGGAGGAGCTACTGGACCACCGGGACCTCTGACCATGGATGACAGTGTAGCACGGAGCCACTCCGACTCCTGGCGGGCTCTCGTGGCCTCATCTCTAGCAAACTCCTCAAGTCGGGTCAAGCCACTCCTCAAGCCAGCCACACCGCTCTTCAAGTCAGCAATGTCGGAGGAGACTCTCTCCCTCGACTCAGTCAAATCATTAGTGGTGGGAGGAGGACTCTCAACAGCAGGATCCTCGGGTGGCAGTTCCTCATCTATGGGTGCCTCATGCTCAACGGCCGGAGGAGGGGAATGGATGGGGGAGAAAGGAGGGGATGGGGTGAGGTTGGCTAGGTAGTAAAGGGGGTTCTGATCCTTGAACGCTTGCCTCATATGTGCTACGTTGTTCCGGAGCTCCCTCTTGTGAGGCTTTGTGTCGACTTCCCAAGTCTTTCCGTCCGCCTTTAGAAGGTGCATATACTTCATGGTGCGCATGTCAAGGATCCTCTTGGATGGCTCGGGGCATCCCTCATGGCCAAAAGTGAAGTTACACTTCATGGCTATCAATGTAATTAAGGATACTTCTCCCAAGGCTAGACTCCGCGAGGTCTCCTTAACAACGCTCTCAAACCGCGTGGCAAAGATGGCTGGCCAATCGATGACATCGCCATGATCAATGACCATCATATCTTCATATCCGGGATGGACAAAGATCTAGCCTTCTCCTTCCTTGTGTTCACCCCAATGGCTATGAGGTGATGAATAATTTTCCAAATCGGTGTGGTGATGGCGGAAGAGTTAAAGGATGCAGCAAACCATTCGTCCCGCCTAGAAATTCTCTTCCAAAATCTAGTCCGTTCATGCTCATTAAACTTCGGCCCATCTCCACCATTGGGAGGAAAACCTAACCAATCTTGAATTGTACTCTCCTCTATCTTGAAATCCCTTCCTCCCAATCTAAATTTCCAATAGTAGTGCCCCTCCACATCCTTTATCCAATCAAAAGAACAAACAAATTCCTCCACTACCCTTTGGTAACATCTCATATCATCATTAAACAGAAAATTCAATCCACTGTGACTAAGCCGAGAATGTACCTCTTTGGCGACCTCAAGATCGATGCCTCTAAGGAGCTCCATGTCCGGATAGAGAGTCACGATGGCCTTCTTCATCTTCTTCTTAATAATGTCATAACGCTTCCTATGCGATTCATCTTCGAACACGAGAGGCTCGGTAAAGGGGTAAGGGGTGGGAAGAGGCAAGGGGTCCTCCAATGGACCAACACCTGGCACAAATAGAGAGAGTGCATGGCTGGGAGAGGCAGGAGGTGTGGGTGATGGTACTCTCGCAATGGGAGGCGCAGCGGCCTTCTTCTTCTTCGATTTCTTTGGTGCGGAGGAGGCACCCTTCGAAGGTTTTCTTTTCTTTTTAGGTGGAGGGTTGGGAGGCGAAGGAGGGGAATCCATTGCCTCATCTGAGCTAGGATCCCTTAGTGAATCTCTAAATTGCTTCCTCTTGCGAGTAACGAGAGGCAAGTCATTCTCATCGCTACGGATGGCTTTTCGATCCGAATGTCCCTCGATGGCTCTTGGGCAGTTCCCTTGCCCTTAGACTTGTTTTGGGATGAAGTACCGGCTTGTGGCATGATTGGAATGGGAATGAATGCACTGAGATTTTTTTAGAAACAGAGGTGAGCCGGTCGGCTGGGCTGAGGAACAATTTTAACTCGGTCGGCTGGACTGCCGAATCTAGGTCCAATTTCTGGGTTTTCTGAGAGGCTTCGGGGATCAAAATCGAGGGATGGGTTTTGTAGACAGGACGATTCCGAGCGTTTTGGGTGGTCGGATGAGGGTGCTTGATGCCGGATGGAGTAGATCGGTGGTGGGAGGGTTTTTTGATCGGAATGGAGATGTGGGGCTGATGAGCGGCTGGGTGGTGCGGCTGAGTGAGGCGACAGCAGGGCGAGGTGAGGACGAAGGTCGGACGGTGGTTGGAGTAGGTTTGGGTGAAGGTTGGAGTTGGAAGGGATCGAGCCATTCGGGTGAGATGGTGCGGGCGAGTGAGATGAAATGAAAATGAAGAGTTGGGGTTTGGATAAGCAAAATTCGAGCCGGTCGGCTGGCTCTGCATGAAAGGAAGGTCTCTCTGAGAGTTTACACGAGCCGGTCGGGTGAGGTAGGCCAGCCGGTCGGCTGGGACCGAGCAAATAGAGAGGTCTTCTGAGTCTTCAGTCGAGCCGGTCGGCTGGGGTTTGGTCACTTATCAGCCGGTCGGCTGGGGCTAGTTTCAACGAGAAAGCTTTAGGCTTTTACTCCAAATATTCTCTGATTCTTGCTTGAACCCCAACTCCACACTTAGAAATTCTAACTCCGCAACATGAACGAGCATCACTCAAAATTCACCCAAAACTCAATGTAAACTCAAGGCATGCTCTCCCAAGAAATCACTAGCATATATACAATTTTCAACACAAGGCAAGTTAGGATCATACACTCCACACTTAAAACATCGCCATCATCTAGAATTTTCATGCAAGCATAATTCCACACCAAGCACGCCTAATCATGCATTTTAGACCATCCAAGCACCAAGTTTACTTTCAAAGTTCAATGAACACATGCCAAACATATATGAAATTAATTGTGCATAGATGGACAACTCACAAACCGGGGCACTTCCCGTAAGGGCCTAGTTTAACGTCTTGGCAAAGACCGAGCCGAATCTTTTCTTAAGAAACACACTTGAGGAGTCCTTTGCTAGGATCCCTCCTCAAGCGGATTGTAGCTTTTTCATGGGTCGGTTAAAGAATAAGTTGCATTATGCTCATCCCGAGCTTGTTCACAATAGTGCTTGATCCTTTGTCCACTTGTCTTAAAAATAGCTCCTTCATCATTGAGTAGCTCTACATGGCCATCCTTATAACGCTTGTGAACAATGAAAGGACCGCTCCATTGGCTCCTTAGTTTTCCCGGGAACAGCTTGAGGCTAGAATTGAAAAGTAGGACCTTTTCTCCTTTTTTGAATTCACAACGAAAGATTCTCTTGTCATGCCATTTCTTCGTCTTCTCCTTGTAGATTCTAGCACTCTCATAAGCTTTGTTCCTTATTTCTTCTAACTTGTGGAGTTGAAGGACCCTATTTTCTTCTGCCGTTTGTAAGTCCATATTCAAGAAGTTAATTGCCCACATTATGTTATATTCCAATTCAACCGGCAAATGGCATGGTTTCCCATATATGAGGCGATATGGAGACATCCCAATAGGGGTTTTGTAGGCGGTTCGATAAGCCCATAATGCATCATCTAGCTTTGATGACCAATCTTTCCTTGAGCTTCCCACCGTCTTTTCTAAGATAGCCTTAATTTCCCGATTTGATATCTCCACTTGCCCACTAGTTTGTGGGTGATACGGCGTTGCTACCTTGTAGATAACCCCATACTTGCGAAACAAGGCTTCAAAGTGTTTTTCCTTAAAGTGTGAGCCGCCATCATTAATGACGGTCCTTGGAACTCCAAACCTCGGGAAAATTATCTTCTTGAATAGGTTGGAGACAACCTCAGCATCGCAAGTGAGGGAGGCGACGGCCTCTACCCATTTGGAGACATAGTCAACCGAGACCAATATGTATTGATTTCCGTACGAAGACGGGAAAGGACCCATGTAGTCTATACCCCAAACATCAAATATTTCAATCGGAAGAATGCTTTGTTGGGCATTTCATGCTTCTTAGAAATGTTTCCCATCCTTTGGCATTGGTCGCAAGCTTTTACGAATTCATAAGCATCACTAAAGAGGGTAGGCCAATAGAATCCACTTTGTAGGACTTTTGACGCCGTTTTTGCTCCACTATCATGTCCTCCATATTGAGATGAATGACAATGGTATAGGATGTTCCTCATCTCTTCCTCGGCGACACAAGTCCTATATATCCCATCCACGCAAAGTCTATACAAGAAGGGCTCGTCCCAATAATACCTCTTCACCTCGGATAAGAATTTCCTCTTTTGATGGTGGTTCATGTCGTGAGGAATGATCCCACATACCACGAAATTTACCATATCCGCATACCATGGGAGGGCTTCCGCTTCGACTCCCATTAGTTGCTCTCCAATGAAGGCGTCATTGACAATTCGCTTGTCGTCAGAGCAAATTGTACAAATAAATTTATAAAGTCCGCTACTCGCGACTACTGGGTAGAAGTGGTAAGTAGGGGTCGAACCCAAGGGAATTAGGGGGATACGTTGTTCTTTTACTAACAGGGACGTGTTTTAGGATGATTGAGATTTTAGCGCGAGTAATTAAACTACTGTTTTTGGTTTTTTGGGTTTTTTGTGCGGAAAAGTAAATACAGAAATTAAATACTGAAAGTGAATACTGAAAGTAAAGAGATAAGGGTTAGAAGACTTACAGTGGGTGATGCGTGATTGCGATTCCTCCGGTTGTTGAGAGGTTGATGGTTGTGGTTGATCGGGACAGTTATACTAGGAAAGTAAATACAGGGGGTTTTTGTGATTGAAAGAAAGTATTCGGTTTCAGGTACTCTTGTATTATAACATGTATATAATAAACCGTTAGTAACTTTTCTAAGTATTCAAAGATGAATCGAGGCCCTTTCGTAGCGCAAGACTTGCAACATCGTTTAAAGCAACCCTTGTTCTACTTCAGACTAATTCCTCCTTTCGAAGTATCTTAGCCTTCTGTGCATCCACCTGATCTCACAGTTACGATTGACCAAGTGGTGTTTTAGATAAGTCGAACTCCTCAGATAAGCTTTGCCCTTTCGTAGCATCCACTTACCCGAGTATGTTCACGAACCCCACGGAAGAGTTTTGCCCTTTCGTAGCATCCACTCAACCTTGGAAATTCTGACTATAAATGGCACATAGAACAAGTTTTGAATACAAAGAAATGAAACTAAAAGATATTACAACATTATATAATACAAGAAAATACCTTCCACCGAATGAAGAGTTTAGCTACGAATATCCATAGAGGTGGATACCATAGCTAAATACTCGGGGGTTTTTGAAAACAGTAAGAGGGAAAGGGGTGGAATACTCAAGAACCAACAGGAGTATTCCCAATTTCCTACTGAATACTCAAGAACCAACAGGAGTATTCTCTATAGTATAATACTCAAGAACAAACAAGAGTATTATTTCATAAACCGAACAAACTTACAAAGTAACCAAACTTAGAGAGATAAGTGTTTTGTGTATGGATTGATTATACAAATGAGGAGGAGGGCACTTCTATTTATAGCCAAGAGGGGTGGAGATGGGTGGTGGAGATGGTGGCATGTGTTTCTCATCCAAGGGAGCAGATGGAGGAGGAGGGAGGAGGAGACAAGTGGCACCACCTTGTGCACTCCCCAAAGCCGCCGGTTGGAGGTCAAAATGGAGGAGGTTTTGTGGCTTTGGCCACCTCCTAGCCAAAGCCACCGGTCACCCAAGGAGGAGGAGGGAGGAGGCCACCCAATGACTCATCCTTTTCACCCAAGCCACCGGTCACCAATGCACATGGATGAATCTTGACGGTTTGGTACTGTCTTTACAAAACTATCAGTCCAATTTCACTCCAGGCTGTCTTTGATAATTCCTCATTTGGATTTAATTTGAGTAATTCATCGTCAGGATCTTGAGATTTCTTCATTCAGTGCTTGATCTTGACCTTCAATTGACTCTTGATATCGTTTCAGCATAAAATCCTCTCCTTAGCGTGTTTTCACTTTTATCTCTCAATTGCCCTGTGGAAATATTTCGGGACTAACACGTATAAGTTAGATAGACAAACAGTCTAATTTGGTGGGTTTAACTGTATTTATGATGCATACAATTATGGTCCATCAGTCATCTACAATGCTAGTGTCTTCTTTGAGTTTCTCATTTCCTTCAAGCCTAGATAAATGATCGGCAACGAGATTTTCCACTCCCTTCTTATCCTTGATCTCAATATCAAATTCTTGGAGCAAGAGGATCCATCTTATTAACCTTGGCTTAGAGTCCTTTGACAAAAGGTATTTGATTGCCGCGTGGTTGGTGAAGACTATGGTCTTTGATCCCTGATGGAGCGTATTTATACGATTCATCGAGTACACAAAACTCACCTTATTCGACACTTTGTCCTAAGAACACTTACTTGTTAATGTCATTTTATGTTTATAGGCTATTTTGGAGTCTAAAGAGGAAACACGCATAAAAAGGGAAGATTTGTGCCAAAAAGCCAGCCATGGCCCGAGGGACCGAGTTCTAGGCCATCCTAGGGAACGACCATGCTACATTCAAATTCTGCCTTAACATCCTTCATGGAACCGACTTGGAATCACTTCAAAATGCTAAAACCATCACCCAAAAGTCAACGACGCAATGCCAAGACCTCGAGCCCGGTCAAGGCCAAACTAGGGCACTACCGGCCGTTTTGGGATTTCGACCATGTTCCGGGCAGAATCTGGCTTAGCTTCCTTCTTGAGATCATCTTAGAATGACTTTGTCGTTCAGAATCCACTCTCCAAAATCCAAGAAGCTCCGGCCAAAGCTCCGGTCAGATTCCGGCCAAATTCCGGCGAACTCCGGCAAAATTCCGGTGAACCTCCGACGAGCCTCCGATCAAGCCAATTCCGACCACATCCATGCTCCATTCAGTTCTTGCTCCGGCCACACTCCGGCGAAGTCCAACTAAATCCAAACTACTTATTTCCCGGTTGGCCTTACTATTCACTTCGGTTTGGTTTTGGAATCCGGTTGGGCTTCAACTGAAACCAAAGTCGGTTGGCCTCATGTGACCAATTCTTTGCCCTTTGGAAGAGCCAAGTCCAAGTGGTTGGCTTATGGAAGAGATAAGTACAAGTGATTGCTTTTGCTTAAAAGATCCTAGTGATGGCTTTTGCTTAAAAGATCCTAGTGATGGCTTTTGGCTAAGCCAATGAGAGTGACTTGCTTTTGGGATATTTACAACTCCAAACTTAGTCCCCAAGTCTTCTTTTTCCTATATATAGAGGCATTGGCCTTAGATGTCATGTGTGCTTACATTAGGGAGAAGAGAGCTTATCTCTCTTCTCCACTTCACTTCAATACAAACACATTTCCTTTTGTTCTTCACTTGTTCTTGCTCTTGAGTTCGAATCCTCTTTACTTTTATTGTCAAGTTCTTTACTTTTCTTTGTTGTTTTCTTTTACTTTCATGTCTTGTTACCACAGCCAAGGCTACTTGTATTCCTTGACATGAATACAAGTAGTCAAAGCTAAGTTCTTGCTGCAAAAGCTCACGGTTCTTTTTACTTTCTTGTTGTGTTCCACAAAGCTCTCGATTTTCTTTTTGTTTTCCTTGTTCAAGTCACGGCTGCTTGTATTCCTTGACATGAATACAAGTAGCTAAGGCTTATATTCGGTTTAGGGGTTCTCTCATACTCTGACAATGTTTTGAGACCCTTTTACTTAATGCTTTTTGTGTTCTACTAGTTCTTTGTGCCATTATTCGGTTGAACAACAAGGCTAAGTGGATGCTCGAAAGAGAAAAGCTTAGCCGAGTAGTTCAACCTATCTTTAAAACCGCTTGGTTGGTCATAGAAATGTGAGATCAAGTGGCGACACCTAGGCTAAGATACTTCGAAAGGAGGAATTAGTCTAGACAGAACTAGAAGTCTATGTCTTGTTTTTGGAGTAGATTGTGGTGTAAGTTCTTCGAAAGGGCCTTACTTTAGAGTTATATCTGGACCAAGGAATAACCCACACTTATGAACACAAGTAAGATCATTTGAAGTCAATGATGGATGTGTCACTAGTTGAGACCTGACAGAGCACATTCGTCGTGTGCTAAGGCAAGAATAAATTTATAGTCCGCTACTCGTGACCTTACTACTGGGTAGCAAGTGGTAAGTAGGGGTCGAACCCAAGGGAATTAGGGGGATAAGTTATTTTTTGAGGGAATCGTGCAGCGAGGGATCGTGTTTTAGGTTGATTGAGGTTTTAGTGCGGAAAAGTAAGTGATTGGTTGGTTGGTTTTGATTTTTAGTGCGGAAAAGTAAATGACAGAAAAGTAAAGTACTGCAAATAAAAGTAGAAGACTTACAGCGGGTGATGCGTGATTGGCAAGTCCTCCGGAAGTTGAGTAGTTGATAGAGCAGTTTATACTAAGAAAGTAAATGTAGGTGGTGTTTGAATCTAAGGAAAGATTTGGTTTCAGGGGCCTTGTATCATAATCCGTTTATCATTGACCGATAATGACCATACTAAGTGTTCAAAAGTGAATCGAGGCTATTCCTAGCACAATACTTGCCACACCGACTAGTCTTTTGCAAGACGTAGTACTCTTGTCTAATATGTGCATCCATTTGACCATCATTCCTGATAAATCAAATGGTTTTTGGAAGAGGTTGATCTCCACAAATAAGCTGTGCTCTTCCGAGCCTCCACTTATCCACGGAGGTCGCGAGTTCATGATAGAGCTTTGCTCTTCCGAGCATCCACTCTACCAATGATGTTCTGACCTAATATAAGGCACTTAGAACAAGTTGAGCACAAAGAGGCATTAAGAAAAGGCTTTGAAAGTAAAGGCTTTGAAAGTAAAGACAAGGAAAGTAAAGTACTTTGAAAGTAAAGACAAGGAAAGTAAAATTGCAGTTTTGAAAGACAGGAAAGTAAAAGCTTTGAAAGTAAAAGACAGTAAAGGAAAGGGGTGAGTACTTCAAAAACCGACAAGAGTACTCGAGAATAAAGAAAAGCTTGAGTACTCAAGAACCGACAAGAGTACTCAAGACCAAACTATAATACTCAAGAACCAACAGGAGTATTATATATTAAAAACCAAACTTACAAATGCCATACTTTCTAGAGAGAGAAGTGTTTATGGATTGTGGGATTTTGGGATATGAAATGAGGAGGAGGAGCTCTCCTTTTATAGCCATGGAGGAGATGGGAGATGCCAACACTTGGCAAAGGATGAGAGGATGAGAAGATGAGTGAAGGAGATCACACCACATGGAGGGGGAGAGCTAGCCGCCGGCGGCTATGGGAGAGGAGAGCCACATGTGTGGCTTGGATGAGAAGAGAAGGAAGATGTGTGTGCATCCAAGCCATCCAAAAAGCCATCGGGTCCATTCAGCTCCGGTCTGACACTGGTTGTTCCTCGGTTGGATTTATTTTGAGTAATTCAATGTCAGGATCTTGAGATTTCTGCATTCAGCATCTGATCGTGACCTTGGACTGACTCGTAATATCATTTCAGTGTAAAATCCTCTCCTTAGCGTGTATTCTCTCTAGAGTCCAAAATACCCTGTAGAAATATATCGGAACTAACAAGCAAAAGTTAAATAGACCAACAGTCTAATTTAGTGGGTTTTACTGTGTTTTTGATTCGTATAATTATGGTCCATCAGATCACCCCACACTTTTAGTTGTTCGTCCCGAACAATGCTATTAAAGGGCGGCACATTAAGTTTGATTTTAAAATATGAAAGTTAGACTGTGGAACTCGATTTATCCTAATTCATGCATTGCTTACTTATTACCAAATTGAACTGCATAAATAAATAGAAGAAACTTGATACGTGTACCTCCGTGCTGAGATGCAAATTATTCGGGATGTTTCGGGAGATAGCCCTTTTTAGGCTCTTGGACTGCATTCTCGGGATCGTCTCGCACTATATGGTTTCCTTGTAGCTTTCTCTAGCACGTGATTCGGTTCGGGTTTCAATGGTTTGGTCTTTGATCTTCTTTTGGCGAGGGACAGCTTTTTGTAGTGAATCGGCCTTTGGCCTTTGTTTTGACTCTTTGAGTACTTCACTTTTTGTTCGGTTAAAACCTTCACAATTTTGGGCCTTTGGCCTCTTGATTTGCTTCTTCGAGCTTTTTGCCTTTTTGTGGCTTGCTAGTCCATTTTCTCAAGCCTTTTTTGGGAGGTCCAATCATCGCCCGCAAGCCTATGGAAATACCTCCCCGATCCTCTCATCCTTGCCGTTTCGCGCGGGTCAAGATGAGGGTCGCTCATCTATTTTCTCGCCTACTTTGACTAGAGATAGGACGGTCTGATTTCCGTCCTCGCCTTTTTTTCTTTTTTTGCATAAACACTGCATGGCGGAGATGACTTCAATCTTCATTGAAACCCGAAGTGCAGCCTCCACTAACTTCGAAAACCATATAGTTAGATTTGATCCTTCGATTGCTTGCCAAGCCTCTCTAGGGCAGTTTATGTTAACTCCACATCCCTAGTTTATCTCAGCACAGAGGGACAAATGAGAAGTTACGTTCTAAGTTTTTAGACAGTTGAATTTTCACAAGGTAAATGCATGAATTTTGATCTATCTTTTTCACATTCTCAAGTTCATATTTTCAAAAATATAATATTAATGGAAAAGGAAAAAGAAAAACATGTTAACTATGTACACAGACGGTTCTCACCCCACACTTTTGAACGAAGGCGTGCCTTTCAGCACGGATTAGTTCAAAAGTCATGCAAGCAAATATATACAAGAAAGGTGAGAATGAAAAACCTAAATGACAAAAATTAAATGACTGAAAGTAAGATAGGTGTCGGGTTACCTCCCGACCAGTGCATTTGTTTAACGTCGTTAGCTCGACAGTACCTCATTCCTGGATCATAAGTAGGGATGGCATGGGTGCTTGAGGTTGAACTTCTTCTCGGTAGCTCTTATGATTTGAGAGGGTGAGGCTTTATTGACCATAGCTGCTGGTCCAATGAGTCGTTCTTGCTTGTTACTCCTTCCGGGTTTCCATTCTTTTGGCCCATGTCTGTGCCGCTTCTTCATGTTTGAATGGTTGGCACCTTTGCGAGTTTGGAAGTTTGGTTTTGTGCCATTAAATGTAGGCGACATTAAGCATGCGCCTCTGCCAATCCTCTTCATTGTGGCAGTGATGGATGGTTGTCTTGGAACGAGTGAGTTTTCAGGCGGTTTCCCTTGGCTTATGACGAGTGAGAGTTCCTTTGTCGGCTTTTTTGGCTCATGCTCCGCCTCTAACTCCCCTTGCACCTCATCATTATTGATTATATGATCTTTGGTGGCTATGATCGGCATAAAACACAAAGGGTTAAGTTGAGGCACTTCGACCATGAGGACTGGGTCTGTTTCAGGTGCTCCGACAGTGAGGACCAGGTCTTTCTCGGACAGTTCAGCAATGAGGCCCGGGACTTCCTCGGGTGCTCCGAGTACAAGGACCGGGCCTGGCTTGATTTCTTCGGCCGCTTCGGCAGTGAGGTTCAGGACTTCTGTTGGCTCGGCAGTTAGGACTGTGATTTCCTCGGATGGATTGGTGATAAGGACTGGCCCTGATTTGGGCAGCTTGTTAATGAGGTCTCGGAGCTGGTTTGATGCTTCTTTTTGAGCCACCCATAATTCGTTGCTTTCGACCTGGATTTGGTGTACCATGTTGGCCAACTGCTGGTTGCTAGATGCCAGTTCCGTTGTAACGTCCTCGAGTGGCTCAGCCTGATTTTCTCTTGGTCTTGACCTTGCGGCCAAATCGTTTATCAATTTCCAAAGATCATCCATGTTTAAGTTATTTACCGAGCCTCCTGCTGCGTCATGAAGCCAATTCCACTCATATGGTATCATCCCATTGAGAAACCTTTGAAGAAGATCGTGGTTGGTGAATCCAGGGTGCGGGCAGCTCGTTACAAGGGAATCGAAGTACCATAAGTACTCGTCCAAAGTTTCATCCCGGGATTGCTTAAGGTTGATTATCTTCTCGCGGATTTCAAGTTCGAAAGATGGTGGGGAAAACTACTCATAGTACCAAGGCTCGCTTTCATAGTAGGAAGACATGGCGAATTATGTATAACAGAAAAAAGAACAACTATCCATTTGCTAATTCCCCAGCAACGGCGCCAATTTTGACAGAGCACAGTCATCGTGTGCTAAGGCAAGAATAAATTTATAGTCCGCTACTCGTGACCTTACTACTGGGTAGCAAGTGGTAAGTAGGGGTCGAACCCAAGGGAATTAGGGGGATAAGTTATTCTTTGAGGGAATCGTGCAGCGAGGGAGCATGTTTTAGGTTGATTGAGGTTTTAGTGCGGAAAAGTAAGTGATTGGTTGGTTGGTTTTGGTTTTTAGTGCGGAAAAGTAAATGAAAGAAAAGTAAAGTACTGAAAATAAAAGTAGAAGACTTACAGTGGGTGATGCGTGATTGGCAAGTCCTCCGGAAGGTGAGCAGTTGATAGAGCAGTTTATACTAAGAAAGTAAATGGAGATGGTGTTTGAATCTAAGGAAAGATTCGGTTTCAGGGGCCTTGTATCATAATCCGTTTATCATTGATCGCTAATGACCATACTAAGTGTTCAAAAGTCAATCGAGGCTATTCCTAGCACAAGACTTGCCACACCGACTAGTCTTTTGCAAGACGTAGTACTCTTGTCTAATATGTGCATCCATTTGACCATCATTCCTGATAAATCAAATGGTTTTTGGAAGAGGTTGATCTCCACAAATAAGCTGTGCTCTTCCGAGCCTCCACTTATCCACGGAGGTCGCGAGTTCATGATATAGCTTTGCTCTTCCGAGCATCCACTCTACCAATGAAGTTCTGACCTAATATAAGGCACTTAGAACAAGTTGAGCACATAGAGGCATTAAGAAAAGGGTCTAAAACATTTTATGACACAAATACACCCCTTCAACCGAATGAAGGGTTTAGCTACGATTATCCATGGAAGAGGATATCATAGTTAAGTATTTGAAAAGTAAAGGTTTTGTAAGACAGGAAAAGTAAAGGCTTTGAAAGTAAAGACAAGGAAAGTAAAGTATTTTGAAAGTAAAGACAAGGAACGTAAAATTGCAGTTTTGAAAGACAGGAAAGTAAAAGCTTTGAAAGTAAAAGACAGTAAAGGAAAGGGGTGAGTACTTCAAGAAACGACAAGAGTACTCGAGAATAAAGAAAAGCTTGAGTACTCAAGAACCGACAAGACTACTCAAGACCAAACTATAATACTCAAGAACCAACAGGAGTATTATATATTGAAAACCAAACTTACAAATACAAAACTTTCTAGAGAGAGAAGTGTTTATGGATTGTGGGATTTTGGGATATGAAATGAGGAGGAGGAGCTCTCCTTTTATAGCCATGGAGGAGATGGGAGATGCCAACACTTGGCAAAGGATGAGAGGATGAGAAGATGAGTGAAGGAGATCACACCACATGGAGGGGGAGAGCTAGCCGCCGGCGGCTAGGGGAGAGGAGAGCCACATGTGTGGCTTGGATGAGAAGAGAAGGAAGATGTGTGTGCATCCAAGCCATCCAAAAAGCCATCGGGTCCATTCAGCTCCGGTCTGACACTGGTTGCTCCTCGGTTGGATTTATTTTGAGTAATTCAATGTCAGGATCTTGAGATTTCTGCATTCAGCATCTGTTCGTGACCTTGGACTGACTCGTAATATCTTTTCAGTATAAAATCCTCTCCTTAGCGTGTATTCTCTCTATAGTCCAAAATACCCTGTAGAAATATATCGGAACTAACAAGCAAAAGTTAAATAAGACCAACAGTCTAATTTAGTGGGTTTTACTGTATTTTTGATTCGTATAATTATGGTCCATCAAGACCCTAGACTGAATATCTTCCTTTTGTGAATATTTTTCTTATGTGAATATCTTTCGTCTTTATTTTCAGCACATTTACTTTCATCACTTTACTTTCAGTCATTTACTTTCCAGCAATTTACTTTTCAGCACTTACTTTCAGTCTTTACTTTCAGCACTTTAATTTCTCGCAGTTTACTTTCAGTACCTTTACTTTTACGCAATTTACTTTCTGTCATAAAAACAACCAACAACCCAACTGTCTTTATTTTTCTTTTCTTTCTTTTCAAAGAACAACCATTCCACACTGACTCTCTTGGGTTCGACCCCTACTTACCGCTTGCTATCCATAGTGAGCCACTAAAGTAGTGGAATTATAAATGTAAATTTTGCAGCGTACCAACGACGCGCTGTCAAATTTTGGCGCCGTTGCCGGGGAGTTGTGCATCGGAATAGTTGTTCTTTTTACCTTTTTGATTTTCTTTCCCCTTTGTTTTTGTCGTTTTTTTTACTCACCCCTCGTTTGTACAAAGAAAGGAATGATTATTTGTGCAGGAATCGGGTTCGGGAGAAAGATCAGGCCAGCTGGGCCGCGTCCAAGAATTGCCGGGCCTGCACCCTAGGAGTACCGGGCAGAGCCGAGAAAACCAGGGCTGCGCCCAAGAAGAGCCAGGTCCGGGCGCACCAGTCGAGCCGCATCCGAGAAGTACCGGGCTTCGACGCAAGTACAGGCCGCGCCCGAGGAAACCCGCCAGTACCCGGGCCGCGACCGAGAAAATGCCAGGCTGCGCCCGAGAAGAACCAGTTCCCAGCCGATCTCCCTCAAACATCAACCGAACCATGCCATTTTGAGCCTTGTTGTTTGCTCCTACAACCACGACAAGTAACGACACTATAGGGGAGTTCCATTCGCACTTTTACTTTTGATATCATTTGCTTTCCTTTTTGATTGATTGCTTGCAATTGTCTTTTGAACTAAGTCGTGCTGTGAGGCACGGCTTTGTTCAAAAGTGTGGGGGTGATTGACTAGTCTTTGCACATATGAGTCAGTATTGCACATAGTAGTTAGCATGTTTTTCCTTTTCCTTTTAAATTTAACTTTTTGAAAATGCAAAACTTCCATGATGTGAAAAAGATAGATCTAAATTCATGCATTTACCTTGTGAAATCTCAACTGTATAAAAACTTAGGATGTAACTTCTCATTTGTCCCTTTGTGTTGAGATATACAGGGGATGTGGAGTTGATATAAAATGCCCTAGAGAGGCTTGGCAAGCACTCGAAGGATCGGATTTCACTATATGGTTTACGTAGTCAGTGGAGGCTGCACTTCGGGTTTCAATGGAGATTAGAGTCATCTCCGCCATGCAGCGTTTATGCAAGAGGCGGGACGGGAATCAAACCGTCCTATCTCTAGTCCTAGTAGCCGGGAAAATAGATGAGCGACCCTCATCTTGACTCGCGCAAAACGGCGAGGATGAGAAAAGAGCAGGGAGGTATTTCCATATGCTCTCGGGCGATGATTGGACCTCCCAAAAGGTTGAGAAAATGGACAAGCAAATCACAAAGGAGCAAAGCTCGAAGAAGCAAATCAAAGGCCGAAGGCCAAAATTGTGAAGGTTTTACCCCGAAACAAAAAGTGAAGAAACTCCAATTCAAAATCAAAGGCCAAAGACCAAATCACTTCAAAAGCTGTCCCTCATTTAAAGGAAATCAAAGAACTCAACTCACTGAAACCCGAACTAAATCATGTGCTAGAGAAAGCTACAAGATAACCATATAGTGCAAATCGGTCACGAGAATGCAGTCCAGGAGCTTGAAAAGGGCTATCTCCCAAATCATCCAAATTAATTTGCATCTCGGCTCGAAGGTACAAGTATCAAGTTTCTTCTATGTATTTACACGGTTTAGTTTGGTAGCAAGTAAGTAATGCATGATTAGGATAAGTCTAGACTAACATTATAACATTCATATATAAGGTTTTTGGTATATCAGTTGTTCCTCTTTTTGACTAGCCTTGTTCGGGACGAACAAGAATAAGTGTGGGGGTATTTGATGGAGCGTATTTATACGATTCATCGAGTACACAAAACCCACCTTATTTGACACTTTGTCCTAAGAACACTTACTTGTTAATTTCATTTTTTGTTTATAGGCTATTTTGAAGTCTAAAGAGGAAACACGCTTAAAAAGGGAAGATTTGTGCCAAAAAGTCAGCCATGGCCCGAGGGACCGAGTTCTAGGCCATCCTAGGGAACGACCATGCTACACACAAATTCAGCCTTAACATCCTTCATGGAACCGACTTGGAATCACTTCAAAATGCTAGAACCATTGCCCAAAAGTCAACGACGCAATTCCAAGACCCCGAGCCCAGTCAAGGCCAAACTAGGGCATTACCGGCCATTTTGGGATTTCGACCATGTTTCGGGCAGAATCTGGCTTAGCTTCCTTCTTGAGATCATCTTAGAATGACTTTGTCGTTCAGAATCCACTCTCATAAATCCAAAAAGCTCCGGCCAAAGCTCCGGTCAGATTCCGGCCAAATTCCGGCGGACTCTGTTCAAATTCCGGCGAACTTCCGACGAGCCTCCGATCAAGCCAATTCCGACCACATCCATGCTCCGGTCAGTTCTTGCTCCATCCACACTCCGGCGAAGTCCAACTAAATCCAAACTACTTATTTCCCGGTTGGCCTTACTATTCACTTCGGTTTGATTTTTGGAATCCGGTTGGGCTTCAACTAAAACCAAAGTCGATTGGCCTCATGTGACCAAGTCGTTGCCCTTTGGAAGAGCCAAGTCCAAGTGGTTGGCTTATGGAAGAGATAAGTACAAGTGATGGCTTTTGCTTAAAAGATCCTAGTGATGGCTTTTGCTTAAAAGATCCTAGTGATGGCTTTTGGCTAAGCCAATGAGAGTGACTTGCTTTTGGGATATTTACAACTCAAAACTTACTCCCCAAGTCTTCTTTTTCCTATATATAGAGGCATTGGCCTTAGATGTCATGTGTGCTTACATTAGGGAGAATAGAGCGTATCTCTCTTCTCCACTTCACGTTCAATACAAACACATTTCCTTTTGTTCTTCACTTGTTCTTGCTCTTGAGTTCGAATCCTCTTTACTTTTATTGTCAAGTTCTTTACTTTTCTTTGTTGTTTTCTTTTACTTTCATGTCTTGTTACCACAGCCAAGGCTACTTGTATTCCTTGACATGAATACAAGTAGTCAAAGCTAAGTTCTTGCTACAAAGCTCACGGTTCTTTTTACTTTCTTGTTGTGTTCCACAAAGCTCTCGATTTTCCTTTTGCTTTCCTTGTTCAAGTCACGGCTGCTTGTATTCCTTGACATGAATACAAGTAGCTAAGGCTTATATTCGGTTTAGGGGTTCTCTCATGCTATGACAATGTTTTGAGACCCTTTTACTTAATGCTTTTTGTGTTCTACTAGTTCTTTGTGCCCTTATTCGGTTGAACAACAAGGCTAAGTGGATGCTCGAAAGAGCAAAGCTTAGCCGAGTAGTTCAACCTATCTTTAAAACCGCTTGGTTGGTCATAGAAATGTGATATCAAGTGGCGGCACCTAGGCTAAGATACTTCGAAAGGAGGAATTACTCTAGACAGAACTAGAAGTCTATGTCTTGTTTTTGGAGTAGATTGTGGTGTAAGTGCTTCGAAAGGGCCTTACTTTAGAGTTATATCTGGACCAAAGAATAACCCACACTTATGAACACAAGTAAGATCATTTGAAGTCAATGATGGATGTGTCACTAGTTGAGACCCTAGACTGAATATCTTCATTTTGTGAATATTTTTCTTATGTGAATATCTTTCGTCTTTATTTTCAGCACATTTACTTTCAGCACTTTACTTTCAGTCATTTACTTTCCAGCAATTACTTTTCAGCACTTACTTTCAGTCTTTACTTTCAGCACTTTAATTTCTCGTACTTTACTTTCAGTACCTTTACTTTTACGCAATTTACTTTCTGTCATAAAAACAACCAAAAACCCAACTGTCTTTATTTTTCTTTTCTTTCTTTTCAAAAAACAACCATTCCACACTGACTCTCTTGGGTTCGACCCCTACTTACCGCTTGCTATCCATAGTGAGCCACTAAAGTAGTGGAATTATAAATGTAAATTTTGCAGCGTACCAACGACGCGCTGTCAAATTTTGGCGCCGTTGCCGGGGAGTTGTGCATCGGAATAGTTGTTCTTTTTACCTATTTGATTTTCTTTCTCCTTTGTTTTTGTCATTTTTTTTACTCACCCTCGTTTGTACAAAGAAAGGAATGATTATTTGTGCAGGAATCGGGTTCGGGAGAAAGATCAGGCCAGCCGGGCCGCGTCCAAGAATTGTCGGGCTTGCACCTAGGAGTGCCGGGCAGAGCCGAGAAAACCAGGGCTGCGCCCAAGAAGAGCCAGGTCTGGGCGCACCAGTCGAGCCGCATCCGAGAAGTACCGGGCTTCGACGCAAGTACAGGCCGCGCCCGAGGAAACCCGCCAGTACCCGGGCCGCGAGCGAGAAAATGCCAGGCTGCGCCCGAGAAGAACCGGTTCCTAGCTGATCTCCCTAAAACATCAACCGAACCATGCCGTTTTGAGCCTTGTCGTTTGCTCCTACAACCACGACAAGTAACGACACTATAGGGGAGTTCCATTCGCACTTTTACTTTTGATATCATTTCCTTTCCTTTTTGATTGATTGCTTGCAATTGTCTTTTGAACTAAGTCGTGCTGTGAGGCACGGCTTTGTTCGAAAGTGTGGGGGTGATTGAGTAGTCTTTGCACATATGAGTCAGTATTGCACATAGTAGTTAGCATGTTTTTCCTTTTCCTTTTAAATTTAACTTTTTGAAAATGCAAAACTTCCATGATGTGAAAAAGATAGATCTAAATTCATGCATTAACCTTGTGAAATCTCAACTGTATAAAAAACTTAGGATAAAAATTCTCATTTGTCTCTTTGTGTTGAGATATACAGGGGATGTGGAGTTGATATAAAATGCCCTAGAGATGCTTGGCAAGCACTCGAAGGATTGGATTTCACTATATGGTTTACGAAGTCAGTGGAGGCTGCACTTCGGGTTTCAATGGAGATTAGAGTCATCTCCGCCATGCAGCGTTTATGCAAGAGGCGGGACGGGAATCAAACCGTCCTATCTCTAGTCCTAGTAGCCGGGAAAATAGATGAGCGACCCTCATCTTGACCCGCGCGAAACGGCGAGGATGAGAAAAGAGCGGGGAGGTATTTCCATATGCTCTCGGGCGATGATTGGACCTCCCAAAAGGTTGAGAAAATGGACAAGCAAATCACAAAGGATCAAAGCTCAAAGAAGCAAATCAAAGGCCGAAGGCCAAAATTGTGAAGGTTTTAACCGAAACAAAAAGTGAAGAAACTCCAATTCAAAATGAAAGGCCAAAGACCAAATCACTTCAAAAGCTGTCCCTCATCAAAAGGAAATCAAAGAACTCAACTCACTGAAACCCGAACCAAATCATGTGCTAGAGAAAGCTACAAGATAACCATATAGTGCGAATCGGTCCCGAGAATGCAGTCCAGGAGCCTGAAAAGGGCTATCTCCCAAATCATCCGAATTAATTTGCATCTCGGCTCGAAGGTACAAGTATCAAGTTTTATCTATGTATTTACACGGTTTAGTTTGGTAGCAAGTAAGTCATGCATGATTAGGATAAATCTAGACTAACATTATAACATTCATATCTAAGGTTTTTGGTATATCAGTTGTTCCTCTTTTTGACTAGCCTTGTTCGGGACGAACAAGAATAAGTGTGGGGGTTTTTGATGGAGCGTATTTATACGATTCATCGAGTACACAAAACCCACCTTATTTAACACTTTGTCCTAAGAACACTTACTTGTTAATGTCATTTTATGTTTATAGGCTATTTTGGAGTCTAAAGAGGAAACACGCTTAAAAAGGGAAGATTTGTGCCAAAAAGCCAGCCATGGCCCGAGGGACCGAGTTCTAGGCCATCCTAGGGAACGACCATGCTACACTCAAATTCAGCCTTAACATCCTTCATGGAACCGACTTGGAATCACTTCAAAATGCTAGAACACTCGCCCAAAAGTCAACGACGCAATGCCAAGACCCCGAGCCCGGTCAAGGCCAATCTAGGACATTACCGGCCGTTTTGGGATTTCGACCATGTTCCGGGCAGAATCTGGCTTAGCTTCCTTCTTGAGATCATCTTAGAATGACTTTGTCGTTCAGAATCCACTCTCCAAAATTGAAGAAGCTCCGGCCAAAGCTCCGGTCAGATTCTAGCCAAATTCCGGCGAACTCCTGCCAAATTCCGGTGAACTCCGGCCATGCTCCGGTGAACCTCCGACAACCCTCCGATCAAGCCAATTCCGACCACATCCATGCTCTTGTCAGTTCTTGCTCCGGCCACACTCCGGCAAAGTCCAACTAAATCCAAACTACTTATTTCCCGGTTGGCCTCACTATTCACTTCAGTTTGGTTTTGGAATCCGGTTGGGCTTCAACTAAAACCAAAGTCGGTTGGCCTCATGTGACCAAGTCGTTGCCCTTTGGAAGAGCCAAGTCCAAGTGGTTGGCTTATGGAAGATATAAGTACAAGTGGGCTTTTGCTTAAAAGATCCTAGTGATGGCTTTTGCTTAAAAGATCCTAGTGATGGCTTTTGGCTAAGCCAATGAGAGTGACTTGCTTTTGGGATATTTACAACTCCAAACTTAGTCCCCAAGTCTTCTTTTTCCTATATATAGAGGCATTGGCCTTAGATGTCATGTGTGCTTACATTAGGGAGAAGAGAGCTTATCTCTCTTCTCCACTTCACTTCAATACAAACACATTTCCTTTTGTTCTTCACTTGTTCTTGCTCTTGAGTTCGAATCCTCTTTACTTTTATTGTCAAGTTCTTTACTTTTCTTTGTTGTTTTCTTTTACTTTCATGTCTTGTTACCACAGCCAAGGCTACTTGTATTCCTTGACATGAATACAAGTAGTCAAAGCTAAGTTCTTGCTACAAAAGCTCACGGTTCTTTTTACTTTCTTGTTGTGTTCCACAAAGCTCTCGATTTTCCTTTTGTTTTCCTTGTTCAAGTCACGGCTGCTTGTATTCCTTGACATGAATACAAGTAGCTATGGCTTATATTCGGTTTAGGGGTTCTCTCATAATATGACAATGTTTTGAGACCCTTTTACTTAATGCTTTTTGTGTTCTACTAGTTCTTTGTGTCATTATTCGGTTGAACAACAAGGCTAAGTGGATGCTCGAAAGAGCAAAGCTTAGCCGAGTAGTTCAACCTATCTTTAAAACCGCTTGGTTGGTGACAGAGCACAGTCGTCGTGTGCTAAGGCAAGAATAAATTTATAGTCCGCTACTCGTGACCTTACTACTGGGTAGCAAGTGGTAAGTAGGGGTCGAACCCAAGGGAATTAGGGGGATAAGTTATTCTTTGAGGGAATCGTGCAGCGAGGGAGCATGTTTTAGGTTGATTGAGGTTTTAGTGCGGAAAAGTAAGTGATTGGGTTTGTTGGTTTTGGTTTTTAGTGCGGAAAAGTAAATGAAAGAAAAGTAAAGTACTGAAAATAAAAGTAGAAGACTTACAGTGGGTGATGCGTGATTGGCAAGTCCTCCGGAAGGTGAGCAGTTGATAGAGCAGTTTATACTAAGAAAGTAAATGCAGGTGGTGTTTGAATCTAAGGAAAGATTCGGTTTCAGGGGCCTTGTATCATAATCCGTTTATCATTGACCGCTAATGACCATACTAAGTGTTCAAAAGTGAATCGAGGCTATTCCTAGCACACGACTTGCCACACCGACTAGTCTTTTGCAAGATGTAGTACTCTTGTCTAATATGTGCATCCATTTGACCATCATTCATGATAAATCAAATGGTTTTTGGAAGAGGTTGATCTCCACAAATAAGCTGTGCTCTTCCGAGCCTCCACTTATTCACGGAGGTCGCGAGTTCATGATAGAGCTTTGCTCTTCCGAGCATCCACTCTACCAATGAAGTTCTGACCTAATATAAGGCACTTAGAACAAGTTGAGCACAAAGAGGCATTAAGAAAAGGGTCTAAAACATTTTATGACACAAATACACCCCTTCAACCGAATGAAGGGTTTAGCTACGATTATCCATGGAAGAGGATATCATAGTTAAGTATTTGAAAAGTAAAGGTTTTGTAAGGTAGGAAAAGTAAAGGCTTTGAAAGTAAAGACAAGGAAAGTAAAGTTTTTGAAAAGTAAAGACAAGGAAAGTAAAATTGTAGTTTTGAAAGACAGGAAAGTAAAAGCTTTGAAAGTAAAAGACAGTAAAGGAAAGGGGTGAGTACTTCAAGAACCGACAAGAGTACTCGAGAATAAAGAATAGCTTGAGTACTCAAGAACCGACAAGAGTACTCAAGACCGAACTATAATACTCAAGAACCAACAGGAGTATTATATATTGAAAACCAAACTTACAAATGCCAAACTTTCTAGAGAGAGAAGTGTTTATGGATTGTGGGATGATACAAATGAGAGGAGAAGGATTCCTTTTATAGCCAACTGAGGATGGAATGGAGGGCTAAGATGAAACCATGTGGTTTCATCCAAGGGCGGAGGAGGGAGGCTCCAAAGCCGCCGGTTCCAAGTCACCATGGAGGAAGCCGCCGGTTGCATGGAGGAGGGGAAGAGGAAGCCACCGGTCACCAAGGAGGAAAGGTGGAGGTTTGTGAGTTTTGTGCAGTCTTTTCACAAAACTATCAGTCCAAATTCACTACGGTCTGACTTGGTTGTTCCTCGGTTGGATTTGAATTGAGTAATTCAATGTCAGGATCTTGAGATTTTTGCATACGGCGTCTGATCTTGACCTTGGAATGACTCGTAATATCTTTTCAGCGTAGAATCCTCTCCTTAGCCTGTTTTCTCTCTAGAGTCCAAAATACCCTGTAGAAATATATCGGGACTAACAAGCAGAAGTTAAATAGACAAATAGTCTAATTTGGTGGGTTTTACTGTGTTTTTGATTCGTATAATTATGGTCCATCAGATCACCCCACACTTTTAGTTGTTCGTCCCGAACAATGCTATTAAAGAGCGGCACATTAAGTTTGGTTTTAAAATATGAAAATTAGATTGTGGGACTCGATTTATCCTAATTCATGCATTACTTACTTATTACCAAATTGAACTGTGTAAATAAGTAGAAGAAACTTGATACGTGTACCTTCGTGCTGAGATGCAAATTATTCTGGATGTTTCGGGAGATAGCCCTTTTTAGGCTCCTGGACTGCAATCTTGGAATCGTCTCGCACTATATGGTTTTCTTGTAGCTTTCTCTAGCACGTGATTCGGTTCGGGTTTCAATGGTTTGAGTACTTTGATTTTCTTTTGGCGAGGGACAGCTTTTGTAGTGAATCGGCCTTTGGCCTTTGATTTGACTCTTTGAGTACTTCACTTTTTGTTTGGTTAAAACCTTCACAATTTTGGGCCTTTGGCCTCTTGATTTGCTTCTTCGAGCTTTTTGCCTTTTTGTGGCTTGCTAGTCCATTTTCTCAAGCCTTTTTTGGGAGGTCCAATCATCGCCCGCAAGCCTATGGAAATACCTCCCCGCTCCTCTCATCCTTGCCGTTTCGCGCGGGTCAAGATGAGGGTCGCTCATCTATTTTCTCGGCTACTTTGACTAGAGATAGGACGGTCTGATTCCCGTCCTCGCCTTTTTTTCTTTTTGCATAAACACTGCATGGCGGAGATGACTTCAATCTTCACTGAAACCCGAAGTGCAGCCTCCACTGACTTTGAAAACCATATAGTTAGATTCGATCCTTCGATTGCTTTCCAAGCCTCTCAAGGGCAGTTTATGTCAACTCCACATCCCTAGTTTATCTCAGCACAAAGGGACAAATGAGAAGTTACGTTCTAAGTTTTTAGACAGTGGAATTTTCACAAGGTAAATGCATGAATTTTAGATCTATCTTTTTCACATTCTGAAGTTCATATTTTCAAAAAGATAATATTAAAAAAGGAAAAGAAAAACATGTTATGTACAAAGGTGGTTATCACCCCACACTTTTGAACGAAGGCGTGCCTCTCAGCACGACTTAGTTCAAAAGTCATGCAAGCAAATATATACAGGAAAGGTGAGAATGACACAAGGCAAAAACTAAATGACATAAAATAAAAGACTGAAAGTAAGATAGATGTCGGGTTACCTCCTGACCAGTGCCTTTGTTTAACGTCGTTAGCTCGACAGTACCTCATTCTTGGATCCCATGGGTGGCTTAGGTCATATTTTTCTGTTGTCAAGTTGACCTCGCCATGGTTGTGTTTGACTTGCTGTCCATTCGCATTGAATTGTCTTCCGTCCTCCATGCTTTCCAACTCAAGCATCCCATGGTTGAATACCTTAGTTACGGTATAAGGACCGGTTCATCTTGATTTCAGTTTGCCTGGCATAAACTTCAACCGTGAGGAGAAGAGTAGTACTTGTTGTCCTTCCTCAAATGAGCGCCGGAGGATGAATTTGTCATGATATAATTTTGTCCGCGCCTTGTAGTCCGTTTGCCCTTCATAGGCGTCAAGCCGAAATTCTTCAAGTTCGCATAGCTTAAGCTTCCTATCTAGTCCGGCAGCTTTTAAATCTGGATTGCACTGCTTGAGCGCCCAATAGGCTTTATGTTCTAATTCCACCGGAAGGTGGCATGCTTTTCCATAAATAAGTCTAAATGGAGAGGTCCCAATTGGCGTCTTGTATGCCGTCCGATAAGCCCAAAGAGCTTCATCCAGCCTTTGACTCCAATTTTTCCTTGCCGGCTTCACCATTTTTTCTAGAAGACTCTTGATTTCGCGGTTGGAGATCTCCGCTTGACCATTGCTTTGAGGGTGATATGCCGTGGACGTCCGGTGGTGGACATGGTAGTGTTTTAAGGTGGAAGCCATCATGCGGTTGCAGAAATGAGTTCCTTGGTCGCTGATTATGGCCTTGGGTACTCCGTACCTACAAAACAGGTTAGTGCGCAAAAATTCTATGACAGTCTTTGCATCGTCGCACCTTGTGGCCTTGGCTTCTACCCATTTTGACACATAATCTACAGCGACTAAAATGTAAGTATACCCGCATGACACTGGGAATGGTCCCATGAAATCAATACCCCAAATGTCAAAAACATCGTTGACCATTATGGGTACTTGAGGCATCTCATTTCTAGCTGACACATTTCCTACTCTTTGACACCTATCGCACTTTTGACACTTTTCATATGCATCTCTAAATATACTTGGCCAGAAAAAGCCGCTATCTAGGATTTTTCTAGCGGTTCTCCTAGGCCCGAAGTGTCCTCCACATGAAAACTCATGGCAAAAGCTAATAACAGAAGCTATTTCATTATCGGGGATGCATCTCCTAAGTATTTGATCTGCTCCTATTTTCCATAAATAAGGATCATCCCATAAGTAATGTTTAGCATCATGCCTAAGTTTCATGCATTGTGCTTTAGTATAAGGAGGAAATGTACCTCCTACAAGGTAGTTGACGATTTGGGCATACCATGGCACTTTTGTTGAGACTGCATAGAGGTGCTCGTCAGGAAATGATTCGGTTATGTGCCCTTCTTCTTCCTTTCGGACAATCCTGCTTAGGTGGTCGGCCACAGTATTCTCGATCCCCTTTTTGTCCCTTATCTCCACATCAAACTCTTGCAGTAGCAAGATCCACTGTATAAGCCTTGGTTTGGCCTACTTCTTTTTCATTAGGTACCGGATGGCAGCATGGTCAGAGAAGACTATCACTTTTGCTCCAAGCAAATAGGATCTAAATTTTTCCAGAGCGAATACCACTGCCAAGAGTTCCTTTTCGGTGGTGGAGTAGTTCCGTTGGGCAGGATCTAGGGTTCGTGAGGCGTAGTAGATCACACCCGCTTTCTTATCAATCTTTTGGCCGAGCACTGCTCCCACAGTAAAGTCGCTAGCGTCGCACATGATCTTGAATGGTAATTCCCAATTTGGCGTTTGGATGATAGGTGTGCTAGTGATGGCTTTCTTCAGATCATCAAAGGCCTCCTTGCATGTATTTGTGAATTCAAAAGGAACTTCTTTTTGGAGAAGTCCTTGATGAATCATCGATAGAATCCCGCATGCCCAAGGAAGGATTAGATGTCTCGGACAGTGGAGGGGTATGGTAAAGTCATGATCAGGTCTATCTTAGATTTATCCACCTCTATGCCTTCTCGTGAGACGACGTGCCCTAAGACCACTCCATGAGTTACCATGAAGTGACATTTCTCATAGTTGAGCACAAGGTTCATCGAGACACATCGTGCCAGAACCGTGCTTAAGTTGTCTAGGCAAGCATCGAATGTATCGCCATAGATGGTGAAGTCGTCCATGAAGACTTCAATGAATATTCCGATCATGTCTGAGAAGATGCTGGTCACCACTCTTTGGAAAGTCCCCGGAGCATTGCATAGACCGAACGACATTCTTCTGAAAGCAAATGTGCCGAATGGGCAGGTGAATGTGGTCTTCTCTTGGTCCTCAGGCGCTATGGGAATCTGGTTGTAGCCTGAGAATCCGTCCAGGAAGCAAAAGTACGGTTTGCCCGCCAGTCGGTCTAACATTTGATCGATGAATGGCAGAGGGAAATGGTCCTTTCTTGTGACGGCGTTCAATTTTCTGTAGTCGATGCACATTCTCCAGCCGTTCTTGACCCTTGTTGTCACCATTTTTCCTTCGGCATCTTCCTCGATTGTGATTCCAGTTTTCTTCGGGACTATGTGGACTGGACTCACCCACTGGCTATCCAATATTGGATAGATTACATCTGCATCCAAGAGCTTCTGTATTTTCTTCTGGACGATTTCCATCATGATTGGATTGAGTCGTCGCTGAGGTTCTATTGACGGCTTAGCTCCATCCTCGAGTAAGATGTGATGCATGCAAACTGCTGGGTTGACTCCTCTCAAGTCGGCTAGAGTCCATCCAATAGCCAACTTGTGTTGTCTCAGCACTTTTATCAAACTACGCTCCTGGTCTGTTTCCACGCCACTCTTTATGATTACTGGGAGCGTGTTATTTTCCTCTAGGAATGCGTATTTTAGATGCACAGGTAGGGGCTTCAATTCTATCTTGGGAGCTTGCATCACCGAGGGTAAAAAGGTATTTGATTTGAATAATTTTACCTCGTTGACTTCATATCCCGGTGTGAGAGGCTCCGAGATTGTTAAGTGGGCTAGTGTTTCATGCAATCCTTCGGCCAATTCATACGAGCTCTCGGCTCCATTGAGTATGAGTTCTAAGGGATCTGCTCTTGGTTCTGGTTGAACTTCTTGGACTAGGTCGTCCAAAATGTCGAGAGCGTGCACTTCCTCGAACTCCATGGGATGCTTCATTGCTCTGAATAGGTCGAAGCTGAAGACCTCTCCTTCTACTTCCATTGATAGCATCCCACTTCCGCAGTCTATTTTCATTTTTGATGTTTTGAGAAATGGACGGCCGAGAAGGATGGGTGCATGGTCTGTTGGCCCGCCATTCTCCATTTTTAAGACGTAGAAGTCTGCTGGAAACACTAATTTGCCTACTTGAACCAAGACGTCTTCTGTTTTGCCCTCGGGCTGTTTGCACGATCAATCTGCCAGTTGAATAGTGAGGCCGGTGGGTTCGAGCGGTCCAATTCTGAGGCATGAGTAGATAGAGAAGGGAAAGACGTTCATTGATGCTCCAAGATCTAGCATGCAGTTCTCGATCCGGATGTTGCCAATTGTGCATGGAATGGTATACGTTCCCGGATCACCACATTTGGGGGGCACCTTTCGTTGTATGACAGCCGACACGTTTCTACTCATTAGCTCTTGATCATATCTAGCACTCCTCCTCCGGTTGGTGCAAAGCTCTTTTAAAAACTTAGCATACCGAGGGATTTGCTTAATGGCTTCCAAGAGGGGGATGTTGATTTCGACTTTACTGAACAACTCAAATACGTCCTTATCCATGACATGTTGTTTTGATGCTCGGGCTGGCACTGGAAATGGAAGAGAGGCACTGATTTTGGAGGTCTCAGTTATGGGCACTGGGCTGGTCACTGCTACCGGGCTTGGCCTGCGTTCCTCAGGCGCGTTTTCTTCTTCCTCTGGTGCGTCCTTGCTTTCCTCGGGCAACTCTGGGCTTTCGTCTTCCTCTTGCTCTATGGGTTGGATGACAAGCTTTTTCCCACTCCTAAGAGTCACGGCATTTACGTTTCCCCTTGGGTTCTGGATGGTTTGTGAAGGGAGTCGACCAGGATCATTAGTGAGTGCGGATATTGAGATGGCGAGCTGGGACATGTGCTTGGTCAAGTCTGCAATTGCTCCATCAGTCTTCGCCATGTTTCAATGTATTGTGCTAGCCAACTCTTTTACAACATCCTCGATTGGTTTGCTCAAACCTTGGTGGCTCGGACCGGCTTGGTACTGGTTTGGCGCTTGATGATTGTTTGGGCCTGCCTGATACTGATTCGGTCCCCTTTGTTGATACTGGCCTGCTGGTGGGATGTTTTGGTTGTACTACCGGTGGGGCGGTTGGTAAAATGACTGCGCTGGTTGAGGTACGGCTTGTTGTGTCATCCTTGGAGGGTGGTTCTCATTTTTCCAGCTCGGGTTGGTTGCTTGACCATACTATCGGCTTGGACCGGCGTGGTTGTTGTTGTTATTGTACCCTTGATATCCTTCTACTGCATTGGCCTCCACCGGGTCCTCTTCGATCAAATTTGGGCATGCATCAGTTTTGTGGTTCGTAGAGCCACAAAACTCGCAGGGTCTTACTTGAACTGTCTGTTTTTGTAGGATTTGCATCATCATTTCCTTCAGCTGTTCCAATTGCTCGGTCATTGAGTTTACCGGTGTCTCGACCTTTGCCACGTTCTTGGTTTGGGTAAACTCATCCTGCCGAGTGGTCTCCTCTCTGAACCGGGCATTTTTAGCAAATTTCGTGACTAGTCGCCTTATGCCGCTTAATGGTAGGCTCGCCAATGACCCTCCAGCCGAGGCATCCAGAAGCATTTTGTCCAAGTGGTTCAATCCGTCAAACATGTACTCGATGATGAGTTTCTCGGGTAATCCAAGATTGCAGCAGCTTTGCTCTAATCGGTTGAATTTCTCGAGGTAGTCGAACATCGACTCGTTGGGCCCTTGTTTTATGTCCTGCAGCTGCCTCCTTACTTGCATCGCTTTTCCTGCTGGGTAGTATTTGTCTATAAATTTCCTTTGCATTTGAGCCCATGTTCTGATGCTTCCCGAAGGCAATGAAAGGAACCAGTCGTTTATCGAGTCAATGAGGGAAAAATAGAATGCCTTCAACTTGAAGTCGTCTATATTCACTCGATTGGGCTTTAGATTTTGGCAAATGCCATGTAAGCGTTGGAGATGAGTTGTCGCAGATTCTCCATGAGCTCCTGAGAATTTTGGCAAAGTGTGGACCACGGACATGTCGACGGCAATGTTTTCTAGTTCAGGGCCCTCGTATATGCACCACGGCTGATTTCTAAAATCTGGGGCATTGAGTTCGTCCAGAGTAGGCTCGCGGTAGTTGTTATCCCCATAGTAATCATCGAAGATGGGTTCTCGTCTTGGCTCTTATTGATATTGCGGGGGTGGGGGATATCTAGGGGGTTGTACTGGACCAGCTCCATTTCGGTCCTCATGTGGTCCTTGGTTTCTTCGGATGGCCTCCCTATTACGAGCTCTATGGTTTCGCATGAGTTGTTCCGGATCGTCAACAAATTGAGGTGGCGCTTCATTATTTCGATCGAACAGATTCATCTCGTCAACATCAGGGTAGTCATGGTGGCTTTCTTCACGAGACATGGTTGCGTAGAAGTGATTTCGAGAATCGAGAGAGAGAAAGAAAAGAAAAGAACAACTAATCGGAAGCTAATTCTCCGGCAACGGCGCCAATTTTGACAGAGCACAGTCGTCGTGTGCTTAGGCAAGAATAAATTTATAGTCCGCTACTCGTGACATTACTACTGGGTAGCAAGTGGTAAGTAGGGGTCGAACCCAAGGGAATTAGGGGGATAAGTTATTCTTTGAGGAAATCGTGCAGCGAGGGAGCGTGTTTTAGGTTGATTGAGGTTTTAGTGCGGAAAAGTAAGTGATTGGTTGGTTGGTTTTGGTTTTTAATGCGGAAAAGTAAATGACAGAAGAGTAAAGTATTGAAAATAAAAGTAGAAGACTTACAGCGGGTGATGCGTGATTGGCAAGTCCTCCGGAAGGTGAGCAGTTGATAGAGCAGTTTATACTAAGAAAGTAAATGCAGGTGGTGTTTGAATCTAAGGAAAGATTCGGTTTCAGGGGCCTTGTATCATAATCTGTTTATCATTGACCGCTAATGACCATACTAAGTGTTCAAAAGTGAATCGATGCTATTCCTAGCACAAGACTTGCCACACCGACTAGTCTTTTGCAAGACGTAGTACTCTTGTCTAATATGTGCATCCATTTGACCATCATTCCTAATAAATCAAATGGTTTTTGGAAGAGGTTGATCTCCACAAATAAGCTGTGCTCTTCCGAGCCTCCACTTATCCACGGAGGTCGCGAGTTCATGATAGAGCTTTGCTCTTCCAAGCATCCACTCTACCAATGAGGTTCTGACCTAATATAAGGCACTTAGAACAAGTTGAGCACAAAGAGGCATTAAGAAAAGGGTTTAAAACATTTTATGACACAAATACACCCCTTCAACCGAATGAAGGGTTTAGCTACGATTATCCATGGAAGAGGATATCATAGTTAAGTATTTGAAAAGTAAAGGTTTTGTAAGACAGGAAAAGTAAAGGCTTTGAAAGTAAAGACAAGGAAAGTAAAGTTTTTGAAAAGTAAAGACAATGAAAGTAAAATTGCAATTTTGAAAGACAGGAAAGTAAAAGCTTTGAAAGTAAAAGACAGTAAAGGAAAGGGGTGAGTACTTCAAGAACCGACAAGAGTACTCGAGAATAAAGAAAATCTTGAGTACTCAAGAACCGACAAGAGTACTCAAGACCGAACTATAATACTCAAGAACCAACAGGAGTATTATATATTGAAAACCAAACTTACAAATGCCAAACTTTCTAGAGAGAGAAGTGTTTATGGATTGTGGGATGATACAAATGAGAGGAGAAGGCTTCCTTTTATAGCCAAATGAGGATGGAATGGAGGGCTAAGATGAAACCATGTGGTTTCATCCAAGGGAGGAGGAGGGAGGCTCCAAAGCCGCCGGTTCCAAGTCACCATGGAGGAAGCCGCCGGTTGCATGGAGGAGGGGAGGAGGAAGCCATCGGTCACCAAGGAGGAAAGGTGGAGGTTTGTGAGTTTTGTGCAGTCTTTTCACAAAACTATCAGTCCAAATTCGCTATGGTCTGACTTTGGTTGTTCCTCGGTTGGATTTGAATTGAGTAATTCAATGTCAGGATCTTGAGATTTTTGCATTCGGCGTCTGATCTTGACCTTGGAATGACTCGTAATATCTTTTCAGCGTAGAATCCTCTCATTAGCCTGTTTTCTCTCTAGAGTCAAAAATACCCTGTAGAAATATATCGGAACTAACAAGCAGAAGTTAAATAGACAAACAGTCTAATTTGGTGGGTTTTACTGTGTTTTTGATTCGTATAATTATGGTCCATCAGTTGGTCATAGAAATTTGAGATCAAGTGGCGGCACCTAGGCTAAGATACTTCGAAAGGAGGAATTAGTCTAGACAGAACTAGAAGTCTATGTCTTGTTTTTGGAGTAGATTGTGGTGTAAGTGCTTCGAAAGGGCCTTACTTTAGAGTTATATCTGGACCAAGGAATAACCCACACTTATGAACACAAGTAAGATCATTTGAAGTCAATGATGGATGTGTCACTAGTTGAGACCCTAGACTGAATATCTTCCTTTTGTGAATATTTTTCTTATGTGAATATCTTTCGTCTTTATTTTCAGCACATTTACTTTCAGCACTTTACTTTCAGTCATTTACTATCCAGCAATTTACTTTTCAGCACTTACTTTCAGTCTTTACTTTCAGCACTTTAATTTATCGCACTTTACTTTCAGTACCTTTACTTTTACGCAATTTACTTTCTGTCATAAAAACAACCAAAAACCCAACTGTCTTTATTTTTCTTTTCTTTCTTTTCAAAGAACAACCATTCCACACTGACTCTCTTGGGTTCGACCCCTACTTACTGCTTGCTATCCATAGTGAGCCACTAATGTAGTGGAATTATAAATGTAAATTTTGCAGCGTACCAACGACGCGCTGTCAATCCCACAAGGTATGAACGAAACTTGTCGAATGCATACACAATAGCAATGAGTTCCTTTTCGGTTGTGGAATAATTCAATTGAGCTCCATTTAAGACCTTGCTTGTGTAATTAATGGCGTGAAGTGTCTTGTCCACCCTTTGACCGAGAATCGCTCCAATAGATAATCGCTTGCATCGCACATGAGCTCGAAGGGCAAATCCCAATTCGGAGGTTGAATAATGGGAGCCGAGACCAATGCCATCTTTAACTTCTCAAAGGCCACCAAGCATTCTTCATCAAATCGGAATTTGGTGTCATTGCATAATAAGTTTGTTAAAGGCCTTGCAATCTTTGAGAAGTCCTTAATAAATCTTCTATAAAAGCCGGCATGGCCAAGAAATCTCCTTATCCCTTTTACATCCTTTGGAGGTGGCAATTTTTAAATAACTTCCACTTTGGCCTTATCCACCTCGATTCCTCTTTTTGAGACCAAGTGTCCAAGCACTATGCCTTCCTACACCATGAAATGACATTTTTCCCAATTTAGCACAAGATTCGTCTTAATACATCTTTTCAAAACTTTCGCCAAGTTGGCTAAACAATCATCAAATGAGGAACCATAAACAGAAAAATCATCCATGAACACTTCCATAATTTCCTCAATAAATTCTGAAAATATAGCCATCATGCATCTTTGAAATGTGCCCGGTGCATTGCATAGCCCAAAGGGCATTCGCCGATAGGCAAATGTTCCATAGGGACAAGTAAAAGTAGTTTTTTCTTGATCTTGTGGATGAATAGGGATTTGGAAAAATCCACTATATCCATCAAGATAGCAAAAGTAATCATACTTGGCTAGTCTTTCCAACATTTAATCAATAAAGGGAAGTGGGAAGTGATCTTTCTTAGTGGATTTGTTAAGTTTTCGGAAATCATTGCACATTCGCCAATCGGTGACAATTCTAGTTGGTATTAACTCATTTTTATCATTTTTAACAACCGTCATGCCCCCCTTTTTGGGTACCACATGTATGGGACTCACCCAATTAGAGTCCGCAATAGGGAAAATGATTCTCGCATCAAGCATCTTCAAAATTTCCATTTTCACAACTTCACCAACAATGGGATTAAGTCTCCTAGCATGCTCTGTAGATGGTAAACTATCATCCTCCAAATTAATTTTATGCATGCACAAGTTAGGGCTTATCCCTTTCAAATCATCAATAGAATAGCCAATAGCATCTTTGTGCTCTCTAATCACATCAAGCAATCTCGAAGTCTCATCATCATTCAAGGAGGCATTGACGGAGCGCACCACACCGTCGTTAATGTGCGATGGCTCTGTGCAAAAATAAATTTATAAGTCCGCTACTCGTACTCTACTATTGGGTAGTAAAGCGGTAAGTAGGGGTCGAACCCAAGGGAATTAGTGGATAGTTGTTCTTTCGAAAATGGAAAGTAAGACAGTTGGGGGTTGGTTGTGATTTTAGTACTGAAAGTAAAGTGGGTTGGTTGTGATTTTAGTACTGAAAAGTAATACTGAAAGTAAAGTGCTTGAAGGACAAGACTTGCTGAAAGTAAGTGCGTAAAGTAAAGTGCTTGAAGGACAAGACTTGCGGAAAGTAATTGCTTGAAGGACAAGACTTGCAGAAAGTAATTGCTTGAAGGACAAGACTTGCGGAAAGTAAGCAGTTGATATGGGTACTGAAAGTAAACAGTTGATATTGGTACTGAAAGTAAAGTGACAGGTGATGTTATAATTAAAGGAAAGATTCGGTATCAGGGGCCTTGTATCATAGTCCGTTTATCATTGACCTCTAATGATCATACTAAGTGTTCAAAAGTGTATCAAGGCTATTCCTAGCACATGACTTGCCACACCGTCTAGTCTTTTGCAAGACAAAGAACTCTTGTTCTAGTATGTGCATCCATTTGATCATCATTCCTGATAAACCAAATGGTGTTTAAAAGAGGTTGACTTCCACAGATAAGCTGTGCTCTTCCGAGCCTCCACTTATCCACGGAAGATCACGAACCCATGGCAGAGCTTTGCTCTTCCGAGCATCCACTCAACCAATGGAGTTCTGACCTAATATGAGGCACCTAGATCAAGTTGAACACAAAGAGGCACTAAGAGAAGGGTCTAAAACATTTTATGATACACGTACACCCCTTCAACCGAATGAAGGGTTTAGCTACAAATATCCATAGGGGTGGATATCATAGCTAAGTACTGAGTAAAGTAAAGGTTTTGAAAGACAGAAAAGTAAAGGTTTTTGGAAATCAAGACAAGGAAAGTAAATGTGAGGATACTCAAGAACCGACAAGAGTAAACCCAAGAACAACAAGAATACTCAAGAACCAACAAGAGTATTCAAGATGAAAGTAAATGTTTACAAGGATTGTGCCCACAAACTAGAGAGATAAGTGACTTGTGTTTGAGTTTTGTTTGAAAATGAGGATGATGGGATTGGGATGCATTACAAAGGGAAGTAGCTTGGTATTTATAGGCATGGAGGAGGAGGAAGTTGTGGAGGAGAGAAAGACACTTGTCAAATGGGGGGAGGAAGTCCATATAGCCGCCGGCCATGAGGTGGCTTCCTCCAAGAGCCGCCGCCCATGTGGCAAGGGTGGAGAGGAGGAGTGAGTTGAGTGGGTTTAGATCTTTCTCCCCAAAAGCCTTCGGTTGTCATGTAACTCCGGTTGCCCTTTGGTTGCCTCTTTGGTTGCCCTTTGGTTGCTCCTTTGGTTGCTCCTTAGTTGACATCAAAAGATAAGTCACTTATACTTGGCATTTCGCTTGTGTTCTTGATCTTTGTTGGAATAAGTCATTGGGACTTAGTTGTGGCTTGATCGGAGTATTGTCGGAGTATGGTCAGTTCTGACTTGTAATCCACTTTCAACGTTAAGAACTCCATTTTAGCTCGTTTCGTCATTACTCCTTGAAATAGCCTGTAGAACAAAAGTGAAACTAACAAGTAAAAGTTGTACAGATAAAGCATCCAATTTGGTGGGTTTAACTATCTTAACGAATCATATAAATATGGTCCATCAGGCATTCACAATGATAGGCAAAGTAGAGTGGGGGGCTAAGAACTCATACCTTAGGCTTGTTGGTAGAGTTTTTAACTCTACCGAACAAGACTCCTTACCTTTGTCGCTTTGAGTATCCCCTTCATCATCCAAGATAGCCCAACAATCAACATGCTCTGGTAGCTAATTATCAAGGTCAATTTCATTCGCAAGCAAGTTAGGCACATCATATACTTCATAAGCATCAACAAAGTCTAGAAAATTGCAACTCATAGTAGAAATAGGACCTTTTTGTGCTTTTTCTAAATTAAATTCAACTTCCTCATCACCTACTCTCATGGTAATTGACCCCTTAGTAGTATCAAATATAGCCCCCGCGGTGTAGGGGAAAGGCCTTCCCAAAAGAATGGGATTTCATTGTCCTCTTCCATCTCTAACACCACAAAATCCCCCGGAATATAGAAATTCCCTACTCTAACCGAGATATCCTTAAGAACTCCCTTAGGGAATCTTGAGGAGCGGTCCGCGAGTCTTAAAATCATTTGAGTTGGTTTAGGCTCACCCATGTTCAATTTCTTACACAAAGAATAAGGCATCAAAGATATGCTAGCACCCAAATCACACATAGCACGTTCAATTTTAACATCATTTATATAGCATGAGATGGAGAAGCTACCAGGATCCTCAAGTTTGGGTGGCATGCGTGGTTGGAATATGGCACTACACTCTCCATTGAGGGACACCGTGTCAACAACTTCGATCGTCCTCCTGCAAGTAATAACATCTTTTAGAAATCTTGCATAAGATGGAGCTTGAGTGATTACCTCGGTGAAAGGCATAGTGACATAAAGCTTCCTCATCATCTCGGCAAACTTCGAGAATTGCTTGTCATTGCTCTTCTTCTTGAGCCTTTGTGGGAAGGGGATAGGAGGAGTGTAGGGTCTAGGCTCATCTTTTTCTTTTTCTACTTCCTTCTCCTTTTGGTTTTGAGGATTAGGGACCTCTTCATCCAGTTCTTCAATTTTGGCACTAGCTTGGCCTCTTAGATCAAATGAAACTTTCTTCTTCTTTGGTGGCTCAGCCTCTAGCTCTTTGCCACTCCTTAATGTGACCGCATTACAATGCTCCCTTTGCCCTTGTTCAGGTTGGGCCGGTAATTTCCCTTGCGCTTTTGCAGAGGACTCGGCTTTGTAAGCTATTTGGTTTTCAAGGATCTAGACGTGAGTTTGCAAACTTTGGTTGGCTTGCCTCATTTCCTCCAATTGAGCTTGGAATTCCCTACTTGCCCTTTCTTGAGAGATACGAGATTGTTCTTGGTCTCGCTTCATTTTGAGGAGCACGGCCATCATAGGATCCATATTGGAAAGCTCATTTGAAGGTTGGGGAAATTGGTCAACTTGTTGGTAAGGCTTTCTGAAATACTATCCCCTGTTCAAGCTTGTGTTCAAGGTTTAGTTGAGATAGATCTTGAACACACTTCACAACAGTTCAAGGGTCAGTTGTGACAGACCTCGAACTCTAGATACAACAGTTCAGCAAATAGACAAAGGCAGTAAAACACATAGACTGATAACCCAGTTCGGCTCCGCCTACTCTGGGGGTTTCCCACACCTGAAAAAGGGACAGCAAATCTTTATTACGAGTATAGGGTTTCCACAGGGACTTACACTTACACCTTGTAATAACCTAACCACGATACTACGTCTCTCAGATTTGCAACCGAGGTTCACCGCAATTCCCCTCGATCCCCTTCGTTCAGAACCTCCAGTCCGAACGTTCTCGACCTTCTCCAGAAGCTCGGAAGCTTTCTCTCGAAAGCTTTGATCACCTTTGTTGTGTGCGGCAGTTGATACGCTTCAGACAGTCTGTGTTGCACTTGCGCAGACTGCACTTACACCGGTGTATTCTCAGTGAGAAAACACAACCGGTCGTCGCTTTCTTCTTCTCCAATCAGCAGGGTATGCTCGTGTATGATTTGATCTTTGAAAGCGTTGGGGATTAGGGTTGCCTTTGCATTTGTATTTATATGCTCGGACGAAACCCTAATTCGCACAAGATAATCCCATCAAATATTTCGGAATATTTGATGCATATCTTTCACAAATCCTTGAAAGAATATACGAGGTCGTCTTCTTTCCCAAGCAAGTCACGCCGTCTTCAATGTGGATATTCATTCGAATATCTTATGCTCGAATAAGTCGCACACCATCTTCAACTTGACGAGATCTTCGTTGTCAATATCTTCCGGAAAATATCCTTTGCATCTCGATCACGCTGTATAAGAGTACTAGGCTATGTTTGAACTCCCCCTGAACTCCTGCTCGAACTGTCTAACTACATTTTGCCAAACACATGCCACACAAGGGAACATCAATCTCCCCCTTGGCATTTTGGCAAAACCAAATCACTAGATCTATCTATCTATCTAGACAGTAGACACAAATGAGGGAACAAAAATTGTCGCCACTCAAAATACTCCCCCTTTTTGCCACAAACTGGCAAAGGGTCCGATCTAGTTTGAACATCAAATCAAACTGTGCCAGAACAAGCACATGATACCAAAGGTTTTAAACCGAAAACTGAGTTCAAAGATAAAGTTTCAGGAGACCTTCAAGCAGACGACCCATCATCAGTGGCATCCTCAGAATCTGCATCATCAGATTCATTATCACTTGGAAAGCTGAGGGCACGAGCGAGCTTGTTAATACGCCTGCGTTGTTCCTTATCTGCGGCAATGATGGCATTCAGATCCTGGAGTAGCTTGCTCCTTTCATCACGACCCATTCTGGCTCCCCCTCGGCTGGACTCCACAACACCCTTTGTTTTCTGGTTCCCCTCCTTGAGATCATTCACATGACGCCCTTTAAACAATTTATGGTCAACGCTGAACTTGCTGGGTGCCTTTGTGAGATGGTCAGGCGAGGCCTTCAAATCTGGAGCTTGATGAATGATCAGCTCATATATCAGAGATGTGAAACAGATCTGGTGCAGAGTTCTCATCGAAGTAGCGTGTTCAGCAATCTGTTTGAACATTACTCTACCCAGGTTGAATTTCAGCTTATTCCCTATCTGATAAATCAGTTGGGCCATGTCCTTGTTGAAAGTAGAGCGATGAGTAGATGGCCTCCAGTTGAACACAGCTATGAAGAACAGCATTGAATAAAACGTAGACAAATCCGCTGTGTGCACAACTGACTCAGGCCTCCAGCGAACAGAGCCTGCAGTGATGGTGCTTACTATCTTCTCAAAGCTTGATTCCTCTTCATCAAACACTGGGTCGTCCATGGAGAAGTATACATTGATCAGCTCAGGATCAATCTTGATCCGTCTTCCTCTAACGTAGAAGACCCCGTAATCTGCTTCTCCAACAACCCCAAATCCAGGAGGAAGGTTTACCATGGCTTCACGTACTAATTGCTCGTCGAAAGGCTTGCATCTGTCCAACGTCCAGAACAGATCAGACTCCTTAAGCACCTCAATCACCTCCTTTCCCTTGTACCGGGACTCCTCCAATAACCTCTCAGGTTTGATTTTCCTTTTCAGCACACAGCTCCACTTTTTGTACGCATCACGACTAACGTACCATACACCTTTCTTGACCAATCCAACTGGAACAGTGTCAGTCTCAGGAGATGGGACTTCACATCTTCCAGCATCCACTGAATTAGGGACAGGAGCTATACGTTTTCTTTTCTTAGATGAATCAGCTCCCCCTGCCAGGTTGCCCTCCTTCGCAATCTCTTGGACTGTTTCCTTAACAGATCTTTCAAAGGCCACCTTCATCTTTCCATTGTCCTTCTTTGGTTTTTTGAGAGAGATAAGTGGAGCAAGATCTTGGTCATCATCTGAAAGAGTACCCTCCTTTGAAGCTAGCTTCGCAGTATCCTCACAAACTTGTGCACCATCATCTTCCATACGATTACTATGCAGATCATCTTGACCAATAACTGGAGTAGCTACTGTATCCTTAGCAACTTCCTCTGATACTTCAACTGTCTCACCTTCATTCTGAACACATGGTACCACAGTTGGAACACTAGTAACTTTCTCAACGACAAACTCTTTTGCCTCACTACCCTGAGCACAAAGAAGTTCTTCAGACTCTTTTCTGTCCCCTCATCAGACATTGTTATGAGCCTCCCTCTGACAGAGCTGATCCTCGCAAGACACTGCCTTGGAGAAACAACACGGCGAGACCCCTTCTTTCTCCGTAAACCATCTGGGCGAATATACCCAGACGCATGGATCTTCTCCCTCCATGTTGCTGGCCCTCCAGCCACCTTGCTGGGTACCTTATCTTCCACAATCTTGATAGTATCATTCGCGATAACTGCCTTACTAGCTTCATCACCAGCCATACCCCTACTGGCTTCCCAATCAACAGCCCTACTGGCTCCATTATCAACAACAGCCCTAATGGCTTCACCACCAATCACAACTCCGTCCACCACAATCTTATCAACAACAGAAATATTTGCAGAAACCGAAGGAACAGACTGCGAATTAGGAAATACCTCAGTTTTTGGACTGAACATGGCTCAAATCGGTATTGAATGATTTTGACAAATCCACCGTGACCGTCTGAGGGATTTCAGCGGTTGCTCGTTCACCAGACTTCTTTGCTTCGGCCAAAGATTCAGTGTCGGATCGTAAAGGCGACGCCTTTTTCGTCTTCGGAGCCTTTGATTTCGGAATTTTAGGTTTTCCCGCCAGAGCCTTTGAGGACTGCGTGTTTTTCTTCTCAGCGGATTTGACGCCAGACTTCGCAGATGTCCTGGTGTTCACCATCGCCGTTTGAAAGATGAGCAGTTGAGAGAGAAATTGGTTCTAGGGTTTGTACGAGCGAGAGAAGGTAGACTGTGAACTGTTTTGTGTTTCAAAAAGAAATAATACTCCAGCTTATTCAACTTCCCAAATTGGTCAACTCTCGTTTCAAATAACGGCAGGAAAGATCTTTGAGAATATTCAAAAAATATTTGTCTTCACCCGCTGTGCCTTCTGTTCCAGCTCCCTTCCTTAGGTGGGCAGTCCAACTGTTGTAGCTGGGGATTCGCCTTTGACTGACCACTGCCTGGAATGCTTAGTACTTGAACCCACACATACCCAAAGAGGATCTGGGTGTTCCAAACTGTGCAATCCGGTTCAATCTCTCGTCTGATGAGTTGGCATGAGTCTGTGGATACAGTTTCAACTCCTTCTGCAACTTTGTAATCTTCTGTTCAAATTCGTTCTGTAACTGTGACACCATTTGATCCAGCAGTCTCTTGGTATAACTGCCAAAATAGATTTGTGCGATCCTCCTATCTGACCTTGTGTGCAGGGTCTTGTTTACTCCCCCTCGCATAACTCGATGTTTGGCTGGAGCATAGTTTGGAGTAGACCGTGGCTTGTCAAGGCTCCCGACCCCCATGCTGATGGTGTAACAGTTATTTGCCCGCCTTCTCCCTTTCATCACAGAACTGCCATTCATGTCTAAAACGAGGCATGAGTCGCGAGAGAATGACACATAGTGTCCATTTTCGCACAGTTGACTGATGCTAAGAAGATTCATTGTCAAACCTTCAACCAAGAGGGTGTCTTCGAGTGCAGGGAGATCCGTAACCTTCAATGTCCCACAACCGATCACCTGACTCTTCCTACCATCCACGAAGGTGACAAACCGCATCTCCTCAACAGGCCTAATATTAGAGAGGTATTCAGAGTTACCTGTCATGTGGGCCGAGCATCCGCTGTCGAAGTACCAACTGACTGACAGTGTGGAACTTGACGAGCAACATGCCACCATGCATGCCATCTGATTGGCCTTAGGTCTCCAGACCTGGTTCTGTCGCGGTTTGGTTTGTTGTTGGTGTCCTCGACATTCAGCAAGAAACAGTCGACACTGCCGTCTGATGTGTCTAATCTGATAGCAGTACCAGCATGTGCACAAATCTTTCCTCTGATTGGGAGTTGAACTGAGGTAAGCATTTCCGGTCCTTCTTTGACTACTTTTGGGCTTGACTTGGGACAGATCCACTTTCTGTCTAGGGTGCTCTCTCACCTTCTGTTCCGGCATCTGTTCAGACACATAGTTAGTTTTGACACGCGTCGAATCTTTTGAGCTGCTTTCTCCTGTGAATCCCAATCCTCTGCGTCCTGTCTCCATCCTCTGAGCATTGAGAATCTCATTCAAATTTTTCGAACCAGAGTTCAACATCCTTACTAACTGTTGGAGCTGAGTGAGCTCCTTCTCAGCAGTTTCCCGGTCCATCTTTTCTGATTCAAGCTGAAGTTCCAGCTGTTCTACCTTCCTGAGTTGGAACATCTCCTTTCGTTTCAGATCTGAAATGACTTTTCTTAGACCAGCCATGCCGATTGGGTGAGTTTCTTGGTCCTTCTCCATGTCAACTTTTAGTGAAGAGATGGTACCAATGAGTTCTGTCTTCTGAGCAAGCAAGCATAGTCTTTCTTGTTTCATAGCAGCCAGTTGAGTATTTAGAGAAGCTACCGTACCTTCAAGTTCAACCTTCTGTGTGACCAGAATCTCCACTTCCTGCCAGACCTTATCCTTATCTGTAGTGATGCTTGCAATTGTGTCATTCAGCTTCTTGTCGATTTTGATCAGTTGCAGCCACTTCTCATACAGATCTTTGTATGTCTGAGCGAGGGACTCCTGTGTGAGTTCTTCATTATCACTGTCTGAGAGGTCTTCAGTTGGGAGTTCCGACTGAGATGGAATTGTTGCACCGGTGCTGCTACATTCGCCCAGAGTTGTAGTAAAGGCCACAAAGTTGGTGGTTTCACCTTTTTCTTCATCTGACTCACTATCGCTGAAGCTAGCGACCATTGCCTTCTTCTTCATGAGAGTATTTGCACATTGTGAAGGAATATGACCGAAACCTTTGCATTCATGGCACTGAATCTCTTCCTTACCCTTTTCAGAGGAGTCTTGCCTTATATCGCTTGACCTTGATCTGTCGGATCTCCAGTTTCGGAAACCAGTTGATGAAGACTGACCTTATTCTGGACCACGTCTATTGATCTCGTAAGTTCTGAAAGAACCCATCAGCTCGTCCAGCTTCAGCTTGGTGATGTCGTGCATTTCCTCAATGGCTGTGACCTTCATTACAAATCTTGGAGGGAGAGATCTTAAGACCTTACTGGACATCCTTTCTTCCTCGATGGGTTTCCCTAGTGTCGCAGCCTCGTTGGACAGTTCCAGAACTCTAGTATTACATTCAGAGATCGTTTCACTCTCTTTCATCTTCATCTCTTTGAACTTAGTTGTGATCATCCGCATACGGGAGTTGCGAACTTTGTCCGTGCCTTCATATGCCGTTTGGAGGATATCCCAGGCCTCTTTTGCCACTTCACAGTTAATGATCAACTTCATGACGTTTTCATCTTATGCAGAGAAGATTGCGTTCATTGCTTTTGAGTTTCCCATGGATGCTTTGTTATCCTCCTCGTCCCACAAGGCTTCTGGTTTTAGAACAGGATCTCCAGTGAGATTGTTCATCATAGGTTCAGTCCATCCACTCTGAACCGACATCCATGCTTTTGCGTCTAGAGATTTGAGGAACGACTTCATCATGGGTTTCCAGGTGGCATAGTTCGAGCCTTCAAGCAACGGAGGTCTGATGATGCTTTGTCCTTCTTTCAGAGGCATTTTGAACAGTTTCAGGATCCCACTCAGTGTGTCGAGTGTTTGCTCTGATACCAATTGAAATAATATCCCCTGTTCAAGCTTGTGTTCAAGGTTTAGTTGAGACAGATCTTGAACACACTTCACAACAGTTCAAGGTTCAGATGTGACAGACCTTGAACTCTAGATACAACAGTTCAGCAAATAGACAAAGGCAGTAGAACACATAGACTGATAACCCAGTTCGGCTCCGCCTACTCTGGGGGGTTTCCCACACCCAAAAAAGGGACAGCAAATCTTTATTACGAGTATAGGGTTTCCACAGGGACTTACACTTACACCTTGTAATAGCCTAACCACGATACTCCGTCTCTCAGATTTGCAACCGAGGTTCACCGCAATTCCCCTCGATCCCCTTCGTTCAGAACCTCCAGTCCGAACGTTCTCGACCTTCTCCAGAAGCTCGGAAGCTTTCTCTCGAAAGCTTTGATCACCTTTGTTGTGTGCGACAGTTGATACGCTTCAGACAGTCTCTGTTGCACTTGAACAGACTGCACTTACACCGGTGTATTCTCAGTGAGAAAACACAACCGGCCGTCGCTTTCTTCTTCTCCAATCAGCAGGGTATGCTCGTGTATGATTTGATCTTTGAAAGCGATGGGGATTAGGGTTGCCTTTGAATTTGTATTTATATGCTCGGACGAAACCCTAATTCGCACAAGATAATCCCATCAAATATTTCGGAATATTTGATGCATATCTTTCACAAATCCTTGAAAGAATATACGAGGTCGTCTTCTTTCCCAAGCAAGTCACGCCGTCTTCAATGTGGATATTCATTCGAATATCTTATGCTCGAATAAGTCACACGCCATCTTCAACTTGACGAGATCTTCGTTGTCAATATCTTCCGGAAAATATCCTTTGCGTCTCGATCACGTTGTATAAGAGTACTAGGCTATGTTCGAACTCCCCCTGAACTCCTGCTCGAACTGTCTAACTACTTTTTGCCAAACACATGCCACACAAGGGAACATCACTTTCGAGCTTGAGCTTGATATTATTGCCCTTGGTTTTGGTTCCTTTGAAGCAAAGTTGGTCCTTGGCTTTGATATTGGTTCTTTGGTGGGAAAGCTTGATTAGCTTGAGTAGGCTTATGACCAAATCTGGGAGGCGTAGCTCCAAAGTCGGGACGAGTGGGGTTTGTGGTCTTGTAAGAGAAATTAGGGTGATTTCTCCATCCCGAGGAGAACCTTGGCGTAGTATAGTTAGATTGAGAATTTTGGCCTTGAGTGGCACTAGCTCCATACTCACTACCTTGGTTTCCCCCAACAAAATTTGCTTCTTTATATCCATATCTATGTGCATCCCTTTGAACCAAAGGGCAAGAGTTGGTTTCATGCTCATAGACCTCACAAATGTCGCACCCTTGACTCGTTGAGAGGCCTTTCTTCGGGTGTTTCAATTTGAATACTTCATCCGAGAGGTTGTCAAAATCTTTCTTTAGGGCATCATAGTCACCTGTGCTCACGGTCTTTACTTTGTGCCTTTCGCTTTTCCTTCTCGGGTTTCCTCTTTCACTTCCCCGCATGAAATAATTCTTTGTGATCTTCTCAATTACCGCATATCCTTCAGGAGGTTCAAGCTCCATGATAGCTCCTCCCGCGGCGGTATCAAGTGCAAGCCACGAGGGACCATCAACACCATGATAGAAGGTATGGAAAACGAGGAGGTCATCCAAGTTGTGATGTGGGAAAAGCCTTTGATACTCTTTATACTCCTCCCAAGCTTCATAAAGTGTTTCCCCATCCATTTGAACAAAATTTGTAATTTGATTTCTATAGTAGGCCATCTTGGAAGGAGGGAAATACTTGTTGAGAAATGCAACGGCGAGCTCCTCCCAAGTGGTGAAACTATCCGGTGTTTGGCTCCTTAACCAATCTCTTGCTCTTCCCGTGAGGGAGAAAGGGAATAACCTCAAAAGCTTTGCATCTTCGGAGAACCCATTAATCTTGAAAGTGGCCCAAACTTCAAGGAATGTGGTCAAATGAGAGTTTGGGTCCTCGTGGTCTCTTCCCGAGAATTGGTTTGATTGGACCATTTGGATGGTTGAGGTCTTCAAGTCGAAGTCTCGGTTATCCACCACCGGGACAAGGATTGGGGAACAGTATCCATAAGCATTGGGGGCGGCATAGTCCTTGAGAACCCTTCTAGCTCGAGGGCCTTGTGGTTGTTGACCTTGGGGAGGGGGTGGTATATGAGGAAGTCTATCTCCCATGTCTTGAGTAATTTCTTGAGCGTTTGAGGTCGATCCTTTAGCCTTGATTGTCTTACTCCTTGTAAGGTGAGGATTAACGATATCTCTTATCGGTTGATTCAAGTCTCTATCCACAATTTTGGTAAGTTTCTTGGTCTTAGGTGGCATAAACAAGATGCTCCTACAAGGAGAAAACAATTAAGACAAGTGAGGATAGTGAGGATAGTGGAATAAGCTCAAGAATCACGAGTAGCAAAGCAAACGAAGAAAAACATGGAATAGTCGGAGTACTAAATGATTCTTCCTAGGGACAATATAGCCATTGCTCCCCGGCAACAACGCCATTTTGACCATTGTATTTTACGTATAGTCAAAATAATTTCTAATTGACCGGTAAGACCGGTGTCGAACCCAAGGGAACAATTGGATTATACGCTAGGGGGATCAAATTTTTAACTCGGCTATTCCTTCAATTCAATTATGAGAATAGTTTCAAGTTTAAAACAAACGATGAAATGGTTTCAAGGGGATTTTAATTCTATTCAAAGAGAGTTACGAGGGGTTACTCCCCTCCTTGGCAATTTCCCAATGATCATGCACACAAGAGTTAAATCATTTTCGGGGTTGATAGGTTTAAAACCTAGCTTAGGCTAAAAATAGACAAACTATCACGCAAGTCTAATCCTAGTCAAGCCATCCTAATTAGAATCTCACCTATTAAAGATATTGATTCACTCTATAACACTATTATCCTTAGAACATCTCCCAAGGTTAGTAAATGCTATAGGCATTAAGTTTTAGTTAACCTCACACCATGCATTTACTCTCGTAAACACTTAGTGAGTTCCTTTCTACCATATCCAAACCATCACTAAGCTCTCTCGATACTTAGATCATAGTTCTAATGCAAACATGTCACTTAGGCATTTTATCAAACACTTAGTAACATGTCTTAAATGAAGAGCATAGTGAAATGACAAAACTCCATAGATTGCATAATGAATGTGTATGCATGATCATTGAGTACCAAAGAGGGTAACAACACCCTGAAAACGCAAGGAGACTACTCACACATCATGTAAGACAATATGGTGTGAGTAGGGTTTTTACACAATCAAATGAGAAGAGGAGAGGAATAGAAATAGGATGGTTAATCCTAGATGTCTCCCTTTGATCTTCAATCCTCCTTGGTTGGATGGTGATGGATGCCCTTGATTTGATCTCTTTTTATGGAAAAATCTCCCAAAGTTGCCAAGTAACTAGGTCAAAGTTGCCACTTTCTATTTATAGCCTCTGGTAAAAAAAACTGTTGTGTCAAGCCCAGCCAGTCGGCTGGACATGGCCTTCGGATTCCAGCCGGTCGGCTGGGGAAGGGTGAATGCAGCCTGCTCTGAGATGTTAGTCCAGCCGATCGGCTGGAGAAGTTGAGCTACCCGGCTGCAAATGCGCTTGATGTAGGCGTTCTGGAAACTTTGGCCAGCCAGTCGACTGGTTAGTTGACCCCCGACCAGCTCGAATTGTGCTTGATGCAGACAGTCTGAGAACTATGGCCAGCCGGTCGACTGACGAGTCCACCCGACCGGCTCAAATTGTGCCGATGCCACTAAGTCTATTTCCTCCATCCAGCCGCCCGACTGGTGAAGGGGTGATTCCCAGCCGGTCGGCTGAGCTCCCATTCAAACCACTTTTGCTTCAATTCTCTGATTTTTTTCCCAAGTTTTCGTATTTTGGCTTTGACACTGAGACCATCTTGTTTTGTACCTAAAACGTACGAAAAGGGATCAAATGAAATCGAATTATTGCCGGAAACGAATTAAAGCTATAGTGAAAATAGGTACTAATAAGTCGAAAACTCGACTTATCACAGACCCTAGAATTGAACACACCTTTGAACAAGCACCCAAAAAAGACCCCAAAAGCTATACAGAGATGCTAGATCTGAGACTCAAAGAGTTGAGCCTGCTTTCCCAACCCGGGTGATTGGACTTCGAACAACCATCGGATTATGTCGACAAGCAGCTGAGGGCCCGACCAGATCGTGAATTGATTTTTTCAGTTGATTTCATATTCCTCCGGCGAGATCGTGAATTGAATTGGAAACTCTAGAGGATGGAGGAATAGGCAAATAAAAAGGAAACCCGTTTAAGCAGGTAACCGCTTAGAGAGGATTCTGGTCTTACATATTTGACTTTTTTTTGTTTTTTGAGTTCGTCCTTATCACCTTCACAATCTCCGCGTAAAATCTAATACCAAATTAGGTCTTAACAAACTTCCCTACAGGTCATAAAGTCATAAGGCCGACCCAAAACCCAAGTAAGCCCTCGCCCGACAAAATCCGAAGTAAGCCCTAGTAAGACTCAAATCCGGGTACATTAGGGTTGGTTACATGCTTAATATTTCAAGCCCGAGTTCTATATTCTGGTCGTGACGACCCGAAGTGTGTGCTCGGCCTACATGTCAGATTGATGTTATATCGCAAGACAATGTGCATTTAAAAAGAATTTCATCACTAGATTAGTTAAAGAAATAATGCACAAAAAGTTATGATTGCTTTCTATAGACATTAAAGAAATGAGGCATGATAAGTCCGGATATGTTCCATATCAGCCGATGCACTTAAACATGATGCTTATGTAGTCTTTGTTGCAGATCGTAGGGGTGCGATCGGTTGAGAATGCCTAAAAGTTCGAAAACCTGAGATCCCAAATCTCACCATTGGATCAAGTTGCATCTTTGAATATGGAGGTAACACGTGTCTCACTCACTTTTTTCCTTCATTGTGCAATTTCGAGCATTCTTTTTGCCTAGATTCATTTTCAGGTTTCAGAAAGTGCACTTAGGCAAAAACAAAAATGCATAAGGAAAGTTCTCAAAGTTGTAGAAAAAAGAGGAATTCTCATTTGAACGCTTCTCACAGATCGTATATCTATGTTTTATAGCAGGGATAGATTATGTAAGTTTTAAAGTAGATTTGAAACTTGATTGATTATGGTTAATGTATGGTTGATATAGTTTTTTCTGATCATGACAGTTGTAATTTCTAGTAGTGCCTGTTAATGTTGTTCGTTTCTCATCAGTTTATGTTTTTTTTAATTTTAAGGACCATGTCCTCATAATCTGTAGTGGACATTTTTATTTCAGGTCAAAGCGCGGTTAGAGGAAGCTCTTTGATTCATTTCACTTAATGGCGCAACTAGCATTATTGCGCTTTTGCCACAAGTCTCATTTCACCTCAAGGCGCTACCTTCTGTTGAGATCAATAATTGCACACTTTGAAGTTAAGATTATATGCTGCCATTCTTTTGAGCTTATAAAATTGGTTTCTGTACTTATCTTAACTATACTTAGTTTAGATTGAACTTGGTGTTGGGAATGTGCACTTGAAGAGATTGTCCCACATTGTTAAATGAGGAGAAGAATTGTTAGCTCATATATGATTATCAAACCATGACTCTCAAGCCTAAGCTTTTGAGTCAATATGGGGAGGTAATTTCATATGAGTTAGCAATTTCAACATGGTATCAGAGCCAACGTTGCGATCCAGGCCAAGTGCAATGGATGTGGGACACGTGCGGAATTGCCAATGCAAAAGTGAGTGCTCGTTCGAAGATACCTCAATCGTTTGGTGGGTTTGGACCTCGATTTTGCCTGTAAAGCAGAGTTGCAAAGGCACTCTGAACCCAGGTTTAAGCCTGTATGGGGGAGTCGCAAAAGGTGCACCTACGGTGGGTTGGACCCCAATGTAGGGGGAGCGTGGAGCACCCCTAGCGGAGAAGGGGATTTCGCATACGCACCTACGTTTGGCTACGAGTAATGTAGCAGTGTTTGATTGAAGGGGAGCATGCACAATTTCTTTAATTGAGTGGGAGATTGTTGGGAATGTGCACTTGAAGAAATTGTCCCACATTGCTAAATGAGGAGAAGAATTGTTAGCTTATATATGATTACCAAACCATGACTCTCAAGCCTAAGTTTTTGAGTCAATATGGGGAGGTAAATCCATATGAGTTAGCAATTTCAACACTTGGACTTAACTTAGCTAGTTCAGACTGAGTGAAGTGAGTGGAACTTAGCTTAGCTTCGCTTGAGTTGAGCGGAGTGAGCTGAAATTACCTTAGCTTAGTTTAGCTTACCAACTTATCTTATAATAATCAAAATTGTAGATTTTTGAAAATATACATTTTGTCGTGAAAGGGGTCTTCGTCGAGTTTCTTTATCTCTTGACAAATTGTTAAGAGGTCAAGTGTTTGACTCCCCTGAGTAGTATATTTTCTCATAATTTTGTTCATATTCTTTTCCTTCCTCTTCTCTTCCCTCTTCCTCGTCTCGTCTTACGCGTGGATGCTTCCTGTTCACGCTCACGCGTGACGTGTTCTTCCTCCCTCGTGGAAGTGTTATTCGTCGATGATAGATGTGTCTTGCAACCGTAAAGGTGTCCAAGGTTGCCTGAGCTCTAATTGTCAAAGAAAATACCAATGATTTACGGTGGATGTGCGGATCCATGGTAAATGTGTCGAACATGGCATGCGTTTCAGAAGTGAAAAAGATGTACCAGATGATTTCAGATCTGATCAGGATGCTTTGCCATGCGATCAATATATATACGTACTAGATGATAATGCTAATGCACTATAATGTTTTGAATTATTATACTTGTACCCACCCATTTTCAAAAAAAATATACATTCAGTCACATCATAATAAACTAAAAGTTCTAGTTTAGTAAATTTATATGTTAACTATAAATAGAATTTGAAATGTATATAATTTAATTTTTATATAAAAATATTACTCCCTCCGTCCCAATTTATAGGTCCACATTCAAATTTCACACATTTTGAGAGAACTGATTGATTAACATTTTCACCCTCATTTAATGGAAAAATTTCTCAATTTGCTCAAAATTCAAATTTGCTTTCCCTTTATACTCGATCTTTAAATTTCATTCTCAATTTACTCACTTTTTATAAGACGATGTACACAACGGCGCCTTGATATAAGTCGCTCTCTAGGACGGCGATTTATTTCTCATGGCATATTTAAGCATAAGAAGGCTGAGTCAGCCAGCTAACCTGTTATTTTAAACTAAGGCGTTGTGGTTAACATCGCCTTAGGTTACAATAGCTCAATCACGTTTCATTCTTCCCGTTTGGCTGAAATTATTTGACACTTTGGCAAATTCCGAAAATGAAATCCGAAAACGACTTTCGTTTCGACATCACCCGTGCTCTCCGTTCGACATCTTCGCCGACCGCGCTCTCCATCTCGTTTCGTGCCATCGACTTGCGCCTGCTCCAAACTCCAGTTAGCTTCTTCGTGTCGTGCTCTGTTTTTTTGACATTCATTTATCTCGCAACTATAGCCTGTAGATTGTAGATCCGGATGTATGGCTTTGAACTATAGTGTATTAGGGCTTTTGGATCCTGAGATTTTTAGCAGTATAGCTTGTAGATTGTGTATTAGGGCTCAAAATTCTTCATGCTTTTTTGTGCTTGTTAGTAGTTTTTGTGGCAGTTTATGATGTTGATGGCTAAGTTAGCCACATTCTTATTAAAGAAAAATTTCTTGAATGAATTAGTATGTTTGTTTATTGACGATTAGGGTAGGCTATGCCTAAGTAGCTCTTTTTTATTTCTTCCCTATATATATGTTGGGAACGTTTTCGCATATAAATACCATAGCTTCTATTAATCTGTTCATATGTTGATGTTTGTCTTCCAAAGGAATTTATGAATTTGTGCACATGGTTAATTTGTGATTTGCAACAGGTAGTGGTAGTTTTTTTTTGAATTGGTTTGTGGTGTGAGTGTCAATATTACTAGGTTAGTGCTAGTGTTAATAATCAATATAGTTTCGTTTAAATTAGTGATGTTGCTAATATACAAATTATGTTGTTTTTTTAAATCTTTTAGCAATGGATAATGATGAAACCAACCAAGTGATAATGTCAACTATAGAAATATTTGAAATTCCCTCACACGACTAGTATGATAAAAAAATATGGAAAATTTGAATAATGATGGTGAGGAAGGCTATGCTGAAGTACCCATCGGCAGCGAAGTAAATAATAATTCCCTATAGAATTTCCCACCGTTCAACAACGTCTCCGCTTTGATGAACCATCTGATACGTGATTGACGACCACGGGTCTCATAAAAGCCAATTCAACACGAAAGAACTTCGTGAATGGGGTATTCTATCCTAACATAGACGGATCATATCTGGAATGCATACTACTCATGGTATTTATCCATGAGTCGTAAGCGCATTCAGCCACCGGTGGATAGTCCGGAGCCGTGTCGCCCATACGGGCCAGATCATTATGTAATGGTAAATATTTTTACGAATTATAGGGTAAGTGCTCTGACGGGCGTCGTTGTACCCGTCAAAAATAAAATTTATATTTCCGACTAGCTAGTGGCAAATCGGGTCGTGTCCACAGAGATCGGTGTAAGAACCTGTTTACTAAGTATAAAAGTAACAACGTAAATATCGAACAAGTCAAATAAAATACAAGTACGCAACAAAGATCAATTATCACGGAATCAAATGTCACACAAATTCGTAAATCAATTATCAAGAGAAGTGCAAGCTAGAACTTTTAATTGTGATGCAAGATTAAATCATTAACCCAACTGTTTTGATCTCTAACGTTTTACAACTTACAGCTCCCCGCTAGGTTGCACTACAAGTTGTCCTAGGGTGTCAATCCTAGTGGTCTATTACTCGTGTCCTAGTTTACTATCCCTGCTAGGTTGCTAGTAAACTTTGATACTAGGAATCAACACACACACAAAAGCTCCCCGCTAGGTTGCACTCGTGCTAGCATATGAAATCCATAAGCAATGCGAAGTAATATGACACAAAACGTAGAATATCAATATGAGTCTCAAATCAAGGCATCACAATATCAAGTCCTAGCCTACACCAATGAGTTTAGCTACTCATGTTAATAGAATACATCATGAAGTTTTGAATAAACTGAAATAGAGAGTACTAATGATGATTGGAACAAGAGGACGTGTGTGTCTCCCCTCTTGTGATGAATCTGCTGCTGGAATGATGATGTTGACAATTGCCTCACAGGACCAATCTCCTCTCCCCTAAGTCGCACGGCTAAAAGAGAAGACGATGATTTCTTCTCTTGTCTTTTCTTTTATCTCTTTCCAATTTTCCACTCTTCGAATTCCCCAATGCGGCGCTTCGACTCCCCCCTCTGCTCTCGAGAAACCAAATCCGATTTTAGGGAATTTTTTTGCCAGCTGGCGTTACGCACGGACGCCTCTTGCAACTTGCCACCCGCGGACGTCTCCTGAATTATGGTAAATGTTCAGACGTCCGCGCCATCTTAATCCTCAAGCCGTCCGCGGAATTCCTTGACTCAGACTCCAAGCACTGTTGACTTTATTCCTTTGACGCAAAACACCTTCTATCATGCTCTCTTTAGCCGACATTCCTTCTATGGTCTCCGAATGTACCTGAGCATGAAAACTACACACAGGTAGTGAAATAATATACAGATAATCATTAAGAGACGGGGTTTTAACATATAAAATAGTCGTACAATTACGACTTATCATGCTCTTATTTACAAAATATAGCTTCTAACTGTAAGTTTAATATTTTTACAGCTCGCGTCACTAGTGCGCAATTGCAAGCCAATTGCTGGGTTGTTCTTTAATATAACCAATATGGATATCAAGAGAGCACTGCATGATATGTTTCATCCTACTCATGCCGACCATTTGAAAATTGGAAAGGATCGTGCTTTGGGTGTTTTTTTCCCGAGGAAAAGGTGTATATAAAACGAGACAAAGACCAACAAGCCTACAAACGCTCCACCCAACTGAACAACCTAAAAACAATACAAGGCTGCTGGGCAATGACAGCTAACACTCCACAAAACAAAACAGCAAATAGACGCAGGCACACCCTATACAAACCAACAGACTCCTAGCACAAGAACAAGACTCAAGACTCAAGACTCAAGACTGAAGACTACTACCTACTCAGCAGAAATGATAAACCTGTCAACAAGGATCTTATACATACTACCCCCTGCTTTCAACTTCTTAATAAGCTCCATCTTCATTCTTAGAATCTTCAAGACAAAACTCCAAATTTGCTCCTTGCTAGTTGCTTGTTCACGAAAAATTCTGTAATTCCGTGCTTTGGGTGTTGATGTGGCACAAATTCATAATTATAGTGGTATGTGAATTTATTCTTATTTTTGAATCATTGTTTGTACGCCTCTGATGTCTAACTGGCCATATTTATGTGAATGTAGATTCGGATGAAGAAGTTCACTATAGAGGAATTCGGCCCTTCTCAAGTGACTCAAGTTGAGTCACAAAGGAGTCTAGTACTGAGGGCATCTACACGCATTAGAAGGACAACACAGTATTTTACTCCGTTATAAATTCTTGACATTCATGTACTTTGAGATATAACTATGATTTAACTTTTTAAATTTTTTGGAAGTCATCGTGTATGATTGGTGTATTTACATTCTGTGGTGATGATTGGGGTGATGGATTGATGTTGTAGTGATGTATTTGGACAGAGTACTTTTACTTGTAGGTTTTTACAGGTTATTTGGGTTCATGGCAAAACAAAATGTAAATTGAGCCATTTAAGGTTAAAGCGCTGTCCAGGACAGCGGCTTAACCTGACACACACAATGCAATGTCGTGGACGGCGGCTTAATATCGCAACTTATTTAGGCGCTATTCTGTACAGCGGTTTCGCCCCGTAAACAAACAGTGCCACTAAGATACTGGATTACAGTAAACCATTATTCAAAACAGCGTCTTAACATCAAGACGCCCTTGGCCATAGCCGCTTAGCCCTGTTAACATACCGAGCCTCTGAGTTATTAGATTACATAAAATTGCCCTGAGCAACGGTGGCTTAGTTTTGGACGCCGTGGCGAACATCGATTTTAGCTTACTTGACAAGTTGTGCCTAGTCAGCTTTATTTTTTGGCTTAAATATGCCACGAGGAGTAAACCGCTGTTCGCTCGAGCGGCTTAAATCTAAGGTGCCGTTCCTAACGGCACCTTAAAATACGTGAGTAAATTGGGAATTAAATTTGAAGATTGAGTAGAAAGGGAATACAAATTTGAATTTTGAGTAAATTGGAAAAATTTCCCATTTAATGTATCAAATTTCATTAAATATGAGAGAAAACCTATATTTCGATGAGATATTTAATGGTGAATTTGATATTTAATGTAATATGTGAACATGGTTAGGATCAAATGATAAGTGACAGATTTGATGAGAAATGAGAATTAATCTTAATCGTACGATCTTAATATCAACGGATCTAATAATTAATATTTATTTATAACTAAAAATTAATTTTATAAAGTATTAAAGGCATAATGGTCAATTACTTTCATTAAGATTACATTCTCATGAACAAAAATCCTAAACCCCGCAATCAAAAATCACTGCTTATTCATCATTGTCGTCGCTTGACCAACTATGTTAAAAGATTAAGGGCATGGTTGTTACATGGGTTCCTTTCGGCATCATTGCCTCTCTCGTCGTCCTCGCTCGTCTCCACTTTTAATCTACTGTCGCTTTGCCATATAGCAGAGACGATCGTTTGATTTTAGTACAGTTGCTTCTGTACTGAGAGTTACATACTAGTCCTTACTTACTTCCAATTGGATTCAAGGGAGAGCAATGTCCAGCAGGAAGGAAACTGTTTTAGACCTGGCCAAGTTTGTTGACAAGGGTGTCCAAATTAAGCTTACTGTTGGCAGACAAGATCGGAACACTAAAAGCATAGTTATTAAAACCAGACCGGATCGGCCGGTTTGATCGGTTGGATAGGGAACCGGTCCGGTGACCGGTTTAGTTTTGTAATTCGATCGGTTTACATTCAACCCGGTCAAAACCCGGTTGAACCGGTTGACCCAATTTTTCATCAAAACGGTGATTTGATCGGTTCAATCGATTCGATTTGGTCTGAAAAATATTTATTTATTTTGACTTGGACAAGACTCGAACCTAGTCTTTCTCTATATTTATCCCCTCTCCTTCCACCAAGCTAAACCTGATACTTGTTTTATTATTTGTTTCAATAATGTATATTCATTTATCAAATCTATAAAATTTATTACTTATTGTCAATTTAGCTAGAAATTCAATTAGTCTTAGAAATCTCTTATTGTTGTGAGACTAAAATTGTTATTGTTGTATTATTGATTTGTACTTTATTAAATTCTAAATTTGTTATGGTATGTTATTTTAATCCGATCATAAACATGTAATATTTATTCAAGTCATAAATATGTTAAATTATAATATCATATATAAGTATTAATTTTTTTTAATATGTGCGGATCAAATAGGTTCGACCCGGTTGAACCACCGACCCATTGATCCAATGACTTGACCGGGTTGCACGAGTCGGTTTTAATAACACTGACTGAAAGGATATGATCAGCTCTTAAACCTTGTTCTGAATGTAGTAGAATCCCTGCGAGACACTGATGATCCTTTAAAGACAATTGATCAAACCAAATGCTTGGGATTAACTGTGTGTAGGGGCACTGCGGTTGCTTGTTTCACCAACTGAAGGAACCGATGAAATCCCAAATCCTTTTATAATCTAGCTCTATGAACCAACCCATCAGAAGGCCTCAAATATATTTTCTACAAGCATCATAACTTCGCCCTGGTGTACTACTAATTCCCTTATGTCATTTGTGCTCTATCATTGAATATCATTATGGTAGTAAGATGTTAAATCCATATGCAGGAATTTTACTCCTTCAATTTACTGAAATTGTTCTACACAGACACATTTTTGCAGTATATTTAATTTAAATACTCATGTCCTATTTCAAAAAAAAATTGGTTGTTTCATTGGGACACACATGGATTGTCGTGAAATACATTTTCAGTACTACCAAATATAATGCATTTACTACGAATTTTCATTTATTAACTACAAATTTTATCATAAATTCATAAACTACGAATTTTGATTCCTTGTGTTACGAATTTTGATCACAGTGATTGCTACGAATTTTGTTCGTAATTGTTACGAATTTTAGTCATTGGCAACGAATTTTGTTTGTAAATGTTATGAATTTTGGCTTTAGTAACTACGAATTTTATCATGAATCCAGAACCAATGTTGTTCCACAAAAGCTACAAATTTTGATTTATTCACTACGAATTTTATCATGAATCAAGAACCACTGTTGATAAGCAAAAGCTACAAAATTTTATTTTTGTGACTACGAATTTTATCAAAAATCTTATTTTTAAAATCTGAGGAATTTTGATTTTATTTTATTTTCTAAGGAAAAAGGCAATTCAAATTCAAGGTCGGAGGCCGATATTTGTGTGCTATTTGGTTGTGCTGTTTGTCAACGCTCGGATCAGAAAGAGGTGTCTAGCCAAAAAAATCAGATCTGAGTATGCTGTTTGTTTGTCGGAGTTTGAAGTGGGTGAAAAGTGTTGGAAAAAGGTATTTAGTAAGTGTGAAGAAAATGGTAGTGCGCCTCATTTTGAGTCCCAATTTGAGAGTGGAGAACACTTCGAAATGAGTTAATAAAAATCGAATTTAAATACATTGCAATGAGAGGTATGGAATCGAATGTGGAAATGGAAAATTCGAATTGATATCGAATGAGAAATCGATGGCTTAAGTTGGACCAAAACTAAGGATAAGATGACTTTGGTAGGAATGGATGTGAGGAGTGATTTCACTTGAGTGAAACCTTATATCCAACATTGGAACATTGTGTGGAAGATTATGTGTTTATGTATAATCATAGTTTCTTACATGGTAAGATGATAAACAACGACCACATAAAAACTCCTACGCGCCCGCCCAGGAGGGGGGGGGTGCAAATAATCGGCTCGACGACGTCGGATTTGGCCTGTCTTGTGTGCGGACACGAATGGAGCATCGATTTCTCCGCGGGTTGCGTGGTTCGGTTTTGCTATATTCAATTTTGGTTTTGTTCAACAAACCAAATCGTAAAACCCTAACTCCTCGGATTCCTTTTTGATTTTTATTTTTGTCAACGTCTGGACTGAACGGTCAGTCTTACGATATAATGAGGTATCTGAACGTTCGCCTTCTGGAGTAATAAAGGATAGTCCGAGCGTTTCGGTTTCTGTCGGCTCTCCTATAAAAGAAGCTCGAGCCTCAATTCTAAAAGACACTGAAACAAACAACAGTCCTCTTCATTCGTTTTTCCTTTCGTCTGAGTCAGTGGTGATAGCCGAAGATCAAAAACAAGTTCGATCGGCAGAGCTTGGTGCAGTTGCTGTCGAGGATCGTTTCATCCTGGGAGGCATATTGTCAGAGAGTCCCAGCACCTACGGGCGGCAATCTTGCTTTAAGGACAACGTCTGACGCGACTCGATCCCCTTTTCGGTTTGCGTTTATTTCAATTCGACTTTATATTGTTTACTTGTTCTGTCCGATTGAATATAAACTGTTGATGTTCATATTTACTCAGTTACGATTGCATATCTGTTATATTTAGTAACTTCGGTTGCTTATTCAGAATACCTTCAACAAAAAGGGCGATCTTTGCCAAAATGCAAGCACAACTTTCGCATCGACTGCATCAATATATGGTTTGCTTCTCACCCGGCTTGTTCTTTGTGTTGGGCTCCGGTGGAGTACATCGCCGGTGACGAAAGTGAAAGTTCGGATGAAGTAATTCAGAATGAGAACGTTTATGTGTCGATAATACCCTTATTAGGGTTGAAAAAGAATAATCATTAGTAATTATGATTTAATCTAAACCGTTAATTTATTGAGATCCACGGACCAAAAAAATTATCATTTCTCATGAGATTTAAGCTTCTCATGGGATTTCAATTCTCAACCCTATGTGAACATGCAAATTCTCAACCTATGTGAACATGCAAATTCTCAACCTATGTGAACATGCAAATTGAACTGATGAAAAAGAGAAAGTTTGACTTATAATGTGCACCGGAGGTAGTAATAAATTTTCTAATATACTAATTTATTCACATTATTTTATTTTATTTCATATTAAAAACCTTAAAAATATTTGAAGGGAAAAGTTCACATCGGTGCCATGAGCTATCAGCTTTTTCAAATTGAAGGTTAAAACTATTGATTTTTCCAATCAAGGGCAAACTAAAAAATAAAATGATAAATTTTTAAACAACGAGCACGGTAGCTACACCGTGATTAAATTGCGAACTCATTCATGTGAACCCCGTTGAAAATAATCCGACGTTCTCACCATAACACTTAACGTATTGAATCGGTCTTTCTTTTTATTACCAGTAGACCTCTTTATTGAATCGTTATTGACGGAAATTATATGATTGAGTTAGCAATTTAATCACGGTATAGCTGCAGTGGTTGGTGTTCAAAAATTTGTCACCTATTTTTTTATTTTGCCCTTGATTGGAAAAACTAATAGTTTGGACCTTCAATTGGAAAAGGTCGGTAGTTCGTGGCACCAATGTGTACTTTTCCTTTTTAAAATGTACTTTATATATACTTTTACTATATTTATTATAAATAAATTATTTGAATGTTTATAATATAATTTTTTGGTTCTTACAATAATTATATAATGTATTTGTGGGGAGCGCTCGGTTGAGAACCCTTTAAAATTCGAGAACTTGAGAACTCAAATCTCAGCATTAGATCATGATGCATCATTTAATCTGCATGTGACACATGTTCAAAAGCAAAGTCAAACTTGATGACTTTGACATTGCATTAAATGCAACTTTGAATAATCTTCATATGAGACACGTGTCGCCACCAAAATGACTTGATGATGCGCTTTTACCGGTGAAAATTTTGTTAGCTAGTTCTCGAAAAAAAGAGGGGTTTTCATTTGAGTGCTCCTTATGTATTTATATAATTTTATTTATAAATAAAATATAATTTTTTTAAAATTTGAATTTTTAACTATATTTTTAATATAAATATTGATTTTTATAAGTATTAAATACATATTTATTCATAATCAAAAGTGTAAGAAATCTAAATAAATTTATATAATTCAAATGAAATAATAATTTATTTTTATTTTGCTTACCTTACCTTAACTTATCTTAACTTAACTCAGTTTAACTTAGATTATATTAATTGAGGTGAGCTAAACTTATCTTAATTTAACTTAAATTGGCTAAAATAACTTAATTTAATTTAGCTTAGCTTAAATTTTTTTTTTTGATAGGGTAGCTTAGCTTAGATTGAAGTATACTCATCTAAGCTGAATTTTTTTAAAGCTTATTTAACTTGAATACGAACTCTAAAGAACATAGCTACATACCAAAATTATAATATTGTCAATCACACTCATTTTATTCATTACCATAAGTAATTATGACATGTTAACAATAAATTAATGTTAACATGTTTCCCTGGACTTTGTAAGGTTATAAAAGGTTTTTGGTCGCCATAAATCATAAATGAATTTGCGCTGGTAATCATTATAGAATGGGTCACCCGTCACCGTCACCGTCACCGTCACACTGTAAATGAATTTTCAGCGTTTATAATTATAATAGGTACATTCAATTAGATTTCTTTGCAATGCCAAAAAAAAACTGTTTTGTACTCTATCGATAGTAATAGGATACAAGTTAAATAAAACGGTTTACTAAATGTCTAAGGTAATATGTAATAACATAAATGCGAAAGTAAATAGATTGAAATTGAAACACCCAAAGCCTAAGAAGTTGAAACACCAAACGTCATTATTGTACCCGTTGTAAATCAACTCTATATATTGTAACCATGTATAGTGAATCAATCAATCAATAGAAAAGCAAGTTCGTGATATACATCTCATTATGGTATCAGACGCCATGATTTCACTCTAGTTCATTCGTCCATGATGTCAAAGTAATTCTTCCATTTTGTCATCATGTCTGAAGATCCCACCCTCACAACTGCCCTCCCCTAAGCCAACACCAATCTCTTATCCACTCATAATGCTTCCTCTCTTTAGTTTCCTAACCTATCCATCAAATTGGATCGCACAAATTCATATGCGTGGCGTCGAGTTATTTTGTCAACCCTTGAAGCATTCAATCTTGATTCATATGTCACTGAGTCGTCTAAGACAAAACCAAAAGCTGCTGATGCTACAGCTATGCAAGCCAACTTGGCTTGGCGTCAACGCGACCGGCTTATTATTGTTTGGCATTAATCCACCCTTTCCGAACGTATTATATGTTACGTTGCTCGTGCATCTTCCACGTTTGAGATCTGGACCACGATTCAGCTGTTATTTCAATCTCAGACTCGTGCTCGTCTTCAACAACTCAAAAGCAATCTTCAAAGTCTCTTCAAAGGTTACCTCTCTATGATGGAATACATCGAGAAGAAACGATCAATCGTTGACTCTCTTGCTGAGTGTCAGTATGTGGTTTCTAATGACGATTTTCTAGCTTGCATTCTCCAAGGCCTTGATTCATCATATGGTCCCTTTAAGACTGTTGTGAACATGAGACTTGAACCTATTGATCCTGATGAACTCACTGGTCTTCTTCTTCGTGAAGAGGAAAATATTGAAGCTGAATTCAAATCCACGACATCCATGACTATCTCGGCTCGTCCAATAGCCAATTATACTACGAAAAGTCACTCTAATACGTTTCAAAATTCTCCTCATCGCAGCCGTGGCCGTGGTGGCTTCCAAAGTGATCGTGGTCGCTCTTATTCATCTACAAATTCCTACAACAATGATCAACATGAACCTGACTATTCTGGCCGTGACTTGTCTCAATCACGTGGACGTCCAATATGTCAAATTTGTAATCGTATCGGGCATCTAGCTCGAAACTGTTATGATCGCTTTGACAATTCCACATACCCGTCTCACCCGCCAAAGATAGCTAACCTTGCTTCTCCAGCTACTCTTGTTGATCCTAATTGGTATATTGACTTAGGTGCCAGTCATCATGTTACTGCAGACATGCATAATCTTACTCGGAAGTCGGAGTATGGTGGTTCAGATCAACTTGCTTTGGGTGACGGTAAACCCATTCCCATTACTCATTTTGGTGATTTTATCTTATCTGGGCCCAAAAGTTTATTGTTGCCTAATGTGTTGGTTGCTCCTGACATTTTAAAGAGTTTACTCAATGCTCCTTAACTCGTGACAATAATGTTTATGTGGAGCTTCACTCTTCTTGTTGGTTTGTGAAGGATTTACAGGGGCGGATAATCTTGAAAGGCGTTGTGAAAGACGGACTGTACAAGTTACCCCAACCTGCCACCCACTCCAATCACCACCATCCTACAGCTTTTACCGCGGTCAAAACCTCTCTAACCGGTTGGCACCGACGTCTTGGGCATCCACATGAATCTATACTCAAGCGTCTTGTTTCATCTTTTCATTTAACTGTTTCCAATAAAACTTTGTCCAACTTTGTCAACCTTGTCAGCTGGGCAAAAGTCATCGTCTTCCTGTGATTTTCAAACATGAATCAAGTCAGTCCAAGTTTGATTTGGTTTACAGTGATGTTTGGGGTCTTGCCTCTGTCCCGTCTATATATGGTTCTCTTTTCTTCGCTCAATTTGTGGATGATTATTCGAAATATATTTGGATATATTTCTTATCCACAAAATCTCAAGTAAAAGACGTTTTCATCAAATTCCACTTAATGATAGAAACTCAGTTCCATACAAACATCAAACAACTTCAAACTGATGGAGGAGGAGAGTATCAGTCTCTTATTCCTGTTCTCCAATTCAAAGGTATTATTCATCGAGTTTTTTGTCCTCACACCCCTTCTCAAAATGGGGCTGTTGAACGTCATCATCGTATTATTCAAGGAAAAAAGTCTTGCTTTACTTGCTCAGTCCTCACTCCCTTTTGAATTCTGGAGAATGCTTTCCATACCGTTGCCTACCTTTCCAATAGAACCATCACACCAACACTTCAGCACAAGTCTCCTTACGAAGTCCTTTATCACAAAACTCCCAATTATCCATTTCTCAGGACATTTGGTTGTCTTTGTTTTCCGTATCTTCGTCCTTACAATTCTACAAAATGGCCGATCACTCACTACCTTGTGTTTTCATTGGTTACAGTTCTAAGCATAAAGGATATTTATGCCTCCATTATTCTTCCGTGCGAATTTATGTCTCAACCCATGTTATATTTGATGAAGATGTCTTTCCTGCTGCATAATCCGAAAATAAAATAAATACATGGGACGCTCCTGTCCTAAGTCTTTCTACGCATCTACTTGGCGTAGCCGGCATACCAAAACCCTCATCTCAAACCCTATCATATGCTGGAATCATCAACATCCAGCTCATCTCACCCCCAAAATGTTACCAAGTCCTTCCTCATCCGCTGACCAACCAATTACCACCTCTTCCTCTGGCCCCTCTAACTTGTCTAATCCATCTATAGCAGTGCTTGATGGTTCTCAGCCCTCTGTCATGCCAAATGGACAAACATGGCATTCTTACCTTCGTCCTTTGGATGCTTCCACACATAATATGAGAACACGAGCACGAACTGGTAATCTTCGGTCTCGTGTGTTGCATAGTTCCAAACACTCGTCACCACCATCTCTTAACTTTGAGGTTGAGCCCACTACTTATGCCCAGGCCAGCAAGAAACGAGAGTGGTGTGCTGCTATGCAAGCTGAGTATGATGCTCTAAAATAGAGCCAGACTTGGGTTCTTGTTCCTCGCCCATCTGGAGCAAACATTGTTGGTAATAAATGGGTTTTTCATATTAAGTGCAATTGAAATGGAGAAATCGCGCCTTACAATGATCGTCTAGTTGCAAAGGGATTTCATCAAGAAGAGGGCGTTAACTACTTTGATACATTCAGTCCTGTTGTAAAACCTACAACTATTCGCCTGGTAATATCTATTGCTCTTTCTCATGGTTGGGAGTTTAGACAGCTGGATATTGATAATGCTTTTTTGAATGGAGATTTGTCGAAGACTATTTATATGGATCAACCCAAGGGATTTGTCGATACCAACTATCCTAATTACATTTGCCATTTGCAAAAAGCTCTATATGGTCTCAAACAGGCACCTCGCGCTTGGTTTAACAGATTGAAGTGTCATCTACTTCAGTGTGATTTTCGAGCTTGTTATTCAGACACTTCTCCATTTGAAAGAACTACACTAACTGACGTTATATATGTCCTTGTCTATGTGGATGACATTATTGTGACAGGTTCAAAGCCATCTATGTTGTCTACATTTATTCAACAACTTCACTCGGTCTTCAAGTTAAAAGATCTTGGGAAGCTGTCATATTTTTTGGGAGTTGAGGTTACTTACTCTATGGATACTATTCATCTATCTCAATACAAGCATATTAGGGACTTGCTTGATCGTTGTGGGATGCTAGAAGCCAAGCCTATTTCTTCACTGCCGGTCTAATTTCTTGTCGTGATCCTCCATGTGAATTTCTACCTGATCTGTCAATGTACAAACAAGTTGTGGGTAGCCATCAATATGCTACTATCACCCGTCCGGACATTAGTTATGCTGTCAATCGAGCATGTCAACACATGCAACAACCTTGCCTAGATCATTGGAGGGATGTCAAGTGCATTCTACGCTATTTAAAAGGGTCAATCGATCATGGCATCCAATTCAAGCCATTCTCTTCTACTAATCTTGTTGCATTTACTGATACCGACTGGCTTTCTAATCCTACTAATCTTCGTTGACAACATGGATTTGCTTGTTTTTATGGGGGTAACTTGATTAGTTGGGTCTCTCGCAAATAAAAAGTGGTTGCTCGTTCAAGTACTGAAGCTGAGTATCGAGCTATTGCTTTTGGAATTACAGAGATTGTGTGGATCCAACAACTTTTAAAATAACTTGGAATCACGTTGCGCAATTGTCATGTTGTATTATGTGACAACCTCTCAGCAACCTTTTTGACCACGAATCCTGTCATCAATACTCACACAAAGCATATTCGCCTTGACTATTGCTTTGTCCGTGAGAAGGTAGATGCTGAAGAGCTCCATGTTCGTCACATTCCGGCTAATGAACAACGTGCCGATGTGCTTACTAAATCTATCACGGGACATCAATTTAGTGCTCTTCGATCCAAGCTTTCGGTCTTTCCTCGCCCATCAGCTTTCCGGGAGGTAATAACATAAATGCGAAAGTAAATAGATTGAAATTGAAACACCAAAAGCCTAAGAAGTTGAAACACCAAAAGCCATTATTGTACCCGTTGTAAATCAACTATGTTCATTGTAACCATGTATAGTGAATCAATTAATCAATAGAAAAGCAAGTTTGTAATATACATCTCATTAATATGCAAATGAAATCGACCAGATGATATCCAAATTGGATTTGGATTCGGATCTGGTGCAGTGAAGTAATTTGCTCCGAGTGTCGAAACGACATCGTTTCAGTCAAAACGACATCGTTTTCATTGATATAGACTTTATAACAGAATAAATTGACGTAGTTTTGAATGAAACGATGTCGTTTTAATACTTGTAGCAAATAGCTGCGTTGCACTGACTCTTTTTCCATCCAAATTGTGGTTGAAAGAATATACTCATTACATAGATTAATGCTACTTATTCCAAAAAACTAATAAGGTGACACCAAATGACCTCTTATAATTTGACATTAACCCCATGTTGGGTCAACATTAGTGCAATCATTACTATTTTGGATGGTAGTCAAGATTTCACGTCGGGGTGACCAATATGGCCTTAAAAGGGCGGTTAGTTGGTGACGGAGCGCACTGCACTGTCGTTAAGGTGCAATGTCTCTGTGCAAAAATAAATTTATAAGTTCGCTACTCGTACTCTACTATTAGGTAGTAAAGCGGTAAGTAAGGGTCGAACCCAAGGGAATTAGTTGATAGTTGTTCTTTTGAAAGTGGAAAATAAGACAGTTGGGGGTTGGTTGTGATTTTAGTACTGAAAGGTAAATAACTGAAAATAAAGTGCTGGAATAGTCCAGTTCAATATCAACCACAAACACACTTTTGGATTGTTGTGCGCGGTGTCTCAAGCGTGTTGCACACCAAAGTTGTGATGGATTGATGTTGAACAAGTCTGTAGTAAAATTAAAGTGCGGAAATTAAAGTGCTGAAAGTAAGCAGTTGATAATGGTACTGAAAGTAAAGTAACAGGTGATGTCTTGATTAAAGGAAAGATTCGGTTTCGGGAGCCTTGTATCATATTTTCGTTGATCATTGACCTCTAATGATCATACTAAGTGTTCAAAAGTGTATCAAGGCCATTTCAAGCACTTGACTTGCCACACTGTCTAGCCCATTTCAAGGCATAGAGCACTTGTTCTATTTAGACTAGCACCCCATTTCAAGGTATACTAGCCTATGTGCATCCACCTGATCAATCATTTCCGATCAACCAAGTGGTGTTAAAGAAAGGTTGAACTCCACGATTAAGCTTTGCCATTTCAAGCATCCACTTAACCGTGTATGTTCACGAACCTCATGGAAGAGTTTTGCCATTTCAAGCATCCACTCAACCATGTGTGTTCTAACCAAATATATGGCACATAGAACAAGTTCTGAACACAAAGAGGCACTAAGAGAAGGGTCTAAAACATTTTATGATACAAGTACACCCCTTCAACCGAATGAAGGGATTAGCTACGAATATCCATAGAGGTGGATATCATAGCTAAGTACTTGGAAAAGTAAAGGTTTTTGAAAGACAGTAAAGTATAGTTTTCGAAAGTAAAGACAAGGAAAGTAAGAGGGAGAATACTCAAGAACCAACAGGAGTAAACTCAAGAACAGTAAGGAAAAGCTTGAGTACTTCAAGAACCGACAAGAGTACTCAAGATCAAACTTCAATATCAAAGTAAAGTGTTTACATGATTGTGCCCAAAATCTAGAGAGAAGCTAGAGCTTATGGTGTGAGGTGTGGAATGAGGATTGTGGGATGATTTACAAAGGATGAAGGGATGCTCTATTTATAGGCAATGAAGAGGAGAAGATGTGGAGGAGGAGAAGACACTTGGCAAGAGGAGGGTGGAGAGCTCAAAGAGCCACCAGGGTGAGGTGGAGGAAGCCATGAGCCGCCCCCCCCATGTGTCATCTCCATGGCCAAAGCCGCCGGGCTAGGTGGAGGGGAGTGGGTGAGAGCTTTGTGATCTTTTCCCCAAAAGCCATCGGGTCCTTTCAGCTCCGGTCTGACTTTGGTTGCCCTTCGGTTGGACTTGTTTGAGTGATTCCAGGTTAGGATCATGAAAGTTGTACAGTCGGAATCTGGTCGTGTCCTGACTCGTAATCCATTTTCAGCTTTAAAACTCCTTTTTAGCTCGTATCATCTCTAGACCTCGAAATAGCCTGTAGAACAAAAGTGGAACTAACAAGCAAAAGTTAAATAGACAAAGAGTCTAATTTGGTGGGTTTAACTGTCTTAATGAATCATATAAATATGGTCCATCAGATCACCCCACACTTTTAGTTGTTCGTCCTGAATAATGTTATTTAAGGGCGGAACACAAAATTCAAGTAAACTTTTTAATTATGAAAGTGAGAATGCGGGACTAGATTTATCCTAATTCATGCAATACTTACTTATTACCAAACTAAACCGTGTAAATACTTAGAAGAAATTTGATACTTGTACCTTCGAGCTGAGATGCAAATTAATTTGGATGTTTCGGGAGATAGCCCTTTTCAGGCTCCTGGACTGCATTCTCGGGACCGACTCGCACTATATGGTTAACTTGTCGCTTTCTCTAGCACATGATTCGGTTCGGGTTTCACTGAGTTGAGCACTTAGATTTCTTTTTGGTGAGGGACAGCTTCTGAAGTGAATTGGCCTTTGGCCTTTGGCCTTTGATGTTGAATTGGAGTTTCTTCACTTTTGTTCGGTTAAAACCTTCACAATTTTGGCTTTTGGCCTTTGATTAGCTTCTTCGAGCTTTTGCTTCTTTGTGACTTGCTCGTCCATTTTCTCAACCTTTCTTTGGGAGGTCCAATCGTCGCCCGAGAGCATATGGAAATACCTCCCCGCTCTTTCTCATCCTTGCCGTTTCGTGCGGGTCAAGATGAGGGTCGCTCATCTATCTTCTCAGCTACTAGGACTAGAGATAGGACGGTTTGATTCCCGTCCCGCCTCTTGCATAAACGCTGCACGGCGGAGATGACTCTGATCTTCTTTGAAACCCGAAGTGCAGCCTCCCTTGACTTCGTAAACCATATAGTGAAATTCAGTCCTTCGATTGCTTGCCAAGCCTCTCTAGGGCAATTTATATTAACTCCACATCCCCTGTATATCTCAGCACAAAGGGACAAATGAGAAGTTACATTCTAAGTTTTTATACAGTTGAGATTTCACAAGGTAAATGCATAAATTTAGATCTATCTTTTTCACATTCTCAAGTTCATATTTTCAAAAAGATAATATTAAGGGAAAAGGAAAAGAAAAAACATGTTAACTAACTATGTACAAAGGTGGTTCTCACCCCACACTTTTGAACAAAGGCGTGCCTCACAGCACGACTTAGTTCAAAAGTTTATGCAAGCAAATATATACAGGAAATGTGAGAATGTTTTAAGGCAAAAAACTAAATGACAGAAATTAAATGACTGAAAGTAAGATAGATGTCGGGTTACCTCCCGACCAGTGCATTTGTTTAACGTCGTTAGCTCGACAGTACCTCATTCCTGGATCATAAGGTGGGATCCCATGGGTGGCTTAGGTCGTAGTGTTGCGGAGCGCCTATTTTCATTCTTGCCTTGACTCTCCCCGATTTCTTGTGAGATGATGTGCTCGGGTCAGGACTCCTTTGTTTCGGTGGTTTTTCTTTCCATTGTCTCTGAGAAGGTAAGGGACCTTTGACCATAGCTGCTGGTCTTTCGAGTCGGACTCTATTGTGTTTAGGGCTACCTTGTCTAGTTGTGGCGAGAAACTGCTCCATCAGGGAGTCATTCTGATTAGACCCTTCTTCCATCCTTCTTTCAGGCTCTCCATTGATCACATAGTTTTCTGCGATTTGCATATTGATCAGAGGGAAGAGTTGCGAGGCTTCCATTATAAGCGCCGAATCCATATTGGCCAGACTGTCCGTGAGGAACTGGTCTTGATTAATTTCTTCGACTGCTTCGGTGGTGAGGGTTGGGTATGTCGCGGGTTGCTCGCTAGTGACGTTCTGGATTTCCTCTTCTAAATCGGCTTCCGGCTCTGAGTCTTCTGATGGTTCGGGGGTGATCTCCCGTATAGGTTCTTTTTCGTTGCTCCCGGTGCTTTCTACATCTGATTCGACCATCATGGCCTCTGCATTGCCTTCTCCACTCCTGTCTATATCAGCTTCTACCATCTGCGCTCTTCCATCAGCTTGGAGCATTGGCCTTCGTTTTGTGGCTTCGGCCAAGTCATCTATAATATCCCACATTTGAGTCATGGTTAAGTGCAAGGTCGATCCTCCTACTGCGTCGTTAAACCTTGACTGGTCAACTGGCCTCATTCCACAAAGGAGTTTTTGAAGAAGAACCACATTCGTGAATCCATGGTGCGGGCAGCGTGAGACTATGGTGTCAAAGTACGTGTAGTATTCGTTCAAAGTCTCATCCCGGGATTGTTGAAGGCGGATGATCCTCTCTCTGGTGTCATGTCGCAGAGATGGCGGGGAGAATTCTTTCAGGAATCGAGCACGAAGGTTCTCATAATAACCTGCACAACTAGCATTTGATGAGTAATACCATACTGTCGCAAAGTCGGTTAGAGAGAATTTAAAGCATTTCATTTTAAACTCTTCTAGATCCTCATTTTTAGGTTTCATGTGGCGGCATATATGGTGAAAATGTTGGCAGTGTATTACAGGGTCCTCTCCAACTGTACCTCTGAATTGAAGAAGATGATGAGTCATCCATGCATACATAGTGGACAGTGTAATGAAGAAATAAAAAGGGAAAGAAAAGAACAGCTAATCGAAAGCTAACTCCCCGGCAACGGCGCCAATTTTGACGGAGCGCACTGCACTATCGTTAAGGTGCAATGTCTTTGTGCAAAAATAAATTTATAAGTCCGCTACTCGTACTCTACTATTGGGTAGTTAAGCGGTAAGTAGGGGTCGAACCCAAGGGAATTAGTTGATAGTTGTTCTTTTGAAAGTGGAAAATAAGACAGTTGGGGGTTGGTTGCGATTTTAGTACTGAAAGGTAAATAACTGAAAATAAAGTGCTGGAACAGTCCAGTTCAATATCAACCACAAACACACTTTTGGATTGTCGCGCGCTGTGTCTCAAGCGTGTTGCGCACCAAAGTTGTGATGGATTGATGTTGAACAAGTCTGTAGTAAAATTAAAGTGCGGCAATTAAAGTGCTGAAAGTAAGCAGTTGATAATGGTACTGAAAGTAAAGTAACAGGTGATGTCTTGATTAAAGGAAAGATTCGGTTTCGGGGGCCTTGTATCATATTTTCGTTTATCATTGACCTCTAATGATCATACTAAGTGTTCAAAAGTGTATCAAGGCTATTTCAAGCACTTGACTTGCCACACTGTCTAGCCCATTTCAAGGCATAGAGCACTTGTTCTATTTAGACTAGCACCCCATTTCAAGGTATACTAGCCTATGTGCATCCACCTGATCAATCATTTCCGATCAACCAAGTGGTGTTTAAGAAAGGTTGAACTCCACGATTAAGCTTTGCCATTTCAAGCATCCACTTAACCGTGTATGTTCACAAACCTCATGGAAGAGTTTTGCCATTTCAAGCATCCACTCAACCATGTGTGTTCTAACCGAATATATGGCACATAGAACAAGTTCTGAACACAAAGAGGCACTAAGAGAAGTGTCTAAAACATTTTATGATACAAGTACACCCCTTCAACCGAATGAAGGGATTAGCTACGAATATCCATAGAGGTGGATATCATAGCTAAGTACTTGGAAAAGTAAAGGTTTTTGAAAGACAGTAAAGTATAGTTATCGAAAGTAAAGACAAGGAAAGTAAGAGGGAGAATACTCAAGAACCAACAGGAGTAAACTCAAGAACAGTAAGGAAAACCTTGAGTACTTCAAGAACCGACAAGAGTACTCAAGATCAAACTTCAATATCAAAGTAAAGTGTTTACATGATTGTGCCCAAAATCTAGAGAGAAGCTAGAGCTTATGGTGTGAGGTGTGGAATGAGGATTGTGGGATGATTTACAAAGGATGAAGGGATGCTTTATTTATAGGCAATGAAGAGGAGAAGATGTGGAGGAGGAGAGGACACTTGGCAAGAGGAGGGTGGAGAGCTCAAAGAGCCGCCGGGGTGAGGTGGAGGAAGCCATGAGCCGCCCCCCCATGTGTCATTTCCATGGCCAAAGGCGCCGGGCTAGGTGGAGGGGAGTGGGTGAGAGCTTTGTGATCTTTTCCCCAAAAGCCATCGGGTCCTTTCAGCTCCGGTCTGACTTTGGTTGCCCTTCGGTTGGACTTGTTTGAGTGATTCCAGGTTAGGATCATGAAAGTTGTACAGTCGGAATCTTGTCGTGTCCTGACTCGTAATTCATTTTTCAGCCTTAAAACTCCTTTTTAGCTCGTATCATCTCTAGACCTCGAAATAGCCTGTAGAACAAAAGTGGAACTAACAAGCAAAAGTTAAATAGACAAAGAGTCTAATTTGGTGGGTTTAACTGTCTTAATGAATCATATAAATATGGTCCATCAGTTGGCCCATGGGTTCAACGTCCAGACCGATCCTATGTTTTACCCTTTGAAAGTTTAACCTTATAGTAGGTGTTCTAAAAATTTGTTTAGGGCATCTGTGTTGGTATACAATTTGAGGAGGTGCGAGCTGATGTGGCGCAGCTGCTTAAGAAAAGAAGTTGTGCAACAGAGAAGAGGAGGTATGTGGAGGAGAGGAAGTGCCAGAGCAGCTGCTGGAGCATGTACGGACATGTTAAATTATTAGGGTTTGTAATGTGGGCTGGTAACTGGTGGGCTTATTTTTGGTCCAATTGTTCAATAATATTTTTAAAATTTATTTTTGGCAACAGATTCTACAGTTTTTATTAATGTGTAATCGATTTTTAGTCCAATTGTTTATGTGCAGCTCAATAGATTCTTATTTTTGACAAGAAGAGTAGTTATAATTTAATTTTTAAAATAACAAATAATAATATTTTATTTGATGAATAGTACATGGAGGTGCTAGACTTTTAAACGGGTGAATAAATTGCAGATCAAGGTGGTGCTACTTGTCTAGGAGGTGTTGATTTAATACATTCTCCATTCTAAGAGGTGCTAAATAGGTACGGATGCTCCTAGGCTGCGACTAACAACCATTTTTAAGAACACAGTCCACTTTTATCACAATGGAATGTATGAATCGATTAAACGTCTTTTAAGGAGAAACATACTAGTTCATTGGGAAACTAAAAGAAAAACACACAAATGCAATTCCAGCAATTCTCTCTTGAGGCTATGCCGACATGATTTTCCTTCTTCCTTTTTGCGTTCTTTTGAGTGTGTCAAGGTGATAGTGAAAGGCACAAAATCAGTTCGCAAGTGGAAACATGTGGTGCCAAGTTTCACACTTGACAGTTGTTGTATCCTGGGAGGCAGTTGCTCATGAGTCTAAGCACCCAGTGTGAGAGCAATAATGACGAACTATTCTTTTTCACCTCTGAATAGTATCAATGAAGAGAGGATCGAATGTAGTCAAAACATTTATATTAACCGGTAAAGTACTGGGTCGAACCAAGATGAGCAAGCCAAGCACATGCACTATTCAAGATTGTGTTTCCGTTCGGCTATTCTAAACCAAAAATGTATAAAAGAGTGTATATTCTAAATTCTATGTGGCGAGTAATTAGGGCTGAAAGATAAGTAAGAGGTGTTTCAAGGGGTTACTCCCCTCCTTGGCAATTTTCCAATGATCACATACATGATATTCAAACATTTTATGGTAGTCAAATAGTATTGAACCTAGTTCACTTCAATCCCGTAGAAATGATCATATTCACTACATCCAAACTATCCCTAAGGTCGTTTGATTCTTAAGTCTAGTTTTAAGATTCAACATGTTACTTAGGCATTTCATCAAACACTTAGTAGCATGGCATGTATAAAGAACATAGTGAACATGAATTTGACACCATTTAATGGGATTAATTGATGATTTGCTAATTGACCAACTCCAATGATTTAAACATTCAATCATTAGTCAAGCATCATATCATAAGGTTCACTTTCATGCTTAAGATATGATCATTTTCTCCATCCTAGAACTATCCACTAGCTTTTCCAATGCATAGGTTCAAGTTTTAGTCTAAGTTGTCACTTAGGCATTTTAACAAACACATAGAGTGCATAACATTCATAACACAAGAGAAAATGAAATCAACAATCATCCATATAAATATCAATGTATATATGTGATCAAAGAGTACCAAGGAGAGTCATAAGACCCTCAAAACACAAGATCACTACTCACACATCATGTAAGACAACATGGTGTGAGTAGGGTTTATAGCACGCAACAAGTAGAATAGGAAAAGATGTAGAGGAAGGAGGGTTTTCAATTCTTGAACTCCCTTTAGTCTTTTCTTCTTCTCCTTAGTTGGATCTGTTGATGATTGATGACATTGGATGAGCCTCTTTTCCAATCTTCTTTTCCCTAAAAACCTCCACCCTTGGGTCTAAAACCCTTACTTTCTATTTATAGATCCGACTGTCAAAATCTGAGTATTTTGATCCAGTCGATCGACTGGCTTAAGCTTGACACCCAGTCGGTCGACTGGCTTAAGCTTGACACCCAGTCGGTCGACAGGATGGGTGAAATTTGATGAGCTCCTGAAGTTTATTCGAGTCGGTCGACTGAACTTCTCAATCGACCGACTGGGGACTTTTTGGTGGTCTTCCCGTCCGAATTTGGTCTTGGCGTCAACTAGAGTGTTGCAGCCCTTTGAGTTAGCTTTCCAACAAGCTTTGAATCAACCAATTCGAACACAGTATGCGCCCTGGGCGTCCAAAACAAGTCACAAAGGCCAATCTGCTCGGTTTTGCCCCGAAACTCCTTGTTTTGCGCCGAAATTTCTATTTTTCAACCAGTCTTCATATATAGGCCTTGACCATGAGGGAAACTTGTTTTCTACCTTAAATGTAGAGATAGAGGTCTAATGACATCAAAAGCATGTCGGAAACGACCCAAAACTATAGTGAAGAATGGCCATAAATCAGTCGAAAACTCGACTGATCAACATTCCACACTTAAGTTTTGTTCGTCCCGAACAAAGTATGAGAATATGTCAAGGTCATGCAAATGTCGAAATGCTAGTGGTGCTATGCTTTTCGTATATTTGCCTCACTAGATTTCACAAGGTCTCGATCATTATTCCTAATCGTGTTATTGAAAGGTAAATGACAAGTATGTAAAATGTAACTAGTGACGAATGCATTTAGCGTATGCATTAAGCCTTTAAAGCCCTAGGCTACCCTAGTGGACGAGTTATAGTCTCGTGAGAGTTTTCAGAATAGGGAATACTCACAAATCCCATATGCACCTATCCCATGAGAATGAACGCAAGAGTGCTCAACCAAGGTGAGGATTTATCAAAATAAATCCCTCACCCCAAACTAGGACTACCATCACATTATCATCAAAAGAACTTTTGAACCATTTGAGTACCAATGAGGTTGTGCATTCAAGATCATCAATACTAGAGCTATCAAATGTCTCATCCAAAGTTCCACTCATTTTCAAGGAAATACAATAGAGTGTCAACCGCTCACTTATGCTAGCTGGGGCTAGTCCATTGGCACACGACATGGAACTCATTCCCAAGTTTTAGGCGCTTAAGCCATAATCCGTAAGGGAAGAGGAGTTCGACACTAGAGTTCTTAATAAACAAGCATAGACCAAATGATAGCTCCCGTGCAAGCACATGGATCGTCCAAGAGTCATTCCAACTAGCACAATACAAATGATGCACCCGCGCAAATGTAGAATGATGGAAGAACATAAAGTCAAGTTTTAAGTGCTTCTTATTTCCTTTTTCAAATGGCCTTTGGCCTACAAATGCTTTCGAGGCCTACAAATGTATATTTTTGGAGCAAAACTTCTCGGGTACCCTTGAGAAAGTTTTTTAGTCGGGGCTTTGCCCTCCTTGACCATGAAAATGAAGCTCTTTTTTTTGTTGGGGCCTATTTTCGCCCTCTTTTGTTTTTGACTCCACACTTAAAACTTGACAATATGTTCAAGGAATGTATGGAATGCGCGGGAAACAATCATAAGCATGGCACTAAATTAGAAAACTCAAGTCACCAAGGAGCAAACAAAAGGTCTAAGTTTTTCATGATTTTTTTTTAAAGTGCTTGCTAAAACTTAATCCAAGGTATTTCAAAGAAAATACTTAGAAAATTAGATAGACAAGGGATATCAATGATATTGATTCACAAGAATGCACAATCATAGGACTAGGTCGGTTCTAAATTCAAGATCCAATAAAAAAGAAAAGTAGGCTAGATGTGATTTATAGGGATTTAGAATCGATAAACCAAAGCCTATGTGGTTAAAAACACTCACATGTTAGGGATAGAGTACATGAATGCAAGTGTTCATTCAAAAATGGTACACAAGGCATGAAATGAGTGAACTATGCGACTACCCCACACACACTTAAATCATAGCTTAGTCCCTAAGCGCAAACAATAAAGAAAATGAGATAAAGGCGCATAGGAACTCCCCTCGTTTGTAGATGTGCCCAACCAATAGAAAATATGCCATTGTGCTAAACGTGATCGAACATGATGCAAATAACTTCCTTGATGACAAGAACACATGAGAGGTTCAAAGTAACAAGTGACATACAAGGTCATGCAACGCAAGTATGAGCAAGAGAGCATCACAAGTCACATGGTAACATCATAGCATAAGTTACATAGAATTCAAACAAGGAAAGTAATCTACATCCTCCATCATGTGCACAAGGTGTCTTAAGTGCCAAGAAAATATGAAACTAGAGTCATAGCATGATATAACAAAATAATTCCACTCTAGTCAACTCCAAGAAGGCATATGAACACTAAGGGGCAACATCATTAAGCATAGAAAGATCAAGGGAAAATTGGAGGGGTGTGGTGATGTGGAGTGGAATTGGAGTGAGTAGAACTCACTCCACACTTAAAATTTTACCCAATAATAACACATATCACACTCCACACTTTAGAGCCTCAACTACTCAAAATCATGCCAAACATTTAAACATATAAAAGAACAAGAATGAAACAACTTACAAACCGGGTTACCTCCCGCGAGGGCTTAGTTTTTCCCATCTTGGCAAAGACGTAGCAAAGTGCCCCATAGAATCACTCGTTGAGAAGTCCTTTGCTAGGATCCCTTCTCACTGGGGCCTTGGACTTGGTCGTGTCAATCCACCTTCAAATCCCATTTAAATTTATTCACATCAAGTCTACAATGGACTTTCCTTTGGGAAGTTGACCCCTTCAATAATGAAGATCCCTTAAAAATTAAGGAGCCATGGGAGCTTTTTCCAATTAATCTTTGAAAATACGGCAAGAAGCTCCAAAACTTGTCTCGAGACATCGTGGTGAAGAAAGGGTCTTTAAAACTTGTCTCGAGAATGATGGGCATCCCTTCATTGAGGTTTTCAATTGTTTCCTTGGGTGCCCATCCCTCAATATCCTTCTCTAAACTTATTTTCTCTTGTATGCGAGGTTGTTCTTTCATTTCTTCCATGTAGACCTCAACAAAGTCCTTATACCCTTGGAGTCGTTTTTGCTCGATATGCACTTCCTTAATCTCTTCCTCATCATGAAGTTTGGGTTCACATTTAAGCTCGCTTGTACCGGGAGGAGAGAGTTCTTCTTCATCAACAAAAGGTATTTCCTCTATGTAAGAGGCATCATCATTAAAGAATTCCTCATCAGAGAGCGTTAATGGGATGGTGAGCTCTTGTGTGTTCTCATCCAAATGGTCATGAGATGTGCTAGTAGTGAAGGATGCTTCACTTTTGCATTCCATCTCGTCTTCGTTACAAGATTCACCATCCCTTTGGTTGTAATGAGCTTCGGTGGCGGCTCTCCAAAATTCATCCTCCAATTCTTGATCCCGTTCTTCTCTTGAGGCATTAGATTCAAGGACTTCTTCTCCGGATACCTCCTCTTCCTCACCCAAGTTTGCATTTTCAATTTCATGTTGCGCCAATTGAGTTTCAAGCATCTTGCGCAGAGCGTGCAAATTTTGGTTGAACTGTTTCATCTCCCTAAATTGAGCTTGCATGTCATCATATTTTGCATTCATCTTCTCTTGGCTAGCAAGGAGTGTTGCAAGCATTGCTTCTATATTGGAGGGCTCATTTGAAGGTTGAGGGGGTTGAGGGTATGGAGGGAAGGAGTCTTCAAGTCCAAAGCCTTGGCTATCATCCCAATTTGGAGTGTAATACCTTGTTTGATAGCCAAGTTCTTGAAAATAAGAATATGGTTGCTCCTCCTCTCGGTAGTATTCTCCATTAGAAAAGACTTGTTGGTTGTAGGGGCCCATCCTCGCAAAACAAGATAGAGTAAGATAGTAAGGGATATGCGAGAAAAAGAAGAATATACAAGTATAAGAAAAAGAAAAAATATTCACAAGAATAGTCGGAACTTCCACAAAGTCTAGTCTAGGGATGTGCTAACTAGTTGCTCCCCGGCAACGGCGCCATTTGGCAAACTATTCTTTTTCATCTCTAAATAGTATCAATGAAGAGAGGATCGAATGTAGTCAAAACATTTATATTAACCGGTAAAGTACTAGGTCGAACCAAGAGGAGCACGCCAAGTACATGCACTATTCAAGATTGTGTTTCTGTTCGGCTATTCTAAACCAAAAAAGTATAAAAGAGTGTATATTTTAAATCCTATGTGGCAAGTAATTAGGGATGAAAGATAAGTAAGAGGTGTTTCGAGGGGTTACTCCCCTCCTTGGCAATTTCCCAATGATCACATACATGATATTCAAACATTTCAAGGTAGTCAAATAGTATTGAACCTAGTTCACTTCAATCCCGTAGAAATGATCATATTCACTACATCCAAACTATCCCTAAGGTCGTTTGATTCTTAAGTCTAGTTTTAAGATTCAACATGTTACTTAGGCATTTCATCAAACACTTAGTAGCATGGCATGTATAAAGAGCACAGTGAACATGAATTCGACACCATTTAATGGGATTAATTGATGATTTGCTAATTGACCAACTCCAATGATTTAAACATTCAATCCTTAGTCAAGCATCATATCATAAGGTTCACTTTCATGCTTAAGATATGATCATTTTCTCCATCCTAGAACTATCCACTAGCTTTTCCAATGCATAGGTTCAAGTTTTAGTCTAAGTTGTCACTTAGGCATTTTAACAAACACCTAGAGGTCATAACATTCATAACACAAGAGAAAATGAAATCAACAATCATCCATATAAATATCAATGTATATATGTGATCAAAGAGTACCAAGGAGAGTCATAAGACCCTCAAAACACAAGATCACTACTCACACATCATGTAAGACAACATGGTGTGAGTAGGGTTGATGAGTCGTATTTATACGACTCATCGAGTCAACTAATTCCATCTATTTCGACACTTTCATATGCGAACAGTTACTTTTTAGTGTTGTTTTGCATCTCAGGTGCTTTGGAATCTCTAGGAGGAAACGCGCTTAAAAGATGACTTTTCATGCCAAAAACATCATAGTTTCAAATTATACCTTTGGACAGTCGACGGAGCACTGGGAATAGACCGCTGACCAGAAAAATATGAGCCACATGCCGTTGCGTAGATAACTCAATTTCCTACAACTCTTTATTCTTACTGAGAGCATCCGAGGTCGTTTGGATGGTCAAATCAATAGCCGAAGTCGGGACTCAGTGGGCACCGTGTTTTGTAGAGACATTAGCTCGACGCTAATGTGTAAAGGAAACTTGGTCGCTAATGTTAAGGCGAAACGCGGTCGCTACTGTCAGCATGCGTTTTGATGACATCAGTAAGCCCGAAACTTGGAAATTGACCCCAAAAACAGACTTGGAAACCCTAGTTTTTGCTATAAATAAAATCTTTGGGTTGGGGTTTCAATCACCAATTATTCTACGAAGAGGAGACAGCTCTGGAGAGGAGACAAAGCTTTCGACGAAGAGAAGAGATTTTCCTACTTTTAATTATGCATCTTTTCATGATTATGTGTAGCTAAATCCTTAATTCAGTTTAGGGTTTCGCATATTGTGACGTTTGTTTTGAGACTTTGTCCTTAATGCTATTTCATGTTTTACTAGTTCTTGTGCTTATCTTATGAATTAACTTGTTAGATTAAGTGGAAGCTTTGTCGCAAAGCTTAATTGAGCTATTCATTCTTATCGTTAATATCTACTGGAAACTTTGTCGTAAAGGTAGATCGTAACACCTAGGCTAAATAATACCTTTGTTGGATTATTAAGTTTAGGAAAGAACTAGAAGTCTAACACCTTTGTCGGGTTAGATTGTGGCGTATCACCTTTGTCGGGATACTTGGGTTGTTACCTTTGTCGGAACAACCACACTCAGAAACATGAAATTAGATATTTAGCAGTCGATGATAAACATGTCTGATGGACCATATTTATATGATTCATCAAGACAGTTAAACCCACCAAATTAGACACTTTGTCTTAACAACTTTTACTTGTTAGTTCCATTTTTGTTGTACAGGCTATTTCGAGGATTAGAGATGAAACGAGCTAAAAAGGAGTTCTTAAAGCTAAAAATGGATTACAAGTCATTCAAGGCCATGACCAGATTCCGGCTTTACAACCTTCATGAACCCAACGTGGAATCACTCAAACATGTCCCAATGACTTGTTCCAAACCTCAACAAAGATCAAGAACTCAAGTGAATGCCAAGTCTAGCCACCCATGTGCAAGGCTTGTGCCTTGTCTTTTGATTGCAACCAAGAAGCAACCATGATGCAACCAAGGTCTAACTGGAGATTGTGGGGGAACCGATGGCTTTTGAGAAACAAATATCACAACCCACTCACTTCCTCCTCAACCTCATGGCCGGCGGCTTTTCTTGGGATGATGCCATATGGCCGGCGGCTTTGGGAGGAGCTCTCTCCCTTTGCCATGTGGTTGGACCTCCTCCTCCCCCTTGCCTATAAATACAACATCCCCTCTCCTTTGTTGAATGTCCCATAGTCCTAGTTTGAGTCCCATGTTCCATATTCTCTAGTCCTTGTAGAAAATCTCTCTAGATTTTAGGCACAATCCTTGTAAACACTTTACTTTGATATTGAAAGCTCCAAGTTTGTTCTAGAGTACTCTTGTTGGTTCTTGAGTACTCTTGTTGTTCTTGAGTTTACTCCTGTTGGTTCTTGAGTATTCTCCTCTTTACTTTCTTGTCTTTCAAAACCGAAACCCTCTTTGTTATTTTCCTTGTCTTTGATTTCAAAACCATTTACTTTTAAGCACTTAGCTATGATATCCTCTTCCATGGATAATCGTAGCTAAACCCTTCATTCGGTTGAAGGGGTGTGCTTGTATCATAAAACGTTTTAGACCCTTTTATTAGTGCTTCTATTGTGTTCAAAACTTGTTCTATGTGCCATATAATAGGTTAGAACACTATTGGTTGAGTGGAGGCTCGAAAGAGCAAAGCTCTTCCACGGGGTTCGTGAACATACGTGGTTAAGTGGAGGCTCGAAAGAGCACAGCTTTTCTGTGGAGTTCAACATCTTTTAAACACCATTTGGTTGATCGGAAATGATTGATCAAATGGATGCACATAAGCTAAGATACTTCGAAAGGAGGAATTAGCCCAAATAGAACAAGTGTTCTATGTCTTGAAAAGGACTAGACGATGTGGCAAGTCGATTGCTGGAAATGGCCTTGATACATCTTTGAACACTTAGAACGATCATTAGAGGTCGATGATGAACGAACTATGATACAAGGCCCCTAAAACCGAATCCTTCCATTAATCAATTCACAACCTGTCACCTTACTTTTAGTCCTATCATCAACTGTTTACTTTCAGTACTTTACTTTTCGCACATTTACTTTTCAGTCATTTACTTTTCAGTCATTTACTTTCAGTACGCTTACTACAGACGCTTTCAATATTAACCCAATATATCTTTGGTACGCATTACGCTTATAGCGTGCGGCCAGTACCAAAAGTATATTGATCAGTTGATATTGAATTCGACTGTTCCAGCAATTTACTTTACCCACTTTACTTTTACGCCCTTATTTTTAGCACTTTATTTTCCGCACTTACTTTTCAGTATTTACTTTACGCACTTTATTTCCAGTCATTTACTTTTCAATAATTTACTTTTCAGTACTAAAACCACAATCAACCCCAATCGCACTTACATTTCTGTACAAATTCCTCAAAGAACAACTATCCACTAATTCCCTTGGGTTCGACCCCTACTTACCGCTTTACTACCCAATAGTGAAGTCTCAAGTAGTGGACTTATAAATTAACTTTTGCACATTTGCTTTAACGATGAGCATCTGTAAAAAATTGGCGCCGTTGCCGAGGAATTTAGAATTAATCGGATAGTGTTCTTTGATTTTGTACTCGCTTCTGCATAACCATGTCTCGTGAAGGAAGCCACCATGACTATCAGGATGACGACGAGATGAACCTGTACGATCGAAATAATGAGGCGCCGCCTCCATTTATTGACGATCCGGAACAACTCATCCGAAACCAAAGAGCTCGTAATAGGGAGGCCGTTCGAAGAAACCAAGGACCACCCGAGGACCGAAATGAAGCTGGTCCAGTGCAACCCCCTAGACATCCCCCACCCCCTCGACATCGACAAATGCCAAGACAAGAACCCATCTTTGATGACTACTATGGGGATAACAACTACCGCGAACCTACTATGGGAGAACTTAATGCCCCAGATTTCGAAAATCAGCCGTGGTGCATTTACGAGGGCCCTGAATTGGAAAACATTACCATCAACGCATCGGTGGCCCACAGCTTGTCCAAGTTCTCCGGAGCTCATGGACAATCTGCGACAACTCATCTCCAAGGCTTACATGGCATTTGCCAAAATCTAAAGCCCAATCGAGTGAATATAGACGACTTCAAGTTGAAGGCGTTCTATTTTTCCCTCATTGACTCGGCAAACGACTGGTTCCTTTCATTGCATTCGGGAAGCATCAGAACATGGGCTCAGATGCAAAAGAAATTCCTGGACAAATACTACCCAGCGGGAAGAGCAATGCAAGTAAGGAGGCAACTACAGGACATAAGGCAGGGACCTAATGAAACCATGTACGACTACCTGGAAAAATTCAACCACCTGGAGAGAAGCTACTGCACTCTTGGACTACCTGAGAAGCTCATCATCGAGTACCTGATTGATGGACTGACTCCCTTAGACAAAAAGCTCCTTGATGCTTCAACTGGAGGGTCCATGATGAGACTATCATTGAGTGGCATAAGGCGACTCATCACCGACGTTGCTGAAAATGCTCGGTTTAGAGAGGAGACCACTCGGCAAGATGAGTTCTCCCGAACAAAGAACGTAGCACGAGCCGAAATACCAATGAACTCCATGATAGAGGAGATGAAACAAATAAAGGAAATGATGATGCAAATCCTACGAAAGCAGCCAGCACAAATGAAACCTTGCGAGTTTTGTGGCTCTACGGATCACAAGACTGACGCATGCCCAACTTTGATTGAAGAGGACCCAGTGGAGGCCAATGCAGTGGGAGGATACCAAGGTTACAATAACAACAACAACAAAGCCGAACCAAGCCGACAGTATGGTCAAGTAACCGACCCTAATTGGCGGAACGAGCACCATCCTCCGAGGGAGACACAACAAGCCGCACCTCAACCAGATAAGTCATTCTACCAACCTCCCCACAGGCAGTACAACCAGAACGCCCCACCGACGAGCCAGTATCAACAAAGGGGACCAAACCAGTACCCGACAGGCCAATATCAACAGAAGGGACCAAATCAATATCAGGCGGGCCCGAGTAATCAGCAAGGACCAAACAAGTGGCTTGAGGATATGATGAAGGAGCTCCAGGGCAATATTAATCAAATGTCGGGCACCGTGAATAATTTAAGTGCTACTATCCATCAAAACCAGGCGAAAAATGATGGAGCAATAGCCGACCTGAAGAAACAAATGTCTCAGCTCGCTACCTCAATGTTCGAGCATAATAATGAACCTGGCCGACTTCCTTCACAAACCATTCAAAACTCGAAGGAAAATGTTAATGCCGAGACCCTTAGGAGTGGCAGAAAGCTTGTCGGCAAACCCATGGAGCAAGAGGAGGACAAAGGCCCGAGGTTGCCCGTAGAAGAACAAATGAGGCCCGAGGCTCTTGAGCAGGACTCGGCTAAGAAAAATAGGGACGCACCCGAGGAACATAGGCCTAGCCCGGTGCCCAGAACCGAGACCTCCAAGATCAGCGCCGCACTTCCATTTCCAGTGCCAGCCCGAGTACCAAAACAACATGTCATGGATGAGGACGTGTTTGAATTGTTCAGCAAAGTCGAAATCAACATCCCCCTCTTGGAACCCATCAAGTAAATCCCTCGATATGCTAAGTTTCTAAAGGAGCTTTGCACCAACCGGAGGAGGAGCAATAGAAATGATCAAGAGCTGATGAGTAGAGACGTGTCGGCCGTCATGCAACGAAAAGTGCCCCCCAAATGCGGAGATCCGGGAACTTATACCATTCCATGCACAATTATCAACATCTGGATCGAGAACTGCATGCTAGACCTTGGAGCATCAATCAACGTCTTGCCCTTCTCTATCTACTCATGCCTTAGGATTGGGCCACTCGAACCCACCGGTCTCACTATTCAACTGGCAGATCGGTCGTGCAAACAGTCCGAGGGCAAAATTGAAGACGTTTTTTTCCAAGTAGGAGAATTAGTGTTTCCAGCAGACTTCTACGTCCTTAAAATGGAGAATAGCGGGCCAACAGACCATGCTCCTATCCTTCTCGGGCGACTGATGGATGCACAGTCGTTATGTGCAAACGTCAAGAATAAATTTATAATAGTCCGCTACTCGCAACTATACTACTGGGTAGCAAGTGGTAAGTAGGGGTCGAACCCAAGGGAATCAGGGGAATAGATGTTCTTTGAGGGGGTTGTCCAGCGAGAGAGCGTGTTTTAGGTCGGTTGGTTGGTTTTAAAGCTACCAGCTAAGTGATTGATTGATTGATTGGTTGGTTGGTTGGTTTTAGTATTGGAAAGTAAATTACAATTTATAATTAAAGGAAAGCGTTCGGTTTCAGGGGCCTTGTATTATATCCTGTTTATCATTGACCTTTAGTGACTCTACTAAGTATTCAAACGGTGTATCAAGGCCATTCCAAGCACTCGATTTGCGTACAGTGTCTAGCCTATTCCAAGGACGTAGAGCACTTATTCTATTTAGACTAATACTCCATTCCCGGTTATATTAACCTATGTTCATCCATTTGATCAATCATTCCCGATCAACCAAATAGTGTTTAAGATAAGTCAAACTTCTTAGATAAGCTTTGCCATTCCAAGCATCCACTTATCCGTACAAGTTTACGAACCCCGCTGTAGAGTTTTGCCATTCCAAGCATCCACTCTACCTTGGACGTTCTAACCGAATATATGGCACATAGAATAAGTTTTGAATACTAAGGAGAGACGCTAAGTTAATAGTCTAAAACATTTTATAATACAAGTGCGCCCCTTAGACCGAACTACTAGTTTAGCTACTATTCATCGCGCTAAACATTATAACTAAGGAAATAAAAACAGTTGAATAAATACTAGAAATAATACTTACAACCGTTGAAGCGCCAAGGGAGCTATCCTTTATTTCCAAAGCCCTACTTACAATTACAAAACTTAGAGAGAGAAGTGAATATTGATTTTAGGATGATGAAAATGAGGGGAGGAGCTCCTCCTTATATAGCCATGGAAGGAGGAGGAGATGAGGACACTTGTTGCATGGAGATTGGATGAGCAAATCAAGGGAGGAGAAGCCACCACATGGAGGAGGAGGAAAGCCGCCGGTCACCATGTGTGGAGGAGGCGCCGGTTGCCGGTGGTAGAGGGAGGAGGAGGGGTGGCTTTGGCCACCTCTTGCCCAAGTGGCCGGTCACTTTGCCCATGTGTGAGTTTTGTACAGTTTTGTGCGGTCTTTTCACAAAACTGTCAATGTGTTTCTTCCCCGGACTGTCTTGATTCCTCTCCTGATTCTTCTGATTAATTTGTTATGAGTGATTCAACGTCAGGATCCTTAATATTTCTTCAGTCGGCATATGATCTTGACCTTGGATTGACTCGTAACATCTTTTCTGCTCTAAAAGCTCCTCTTTAATGTGTATTCTCTCTAAGCTCTGAATTACCCTGCAAAAATATATCTGAACTAACAAGCAAAAGTTAAATGTCTAAATAAGGGGGTTATACTGTGTTTATGATGCGTATAATTTTGGTCCATCAGATCACCCCACACTTTTAGTTGTTCGTCCCGAACAATGCTATTAAAAGGCTGTACTATAAGTTGGCTTTGAAATATGAAAATTAGACTGTGGTACTCGATCTATCCTAATTCATGCATTGCTTACTTTTTACCAAATTAAACTGCGTAAATAAATAGAAGAAACTTAATACTTGTACCTCCGTGCTGAGATGCAAATTATATTGGATGTCTCGGGAGATAGCCCTTTTTAGGCTCCTGGACTGCAATCTTGGGATCGTCTCGCACTATATGGTTTTCTGGTAGCTTTCTCTAGCACGTGATTCGGTTCGGGTTTCAATGGTTTGAGTACTTTGATTTTCTTTTGGCGAGGGACTGCTTTTGTAGTGAATCGGCATTTGGCCTTTGATTTGACTTTTTGAGTTCTTCACTTTTTGTTCAGTTAAAACCTTCACAATTTTGGGCCTTTGGCCTCTTGATTTGCTTCCTTGAGCTTTTCGCCTTTTTGTGACTGCTAGTCCATTTTCTCAAGCCTTTTTGGGAGGTCCAATCATCGCCCGCAAGCATATGGAAATACCTCCCCGCTCCTCTCGTTTTTGCCATTTTCGCGCGGGTCAAGGTGAGGGTCGCTCATCTATTTTCTCGGCTACTTTGACTGTTGTTTCGCGCGGGTCAAGATGAGGGTCGCTCATCTATTTTTTCGGCTACTTTGACCGGAGATAGAACGGTCTGATTCCCGTCCTCACCTTTTGCATAAACACTGCATGGCGGAGATGACTTCAATCTTCATTGAAAACCCGAAGTGCAGCCTCCACTGACTTCGAAAACCATATAGTTTGATCTGATCCTTTGATTGCTTGCCAAGCCTCTCTAGGGCAGTTTATGTCAACTCCACATCCCTAGTTATCTCAGCACAAAGGACACATGGAAAGTTACATTCTAAGTTTTTAAACAGTTGAATTTTCACAAGGTTAATGCATGAATTATGATTTATCTTTTTCACATTCTTAAGTTCATATTTTCAAAAAGATACTATTAAAAAGAAAAAACAACTGCATGTTATTTATGTACATAGGTGGTTCTCACCCCCCACTTTTGAACGAAGGCGTGCCTTAGTTCAAAAGTCATGCAAGCTTAAAACTAAATACTGAATTTAAATGACAGAAATTAAAGTGCGGAAAAGTAAGATAGTGTCAGGTTACCTCCCGACCAGTGCACTTGTTTAACGTCGTTAGCTCGACGGTACCTCGTTGTGGATTACTGGTTTGGGTCCCATGGGTGACTCAAGTCAAACTTCGCCACCGTTCCAGTGTTGCTTCTTCCTGACTTCTTGCCGGATGTTGTGTTCTGGTCAGGACTCCTTTGTTTCGGGATTTTTTCCTTCCAATACCCCGGAGGGGGTGAGGGACCTTTCACTACTAGCCTTTCGAAGTTTTTGTATTTGGGACTGCCTAGTCCGGTTGCGGCATTGCAATGCTCCATCGAGGGGTCATTCTGCAGAGGTGCTTTTCCCATCCTCCTTTGAGCTTCTTCATTGATCGCACAGTTCGCGGCGACTTGCTCATTGATTAAGGGGAAAAGTCGGGAAGGCCTCATGAGGCTTGGTTCTGCCTCGTTATGTTGGTTCGTGAGGAACTGATCGTAGATAGTTTCAGCTGCCTGGGTAATGATAGTCGGGTATGGCTTGGGCAGCTCGTCAGTGGTGTTCTGGACTCCTACTTCGTTGCTTCCAGTGCTTTCCATGTCTGATTCTTCAGACGGTTCAGGAGTCTCTTCCGACGGTTCGGTGGTTTCTTCTTCATCAGCCTCAGGGTCAGCTTCTTCTGTCTGCATTTCCTCGTCAGTTTGGGGTACTCGTCTTGTGGAAGCGGCCAGGCCGATTATAAGGCACCACATGTCTGCAACGGTGAAGTTTGTGGCAGACCTTCTCATAGCTTCGTTAACTCTTCCCAGCTCTTCAGCCCTCATCCCACGAAGAAATTTTTGGAGAAGAACTTTCTTCGTAAATCCATGGTGCGGGCAGCTTGAGACGATGGCATCGTAGTTCATGTAGTATTCATCCAAAGTCTCATCCCGGGATTGATGAAGGCTCATGATCTTCTCACGGGTTTCTTGGCGTAAAGATGGTGGGGAGAATTCTTTCAGGAACGGAACGCAGAGGTCTACGAAACATTCTGCACTGCAAGCGGTGGATGTGTAGTACCATATCGTGGCGAAGTCGGTTAGAGAGAATTTGAAGCATTTCAGCTTAAATTCCTCTAATACTTCGTTCTCAGGTTTGATGTGGTGGCAGACGTGGTGGAAGTTTCGGCAGTGCTGTACAGGGTCTTCTCCCTCCGTTCCTCCGAACAGGGGCAGAAATCGCGTTGTCCATGCATGCGTAATGGATGATGACATAGGGAAAAGAAAGAAAAATAAAGGGGAGGGAAAGAACAACTATCCGACGACTGATTCCCCGGCAACGGCGCCAATTTTGATGGATGCACAGTCGTTAAGTGCAAACGTCAAGAATAAATTTATAATAGTCCGCTACTCGCAACTATACTACTGGGTAGCAAGTGGTAAGTAGGGGTCGAACCCAAGGGAATCAGGGGAATAGATGTTCTTTGAGGGGGCTGTCCAGCGAGAGAGCGTGTTTTAGGTCGGTTGGTTGGTTTTAAAGCTACCAGCTAAGTGATTGATTGATTGATTGGTTGGTTGGTTGGTTTTAGTACTGGAAAGTAAATTACAATTTATAATTAAAGGAAAGCGTTCGGTTTCAGGGGCCTTGTATTATATCCTGTTTATCATTGACCTTTAGTGACTCTACTAAGTATTCAAACGGTGTATCAAGGCCATTCCAAGCACTCGATTTGCGTACACTGTCTAGCCTATTCCAAGGACGTAGAGCACTTATTCTATTTAGACTAATACTCCATTCCCGGTTATATTAGCCTATGTGCATCCATTTGATCAATCATTCCCGATCAACCAAATGGTGTTTAAGATAAGTCAAACTTCTCAGATAAGCTTTGCCATTCCAAGCATCCACTTATCCGTACAAGTTTACGAACCCCGCTGTAGAGTTTTTCCATTCCAAGCATCCACTCTACCTTGGACGTTCTAACCGAATATATGGCACATAGAATAAGTTTTGAATACTAAGGAGAGACGCTAAGTTAATAGTGTAAAACATTTTATAATACAAGTGCGCCCCTTAGACCGAACTACTAGTTTAGCTACTATTCATCACGCTAAACATTATAACTAAGGAAATAAAAACAGTTGAATAAATACTAGAAATAATACTTACAACCGTTGAAGCGCCAAGGGAGCTATCCTTTATTTCCAAAGCCAAACTTACAATTACAAAACTTAGATAGAGAAGTGAATATTGATTTTGGGATGATGAAAATGAGGGGAGGAGCTCCTCCTTATATAGCCATGGAAGGAGGAGGAGATGAGGACACTTGTTGCATAGAGATTGGATGAGCAAATCAAGGGAGGAGAAGCCACCACATGGAGGAGGAGGAAAGCCGCTGGTCACCATGTGTGGAGGAGCCGCCGGTCGCCGGTGGTGGAGGGAGGAGGAGGGGTGGCTTTGGCCACCTCTTGCCCAAGTGGCCGGTCACTTTGCCCATGTGTGAGTTTTGTACAGTTTTGTGCAGTCTTTTCACAAAACTGTCAATGTGTTTCTTCCCCGGACTGTCTTGATTCCTCTCCTGATTCTTCTGATTAATTTGTTATGAGTGATTCAACGTCAGGATCCTTAATATTTCTTCAGTCGGCATATGATTTTGACCTTGGATTGACTCGTAACATCTTTTCTGCTCTAAAAGCTCCTCTTTAATGTGTATTCTCTCTAAGCTCTGAATTACCCTGCAAAAATATATCTGAACTAACAAGCAAAAGTTAAATAGACAAAATGTCTAAATAAGGGGGTTATACTGTGTTTATGATTCGTATAATTTTGGTCCATCACCGACCATTTCTTAAAACCTCAAAATGAAGATAGACTGCGGGAGTGGAATGCTATCAATGGAAGTAGAAGGAGAGATCTTCAGCTTCGACATATTCCAAGCAATGAAACATCCCATGGAGTTTGAGGCTGTCCATGCTCTTGACACCTTAGATGACCTTGTTCACGAAGTTCAACCAGAACCAAGAGCAGATCCCTTAGAACTGATACACAATGGAGCCGAGAGCTCATATGAATTGGCCGAAGGCTTGCATGAAACACTAGCCCACTTAACAATCTCGGAGCCTCTCACACCAGGATATGAAGTCAATGAGGTAAAATTATTCAAATCCAATACCTTTTTGCCCTCAGTAATGCAAGCTCCCGAAATAGAATTGAAGCCCCTGCCCGTGCATTTGAAGTAGGCATTCCTAGGGGAAAATAACACACTCCCGGTAATCATAAAGAGTGGCTTGGAAACAGACCAGGAGCGTCGTTTGATAAAAGTGCTGAGAAAACACAAGTTGGCTATTGGATGGACTCTAGCCGACTTGAGAGGAGTTAGCCCGGCGGTTTGCATGCATCGCATCTTATTCGAGGATGGAGCTAAGCCGTCAAGAGAACCTCAGCGACGACTCAACCCAATCATGATGGAGATCGTTCAGAAGGAAATACAGAAGCTCCTGGATGCGGATGTCATCTATCCAATCTCAGATAGCCAGTGGGTGAGTCCAGTCCACGTAGTCCCGAAGAAAACTGGAATCACGGTCGAGGAAGATACCGAAGGAAAAATGGTGACAACAAGGGTCAAGAACGGCTGGAGAATGTGCATCGACTACCGAAAATTGAACGCCGTCACAAGGAAGGACCATTTCCCTCTGCCATTCATCGATCAAATGCTAGACCGACTGGCAGGCAAACCATACTTTTGCTTCCTGGACGGGTTCTTAGGCTACAACCAGATCCCCATAGCACCTGAGGACCAAGAGAAGACAACATTCACCTGCCCATTCAGCACATTCGCTTTCAGAAGAATGTCGTTCGGTCTATGCAATGCTCTGGGGACTTTTCAAAGAGTGGTGACCAGCATCTTCTCGGACATGATTGGAATATTCATCGGAGTCTTCATGGACGACTTCACCATCTATGGCGATATATTCGACACTTGCCTAGACAACTTAAGCACGGTTCTGGCACGATGTGTCTCGATGAACTTAGTACTCAATTATGAGAAGTGCCATTTCATGGTAACTCATGGAGTGGTCTTAGGACACATCGTCTCACAAGAAGGCATAGAGGTGGACAAGGCTAAAATAGACCTGATCATGACTTTACCATACCCCTCCACTGTCCGAGACATCCAATCCTTCCTTGGGCATGCGGGATTCTACCGACTGTTCATCAAGGACTTCTCCAAAAAGGCATTGCCTCTATCCACTCTTCTCTAAAAAGAAGTCCCTTTTGTATTCACCAATGCATGCAAGGAAGCCTTTGATGAGCTCAAGAAGGCCCTCACTAGCACACCCATCATTCAAACTCCGGATTGGAAAAAACCATTTGAAATCATGTGCGACGCAAGCGACTTTGCTCTGGGGGCAGTTCTCGGCCAAAAGATTGATAAGAAGGGGCTTGTGATGTACTACGCCTCAAGAACTCTAGATTCAGCCCAACGAAACTACTCCACCACCGAGAAGGAGCTCCTAGCAGTGGTATTCGCTCTGGAAAATTTCAGATCCTATTTGCTTGGAGCAAAAGTGACAGTCTTCTCTTACCATGCTGCCATCCGATACTTGATGAAAAAGTAGGAGGCCAAGCCAAGGCTCATACGGTGGATCTTGCTACTGCAAGAATTCGATGTGGAGATAAGGGACAAAAAGGCGATTGAAAATACAGTGGCCGACCATTTAAGCAGGATTATCCGAGAGGAAGAATAGGGGCACATAACCGAATCATTTCCTGACAAGCACCTCTATGCAGTCTCAACAAAAGTGCCATGGTATGTGATGGACCATAATTGTATGAATCATAAACACAGTTAAACCCACCAAATTAGACTCTTTGTCTATTTAACTTTTGCTTGTTAGTTCCGATTTTTATCTACAGGGTATTTTGAAGTCTAGAGAGAATACAGGCTAAGGAGGACTTTTAAAGCAGAAAATGAATTACGAGTCATTCCAGGTCACGACCGAATTCTAACTTTCAAGAACGTGACGTGGAATCACTCAAAACAAGTCCAACCGAAGGGCAACCAGAATCAGACCGGAGCTGAAAGGACCGATGGCTTTTGGGGAAAAGATCTCAAACTCACTCATCATCTCCCCTCATGCCACATGGGCGGCGGCTAAGCCATCCTCCACTCCCCTTGCGCCACCTAGGCCGGCGGCTCCCCTTCCACACCCAAAGGACCGGCGGCTTTCTCCTCCAAGCCACCTCATCCGGCGGCTTTGTGCTTTCCACTCCATCTCATGCCATGTGTTGAGTCTTCTCCCCCCATGTGACAAGTGTGCGGTCTCCATTGCTCCCCTTAGCCTATAAATACCCAAGCCATTCTCATTTGTAAACCATCCCATTTTGTGTGCAAGAAGCACAAGTCACTTATCTCTCTAGATTTTGGGCACTACTCTTGTAAACACTTGTTTTAAATCTATAATACTCCTGTTGGTTCTTGAGTATTCTAGTAGTTCTTGAGTTTACTCCTGTTGGTTCTTGAGTATTCTCCCTTTACTTTACTGTCTTTCGAAAACCTTCAAGTATTTAGCTATGATGTCCTGTTCCATGGATATTCGTAGCTAAACCCTTCATTCGGTTGAAGGGGTGTACTTGTGTCATAAAATGTTTTAGGCCCTACTCTTAATGCCTCTATGTGTTCAAAACTTGTTCTATGTGCCACATATTAGGTTAGAACTTCCAAGGTTGAGTGGATGCTTGGAATGGCAAAACTCTTCCGTGGGGTTCGTAAACATACTCGGATAAGTGGATGCTTGGAATGGCAAAACTTATCTGAGGAGTTTGACCTCTTTAAAACACCATTTGGTTGATCGGGAATGATTGATCAAATGGATGCACATAAGGCTAATATACCTTGGAATAGGGTATTAGTCTAAATAGAACAAGTGCTCTATGTCTTGGGATGGACTAGACAGTGTGGCAAATCAAGTGCTTGGAATGTCCTTGATACACTTTTGAATACATAGTATGATCATTAGAGGTCAATGATAAACAGACTATGATACAAGGGCCCTAAAACCGAATACTTTCCTTAACTTAAAACATCACCTGCACTTTACTTTCAGTCTCAATATCAACTGCAATATCAATCGCTTACTCTCCGCAAGACTTATCCTTCAAGTATCCCACTTGCTGTAAGTCTTCTCATTTAACTTTCAGTACTTTACTTTCAGTAATTTACTTTCTGCACTAAAATCACAACCAACCCACTCACTTTTCTGTACTAAAATTAAAACCAACAACCAACCACTCACTTTTCATCGCTAAAACCTCAATCCACCTAAAATCACGCTCCCCTTCAGTACATTCCTCAAAGAACAACTATCCCCCTAATTCCCTTGGGTTCGACCCCTACTTACCACTTGCTACCCAGTAGTGAAGTCGCGAGTAGCGGACTTATAAATATATTCTTGACTTTTGCACACGACGACTGTGCATCCGTCAAAATTGGCGTCGTTGCCGGGGAATTAGAGTTAGAAATTAACAATCGGATAAGTGTTCTTTGAATTGGTACTCGCTTCAATACAACCATGTCTCCCGAAGGAAGCCACCATGACTACCAGGATGACGACGAGATAAACCTGTACGATCGAAATGATGAGGTGCCACTTCCATTTGTCGACGATTCGGAACAACTCATCCGAAACAGAAGAGCTCGTGATAGGGAGGCCATCCGAAGAAACCAAGGACCACCCGAGGACCGAAATGGAGCTGGTCCAGTACAGCCCCCTAGATATCCCCCACCCCCTCAACCTCGACAAGTGCCAAGACGAGAACTCGTTTTCGTTAACTACTATGGGGATAACAACAACTTCCGCGAACCTACTATGGGAGAACTCTCGGCACCAGATTTCAGAAACCAGCCGTGGTGCATTTACGAAGGCCCTGAACTGGAAGACATCGCTATCAACACTTCAGTGGCCCACAACTTGCCAAAGTTCTCAGGAACACGTGGAGAATCAGCAACAACTCATCTCCAACGCTTACACGGTATTTGCCAAAACTTAAAACCGAATGGCGTAAATGTAGACGACTTAAAGTTAAAGGCGTTCTACTTTTCCCTCATTGACACGGCACACTACTGGTTCCTTTCATTGCCTTCTGGTAGCATCATAACATGGGCTCAGATGCAAAGGAAATTCCTAGACAAATATTACCCGGCAGGAAGGGCAATGCAAGTAATGAGGCAACTACAGGACATCAAGCAAGGGCCCAATGAAACCATGTACGATTACCTGGAAAAGTTCAACCACGTGGAGAGAAGCTGCTGTACCCTTGGACTGCCGGAGAAACTCACCATCGAGTACCTCATTAATGGATTAAGGCCCTTAGACAAAATGCTCCTGGATGCCTCAGCTGGAGGATCCATGATGAATCTATCATTGAGCGGCATAAGGAATCTCATCACCGACGTTGCTGAAAATGCCCGATTTAGAGAAGAGACAACTCGGCAGGAAGAATTTTCCCGAACAAAGAATGTGGGAAAAGCTGAAACACCGATAAACTCTATGCCAGAAGAGATGAAACAAATAAAGGAAATGATGATTCAGATCCTACGAAGACAACCAGTTCCAGTAAAGCCTTGCAAATTTTGTGGTTCTATGAGCCACAAAACTGACGAATGCCCGACATTAATAAAAGAGGAACCAGTAGAAGTAAATGCAGTGGTAGGATATCAAGGATACAATAACAACGAAAAAAACGAACCGAGCCGACAGAATGGTCAAGCAACCAACCTAAGCTGGCGAAACAATAGCTATTCTCAAAAAGAAACACAACCAGCTGTCCCTCAACTAGCCCAGTCATTCTACCAACCGCTCCACCAACAGTACAACCAGAACGCCCCACCAGCAGGCCAATACCAACAAAAGGGACCAAACCAGTACCAAGCAAGCTCGAGCAATCATCAAGGACCAAACAAGTCACTTGAGGACATAATGATGCAATTGTCAGGTACTGTGCAGCAGTTGAATACTACTATACATCAAAACCAAGCCGAAACAAAGGGAGAATTATCGGACTTAAAGAAGCACATCTCCCAACTCGCTGCCTCAGTGTCCGCACTCACTAATGAGCCCGGCGGACTCCTTTCACAAACCATTCAAAACCCGCAGGAAAATGTGAATGTCGTGACTCTTAGGAGTGGAAAAACGCTTGTCGGCAAACCTATAGAGCAAGAGGAGGACAAAGACCCAAGGTTGCCCGGAGAAGAGCAAATGAGGCCCGAGTCTCTCGAAACTCTAGAGGAAGACGCGGCCGACAAAGACAATGACATGTTTGACGAAGAGCGGGACGTGACCAACGAAGAAAGGAATACGTGCGAGGATCGCATGCCTGGCCCGGAACCAGCAGCTAGCCCGGTTCCAATGTCCAAAGAGCACGAGGAGCGCCCGGTGCCCAGAACCGAGAACCCCAAAGTCAGCACAACGCTTCCATTTCCAGTACCTACTCGTGTGCAAAAACAACATGTCATGGATGAGGACATGTTTGAATTATTCAGCAAGGTCGAAATAAACATCCCCCTCTTGGAAGCCATCAAGCAAATTCCTCGATATGCTAAGTTTTTAAAAGAACTTTGCACCAACCGGAGGAGGAGTACTAGATATGATCAAGAGCTAATGAGTAGGAACGTATCGGCCGTCATACAACGAAAAGTGCCCCCAAAATGTGGTGATCCGGGAACTTACACCATTCCTTGCATAATTGGCAACACCCGGATCGAGAACTGCATGCTAGACCTTGGAGCATCAATCAACGTTCTTCCCTTTTCTATCTACTCATGCCTTAGGATTGGACCGCTCGAACCCACCGGTCTCACTATTCAACTGGCAGATTGGTCGTGCAAACAGCCCGAGGGGAAAATAGAAGACGTCCTGGTTCAAGTAGGCGAATTGGTGTTTCCAGCAGACTTTTACGTCTTAAAAATGGAGAATGGCGGACCTACAGATCATGCACCCATCCTTATCGGCCGTCCATTTCTCAAAACATCATAAATGAAGATAGACTGTGGAAGTGGAATGCTCTCAATGGAGGTAGAAGGAGAGGTCTTCAGTTTCGACATATTCCGAGCAATGAAGCACCCCATGGAATTCGAGGAAGTACACGCTCTTGATACTTTGGACGACCTGGTCCAAGAAATTCAGCCAGAGCTAGAAGCAGATCCCTTGGAAGCCATACTCAATGGAGTCGAAAACTCTTATGAATTAACCGAAAGCTTGCATAAAACGGTGGCTCACTTAACAATCTCGGAACCTCTCACACCAGAATATGAAGTAAACGAGGTAAAATTATTCAAATCAAATACTTTTCTACCCTCAGTGATGCAAGCTCCCAAGATAGAATTGAAGCCCCTGCCCGGGCATCTGAAGTACGCATTCCTAGGGGATAATAACACACTTCCAGTAATCATCAAGAGTGGCTTGGAAGCAGGCCAGGAACAGAGTTTGATAAAAGTGCTGAAACAACACAAGTTGCCTATTAGATGGACTCTGGCCGACTTGAGAGGAGTCAGCCCGGCTGTATGCATGCACCGTATTCTACTTGAGGATGGAGCAAAGCCATCAAGAGAGCCTCAACGACGACTCAACCCAATCATGATGGAGATCGTCCAAAAGGAAATACAAAAGCTACTAGATGCGGACGTTATCTATCCCATATCAGATAGCCAATGGGTAAGTCCTGTCCACGTAGTCCCAAAGAAAAGTGGGATCACGGTCGAGGAAGATGCCGAAGGAAAAATGGTAACAACAAGGATCAAGAACAGCTGGAGAATGTGCATCGACAACAGGAAATTAAACGCCGTCACAAGAAAAGACCATTTCCCTCTACCATTCATCGATCAAATGCTAGACCGACTGGCAGGCAAGCCATATTTTTGCTTCTTGGACGGGTTCTCAGGCTACAACCAGATCCCCATAGCACCTGAGGACAAAGAGAAGACTACATTCACCTGCCCATTCGGTACATTCGCCTTCAGAAGAATGTCGTTCGGCCTATGCAATGCCCCGGGGACTTTTCAAAGGGTAGTAACCAGCATCTTTTCAGACATGATCAGAGAATTTATTGAAGTCTTCATGGACGACTTCACCATCTATGGAGACACATTCGACGCTTGCTTAAATAATTTGAGCACGGTTTTGGCACGATGCGTGTCCATGAACTTAGTGCTCAATTACGAGAAGTGCCACTTCATGGTAACACACGGAATAGTCTTAGGACATATCGTCTCACAAAAAGGCATGGAAGTGGACAAAGCAAAGATCGACCTGATCATGACTCTACCATACCCATCCACGGTCCGAGACATCCAATCATTCCTAGGCCATACAGGATTCTACCGATAGTTCATCAAAGACTTCTCCAAAAAGGCATTGCCTCTATCCACTCTTCTCCAAAAAGAAGTTCCTTTTGAATTCACCAATGCATGCAAGGAGGCCTTTGATGATTTGAAGAAAGTCCTCACTAGCACACCTATCATCCAAAAGCCAATTTGGGAATTACCGTTCGAAATCATGTGCGACGCGAGCGACTTTGCTGTGGGAGCAGTTCTCGGCCAAAAGATTGATAAGAAGGCGGGTGTGATCTACTACGCCTCACGAACCCTAGATTCTGCCCAACGAAACTACTCCACCACCGAGAAGGAACTCCTGGCAGTGGTATTCGCTCTAGAAAATTTCAGATCCTATTTACTTGGAGCAAAAGTAATAGTTTATTCTGATCATGCTGCCATCCGGTATCGGATGAAGAAGAAGGAGGCAAAGCCAAGGCTCATTCGGTGGATCCTGCTACTGCAAGAGTTCGATGTGGAGATAAGGGACAAAAAAGGGATCGAGAATACTCTGGCCGACCACCTAAGCAGGATTGTCTGAAAGGAAGAAGAGGGGCACATAACCGAGTCATTTCCAGACGAGCACCTCTATGCAGTCTCAACCAAGGTGCCGTGGTATGTCTCAATCGTCAACTACCTTGTAGGAGGTACATTTCCTCCTTCTTTTACTAAAGCACAATGTATGAAACTTAGGCATGATGCTAAACATTACTTGTGGGATGATCCTTATTTGTGGAAACTAGGCACAGACCAAATACTTAGGAGATGCATCCCAGATAATGAAATAGCCTCTATTATTAGCTTCTGCCATGAGTTTGCATGTGGAGGACACTTCGGGCCTAGGAGAACCGCTAGAAAAATCCTAGATAGCGGCTTCTTTTGGCCAAGCATGTTTAGAGATGCCTATGAGAAGTGTAAAAAATGCGATAAGTGCCAAAGAGTAGGAAATGTGTCAGCTAAAAATGAGATGCCTCAAGTACCCATACTAGTCAACGATGTTTTCGACATTTGGGGTATTGACTTTATGGGACCATTCCCAGTATCATGTGGTTATACTTATATTCTAGTCGCTGTAGATTATGTGTCAAAATGGGTAGAGGCTAAGGCCACAAGGTATGACGATGCAAAAAATGTCATAGACTTTCTGCGCACTAACCTGTTTTGTAGGTACGGGATACCCAAGGCCATAATAAGCGACCAAGGAACTCATTTCTGCAACCGCATGATGGCTGCTACCTTAAAACGCTACCATGTCCACCACCGGACATCCACGACATATCACCCCCAAACCAACGGTCAAGCGCAGATCTCCAACCGCGAAATCAAAGGAATTTTAGAAAAAATGGTAAAGCCGGGTAGAAAAGATTGGAGTCAGCGGCTAGATGAAGCTCTTTGGGATTATCAGACGGCATACAAGACGCCAATTGGAACCTCCCCCTTTCGGCTTGTTTATGGGAAGGCATGCCACCTTCCGGTGGAATTAGAACATAAGGCCTATTGGGCGCTCAAGCATTGCAATCCAGATTTAAAGGCTGCCGGACTGGATAGGAAGCTTAATCTGTGTGAGCTTGAGGAATTGCGGCTTGAGGCCTATGAAGGGCAAACAGACTACAAAGCACGGACCAAATTGTATCTTGACAAATTCATCCTCCGACGCTCATTTGAGGAGGGACAACAAGTGCTGGTCTTCTCCTCGCGACTGAAATTGATGCCCGGGAAGCTTAAATCTAGATGGACCGGCCCTTTCACAATAACTAAGGTATTCAACCATGGGGCAGTTGAGTTGGAAAGCCCGGACGATGGAAGAAGATTCACGGTAAATGGGCAGCGAGTCAAACGTTACCACGGCAAGGTCGACTTAACTCCGCTAAACTATGACCTAGCCGTACCGCCAGACATTGTACCTATCTCGGAACTCAGTACACAAATTTCGGACATGCCAAAAGAGACCAAGAGAGTGACAAGATCAGCAGCTATGGTCGAAGGTCCCTCGCCTTCTCAGAGACGATGGAAGGAGAAACCACCAGAACCATGAGAACTGAACCCAAGCACATCATCTCACAAGAAATCAGGAAAAGGCAAGGCAAGAATCAAGGTTGGCACAATAGAGAAATACTACCTGAGCCACCCATGGGATCCGACCTTATGATCCATGATTGAGGTAGCGTCGAGCCAACGACGTTAAACAAAGGCACTGGTCGAGAGGTAACCCGACACCTATCTTACTTTCAGTCATTTATTTTCTGTCATTTAGTTTTTACCTTAACAGTCGCTCTCACCCACTTTTTGTATAGAAGGAATGACCCCTTGTAGGAATCGATTTTTGGAGCAAGATCAGATCAGCCAGGCAGCTTCTGAGAAATTACCGGGCCTGCGCTGAGAGTTCAAGGCCCCAGCCGAACTCCCTCGATTATCCAGCTCCGAGGCATGTCGTTCCACGACACGATACAGTAAAAGGGAGTACAGTTCTTCTCTTTTCCTTAATGTGATTTCCTTCTCTTGTATATATTTGCATGACTTTTGAACTAAGTCGTGCTGAAAGGCACGCCTTCATTCAAAAGTGTGGGGTGAGAACCGCCTGTGTACATAGTTAACATGCTTTTTCTTTTTCCTTTTCCCTTAATATTATCTTTTTGAAAATATGAACTTGAGAATGTGAAAAAGATAGATCTAAATTCATGCATTTACCTTGTGAAAATTCAACTGTTTAAAAACTTAGAATGTAACTTCTCATTTGTCCCTTTGTGCTGAGATATACAGGGGATGTGGAGTTGACATAAACTGCCCTAGAGAGGCTTGGCAAGCACTCGAAGGATCGAATCTAACTATATGGTTTTTGAAGTCAGTGGAGGCTGCACTTCGGGTTTCAGTGAAGATTGAAGTCATCTCCGCCATGCAGTGTTTATGCAAGAGGCGGGACGGGAATCAAACCGTCCCATCTCTAGTCCTAGTAGCCGGGAAAATAGATGAGCGACCCTCATTTTGACCCGCGCGAAACGGCGAGGATGAGAAAGAGCGGAGAGGTATTTCCATATGCTTGCGGGCGACGGTTGGACCTCCCAAAAAGGCTGAGAAAATGGACTAGCAAGTCACAAAGAAGCAAAGACTCAAAGAAGCTAATCAAAGGCCAAAGGCCAAAATTGTGAAGGTTTTAACCGAACAAAAGTGAAGAAACTCCAATTCAACATCAAAGGCCAAAGGCCGATTCACTACAGAAGCTGTCCCTCACCAAAAAGAAATCAAAGTGCTCAACTCAGTGAAACCCGAACCAAATCACGTGCTAGAGAAAGCTACAAGGAAACCATATAGTGCGAGTCGATCCCGAGAATGCAGTCCAGGAGCCTGAAAAGGGCTATCTCCCGAAACATCCAAATTAATTTGCATCTCGGCACGAAGGTACAAGTATCAAGTTTCTTCTAAGTATTTACACGGTTTAGTTTGGTAATAAGTAAGTAATGCATGAATTAAGATAAATCTAGTCCCCCAGTCTCACTTTCATATTTAAAAGTTTACTTAGATTGTGTTCCGCCCTTAAAAAGCATTGTTCGGGACGAACAACTAAAAGTGTGGGGTGATCTGATGGACCATAATTGTATGAATCATAAACACAGTTAAACCCACCAAATTAGACTCTTTGTCTATTTAACTTTTGCTTGTTAGTTCCGATATTTATCTACAAGGTATTTTGAAGCCTAGAGAGAATACAGGCTAAGGAGGACTTTTAAAGCTGAAAATGAATTACGAGTCATCCAGGTCACGACCAAATTCTGACTTTCAAGAAGCTGACGTGGAATCACTCAAAACAAGTCCAACCGAAGGGCAACCAGAATTAGACCGGAGCTGAAAGGACCGATGGCTTTTGGGGAAAAGATCTCAAACTCACTCATCCTCTCCCCTCATGCCACATGGGCGGTGGCTAAGCCATCCTCCACTTCCCTTGCGCCACCTAGGCCGGCGGCTCCCCTTCCACACCCAAAGGACCAGCGGCTTTCTCCTCCAAGCCACCTCATGCGGCGGCTTTGTGCTCTCCACTCCATCTCATGCCATGTGTTGAGTCTTCTCCCCCCATGTAACAAGTGTGTGGTCTCCATTGCTCCCCTTAGCCTATAAATACCCAAGCCATTCTCATTTGTAAACCATCCCATTTTGTCTACAAGAAGTACAAGTCACTTATCTCTCTGGATTTTGGGCACTACTCTTGTAAACACTTGTTTTAAATGTATAATACTCCTGTTGGTTCTTGAGTATTCTAGTAGTTCTTGAGTTTACTCCTGTTGGTTCTTGAGTATTCTCCCTTTACTTTACTGATTTTTGAAAACCTTCAAGTATTTAGCTATGATGTCCTGTTCCATGGATATTCGTAACTAAACCCTTCATTCGGTTGAAGGGGTGTACTTGTGTTATAAAATGTTTTAGGCCCTACTCTTAATGCCTCTATGTGTTCAAAACTTGTTCTATGTGACACATATTAGGTTAGAACTTCCAAGGTTGAGTGGATGCTTGGAATGGCAAAACTCTTCCGTGGGGTTCGTAAACATACTCGGATAAGTGGATGCTTGGAATGGCAACACTTATATGAGGAGTTTGACCTCTTTAAAACACCATTTGGTTGATCGGGAATGATTGATCAAATGGATGCACATAAGGCTATTATACCTTGGAATAGGGTATTAGTCTAAATAGAACAAGTGCTCTATGTCTTGGAATGGACTAGACAGTGTGGCAAATCAAGTGCTTGGAATGGCCTTGATACACTTTTGAATACATAGTATGATCATTAGAGGTCAATGATAAACAGACTATGATACAAGGCCCCTAAAACTGAATACTTTCCTTAACTTAAAACATCACATGCACTTTAATTTCAGTCTCAATATCAACTGCAATATCAACCGCTTACTCTCCGCAAGACTTATCCTTCAAGCATCCCACTTGCCGTAAGTCTTCTCCTTTAACTTTCAGTACTTTACTTTCAGTAATTTACTTTCTGCACTAAAATCACAACCAACCCACTTATATTTTTGTACTAAAATTAAAACCAACAACCAACCACTCACTTTTCATCGCTAAAACCTCGATCCCCCTAAAATCACGCTCCCCTTCAGTACATTCCTCAAAGAACAACTATCCCCCTAATTCCCTTGGGTTCGACCCCTACTTACCACTTGCTACCCAGTAGTGAAGTCGCGAGTAGCGGACTTATAAATATATTCTTGACTTTTGCACACGACGACTGTGCATCCGTCAGTATGCTCAAATCGTCAACTATCTAGTAGGAGGTACATTTCCTCCCTCTTTTAGTAAAGCACAATGCATGAAACTTAGGCATGATGCTTGGCATTACTTATGGGATGATCCTTATTTGTGGAAAATAGGAGCGGATCAAATACTTAGGAGATGCATCCCCGATAATGAAATAGCTTCAATCATTAGCTTCTGCCATGAGTTTGCATGTGGAGGACACTTCGGGCCTAGGAGAACCGCTAGGAAAATCCTAGATAGCGGCTTCTTTTGGCCGAGTATATTTAGAGATGCATATGAGAAGTGTAAAAAGTGCGATAGGTGTCAAAGAGTAGGAAATGTGTCAGCTAGAAATGAGATGCCTCAAGTACCCATATTGGTCAACGATGTTTTCGACATTTGGGGCATTGATTTCATGGGGCCATTCCCAGTTTCATGCGGTTATACTTACATTCTAGTTGCTGTAGATTATGTGTCAAATGGGTAGAGGCTAAGGGCACAAGGTGCGACGATGCAAAGACTGTCATAGATTTTTTGCTCACTAACCTGTTTTGTAGGTACGGAGTACCCAAGGCCATAATCAGCGACCAAGGAACTCATTTCTGCAACCGCATAATGGCTGCCACCTTAAAATACTACCATGTCCACCACCGGACATCCACGGCATATCTCCCCAAAGCAGTGGTCAAGCGGAGATCTCCAACCGCAAAATCAAAGGTATTCTAGAAAAGATGGTGAAGCCGGCGAGGAAAGATTGGAGTCAAAGGCTAGATGAAGCTCTTTGGGCTTATCGGACGGCATACAAGACGCCAATTGGGACCTCCCCATTTAGGCTTGTTTATGGGAAGGCATGCCACCTCCCGGTGGAATTAGAACATAAAGCCTATTAGGCGCTCAAGCATTGCAATCCAGATTTAAAGGCTGCCGGACTGGATAGGAAGCTTAATCTGTGCGAACTTGAGGAGTTGCAGCTTGAGGCCTATGAAGGGCAAACGGACTACAAAGCGCAGACAAAAATGTATCATGACAAATTCATCCTCCGGCGCTCATTTGAGGAAGGACAACAAGTACTACTCTTCTCCTCGCGGTTGAAGTTGATGCCCGGCAAACTAAAATCAAGATGGAACGGTCCTTATACCGTGACTAAGGTATTCAACCATGGGATGCTTGAAGTTTATGCCCGGCAACCATGTTGATATTGAACTCGACTGTTCCAGCACTTTACTTTTCAGTCTTTACTTTCAGTCTTTACTTTCAGCACTTTAATTTCCAACACTTTATTTTCAGTCATTTACTTTTCAGTACTAAAATCACAACCAACCACAATTGCACTTACATTTCTGTACAAATCCCTTAAAGAACAACTATCCACTAATTCCCTTGGGTTCGACCCCTACTTACCGCTTGCTAATCCAATAGTAAGTCACGAGTAGCGGACTTATAAATTTATCTTTTGCGTTGCACACGACGACTGTGCATCCGTCAGCTACTGATGAGGTAACTGATTCTGATCCTTTTGCATACTTGATTGATAGAACTAACGAACAGCTAATACCTCTCATTAAGAATCTTGTGAAGAGAAACATGGACTTGAGGAGAATGGCAACCTATGGGCTAATAAGGCGTTGAAACTTGAGGAAGAACTATCTCAGAATGGAACCAAGCTAACCAAACAGCTCTGAAACCTTGAAAATAGGCTGAACAGCTTAAACACACAGAACGAAAGCCTACAGACAGAGTTAGATGATATCCGTTCCCTAGAAGGTAAGGTTACCCAACTTGAAGAAGAGAATGCAAGGCTTATAAAGGAAGTTGAGGTGACCAAAGCAAATGAAGAGGAACAAAAGAAGATGTGGCTGAAAGAATACACAGATACAAAGGCTTCTGAAATCAAGGAAGGGTTCGCCAAGCACTTCACATCTCGACCCGGTCTTGGGTACAATTTTGAAGCGGATAATAGGGTCTCTAAGAAAGGAAAGGAGGTGGACCAAGTATTTGAAAAATGCTCCAAATTCAAATGTGGAGCAACGCAAGGAATGACAACCCTAACTGCCGTCAGAGTTACTGTTCGTTTGGCGGAAAAAAGCCCTACACTCTTTGGCTAAAGCAAGCAGCAAGTAGTAAACCGTCCCACATTGACTTTGCTGCACGAGTCGCCAACAGGTGTATCCCACCAGGAAGAAGTAAGTATGTGGACTTGAAACATCACAGAGTCTGCTGGCATTGTGGTCAGGCAGGACATCGACAAGTAGAATGCACCATACGAAGGGACATAGAACATAGGGTAAAATCTAAGTACAGGACACCGGGAAGACGAGAAAAGGTCTGCTGGACTTGTAAACAGTTTGGACACTACCGAAAGACTTGTCCCTATACAGAAAGCAGGAAGAATAAGAATCAAAAACCAAATGCCCTACCAAGGAATGTTCCGGAGAAAGACAAGGAGGAAACTAGTGACATAAATGGATCCAAAATTACTCATGTTGCCAAGAAACCAAGTAAGCCTAAGCTTATCTGAGTTCGTAAAAACTAATGCCATTTTCTTGTAGGATGGAGAGGGGAGCTGTCCCTGGTACATAGATAGTGCATGCTCAGTACATATGACCGGAAACAAAGAATGGTTCGAGTCGCTCCGCCATCACTCTAGAGGATCAGTCACGTTCGGAAACAAGAGCAAAGGTGAAACTTTCGGATTGGGTAAAGTGAAACTTTCTGATCAACTTTATATCAATAACGTGAGTCTAGTCCATGGGTTAAGCTTTGACTTACTTAGTGTTTCCCAACTGTTCCAAAAAGGTAAAAACAAAGTCACCTTTATTTTCGATGAATGTGTTGTTGAGTGCATAAGTACATGAAAAATTCTCATGAAGGGAAAGGGGATGAACAGAGTATACAAAGTGGATGCTTCATTCATACCCAAAGAGGAACTCTATTTGACATCCCGAGCAAATTACTCTGAATTATGGCATAAACGGTTTAGACATGCAAGTCTGAGACTCTTGTCCAAGCTGAATCGTTTAGAGTTAGTGAATGGACTACTAAATGTGGAAGAATGCCTTAATAATCTATGCGATGTTTGCATCAAGGGAAAACAAGTAAGATCATCCTTTAAGTCGAAGAATGAGGTAAGCACCACTCGTCCCCTTAAACTCATTCATATGGATCTGTGTGGTACTATGCGCACAAGGAGCCGGGGAGGTAACAGATATATATTTGTAATTGTTGATGATTATTCAAGATATACATGGACTATGTTTCTAATCTCTAAAGATGCAGTTTTTGCAGAATTCCAAAATCTGGTTAAAGTTAGTTGAAAAACAATTGAACCTCTCCCTGGCAGGTATACGTACTGATCACGGAACTGAATTTGAGAACTCACTGTTTCTAAATTTGTGCAGGACCAGGGGTATCAGACAAAACTTCTCTACACCTAGGACACCTCAACAGAATGGAGTGGTGGAAAGGAAAAATAGAACACTAGAGGACATGACACTGACGTTACTGATAGCTAGCGGGCTTGTTAGGAGCTTTTGGGGAGAGGCTCTCAATGCTGCTTGCCACGTCCTCAACATGGCATACTTGAGACCTATCAGGAACAAGACCCCGTATGAACTAATAAAGGGAAGGAAACCAAGTGTGTCACACTTTAGAGTATTCGGTTGCAAATGCTACATCCACAATAACGGGAAGTCCAACCTAGGAAAGCTTGACCCCATACATGATGACGGTGTGTTCGTTGGCTACTCAAACCACAACAAGGCCTACAAAGTATACAACAGACGCCAGAGGAAGGTGGAGGAAAGCATCCATGTGGTATTTGACAAGGAAATAAAGGCTAGAGATCTATTTTGGGAAGTTGGAGCTCCACCACTTATGCAGGAAGAAGAGTTTAATCTAGTCGAAAGGGAAGAGGATACCTCTCAAGGAGATTCTGATAGGTTGAACCAACACATGGTTACCACAGGGGAAACATTACATGATATTGGTACAGATGACGGACTAGATCCCCCATTATCCGACAACCCTACTGGAGATGGAGTCGAAACAATACTAGAGGATGAGCAAGTTCAAGGGCATGAGGAAAGCCAGGTAATGCCAACTAGACAAAACACAAGAGATCATACGCCACCTAGATGGATGCGAGACTATGTATGCCATGCTTTGGTTACAAATGACCAAAGCGATCAGGTGACTCCACCCCCTCATTCATTACCTGATAGTCATGCATTTACTGCCGTTGTCTGTCTCTTCGAGCCTAGGAATATTCATGAAGCACTGAAGGATCCCGATTGGGTGAGAGCTACGCAAGAGGAGCGACATCAGTTTGAGAGGAACAAGGTTTGGCGATTAGTCCCTCGATCGAAAGGTGAAACCGTCATAGGGACTAAATGGGTGTTCAAAAACAAACTGGATGACAAAGGACAAGTGGTCAGGAACAAAGCACGGTTCGTAGTCAAGGGATACAACCAGCAGGAAGGAATCAACTACGATGAGACATTTGCTCCGGTAGCCATGCTAGGAGCCATTAAATTACTGATTGCGTACTCTGCTTACCATGGCTTTAAACTACAGAAAATGGACGTAAAGAATGCATTCATCAATGGATTACTTAAGGAGGAAGCGTATGTCGCACAGACCCCCGTGTTCGAGGACAACAAACATCCCAATAACGTGTACATCTTGGACAAGGCTCTCTACGGACTGAAACATGCCCATTGATCCTGGTACGAAAGACTGTCTCAGTTCCTCCCCTCGCATGGATATGTAAGAGGAGAGGTTGAGAAGACATTGTTCCTTCTAAGCGAAGGGAAGCATACTCTGGTGGTACAGGTATACGTTGATGATATTATTATGGTTCCACTAATGATACCTTGGTCAGGAAATTTACTAAGCTCATGGAGAGCGAATTTGAAATGAGCATGGTCGGAGAGCTCAAATTCTTTTTTGGACTTCAACTGGTGCAAGAAGAAGATGGAACAAGAATACATCAGCTGAAATACCTTCGTGAGATGATTATCAAGTTTGGAATGAAGGACTCGAGCACTATGACTACTCCTATCTTTCCGAACGAGTCCCTAGGAAAGGATAAAAGCTCACCGCATATAGATTAGACACTTTACAGAGGGATGATAGGTTCACTTCTTTATCTTACTGGTAGTAGACCTGATATAATGTATAGTGTGTGTTTGTGTGCCCATTTTTAGGCTGATCCACGTGAGACACACTTGAAAGCAGTGAAGAGAATACTGCGCTACCTGAAGGGTATCGATACCCTCTGCCTATGGTATCCCAGGAATGCTGACCTCCGACTAGTGGGATACACAGACACTAATTTTGTAGGAAATAAGGTAGACCAGAAATCTACATCTGGCATGCCACAATTTTTTGGATCATGCCTGGTGTTATGGGCTTCAAAGAAGCAGAATTCCATAGCTTTCTCGACAGTAGAAGCCAAATACATTGCAGTTGCAGCGAGTTGTGTGCAACTCCTATGGCTAAAGCAACAGCTGAGTGATTACGGTATCATACTTGAATCTGTTCCCATTCTTTGTGATAATACTAGTGCTATAAAATCTCTAAGAATCATGTGCAGCACTCTAGGACAAAACACATTGAGATAAAGCATCACTTCCTACGTGACTGTGTGGAAAAGGGGGTGGTGAGTGTAGAGTTTTGCAGAATAGAAGAACAGGTTGCTAACATATTCACCAAGGCACTCAATAGGGAACCCTTTGTGAGGCTTCACATGGAGCTTGGTATGACTTCCCTCAATTGAGTACGTATCACTTGTGAGGACCTCGATGATTGGTGAGAAATATTTGACCTATGTTTAAGTGCATGACTATGTGAAGTTATTGGCTTGGTCTTATTCAGTCTCACCTAGGAATATATTTGTGAACATGCAATGTATAAGTTGATTGATTGTGACTTATGATACACTAACATACGGATGAAAAAGCTTTTGTTTTCCTCCCCAAAAGAACCTTCCAGATATTTTGATCCTACATTACAAGCCCATATGAAGGAAGGTATCTACAGCCGTCCCTAGCCTATGATCAGTCAATATTTTGACCGATTATTCACTACATTCGATGAAGGATAACACTCGTTCTCCGGGCAAATTGTCTCTATTTGATGTCTTTCTCTGGTGTTTCAGGATAAAAAGACATTTCAGCACTCCTTGGACTTGAAGTGTCGAAAGAACGAAAAGATCGACGAAAATGACCAAAAACGAGCTCTGCACCAGCAATGGGCCGTGACCACCGTGACACCTCATATAGGTCACGGTAGTCACGGTAGGCTTTTTGCTCAGAAGGAAACGGCAATTCGAGATACGGCCGTGACTGCCATGACATCCACCAAAGATCACGGTAGTCACGGTGCCTTTTTGGCTCAATGCGTTTCAAGCGGGGCCGTGACTGCCGTGACATCCAATGAAGGTCACGGTAGTCACGGCACTTCCGGGCATAATTATCAGAAGTTTCCTAATTTAATTTTGGAAGTTTTCTGGGCCTTTTTGGAAAACGACCGATTACGCTATAAAAGAGCAACGACCAGAACGAATTTAGTGTGCTTATTCGGAGATTAATAAACCCTAACTTGGGAGAAGACAGAGCGAGAGATTGAAGGATTCAACGAGCACCCGCGTCATTACGGTTTCCTCGTCCTTTATCTTTTTATCAACACTACTCTCGGTTTATTTACCATGTGTAGTGAGTAGTGTCTTTATTCTAGGATCCTACGGATCCCGTGCTATGTACCCAACTCTCATGTGATCAATTAACGTTTTTATTTATGCGATTCGAATATTCAATTTCATTGTGCTTAATTTTATCGTTCTTGCAAACTATTTACATTGAATGGGATGTTTGCATGCTAGAACATATTTAGGTTAATTACCAAAAGATGGATGGGTCCTCGGTATTAATCGGATAACATAAAATTGATGTTAGGTCATGTTGCTACAATGGTAGTACATGAATTAATAGGAAACACCTTTGCTTTAATAATCGAGATCGTTGATAATCCGTGGATGGGCGGCGTTAAACGATTGACATTAATCTAGACAATGATCCGTGGATGGGCGGCTTGTCTAGTGTTATTTCGGTTTAATTCCATATTTGATAGCATGAGTAATTTACGTGACATGAATGGATGATTAGTGGGGTTGACACGGGTGAAGTATGGATTCTGGAATTCTTTCTCTGATAAGTACAAACCTTTTCATTTTCTGTTATTTAATTTCTTCGATTTTCACAACAAAACAAACCTCTTTTAATCGGAGTAGCTAAATAGGTCACATTGTTTGCTAGTAATCACACACCTGTTCCTTGGATCGACCCTTGGCTTACCAAGGGTTATAAATTTTATTTGACTACGATTTGACCCCTAAAACACATAATTTGACAACTATAAAGAGTTAAAAATACGCTTGTCAAAATGGCGCCGTTGCTGGGGAGCAGCGTTTAATGTGATATTAGATTTAACTTGGTAGTTTAGACTATTCCACCTTGTTTGTTATCTGACTTTTCTGCCTAGATTTCTTCACTCACGGTGATTCTTGGCTCTTGCAGGTACTAGCTAGTTCATGCCAAAGAAAACACCCAGACGGAAGAAGTAGATTCAGATTTCAGACGAGGACACACCGGACTGACGAAACAATACTCGCAGGGTCTAAAACGAAGCTCGGCAGTTACGAGCACTGAACCAAAATTTTGTAGAAATGGCGATGAATCAGAATCGAGCATTGAACGAGGTGGTCGGAGATGACCAGCAGCGTCCGTTACAGGAACCAGTGCGCAGGACTCTTGGAGATTACACTACTCCACATGTCTCAGGATTCCAATCTGCCATTGCACCACTTAGAATAGAAAACAACACTTGGGAGCTCAAAATAGGGCTCATTCAAATGGTGCAAAATAACCAGTTTACAGGAAGGTAGAATGAAGACCCTCATCAGCACCTTAAGCGGTTTGTCCAGATTTGCAACACAGTACAGACGAATGGTGTTCCTCCAGAATCCTACTACCTGAGGCTATTTCCATTCTCGCTATCCGATAAGGTTAGTAGTGTTTCGACAGTCATGCAGAGGGCGCCTTCACTACATAGGGCAAACTGGCTGAAGCTTTTCTCCAGCAGTACTTCCCACCATCAAATACAGCACATTGCTGGAACAAGATCATCTCGTTCCGATCTATGGATGGTAAGACCCTCTACGAGATTTGGGAGCGGTACAAAGAGCTGATGAGAATGTGTCCCCATCACAACCTGGAATTATGGCAGACTATTGATACTTTCTATCAGGGAATCGACCAGGGGATGCGCACTTTGATCAACCAAGAAGCTGGTGGGGGACTGAACGGAGTCCCGCTAGAAGAGATCTATGATATTATAGAGAAAGCTGCTCAGGACTACCACCTCTGGACCAGCGATCGAGGCAATCCTAAAGACAGAAAGGGCATGCAAGATCTCTGAAACGTCGATGGCACGAATGACATCACTGAGTTGACCAATACAGTGAAGATGCTCGCAACCGAAATAAAAAATCTGAAGATGGCCTTCTCTATGAAGTTGTCTGATGTTGCCACTGTGGGTGTCTATTGTCAGATTTGTGGCTCTCCTTCTCATTTTGCAGATGGATGTCTGGTAATGGGACAAGATGACAACAGTGGAATCCAGGAGGATGCAAATTACGTTGGGCAGAATAATCAAGGGGCTGGTTTTAGGTACGGATCGGCCGCTAACAAGTGGGATAATCCGAACTGGAATCATCATAACCTCTCTTATAAACCACAGAATCAGGCACCCCCTGGCTTCCCTGACAAACAGCAGCAAGGCAATGCACCGTACCATCCGTGAGGCCAATATAATAATCAAACCCAGCAGACGCAGAATAATACTTCCTACCAGTCGAGGCCTCAGTACAATAACCAGTCACAAGGGCAGCAAAATCAGAATTCAGGGAGCTATGCCTACCAGCCGCAGTAGTCCAAGCCGCAGGAGTCTGGCAGCTCGTCAAGCATGGAGGCCATGATGGCTAACTTTATGGCTGAGCAGGACAAGCGAGTGAAAGGACTCGAGAAGATGATCGAATAGCTGGTCATTCAGAACAGGATGATAGAAAATCAAGTTGCTCAGCAAGCGGATTCGGTAACTAGAGAACGTGGGAAGCTCCCATCGAAACCAGATCCGAATCCTAGAGAATCAGTGAAAGCCATCACACTCTGAGGAGGAAAATAGCTTGAGATGCTACCAGTTTAGACTACTCGAGCAGCAGCAGAAAAATCAACGCCTTATTTTGCCCCTACTAAAGAGGAATCATCGAAAGAAGCTAAGGACCGAGTTGCGGCTGGTGGAGCCAGCTCCTTATAAGCCTCCAGTCCCATTCCCTCAGCGGTTGGTGGCTACGAGGCGAGATAAAGAGTTCAAGCAGTTTGTGGATAAGATCCGTACTCTCTACATCACCATGCCTTTCACCGATGCAATCACGCAGATTCCTACCTTTGCCAAATTCATGAAGGAAATCCTGACTGGGAAAAGGAAAATAGACGGAACCGAGACAGTGGCTCTGAGTGAGGAGTGTAGTGCTGCCATGCACCAGCCCATGCCACCTAAGCTTAAGGATTCAGGGAGTTTTTCTATCCCCTGTGATATTGTTGGCATTATGACAGAGCACGTCGTTGAGTGCTAAGCAAGATAAATTTATAAGTCCACTACTCGTGACTCTACTATTGGATAGTAAAGTGGTAAGTAGGGGTCGAACCTAAGGGAATTAGGGGGATAGAGTTGTTCTTTGAGAAATGTACGGAAAGGGGCGTGATTTGGGGTTGATTGTGGTTTTTGTGCTGAAAAGTAAGTGGGTTGGTTGTGGTTTTAGTGCTGAAAAGTAAGTGGGTTGGTTGTGGTTTTAGTGCTGAAAAGTAATACTGGTAAGTAGAGTGCTAGAAAGTAAGTGCGGAAAGTAATTGCAGAAAGTAAATTGCGGAAAGTAATTGCTTGAAGGACAAGACTTGCGGAAAGTAAATGCCTGAAGGACAAGACTTGCGAAAAGTAATTGCTTGAAGGACAAGACTTGCGAAAAGTAATTGCTTGAAGGACAAGACTTGCGGAAAATAAATGCTTGAAGGACAAGACTTGCGGAAAGTAAGCAGTTGATATGGGACTAAAAGTAAAGTTACGGAAAGTAAATGACTGGAAAGTAAGCAGTTGATAGTGAGACTGAAAGTAAGTGACAGGTGATGTTTGAATCAAAGGAAAGATTCTGTTTTAGGGGCCTTGTATCATAGTCCGTTTATCATCGACTTCTAATGATCATACTAAGTGTTCAAAAGTGTATCAAGGCTATTCCTAGCACATGACTTGCCACACCGTCTAGTCTTTTGCAAGACAAAGAACTCTTGTTCTAGTATGTGCATCCATTTGATCATCATCCTGATAAACCAAATGGTGTTTAAAAGTGGTTGACTTCCACAGATAAGTTGTGCTCTTCCGAGCCTCCACTTATCCACGGAAGATCACGAACCCGTGGCAGAGCTTTGCTCTTCCGAGCATCCACTCAACCAATGGAGTTCTGACCTAATATATGGCACCTAGAACAAGTTGAACACGAAGAGGCACTAAGAGAAGGGTCTAAAACATTTTATGATACAAGTGCACCCCTTCAACCGAATGAAGGGTTTACCTACGAATATCCATAGGGGTGGATATCATAGCTAAGTACTTGGAAAGGTAAAGGTTTTGAAAGTAAAGACAAGGAAAGTAAAGGTTTTGAAAGTAAAGACAAGGAAAGTAAAGTTGCAGTTTTGAAAGACAGGAAAGTAAAGGTTTTGAAAATAAGGACTGAAGAACAAACTTGAACTCAAGAACAAACTGGAAACTTTTGATTCAAAGCAAAGTGTTTACAAGGATTGTAGTGAGATTTTCTACCAAAGTTACAAGTGATCAAAGGACATAGAACATAAACTAAAAACTTGTAACTTTTGCACCAAAATGGGACAATGATTCAAGGGAGAGAAGTGTTCTATTTATAGGCAAAGGGGAGGCAAGGGGAGGAAGGAGATGTGGAGGAGAAGAGACCAAATGTCAAATGGGGAGGGCAGACACCCAAAAGCCGCCGGCCACATGTCAATTCCCCATGGTGTAGCCGCCCATGTGAGGTGGAGGGGAGGAGTGGTGAGTGGGTTGAGATCTTTTCTCCCCAAAAGCCATCGGTTGTGATATAACTCCGGTTGCCCTTTGGTTGCACTTTAGTTGCCCTTTGGTTTGATTCTTTGGTTGCCCTTTGGGTGAGGAACTTAGACTTGTATTTCACTTGTGTTCTTGGTCTTCAATGAAACCAGTCATCGAGACTTGGTTGTGGCTTGATCGGAGTACTGCCGGAGCATGGCCAGTTCTGACTTGTAATCCACTTTCAGCGTTAAGAACTCCATTTTAGCTCGTTTCATCATTACTCCTTGAAATGGCTTGTAGAATAAAAGTGAAACTAACAAGTAAATGTTGTACAGATAAAGCATCTAATTTGGTGGGTTTAACTATCTTAACGAATCATATAAATATGGTCCATCAAATCACCCCACACTTAGACTTGTTCGTCCCGAACAATGTTATTTAAAAGATAGGCACATACAATCCAAGTAAAAACTTTAAAATGGGAAAGTGAGAATGTGGGACTAGACTTATCCTAATTCATGCAGTACTTATTTGTTACCAATCTAGACCGGGTAAATAAATAGAAGAAACTTGATACTTGTACCTCCGTGCTGAGATGCAAATTAATTTGGATGATTCGGGAGATAGCCCTTTTAAGGCTCCTGGACTGCATCCTTCGGACCGATTCGCACTATATGGTTCTTTTGTAGCTTTCTCTAGCACATGACGTGGTTCGGGTTTCAAGGAGTTGAGTATTTTTTATTTTCTTTTGGTGAGGGACAGCTTTTGAAGTGAATTGGCCTTCGGCCTTTGATTTTGAATTGGAGCTTCTTCACTTTTGTTTCGGTTAAAACCTTCACATACTGGCCTTTGGCCTTTGATTTGCTTCTTTAGCTTTGCTCCTTAGTGATTGCTTGTCCATTTTCTCAACCTTTTGGGAGGTCCAATCTTCGCCCGCGAGCATATGGAAATGCCTCCCTGCTCTTTTCTCATCCTCGCCATTTCGCGCGGGTCAAGATGAGGATCGCTCATCTATTTTCTCGGCTACTAGAGTTAGGACGGTTTGATTCCCGTCCCGCCTCTTGCATAAATGCTGCATGGCGTAGATGACTTCAATCTTCATGAAACCCGAAGCGCAGCCTCCACTGACTTTGAAAACCATATAGTTTAATTCGATCCTTCGAGTGCTTGCCAAGCCTCTCTAGGGCAGTTTATATCAACTCCACCTCCCCTGTATATCTCAGCACAAAAGACAAATGTGAAGTTACATCCTAAGTCTTTACACAGTTGAAATTTCACAAGGTAAACGCATGAATTATGATCTATCTTTTTCACATTCTCAAGTTCATATTTTCAAAAAGTTAATATTAAGGGAAAAGGAAAAAAGAAAACATGTTAACTAACTATGTACAAAGGTGGTTCTCACCCCACACTTTTGAACGAAGGCATTCCTCACGAAATGACTTAGTTCAAAAGTCATGCAAGCAAATATCTACAAGAAAGAAAATGACATTAAGAAAAAGGGAAGAACTGAACTCCCTTTATAGTGTCGTTATATGTTGTGGACATGCGAGCAAACGACATGGCGCTGGATAATCGAGAGAGTTCGATTGGGGCCTTGAACTCTTGGCACAGGTCTGATTGGCCTAACTTTGCACCCAAAACCGATTCCTAAGTAGTCATTTCTTTCTATGCACAAAATGGGTGAGTACGACTTAAGGTAAAAGTAAATAACGTAAAATAAAATGACAGAAAGTAAGATAGGTGTCGGGTTACCTCCCGACCAGTGCCTTTGTTTAACGTCGTTGGCTCGACGAAATGGGATCACAAGTTTGGATCTCATGGGTGGCTCGGGTCATATTTGTCTACCGCGCCAACCTTGATTCTAGCCTTGACTTTCCCTGAGTTCTTGCGAGATGATGCGTTCGGGTCCAGTTCCCATTGTTCTGGTGGTTTCTCCTTCCAATACCTCTGAGAAGGCGAGGGACTATTTACCACAGTCGCTGGTCTAGGCACACTCTCGGTCTTTCTTGGTTGGTCAGAAGCTAGTGTACTGCGATCAGCGGTGTGCACAATGTCTAGTGGTTTCTTTGTATCCGCTCGACCATTAGCATAGATGCAGAAGTCTGAATTTTTGCCGCCGAATTCAAGTGATAATGAGCCCTTGCCCATATCGATCTTTGCTTTGGTAGCGTAGAGGAATGGCCATCCCAATATGATTGTTGGAGGGTCGTCATTGCTGGTATCTTCCGTTCGTATTACATAAAAGTCTGCAGCAACGAAAAGCTCTCCCACACTGAGTATCAGATCTTCAAACACTCCAACTGGCTGGACACACGACTTGTCCCCCATCTCGAGGGATATCCTTGGAGGCTTCAATGGACTAAGCCTCAATGAGGAATAGAGATGGAAGGGCAAAACATTAACAGCAGCTCCAGGGTCAATCAGGCAATGATGAATTTTGGATTCGCCGATAACACAGGTGACCGTGAGGGCACCTCGGTCTTTATCCATTTCCAGTTGTACCTCATGACTCCAAGTGACGTTCTTCTTCACTATCGGTCCATTTTGCCAATTCTTTGGCTCTAATCCCTTTTCTTTTTTGTTCTTTTGGATCGCAGGGTCTTTGGATGCAATGATTTTCATGGAGTAGGATGAGTCTTGAGCCCCAATTTTTTCTATTCCGAGGACTGATTTAGGACCATTTGAGTCTAAGTCTTCATTGTTATCCCACCCAGATGCTGGTACGTTAAAGTGTGTGACTGGCAGTGGTGTCATGCAAACGGTGAATGCATAGTGTCCATTATCAATATGCGTGACCCACGTTCTGCCATTAATGGGTCGGTCTTCCTCTTGATTCCAATAAGGACGGTGCCTACGGTTGAAATGCTTGATCGAAGGTTTGTAAGCTGCGGGTCCTCGTTGTTGTTTTGCCAGTAGGGCTGCAGTTTGTGCGTCTTTGAGTCTTTCCATGGCTCTTAGTTCTCCGAGTGACTGGGCACGTGATTCATCTTCCCATATCATACCCAGCAACTCTTCTTTCCTTGCTTCCGTAGTTGTTAATGAGGGTCGTGTTGCTTCTTCCAGCGCCTTTTTCATGTCTGACATCGTTACCATGTTAATATTCGCCTTTGGATTTTGGATGGTTTGTGAAGGAAGTCTGCCTGGTTTATTATTACGCTCGAACATTGAGGAAGCGAGCTGAGACATTTGTTTCTGCAGGTCAGCTATTGCTCCATCATTTTTCACCTGGTTTTGATGGACAGTAGCACTTAATAGATTCACGGTGCCTGCCAATTGATTAATATTTCCCTGGAGTTCCTTCATCATGTCTTCTAGCCATTTGTTTGGTCCTTGCTGATTACTCTGGCCGGCTTGGTACTGATTTGGTGCCTTCTATTGATACTGACCCGTAGGTGGGGCGTTCTGGTTGTACTGTCGGTGTGGAGGTTGGTAGAATGACTGAGCTAGTTGAGGGACAGCTGGTTGTGTTTCCTTCTAAGGATAGCTGTTGTTTCGCCAGCTCGGGTTGGTTGCTTGACCATACTGTCGGCTTGGTTCAACTTTGTTGTTGTTGTTGTTGTACCCTTGGTATCCTCCTACTGCATTTATTTCTGCCGGGACCTCAACTAGTACTGTCGGGCATGCGTTAGTCTTGTGGTCCGTAGAACCACAAAACTTGCAAGGTCTAACTTGAGCTGGATGCCTCCGCAGGATTTGCATCATCATTTCCTTCATTAGTTTCATTTCCTCGGGCATGGAGTTTACTGACGTCTCGGCTCGTGCTACGTTCTTTGTTCGGGAGAACTCATCTTGCCGAGTGGTCTCCTCTCTAAACCGAGCATTTTCAGCAACGTCAACGATGAGTCCCCTTATGCCGCTCAATGATAGTTTCATCATGGACCCTCCAGCTGAAGCATCAAGAAGCTTTTTATCTAAGGGAGTTAGTCCATCAATCGGGTACTCGATGATGAGCTTCTCTGGCGGTCCAAGAGTGCAGCAGCTTCTCTCCAGGTGATTGAATTTCTCCAGGTAGTCGTACATGGTTTCATTAGGTCCCTGCCTTATGTCCTGCAGTTGCCTTCTTACCTGCATCGCTTTTCCCTCTGGGTAGTATTTGTCCAGGAATTTCTTTTGCATCTGAACCCATGTTCTGATGCTCCCCGAAGGCAATGAAAGGAACCAGTCGTTTGCCGAGTCAATGAGGGAAAAATAGAACGCCTTCAACTTGAAGTCGTCTATATTCACTCGATTGGGCTTTAGATTTTGGCAAATGCCGTGTAAGCGTTGGAGATGAGTTGTCGCCGATTCTCCATGAGTTCTTGAGAACTAAGGCAAGCTGTGGGCCACTGATGCGTTGATGGTAATGTATTCCAGTTCAGGGCCCTCGTAAATGCACCACGGCTGAGTTTTGAAATCTGGGGCATTCAGTTCTCCCATAGTAGGTTCGCGGTAGTTGTTATTCCCATAGTAGTCATCAAAGACGGGTTCTCGCCTTGGTACTTGTCGAGGTTGAGGTGGTGGGGGACGTATAGGGGGTTGCACTGGACCAGCTTCATTTCGGTCCTCGGCGGGTTCTTGGTTTCTTCGGATGGCCTCCCTATCACGAGCTCTTCGGTTTCGGATGAGTTGTTTCGGATTGTCAATAAATGCAGGCGGCTCATTATTTCGATCGTACAGGTTTATTTCGTCGTCATCCTGGTAGTCATGGTGGCTTCCTTCGCGAGACATGGTTGTGTTGAAGCGAGTACCGATTCAAAGAACACTATCCGATTAATAATTTCTAATTCTAATTCCCCGGCAACGGCGCCAATTTTGACAGAGCACGTCGTTGAGTGCTAAGCAAGATAAATTTATAAGTCCGCTACTTGTGACTCTACTATTGGATAGTAAAGTGGTAAGTAGGGGTCGAACCCAAGGGAATTAAGGGGATAGAGTTGTTCTCTGAGAAATGTACGGAAAGGGGCGTGATTTGGGGTTGATTGTGGTTTTAGTGCTGAAAAGTAAGTGGGTTGGCTGTGGTTTTAGTTCTGAAAAGTAAGTGGGTTGGTTGTGGTTTTAGTGCTGAAAAGTAATACTGGTAAGTAAAGTGCTAGAAAGTAAGTGCGGAAAGTAATTGCTGAAAGTAAATTACGGAAATTAATTGCTTGAAGGACAAGACTTGCGGAAAGTAAATGCCTGAAGGACAAGACTTGCGAAAAGTAATTGCTTGAACGACAAGACTTGCGAAAAGTAATTGCTTGAAGGACAAGACTTGCGGAAAATAAATGCTTGAAGGACAAGACTTGCGGAAAGTAAGCAGTTGATATGGGACTGAAAGTAAAGTTACGGAAAGTAAATGACTGGAAAGTAAGCAGTTGATAGTGAGACTGAAAGTAAGTGACATTTGATGTTTGAATCAAAGGAAAGATTCGGTTTTAGGGGCCTTGTATCATAGTCCATTTATCATCGACCTCTAATGATCATACTAAGTGTTCAAAAGTGTATCAAGGCTATTCCTAGCACATGACTTGCCACACCGTCTAGTCTTTTGCAAGACAAAGAACTCTTGTTCTAGTATGTGCATCCATTTGATCATCATTCCTGATAAACCAAATGGTGTTTAAAAGAGGTTGACTTCCACAGATAAGCTGTGCTCTTCCGAGCCTCCACTTATCCACGGAAGATCACGAACCCATGGCAGAGCTTTGCTCTTCCGAGCATCCACTCAACCAATGGAGTTCTGACCTAATAAATGGCACCTAGAACAAGTTGAACACGAAGAGGCACTAAGAGAAGGGTCTAAAACATCTTATGATACAAGTACACCCCTTCAACCGAATGAAGGGTTTAGCTACAAATATCCATAGGGGTGGATATCATAGCTAAGTACTTGGAAAAGTAAAGGTTTTGAAAGTAAAGACAAGGAAAGTAAAGATTTTAAAAGTAAAGACAAGGAAAGTAAAGTTGCAGTTTTGAAAGACAGGAAAGTAAAGGTTTTGAAAATAAGGACTGAAGAACAAACTTGAACTCAAGAACAAACTGGAAACTTTTGATTCAAAGCGAAGTGTTTACAAGGATTGTAGTGAGATTTTCTACCAAAGTTACAAGTGATCAAAGGACATAGAACATAAACTAAACACTTGTAACTTTGGCACCAAAATGAGACAATGATTCAAGGGAGAGAAGTGTTCTATTTATAGGCAAAGGGGAGGCAAGGGAAGGCAAGGGAAGGAAGGAGATGTGGAGGAGAAGAGAGCACATGTCAAATGGGAAGGGGAGACACCCAAAAGCCGCCGGCCACATGTCAATTCCCCATGGTGTAGCCGCCCATGTGAGGTGGAGGGGAGGAGTGGTGAGTGGGTTGAGATCTTTTCTCCCCAAAAGCCATCGGTTGTGATATAACTCTGGTTGCCCTTTGGTTGCACTTTAGTTGCCTTTTGGTTTGATTCTTTGGTTGCCCTTTGGGTGAGGAACTTAGACTTGTATTTCACTTGTGTTCTTGGTCTTTAATGAAACCAGTCCTCGGGACTTGGTTGTGGCTTGATCGGAGTACTGCCGGAGCATGGCCAGTTCTGACTTGTAATCCACTTTCAGCGTTAAGAACTCCATTTTAGCTCGTTTCATCATTACTCCTTGAAATGGCCTGTAGAACAAAAGTGAAACTAACAAGTAAAAGTTGTGCAGATAAAGCATCTAATTTTGTGGGTTTAACTATCTTAACGAATCATATAAATATGGTCCATCACATTACTATTCATCGTGCTTTGTGTGATCTCGGTGCTAGCGTGTCTATCATGCCTTACTCATTGTATGCTAAACTGAATTTGAGAGACCTCTGTCCTACTAATATCTCTATTCACCTTGCGGATCGTTCTTGTAGACTCCCAAAATGGGTTCTGAAAGACGTACCCGTCAAGGTGAAGAATATTTACATACCTGTTGATTTTATTGTGCTAGAGATCTCAGAGGACATAGACATCCCGATTATACTTGGTAGACCATTCCTTTATACGGCTAAAGTTGTTATTGACATGGCTAGAGGGTCTATAGCTTTGCGAGTGGGCAGTGAGCGAGTCATCTTTTACTTACCTGACATGTGCAAGAGTCCGAGTCTTTTAGCTGATTGCGATGTATTAGACTCTGCTGATATTGATGAGCCTATTGCAGTGACCTCTATTGAATCTTTCAGAATCGTACCAGGCTACCCAATACCGATGGATCTATGCGCAGTGAGCATAGAGGGAGGCGCTGAAACTGGACAGCTCACCGAGTCAGGTAAGGAACCTTGCATGGTAGAGCTGAAACCTCTACCTGGAAGTCTCAGGTATGAATTTCTTGGCCCTAACTCGACTTACCCGGTGATTGTGAATGCATCTTTGACTGAGGTAGAGACCCAGAGATTGCTAGTTGTTTTGAGAGTACATAGGCCAGCCCTCGGTTATTCCATTGATGATGTTAAGGGGATTCACCCGGATATGTGCATGTATAGAATTCATCTAGAGGGCGATGCTAGGCCTACTAGGGATGCCTTGAGACGTTTGAATCCTAAATTAAATGATGTAGTGAAGAAGGAGATTCTGAAATTGCTAGATGCTGGCATCATTTATTCCATATCTGATAGTGAGTGGGTAAGCCCTGTGCATGTTGTCCCTAAGAAGGGAGGTTTGATTGTGGTTCGTAATGAGAATAATGATTTGATTCCTACTCGTACTGTGACTAGTTGGCGTATGTGCATTGACTATAGGAAGGTGAATAAGGCTAATCGTAAGGATCACTTTCCTTTGCCTTTTATTGATCAAATGTTAGAACGTCTTGCGAAGCATAAGTTTTTCTGCTACCTCGACGGTTATAGTGGATTTTTCTAGATCCCTATACACCCCGAGGACCAGGAGAAGACTACTTTTACTTGCCCTTTTGGCACCTTTGCTTATAGACATATGCCTTTCAGTCTTTGCAATGCTCCAGCCACTTTTCAGCGTTGTATGATGGCCATATTTTATGACTTTATAAAAAACATTATGGAAGTATTTATGGATGATTCTTTGGTGTATGGCTCTTCATTCGATTCGTGCCTTTTGAACCTTACTGATATTCTTCGTCGTTGTGTTGATACAAACCTGGTTTTAAACTGTCACTTTATGGTGTCCACTGGTGTCCATAAAGTGTCACTTTATGGTGCAGGAAGGTATTGTGTTGGGACACCTAGTCTCCAACCGAGGCATCGAGGTCGATCACACGAAGGTGGAGGTCATTGAGAAGCTGCCCCCATCAAAAGACGAGAAGGGGATCAGGAGTTTCCTAGGATATGCAGGCTTCTACAGGCACTTCATCAAGGATTTCTCCAAGATAGCCAAGCCCCTCACGGACCTACTCTGCCAAGATGCTAAGTTTAACTTCGATGAATTGTGTTTCAATGCTTTCCATAATTTGAAATCTGCTCCTGTAGTGCAGCCACCTAATTGGGAGCTGCCATTTGAACTAATGTGTGATGCTAGTGACTTTGCAGTGGAGGCAGTTTTAGGGCAGTGCATCGACAAGAAGTTACACGTGATTTATTATGCGAGTAAGGTCCTCGCTGGCGCAGCGGCTAACTACACTACGACCGAGAAGGAGATGCTAGCCATCGTCTATGCTTTTGAGAAGTTCAGGCAGTACCTTACAGGGTCAAAGACCATAGTTTACACCGATCATGCTGCCATCAAGTATTTGCTGGCCAAGAAGGATTCAAAGCCTCGGTTGATTCGATGGGTTCTCCTGCTTCAAGAGTTTGATATTGAAATTAGAGACAAGAAGGGAGCTGAAAATTTGGTTGCAGATCACCTGTCACGCCTCGAGCTAGGAGAGGTCCACCGCGAAGAAGACAAACTCCCCATGACCGATTCTCTTGCAGGAGAGCAGCTAATGAGTGTCGAGACCAGCCCTACTCCGTGGTACGCAGACTTCGTAAATTATTTAGCCTGTGGTATTGTTCCTCCCGACCAGTCGCACAACCAGAAGAGGAAATTTCTGCACGATGTGAAGAGGTACTTCTGGGATGATCCGTTTCTTTATAAATTATGTGCTGACGGTCTCTACAGGACTTGTGTTGATGAAGACCAGATTAGATGGATCCTGGAACGCTGCCACTCATCACAATATGGTGGCCATGGTGCTTGTTCGAAAATAGCTGCAAAGGTATTGCAGTCCGGGTTCTACTGGCCTACTCTATTCAAGGATGCCCACGAGTTTGTCAAAGCTAGTGATCAATGCCAGAGAACAGGAAATATTTCTAAGCAGCAGGAGATGCCCAAGTAGAGCATTCTTGCAGTGGAGTTATTTCACGTATGGGGGATCGACTTCATGGGACCATTCCCCCCTTCCTATGGTAACCAGTACATCTTGGTAGCAGTTGACTATGTTTCCAAGTTGGTTGAAGCAGTGTCTACTCCTACTTGCGACGCTAAGCTGGTAATAAAAATGTTGCAGAAGGCTATATTTCCTCGGTTCGGCGTCCCCCGAATAGTCATTAGTGATGGAGGCTCCCACTTCAAGGAAAGGAATTTCGAGACCCTGCTAAAGAAATATGGCGTTTATCATAAGATCGATACTCCGTATCACCCTCAGACCAGTGGACATGTAGAGATCTCTAACCGAGAGATCAAAAGCATTCTGGGGAAGACAGTCTCAAGCCACAGGAAAGATTGGGCGTCCAAGCTGGACGACGCACTGTGGGGATATAGGACTGCATTTAAAATTCCTATCGGCATGAGTCCTTTTCGGCTTATCTATGGCAAAACCTGCCATCTCCCGGCCGAGCTCGAATACAAGGCCCTCTGGGCAGTCAGAGAGCTAAACATGAACATGAAGGAAGCTGGGGGAAAACGACTATTGCAGCTAAATGAGCTCGACGAAATCAGATTGGACTCATATGAGAATGCTTGTATTTACAAGGAGAGAACAAAGAAGTGGCATGACAAGTGAATAGTACGTAGAGAATTCAACGAAGGCGAGTGATTTCTCCTCTACAACTCCCGCCTCAGATTATTTCCTGGGAAGCTACGCACTAAATGGAGTGGCCCTGAAATTATATCCCCTGTTCAAGCTTGAGTTCAAGGTACAGTTGCAACAGACCTTGAACTCCTTTCACAACAGTTTCAGCAGTCAAGGAAGATACCTTGAGGCACACTTAGTTCACTGAATACGGACTCTACAAGTAAGTGTTCCGACTGAGGTTTAAACAGTTTATCAAGCAGTAACGTAAAGTAAAGGAAAACGGGAGCACGCACGATATGTTACCTAGTTCGGCATCGCCTACTCTGGGGGGTTTCCCACACCCTAAAAAGGGACACAAATCGTATTACGAGATTAGAGCTACAAGTGGTCTTACTCTTACACAACCCCATGTTTGTAATCGCCTAGCCTCTAACTCTCCGTCTCTCGGATTTGCAATCTCGGTTCAACGCAGCTCCCCTCGATCCCATGTGGGTAGGACAAGACTTCCCTCTCGGCCTAGTCTTGGACTTCTTGGAAGTCCAGATGCCTTCTTTCAAAGGCGAAGCTTGATTACTGTGTGTGTGCGCTTTGTTGTTCCCTAAGCACAGCTTGAACACCACACCTGAACAGATTGTTGCTTTGCCGCTGATATTCCGATGTGGAATGCACGGCCGTCGCTTCTCCCCCAATCTCACGATCTTTCGTGTTTTTCTTTTCACTCAGGAAGCGACGCAAATTGTGGTCGCCCTGGCCTTCTATTTATATGCAAGGGCGCTCTCCAAATATATTCTAGATATCTCATCAAATATTTAGGAAATATTCCTAAATATTCGATGTGTATCTTTATCCAATCTTTAGGAATAATATTCGAAGACTTCCTTGCTAAGTCAGCCACGCCGCCTTTAATCTGATGTGTGGATATTCATTCGAATATCTCCTGCTCGAACTCTTAGCTGGCCGACTTCAGATCAATCTCTTCCATATCCAATCTTTGAAGATGACTTCCACGCCAAGCCATCCGATATTCTCTCAGCCAATCTGCATATATTTGATCGCCTATCTGATCTTCGGTGCTGACTTGTCGATTGGCTCCATTCAAATAATCTCGTCAATATCTTCTGGATATCATGATCTTCATTCCAATCTTCATGAGATATCTTCTACGGTAAGTTAGTCAGGCGGGCTTCAATTCTGGTGAGGAGATATTTGAATGACATCTCGAATATCTGTTTCTTCGCTGACCGACTTCAACCGAAAAGATCCTCTATCTCTAGAACCTTCCGGATTCAAATCATGCGTCTGCTGTACGCTGTACTTCTGTTCCAGTTCGTGGTTGAACTCTTCTTGAACTCCAGCTCGAACTGTCTAAAGCCGTTTTGCCAAAGCCATGACATTCATGGGAACATCAATCTCCCCCTTGGCATTTTGGCAAAACCGAATCTTCGCTTTAGACACAACTTGAGGAACCAAAACAGTTACCTTAGAATACTCCCCCTTTTTGCCACAAACTGGCATGGGGTCCAATCGAGCAACCTGGTCTCCTCGGCATCTGGAAATTTGTCAACTCCCCCTTGAACACAGCCTGGGACAGTGACACATACATTGAGACAGTCAGGCCATGGTGCATACAGAGGCCGCTCGGGCAGACGTTATCATGTTTTGTGTAACTATTCATGTTCTTTATTAGTTGCTATGCTCAGAAGGAAACGGCAATTCGAGATACTCCACCAAAGATCACGGTAGTCACGGTGCCTTTTAGCCTCAGTGCGTTTCAAGCAGGGCCGTGACTGCCATGACATCCACTGAAGGTCACGGTAGTCACGGCACTTCCGGGCAAAATTATCAGAAGTTTCCTAATTTAATTTTGGAAATTTTCTGGGCCTTTTTGGAAAATGACCGATTGGGCTATAAAAGAGTAACGACCAGAATGAATTTCGTGTGCTTATTCGGAGATTAATAAACCCTAATTTGGGAGAAGACAGAGCGAGAGATTGAAGGATTCAACGAGCACCCGCGTCATTACAGTTTCCTCATCCTTTATCTTTTTATCAACACTACTCTCGGTTTATTTACCTTGAGTAGTGAGTAGTCTCTTTATTCTGGGATCCTACGGATCCCGTGCTATGTACCTAATTCTCATGTAATCAATTAACATTTTTATTTATGCGATTCGAATATTCAATTTCATTGTGCTTAATTTTATTAATCTTGCAAAGTATTTACATTGAATGGGATGTTTGCATGCTAGAACATATTTAGGTTAATTACCGAAAGGTGGATGGGTCCTAGGTATTAATCGGATAACATGAAATTGATGTTAGGTCATGTTGCTACAATGGTAGTACATGAATTAATAGGAAAAACCTTTACTTTAACAATCGAGATCGTTGATAATCCGTGGATGGGCGGCGTTCAACGATTGAGATTAATCTTGACAATGATCCGTGGATGGGCGGCTTGTCTAGTGTTATTTCGGTTTAATTCCATATTCGATAGCATGAGTAATTTACGTGACATGATTGCATGATAAGTGGGGTTGACACGGGTGAAGTATGGATTCTGGAATTCTTTCTTTGATAAGTACAAACCTTTTTATTTTCTGTTATTTAACTTCTGTGATTTTCACAACAAAACAAACCTCTTTTAATCGGAGTAGCTAAATAGGTCACATTGTTTGCTAGTGTTCCTTGGATCGATCCTTGGCTTACCAAGGTTTATAAATTTTGTTTGACTACGATTTGACCCCTAAAACACATAATTTGACAATTATAAAGGGTTAGAAATACGCTTGTCAGCCTACCCATTGGGGAGCACCTCTATGAGCCCTTTGTTATTTTCCACATACTGGAGGAGATCCCCATGAGGTACCATCACTTTCACTATCATCTATATTGTTATCTAATTTTGTGTGTGATGCATTATCTCATACCACTCGGGTTACCCTACCTCATCACCCCACCCCTTGCAAGGCCACATGAATTTGCGAAGGAAATCTGTATTGTGGGAAAGAGACGTGGTATTACGTACTTGGATAACTATACAGAGGAGGTCATTGATGATAGACAGATTTGATGAATTACTACATGAAACATTAAAACTATGTAATAAGACATGTGCATTACTTGTAGGATGGGGAAGATAGCATTAATATTACGGATCCCCATCGAGTTCGGTGAATCAATGAGGGAGATCTCAATATCCGATTTCGTTGCTCTATACCTACCTGGTAAAGAATGTTACGCGAGGGACACAAGTGCACTGCATCTTGCTAAAGAGGCTCAGCAAAAGTCAACAGCTTAACCTGCACACAACATTAATACAACATGTGGATCATGATGACCCTATTCATGTATACCCTCTCCTGTACCAAAAAAAAGAAAAAATGGAAAAAAAATTAAAAAAAGAGAAAAATAAAAAGGGTACAAACAGAATGATGAAGTGTACACTTGAAGAGAACAAGGATGCTGTGGTATGAAGATTATTAAGGAAGGATAGATTAGATTATCAGTGGAGGAACCTCAAGTAGGGAATCAATACGGAGTATGATGTTGCTCACTAGAAGGATGCACCTCAAAGGGTGATAAGTTGGCTGATATTCAGAAGTAGATGCTCCAACTCATATACTTGCTCCGGATGGCCACTCTAACCCAAATCTGTTGCCTACATCATCACTCCCAAGTCCCTACCTCTGCTACAGACGCACTGAGTAGCATTTCCTTGGTCAGCCCCTTTTTTGCGCCCTAGGTCATCAATCCCATTTCTTGGTACGGTTTTTGGTGATTCTTCATCCCTAGCGTTTCGTGTTAGTCTGTCATGCTCTTAATGTAGTGAATGCAGTGTTTCGTTTCGGTATGCTCTGATGGTTTAATGAATTTGTCGGTTCACTGCTGTGCATACTTGTGCACTTACTACACTTGTCGAGATTTTTGATGATGCCAAAAGGGGGAGGATGAGGATATGCTCGCTCTGAGGGGGAACATTACCTCAGGAGTATGCATTGCTGATCTGAGGGGGAACTTCACATGCCGAAGGTAATATAAAGTAAATAGTGAGTCTGTTCTGTGTTGGATTAGTTTTGGGAGTTTGAAGTCTCCCTCATTAAAGATTCATTAGCTTACTTTCTTACCGTAAAGTAAACTATTATTGTCTTGCTTTATTGGATTAGTTGGGAGTTTGAAATCTTCCTCATCAAAGATTCATTAGCTTAAAAACTGTGTAGAGGTTAATATATACATGTGTTTCATGCTATTATTATCTCTCGTGAAGAGGATGTTTGTCATCATCAAGAAGGGGAAATTTTTGTAGTCAATGAACTCCACCAGTTTTGATATGACAAACATCCTATTGATATGTTACTTTAGCGTACACGTTGATGTATAGGTACTCTGGAGAGAATATCCTATTGATATGACAAACACCCACAGTACGTAACTTTAGGGAGAGAATATCGGCCTAGATATTCTAAGATATCTTTTAGTTTCAAAAGATCTCGAGATCCAGTTGGAAAACGTGTTGGATGACGAAGGAAGAGTCGATCAAAGATTTCGCTACAAATTAGGCAATTGGTTAAAAAGATCAAGATCAAGATTCGGGCAATATTTGATTGAAGATCTCCGGTGCTATTCTTTAGGAAACAAAGATAATGCACGACCAACTTGAATAATATGAGAGATTCTTGTTGAAGATTTTGCAAAATTATTATGCAATAATCTTGTTAAATAGGAGAGATTTTCACTAGAAAATTTTAGGTTTCCCGAAAGGATGGACAAGCTATAAGATGGATGATCCGGCCTCCGTTAGCACTTGTTCGTTCTGGAGACTACTGGCGTTGAAGCTATCTATTAAGCGACAACTGCAGATTGCTAATTGAAGGTTGGCGTACTGACGACATACCTGCAAAGGAATGAACGAAGCAATCTGAGCCTGACGGAAATAGTGACTTGTTGTGTGGTGATCAACAGAAGTAATTACAACTAAGGTGCATCTGAAAGTAAGGTGGTACACCATTCATAGTGGTTGGGTTGTAATCAACTCTTTGTAAACGGTAACACGTTAAATAATAAATACAAGGAGCTTTTTCGAAATCCTTCTAGTTTTGCTAGAAGGTAGTGGGTTTTCTCTAGTACTTATTTGAGTGCTGGAGTTTCCACTACAACTTTCTTTGTTGTCTTAATATTACTTGCTACATTTTCATTTCCGCTGCTTTACGTTTACATGGCAAGATACATTATTTGTCAGGTCGCTAACTACGATCCAATAGTGCCTCAACCACAATTTGATTTGATCATATCATTTCAGTTTCCTAATTGTTGTTATTTTGTATGAATATAAATTACATGTATTTATCCGTCTATATACATCATTCCCACTCTTGTACAAATTATCAAACAAACTTATAGCATTAGCTTGATGTGGGGAAAAGTGATAAGAAGATCCAAACAGAATAGTTGGGAGAAAAGGAACTTTCTGGGAGATCTTGAGTTTATGTGAAACTGACTTTCTTCACTGGCCATATTTATCGTGCTTTACAATGGAAAATTGATTCATATAGATCAAAGAAGAAGAAAGTATAAAGGGAGAAATCCGATTGATTCAAGAAAAGATGTGTTGTTTATCAAGGTCCATACAACTCGAAGAATTCAAGACTCAACGGTACGAAAGCAGTGAATGAATCATGTGTCAGAGAAAGCCGCTGACTCAATCAAAAGACCAAAACTCAGGAAAGAATGCAGTGTCCGTGGTACCTATAGGGGTATCTCCCAATCATCCAAGGTCATTTGAATTTCAACTCGCGAGGTAACAAGTATCGAAAATCTATCTATACTCGCATTGTTAGAATCTTAAGCATGATAAGATTAATTGCTGGATTTGAGATTGAGATGTAAGGATTAGCATATCTAGTACATTGTAATTCGTTCTGTGGCTTTGTTCTTGTTCGGGACGAACAAGTTCAAGTGTGGGGTAGTTTGATGAGTCGTAGTTGTATGACTATTTTATATGTTAAAACCCCGTCTCTTAGTGGTTGCCTGTATATTATTTCACTACATGTGTGTAGTTTTCGTTCGCATGTACATTCGGAGACCATGGAAGGAATATCGGCTAAAGGGAGCCTATTAGATGATGTTTGGCGTGGAAAGAAATGAAGTCCGAAGTGCTTGAAGTCTGAGTCGGTGCAAGACGCGGACGCCTTAAGGATTAATGGCACGGACGTCTGAACAATTACCGTAATTCAAGAGACGTCCGCGGGGAACAAATGCAGGAGACGTCCACGTGCCAGTTGGTAGTCGAATTTTGTAATTTCGTTTTGGCGTCTCGGGAAGAATAAAAGGAGAATAAGAAGAGGAAAACCCTAGGCGGCCAGACCTCGATTTTCAGTGTGGAAAAGAGACACGGTTTGGGAAGAAACAAGAGACACATTCGAGAGTTTGGAGAATTAGTGTTTGACCCGATTTTGGAGAAGATAGCTTGGTTACGTGCTGATTTCAAGTGTTAGAGTTGAGCTGCAGCTTGGTGGAGAATTCATCATTAGTAATTTCGTTTCGTTCGATTCAAATACTTAATGATGTATTCCATTATGATGAGTAGCTAAACTCATATGTGTAGGCTAGAACTCGACATTGTGATGTTTGACTTGAGACCTATATTGATTTCTATGTTTTGCGTTATATTATTATGCATTGTTTATAGAATTGATGTGCTAGCATAAGTGGAACCCTAGCGGGGGAGCTTATGTTTGTTTGTTGATTCCGATTGTCAAAGTTTACTAGCAACCTAGCGGGGATAGTAAACTAGGAACGAGTAATATACCACTAGGATTAAAAACCCTAGGACAACTTGTTTAAATCTTCATGCAACTCTAGCGAGTTAGGGTCTTGATTATCGCTAGCGCGAGATTAAGTACTAGAATAAGAACGGGGAGTACAACCTAGCGGGGAGCTCTAAGTTGTAGAAAATTATAATTCAAAATGGTTTGGTCCATGATTTAGTCTCGCATCACAGTCGAAAGTTCTAGCTTGCACTGCTCTTTAATATTTTATACTTGAATTTGTGTGACGATTGCTCTCTTGACAGTTAATCATTGTTTCTTACTTGCGTTTTCATTTACCTGTTTGAACTTACACCCCCATTGTCACGCTCTTACTTAGTGAATAGATTCTTATACCGATCTCTGTGGATACGACCCGACTTACCACTTGCTAGTCCGAGATACAAGAAATATTATTTTTGATGGGCACAACGACGCCCGTCAGTAGGTGTTGGTTTCAGATACCTGAGTACCTTGTCAGCAGCTGTGAGATGGTCATCAGTAGGTTGATGCATAAACTGACTGAGAATGTGAACTGAATAAGCAAGGTCAGGCCTTGTGTTGGTGAGATGGATCAGTTGACCCACCAGCCTTGTATAAGGACCTGGATCAGTAAGAATGGGAGCTGTAGAGAGGCCTAGCTTGTGCCTGGTATCCATGGATATTGTTGATGACTTACAAGCAAGAAGACCTACCTCATATATAAGATCAGCTTCATATTTCCTCTGGTTTAAGAAAAGGCCATCAGAGGATCTTGCTACCTCAAAGCCAAGGAAGTATACCTTAATTGGCCAAGATCTTTTATTCTGAATAGATCATGAATATATGTCTTCACAGTCTGAATAAGTGTAGAAGAAGTGCCTGTGAGGATCACTCATCTACATATACTAGAAGAGCCAGAAAAATACAATCTTTATCGTAGGTGAAGAGGGAGTAATCATTTTGACTTTGAGTAAATCAAAAATTGATCAATGAATCACTGAATCTTGAAAACCATTGGCTAGGTGCTTGCTTCAAACCATACAAACTTTTGAGTACTCTGCACACTTTGCCATGTGCCTTTTTTGTTTTGAAGACACTAAGTGGAAGAGACATATAAACTTCCGCATCAAGGTGTCCATGAAGGAAGACATTGTCCACATCCAACTTAAATAAGGGCCATCCTTTAGAGACAGTGATGGACCATAATTATATGAATCATAAACACAGTAAAACCCACCAAATTAAACTGTTTGTCTATTTAACTTCTGGTTGTTAGTACCGAAATGCATTTGCAGGGCATTTTGGAGTCTAGAGAGAAAATATGCTAAGGAGAGGATTTTACGCTAAAAAGATAACAAGAGTCAGTCCGAGGTCAATATCAGACGCTGAACGAAGAAATCTCAAGATTCTGACCAAGGATTACTCAAATTAAATCCAACCAAGGAGCAATCAAAGTCAGACCGGAGCAAAATTGGAATGATAGTTTTGTAAAGACTGTACGAAACCGTCAAAATCTCATCCATGGGCAAGGATGACCGGTGGCTTTTGTGAAATGGATGACTCATGGGGTGGCTTTCTCATTTTTCCTCATGGGATGACTTGAAGACTTGTGCAAGAGGTTGCAAAGCCACAAAAACCTCCCCCCAAACAACCCATAACCGGCGGCTTTAGGGAGGACCATGGGGTTGTGCCATGTGTTTCTCCTCCCATCCACATCCTCCTCCTCCCATCTCCTCCCTTGATCCCAAACCACATGGAGCCATCACCACCCTCCATTGCCTCCTCCTCCTCCTTATAAATAGAGAGCTTCTCCTCCTCACAAAATCATCACCACCACATTTCACAACTTATCTCTCTAGATTTGTAATACTTTGTAAAGTTTGGTTTTGATCAATAAAGTTACGATACTTTGCTATGCGATACTCTTCCATGGATAGGCGTAGCTAAACTCTTCATTCGGTGGAAGGTATTTTCTTGTATTATATAATGTTGTAATATCTTTTAGTTTCATTTCTTTGTATTTAAAACTTGTTCTATGTGCCATTTATAGTCAGAATTTCCATGGTTGAGTGGATGCTACGAAAGGGCAAAACTCTTCCGTGGGGTTCGTGAACATACTCGGGTAAGTGGATGCTACGAAAGGGCAAAGCTTATCTGAGGAGTTCGGCTTATCTAAAACACCACTTGGTCAATCGTAATTGTGAGATCAGGTGGATGCACAGAAGGCTAAGATACTTCGAAAGGAGGAATTAGTCTGAAGTAGAACAAGGGTTGCTTTAAACGATGTTGCAAGTCTTGCGCTACGAAAGGGCCTCGATTCATCTTTGAATACTTAGAAAAGTTACTAACGGTTTATTATATACATGTTATAATACAAGAGTACCTGAAACCGAATACTTTCTTTCAATCACAAAAACCCACCCCCTGTATTTACTTTCCTAGTATAACTGTCCCGATCAACCACAACCATCAACCGCTCAACAACCGGAGGAATCGCAATCACGCATCACCCACTGTAAGTCTTCTAACCCTTATCTCTTTACTTTAAGTATTTACTTTCAGTATTTAATTTCTGTATTTACTTTTCCGCACAAAAAACCCAAAAAACCAAAAACAGTACTTTAATTACTCGCGCTAAAATCTCAATCATCCTAAAACACGTCCCTGTTAGTAAAAGAACAACGTATCCCCCTAATTCCCTTGGGTTCGACCCCTACTTACCACTTCTACCCAGTAGTCGCGAGTAGCGGACTTTATAAATTTATTTGTACAATTTGCTCTGACGACAAGCGAATTGTCAAATTGGCGCCGTTGCCGGGGAATTAGTTAATTAATCGAATAAGTTGTTCTTCACCTCACATGACCCCATGACGCAACCACCTTCGTATGCATGGACGACACGACACCTTCCACTGTTCGGAGGTACGGATGGAGAAGATCCAGTTCAGCACTGCCGAAACTTTCACCATGTTTGTCAGCACATAAAACCTAATAATGAAACGTTAGAAGAATTTAAGCTTAACTGCTTCAAAATTCTCTCTAACTGACTTCGCGACAATCTGGTATTACACATCAACTGCTATGAATGCTAGATATTTCATGGACATTAGCATTCCATTCTTGAAAGAATTCTCTCTCCCCATCCTTACGACAACAAACCCGATAAAAGATCACGAACCTTCAACAATCCCGGGATGAGACATTGGGTGAATACTACACGAATTATAACACCATCGTCTCACGCTGCCCGCACCATGGATTCACGGAGGTTTTTCTTCTTCAAAAATTCCTTTGTGGGATGAGGGCTGATGAGTTCTCAAGGATCAATAACGCAGTGGGAGGAACGACCACGCACTTATCCCTACTTCAAAATGGGATGTGATAGACAGCTTGGCCGGAACCGCGATACGAAGGCCAAGGTCTCGACCTAATGAAGGGATACGAAGGGATGAGGCCAGTCCAGAGAGGGACATTGCAGAGGATGTGATGAACGAATCAGATACAGAAGGCTCCGAGAAAGAGCCCACATTGGAAGTCACATCCGAGCCATCAGAAGAGACTCCTGAACCATCAGAAGAATCAGACATGGAGAGTACCGGAAGCAACACAAGAATGGTGGCGAAGTATGACCTCAGCCACCCATGGGACCCCAACCAATGATCCAGAACGAGGTACTGTCGAGCCAACGACGTTAAACAAGTGCACTGGTCGGGAGGTAACCCGACACTATCTTACTTTCTGTCATTTTAATTTTCAATAAGCGCTCTCACCCACTTTTTGTCTAGAAGGAATGTCTTACGTGTAGGAATAAAGTTTTTGGAGCAAGACCGGATCAGCCAGGCAGCTTCCGTGAATTTACCGGGCCTGCGCTGAGAGTTCGAGGCCCCAGCTGAACTCCCTCGATTATCCAGCCTCGTGCCATGTCGTTCACTCGACACCTTAAAGGGAGTTCTGTTCTTCTTTTTCCTTAATGTCATTTCCTTCTCCTGTATATATTGCATGACTTTTGAACTAAGGCTTGCCTTCGTTCAAAAGTGTGGGGTGAGAACCAACTGCATGTTTTTCTTTTTTTTAGTATCTTTTTGAAAATATGAACTTAAGAATGTGAAAAAGATAAGTCAAAATTCATGCATTAACCTTGTGAAAATTCAACTATCTAAAAACTTAGGATGTAATTTTTCATTTGTCCCTTTGTGCTAAGATAACCAGGGATGTGGAGTTGATAGAAATGCCCTCGAAGGACTTGGCAAGCATTCGAAGGATCGAATCAAACTATATGGTTTTCGAAGTCAGTGGAGGCTGGACTTCGGGGTTCAGTGAATAATTGAAGTCAACTCCGCCAAGAAGCATCTATGCAAAGGCGAGGACGGGAATCAGACCGTCCTCTCTCTAGTCAAAATAGCCGAGAAAATAAATGAGCGTCCCTCATCTTGACCCGTGCAAAACGACGAAGACGAGAGGAGCGGGGAGGTATTTCCATATGCTCGCGGGCGATGATTGGACCTCGCAAAAAGGCGAAAAAATAGACTTGCAATCACAAAGAAGCAAAAGCTCGAAGAAGCAAATCAAGAGGCCTAGAGCCCAATATTGTGAAGGTTTTAACCGACAAAAAAGTGAAGTTCTCAAAAGTCAAATCCAAGGCCAAAAGCCAAAGACCAATTCACTACAAAAAGCAGTCCATCGCCAAAAAGAAAGAAATCAAAAAGGCTCAACTCACTGAAACCCGAATCGAATCACGTGCTAGAGAAAGCTACAAGAAAACCATATAGTGCGAGACAATCCCGAGGATGCCAGCCTGGACCTGAAAAGAGCTATCTCCCGAGACATCCAATATAATTTGCATCTCGGCACGGAGGTACAAGTATCAAATTACTCCTACGTATTTATACGGTTTAATTTAGTAATAAGTAGTGATGCATGAATTAGGATAAGTCTAGTATCACAGTCTAATTTTCATATTTTAAAAACCAAACTTGCATAGAGTGCCACCTTTAAAAGCATTGTTCGGGACGAACAACTAAAAGTGTGGGGTTATCTGATGGACCATAATTATACGAATCATAAACACAGTAAAACCCACCAAATTAGACTGTTTGTCTATTTAACTTCTGGTTGTTAGTACCGAAATGCATTTGCAGGGCATTTTGGAGTCTAGAGAGAAAATACGCTAAGGAGAGGATTTTACGCTGAAAAGATAACAAGAGTCAGTCCGAGGTCAATATCAGACGCTGAACGAAGAAATCTCAAGATTCTGACCAAGGATTACTCAAATTAAATCCAACCGAGGAGCAATCAAAGTCAGACCGGAGCAAAATTGGAATGATAGTTTTGTAAAGACTGTACAAAACCGTCAAAATCTCATCCATGGGCAAGGATGACCGGTGGCTTTTGTGAAATGGATGACTCATGGGGTGGCTTTCTCATTTTTCCTCATGGGATGACTTGAAGACTTGTGCAAGAGGTTGCAAAGCCACAAAAACCTCCCCCCAAACAACCCATAACCGGCGGCTTTAGGGAGGACCATGAGGTTGTTCCATGTGTTTCTCCTCCCATCCACATCCTCATCCTCCCATCTCCTCCCTTGATCCCAAACCACATGGAGCCATCACCACCCTCCATTGCCTCCTCCTCCTCCTTATAAATAGAGAGCTTATCCTCCTCACAAAATCATCACCACCACATTTCACAACTTATCTCTCTAGATTTGTAATACTTTGTAAAGTTTGGTTTTGATCAATAAAGTTACGATACTTTGCTATGCGCTACTCTTCCATGGATAGGCGTAGCTAAACTCTTCATTCGGTGGAAGGTATTTTCTTGTATTATATAATGTTGTAATATCTTTTAGTTTCATTTCTTTGTATTCAAAACTTGTTCTATGTGCCATTTATAGTCAGAATTTCCATGGTTGAGTGGATGCTACGAAAGGGCAAAACTCTTCCGTGGGGTTCGTGAACATACTCGGGTAAGTGGATGCTACGAAAGGGCAAAGCTTATCTGAGGAGTTCGGCTTATCTAAAACACCAGTTGGTCAATCGTAACTGTGAGATTAGGTGGATACACAGAAGGCTAAGATACTTCGAAAGGAGGAATTAGTCTGAAGTAGAACAAGGGTTGCTTTAAACGATGTTGCAAGTCTTGCGCTACGAAAGGGCCTCGATTCATCTTTGAATACTTAGAAAAGTTACTAACGGTTTATTATATACATGTTATAATACAAGAGTACCTGAAACCGAATAATTTCTTTCAATCACAAAAACCCACCCCCTGTATTTACTTTCCTAGTATAACTGTCCCGATCAACCACAACCATCAACCGCTCAACAACCGGCGGAATCGCAATCACGCATCACCCACTGTAAGTCTTCTAACCCTTATCTCTTTACTTTCAGTATTTACTTTCAGTATTTAATTTCTGTATTTACTTTTCCGCACAAAAAACCCAAAAAACCAAAAACAGTAGTTTAATTACTCGCGCTAAAATCTCAATCATCCTAAAACACGTCCCTGTTAGTAAAAGAACAAGGTATCCCCCTAATTCCCTTGGGTTCGACCCCTAATTACCACTTCTACCCAGTAGTCGCGAGTAGCGGACTTTATAAATTTATTTGTACAATTTGCTCTGACGACAAGCGAATTGTCAGACAGCCACATTAAGAAATGCTTTAACTGTATTAAGAAGTCTTATTTATACGACTCGTAGAATAAACTAATCCTATTTATTTCGACAATTTATTATGCGAACAGTTACTTTTTAGTGTTGTTTTGCATTTCAGGTGCTTCGAAAGCTTTAGGAGTGAATGTGCAGTAAAAGATGGCATTTCATGCCAAAAACACCACAATGGCAGATCAGACCTTTGGACGTTCGACGGAGTACCGTGATTTGACCGCTGAGCAGAAAACTATGAACTACATTTCATTGCGTAGCTCACTCGATTTCCTACCACTCCCTAGTTCACACCAAGAGCAGCTGAGGTCATTTGGAAGATCAAATCAAGAGTCGAAGTCGGTACTGGCGCGCAGAAAGGGGAAACCGAGTCAGCGCAGGTCGCGCCCAAGGAAAACATTAGCGTTGTGCTAATGTCAACGCTGGGTGTGGTGCTAATATGTAAGCTGGGCGCGACTGATGATGTCAGCGATGCGTTCTGACATCAGCCAGTCTGGGATTTTGCAATTTGGGCTAAAAAATAGATTTAAAAATCTTGTTTTTTATAAACAAGGCTTGAAGACGGGTTTTTATCATCCAATCATTCTACGAAGACCTAGACGGCTCTGGAGAAGACCTAGAATGTGAAGCTTCACTACTACAAATGATGCATTATGCGTTAGTTTTTTAACATTATGCAACGGTTTTTAAAAACCACTGCATAAGATCTGAACATTATGCAACGGTTTCTTCGAAAACCGATGCATAATCAATTAAAAAAATTGGCAGATTTAGCTTTACAAAAGCTCAAATCCACCTGAAATTAAACATAAAAAATATACCTTGCTGTTCCATTTTTTAAATACAATGCAGCTTATTTTTAGAACATCATTTGACTGATTCTGCAAAACAATTATTCATACACATATTTGTCTTTGGTACAATTGAGAATATGCTAGAAAATATTACATAACAACTGTGTCTAAGTTAATGTCCTAAACCGCGAAATGATTGGTCACATACTCACGTAGGTAGCTGGAGATTTCATCCCGCACTTCAAGAATCTTGTCGTGTTTGTATGACTCTACTCCATTAGGAAGCCGCCTTGGAACCTGTTTTCGCTTCTTATATTTTTATTGATTAAACTGTTAAATGAATAACATATGCATATATATCTCTAAAAAGTTCACTTGGTTAAGGTCTTCAACCTCCGCACCATTATTATCCCGTACAAATGCTATAATGTCCCGAATATATCGAAGGACATAATAACCACATAAATGGCCAGGTGGTTGTCTTGGACACTGCACGATCAAGAATCTCAGATGACATACTTTATAAATGAAAAAAAATATTTAATAAAAATGTCTAATTTGTGAATACCATAACTATCTTCCACTCTACTTTACGTGTACTCCTTGGTACACATCCTTGGTTGTATCCATTTCATCCCCTAAAACAAACACCATAATGTAATTAGTGACTTCAATTAGTAACTTACGTCTCCACTAACTCTTTTGCATCAGGGATTATATCCTTCTCTTCTGTCGATGAATCAAGCCAAAGAACTTTATGCTGTCTTGGAAAGATGACGCATAACATCCAATGCCACCTAAAAAACCCACTAACTTAAAAACAAATGTGTTCAGAACAGAAGTTAACAACTTATAAAATAAGTGATGAACTCACAATATGTGATCAACATATGAGAGGAAGTAGCAAAAAAGTTGGTCTTTGTCTAGCATATTCAATCTTCCTACAAACGTCGCCAATCTCTCGTTTGTAGGAAGATATTTTTATTCCGACTTTAATGAAGTTTGCCCCTCAATGTATAATAGGCTCTTCAGGCCACCCTGTTAGCAGTAGAAGTAATAATTTCTAAACCAACACAAAACGTATTACATACATTTAACCAAAATAATTATAAATGTACCTCTGGTATGTTCTTCCTCTCGGCGATACAAAGAACTTCTAATTCTTTTTCATCAAAAATATTTGTGTTTCTTTTTATGACGATAAGTAGCTAATTTTCTATTTCAGCTTAGGGTTTCCCTCATTGTGACACATGTTTTGAGACTTTTTACTTAATGCAATTTCTTGTTTCTCTAGTTCTTGTGCTTAATTTCAAGGATTGAATTGTGAAGCTAAGTGGATACTTTGCCTAAAGCATGGCCTAACTATTCAAACTCTACCGTTAATACTTGCTGGGTACTTTTCCCTGAAGACAGGTAGTAACGCCTAGATTCAATAATACCTTTGCCGGGTTAGATTGTGGTGTATCACCTTCGCCGGGAAACTTTAGATATTACCTTTACCGGAATAACCACACTTAGAAACTTGAGATTTGATTTTTAGCAGTCAATGATAAACCTGTCACAATAGAAAATCTAGGCTGAATGTTTTCTCTGATTGAAATCTCGTTAGTCTTTTCTCTTGTGCTTTTGCAGCAAACACTCACAAAAAACCCCCTTTTAATTGTTTTCAGTTACAGCTTCCACAACCAGTTCCCTTGGGTTCGATTATGCTTACCGCTACACTAGCTTTTAGCAGGAAGAACATAACTATTAAGTTTGACGCGGTAGACGACGCGCGTCAAATTTTGGCACCGTTGCCGGGGACTTGCGCTTCGGTGAAGTTGTTTCTTTTTTTGTGTTTTTATTTTTGTTTAGTTTTTATTTGTAGTTATTTTTGTGCTTTGCTAATTGCTTCCCGATGTCTCGTGCAAGTAGTGAGATTGTCGATAACAACAACAACAACGAGATCGCCTTGATTGTCTAGGACCTGCCTCCATTCTACGATGAGCCGGAACGAGAGCTACATGCTCGTAATAGGGAAAATAATGCAACCAGGCAAGCTCGACAGCTGAATCAGAGAGCACATATTGCACATAATGCTAAGAATGGTGATGGTGCGAGGTAGCCACCTGCACCGCAGTCACAAATTCACAGGGAGCCGAAAGAAGAGGAAGAATATTACTACGAGCCCACAATTAGGGTGCTGTCTGCTCCTAATTTTCAGAATTAGCCATGGTGCATCTATGAGGGGCCAGAACTAGCTGAGATAGAGATTAAGACCCTAGTGGTACACCATCTGCCGAAGTTCTCAGGGCGATAAGAAGAGTCAGCCACCAAGCATCTGCAGAGCATTCATGGCATCTGTCAAACTCTCCGACCTTACGAAGTCTCAGTGGAGAACTTTAAATTAAAAGCTTTTTACTTCTCTTTAGAGGACATGGCTCAGACTTGGTTTCTATATTTTCCTCCAGGTAGCATCAGGACAAGGGACTAGATGCAAAAGAAGTTCCTGGCCAAGTCCTACCCAGCTGCCAAAGTGGCACAAGTTTGCAGGCAACTACATGATATCAGATTGGGACCGAATGAGTCGATATACGACTACCTGGAAAAATTCAATCAACTGGAGCAGAGCTGCTGCAACTTGGGAGTGCCAGAAAAGCTAGTAATTGATTACTTGCTTGATGGTCTAAGGCCTCTCGACAGGATGGTTGACAAGGTGTCGTTAGGACTTTGCAAAATAAATTTATAAGTGTCCACTACTTGTACACTTTACTATGGATTAGTAGAGCGGTAAGTAGGGGTCGTACCCAAGGGAGTCAGTGTGGAATGGTTGTTCTTGAAAAGAAAGAAAAAATAAAGTAAAGACAGATTTGTTTTTTGGTTGTTTTTTAGACAGAAAAGTAAATGACAGAAAGTAAAGTGCTGAAATTAAAGAGCGAGAAAGTAAATTGCGTAAAGTAAATACTGAAAGTAAAGTACGTAAAAGTAAAGTGCAGAAAAGTAAAGTGCTGAAATGTAAATGACAGAAAAGTAAAGTACTGAAAGTAAATGACAGGTAAGTAAGGACGAAAGATATTCAATCTAGGGTCTCTACTTGTGAGACAACCATCATAGACGTCAAATGATCTTACTTTATGTTCATAAGTGTGGGTTTATTCATTTTCAAGACTTAAACCCTAAAGTAAGGCCTTTTCAAGCACTTACACCACAATCTACTCCAAAATCAAGACATAGACTTCTAGTTCTAAGTGCATCCACTTGATTTCTCAGTTACGATCAACCAAGCGACTTAAGGAAGATTAAACTACTCGGCTAAGCTTTCATCTTTCGAGCATACACTTAGCCTTGTTGTCTAATCAAGATTGAACTACTCGGCTAAGCTTTCCTTTTTCTAGCATCCACTTAGCCTTGTTGTTCAACCGAATAATGGCACCAAACTAGTTGACACAAAATAGCATTAAGTTCTAGTCTCAAGATGCATACACAAGTATGAACACCCTTTGACCGAATATGTCTTAGCTACTTGTATTCATGTCAAGGAATACAAGCACCATACTTATGAAAGTAAAGGAAAACGAGAAAACAAGAACTTGTAAAGGAAAGGACTCGGTTTTGACAAGAAAAAAAGTAAAGAAGCCGTGGCTTGACAAGGAAAGTAAAGGAGAGGAGCTCCAAATCAAGAACAAAGGAAAGTAAACTTTGGAAACAAGAACAATAGCTTAGCTACTTGTATTCATGTCAAGGAATACAAGTAGCTTTGCTATGGTAACAAGACATGAAAGTAAAGAGAACAACAAGGAAAAGTAAAGGTAGCTTCGTGTATCAAGAACAAGAGCAAAGTAAAATGTGTTTTCATTGAAGTGTGGAGAAGAGAGATAAGCTCTCTTCTCCCTAATGTGGGTACATGTGTGTCCAAGTGATATCTAAGACTAAGAGGCTCTATTTATAGGCAAAGGAAGACTTGGGGGCTAAGTTTTGAGTTGGAAATATCCCAAAAGCAAGTCACTTTCATTGGCTTAGCCAAAAGCCACCCCACTTGGAGTGGAAGAGGATAAGATCCTCCCCACTTGTCTTTACACTTGACTCTTCAAAGGCCACGACTTGGCCACTTGAAAGGGCTTATCCAAAGCCAACTATCTTGCTCCGTATCAACCATAAGCCAACCGACTTGAATCCAAAGCCAACCGAAGTTCAAATGCTAACCGAAGTGAATAGTAAAAACCAACCGGAATATTGGGAATTCGGTTCTTGGTTGGTTCTTGGCCGGAACTTGGTTGGACTTGGTTATGCTAGGCCGGAGCTTGATCGGAGCGCAATCAGAGCTTGGCCGGAGCTTGGCCGGAATTTGGCCGGAATTTTGGTCGGAGGCCTTTGGCTCTTGGATTGCTGATTTGGAATGCTGAGGCAATTCTAAGCCTAATGGTTGAAGTCGTTTTGCCGGAATCTGGCCGGGGCCCTGCTGGAATCCCAAAACGGCCGGAATTGCCCTAGTTTGGCCTTGATCGGGCTTGAGCTGGTTCCACTCGGGCGTTTTGTCTGGGAAGTGAGATTGTCCGAGTTATTGGGCATTTCAAACACTTTGACCGAGCTAGAATTGCCAAATTCCCTGGTTTGCCCGGGCAACTTGAATTCAGAGCTTAGACAACCTGGGCGCGGCCTAGAACTCTCTCGGGCGGGGACCTCGGCGATGCCTGGGCGGGGACCTGGGCGATTCTCGGTCCTTGGCTCGGCCAAAAACGACTTGGCATGCTTTTCGGCGCAAATCTCCCTGTTTAAGTGTGATTCCTCTTTAGACTCCAAAATAGCCTGAAATGCAAAACTACATTAACAAGTAAGTGTTCTTAGGACAAAGTGTCGTTTAAGGTGGGTTTAGTGTACTCGATGAGTCGTATAAATACGTCCCATCAAATACCTCCACACTTAAACTTGTTTGTCCCGAACAAGGCTAGTCCAAAGAGGAAAACTTTAACTAATACACCCTAAGTCTTAGATGTGAATGTTAGAATGCTAGTCTAGATTTCTCCTAATCATGCATTACTTACTTGCTACCAAAAGAAACTGCGTTTAAACATAGAAGTAACTTGATACTTGTACCTTTGAGCCGGGATGCAAATCAATTTGGATGATTGGGAGATAGCCCTCTTATGCTCTTGATTTGCACTCTTGGTTCCGTTCTCACAATATGGTTATTACTCTAGCTTTCTCTAGCACATGATTTTGTTCGGGCTTCAACGGTTGAGCTCATTTGATTTCTTTTGGAAGGATAGCTTTTGAAGTGATTTTGGCCTTCGGCCTTCGATATGGGAGTGGTGTTCTTCACTTTTTCTTCGGGTAAAACCTTCACAAATTGGCCTTCGGCCTTTGATATGACTTTATGAGCTTTGCTCCTTTGTGAATTGCTTGTCCATTTCTTCATCTTTGGGAGGTCCAATCATAGCCCGCAAGCATATGGAAATGCCTCCCCGCTCTTTCTCATCGTAGTCGTTTCGGCGCGGGTCAAGTTGAGGGTCGCTCACCTATTTTCCCGGCTACTTCCGACTAGAGATAGGACGGCTTGATTCCCGTCCCGCCTTTTGCATAGACGCTGCATGGCGGAGTCCGCTCTAAACTCAATGAAACCCGAAGTGCTAACCTCCACTTCCTTCATAACCATAAGTGAGGATCCGGTCCCTTGAATGCTTGTCAAGCCTCTCTAAGGCATTTATGTCAACTCCACATCCTATATTATCATGGCACACAAGGACAAATAAAAAGATAAATTCTCATGTTTTTACACAGTTTAGATTTCACAAGGTAAATGCATGAATTCGGATCTATCTATTTTACATTATCAAATTTGCATTCTCAAAAAGTTAAATTTTAAGGGAAAAGGAAAAACATGCTAACTAATATGTGCAATACTACCCCCACACTTTTGAACGAAGCCGTGTCTCTCAGCACGACTTAGTTCAAAAGACAATTGCAAGCAATCAATCAAAAAGGAAAGGAAATGACATCAAAAGTAAAAGTGCGAATGGAACTCCCTTATAGTGTTGTTACTAGTCGTGGTTGTATGAGCAAACGACATGGTTCAGAACGGCATGGTTCGGTTGATGTTTTGAGGGAGCTCAGCTGGGAACAGGTTCCTCGAGTGCAGTCCTGGCTTTCTAGGTCGCGGCCCGGGTACTGGCGAGTTTCCTCGGGCGCGAGCCGGTTATTCTCAGGCGTGGCCCTGCAATTCCTCGGATGCGGCCTGCTTTCTTCTCGGGCGCGGCCTGGAGATCCTCGGTGCATCCCGTAAAGCCTCCGGCGCGGCTCACCATTTCTTCTCGGACACGGCTTGCACTTGCGCCGAAGCTCGGTACTTCTCGGGCGCCGCCCGGGCTCGCTTGTATTTGTTCCCGGACTCGGTTCCTGCACAAATAATCATTTCTTTCTCTATACAAACGAGGGGTGAATAAAAAAAACGACAAAAAACAAAGGGGAAAGAAAATAAAAAAGGTAAAAAGAACAACTATTCTGATGCACAACTCCCCGGCAACGGCGCCAATTTGACAAGGTGTCGTTAGGACCTTGCAAAATAAATTTATAAGTGTCCACTACTTGTACACTTTACTATGGATTAGTAGAGCGGTAAGTAGGGGTCGTACCTAAGGGAGTCAGTGTGGAATGGTTGTTCTTGAAAAGAAAGAAAAAATAAAGTAAAGACAAATTGGTTTTTTGGTTGTTTTTTAGACAGAAAAGTAAATGACTGAAAGTAAAGTGCTGAAATTAAAGTGCGAGAAAGTAAATTGCGTAAAGTAAATACTGAAAGTAAGGTACGTAAAATTAAGTGCGTAAAAGTAAAGTGCAGAAAAGTAAAGTGCTGAAATGTAAATGACAGAAAAGTAAAGTACTGAAAGTAAATGACAGGTAAGTAAGGACGAAAGATATTCAGTCTAGGGTCTCTACTTGTGAGACAACCATCATAGACGTCAAATGATCTTACTTTGTGTTCATAAGTGTGGGTTTATTCCTTTTCAAGACTTAAACCCTAAAGTAAGGCCTTTTCAAGCACTTACACCACAATCTGCTCCCAAATCAAGACATAGACTTCTAGTTCTAAGTGCAGCCACTTGATTTCTCTGTTACGATCAACCAAGTGACTTAAGGAAGATTAAACTACTCGGCTAAGTATTCCTCTTTCGAGCATCCACTTAGCCTTGTTGTCTAATGATGGACCATATTTATATGATTCATTAAGTCAGTTAAACCCACCAAATTAGACACTTTGTCTATTTAACTTTTGCTTGTTAGTTCCATTATTAATATACAGGGTATTTTGAGGTTCAGAGAGAAAACAAGCTAAAATGGGGTTCTTAAGGCTAAAAAGGATCACCAAACAGTTCTGGCCAAGAAAACCAGGCCCGCGCCGGAGACCCTGTCTGAGGCCCGCGTCCAAGAAACCAGGTCCCCGCCCGAGAGAATCCCAGGCCGCGCCCAGGCCATCTAGCACTGAATTAAAGTTGCCCGGGCAAACGAGCTGATCTGACAAATCCACCTCGAGCAAAGTAATCAAAAAGAAAAATAACGTGGACAATGTCGGAAAACCAAGGAGAATGCCCGAGCAGATTGGCAGTTGGCCCAATTCCAAAGCAAAGGCCCCGCGCGCATAGGCACCGAAACCAAGTCGCTCAACCAAACCATGGAATCTGGCAATTCTGGCTCGACCAAAGTGTTTTAAATGCCCAATAACCTAGACAATCTCACTTCCCAGACAAAACGCCCGAGTAGAACCAGCTAAAGCCCTATCAAGGCCAAAATAGGGAAATATCGACCATTTTGGGATTTCGACCATGTTCCGGGCATAATTTGGCTTAGCATCTAACTTGAGATCATCTTATAATGACTTTTTCATTCAGAATACACTCTCCAAAATCCAAGAAGCTCCGGCCAAAGCTCCGGTCAGATTCCGGCCATATTCCGGCGAACTCCGGCCATGCTCCGGCGAACCTCCGGTGATGCTCTGATCAAGCTCATCCAACCACCACCATGCTCCGGTCATTTGTTGCTCCGGCCACACTCCGCCGAAGTCCAACCAATTCCAAACTACTTTTTGTCCGGTTTTCCATACTATTCACTTCGGTTGCCCTTTGAGGTCCATTTAAGCTCAAACCGGACGAATTGAGGGGCAAACATGGCAAAGTCGGTTGGCTTGGGATATTTGATAGCCAAGTTGAGTGGGTTTTTAATGCAAGCCTATCCACAAGTCAAGTGCATCCCCCCTTGGCTCAACCGAAGACCAACCGGAGGGCAACCAAGCTCCAACCGGCCTTGAGGAGCAACTAGAGGCGGTTGAGGGAGGAAATATCCCATTCCACTCACCTCTAAACCTCCTCTCCCTTGCCTATAAATACAACATCACCCCATCCTTGAAAAATTTCTCACACCACAAGTCCTTTGTTCTTTGTTGAATCTCTCTAGAATCCATTCCACAAATCTTGTAAACACTTTGATATTGAAAGGCTCCAAGTTTGTTCTTGAGTTGAGCGTGTTCTTGATCTTGTTTCCTCTTTACTTTTTTGTCCAAAACCGAGCCTCTCTTGTTCCAAAACCGAGAGCCTCTTTTGCTTTTCTTTGTCTTTCGTTTACTTGTTCTTGAAGCACTCTTGTTGGTTCTTGAGTGCTCAAGCTTTTCCTTGTCTTTTACTTTCTAAAAATTTTACTTTTTGTCTTTTGAAAACCTTTACTTTTCAAGCACTTAGCTATGGTATCCACCTCTATGGATATTCGTAGCTAAACCCTTCATTCGGTTGAAGGGGTGTGCTTGTATCATAAAATGTTTTAGACCCTTCTCTTAGTGCCTCTTTGTGTTTAACTTGTTATATGTGCCATATATTAGGTCCGAACACCATTGGTTGAGTGGATGCTCGGAAGAGCAAAACTCTTCCATGGGGTTCGTGAACATACATGGATAAGTGGAGGCTCGGAAGAGCTCAGCTTATCTGTGGAGTTCAACCTCTTTTAAACACCATTTGGTTGATCAGGAATGATTGATCAAATGGATGCACATATTAGAACAAGAGTTCTATGTCTTGAAAATGACTAGACGGTGTGGCAAGTCAAGTGCTAGGAATAGCCTTGATACATATTTAAACACGTAGTATGATCATTAGAGGTCGATGATAAACGGATAATGATACAAGGCCCCTAAAACCGAATCTTTCCCTTAATCAATTCACCACCTGGCAATTTACTTTCAGTCTCATTATCAACTGCTTAAATTCAGTAACTTTACTTTTACGCACTTACTTTCAGCAAGCCTTGTCCTTCAAGCACTTTACTTTTACGCACTTACTTTCAGCAAGCCTTGTCCTTCAAGCACTTTACTTTTACGCACTTACCTTCAGCAAGCCTTGTCCTTCAAGCACTTTACTTTTACGCACTTACTTTCAGCAAGCCTTGTCCTTCAAGCACTTTACTTTTACGTACTTACTTTCAGCAAGCCTTGTCCTTCAAGCACTTTACTTTTCCGTATTTATTTTTAGTCCTGTATTTACTTTCTTTACTTTCAGTCATTTACTTTTCAGTACTAAAATCACAACCAACCCCCAACTGTCTTACTTTCCATTTTCGAAAGAACAACTATCCACTAATTCCCTTGGGTTCGACCCCTACTTACCGCTTTACTACTAAATAGTAAAGTCACGAGTAGCGGACTTATAAATTTATCTTGCACATTGCCTCACGACAAGGCTCTGTCAAATTGGCGCCGTTGCCGGGGAATTAGAAAATATCAATCGGATAATTGTTCTTTCTTTTTCTTTTTCTCTTCGAACTCGCTTCTGCATAACCATGTCTCGTGCAGGAAGCCACCATGACTATCAGGATGATGACGAGATGAACCTATACGATTGAAATAATGAGGCGCCGCCTTCATTTATTGACGATCCGGAGCAACTCATCCGAAACCAAAGAGCTCGTGAAAGGAAGGCCATCCGGAGAAACCAAGGCCTGCCCGAGGACCGAAATGAAGCTGGTCCAGTACAACCGCCTAGACATCCCCCACCCCCTCAACCTCGACAAGTGCCAAGGAGAGAACCCGTCTTTGATGACTACTATGGGGACAACAATATCCGCGAACCTACTATGGGAGAACTTAATGCCCCAGATTTCGAAAATCAGCCGTGGTGCATTTACGAGGGCCCTGAACTGGAAAACATTACCATCAACGCGTCAGAGGCCCACAGCTTGCCCAAGTTCTCAGGAGCTCATGGAGAATCTGCGACAACTCATCTCCAATGCTTACATGGCATTTGCCAAAATCTAAAGCCCAATCTAGTGAATATAGACGACTTCAAGTTGAAGGCATTCTATTTTTCCCGCATTGACTCGGCAAACGACTGGTTCCTTTCATTGCCTTCGGGAAGCATCAGAACATGGGTTCAGATGCAAAAGAAATTTCTGGACAAATACTACCCAGCGGGAAGAGCGATGCAAGTAAGGAGGCAACTGCAGGACATAAGGCAGGGACCTAATGAAACCATGTACGACTACCTGGAGAAATTCAACCACCTGGAAAGAAGCTGCTGCACTCTTGGACTGCCCGAGAAGCTCATCATCGAGTACCTGATTGATGGACTGACCCCCTTAGACAAAAAGCTCCTTGATGCTTCAGCTGGAGGGTCCATGATGAGACTATCATTGAGCGGCATAAGGCGACTCATCACTGACATTGCTGAAAATGCTCGGTTTAGAGAGGAGACCACTCGGCAAGATGAGTTCTCCCGAACAAAGAATGTAGCACGAGATGAGACGTCAGTAAACTCCATTCCCGAGGAGATGAAACAAATAAAGGAAATGATGATTCAGATCCTGCGAAGGCAGCCAGCTCAAGTGAAACCTTGCGAAATTTGTGGTTCTACGGACCACTAGTTGACGCATGCCCGACAATACTAGTAGAGGACCCGGCAGAAGTAAATGCAGTAGGAGGATACCAAGGGTACAACAACAACAACAACAACAACAACAATGACAAAGCTGGACCAAGCCGACAGTATGGTCAAGCAACCAACCCGAGCTAGCGAAACAACAGCTATCCTCAGAAAGAAACACAACAAGCCGCACCGCAACTACCTCAGTCATTCTACCAACCTCCCCACCGACAGTACAACCAGAACGCCCATCAACAGGTCAGTATCAACAGAAGGGACCAAACCAATATCAGGCAGGCCCGAGTAATCAGCAAGGACCGAACAAGTGGCTTGAGGACATGATGAAGGAGCTCCAGGGCAATATTAATCAATTATCGGGCACCGTGAATCAATTAAGTGCTACTGTCCATCAAAACCAGGCGAATAATGATGGAGCAATAGCCGACATGAAGAAACAAATGTCTCAGCTCGCTACCTCAATGTCTGCCCTTACTAATGAGCCTGGCCGACTTCCTTCACAAACCGTCCAAAACCCAAAAGGAAATGTTAGCACGGTAACGATGTCAGACATGAAGGAGGCGCTGGAAGAAGCAACACGACCCTCGCTACCAGCTACAGAAGTAAATAAGGAAGAGTTCCTTGGTATGATGTGGGAAGACGAAACATGTGCCCAGATATACGGAGAACTAATAGCCATAGAAAAACTTAAATAAGCACAAACGGCAGCTCTACTGGCAAAACAACAACGAGGATCAGCAACTTACAAACCTACAGCCAAACACTTCAATTGTAGGTGCCGTCCTGATTGGAATCAAGAAGAGGACCGACCCATTGATGGCAGAACTTGGGTTACGCATACTGATAATGGACGCTACGCATTCACCGTTAGCATGACACCACCGCCAGTCACACGCTTTAACGTACCAACATCTGGGTGGGATGACAATGAAGACTTAGACTCAGATGGTCCTAGATCGGGCCTCGGAATCGAAAAAATCGGAGCTCAAGACTCATCTTACTCCATGAAAATCATTGCCTCCAAAGATCCTGGGACCCAAAAGAACGAAGAAGAAAAAGAGTTGGATCCAAGGAATGGGCAAAATGGTCTGATAACAAAGAAGCGCCTCACTTGGAATCAGGAGGTACAACTGGACAAAGGTAAGGACCCAGGAGCCTTCACAGTCACCTGTGGAATCGGCAAAGCCCAAATTCACCATTGCCTAATTGATCTTGGGGCCGCTGTCAATATCTTACCTTACCCTCTATACTGCTCATTGAGGCTTGGACCATTGAAGACACCAAGGATATCCCTCGAGTTAGCGGACAAGTCAAGAGTCCTTCCGGTTGGAGTGCTAGAAAAATTAATGCTCCGTGTGGGAAAACTCAACGTTCCTACGGACTTTTATGTGATACACACCGGAAAGTCCAGCGAGGACGACCCTCCAACAGTCATATTGGGACGGCCATTTCTCTACACCACAAGGGCAAGGATCGACGTGGGCAAGGGCTCATTGTCACTTGCATTCGGCGGCAGAAATTCAAACTTCTGCATCTATGCTAATAGCCACACGAATACAAAGAAACCACCAGACATCGTGAACACATCTGATCTCAACGCACTAGTTCCTGACCAACCAAGAGAGACCGAGAGGGTGACTAAACTAGCAGCTATGGTCAAAAGAACCTCACCTTCTCGGAAGAAGCGGAAGAATAGGAAGACAAAACCACCAGAACAATGGAGTCATGACCCGAGCACATCATCCCACAAGAACTCGGGGAGAGTCAAGGCAAGAATCAATGCAGGAGCCGCGGCAAAATTTGACCTGAGCCACCCATTTGACCCAGATCCCTCTTAAGTGAGGTATCGTCGAGCTAACGACGTTAAACAAATGCACTGGTCGGGAGGTAACCCGACACTTATCTTATTTTCAGTCATTTAATTTATGTCTTTTATTTTTTGCCTAAGTCGTACTCACCCATTACCTTTCATGTATATATTTGCTTGCAATCAGCTTTTGAACTAAGTCGTGCTGTGAGGCACGCCTTCGTTCCAAAGTGTGGGGTGAGAACTGCCTTTGCACATAATAGTTTAACATGCTTTCTTTTTTCCTTTTCCCTTAATATTATCTTTTTGAAAATATGAACTTTAGAATGTGAAAAAGATAGATCTAAATTCAAGTATTTACCTTGTGAAATCTCAACTGTTTAAAGACTTAGGATGTAACTTCTCATTTGTCCCTTTGTGCTGAGATATACAGGGGATGTGGAGTTGATATAAAATGCCCTAGAGAGGCTTGGCAAGCATTCGAAGGATTGAATTTCTCTATATGGTTTACGAAGTCAGTGGAGGCTGCACTTCGGGTTTCAGTAAAGATTAGAGTCATCTCCGCCGTGCAGCGTTTATGCAAGAGGCGGGATGGGAATCAACCGTCCTATCTCTAGTCCTAGTAGCCGGGAAAATAGATGAGCGACCCTCATCTTGACCCGTGCGAAATGGCGAGGATGAGCAAGAGCGGGGAGGTATTTCCATATGCTCTCGGGCGATGATTGGACCTCCCAAAGAAAGGTTGAGAAAATGGACTAGCAAGTCACAAAGAAGCAAAGCTCGAAGAAGCAAATCAAAGGTCGAAGGCCAAAAAAATTGTGAAGGTTTTAACCGAAACAAAAGTGAAGAAACTCCAACTCAAAATCGAAGGCTAAAGGCCAAATCACTTCAAAAGCTGTCCCTCATCAAAAGGAAATCAAGGAGCTCAGATCACTGAAACCCGAACCAAATCATGCGCTAGAGAAAGCTACAAGAAAACCATATAGTGCGAGTCGGTCCTGAGAATGCAGTCCAGGAGCCTGAAAAGGGCTATCTCCCGAATCATCCGAATTAATTTGCATCTCGGCTCGAAGGTACAAGTATCAAGTTTCTTCTAAGTAGTTACACGGTTTAGATTGATAACAAGTAAGTAGTGCATGAATAGGATAAATCTAGTCCCACATTCTCACCTTCATATTTAGAGCCATTTTTACTTGGATTTTGTGTTCAGCCCTCGAATAGCATTGTTCGAGACGAACAACTAAAAGTGTGGGGTGATTTGATGGACCATATTTATATGATTCATTAAGTCGGTTAAACCCACCAAATTAGACACTTTGTCTATTTAACTTTTGCTTGTTAGTTCCATTATTAATCTATAGGGTATTTTGAGGTTCAGAGAGAAAACAAGCTAAAATGGGGTTCTTAAGGCTAAAAAGGATCGCCAAATAGTTCTGGCCAAGAAAACCAAGCCCGCGCCCGAGACCCTATCCGAGGCCCGCGTCCGAGAAACCAGGTCCCCGCCTGAGAGAATCTTAGGCCGCGCCCAGGCCATCTAGCACTGAATTCAAGTTGCCCAGGCAAACGAGCTGATCTGACAAATCCACCTCGAGCAAAGTAATCAAAATGGAAAATAAGGTGGACAATGTCGGAAAACCAAGGAGAATACCCAAGCAGATTGGCAGTTGGCCCAATTCCAAAGAAAAGGCCCCGCGCGCATAGGCACTGAAACCAAGTCGCTCTACCAAACCATGGAATCTGGCAATTCTTGCTCGACCAAAGTGTTTTAAATGACCAATAACCTGGACAATCTCACTTCCCAGAAAAAACGCTTGAGTGGAACCAGCTAAAGCCCGATCAAGGCCAAAATAGGGCAATATCGACCGTTTTGGGATTTCGACCATGTTCCGGGCAGAATTTGGCTTAGCATCCGTCTTGAGAGCATCTTAGAATGACTTTTTCATTCAGAATACACTCTCCAAAATCCAAGAAGCTCCGGCCAAAGCTCCGGTCAGATTCCGGCCATATTCCGGCGAACTCCGGCCATACTCCGGCGAACCTCCGGTGATGCTCCGATCAAGCTCATCCAACCACCACCATGCTCCGGTCATTTGTTGCTCCGGCTACACTCCGGCGAAGTCCAACCAATTCCAAACTACTTCTTGTCCGGTTGGCCATACTATTCACTCCGGTTGCCATTTGAGGTCCAACTAAGCTCAAACCAGAGGAATTGAGGAGCAACCATGGCAAAGTCGGTTGGCTTGGGATATTTGCTAGCCAAGTTGAGTGGGTTTTTAATGCAAGCCTATCCACAAGTCAAGTGCATCCCCCCTTGGCTCAACCGAAGACCAACCGGAGGGCAACCAAGCTCCAACCGGCCTTGAGGAGCAACTAGAGGCGGTTGAGGGAGGAAATATCCCATTCCACTCACCTCTAAACCTCCTCTCCCTTGCCTATAAATACAACATCACCCCATCCTTGAAAAATGTCTCACACCACAAGTCCTTTGTTCTTTGTTGAATCTCTCTAGAATCCATTCCACAAATCTTGTAAACACTTTGATATTGAAAGGCTCCAAGTTTGTTCTTGAGTTGAGTGTGTTCTTAATCTTGTTTCCTCATTACTTTTTTGTCCAAAACCGAGCCTCTCTTGTTCCAAAACCGAGAGCCTCTTTTGCTTTTCTTTGTCTTTCGTTTACTTGTTCTTGAAGCACTCTTGTTGGTTCTTGAGTGCTCAAGCTTTTCCTTGTCTTTTACTTTCTAAAAACTTTACTTTTTGTCTTTCGAAAACCTTTACTTTTCAAGCACTTAGCTATGGTATCCACCTCTATGGATATTCGTAGCTAAACCTTTCATTCGGTTGAAGGGGTGTGCTTGTATCATAAAATGTTTTAGACCCTTCTCTTAGTGCCTCTTCGTGTTTAACTTGTTCTATGTGCCATATATTAGGTCAGAACACCATTGGTTGAGTGGATGCTCGGAAGAGCAAAGCTCTTCCATGGGGTCATTGAACATACATGGATAAGTGGAGGCTCGGAAGAGCACAGCTTATCTGTGGAGTTCAACCTCTTTTAAACACCATTTGGTTGATCAGGAATGATTGATCAAATGGAAGCACATATTAGAACAAGAGTTCTATGTCTTGAAAAAGACTAGACGGTGTGGCAAGTCAAGTGCTAGGAATAGCCTTGATACATCTTTAAACACGTAGTATGATCATTAGAGGTCGATGATAAACGGACTATGATACAAGGCCCCTAAAACCGAATCTTTCCCTTAATCAATTCACCACCTGTCACTTTACTTTCAGTCTCACTATCAACTGCTTAAATTCATTAACTTTACTTTTACGCACTTACTTTCAGCAAGCCTTGTCCTTCAAGCACTTTACTTTTACGCACTTACTTTCAGCAAGCCTTGTCCTTCAAGCACTTTACTTTTACGCACTTACTTTCAGCAAGCCTTGTCCTTCAAGCACTTTACTTTTACGCACTTACTTTCAGCATGCCTTGTCCTTCAAGCACTTTACTTTTACGCACTTACTTTCAGCAAGCCTTGTCCTTCAAGCACTTTACTTTTACGTACTTACTTTCAGCAAGCCTTGTCCTTCAAGCACTTTACTTTTCAGTATTTACTTTCAATCCTGTATTTACTTTCTTTACTTTCAGTCATTTACTTTTCAGTACTAAAATCACAACCAACCCCCAACTGTCTTACTTTCCATTTTTGAAAGAACAACTATCCACTAATTCCCTTGGGTTCGACCCCTACTTACCGCTTTACTACCCAATAGTAAGTCACGAGTAGCGGACTTATAAATTTATCTTGCACATTGCCTCACGACAAGGCTCTGTCATCTAATCAAGATTGAACTACTCGGCTAAGCTTTCCTCTTTCGAGCATCCACTTAGCCTTGTTGTTCAACCGAATAATGGCACCGAACTAGTTGACACAAAATAGCATTAAGTTCTAGCCTCAAGATGCATACACAAGTATGAACACCCTTTGACCAAATATGTCTTAGCTACTTGTATTCATGTCAAGGATTACAAGCACCATACTTATGAAAGTAAAGGAAAACCAGAAAACAAGAACTTGTAAAGGAAAGGACTCGGTTTTGACAAGAAAAAAAAAGTAAAGAAGCCGTGGCTTGACAAGGAAAGTAAAGGAGAGGAGCTCCAAATCAAGAACAAAGGAAAGTAAACTTTGGAAACAAGAACAATAGCTTAGCTACTTGTATTCATGTCAAGGAATACAAGTAGCTTTGCTATGGTAACAAGACATGAAAGTAAAGAGAACAACAAGGAAAAGTAAAGGTAGCTTCGTGTATCAAGAACAAGAGCAAAGTAAAATGTGTTTTCATTGAAGTGTGGAGAAGAGAGATAAGCTCTCTTCTCCCTAATGTGGGTACATGTGTGTCCAAGTGATATCTAAGACTAAGAGGCTCTATTTATAGGCAAAGGAAGACTTGGGGGGCTAAGTTTTGAGTTGGAAATATCCCAAAAGCAAGTCACTTTCATTGGCTTAGCCAAAAGCCACCCCACTTGGAGTGGAAGACGATAAGATCCTCCCCACTTGTCTTTGCACTTGACTCTTCAAACGACACGACTTGGCCACTTGCAAGGGTGACGGGCGTCGTCGTACCCGTCAAAAATAATTATTTCTTTATCTCCGACTAGCTTGTGGTAAGTCGGGTCGTATCCACAGAGATCGGTGTGAGAACCTGTTTACTAAGTACAAAAGTAACAATGGGGTGGGGGGGGTAAATTCCAAACAAGTTAAATAAAACGCAAGTATCAAGTAGCAACGATCAAGTATCAATAGGAAGAGTCACACAAATTCAAGTATCAAATATCAAAGAACAGTGCAGGCTAGTACTTTTGACTGTGATGCAAGACTAAATCATGGACCAAACACTTTTAATTTCTAATGTTTTACAACTTATAGCTCCCCGCTAGGTTGCACTACAAGTTGTCCTAGGGTGTCAATCCTAGTGGTATATTACTTGTATCCTAGTTTACTATCCCCGCTAGGTTGCTAGTAAACTTTGATAATCGAAATTAACACACAAACATTAGCTCCCCCGCTAGGGTTCCACTCATGCTAACATTTCAATTCCCTAAGCAATGCATAGTAATACGACGCAAAACATAGAAATTCAATAATAGTCTCAAGTCAATACATCACAATTTCAAGTTCTAGCCTACACAAATGAGTTTAGCTACTCATGGTAATAGAACACATAATCAAGTTTTGTAAATGAATGAAATGAAAAATACTGATGACAATAGGAATCAATGGAGTGTATCTCCTGATGGGATGGTGATGTCTAGACAAATGCTTCTTAGAACCAATCAGTTCTCCCTCAATTTCACACGGACAAAAGCTGGCAGTCAAACCTCCAAGTCACACGGCCAAAAAGAAGATCAGGATTTCTTCTTTTCTCTTTTCTTTTATCTCTAAATTCCTTCATCGGGTCCTCATCTCCTTGTCTAATTTGCGGTGGTTTGTACGGCTGCTTTTGTGGATACGAGGATCGCCCCGCATCGTAATTGTTGTTCCTTTGCCAACCACCCTCATTTTGTCTCGGCTGCCATTTGTTGTTGCCTTGGTATCCATCAGTCATTCTTGGTGGCAAATCTCCCTTGTTTATGTATCCCACAATATTCACGTCTTCTGTTCTTTCCTGAAATATAGCGTTATCATTATTTATCGAATTATAAGTGGATTTGTTTACCTTGCTCTCCACTTGTTGATTTCTTTGTGGTTGTTGCGTCACTAATTTAGCCACTATATCCTTCAGTTCCTGCAATTCAGAATGTACATTTACGTTAGCAACAGGTGCAGGTTTATAGGTTTCTTCTAAATACCTTGTGCCCTCCGCAACTTTCTCAATCAACTCCCATATCTCATCGGGATACATGTCAAGGATTGACCCTTGGGCTGAGGCATCTAGCATTCTTCTTTCCATGAGAATCATCCCATCCATAAAGTATTCAAGCAGCATCCTCTGTGGGATTCCATGATTCGGACAGTTCTCTTCCAATTGCCGAGACCTCCCCAAATAATCGAACAATGTCTCTCCACGTCCTTGTCGAAGCATAGAGAGCTCCTTCCTCGTTTGAGCCGCCTTCGAATGGGAGTAGTACTTGTCCAAGAACTTTTTTTGCAATTGATCCCATGATGTAATAGAACTTGAAGGCAAAGACATTAACCAAGATTTAGCTTGACATTCTAACGAAAAAGGAAATGTCTTTAGTTTAAAAATATTCTCTGAAACCGATGCTGATTTCATGGACATGCAAACTCCATGAAATTCCTTCAAGTGCCTTAGGGGGTTCTCGTCGGGCATTCCTCCAAACTTGGGCAAGTGATGAATCACCCCACTCTTTATCTCGATGTCATCTGCGTCCTCATCCAATCTAATGCACCAAGGTGCCTCATCAATATATGGGGCGCAGACTCCTCTCATGGTGCGTCCCAAATCCCGACGCCTCGCTAGCTGTCCATGTTGGTTTCCTCCACCGAGGTATTGTTGATCCAACTCAGCCTCGTAATCATCATAATTATTGTGTCTAGCTGCACGATGTCCAGCAAATTCATTCACATATTGCTGATTTCGGGGGGGTGGTACTCTTTGATCAACAGCGGGCAATCCTTGCCTCCGTTCTCGAATGTTATCCCCTTGCACACTACTTTGCTCTTCATTATCACCATCAACACTTCTCTGCGACATTGTTACTTAAACAGAGAGTAATCAAGTGACAAAATAAAAGACAAAAAAATAAACTAAAAGAAATAGAATACTTAGTAAATTCTTCGTTACCGATCCCCGGCAACGGTGCCAAAATTTGACGAGCGTCGTCGTACCCGTCAAAAATAATTATTCCTTATCTCCGACTAGCTTGTGGTAAGTCGGGTCGTATCCACAGAGATCGGTGTGAGAACCTGTTTACTAAGTACAAAATTAACAATGGGGGGTAAATTCCAAACAAGTTAAATAAAACGCAAGTATCAAGTAGCAACGCTCAAGTATCAATAGGAATAGTCACACAAATTCAAGTATCAAATATCAAAGAACAGTGCAGGCTAGTACTTTCGACGGTGATGCAAGACTAAATCATTGACCAAACAGTTTTGATTTCTAATGTTTTACAACTTATAGCTCCCAGCTAGGTTGCACTACAAGTTGTCCAAGGGTGTCAATCCTAGTGGTATATTACTTGTATCCTAGTTTACTATCCCCGCTAGGTTGCTATTAAACTTTGATAATCGAAATTAACACACAAACATTAGCTCCCCCGCTAGGGTTCCACTCATGCTAACATGTCAATTCCATAAGCAATGCATAGTAATATGACGCAAAACATAGAAATTCAATAATAGTCTCAAGTCAATACATCACAATTTCAAGTTCTAGCCTACACAAATGAGTTTAGCTACTCATGGTAATAGAACACATAATCAAGTTTTGTAAATGAATGAAATGAAAAGTACTGATGACAATAGGAATCAATGGAGTGTATCTCCTGCTGGGATGATGATGTCTAGACAAATGCTTCTTAGAACCAATCAGTTCTCCCTCAATTTCACACGGACTAAAGCTGGCAGTCAAACCTCCAAGTCACACGGCCAAAAAGAAGATCATGAATTCTTCTTTTCTCCTTTTTTATCTCTTTTCAATTCCAACTCCTCGAATTCCCTTCTCCTCTTCCCCAATGCGGCCCTTCGATTCTCTCCGTGTTTTCTCTCGACAATGCAAGTCAGAAATTTAGGAAATTTGACAGCTGGCCTTACGCACGGACGCCTCTTGCATTTAGTCACCCACGGACGTCTTCATATTACTGACAAATCAGGAGACCTCCGCGCCCTTAATCAGTGAGCCGTCCGCGGACTGCACTGATGAAAACTCCAAAGTGCTTCGGTCTTCATTTCTTTCCGCGCAGAACATCCTCTAATAGGCTCTCTTTAGCCGGTATTCCTTCCATGGTCTCCGAATGTACCTGAGAATGAAAACTACACACAGGTAGTGAAATAATGTACAGATAACATTAAGAGACAGGGTTTAAACATATAAAATAGTCGTACAACTACGACTTATCAAAGGGCTTATCCAAAGCCAACTATCTTACTTTGTATCAACCATAAGACAACCGACTTGAATCCAAAGCCAACCGAAGTTCAAATGCTAACCGAAGTGAATAGTAAAAACCAACCGGAATATTGGGAATTCGGTTCTTGGTTGGCTCTTGGCCGGAACATGGTTGGACTTGGTTGTGCTTGGCCGGAGCTTGATCGGAGCTCAATCGGAGCTTGGCCGGAATTTGGCTAGAATTTTGGTCGGAGGCCTTTGGCTCTTGGATTGCTGATTAGGAATGCTGAGGCAATTCTAAGCCTAATGGTCGAAGTCGTTTTGCCGGAATCTTGTCGAGGCCTTGCCGGAATCCCAAAACGGCCGGAATTGCCCTAGTTTGGCCTTGATCGGGCTTGAGCTGGTTCCACTCGGGCGTTTTGTCTGGGAAGTGAGATTGTCCAAGTTATTGGGCATTTCAAACACTTTGGCCAAGCTAGAATTGCCAGATTCCCTGGTTTGCCCGGGCAACTTGAATTCAGAGCTTAGACGGCCTAGGCGCGGCCTGGGACTCTCTCGGGCGGGGACCTGGGCAATGCCTGGGCGTGGACCTGGGCGATGCCTGGGCGCGGCCTGGGCGATGCTCGGGCGGGGACCTGGGCGATGCCTGGGTGGGGACCTGGGCGATTCTCAGTCCTTGGCTCGGCCAAAAACGACTTGGCATGCTTTTTGGCACAAATCTCCATTTTAAAGTGTGATTCCTCTTTAGACTCCAAAATAGCCAGAAATGCAAAACTACATTAACAAATAAGTGTTCTTAGGACAAAGTGTCGTTTAAGGTAGGTTTAGTGTACTCGATGAGTCGTATAAATACGTCCCATCAATGGTGCTAGACACCTCAGTTGGAGGAGCCATCATGAATCTGTCCCCATCTGGAGTGTGAAATTTGATAGCTGAAATGGTAGAGAACGCTAGATTCCGAGAGGAAGCCGACCGTCAAGAGGAGTCCAACAGAAGCAAAAATATCTCAAAGGCTGAAGGTGCACCTGGTTCTGATGAGCTGAAAGAGATGATGAAGGTTTTAATAACTAATCCGGAAGCTCAGGTAAGGGCATGTGACTTTTGTTCTACTAACCATAAGACAGATGCATGCCCTAGTTTGCAGCAAGAGGAACATGTAGATATCAATGATGTGGGAGGTTATCAAACTACAACAACTGCCCACAACAGCGATAGTTCGGGCTGGTGGCTAATGGATTCAGCTGGAGGAATGACAATAACACAGTGAAGGAACCTGCCCAACAACATCAATAACAGAAGTAGTACTACCTCCCACAATTACCGTCAGCAGCAGGGAGGCTACAATAATCAAAATCAGTATCAGTAGCGAGGGAAGGACTACAACCAAGTAGGCCCTAGCAATCAAAACCCCAGTAAGTCTCTGAAGCATGTGGTGAAGGAGCTGACAGCTAGCACCTAGTAATTAACCACTACTATGCAACAGAATCAGGCAAGGACCAATGGAGCCATTACAGAGCTGTCAAAGCAAATGTCTCAGGTAGCCAGCATAGTTTCTGAGCTTAAGATTGATCCAGCTGGAAAGCTACAATCACAGACCATTCCCAAAATGAAAGGAAATGTCAATGCAGTAACACTCAGAAGCGGCAAAGAGTTGAAAAATAGCAAAAAGGAGCCTGAGTCAGTGCAGGTCGCGCCCACAATGGACATTAATGCAATGCTAATGTCTGAAGTGAACACCCCCATAACGTTAAGACCGGACGCACCCTAAATGTCTATAGCGGACGCGACCCGTGCTGATGCCAATACCAAAAGTGACTTTCCACTTCCTTTTCCCGTGCCGGTCAAGGCTCCAAGGAAACATATGATCGATTAGGATGTGTGGGGAGCTATTTAGCAAGGTGCAGATCAATATCCCACTCCTCGAGGCGATTACGCAAATTTTGCGCTATACGAAGTTTTTAAAGGAGTTGTGCACCAACCAAAGGTGTTCCACTGGCACTGAATAGGAATTGTTGAGTAAGATGTCTTAGCCGTTACTCATTGAAAGGTACCTCCTAAATGCGGCGATATTGGTAACTACACTACCCCTTGCACTAGCGGTAACATTTGTATTGAGAATTCCATGCTTGACCTTGGTGCTTCGATGAATGTCCTGCCATATTCTATCTATTCTTGTCTTCGTATTGGTCCATTAGAACCTGCAGGACTCACTATATAGCTGGCGGACAGATCGTGTAAGCAACCAAAGGGCAAAATTGAGGATGTACTGGTGCAGGTGGGGGAACTGGTGTTTCCCACTGATTTCTATGTGTTGTAGACGGATAACAGCGATCTGACAGATCATGCACCTATTCTACTAGGTCACCTATTCTTAATGACATCTAAGATGAAGATCGACTACGATAGCGATACTTTTTCTATGGAGGTAGTGGGCAAAGTAATTCGCTTTGACATTTTTCAGGCTATGAAGCACCCGCTAGAATTTGCAGCGGTGCATGCTTTGGATACACTGGATGATCTAGTCCAGACGGTAAAACCGGAGAGAGGAGCAGACCCACTCGAGCTCGCACTAGAGAGAGCAGTATTCTCGCATTAGGAGTCGTATGAGTTCACTGAGGCCATTTTTGATGTAGTAGCTCAGCTGGAAATCACGAGGCCACTGACACCCAGGTACAAAGTTATTGAGGTTCGATTATTTAAATCTAATGTGTTTCTTCCCTCTAATGTGTAGGCACATCAATTGGAGCTGAAACCTCAACCTGAGCACCTGAAGTACGCATTTGTTTGGGAGAACGATACACTGCAAGTGATCCTAAAAATAGACTAGAAACAAAAAAGGAAAGGTGGTTGATCGAGGTGTTGAGTCGCAATAAGCTGGCTATCGGATGTACACTTACAGGCATTAGAGGAATCAGCCCAGCTGTATGCATGCACTACATTTTATTGGAGGATGGAGCTAAGCCTTCTAGAGAGCCTCAGAGGAGACTGAACCCAATTATGATGGAGGTAGTACATAAGGAAATTCAGAAGCTGCTAGATGCTTATGTGATCTATCTGATTTCAGACAGCCAGAGGGTGAGCCCAGTACATGTGGTGCCAAAGAAGATAGGTATTACTGTCGAGAAGAATGTTGTAGGTGAGATGGTGACTACGAAAGTTGAACACGGATGGTGCATGTGTATCGATTACAGGAAGCTAAATATCGTGACGCGTAAGGATCACTTTCCTCTTTCATTTATTGACCAGATGCTTGACAGGCTGGCAGGTAAGCCTAATTTTTGTTTTCTGGATTGATTTTCTGGCTATAATCAAATTCCCGTTGCACCTGAGGACCAGGAAAAGACTACCTTCACATGTCCCTTCGATACGTTTTCTTTTCGACGTATATCTTTTGGATTGTGTAACGCACCTGGTACTTTTCAGCAGGTGGTTACTAGCATATTTTATGTATGGTGACACTTTTGATGCATGCTTGAATAACTTGAGTAGAGTACTAGAACGCTGTGTTTCTATGAATTTGGTGCTCAATTATGAAAAGTGTAACTTTATGGTTACTCATGGTGTGGTTCTTGGTCATATTGTTTCACTTGAAGGTATTAAGGTTGACAAGGAAAAAATAGATCTAATTCTTAGTCTTCCTTATCCTTCTACGGTGCGTGATATTAAATCTTTTCTTGGGCACGCTGGTTTTTATCACAGATTTATTAAGGAATTCTAGAAGAAGGCTCTACCTTTATCTAGCCATTTGCAGAAAGATGCTCCTTTATAGTTTACAGATGCATGTAGGGAGGCCTTCGATGAGTAGAAAAAGGGCCACACTCGTACATCCATTATTCAGGTACCAGTTTGGGACCAGCTATTCGAGATTATGTGTGATGCCAGAGACTAAACTGTAGGACCTGTACTAGGCCAGAGGGTGGACAAAAAGACAGTAGTGATTTACAACACTTCGCGGACTCTGGATTCAGCTAAGCGAAACTACTCGACTACGGAAAAAGAATTATTAGCAGTTGTTTTCGCTTTGGAGAAATTTGGGCCTTATTTGCTTGGTACTAAAGTAGTTGTTTTTTCTGATTATGCAGCTATCAGGTACCTGATGACGAAGAAGGAGGCCAAGCCGCAATTGATCAGGTGGATTAGTGCAAGAAGAGGATGCTGGATAAATCACAGAGACCTTCCCAGATGAGCATGTTTATTCTGTCACAGGTAAAGTACCATGGTATGCTCCCATCGTGAACTACCTAGTCGGAGGTAAATTTCCACCCTATTACTCAAAAGCTCAGTGTCTGAAACTTAAGCATGATTCGAAATACTATGTGTGGGATGACCCGTATTTGTGGAAAATTGGCATAGACCAAATACTTAGGCAGTGTATTCCTGATGATGAGATTGCTTCTGTGCTTAGTTTCTGTCATGAGCATGCATGTGGTGGTCACTTTCGCCCCAAGAGGACTAGTAAGAAAATCTTGGATAGTGGTTTTTATTGGCCACATGTGTTTAAAGATTCCTATGATCATTGTAAAAGATGTGATAAATGCCAGAGGTTAGGCAATATTTATGCTAGGAACGAGATGACCAAAGTACCTATTTTGGTTGATGATGTTTTTGACATATGGGGGATAGATTTTATGGGTCTTTTTCCTGCATCGTTTGGCTATTTATATATTTTTGTTGCACTGGATTATTTGTCTAAGTGGGTAGAGGCTAAGGCTACTAGAACTGTTGTGGATTTTCTTCGCACTAACATATTTTGCAGATACGGAGTTCCTAAAGCCATAATCAATGACCAGGGGACACATTTTTGCAACAGACTGATGGCAACTTCACTACTACAGAAGGGGGCTTATGCATCGGTTATTTAGGCCTTTATGCATCGGTTTAACTAGAACCGATGCATAATGTACGGCCCTTACGCATCGGTTATTACATAAAACCGATGCATAATGGTATGTTTATGCATCGGTTTGAAGTAAAACCGATGCATAAGGGTATATATTATGCATCGGTTTAACTCCCAACCGATGCATAATGTATACAAAAATTTGGCTGGTTTGGCTTAAATTAGCTCAAATCCACCCTGAAATTTTACAAACATAGATCAATTACAAATACCCTGCTGTTCAATTACAAATGCACTGTTTCTCAACAACATCGACATACATTCATTTCAAAGATAGAACAGAATATACAAGTACACATCTTTCATGTGCAAACATTAATGGCAACACAAAAGTAATAATATTCAAATACACACAACAAACCTAAGATTCATGTCCTATAACAACTGGGTAACGGTCGTTTATATAGTCATACAAGTAGGCGGCACTCATTTCCCTTACTTCATCGATGTTCGAGTCTTCGTATGATTCACTTCCATTAGGAAAACACTACAACCAATGAAAAGCAAGATAAAAGTAAGTCAATACATAAAAGTTTCAATTAGTTCAAACCAAACCAAAGTCATTATTGACAACTTAGAAAATAATACAAGTCTAATAAGATTTTACTTGGCCAAGATCATCAATCTCTGCTCCGTTATTAGCACGTACAAACTGGATTATGTCTCGAATAAAGATCATAACATAATAACCGCATAAGTGACTCGGCGGTTGTTGTGGACACTGCACACGATCAATAATTTCTTATCACACACTATATTTAATGCTAAAGCTATTAAAAAGATAGCACATATGAGACTTCGTACCTTAACTACCTTCCAACGAACACTTTGTGTATTTCTCGGTACACATCCTTGATAGTATCGGTACAATCCCCTAAAATGAATAACATTACATAATTAGTGAATGTTAACATACAAATTACAAGATAAAAGTGAGGCTAAAACGACGTACGTGTCCACCAAATCCTTTGCATCGACGTTTATTCCTTTTTCACCTATATTTGGATTCAGCCAATGCGCCTTATGTTGTTTAGGAAAGATGACACATAACATCCAATGCCACCTAACAAAAAAAAAACTAAATTCAAAAAAAATAAACACAAAAATAGATATAAAACATAATCATTAAATAAAGAACTTACTCTACATGATCCACGTAAGGTAGGAAGTAACAGAAATTGCGATCTCGGTCTGGCATACTCAACCTTGCCACAAACGTCATCAACCTCTCATATCTGTTGATTGTTGGCGTCATGATGGAAGGATTGAAGAAACCAAACTTAATATCCCAACCCATCATCTCATTGTTCAAATAACTACAAATTAAAACTTCGGTGTTAGAGTTAGACCATGCATTAGAACAAATGATTATATCAAAAAATAATCTTGAACATTACCATATACATAATTCACTAGCAAAGTTCCCCAATGCTCCCGTCTTGTATAGTTCCTTAAGGTCCTCTGTGCTCACGGCAATACCGTAGTCGTCACCGAACACACTCTGGTCGACGTCCACCACAAGCATATCTCTGCTCAACCGTGTCCACACCTCATTTAAGAGTCGACAATATAATGGCAAGCACTCTATTCCTTCATCGTCGGAAATTGGCAAATAAAGACATTTAATGTTGTCATATCCCTGCATGTTTAATTTGAGGAAAGCAATGAAATTAATTTTTATGTAAAGTATAATAGAAAATGCAAATGAACTAGTATTGTTCGATTATCTCACCCTATTACCGACAACGACCAAGTCTTCAGGCCATGCTACATAGTGAGACGTAGCCTCGATAACAATGGAAAACTTTGCATGGGGCATTGGCAGTTTTGCTGTTCGAACGACTGCTTTTCCAACCCTCACCTATATTTAAAGAATAAAAATGTTTAGGGTTAGAATAACATAGTTCCTTAAGAATGTGACATCTATAAATAAGCTATAAGGACTAAGAGAGGACATCACCTTCAATGTATGTTCTGGTATTTGTCGATAATTAATAAAATGACCTTGCATGACTCGACCAATGGCCACTTTCTCTCGGTCACCTTCGACAGTCCCATGGATGTATAATACGCATTTCAGGCCACCCTGTTATCACGAACAAATTGATGTTACATAAGTTCCGCACAATTAAATGAAATTGTCACAAAAATTAAAATAAAACATTCTAAACGTACCGTAGGTATGTTCGTCATCGGGTCTACATCGATGTCATAGTGACGTCCGAGGCGATCAGGTGGTCCTACGTGCGAAGTACTGGAACTCGATGTCATCCTAGAAGATGTGGATTTCGGGAACCCAATCTTCCAGAGGACGTGTGTACCCACTCCTCTGGTACGTCCAGGATACTCAGGCGTCCCAATCGCCTCAGTCAGTATATCATGTCAACCATGTGGTGAAAAAGATCCTTGACTCGATTTTTCTACTAATTGATCCTATTATCAAGAAATTAGTAACAAAGATTAGTGTACGGAAAAAGTTAAAGTACTGAAAAAAAGTTAATTACTCACAATATTTTCAGCCACTAGCCGAACTCTAGCGGTGATGAACTCTTTATTCTTCTTGAGGCGTGCCCTCTTCCAAACCTCGTATCTCTCTACAGTGACAGGAGGTGTTTCTCCCTCTTGAATTACTCCATCCGCAACTAAATCGGCTAACTTCTCGCTTATTAGAACCTCCTTCATTTTTCTATACCCTCCTCGGCCCATGATGTGCGCATATTCGTTCTTAGCCGCTAGAGACTTATTCTGAGCAGATAGCTTCCTCGCTTCTTCACTGAGTCTATGTTCTACAAATTTCTTCCACTGCGCAGAATCAATGTATTGATACTTCTTCGTAGGATCTTCGTCCTTCTTTTTACCGAATATATAATCTGTAGCGAGTCTCGATTTGAAGTTCCTCCACTGTGCAGATGCATATTTAACCTCTTGCTCTTTGTATCTATGTGGTCCAACAAACAATTCCTGGAAAAAAATATAACAACTTACAATTAGTACGATCAATATATAATGTTGCTAACATTATAATAATGGAATTATATAATATATTACCGTTTCTTCGTTCCACATTAGATCCTTAAGATTTGAAGGCACCTTCCTCCAATCAAGGAAGTCGATTGGAATTCGAGTATGGAACACAGTGCTTAGGTAACTCCTCCAGTTGTCCCCAATCTTTCCCAAGGGATATCCAGCATTGCTAAATTCAACGGTAATCTTGGTGCCAGCCTCTCTATGTCTCCTGATCAAATCTAGCATTAATGATGGACCCCTCTTAGTTTTCTGTGTGGGCGCGCACTGTTTAACACGGAAGTCTTCATTGCCGCTACTACTACTTTCTGCCATTATCCCTGAAATATCACAAAAAGGCGTTAAATTATTAAAAATGTAAATACCAATGCATAGACAATAATAAAAATAATAAAATGATATGTGATGAACATCAGTGATAAAGTAACATACAACATACACGTTAAGTTTGTTTGTCAATCCATATTCCTTCATCGTGATCTACTCGTAATTCCATTTCATCATCAATTTCAATTTCGACGCTTTCCACAGGAACGATTGTACACACAGGTATGCAATCTTTGGCGAGGTCTTCAGATGTGCCATTTGTAGCATCATTGGTTACTTGTTGTTTGCCGTGGAGGACAATAAATAGATTTTTGTCCGAAGGATCCTGCACATAAAATACTTGTCTTGCTTGTTCGGCCATAATGAAGGGCTCATCTTTATAGCCCTCCCTGCGAAAATCCACAAACGTCATCCCGAACTCATCAGTGTGAACCGCGGAATGATTAACCCATTTACATTTAAAAAACCGGTACTTGTAGTTTAACATAATCCAACTCCCATATTTCTTCGATAACCCCAAAATAATTGAGAGGCGCAGATATTGGAATTCGATCTCTAGCGCTAGAAATGTGAGTGGTTTTAGCAAAAAGTGTGCCACCACTATTTTGCGCAACGCTGCGTTCGTCTTGATCTTTTGTGTGGAAACAAAATCCGTTAATGTCAAAACTTCTCCACATGTATACACTTGGTCTCGGACCGGCCATAAGCCACTTCACTAAGTCATCATCAGACTCATCTTCTTCAGAGGTCCCTTGATTACTTAAAGATTCATTACTTTTAAGCCATTTACAAAATGACCGACAGTGTTCTCTTTGCACCCATATTTCATTTTTCCCCGGGTGGGCACTCCTCACTATGTTTAAGTGCTCATCGATGAAAGGCGTTATCTCAGGTATCTGTTGCAGTACGTAGAAATGAGCTTTTGATAACTCATCCACGGATTTAACTATTTGTTTTGATCCACTTGTTCCCTTTCCATGAAATCGATCAAAATGACGTGGCCTAGGAATCCCAATTGCAGTGGCATTTCCCAAAAAGTTAGTGCAAAATTCAACCGCCTCTTCAGTTATGTATCCTTCCACTATACATCCTTTAGGACGATGCCTATTTATCACGTAGCTTTTTTGAATCTTCATGTACCTCTCAAAGGGATACATCCATCTCATATACACTGATCCAAGAATACGAACCTCACGCACCAAATGAACAATTAAATGAACCATTATATCGAAAAATGATGGTGGGAAGAACATCTCAAGTTGGCATAATGTAATCACTACTTGCTCTTGTAATCTATCAAGCTCCGTTGGATCAACAACCTTAGCACATAAAGAGCTAAAAATCACGCAAAGTATTTGTATAGCGGCTCTTACTTTTGGAGGCAATATACCTCTAATTGCAATAGGCAATAGCTGTTGAAGTAAAGTGTGATAGTCGTGAGATTTTAATCCATTCAAACGAAGATCCTTCATCGAAACCAATGTGGCAATATTTGAAGAGAAGCCATACGGAACTTTAACTCCTTTAAGACATCCGCAAAATCTAGATTTTTCACTCTTAGAAAGAGTGGTGCATGATGGTGGCAGATATGTACGTTGCCCTCTGGTTTCTGGTGCTAATTTGGTACGAATGTTCATATCTATCATATCCAGTCTTGCTTTAACTCCATCCTTTGTTTTCCCAGGAATGTTTAATAATGTGCCGATCAGACTATCACATATATTCTTTTCTACATGTATCACATCAACACAGTGTCTAATGTCAAGTGTATGCCAATAAGGGAGATCAAAAAATAAAGATCGCTTCTTCCATGGAGCACTTTCCGTGCGTGCACTAGGTTTTCCAAATCGATTTGTAATATTGTGAACATGGTTGAGGTTCTATTGCGTGTTCGGTGTCATCATTGAATGCAGCTTTCTTTCGCCTATAAGGATGATGCCTCGGTAAGAAACGATGATGCCCCATGTAAATCATTTTTCGACAATTCTTTAGATAACGTGAATGTGTCTCTTCCCCGCATATTGGACAGGCTTTGTACCCTTTGATACTGTATCCGGACAAGTTACCATAAGCAGGGAAGTCATTGATGGTACACATTAGCATGGCACGCATATTGAAATATTCTTGCCTAGATGCATCAAATGTCCGTACTCCTTCATTCCACAAAAGCTTCAGATCATCTATCAAGGGAGCCAAATATACATCTATGTCATTTCCAGGCTGCCTAGGACCCGATATCAACAAAGAAAGCATCATATAACTCCGCTTCATGGTTAGTCTCGGAGGTAGGTTGTATATCACTAATATCACGGGCCATGTACTATGTTGACTACTGAGATTTCCATGCGGATTCACCCCATCAGTAGACAAGCCAAGGCGTAAATTCCTAGACTCTGATCCGAATTCTGAGAATAAATTGTTGACTTTGGCCCATTGCAGTGAATCGGCCGAATGGCGCATTTTGGTATCAATGACACGTTTCTCGGCATGCCATCGCATATTATCTGAATCTTTCGGGTTAGCAAATAATCGTTGAAACCTGGGAATCGGTGAAAGATACCACAATACTTTGGCCGCAGTGCCTTTTGATGTAGTTGTCCGGCCTTTGTTCAACTTGTAGCGAGAAGATTTGCACACCGGACATTCAGTCAAATCCTTATGAGCATTACGATACAATATACAATCATTGGGACAAGCATGTATCTTCTTGTACTCGATTCCCATGGGACACATAACCTTTTTAGCTTCGTAAGTACGGTTGGGTAAAGTGTTTTCATCGGGAAGCATATCTTTAACCAACAATAACACTTCAGTGAAACTCTTATCACTCCATCCATTTTTAGCTTTTAAATTGAATAACTTCAAAGTTGCAGATAATCTTGTATATTTGGAGCAACCTTCATACAGTGGTAATTCAGAGTCATTTCTCAATGATTTCACCACTTGAGGTCTAGAATCAAACTCACCGGCAACGTTGTTAATCATATCAATTAAATTGTCCTCCTCCCAATCATCATTATCTTCAGGCAAACTTTCTACGAGTTGAGGTTCAACGTCTTGCGGTTCAGCCTCACCATGCATGTACCAAACCGTATATAGTGGATCAATTCCCTTTAAAAAAGGTGTTTATGCAACTCCTCCAATTTGACCTTTATCTTATTGAAACACGTCTTACACAGATAGAAGACACTTTCAAGTGTATTTTTTAATGCATACGCCGATGCAAATTCATAGAAATCCATTATCCCTTTTTCGTACTCATCACTTAACCTATTACCGGACATCCACTTTCTACTCATCATAAATCCACTACATGAATCATTTAGAAAATATTATTAGACTGAGAACAAGTTATCTAACCTAAATGTCTATGTTCAAAAATTAAACATAGTAAAAATAAAAGAATACCATAAGATGATAAGAATACTGATGGACGCACAGTCGTTATGTGCAAACGTCAAAAATAATATTTATAAAAGTCCGCTACTCGCGACTTTACTACTGGGTAGCAAGTGGTAAGTAGGGGTCTAACCCAAGAGAATCAGTGGAATAGATGTTCTTTGAGGGGGTTGTCCAGCGAAAGAGCGTGTTTTAAGTCGGTTGGTTGGTTTTAAAGCTACCAGCTAAGTGATTGATTGATTGATTGGATGGTTGGTTGGTTTTAATACTGGAAAGTAATTGCAGTTTATAATTAAAGAGAAATGTTCGGTTTCAGGGGTCTTGTATTATATCCTGTTTATCATTGACTTTTAGTGAATCGTCTAAGTATTCAAACGGTGTATCAAGGCCATTCCAAGCACTCGATTTGCGTACACTGTCTAGCCTATTCCTAGGACATATAGCACTTATTCTACTTAGACTAATACTCCATTCCCGGTTATATTAGCCTACATGCATCCATTTAATCCCTTTGGCCAAGTTTTCAAATGGTTTTTAAGATAGTTGACCTCTTCAGATAAGTTTATTCATTTAATCCCTTTGGCCCAGTTTCTAAATGGTCCACTTACCCGAGTGTGATCACGAATATCTAAGGAAGAGTTTACGAATTTGGACCCCTATGGTCACATTCCCAAATGGTTTACTTTACCTTAGACATTCTAACTTTTATATATGGCACATAGAATAAGTGTTGAATACTAATTCGAGACACTAAGTTAATAGTCTAAAACATTTTATAATACAAGTGCGCCCCTTCATCCGAACTACTAGTTTAGCTACTATTCATCGTGCTAAACATTATAACTAAGGAAATAAAACTGTTGAATAAATACTAAGAATTACTTACAACCGTTGAAGCGCCAAGGGAGCTATCCTTTATTTCCAAAGCCAAACTTTACAAATACATAACTTTAGAGAGAGAAGTGATTTTTTACAAGTGAGGGATGATTTGAATGAGGGGAGGAGCTCCTCCTTATATAGCCATGGGGGGAGGAGGAGATGGAGGCAAGTGTTGCATTGTGATTGGAGGAGAAAATGAAGGGAGGAGATGGCCACACATGGAGGAAGGAGAGGAGGAGCAAGGAGGAGGTGCCATGTGGAGGAGGAGCAAAGCCGCCGGTTGTGGTGGAGGAGAGCCGCCGGTTGCCGGTGGTGGAAGGGGAGGAGCTCCTCCTTTGGCCACCACTTCTTCAAGTGGCCGGTCACCTTGCCTTATGTGTGAGTTTTGTACAGTTTTGTGCAGTCTTTTCACAAAACTGTCAATGTGTTTTCTTCCCCGGACTGTCTTTATTCCTCTCCTGATTCTTCTGATTAATTTGTTATGAGTGATTCAACGTCAGGATCCTTGATATTTCTTCAGTCGGCATATGATCTTGACCTTGGATTGACTCGTAACATCTTTTCTGCTCTAAAAGCTCCTCTTTAGTATGTATTCTCTCTAAGCTCTGAATTACCCTGCAAAAATATATCTGAACTAACAAGCAAAAGTTAAATAGACAAAATGTCTAAATAAGGGGGTTATACTGTGTTTATGATTCGTATAACTTTGGTCCATCAAATACCTTGTGTGAAATCGAGAGAGGAGGAATAATGTAGCAGTAGGTTTAGGAATGCAATGAGCAAAGGCTGAAGTACGGTAGATTTGAAAAAAAAACAAGTTAAGAATGAATTGACAAGCAGAAATAAAGAAACATGAACAAAAGAACTAAATATATACATACCTTATGTGACGGTGCTCGGAGAATAAGGTTTGAGCAATATGACTTAAAGGCGAGTGACGAGAATACAATTCAAGACCTAAACCAATGAAACGAAACATCAATAACTGATAGGAAAAATTATGTGACTACACTTTGCACATCCTCCTAACAAGAAATCATACCCTAACAATGACATCTGAACCCTACAAAATCCCTCAAATTCATATTGAATGAAATATAAACCCTAAAGAACTCGATTCATACACAAAGCACCGATGCAATCAGTCAAATACATCATCAATAAATCTGAATCCTAAATACCGTGGATTGGCGACTGGCGAGGACTGGCCAAGACGAGCGAGAATTAGCGAGCTGCGGGGACTGGCGAGCGAGCGTGCGACGGTGACAGTCGGACACGAGCGATCAACTGACAACGACGGGCGAAAGACAACGATGGTCGACGGTAAGGACGATGGCAGGACAGGGCTAAGACGGTCGGAGTCGGGTGGTTTTGAACCTCCAGTAAGAAATTTTTACGAAACGGGGAGGATGAATTCGTAGAGTGTAAAAACAAACTTAGGGTAATTCGGCACATTATGCATCGGTTCTATATAAAACCGATGCATAATTCTTACATTAGGCATCGGTTTTATATGAACCGATGCATAATCTTTACCTTATGCATCGGTTTATTTATAACCGATGCTAAATCCTTACATTATGCATCGGTTTTATATAGAACCGATGCATCCAGAACACGGAACCGATGCATATTCCCCCTTCTGTAGTAGTGCTTCTACAGCTTATCATCCCCAAACGAATGGACAAGCAGAGATCTCTAACCAAGAAATTAAGGGAATTCTAGAGAAGATGGTGAAGCCGGCTAGGAAAGGCTGGAGTTAGAGGCTAGATGATGCACAGTGGGCTAACAAGACAGCCTACAAGACAGCGATAGGCACCTCACCTTTTCGGTTGGTGTATGGGAAGGCATGTCACCTCCTAGTTGAGCTAGAGCACAAGGGCTTTTGGGCACTGAAGACATGCAATTTTGACCTAAAGAAAGCTGGATTGGCGAGTAAATTACAGTTGTGTGAGCTAGAGGAGCTACGCCTAGAGGCTTATGAGAGATAATCAGACTACAAGGCGTGGACCAAGCTCTATAACGACAAATTCATTTTACGACGCACATTCGAGATTGGCCAGCATGTACTTTTATTTTCATCGCGATTAAAACTAATGCCTGGTAAATTGCGTTCTTGATGGACAAGTCCATACGTGGTGACCAAGGTTTTCAACCACGGTGCACTAGAGCTAGAAAATCCGAAGAGTGGAGACCGCTTCAAGGTCAATGGACAATAGGTGAACCACTATCAGGGCGAAATCGAACTACATGTTCAGGAGTTCAAACTCACATAACCGCCCACTGAAACATAAATGAGGTACCGTCGAGCCAATGATGTAAAACAAAGGCGCTCGCAGGGAAGCTGCCCGACAAAATTTTTGTTTTCTTCATTTTCTCGACTTTTCGTGTCTTTTGTGTTCGTTTGAGTCTTGTTTGGGTATTTGTCATCTAACCAGTCTACCTTGACTTGGTTTTTATGGGAAAGAAGTTATTTTGTAGGTTAAAAACAGGTCCAACTTAGTGTGGGTCGCGTCGTGCTTTGACGTGAACATCGCGCCCACAGTTAACATTAGTGTCGCGTTGATGAGTCGTATTTATACGACTCGTCGAATCAACTAATCCTATTTATTTCGACACTTTTATATGCGAATATTTACTTTTTAGTATGGTTTTGCATTTCAGGTGTTTCGGAAGCTCTAGGAGGAAACATGCATAAAAGATGGCATTTTGTGCCAAAAACACCACAATAGCAGATCAGACCTTTGGACATTCGACGGAGCGCTAGGAATGGACCGCTGATTAGAAAAATATGACCCACATACCGTTGCGTAGATAAATCAATTCCCTACAACTCCCTAGTTCACCTTGAGAGCATCCGAGGTTAGCTCAATGGTCAAATCAATAGCCGAAGTCGGGACTCAGTGGGTACCGCGTTTCGTAGAGACATTAGCTCAATGTCTAAAGGAAACCTGGTCGCAAATGCTAAGGTAAAACGCGGTCGCTACTGTCAGCACGCATTTTGGTGATGTCAGCAGTCCGAAACTTGAAAATTGAGCCCAAAAACAGACTTGGCAACCCTAGTTTTTGTTATAAATAAGATCTTTGGGTTAGGGTTTCCATAATCTCATATTCTACGAAGACCAAGACGGCCTTGGAGAAGACGAAGCTTTCGATGAGAGAAGAATTTTCTACTTTTATTTTGCGTTTTACTTCAATTATGTGTAGCTAAACCTTTGTTCGGTTTAGGGTTCAATATATTGTGACGAAGTTTTGAGACTCTTTGCTTAATGCTATTTTTGAGTTCTACTAGTTCTTGTGCTTATTTATCCCGGACTGAATTGCGAAGCTAAGTGGATACTTAGAATGGTAAAACTTAGCCGAGCAATTCAGCCCCTCTATTTGCTGCTTGTTTGATACTAGACCGTTAGAACGGGTAGTTGCACTTAACCTGATATAACCTGGAACGGAGTATTAGGTTTGCTAGAACTAGAAGTCTATAACCTGGAACGGAGTAGATTGTGGTGTAGGCGCTTGGAACGGCCCTACCTTAGGTTATATCCTGGAACGAAGTAACCACACTTAAGAACATGAAACTAGATAATTAAAAGTCGATGATAAATGAGTCACAATAGAAACCCTAGACCGAATGCTTTCTCTGATTGAGTTATTTTTGTATTATTTCCTTTTCTGATTTATAACAATCGCTCACACTAAAAAAAACCCCTTTCTTAATTGCTTAAAAGAAAAGCTTCAACAACACCAGCTCCCTTGGGTTCGATCCCTACTTACCGCTTTACTAGCCTATTGTAGGGAAAATATAAATTTAAATTTGAGAGGTCAGACGACGCCTGTCAAATTTTGACGCCGTTGCCGGGGAGCTGCGCTTCGATGAAGTTGTTATTTTTGTTTTTTATTTTTCTGTTTTTTGTTTTTTGTTTTATGGTTCGCTATGTCTTCTTATTATAGTAGAGAACATTGTGACGATGAAGACGATGAGGAGGATGAATACGAGGGCAGCGGGGTCAAGTATTGGATGATTCGACGTCTCCCCATATTTGGAGGTGCCATCGGAGAAGACCCCGTGATGCATGTGAGGACGTTTCACTCCATCTGGAGCCGCATGAAGACTAAAGATGAGTCATTAGAGAGGTTTAAGCTAAAATATTTTAAGTTTTCTTTAACTGACTCTGCAATATCTTGGTATTACTCATCAGGTGCAGATTATGGAGACGATTATTTGGATCTACGAGCCCTATTTCTAGAGAAGTTTTCTCCGCCATCCCTTCGATGGGAAGTTCGCGAGCAGATTATTACCCTAGAGCGATCCCAGGGCGAAACACTTTATGAGTACTATGTGCGCTTCGATGCTCTTCTGGGAAGCTATCCACACCATGGATTCACCGATTCATACCTTCTCAAGAGATTTCTTGGTGGGATGACGCTACTAGAGAGTTCTATGCTTGATGCTGCAGCAGGGGGGTCAGTAATGAATTTACACATGTATGTTGTCTGTGACCTGATAGATGATATGGCACAGAGATCAAGACCAAGACGAGGTCAGCTACACTAGATGGATGATAAGGCGCGGACAGTAGAAGCTGAATCGGTGCAGATCGTACACGACATTGCATTGGCCATGATGGACAAACCAGGGGCAGAAAACGAAGAGAACAAGCCAGCGGCTATGAGCATCGCGTCCGAAGAGGAGTTTACGCCCAAGCGCGCCGCTCCAACATGCATTCCGGACGCGACAACAACCTTGGAGAAGGACACGACGAGCGAGTCACCCGCACCAGAAGAAGATGATTCGGACTCAGTGCCCAGCGCGCCTACAGAAGACATTAGCTCGACGCTAATGTCTAAAGTAGACACCCCCATAACGTCTGAGCCAGGCGCGGCCATAATGTCCACTGCAGACGCAGTCGCCACTGATTCTCATTCAATTACTGACCCTTTTCCTTCGTGTTTCATGCAGGTAATAGCCCCGGAAGAGCATATGATCGACCAGAATGAGCTAGGTGGCGAGTTGGAGGCGAAGCATGAGCCACAAAAGTTAACGATGGAGCTCTCACTCGCTACGAGTCAAGAAGCGCCGCTTGAAAAGTGTAAGGACCCAGGTGCCTTGACAGTCACCCGTGGTGTTGGTAAAACTCTCATACACAACTATTCGATTGATTTGGGTGCTGATATTAGTGATATGCCATATTCTCCATACTGTTCGTTGAGACTAGGACCATTGAAACTCCCTAAACTGTTGGTAGAGTTAGGAAATACATCATGTGTTTGTCCGGTTGGTTTAGTTGAGGATCCAACCCTCCATGTTGGAGATCTTGTTGTTCCCGTAGACTCTTATGTTTTGTAGATAGGAGATGGTAGAGATAATGATCCTCCAACACTTATTCTGGGACGACCATTCCTCTCTACCACAAAGACAAAGATTGACATGGGAACATGCTTGATGTCGCTTGTGTTTGATGGCAAGATACCAAACTTCCAAATTGACGAAAATGCCAAACGTTCATCTATGAAGAAACGACCGAGACATGGCATGTTTGAATGGAAACCAGGATGGAGAAACACTAGAGCACGACTCGATGGACCAGTAGCTATGATCAAGGTGTCTTCGCCAACCCGGAAGGATGTAAAGGCGAACCCGCCTGATCGATGGAGAGCAGAACAGAGCACACCGACATACGATGATTTTGGGCAGATTGAGGGAATAGCTGAGGCGAAATTTGACCTCACACGTCCATGAGATCCTAACTTGTGATCCCTAAAGAGGTAACGTTGAGCCAAAGACGTAAAACAAAGGCGCTCACATGGAGGCAGCCCGGCAAAAGTTTTGTTTCTCAAATTTTATTTTATTTTAATTCATTTTACGTTTATGTGAGTCTTGAGTCATGTTCCTCACATTGTCTTTTGGGAAAGGAGATGCTTTTTTATGAAGGAAACATGCACCTCAATGTGGACCGCGCCAGGCACCAACAACGGCCGACCGAGCCGAGCCAGCGCGGAGCAGGCCTGACTAAAGGCCCTGCGGGCGTAGAACCTGGACATGGAGAAAATCCTCGAGCCAACCTGGCCAATTGGAGATTCTGACTCGGCCATTAGTCTTAAAATGGCCAATTTATCGAGACATGTGAAGAATCCCATAGTGCCCTGGCAAAGTCGTCCAGAGGCCCGACCGACAGGGGCCCTGTGCGCACAAAATAGGCCCACTTCCAAAATCCTCGACCCAAGTTCATTATATGGAAATTATGGCACGACAAAAGTGTTTAGAATGAAAAATAACCTTGGAAGAGCGATTCACATCACGCGACCACACGAGGGAAGTGCCTGTTCACTTTTTACTCTCTTCTTGTTTTCCCTACGTTTGTTTGCTTGCATAGTTGTGTCTTTGAATTTAAGTCGTGCCGTGAGGACACAGCTTTGTTCAAAAGTGTGGGGTGGGAGAGTCAGTCTGTTGTGTCAGCATGTTTATTTTTTGCAACTTCATAGTGTCTGCACGTTTCCCTTAAAATTTAAAAATTTTGAAAGTATGAATTTCTCTCTATTTCTTGGATATGCAGTATTGAGTGTTGATAATGTGAAATAGATAGAGCTGAGTAGATGCGTTTCTCTCGTGAAATTTGAATTGTGCGACTACATGTGAATTTAACCCATTACGTGCCTTTTAAGTTGAGATAAACATGGATGTGGAGTTGATAGAAACGTCCTCGAAAGACTTGACAAAGCATTCAAAGGACCGGACTTCGAGTTATATGGTTGTGGATTTCGTGGAGGCTAGCACTTCGAGGCTTATTGGTTCAGAGTTGGCTCCGCCACTGCAGTGTTTATGTTGGAAGGCGGGACGGGAAAACAGACCGTCCTAACTCTAGTCCGAAGTAGTCGGGAAAACAGATGAGCGACCCTCAGCTTGACTCGCGTCAAAAAGGACAAGGATGAGAAAGAGCGGGGAGGTATTTCCATATGCTTGCGGGCGATGATTGGACCTTCCTCAAAAGAAAAGGAAAAAAAGGACAAGCGGTTCACAATAAGGAGCGAAGCTCAAAAGAAAGAAAAAAATCAGTCAAATTGTGAAGTTCTACACTCAACAAAAAGTGAAGTACACCACTATTACATCAAGAGCCAAAGGCCAAAAAAGTCACTACAAAAGCTGTCCAACAAAAACAAAAGAGAATAAACAACTCAAACACCTTGAAGCTCGAATCAATCACGTGCAAGAAAAAGCAATGAAGTATAACCATATAGCTAAAGTTCGGAACAGCGAATGCAGATCATGGGTCTAAAGAGGATTATCTCCCATTCATCCGAATTTATTTGGATTTCAGCTAAGGTAACATGTATCAAGTTAATTCCATTTCGAGCATAATGATTTTAGTAGCGATTGAGTTATGCGTAGAAAAGTGAGTCTAGACTAGCAACTCATATTCATGTCGCATTATCTAGGGCGTCAAAGAAATTGTGGTGTTACATGTACTTTCCTTCTATGACTTAGTTCTTGTTCGGGATGAACAAGTTTAAGTGTGGGGTGGTTTGAGGAGTCGTATTTATACGACTCGTCGAATCAACTTATCCTATTTATTTCGACAATTTTATATGCGAACATTTACTTTTTAGTATGGTTTTGCATTTCAGGTGTTTCGGAAGCTCTAGGAGGAAACATGCATAAAAGATGGCATTTTGTGCCAAAACACCACAATAGCAGATCAGACCTTTGGATGTTCGACGGAGCGCTGGGAATGGACCGCTAATCAGAAAAATATGATCCACATACCGTTGCGTAGATAACTCAATTCCCTACAACTCTCTAGTTCACAGTGAGAGCATCCGAGGTCGTTTGGATGGTCAAATCAATAGCCGACATCGGGACTCAGTGGGTACGGCGTTTCGTAGAGACATTAGCTCGACGCTAATGTCTAAAGGAAACCTGGTCGCTAATGCTAAGGCGAAAGGTGGTCGCTACTGTCAGCATGCATTTTAGTGACGTCAGCAAGCCCGAAACTTGGAAATTGAGCCCAAAAACAGACTTAGAAACCCTAGTTTTTGTTATATATAAGATCTTTGGGTTAGGGTTTCAATAATCTCATATTTTACGAAGACCAAGATGGCTTTGGAGAAGACGAAGCTTTCGACGAGAGAAGAATTTTCTACTTTTATTATGCGTTTTACTTCAATTATGTGTAGCTAAACCTTCTGTTCGGTTTAGGGTTCAATTTATTGTGACAAAGTTTTGAGACTCTTTGCTTAATGCTATTTTCGAGTTCTACTAGTTCTTGTGCTTATTTATCCTGGACTGAATTGCGAAGCTAAGTGGATTCTTGGAATGGTAAAACTCAGCCGAGCAATTCAGCCCCTATATTTGCTGCTTGTTTGATACTAGACCGTTAGAACGAGTAGTTGCACTTAACCTGATATAACCTGGAACAGAGTATTAGGGTTGCTAGAACTTGAAGTCTATTACCTGGAATGGAGTAGATTGTGTTGTAGGCACTTGGAACGGCCATATCTTAGGTTATAACCTGGAACGGAGTAACCACACTTAAGAACATGAAACTAGATAATTAGAAGTCGATGATAAACAAGTCACAATAGAACTCCTAGACTGAATGCTTTCCCTGATTGAGTTATTTTCGTATTATTTCCTTTTCTGATTTATAACAATCTCTCACACTAAAAAAAACCCCTTTCTTAATTGCTTACAGGAACAGCTTCAACAACACCAGCTCCCTTGGGCTCGACCCATACTTGCCGCTTTACTAACCTATTGTAGGAAAAATATAAATTTAAATTTGAGAGGTCAGACGATGCCTGTCACGCGTCGTATGTAAACATTAATGCATTGACCTCAAAAATAATGTATGATGTGGGAGCGATGAATGGTTGACCAGAGCAAAATCCCCAATCTTGTGCTTCTCTCCTCCAATCCAAAAACCCAAAACCAAAACAACTCTCAAGCACTCTTCGTCGTGACTGTCAAATGGAATTCTTAAGGAGATTTCTAACTGAGACTCATCAAGCATCATCAACACAGCCTCATGAGGCTAGCCATCCAGTCTAAATCTCTCCGACTCGCTCCAAATCTCCCCGAATTAAGTTAACCTAAGATTGGTTTTTCAAAAGATTTGAGGTTGTTGAATTGGGAGTTTCTTGCAATTGGATTGTTCAAGGGACTAGTAGGGGGTCTATTGTAAGTGGACGCGACACCTTAAGGTATGAAGTGGGTGCGATCAGGTCTGATTGGAGTTGACCAACTGCATTTTGTTCGGTTTTCAGCGATGATTTGATATGGAACTAGTCGAGAAGGCAATTGAGTATGTGGCACTTAGGGCCCGACGATACACACTGAGTAGATTTGTGGAGGCCGAGTGTCTGAGTAACTGTGGATTTAAAGATCGGGTCAGAGATATATTACGGGTGAGTGGATGGCCATGCCTCCTCACTCTCAACTATGAGATAAATCTCGAGGTCACATGTGAGTTCTTGGCTTCCTTCAACTACATAGGGAGACATGATCACGAGGGTATTCGCTATAGGCACAGAGGTGAGTTTCACCACATTATCCCTGCTCAGGTGAAGGAAGTATTTGGATGACCAGTAGATTGGGATTATATCCGTAATGAGATACGATTGAGTGATGCATGCCGCAGGCTCAAGGTACATCATGCCGATCCATTTGAGCCATCTGACTCTGAGGCGATTCACCTTCGCGATCCAACCTTGTATTATCTGCAGAAGGTCTTGGGAGGCAGGCTGTTCGCCAAAGATAATGGGGGCGACAATGTCTCCTTTCCTGATATGATTTGCTTGAACGCCTTGGACCATGGGCTGCAGATCAATTTCTTCCATCTAGCGTGCCATTTTTGGGAGAACAGCCCCTCGACAGAACCAATTGCATGTGGAGAGATGATCACTTATATGTTGCGCCGTCTGCACAGGAGCCATCTTTAGCTTCTCACGAGCGCTCCCTCCAGCCTACTGTGACATAAACTACTTCTCGCATGCACATGCTAGCCATAGGCATCCTCACAGGAGAGAGCAGTACGCATGGGTTTACCATGACGACCCGCGATACCACACTGCCATGCCCACAGACATGTGTCGCCTTACTACATCTGAGGATACCGCTAAGTCTTCTGCAGCAGCTACTCGTCGACAACAATCTAGGGAGAGAGGAAAGTCCTCCACAGCTTGATAGAGTTGTGCCAGAGCGCCAGACCGACCAGCCGTTGTGCTTTCTAGGCAGCAGCTGGACATTACCTTTCATATGTCTAGGACATTGTTGTATCTTCTCCCTCCAGAGGTCCAGCCAGTGCCAGCACCACCAGGGTGGTAGTTTGGAGATCCTGTTCCCTAGAAGTTTGCCATTCTACATCCAGCATCGTCTTTGGACTCTGACTAGGGGAGTACCTGTGCGCTTTTATTTTCCTTCTTTCCCTTTTGTTTTTTCTTGTCTGCATTGTCTGTCTTTGAACTAAAGTTGTGCAGTGAGGACACGGCTTGGTTCAAAAGTATGGGGTGGGAGAGTCAGTCAGATGTGTCTGCACATTTTTTTATATTTTTCTTGCATATTGTACAGTGTCGGCACATTTTTTTTTCTTGAAACTTTTTTTTGAATGGAAGTATGAATTCCGCTGTTTCTTGGATATGCAGTATTGAATTATGAGTATGTGAAATTTATGTTGCTGACTATATTGTATTTCTCTCGTGAAATCTGAATTGTGCTTTCTACATGTGAATTTAACCCACTACGTGTTCTTTTGAGTAGAGATAAACAGGGATGTGGAGTTGATAGAAATGTCCTAGAGAGACTTGACGAAGCATTCAAAGGACCGGATTTCTAACTATGTGGTTATATGGATTTAGTGGAGGCTAGCACTTTGAAATTTTATGGTTCAGAGTTTGCTCCGCCATTGCAGCATTAATGTAACTAGCTGGGATAGAAAAACAGACCGTCCTATCTCTAGTCCGAAGTAACCGAGAAAAGGTGAGTGACCCTCATCTCGACTCGCGTCAAAAAGGGCGAGGATCAGAAAGAGCGGGGAGGTATTTCCATATGCTTGCGGGCGATGATTGGATCTCTCTCAAAAGAAAAAGAAGAAAAGGACAAGCTATTCACAATCAAGGAGCGAAGCTTAAGAAAAATTAGCCAAATTGTGAAGTTTTATACAAAGAAAAGTGAAGTACATCATTCATACACAAGAGCCAAAGGCCAAAGAAAGTTCACTACATCAAAAGATGTCCAAAAAAAAGAAGAAAGAAAAGCTCAAGACTTTAAAGCTCGAATGAATCATGTGCCAGAAAAAACATTGAAGTACAACCATATAGCTAGAGTTCAGAACAGCAAATGCAGATCATGGGTCTAAAAAGGACCATCTCCCATTCATCCGAAGTCAGTTGAATTTCAGCTCAATGGTAACATATACCAAGTTAATTCTGTGTTCATGATGATGATTTGAGTAATGATTCAGTTATGCATAGAAAGGCTGAATCCAGACTAGCAACTCATATTAATGTGCATCATCTAGGACGTTGAAGAAATTATGGTGTCGTGTTTATTTTCCTCCTATGACTTGATCTTGTTCGGGACGAACAAGTTTAAGTGTGGGGTTGTTTCATGAGTCGTATTTATATGACTTGTCGAATCAACTAATCCCATTTATTTCGACACTGTATTATGCGAACTGATACTTTTTAGTGTTGTTTTCCATTTCAGGTGTTTGGAAAGCTTTAGGAGAGAATGTGCAATAAAAGACACATTTCATGCCAAAAACACCACAATGGCAGATCAGACCTTTGGACGTTCAATGAAGTGCTGTGAATTGACCGCTCAGCAAAAAAATATGATCCACATGTCATTTCGTAGCTGACTCATTTCCTTACAACTCTCTACTTCACATCGAGAGCAGCCGAGGTCATTTGGAAGGTCAAATCAAGAGTCGAAGTCGGAACTAGCGCACAGGAAGGAGAGATCGAGTCAGCGCGGGTCGCGCCCAAGGAAGACATTAGCGTTGGCTAATGTCAATACTGGACACGGCTGATGACGTAAGCCAGTCCGGGACTAGGCAATTTGGGCTCAAAAACAGATTTAGAAACCCAGTTTTTTATAAATTAAAGGCTTGAAGACGGGTTTCTAGCCTTCAATCATTTTACGAAGACATAGACGCCTCTGGTGAACACCAAGAACGCGAAGCTTTCGGCGATACAGAGAATTTCTACTTCCTTTTCATCAAAAATATTTGTGTTTGTTTTTATGACGATGAGTAGCTAATTTTCTATTTCAGCTTGGGGTTTTGCTCGTTGTGACACATGTTTTGAGACTTTTTACTTAATGCAATTTCTGTTTTCTCTAGTTCTTATGCTTAATTTCAAGGATTGAATTTTCAAGCTAAGTGAATACTTTGCCGTAAAGCTTAGCCTAACAATTCAAACCCTACCGTTAATACTCGTTGGATACTTTGTCGTGAAGACAGGTAGTAACACCTAGATTTGATAATACCTTTGCTAGATTATTGTGTTTAGGAAAGAACAAGAAGTCTAACAGCCGGGATACTTTAGGATATTACCTTTGCCAGAATAACCACACTTAGAAACTTGAGATTTGATTTTTAGCAGTCAATGATAAAAATGTCACAATAGAAACCCTAGGCCGAATGTTTTCTCTGATTGAAATCTCGTTAGTCTTTTCTCTTGTGCTTTTGCAGCAAACACTCACAAAAAACCCCCTTTTAATTGTTTTCATTTACAGCTTCAATAACCAGTTCCCTTGGGTTTGACCCTAGTTACCGCTACACTAGCTTTTAGCATGAGAAACATAAATATTGATTTTGACGCGTCAGACAACGCGTGTCATGTATTCATTTTGACCATAGGAGCAAATGTCTTATGATAATCTAGTCCTTCCATCTGAGTAAATCCTCTTTCTACTAATCTGGCTTTGTACCTTTGAATGGTACCATCAGAATCTCTCTTAATTCTATAAATCCATTTTGAACCAACAGGGTTCTTACCAGGAGGTAACTATGTGATTTCCCAAGTGTTGTTGTTGTTGTGAAGAGCATGTAACTCAGTTAAACATAGCTTCATTCCATTTGAGATGTTTGCTGGCTTTTGTGTAGCAAGTTGGTTCTTCATCAGATAATACGTGTAATGCATAGTACTATAAGGATGAGGAACAACTAGAATAATCCATATATTTATGAATAGGATACAAAGTCTTTGAAGCCAAGATAGTATTGCACACAAAATCCCTTAAGGTCACATTAGGCCTTGGGACCCTTGTAGTTCTTCTGAGGGGCTGAGCATGAGTAGGGACTGCCTCAGCATGTCTAATATCAGTAGTAATATCAATTGGAATAACTGGAGGAACATGAACAACATCAGCAGGCCAACAAGCACCAGTGGTCGTGCTTTGGGGTAGAGGAATAGTAACTTCGTCATGTAAATGAATAGTAACATGATTTTCAGAAGCCTTCTATTTTTGCGTCTCAGCATAGGAAAAATTTTCTTCCACAAATTTAACATCTCTATAGACATATGAGACATGATTCTATAGATCAAAGAGCTTGTAACCTTTTTGATTGAAGGAATAGCCTATGAAAATGCAAGGAATAACCCTAGAGTCAAATTTGGCTTTTGCACGGGAAATGTTAGTGATGTAGCATAAGCAGCCAAAAGCCTTCATATGATATACTCAGGTTTTCCTTTGAACAAAACTTCAAAAGGAGTTAGGCCCTTCATGACTGAGGGAGGTAACCTATTTATGATATATGTTGCAGTAAGAACTCTGTCACTCCATAAGAAGTCAGGTACCTTAAATTAAAATTTGAGAGACCTGGCCACTTTAAGTAAATGTTTGTGCTTCCTTTCCACAATCCTATTTTGTTGAGGACTGTAAGCACAAGAGGTCTGATGAACACACCCTTGAGCATGAAGAAAAGTTGTAAATCTATGACTGAGAAACTCAGCTCCATTATCTGACCTGATAGTATTGATACAGCAGTTGAACTGAGTCTGAATCATCATATAAAAGTTGATAAGGTGATCAGCGGTCTCACTTTTCTGTTTCATCAAGTAAGTCCATGTGACTCTTGACATATCCTCAACAATGGTTAAGAAATACCTAGCTTCAGTAAGAGTAGGTTCTTTGTAAGGTGGATATATCAACATGTATCAAACCAAACAAAACTTGACTGCTAGTAATACTGGTAGGAAAAGAAAGCCTTGTTTGGTTAACTTGAGGATAAACATGACAATGCATATCAGAGTTCTTAAAATGAAATCAGGAATACAATGTTTCAAATTGCTGGCCAGCTTATTATAAGGCACATGCCCCAGTCTATAGTGCCAAAGAGTAGCTTGAGTATCTTTTCCAACAAAAAGACAACCTGCAGTATGAGCTGGCTTGAACTGATATAGGCCTTCAACCAAATCACCAATCCCTTGTAAAGTCTGCTTTACTTGGTCCTGTATATAACAACCTTTTTAGTGAGTTTAACCACCAACTTGGAATCATCAACAAGTCTAGCCAAAGAAATCAAGTTGAATCTGACATTAGGAACCAAAAGAACAATAGATAACTTGATGGAATTACTCAAAGCACAACTACCAGTGTGAGTGACTGACAGAACCGCTCGTCGTCAAAGCGATTTGTGCAAATAAATTTATAATAGTCCGCTACTAGCAACTATACTACTGGGTAGTACTTAGTAAGTAGGGGTCGAACCCAAGGGAACTAGGGGAATAATGGTTCTTCGGGGGGATTACGTAACGTGGGAGCGTGTTTAAGGTCGGTTGGTTGGTTTTAAAGCTACCAGCTATTTTGATTGATTGATTGGTTGGTTGGTTGATTTTAATACTGGAAAGTAAATTACAGTTTATAATTAAAGAGAAATGTTCGGTTTCAGGGGACTTTATTATATCCTGTTTATCATTGACCTTTAGTGACTCTCCTAAGTATTCAAACGGTGTATCAAGGCCATTCCAAGCACTCGATTTGCGTACACTGTCTAGCCTATTCCAAGGACGTAGAACACTTATTCTATTTAGACTAATACTCCATTCCCGGTTATATTAGCCTATGTGCATCCATTTGATCAATCATTCCCGATCAACCAAATGATGTTTAAGATGAGTCAAACTTCTCAGATAAGCTTTGCCATTCCAAGCATCCACTTATCCGTACAAGTTTACGAACCCCGCTGTAGAGTTTTGCCATTCCAAGCATCCACTCTACCTTGGACGTTCTGACTTAATATATGGCACATAGAATAAGTTTTGAATACTTAGACTAGACACTAAGTTAATAGTCTAAAACATTTTATAATACAAGTGCGCCCCTTAGACCGAACTACAAGTTTAGCTACTATTCATCGCGCTAAACATTATAACTAAGGAAATAAAACAGTTGAATAAATACTAAGAATTACTTACAACCGTTGAAGCGCCAAGGGAGCTATCCTTTATTTCCAAAGCAAGATTACAACATTACAAATATTACAATTTCTAGAGAGAGAAGTGAAATGAGATTGAAGTGTGTTGAAATGAGGAGGAGGAGGCCTCCTTTTATAGCCCAAAGGGGAGGAGATGGGTGGTGGAGATGGGTGGTAAGTGTTGCATTTTGATTGGAGGAGAAAATGGAGGGAGGAGATGGCCACATGTGGAGGAAGAGGAGTGGTGAAGGAGGAGGAAGGTGGTGGTGACATGTGGAGGAGCTCCAAAAGCCGCCGGTCACCACCCCTCAAAGCCGCCGGTAGGCGGTGGCCCAAGGGGGAGGAGCTCCTCCCTTGGCCACCACTTCATCAAGTGGCCGGTCATCCTTGCCCAATGTGTGAGTTTGTACAGTTTTGTGCAGTCTTTTCACAAAACTATAAATGTGTTTCTTCCCCGGGCTGTCTTGACTCCACTCCTGATTCTTCTGATTAATTTGTTATGGTCAATTCAACGTCAGGATCCTTGATATTTCTTCAGTCGGCATATGATCTTGACCTTGGATTGACTCTTGTTATCTTTTCAGCATAAAATCCTCTCCTTAGCGTGTTCTCACTTCAGTCTCTAAAATGCCCTGTGGAAATATATCGGGACTAACACGTAGAAGTTAGATAGACAAACAGTCTAATTTGGTGGGTTTAACTGCATTTATGTTTCATACAATTATGGTCCATCAGTGACCATAACTTTGTCCCCATTAGCCATAAGCACAATATAGGGAACTTTAAGACTAGTGAGGTTAGTCAATAGATGAGCATGAAGAGTAATATGATCAATGGCACCACTATCAATTACCCAAGTTTCTTTACTCACTTTAACATAAGAGAGGCAACTGATACCTGCAATGTGATGAGTGGTTTTGAGTTCCACTACCACCTAGAAACACCATTAACTTGTTAAGTTGGTCTTCAATCATCTGCAGAGAATTGCACTGAACAGGAGAGGTTTCATTCCAATTGTTGTGTTCTTTATCCTCATTCCCTGTATTAGACACCTCAGTAACAACATTGTTAGCAACACTTCTATTTCCTTATGTGTTTGAACCAACTCCCTTGTTATTAGTAAACTTGTATCCAGGAGGCTACCCTTGAAGCTTATAGCATGTCTCCTGGAGATGACCTTGCAGCTGCCAATAGGTATTGAATAAGGATTTTCTGTTTTTGTTTTGAGGAAATGATCTACCAGTTTGGCGAGAATTGTAGTTACCTCCACTAAAGGACTGAGAACCAGACTGATGTTGCATAAATGACTAAGAACCTCCATTAGAGGATGCAGGGGATTGACCAACATTTAAGGCTGACATTTCAGTCAATGATACCTGATTGGACTGTCTCTAATTTTCATCTTGAATTAGTTGCTTATAGCACTCCTTGAGAGTTGGTGAAGGCTGCATCTGAAGAATGTTGGACCTAGAAGTAACATACACCTCATTTAGTCCCATGAGAAATTTCATTCTGCTGTCCCTCATTTTCCTAACATTAGAACACCTTCTTGCCTTACATCTTGAACCAAGTTCACATGAAATCCTTCAGTGAGAGCATCTTCATCACCCCAGAGTTGAGCCAATTTGTTATAATAAAGAGCAATGGTCTTATCTTCTTGCATCAACATAGCTATCTCTTGTTGAATGGAGAAGATGGTGAAATCATTAGAGTGTAAAAAACACTCATCTAAGTCTTCCCAAGCATGCATGCAACTGACGTTGTATGTTTTCGCATGCAAATATATGCAATAAAACTCTAGTCAAAAGAATTTATAATTGGAAGTCCAAGAGTTCCCAAGGGAGAAATTGCATTGTACGCTAAGAGTTATCAAATTTTCCACTTGGCTATTCCTATCAACTGTTGATTGAGGTTGGTTTATGTTTCAATCCTAGTTGACAAGACAATATAGAGATTGTAAAATTGATAAAAGGAGTTTAAAGGGTTATCCCCCTCCCTAGCAACTAAAATGATCAAATACAAATAACTCGTGTGATTGAATAACGATTTGCTTAGTGACCTAGCCCAAGATCAACTTTCGTTGACATTTCCTCACGCCTTAGACCATCAAAGGTGGAGTCTCACTCTTTCAAAATATTGACTATCACTTTAACTCACCACTTAGTTCATAACTTTCATTGCAAACCAAATCCAATGAACTAAACATTTAATCCTAGTCAAGCATTCATATCCTAGAGTTTGCCTTCGTGATTAAGATATGAATCATTTTCTCCATACTAAAACTATTCCCTAGCTCTTTCAAGTAATAGGTTCAAGTTTTAGTCTATGTTGTCACTTAGGCATTTTATCAAACACCTAAATTGCATATTATTTCATAGCATAAGAGAAAATGAAATCAACAATCATCCGCATGAATTTCAATGTATATATAATGATCATAGAGTGACAAGGAGGGTTCTAAACCCTCAAAACACAAAGGACTACTCACTCACATTGTTATCAAACAAATACAAGTTTGATAAATGGAAACTATGAGTGGAAGATGAATAGTAGAAGAAAGGACGTGATCAATCTCCCCTTTTAGTCTTCAATCTCCACTTCTAGCCTCCCTTGTGTAGATGATCTTCCTTGGCCTTTTTCTCCACTTGTTTCTCCCCAAAAAGCTCCTCCTTAGGTCAAAACCCTCATTTAGTATTTACAGGCTCGGTCTATAAATCTGGTTCAAGATGGCTATCCGGGCGAATATCTATTTGGTCAGAATGCTACCCGGGTAGGTACGCTTTGAGTTATTCTGGCACCCGGTCGGATAGCTATACAATTCTGCTCATTTTGTCTCAAACCTTCAACATTTTGCGCAATCTTCATCTTGAGGTCTTGACAATGGTAGAGAATCATTTTGTACGTGACATGTGCAAGGCAACGGTCAAAAGACATCAAAATATGTCGAAAACAAATCCAATTCTAAATGAAATATGGGAAAGAATAAGTCGAAAATTTGACTTATCACCACACTTAAGATTTGTTCGTCCCGAACAAAGTATGAGCACATTTCAAGAGTAGGCAAATGGCAAAAAGCTAGTGGCGCTATGTTTTGTCACCCATTTGCTTTAAGTGTTTATTTCGAAGCCTCAATCATTATTTCCAAACATGTTAATGAAAGACGAAAGCAAGTATATACAAACAAATGTATGTACAACCTATATAACTCCTTTTCGTAGGCGTTACGAGTGCATTTAGCGCATGCACTAAGCCTTTAAACCCCTATGCTACCCTAGTGGACGAGTTATAGTCTCGTGAGAGTTTTCATAATAGAGAATACTGACAAAACCCAAAATGCACTTATCCCATGAGAATAAATGCAAGAGTGCTCCACCAAGGCTAACATTTCTCAAAAGAAATTCCTCATCCCAAACTAGGACTACAGTCATTCTACCATCAAAAGAACTTTCAAATCATTTAAGTTCCTAAGACATTGTGCATTCAAGGTCATCAATACTAGAGCAATCAAATGTCTAATCCAATAATCAATACAATTTAAGCAAAGTTAGTAGTTTGCACAAAAATGGCAATCGCTCACCTATGATAGCTAGGTCTAGTCCATGGGTTTGTGAATTAGAACTCGTTCCCAAGTCTTACGCGCTATAGCCATAATACATAAGGAAAGAGGAGTTCGACACTAGAGTTCTTAGAAAACAAGCATAAACCAAATGATAGCTCCCGTGCAAGCACAAGGATCGTTCAAGAGTTAGTCTAAATAGAAAACAATGCAAATGATGAATCCCGCACAAATTAAGAATGAAGGAAAACATAGAGTCTAGTTATAAGTGCTTTTTATTCATTTTTTTCAAATGGCCTTTGGCCTACAAATACTTTCGAGGGGAAAATTTTCTTCCTAACCACCGGCATTTGTATATTTTTGAAGCAAAACTTCTCTAGCGCTTTGAGAAAGTTTGTAGTCGGGGCTTTGCCCTCTTCGATTACAAAAACTTTTTTGTTGGGGCCTATTTTTCGCCCTCTTTTGACTCCACACTTAAAACTTGACAATATGGTCAAAAAGTGTATGGGATGTGCGGGAAGCAATCACAAGCAAGGCATTATGTTGGAAAACTCAAATCACCAAGAAGCATTCAAGATGTCTAAGTTTTTCATGAAGGTTTTTGAAAGTGCTTGCTAAAACCAAGTTCAAGGCATGCAATGAAAATACTTAGAGAATTAGATAGGCAACGTAAATGTTATTGATTCACGAGAATGCACATTCAAAGGAAATAACTTGGTTCTAAGTTCAAGATCAAGTAGAGATGAAGAGTAGGCAAGATGTGATTTACAGGAAATTTAGAGTTAATAGTCACAAGCCTTTGATGGTGAAAAATACTCTAATGTCAAGGATAGAATGCAAAATGCAAGTGCCCATCTATAATGAGATGCATGGCATGAAATCATGTGAACTATGCGCCTAAACAGCTCCACACTTAATTCGAGCCTAGTCCCTAAGCACAAAAAATGATAAAATGAGAATTAGAGTGCATAAGAACTCCTCTTGTTTGTAGAATGGTTTCCAACCCAATGGGTTGACTTTTGGAATGGTAAAAATGTTCCTTGCTTGTAATATAACAATGAGAGGTTAGTAGCACAAGTGAGAAAGATATAGGCATCATGAACAAGGGAATCACAAGTGAAAAGATAAACATCAATGTCATCAGATTCAAAAATGACAAGCAAGGATAAATGTGAGTCAAATATCCAACGCGCGCCCTAGGCGACTTAGTACTCAAAACATAGAAACAAGTCATGACATAGTATAGCAAGATGTGACATCCTAATATATATCAAAAGTAGAAAACAATGAACTCAAGGAAGTCGCCTGATGAGCCGTATTTATACGACTCATCGAGTCAACAATTCCCACCAATTCGACACTTTGTCATGTGAACATTTACTTGTTAGTGCTTTGTTGCATGTCAGGCACTTTGGAAGGTCTAGGAGGAATCGGGCTTAAAAGATGGCATCTTAGGCCAAAATCACCACAAGGCATTATTGGCCCACACTCAAGTTCCAAGCCCAAACATAGCCCACTTGCAAAATCTTGATGATTCTAGAAGCATCTCATCATTTGGCTCCTGCCAATCGATTTTGGCTACTTCCAGAGCAAGAGTGCCTTAATGATTCTAGAAGCATCTCATCATTGGCTCATGCCGATCCATTTTGGCTACTTCCAGAGCAAGAGTGGTGGCCAAGTTAGAGAAAACCCTAATCCATTTCCTATAAATGAGACCTCTTGGCCTAGGGTTTAGACATCATCCATAGTCCGAAATTTTTATTGCTTGGAGCTTCTCTCTCTTGTTCTTCTCTTTGGCAATAGAAAGCAATCGTTTACTTTTCAGTCATTAGTTTTCATGTATTGCTACTGTATTCTCTTCATGAATACTAGTAGCTAAACCCCCTATTCGGTTTAGGGTTTCACATTTGTGAACACATTTTGAGACACTTGTTCTTAATGCTATTTTACATTCCACTAGTCCTTGAGCTTATTCCCATGGATCAAACTACGAGACCAAGTGGATGTTTTGCCACAAAGCTTGGTTGAGCGATTGATCCTTAAAGTTAATATCTATTGGATGCCTTGCAGCAAAGATAGATAGTAACATCTAGATCGGATAACACCTTTGCCGGGTTGTTTGATCTAGGAAAGAACTAGAAGCCTAAAACCTTAGTCAAGCTTAGTTGTGGAGTATCACCTTTGCTGGGGTACTAGGGTGTCACCTTTGTCTGGACACCACACAACACCTTGACGGGTTAAGGGTGTGGAGTATCACCTTTGCCGGGGTACTAGGGTGTCACCTTTGTCGGGACACCACACTTGGAAATGTGGAATAGATCATTCGATGTCTGTGATAAATGTGTCACAAGAGGAACCCTAGACTGAATACTTACTCTCATTGAATCACTTTCTGCTCATTTACTTTTGCACTTATTTTCAACCATTTGGAAACCCCAATTGTCTTTACTTTCCTTATTGTTTTCAAGAACAACAAGTAACCGAACTAACTCTCTTGGGTTCGACCCCTACTTGCCACTTGTCTAGTTCATGGTAAGCCAATAGTAGTGGACTTATAAATTGTAAATTTGAGAGGTCACGACGACGGCCTGTCAAATTTTGGCGCCGTTGCCGGGGAGTTGTGCATTGGTGAAGTTGTTCTTGTTTATGTTTCTTTTTGTTTGTTTACTTAGTTGCTTGCGTGCTTGGTCCTTGTGAACCATGTCTCATCACGGTAGTAGTTTTGATGAAGATGAGGTGAACAACGATATGCACCGGTTCGGTCGCAACAACGAAGCACCACCTCCATTCTATGAGGATCCTGAGGTGCTCATCCGAGAGCGAAACAGAATCCTAAGGGAAGCTACCCGGGTGAACCAAGGGCCACCCGAGGCCCGAAATTGTGCAGGCCCGAGACAGCCACCTAGGCAACCTCCACCCCGCCTCCTCCACAGCAGCCCGCCCGGGGTGAATACTATGAGTATGGTGACCCTCGCGAGCCCACCATGGGAGAGCTCTCAGCTCCGAATTTTAGAAACCAATCTTGGTGCATTTATGAGGATCCTGAACTTGAGGATATAGCCATCATTACGGGTATAGTGCATCACTTGCCCAAGTTCTCGGGCTCTCAAGGGGAATCAGAGACCACTCATCTTTAACATTTTCATGGCATTTGCCAAAACTTTAAGCCATATAGAGTAGAAGTAGATGACTTCAAACTGAAGGCCTTCTACTTCTCTCTTATTGATGCGGCAAATGATTGGGTTCTCTCCTTAGCTTCAGCTGGTATCCAAACATGGTCTCAGATGCAAAGAAAGTTCTTGGATAAGTACTACCCCGCAGGCCGGGCTATGCAAGTAAGGAGGCAGCTGCAAGAGATGAAACAAGGGCCCAACGAGTCAATGTGTGACTACGTTGAGAAGTTCAACCGTTTGGAGAGAAGCTGCTTCAATCTCGGGCTGCCCGAAAAGCTCATTGTGGAGTACCTATTGGACGGATTAAAACCCCTGGATAAGATGGTTTTGGATGCCTCGGCTGGAGGATCAATGATGAACCTGTCATTAAGCAGCATAAGGCAACTGATCTCCAATGTGGCCGAGAACGCCCGATTCAGAGAGGAGACCTTTCGGCAAGAAGAGTTCACCCGAACGAAAAATGTGGCAAAAGCCAAGACCCCTGTGAACTCATTGGCCGACGAGATGAAGACGTTAAAGGCAATGATGATCCAAGTAATAAGGAGACAACCGGTGGTGGTGAAACCATTCGAGTACTACGGAGCTACGGACCACAAGACCGATGAGTGTCTGACCTTGCTGGAAGAGGAACCAGTAGAGGTGAATGCAGTGGATGGGTATCAAGGATACAATAGCAACCGAGCTGGACCGAGTTGGCCATATGTTCAAGGACCAACCGGACAGAATTGGCGGAACTACACCTCAAGAGACATGGCTCATCATCAGCAGGCCGCGCCCCAAACTACTCAACAATTCTATCGACCGCCCCACCGGCAGTACCTGCAGAATGGACTGGGAGTCTATCAGAAGGGACCAAGCCATAATCAGGTGGGACCGAGCCAGCAAGGTCCGAGCCGGTCACTAGAGGATATGATGAAGGAGCTAGCCGCTAGCAACGTGCAAATGAATGCTACTATACAGCAAAATCAGGCCAAAACAAAGGGAGCAATAGTAGAAATAAAGAAGCAATTATCCCAGCTTGCTACCACGGTTTCCGAACTCAAGAAAGAATCGGGCCGGCTCCCTTTGTAAACCATCAAAAACCCAAGGGGAAATGTAAGTGCCGTGACTCTAAGGAGTGGGAAGAAGCTGGTCCTTGAGCCAAAAGAGACAAAAGAGGATGAATGCCGGATGGTGCCGGAAGAAGAACAGCCAGGGCCCGAGCCGCTCAACACTCTCGGACCGGACTCGGTACCAGCGGTCGAGAAAAACAAGGCAGGCCCGGTATCCAGAACCGGGGCCGAGAATTCCAACGGCAGCACTCCTCTTCCATTTCCTGTGCCAGCCCGGGCTCCCAAACAATATGTCATGGATAAGGATGTTTTTGAGTTGTTTAGCAAAGTTGAGATCAATATCCCCCTCTTGGAAGTCATCAAGCAAATTCCAAGATATGCAAAGTTCTTGAAGGAGCTTTGTACTAACCGAAGGAGGGGAACATGTGTTGACCAAGAGCTAATGAGCAGGAATGTTTGAGCAGTCATTCAGCGGAAGGTGCCCCCCAAATGTGGCGACCCGGGGACTTATACCATCCCTTGCACAATCGGCAACATAAGGATCAAAAATTGCATGCTAGACCTCGAGGCCTCAATCAACATCTTGCCGTATTCCATATACTCATGCCTTTGGATTGGGCCCCTTGAACCCGATGAACTCACCATCCAGTTGGCATATCGGTCGTGCAAACAGCCCGAGGGCAAAATTGAAGATGTGTTGGTTCAAGTGGGAGAGTTGGTATTTCCGGCGGACTTCTATGTCCTTAAAATGGAGAACGGCGGCCCAACAGACCATGCGCCTATCCATTTAGGCCAGCTGTTTCTCAAGATGTCAAAGATGAAGATTGATTGCGGCAGTGGGATGCTCTCGATGGAGGTAGAAGGAGAAGTGTTCAGTTTCGACATATTCCGAGCCATGAAGCATCCTTTAGAGTTTGAGGCAGTGCATGCCCTTGATACTTTGGACGACCTAGTCAAAGAAGTCCAGCCGGAACGAGGTGTTGATCCGCTTGAGCTTACACCTGAGAGGGCCGTATATTCGCATGAGGGTTCATATGAATTGGCCAAGGGCATACAAGAGGCACTATCCGACTTAGAGATCTCGGAGCAGCTCACACCAAGGTATGAGGTCAATGAGGTGCGACTATTCAAATCTAATGTATGTTTACCTTCTATTGTGCAGGCACCCGAGGTGGAATTAAAGCCCTTACCCGGACATTTGAAATATGCATTCCTAGGGGAGAACGACACACTTCCGGTGATCATCAAGAGTGGGCTACAGGTTGATCAAGAGCATCGTTTGGTGGAGGTGCTGAGTCGGCACAAGCTGGCCATTGGATGGACCCTAGCGGACTTGAGGGGAATAAGCCCGGCCATGTGCATGCACCACATTTTGCTTGAGGATGGGGCAAAGCCATCAAGAGAACCTCAACGATGACTCAACCCGATCATGATGGAGGTCGTTAAAAAAGAGATCCAAAAGTTACTTGATGCGAACGTGATCTACCCCATCTCGGACAGTCAATGGGTGAGCCCGGTCCACGTGGTTCCGAAGAAGACCAGAATCACGGTCGAGGAAAATGCCGAGGGCAAGATGGTTACGACAAGGGTCAAAAATGGATGGAGGATGTGCATTGACTATAGGAAGTTGAACGCCGTCACAAGAAAGGATAATTTCCCTCTTCCATTCATCGACCAAATGCTAGACCGATTGGCGGGCAAACCCTACTTCTGTTTCTTGGATGGATTCTTGGGCTACAATCAGATTCCCATAGCACCAGAGGACCAAGAAAAGACCACTTTCACCTGCCCATTCGGCACATTTGCCTTGCGTCGGATGTCGTTCGGATTATGCAATGCTCCGGGTACATTCCAAAGGGTGGTGACTAGTATTTTCTCAGATATGATTGGGACGTTTATAGAGGTCTTCATGGATGACTTCACCATGTATGGTGACACTTTCGATGCTTGCTTGGATAACTTGAGCACGGTTTTGGCACGATGTGTCTCTATGAACTTAGTGCTCAACTATGAAAAGTGTCATTTCATGGTAACTCACGGTGTGGTCTTGGGGCATGTCGTCTCACGAGAAGGAATAGAGGTTGACAAGGCTAAGATTGACCTAATTACGACTCTACCTTACCCCTCCATGGTGCGAGATATCAAGTCGTTCCTTGGGCATGCTGGATTTTACCAAAGATTCATACAGGACTTTTCCAAGAAGGCGTTGCCTCTATCCAATCTTCTTCAAAAAGATGTTCCTTTTGAGTTCACCAAGGAATGCCGGGACGCTTTAGATGAGCTCAAGAAGACCCTCACTAGCACACCCATCATCCGAGCACCGGATTGGGGCCAATAGTTTGAAATTATGTGCGATGCTAGCGATTATGCCGTGCGGGCGGTTCTCGGCCAAAGAGTTGATAAGAAGCCCATTGTTATCTACTATGCCTCGAGGACTTTAGATGCAGCTCAAAGAAACTATTCCACCACCGAGAAGGAGCTCTTGGCCGTGGTATTTGCATTGGAAAAGTTCAGATCCTACTTGCTCGGCACTAAGGTGGTAGTCTTCTCGGACTATGCGGCCATTCGATATTTGATGACCAAGAAGGAGGCCAAGCGGAGGCTCATAAGATGGATCTTGTTGCTGCAAGAATTTGATGTGGAAATCAAAGATAAAAAAGGCATTGAGAACACGGTGGCAGACCATTTGAGCCGGATAGTCAGAGAAGCGGAGGAAGGGCAAATCACCGAGTCATTTCCAGATGAACACCTCTATGCCGTCACAAGCAAGGTGCCTTGGTATGCTCCAATCGTCAACTACTTGGTAGGAGGTACATTTCCCCCATCATGCATGAAGCTTAAACATGATGCTAGATTTTATGTGTGGGATGACCCTTACTTATGGAAGATAGGTGTAGATCAAGTACTTAGAAGGTGCATCCCCGAAACTGAGATTGCTTCTGTGGTTAGCTTTTGTCATGTGCATGCTTGTGGTGGACACTTTGGGCCTAGAAAGACCGCAAGGAAAATCCTAGATAGCGGTTTCTTTTGGCCGAGTGTGTTTAGAGATTCATATGAGCATTGTAGGAGGTGTGATAGGTGCCAAAGGGTAGGCAACATATCTGTCAGAAATGAGATGCCCCAAGTGCCCATCTTGGTCAATGATGTCTTTGACATATGGGGCATCGATTTCATGGGCCCCTTTCCTATTTCATGCGGTTATGCATATATCCCTGTTGCTGTGGATTATGTGTCAAAGTGGGTAGAGGCAAAGGCCACTAGGTGTGATGATGCTAAGACTTTTGTGGATTTTTTGCGCACTAACATCTTTTGTAGGTATGGGGTGCCTAAATCCATCATAAGCGATCAAGGGACACATTTTTGCAATAGGATGATGGCTGCAACTTTGAGACACTACCATGTGCACCACCGGACGTCCACGGCCTATCATCCCCAAACAAATGGGCAGGCGGAGATCTCTAACCGTGAGATAAAGGGGATTTTAGAGAAGATGGTGAAGCCAACAAGAAAGGATTGGAGCCAAAGGTTGGATGAGGCACTATGGGCCTATAGGATGGCCTACAAGACGTCGATAGGGACCTCTCCCTTTCGGTTGGTATACGGGAAAGCATGCCACCTTCAGGTGGAATTGGAGCATAATGCGTAATGGGCACTTAAACAATGCAACCCGGACTTGAAGGAAGCCGGACTTCAAAGGAAGATGCAATTGTGTGAGCTTGAGGAGCTGCGCCTCGAGGCCTTTGAGGGCCAAACAGACTACAAGGCGCGGACCAAGCTATACCATGATAAATTCATCCTCCTGCGCAAATTTGAGGTTGGCCAACAAGTACTCTGGTTCTCATCACGGTTGAAACTGATGCCCGGCAAGTTACGCTCAAGATGCACGGGTCCATACACGGTGGTATAAGTCTTTAACCATGGGGCATTAGAGCTAGAAAATCTGAGAGATGGGAACCGGTTCAAAGTCAATGGGCAGCGGGTGAAGCACTACCAAGGAGAAATTGAAGCACCTGCCCAAGAGTTTGACCTAGCCGAGTGACGGGCGTCGTCGTACCGTCAAAAATAATATATCTTTATCTCTGACTAGCAAGTGGTAAGTCGGGTCGTATCCACAGAGATCGGTGTGAGAATCTGTTTCACTACGTAAGAACGTAACAATGGGGGGGGTCAATCTCGAACAAGTCAAATAAAAAAAACGCAAGTAGCAAGTAACAACGATCAAATATCAAAGAGAAATGCAATCTTGAACTTTCGATTGTGATGCAAGACTAAATCATTAACCCAACCGTTTTGATTTCTAATGTTTTACAACTTATAGCTCCCCGCTAGGTTGCACTACAAGTTGTCCTAGGGTGTCAATCCTAGTGGTATATTACTCGTATCCTAGTTTACTATCCCCGCTAGGTTGCTAGTAAACTTTGACAATTGAAATCAACACACAAACAAAAGCTCCCCCGCTAGGGTTCCACTCATGCTAGCATATCAAATCCATAAACAATGCATAGTAATTGACAGAGCACAGTCGTCGTGTGCTAAGGCAAGAATAAATTTATAGTCCGCTACTTGCGACTTTACTACTGGGTAGCAAGTGGTAAGTAGGGGTCGAACCCAAGGGAATTAGGGGGATAAGTTGTTCTTTGAGGGATCGTACAGGGAGGGAGCGTGTTTTAGGTTGATTGAGGTTTTAGTGCGGAAAAGTAAGTGTTTTTTGGTTGGTTTTGGTTTTTTGTGCGGAAAAGTAAATGACAGAAAAGTAAATACTAAAAATAAAAGGAAGAAGACTTACAATGGTTATTGCGTGATTGGAAAGTCTTCCGGGAGGTGAGCAATTGATAAGGCAGTTTATATTAAGAAAGTAAATGCAGGTGGTGTTTGAATTTTAAGGAAAGCATTCGGTTTCGGGGGCCTTGTATCATAGCCGTTTTATCAATGACCTTTAGTGATCCTTCTAAGTATTCAAACGAGTATCAAGGCCATTCCAAGCACTCGATTTGCCACACTGTCTAGCCCATTCCAAGGTCGTAGAGCACTTGTTCTATTTAGACTAATACCCCATTCCAAGGTATATTAGCCTATGTGCATCCATTTGATCAGTCATTCCCGACCAACCAAATGGTGTTTTAGAGAGGTCAAACTCCTCAGATAAGCTTTGCCATTTCAAACATCCACTTATCCGAGTATGTTTACGAACCCCACAGAAGAGCTTTGCCATTCCAAGCATCCACTCAACCTTGGAAGTTCTAACCTAATATATGGCACATAGAACAAGTTTTGAATACAAAGAAGAGGCACTAAAAGTATGGCCTAAAACATTTTATGATACAAGTACACCCCTTCAATCGAATGAAGAGTTTAGCTACGAATATCCATATAGGTGGATACCATAGCTAAGTACTCGAGGGTTTTTGAAAGACAGTAAGTAAAGGACAATACTCAAGAACCAACAGGAGTATTCTCAAAAACTACTAGAATACTCAAGAACCAACAGGAGTATTCTCTAAAACTACTATAATACTCAAGAACCAACAGGAGTATTATAGATTTCAAACAAAGCTTACAAAAGTACCAAAACCTTTAGAGAGATAAGTGATTTTGTATTGAGTTGTGGATGGATTTTACAAATGAGATGGGGTGGTATTTATAGGCTTGGATGAGGGGAAGATGTGGATGAGATCACAACACTTGGCATCATCTCCATGGAGCTCAAAAGCCGCCGGTTGTAGGTTGAAATGGAGGAAGCAAGGTGGCTTTGCCACCAAAAGCCGCCGGTCATGGAGGGAGAAGAGAAGGTTTTGTGATCTTTTCACAAAGCCATTGGTCCAATTCAGCTCCGGACTGACTTTGGTTGCCCTTCGGTTGGATTTTTTTTGAGTGATTCCTTGTCAGGATCTTGAGATTTCTTCAGTCGGCATCTGGTCGTGACCTTGGAATGACTCGTAATATATTTTCAGCGTAAAAACTCCTCCTTAGCGTGTATTCTCTCTAGGCTCCAAAATACCCTGTAGATAAATATCGGAACTAATTAACAAGCAAAAGTTAAATAGACAAACAGTCTAATTTGGTGTGTTTAACAGTGTTTATGATTCGTATAATTATGGTCCATCAGTTATATAGCGCAAAACATAGAAATTCAATATGAGTCTCAAATCAAAGCATCAAAATATCAAGTTCTAGCCTACACAAATGAGTTTAGCTACTCATGGTAATAGAATACATAATCAAGTTTATAATGAAATGAAATGAAAATACTATTGTCGAATAATCCACCAAGCTTTCTTCAATTCTGAGCCACTGATCAATCTTTCCTTCTTTTTCATTCTTGTCGAATACTTGTTCTTTTCTGTCTCTTCCAAACTCACGGTCAAAAGACACAGTGTGTGTCACAACCACACAGCAATCCACGGCCAAAAGAAGACAATTCCTTTTTTTCCAAACGTGTATTTTTAAACCACACAATAAATCTCACGGCCAAAAGACTTTTCCAAACCTCTTTAACTTCCCAAAAACCACACTTGTATTTTTTTAAATCAAGAGCTAGCCAATTCATTTGTTGTCCCTTCGAAATCTTCATTTCTTCTTTCCAGAATGGCTCCTCGAATTCTCCATGTTTTCTCCCGAGATTGCAAATCAGAATTTTAGGAAATTCGACAGCTGTCAGTCGCGCTAACTTCGAGCACTTCGGACTTCATTTCTTTCCACGCCAAACATCATCAAATAGGCTCCTTTTAGCCGATATTCCTTCCATGGTCCCCGAATGCACCTGAGAATGAAAACTACACACATGTAGTGAAATAATATACAGGCAAACACTAAGAGACGGGGTTTAAACATATAAAATAGTCGTACAATTACGACTTATCAAACTACCCCACACTTGAACTTGTTCGTCCCGAACAAGAACAAAGCCATAGAACGAATTACAATGTACTAGTCATGCTAATCCTTACATCTCAATCTCAAATCCAGCCACTAATCTTATCATGCTTAAGACTCTAACAATGCGAGTAAAGATAGATTTTTCGATACTTGTTACCTCGCGAGTTGCAATCCAAACGTCCTTGGATGTTTGGGAGATAGTCCCCTATAGGTACCACGGACACTGCATTCTTTTCTGAGTTTTGGTCTTTTGATTGAGTCGGCTTCTTTCTCTGACACATGATTAATTCACTGCTTTCATACCGTTGAGTCTTGAATTCCTTAATTTGTATGGACTTTGATAAACGACACATCTTGCTTGAATCAATCAGATTTTGATTTTCTTCTTACTTGATGGTTTGCCTTCGCCTTTTGAATTTGTTTCTTGTCCACATAATCATTTGCGCCCTTGAACCAATCCAATCATAGCCTCCGAATAACAGCATAGGAGTGCATCCCGCTCTTTTCTCATCCTCGTCGTTTCTGCATGAGGCAAGGTAGGGGTTACCCCACCCATTCCCAGCTACTCCGACTAGAGATGGACAGTTCGTTTTCTCTGTCCCCCACCACTGCGAACGCATGAGTATACTTGAAATACTTGGTGACGGAGCTACTCTCAGGACTAGGCTAGTGAAGCGTCAACCTCCACCGTTTTTCTCAATCATCAGAACCAAAAACTCAGAACTTCCTGCAATTTGCCGTACCTTTCTAGGACATTTCTGTCAACTCCACATCCCTGCATATCACAACTCGAAAGAACAAAGCATCGAATTTTTTTTAAATTTCGCATTTTTAGTCAAATGAGCACAATAGTCATAAAAAGCTGGAAATGAGATTTCGACATATGAGAAAAGCATAGCAGTACATCATCAGTTCATCACGACACATAACTGACTCTATAACATCCCACCCCACACTTAAATTCACCCGTGTCCTCACGGTACAACTCAAGAGATAAGACGGACAACAAAACAGACTCAAATAAAAATAAAATAAAATAAAATAAAATAAAAACAAAAAAACGAAGGAACTGGTACTCCCCTAATAGTCTGGTGGTGGCGGTTGCTGCAATTTACCCTCTGCAATGCACTGCGGACGTCTTCTTCATTTGGTGCCGCGGACGTCTCTTGATTTTGCAATAATTGTTAAGGTGTCCGAGCAACTTATTTTCCAGACGTGCGCGAACTACACTGATGTAGAATTCCTTTCTTTATTTAATCACCTGAAACCACAAGAAATAAAAAAGAAATGCACTCGTGGCGCATTATCAGATTCCCAATTCCACTAATTAACCTACTCCTAACATGTGTAAAGTAGAAACACACCGGGTTGCCTCCCGGTAAGCGCCTTTGTTTTACGTCCTTGGCTGGACATTACCTCTTGCTAGGTAGAATATACTGGCTCTGCCAGTTCAACGTCCTCAGTAGTTGCCTCAAATCCATCATAGTATGGCTTGACTCTTTGCCCGTTCACTTTGAAACTCTCTCCTCCTTCGGGTCCATGCAATTCCAACGCCCCATGATTGTACACCTTTACAACAACGTATGGACCTGTCCAACGAGAATGCAATTTCCCAGGCATAAGACTTAATCTTGAGGAAAATAAAAGCACCTTTTGCCCCACTTCATAGCTGTGCCTCAATATGTGCTTGTCATGGTACATTTTCGCTCTCACTTTGTAGTCTGACTGGCTCTCATAAGCCTCTAAGCGGAGCTCCTCAAACTCATTCAACTGTAGCTTTCTTTCGATCCCTGCATTGGTTAGATAAAAGTTGCATGTTTTAATTGCCCAAAAAGCCTTATGTTGTACCTTAACCGAGAGACGACAAGCCTTCCCATAAACCAGTCTAAAAGGGGACATTCCAATTGGCGTCTTGTAGGCGGTTCTGTAAGCCCACAATGCCTCTTCAGGTCTTATTGGCCAATCCTTTCTCGACGGCTTCACCATCTTCTCAAGTATAGACTTGATCTCTTGGTCCGACACCTCAGCGTGTCCATTAGTTTGAGGGTGGTAGGCTGTGGATACTCGATGAATAACACCAAAGTGTTTGAACACCGACGCGACGGAATGATTGCAAAAGTGTGACCCTTGGTCACTGATCTCCGCCTTTGGTACTCCATACCTACAAAAGATTTTACTACGCAAGAAATCTACCACCGTCTTACCATCATCATGTTTGGTGGCCTTAGCTTCGATCCACTTAGATACATAATCAACAGCAACCAATATATATTGTAAACCATATGCAGAGGGAAACGGTCCCATAAAATCAATACCCCATATATCAAATATCTCATCAACGACAATGGGCATTTGAGGCATTTCTTTTCTAGCAGAAATATTCCCTACGCGTTGACATCTATCACATGCTTTACAATGGTTATATGCATCTCTAAACAAATGTGGCCAATAGAAACCACTATCAAGAATTTTCCTAGATGTCCTCTTCGGTCCAAAATGACCACCACACGCATGTTCGTGACAAAAAGCAAGCACAGAAGAAATCTCAGAATCAGACACACACTTTCTAATAACTTGATCCGAACCAATTTTCCACAAATAGGGGTCATCCCAAATATAATATCTCGAATCATGTTTAAGCCTCAAACGTTGAGCAATAGTGAATGATGAAGGAAACTTACCTCCCACTAGGTAGTTAACTGTGTTAGCATACCATGGTGCTTTTTCTTTGACAGCAAATAAATACTCGTCCGGGAATGTTTCGGTTATAGCTCCGGTTTCCTCCTCTCTCACTATTCGGCTCAAGTGATCGGCCACGGTGTTCTCAATGCCCTTCTTGTCTTTTATTTCCACGTCGAATTCTTATAGCAAGAGGATCCATCTAATCAACCGTGGCTTGGACTCCTTTTTCGTCATCAAATAGCGAATAGCAGCATGATCTGAAAAGACAACAATTTTAGATCCAAGCAAATATGAGCGAAATTTTTCTAAAGCAAATATAACAGCTAAAAGCTCCTTTTTGGTTGTGGAATAATTTCGCTGAGCCGCCTCAAGCGTTCTAGACGCATAATGGATCACCACAGGTTTCTTTTCCTTCCTTTGCCCGAGCACTGCTCCAACTGCGTAGTCGCTAGCATCACACATTATCTCGAAGGGTTGTGTCCAGTCCGGTGCTTGAATGATGGGTGCACTAGTCAGTGCAGCCTTAAGATCATCGAATGCCGCCTTGCATTCTTCCGTAAACTCAAATGGTACATCCTTTTGCAGCAATCTAGAGAGAGGTAGCGCCCTTTTCGAGAAGTCCTTTAAAAATCTGCAATAAAATCCTGCATGTCCCACAAAAGACCTCACACCACGCTAATCAGAAGGATAAGGCAAGCTAATCATCAAATCAATTTTAGCTTTATCTACTTGTATTCCTTCACTAGAAACGACATGTCCCAATACTATTCCGTGAGTGACCATAAAATGACATTTTTCATAATTCAAAACCAAATTTGTCTCCTCACAACGTGCAAGCACTCTACCAACATTAAGCAAGCATTCATCAAAAGTATTTCCATACACGGTAAAATCATCCATGAATACTTCAACACAGTCCCTAATCAATTCCGAAAAAATAATCATTACCACACGCTAGAAGGTACCAGGCGCATTGCACAAACCGAAAGACATGCGTCGAAACGTGAATGTACCGAATGGGCACGTGAAAGTGGTCTTCTCCTGGTCTTTTGCTGTAATCGGAATTTGATTATACCCAGAAAATCCATCTAAAAAGCAAAAGTAAGGCTTACCTGCGAGCCTATCCAACATTTGGTCAATGAACGGCAAAGGAAAGTGATCCTTGCGTGTCACGGCATTTAGCTTTCTGTAGTCGATGTACACGCGCCATCCGTTCTGGATTCTCTTTGTCACCAACTCGCCTGGAGTATTAAGCTCCACTGTAATTCGTGTCTTCTTCGGTACTACATGTACGGGGCTTACCCATTGACTATCTGAAATGGGATAAATCACGTCAGCATCTAAAAGTTTTTGTACCTCTTTTTGAACCACCTCCATCATTAGTGGGTTCAATCTACGCTGCGGCTGTCTCACAGGTTTGGCTCCATCATCGAGTAAAATCTGGTGCATGCACACGGTAGGGCTCACTCCTTTGATGTCCGCAAGTGTCCATCCAATTGTGGCCTTATGTTTCTTCAGTACCGCTGCCAATCTCTCCTCCTGATTAGGCTCCAAGCCTTTCTTGATTATGACCGGCAATGTCTAACCATCTCCCAAATAGATATACTTTAAATGCTCGGGTAAGGGCTTAAGCTGCAACGCAAGTGCCTGTACAACAGATGGTACAAGTGTTGATTTATTAGTTAAAGCAACTTGATTAGCCTCATACCTTGGGGTTAATGGTGGCGAAACCCTAAGCTCCTATAGCATGTCACTAGTATCAGAAGCATCCCTAATGATGCGCCACGTGACTCAATAGCCTCCCTCAAAATTATTTCAAGCACATCATCCCCATAGGGAATATCTGAAGACTCCACTAGCTCATCGATCGCATCCAAAGCATGTACTCCTGCATCATCAGGTAGATATTGCATAGCTTGATATATATTAAAGTTTATTACCTCATCTTCCACCTCCATGGAAAGCGTGCCACTATCCACATCGATCTTAGTTCTAGCCGTCTTTAAGAATGGCCTACCAAATAGAATTGGTGGCTGATCTTATGCTCCCTCGGCTTCCATTTTCAGCACGTAGAAATCTGCAGGACAAATAAGATTTTCTACCAGCACCAAAACATCCTCGATCACACCCAAAGGTTGGGTGCATGATCGGTCAGCCAATTGAATGGTCAAACCCGCGGGTTTAAGTGGACCAATACGCAAAGATAAATATAAAGAGTAAGGAAGAACATTTATGGAAGCACCAAGATCTAGCATGCAATTTTCGATCTTCATGTTACCAATAATACATGGAATAGTAAAAGTTCCGGGATCCTTACACTTTTTGGGCACCATCCTTTGTATCGCTGCTGATACACTTTCTCCTTGCATGACCTGCTCATTCCTAGTCGTACGCCTACGGTTAGTACATAATTCTTTAAGAAATTTTGCGTACCTTGGAATTTGCCGAATAGCCTTAATGAGTGGAATGTTAATTTCCACCTTGCTGAACAACTCCCAAACCTCCTTGTATGTGATAGACTTCTTGTTCGTCTTAGAAACCTGCATTGGAAATGGTAGAGGAGTGTTAGAATTTGGAAATTCCGTACCTGAATTATTGCAGACCGCGAATGTCTTCTGTTTATCTTCCGCGGACGTCTCTGTATTTTGTTGTAATGCTTCAGCCGTCCGCGCATTAATTGGTGAGGCGTCCGCGTCCTGCACTGAGGTAGAATCTTCGTTCAGATCTTCTATTCCATTCTTCACTTGTTTTCCATTTCTAAGCATTACAGCGCTTATATTGGACTTTGGATTAGGAATCGTTTGCGACGGCAGCTTCCCCTTGTCTTCTCGCTTTTCATAAACTGCGCTGGCAATTTGAGACACTTGCCTCTTTAGTTCGTTCATGTCTCCAGCTTGTTGGCCCATCTTTTGAGTGAGTTCCTTGACCATTTCTCTCAATTCCTTGATCGGGTCCTCATCTCCTTGTCTGATCTGTGGTGGTTTGTATGGCTGTTTTTGTGGGTACGAGGATTGCCCCGCATCGTAATTGTTGTTCCTTTGCCATCCACCATCATTTTGTCTCGACTTCCATTTGTTGTTGCCTTGGTATCCATCATTCCTCCTTGGTGGCAAATCTCCCTTGTTCATGTATCCCACTATATTCACGTCTTCCGTTCTTTCCTGAAAAACAGTGTTATCATTATTTATTGGATTAAAAGTGGACTTGTTTACCTTACACTCCACTTGTTGATTGCCTTGTGGTTGTTGCGTCATCATTTGAGCCATCATATTCTTCAGTTCCTGCAATTCAGAATGTACATTTACGTTAGCAACTGGTGCAGTTCTGTGTGTTTCCTCTAAATACCTTGTGCCCTCCGCAACTTTCTCAATCAACTCCTATATCTCCTCGGGATACATGTCAAGGATAGACCCTTGGGCTGAGGCATCTAGCATTCTTCTTTCCATGAGAATCATCCCATCCATAAAGTATTCAAGCAGCATCCTTTGTGGGATTCCATGATTCGGACAGTTCTTTTCCAATTGCCTAAACCTCGCCAAATAATCGAACAATGTCTCTCCACGTCCTTGTCTAAGCATAGAGAGCTCCTTCCTCGTTTGAGCCGCCTTCGAATGAGAGTAGTACTTGTCCATGAATTTCTGTTGCATTTGATCCCATGAAGTAATCAAACCTGAAGGCAAAGACATTAACCAAGTTTTAGCTTGACTTTCTAAAGAAAAAGGAAATGTCTTTAATTTAAAAATATTTTCCGGAACCGATGCTGATTTCATGGACATGCAAACTCTATGAAATTCCTTCAAGTGCCTTAGGGGGTTCTCATCGGGCATTCCCCCAAACTTGGGCAAGTGGTGTATCACCCCACTCTTTATCTCGATGTCATCTGCGTCCTCATCCAGCCTAATGCACCAAGGTGCCTCATCAATATACGGCGCACATACTCCTCTCATCGTGCATCCCAAATATCGACGCCTAGCTAACTGTCCAAATTGGTTTCCTCCACCGAGGTATTGTCGATCCAACTCAGCCTCGTAATCATCCTAATTCTCGTGTCTAGCTGCACGATGTTTAGCAAATTCATTCACAAATTGCTGATTTCTGGGGGTGGTACTCTTTGATCAATAGCGGGCAATCCTTGCCTCCGTTCTTGAATGTTATCCCCTTGTACACTACTGATGGACCATAATTGTATGAATCATAAACACAGTTAAACCCACCAAATTAGACGCTTTGTCTATTTAACTTTTGCTTGTTAGTTCCGATATTTATCTATAGGGTATTTTGAAGGCTAGAGAGAATACGAGCTAAAAAGGACTTTTAAAGCTAAATATGAATTACGAGTCATTCCAGGTCACGACCAAATTCTGACTTTCAAGAACCGGACGTGGAATCACTCAAAACAAGTCCAACCGAAGGGCAACCAGAGTCAGTTCGGAGCTGAAAGGACCGATGGCTTTTGGGGAAAAGATCACAAAGCTCTCAACCACTCTCTTGCCACCTCATGGGGGGCGGCTACTCCTCTCTTCTCCTCACAAGCCCGGCGGCTTTGGCCATGAAGAAGACAAGTGTGGCCGGCGGCTTTTGGCCATGGTGACTCACCCCGGCGGCTTTGAAGCTCCCCAATCCCCTTGAGCCAAGTGTCACATCCTTATTGACTCCCTTAGCCTATAAAAGGAACCCTCCTCTTCTTGTATCATCATCCCATCTCATTCCAACGTCTCATACCACAAGTAGTGAGAGAAGCTCTCACTTCTCTCTAGATTCACAACACCATCCTTGTAATCACTTTACTTTGGAATCGAAGCCTTAGCACTTTCAACGGTTTTTGTAAGTATTCTCGTCTTTACTTTACTGTCTTTTCAATTCAGCAACTTTACTTTCCTGTCTTTACTTTCGGAAACTTTACTTTACTATCTTTCAAAAACCTTTACTTTTCAACGCACTTAGCTATGATGTCCTGTTCCATGGATATGCGTAGCTAAACCCTTCATTCGGTTGAAGGGGAGTGCTTGTATCATACAATGTTTTAGACCCTACTCTTAGTGCCTCTATGTGTTCAAGACCTGTTCTATGTGCCACATATTAGGTCAGAACTTCCAAGGTTGAGTGGATGCTTGAAATGGCAAAACTCTTCCGTGGGGTTCGTGAACATACTCGGGTAAGTGGATGCTTGAAATGGCAAAGCTTATCTGAGGAGTTTGACCTCTTTAAAACACCATTTGGATTGATCGGAAATGATTGATCAAATGGATGCACATAGGCTAGTATACCTTGCAATGGGGTGCTAGTCTAAATAGAACAAGTGCTCTATGACCTTGAAATGGGCTAGACAGTGTGGCAAATCAAGTGCTTGAAATGGCCTTGATACACTTTTGAACACTTAGTATGATCATTAGAGGTCAATGATAAACAGGCTATGATACAAGGCCCCTAAAACCGAATCTTTCCTTTAATCGTAATATCAACTGTTACTTTACCTTTCAGTACTAAAAACCAAAAACAATCCCCCCAACTGCTTTATTTAAATCCCCCCTTTCGAAAGAACAATTAATCACCTAATTCCCTTGGGTTCGACCCGTACTTACCACTTACTACCAAAAATAGTTAAGTCGCGAGTATCGGAGATACAAATTTGCTTTTGCACAGAGAACATCGCACCTTAACGACAGTGCGGTGGGCTCCGTCAACACTAGCGCCGTTGCCGGGGAGTTAGCCTTTGATTAGTTGTTCTTTTCTTTCCCTTTTCACTTCTTCATCGCACTGCCAGCTATGTGTGCATGGATGACTCGACATCTTCCTCAGTTTGGAGGTACCACCGGAGAAGACCCAGTAATACACTGCCAACATTTCTACCATATAAGTCGTCACATGAAACCTGAAAATGTAACGTTAGAAGAGTTTCAATTAAAATGTTTTGAACACTCCTTACCCGACTTTGCGACAGTATGGTATTATACATCAACTGCTAGTTGTGCAAAATATTATGTGGACCTTCGCGCTAAATTTCTGAAAGAATTCTCCCCCCATCCTTACGACATGACACCCGCGAGAAGATCATCTGCCTTTAGCAATCCCGGGATGAGACTTTAGATGAATACTACACGTACTATGACACCATCGTCTCACGCTGCCCGCACCATGGATTCACGGAGGTGTTTCTTCTTCAAAAATTTCTTTGTGGGATGAGGGCCGATGAGTTCTCAAAGATCAATGACGCAGTGGGAGGATCAGCCATGCACTTATCCCTGACTCAAATGTGGGATGTTATAGACGACTTGGCCGAAGCCACAAAACGAAGGCCAATGCCCCGACCCAATAGAGGAATACAGATAGTGGAGGCTGGTCCAGAGACGAAAAAAGAAAATACTCCTGAGCCATCAGAAGAAACTCTTGAGCCATCAGAAGAAACTCCCAAACCATCAGAAGAATCAGATATAGAAAGCACCGGAAGCAACGAGGAAAAGCTTTCATGGGAACCTGAGACCGTGCCAGCAGAGGAGGAAGTCCAGAATACCACTAGCGAGCTGCCCGAGTCATACCCGACTTTCATTACCCAAGCAGCCGAGACCATCCGAGACCAGATCCTCACTGACGGACATGATGAGACAGAACCAAGCCTTAAGATGCAAGCTTCCAAACTTTTCCCCTTGATCAATAGGCAAATTGCAGAAAACTATGTGATCAATGAAGAGACTAAAAGGAGGATGGGAAAAGGGCCTATGCAGACCAACTCCTCGATGGAGCATTTTTGCGCCGCAACTAGACAAGGCAGCCCTAAACATAAGAGAACCCAATTCAAGAGGCTAGTAGTGAAAGGTCCCTCGCCTTCTCAGAGACGTTGGAAGGAGAAACCACCAGAACCATGGGAACGGGACCCAATCACATCATCTCACAAGGAATCAGGAAAAGTCAAGGCTAGAATCAACGCATGAGCTGCGGCAAAATTCAACCTGAGCCGCCCATGGGATCCAAACTTGTGATCCCCATGTGTCGAGCCAACGACATTAAACAAAGGCACTGGTCGGGAGGTAACCCGACACCTATCTTACTTTCAGTAATTTTCTTTCCTGTCATTTAGTTTTTATCGTAAGTCGCTCTCACCCATTTTTTGTATAGAAGGAATGTCTAACATGTAGGAATCAGTTTTTGGAGCAAGATCAGATCAGCCAGGCAGCTTCCGAGAATTACCGGGCCTGCGCTGAGAGTTCAAGGCCCCAGCTGAACTCCCTCTATTATCCAGCTCCGAGGCATGTCGTTCCACGACACGACACAGTAAAAGGGAGTTCAGTTCTTCTCTTTTCCTTAATGTCATTTCCTTCTCTTGTATATATTTGCATGACTTTTGAACTAAGTCTTGCTGAAAGGCACGCCTTCGTTCAAAAGTGTGGGGTGAGAACCGCCTTTGTATATAGTTAATTAACATGCTTTTTCTTTTCCTTTTCCCTTAATATTATCTTTTTGAAAATATGAACTTGAGAATGTGAAAAAGATAGATCATAATTCATGCATTTATCTTGTGAAAATTCAACTGTTTAAAAACTTAGAATGTAACTTCTCATTTGTCCCTTTGTGCTGAGATAAACAGGGGATGTGGAGTTGACATAAACTGTCCTAGAGAGGCTGGGCAAGCACTCGAAGGATCGAATCTAACTATATGGTTTTCGAAGTCAGTGGAGGCTGCATTTCGGGTTTCAGTGAAGATTGATGTCATCTCCGCCATGCAGCGTTTATGCAAGAGACGAGACGGGAATCAAACCATCCTATCTCTAGTCCTAGCAGCCGGGAAAATAGATGAGCGACCCTCATCTGGACCCGCACGAAACGGCGAGGATGAGAAAGAGCGGGGAGGTAATTCCATATGCTTGCGGGCGACGATTGGACCTCCCAAAAAGGCTGAGAAAATGGACTAGCAAGTCACAAAGAAGCAAAAGCTCAAAGAAGCTAATCAAAGGCCAAAGGCCAAAATTGTGAAGGTTTTAACCGAACAAAAGTGAAGAAACTCCAACTCAATATCAAAGGCCAAAGGCCGATTCACTACAAAAGCTGTCCCTCGCCAAAAAGAAATCAAAGTGCTCAACTCAATGAAACCCGAACCGAATCACGTGCTAGAGAAAGCTACAAGGAAACCATATAGTGCGAGTCGGTCCCGAGAATGCAGTCAAGGAGCCTAAAAAGGGCTATCTCCCGAAACATCCAAATTAATTTGCAACTCGGCACGAAGGTACAAGTATCAAGTTTCTTCTAAGTATTTACACGGTTTAATTTGGTAATAAGTAAGTAATGCATGAATTAGGATAAATCTAGTCCCACAATCTCACTTTCATATTTTAAGTTTTCACTTGGATTGTGTGTGCCGCCCTTTAAAAAGCATTGTTCGGGACGAACAACTAAAAGTGTGGGGTGATCTGATATGAATCATAAACACAGTTAAACCCACCAAATTAGACGCTTTGTCTATTTAACTTTTCTTGTTAGTTCCGATATTTATCTACAGGGTATTTTGAAGGCTAGAGAGAATACGAGCTAAAAAGGACTTTTAAAGCTGAATATGAATTTAGAGTCATTCCAGGTCACGACCAAATTCTGACTTTCAAGAACCGGACGTGGAATCACTCAAAACAAGTCCAACTGAAGGGCAACCAGAGTCAGTTCGGAGCTGAAAGGACCGATGGCTTTTGGGGAAAAGATCACAAAGCTCTCAACCACTCCCTTGCCACCTCATGGGGGGCGGCTACTCCTCTCTTCTCCTCACAAGCCCGGCGGCTTTGGCCATGAAGAAGACAAGTGTGGCTGGCGGCTTTTGGCCATGGTGACTCACCCCGGCGGCTTTGAAGCTCCCCAATCCCCTTGAGCCAAGTGTCACATCCTTATTGCCTCCCTTAGCCTATAAAAGGAACCCTCCTCTCCTTGTATCATCATCCCATCTCATTCCAACATCTCATAACACAAGTAGTGAGAGAAGCTCTCACTTCTCTCTAGATTCACAACACCATCCTTGTAATCACTTTACTTTGGAATCGAAGCTTTAGCACTTTCAACGGTTTTTGTAAGTATTCTCGTCTTTACTTTACTGTCTTTTCAATTCAGCAACTTTACTTTCCTGTCTTTACTTTCGAAAACTTTACTTTACTGTCTTTCAAAAACCTTTACTTTTCAACGCACTTAGCTATGATGTCCTGTTCCATGGATATTCGTAGCTAAACCCTTCATTCGGTTGAAGGGGAGTGCTTGTATCATACAATGTTTTAGACCCTACTCTTAGTGCCTCTATGTGTTCAAGACTTGTTCTATGTGCCACATATTAGGTCAGAACTTTCAAGGTTGAGTGGATGCTTGAAATGGCAAAACTCTTCCGTGGGGTTCGTGAACATACTCGGGTAAGTGGATGCTTGAAATGGCAAAGCTTATCTGAGGAGTTCGACCTCTTTAAAACACCATTTGGATTGATCCGAAATGATTGATCAAATGGATGCACATAGGCTAGTAAACCTTGAAATGGGGTGCTAGTCTAAATAAAACAAGTGCTCTATGACCTTGAAATGGGCTAGACAGTGTGGCAAATCAAGTGCTTGAAATGGCCTTGATACACTTTTGAACACTTAGTATGATCATTAGAGGTCAATGATAAACAGGCTATGATACAAGGTCCCTAAAATCGAATATTTCCTTTAATCGTAATATCAACTGTTACTTTACCTTTCAGTACTAAAAACCAAAAACAATCCCCCCAACTGCTTTATTTAAATCCCCCTTTCGAAAGAACAATTAATCACCTAATTCCCTTGGGTTCGACCCGTACTTACCACTTACTACCAAAAATAGTTAAGTCGCGAGTATTGGAGATACAAATTTGCTTTTGCACAGAGAACATCGCACCTTAACGACAGTGCGGCGGGCTCCGTCATGTACACTACTTTGCTCTTCATTATCACGATCAACACTTCTCTGCGACATTGTTACTTAAACAGAGAGTAATCGAGTGACAAAATAAAAGACAATAAAATAAAACTAAAATAAAGAAATACTTAGTAGATTCTTCGTTACCAATCCCCGGCAACGGCGCCAAAATTTGACGGGCGTCGTCGTACCCGTCAAAAATAATATTTCCTTATCTCCGACTAACAAGTGGTAAGTCGGGTCGTATCCACAGAGATCGGTGTGAGAATCTGTTTCACTAAGTAAGAACGTAACAATGGGGGGGGTAAATCTCGAACAAGTCAAATAAAAAAATGCAAGTAGCAAGTAACAACGATCAAATATCAAAGAGAAATGCAAGCTAGAACTTTCGATTGTGATGCAAGACTAAATCATTAACCCAACCGTTTTGATTTCTAGTTTTTTATAACTTGTAGCTCCCCGCTAGGTTGCACTACAAGTTGTCCTAGGGTGTCAATCCTAGTGGTATATTACTCGTAATCCTAGTTTACTATCCCCGCTAGGTTGCAAGTAAACTTTGACAATTGAAATCAACACACAAACAAAAGCTTCCCCGCTAGGGTTCCACTCATGCTAGCATATCAAATCCATAAACAATGCATAGTAATATAGCGCAAAACATAGAAGTTCAATATGAATCTCAAATCAAAGCATCAAAATATCAAGTTCTAGCCTACACAAATGAGTTTAGCTACTCATGGTAATAGAATACATAATCAAGTTTATAATGAAATGAAATGAAATGAAATGAAAATACTATTGTCGAATAATCCACCAAGCTTTCTTCAATTCTGAGCCACTGATCAATCTTTCCTTCTTTTTCAATCCTGTCGAACACTTGTTCTTTTCTGTCTCTTCCAAACTCACGGTCAAAAGACACAGTGTGTGTCATAACCACACAGCAATCCACGGCCAAAAGAAGACAATTCCTTTTTTTCCAAACGTGTGTTTTTAAACCACACAATAAATCTCACGGCCAAAAGACTTTTCCAAACCTCTTTAACTTCCCAAAAACCACACTTGTATTTTTTTTAAATCAAGAGCTAGCCAATTCATTTGTTGTCCCTTCGAAATCTTCATTTCTCCTTTCCAGAATGGCTCCTCAAATTCTCCATGTTTTCTCCCGAGATTGCAAATCAGACTTTTAGGAAATTTGACAGCTGGCAGTCGCGCTAACTTTTAGCACTTCGAACTTCATTTCTTTCCACGCCAAACATCATCAAATAGGCTCCTTTTAGCCGATATTCCTTCCATGGTCCCCGAATGCACCTGAGAATGAAAACTACACACAGGTAGTGAAATAATATACATGCAAACACAAAGAGACGGGGTTTTAACATATAAAATAGTCGTACAATTACGACTTATCACCGAGCCCCTCAATGAATCATAGAAGAGGTACCGTCGAGCCAACGACGTTAAACAAAGGCGTTCGCCGGGAGGCAGCCTAGCCGAATTCTCTTGAGCCCCTGCCATAACGACAACATGAGGGGAGTATTGTTCTATCTTTTCTTTGCTTTATTTCCTATTTTTCATTTTGCATGCATTGTGTGCTTTGAACTTAAGTCGTGCCGTGAGGACATGGCTTTGTTCAAAAGTGTGGGGTGGGAGAGTCAAAAGTGAGGACATTTACTTCTTGCACATGCATAGAGTCAGCACGTTTCCCTTGAAAAATTTTAAAATTTTGAAAATAAGGATTTCTTTCTATGTCCTAGATATGCGATATTGAATGATCATGATGTGAAATAGATAGAGCCGATTACATGCATTCTCTTGTGAAACTTGAATTATGCAATTTCATGTGAACTTAACCCTCTACTTGTCCTTGTGAGTTGAGATAACAGGGGATGTGGAGTTGATAGAAATATCCTAAAAAGGCTTGACAAAAGCACTCAAGGGACCGAGCTTCGAACTGTATGGTTATATGGATTTAGTGGAGGCTGGCACTTCGAGACTTATTGGTTTAGAGTTGACTCCGCCGTGCAGTGTTTATGCAAAGGGAGGGACGGGAAAACAGACCGTCCTATCTCTAGTCCAAAGTAGCCAAGAAAAGAGGTGAGCGACCCCCATCTTGACCCGCGCCGAAAAAGGCAAGGATGAGAAAGAGCGGGGAGGTATTTCCATATGCTTGCGGGCGATGATTGGACCTCTCAAAGGAAAAGGGAAAAATGGACTAGCAATTCACATCAAAGGAGCAAAGCTCAAAGAAAAGAAAAATCAGCCAAGTTGTGAAATTCTACCCGAAACAAAAAGTGAAGTACACCACTGTCATATCAAAGGCCGAAGGCGAAACTCACTACAAAAGCTGTCCAGCCAAAGCAGTTAGAAGAACTCAACCCTTGAAGCTCGAATAAATCACCTGCAAGAGAAAGCAATGAAGTAGAGCCATATAGCAAGAACTCGGAACCAAGAGTGCAGATCATGGGCTTAAAAAGGACTATCTCCCACTCATCCAAATTAATTTGCATCTCGGCTCAAAGGTACATGTATCAAGTTATTTCCATGTTCGAACATGATTCTTTAAGTAATGGTTGAGTTATGCATGGAAAGGCGAAGTCTAGACTAGCACTTGCATAGCCATATCTAGGGTGCCGAAGCTTGTGGTGTTTGTTTATTTTACTCTTATGACCTAGACCTTGTTCGGGATGAACAAGTTTAAGTGTGGGGTGGTTTGATGAGCCGTATTTATACGACTCATCGAGTCAACAATTCCTACCAATTCGACACTTTGTCATGTGAACATTTACTTGTTAGTGCTTTGTTGCATGTCAGGCACTTTGGAAGGTCTAGGAGGAATCGGGCTTAAAAGATGGCATCTTAGGCCAAAATCACCACAAGGCATTATTGGCCCACACTCAAGTTCCAAGCCCAAACATAGCTCACTTGCAAAATCTTGATGATTCTAGAAGCATCTCATCATTTGGCTCATGCCAATCCATTTTGGCTACTTCCAGAGCAAGAGTGCCTTGATGATTCTAGAAGCATCTCATCATTGGCTCACGCCAATCCATTTTGGCTACTTCCAGAGCAAGAGTGGTGGCCAACTTAGAGAAAACCCTAATCTATTTCCTATAAATGAGACCTCTTAGCCTAGGGTTTAGACATCATCCATAGTCCAAAATTGTTATTGCTTGGAGCTTCTCTCTCTTATTCTTCTCTTTGGCAATAGAAAGCAATCCTTTACTTTTCAGTCATTACTTTTCATGTATTGCTATTGTATTCTCTTCATGAATACTAGTAGCGAAACCCCCTATTCGGTTTAGGGTTTCACATTTGTGAACACATTTTGAGACTCTTGTTCTTAATGCTATTTTACATTTCACTAGTCCTTGAGCTTATTCCCATGGATCAAATTACGAGACCAAGTGGATGTTTTGCCACAAAGGTTGGTTGAGCGATTGATCCTTAAAGTTAATATTTATTGGATGCCTTGCAGCAAAGATAGATAGTAACATCTAGATCGGATAATACCTTTACTGGGTTGTTTGATCTAGGAAAGGACTAGAAGCCTAAAACCTTAGTCAAGCTTAGTTATGGAGTATCACCTTTGCCGGGGTACTAGGGTGTCACCTTTGTCGGGACACCACACAACACCTTGACGGGTTAAGGGTGTGGAGTATCATCTTTGCCGGGGTACTAGGGTGTCACCTTTGTTGGGACACCACACTTGGAAATGTGGAATAGATCATTCGATGTCTATGATAAATGTGTCACAAGAGGAACCCTAGACTGAATACTTACTCTCATTGAATCACCTTCCGCTCATTTACTTTTGCACTTATTTTCAACCATTTGCGAACCCCAATTGTCTTACTTTCCTTATTGTTTTCAAGAACAACAAGTAACCGAACTAACTCTCTTGGGTTCGACCCCTACTTGCCGCTTTACTAGTTCATGGTAAGCCAATAGTAGTGGACTTATAAATTGTAAATTTGAGAGGTCACGACGACGGCCTGTCATCGCCTCATCATCTCGCGCAAGTGGTGATACATCATGTACAGCTCGAGTGACATCATCCGGGTCATTCACCACAGTGGATGCCCTCACACTACCCTCATCTATAGGTGAAGCTACCTCCTCGGGTATATAAGGTGGTGGAGGGCCGGTATGGGAAATAGAATGGTCAGGGAAGACTGGAGGAGAAGGCTCTAGGAAGACTGGTTGAGCACTTATGCCTGGAATGCCCCAGAATCGACCAAAGGATGTAAGCGTGATGGACCATAATTATACAAATCATAAACACAGTTAAACCCACCAAATTAGACTGTTTGTCTATTTAACTTTTACTTGTTAGTTCCGATATTTATCTACAGGGTATTTTGGAGCCTAGAGAGAATACATGCTAAGGAGGAGTTTTTGCGCTGAAAATATATTACGAGTCTTTCCAAGGTCACGACCAGATGCCGACTGAAGAAATATCATGAACCTGACATGGAATCACTCAAAACAAGTCCAACCGAAGGGCAACCAGAGTCAGACCGGAGCTGAAAGGACCGATGGCTTTTGGGGAAAAGATCACAAAGCTCACACTCACCCCTCCTCCTCCTCACAAGGGCGGCTAAATGAAGAAGCCACATGTGGCTTTGCCACATGTGGCCGGCGGCTAAGGGAGGGGCTTGTGTGGAAGCTTGTGGTTGGATGGCTTTGAGATCTTTTCTCTCCAAAACTTAGTTCCCAAATATTCTCCATGCCTATAAATAGACACCTCCATTGCCTTTGTAAAGCATCACAATCCACAATCCACAACTCAATACAAAATCACTTATCTCTCTAAAGGTTTTGGTACTTTTGTAAGCTTTGTTTGAAATCTATAATACTCCTGTTGGTTCTTGAGTATTTTAGTAGTTTTAGAGAATACTCCAGTTGGTTCTTGAGTATTCTAGTAGTTTTTGAGAATACTCATGTTGGTTCTTGAGTATTCTCCTTTACTTACTGTCTTTCAAAAACCCTCGAGTACTTAGCTATGGTATCCACCTCTATGGATATTCGTAGCTAAACTCTTCATTCGGTTGAAGGGGTGTACTTGTATCATAAAATATTTTAGGCCATACTTTTAGTGCCTCTTCTTTGTATTCAAAACTTGTTCTATGTGCCATATATTAGGTTAGAACTTCCAAGGTTGAGTGGATGCTTGGAATGGCAAAGCTCTTCCGTGGGGTTCGTAAACATACTCGGATAAGTGGATGCTTGGAATGGCAAAGCTTATCTGAGGAGTTTGACCTCTCTAAAACACCATTTGGTTGGTCGGGAATGACTGATCAAATGGATGCACATAGGCTAATATACCTTGGAATGGGGTATTAGTCTAAATAGAACAAGTGCTCTACGACCTTGGAATGGGCTAGACAGTGTGGCAAATCGAGTGCTTGGAATGGCCTTGATACACGTGTGAATACTTAGAAGGATCACTAAAGGTCAATGATAAACAGGCTATGATACAAGGCCCCCGAAACCGAATGCTTTCCTTAAATTCAAACACCACCTGCATTTACTTTCTTAATATAAACTGCCTTATCAACTGCTCACCTCCCGGAAGACTTGCCAATCACGCAACAACCACTGTAAGTCTGCTTCCTTTTATTTTCAGTATTTACTTTTCTGTCATTTACTTTTCCGCACTAAAAACAAAAACCAACCAAAAAAACACTTACTTTTCCGCACTAAAACCTCAATCAACCTAAAACACGCTCCCTCCCTGTACGATCCCTCAAAGAACAACTAATCCCCCTAATTCCCTTGGGTTCGACCCCTACTTACCACTTGCTACCCAGTAGTAAAGTCGCGAGTAGCGGACTATAAATTTATTCTTGCCTTAGCACACGACGACTGTGCTTTGTCAGTCACCATGGACCCACCACCAAGGGCTAGGACCTTAGACGTCCTATCCACATACTCCTCAAATATCGATGCAAGGATCGAAACCAATCAAGCTCTACCCCATCTTTAATAGCCATCATAATCTCGAGATCCGCTATGGTGACCCCCCTACCTCCATCCTTGCGCATATTTATCCCTATGGATATAACACGATGAATCACCTTCCACACCGGTTCCTCGATGGCTAGCACTATAAGCGGATACAAACCACTCTCTCCTATGACAAATCCTCTCCCAAAACTTAGCTTGTTGGTGCTCATTGTAGGAGGGCACCGACGCACCATACAGGGGAAATCCCAACAACTCAAAAATAAATTCCGTAGGCAAATGACGTGCATCATCTAATGCGTCAAAATTCAATTTATAATCTCCTGCAACTACTAGCAAGCGATAAGCAGAGTCGAACCGAAGAGAGCTAGTTTGGTGAAGTTGTATCTGTAGACAATTAAAGAAAAGGGGGGGGGTTAGTAGTGTGAGTGCAAAAGAGAAAAAATAAAAAGAAGGTTTCAATCAGAGAAGATATTCAGCTTAGGGTTTCTATTGTGACACATTTATCATAGACAACTACTGATCAAAATCCAAGTTTCTAAGTATACTTATTCCTACAAAGGTAACAACCCTAAGTATCTCGACAAAGGTGATACACCACAATCTAACCCGACAAAGGTGATTGATGGACCAAAATTATACGAATCATAAACACAGTATAACCCCCTTATTTAGACATTTTGTCTATTTAACTTTTGCTTGTTAGTTCAGATATATTTTTGCAGGGTAATTCAGAGCTTATAGAGAATACACATTAAAGAGGAGCTTTTAGAGCAGAAAAGATGTTACGAGTCAATCCAAGGTCAAGATGATATGCCGACTGAAGAAATATCAAGGATCCTGACGTTGAATCACTCATAACAAATTAATCAGAAGAATCAGGAGAGGAATCAAGACAGCCCGGGGAAGAAACACATTGACAGTTTTGTGAAAAGACTGCACAAAACTGTACAAAATTCACATTTGGGCAAGATGACCAGCCACTTGGGCAAGAGGTGGCCAAAGCCACCCCTCCTCCACCCTCCACCACCGGCAACCGGTGGCTCCTCCACCCATGGTGACCGGCGGCTTTTTGCTCCTCCACATGTCTCCTCCTCCTTGCTCCTCCTCTCCTTCCTCCATGTGTGGCCATCTCCTCCCTTCATTTTCTCCTCCAATCACCATGCAACACTTGCCTCCATCTCCTCCTCCTCCCATGGCTATATAAGGAGGAGCTCCTCCTCATTTGAAATCATCCCTCACTTGTAAAAAACACTTCTCTCTCTAAGTTATGTATTTGTAAAGTTTGGCTTTGGAAATAAAGGATAGCTCCCTTGGCGCTTCAACGGTTGTAAGTATTATTTCTAGTATTTATTCAACTGTTTATTTCCTTAGTTATAATGTTTAGCGTGATGAATAGTAGCTAAACTAGTAGTTCAGTAGAAGGGGCGCACTTGTATTATAAAATGTTTTAAGACTATTAACTTAGCGTCTAGTCTTAGTATTCAAAACTTGTTCTATGTGCCATATATCAAGTCAGAGTTTCCAAGGTTGAGTGGAAGCTGTCACAAGCAAAGCTCTGCCGTGGAAATTCGTGATCATACTCGGTAAGTGGAAGCTGTCACAAGCAAAACTTATTGAGGAGTTCGACTTATCTAAAACACCACTTGGTCAATAACGTAACTGGGAGATCAAGTGGATGCACTTACAGCTAAGATACTTCGAAAGGAGGAATTAGTTTTGCTTAGAACAAGTGTTGCTTTAAACGATGTTGCAAGTCTTGCGCTACGAAAGGGCCTCGATTCATCTTTGAATACTTAGATAATTCACTAAAGGTCAATGATAAACAGGATATAATACAAGGCCCCTGAAACCAAACATTTCTCTTTAATGATAAACTGTAATTTACTTTCCAGTATTAAAACCAACCAACCAACCAATCAATCAATCAATCACTTAGCTGGTAGCTTTAAAACCAACCAACCGACCTAAAACACGCTCTCTCGCTGGACAATCCCCTCAAAGAACATCTATTCCCCTGATTCCCTTGGGTTCGACCCCTACTTACCACTTGCTACCCAGTAGTTAAGTCGCGAGTAGCAGACTATTATAAATTTATTCTTGACGTTTGCACATAACGACTGTGCATCCATCAGTGATACACCACAATCTAATCCGACAAAGGTATTGGACATCTAGTTCTTTCCTAGACACAATAATCCGACAAAGATATTATTAATCTTAGGTGTTACGATATACCTTTACGACAAAGTATCCAGCAGATATTAATAGTAAGAATTGGTTGTCAAACTAATCTTTACGACAAAGTTTCCACTTAATCTAACAATTCAATTCATGGGATGAAGAACAAGAACTAGTAAAACATAAAATTGCATTAAGAACAAAAGTCTCAAAACGTATTCACAATATATGAAACCCTAAACTGAAATAAGAAAATTAGCTACTCATAGCCATAACAAAAACACAAATATTCTTGAATGAAAATAGAAAATTCTCTTCTCTCGTTGAAAACTTCGCGTTTTCCTCAAGAGTCGTTTTCAAAAGTAGGATTTGATGTAGAATGATGGAAACCCTTCTCCAAATCCTTAATTTATAAGTTTTTGGGTTTCTAAATATGTTTTTGGGCTAAAATTGCCGATTCTCGGAACTGCTGATGTCATCAAGTACGTTGATGATGTCATTTCCACGCCCAATGAAGTCGTTGATGCCGCTCCCCGCGTTGACGTTAGCAATGCGCTAATGTCTTCCTTGGGAGCGGTCCCCATTGACCATGTTTTCTTTTTTCTGCGCAGCAGTTCCGACTTCAACTCTAGATTTGACAATCCAAATGACCTCGGCTGCTCTCGGTGTGAACTAGAGAGTTGTATATAATTGAGTCAGCTACGCAATGACATATAGCTCATATTTTTCTAGTCAGTGGTCAATTCCAAGCTCTCCGTCGAACCTCCAAAGGTCTGATCTGCCACTGTGGTGTTTTTGGCATGAAATGCCGTCTTTTATGCGCGTTTCCTCCTAGAGCTTCTGAAACACCTGAAATGCAAAACCATACTAAAAAGTAAATGTTTGCATACAAAAGTGTCGAAATAAATGGGATTAGTTAGTTCAACGAGTCGTATTAATAAGACTTATCCATCCCACGGGCCCCCACACTTGAACGTGTTCGTCCCGAATAAGAACAAGTCATTGAAGGAAAACAAATATAACACCACAATTTCTACGATGTCCTGGATAAATGCTACATGAATATGAGTTGTTAGTCTAGATTCAGCTTTTCTATTCATAACTCAATCGTTACTCAAATCATCATGCTCAACACATAATTAACTTGATACATGTTACCTTTGAGCTGAAATTCAAATCAATTCAGATGAATGGGAGATAGTCCTCTTTAGACCCATGATCTGCATTCGTTGTCCCGAACTCTAGCTATATGGTTATACTTCATTGCTTTCTCTGGCACATGATTCATTCGAGCTTTAAAGTTTTGAGCTTTTCTTTCTTCTTTTGTAGGACAGATTTTGATGTAGTGAACTTTCTTTGGCCTTTACCTCGTGTATGAATGATGTACTACACTTTTTTTGTATAGATCTTCACAATTTGGCTGATTTTTCTTAAGCTTTGCTCCTTTATTATGAATAGCTAGTCCTTTTTTCTTCATTTCGTTTGAAGGAGGTCCAATTATCGTCCGCAAGCATATGGAAATACCTCCCCTCTCTTTCACATCCTCGACCTTTTTGACTTGAGTCAAGATGGGGGACCTCCATCTTTTCCCGATTACCTCAGACTAGAAATAGGATAGTCTATTTTCCCATCCCGCCTATTTACATAAACGCTGCAGTGGCGGAGCGAACTCTGAACTGTAAAATCTCGAAGTGCTAACCTCCACTAAATCCATATAACCATATAACTGGAAATCCGGTCATTTGAATGCTTCGTCAAGTCTCTCTAGGATGTATCTATCAACTCCACATCCCTATTTATCTCAACTCAAAAGACACGTAGTGGGTTAAATTCCCATGTAAAAGCACTATTCAAATTTCATGAGAGAAATACTATATAATCAGCATCATCTATTTCCCGTCATCAAAATTCAATACTGCATATCCAAGAAATAGAGAGAAATTTCATACTTTCATTCAAAAAAAATTAGTAAAGAAAACATAGGAAAACGTGCTGACACAGTACAATATGCCAGAAAAAGAAACATGCTGACACAACATACTGACTGACTCTCCCACCCCACACTATTGAACCAAGCCATATCCTCACGGCACGACTTAAGTTCAAAGACACAAACAATGTAACACACACATGCGTAGGGAAAAAAGAAAATAGAGATTAAAATGAACAGGCACTCCCCTCGTCTCGTTGCGTGATGGTAAAAATTCTGGTCAAACGAGTCAGTCAACGATGGGCAATGCTGGTCAACGGTCTACTACGCCCTGTGTAGACATTAGGGCGCAGTCAATGCCATAATGTCTTCATGGAGCGCGATGTTAATGTTGAGGCAGGGTGCGAGCCTAATGTCATGACTGGGCGCAATCCCCACTGGAGCAGACCTGTTTTCTGCATAAAAATCATCTCTTTCCCAAAAAACTAAGTCAAAATAGACTCTGTTAGATGACACAAGACTCAAACAAACACAAAAGAAACGAAAATGAAAAAAAACAAAATTTTGTCGGGCTACCTCTCTGCGAGCACCTTTGTTTTACGTCGTGGCTCAACAATACCTCATTAGGGATCATATGTTGGGATCCCATGGACGTGTGAGTCAAACTTCTCCTCAACAACTCCTTCATTCTACTTATAGCCCTCATACAATGGTGTCCTCGTGTCTATTCTCCATCGATCGGGCAGATTAGCCTTCACATCCTCCTGAGTTTGCGAGGACACTTCGCTCACAGCAACTTCTTTTGCTGCACGACTGGCCTCATCTGGTAGGTCACGAATTAGGGCACCAAGATATGATGTGTTCACGATGTCCGGTGGCTTCTTTTTGCATGGACAGTCAGCATCCTCATAAATGTTAAAATTCGATGTCCTGTGACATGTAGCATTTTGAGCATCAAAAGTAATTTATAAAATCGGTAAGTACTGAGTCGTCCAAGGGAGCAATTGTTAACTTGCGCACTATGTAAGGTTATGCTTCCATTTATCCTAGTCGGGAACGAGTGTTTGTTTTGGTTTAAGAAATCTAAATATGCAAGAAAGTAATAAAAGGTTTTAACAAATTTCAAGAAGTATTTCGGGGAACTACTTCACTTACCCAACATTAGAACCGAGTTTATTAACTAGCATGCAAGGATTTGCCTATATTGATTAGAAAATAGCGGCATAATCCAAGTAAGAACCTCACCCTTTCGGCACTATTAGTTCAAATTGTAATTGTACCTTAAACTACGAACCTCAACCTTTTGGCGCTATTGGTTCGAATCAAATAACTCGCTGGTGTTTACCAACTCTCGTTGCATAAACATGGGAAGTCGCTGTCATAATCCTAGCCTTTTGACGGATGCACAGTCGTCATGTGCAAAAGTCAAGAATATATTTATAAGTCCGCTACTCGCGACTTCACTACTGGGTAGCAAGTGGTAAGTAGGGGTCGAACCCAAGGGAATTAGGGGGATAGTTGTTCTTTGAGGAATGTACTGAAGGGGAGCGTGATTTTAGGTGGATTGAGGTTTTAGCGATGAAAAGTGAGTGGTTGGTTGTTGGTTTTAATTTTAGTACAGAAAAGTAAGTGGGTTGGTTGTGATTTTAGTGCAGAAAGTAAATTACTGAAAGTAAAGTACTGAAAGTAAAAGGAGAAGACTTGCAGCAAGTGGGATGCTTGAAGGATAAGTCTTGCGGAGAGTAAGCGGTTGATATTGCAAGTGATATTGAGACTGAAAGTAAAGTGCAGGTGATGTTTTAAGGAAAGTATTCGGTTTTAGATGCCTTGTATCATAGTCTGTTTATCATTGACCTCTAATGATCATACTATGTATTCAAAAGTGTATCAAGGCCATTCCAAGCACTTGATTTGCCACACTGTCTAGTCCATTCCAAGACATAGAGCACTTGTTCTATTTAGACTAATACCCCATTCCAAGGTATATTAGCCTTATGTGCATCCATTTGATCAATCATTCCCGATCAACCAAATGGTGTTTTAAAGAGGTCAAACTCCTCAGATAAGTTTTGCCATTCCAAGCATCCACTTATCCGAGTATGTTTACGAACCCCACGGAAGAGTTTTGCCATTCCAAGCATCCACTCAACCTTGGAAGTTCTAACCTAATATGTGGCACATAGAACAAGTTTTGAACACATATAGGCATTAAGAGTAGGGCCTAAAACATTTTATGACACAAGTACACCCCTTCAACCGAATGAAGGGTTTAGCTACGAATATCCATGGAACAGGACATCATAGATAAATACTTGAAGGTTTTCGAAAGACAGTAAAGTAAAGGGAGAATACTCAAGAACCAACAGGAGTAAACTTAAGAACTACTAGAATACTCAAGAACCAACAGGAGTATTATAGATTTAAAACAAGTGTTTACAAGAGTAGTGCCCAAGATCTAGAGAGATAAGTGACTTGTGCTTCTTGCACACAAAATGGGATGATTTACAAATGAGAATGGCTTTGGTATTTATAGGCTAAGGGGAGCAATGGAGACCACACACTTGTCACATGGGGGAGAAGACTCAACACATGGCATGAGATGGAGTGGAGAGCACAAAGCCGCCGGATGAGGTGGCTTGGAGGAGAAAGCCGCTGGTCCTTTGGGTGTGGAAGGGGAGCCGCCGGCCTAGGTGGCGCAAGGGGAGTGGAGGATGGCTTAGCCGCCGCCCATGTGGCATGAGGGGATAGGATGAGTGAGTTTGAGATCTTTTCCCCAAAAGCCATCGGTCCTTTCAGCTCCGGTCTGATTCTGGTTGCCCTTCGGTTGGACTTGTTTTGAGTGATTCCACGTCAGGTTCTTGAAAGTCAGAATTTGGTCGTGACCTGGAATGACTCATAATTCATTTTCAGCTTTAAAAGTCCTCCTTAGCCTGTATTCTCTCTAGACTTCAAAATACCCTGTAGATAAATATCGGAACTAACAAGCAAAAGTTAAATAGACAAAGAGTCTAATTTGGTGGGTTTAACTGTGTTTATGATTCATACAATTATGGTCCATCAGATCACCCCACACTTTTAGTTGTTCGTCCCAAACAATGCTTTTTAAGGGCGGAACACAATCTAAGTAAACTTTTAAATATGAAAGTGAGACTGTGGGACTAGATTTATCTTAATTTATGCATTACTTACTTATTACCAAACTAAACCGTGTAAATACTTAGAAGAAACTTGATACTTGTACCTTCGTGCCGAGATGCAAATTAATTCAGAAGTTTCGGGAGATAGCCCTTTTCAGGCTCCTGGACTGCATTCTCGGGATCGACTCGCACTATATGGTTTCCTTGTAGCTTTCTCTAGCACGTGATTCGGTTCGGGTTTCACTGAGTTGAGCACTTTGATTTCTTTTTGGCGAGGGACAGCTTCTGTAGTGAATCGGCCTTTGGCCTTTGGCCTTTGATATTGAGTTGGAGTTTCTTCACTTTTGTTCGGTTAAAACCTTCACAATTTCGGCCTTTGGCCTTTGATTAGCTTCTTTGAGCTTTTGCTTCTTTGTGACTTGCTAGTCCATTTTCTCAGCCTTTTTGGGAGGTCCAGTCGTCGCTCGCAAGCATATGGAAATACCTCCCCGCTCTTTCTCATCCTCGCCGTTTCGCGCCGGTCAAAATGAGGGTCGCTCATCTATTTTCCCGGCTACTAGGACTAGAGATAGGACGGTTTGATTCCCGTCCCGCCTCTTGCATAAACACTGCATGGCGGAGATGACTTCAATCTTCACTGAAACCCGAAGTGCAGCCTCCACTGACTTCGAAAACCATATAGTTAGATTCGATCCTTCGAGTGCTTGCCAAGCCTCTCTAGGGTAGTTTATGTCAACTCCACATCCCCTGTATATCTCAGCACAAAGGGACAAATGAGAAGTTACATTCTAAGTTTTTAAACAGTTGAATTTTCACAAGGTAAATGCATGAATTTAGATCTATCTTTTTCACATTCTCAAGTTCATATTTTCAAAAAGATAATATTAAGGGAAAAAGAAAAAGAAAAAGCATGTTAACTATGTACACAGGCGGTTCTCACCCCACACTTTTGAATGAAGGCGTGCCTTTCAGCACGACTTAGTTCAAAAGTCATGCAAATATATACAAGAGAAGGAAATCACATTAAGGAAAAGAGAAGAACTGTGCTCCCTTTTACTGTGTCGTGTCGTGGAATGACATGCCTCGGAGCTGGATAATCGAGGGAGTTCGGCTGGGGCCTTGAACTCTCAGCGCAGGCCCGGTAATTTCTCCGAAGCTGCCTGGCTGATCTGATCTTGCTCCAGAAATCGATTCCTACAAAGGGTCATTCCTTCTATACAAAAAGTGGGTGAGAGCGACTGTTAAGGTAAAAACTAAATGACTGAAAATAAATGACTGAAAGTAAGATAGGTGTCGGGTTACGTCCCGACCAGTGCCTTTGTTTAACGTCGTTGGCTCGACGCTACCTCAATCATGGATCATAAGGTCGGATCCCATGGGTGGCACAGGTCGTATTTCTCTATTGTGCCAACCTTGATTCTTGCCTTGCCTTTTCCTGATTTCTTGTGAGATGATGTGCTTGGGTTGGAACTCCATGGTTTTGGTGGTTTCTCCTTCCATTGTTTCTCAGAAGGCGAGGGACCATTCTCTACTAGCCTCTTGAATTGGGTTTTCTTATGTTTAGGGCTGCCTTGTTTAGCTGTGGCGAAAAAATGCTCCATCGAGGAGTCATTCTGCGCAGGCCCTTTTCCCATCCTCCTTTTAGTCTCTTCATTGATCACATAGTTTTCTGCAATTTGCTTATTGATTAAGGGGAAAAGTCAGGAAGCTTGCATCTTAAGGCTTGATTCTGTCTTGTTATGTCCGTCAGTGAGGATCCGGTCTCGGATGGTCTCGGCTGCTTGGATAATGATAGTCGGGTATGACTCGGGCAGCTTGCCAGTGGTGTTGTGGACTTCCTCCTCTGCTGGCACGGTCTCAAGTTCCCATGAAGGTTTTTCCTCGTTGCTTCCGGTGCTTTCTATATCTGATTCTTCTGATGGTTCGGGAGTTTCTTCTGATGGCTCGGGTGTGATCTCCAATGTAGGCTCTCCTTCAGAGCTTTCTACATCTGATTCGTCCATCTTGTCCTCTGTAATGTCTTCTTCATTCCTTTCTGGACTAGCCTCTATCCTCTGTATTCCTCTATTAGGTCGGGGCATTGGCCTTCGTTTTGTGGCTTCGGCCAAGTCATCTATAACATTCCACATTTGAGTCAGGGATAAGTGCATGGCTGATCCTCCCACTGCGTCATTGATCCTTGAGAACTCATCTTGCCTCATTCCACAAAGGAATTTTTGAAGAAGGAATACTTCGGTGAATCCATGGTGCGGGCAGCGTGAGACGATGGTGTCATAGTACGTGTAGTATTCATCTAAAGTCTCATCCCGGGATTGTTGAAGGCAGATGATCTTCTCGCGGGTGTCATGTCGTAAGGATGGGGGGAGAATTCTTTCAGAAATTTAGCACGAAGGTCCACATAATATTCAGCATGCATAGCGGTTGATGTGTAATACCAATTTGTCGCGAAGTTAGTTAAAGAAAATTTGAAGCATTTTAACTTAAACTCCTCTAACATTTCGTTTTCAGGTTTTATGTGGCGGCAAATATGGTGAAAGTTTTGGAAATGTATTACGGGGTCTTCTCCATCCGTACCTCCGAACAGAGGAGGATGTCGCGTTGTCCATGCATACATAGTGCGATGAAGATATGAGAAGGGAAAGAAAAGAACAACTAATCCAACGACTAATTCCCCGGCAACGGCGCCAATTTTGACGGATGCACAGTCGTCGTGTGCAAAAGTCAAGAATATATTTATAAGTCCGCTACTCGCGACATCACTACTGGGTAGCAAGTGGTAAGTAGGGGTCGAACCCAAGGGAATTCGGGGGATAGTTGTTCTTTGAGGAATGTACTGAAGGGGAGCGTGATTTTAGGTGGATTGAGGTTTTAGCGATGAAAAGTGAGTGGTTGGTTATTGGTTTTAATTTTAGTACAAAAAAGTAAGTGGGTTGGTTGTGATTTTAGTGCAGAAAGTAAATTACAGAAAGTAAAGTACTGAAAGTAAAAGGAGAAGACTTACAGCAAGTGGGATGCTTGAAGGATAAGTCTTGCGGAGAGTAAGCGGTTGATATTGCAGTTGATATTGAGACTGAAAGTAAAGTGCAGGTGATGTTTTAAGGAAAGTATTCGGTTTTAGGGGCCTTGTATCACAGTCTGTTTATCATTGACCTCTAATGATCATACTATGTATTCAAAAGTGTATCAAGGCCATTCCAAGCACTTGATTTGCCACACTGTCTAGTCCATTCCAAGACATAGAGCACTTGTTCTATTTAGACTAATACCCCATTCCAAGGTATATTAGCCTTATGTGCATCCATTTGATCAATCATTCCCGATCAACCAAATGGTGTTTTAAAGAGGTCAAACTCCTCAGATAAGTTTTGCCATTCCAAGCATCCACTTATCCGAGTATGTTTACGAACCCCACGGAAGAGTTTTGCCATTCCAACCATCCACTCAACCTTGGAAGTTCTAACCTAATATGTGGCGCATAGAACAAGTTTTGAACACATAGAGGCATTAAGAGTAGGGCCTAAAACATTTTATGACACAAGTACACCCCTTCAACCGAATGAAGGGTTTAGCTACGAATATCCATGGAACAGGACATCATAGCTAAATACTTGAAGGTTTTCGAAAGACAGTAAAGTAAAGGGAGAATACTCAAGAACCAACAGGAGTAAACTCAAGAACTACTAGAATACTCAAGAACCAACATGAGTATTATAGATTTAAAACAAGTGTTTACAAGAGTAGTGCCCAAAATCTAGAGAGATAAGTGACTTGTGCTTCTTGCACACAAAATGGGATGATTTACAAATGAGAATGGCTTGGGTATTTATAGGCTAAGGGGAGCAATGGAGACCACACACTTGTGACATGGGGGGAGAAGACTCAACACATGGCATGAGATGGAGTGGATAGCACAAAGCCGCCGGATGAGGTGGCTTGGAGGAGAAAGCCGCCGGTCCTTTGGGTGTGGAAGGGGAGCCGCCGGCCTAGGTGGCGCAAGGGGAGTGGAGGATGGCTTAGCCGCCGCCCATGTGGCATGAGGGGAGAGGATGAGTGAGTTTGAGATCTTTTCCCCAAAAGCCATCGGTCCTTTCAGCTCCGGTCTGATTCTGGTTGCCCTTCGGTTGGACTTGTTTTGAGTGATTCCGCGTCAGGTTCTTGAAAGTCAGAATTTGGTCGTGACCTGGAATGACTCGTAATTCATTTTCAGCTTTAAAAGTCCTCCTTAGCCTGTATTCTCTCTAGACTTCAAAATACCCTGTAGATAAATATCGGAACTAACAAGCAAAAGTTAAATAGACAAAGAGTCTAATTTGGTGGGTTTAACTGTGTTTATGATTCATACAATTATGGTCCATCACCTTTCCCATTACAATCTCGGGCCACTCTCATAGTCACCGAGTTCGTAACGTGTATTTTACTTAATAGTCGGACATTAAGTCTCACCCTTTCGGCGCTATTGACTTAATATCTCAACGCAATGCACTTAGGCATTTTCTCAAATACTTAGTATGCATCGCTGGGTTTAGGCGCTAAGTAAAACACAAATCATGTAAAACAATCCTAATAACACAAAGATTAATCTATTAAACTATTATAGTCGAGTAAGATTCGTAGGCCCCAAAATATGGGTCACTACTCACAATCCATCGTCATGGAAATACAAAAATATACATGAACGGGACTAGAATTACAAAACGAGAAAAAGAAGTTACTACACCTTCGAATTGATGTTCATAACTCCCTTCAATCTCAATCCTCGATCCGATCGTAAATCTTTGCATTTTTGTTCTCCCATCTCTCTTTTTTCCATGTTCAAGTATGTGTAGAAATTATGTGCGTATGAGTGTCGAGAATTGAGAGTTGCGGCTGCTCCTCCTCTATTTGTTTAATTTTGTTTTTTTTTTTTCATTTTTTCCAAAAACCTAGCCCAAATTGCGTTTTTGGCCCATTTGTCCCGTCAGGCATGTGTCGCTTGTGTCACTTAATAAGTGAAACGGGTGAATCCAGAGAGGTAGTAGTGTCACCTATTGTTGACAGATCTTGTCACAGGTGACACGGGTGCGTTCTGTGCAACAGACTTCGGCTCCACATTTGACCTCCTTAAGGAATGAAGCAGCTTTTACTGTAAACTACAAAGTTGTAGAACTTCATCTCAGCTTTCCAAAAAGTCAAAAACCAATGTATTTGGACACCGTATGAGCTCTGGGCGTGCGTGAAAAGTATGGATGTCAATCTGCCTATTTTGTCATTATTTTCGCCCAAATTTCCACAAACGCTTTGTTTCGCCTTGGATTCGTTTCATCACCTAAAAGCATCAAATCATAAGGTGCGAGCTCAAAATGATCGATAATAAGCTAAATGTGAAGCATAAATATAGTCAAGATTTATGCTGATCATCCTGCCAACAAGCCTGTTACCATGTCAATCTTGGTCTTAGTGGCAAAGAGGAATGGATGTCCCAAGATAAGTGTTGGATGATCATCATCTCTAGCATCTCCCATCTGCAAAACGTAGAAGTTTGTAAGAACAACAAGATCTCCTACATGGAGGGTTAGATCCTCAAGCAATAGGTGGAGGGTTAGCATCTCCCACCTGCCGGAATTTTGATTTCTAGAGCCTGCTTGGTTGTAGTTCTGCCCTCGCTGCTGATTGTTGTAGCTAGCCACTACCATGCTGCTGTCGGTATGGTGGATGGTAGTAGTGTTATTATTATGGTTGTTGGGGTCCATGGTTATTATAGTTTTGGAATCGCCTAATGACATTGACATCGGCCTATGTTTCCTTCTGTAAAGTAGGGCAAGCATCCGTTTTATGGTTAGTTGCACCGCAAAATTTGCATGGCCTTACCCATGCTACCTGATTCATCATGAGCTTCTGCATCATCTCCATCATCTATTTTAGCTCCTCAGTCATCTGGTTTGATGGAGTCTCAGACTTTGCAACGTTTCTGGTAAAGCTAATTTCCTCTTGGCGGCTGACCTCTTCTCTAAACCAAGCTTTCTTGGCCACCTCAGCGATCAAATTTCGTACCCCAACTGGAGATAAATTCAAGACAGACCCTCCAGTTAATGCATCAAGCAACATCATATCAAGTGATCGCAACCCATCTAGAGAATACTCAATCACAAGCTTCTCAGGCACTCCTAGGTTGCAGCAGCTCAGCTCTAAAGCATTAAACTTCTCCAGATAGTCATAACTCGACTCAGTAGGCCCTTGCCTGATATCTTGCAGCTGTCTACAAACTTGTCCTGCCTTAGCTGCTGGGTAGTACTTATCAAGGAACTTCTTCTGCATCTGGTCCTATGTTCTTATGCTACCTGAAGGAAGAGACAGAAACCAAGATCTAGCTATGTCAGTCAAAGAAAAGTGGAAAGCCTTGAGTTTGAAGTTCTCCACTATGACTCCATAAGGTCGGGGAGTCTGGCAAATGCCATGATAATCTTGTAGATGCTTGGTGGCTGATTCTCCTTACCGATCCAAAAACTTTAGTAGATAGTGCACTACCGCAGTCTTGATCTCTATTTCCTACATGTCTGGCCCCTCATTGATGCACCAATATGGCTGATTCTAAAAATTAAGGGCAGATAGCTCCTTCATTGAGGGTTGATACGGCTCCATCTGATCATCACCAACTTCGTCGTTCTCATTGTTGTTGTCACCCATCTCACTACCTGCATGAGACATTGAGAAGGAAGTAGCACATCACAAAAAAACTAAAAATAAAAATAGAAACAGAAATTAATAACGAAAAGAAACGGTGCCAAAATTTGACGTGCGTCGTCTGACGCGTCAAATGTAATATAGATTAGTTAGTTCGATGAGTCATATAAATACGACTCATCAGCAAACAATGCTCCACTCCTCCCGACACAAACTTCCAATGAGTCATACTCCCCTCCTCATCCACCACGGTACTCAATGAACATATAAACTCATCCACCAACCTCGGGTACATGCCCGGATCATCCATAAAAATATATTCAAACCGGCATGAATAAGACGTGAGTGTACCTCATATTTGATTTCAAAGATCTCTAGTGTTTTGATGTCCAAAAATAATGTTGCAAGTGCTTCCTTCCCCTTCTCGACAATGTGCTCATAGTTCTTGCGGTGCTCATCATTTGAGAAGGTAAGAGACTGAGAAAATGGATAGAGAGTGCGAGGAGGCGAGCTTGATGGGCTAAGCGAACTAGGTGAGCTAGGTGGGGAGGGATTCAGCGTTGGACCACTAGATGAGTAGGAGCTAGCTTGGGGAATTCTTTGGCGCTTGGGAGGATACCTGGAAGAGGTGGCTTGGGTGGAAGCTTTGCGAGGTGGATTTCTCCTAGCCATGAAGGAAGAATTGATTTGGAAATCAAAGCAATCGCTGCTGAAAGGGAAGCTAGCCAGGCGGATAGTGTGGTGAACCGGTCGGATAGGATGTGTTTCTAGGGTAGGAGGTGGTTGGGGCTCGGATTGTGGTGGCTAGGTTTTGGAGAGGGCGGACGGAAGTGTTTTGGGCGGGCAAGCTGGAGGTTTGAGGTTGGGGCGAGGGGTGAGGAGATGAGTTAGTGGATTTGAGGCGAGGGGTGAAGGTCGGACGGGATCCGTGATGAAGGCCGGACAGAATGGTGAGAGATGGTGTGAGTGAGGTTTTCGGGTGGAGAGGGGATAGGATTAGGGTAAGGTGAACTGACTTTGAAATTAAAAAGAAAAGAGGAGTAGGTTGAGTTAGGGTTTCAGTATCCGATCGAATAGGTTTGGTATACGAGCGGGGTAGCAGTGTAGTCTGGCGTTGGGCTGAGTACTTGATCGGTTGGAGCTCACCGAAGCGAAGAAACATTTCAAGTAGGCTAACCGGCCGGTTGAGGATGCTAACCGAACGGTTTGGGATGGCCGATCGAAGATTGGTGAAATAGCCCGCTACCCGGTCGGCTAGGATGGTCATGGTCGAGGCGATGGAACCCTTTTCTTGATAAGTATCCAGGTGGGTAGATGGCGCTACCCGTCTGGGTACCTCAAGTCTGTGCACTTAACCCATTTGAACTCAATGAATAAGAATTAAAGCGCAACGGTCTATTCTCAAACCTAAAACACGAACTCCACACTTAAAATCAAATTCACCCATCAAGCAAGCATCATTGAAAGTTCAAGCACGTACCCCCAAACTCCACACTTAACATGTGACTCACCACCAAACGATCAACCACTTTCACATATAAGATCTTGTCATACACCAAAACATGAATCTCAAAACACCTATGCATTTAAGTTCAAATTCATGGTTCACAATGATCATGCCAAGCACAAGGAATTTAAGTGATAAATGGACAAATTAAAACGGGTTACCTCTCCTTCGGCTCTAGCTTGGCCGGTGGTCTTCGGAGGCAATTGAGTAGTTTCCTTGGGTCGAATTTCCTCTAGTTGTCTCTCATTTCTAAGAGTCACCATTTCATAGTATTCTTTGTAGGGAGTCGTTGGGAATGAATATTCATCAAGCTGTTCGACTCCATCTTCATCTATCTCTAGTAACTCTTCCTCCACTGCCTCTGAATTATCAATCATATAGATGGCATTACAATACTCTTTCGGGTTAGGATTGGTTTGAGCTGGTAGTTTCCCTTGTTCCTTTGAAGAGGAAGAGGCTTGTTGAGCTAGTTGAGCTTTAAGGATCTTTGTGTGCGTTTCCATCCTCTCAAATCGAGTTTGCACGCTTTGTTAGTGGGTTTGAAAGTTTTGATGTTGAGCCAGAAGAGCTTGCTTGATCTCCAAATTATTTTTATCATTCTTCTCTTGGTTCGCAATGAGTAAAGCACAGATTGAATCAAGATTGGAGGACTCATTTGACGGTTGAGGGGCTTGAGGGTATTGATTCCAATGAAGTAGAGTTGGCCCTTGACCTTTGTATTGATTTCTTTGTTGGTAAGTTGGGATTTTGAGGAGGTTATGGACCAAAGCCGGAAGGAATTGGATTAGTGGTCTTATAGGATGAGTTGGGATGGTTCTTCAAAGCAAGGTTAGAGTTTTGATTGTAGGAAGTCCCGACTCCATAGTTTCTTTCTTGATTTCCTCCCACAAAATTAGCTTCTTCATATCCAAATCCACTTTTATTAGGTTGAACCAAAGGGTAAGAATCAGTGTCATAATGGTTCAGCTCGCAAATGTCACACCCTAGGGTCACCAAGCGGTCATTCGCCGGGACTTGCATTCTATCAACTTTTTCTGAAAGGCTTCCCAACATCTTACTCAAAGAATTGTATTCGCTTGTACTTATAGCTTCCACTTCATGTCTTCCTCCTGGCTCCTCGGATTTCCTCTTTCACTTTCCCACATAAAGTAGTTCCTTGTGATCTTTTCAATTACTTCATATCCGTCTGGAGGTTCAAATTTCATTATGGCTCCTATCAAGGGCAACCCATGAGGGGCCATCAATTCTATTGTAAAAGGTGTTGAACAAGATCCATGGATCCAAGTTATGGTGGGGGCAAAGTCTTTGGTACTCCTTGTATCTCTCCCAAGCTTCATAGAGTGTCTCTCCCTCCATTTGCATGCAATTCATAATTTGACTTCTTATGTGAGCCGTCTTGGATGGAGGAAAATACTTGTTGATGAACGTCATAGTGAAACTTGTTGGAGTTTGACTTCTAAACCAATCTTTAGCTTTCCCGTTAAAGGGAAATAGTCTCAAGTGTATAGCATCCTTCGAAGCTCCATTTATCCTAAAAGTATCACAAATCTCAAGGAATGAGGTCAAATGGGAATTTGGGTCCTCGTTCTCTCTTCCTGAGAATTGGTTCGATTGAACCATTTGGATTGAAGAAGTCTTCAAGTCAAAATCACGGTTGTCCACCGTGAGAACGAGAATAGGAGAGAGGTATCCATAGGCATTGGGGGCTACATAGTTCTTAAGAAGTCTTTGTGCGTGAGGAACTTGAGGTATTTCGGCCATGGTTTAAGTAGTGGGTTCTTGAGTCTTCGATGTTGATCCTTTAACTTTGGTTGCCTTGCTCCTTGTAAAATGAGGGTCAAACTTGTTGATAGTTGGATCGAGGTCCTTATCAACAATCTCGTTTGATTTCTTTTATTTTGGTGGCATCAACACCTACAAGAGAAATTGACGTGTAGTGTTTTGAGCGTCAAAAACAATTTATAATGCCGGTAAGAACCGGATCGTCCAAGGGAGCAAGTTTAAACTTATGCACTATGTAAGGTTATGCTTCTATTTATCCTGGTCTAAAACAAGTGTTTGTTTTGGTTTTAAATCAAATCAATCTAACTATGCAAGAAAGTAAGAAAATGTTGTAACGACTTTCGAGAAGTATTTCGGGGAACTACTTCACTTACCCAATATTACAATCGTCTTTAAGCGCTAGGTAAAATACCTAGTGTGCATCGCTTCGTTTTAAGCGCCAAGTAAAACACTACCCATGTAGAAGAATCCAAATCATGTAAAAATTAATTTATTAAATGATTCATAGTTAGATAAGATTCGTAGGACCCCAAAATATAGGTCACTACTCACTATCCATCATCATGGAAATACAAATCATGTTCATGAACGGGGCTAGAATTACAAACGTGAAAAAGGAAGTACTACACCCATCCAATTGATGTTGATAACTCCCTTCAATCTCAATCCTCAATCCGATCGTAAATCCTTGCATTTTCGTTCTCCCTTCTCTCCTTTTCGTCGTTTCCCAGTGTCTGGGCGTGAGTGGATGTGGAGAATAGGTTTAGAATTGATGTGGCGGCTGCTTGGTCTTTCTTTTTGTTCAATTTCCCTTTTTTCATTTTTTCCAAAAACCTAGCAAAATTAATTTTTGTCTCAATCTGTCTGTGTCACCTAATAGGTGACATGGGAAATTCCAGAGAGGTGAATTTCCTAAGTTCTGTCTGATTTGTGTCGCTTGTGTCAACTAATCTAGGTGACACTAGCGTAGATTGATATGGCTTCTTGAGCTCAAGTTTTGACATCCTTAACGGCTGAATCGGCTTTAGGTACCAACTACAAAGTTGTAGCCCTTCTTCTCAGATTTCCAACAAGCTAAATATCAATGGATTTGGACACCTTATGGGCTACGGGAGTGTGCAACAAGTAGGAATGTCAATCCTCCTATTTTTGCACTGTTTTCGTCCAAACTCCCACAAAACTCTTTATTTCGAATTGGATTCATTTTTCACCTACAAATCACCAAAACATAAAGTGTGAGGTCATAAAAACAAAGAAAATGATCGAAAATCAACTAAATGTGAATCATAAATATAGTACAAATTTATGCTCATCAAGAACGCAAGCAACCAGGTGAGGGTAGTGGAATAAACTCAAGAACCAATGTTATTAAGGGCAAACAACAAAAGAAAAACATGGAATAGTCGAAGTACTAAATGATTCGTCCTAGGGACAATCTAGTCATTGCTCCCCAGCAACGGCTCCATTTTGACATTGTATGTTTTTGCATGCAAATATATGCAATAGAACTCTAGTCAAAGGAATTTATAATTGGAAGTCCAAGTCGAACCCAAGGGAGCAATTGGATTGTACGCTAACAATTATCAAATTTTCCACTTGGCTATTCCTATCAAATGTTGATTGAGGTTAGTTTATGTTTCTATCCTAGATGACAAGACAATATAGAGATTCTAAAATGGATAAAAGGAGTTTCAAGAGTTATCCCCCTCCCTAGCAACTCAAATGATCATATACAAATAACGCATGTGATTGAATAAGGATTTGCTTAATGACCTAGCCCAAGATCAACTTCCTTGACATTTCCTCACGCCTTAGACCATCAAAGGTGGAGTCTCACTCTTTCAAGATATTGACTCAATTTAATTCACCACTTAGTTCATAACTTTCATTACAAACCAAATCCAATGAATTAAACATTTAATCCTAGTCAAGCATCCATATCCTAGAGTTCACCTTTGTGATTAAGATATGAATCTCCATACTAAAACTATTCTCTAGCTCTTTCATGTTTTAGTCGAAGTTGTCACTTGGGCATTTTATCAAACACCTAAATTGCATATCATTTTATAGCACAAGAGAAAATGAAATCAACAATCATCCACATGAATTTCAATGTATATATAATGATCATATAGTGTCAAGGAGGAAACTAAACTCTCGAAACACAAAGGACTACTCACTACACATTGTTATCAAACAAATAGAAGTTTAATAAATGGAAACTATGAGTGGAAGATGAATAGTAGAAGGAAGGAGGTGATTAATATCTCCTTTTAGTCTTCAATCTCCACTTCTAGCCTCCCTTGTGTAGATGATCTTCCTTGGCCTTTTTCTCCACTTTTTTCTTCCCAAAAAGCTCCTCCTTAGGTCAAAACCCTCATTTAGTATTTATAGGCTCGGTCTACAAATCTAGTTAAGGATGACTATCCGGGCGGATAGTTGTTTGGTCAGAATGCTACCCGGCGGGTAGCTTGATCCGAGGAGCTTTTGCTGCATTTGGCCTACCCGCGGCAGTACGCTTTGAGTCATTCTGGCACCCGATCAGATAGCTATACGATTATGCTCATTTTGTCTCAAACCTCCAACATTTTGCGCAATCTTCATCTTGAGGTCTTGACAATGGTTGAGAATCATTGTGTACTTAAAATGTGTCAGGCAAGGGTCAAATGAAATCAAAATATGTCGGAAACAAATCAAAGTCTTAATGAAATATGGCAAAGAATAAGTCGAAAATTCGACTTATCAACAATCAGTATAATTAATCAAAGATCATCCAATCTCTGGTGAAACAGAGTTAATGATCCAAGACAACACAACATTATTGCATTTGTTCCAACGAGTGCCTTGATAAGCATCAGTAGGTCTTGGAAACTCACTACGAATGAAACCAAGCTTCATATTGATTCCCAGCGCCATCTCCGTGGATTTACACCAATTGAGATGATTCTTATCACCAACCAAAGGTTGAGTAACCAATGACACAGCCACATTCTCATTGCTATTCACATATAATGGATCATCTGCCAGTTAGTGACAGTAGCAGTAGACGTAGCAGCCGCGGTAGAGGATGTCTTTGCAGGAATCGAACTCGTCGTAGCCATTTTCACAGATCAAACATGCCACAACAGAATCGCAACACAATCTCAACATGACCAATCGATCAAAGTGCAAGAAACATATCGGATCGACACCATTCATCTGATACCATGTCGAATTTGAGCATCGATCATTGACTAATGACGAACGTAGAGGAGATCGGTGAGGATCGGAGCCCAAGAAATCGAGAATCGGAGAGAGAATTAGCTAACCCAAATTTTCATATTAACAAACAAATAAAGGCGCAAGTTTCGTTAATTACAATATGAACCCCAGACTAAACTAAAATATGCAGCTGGAAATTACATGCCAATCCTCAAACTATAAAATTCGACACATCGACCCCAAATACAAAACTACAGCAAAGGCGCCAAGTCCTTTGCTTTGATCAGTCATCGAGCCTCAATACTCATTGAAGAGCCTCCGGATGAGCTTACTCCCTTTGTCAAAATGATAGTGCTTAGTGAAGATGATGTTCACTCAACTGCAAGTGATTGAATCCTTGGTTGTTTTTGAAGTCATGACAGAGTCTGATATGCTCCTGTTTTGCTAGCGAACTTCCAATAGTTAGGGCAGGTTAAATCTATTCTTGCCTGAGACTGCGGGATTGGATATCTGAACAAAGTGTTTAGAGGATGGAGACATTCATCAGCCCCGATTTGAGAAAATGAGCTCTGTCAGTTAATCTGCCAACAAGTTGAGTCACCAGCGCCAAGCAGGAGCTCCTATCGAGTGCAATTTGCAAACACCTAACAGACCAATATTTGTGAGGAGGGTTTTCTGTATGGTGTAAGCTGAAGCTTGGATTGTAGGCTGTAGCCCAACAGAGGTTGCTGGATTGCTGCTTCGCTGATGATTAGTCAAGCTCTGAATCTCTCAGTGGCTTACCTTCAACCCAAGGAAGATCTCTAGGCCATGCGGAGGACGCTATTTGAGCTCTGCTGATGGATGAGTCAGCTTGTTGTAGCTATGAGAATGGAAGAGACTCTGGTCCAACTTTTGCTTGATTTGCCGTTGAAACATAGGCATAAGTGGATACGTTTGAACCAAAGGAGCTTCAACATAAGCAGCAGCGGATTCAATTGATTTAAAATCGAATCAATTTCAACTATGAGAGTTGGTTCAAGCTAGAATGGACACTACACCATTTTGACACAAATGCAATGAGGAATGACACGCTGTCGCATATACTACGTAGCATAAGCCATCTCGCAACGACGACACATTTGTTACTTATGTAACATGTTGCATAAGAATCAAAGTGCAACACAGACAAATCCAGCATACCATTTTGCATTACATTACTTAATGCAACACATACGTTAGCAGCAAGCTTTGTTACGAAAAATCTGTTATGCAACAGAAGCAATAGCAACATGTATGTAGTCGTCACATAAGTGTAATCATACAACATTGTCTAAAGTAACCAGCGACATACGTTGCATTACTTATGTAACTAAGTAAAAAGCAACGAGTACATGAACAATAGTAATAAGTTCAGTTATGCAACACAATCTATAATAACGATTGTCCCTTGTTGCATAAGAAAACCTAATGTTACAATTTTAATGCAACATGATTGTATTAGTTACGTAAGACGAATAATGTAACATCTATATTTCGGAGAAGTCTGTATGTGTTGCCTAAGTAAATGCATTTATTACCTCGTATGATTGAAATACAAATCATCTCTTTATAATTAATTGTTGGCACACTGTTTCTTCAAATGTCGATGGTTTAATACGGATCCAACCGGGATAGGAAATATCAAAATTGATCGTGGACTTATCTCAGTAGACACATTTACTACTTGGTATGAAGATTCACCCTTTTGTCTCGCCTTCACTGCAAAGCAAGTATTCTACATAGATGATCCGCAAGCCGTTGACAATTGGAAGGTTGTTAACACTATTTCGCACCGAAAAATCTACAACTATAGTTCACTTGCACGCGATGAGAATGGCATATACTCGCATCAAGTAGTGGATGCATACCAAGAACACACCCCAGCAAAACTTCAAGAAATACATATTGGTACTATACATGTTGAGTTGGGATTCGTTGCACAAATGCATCATGGTGGAAATGAAGATGAAAATGAAGATGAAGGTGAATATGAAGGTGAAGATGAATATGAAGGTGAAGATGAATATGAAGGTGAATATGAATATGAAGGTGAATATGAAAATAAAGATGATGGTGAGAATTAAATCAAGTCTTCATTAGTGATTTATACGAAAGATGATTAATTTCAATATCAAGTGTGTTGTGTGTTCAATTTCAATATCAAGTGTATTGTGTGTTCAATTTCAATACTAAGTTCACTTGTGCAACAGCTCACGTAAATGATTGTTGCATAAGACAAATATGAATGGCGGGATGAAATTGAAAATGGAGGGACAATGGAAAATTTTGAGGGGGAAAGGAAATATATGGCTACAAAATTTTATATTTCAATCCCGCTAGATCCAATGCAACAGTCATACATGCAACAACAAAATGTTGTTGCGTTACTGTGGACGAAACTTAATTTTCATTTCCCGCCTAACAATTTCAATTCCCTCTTACCAACACTCTGTTGCATATGACACAATGCAACTTGGTATTACAACCCTCTGTTGCATTAGGTTCGAACCATAAACCCTCCGTTGCGTAAGTGGTTTATTCTTAATTAACCCTCCTTTAACACAGTCAAAACCCTTAACAAAACATTACAAATGCAACGAAAGATAATTGTTTAAGGTTACGATAATTGATTGCAAGCATGGATTAAACATCACAAATGCAATGAAAGACAAATGTTCAAGGTTATGATCTTGATTGCAAGTGATACACAAGCACGGATTATACCCTACAAATCACCTTATGTATTCGAATCAATGACAAGAATATATCACATGTTCATAGAATACATTCATCTTAACATATTCATATCAATGACAAGTTTATATTACATGTACATAAGAGTTATGTTATGCACTAATGAAATCATCTAATACATTCATATCATCTAATAAACCATCACGAATCCCTACCAAACACAATTGCTCATCATGTGTTCATAAATATACACAAGGGTTATGTTATGAGATAGTAGTTAGATCACAAATACATAAGCTTGTAAACTTGGTTAAACATATACAAGCATATTCCCCTTAAAATCATCTAACACACATTCAAATCAAATCATAAAGCATCACAAGCACTATCAATCACAAGATTATATCATGTTTTCAATAGAATGTACATAATACCATCACAAATCCCTATCAAACACAATTGCTCATCATGTGTTCATAAATGTACACAAGGGTTATGTTATGAGATAGTAGTTAGATCACAAATACATAAGCTTGTAAACTTGGTTAAGCATAATACAAGCATATTCCCCTTAAAATCATCTAACACACATTCAAATCAAATCATAAATCACCACAAGCACTATCAATCACAAGATTATATCATGTTTTCAATAGAATGTACATAAGGATTATGTTATGCACTAATGGTTAAATATCAAATACATACATAATGTTGTATTTTAACTTATCTACTATACAAATGCACTTATGAATTCACTAAAGAAATCCTCAAATATACTCATCATATCATCTCATGAGGGTTATGTTATGAGATAATAGTTAGATCACAACTACATAATTGTTTAATGTTATATATGTTAATGTTATTTTACTATTATAATTAATTTGATGTAAGTTAATGTTATGTTTGTATAACATAAACTATAGATGTTTTTATAAAAAAATATGATGTTCCCTTAAGTGGCATGTGTTTGGCAAAACGTAGCTTAGACAGTTCGAGCAGGTGTTCAGGGGGAGTTTGAACATATCCTAACACTCGTACACAGCGTGGATAAGACGCAAGGATAGTTCCCGGAAGATATTGGACTACGAAGATCTCGTCAAGTTGAAGACGGCCAGCGACTTATTCGAGCAATAGATATTCGAATGAATATTTACATTAAGGCGGCAAAGCTTACTTGGGCAAGAAGACTGATGGACCATAATTGTATGAATCATAAACACAGTGAAACCCACCAAATTAGACTCTTTGTCTATTTAACTTTTGCTTGTTAGTTCCGATATTTATCTACAGGGTATTTTGGAATCTAGAGAGAATACAGGCTAAGGAGGAGTTTTTAAGCTGAAAAGATATTACGAGTCATTCCAAGGTCACGACCAGATGCCGACTGAAGAAATATCATGAACCTGACATGGAATCACTCAAAACAAGTCCAACCGAAGAGCAACCAAAGTAAGTCCGGAGCAGAAATGAACCGATAGTTTTGTGAAAACTTCACAAAACTCACAAACCACTCCCCTTATGCCACCTAGCCGGCGGCTTCCTCCTCACATCCCCCTCTCCTCCTCTCCCTTTCCTCCACATGGGCCGACGGCTTTGGGAGGAGATGACAAGGGCCGGCGGCTTTGGAGAGCTCCATGGAGAGCTTGCCAAGTGTCTTCACTCCTCACCACATGTTCCCCTCCTCCAAGCCTATAAATACACCCCCTTCCCTTTGTAATCAATCCACAATCCCACACAACACATCACTTATCTCTCTAGACTTTTGGGCACTTTTATACGCTTTTGTTCGAAATCTATAATACTCCTGTTGGTTCTTGAGTATTCTAGTAGTTTTTGAGAATACTCCTTTTGGTTCTTGAGTATTCTCCTTTACTTACTGTCTTTCAAAAACCCTCGAGTACTTAGCTATGGTATCCACCTCTATGGATATTCGTAGCTAAACTCTTCATTCGGTTGAAGGGGTGTACTTGTATCATAAAATGTTTTAGGCTATACTCTTAGTGCCTCTTCTTTGTATTCAAAACTTGTTCTATGTGCCATATATTAGGTCAGAACTTCCAAGGTTGAGTGGATGCTTGAAATGGAAAAACTCTTCCGTGGGGGTTCGTGAACATACTCGGATAAGTGGATGCTTGAAATGGCAAAGCTTATCTGAGGAGTTCGATCTCTTTTAAACACCATTTGGTTTGATCGGAAATGATTGATCAAATGGATGCACATAGGCTAGTATACCTTGAAATGGGGTGCTAGTCTAAATAGAACAAGTGCTCTACGACCTAGAAATGGGCTAGATAGTGTATGCAAATCGAGCGCTTGAAATGGCCTTGATACACATTTGAATACTTAGTAGGATCAATAAAGGCCAATGATAAACAGGCTATGATACAAGGCCCCCGAAACTGAATGCTTTCTGATGTTCCCTTGTGTGGCATGTGTTTGGCAAAACGTTGTTAGACAGTTCGAGCAGGAGTTCAAGGGGAGTTCGAACATATCCTAGTACTCCTGTACAGCGTGATCAAGACGCAAAGGATATTTTCCGGAAGATATTGGGAACGAAGATTTAGTCAAGTTAAAGATGGCGTGCGACTTATTCGAACAAGATATTCGAATGAATATTCACAAGTGAAGATGGCGTGACTTGCTTGGGAAAGAAGACGACTTCGTATATTCTTCCAAGGATTTGTGAAAGATATGCATCAAATATTCAGGAGTATCTCCCAAAATATTTGATGGGATTATCTTATGCGAATTAGGGTTTCGTCCGAGCATATAAATACAATGCAAAGGCAACCCTAATTCCCATCGCTTTCAAGATCAAAAATACACGAAGAAATCCTATCGATTGGAAAAGAAGAAAGCGACGGCCGTTGTGTTTTCCCTACTGGAAAAACATCGGTGTGAGCTCAGTCTGATACGTGCCATTCAGATTGACCAGAGGTGATCAAGTTCAGAGCACAAACAGAACGACCAGCTTTCAAGTGAAAGCGACCGAGCTTAAGGAAAGGTTCGAGTACGTTCGGACAGAAGGTCTGAACGAAGGGGATCAAGGGGAGTTGCGACGAACCTTGGTTGCAAATCTGAGAGACGGAGTAGTAGAGGCTAGGCAATTACAAGGTGTAAGTGTAAGTCCACTGAAAAGCTCTATACTCGTAATAAAGATTTGTTGTCCCTTTTCCGGGTGTGGGAAACCCCCCAGAGTAGGCGTAGCCGAACTGGGTTATCAATCTGTGCGTACTCGTGTTTTATTGTTCTGTTCGTACTTGTTGTGGAACTGTGGTAGAAAGAGTTCAAGGTCTGTCCAAACACAACCTAGAACACTTGCTTGAACAGGGGATATAATTTCATTTGGTATCAGAGCAAACACTCGACACACTGAGTGGGATCCTGAACTGTTCAAGATGACCCTGAAAGAAGGACAAAGCATCACCAGACCTCCGCTGCTCGAAGGCTCGAACTATGCCACCTGGAAGCCCGTGATGAGATCATTTCTGAAATCGCTAGACGAAAAGGCTTGGAGAGCATTGATGAGAGGTTGGACTGAACCCATGATGAACAATCTCACTGGAGAACCGGTTCCGAAACCAGAAGCTCTGTGGACAGAAGAGGAGGACAAAGCATCTATGGGAAATTCAAAGGCTATGAATGCGATCTTTTCTGCAGTAGATGAGAATGTCATGAAACTGATTATCAACTGTGAAGTATCCAAGGAAGCTTGGGATATCCTCCAAACTTCCTTTGAAGGAACAGACAAGGTTCGTAATTCTCGGATGCAGGCTGTTACCACCAAGTTTGAAGAGATGAAAATGAAGGAAAGTGAAACTATCGCTGAGTACAACACCCGAGTTCTGGAACTGTCCAACGAGGCGTCTACTCTAGGGAAACCTATCGATGAAGAAAGGTTGGCCAGTAAAGTCCTGAGATCACTACCTCCAAGATTTGCAATGAAAGTCACAGCCATTGAGGAAATGCACGACATCTCAAAGTTAAAGCTGGACGAATTGATAGGTTCTCTCAGAACTTACGAGATCAATCATGACTTCCAACCCGGAGATGTGAAGGGAATCACCCTCAAAGCAGACATGACAGAAGACAAACTGGACGGTGGGTGCACCACTGAGCAACTGGCTTTGATGGCTCAGAATTTTGGCAGAATGGTAAGGAAAATCAATAGACGTGGTCCAGAACAAGGTCAGTCTTCATCAGCTGGTTTCAGAAACTGGAAATCCGGGAGATCAAGGTCAAGTGATATAAGGCAAGACTCCTCTGATAAAGGAAGGGAAGAGATTCAGTGCCATGAATGCAAAGGCTTCGGCCATATTGCCTCGCAATGTGCGAATACCCTCATGAAGAAGAAGGCAATGGTCGCCAGCTTCAGCGACAGTGAGTCAGATGAAGAAAAAGGGGAAACCACCAACTTTGTGGCCTTTACCACTACTCTGGGAGAATGTAGCAGCACCGGTGCAACAGTTCCATCACAGGCGGAACTCCCCGCTGAAGACCTCTCAGACAGTGATGATGAAGAACTCACACAGGAGTCTCTCGCTCAGACATACAAAGATCTGTATGAGAAGTGGCTGCAACTGATCAAAATCAACAAGAAGCTGAATGACACAGTTGCAAGCATCACTACAGAAAAGGATAAGGTCTGGGAAGAAGTGGAGATTCTGGTCACACAGAAGGCTGAACTTGAAGGCACGGTAACTTCCCTAAACTCTCAACTGGCTGATATGAAACAGGAAAGACTGTGTTTGCTTGCTCAGAAGACGGAGCTTCTGGGCACTATCTCCTCGCTGAAAGTCGACATTGAAAAAGACCGTGAAACTCATCCTGTTGGCATGACTGGGCTAAGAAAGGTTATCTCAGATCTAAAACACAAGTAGGTGTTCCAACACAGAAAGATAGAACAGCTGGAACTCCAGCTAGAATCAGAAAAAATGGACCGAGAAGTTGCTGAAAAGGAGCTCACTCACTTCAAACAGTCAGTGAGGATGTTGAACTCTGGCTCAGAAAATTTAGATGAAATCCTCAACGCGCAAAGGATGGAGGCAGGATGTAGAGGATTGGGGTTCGTGGGAAAAAGGAGTTCAAAGGACACTATGTGTGTTAAAGATAAATCTGTGTCTGAACAGTTGCCTGAACAGAAGGTGAGAAAGCACCCTAGACAGAAAGTGGATCTGTCCCAAGACAAGTCCAGGACTACTTACCTCGGTTCAAATCAGAAGAAAGACTTGCTGACATGTTGGTACTGCTACCAGATGGGACACATCAGACGGCAGTGTCGACTGTTTCTTACTGAACGTCGAGGACACCAACAGCAACAGATCCAACCTCGACAAAAACAAGTTTGGATTCCGAAGGAACGACAGACAGTATGCATGGTAGCATGCTGCTCATCAGGAGATACAGTGCAAGCCAGTTGGTTCTTCGATAGTGGATGCTCTGCACAAATGACAGGTAACTCTGAATATCTCTCTCATATTAGACCTGTTGAGCAGATGCGGTTTGTCACCTTCGCGGATGGTCGGAAGAGTCAGGTGATCGGCTGTGGAACATTGAAGGTTCCGGATCTCCCTGCACTCGAGGACACTCTCCTGGTTGAAGGTCTGACTATGAATCTCATTAGCATCAGTCAACTGTGCGACAATGGACACTATGTGTCATTCTCTCGTGACTCATGCCTCGTTCTTAACGAGAATAGTGATTCCGTAATGAAAGGGAGAAGAAGGGCCAATGACTGTTACACCATCAGAATGGGAAACGAGAAGCTAAGGTCTACTCTCAACTGTGTTCAAGCCAAACATCGAGTTCTGCGAGGGGGAGTGAAAAAAAACCTACACAATAGAAGGATCGCACAAATCCATTTTGGCACTTGTACCAGGCGACTGCTGGATCAAAAGGTGTCACAGTTACAGCGAGAGTTTGAACAGAAGATCACACAGTTGCAGAAGGAGTTCGAACTGCTTGCACAGATGAATGCCAGTTCACCAGAAAAGAAATTGAATGAGATTCCTCAGTTTGGAACTCCCAGATCCTCCTTGGGTCTGCGTGGGTTCATGAACTGAGTGTTCCAGGCAGTGGTCAGTCAAAGGCAAATCCCCAGCTACAACAGTTGGACTGACCACCTAAGAAGGGAGCTGGAACAGATGGGAAAGTTCTTATGATCAAATATTTTATTCCGAAAGATTCGAATTACGCCGTTTTATTTGGAAAGCGACTGGCGTATATTGAGAAGACGAAAAGGCAGGAGGATATTTTATTTTCAAATCTCAACTGTTGAGCGTGTCTTCTCTTCTCGTCTCTGAAACCCTAGATGGGAAGTCTCTCACTCTCGACTGCTCCGAAATCGACGATGGTGAACACAAGGAAGTCAGCAAAATCCAGTGCTATATCCGCGGAGAAAAGGAAGGAAAGCATGCAAATCTCAAAGGCGATGACAGCAAAATCAAAGATTCCAAAATCCAAGGCTGCGAAGATGAAAAAGGCATCGCCTTTACACGAGATGTCTACCGAGGAGATAACTGCTGAAACTTCTGAGACAGTCACAGCGGTTTCTACCCCTCAAGCGTGTCCACAATCGGAGGTAAATCCCGTCTTTCCTTCGGTTTCTGCAGTCGTTGAAGAATCTGTGGTTGTTGATGAAATTATTATGGGAGTTAAGAATGTTGGGAGTTTGGGTGCTGAAGCTAGGAGGGCTGTTAGTGATGAAGAAGCTGGTAGGGATGAGATTTGTGTTGACAAGGACAAGATTGTGGTTGGTGAAAAGGGTGATGAAGTTTCTAAATCTGTTGAAGAAACGGAACCCAGAATGTCAGTGCCAAGAAAGTCTGGTGTTTCAGACGTTTGGAAGGCAAATATTCAAGCTTCCGGGTACGTTCGCCCAGGAGGTTTTCAAAGAAAGAAGGTGTCTCGCCGAGCTGCCTCTCCCAGACAATGCCTAGCCAGGATCTGTTCCATCAGAGGGTGGGTCCCTGATATTTCTAATGAGGAAAGGAAGAGTACGAGGAATATGGGTATGAAGGATGCACCTGTTGATAACTTGATTGAGGAGATTGGAGTCTCAGAAGGTGAAGTTGCTGAGACTGTGAGTAAAGGACCAGATTCATCTGTGAAGAGTGTTGGGGAGATTGATGCTGTTGCAGAAGAGCCTGAGACTGCTGAAGGGGATGAAGACCTGGAGGATATGCTCAAAGACATAGATGATTTTGTTGAGAATCTACCAAAGGAAGTCCCCGGTGTTCCAGCTGAAGAGGAGTTAATTGATACTCCAGAGAATGTTGTGAGTAAGGAGACGACAACTGTTCCAGAAGCTGTTCAGGACAGTCACCATGGTTCTCAGATGGATATTGATGACTCTCAGAAGACTGATGTTGAAGCAGTTCCTCAGATGGGGGATGATGAGGATTTGGTTCCTCTTGTGAAGTTAAAGAAGATGTCAAAAGGTAAGGAAAAGGAAAAAGTGGCCTTTGCAAAGTCTACAAAGGATTCTGCTCAGAAGGGTGCTGATGTACGCAGTGGTGCAGGGGGAGCTGGTTCCTCCAAGAAAAGGAAGCGTGTCGCTCCAATGCCTGTTTCAGAAGACGCTGGGGGATGTGAAGTCCCCGGCCCTGATGCTGAGACTGTCCCAGTTGGCTTGGTTAAGAAGGGTGTATGGTTTGTTAACAAAGATGCTGCAAGAAAGTGGCCATGCATCCAGAAGAGGAAAATCATACCTGAAAGATTGCTAGATGAGTCCCGGTATAAGGGAAAGGAGGTGGTTAAGGCTCTGAAAGAATCGGATCTGTTTTGGACGCTGGCTAGGTGCAAACCCTATAGTGAACAGCTTGTGCGTGAGGCAATGGCGAACTTGCCCCCTCACTTTGGGGTAGTTGGAGATCCTGAGTATGGAGTCTTCTTTGTTAGAGGGAGGAGAATTAAGATTGATCCGGAGCTAATCAATGTGTATTTCTCGATGGATGACCCGGCTGTTGACGAGGAGGAGGCAAATTTTGAGAAGATTGTGAGTACCATCACTGCGGGCTCTGTTAGGTGGAGACCTGAATCAGTTGTGCACACAGCAGACTTATCAACGTTTTATTCCATGCTGTTCTTCATTGCTGTCTTCAACTGGAGACCTTCTACACATCGATCAACAGTCAATAAGGACGTGGCTCAACTACTGTATCAGATAGGGAACAAGCGGAAATTCAATTTGGGAAGAGTCATGTTCAAACAGATTGCTGAACATGCTACGTCAAAGAGGACTCTTCACCAGATCTGCTTCCCATCACTGATTCATGAGTTGATTGTTTATCATGCCCCTGCTTTGATGTCCTCCATTGATCAGCTCTCAAAGTCTCCCAGCAAGTTTGTCGTAGACCACAAGCTATTTAAAGGGGGTCATATTAATGATCTCAAGGAGGAGACCTCGAAGGGTAAAGATATTACCGAGCCATCAAGGCGAGGAGGAGCAAGGTTGGCCCGTGATGAAAGGAACAGACTTCTCATGGACATGCATGACATCATTGAAGCGGACAAGGAGCAGCGCAAGCGTATCAACAAGCTCGCTCGTGCCCTCAGCTTTCCAAGTGACGATGAAGCTGATGATACAGTCTCTGAGGAGGGCACCGATGATGGTTCGTCTTCATGAAGGTCTCCTAATAACTTTTTCTCTGAACTCAGACCGTATTTGAAACTCTAGTTATTGTGTGCTTGTTCTGGCACTTATTTGATTTGTTGTTCGAACTCGATCGGCCCCTTGCCAGTTTGTGGCAAAAAGGGGGAGTATTTTGAGGTGGTGACAATTTTTGTTCCCTCAAGGTTTCCTACTGTCTAGATAGTTAGATAGATCTAGTGATTTGGTTTTGCCAAAATGCCAAGGGGGAGATTGATGTTCCCTTGTGTGGCATGTGTTTGGCAAAACGTTGTTAGACAGTTCGAGCAGGAGTTCAGGGGGAGTTCGAACATATCCTAGTACTCCTGTACAGCGTGATCAAGACGCAAAGGATATTTTCTGGAAGATATTGGGAACGAAGATTTCGTCAAGTTAAAGATGGCGTGCGACTTATTCGAACAAGATATTCGAATGAATATTCACAAGTGAAGATGGCGTGACTTGCTTGGGAAAGAAGACGACTTCGTATATTCTTCCAAGGATTTGTGAAAGAGTTGCATCAAATATTCAGGAGTATCTCCCGAAATATTTGATGGGATTATCTTATGCGAATTAGGGTTTCGTCCGAGCATATAAATACAATGCAAAGGCAACCCTAATTCCCATCGCTTTCAAGATCAAAAATACACGAAGAAATCCTATCGATTGGAAAAGAAGAAAGCGACGGCCGTTGTGTTTTCCCTACTGGAAAAACATCGGTGTGAGCTCAGTCTGATACGTGCCATTCAGATTGACCAGAGGTGATCAAGTTCAGAGCACAAACAGAACGACCAGCTTTCAAGTGAAAGCGACCGAGCTTAAGGAAAGGTTCGAGTACGTTCGGACAGAAGGTCTGAACGAAGGGGATCAAGGGGAGTTGCGACGAACCTTGGTTGCAAATCTGAGAGACGGAGTAGTAGAGGCTAGGCAATTACAAGGTGTAAGTGTAAGTCCACTGAAAAGCTCTATACTCGTAATAAAGATTTGTTCTCCCTTTTCCGGGTGTGGGAAACCCCCCAGAGTAGGCGTAGCCGAACTGGGTTATCAATCTGTGCGTACTCGTGTTTTATTCTTCTGTTCGTACTTGTTGTGGAACTGTGGTAGAAAGAGTTCAAGGTCTGTCCAAACACAACCTAGAACACTTGCTTGAACAGGGGATATAATTTCACTTTCCTTAGATTAAAACACCACCTGCATTTACTTTCTTAGTTTAAACTGCTTTATCAACTGATGACGTTCCGGAAGACTTGCCAATCACGCATCAATCGCTGTAAGTCTTCTCCTTTATTTTCAGTATTTACTTTTATGTCATTTACTTTCCCACACTAAAAACCAAAACCAACCAAAAAAATTACTTAGTTATAAGCGCTAAAACCTCAATCAACCTAAAATCACGTTCCCCCCCTATACGATCCCTCAAAGAACAACTTATCCCCCTAATTCCCTTGGGTTCGACCCCTACTTACCACTTGCTACCCAGTAGTGAAGTCGCGAGTAGCGGACTTATAAATTTATTCTTGACGTTTGCACACGACGACTGTGCATCCGTCAAAATTGGCGCCGTTGCCGGGGAGTTAGCAAATGGATAGTTGTTCTTTTGTCTGTTGTACATAATTCGCCATGTCTTCATACTACGACATAGAACCTTGGGAAGTTGGGGGCAGCAACCCTATGTTTGAAATGCATAGCTGTCTCCCCAAATTCGGAGGTACCATTGAAGAGGACCCTGTGATACATTGCCAACAGTTTCACCACATCTGCTGCCACCTGAAACCTGAGAATGAGACGTTAGAGGAGTTTAAGCTAAAATGTTTCAAATTTTCTTTAACTGACTCGGCAATAGAGTGGTATTACTCATGTGCAGAGTATGAAAGTTGTTATGAAAATCTTCGAGTCAAATTTCTAAAAGAGTTTTCCCTGTCAAATTATGGCACCGATCCCTGTCAAAGAGCCCAGCCATCTTTCGAACTTGAAATCCGCGAGAAGATCAACAACCTAAAACAATCCCGGGATGAAACTTTGGACAAGTACTTATGGTACTTTGATTCCCTTGTAACGAGCTGCCCGCACCATGGATTCACGAACTTAGATCTTCTTCAAAGGTTTCTAGGTGGAATGATGCCACAAGAGTGGAATAGGCTTAATGATGCGGCGGGAGGTTCGGTGAATAACTTAGCCATGGCTGATCTGTGGGACTTGATAAATGATTTGGCCGCGAGGTCAAGATCAAGACAAGAACAGGCCAACACGATGCACCAAATCCAGGCCGACATCAAGGAAACATGGGCAAATATTGAGGCAATTCAAAAGATGCTCAAGCCAAGAGTCATCGAAGAAGAGCCCACGGAACCGGCAGAGGATGAGAATCCACGGATGATCGAAGAAGAACCGGCCAAGACAGGCCCAGTCCTCACCATCAAGCCAACGGAAGTCTCGGAACTCATTACCGAGTTGCCAGAGACAGTCCCGATGCTCGCTGCCAAAATACCCGAGACGTGCCCAGACTTCACTGCCGAACTATCCGAGAAAGGCATTGTCCTCCCTGCCGAGCTGGCCGAAGCGCCCGAGCTGCCTGCGACAGACCTGGCCCTTGTGGTGGAAGTCCCCAAACTTGTCCCCTCGGTTTGTAAACGGATCACAGCCCCTGAAAATGAAGTAATCAATGATGAGGTGGAAGGCGAGTTGGAGGAGAACCTTGAGCTCAAGAAGCCGACAATGGAGCACTCCCTCGCCACGAGCCAGCCAAGCATCCCGGATAACTCACTCGTTCTAGGACGACCTTTCATCGCTGCCATGAAGAAGAGGATTGGAATGGGAGCATGCTTGAGGTCGCATGGCAAAAGACTAAACTTCCAAAACTGCAAAGATGCCAACCGACCATACACGAAGAAGCGGCAAAGACATGGGCCAAGAGAATGGAAACCCGGAAGGAGAAGCAAGAGAGCACGACTCCATGGACCAGCAGCTATGGTCAAGGGAGCCTCACCTTCTCGGAGCTATGAAAAGAAGAACCTGCCAAACCAATGGAAAACCAAACCGAACCCGCTGCCATATGAGTTATTTGGGCAAATCAAAAGGGCAGTTGGGACAAAGTTTAACCTCACACACCCATGGGATCCGAACTTATGATCCAGGAATGAGGTACGGTCGAGCCAACGACGTTAAACAAAGGCACTGGTCGGGAGTTAACCCGACACCTATCTTACTTTCAGTACTTTTATTTTCTGTCATTTAGTTTTTACCAATAAGTCGCTCTCACCCACTTGGTGCATAGAATGAAATGACTATTGAGGAATCGGTTATGGGTGCAACATCAAGCCAGCCATGCCTATGCCAAAAGTTCAAGGCCCCAGCCGAACTCCCTCGATTATCCAGCCTCATGCCATGTCGTTCACTCGACACTTTAAAGGGAGTTATGTTCTTCCCTTTTCCTTAATGTCATTTCCTTCTCATAATTGTCTGCTTGCATGGCTTTTGAACTAAGTCTTGCTGAAAGGCATGCCTTCGTTCAAAAGTGTGGGGTGAGAACCGCCTGTGTACATAACATGTTTTTCTTTTTCCCTAAATATTATTATCTTTTTGAAAATATGAACTTGAGAATGTGAAAAAGATAGATCATAATTCATGCATTAACCTTGTGAAAATTCAACTGTTTAAAAACTTAGAATGTAACTTCTCATTTGTCCCTTTGTGCTGAGATAAACTAGGGATGTGAAGTTGATAGAAAATGCCCTAGAGAGGCTTGGCAAGCAATCGAAGGACTGAATTTCGCTATATGGTTTACAAAGTCAGTGGAGGCTGCACTTCGGGTTTCAGTTGAGTCAGAAGTCATCTCCGCCATGCAGTGTTTATGCAAAAAGAAAAAAGGCGGGACGGGAATCAAACCGTCCTATCTCTAGTCAAAGTAGCCGGGAAAATAAATGAGCGACCCTCATTTTGACTCGCGCGAAACGGCAAAGATGAGAGAGAGCGGGGAGGTATTTCCATATGCTCGCGGGCGATGATTGGACCTCCCAAAAATGGCTTGAGAAAATGGACAACAAGCCACAACAAGGCAAAAGCTCAAAGAAGCAAATCAAGAGGCCAAAGGCCCAAAATTGTGAAGGTTTTAACCGAACAAACGTGAAATACTCAAAGAGTCAAATCAAAGGCCAAAGGCCGATTCACTACAAAAAAGCTGTCCCTCGCCAAAAAGAAAAGCAAAAAGGCTCAACTCAGTGAAACCCGAACCAAATCACGTGCTAGAGAAAGCTACAAGGAAAACATATAGTGCGAGTCGGTCCCGAGAATGCAGTCCAGGAGCCTGAAAAGGGCTATCTCCCGAGACATCCGAATTAATTTGCATCTCGGCACGAAGGTACAAGTATCAAGTTTCTTCTATTTATTTACACGGTTTAATTTGGTAATAAGTAAGTAATGCATGAATTAGGATAAATCTAGTCCCACAGTCTCACTTTCATATTTTAAAAGTTTACTTAGATAGTGTGTGCCGCCCTTTAATAGCATTGTTCGGGACGAACAACTAAAAGTGTGGGGTAATCTGATGGACCATAATTGTATGAATCATAAACACAGTGAAACCCACCAAATTAGACTCTTTGTCTATTTAACTTTTGCTTGTTAGTTCCGATATTTATCTACAGGGTATTTTTGAGTCTAGAGAGAATACAGTCTAGGGAGGAGTTTTTAAGCTGAAAAGATATTACGAGTCATTCCAAGGTCACGACCAGATGCCGACTGAAGAAATATCATGAACCTGACATGGAATCACTCAAAACAAGTCCAACAGAAGAGCAACCAAAGTCAGTCCGGAGCAGAAATGAACCGATAGTTTTGTGAAAACTTCACAAAACTCACAAACCACTCCCCTCATGCCACCTAGCCGGCGGCTTCCTCCTCACATCCCCCTCTCCTCCTCTCCCCTTCGTCAACATGGGCCGGCGGCTTTGGGAGGAGATGACAAGGGCCGGCGGCTTTGGAGAGCTCCATGGAGAGCTTGCCAAGTGTCTTCACTCCTCACCACATCTTCCCCTCCTCCAAGCCTATAAATACACCCCCCCTTCCCTTTGTAATCAATCCACAATCCCACACAACACATCACTTATCTCTCTAGACTTTTGGGCACTTTTGTACGCTTTTGTTTGAAATCTATAATACTCCTGTTGGTTCTTGAGTATTCTAGTAGTTTTTGAGAATACTCCTGTTGGTTCTTGAGTATTCTCCTTTACTTACTGTCTTTCAAAAACCCTCGAGTATCATAGCTAAATTCTTCATTCGGTTGAAGGGGTGTACTTGTATCATAAAATGTTTTAGGCTATACTCTTAGTGCCTCTTCTTTGTATTCAAAACTTGTTCTATGTGCCATATATTAGGTCAGAACTTCCAAGGTTGAGTGGATGCTTGAAATGGCAAAACTCTTCCGTGGGGGTTCGTGAACATACTCGGATAAGTGGATGCTTGAAATGGCAAAGCTTATCTGAGGAGTTCGATCTCTTTTAAACACCATTTGGTTTGATCGGAAATGATTGATCAAATGGATGCACATAGGCTAGTATACCTTGAAATGGGTGCTAGTCTAAATAGAACAAGTGCTCTACGACCTTGAAATGGGCTAGACAGTGTATGCAAATCGAGCGCTTGAAATGGCCTTGATACACGTTTGAATACTTAGTAGGATCACTAAAGGCCAATGATAAACAGGCTATGATACAAGGCCCCCGAAACCGAATGCTTTCCTTAGATTAAAACACCACATGCATTTACTTTCTTAGTTTAAACTACTTTATCAACTGCTGACGTTCCGGAAGACTTGTCAATCACGCATCAATCGTTGTAAGTCTTCTCCTTTATTTTCAGTATTTACTTTTATGTCATTTACTTTTCCACACTAAAAACCAGAACCAACCAAAAAAATCACTTAGTTATAAGCGCTAAAACCTCAATCAACCTAAAATCACGTTCCCCGCCTATACGATCCCTCAAAGATCAACTTATCCCCCTAATTCCCTTGAGTTCGACCCCTACTTACCACTTGCTACCCAGTAGTGAAGTCGTGAGTAGCGGACTTATAAATTTATTCTTGACGTTTGCACACGACGACTGTGCATCCGTCAAAGACTTCGGATTATCTTCCAACCGATTCAAAAAGATATCCATCAAATATCTAGGAATATTTCCTAAATATTTGATGGGATTATCTTGTGCGAATTAGGGTTTTGCTTGAGCATATAAATACAATGCAACAGCAACCCTAATTCCTATCGCTTTCAAAGATCAGTAACACACGAGCATATCCTGCTGATTGGAGAAGAAGAAAGCGATGGCCGGCTGTGTTTTCTCATTGAGAATACATCGGTGCAAGTGTAGTCTGTTCAAGTGCAACACAGACTGTCTGAAGCGTATCAACTGCCGCACACAACAAAGGTGAACAAGCTTTCGAAAGAAAGCATCCGAGCTTCTGGAGAAGGTCGAGAACGTTCAGACTGCAGGTTCTGAACGAAGGGGATCGAGGAGAATTGCAGTGAACCTCGGTTGCAAATCTGAGAGACGGAGTATTGAGGTTAGGCTATTACAAGGTGTAAGTGTAAGTCCCTGTGGAATCCCTATACTCGTAATAAAGACTTGCTGTCCCTTTTTCGGGTGTGGGAAACCCCCCAGAGTAGGTGGAGCCGAACTGGGTTATTAGTCTGTGAGTTTCTACTGCTTTTATCTGTTTGCTGAACTGTTGTGATAAGAGTTCAACCTCTCTGTGTTGAACTATTGTGCAAAGAGTCCCACGCCTGTCGCAACACTACCCTGGACACAAGCTTGAACAGGGGACATAATCTCAATTGGTATCAGAGCCGAACACTCGACACACTGAGTGGGATCCTGAACTGTTCAAGATGACTCTGAAGGAAGGACAAAGCATAACCAGACCCCCGCTACTCGAAGGATCGAACTATGCCACATGGAAGCCTGTGATGAGATCTTTTCTGAAATCGCTAGACGAAAAGGCATGGAAGGTAGTTCTAAAAGGGTGGACGGAACCCATGATGAACAATCTCACTGGAGAACCGATCGCCAAACCAGAAGCTCTATGGACAGAAGAGGAGGACAAAGCTTCCATGGGAAACTCAAAGGCAATGAACGCAATTTTCTCGGCAGTAAATGAAAACATCATGAAGCTAATCATCAACTGTGAAGTGGCCAAGGAAGCATGGGATATCCTCCAAACAGCTTTTGAAGGAACAGACAAAGTTCACAACTCTCGCATGCAAGCTGTCACAACCAGGTTCGAAGAAATGAAGATGAAGGAAAGTGAAACCATCACTGAGTACTACACCAGAGTTCTGGAACTGTCCAACGAGGTGTCTGCACTAGGGAAACCCATCGATGAAGAAAGATTGGCCAGTAAGGTCCTAAGGTCTCTTCCTCCGAGATTTGCCATGAAAGTCACGGCCATTGAGGAAATGCATGATATCACCACACTGAAGCTAGACGAGCTGATGGGTTCTCTCAGAACTTACGAGATCAATCATGACTTCCAAACCGGAGAAGATAAGGGAATCGCTCTCAAAGCTGATATGACGGAAGACAAACTGGATTCTGGCTGCACCACTGAGCAACTGGCCATGATGGCACAGAACTTTGGAAGAATGGTGCGGAAAATCAACAGACGTGGTCAAGAACAAGGTCAGTCTTCATCAACTGGTTACCGAAACTGGAAATCCGGTAGGGCAAGGTCTATTGATTCGAGGCAAGACTTGTCTGACAAAGGAAAAGAAGAGATCCAGTGTCATGAATGCAAGGGTTTTGGTCACATTGCTTCACAGTGTGCAAACACTCTCATTAAAAAAAGGCGATTGTGGCGAGCTTCAGCGACAGTGAGTCAGATGAAGAAAAAGGTGAAATCACAAACTTTGTGGCATTCGTCACAACTCTGGATGAATGCAGCAGCACCAGTGAAACTGTTCCATCTCAGTTGGAACAACCCAATAGTGGTCAAACAAGGGCTGGTACGATGCACTTCGGCTCTCATTCAGCGCAAAGGAATGAGTGGCGCACTTGCTGGTATTGCAATCAGATGGGACACATCAAACTGAAGTGTTACCTATTTTTAGCCGAACGACGTGCTTTCCAGCAACGAACCACATCGCAACAGAAACAAGTCTTGGTTCAAAAGGCTGACCGAACCGTTTGCATGGTGGCCTGTTACACCTCAAGTTTCACATCGCATGATAGTTGGCACTTCGACAGCGGATGCTCCGCTCACATGACAGGTAACTCTCAATATCTTACCCATATTAGGCCTGTTGAGCAGATGTGGTTTGTCACTTTTGGGGATGGTGAAAAGGGTCAGGTGATCGGCTGTGGGACATTGATGGTTCCGGATCTCCCTGCACTCAAGAACACCCTACTTGTCAAGGGACTGACCAGGAATCTTATCAGCATCAGTCAACTATGCCACGATGGACACTATGTGTCATTCTCCAGCTACTCATGTCTTGTACTAGACCAGAATGGTGATACACTGTTGAAAGGAAAAAGGGATGCCAACAACTGCTATACTATTAGGATGGGTCTGACGGAGTCAATGAACAACGAGAACCGTGGCCAGCAACCAGTTGCTCTTACATGTGTAAACGATCAACAAAGTTTTCTGCAAGGGGGAGTGGATAAGACCTTGCACACAAGATCTGATTGGAGATGCGCACAAATCAATGTTGCCGATGGTAAGAAGGTGGTACAGTTGCGGAAGCTGTTGAATCAGAAGGTGGTACAGTTGCGGAAGTAGTTCGTACACTGCCCACAGAAATGTGCCTAGAGCCGTACAAGAAAATATGAATGCTCACGGAAGATGGTAACTCTGAGGCAGCATACCCTTGTCAACCCCTATGGAAGATCACAGAGTGGAACACCCAGATCCCCAGGGGGTCTATGTGGTGTCAACCACTGAAACCATCCAACGGTGGTCAGTCATAATCAAATCTCCGGCTGGACAGTTGGACTGACCACCTAATAAAGAGAGCTAGAACAGGAGTCTCGACAACTTGGAAAATATTTTTTAAATATCCTTATAGATTTTATTTCGGATTATGCGTGAAGAGACAGTTTTGGAAAGCTGAAGAGTCATATAGACAAATTTGATTTTTGAAAAATCAAATTTGAAAAATCAAATTCATTCCCAGAGTATCGTCTTCTCTCTCTCAAAAACCCTAGAACGGAACTCCCCTCTCAACTGCTCCTTCCTCAACCGACAATGGTGAACACCAGGAAGTCAGCAAAATCCAGTGTTAAATCTGCGGAGAAAAGCAAAGAAAGCATGCAGACCTCAAAGGCGTTGGCGGCAAAATCAAAGATTCCGAAATCAAAAGCTGCGAAGATGAAAAAGTCGTCGCCTTTACACTCCATCACCAAATCCTTGACCAAGGAAAAGTCTGCTGAAGGAGTTACCGCCGAAATCTCCCAGCCAACCACAGTGGATTCAACTACACAAGTTCGTCCGCAATCTAAGGTAAATCCAACTATTCCTTCTGACTCTGTGAATATCTTCGTTGTTGGAAAATTGGTGTTGAATGAAGAAATAAGTGTGGAGGTTAAGAAGGTTGTTGGCGGTGATGAAGCCAGAAGGGCTGTAATTGGCGATAATAGGGGTAAGGATGTTAAAACTGATGGTGTTAAAACCAGTAGGGTGATTGATGGACCATAATTATACGAATCAAAAACACAGTAAAACCCACCAAATTAGACTGTTTGTCTATTTAACTTCTGCTTGTTAGTCCCGATATATTTCTACAGGGTATTTTGGCGCTTAGAGAGAAAACACGCTAAGGAGAGGATTTTACGCTGAAAAGATGTTACGAGTCATTCCAAGGTCAAGATCAGACGCTGAATGAAGAAATCTCAAGATCCTGACATTGAATTATTCAAATAAAATCCAACCGAGGAACAACCAAAGTCAGACCGGAGCGAAATTGGACTAATAGTTTTGTAAAAAGACTGCACAAAACTCACAAACTCATCCTTATCTCCAAGTGACCG